>JAEOAD010000012.1:32277500-37077500 GCA_036365145.1 Orientallactaga sibirica | reverse complement strand
CGCCAGCAGCCTCTCAGCTGCTATGAATGAATTCCAGACCCGAGCGCCCCTTGTGGGCAAGTTTTGCATTGCACCCTTGCATCACTTTACATCTGGCTAAATGTGGGACTGGAGAATTGAACGGGCATTCCTAGGCTTGGCAGGCAGGTGCCTTAACCACTAGGCCATCTCTCCAGCCCCTGTTCTCTATTTTTTTGAGGCAGCATCTCTCACTGAACCTGGAGCTCACCTATTTGACTGGACAAACTCTTCAACAAACATTAGGGATCCCCTCTCTCTGCCTTCTCAGCCTTGGAATTATAGGCATGCACCACCATGCCTGGCTTTTACATGGGTGCTGGGATTCAAACTCAGGTCCTCATGAATGTGTGGCAAGCTCTTTGCCCATGGAGCCATCTCTCCCCTCCTTGGAAGTCACTTTTCAATCACATAACTTTACACAGCAGATAATGAATGTCTCTTAGCTATCAAACACCACAATGGCAGGGTTTCACCTGTTAGAAATGGCACTAGTATTCTATATAAACTGTAACCAAGAGCAACATCTTGATTGTCAAATTTATAAAGCATAAAACTGGGCTGCACAGATGGCTTAACAGTTAAAGTCACTTGCCTGAAAGCCTAATGGCCTAGGTTTGATTCCTTAGTACCCTCATAAAGCCAGATGCATAGTGGCAAAAGGGTCTGGAGTTGTTTGTGGTGGCAGGAGGCCCTGGTATGCCCATTGTTTCTCTCTCTTTTTCTCTCTCTCTCTCTCTCTCTCAAATAAATACATAAATAAATATTTTTAAAAAGCATTAAACTGTGTAAATTAGAAATAATACTGTTGTCATCTGTAAACAAGAACATGAACCAGTGAGTTTGTATGCCTAACCATCATACAACACTCTCTCTTTCTCTTTCTCTTTCTCTTTCTCTTTCTCTCCCTCCCTCTCTAACAGCTACTGATCTCAGGATATCATCAATGCAATGTCACAAAGACAACTGAGTAGAAATTAGAGAAAGAAGAAAGCATGACCCAAAACTGACATGACCCATACAGAGGCTCAAGAGCTGCTGGTTAAGGCAGGAGCTCCTTGCTTGATTTCTACAATAAACTTGTTTTGCTCTGGATGTGCATTGATCCTGTGTATAATAAAACTATTTTCTGGCGTTGTTAGCTTTACTTGGTCCTAGGGAGAAGAGAAAAGAGACATGTTATTTCCAGGATGGTAGAAAGAGATCCAGGCTAATTAAATGCAGAAAGAGCAGCTGATGAATTAGCCTTTCATCCTGTGAGCCCACATGCATAAACCCAAGTCATAAACATTTAGTAAGTTCTTTGTCATTTATTTTAATGCTTTTTAAATGTGCTAAGGAGAAAAATTTATGATGTGTTTCCACAGCATTCTGGTTATGAGGTTCTATTCATCAATAACTAATTTATTTCTATAATGGAATACCAGTTTACAAAGGATGCTTTCCATAATAAATGTGAGAAATTAATGCAGAAGTCTCTAATTATTGAATAATGTCACCAAGAATATACATGGTTACTGAACAAAAAAGTATGTAGTGACTCTGTAAGAGCAATATAAAGTGGAAATAAAACATTTTAGGTGCTTTAGGGTGGATTTTATCATATGAATGAAAAAATGCAACCACAAAGAAAAATGTTCCAAAGCTCAGGTTAGCACCCTTTTATTATAACCTAAACTTGAACCCAAAGAACCTTCTGCCTTCACCCACATCACTACAATGGGATCTAAAGGATAAGTCCCCTTATTATGCAGACAACAGTATGCCTCCTTGAAACTTTACTTTAGGAACCAGATCAAAGAAAACCTGGTCTTTAAAGTTTAACATTTATAATCTCAGTAAGACTCCATTTTCAGTCTCACTAATAATTTACCAAAATGGGTAAATTAACCTGGAATTCAATTATTAAAAGTAGAGATAAAATTTATAAATAATTTGAATAATTCATTACTCTTTCAATGATTCACCTAAGACTGTTTCACCTAAGCATCTCTGGCTTTTACAGTATATGACCTTGCTGGTGATTAGAAAATAGCTGAAACTGATGAATATTTTTCTTCTCTGGCACAAATGATGATCTTATAACTGATGATATAAATTATTTTCTATAGCCACCCAATTCACTTTTATTTCAGTGTTTATGTGGCCAGTGTATCTTGACCAAAGGGAAAAAAAATGTGTAAATGAAAAATATATGGTATCTACTGGGAAATGTTAAGCAAATATACAATCCTCCCTCGGTATCTGAGAATTGGTTTCAGGACCTTTATAAACCCCCTAATCTATGGGCACTTAAATCTATGGTATAAAATATAGAATTTGTGCCGAGCATGGTGGTGCACACCTGTAATCACAGCACTTGGAAGTTAAAGGCAGGAAGATCAGGAATTCAAGGCCAGCCTCAGCTACATAGCATGTTCCACGCCAGCCAGGGCTACATGACACTCTGTTTCAAAACCCATAAAATGTATAAAGTTTAAAGCGGGCATGGTGGCGCATGCCTTTAATCCCAGCACTCGGGAGGCACAGGTACGAGGATCGCCAAGAGTTCGAGGCCACCCTGAGACTACATAGTTAATTCCAGGTCAGCCTGGACCAGAGTGAGACCCTACCTCGCAAAACCAAAAAAAAAAAAAAGTATAAAGTTTATATATAGTCCATATGTAACTTTCAATATTCCTAAAGTAATAACAAGGTTACCTATACTGCCTGATACAACGTGAATAAGATGTGAATAGTTGTTTCAATATATGGATGGGGCATGGTAGTGCACACCTTTAATCCCAGCATTTGGGAGGCAGACGTAGGATTGCCATGAGTTCAAGGCCACCCTGAGACTACATAGTGAATTCAAGGTCAGCCTGGGCTAGAGCGAAACCTTACCTCAAAAACTGAAAGAGAGAGAGAGCAATGATAAGAAAAAGTCTTATATGATCAGTACAATTGTTGTGTGGGGTATTTTTCAATTCACAAATGGTTAAATCTTCAGATCCAGAGGTCAGTCCAACTAGATCACTTTCGTTCTCAGCATTTCTCTGTGGTTGCCAGGACCACCCACTCTCTCTCATATACTGTGAGACATCCTAGGAATATTCATTAAGAAAGGCACTTCTTTCTCAGCAGTTCCAAAAGTGAATGTACTAAAAGCTACTTAAAGTGAACTGTTAATCATGTTGAACCACAGCCATAATAGTCAAAGTCTTTGAACCTCTTTAAGTAATTCAGTTAAGTCTTCAAGTAAACTTTAATAGCTGTCATCAACGTCAACTGCCAAGGAAAGAACAGGAGGTGGTCTGAGAAAGTCTTCACTTAGAGTTATATCGAGTAGAAAGGGCTATATGGGAAAACAGTGCATTCCTCCAGCCCTAGAAGTTTCCAAAAGAAGGCAAACTACACAGGTCCCAGGGCACTGTGGATCAAGGCTACGTGATTCTGACAAGCGTAGTGGGAGATGAGAGATGAGATGTGGCCTGCAGTTGGGGGCTGTTCAGACTAAGGAATTCCTCCCCTAGGGACGTCCATTCCTAGGTGACCCAGATCTTGACTTATACCCCAGAGAAGAATTACAGACAAGTCAGGGTGAAGCAAAATTATGGTTTATTAAGGAAAAAATTGTCTGGCTTACTCCTTTAATCTGAGGACTTGGGAGGATAAGGTAGGAGGATCCTTGTGAGTCTGAGGGCAGTATGAGACTTCATAGTGAATTCCAGGTCAGCCTGAGCTAGAGTGAGACCCTACCTCAAAAAAAAAAAAAAAAAAGCCTGGAGAGATGGCTTAGCGGTTAAGGCGCCTGCCTCCTAAGCCTAAGAACGCTGGTTCCAATCCCCAGCACTTCCAATCTCCAGGTCCCACGTTTAGCCAGATGCAACAGGGGCACAATGCCCCACTTGACCACAAGGGGGCAAATGCATCTGGATTTCATTAGCAGCAGCTGAGAGGCTGCTGGCGCTCCCATCTCTGTCTTCCTCTCCCTCTCTCTGTCTCTCTCCAAAAAAAAAAAAAAAAAGCTGGGCGTGGTGGCATACGCCTTTAATCCCAGCACTTGGGAGGCAGAGACAGGAGGATCGCCGTGAGTTCAATGCTATCCTGAGACTACGTAGTGAAATCCAGATCAGCCTGAGCTAGAGAGAAACCCTACCTTGAAAGTAGTGTTCGCTGAGATTTAAACATAGGTGTGTGGAAAGATAGAGGTACCTACCAGCAATATATATGTATATGAGGTTTTTGAAGTTTTATTGCTCAAAGGATGTAATTCACAATCAGGTTTAAAAATTAAGCAATGCTTAAAACTTAAAGTTTTTAAATTATATGAGCTACTATACTTATCATTTTAAGTAGTTTCCTTTTGTAAATGAAACTGTGAGATGATTTAGAGGTGTGTTGTACAGATTTATGGATTAGAGAGGAGTGCTGCTACAGTTTAACTGAAAGATTACATCGATTTTTACCTTAGGCGTGGTGTGCTAGCTGTTTGTACAGTCTTGCCTGAGATTTCTCTGAGAAAGGGCATTATTGTTTTTTATCAGGTAGCCTTCACAGAAAATTGTGTCTCTGTGTGCAAAATCCTCGACTGACTCACAGCCAGTGAGAAACAAACCAAATCCCAAGGAGTGAGGGAGTTTTTCCCCTTGTATGCCCCTCTGTTTTGCCCACCTCCTATCCTGCCTTAATCTCAGGGGACGCAGCAGCAGCTGAGGAGGCGTGCTGAGGAAATGGCTCGATGGCCCTGCCTGTGGAGAAATAAGGGGAAGATGATCTAGACAGGACCCATGAAGCAAATCTGTGAAGGTGATTGTGACCAGACCTTGTTTAGGAAATACAGGGGACTTTTCCTAAAGGAAAGCATCCTTCAGGGGACAAGGGTGATGTCAGAGGAGGATAGCAATGGAAAAAAATAGTACTGTTGTTATTATTAAAACATAATAAAGATCCTTATTGCCATAATGTGAGCTTGGATTTCAGCCATTGAAATAAAACCATTAAATCATGTCAAATATCATCCCATTTATACTTGAAAATAGCTCCATAGTAAATGACCAGAAAACAATCTGAAATGATGCACAAAAGGCTATTATAGCTGTGCATGGTGGCATACTCCTTTATCCTAGCACTGGGGAGGCTGAGGTAAGAGAATCGCTACAAGTTCAAAGCTAGCCTGAGACTACATAGTGAATTCCAGGTCAGCCTGGGCTAGAGCAAGACCGTCCTGCAAAAAACAAAATTAAAAAAAAAGCTAGGGCTGGAGAGATGGCTTAGTGGTTAAGGCGCCTGCCTCCTAAGCCTAAGAATGCTGGTTCCAATCTCCAGGTCCCACGTTTAGCCAGATGCAAAGTGATGCAAGGGCGCAATGCCGCACTTCACCACAAGGGGGCGCACACATCTGGTTTTCGTTCACAGCAGCTGAGAGACTGCTGGCGCGCCCATCTCTAGCTGTCTTCCTCTCCCTCTCTCTCTGTGTCTCTTTGTGTCTCTCTCCAAAAAAAAAAAAAAAAAAAAAAAAAGGCTATTATACATGATTGTTTCTGGTCTGGGCTGAATTAAACTTGTTTTTGCAAGCTAGAACGGGAGAAGGGGGTAGAGTCCATGGGTACCCCAGGGCCTCTTGTCTCTGCAAAGGAGCTCCAGACTCATACTTTGTGCATCTGGCTTTACATGGATACTGGGGAATTGAACCCAGGTTGGTAGGTTTTGC
Source organism: Orientallactaga sibirica (assembly GCA_036365145.1). NCBI lineage: Eukaryota > Metazoa > Chordata > Mammalia > Rodentia > Dipodidae > Orientallactaga > Orientallactaga sibirica. Next base: position 37,071,790 of record JAEOAD010000012.1, on the reverse strand, counting down.
AAGCAAGAACTTTTAACCACTAAGCCATCTCCCCAGCCCTTAATGTTTTTTTGTATGTATTTCTATGTTTAAGGATTTGTTAGGCAGCAGGTTGCTTTAATAAATCATAGGTACATTGAAAAATCAACTTTATGGGATCACTTTTTCAAAATAAAAATAAAGTTAAAACCCCCAATTTAAGAACAGTTTATATAAGAGAGAAAGTAAAATCCAATTTTCCCCAGCATAATCTTCGCCAGATGGAAAGTCATCTTATGACATTTGCTATTCTGAACAGAAGTGCTGACTCAGGCAGAAGTAGATTCAAACAAGCCAATACTTAGAGGCTGGAGGGCCCTAACAAGCTCCAAGAGGGAGAGAGTCCTGAATTTCACATAAAACTTCAGCTTGCCACACAGACTCTCACCATGGTGAACTGGCCAAACTCATGGGCTCTGGAATATTGGTTCAAGTGGATGTTTTCACAAGTATCTAACCCCAAAGCTGTCCAGCATTATTTTTGCCATTTTTATTTATTTTATTTTATTTTTTTTACAGATGGGGGAATAGATGTTCAATCTGTATCTTAAGGCACTGTCACTGGAACCTCAGGTCTGTTGCTGGCCCTCCCTCTGAAAAACCAGGAAACAAAAATTGATAATAAAAAATGTTCATAAGCTGGACATGGTATATGTCTTTAATCCCAACACTCAGGACACAGAAGTAGGAAGATTGCCTTGAGTTCAGGCTAGCCTGGGAATACAGAGAGAGTTCCATGTTACACTGGGCTAGGGTGAGACCCTACTTCAAAAAAAAAAAAAAAAAAGTGCCAGGCATGGTGGTACATGCCCTTAATCCCAGCACTCAGGAGGTAGAGGTAGGAGGATCACCATGAGTTTGAGGCCACCCTGAGACTACATAGTGAGTTCCAGGTCACCCTGGGCTAGTGTGAAACACTACCTCAAAAATAAAAAAAAAAAAAAAAAAAAAAAAATGGCTGGAGAAATGACTTAGCAGTTAAGCGCTTGCCTGTGAAGCCTAAGGACCCTGATTTGAGGCTCGATTCTCAAGGACCCACGTAAGCCAGATGCACAAGGAGGCGCATGTATCTGGAGTTCGTTTGCAGTGCCTGGAGGCCCTGATGCACCCATTCTCTATCTCTCTCTACCTGCTTATTTCTGTATCTCTCTCTTTCTCTCAAATAAATAAATAAATAATAAAATATTTTTTAAAAAACTCTAAAAAATCCAAAAAAGAAGAAAAAAAAAAAGAGTATTTCCATGTTTCATGTAAATCCAGTTCTATAAAGTGATGTCCAGCACTTGAAGAAAGTAGGGTTGTTCTGGAAAAGTACTGTCAATACAACCATTTGTAGTCTAGAAATTTCTTTGAGGCCTGGAGAAATGGCTCAGTGATTAAGGCACTTGCTTGCAAAGCCTAACAACCAGGGTTTGATTCCCTAGGACCCACATAAAGCCAGAGGCATAAAGTGACAAATGCTGCTGGGGCTCATTTGCAGCAGCTAGAGGCCCTGGTGCTCCCATTTTCTCTCTCTCTCTTTCTCTCTCTCTGTATGTATCTGCTTGAAAATAAATAAAACTAAAATTAAAAATATGAAAATGTTTATAGTTTTGGCCATAATTGGGGAATAGAAAACTTCTCAACTTCTTTCTGCCTTGCCTGCAGTACTATTACAATTTATAGAAAAATTGAAACAAACACTGGAAAACATGCATATGTAGATTTAGCTGTGATATATGTTAGCAAAATTATAAGGCTGTGAATCACACAGTTGATCAACTTTCCTCTGCACCAGGCTTCAGCCTATGAGAACAGCCCCAAGCACAGGCTTTCTTGGAGAAATTTTAGTTAGTTTAGGGCTTACATTGTTATAGCTCAATCAGTTATAACTCCTGGTCATAGTATTAGTGACATGACAATAATCCAAAGCTTCCTTTTCTGTTTCCATCATCACTGATGGTTCAAAATGCCTTGAGCTTGTGGCACGTCCAATGTTTTCTGTTTTTGTTTGTTTCATTCTTGCTACCACAGAATACATGATTTTGGAAAAACTCAAGAACATAAGAGCTAAAAATACAATGGCCCCAACGTATTTTTAAAGTGCTCAACATCCCTAGCCAGCAGAGAACTGCAAATTAAAACAATGTTACAATTCCATCTCTTCTCAGTCAGGACTATCAAGGAAACAATCGGCAACAAATGCTGGCGAGGATGTGGAGGAAGGGGAGCCCGTATTCACTGGTCTTGGGAATGTAAACTGGTACAGCCACTATGGAAATCGGTGTGGACGCTTCTCAAAAACTAAATTCATTAATTAAAGGCAGAACTCCCATATCATACAGCAATGGCATATACCCAAAGGATTCGACTTCCTGCTGCTGAGATACTCACACATCCATGTTTTTATCACCGCTCCTTTCACAACCGTAAAAACAGAATCAGCCTGGATGTCCACCAACAGATGAATGGATCATGACCATGTGTTACATGTACTCACTGGAATTTTATTTAGCTGTAAAGAAAGATGAAATTTGCAGGAAAATGGACACAACTGGAAAACATTCTATTAAGCGAGATATCCCAGGATCAGAAAAACAAAGTGGTATATTCTCTCAAATGGGGATTCTAGTGTGTCCAGAAGAGGGTGAGTCAGGGCCAGGAAACTAGGAAGACGCCCTGGAGACTGGACAACAAGAGGCCTTAATGGAGGGAGAGCTTCCACCTGAGACCGGTCCATAGTCAGCATGCTTTTGATATCAAGCTGCATTTTTGTAGGCTTTTTAAAAGTCAACTTCAGACTCTATCATGAACATATTCCTATAATGATTAAAATGAAGGGCCGGAGAGGTGGCTCCTGGATAAAGTGCTGAGTAGAGATCCTCAGCACCCACAAAGATGTTTGTCACTGTGGCACACACTTGTCACGCCAGCACTGAGGAGGTGGTGACAGAAGGATCCCTAGGGATTGCTGGATAGCTTGTCCACCGAATGGTGAGCTCCAGGTTCAATGAGAGAACCTGTCTCAGAGAGTAAGGTGGAGAGCAACTGAGTAAAACACCTGTCTTAATGTCTTGTCTCCACACACATGCACGTATATGAACATACATATACACATATAGAACACACACACGCACATGCAGAAAATGAATCACGAATTTAGTCTGCCCTGTGGAGGTTTGAATGTACTTTCTAAAAAGCTAATATGCTGTCAATTAATCTGCCCAGAAAGAATGTGAGGGAATCAACTGAACAGTTTGGGCCAGCAACTTTTGCATTTTTTCCCTTCATCCTCATTCTTATTTTTCATCACAGTATCTTCTGTCTATTGGCAAGCTTTAAAGGGGTTTTATTTTTTTAAATACATCTATTCTGACAAGTTTCCATCTAACCTAAAAAGAAGTCATGTGTTTCTTTCTCTCTACGTGTTTCTCTCTCATGCCTTGCTGAGAAAATGTTTTGAATATTTCATCAAATGTGAGACAAAATTCTATAAAAATAAGCACATTTTTATTATTTGCATCTTGTTATGCAATTGTTATTGAATTCTTCTAATGGAGCAAGGTCCTTTGTGACCAGCACTCAGATCCTTTGTGAGTCTTCTCTTCACAAGCCTTCTGCTCCCAACACCTACAGGAAGAACTCTCTTAGCATTCCCCAGCCCTGTAAGCTGAGTTTATGGGTTTGATAGCACATACACATTTGGCACTTGCCAGCGCCTACTAACTTCCTAAGCTGTTTAGTGACCACCCAACTGCTTTTGTCGTACATTGTCACTTCAGACGTGCTTAGTATCCTTCATCTTGCAACAATGCTGTACCTTGGACAAACCCTTCACTTTGGGTCTATTTGTTCATCGTTAAGAAGGGATAAGAGAGCCGGGCATGGTGGTACATGTCTTTAATCCCAGCACTTAGGAAGCCAAGGAAAGAGGATTGTCATGAATTTGAGGGCACCCTGAGACTACAGAATGAATTCCAGGTCAGTATAGGCTCCAGTGAGACCCTACCTTGAAAAAAAAAAAAGGATAATATACCAATATTTAGGGGTCATTGTTGAGGTTGATTATACTTCAAGGTGCAGAATAAGCTGTTATATATAATCTCTTATATATATATATATGTATATGTTATATATAATGTCTAGACTGTTTGCCTTAAACATCTCTGACCACCTTGCTTAACAATTAAAAAGGTTAGGGCCCTGAATAACCTTGCCTCATACATTGCCAGAGGAAATTGTCCTTGAGACTGAAATGGCTAGACTGCTCCTGTGGGGTATCTCCTGGTCTCTTTGCAGCTTTTCAGTGCCTTTAGCAATGATTCCTTGGCGTGCTGGTGGGTAGACTTCAGTCAGAGGTATTATTCCTTGGTGATGTATGTGTGTTTGTGGTGTGTGTGGAGCAGGGATTCAAGTGCCAGTTCGGACACTCCTTAGCCCTGGGACCATAACAATGAAAACTGGTTTCTTCACTTGTAAACTGGAGATGGATTATGTTAATACTGACTTCCTATAGCAAAGATAGAGGCAGGCACTGTGGTAAAGGACCTAGCAGAATATAGTAATTTATTAATACATAGCTTATTAGGCCTAGACTATTCTATGGTCACATAATTCAAAAACTGTATGGATATATACTTTCTTTTTGTTCTTGGCAGTTGCACCCATCCCCAAGCATTAAGATAATCCCATGAGAGCTTTTTCTCTACTTTGAATATTAAAATGTTCCTGCTTAAATTATAATTCTCTCCTGCCTAATTAGCCAACAGCACAACCATCCTTTCTGTCATTTGCACACATCTTTATATTAGATGCATCCAGTGGGGCTGAAGAGATGGCTTAGCGGTTAAGGCACATGCCTGTGAAGCCTAAGGACCCCAGTTTGATTCTCCAGGTCCCATGTGAGCCAGATGCACAAGGAGGCGCACGCATCTGAAGTTTGTTTGCAGTGCTTAGAGGCCCTGGCGTGCTCATTCTCACTCTCCCACTCTCTCTTTCCCTCTATCTCAGGTAAATAAATAAACAAACAAATAAATAAATAGAAGCATCCAATGGATGAATTTGTACCATTAACAATGGCAGTGAAGACTTGCTAAGAGCTATGTCTGTCACTTGTCCTGCATTGTCATTTACTTCTGACATTAATGCTTTACAGAAGTACTCGTATTTTATAGATCAGCAGTCTGCACCCAGAGGTAAATCTACTCCGGTTTACAAAGCTAATCGGTGGCAGAACTTTGCACACCTGAATCTAGACAAGTTGAGAAACTAAAGGTCTTCTATGTTGTAACTCCCTCAGAATCAAGGCACAAGGGTACTTTAAATTACATGCCAATGTTTTATAGACTCGGCTTCCGTCCACATGGTGACTGGCCTCTGCCTACTGCTGTTGCAGTTGTCTTCTAGTGCTTTGTGCTGTCACCGGCCACTGGGATACAGCTCAGGCAGCACCTCCACTCTGGCATCTGACTGTTCTGACATCTCCGAACTAGGCCAATTCAGAGTCTTTTTTTCACAAAAACCTTTCTAGAGGCTTCTCCAGAGAAAGCAAGGAGAACTTGCAAAAGCTCGATAGTAATCTGGAGTCTATATACTATTTAGGGAAGGGCCATTCTTTCGAGCAAAAATCCTAGTTAAATCGGAAGTGTCCATGAAAGAATGGAACATAAAATACCAGGGTGAAAAGAGTCTGTATATAATTCCCAACACCCAAACTAGACGTGTTTTCATTTTTCTTTGACAGTTTAAAAGTCAGGTTTGTGCTTGAGAGTCTCTAGCAGGCGCATCCCTGCCCACGTTGTAAACTACCAGTGAAGCCTAGCAGGGCGACTTAAATAGGATTTACTAGATGCAGAGTTTGATGTATTTGTCTGTGGAATGAAAACTGTCTACGTTGTATTTCCACATTTTATTCTACTCAAACCAGAATCCATGGGAACATACAAATAAATGAAAATCATGTGGAGTTTTATTTGACCAGAATAGTTTATGTCAAGTTTATTTGAAAATGAGCTAATTTCCATTGTGCTAGCCCTGGCAACTCTTCTGCAGTTAAATATGCCAAACAAAAGTAGATTTAGAATATGGAATCAAGGGTGAGGATTGTGAACATCACCATGGGAAAACAGAAGTCACTGGTGTCCAAAAACTGGGTTAGGAATTTTCTAGGGAGCAGGAAAGAAACTTCTAACTTTTTTTTTTTTTTTTTTTTTTTTTTTTTGCAAGGTAGGGTCTCACTCTGGTCCAGGATGACCTGGAATTAAATATGCAGTCTCAGGGTGGCCTCGAACTCTCGGTGATCCTCCTACCTCTGCCTCCCGAGTGCTGGGATTAAAGGCATGCGCCACCACGCCCGGCTTAAACTCTTTTTATGGCTCCTTTTTCTTAGTAAAACCCAGAGATATTCGTCTACTCCCAGAACTTAGGCCTTTCTCCCACAACCTTACTTTTTCTTTTCTTATTTAACTTGCCTTGAAGTTGAGGTTCAACTTGTCAGGAGACCCCCAGATTGGGCCATGATTTTCCCAACCCCCACTGACCCAGGTAAGGCCCTGTGGAGCTACCTCATCTGTGACTGTGCACTGTGCCACGTGAGGTCAGGTTTTAGAGAGCTGCTGATTTCTCTAACACATCAGGCAGCATCAATAAACAGGAAAAGCTTAAATTTGGGTTCTCCCATAACCCATAACCCTCATAGATAATGATTATGCAAGCATATACACTATTATTTCGTGTGTGTGTGTGTATGTGTGTGGTGTGTGTATGCATGTTCATATTGTGTGGCACACATGGGTGTTTGGATGTGCACATGTATACATATAGAAGCCATAGGTTGACATCACATGTCTTCTGCAGTCATTCCCTACATTATTTATTTATTCATTAATTTATCCAAAAGAGAGAGAGAGAGAAAGGTAGAGAGAGAGAGAGAGAGAGAATGGGCATGCCAGGGCCTGCAGCCACTGCAAAGGAACTCCAGATGTGTGTGCCACCTTGTGTATCTGGCTCACGTGGGTCCTGGGGAATCGAACCTGGGTCCTTTGCAGGCAAGTGCCTTAATTGCTAAGCTGTCTCTCCAGGCCAATCCACCTTATTTTTTTTGAGATAGGCTCTCTCACTGAACCTACAGCTCAACAATTTGGCGAGATGAGCTGGCCAGCAAGCCCTGAGGTTCCTCCTATCTCTGCCTCCCCAGTGCTGGAATGAGAGGCATGTGATTTAATGAAAATGCTGGGAATCAGAACTCAGATCCTCATGCTTGTGTGGCAAGCACTTTACCTACTTAGCCATCTCCTTAGCCCCTTAGCCCCACAAAGAGATTCTCCACGTCAGAAAATAGATGCCTCACTTAGTTACATTATTGACCTCTGTTTCTCTGTGCTGGTAACATAGAGTTGTTGGTCAGATGTTGATCTTCCAGCAACTTAATATTAATGGCAGCAGTGGTGTGGAATTCTACTCAAATATTTCTGTTCACCCATCCACTCCAACCACTGCAAACAAACTCCAGGCACATGTGCCACCTAGTGCCTCTGGCTTATACATGGGTTGTGAGGAATTGAACCTTTGTCCCTTGGCTTTGCGGGCAAGCGCCTTAACCACTAAGCCATCTCTGCAGCCCTTCTGTCTTCATTTCTGAGGCAAATAGAATTCTCAAGGCATTCTTTCATTAAATCTAGGTACTGCCATGAAGGAATCCTGCAGGTGGAATTAAGATTGCCAATCTGAAATAGGATGGTCATCCTGGAATATCCACATGGGTTCTATCTAATTACTTGTGCCCTAAAAGGTACATGTGTTTCCCTGGTTGCAATTGAAGAGATCAGCAGGAGGTGAGGAAGGATGAAGTAAGAAGGAAAGATGGTCAGGGGCTATGATGGGAGACAAGCTCCTGACCAGCCTTTGCTAACCTTGCACATGGAGGAAGAGAACAGAGGCACAGCCAATGTGGGCCTCAGGAACTGAGATTGATGCCACATAGACAGCCAGCATGAAACTGAGCATCTAGCTGACTGTGTGGAATGGATGGGATTCTTTCACCTTGATTTCAGCCTTGGGAGACCAGATGCTGAGCCCAGCAAATGTCTACTCGACAACAGAAATACAAAATAAGTATATGTTGGTGTTAACTGTGATGGAAGGGTTAGATACAATAAAACTAAGAAACTAACCCAATTTTCCAAACTGTCCTAATCTCCAATGAACAGTTGATTTCTTTTCCAAATTCCACGCCTTATTTAGTGCTGTTACCAAATTTGTCTTTGCCTTAATTACTTGTCCTTCGACTGTCATTCACTATGGTGTAGAAATCAGCCCACCACAATCCATGTTTCTTTTATTTATATATGACAGAGAAAGAGAGAGAGAGAAAGAGAGAGAGAGAGAGAATGGGTGTACCAGGGCCTCTAGCCACTGCCAATGAACTCCAGATGCATGCACCACCATGTGCATCTGGCTTACGTGGGACCTGGAGAATTGAACCAGGATCCTTAGGCTTCACAGGCATGCACCTTAACCGCTAAGTCATCTCTCCATCCCCCATGTTTCTTTTCTTTCTTTTTTTTTTTTTTTTGGTTTTGTTTTGTTTTGTTTTTTTTTTTGAGGTAGGGTCTCACTCTAGCTCAGGGTTGCCTCAAACTCACAGTGATTTGTTGGGCATTGCTAAACATGGGCTGGAACTGTGAGGAGGCTGGCCTGAACTGTTGGGCATGGCCGGGGACCTTGGGCTGTGGGGTTGCAGCTGGCCCTATCGTCAGGAACCCACCCTGGCGACGGTGACTAGCCTTCCCTACCCTCGCAAGGTTTAGTGTGCCCTGTCATCACCCAGAGTGGGCAGAACTGGCAGGCGCTCCCCCTGGATCCCAAAAAGCTCTGACCAATTCCATAAGTCAGCCTTCCCCCACACACACACACAGTTCCTGACCTTGTGGCTAGCTGCCCAAGAGACCCTTATGTGGCTGAAGTCATGTAGCCTTTCCGCCATCTCTCTCACAGTCCCTCCCCCACAGCTTTGAATCACAGTGGCTTTTTCCACCATTCCCGTTTCTCCCTCACAGCTCTGAAGTCACAGTCGCTATCTCTCACAGCTCCTCCCTGACAGCTTTGAAGTAGCTCTTCCACCACTATCTCCCTTAAAACCAATTAGATAGCAACCCATAAACTATACATCTGATCGCCATATAGTCTGTATGGGCCATCTCAACCTTCACCAAGTGTTTATAAACCCACTCCCCTTTTGAATAAACCGTCCATCAGATGGTCTGTTCTCCCGGGTGTTCATTGCCCATCTTCGTTATCGCACTCACCGGCTGCTCCAGGATGGACCCTGCTTCTCCCCCAACTCCTCCCTCGACTGGAATGTCGATGGCCAACGACTCCAGGGAGGACCCACAGCGATTCTCCTACTTCTGCCTCCTGAGTGCTGGGATTAGAGGTGTGTGCCACCATGCCCGGCCCCATGTTTCTTTTAAAATAGAAACCAACACTTATTTATAAGGTAAGGGTCACATGGCGCTTCTAGATGAGTGAAGTTTTCCTGTGACTTACACACTTTTAGAGTACAGGAAAGTGCTTGTCTGAAAGAAATGTCTGTTTCTTTACCATAAAGCCAATCAGTTTGATGAGATTAAAAAAAAAAATGTTTAGGGCTGGAGAGATGGCTTAGCAGTGAAGGCACTTACTTGCAAAGCCTAAGGATCCAGGTTTAGTTCTCCAGGTCCCACATGAGCCAGATGCATAAGGTGGCGCATGTATCTGGAGTTCATTTGCAGTGGCTAGAGGCCCCATTGCACCCATTCTCTCTCTCTCTCTCTCTCTCTCTCTGTCTCTCTCTCTCTCTCTGTCTCTCTCTGTCTCTAATAAATAAATAAATAAATAAATAAATAAAATATTTTTTTAAAAAGTTTAAATGTCTGTCAAATGGAGCTAACTCTCAGATCAGACCTAACTTTTATGATAAAGAAATCCAGTTTTAGAAGTGACCTAGTTTTTGAATGTTGAAACCAGTCAAATACCTTGAAAAAAATATCTCAGGAATGGATACAGTATCATTTTCTAAAACTGTATAGTGGAAAGTGAGTGAATTCAGCCCAAACTAACAACCACTAGTTATGACTGATTTGAAAGATATTATGGTTTATTTCCCTCAGCCATGGGGAACCATTTTAAACAAGCATAATAACAAAATAACACAGCTTTAATGTCTCTCAGCCATCTCAGAGCAATTTGAAAGAATGGATGTGGCAGTAGCATAAGTGTGTGTATGTGTGTGTGTGTATGTGTGTGTGTGCCCATGCCTGCACGTGCACATGTGCATGTGCTGGGATTGAACTCAAGGCCTCATACATGCTAAATAAACTCTCTACCTCTGAGCTACACCACAGCTCTGAAATAACCCAGTTTGACTCCTAACAATACCAGCTGCCTTCCTAGGGAGCAGCAGGCAGACATGGAAGTAAGAGCAGCCGTGAGCACAGCCTCACCGCCCTGACAAGGGAGCAATGAGCAAGACGGTGGGCGTGACCTAAGTCTGGACACCACCTTGTGTTCCTGCTTAGACTGTTCTTGGTGATCTAATCAGTGACCATTGGTAGGGAGACTCTTTGGGCTTTAATCCACTGTCACGATGTTGACATTAGGCAAGGATGGGTCAGAAGGGGGCATATCCTGGATGGGGGGCATTCTGCATTTCTGTCTACCATCAAAGACAATCAAATAAACTTTCTACTTTGTGTCCAGGTTTTAAAAATAATTCTATTGTCACCACTATCTCCCTTAAAACCAATCCTACTTTCTGAAATAGTAGATAAGTAAATTTATTCCAAGAAGCAAAATAAGTCAGCTTTCAATGGACTAGGATAAAAAAAAATTAATTCCATTTCTAGTTCAGCTGATGAACCCAGAAGGAAATAATCATCTCAAAGGTCTTGGGGGGTGTCTGCTTGCACTGTCTTCCACTGTCAAGGGCACAGTTTCCAAGTCAGACAGACTGGAGACCAGTCCTAGCTCTGCCTCGGTAGCTCTGCCTTCGTAGCCATGGACATCAACATGACTTTCATCTTTCCAAATTTTAGTTCCTGCACTTCAAAAATGCTATTAATCATATAATGCTCATTAACTTAATAATTAATTTAATTTAATCAATCATTAAATTATGTAAGCTTCACATAGTGCCTTGTTCAGAGTGAACTTCCTCAAGTTTTCAGCTGTTATTATTATAACAACTGTTAAATACTATTGCCAGTTCCTTCAGGTAACACACACAGCATATCTTTCTCAATCCTGTCCAATTTCACAATAAGTTCAGGTTTACAACCTCGGTACCAAATGACTACCCGATAGATTGCCTTATATAATTAATTTTCTTTTAAAGTAAATCTAAGGCTGGAGAGATGGTTTAGTGGTTAAGGCACTTGCCTGCAAAACATAATGACCTAGGTTTGATTCCCCAGTACCCACATAAAGACAGATGCACAAAGTAGTGCATGCATCTGGAGTTTGTTTGCAGCAGCTAGAAGCCTTCATGTGTCCATTCTCATTTTCTCTCTCTCTCAAAATAAATTAAAAAAAAAAAAGAATTTTGGGCTGGAGAGATGGCTTAGTGGTTAAGGCACTTGCCTGTGAAGCCTAAGGACCCAGGTTCAATTCTCCAGTACCCGCATAAGCCAGATGCACAAAGTGACACATGCATCTGGAATTCATTTGCAGTGGCTAGGGGCCCTGACATGCCCATTCTCCCTCCTTTTTACTCTTTTGACCTCTCTCTCTCTCTCTCAAAATAAATATTTTTAAATATATATAAATAAATAAGTTTTTAAAAAAGTAAATCTTCCTGAGCTAGAGTGAGACCCTACCTCAAAAAAACAAAACAAAACAAAACAAAACAAAACAAAAAGTAAATTTCATTTCTTATGCACATTCTTCCTCCATGACTTTGTATTCCCCACAGGCCCTAACCTGGAAAAATGTCCCTCACTTTATGAATTCAAATAGCAATAATTCTTTAAGAAGAAAAGAAAAGAAAGAGAGAGAGAGTTGGGAAGGCAGCTATTAGTACGAGACAAAGCTGATCCAGAGGGCAAGCCAGCTGCATTTGTCCCTCCTGGCCCCATTTCCAAAGTTCAGAGACCATCTTTGTCCCTACATTTTATGACACCCACTAAGTCCACTGCTGTCATTCTGTGTCTTGATGCTAACCCCAGAAGGAATCTTCTCAACAGCTAACAGCAGTTCTCATTTGGAAGACGATGAGGTGTGTCCCTGTTGGGTGACTGTCCCCACCAATGCCTGATACAGGAAGCCCTGAACCATACTCTCAAAGGCCAAACATTGTGCATCCTGTGGAAGCCAGTGAAGAAGTGTGCCTATAAACTAAACTTGTCAAAATATAGAAATGTTGGGCTGGAGAGCTCGCTTAGTAGTTAAGGCATTTGCCTACAAAGCCAAAGCGCTCAGGTTAAATTCCCAGGATCATGTAAGCCAGATGCACAAGGTGGCACATGTGCCTGGAGTTCATTTGCAGTGGCTAGTGGCCCTGGCATGCCCATATTTTCTATCTTTCTTTCTCTTTTTCTTTCTTTCTCTCTCTCTCTCTCTCTCTCTCTCTCTAAAATAAAGAAATAAATAAATAAAATATTTTTAAAATACAAAATAGAAACATCTAACTATGGACTTGCCATTTCTGTATCTGGCACTCATAGTTTAATCTCACCGTTGTTTTGCAAAGAATGATACAGTTAAAGAAGAAGCAAGAAGCACGTGTTTGTCCCCATTTATAACAATAACTTAAACATAGTGTGAGCTGTAGATAGTGAAGCTTTGAGTCACAACAAAGAACTTTGAATTTTGGCTTTTTTGGTCTTGATCTAGTTAATTAATTAGATTTAAATTTCAGTTTCTATCTCTAAAATCATATATATATATAAAATTTTCCCCCTCCTTCAGCTTCCCAGTGCTGGGATGACAGGTTTGCACTACTGTGTGTGGCTTAGTAGTATGGTGTGTGTGTGTGTGTGTGTGTGTGGTGCATGCATGTATGTATGCATGCTCATATGTGTATGGGTACATGTGCATATAGGCCAGAAGCTGATGTTGTCTTTCTTGATTACTTTCTGTCCTATTTACCGAGACAAGGTTTCACTTGAACCCACTGATTCAGCTAGTGTAGCTAGCTAGTCAGTGCTAGGGATTCCCTGACACTCCTCCCAAGCACTGGAATGACAGGCAGGCTGCTGTGCTTGCTCGGCACTTACAGGTGTGCACTGGAGGTCCAAGCTCAGGTCCTCAAGCTGGCACTGCAAGGGCTTTATCCACTGAGCTATTTCCCAAGCCCCTTATGTTCTCAGTGAATATGAATTCGCTGCTTAACCTCTGCCAATTCTTGTTTATTCATCAATTCATTACATTGGACAAGGGTTATACAAATCTTTTCTTCCTTTCTCTCATTCTCCCCCTCTTCTCTCCCCACCCAACCCCCCTTCTCTCTACTTCATTCTCTTTTGAATTCCTTCAGTGGCTGAATTCTTTGTTTAATATTGCTCCTGGTCCGGTGTGTTAGCATATGCTTGTGATTCTAGCGCTCTAGGCCAGCCTGAGCTATATAGTAAAACCTTGGCTCAGTAAATAAATTAGATTAGATTACCTGAGATCAGAAGGGGAACTCTAAGAAGTGACTTATCAAGCATTTCTATAGAATATTATGAAATAAAATTATTAGTACTGGTCTTAAATAAAGTTTTAGAATTTCATTTTTAGAGATTCCCTTGAAGTACTGTGCATTTGTAGAAGTGATAGGTATATAAGGAACTATTGTTCAGTATTATTTTTTAATTTAATTTATTTATTTGCAAGCAGAGAGAGAGAAAGAGAGAAGAGAGACAGAGAGAGAATGGGCACGTCAGGACCTCTAGCCACTGCAAACGAACTCCAGATGCATGTGCCTCTTGTGCATCTGGCTTATGTGGGTCCTGGGGAATCAAACCTGGGTCCTTTGGCTTCACAGGCAAATGCCTTAACCACTAAGTAATCTCTCCAGCCCCTGCTTCAGTATTATTAATCTTCATTTGGGTTACAAACAGTAGCAAGTTGAAACAGTGTATTCCAGCAGTATGATCATGTGGGGTTAACTATTGCCATCTCAGGACAGACATAATTTTTAAAAACTGCTTTCATGAAAACTGAATTTCTTCTTTTACCTTTCCTAAAACATTGGAATAATAAAACTTTCCTACTACTTCATGGCCTTAATAGTTACTCAAATAACATTTTAACTCACAAGAGAGAATGAAATGGCTTCTGTCCAAGAAAGATATTCTAGTTAATTATTAGCATTAAAATTCCAATTTAGTGTTGAACACATTAATAGACAGATGCCGGCAATGCTCGGGGTCATTGCCTCTAGGAAAGACAGCCTCATACTAGTCAGGTAGCAAATGAGGCTGAAAGGTTGAATGAGCTAATGGAGCCATGTGTGCAGTGGGCATGTGCTCAGAGATCTTAGCACAGAATGAGCTCTGTACAGGTTGGTTGGAATGAGTCTAGGACTTGAGAAGAGGTTGTTCATTTATACTCTGTGAATGGTGTCTATTAATAGCACTTATTGATCAAAATATTATAAACAGCCTTCTTGGAGGGTTAAAAAGAAATAGAAGAATTTTGTTTCCAGGGAGACCAGAGCAGAGAAAAGAGAAACAAGTAGAGACCAGATTAAATGTCTCAGCACGTTCAAGCTACAGCAGGGTACCTCTGGAAGAAGAGGAGGAGGAGGAGGAGGAAGAGGGCAGAGTAGAGAGAGGCTTCTCTTCCTGCAGGAAAGCTTGGAGCTTTGAGGAACACCAGGGGGACTACTACAGAAGCAGTAGTGACAGTATGCATAAAATGCTTAGAACCAGCTCTCTGAGGAAGAGGACATGATCGAACATCTGGATGCTGTGGAAAGGCTGTTTCCTCAAAACACGCAGGGAATTCCCTGTGCCTAGATTGTGAGGATGCTTGCGCAGGGGTACATACTTGCCTGGGCTCACTGAAATATAAACACAAAGTGGATGCTATTTGGTTAAGTGTGTCATACCTCAGTAAAATAGATTTGTAAAAGCAAAATACATTTTTGGGTTTTTTTGAGATAGGGTCTCACTCTAGCTCAGGCTGACCTGGAATTCACTATGTACTCTCAGGGTGGTCTTGAACTCTCAGCGGTCCTCCTACCTCTGCCTCCCAAGTGCTGGGATTAAAGGCATGTGCCACCATGCCTGGATCTCTTTTTATTTCTTTCTTTACTTATCTGAGAGAGAGAGGGCGAGGTAGATAGAGCGTGTGTGAGAGAGAGAGAGAGTGGAATGGGGACACGCCACGGCCTCCAGCCACTGCAAATGAATTTCAGATTCATGCACTACCTTGTGCATCTGGCTTATGTGGGTACTGGGGAATCGAACCTGAGTCCTTAGGCTTCACAGGCAAGTGCTTTAATTGCTAGGCCATCTCTCCAGCCCCCAAATACATTTTGTAATGAAAGAACCTACATAAAAACAAGATTAACTTATCCGAGTGTTTCTTTACTTCTTGCTTTTATTTGTTATTGCTGAATGTGAAATATAATAGGGAGTTGCTATCACCCAAGAACAAAAAGATAATCGTCGCATGGTCTCGTTTATCTGTCACTCCTAACCTGAATCTATGTGACATGCAGCCAAACCTAACAAACACTCTGAGGACCAGACAAGGGGGGGGGGATGGGGGAAGGTAAGGGTGGGAGGGAATGAGAGGGTGGGGGGAAGGACAAGGGGCGGGGATACAATTGGGACCCAAAAGGAAAAGATGCTATAAAAACCTTTACTCTGAACAACAGGCTAAAACATTGATCCTTCAGCAGGCCCGCAGAGGGAACACCCAAATCACAGGAATCTGGAGAGAGCATCATGAAGGCTAACCCTAATCTTGTCCTGCTTCTCTCTCTCTCCCTCTCACTCTCTCTTCCTACCTCTCCTCTCTATACTCACTTCCTCTATAATATTATCTATCTTTTTCTTCCCTCACCTTTCTAGGTACAGACTTGAAACTCCCAGTGCCAGCACAGGGTTAAACTCCACAATGAGCTCTTGATCCGAGACACCTACAAGGTTACCCCCTGCCCCCAAAAAAGACAGACTTCTGTCAGAGTTCTTGGTGACCCACCAAAGGTTAATGGTAAGACCCTACTGTCAAAGATAGCATACACGTGTATGAGACCAAACACAGAGAGACCTGGCCAGAATTTGGAAAAAGGTCAGTCCCCAAACAGTTAGCTAGTCTAGCACCAGAGGGTGCTACACAAACAACTGGGGGAAAATGTCCGACATTGGTCCAAACAACCTGCAGTCTAAGATACCCAGCAGGAAACAACTTGACGTAATGCTCATACAAGTGCAGTAGTGGCAAACAGCCATGGTGGGTAACCAACTGCTCTTGATTTGGCTAACAGATCCACTCAGTGGAATGGAACTCATTGCTGGAACTGGGAAATAAGTCAAAACCAGGTACAAAAAATAAGCTCAGTCTCCAAGAGCAAGATACCACCAAATGTGGGCTAGAAGAGAGCCAATCATATAAAATTCCTTCCAAAACATAGATGGTCATCCCTT
The DNA here is from genome assembly GCA_036365145.1 of Orientallactaga sibirica. NCBI lineage: Eukaryota > Metazoa > Chordata > Mammalia > Rodentia > Dipodidae > Orientallactaga > Orientallactaga sibirica. The sequence goes on along the minus strand of JAEOAD010000012.1, from coordinate 37,055,180 downwards.
CTACCTAGTACTAACTTCTCTCTCCGTTGGAGAATTTGCTTATCTTTTTTCAGGTGGACAACGAACCTGAAGGGAGGATCAGCTAACCACACCTCACCAGCTGAAACCATAGAACAACTCAGGGGAAGAGCAAGAGTTCAGCGTTCATGGTGACCACAACACCAGAAAAAGGCTGAAGGAGATAAACACAGAGAACATCCAACTCCAACTAAGCCAGATATCCAGAGACACAGAGGCTCCCAAAACCTCATCACTGAAGCAGAACTAAAATGACCCCAATGTGGCTCAGGGAAACTCACGGAAGAGGGGGCGGAAAGATTGTTAGAGTCACAAGTTGGGGCATTATGCACAGAGACTGGGGCCTACCCCCCAGAACTCTTGACTAACCTCACAATGCATGACCCACATTCCCCATTGATGAGGGTCCCTTTGAAAGTGGGAGGACAGGGAGGAGGGCAATGGAACCAATACTATGAATGTAAAATCAGAATAATATAAATTTTAAAAAAGGAAAAAAAAAGGGAGTTGCTAAAGAAGGCTGCTAGGCTATGATAGGTTTTTGAAATAAAGACACTCATAAGAAAACTTTTGGAATCAGATACACTTTGATTTAACTGTGAATATCTTTTTAGACTTACAGTCTCCTGAATTTAGATAAGGTTGTTCTTATTCTCTGAGTGAGTTTGAACCCAAATATCTTCCTGAATATTCCCCAGTAACATATATCAATCTTAATACCTCAGTTGTAGAGTAAGACAATATGTACAGAATATGAGCAAGTGCATTGCCTTTTTTGATATGCACTGTCATGAGATGAGATCAGAGCCTGGGCCTTTGATCACCATCATCACCACTACTCAAGGTGAGAAGGGACGGAGCAGACTGAAGGACATCTCCATTCCTGTGGTAGTTTGAATATATGGCCCCCAATATATTCAATGTTTTATTAGTTATAGTTTGCATCTGCAATTACCTTGCTAGAGGCAAGGTCACTGGGGGCCAGTATTAAGGTGTGGTGATGGTTTGGGATTCCATTGTAAAGATATGCAAATGTGCCTAGCAGGAGTTCCTGAAGTGTGCTGTGTGACCTTTAGGCTGTAGGTTTTGCTCTGTGTGCTGTGTGGCTGGCGGCTTGGTTTTGCTCTCTCTGCTTGGCCCTGTGGAAAGCAGGCCGCTTCTCCTGCCATTATGGAACTTCCCCTGGATCTGTAAGTTTCAATAAATAATATTCCTTCCTCCATAACTGTGCCTGGTCTGGAAGTTCATCTCAGCGAACCTGAAGCTGTCTGCTACAGTAAAGTGGTACCGAGGAGTGTGGGGTGAGATGAATCTGACCGTGTGGATATTCGTCTTTTGGAACCTTTATTTTGGAGGAATGGGCATGGACTTGGTGCTTGCAACTGAAGATGCCTTCTGGAGTGGTAAGCCAAGTTTTATGGACTATTCTGATGAGAGTTTGAGAATGCTAAATGCAGACTGTATTGAACTTCGAGGCTTGGCTTATGAGCTTTCTAAGGGGAAGGAAAGACTGCAGAGGACTTTGTTGGAACTGGGCTACTGGCATAAGGGATGGCTACGTTCTGCTATCCAGGCCCAGAAAGTTTGATCAAGGTTAAATTTGTAATGGACTGATATGCTTGGCTGAAGATATTGGACTGAGATTTTAAGATTTTAAGTTGGAACAACTCAAGCAAGTTAAAAGCAGAGGCACTGAGACTGGTTTTAGGTTACTGGAGCTGCTATTGTCAACACATTAGCAATCTTAAGGAAGGTGGAAGGAAGGTGGCCCGACTTGATTTATATTAAAACAATGGAGAGGATGCCTGAGGAAAGACTGTTAGAAATGCAAACTCTTTGGAAAGAGTTGACTGGAGAAGGAACCTGCTTTTCAAGGCTATGGTTTATTTTGTCCTTGGATTTAGAATATGGCTGTGTCCTGCACACCTGGTATTAGTTTTGGAAATATGAAAAATTCATGGAGTGGTCATGAGTTGCACACGGTTCCAGGACGCTGCTGAGATGCGGCATGAGGCAGGGCATGAAGACCCTCAGGAATAGGCTGCAAGAGCCTTTGGAAGATGGGCCGTGGTTTGCATGGAGACCTGAAGATGTTTTGGATATACCAGGACTGTGCAAAAGGGCTACCATGGAGTGCAGTGTTGGCATGGGATGGAAGTTTTCCCTGGCGACTCTGCCCAGCTGGAGGGGCGGAATTGGAAAACCTGGAGACTGTTAGTCTCTGGTTATATTGAACTTGAACTGTAGAAGTTTGATGACGGCTGATGGTGGTTGAATTTGCATTGTTCTAGTCTCTCCTTGCTATTCCTTATACAGTTAAAAATGTTTACTCTGTGCCTTTACATGTTGAAAGTATTTAACTTGTTTGATTTTACAGGACTCACTTTCTTAAGTTGGTCAAGATTGTAAGAACCTTTGAAATTGGACTGAGTACAATTTACCATGTGTGATAGTTATAAATCTATTGGGGGCCAGGAGCTAAATATATTGGGGGCCAGGGGCGGAATGTGGTAGTTTGAATATATGGCCCCCAATATATTCAATGTTTTATTAGTTATAGTTTGCATCTGCAATTACCTTGCTAGAGGCAAGGTCACTGGGGGCCAGTATTAAGGTGTGGTGATGGTTTGGGATTCCATTGTAAAGATATGCAAATGTGCCTAGCAGGAGTTCCTGAAGTGTGCTGTGTGACCTTTAGGCTGTAGGTTTTGATCTGTGTGCTGTGTGGCTGGCGGCTTGGTTTTGCTCTCTCTGCTTGGCCCTGTGGAAAGCAGGCCGCTTCTCCTGCCATTATGGAACTTCCCCTGGATCTGTAAGTTTCAATAAATAATATTCCTTCCTCCATAACTGTGCCTGGTCTGGAAGTTCATCTCAGCGAACCTGAAGCTGTCTGCTACAATTCCCATGCAATAATTACAGGAAAAACAGATGCAGTTTATTTACATATCAGAGGTCTCTGAGCTAGGAGGCATCACTTTGAAATTCATAGTAGGAAATACTTCCTAGATGACATGCTCATAGCCACCTCTTTTTTCTCTGCTGGGCACTTGACAAGTGGTAAGTGCCACTGATAAGAGCATAATGGATGAACTTGGCCCAAAAATGGTATCATTAGACCTTTCAGTATTTGCATACATGTGGAATACTGAAAACAAAGGACACCCAGGTTTGCTATTGGATTCCCAGATGAAAGGCTGATCATAACTAATAATTGATGAATCTGAATAATGGATAGAGATGTAACCTGGATAATGGATATAGAAGTTCATTATTCTACTCCTTCCATCTTCATACACGTGTGCACAGTTCCATCACAGATTTCAAAGACTATAAGTCATGCACATCCACCATGAGTAGATACTAACAGAGAGAGAACAGAAAGAATGATGACAGGCTGGAGAGATGGCTTAGCAGTTAAGGTGCTTGCCTGTGAAGCCTAAGGACCTAGGTTCGATTCCTCAGAAACCATGTAAGCTAGATGCACATGGTGGCACAATGCACCTGGAAGTCATTTGCAGTGGCTAGAGGCCCTGATGTGCCCATTCTCTCTCTCTCTCTCTCTCTCTCTCTCTCTCTAGTAAATAAATAAAAATAAAATGTTTTTAAAAAGAAAAAAAAAACAGAAAGAATGATGACTACAAAGCCATAAGGACAAGGTTCAAGATCAAGACATAGCACCTTAGAAAAGTCTGAGTGTCCATGGGAATCTCACCTTCCTTATCTGAAAAGTGGAGATCAATAGTCCCTGCTCTATCTTAAGTAACTAGACTACTATAATTTTCAAATGAAATAAAATGTATGTGTTAGTGACTTCTCTCACACCTGACAGGAACAACATAAGAGGGGAAGAACTAATTTTGGCTCTTTGTTTGCAGAGAGTTTAATCCATTTTCTCTTGGCTCCATGGACTTTGGAATAGTATCCTGGCAACAGGAGGACAGAGCAGAAGACAGTTTTTTTATCTCATGGCAAATAGGAAGCAGAGCCATGGACAGAGAGGAACCTCGGATGAGCTACACCCCACCTTCTTGTATTACTTACTTTTCTTGTTGCTGTGATAAGTAGTTGACAATAGCAACTTAAGGAAGGGTTCAAAGGGATGTAGTCCATCATGACAGGGAAGACATGGCTGCAGGATCAGGAGCTGACTGGTCACATTGCATAGAACAGTCAGGAAGTGGAGCCATGAATGCTGCTGTTCACTTCCCTTTCTCCTTGAACAGACCTCGGCTCATTAAATGGTGCCAGGCATGTTTAGGGTGGGCCTTCCTACCTCAGTCAACTTAATCTAGGAGTCTCTCACACACATGTCCACAGATTTTGTTCCATGTTCATTCTAAATCCTATCAAGTCAAAAGGGAGATTCACCACCACATGTCACTGTTAAGCCATAACCTCCCACCCTCATTCCCAGAGGCTGATGGTCAAGTCATAATGCCAAATGCTTTCAGTTCAAAAGTCTTCAAAAGTCCCCACAGTCTTTAACAATTCCAGCATGGTTTAAACATCCAAAGTCCAAGTTTCATCTGATATGATAGTCAAGGCATGCTTTTAACTGTGAGCACTCGGGAGGCAGAGGTAGGAGGATCGCCAATAGTTAGAGGCCACCTGAGACTCCATAGTGAATTCCAGGTCAGCCTGGGCTAGAGTGAGACCCTACCTTGAAAACCCAAAATAAATAAATAAATAAATAAGTTATATATTTCCAATGTACCATGTCACTGAATGAACATCTCTATAAAGGGTAAGAATGGGGTCATAGCAAGAAAAAATCAGACAAAAGCAGAACTGAAAGTCAGTAGGGGAAGGGTAAACTCCAAATCACACAGCCTGTTAGCTGGCATCTGGGCTCATGATAGAATTCTCTAACTCCAAAGAGCTTGGTAAGTCACATCCCTCCAGTTCTGCTGCCTGCAGCACGCATGGGGCTTAGAGGAGCTCCAATCGGTGCCTGTAGCTTTCCTCTGCTGACATCCCATAATTATGATGAAACAAGCTCTGGTGAACAGACCTAAAGGAAGCCATCTTAGGCCACTCAGCCACCTTGACATTTCAAGGAGCCATAAGAGAGTAAGGATTATTAACACAGAGCAGTAACTACGAGCCTGAAAGACATCTGAGGTTAGTCTTGCCCTGAGGACAAGGTGGCCTGGTACTCCACAGGAGCTCCATCTGCAGTTTGGTCTTGCCCTTATCTGCAGCTCAATCTGCCCAAGTTCTGCTTTTGAAAATCTTGCTTGCTTGATTGGGGTTGGGGGGGATGACTGAAGAGTAAGGGGTAGGTCATTGACACCTCCCAAGAGCATGCCCCCTGTGATCTATTTCCCTCAGTAGGTCGCACCTCCTCAAGGTTAAGCAGCCTTCCAAATAATTCTTACCAGCTGGGCACCCAACATTCAACACATGAGACTGTGGATAACATTTCATATTCAAACCATGAAATGAATACGAGTACTTGGAAATAAAAGCCTTGAAATCTATGTCACTGTAATTATTATTTAGGCAGAGCCACCAGCAGCTATATAGTGACCTTGTGAAAGGCAGAAAAGGAGAGTCTCTGTAAACAGATGAAGATGTAAAGGTCCTCTCTAGGCTGACTCGGCCTGGTCCCCAGAGTGATGCATGCACTGGCAGCAACAGGACATCCAGGCAAAGGAAAGGGCAGGATATGGTGGGTGGATTTCCTCATACCCCACAAGCTGGGTGCCTTGAGCTACTGTATAAATTCCCTGTATTGTCCTGTGGTTCTAGATGTAACCCAGTCTTTTCCCCATAAATAGATAGAAGCACCCTGTTTGGTTAATAATGATGATGATGATGATGATGATGATAAATAGGGGCTTAGGAGATGGCTCAGCAGTTAGGGCACTTGCCTGCAAAACCTAATGACTCAGGTTTAATACCCAAGTACCCATGTAAAGCCAGATGCACAAACTGGCACATGCACAAGAAGTTTGTTTGCAGTGGCTGGAATCCCTGTGCATGTCCATTCTCTCTCTCTCTCTCTTTCTCTCTCTCCATACAAATAAATAAATAAAATAATAATAATAGTTCAAATAGTGCCAGTGGGTCTTCTGGCATAGGCCCGACACACCAGCTTTGTGGAAGGTTGATGCCGCAGGATTGCAAGTTCAAGGCTTACTTAGGCTACAGAGCATGTTCAAAACAGGCCTGGTCAACTTAGAAAGACCTTATGTTAAAATAAAAATGTTTGGACTAGGATATAGTTCAGTTGGTAGAGTGCTATACCCAGCACTACAGAAAGCTGGGTGTACTGCTGTTACACTCCTGGAGTCTAGCACTTGGGAGGTGGAAACAGGAGTAGTGGAAATTCAAGGTCATCTTTAGCTACATACTGAGTTCCAGGTCAACCTGAGGTACATGAGGTCCTGCCCAACAAATAATAAATTAAATAAAGTTTAAATTAAAACAGGGGCTGGAGGGATGGCTCAGCAGTTAAGGTACTTCCCTGCAAAGCCTAATGACCAGGGTTTGATTCTCCAGTAACCACGTAAAGCCAGACGCACAAAGTGGGGCATCTAGAGTTCCTTTGTAGCAGCTGGAGGCCCTACTAAGCCCATTCTCTCTACTGGTTTCTATCTCTCTTTCTGCCTGAAAATAAACAAATAAAAATACTTTTTTAAAAAGTGGCTGTAAAAAAATTAAAACAAGGCTAAGAATACAACTCAGTTGTAGAGCACTTGCTTAGCATTTGAAAGGGCCCAGATTTAATCCCCAGTATAGCAAGAGAGAGGGAAATGGGAAGGGAGAGAAGGAGGCAGTTTTAATAGAGTAAAAAGGAGGGAAAAGGAGGGAAAGTGGAAAGGAGGGAAAAGGGAGAGGTGAAAGGAAGGAGGGGGACCAGTGAAGGAAGTCGAGAACCAGCGTGAGAGGATGATTTGTACTTTGTGTCTTCTGCAGGTGATGTCCCAGCGACAAACATGGGGAATCTGGTGGCTTTGGCTATTTACAAAGCTAAGGAGAGACATCAGGGCAGGTGAGAGCTCAGCTCAGGGCAGAAGGGGAGCAACAGAGCACTGAATTCTTCCTTCAGCAGGCCCAGGCTCTCTCCTCCTACAGGCAGACCTATCACATGTACAAAAGTGAATAAGCCACGTGGACTTACAGACCTATCTGGAAGCAAGAGAAAGTCCTGGGTAGAAGTCTCAACAAACTTAGCACAGCTTACTAAAGCAAAGGCCATCTTCTCAAGATCATAAACCGTATTTCTAATTAAGATGATCGATGTTTCTTTCAGAATTATGTATTGCAATTATCAGGGAAGAGGGTTCTTCCTATTGTGATCTGGAATGCTAGAGTTATAGTGAGAAACATAAAAAAAATTACTTCAATTACAGGAAAGTATTAGCCTTCTGTCAGACTCATTCTGATATATGTGTTCTTCATATTCTACTTAATAGATATGCCTTCATTTAATATATTTGCTTATAAAAATATATATTCTTCAATATTTTAACCAAATAGCCTTTTATGCTTTTCAAACTAATAGAATGTCTGTACATCAGCTATGACTTCTGCAATCTCTCATATCCTGTGTGCATGTTATTTGCATCTAAAGAATTCTCCTGACCTTATTACAGGGGATAATTTTGCTCAAGGGAGACACAGAATATCTGGAGATAGCTCTTTTGATATTTCCAGTTCATGTAATTACTCAGTGTTTTTATTCAAAAAGTACTATATGTTCTATAGAAAAATGATACCATTACACCATAATATTAGCTCTCTTTTGGATACACAACCCAATCTTTTTTCACAAATGGAATTTAAAACTCAGAAACATGGTGTTTAAAGAGAAAAATAGAACCATTTTGGTTTAACTGTCTTAATTAATTTTATTTGTGATTCCACAATTAGGAAACAATTTCTTCAAATATAGAGGCAATGGAGGCTATGTAGAACTTGATTTGAGGGGCTGAAGAGATAGCTCAGCCATTAAAAGCACTTGTTTGCAAGGCCTGGCTGCCAGGGTTCGATTCCCCAGTACCCACACAAAGCCAGATGCACAAACTGGCACATGCAACTGGAGTTGATTTGTGGTGGCAAGAGGACCCAGCATGTCCACACTCACTCATTCTATCTCTCTTTCACAAATAAATAAATAACAAACAGTACTTGATTTGAATAGAGCTGTGCTCCTTCCCACCCAATGACTTCTCTGCCTTTAGGGTTCATCTCAAAATGGATCAGTGAGATTTAAGTCATATAACTGGTGCTCAGTACATATGCCAACACCTCCTTATTCAATAGTCAGCTCATAGTAGCAGCTTAATAAATACTCACAGTTTCAAGGATATTTCTACTAGCTTTGCAAGTGAGGGATGAACTGAAGTTTAATCAGCAACTGGATACCTTCGGGGCAAACTTCCCAAGGCCAAGCTAGTCAAATGTACTAGGCACCGTCCTCTCACTCCACAAAGGTTCTAGAAATGCTGCCTTGACTATTATGCATTACAATCTTGACAAGCCATACACTCCCCAGAAAACAATCAGGTCAATTGATTCTTATTTAGCTACGACTGCCAGACTCACCCAGAGAAATGTAGATTTTAATAGAAGGGCATTCATGCATGAGAACAACAAAAAGGCAGAATCCCAGGCAACAAAACAAACAGGAAAGATTTTTGTTCAAGACAAGCATCGAGGCCGTAGATTCTAGGTCAAGTTAAATTTAGGATGGAGGTCCTTAAAATGATAACTCATTAGCCTGGTTGAGGAGCCCTGATTGGCCAATAAGAAATGTTCAGTCCTTCATGAGGCTCTCCCTAATGTCTCAGCGAACCATAGATCATATATGGAATGCTGGTTCCATCAGAGTATAATGGACATGAAACCTTCCTGTGACCTACTGATATTGCAGCCATTGAACATCACAAGTGAAACACAGGGTTCATGAGAGAGGGAGAGACAGAGACAGAGAGAGAGATACTGGTGAGAACTAACCTAGTGAACAGACATACAGTACATAATGCTTGATAATGATACTCAACAACTATGCTACTGGTTTGTGGACTGACTAAACTATACTTCATACCATTAGAGTGAACTTGTACCTATAAAAAAGGCAGAGTGCTGTATAACGCCATGCATCTCATTAGCATATCTTTTGGTTTCCAGTGCTAGGGCCAAAAGAAATGGATCTGGGGCACTCGACTGAAACAATCACTCATCCCATGAAAAAATGAGAGAAAAGCAGGATGTGGTGGTGCACGCCTTTAATCCCAGCACTTTGGCAGGCAGAGGTAGGAGGATCTCCCAGAGTTCGAGACCATCCTGAGACTACATAATGAATTTCAGGACAGCCGGAGCTAGAGTGAGACCCTACTTCAAAAAAACAAACAACAACAACAAAAAAAAAAAAGAATAAGAAAAAAATGATAGAAATGAAAATGAGTTTATTTCCAGTTTGTTCATATTGGGAGAGCAGCTAGCCAGTCCTCCCTAAACTCACAGAAATGAGTCTACAGGTATAATCATTGAAAAGCCAAGAAGTATATATGTGTATACTGAGCCAGGCCCAACCAAATCCAGAGGAGAATAATGTTGAAATTCTGGTTTTGTGACTTCTGTTGAATTTCTCCTGGCCCAGGAGTTAGGGTATTTGGGATATAGTTTCTGCTTCAGGCAAGATATTTTCTAGAAGGAGCTAGAGCTGAAAAAGACGAATTTGTAAAGATTCTAATTCAGCCTGGTGTGGTGGTGGTGCACATCTATATCCCAGTGCTTGGGATTAAGGCAGGAGAATCCCCAGTTCCAGGCCAGGCTTCACTATATAGCAAGATCCTAACTCAAAAAAATAACACTTTTTAACATATTAATTTTTGGTTGTTGTTTTGTTTTTGAGATAGGGTCTCACTCTAGCCCAGACTGACCTGGAATTCACAATGTAGTGTCAGGCTAGCCTCAAACTCACAGTGATCCTCCTACCTCAGCCTCCACAGTGCTAGGATTAGAGGTGTGTGAAACACACCCAGTTTAACATCTTAATTTTAAGGGAGCACAGTTACTCCTTGATTGTGTCAAGAGATCACTTGAGGTGAGTGATCTTGGGCCAGAAAGGTTGTATATCGCACCATGATGATCACACAAGAGCAAATTACCTAGTGCTGTTTCTCAGAGCAGTCTCCCTGTTGTCAGGCAATATAGGGATGTACTTTTGTTGTTTTGTTTTGTTTATTAAGTTAGGGTCTCACTCTAGCCCCAGCTGACCTAGAATTCACTATGTAGCATCAGGCTGGCCTCAAACTCACGGGGATCCTCCTACCTCTGCTTCCCCAGTGCTGGGATTAAAGGCGTGCGCCACCACCTGCTTGGGGCTATCCTTTTATTCCTCTACTGCGGTCCCTTTGACTTAAGAAATACCAGTCAGGAAATTGAAGTTTCATCTCTCAGAAAGAAATATAAGGACCCTCAACAGTTCTCCTTTTTCTTTCTTTTTTTCTTTCTCTTTCTTTTTCTCTGGTAGGTTGTGCATGAAGTATGAGTGTTCATGTGTGTGACTGCAGGCACATGTGTGATGGTCAGAGGAGAGCCTCAGGTGTGAGTCCTCCCTGGACATCTTGTTTGGGGCAGGGTTTCTGCTGGTCACCACTGCATTCATTAAGCTAGCTGGCCTTTGAGCTTCTGGGCAGTTCTCCTGTCTCCACCTCTCATCTTCCTGTAGGCACGCTGGGATTGCAGATACCTGTCACAGCATCAGGATCTGACATCAGTTTTGGAAGTCTGAACTCAGGTACTCATGCCTGTGCAGCCATCTCCCAGCCCAGTTTTACTTTTTTAGGAATTGGTTATAAAAGAATAGTTTCCTTCAGATAAGAAATAATTTAACTAAAGAGGTAATTGAATTTAAGAAACTGAGAATTTGCATGCCGATCATGGATATTTATAGAAGTTAGAGAACAGGGCTGACCCAGAATAAAAACTCCACATATTACCCCTGGATATTATGACTTTCTTTCATTTTTTTCCATCTGTCCTACTTCTTGTATTTTACCAAAGATGTTAATAAGAAAGATGGTTGGAAAAATAGCTCAGCTGGTAAAGTGTTTGCCTTGTAAACATAAGGGACTGAATTTAACCCCTCAGTACATACATAAAAATTCTGGGGGATGGAAAGATGGCTTAGTGGTTTAGGCATTTGACTGCAAAGCCAAAGGACCCAGGTTTGATTCCCTAGGACCCATGTAAGCCAGATGCACAAGGGGGCACATACATCTGGAGTTCATTTGCAGTGTCTGGAGATCCTGGTGCACCCATTCTCTCTCCCTCTCTCTCTTTCTCTCTCTCTCTTCCTATCTCTCTCTCAAATAAATAAAATAAAATAAATATTTTTAAAGATTTAAAAAAATTCTGGGTGTGGTGCCGCAGTTGGGGTAATCCCAGTGCTCGGGAGGTGGTGACAAGAGGATCTTTGGGACTCACTTACCAACCAGTCTAGCCTGATGAGCCTTAGGACTATAAGAGACCCTATATTAAGAAAAAAAGGTGATGGGGTTCCTGAGGAATGATATTGGAGATTGTCCGTTGACCTCCACAGTCTCATCCAGATGAGTGGAGTTCTCTCTCTCTCTCTCTCTCTCAATGAGAGAAATCCATCTGAACTTACAGATACTAACACATACTGCCCAGCCCTAGTGCAATATTATGGCAACACTGGTGGAGAGACTAATGAGGAAAGGTAAGGTTAAATAGAGAAGAGGAGACAGCCAATAGCCTAGACAATCCACTAATCAGATGATTTCTGGAAACACAGGTAAGAAGCCGTCTACTCCAGCTCCCACACAGATGTCCAACCTGGACACGGAGTGCGTCCTTAAAGTACTCTTTACATGAAGAAACCCCTCTAAAGCATTCGTTTGTAAATGGGAAGAAAATGGTATGGGGGGAGCTCTGGCTGTTCTGGCTTTGGTGCTGGCTGTTTGGTGGTGCCTCTGTGCTTGGATTTATGAATGGGAGCCAGTGTCTTCTGTCATTTGATGGAACTTCCCCTCTGGATCTGTAAGCTTGAAATAGACCCCTTCCTCCTATAAACTGCATGTGGTTTGGAAGTTCATTCCAGCACCGTGGAGCTGACTACAACATGGGGGTTTGTCGTTATGCATGTTCTCCCACTCTCTGGGAATCCTACAATTCAATTCACTTCTGGCATTATCTACCTAGGTAAATATCATTTCCTGTAAAGGACCAGTCGCACAAGATTGTCTTTGTTTTGGATGCCAGTTGCAAGTCTAGGACTCCTGTACCTCAGACCAGCTGGCTATAATTCACTGGGCATCGCCACAACCCCTTCTTCCTATTCAATAATTTGCCTGTACAGCCAGAACTTGGAAAAATGATTACAGGCATGAACAGGTTTATTGTGAAAGATGCAACTACAACCCAGGAACAGCACAGGGAAGAGATGCTCCGAAAAAGGACACGATCAGGGTGTGCCACCTTTACCCAGTAATCACCCAGTAGGATTGGTGCCTCTGTAAAAAGGACAAGTTGGAAGACAGATCCATACTGGGAGAGAATATGAAGATGCAGGTACTAGCCAGGTGTGGTGGAGCATGCTTTTAATCCCAGCACTTGGGAGGCAGAGGTAGGAGAATTGCCGTGAGTTCGAGGCCAGCCTGAAAAAACATAGTGAATTCTAACTCAGCCTGGACTAGAATGAGACCCTACCTCAAAAAAACTGAAAAAAAAAAAAAGGAAAGATGCAGGGAATAGGGGGAGGGGAGGGAAATATCATGCATTTTTTGTATGTAAGCATAGAAGTTGCCAATAAAAAATTTTTTTAAAAAAGATGCAGGTCCAGACTGAAGTGATACAACAGAAGTCAAGGAAAACCAGACTTCTGTAAACTCCCAGAAGCTAGGAGGGGCATGTGGAACAGACTGTCCCTCTCAGCCCTCACTTCCATCTCAGAGAACTTAATTTCCAGAGCAGAATGGTGAGAAAATACACTTTAACCTGGCTTTCAAATCCACCATGTAACTTAGCTCTCTAGTCATCTTTCTCATACCACTTCCTTTGTGATCCTTGGTAAATATTCAAAACACATGTTCTGTATGTCAGCTTGTGACATATATGTATTTCCATTTCATCCGAGCTCCAGAAAACAACCTTGTCTGTTTCGTCTGCCATTATACCCCACATCTAGAAATGGTGCATTGGGAAAACTTTCTAATTAATGCACAGGTGCCACTGGAACCAGACTGCAGCTGGCACACAGCCACACCCACCTCTCCTTAGGAAGAAAACTCAGCCTGCCCAAGGTTACACAAGGGATGATCTCAACAGGCCTCCTTCATCAAAGGAGAAAGCGATGGTGGCCCAAGCCCCTTGGCCACATGATCATTTAGTGAGTTAGACTGGGAACCGGAAGGTAAGTTCTACAAACGGAGCCCAATGTGCCAGAAGTGAGAAGACCTAGGGGAAAAAAAAAAACCTACCTTTTGTCCTCGTTTTTGAAGAAGCAGGAGAAGGATGATCACTAGAATCATTGTGATAAACAAGCAAAGATAGATTTGATCCCCAGCACCAAACAAAACAACAAAATAAAAGACAAGCAAGCATCACCCAGTGTTTGGAAATGGATAGAGATGAGTCAAACGGACACAAGCAAAAACTGTCATAATAGTTCCCACTTGAGTCTGGACCAAGGCCTGTGCTGAATGGATTACTTATACTCTTAACAAAATTTCCACAAGAGACTCCCTGGTTGACATGATTCTCAAGTGCAGAGAGTTTAATAAGTTGCCCAAGATCATACAGTTACTGACAAGCCAGAATTTAAAATCAGGGACTTTGCTGTTACCATAGTTTTCCATTTGTGCAATTTTCCTTATAGCTGGCCTTGATGGTCGTCTTTCATACATGCTTTAAAAAGTGTCGCTGACCAATGGTAGTTGGCGTGTCTCTGACCACCTGCCCAAAGCAAGCATCTTGAAATGGCAGGCCTGACTCCTGCACTGGCCCTCCCGAACTTATTAGATCTTATACTCTCAGAGAGTCAGGGCTCAATGTCTCTACTAGAAGTGAATGAAATATGTACTTATGGGTTGTCTAAAGGGACTTTCCAAGAAATTAACGTTAAAACCTTTTGGTCAGAGAAAGAACACCTAGCAAAAGTTCTGGTCTGGAGTTAAGCAGTTTTAGTTGTGATTACTGTTAAAACAGTCATAGATTTTTGTGAATAAAAAGTATACAGGGCCACCTATGGAATGTTCCCATCTTTAATGGCCAAACAGTCATTTTTTTTTTTTTTTTTTTGCCTATCTGATTTTTCTTTTTTTCATTGTTTGAATTTTATTTTTAATTAATTTATTTTATATATCAAGGTTGTACTTTTATATTCCTTCTCCCCTGTCCACATTCTAACTGAGGATCCTCCTCAGTTGAATTATTGGTATTTGAAATTTCTTTTTATGCTCAACTTTCCATTGGATTCCCTTGCATGGTTCCACTTTTGTTTGGATTTTTTTTTTTTTTTTTTTTTTTTTGCTAAATCAGTAGCTTTTTAATTTAAAGAAAAATCTCCAGGCTGGAGAAATGTCTTAGTGGTTAAGGCGCTTGCCTGCAAAGCCTAAGGATTCATGTTAGACTCCAGATCCCATGTAAGCCAGATGCACAAAGGTGAGGCAAACACAAGGTAGCACATGCCCACAAGGTGGCGTAAGTATCTATTGTTCTATTGCAGTGGCTGAGGCCCTGGTACACCAATTCTCTCCCCCTCTCTCTCTCGCTTTCTCTCTCTCTCTCTAAAATAAAAGAATAGAAAACAAACAAATAAAAAAAATCTCCAAGACAACCAAAACAACAGATATTTTCCAGTAAGATTATTCTGAAAGGTAGCTAATCCTAAACAGACAGCTGTGTTGGTAAACCTTGGGGTGACTTTCCATCTTTTCCTGATCAGGGGACCAGAAATCAATTGGTAAGTAGAGAAGTAAGACTCTAAATGCCCCTCAAGATCCTGTAACGTTGTTCCTGAGAAGATGTCCTTGTGTTTCTTCTATTTGAATGTATCCTAAGAGGGGACAACTGCCAAGTAGCATCTGAAGAAGGGAGAGCATGCAAGGCACCAGATGAAGAGCTTCTAGAATTAGTGTCTGGATGGACAAAGGGTTCCGAGGAATATTTTCATGGGAGGAATGACTCCTATCTACAAGGTAACTAAAGCTGACAAGGATTAATATTTCAAAAACAGTAGGATGTTCCCAACAGTGATCAACTTCTAAGGTGTTAAATAAGTTGACCTCATCGGATCATTACACGTTATATAGACCCACACATGTATTACAATTCCATACTGTGCTCCATAAATAACTTACGATCACCATGAGTTAATTAAAAATAAAAGTATTGCCAGGTGTGGTGGTGCACACCTTTAATCCCAGCACTCGGGAAGCAGAGATAGGAGGATCACTGTGAGTTCAAGGCCACCCTGAGACTACATAGTGAATTCTAGGTCAGCTTAGGCTAGAGCAAGACCCAAGGTCAAAAAACCAAGAGTATAAGTGGGTTTGATGACACAGTCTGGTAATCTCAGCACACCAGAAGGAGAGGCAAGAGGGTTTTGAGTTTAGTCCAGTCTGGACTACAGTAAGATCCTGTTTCTAAATGAATAAAGAAATAAAGAAATTCTGACTAGGTCGTATAGTATCTTCATACCCCTAAAAAACAGGATAGCTGTCATCACAGTTTAGAGCAAAAGCAGAAACTCTCTGTTCTAAAGTCTTGTGTTCAATCAATTTAGTAAATCCCAGCATCTGTCAGCTGGAGGCCAACCTATTCAATGTACCCTATCCTCAACAGCACAAACTCAGGAAATGAGAAACCAAGTAGGAAACCAAGTGAGCAGCTGAACCTCTGTCATCTCTTCACACGTGCCATGGATGTCAGAGCCCTCTTCTGCCAAGTAAACCACTCTGGTCTTGAGAGCCCTTGAGGAATAAACACTATACTTTGATATTTATGATGTTCTATCGCCCTCTCCTGGAAAAAAAACTCCCAAGAGTGCAAAGAAAGAGGTGTTAGGATTTCAGGTTTAAAATGAAGATTAATTGTCCCCAGTTCTCAAGAAAGGTAAAGACACCCAGTTGTCACTGAAAATACATACTTGCATCTTCCAGTCCAGGTAAATTAGCATAATATTAAGCAAACAGGAGAGACACCAGGCAAATGTACAGGGTGCCAGCGTCAGTGAGAGCCAATGATAACATCAAACCTGAGTAATGAGCCTTTGAAACTGCTGATCCCCAGAGATCTGCGTTCTCATTAGCAAAGAGACAGTGTCATTCCACCAGCCAGAGGCAACAGCACTGCCTCCAAAAATAATCAACTTTATCTTTGCATGTTACATTTCAGAATTTGGCAAAAGAGTTCTAAGGATTTTAAAACGTTAGCCACAAGACTAAGAAGTTTCCCAGGTGAACTTTTGTTTCCCAGGCAGGCGTGTTAAGAGTGACTTACATTTTGGCGCAAAACAAAGCCACATAATTAGAACTGTTGCCTTCTGCTGCACAGAATTCCATTTGTCCTTGTTCCTCAAGGTAAATTTACACAATGAAGGAATTGCTACATTTTAAATATTTTTAAAATAAAGAAATAAAATAGTTCAAAACACTTTTATACTCGTGCAATGAGTGGAGATCATACCGCTTCACAGAAAGACGCAGTTCTGTCTACTCACTCCACACTGCCACATCCAAGCTGTTCACACAGGAAACCCTTGAAGTTATCTCACATTGATAGTCGCAGGGACAGTATGAACCATGTAATGACTAGGTTCTAGTCTCTTTGCCCACTCCTGTTCCACCTTTCTGACTTTTGTGCAGTTTTACGGAGTGAACAAGTGACAATGTGTGAAGTGGGCTGGGATTTCAGGTTTCCTTCCTGAATACTAATTACATTTATCATAAACCATACAGTGTGATTTACGCATTTAAGAAATTAGAACTGGAGGGGCTGGAGAGGTGGCTTAGCAGTTAAGGCCCTTGCCCGTGAAGTCTAAGGACTCAGGTTCAATTCCCCAGTACCCATGTACAGCCAGATGCACAAAGTGACGCATGCATCTGGAGGTCGTTTGCAGTGGCTGGAGGCAGTGGCATTCCCATTCTGTCTCTTTTTCTCTTCTGTCTCTACTTGCTTGCAAATAAATAAATGTTTTTAAAAAAGAATTTAGAACTGGAAAGGATCATTTAACTTTCATTTTAGTTTGTTCAGCCTCTTTTAAAAGCACAGTGAACATCAGAACATTGAAAAAACAAACTTCCTACCCAAATTCCTATGAAGCTAGCCCAGGATCCAACAGAACAGCTCATTGGTCCAATCGTACTGCTGATGTCTGTACTTGTCTCCCGCTTCCTTATGCTCTTCCTTTTTGTAATGTCCCTCATGCAACTTGGCAGTACAGTGACTGCATAAGACAACCGCCACAGAGAAACACTTTTCCAAAGTGAATAGACTCTGCTGGTGAAGCAAGAACTTGCCCTACACAATATTCTGGAAAAAAAAAAAAAAAAAAACAGAGTATTTAAGTGTCCCAACCTTGCAGTGAGCCCACATTGCATTTGAGTTTTCTTAAATAGCAGAAACTTGAAATGCTCCAGGGCTCATAACCAAACTTGCATGACTAAGATCTGTCCTCTGCTCCCTGGCATTCTGCTTTCTTCCCCGTGGTAGACACCCGCTTCCTTGTTTTATGAGGTACAGTCTCACTCTAGCTCAGGCTGACCCGGAATTCACTATGTAGTCTCAGGGTGGCCTCGAACTCATGGCGATCCTCCTACCTCTGCCTCCCAAGTGCTGGGATTAAAGGTGTGCGCCACCATGCTCAGCTCTGGTGGTGGTGGCAGCTACTGCTGCTTCTTTTCTTTCTTCTTTCTTCTTCTTCTTTTACTAGCTTCTCATCACCCACACTCACAGCACAGACTTCATGATTTCCAACCTGAGGAAAGGCTTAGCAGCTTCCCTAAGTGAGCCAGGCTCCCTCTGTTTCCAAAGGTCACTTGTGCTCTTGCTTCTGTTGACGGCCTGAGTTATGTTTATGGTCCTGAAACAGCATCTCAGTGTCTTTTCTCTTGTTCCCTCAAGGTCGTCTGCCATTCCTAGCCTCTGTGATCTGACAAGACCCTAGGTAGTTCTCCAACAAAAGGCCCAGAACAGATTGTAAGAACCCCATAGGTTCATCCTGATAAGGGGTTAGAAAGTTGGCTTTGGGGCCTGTAGAGATGGCTTAGCAGATAAGTGCTTGCCTGTGAAGCCTAAGGACCCCGGTTCAAGGCTCGATTCCCTAGGACCTGCACATGCATCTGGAGTTCATGTGCCGTGGCTGGAGGCCCTGGCATGCCCATTCTATATCTATCTGCCTCTTTCTCTCTCTGTCAGTCACTCTCAAATAAATAAATTAAAAAAAAAATTTTTAAAGAAAGAAATATAGCTTTGTAAACCCAGCACTCAGGGCTCATCCCAGTACATGGCAAGCATACAATTTCCCAGAAGACAGATATTCCCATTCTCTGAGACACTAAGGAAGGGGCTGTTTCCCAAAACACACAGTACTTCAAACAGCCCATGCAGTGAGCACTCCTCCCCCATTGTAACATCTATCTCCTGTTTTAGAGAGACCAATTTTCCCTTGGCCAAAGTTTTGGACCCATAAAGAATAAACGTTTGTTAGTGAACCAGGTTACAGTTCCTCAGCCTTTCTGGGCCTATCTGGAGAACAGTTCTCTCTCTCTCTCTCTCTCTCTCTCTCTCTCTCTCTCTCTCTCTCTCTCTCGTCCAAAGTAGTGGACCTCTGAGAGCATGCTGTAATATATAGGTGCAGAGCCCCAAACCCGCCTATGTTGGCCTCCTCAATCTTACTTTTCAGACAAGGTCTCAGCAAAAACGTCAGAAAAGTTTCTCCTCTCCAAATCTATCTCACTAAGAAGTATACTTCTTTTCACTAAAGCCAACTTACTTTTACAGAGTTTGAGTTTTAAGATTTCTATGCCAGTATAGAAATCAATCATTCATATTTTCAACTTGCCACTAATTCTATAAGCTATCATTGCTATGTCCAAAGCACTTCACATTTAATCCCTGACTTCTGAAGATCACTTTCAAAGTAAAACTACAGATCCCTGATAAAGCTCTCTGGTGTCAGCAGAAAGAATATTAGGCTGGTTAGAAAAAGGGTTTGATGTCTAGCTTCCAATGTGACTTAGGATCTTAATATTCTAGGTGTTGGAGGGTCAGTTTACTCCTTGCATCCATTTCGATGACCCCAGGAGACCTGAGAGACACAGTCAGAATATGTATATTTATCATATTTAAAATGCCAATTTCGAAGCCGGGTGTGGTGGCAAATGCCTTTAATCCCAGCACTCGGGAGGCAGAGGTAGGAGGATCACTGTGAGTTCGAGGCCACCCTGAGACTATATAGTGAATTCCAGGTCAGCCTGAGCTAGAGTGAGACTCTACCTCATAAAACAAAAAATAAAATAAAATAAAATAAAATAAAATAAAATAAAATAAAATAAAATGCCAGTTTCTTTCTGCCTGCTCATCTCTGATACTCTGACCAAATCTCCCCTCTTTGGAAAGTTTTCCTCTAAATTTCTAGGTAAACCTTTCATTCCGCTTGCTCTCTGTACTAGCCTCTGCCATCTTCTTGGACTACTGAGTACTCTTCTGATATTGACCTAGTCATAATTCCCCATGTCCTTTTACCCACTCTGTCTTCCATTGCCTCTCCTGCCCCCGACACCAGCACTCCAGCAGCAGCCATAGTTTGCTTTATATACTGCCTTCAGTTGCAAAGAACATGGCTTTCAACTGTAAGCGTCAGGAAATCAACCTTTGTTTTGATTTTAGAAGGAGGGGAATTGGTCCAATTTTTTTTTGTTTATGTGTTTTCATTTCTTTTGGTTATTTTTTAGTTTTGACAACTGAGGCCTGGTGCTAAAGAGATGGCTCTAAGACCTTAGTTCAGATCCCCATCACCCAGAAAATTCAGGTGTGATGACACATACCTATAATCCCAGCACTGGGAAGCAAACAGTAGCATACCTGGGGCTTGCTGGCTACCTGGTCTAGCCCAATCTGTGAGCTCCAGGTTCAGGAAGAGACCCTGTTTCAAATTAAGGTAAAGAGTAATTGAGGAAGACATGGATCTTTGGCCTCCACGTGCACACACATATGTATGTACATCCACAAGCATACGAACATGAATAGATGTGCATTTATACACCACACACGGCAACAAATAAATTGAGACTTGAATAACCTACACCCAAGCCTGGGCAACTGTGCACACAGGCTTTGGACAATAAGCCCCCCTATGTGATATTGTGAATTATTTCTTTATTCATTAAATGAGTTTGACTAAAGAAGAAGTCAGAGGCCATGAGATCAGTGTCGATAGCTATAGGGACCCTGAAAACCGCCAGTACTCCAATCCGCACAGTCATTCTTGGGAGCAAGGAAGTAACAAGACTGTAGGTTGCAATTAAACCCCAGGAAGGTTGGAGGGGAGCCCAGATTGCAGGGACAGTTCCTCACTTCCCAGAGTGCTTTTCACAAGGCACAGGTGTTCAGAAGCCTTGTATCCAACCTGACAGCCACAGAGGGGAAGATGCATCAGCAGCTGGGCTTGAGGTGGTCTCCCCAGTTTCCACCCTCTGCTTTCCCAAATGTCTAGGAAGCAGCTATAAACAGGCCAGCAGCCCATGGGAGCCAGGGGCACAGATTGAGGTGGGTAGACAGACATGGCAACCAGATGACGTGGCAGGATGAATGTCAACTAGAGGGAAGTAATGGTGGAAAGAGCTGAAGCCATGTCAGGTCACAGAAGGACCTGTAATGGCAACGCCATAGAAAGTCAAGCCCTGGAAAGTTGACCTGAACCAACTTCTCTGTAGAGAATGGAAGAGAATTCTGCAAGAGGTGGAGATTTCCTAGGACTAAGTCAAACTAGCAGCTAAAAAGCTAATTGAGGAGAGGCATGGTGGTGCACACGTTTAATACTAGCACTTGGGGTGGGGGCATAAGTAGGAGGATCACTATGAGTTCAAGGCCACCCTGAGACTACATAGTGAATTCCAGGTCAGCCTGGTCTATAGCAAAACCATACCTTTCAAAACAAAACAAAAAAAAAAAAGCTAATTGAGTTTTTAATAAAGCAAGCTTTTGTTTTTCAAATATACGTGTGTGTTTAAACATTTATAAGACTTTCTCTTATAAAAATTAAACCTAATACATTACCATTATTTCTTCATTCTACCAAAGCAAGAATGTCTCTTTCAGAAGACACTTTCTCAATGGTGAGTGGAGGCACTGGAGAAGTGCCCTAGATTGCTGTCCTACACAGCCACGGCATATACTCCAAGAAGCATAAGCCCAGGCCACCAGCTGGCAGAGTACATGCTATGTGTTGGGCTACAGAGAAATGGTATGAAAAATTTGAGGCTGAGTAACTCTTCCAATGAACTCCCTTGATACCATGGTGTCATTTATTTTCTATTGCAATTTGACAGCTTTTTAAAATGTGGGATAATGGTTTTTTTTTAATTTTGCAATAAAATTTTTCAGCAACAGTATACTCAAAAAGTGGAGGTGGGATAATTCCAAGCATAATATGAAATTAAGGATTAAATTTTCATTTCTCAAAAAGTAAACAATGAGGGCTGGAGAGATGGCTTAGTGGTTAAGTCACCTGCCTCCTAAGCCTAAGAACGCTGGTTCCAATCTCCAGCGGTTCCAATCTCCAGGTCCCACGTTTAGCCAGATGCAAAATGATACAAGGGCGCAATGCCGCACTTGACCACAAGGGGGCGCACACATCTGGATTTCATTCGCAGCAGCTGAGAGTCTGCTGGCACGCCCATCTCTATCTGTCTTCCTCTCCCTCTCTGTCTCTCTCTGTGTTTCTCTAAAAAAAAAAAAAAAAAAAAAAAAAAAAAAAAAAAAAAAAACAGTGAACAATGAACATGAAAGTTATACAAGATGCTTTTGGACAGCATCCTCTGTGGGAACCATCAGAAGATACATCTCTACAGAGGAAACCTCAGTGTGCCCTTCAGTACCAAAGTACCCTGCACTTCACAAAGGCATGTAGACGCCCACTGTTGCAGAAGCAGCTCTGGCATAGACTTCATGAATGGTTAAATTTTCATATGGATAAAGATTGTTTCTTTAAGGGAAACTTTGCTCATTTTCATATCCAGGTCTTTTGCACATATATATGAAGAATTAAGCAACAGCTGCTCATATGATCCCTACATTCATAAAAGAAATCCACAAAGTTACCAGTTTAAGTAAGCATCTTTAAGTACTGAGCCACCTCCTCAGCCCAGTTTTCAGTTAAAATCATATCTGAGGCTTTAAACAGAAAATTCATTACTCTAATATTCTTTACTAGTTTTCATTTCATTCAGAAAGCAAAGTAAGTCATTTGGAAGTTTATCTAGTCAAAGATGAAACATCACTTTTCATTCTTGGGAAAGCTAAAAAGTACAATAGGAACTTTTTTCTTTTCTTTTATTATTTTATTTTATATGTTTGAGAGAGGGTGGTAGCAAATGGCCATGCCAGGGCCTCTAACTACTGCAGACTCCAAATGCGTGTGCCACCTTGTGCATCTGGCTGGACTGAGTACTGGGGAATCAAACTCAGGTCCTTAGGCTTTAACTACTGAGCCATCTCTCTAGCCCCCCAGAACCTTTTATTTTACAGTTATCATGAAAATATGGATAATCATATCCAAACTTTTAGATGAAACAATGTTACTAAATAAATAAGCCCAGGTACCACTGTTATGTAATTCTTACAGAACATGTGTCTCTAAAATAACCAAAATTTGCCAATAAAAATAGACACAGGAGCCGGGTGTGGTGGCGCACACCTTTAATCCCAGCACTCAGGAGGCAGAGGTAGGAGGATCGCTGAGAGTTCGAGGCTACCCTGAGACTACATAGTTAATTCCAGGTCAGCTTGGACCAGAGTGAGACCCTACCTCGCAAAAACCAAAAAAAAAAAAAAAAAAAAAAAATAGACACAGGGCTAGAGAGATGGCTTAGTGGTTAAACGCTTGCCTGTGAAGCCCAAGAACTCTGGTTCGAGGCTCGATTCTCCAGGACCCACTTAAGCCAGATGCACAAGGGGGCGCACACATCTGGAGTTCGTTTGCAGTGGCTGGAGGCCTTGGCGCGACCATTCTCTTTCTCTCTCAAATAAATAAAAAATAAAATATATTTTTTTAAAAAAATAGACACAGAGGGTGTGGTGGTGCATGCCTTTAATACCAGTACTCAGGAGGCAGAGGTAGGAAGATCTCTTGAGAGTTTGAGGCCAGCCTGAGACTAGAGTGAGTTCTAGGTCAGCCTGGGCTAGAGTGACACCGTACCAAAAAAATAAATAAAATAGACACAGATAGAAACATTATATGTCTGTACATGGTTAAAATAACTGAACTAGCCAGGCGTGGTGGTGCATGCCTTTAATCCCAGCACTTGGGAGGCAGAGGTAGGAGGATCACCACGAGTTCAAGGCCACCCTGAGACTACATAGTTAATTCCAGGTCAGCCTGGACCAGAGGGAGACCCTACCTTGCAAAACCAAAAAAATAAAATAACTGAACTATAAAGTTGCTTAATGAAGCTGATATAGAATAGAAAGAGAATTTTCACATGGTACAGTTTTGTATTTGAGGCAATTATCAATTACATTTTTCAAACATTCTAGCAGGAGAGGACAGACACCCTGAGATTGTTCTGTGACCTCAACACATGCGACAGGGCAAACATAGACTCATAAACACAAAAATACACACACACACACACACACACAAAAATATATGTGTGTGTATATACACACACAAAAAAAAGTAATAAATTTTTTGATGCCCAAGTAAATTACTTTTCAGGTCAAGCTAAGTGGCCTACAATACTGTTAGATTTTTTTAAGATTATTTATTTATTTGAAAGAGAGGCAGACACATAGAGAGCCATTGCAAACAAAAGCCAGGCGCATGCACCACCTTGTGTGTCCAGGTTTACACGGGTACTGGGGAATCCAACCTGGATCATTTTGCTTTGCTGAAAAATGCCTTAACCGCTATGCTATCTCCATCTCTCCAGCCCTAGACTTTTTTTGTAAATCAATTCCCTATATATTGGTTATATTTTACTGATGTGTTAGAATTTTTACTCAAGGTATCTGGTAAATGAATGACCAAAGAAACTTCAGCTTGAAAAAAAAAATTTTTTTAAGATTTCATTTTTTATTTATTTATTAGAGACAGAGAGAAAGAGGGTGAGAGAAAGAGAGTGAGAATGGGCGTGCCAGGGCCTCTAGCCACTGCAGATGAACTACAGATGCATGCACCACCATGTGCATCTGGCTTACGTGGGACATGGAGAATTGAACCTGGGTCCTTAGGCTTCATAGGCATACACCTCAACCACTAAGCCATCTCTCCAGCCCCAGCTTGAAAATCTTTTTAGGGAATTAAACTTATTAAGAGCAAAAGCTACAAACTGAGGATCAGTGAAATATTTCTCTACAAAAGTGAGGAAATGAATAAATAAAACTCAAAAATATAAATGGTAGCCGGGCGTGGTGGTGCACGCCTTTAATCCTAGCTCTCAGGAGGCAGAGGTAGGAGGATTGCCATGATTTTGAGGCCACCCTGAGACTACATAGTGAATTCCAGGTCAGCCTGAGCTACAGTAATACCCTACCTCAAGAAAAAAAAGAAAGAAAGAAAGAAAGAAAGAAAGAAAGAAAGAAAGAAAGAAAGAAAGAAAGAAGAGAATACATATATATATATATATATATATATATATATATATATATATATATATATATATATATAAAATGGTATGCAGAGTTTGAATTTAGAATTCTATAATTACTCTTTGGAATACACTGATTTGGGGGAAGTGTTGGAAAGAGCCCCTATGTTAATTTGGAAATTGGTATTCTATTCTAGAATAAAATGTAATAGACTTGAAATGTCTGAACTTTAGCAAAATCTAAATTTAGTGAAACATCCAAATCATAAATAAAGGCTATGTTTTGGGATAATTTTTGTCTTATAAAAATATATGCCATGGGCTGGAGAGATGGGTTAGTGGTTAAGGTGCTTGCCTACAAAGCCAAAGGACCTAGGTTTGATCTCCCAGGACCCACATAAGCCAGATGCTCAAGATGGTACAAGCACCTGAGTTCATTTGCAGCAGCTGGAAATTCTGGTGTGCCTATTCTCTTTTTCAAATAAATAAATTAAATTACATTTATATATGCCAGAAGCTGGGTGTGGTGGCACATGCCTTTAATCCCAGCACTTGGGAGGCAGAGGTAGGAGGATCACCATGAGTTCAAGTCCACCCTGAGGCTAGAGTGACTTTCAGATCAGCCTAGGCTAGAGCAAGACCCTACCTTGAAAAACTATACATATATATAATATATATATGAATAAATATATAAACTATATATATATATATATATGAATATGATTGTAAAGTATTTTGATTTTATCAAAAATAAAATTTTAGGGCTGGAGAGATGGCTTAGTGGTTAAGGTGATTGCCTGTGAAGCCTAAGGATCCCAGGTGGATTCTCCAGGTCCAATGTTAGCCAGATGCACAAGGTGGTGCATGCATCTGGAGTTCGTTTGCAGTGGCTGGAAGCCCTGGCACACCCATTCTCTCCCTCTCTCTCTAATAAATAAATAAATAAAAATAAATATTTAAAAATTGTTTTAATTGAAAAATCTTCAATTTATCAAAATTTGCTCTGGGTTCACTAGTTACCTCTGTACTTACAGAGAGAATATATTCTCATTAAAAATAAGGTTTTTGGCTGGGCGTGGTGGTGCACACCTTTAATCCCAGCACTCAGGAGACAGAGGTAGGAGGATCACTGAGAGTTCGAGGCCACCCTGAGACTACATAGTTAATTCCAGGTCAGCCTGGACCAGAGTGAGACCCTACCTCGCAAAACCAAAAATAATAATAATAATAATAATAAGGTTTTGGGGCTGGAGAGATTGCTCAGCAGTTAAGGCAGTTGCCTGTAATGCATAATGACTTGGGTTTGATTCCCTAGTACCCACATAAAGCCAGATGCACAAAGTGGCACATTCATCTGAAGTTTGCTTATAGTGGCTAGAGGCCCTGATGACATCCATATTCATACTCTCTCCCTCTACAAATAAATAAAATTAAAAATTAGGTCTTTGGAGAAATTCAATTGAAGATATCAAAAATATCAATTTAGAAACCAAAAAATCCAATTGCAAGACAACAGTTTATTTTATAGAAATCCTTTTGTTAAAAATGTGCTATTGGCTGGAGAGATTGCTTAGTGGTTAAGGTGCTTGCCTGCAAAGCCTAAGGACTCATGTTCTACACTCCAGAGGCCACCATAAGCCAGCTGCACATGATGGCACATGTGTTTGGAGTCCGATTGCAGTGGCTGGAGGACAAGGCATGCCAATTCTCAAACTTTGTATGTTCAGGTGCTAATCCCAGGTGGCATTTAGAGAGGTTCCCTTTAAACCTTCAAAAATTTCACCCAGAAAGGTGAGGTCATAGATATGGGTTGTGCATGATAGCATTAGTGGCATGCCAATTCTCTCTCTCTCTCATAAAAATGTGCTATTTATAAAAACAGAAAGAGGGGGCAGGAGGGAGAAAAAGAAATAAAGGGTCACAGATTTAGATTTATTACAGAATAAATAAAATCTAGCAATATATTTTTAAAACATTTTATTTACTTATTTGCAAGGGGAGAGAGAGAATGGGCACACCAGGGCCTACAGTCACTGCCAAAGAACTCTAGATTTTGTGCATCTGGCTTTACGTGGGTGCTAGGGAATCAAACCCAGGTTGTTAGGCAAGCATTTAACCACTGACCTCAGCAATATGATCCAAGAGTAAGTACTGTACTTAAGCATATTCCAGTAATCAATATATCTGTTTTAAGGTCTTTAGAAAAAAATTTTAAAACATAGCTTTAAATGTCCAACAATAATATGAAACCAGTTGGTTGACCAGAAAGTGAACATGTCAAAGATTGTATTCAGGATTGTATTTAATTATTTTAATAGTTCTTCTTATTCTCAAAAATGTTCTAATTGGGTTGATAAACTGGATTCTTATTTAAGCTCAGTCTGCATGGAAATAGTGTGGCAGCATGTGGGCAGAAATGGAGCTTTTTAGGTTACTTTATCAGTTAACCTTCTCATTTCTGGGACCAAGTACTAAACCAAAAGCAGCTTTAGGAAGGAAAGGGTTTAATTTCAATTTATAATTTCCAGGGGAAGTCCATCATCATGGGGAAATAATGGCAGGAGCAGTAAGCCAGTGTCACCTTATCACATCATCAGGGAGGAAGTAGAACACAATAAAGGCTAAATGCCCATCCAGCTTTTATCTTTTCACACAGCCCAGAAACCCATGGGATGGTGCTACTCATATTTAGGGTGGGTCTTCCCACCTCAATTAATCTCATCTAGAAAAATCCCTAACAGTCAAGCTAAGAGGTTTGTTTCCATGGTGATTCTAAACTCTGACAACCAGAGATTAACATTCGCCGTCACTCTCCTGGGTTCTGGTAACATCACTGCCATTGTCACCTAATATGTGTCTTCTGCTCCGAAGTCTTCCTCTACAGGGGGATCAAGAAGAGTCATTCTTTAAAATACAATGCAGATCCTACCTTACTCTCTGCTCCAAACCTTTCACATATATAGAACAGTAACCCTTCAAAATGTCCCATTCCCTAACCCTTATTTCCCAGAATGTGTAAGAGAATCTTTGCAAGTGTTAATTCAGTGAGAAATAAAGTAGAGAAGTAATCTTCAATTTTTTTTTCACATGCAAGGACAAGGGTCTGTATAAAAGGGAACAATAAGGTTAGTCACGGGGGAAGATATAAGGGTGGAAGGAGCAGCTTGAGTGGTGCAATTGCTGGGAAGAGACAATGAACTGACAAATGTAAGTAGTCCCTAGAAGGGAAAGTCAAGATGCTCCCTCAGGCCCCTCAGCAATAATGCCACCTTGACTAAAGCCCATGTGTGTGGACTGAGTTTTGTTCTTCCAGGAAAGATACAGTGGAGTCTTAACCCCACTTCACACTGTGATTTGATGTTTTGAAGACAAGATCTTTACAGACTTCATTGACTTCAAGTGAGGTCCACAGAGGAGGATCTAATTTCTATAACTAGAAGCCTTACCAAAGGGGGAAATCTGAATATACATCTTGTGATGAAAGCACACAAAAAGATAGGCTGCAGGATGCCATCAGACCACCCGAGGTGAAGGGAAAGGTACAGAACAATTATTCCCCCACCTCCCGCTGAAACCTGAATCTTAGACTTTAGTCCTCAGAAGCGGATGATGGCAAGTGTTTGAGGTATAAGCTGCCTAGTTTGAACCTTAGTATGGAAAGACTAGCAAACTAATATGCTTCCAAGACTCCAAAACCGTGACATAAATAAACTGCAGTTTCCCAAGAAACAAGCTTGGGGAAGTTTGTTACCAGAGCACTAGGGTACCCATATTCTCTATGGGCTCCCTGTCCCAAGACCTCTCTAGAGCATAACATCTTCCAGGCTTTGCTGACTTGCTCTCCTACCTCCTCTCCTCCTCTCTCCAACCCTCCCCACCCCGCCTCCTGGCTATTCTTTGAACACCCTTTGCCTTACCCCAGGGCTTTTGTAAAATGCTGTCATGACCTCCTCACTTCTTCCAAGACCCTCATTATTTGTCACCTTATCCAAAAGGCCTTCCTTCAATATCCTCATTAGTCCTCTATTGAGGCTGGGGAGATGACTTAGCAATGTCTCTGTGTACAATGACCCAACTCATGGCTCTAACAATCTTTCCGCCCCCTCTTCTGCGAATTTCCGAGCCATGTTGGGTTCATCTTAGGTCTATTTCAGTGACAAGGTTTTGTGAGTTTCTGTATATCTGATTTGGAAGGGGTTGGGTGTTTTTTGTGTCTATTTCCTTCGCCCTTGTGCTGGTACCAGAAATAAGTAAATATATTTTTTTTAAATGTCCCTCTATCTACCCAACTTTTTCTCAGCACTTATTACCACTTGATGTACATTTATTAGCTTGTTATCATCTCCCCTTACCCCATTGTACAGGTGCCAAGCACATCCAAGGACTTAAAGTACATTGCCAATTGAATGAATTGTTCGAATTACTGCTATATTCTGTCTGTTCTTTCCACTTGAATTATTTTCAGTATCTTTGTCTGTGAGCAAATAAACAATGACACTAATAGACTAGGGTGTCATAAACCCAATAGACCCATCTGCATGACCCCCATCAAAATAAATTGAAAGGAGAGGAGCTCCCCAGGGAGGCAGCAGTACAAATTTGTTTAAAACTTCACAACCTAATAGGAGCACAGCCAGCACTAGTTCAGAGGCGATGCTCCTGGCCAGGAAGTCAATAGAATGTAATGACAGCACCAGGCTCATCATTAATCTCACAAGACAATTAGTCTGGGTCTGCAATTTTAATGCATATTTTTCAAAGCTCTTCAGTATCTCACTTTGAAATGTAACTGAGTTCAGGCCAACAGGAGTAGCATCATACTAGACTCATAATGTGCATAGATGTTAGAAAAGCTCAGCCTGGAAGGACAAGGTTTCTTTTTTCTTCCAAGTTAGATTTATATATATATATATTATAATTGATATATATATTAGAAAGTTGTATGGATACATCATATGTTAGTACCGTCATATCCATCCTCCTTGCCCCCACTCCACTGACATATTCCCTCTAGGTTTGCAAGGGCATAGATGTGACAGCATCAGTCATTATAAGGGTGGATTGGGGCAGGACAGGGCTTCTTAGTAGCAGGCCCTCTTTTTTAAGTGTTTTCCCTTTAACTTGGAAATCAAATCACTTTTCATCACTAACTACAGCTTAGGCTATAAGGAGTTCAGGGTTTGCTTTTGTTTTAACCATAAATCTATCATCTTTTATGTACTTTCATGACCAGAGGCTTTGGCTTTACAAAGTCTACACAAGTGAGGGAAAGCATGGATGGAGGTGACTCAGCAATGCGTCTTCAGCTACTTGATACTGTGCTGGTCATGCTTCAGTGCAGCAAACAGTGAGAACAGATTCACCTTTCATCCAACTCCCAAATCTGAACTTGCCCTTATGAGAGAAAGCTCATCTCCTTTGGGCATCCTACAAGCTAATCTGATCAGTTAGAATCCACAGTGATGGGCTATACCTGTTTATTAACAGCATACTATGGAGCCTCGAGATAGATAGCTGACAGCCATTCATCCTCCACAGCAGGAGTGCTTGTGGAGCTAGGGCTGCCTCCTGTGCCCACACATCACTTCCTGAGCACATGCCTGGACTTTCCAGCACTAACAAGCTCCTTTACCAGGAGGCCACATGCAGGTGGTAAAAGATGCCAAATTGTAGACTAGGACTGAGGGTGCTAGGGGGACCAGCCCTCAGTCCAATGCCCCTTCATGTTTCAGTATCTTTGAAGTGACCAGTATCCTTCAGAATAATGAAGTGTCCCTGTGCATCTCATCTGCTGTTTGTCCTTGAACTTAGTTATCTTTTCTGGGGCTTTCTTGCCAAATATGATTAAAACTCTGCTCTTTACTTCACTAGGCCACAGCATTTTCACTGCAGTGGAATCTGAAATGATCCCTTGTGTTTCTTAATGAGCATCAGAGCAGACACAATCGATGGCAGAGAAGTGACCGATTACCAGGTGGGATTCCTCACTGTTTGCTACCCCTACCCCAACTTAAAAGACCTAAAATGATATTACAGCAAGATCAACGAGCCCACAGGTTGTTTGGAACTGATCAGAATTATACCATGCGCTAGGTATGTAGTTTAGCGCTAAAGCACTGACACCTTGGTTAAAGTCCAGGTTTCTATCCCCAACAACAGAAAAAAAAAAAAAAAAAAAAAAAAAAAAAAAAAAAACCCCAAAAAACCTGTCCATATGAAACACAAGGTTTCTAAGGGTTAACTTTTCCTTTCAGCAACATGGACATCTGTAGATGTAGATAACTAGAGACAGAATGAAAAATGGTTAAATACACAGAGTAGAATTCCAGATCTATCATTCACAAGTTATGGGACCTCATGCAATCTCCATAGTACTGTTTTCTTTTTTAAAAGCTATTTTTCTTCATTTATTTGCAAGTAGAAAGAGGGGAATGGGAGGGGGAGGTGGAATGGGCACACCAGGGCCTCTTGCACTGCACACAAACTCCAGGTGCCTGTGTCACTATGTACAGCTGGCTTTATGTGGGTACTGGGGAACTGAATCCAAGCCATCCAGGCTTTACTGGCAAATGCCTTTGACTGTTGAGCCACTTCTCCAACCCCCACACAATTCTTATTTTCCTAGACTTTAAAAATGAAATAATCAGTAAGTACTTGTTGGTAGGATTTTGTAAAGATTCAATTAAAAAAATAAAAAAAAACACTTATCACGTTTGCCACAAAGCTTGTGCTTAGTAATTATTGAGTGATTGACAATGCTGTTGCTATTTAGTTACAAAATGAATTAGTCTCAGTAAATATGTCAATATGAATGCTTAATTAATATTAGTTATTATCATAATTAAAAATATACATAATAGAAAACAATTGTTTTACAAGAAATAATATATAACAAATAAAATAACCAAAACGATCATCCGTGTGCAACCTCCCAAATGTAATGTCATGTTCAGGGCTCAGAGAAAAAGCACACAACACATCACACTAATAAAATGCAAGCACATGGGCTGGAGAGATGGCTTAGTGGTTAAGCTGTTTGCCTGCAAAGCCAAAGGACCTAGGTTCAATTCCCCAGACCCACGTAAGCCAGATACACAAGGTAGTGGATGCATTTAGAGTTCATTTACAATAGATGAAAGCCCTGGCATGCCAATCTCTCTATCTTCCTTTCTCTCTCAAATAAACTAAGTTGATTTTAAAAAATTTTAAAAATAAAATAAAATATAAGCACAAAAGAGATGTACTTTTCCATCACTTCATAGTGAATAAGCAAAATTAGCTTACAACAGCATAAATTCATTTCTTCACAGTGCCCATGGTAAAGGTGAAGGTAAAGGTGAGCTCCGGAGGTCATGGAGCTGAAATGTCAGTTACCAAATGCAGTTATAAGGGGGAGAATGAGGAGTTCAGTTCTGAATCACCTTATGAGACATCCAAATGAAGAGATCTCAAGTAGAAGGCTCAAGTCCAAGAGAGATGTTCTGACTAGAAACATTGTTAGTCTAGAGGGGTCATGTAAATTATTAGAAACAGCCCACAAAGAGGAGGAAAAAAAAATACATACAAAGTCAGTCCTAGTACTCCCACATTACCGAGACAAAGAGACCAGTCATGAGCCTGAAGAAGCATGCGGATTGGGTTCTTTCCTGAGTGAAGGTCACATGGGTGCATCTTTTTTTTTTTTTTTTCAAGGTAGGGTCTTACCCTAGCCCAGGATGACATGAAATTCACTATGTAATCAACCACAGGGTGGCCCTGAACTCATGGTGATCCTCCTACCTCTGCCTCCCAAGTGCTGGGATTAAAGGCATGCACCACCATGCCCAGCTTATCCACTTTTGATAATTCATTAAGCCATATTTATGACATTTTCTATGCTATTTTTCAAATTTATAAAAATTTTTAAATATATTTTTATTGGAGAAAGAGGCAGATGGAGAATGGGCACACCAGGGCCTTCAGCTGTTGCAAATGAGCTCCAAAAGCATGTGCCACCTTGTGCATCTGGTTTATGTGGGTCCTGGGGAAATCAAACCTGGATCCTTTAGCTTTTCAGGCTAGCGCCTTAATTGCTAAGCCATCCCTCCAGCCCTTTTCTTCCTTTTTATTCTTTTGTTTCTTGTTATTTCTTCCTGGAATTATCAGCAAACTTTACCTCCTCAGCAATCTTTAAGGCTGCAATTTCATCTTTTCACTACTAACTCTCAAACATATGACATATCTTCGGGGAATTAAAGCTTACTGAAATTATTTTTTACATAAAAATTCCATCTCAAAACTCACTATTCAAAATTGCATGAAACTCAAATTCAGTCTTATTAGCTGGAGCATACATAGGATAAGGGCCCTGTTCTTTACTCACTGGCCATGCATGTTGTCTGCCTCCTGAGGCCAGGAACTTGCAGAGTAGACAGAAATTCCACTCAAATTTGGGCCTGGTGTAGGAATACAGGTCCACACCCATCAGCTGTGGATGTATGTCCCAATGCTATTTTTCCAGTAAGATAGTTGCATTCATTTTTTTCCCAACTCCTTATTGTGTTTCCTCCAATTTGCCAACAATCCTACCCCCATGAAGTAGTAGAACCAGACTTGAAGCCAGGTTTAGATCCTGAGATTTTGACAGCTGTATTGCAACATTTTTCACTAAAGCTCAAGAGAAGACGAATATCCTTCATGGTGAAAAAATGGAACGAAGGTTATGAATTGGAAAATAGATAATTTTTTTCTGTGTGTTTCATTACATATACAAAACAGTAGGATACAGAGATAAAAAGAGACACAATTAATGAGAACTTGCTAAGGCATATTCTTTTATAGGGATAATCCCATTCTAGTCTATACTTTACTGTTATAAGTGTGTAATACTTTTAAATCCCTAAGCAAGGTTATATAAGATGCATGTTAGTGATGTAGACTCAGACTGTAGATAAAATTATTCCACTATTTCAGACACTAGTTAATACTTTTTTTTTTTTTTTTTTTTTTTTTTCGAGGTAGGGTTTCACTCTAGCAAAGGCTGACCTGGAATTCACTATGTAGTCTCAGGGTGGCATTGAACTTAGGGCAAACCTTTGCCTCCTGAGTGCTGGGATTAAAGATGTGCACCACCATGCCTGGCCTTCTGTTAATACTTTTAATAATTTGATTTCCTAATAAAGTATCCCATTTTTCTAAATAACAAGCCATAAAACCTAAAAACTTTTCTTCTCCACTTATAGTTAATCACATACCTTTCCCTCATTGAGAAAAGCCCAAAATAATCAATAGGATAAACACATGAAAATCTCCAAAGTCTCAAGCCAGTCATTCATAAATAAACACATTCAAAATAGATTCCTGAGTACTTGCTTTACACCATATTCCATGTTGTTACTTTCTTAGCAATCTTTTTGGCTGTCCTACAAACTCCATTGTACTGGCAAGGAAAGAGCTGCAGACACTAATAATTTGCTTACTCTTATTCTCATGAAGCAGACTGAACCCAGGTTTACATCCTGAAATTTTTTTCTTTTTTTTGAGAGAGTCAGACAGAGAGGGAGACAGAGAGAGAGGAAGAGGCAGAGAATGGGCATGCCAGGGAATGTCAGCCACTGTGGACAAACTCCAGACGCATGCGCTCCCCTGTGTGCATGTGCGACCTTGTGCACTTGTGTCACTTTTGCGTCTGGCTAAACGTGGGACCTGGAGATTTGAACAAGCATTCTTAGGCTTCACAGGCAGATAGATGCCTTACTGCTAAGCCATCTCTCCAGCCCTACATCCCAAAATTCTGACAGCTGTATTGTTTCTCAATAAAGCCCAAGAGAAGACAAAGCAGCAGCTTCATTTGGTGTGGATGTATTTCATAGTCTTAGATTTATTCTGTCTCAAAGTTATACTGAGAAAAATAGTATACACCTTTAAAAAAGGAATAAATCCAAAGCGAAATGTAGAGCAGGATGAAAAGTTAAAGAATTCCAAAATTTCTGACAAATTTCTAAGACAGAAAGCAGGGGACATGTGTAAATAATATCATAAGGCAAGATTACTTTTTGTCAAACCCATGACTGGGCATCTAGTCCAAGCTGCACCATTAAGTACAGTTAAGTGGGGCTGGGCTAAATAAAGAAACCATCCATATGTAAAGTACAAAGTGCTGAGTACAAACAGCTGATTCTCTTGGCACTGGCCATATTCTGCACTACTCAGTAACCACTGGCAATGGCACAAGGAACCAGTGATCAACAGTAATATCTGCAAAAAAGAACTGTTTTTAAAATCTGGGTTACATGCTTTAGAAGAGCCAGGCTCCAAACAGCGAAGTTAGGCCTCAAGTTACCTCCTCATTACTTATGAGGGACGTCTTCCTAAACTCAGCTTAGTCGCAGCAGCCAGCCATGCAAGAGGAAGAAGACAAAGCTTCCCAGGCAAAAGGCTTGAAGAAAAGCAGGAAGACAAAGAACAGTAGAGTAGCCAAGAGAAGTACTTCATAGTGACCAGAGGATAAAGGATAAAGATCAACCTTAGGTGTGACAACCTTAAGTGAGACACCCAGTAGCAGATAAGGACCTGCACTTACCCTGTGGGCAAAGGGACCCACTGAAAGACACGAGGCAAAGATGTAAAATGAGCAGGACCAGTTTCTCAGTACTTAGGGGAGTTAGTATTCTAGGCACCTCAATGCAGTAGTTTTTAGTATACACTTGAGAAGCACCATCGGGGCCCAAAATGCACTAAAATGTGAATTACTGGGTTCCACTACAATCTACAGAATCTGCAGAGAGAGCCCAGCAATCTTTTTCTTTTTTTCTCCTTTACTCCACTCTCCATCATGTCCCATCCCCCTCTCAATCAGTCTCTCTTTTCATTTTGATGTCATCATCTTTTCCTCCTATAAGGATGGTCTTGTGTAGGTAGTGTCAGGCTCTATGAAGTCATGGATATCCAGCCCATTTTGTCTGGAGGAGCACATTGTAAAGGTTCCTACTCTTCCTTTGGCCCAGCAATCTATTTTAACAATCTATATATTGAGCCCTGTAGAAGATTGTGAGGCATACTTATTTGAAAACCCCTTTAAAAAAAATGTCTCATTTCTCAAAACATTTCAGCTGGCATGGTAGCACATGCCTTTAATCCCAGCAGAGGCAGAGATAGAAAGATCACTGAGAGTTTGAGGCCGCCCTGAGACTACATAGTAAATTCCAGGGCAGCCTGAACTAGAGTGAAACCCTGCTTAGAAAAAAAAAAAAAAAAAAAAAAAACCATTTCATCTTCACTATGACTTGTAAACTCATGAAATGGAATTTTATGGCACTTCCATATTTCCTTCTCATGGTAATCAGCAAGCTTCTTAATATCAGTGTCATCTCTTTCTTTGTTGCCAATGGCATTTGGCTAGTTGTATAGTAATTTGCTGAATGGATACAGATACAGCTATTTAGGAGGCATGTGCAACAACCAACAGTTAAGGAAGAAGTAAGTAGTGGGGTAGTTGTAATAAATATTTGGAAAATAAAATGGGCAGAATGCAAAAAATTAATAAATACATAGCACTTAGTGTTACTAGGTACTGCTTAGAGTGATTAGCAAATATTCCATTGAATTCTCTCATTAACCTTTTGAGATTTAATTTTCTCCCATGCATTGAAAGAAACAGGCAACCTAATTCATCCAAGCCAGCCAAGATTCAAACCAACATGCTATCTGGTAGCAAGTCACTTTTCTTTGTCCTACTCCATTTCCAAATCCATGCAAAGACTCAGATTCCCAGCTTGAATGGATGTGTGAGTGGGATGCAATGGGCAGTGATGAAGACAGTGAAACCAGCACTCAGCTTTAGTATGTAGGGGAGCTTGGATGAGGTTTCTATCAGGTGAATGAGATGACCTGTAAAGAATGTAGTTACAATGAGAAGTTATGTGTGCGACCTAGTGAACACCACTGAAAGGCAATAAAGATACAATGGCCTTGTAAGTAATAAGGAAACTCCCTAAAGGCAGTCATGCCCAGGAAGTCAAGGTCACTTCAAGGAGGGAGTAATCAACAATATAATTAACAAGGAGCTCAAGTAAGAAAAAGACTGAAACAAGGAAGGGACTGTTGGCTAGGCCCATAAGTATGTCATCGTGGATAGAGGGCACATAAAAAAAAAAAAAAAAATCAAAAGAGAAGGCTAGTTGGAAAGAAGGGGTTCAGTGGAAGGGGAAATGGGAAAAGTTTATGATCAAAATACATTATGTACATGTATGAAAGCTATCAGTAAGAAAGATTTTTAAGACTAGCTGCCATGTTTTCACATTAGAATGCACTGCATTTTTGCTGCTTAAAATGTACTCATTAATTGTAGGCTAGGGGTGTCTCAATGGTAGTGACAGCAAATTTGACTGTGACAGAGCACCAATTTAGGTCTAGTCCCACTGCCAGTTTTGATGCAGGAACAAGTATGCTTAACATGTCTGTTTTTGGTTTTTCTTCCCCACTTGCTGGAGGTAGGCAACAGTGGGTGTTGTGTCTACCAATGATTCTCATCCTGGTGCATTTGGTCACATTGTGCTATGACACAGGCCAGGGCCCAGAGTGTTTTTGCTTTATTGAGAAACAATACAGCTGTATGTAAGTATAGAAGTTGTTAAAAAAAAAAAAAAAAAAAAAAAAAGATGGGAAAGTGATTGGTCTTAAGCTAAGGGTGACAGCTCAATCTCTGGGATGGGAATGCAAGGATAGAAGTCTTCTGTAGAAGAATGGAGATAAAGGTCTTAATTGCATTGATGATAAGGAATGGCTATTTACTTGGTATAGATGTTAACATTAAGAGGAAAGGGGGAACAAGTCTAATAGTGGTAGTAAGAGGACAAGTAAACATACAAAGCAATCATTTACAAAACCAGTAGGGAGCTAGGGAGGACATGGGTGCAATCCTTTTGATGGTCAGTGATCTCTGCTAGAGTGACTTGAGGGTGTGACAGAACTTGATAGGTTGTAGGCAGAGGACAGCAGAGTTTATGTTCAAACTGGATGAAATTAACTAAACTACAGCTTGCCAGGAAGTTAGTTTTAATAGTGGCTACAAAGTTTGTTAGGAACAATAAGCTTTTGAGAGCATGGTAACTACAGTTAATAACATGTTTCATCCAGCAAGTGCCTTAACCACTCAGTCATCTAATAATGTATGTTTCAAAATTGCTGAGTTGATTTCAAATGTCACCACACAAACTATTGTTTGAGGTAACAGATGTGTTAGCTTTAATCATTTCACACCGTACCCCATAAGTATCATTGTAATTTGCAAAGTCATGGGATAATATCAGAAAAACTAGGATAAAAATAAACAGTAAAAATGGATCAAAATGAAACTCACAGGGTTAGAACGTTAAATGAGGGTACATTGCTAACATTAGGGAGACTGCTGGCTTTTTAAAAATTATACTTGAAATAAGCAAATGAGAACATGCTTCATGCAAATGACCAATTTTCCACAACCCTAGGCAATACTTTTATTTTGATGTTTTGAGGCAGGGTCTCACTCTAGCCCAGGCTGATCTGGAATTCACTCTGCAGTCTCCCAGTGACCTCAAACTCACATCCATCCTCTTACCTCTGCCTACAGATTACTGGGATTAAAGCGTGCTGTACCATATATGTATTTTTTTTTTTTTTTTTGAGGTAGGGTCTCACTCTAGCCCAGGCTGACCTGGAATTCACTATGGAGTCTTAGGGTGGCCTTGAGCTCATGGTGATCCTACCTCTGCCTCCCAAGTGCTGGTATTAAAGGCGTGCGCCACCACGCCCAGCAATACTCATTTTTTTTTTATGGGACAAAATGCTGTTGGAGGGAAGGTGGCTATGGTGCATAGTTAAGGCAAAGTAAAGGGAGGCAGGAGAGGAGGGAATGGAAAAGGCCAGTAGTGAGGTACTTGAAAAGGGGTTGTAGGAATAGGAACAAGGAATGTGCAACTGGCCTAACTCCATTGTCTTGCTTCTTAAGTATCCCAGCTCATCTGTGAACTAACTATTCTCACCAATTTTGTGAATGAAGATTCAACTTTAAATACCAACATGACTTGCTCATTCACCAAAATTTGGTCATAAGTGGGGCACTATTTCAAGGGACAGTACAGAATCCATTCACCCTCTTTCCCTGTACCACAGAAATCAGTCATGTCCCAAGTGGTGATTTGGTTTTCCTTCCCGTCTATGCTATGTACATTCAGAATTAGTCATTTTGTTGTAAACCATCTGTGCAGAACTTTGTACTGCAGTTCATTTCATATACATTCAGAACTTCACTATTACCCCAGTAATGTCCCAAGTCATGGGTAATGCCTTCTTTCCTATCCATTCCCTAAACTGTGGTGTGTGGTTCAAAAATATAGACATCACTGTTGCCTGACTGTCCCTGCAATCAGACTCAATCTGTTTTCAAGGTGCCCATCCTCATCCATTCCCAGTTTCACTACTCCCCTTTATTGTTTCTCTAGCCACAGTGAGCCTTTGACTACCCCATGCAGTCTCACTTCTACACTTACGCCAATATTGTCCACTACATGGAATAGATTTCAGATTAGGCCCGCCCCTTAGACCTGAACCTTTGTGCCATCACACCAATCTCTAAATACATTGTTTAATAGCACTTATATAATGTGTCTTCCTTAAAGTACACAGTGATAAAAATAGAGGGGATACTAAAAGAAAAAAAAAGAACATATGATCCATGGATACAGTAAGGGAAATGTGGCACTGTTTTTTTTTTGGGGGGGGACAGGTTCCGACAGTTTTAAAAGGTGTTTAAAATGCATTATGTTAACATAAATATGCAAAAACTAACATTTCAGTTCAATTGTGCTCTCATATAGGTAGTCACATGCTCACCTGACTGCTTAGTGGTATTCAGAGGAAATTTGTTGCTGGAATGAACTGCTTAAGTTTTTAATGTAAAATTTAAACAGAAAACTTCTAAATATGCAATGAAGTGTTCAAGGTTTCCAAACTCAGTCACCATTCTTCACTCAACCTCCTAACAAATTGACGTGATTAATATTTCAATATTACGTGAAACGTGATTAATTTGTCTTTGCTTATGCCATTTCTCCAAAGCAAATTGACATGATTTAGAAACCTGAATGCTACTTCATTCAATGGTCTGGTTTCAAAGAAGAGGCAATTTGTGGAAGTTTTTCTGCCAGTAGTTTTCAAATTCCCATGTGGGTATCAAGATTCATACTGAATCATTTTATTGTTTCTGACCATGAACTAATCCTAGAAAAAGCAAAACTGCTTTAGTCAGTTTGACTTTAATAGCTGTTTTCAAAAGTGCTTTGGAATCATGCAAAACATCATGATTTGGCAAAAACAGAAAATTGCCCATTCTGGGAAACAAGTCTTTATTTCAAGAAAGCAAATTAATATACTAGTTTCTCATTAAAATAAATTAATTTCCAAAATCCATTTACTTGGACTTTATTAAGAATCCACATGTGTTATCCTTGTGGCCACTATTCCATCTGTATGTTGCACATTGAATTCAATGCACTTATAACAACTGCCTCACACCCCATTTTCACACTAGTAGCCTTCTTATAATCATATTTCTATTAATATACAGAAAGCCACTTAGCAGCCAGAAGAAAAAGATTAAGAGACTTACTAAAGATCATCCACTTAAAAGATTGAGAGATCATATTATATGGCCTAGAAACACATTTTCAATATTTATGATAATTTTAATTAGTAGAAAAATATGTAGTACTTATATAGATAAGGAAATGAAAAAGACATATCTGAAAAACTCATGCTTACATAACACGAGATCTGTTTACCTTCTCCAAAGAAATACCTATTTAATTTCAATGGGATATAATAGCTGCTAGGAATGAAAGAAATTCTAAAACTGGTGGTTCTCAATTAAGGCCCTGCCATTTGTCCTCATTTGGACACTAAGTCATGTCAGTAGCTACAACCAGGAGTGGTAATTTGCATTTAGGCGATGAGGTCAGGGATGTATCTACTATCTTATAATGTCCACAGCACATCCCACAACACCAAGTCCAAAATGTTGTGTCAATTTTCACATTCCTTATATAAAGTAACATTTTTTTAACTGCAGTATAAATTCTGAAGGAAAACGTGGATTTTGTTTCTAGAATAAGCTTGAGCTTATTTCCACATCTCATAGGAAAGTCTAACTTAAGTTTACATATTGTGATGAAGGCAAACATGCATGTCTTGAATAGGCTACACTAGGGAAAACAAGCACACTAGCATTGCATATATTTAGTGGCCCTCACCTAACAGTTGAGTTTTACCATGTTTAAGCATGAAATATCTATGGAATGAGTAAAAGCTTTTCAGAGTAAAACGTTACAGGTTATTAGTACACAAGGCTGCCATGGTAGTATACAAAGTACATGTCTTTGAAGCTTTTTGTGAGTATTCCAGAGTGAAATCAATGTCCATCAGCTGTTACTAATAAAAACTAAATATCCCAATCCCAATACTCCCTAATCGGTAAGAATTTTGTTTCAAGTTTGTTTTTTTCTTTTCTTTCTCTTCTGAAGACCTAAGGAAATCAATTAAATTTCCCAAACCATCCCAGGCAGAGATCTAAGATCAAAAATATCAGAATTTAAGGGTATGAAGACAAGGGTATTGATGCTCTAAAACAGAACTTCTATCTACTAAAACCATCTGGATATTTGACTCACTGATATTGTAGGTCTAAAAAAGCACAATCATATACGTTAACTCTTTGGTAGTTTCAGTTAAGATTGGTTCTAAAAAAGCTTTATGAAAATTAAATCATCTTGGAGACTAAGATAGCTTCCTAAACTACTTACTGAAAGCTGGAACCATAAGCCATGGTACAGGTATTCACAAATCCTTTATAGTATTAACAGGAAACAAGCACTTACTGTCATAGTAAGGAACAAGACATAATTTCACTTTGCTTTTTTATAAGTGAACAGCTTTATCTGCTAAGATTTGGTAGTTTATGGCCAAGTATTTCCATTGTGTTCCTTTTGCAACCAAAATTACAAAGGAATTTTAAGTAAATGAAAAGTCAGGTAAACCAAGAAAACTTTGTTCCACACAGTGAGTGACCTGTTACTAAAATGTTAATTTTCTGTTACACAGAAGGCTAAATAGGATTTCAAAAAGAAATAATGAAATCAGAGTAGTAGTGGCTTGAAAATTTGGATTCAGTTAAAAATAGAGCTAGAATTCAAATCTTATTTGCTGAAGAGACAAGAGTCCCACTATGTAACCCATGCTTGCCTTCAACTCCCAAATTTCCTGCTTTTACCTCCTGAAAACTTTCGGTACAATTTAATGTAGGCAGAAAAATGTTACTTCAATTACAAAGCTTTACAGTACAATTTGTCACATAACTGAATATAGCTTAAAAGGCTTAAGTAGTTAAATGAATTCAATGGCTGAGAACTGTGTATACTTAATCATTTTGAAATTCAATTATAACTATACAATAATGACCAAAGCTGCACTATACACAAGAAAATATCAGAACATCTTGTAGAACTGGCTAACTGTGTATGCCACCCCTGCTATTTCTTATTTACTCAAGGAATGTGTAGTAAAAAGTTTAGTTGTTTAATTATGATTAAATAAAAACTATGTAAATATACATTTAATAAAAATCACATTCCAACAGAATTCTGTTAATGGTTTAAAGCAATTGTCAGATA
Organism: Orientallactaga sibirica; assembly: GCA_036365145.1. NCBI lineage: Eukaryota > Metazoa > Chordata > Mammalia > Rodentia > Dipodidae > Orientallactaga > Orientallactaga sibirica. Next base: position 37,012,693 of record JAEOAD010000012.1, on the reverse strand, counting down.
TTAGTAAAATATATGAATACTTTACATATTATCTTTCAGTTCGACTGACTTTATAAGTTTTAATTTCTTTTCTGCCTTACTTTTTGTATGACAACCTAAACTCAAAACTCAATTTCACACTGAGCTTTCTTTAAAAAAAAAAAAAAAAAAAAAAATCAGATAGATCTAAGTTATGTAAATATATTTGTGAAAACCAGCAATCAACTTGCTCTCACAATACTAATTTTTCAGAACCTTCAAATGTCAAACAGATAAGTGGAAACTTCTATCACTTCCAGTAAGCATGAGTCATATTCCACACCTTGTAATTTCCATTCCAGAATTTGGACATCCTCACTAGAAGCATGGACTTAAGTAGTGTGACTCAGAATGTAAGTCCTGAACATCATTACTCAGGACGAATTTTATAATGTATGTGTATGTATAAGTAGGTTTACACTAAAACCATAAAGGCAGTATCTATTTTCTTCAGTACAGTAACTTTAGCTCTACAAAAAACGAGCTGACTTAGAAGACTAAAAAGAACAGAACAACAAAACAACCACTCAATGCACCTGGAACTGAAAAACAAACTAGAGAAAAATCCATTACAATATCTCTACCAAGGTAATGCATAGTACATAATATACTAACATCTCAAAATCAATTGCTATTATAGCTTATGCAAATTATTGTATAAGATTACCTGCCATATTTTGACATGGCATGGACTTCACATAATGTTCCATGTCAATGCACGGATCAAAATCTTTAGTAGTAGCATGTATTCTGCACTACCATCTAAAGACTCAAGATTAAGCTGTTACTCTAGTAATCTCGATATTATGTTATCAAGTAAAGCTACTTCATATCTGATTGTTAAAGCAGGTAACACAGCAGGAAACATTTTAAATTCACAGTTTTAAAAGTAAGGGTGCAGTTTTCAATTATCTGATTATTAGAAATTGGTCACTCAATTTAACAACTGCCTCCTTCAATACATGTAAACTATATTTGCACAGCATTAGGAGATGTCTTTTATTTCAGAATAGTTCTTACTGTTACAGGAGCACCACAATTTGAAGGAAGAGGCTACAGTGTAAAATGAGCTCACTGAATGATATGTAGATAAAATTTCCACTACAATAGAAGGTACTGCAAAAGCTTTGCTCACCCAGCAGAGATACCTTAATCAGAAAAGCAGTTAACACCAATTACAATATGTAATAGCTCTACAAGAGATGGAAAAAAAAAATCTGACTCAAAGAAAATATTGTTAGCTAACAAACCTGTGATAGCTGGCTTCAGAAATTTCCTACAAATAAATTCAAAAGCATATATAGTATTTGTATTTTTCAATAATGAATGCAGACATCCAACAGGAATGAAAGAAAAATCTGGCTTTGAGAATTCTAGATGTAAACACATGTACACAAATGTGTAACCAAGAAAAACTAAGTACTTAAATTTTTAAGTTTTAAATGTGTAAGAAAACTTGTAATAGAAAAAAAAGTGGCAAATTATTACTGTGTCTTGATTTGCTGAAAACATTTGCAAATTTACACTGGCAGTAAGAAAACCAAAGTTTCAAAAAGTTTACTCCTTTCTCACCAGATAATGTTTCCTGTGCAAAAATAAATATCTGAAAATTGCACTAATACTTATTTTTAACTTGTATTGAGTAATCTGCACATGCTGTTTTACAGGCAATATATATTTGTAAACTTGCTCATGCAAAATTAGTGTGTGCAACAGGATTACTGTTAATCCTTTAAAAAAATGACACCTTATTATCTTTTTCTAAACTGCCAACCAACCCCCCAAAATATAACAAGACTTAAATGGATATTCTTGTCTGCCAGTTAAAAATCAACTTATACTGCTGAAACATAAAACTCATACAAGAAAAAGAAACATGGTTTTTCTCTTGCACAATTTTTGATTTTTAAATGAGAAAATTTATAAAACAAAGAAATACATGGTCACAAAATTTTAACATTTTAATCCTACACATTACAGAGCAAATAGATAATGGACCCTATCTCCACACTCCATAAATCCTAACTTTTAGTTTTCACTTTTAATGTTGTCTAACCACTAAACCATTAGTGGTTTTACAACCTCAGGATTATGGAAATACGTATTTCTGAAATAAATGCTACAAAAACAATGGAAGAAAGCTGAACAAACTCTCCATGAAGAAAAAAAAAATTGGAACATTCTGAAGCTTTTAGACACTTCTCTTCCCATGTCTTATGATTAACTTGTCAATTCAGTGCATTGTATGGTCAAATGAAATGGTCCCCATGTTGATCAAACATCTAACTAGTGTCCATTGATTCCAAGTTAGTGGATGATGAATCTTTTTGGATACTTTCAAAGATGGCTGCCAGCTCAGGGTTAGAACTGATTTGTGACTGGAATTCACTCATCAGTGGACTTTTCTCTGCTTCTGGAATGGTTAGCAGTGCCGCTACTGCTCTCATGGCAGATCGCTTTAATTCATCTTGCTTTTCAAACTCTTGCTTCACTGAGTTTGCCTTTACCTACAATACAAAGTGAATTAAGATTACATGCTAAACAGACAGGCACAACTTAAGCATACAGGAATTCTGGTTAAATAAAGCAAAGCTACAATCTTGTATGTCTAAACAGCACACTGAATGAAGTACAGTGGATCTTAAATTTCTTTTCAAAATAGTGTTTCCCTTTAGGAGAATATTTTACACAAAGGCCTATTGTAAGGACAGAAAATAAGAGTCTCCACAGTTGAAACAGAGATTAGGACCTAAGTCTTATCTGCTTACAAAGTTCTATTAACTATCTTCTTAGTCACTATTCTTCAAACACCATACAACATTCCACGCCTTTATTATTAATATAATCAACATAATATAAAAAGCTGTTTCATCTTCATGGTTTAAAATAAAATCCCAGTTTTCCAAAACTCATTTTAAATATCACCTCCCTCATATGAACTCTTCTGTGAATCCCTCCCTAACTAGAACTAAATACTTCCTTTTCTGAAGCTCTATCAGATCTTATCCTATATTAGTACTTCAAAATATATATCAAGTTGCTATAGCAATAAACAAAATCTTTTAAGAACAGAATTGGGCTAGAGAGATGGCTCAGCGGTTGAAGGTATTTGCCTGCAAAGCCTGACGGCCCAAGTTTGATTCCCCAGTACCCATGTAAAGCTAAATGTAAAAAATGGCACATGCATCTGAAACTTGGTTGCAATGGCAGGAGGCCCTGGTATACTCATAATCTCTCTCTCTGTGTATACATCTTTCTCTCTCTTTAACAATAATCAAAATATTTTTTAAAATAGAATTAACAGTGCTTCAAATTTATACAGTATTCACACTCAAAAGGTTAACTTTTTAAGCTAGTGCAATGACTAGTACATATTACATGCACATAATGTTCATCTTGTGACATTTTCATGCATACATGTAATATACAATGGTCATATGCACCCTATTACTCTTAACCCTTTTATCCCCTCACCCTAGTCAATTCTACATTCCCTTTTACTTGAATTACTCCCTCCCCCTTTCTATCTTCAGGACCAAGCTGGGCGTGGTGGAGCACACCTTTAATCCTAGCACTTGGGAGACAGAGGTAGGAGGAACACCATAAGTTCAAGGCCACCCTGAGACTATATAGTTAATTCCAGGTCAGCCTGGACTAGAGTGAGACCCTACCTCAAAAAATAAAAAAAATAAAAAAAATAAAATAAATTAAAATAAAATAAAATAAAAATAAAAATAAAAATAAAAATAAAAGCCCAATAAAATAACAAAATGTTTAGAAAAACAAAATAGAAAAACACAGAAGGTAAGAAATAGTAAGTATCAGAACTGAAATTAGCAATATGGAAATTAAGACCAAAATTAAGCAAACTAGAGCTGAAAGAGGAACTATTACAACAGATACCACTGAAATCCAGAACATAACTAGGGAATATTGTGGAAAAGTAGTCCAATAAAATGGAAATTCCAAAAGAAATGGGCAAATTTCTAGACAAATATGATCTAGAAAATAAAACCAAAAGAATCTATTTATAAGAGATTTATAAGAAACAGTAACATTAAAACAGAAATAAAGGATCTCCCGGGCTGGAGAGATGGCTCAGTGTTTAAGGTGCTTCCCTGAAAAGCCTAATGAACAGAGTCCCATTCACCAGTACACACATAAAAGCCAGATGTACAAACTGGCACATATATCTGGAGTCCGTTTGCAGTGGATGAAGGCCTGGCAGGTGCCCTCATTCTGTCAGTCTCTCTTCTATCTCTTTTATTTGCAAATAAATAAGTAAAAAATCTTAAAGATGTTCCCAACAAAGAAAAGCCCAGGACCATATGAACTCACAAATGAATTCTAACCAGATTTTTGAAGAAAAATTAACACCAACGCCCCTCTTAAAGAATTAAAGAAGTAGAAGGGACTAGAAGGATTAAATTTGAAAAGCCAGAGACCTTGCCCTCTGCATGCATTCATAAACACACTCTCAATTTTGTAAAACTCATGGTCACAAGATTTTAGCATTTTATCCTACATATTACAGGAAAATAGATACTAGACTCTAGCTTCACACACAGTTAAGTCCTACAACAAATGTACCCTATATTGATACCTATCTATGATTACCTTAGTTGTACACGTAGCACGTAATGGCTCAACAAGTCGGTCCAATCTTTGTAGTACTGCGCTCGGACAAAGGGTAGAGAGTCGTACCAACATTAAAAATGTTAGCATCTATTAGAAATATTAAAAAAAAGACAAAATTTAGACATGTTTCTAATGACAAAAAAAATCCCATTTTCTGACAAACTCTTTAAATAAAAGAGAAACAATTAGTATGCAAAATAAAACTTCAATGTAAAGCTCTAACATTTAGACACAAACAGATACATTTTAAGGCTATTTAAGGTAAGTACTACAGAAACCTGAACTATCATCTGGCTCAAGAATACAAAACTAGGAAGCAGGTTTTCAATCCTGTCTGCACATACTTGTTCCTCAGCCCTATTCCTAGACAATTCTATTTAACCCATATGGATAAGGCAATAGTTTCTATTTAATTTACTATGTGTGTATAAATGGGTGCACATGTCCCATGCAGGCAACACTTTGCACCCGGCTTTACACAGGTGATGGGAAACTCAACTTGGGCTGGCAAGCTTTGCAGGCAAGTAACTACTGAGCAATCTCCCCAGCCCAAGATTCAAAGAAGCTCACATGCAACAGAATTGAAATTCACTGACTATGAAATTCACAAAAGTTTATGGTAGTTTCTACTTTCTCAGCAGATAGGGGAAAGGACACTATTATTCAAATTAATCCAATAAAACCTGACAAATCAATATAAAATGATGCACAATCTTTTTTCTCTTAGACTATAATAATTTATAGAATTAACTTGTAAATTCTGGAATTCTAGTATTAAAAAGCAGTTACTGCTCAGCAGTGACTTTTGCTATAAAGCCAGAGACCATAATGGAATAACTGATGAAAAGGATACAATATACATATTTATTTATTTATTTATTTGTAAATTTATTTGCAAGCAGAGGGAATCAGGGAGATCAGACACACAGAGAGAGAGAATGGGTGCACCAGGGCTTCTAGCCACTGCAAATGAACTTCATATGCATGTGCCACCTTGTGCATCTGGCTTTACGTGGGCCCTGGGGAATCGAACCTGGGTCCTTTGACTTTGAAGGCAAGCGTCTTAACTGCTGAGGCATCTCTCCAGCCCTATGTTTTAGTTTCTTAAGTCACATTTTTACTATCCATATTTAAAATGGAAATGCATAAGCAGAAAAACAAAGAGTTATAGGAAACTGTCCCTAGCTGGCAAGTACAGTTCACTATCAATATTGGCCTAAAATGTAACAGATTTATATACACTGAGCAGCAAAACTTGATTCCTCTTTTGAGGGAAATATATAGACAGAGGCTTTTCATTAAGCAAGCTAGCACTGCATTCCCTTAAAAACTTGGGTCCAAGCTGGGCATGGTGGCGCACACCTTTAATCCCAGCACTTGGGAGGCAGAGGCAGGAGGATCACTGAGAATATGAGGCCACCCTGAGACAACATAGTGAATTCCAGGTTAGCCTAGGAAAAAAAAAAAAAAGAGAAGAGAGAAGAGAAGAGAGAGAGAAGAGAGGAGAGGAGAGGAGAGAAGAGAAGAGAAGAGAGAGAGAGAAAAGAAAAGAAAGAAAAGAAAAGAAAAGAAAAAAAGAAAAGAAAAGAAAAGAAAAGAAAAGAAAAGAAAAGAAAAGAAAAGAAAAGGAGAAAAGAAAAGAGAAGAAAAGAAAAACTTGGGTTCAGGGCTGAGGGGATGGCTCAGGAAGTAAGAACACTTGAAAGCTTAAGATCTCCTGAGTTAAGATTTTCTAGCACCCATGTAAAAAAGCTGGGCATGGACACACACAGCTATAACCCAGTTCTGTGGGACAGAGAAAAGAGAAATTATTGCTGGGGCGCACTGACCAGCAGTTCTGAGTTAAGTTAAATTCTATCTCATAGAAATAACAGGTGACTAATAGGACCACTTGACATTTTCCTCTGCTGTCCGCATGCACACAGGACACGCAAAATCTACACATAGATGGGCATACGTGACACTCACACATAAGCAGTATTTGGGTCTACTTCAATTTCCTCCTTCAATGAAAATGGTTTTTGATTTATCTTGCATATCAACTGATACTATGTCTTTCTACTACTTTTTCATATTACAGTTTATACAATGCTTACTAAAGTATCATCCATCAATTTTTTCTCACGTATACAAAAGTATAACAATAATAGGTATTACAGCAAAATATTCTAAAAACATTCTGTAAGCAGTTTTATATAAACATCTTACCTTAATATCATAATGGTCCTTCAAACCATCTTCAACATGATTTAGAAATTCAAAGATATCTAGTCTATCAAGACAACTGTCTAGAAGTGTATACATACACTCAAAAGCTGCCTTTCTAATATCCAGACCGTCATCAACTGTGTGTTTAAATGGACCCATTTCTACCTGTTAAAAGAAAAAAACATTCAAGTATATGATACTTAAAAGACAAGCTGAGATAAACAATGTAATCTATCTTACCTCTCTTATAAGCTCCTTTCTAACTTTTGTCTCATTGTAAAGATGTGGAAGAACAGAATCTAAGAGATCCCTTATTAAGGATGGCTTGTTATGGGCTGCAGAATTGAATGTGACCAAGGCTACTCTTCTTACATTCAAATCTGGGTCTTCTAAAGTTTTAAGGAAATCACCTGAAAAGTGGTAAGAAAAGTAACATACAGTTATGGTAAGGTGCACATGTAAAACACACAAAATACACAACTTTTTTCTAAATTGATTTAATTATTGTTGGTATCACTGTTATTTCTTCAATGAAGGTCAGAGAAAAAGCACATGAACATTATTTTGTAGCTAGGAAAACTACCTTATCTTAAGGAAAGTTCATTTTCAATTGATAACCCACTTTCAATACCTATATGCAGAGGATTAAAAACAAGTTCCCCAGTGTTACCTTTATAAATAGATGCACTGCACAGGTGATGAAGCTAATAGACTCCCCCCCCCAAATCTAATAACTTATAACATTCTTCTTATACAAAGTTAAAAAACCCAATAAAACCATTTTTTTTTGTCAAAAAAGTTGATAAGCAAGATGATAACAGACCTACTTCTTAATAAAGATGGAATACTATTAATAGGTATACTTTAACAGTGACAAAGAGAAGTATATCTTATCCTTATTGGTATCTTCAACTAAAAAATACATGAATTACTTACTAAGAGTATTAATTAATTATTAATAATTAATAATAATAGGAAGACACCAAAACTTAACAGGACAAATGCCAAAGAAAGCACCCCACTACTTAAAAACAGAAAAGCCCAGCATTTTTGAAAATATGTGAAAAATTATAATGCAAAACTCTTTAAGGTAACATCAACGGTGATTCCCATCACTTCACATGTCAACTACATGACTTTGGGCAAGCACTTTTAGTCAAGATCCTTAGTTTTCCAATCAGTTAAGATGAGAAATATGCTTTTAGTGCTACTGAGCAGATAACATCGTATACATCATCGAACAGTTTCTGGTGGATAGTAACAATGCAGAGGAAGCAATCATTTCTCATTACATGATCCCAAGTACATCATCAACAATCTGTCAGAACACATATGGAAATGACAGAAAATCGACACAAGACTGGAGCAAATCAACAAAGTGAGAGGAAGCACACTATAGACACTGCATGAAATTCAAGCAATCATTTCAAAAAAGAGTAAGTTTAAGTGATAGCATGGCTGCAAATATATTAATACACCAGACTAATATTCCCTACCTTGTTGCATAATTACTAAACTAGCAGGGTGTAGATTATGTATCTGCTGTCAGTAAGGCATCTAAAATATTGCTATTATCATGAACAAAATGGTTATCAAGCTAGACCAATGATGCCCAGTTCCTTAATCCTAGAATTTCAGTTTTCTAGTTTAATTATTCTAATGTTCAAATAGTCAAATACTAAACTAGATGGTGATTCAATCAGAATGATAACACTAGACGAACAGTATCATTGTGATCATGATTAATACCAACTTGAAAAGATGAGTCTGCTCTACAGAAGTGGCATAGGCTTCTCTGTTCCTTTTTGTACAATACAGAATAAGTATCAAAGCAAAAAATACAAGAAAAGGAAATACAGACAAATGTATTCTCACACACACTGATTTCTAAGTCCTATCAAGATCACCCACTTGTGCCTGTGTCATCTTCTTTGTTGGTAACTCTTTTTATCAATGTTAAATATTTTAAGTGCCATCCCACCTTGCTGCCCTTTTCTAGCACAAAGCTACAAAAATTTGCCACAGTACTCTGGTCTCCTTTTAGAGGAGACTGATCTTAAGAAAGCAACAGATTTAAGCTATGAGGATGTTGGCTTTTAGGAACTCTAGGGAAACCAATGATGAAAACAACAGTTACCAAATCATTAGTAACCTCAGAAGCTAATTCCTATCTTCACAAACATAGATGGCTCTAGTCTCTTAGGTATCTCCTCTTCCTACTATTAGGAATTATTAATGCACTACACAATTATTTCCACCTTACATGGGAACTTCTCCATAATTGAAAATTTGGTCCCTAAGAGCTCAAATAAGATGCATTTATATTTGGAGGAAACTTCTCACTGATCACATAGACCTAACTTTTTTGTTTCTTTTCATTCATTAAAGGTTATCTTACTTAGGTCATCCCCAAAATATGATTATAAAACAGGTTGATTCTAAATACATGCTTATATATAATTTCAGTGATTTACAAAATCATCTGATAACTAACAAAACAAGTAGAAACATGACTTGCTAGTTATACAATCATATATTATCAATAACCCTTATAATGAAACAATTACCTTATAAGTGTTTTACTTCCTCAGTATTAAGACATTTCTTAGTACTGTTTTTAGCTATTAAAATTAAAGATTTTCTAACAATAATTCTATCTTTCCCCCAAAGTCTTTGTTCCCACTCACCTATACAGTTCTTTAGTAGTGGATCAATAGGCTGAGGATGATCAGAAATAGTAAATTTCACAGCTGTAACCACTGAACTTCGGGCATATGATGAACCTAGTCAAAAACAAATTGCAATTCTCTTGGTACATAATCCACTTGAGACCATGGACACCATTTTCAAACCACTTCACAAAATACTAAATGTTCTTCTGCTCTTTAAAATTTCTTTTTGGCCAAAAAGGATATTTCTTTTAGCTCTCAGGATACCAAAAAAAATTTACTCATCTTAAAAAAAAAAAAATCTTACTAGATTTCAAAAGGAAAAAGTGTCTCTATGGAGGAGGGGACTCAGGAAGGGAACTGGTTAAAGCCATACACAACTTATAATATTTTTATTAATAGAAAAAATTAAAAAAAGAATAGGCACTATAACCTTCTACTTGTTCTAATGGGATGGATATATCTGAAATTTCTACCATCTTTTGTTTGTTTGAAACAGGGGCTAATGTTGCCCAGGCTGGTCTTGAACGTGCTATTTAATACTGAACTTCTGATTTTCTCACCTCAACTTTTGGAGTGCTGGGATCATAGGTGTGCATCAAAAAAAAAACCTAGCTTTTGTGGTACTAAGGATCAAACCCAAGATTCTGTGTATAGTAGGCAAGGGCTCTACCAACTGAGCTACACCTATGTTCTATTTGACTAAGGTTTTGTATTTTAAAGAAAGTTCACAATTTTAATATAATTAATACTACCAATATTTCTGCATTATTCAAAAGCTGTCTTTCCCAAAGACAAAACTTAACATTAAATGGTAATGAAGGGGCTGGAGAGATGGCTTAGTGGTTAAGCGCCTGCCTGCAAAGCCAAAGGACCTTGGTTCCATTCCCCAGGATCCACATAAGCCAGATACATAAGGTGGCGCACGCATCTGGAGTTTGTTTGCAGTGGCTGGAAGCCCTGGTGTGCCCATTCTCTCCCTCTCACTCTGCTTCCTTCCCTCTCTCAAATGAATAAATAAAAATATTTTTTTAAATGGTAGTAAGCATGAAAACCCAGATCAGATTTAGTTAAGCGTTACACCTAATTAGAGTAATCCTTCTAAGGAACAAAATGTCTCTAAATACAGCTCCACATGACAGTATTTCTTCATTTTATACTTGGCTTTTAATGTATTAAACAAGTAGGCATCTTTCAAGGGAACAAGTTGTCAGTAAACTTTAAGATAAGGATATCTAGATACCTGATATCAAATATCCTTTAAGCCGTGGAAGAAGAGTTTCTGGATCAATCAGAGTGAGTTTTCCTAGACATTCAGCGACAACATTTCTGGTGCCTTCCTCTGCACATTCACAGTGCTTTAGTAATAAGGTCCAGATATTCTCAACATATGGTTTAAGGCCCAGCACTGATGCAGAGCTAATAATTTCCTTCAATGAATGAAGCAGAAGATACTGTCTTTTGGGCTGACTGGTTATTTCTTGCAAAACAAATGGCAGATATTCAGGTAGGTTGCCCACACTAATGCTGCCTAATGCATAGGATGCAGCCGATTTCACTTCTTCACTAGGAGATGAGAAAGCTTCTAGTATTACAGATTTTAGTTCCAACTGTCCACTTAAGTCAATATGATGTCCAACTTCTCCAAGAGAAAGGAGAGCTAACAGACGAATGGAATCTGTAGACCTGGAGTTCTTGACATCTTGAATAAACTGGCCTACTACAGCTGGTCCCTCTTTAGGGCATGCTCGAGTAAGGGCAGCTACACATTTGGCAATGGAATAGTAAGACTGCTTATGAGTAAGAGCTGTGCTCTGAGAATAAACTGGCCCAGTCAACATGCGCAACAAGTCCATGTATCCTAGATTGCTTGTTCCAGTGACAACCAGAGCTTGGAAAAAGTCTAGCATGGCACTAAGAGCCCCCCCCTGCAATAAGGGAGATCTCACAAGTCCGATAAGTTCATTTAGAATGGATCCACTTATCTTTGAAAGGGAGGAGGGATACACTTTTGCCAAGGTAGTAAGAAAACTGATAGCCATCTGTGAAACATGCATATCACTCTCACTGATTAGAGGTGGCAGCTCATCTAGAACTGCATCAATCATGGCAGCTGTCAGGCTGTCACTATAGTTTTTAATTAGAATGTCTAGGGCAGAAAGAGTACCGAGTTTCAAAGCTCTCTGATTTTTTCTAAGAAATGAGGCAAGGATCGGAACTCCCTCTCCCAAGACAGGCCTCAAATCTATCTTCAAAGGTGAGCCTGCAATCAGTGTCAATGCTTTCACTGTAGTTAGCCGAGTAATTTCATTTTTTAGTCTCTCCAAGAAAATCTGAAGTGTATTTGACAAGTCAGAACCCAAATTGTCTCCAAGGTTGCAAATAATTTGTCCCATACAGGAAATAGCCCTTTCCTTGACTTCCTGGTCAATATCAGCTGCTTTTAATCTCTTAATTGTACACGTAAATAGATCTTTGATGTAAGGAGCTGCATCGAATGAGGAAGGCTGGTCTAAAGGACGGATTACTTTGACAAGCTGTTGAGTAACAAGAAGTGCTTCTGATGTAATCTTGTAAAAGGGGTCTCCAACACAAGCCACCACTGGAGGGACCAGAGCCTGAACATGAGGATGGAAGACTTGAGGAGAGTGGTTACAAAGGATTACATATAAGCATGACAGAGCATCAATCTTCAAATTCGATGAACTTGATTTATCATTCAATGAGAAAATAATTCCTGAAAAGACAACAAAAACTCTAATAGTTTGTGTACAGTTTTAATAAATGAAAATGAAAAAAAAAGATCAACCCTTAAAAGTTTGCTAAAGTTCCCAATCCTCATTATTATACTATCTCTAAAACAGTCAAAATCTATAGCAAATAAAAATCTAAAGATTTTAGGGTAAAGTTTTTCCTTTTTTTCTCAAAAGTAAGTATATCTATTCAAAATGATTAGATAAAAAAGTTCTGGGTACAAACTGTCACAAATTGCCCTTTTAAGGGCACCAATTATTTAAGGTTATCTAAATATTCTTTTAAAAAGTGCTAATAAATCCCCTAAGACATTGTTCCTTTCATACCTGGTACAAGCACAGGAATGTGTTGTGTAAGGGCCCCGGGTAATACATTTACCAGTTCAGTTAACATGTTAAAGCAACACTGCCGGGTCTTCACACTTTTTTCTTTCATCTGTTTGTGCAGAGCTTTAACAATGTTGGGAACCTGTAATTATCAAATTCTCATTAGGTGAGTGAGCCATCCCTATTTCCTTAACACACTTAATGTAAATTATGGACAATGTGTAGAAAGGGGAGAACTTATTTTTTTTTTTAGTTACACTCCTAATTCTGCTCTCTACTGCTAACACAAAAAGTATCAGATATGATTCAACCAAAAGTTTACATAATTTATAAATGGAAAAACATTAGGGAGCATTAAAAGAAATAAGACAAACTGTTAAAGTAACTATCAAATGGGCATTCTTTCTCTCTTTAAGTTTACAATGACCATGATCTCTTTTTAGATATATCTGGTCTAAACATTTTAGTATCTTGTTAGTAAAAATTAAATGTGGTCCCTCTGACAAGTCATGGATGCCAGGTTATAGAAAGAGCTTCTAGAATCACTAAGTAACAAAGCAAAAAGAGATTACAAACAAATATAAACATCCTTGACCCAACAATACAGACACATAATGGCCTGAGCAATAGGGACAAAAGAAATCTGCTAGCTCTCCAAAGCATGATCAGAATTCCTCATCAATCTCGTATGCAATGTCTGACATTTTAAAATCTACATGCTTACTGCTTATATCCTTCATATACTTTATACCATCCTCTTCTACAATGAATCTTCAACGTTCATCTTTATCAATAAGAAGCTCAAAATTTACATTACTTGAAAACAGGATGAATATGGTATAGTTCTCTCCTGGTTTAATCTTTTTCAGTATCTGTTTTATAATAATCCCAGAGGTAAGAAAATTACTCAGTTCAAGGTCAGACTGGAATACAATGTGATATTTTGTCTCAAAACCCCAAAAAGCCAACCAACCAAACAAACAAAAAGATGCAGTAATTATAAGCCTTTCACTATATCGATTATACAAAAGAGGAACATGCCCAATACGTACTAAATGCTCAAAAAATGGGAGTTAGAGAGCTTTAATGTTTAGGGTCCTGTATTAAGCACTATAGTGGAACTCTATACAAAATCAATTCACCTGTGGGTAGGTATTTCTGAGTACATCCTCATTATTAATAAAAAGGGCTAAGCACGGTTGGTGGCAGACATCTTTAATCTCAGCACTCAGGAGGCAGAGGTAGGAGGATCACCTATGGGTTTGAAGCCAGCCTGAGCTAGAGTGAAACCCTACCTTGAAAAATAAAAAAAAATAATAAAAACAAGGCTTAATGAAATGAAAAACTGACCAAAGATCATACAAACATATTAAGAGTTAAGCCCAGCATATGATTTCAGAGTGCTAAGATTTCTCCACTAATATCAAAGATATTGATCAAATAATAACACTTAAATTATAATCAACAGTTTTCAAAAAATATGAGCATACATTACCTTTATGCTTCCCTAAAGGATACACTCAATTTTACTTGAAAACAAACATTATAACATTACATTTACTATTATGATTTTCTAAAGCAGACTTTTAGCTGACCTGACTCTGAAGCATTGTTAAAGGTGTTTCTCCCTGTTCCATTGCATCAGGGTCACACAGCCAACTCTGCACAGGACGTGTTTGCTTCAAAAGAGAAAGGTATGCATGAAAAACATCTGCCTTTACATTCTCTTCACGCTCTTTAAATCTGGATATCAGTGCAGGAGAGACGGTCTTGTAGAATTCTGGAAGCATTTCATGCCTTGTGCTAACTACGGCATCCAGGCACTTAGCAGCTGCACGTCTCACTTTCCAACTCATGTCATCATCATCACTGTATTCATCATCACTCCCTAAAGGGAAGTTTTAATGTTGAACAGACTATTAATGATATGAAAAGTACACTGTTTCATACAGAAAGCAAATTGGTATTCTTAACCCAGACAATTATTCAAATTTTCATTAACATTTACAAAAACAGGTAGGCTTAAAAAGTAGAACTTAAAACTCATCATGGAAATTCAAATTTTAACATAAACTGAGTTTTAAAATCTTGACCATATTTGTTTTAATTGACTAAACATTGTCTCCTTTAGCTGTGGCTTACATTAAATTTGTTTAGAATATGTAAATCATAAATTTTCAGCCTTTTTAACAAAAATTCAAAGAACTCAACATGACTGGGAAAATCAAACAATGCTTATAAAATAAACTATAAAATGGTTTTATGCCTATAAAATACATAATAAAGGGCTAGAGAAATGGCTTAGTTAAGGCGTTTGCCTGTGAAGCCAAAGGACCCAGGTTCAATTCCCCAGGACTCACGTAAGCCAGATACACAAGGAGCACATGCACCTGGAGTTTGTTGGCAGTGGCTAGAGGCCCTGGCATGCCCATTCTCTCTCTCTCTCTTCTCTCTCTCTCCTTGCAAATAATAAACAAATTCTTAAAAAAATAATAAAAATAGTTATAAATTCCATTGTAATTTTCTGGGAAAAGAAAAAAAAACTCTAATATTAACTTTGTGATAAAGGTTTTCACTAGGCTTCTTGATGGGCTTGTAGGACAAAGATGTTTTCTTTCAATCAGTCACAATTTTGTCTTGTGACACTAGACCATATTCATTAAGAAAATGCTGCCCATAAAGCAGAATACCAAACTCCTAGTGTGAAACCTTAAACAATCCAGCTTAAATTGAGATCACATCTCACTTAGACATTTGATAGGATAAACTACAAAGCAGAAATGCTTTGTAGAAAATCTTAATGCTAGACTGGGGATATAACTCACTGGTAGAGTGGTTACCTACTTACCATGTCTAAGGCTCTATGTTCAATTCCCAGATCATAAGAAAAAAAATGTAATAGTAAAGAACGAAACCATAGAACTGTTAAGAGTCATCAATATGTTACACTGGCTTCTTTTATGAAATTTAACAAATAGATGGCTTTTATTTAATTTGAAATACCTTGATCATCATCATCACCCCCATCAGCATCCATAGCATTTTCATCTTCATCTTCATCATCATAATTGTAATTTGGATCATAGGTAAGATATTTAAGACAAATGTTTATAATAGTAGAAACGTGAGGATAAACTTCCTTAGGACATCTGAAGATAAAGATAAACACTGCTTTAAATAACTGTACTTTTCTCGATGCCCCATCACATTTTGTTGTATTAACAGCACTAACATAGGAAAGTAGTTCCCAGACTGCTTAGCCTTTTTCTCTCATGGACTTCGTGTTTTGTAAGATTTATATTTTAAATTATATTTAATTGCTTTTAGGATGAGCTTACCCACATCTATAACATACACACATTCTGACTATAGTTAATATGGAGATACTATCGAAAGACTCTTCCACTACCAACATTATTTACAAAATTTTAATGTGCATTCATTTAGCTTGGCCTTCTTGCTGTATGCTGACAGGACAAAACATATAAATGCTCACAGCGTCAATAAAGAAGTAATTTGTGTTTCTGAATTACAAGGACAAAAATGAGTCTCCGAGTTTTCAATTTTAAAAATCTGTTATGATTATAAAAGCTACTTCTCAAAACCATGAGTGTCAAGGGATAAATGCAGACAAAAACCAGTGAGACCAAGACACTATCCTCTTATATTATATTATCCATTGGCAAAACCCTCCTGTTTACTCAACTAGTATTGCTTCCATACATTTTTTATTAAGATTTCTTGAAAATACTAGTCAAAGTTTTCAAATTGAAAATTACTGTTCTTATAGTAGAATGAGTATGAGGATCTAAAAAAATGATGGCAAGAGCAATTCACCTTCTCACCTGAAAACATTGTGTTGCTCTGATAATAAGCTACATTATTATACTCATTTCTTCCCATCTAGAGGTAAAAATAAACCTCAAAGAATTATAAATGACGCTCTCTGTTTCACTGACATTCTAACAATGAGAAGGAAAAACTTTCAACATAAATGAAGACCATATTATAATGTTAAGATGATACTAGCTGTAATATTGTAATGGCTAATTCAAGTACATTTCCTAGATGTTGTTTATCTTTGTAGACATCTAACTTCATAATTATTAATCCAATTTTAAGAAATTATTTTTACAAATCATAAAAACTCACCTTCTCACAAATGATTCAAAAGCTTGAATGCAGTATTCTCTTAATTCATCATCATCTACATTACAAAATTTTACTACCAAAGGAATGATCTTCTCAAGATATTCACCTAAGAAAAGCATATTACTTCTTAAAAACATGATTTTTGAAACTAAAATACAATTTTGAAACATTTTAAAAGTCTTACCTATCCTATGACCAGCTTGCCTACTAATAGCAGCAATACATTGTATGTAGGTTCTTGTTGTTGACATGGAATCATTTTTGGACAACTCTGACAACAGATGTTCAATGAGATCAACAAAAACTATATTTCCACAGCTCATAACCAGATGGCCAAGAGCAATGATGGTTCTTTTTCTTACTGCAAGTCTAGGGCTGGTCAACTGAGGGAGTAGACAAGTCAGAATTGAAGGATGGAAATTAACAAGAAGTCCTCCTTGCCTTCAAACAAGAAAATAAGAAAGAAAACAAATGAATTCTAGATAGCCTGTACACTCCTGAAGTGTCTAGCTACTAAATTCAATATGAATATTTAGGGTATAAATTTAGTTGAGATGAATCCAAAACAGAATGAAAAAAAGCCGAATTCTCACTGTCTACCAATGCAACAAGAAACCAAAGCTAAGTGTATGTAGATAAAATATGTATTTCCCCAAGTAACTTCTAGAATCTAAATTAACTGGCTAACAAAACATCAAGAAAAGCAAAACACACATTTATCTTGTCACTGTTCTTCTTCCAAGATATAGAAATGACCTCCTCTATTTATTTTAGCTTTTTAAGGACTCCGCACAACAAAAAGCCCCAGTATCCCAGCTCCTTGCTTCTTTCTCTGTTCATATACATACTAAATCATTTGTCCAAAACTTCCCTTCCAAATCATCTTACATGTATAGCTCAAGGAGTCAACTGTATCCAACATCTATAATATGCCAACAGTGCTACTGATCAAATTGCACCAAGACAAAACCTACCAAGATTATCATTGTCTATCAAATTATGTACAAATTTCCCACCTACCTTTATGTGATGCAAATCTAATAGAATAATTTCTTAAAATTTTTCTATTTACTTTATATTCTGTGCATCTGGGTTTTATGTGGGTACTAGGGAATCAAACCCAGGCAGTCAGGCTGTTCAAGCAAGTGCCTTTAACCATTGTGCTATCTCTCCAGCTTATTTACTTTAAATTCTTACAAGATGAGAATAGTGTTTCTCACTCTAACATTACTTACTGGATGTATTATACACCAAAACACATCTACATATCAAAGGACTATTCTTCAAATTCTACTATTTCCATTTTTAAAAACTTCCTTAAGTTTAGTCAGTGCCTTTGGCCTTCTAGCAATTTTGGTTCTTATCCCCATTGATCATTTACATGCAGGGATGATTGCTCCTCACTATATGTATTTAACACATACACACTCTTCCACATGAAGACACTCAATTGTTTTGAAATAGCATTCACAGATAATGAAGAACTCTAATAATTTTGAGAATGAAGGATAATTACTGAATAATAAACTGACAGGTCCTTTGAGAGTGGCTCAAGTATATCTTCCAAAGTTTGCCTTCCAAGGCAAAGAAGAAAACAACAAATATCAGATTCCTTCCTCCATCTGCAACATGTACTATGAACATGGTTGCTAATGTTATCATCAATTGTTTTAACTAGAATTTGCAGCTCTCACGGACATATCTCTTCTAAGTATATTACAGAAGAATAAAGCAAACAAACCGCTCTAATTGTTAAATCAGATACTTTACAATTTCTCAGAACCAAAGAACACATTTGCTAGGTATGAAGTACAGTTCCCATTTCCTCTTACCATCACGCACACTCATTTACAAAACAGTTTAAATACTAAATAGCTTTAGACCAATCAAAAAGAATTTTGAATAAGTGAACATGTTTATATGTCAAGCAATGCAAATATGGTACATTTACCTGCTCAGCATATCAGCCATAATATCCAAGGCTTCTAACTGAACAGAGACATCTTCCTGCTTTGCTATTGCACTAGTAAGACGTCCAGTAATCTTCTTACATACATTAGCAGCTAATGCAGAGCCTGCATGAAGAATAATAATTCAGTTAAGTATGTTAATTCCCACCTTAAATTCACAGTAGTTACCAAATATTCAACATTTCAAAACACACAGATTCTTGCCAGAAAAATATGTATTTCAAAACAGGCTGCTTTTCAATAAAAGAGTCTATTATACCTCAGTAAGAACTAGAAATAACTGCAAAGGGGTAAACACTGAAAATCGGTAAATTTTTCTAGCTATTGAATGATGCTTATGAAACCAGTAGTGTATATATATTTCTAGACTCAAAAGCAGTTTTCTCTTCTTGAACCTCCTTTCAAATAATCCAGTCTTTTAAGTTTCAGTGCATTAAAAACTGAGCCTCAATGCTCAAGTATTTTCTGAAAGAAAAATTAAGATAGCTATAACTTCCAATGAGATTTTTTTCAACACAGATTCCATAACTACATTAAAAAACAGAGATACTGTTCATGGACTCGTGTATATTTATCAGAGCTATCATTACTCAAAGTAAAGTAATCATGTCATTAACAAACTAGAGAGAAAAGGGAACAAATAGGTAACTAATTATAAAAATGAATTATCAGCCGGGTGTAGTGGCACACGCCTTTAATCCCAGCACTCGGGAAGCAATGGAAGGAGGATCACCATGAGTTCGAGGGCACCCTGAGAATACAGAGTGAATTCCAGGTCAGCCTGGGCTAGAGTGAGACCCTACCTTGAAAAACCAAAAAAAAAAAAAAAAAAAAAAAAAAAAGAATTATCAAAATGGTTAAAAAGAATTCTTATGAAAACCAAAATCAGCTACATGCAAACATGTTTCTTATGAAGGAAAATCTGAAGACAATATTAAAACTGGAACAGTTGTAAACATTATACATCAGAGTTGGTAGACTATTTGATTGAAATAAGTTAACTACTTAATAAAGGGAAAGTAACAAGGGCATAATGTACTATAATGTAGAAATGCTATTTGTGAAAAAAGATATAGAATATTTTAATTCTTTTTATTGTTTTTTTTTTTTTTTTTTATGGTCCTAGCAATGGAAGCCAGGGTCTTGCAACTACTGCTTTACCAATAAACTGCATTTTCAGCCAAGAATTTGAAACTTCATCCAACTCCAAGTTAAAACTCAGAGTGAACTAACCTAATCTGTTATTTCGGTTATTCCATCTTCAAGCTAGAAGTGACATGCAGACCACAGACAGAGCTGATGCTCAGACTAAGTGAAGCAGCACAGAATCATAATTCAGTACAACTAGCAGAGTGAGCTGTTAATAAGCACTTATTAAGTAAATGAGTGACGACAATTATTATTACCAATCTAAGTCTTCCATGAAATAGAACATGATCACTTAACTCTATTTGCAGATGAGACAATAACTTTCAAACTGCTAATTTTAACACGTCAGGAGTTAAGAACAATTTTAGTATTCACATTACTTAGATAACTGCCATAGGTCAACAGCTAATTAACAAATTTATTAGTCATAATTTAAAATTACCAATAATTTAAAAGGTTCCATTTTAACTCAGTATTTTGGTTATCTATTCCCCACTCTTTGTATAGGTTGGCAAAATTTTATTCTTCAGTCATAGAACATAATGTAAAAGCTCTGCTTCTATATAAAGCCTTCAGAACTGACATTCACATGATAGATTTAATTAGGACTGGGAGAGATGGCTCAGTGGTTAAAGGTGCTTGCTTTTGCATAGCCTGATGTCCTTAGTTCGATTCCCCAGTACCCACATAAAGCCAGATGCACAAAGTGACACATGCATCTGAAGCCCATTTGCAGTGACAAGACACCATGGAGAACCACTTCCCTTCCCATTTGCTTGCAAACAAATAATTTTTTAAGAACATTTACTCAAAATAGTTACTTGAGGTTAAATCTGCTTTAAGAAAAATAGGCTTTGATTCACCTCTGGACAGAATGGGGTGGTGGTGAAATACCTGGAGGACAGAGGTAGGAGGACTGCTGGAAGTTCAAGGCCAATCTGAGACAACATATTAAGTTCCAAGACAGCCTGGGCTAATGAGAGACACTATCTTGGGGTGGGGAAGGATTTAAAAAGCAAGAGAAAATACTGTTGCTCACCACTGGAAGCTGGAGGAAGTTCTCCAATGACTGTTTTAAGGCCAATACTTGAAATATCTCGAAGTTGTTCCTTATCAGAAAGCATGTTGGTGCACAGGGTATCTACAATCGTCTCTACTTGGTATTCTTTTACTTTGCTCACTAAAGGGCCAAGACTGTAATGTTAAGAAGAAAACTTTTAAAATCTAGATAAGCACATAACAATAAAGAGAAATAAATAAAAATATTAGCTGTGCCTGGCAACTATCAATTTAACAAAGTACACACCATACTTGACTCAAATACAACACAAGAATGAAGAAAAATAATACTGATGGTTAGTTTTCAATGTTTTCCTGTTCATTTCCATTATATTGTGAAATTGAAGCTGATTTCCATCTCTTTCAAACACACACACTTTAGTAATAAAAACAATGATTAGAAAGCCCTCTCCTAACAAGATTTACCAACAATGAAAGTTTCACCAACTTCTTTGTGCCACCAAATTTCACCAAGAAACAAAACACAATTGCTAATGTCTTTGAGCCCCTTTACTTGTGTTCATAGTTCCTTTATTGTTTGTCCAAATCGTACATGCATAAAGTAATTGGTTTCAGTAATAAAACTCCCAAAGCATCTTGCATAGCTATTTTTAAAATATTTTATTTATTTATTGGGTGGGGACAGATAGAGAATGGACACACCAGGGCCTCTAGCCACTGCAAATGAACTCCAGATGCATGTGCTACCTTGTGCATCTTTCTTATGTGGGTTCTCAAGAATTGAATCTGGGTTCTTAGGCTTTGCAGGCCAAGAACCTTAATCACTAAGCCACTTTTCCAGCCTCTTGCATAGCTATTTTATACTGTGATTTTGTTTGTGTTATTCTCACTAATTAAAAGACTCCTTGTCGCCGGGCATGGTGACATACACCTTTAATCCCAGCATTTGGGAGGCAGAGGTAGAAGGATCACCGTGAGTTCACCGTGAATTCCAGGTCAGCCTAGGCTAGAAAGCCAAGACCCTACCTCGAAAAAAAGAAAAGAAAAACCCTAGAGTTTCATATCTAGTGAAATTACCTTTCAGAACTGAAGATAAATTAAAAACAATTATAAATAAAAGCTAAGAGAAGATATTACCCACCATCTTTTACTTTTTAAAGAACTTTTAAAGCCACCTACCACGCTAGTTACAGAAAATAGCACAAGTGTCTGGAGTTCATTTGTAATAGCAAGAGGTCTTGGTGGGCCCCTCCCTCACACACAAATAATTTTGAAGCTGGAGAGATGGGTTTGTGTATTAAAGCACTTGCTTACAAACCCTGGTAGCAGAAGTTCAATTCCCCAACACATGTAACTCAGCAAGAAATACTGACATACAGACAAATACGTGTGTGTGTGCCGCAGTACAGATGATACAGAAATGGACACAACTAAAATAGCAATAAAAGATATATACAAGCAAACAATAGTAGCACAAATGCTATAAGAAAGGCATGTGGGACCATGTTATACAATCTACATCTCTGTAACTCTGAATAGATTGTGACAGATTTAATGGACAATTATATCCCTTGTCTATAAAAGATATATCTTTTTAAAAACTCAACAGAAGAATAAAATTATTACAAAACAATGATGCTCAGTTTTTGGTCAATGACTCACTTTCTGCACTTTAAAAATCACTCAAAGCCGGGTGTGGTGGTGAACACCTTGAATCCCAGCACTCAGGAGCCACAGGTAGGATGATCACCATGAGTTTGAGGCCACTCTGAGACAACATAGTGAATTGCAGGTCAGCCTCAGCTAGAATGAGACCATACCTCAAAAAACCAACAACAAAAAAGAAACCACGAAAGGCCCCAAGGAAGTTTTCATTAAGTATGCATATCTGTCACATTTTACTATACTAAAATTAAAATAAAGACTGAATGCTAGCCAGAAATAACAAAACATATTGTAAACAATAGTGAGAAAAGCACTGTGGTGGGTTGACTCAGGTGTCCCCTATAAACATAGGTGTTCTAAATGCTAGTCTCCCCAGCTGATGGCAATTTGGGAATTAAAGCCTCCTGGACATAGTATATTGTCGGGGACAGACTTATGGGTACTAGAGCCAGCTTCCTCTTGCCATTGTTTGACACACTCTCCTGTTGCTGTTGTCCACCTTATGTTGGCCATGCTATTGTTTTCCCCTGTCATCATGCAGCTTTCCCTCAAATCTGCAAGCCAAAACAAACACTTTTCCCCCACAAGCTGCTCTTGGTTGAGTGTTTTCTGTCAGCAATATGAACCTGACTGCAGCAGTAAAGTTGGTACCAAGAGTGAGGCCACTACTGTTAGAAACCTGATTCTGTAGTTTTTGGCTTTTTGGAGCCAATTTTTGAAGAAAGAATATGGAAGAATTTGAAACCTTGTCCTAAGAGGTGCCTTTGCAATGCTGTAAGTACATGTTGACAAATTATTCTGGTCAGGTGAAAGATCTGAATGCAGTAAGAACTACAGACCATAAGGTTTGGCTTATGAGGGTGAGAAAGCTTTGCCTGGACTGGGCTAGAAGCACTTTGTGTGAGAGGCTTGTTGTTATGCCTGTGTCCTGAGAACTTGTGTAGGGCTGCATTGTGTGGAAATGGACTGGTGTGAGCAGAAGGATAAGGCACAGAAAAAATTAAATCTTTGGGCCAAAACTGCTGCCCATTCAGCTGCAATTACATGCGATTAAAACCACTGAGATTTGGCCAGCTGACTTGCACTGGGACAAAAGGAAGAATGCAGACTCTTTGGAAGGGGCCTGAATGCTGAAGGAATGTTGCATTCTTCAAAATCTGCTTTATTCCCCCATGGATTAACAAACTGGAGCCCACCTGGTATTATGGAATATAAGAAATGCAGGAAAGAGTCACTGAATGTACAACACAGGTCTTGTATTTTGAAAACAGCCATGGGCAATGTGAAGCAGGCTTCCTGTATTAATTACCCGCATGGAGACCCAATGTAGCCATATGGATGAACGATGGGTTGCAGTAGAGAAGCCAGGACCATGAGACAGCTGCTAAGGAGAGCTGCGAGCCCCAGATGAAGTTTTCGGGACTGTGAGTAGCCTAGCTGGAGGGGCAGAATTGGAACTCCAGAGACATGTTGCTGGTTAGAATTATTGGACTTGGAGAATTGATACTGGCTAGAGTTGTTGGACTTGGGAGCTGGTTTGATATGTGCCCTGGTTGTTTTAAAACTTGTATTGGCTGAATATTTCTTTGATATATCCAATGCCATTTTTTCCAATTTGAGTATTTATTCTGTGCCATTTGGGTTTTTTGTTGTTGTTGTTTTGGTATTATGGCTCAGTTAAAAGACCTTGGATGATGAAAATGTTAGACTATCATTGGGATTGACAAAAACTATGGGGCCTTTTAAAGCTGGACTGAATGCATTGCATTTTACATCATGGATGGTTATGGGGGCCAGGAGCAGAATGTGGTGATTTGATTCAGGTATCCCCAGTGTTTCTGAATGCTAGGTCCCTAGCTGATGGCAATTTGGCAATTAAAGCTCTTGGAGGCAGTATATTGTTGGGGGGCGGGCTTGTGGGTGTTATAGCCAGCTTCATCTTATCAGTGTTTGGAACACTTTCTTGTTGCTGTTGTCCATCTGATGTTGGCCAGGAGGTTATGTCCACCTCTGCTCATGCCATCATTTTCGCCTACCATCATGGAGTTTTCCCTCAAGTCAGTAAGTAAAAACCCTTTTTGTCCCTACAAGCTGTTCTTGGTCAGGTGTTTTCTGGCAGCAATGCGAACCTGACTGCAACAAGCATTGATTTACATTTTTGCAATTTTTTTCATGCTTAAAGAGTTTTGGGGCTGGGCATAGTAGCACACACCTTTAATCCCAGCACTTGGGAGGCAGAAGTAGGAGGATCGTCATGAATTCAAGGCTACCCTGAGACTATCTAATGAATTCTAAGTCAGCCTGAACTAGAAACCCTACTTCAAAGAAAAAAAAAAAAAAGAGTATATGATTTTTATATGGGATTTTTTGCATTGTTAGGTGAAGTAGCAAACAACATGTGGCCTCTAGATAATTTCACTGTATACTTATGAAAAAAAAATGAAGAAAGGGGGAAAAAAAGGCCTTAGTGTTAGTGAGTCTTGACCCTTTCAGGGTAGTAGGAATCATCTGTGGCCCCTGGGTTAAACTTCAACAACTTCTGCATACAGGTATTTACCAACTCCATAGAATGAGGGAAGGGGTGCCCCAAAATATCTAACAGAAAACAAGTAAAATGAAGGACCCAAACCCAACCATATCAATATATAATAAACATCAATGAAGTAATAAGCATTCTAATACTCAAAAAAGATCAGGCATCAGGAAGACATAACAATGATGTATATGTACCTAGTCACCTTTATAAATGAGCATATTTAATCAAGTTCTTCTGAACCCTCATTTTTCAACTAAAGCCTTAACCTTGGAGCCTATGCTGGCTAGACCTAGATAACCCAGTAATAAACTATTTCCTCACCACTGACAGATATCTTCTTTTATATAACTTTCCATCTCCTGGCTCCTCCTCCTGTTTGTTGGCTACAAATCCTCACATGTGTATGAATTCAAAGGGAACCCAATCTCTTCCCTACTGCAATTATCTTGATACCTATCACAACTGAGCAAGCATCATACAATTTTAAAATGTATGAACAGAAAACCGGTACTCCTGAGAAGCAACGATAAACCAGTAATTGTAGTTGGAAATTTTAAAATCTCTCAGTAGTCAACACATTACTCAAACAAAATATAACATAGATTAAAAATCTAAATAACACTAAGCAACTGCCTTGACTGAGAATAAGAGGAAAAAAAAAAAAATGAGTCCAGGAGCATGGACTACTTTGTGTAGCTGGTTTCACATACGTTGCAAACAAGTACCTTTAACTGCTGAACCATCTCCACAGCCCACCTTCAGATATTTGCAAAAAGCTTTAAATGCATAATAGACTTTCAAGTGTATACAAAACATTCACCGTGACCTACATTATGGTAGAACGTTAAAAAAACAAACTCAGTCCGTGCTTAAAAATGTGTCTGAAATCATAAGAATGTGGTTTTCTGAACTTTCAAGTATTTGGAAATTGTACTAAATTATTAATAGATTAAAAAATCATTGGGACTGGGGTTGTTACTGGGTGGTAGAATGGTTGCCTATCATGTATAGGCCATGGGTTCACCCCCCCCCAAGTACTGTAAGAAAAGATAATTTATAATGGAGATTAAAAATAACTCAAAATGAGCCAGGCATGGTGGCACACGCCTTGAATCCCAGCACTCAGGAGGCAGAGGTAGGAGGATCACTGTGAGTTCAAGGCCACCCTGAGACTACATAGTGAATTCCAGGTCAGCGTGAGCTAGAGTGAGACCCTACCTTTGAAAACCAAAATTTAAAAAAAAAAAAAAAAAAAAAAAAAAAAAGCCTTTAAGTGTTTAAAGCAGAGAACAAAGTCAAAAGGAAAGCAAAAATAAATATCACTGAAATAGGCAACAACTGAAACATTTAACAAAGCCTATCATTGATAAGATTGGCAAAAGTTATCAAATTTCTAATTATCTGAAGGGAAAAGAGATAGAATTTATGCTATTAAAACCAGGAATAAGAGAGTTTTGTTTGTTTTGTTTTGTTTTTTACTGCATGACTGTTTAGGTAGGAAATCCCAAAGACTCAACATAATTACTAATTAGTATGGGATACTGTGGTTCACAGTTGAAAGACTCAGTGTTGGTAAGATGTGGATTATTCTTTATTTCTCGAGATTCAACATAATTCCAATAAAAAAATGAACAAGGTGAGTTTTTTTTTTTAAAAGAAAACAGAAATTAACTAACAGATATAAAAAATACAAGCCTTTTATAGAACCAAAATAATTTTAGGAAATAAAAAAAATTAAGTGAAATTACACCACCATACTTCAAACTTGCTACACATTTACACTATACTATTTCTCGAGATGTATTTGGCAATGTCTGGGAATTTTGGTTGTCACAACTGGGGAGTGGAGGAATGCTATTGCAAACAGTGGTAAGGGGCAGAAATGAGGCCAGATATTCTACAGTGCACAGAATACCCTGGACAGTTCCCCATAACTAAGACATAAAGGCTCCAAAAAGTTAGCACCAAAGCTGAAAATTCCTGAATTAGACTAATTTTTTTAAAAAAGCAATACTGTTCTAAGAACAGACAAATGGATCAAAGAAACATAATAATATAAAAATGGACACACTTTTCTATTCAACTGATTTTTTGGCCAAAAGGCCAGGGTAATTAAGATAAAAAGGGAAAGGAAGCTCTTTTCAATAAATGGTGCTACAGCGAACTGGTTATCTATCCATATGGTGAGAACAGAAACTTAAAGAACATCTCACTCCATTAAAACTAGTTCAACACAAAATTATAAATAAAAACTAAAACTATAATAATTATTAGGAAAAAAATCTTTGAAAGCCCCTCCTTGAGGTACTGGCAACTTAACCTAAGAACTTGCATATCCTACCCCTAACACTTAGCCCAGCCCTCTTTTTACTTTTCCTTCTAGACATAATCTCACAATTGCCCATGCTACCCTTAAAGTTGCTTTGTTGCTTAGGAAGGCCTTGAACTTGCTACTTTCTGGCCTGAACTCCCTAAGTAGTTGGAATTAAGTTTTTGCCACAAGGTCCTGCATTCATTCTCGTAGAAAGTTAAATGGATAATAATAAATTCACTCTTAGGTATCTATCTGTAAGAACATGTCCTAAAAGGGACTGGTTCAAGAATGTTCATCTGTACACAATAGCAAACAAATTATAACATCAAGACTACTAATTATTAATAGAAACACAGTAATATGTACAACATGGATAAATTTCACAGATGAGACAAATGATACAAAAAAAGCACATACTGTATGATTTCATTTACATGAAGTTTTATAACAGGCAAAGCTAATTAATGGTGAAGAAATCCTGAATAATAGTAATCTTGACTCAGGATACTGTACGAAGATATAATCTGAGTGTTTCAAATGGTTATGCAATCTTTTGAAAAAGGTCCAATTCCCTCACCCCTCATGCCATCTTTATAACATACTTCACTGTCTATTAATAGCCCAATACCTAAACTTCTTTGATTAGAGATATTAGAATATGAATATATATATATATATATATTTAAATTTTACAGGGTCAACCTACTACTCCTAGAAAATGCTTTAACTTTTTAAGAGTTTGCTCAGCTACCTTGCACATATGCCCATCCCCAACTCCAGCACTTTCCAATCAATTTGTGTAGCTTCTATTTATTTAGCATTTCATTAACCTGAAATGAGCTGGCAATTTTCTGATGTTGAGTTATTCAACCCAATGACATGAGCTATCTTTCCCTTTATTCAAGTACATTTTTTGTATTAATAATTACTATATTCACATTCCCATTCTCCCCTGTACGTTTTGAAAAAAGCTAAAATTGTAACCTTACTTCATACAATACTCCCTCCCTTGCAAGGTCACCACGGTAACATTTTTTGTTATATTTCCTCCTAGGAATTTTGTCTTTCTGACATTGTAAGTGGATATTCAATTCCATCATATCTAACTGGCTAGAAATACTTGTATGAAAAGCTGATTCTCATACAAAGTACATGAAAAACTACTAATTTTGTCAAGTTTATGTAATGCTACCATTATTTTTTTGGTTGGCTTGATTTTTCTATGTGGTACACTTTTTCAATTTTTATGTCTCTAATTGCTATTTCCTATTCCAATCTTGTCTTAGTGAGACTCTCTTCAAAATAAACAAAGTAGAAGCAGATATCCTTAACCTTAGTATAATATGAATGCATCTTGCATTCCATGAGCTTTTGGAAAAAAAGTAAGTTTTAATGCTAAAGAAGGGCCTATCAATTCCTACATTATTAAATGACTACTAAAAACAAATGATGAATTGTCAAGTGGGATAAAGCATATTTGATCTGTTTTTCACTTTAACAGCAATGAGCAAGATGCTGGTTATTGGAAGGAGTGCCTTCACTTCTGTAATTAAATTAAGGGGCCAAAAGTATTTTTGTTATTGTCTTTTATTAAATGAAGAATCAATGTACCATCCAGTCCAAGTCTTTGCAATTCAGATATTTTTTCCTTCGACTTATTAACATGATTTTTTGGTCTTGTTTTTGTTTTTAGAAGTAGAGTCACACTCTAGCCGAGGCTGTCCTGGAATTCACGATGTAGTCTCAGGATGGCCTCAAACTCATGGTGATCCTCCCACCTCTGCCTCCCAAGTGCTAGGACTGAAGGTATGTGCCACCACACCTGGCTAACGTGATGAATTTAAATAGCTATATTAAGAAAGCACACAGGCCGGGCGTGGTCCCAGCACTCGGGAGGCAGAGGCAGGAGGATCGCCAAGAGTTTGAGGCCACCCTGAGACTACATAGTTAATTCCAGGTCAGCCTGGACCAGAGACCCTACCTCACAAAACCAAAAAAAAAAAAAAAAAGAAAGCACACAGTACTAAACTTATTACCCTTAAATTTTGGAGTAAAACCCACTTGGTCTTGGTATGTTATCACTACATTTTATTTTAAACATTTATATAAAACTGGTTTCTGGTCTCCCTTTTAAGTGTTATCTTTACTCAGGATTTGCTATCAGTTATTGGCTTACAAGAAAGTCTGGAGGTTTTCAGATTTACTCTTCTGTTCTGCAACAGTACTATCTGTTCTTTGAGGTTTCCAAGACATATATGAAAGATTTCTCAACCTTTCTCTAAGGTGGTATGCAGCAAGTCTCCCCCACCCTGCCCCACCCCACATTTCTTCATCCATTATCATGATGTTCTATTCTAATACATTCATTTATATCTTAATTCCTTTACTTGTATGTGTGCTGTTTTCTTTCCTAAATCCCCCACCCAGTGCTGGATATGTAGGTCAGTGATGCACAAATGCTAAGCAAGCACTCCACCACTGAGCTACAGATCCAGATCTTTAATCTCTTTAATTATAAATGCAACTATAAAAGCTATCAAAAGGTTTTTAAAAACCTTCTAGCTCCTATGTTGAGATCACTTGCTTTCTACATCACTATTTTTTATTGTTTTTTCGTGGTAGGGTCTTGCTCCAGCTGACCTGGATCTCACTCTGTAGTCTCAAACTGGCCTCAAACTCTCGGAGATCCTCCTACTTCTACCTCCTCAGTGCTGGAATTAAAGGCATGCACCACCACACCTGGCTCTACATCACTTTTGAAAGATGCATTTTATTTTAAATGTGTAAAGGCCACAAGTTAAAGAAATTTGTACTACAGGTTTACAAATTCTATTTTAAATTCTATGTTAGAATTACAAATTCTATGTTGACCAATGATTTCTTACTTTTTTGCCTGCTTTTATATGCAGAAACATGAAAGATTAGCCTGAAACTAAGCTTAAAACCTTTATGCAAATCTAGTAAAGAAATAATAGGACAATGCTGTATTCAAACTGATACTGAAAGTAATGTAGCATACAAAATAACAGATAATCCCATAGAGAAAACCAAGTATTATATTTATTAACAACTTACTTTGTAAACTAAAGATTTCTAAAATTTGGCATTCCTAAATTAAACTGGATTATTTAACCTGTGAGGCAGAGGCAAGAGGATCAGGAGCTCAAGGTCACCCTCAACTACATAGTAAGTTTTGAAGCCAGAATAGGGTATATGAGACTTTGTCTCAAAATGAATGAATAAATAACAATTTTTATTTTATTTGTTCATGCGTTCCTTCATTCATTCAGTCCACAGTACTAAGGATGGCACCTAGGACCTCATATTTGCTAAGTGCTCCCCCACTGAGCCAAATCCCCTGCCTTCATTTTGCTTGTTTATCTTGAGACAGGGTCTCACTAAACTGTTCAGGCAGGCCTTGAATTTCAATCCCACCTGCTAAACCTCTTGAATAGCTGGATTACAGGACTGTGCCACCAAACCTGGTTTTAATTAGCTTCAAAAGAATTTACTGAGAATTAAAATGCTGTGCCCTACTATGAGTAACAAATGCAAGAAGCTCCTACCATACTGTATATCTAAAGACAGTCAGAACTCCCACTCATTTTTTGCAGTCTTTGTAATCATGGTATCAGTGTTGTTCTAAATTAACTATCATCTAAATCTGCATTCACCCATTCTTTTTCCCTTTCCTTCTTTGGCACAGGGGCTCCCTAAGTAGCCAAGCTGGCTTTGAACTTATGATCTCTTGCCTCAGCTTTCTGACTACTGTGATTTCCAGCAGGCACCTACAGTCCTTATTGCTGTCATTCTTTTTTTTTCATTTTTAAAAAAATTTATATTTATTTATTTATTAGAGATGAGAGAGAGAGAGAGAATGGGTGCAACAGGGCCTCTAATCGCTGCAAACCAACTCCAGACACATGTGCAACCATGTGTATCTGGCTTACACAGGACCTGGAGAATCAAACAGGGTTCCTTAGGCTTCACAGGCAAGCACCTTAACTGCTGAGCCATCTCTCCAGCCCTGCTGTCAGTCTTTAGTAAGATTTTTATTATTAGTTTTCAGTTTCCTTGAACTTTTTTTTTTTAATATTACATACCTACTGGAACATTAACAGTAAGAGGTAAGTAGGGCTTTCAATCCTAGCCCCACTTCACTACCCACCCACCCCACCCCCCACCCCAAATCAGGCAATGATCACACAAGTAAAAGAAAGCACATTGTTTCTGGAGGAAACAGAACCATACATATCAAGTGCAATCACTAAACATTTACTCTCCAAAAGAAGACCTAGACTAATTATCAATTATCAGTTTTTAAGAGTAAGCAAGCAAAATATAACTTACCACTTAACGGCTAAGTTCTGTACCTCACCATTTTTATCTTCTAATAACTTCAAGATCATTTTCACTACTTTCCTTTCACTATCATCATCCAACTTGATGGAATCTTTCTGCAGTTCTGTCATCAAATCATTTGTAGCCATAAACCTATTAAAATAAAATTGTTATTCAAAAATTTTAAATGATCACAAATTTAAAGTGCTACTTAAAGAAAAGGGTAACAAGGGCTGGAGAGATGGCTTAGTGGTTAAGGCACTTGCCTGCAAAGCCTAAGGACACAGGTTAAATTCCCCAGTACCCACACAGAGCCAGATGCATAAAGTGGCACAAGCATCTGGAGTTCTTTTGCAGTGGCTATAGGTGCGCCCATTCTGTCTGTCTCTCTCTTTCTCTGCTTGCAAATAAATAAATTTAAAGAAAAGGATAGCAATACTTAAAAATCAATTTCAGACAGATAAATATTTTTAAAGTCCTAATATGCTTGTACATCAAATAACACTGACAATTGTCTTCCCCAGACTTTTGGGAGGGGAGGTTCTTTTTATTTTGCATAGGACTTTAATTTTATTTAGAAAGTCTTCAAATGATACTTTGTATATTGCATTGAGAAATCATATTTGAAGTTGGTGTAATTTTTCCAATACAAATTTTTATTTCTATACCCACTCCTATCAATAGGTAGCCAGGTTTACTTTGAAATCATGAAAAATATGATTCCAGAATTATTCTACCACATCTCTCCCCTTAAGAACCATGGGCAAAGTAAGATTTAGCTGGATAGACAAAAAAAATTAAAACCCAAATAAAGTATCATTTGATTATAGCTTTAATGAAAAGGTTGCCTCCCAGTGCTGGGACTAAAGGTGTGCGTCACCACACCGGGCTGCTGTCAAATTAAAAAAAATTTTTTTTTGTTGATTTTTATTTATTTATTTGAGAGCATCAGACAAAGAGAGAGATTGCGGCAGAGAAAGAGAGAGAAGGGGTGTACCATGGCTTCCAGCCACTACAAATGAACTCCAGATGCATGCCCCCCCCTTGTGCATCTGACTTCGAACCGGGGTCCTTAGGCTTCACAAGCAAGCCCCCACTTAGCCATATCATTAATGAAAAGGATAAAGGATAACGTAGTCTTTGGATTTCTTCCCTCCATATAGGTTACAGAAAATTTATAGTTTTAAAATTAATTCTTAATAATAAAGCTACCTGAAGACCAACAACTAAATAAAACTTTCTCATAATTCTTGATTCATTTCTACCTGAAAAAATCCAATAAAAATTACTTGACACATTTATTATTTTATTTGAACAAGATCAGGTTGAATATACATTTAATACTTCATTTCTTTTTCTTTTTTTTTTCAAGGTAGGGTCTCACTCTAGCTCAGGCTGACCTGGAATTTACTATGTAGTTTTAGGGGAGCTTCAAACTCATGGCAGTCCTCCTACCTCTGCCTCCCAAGTGCTGGGATTAAAGGCGTGCACCACCACGCCCAGCTACTTTATTTCTTATATAGAAATGTCAAAGTTCATGTTTAAACTAAAAAAAAACACAATAACCAACATACAGCATATAACTGATAAAATAACTATGGAGATAATCTAGTAAAGGTGGGCAAAAACAGTTTAATTTAGCAATTTAGTAAGAAAATCTTGAGGATAACTTCAATAATTAGGAATTAGTATTTAAAAGTGACAGCAGGGGATGGAGATATGGCTAAGTGGGGGCTTGCTTGTGAAGCCTAAGGACCCTGGTTCGAAGTCAGATGCACAAGGGGGGGGGCATGCATCTGGAGTTCATTTGTAGTGGCTGGAAGCCATGGTACACCCCTTCTCTCTCTTTCTCTGCCGCAATCTCTCTCTTTGTCTGATGCTCTCAAATAAATAAATAAAAATCAACAAAAAAAAATTTTTTTAATGTGACAACAGCCCGATGTAGTGACGCACACCTTTAGTCCCAGCACTGGGAGGCAGTGGTAGGAGGACAGAGGTAGGAGGATAGCCCTGAGTTCAAGGCCACCCTGAGACAACACAGTGAATTCCAGGTCAGCCTGAGCTAGAGAGACCCCCTACTTTGAAAAACAAAACTAACTAACTAACTAACTAAATAAATAAATAAATAAATAAATAAATAAATGTATGACAGCAGACATATAGCTCAATTATTCTACGTTCTTAAGCTTGTGGACTGAAGAGATGGCTTAGTGGTTAAGGTGCTTAACTGCAGAGCCAAAGGACCTAGGTTCAATTCCCCAGGACCCATGTAAGACAGATGCACAAGGGGGCGTATGCATCTGGAGTACATTTGCAGCAGCTGGTGGCCCTAGCATGCCCATACTCTCTCTGCCTGTTTCTCTCACTCTGAAATAAATGAATTATAAAAAGTAGAAAAAGCTTGTATTCACATTGGATCAATACAAGATAAATTAAGACATTTACTTTTAAACCTTTGACAATATTCTAATGGGAGCTTCTCATTATAAAATGTTACAATAAAATATTAGTCACAAAATTTTCATTAACTTTCTAAAGTAGAAAAAGAAACATAGAACGTTAATACAGGTGCATTAATACACACAAAGCACTGAAAACTTTTTAGCCATTTTACTTAACATATATCACTCCATAAGTTATAACACATGACTTTTTGTAATGCCAGCTGCAGGTTTCATGAAAAAAAAAAAAACAGTGATTATCACTTTAAGTAGATAATCTCAAATGAATTGATGGTTTTGCTAGTATACAAATTCAACCATTTATTCATCATTTACTTATTCACTATTATGATAGAGAGCAAGAACTAAAAGCTAAAGTAAACCTTAACCCTCAACATCAAAGAGCATGTATGGCAATAGTCTACTGATTTTCAAATTCAATGATTAAAAGATAAATGTCACTTAAAAATTGAAACTGAATACCAGCAAAATTACCAAGAGTACTTTTTTTGTTGTTTTGTTTTGTTTTTTCGAGATAGAGACTCCCTCTAGCCTAGGCTGACCTGGAATTAATTCACTATGTATTCTCAGGGTGGTCTCAAACTCATAGCATCCTCCTACCTCTGCCTCCCAAGGGCTGGGATTAAAGGCGTGTGCCACCACGCCTGGCACCAACAGTATTTTTAAACATCAGAAAAACTGGATTGAGATAGTAATGAATTAAGAATGACTTTCAATGTGAATCTTAAAAATGGAAAAAACTTTCTTTCATTAATCTGACATAAACATTTAGACCATAAGTCCTCTTAAAAGGAGACTATTCAACCAGTTGGAAAGATGTCTGTAGCAGATTCAAAAGCTAACTAAGCTGGTGTGGTGGCACACACCTTAAATACCAGCAATTGGGAGGCAGAGATAGGAAGATGGCTATGATGTGTACAAGCCACCCTGAAACTACATAGTGAATTTCACGTCAGCCTGGACTAGATCAAGATACTACCTCAAAAAGAAAGAAAAAAAAAAAAAAAGCTAACTAGGAAATGTCAGCTCCACACACTACTGTTTAGCCTTGGGACTAAGGCAGAGATGATACAGAATCAGTCTGTTACCCTTTTGTCATCTGTTGGGATACCACACTGACAAATCTCATTCTTACATGATTTAAAAAAATGTTTGTAAAGAGAAGCTGGAGGGAGCTGCCACAGTCCTGTAATTCCACTTGGGAGGTAGAGGCAGAAGGACCAGGAGTCCACGGTCATCCTCAGCTATATGAGTTTAACACTAGCCTGGGCTATAAGAGACACAAGACTCAAAAACAAACAAAACAAAAACATTCAAGAGAAAAATCAAAGGAAACTGCCTGCTAATTCAGATCTCAAAGGATGAACAGACTTCATGGGGAACATTGGATTGGGAGTTTTTTCTCTTGGGGGATAGTCATGGAATGGCCCTGCATAGCATCTCTGAGAAAAGAACTATAGAATTCACTGTGGTTGGAGCACAGAACTTTAGTAAAGAAAACTAATCATGATGAAAATGTAGCCTGAAGTCAAGCTGGATATAACCCTACACATTCATTCACTATGCAATGAGAAATGTACATACCAAGTACTCTATGAGCTGCTAGTCAAAACAGATGCAATTCTTGTTGTTTTTGGAGCTCACATTACAATCTAGTAAATACATAAACTTAAAATTGTATATATTATGCATAATTATGAAAATGTAATGCAATGAAGGAGAAAAAAATGTGACATCAAGAAAACACAGAGGTATGACAAAAATACCCAATCCAAAGGAGATGAGTGGCTGGATGTCAGGGAAGTATGAAGAGTAGGCAGAATCATTCTAGAACAGAGGAGGAAAACTGGTGCCACCTTAAGCATGTAACAATAATTGAAGAGATTTACAGACTGTATCAGGATTTTAATATTTTACACTGTAAGCAATGGGAAACTACTGAAAAACATAGGAAATAAAGATGGAAAGTAAGTGAAATGTCCCTATTTGCTTTTCAAAAGCACTACTACCACTCTGAACACTTTGGACAGCCAATCCTGTACAGTCTTGGCCAGACTAGAGACCAATTAGAAGTATGGCAGCAACCTAAGAGAGAAATTATGGTAGACTGAATTAAGAGCTATCAGTAGAAATGAGGGAGGGTGAACAGTCAATCCTCATACTTCGAAGATTATATACCTGTGAACTAACCCATTTAAAAATTATTTTCAAATTCAAAATGAATACTCATCTCAATAATCATTTGCAGACAAGTGCAGAGTGGTGAAATATTTGAGTCACACAAACATTCTCAGATGCAGCAGAACTCTGCCTCCTAGAGTTTTAGCTCTCACACTGCAGAGTATTGTTTCTAGACTCGTGCCTTGTTTTTCATATTGGTGCTTTTTATTGGTGATTCCACTATTCAATATGGTCTCCACGCATAGTATGAAAGTACTATCTAGCATGTCTAAATTCAGGAAGACTGTGATGTCCCTTCTGAAAAAAAAAAAATGGGTTGAATAAGCTTCATTCAGGCATGCGTTACAGTGCTGTTAGCCAGGAGTTCAATGGTGAATTAACCACACTAGTTATCTTTAACATACACATAAGATTATCAACTGATTAGCTGATGAGAATACAGGGATCAGAGGCTCACAGACATTAATCTTCATAATCACCCTAGAGGCAATGGTTCAGTGCTAATGCAGTGTTTGTGGGAACTTTGGAGAACATATTACTATAAACAGTAAAGGCCTACTACTTGGACTCACAAGGTAAAAGTATACAGTTGTTCAAAACAGGTTACATGTAGTGACAGTAAGAGACGAGTTAAGAAGTGGAAAGAGAAACATAATACCTAGGCATTACAGGCAGTTGGTATCTCCATTGAGTCTTAATGTAAACTGTATCATCAGATATTCAATGACCCATCCTGCATCATGGTGTCTCTGATCTTAAGCAACAAAGTACAAAAGAACACCATGAATCAATACCCTGTAGCTCAACTTTGTTATTAGCCAGAAGATGGGACAGAAAAAAATACCAGCCTGCACATCCAGAAACTGGCCTGAGGCTCATACCTACACCTTAATGTTATCACAAACTGATCTGATGCTCAAGTATATTTTTCCCTTGAACTTACACAACAGACTAGATAAGGTTTCTGAGCAACAGTAACTACCATATATTTCCCCCTCTTGTCAAAATGAGTGACTGCTACTTAAACCAATGCAGGCAATGAGATCTGTACTTTATAAAACTTACAACGCAAAACCATGCAACTGTCTGCACTTTCTGACAGCATCCATTTTAAAGCCTAGTTCTGCTTCCTTCTACGTTACTCAAAACCAGGTTCCTTTCAGCAACCTCTTACTGCAATAGGAGATAACCACTAACTTTGCTCTTCACTGTAATGAGCAATATACCTCATCTGATGGCAGGGATGCTATGTAAGAAAATTTCAAGAGATAAAAAGTGGCAATAGTGCTTAAGAGTAAAACAGAAGAGCAAAGAAAAATCCTCTAAATCTGTTTTATGAGGAGATAGAGATTTTAGGAAGAACAGTTTCAGTAAGCTCAGATAGGCACTAGCTAATAAGTATGAAATAAATCTTGTAATCAGTGGCAATTAGTAAGAGAAAGAACACCAGTTGTGATATTTAAGAGTAAAACAAAACACCAATATAAATGAACAGAGTGAACAGCAAATCAGATGGGAAAGGGCCTAAGATCAGGAGACTATTTTGAGAAATACTCATCAAAGACCTCAGAGGTGGTTGGACAACAGTGACATCCAGGAGGACTGTTAGGGATTTTCAGTGAATGGTAGTTTAACAGGCCAAAATAAGGATAAAAGAGGAACAGGGTGGAAGAAAGGAAGACAAGATGTTGAAATGTTAACTTTCTGTCTACTATGCAGTTCCCAGATGGATATAACCTTAGCAGGCATCAACATGAATTTCATGAGTTTATATCAAAAGCGCTCTGTGAACACAGTAATTCACAAGTCAGAATCTAGAACTTGTATCCCTGACTTATTCCACTGCTCAAAGTTCCTTAAGGAGAGAATTGATTCATCTTCTATAAATCCAATGCAGAAAAGAAATATTGGTAGAAATAGATGAAGCAACTGCAACATCCAATAAATTGGTTATATTTCAAAGATTTTACACATATCACTGTTCCCTCTCGCTCGTGAGTTTTCTACAGAGCCATGAATTAACTTGGAATCACCTAAGTACTATTCTTTTTTTTTTTTTTTTTTTTTTTTTGGTTTTTTTCGAGGTAGGGTCTCTGGCCCAGGCTGACCTGGAATTAACTATGTAGACTCAGGGTGGCCTTGAACTCACGGCAATCCTCCTACCTTGGCCTCCCGAGTGCTGGGATTAAAGGAGTGCGCCACCACGCCCAGCCTTAGTACTATTCTTATAAATAAAACTAACTTTTTACTTATCTTCCAAGTTCTGACATTCCTTTCTTCTCTATTTCAGTAGCTATCTTTCAGTTGCTGGTAAGCTTGTAGTATATCTATACACAAGAATACTATGTTAAATTAAACTAAGTTACAGTCATCAATTTTCTCTAAAGTATTTAAACAGTGCTGTTTTTAATCTCAGCAAATCTGTTCTCCTGATTAAAACTGTTTTTCTCAAAGAGTCAAGACTATATTACTTAATATTTCTTATGTTATTGTGAATGTTCAAAATTTACTTTCAGCTATGTGATAAGATCTTTAAGGTAACTCTTAAAAGTCTATGATTCGGAGATTTTTATTAGCATTTTTAAGTTTCCAAAGGGCTGGAGAGATGGCTTAGCAGTTAAGGTGCTTACCTGCAAAACCAAAGATTCCAGTTCAATTCTCCAGGACCCATGTAAGCCAGATGCACATGGGGGCACATGCATCTGGTGTTTGTTTGCAGTTGCTGGAGGCCCTGGTGTGCCCATTCTCTTTGTCTCAAGTAAGTAAATAAATATATATATATATATATATATATATATATATATATATACATACACATATACACACACACATATATGTATATAATATATATATTTAAAGTTTCCAAGAGAAAACATCTTCCAATATTCAAACCAACTAAACAAATGAACATGGTGTAACATAAACCGCTACATCAAGGTACGAAATGTTTATGTTCTACAATATGGTAAATCTTAATATTGTATCAAATAGCATTGAAACAGATCTGCTTTTACAATGGTTTATTAAATCCTTATTTTTTTCCTAAAATTTGTTTATTTTTATTTATTTGAAAGCGACAGAGAGAAAGAGGCAGAGAACAAGAGTATAGGCGCACCAGGGCCTCCAGTCACTGCAAATGAACTCCAGATGCATGCGCCATTTTGTGCATCTGGCTTATGTGGGTACTGGGGAATCGAGCCTCAAACCGGGGTCCTTAAGCTTCACAAGCAAGCGCTTAACCACTAAACCACCTCTCCAGCCCAAATTCTTACATACTTTTTAAATAGCCCTGGAACTGAAATGCAATTCAACTATATGTACCTACAGAGATGCCAGAGGGCCAATGAACCAAATGAGAAACTTCAGTTAAGACCAGGTCCCTATTCCTAAGAACTTCACTAAACCAAGGCCTGCAGTGATACTGTGAAAAATCATCCCCTCTTCCCAAGTGACATTCATGCAGTGTGCTTTCATACATACTTATAAGACTTCACTCAGATCTCTTCATGGACATGAACTTCTGCTTTAATACTCTCTACCACTTAATACCCAACCCCTACATATTGCCCTAAGGTTATTCATCTCTACCAAATTATCCTAACCCTTCAACAAGCATGCAGATTCACTGAGGGCAAACAGTGGACCTTCAACTTTTTGAAGTTTCTCCAATGGAATTAATTAGTAAAAGCATCTACCAGAACAAAGTATTTCATATGCATAATTTTAGAAGCGACTTCTATTTAAGGCCTGAGTGAGAATGCCCCCAGGTCAAAATTCTAGAGAAGCAGCATAGATTAAGCACTCATTAATAAAGAGATACCAGAAATCCTCGATCTACTGTCTGAGAGTGCCAATACTTAACTAACCCAAATCTGTTTCC
The DNA here is from genome assembly GCA_036365145.1 of Orientallactaga sibirica. Lineage (NCBI taxonomy): Eukaryota > Metazoa > Chordata > Mammalia > Rodentia > Dipodidae > Orientallactaga > Orientallactaga sibirica. Next base: position 36,972,410 of record JAEOAD010000012.1, on the reverse strand, counting down.
CCAACTCTTAATAGAAAATTTACTATCCACTTTTACCAGCGTCATTAAGAATAAAATAAAATTTATGAAACTGATACGCAACAGAAATATTATCATGAATACAGATAGAAGTATTTTCTTTAGCTTTTTATTCTTTGCAATAGTTTGATTGACTTGTGGTTGTGAGTTATATGAAAGTAAGTTCTCAGCCCACTGAAGTTAGCATTAATAGTTACTGAGTACTGATAGTGTTTATCCACATTAAAGTTTTCATTCCTATCTACAGATTTACCTGTCTACTAACTAAATCATTGTATTCGTACTCTTTACTCCTTGAGCACACCCTTAAAGGTCTTTAACTTAAGTAACTATTACACAGTGGTATAAAGGTTTTCTGGGGGAAAATAAAGCCTGACACACTTAAATGTTTCTGCTGGGGAAGAAGCAGTTAAGGCATTTGCCTGTGGAGCATAAGAACCCAGGTCCAATTCCCCAGTACCCATGTAAGCAAGATGCACATGGTGACACATGCATCTGGAGTTTGTCTGCAATGGCTGGAGGCCCTGGCATGCCCATTCTCTCCCCCTCTCTCTTATTCCCTAATGGATAATAAATACAAATATAAAAATTGAATAAAAATAAAATCCTGAAAGCTTTGGGCTGGAGAAATGGCTCAGAGGTTAAGGGACTTGCTTGCAAAGCCTAACAACCCAGGTTCGATTCGTCAATATCCACATAAAGCCACATGCACAAAGTGGTACATGCATATGGAATTTTTTGCAGTGGCTAGAGGCCCTGGGGTGCCTATGCTCATTCCCCACCTTTGCAAATAAATACATGCATGAATAGAAAAGTTTTTAAATCCTGAAAGTTCAAAGCTCGTACTAGGTTCTGTATCTTTCTCTGACTTACTGGAACTGGAAAGTGCTATCTAAATACAGACCTAAAAGTTTTAGTCTATGCAAGAGTTTTTGTAGCTATTGCATGCAAGCCTCTTAGAAGTAAATATATTATTAATTTCTAATCAAGCAGCTTGCTCAAGAGCTCACAACTCACAACAAGAATCACACATGACTAGAACCCAGATCTGGTGACTATGTCTAATTCTCCTTGGATTTTTCTTATAATAAAACTGTTCCTTCATTTTGACAGCATTTTTTTTCCCATTCCTTGGCACAAAGTAGTGTTTTACATATGTTAAACATATCAGTTAACCTTGTCCTCAAATCCATCTGGCAATTTTATTTTAGAATGTGTAACAACAAAACTTGGTATTTACAACAAAGTAAATTTCTAACGAGAACCAAGCATTATTTTTTAGAAATTATGTAAATGCCTACATACTGGAAATATAAATACTCAAAATAATTGATTCCAAATATGTTATTTTAATTTACCTTCAAAATGTCCGAAATATAATATACAAAGTGTTTCAGTTCCAAAGACTTGTTAACCATGTGGTTAAGATATATTACAAAAGTCTTTAAAGAGTTATTAAAAATATTTTAATGTCAAATTACTGAAAGTCATTATGCTAAAGGTAATATTCACCAACCACTAGAACTATATCAGTAGTATATTCAATCGTCCAAGCAATGCTGTGAATCACACCGACTCAAAGGTATATTCATTCAAGTTCAGCAATCACTAGTTTATATCAAGGGTTGCTATTTCTTTCATTAAAATGTTTATTTAAAAACAAAGCAAAAACCTACATACGTATACATTCCTTTACAAGAAATTACTTTATTTAATAATCACAAATAGTGGCACCACATGAATGACTAGTATTTCTTAGTGTATTACCCATCCATTAATCTGTGGCCATAGCAAAAGTGCTACTTTTGACTAAAATTAAATAGAATTAGAATGAAATTGAGTACTTCTACAGGATGAGCCCATCTTCAAGGAATCACATTCACATCTTATAAAGTTAAAAAAAGTTTCATGTTCATTTCATTCATTTATTTAAATTTCAAGGTTTGAGAGCAAGCAAACATTCAAGGGGAATTCTAGCAGGGCAGTTTTGATTTTAGAACTATAACTACACAAATCTAAAACCCCAAATCTGTCAGTCCAATCCCCTAACACAAAACTAAAATACTTAGCGTTGGGATACACATTTAACACTTAAAAAGATCCCCAGGTGGCAAAACTTTGTTTAAGAAGTATAGATGGTTTTGGAGTCACAGAAGCAAGTTTGTTTCACTGACCATGTTAATATGCTAGCATATCAATTTAACTAGGTACAAGGTAATCAGTTCTCGGGAACTTTCTTCAGATAGGATCTGGACACAAACCCTCAGATGTTAAAATGGAAAGTTCACACAACAAAACCCAAGTTCTTTACAGACATGGTTTAAAATGAAAAGTTCTTTTTAGATGCAAACAAAATTACAACTACTGAAGCGTTAGAGAACAAAACAAGTATCAAATAAAATGCCTTTTTTTTAACAAGGGCTTATTTGTGAAGGAACAGGGGGTCAGAATGGAAGGGGTGTAATCATCACTGTAAAATAAAAATAAATAAAAACACCAAGATAATCTGTGAAAACACAACATCTTTTGCATGCACGTGTAACAAGAACTTGAAACCAACAGTCCAAGTCTCCTCGATCAGAATCAACGTAATAAGGTTTCATATTCACTAGTCCCTCTGCAAAAGGGGGGGGGCTCGTTTGTACAAGGTTCAGCAATTTACCCCCTGGCAGTGATTTTGGCTGTCGGGCTATGAGGCCTGAAACCCCGAGATCCTGCGTGGGTTTGACCTGAGCAGGCAAACTGACAGCGATGCTGGCGGGAAAACCCAGTGGGCCAAGTTTCCTCCACCCCGACTCCCCCCCTTCCCCACCCCCACGAGAAGGAATTATCCAAAGAAAAATCCAATCAGCACGGAAAGGGCTCAAAAACAAAGTTCCTCGTTGCACACCCGCTGGCACAAGCGGAGGAAGGAGGCTGCTGCGGGCCCGGGCGTGCAGGCCAGGGCAGGGCGGCCTAGCGCCGCGGGAGGGCCGGCGTGTAGGCCCGGCCGCCCTCCCGGCCTGCACCGACTCCGGGTCCCTCCAACAAGCGAGGGGGTTTCTCGCCCCTTTGCACTACGTGGGACACTACTTTGGGGTGTTCCTGGAGGAGGGGACGCTGGGAGACGCGGCAAAGGAAAAAGGTCCAGGCGGACAACGGCCTGGAGGGGAGGGGAGAGGAGGGGGAGGGGGCGGGAAGGCGCGCCGCGGGGCTCCGGGAGCGCAGGGGTGGGCCGGGGCGCACGAGGCCTGCGCGAGGGCCAGGGCCGCGGATGGGGAGGGGGACCCCGAGGTGGGTGAGGGCGAAAGAGGATCGGGTTTCGGCCTCACCTAAAGTCCTTGTCGCTGGATGTCATTTTTTCCAGCAAATTGGAAATGTGGTACGAGGCGCTCGCCATGTTGCCGGCCTCGATCCCGCCCGCCCGCCCGCGCGGAGGCTGCGGCTGCCGCTGCGGCTGGGGCTCCTCCTCTCGTCCGCGGCGGCGCCCACTTCCAGGGCCGCGGGGCGACGCTCGGCACAAGCAAGCGCCCGCCTCCACAGGACGGCCCCTCGGCGGCGGCGGCGAGACGTGGGCCTGCCCCCGGGGGAGAGCGAGAGCGACGGGGGGCGGGGGCGGCCTAACGACGGCGCTGCCCGCGGGACGACGAGCTCATGGGCGCTGGGACGCACGGCACGGTCTCTCCTGGAAGCCAGACACTTCCACTCGGGCCGTCTCGTTCTCACTCCCTCCGCACTCGCTCCCCAGGGCAAGCGGCCAAAGCCCGCCTCCTCCGCTACGCACTAGGGCGGGGGGGCGGGGCGGCGACGCCACGGGACGGCAGGGTCGGAGGTCACGGGGCCCGCCCCCCTCCCCACGCACGTTGTCCAGGCGCTAGTGAAAGGGCGATTCTGTTGGCTGCGACCTGTGTCAATCTTCGCGTGGACCGCCTCACCGGAGGTATGACAACGCCGAAAAGAGCAGTTCTCGCGAGGCCTTACAGCCGACGGTTAAAGGATGGGGGAAGCCGAGTGGAAAAGGCCATGGTCTGAGACTGGTGGAGTTTTTTTCCGTGTGACACCGAGAGAGGGAAGAAAAAACATGTATGATTGTTGAGGAGTGTAAAGCTTGCAGGTCACAATAAAGATGGGTTCTCCTGGAGACCCACGGAAGCATAAAACGGAGCTCTCATTTTTGAATCGTGCGCGTGGCTACCATAGTGCCTCACCATGCTCTAGTGTTGCCACGTGAAAACCACAAATCCCAGAATGCAACGGAGTGACTCGCTAAGTCAGAGCGTGATTGGCTGCGGGAACTTGGAGCTTCATCATTGGTTCCCATGGGGAGGAGAGAATGCCGGGATGTGCAGGCTGGCAACGCGGTTGTGCAGGATGGAAAAAAAAAAAAAAACAATCAGCGCACGCTACGTTTCTGTCTGGGCTTCTTATTTCCTATTTCCCACTCGATATGCTCCCTCCACCTCTCGTATGGGATGTTTCCCTCGAGCTGGGTTGCTGCGATTTGGGCAAGCGCATTGCGGATCAGTTGGTGTTTGGGGCCGGCCTGATAGAAACTTTTGAGCATTTATCTTCCCTGGTTGAAACCATCCTTGCGGCTTCTAGCTGGGCACACTAATTCCATTCATCCTACAGCCTGCTCCCCTACCCCACCGGGAGCTTCAGAAAAATATTGCACTGTAAGGGTTAATAAGTCTGAGGGGGGAGCCCCCAGCAGTCGTTACAGTCACAGAAATTATTGGGACATGCTGGCCCTTAAACAGGCTTTAGCACAGAGGAAATTCTTTTGGGTTGTAAATAACTTCTCAAACCACGTCTTGGTCACCCACGGAGCCCTGGAAACCTGCTATGATCAAAGAGCTACTCAAAACCTAAGAGGCCTACCTGGGAAAACAAGTCAACAAAGGAAATGGCCGTGTTACATCCCTTTCCTTTCTCCCTTCCCCAAGCTCTGCCTTGCTTGTCCCTTCCTTTAAATATTCAGCTCAGATGCTTCTGGGAGAGGCAGCCACAACCCCCCGAAGTGGGGCTGGCTGTCCTTCCCTGTTCACTTGCTTTCCAGTAAAAACAGCCTGCTGTTGAGGTCGTATATTCTCTTTATTTCCACGTCCCTCTAATTGGTTAAGACTAAACTCTGGTCCAACAAGCACCATCACAGATTGTATTCAGGGCTTACTTGTTTCACTGAAAATAATTAAACTATTGTTTAGTCAGCCTTTGTGTTTTTTATTCACTCAGACGTAGAAACAGTCATTGGGGATAAAATATCCAAACCTGTTTACTATCCAAGTCTCTTTACCTGTTTAATATTCACGACTTTTCACAGTTTTACCAGTTAGGGAACCATGCCTAAAATTCTGTTATGGATTTGATGGAAGTCAAATTGAAATTAGTTGGTACACCTGTCAAAAAGTGTCTACTGGAGAAATGGAAAATTCAATCATATCCAGGTGTGGCTTTAGTCCCAGCACTAGGAAGGTAGAGGTAGGAGGATAGCAGTGAATTCAAGGCCAGTCTGGGGCTACAGGATGAGCTCCAGTCAGCCTGGGGTAGAGGGAGACCCTGATTCAAAAAAAATTATAAAATAAAACTTTTTAAAAATGTAATTGGAGCCGGGCGTGGTGGCGCACGCCGAGAGTTCGAGGCCACCCTGAGACTACATAGTTAATTCCAGGTCAGCCTGGACCAGAGTGAGACCCTACCTTGCAAAACCAAAAAAAAAAAAAAAAAGTAATTATATTTTTATCCTCTTATTCAAAACAATAACCAATGTTAATAGTTCTCTAGTTCCAAATACTTTAATTCCAATAAATCTTCTTCACCATTTTTTTTTCTACATTCACCAAACATTGAATATCTTCCAAAGGAATGTTATTGGCAATAACAGTTCATGAAACAGATCAAAATGTTATTTGGGCTCATGGTGCATGTCTAAATTTCCTCTCGTCTCTGTCTAATCCCATTCTGTGAATCCAATGTAGAATGTTTTCTCTGTGTAGCAATTTCATATGCCATCCTTCATTTTACCCAGCTCCAACACCATTAGGGCATTTTTCATCAGACTATTTTTGATCATTACACCCCCAATTTCCTTTTTCGCTGAACAAGTTTTCCATCATATCCCATGCAAAAGACAAATACACACAACCAACCTTATGTAAATTCAACACTCAAAACCTCATGCCAGTTGTGGTGGTGCAAGCCTTTAATCCCAGGCAGAGGTAGGAGGATCTCTACAGAGGCCACCCTGAGACTACAGAGTGACAATCAGCGCACGCTACGTTTCTGTCTGGGCTTCTTATTTCCTATTTCCCACTCGATATGCTCCCTCCACCTCTCGTATGGGATGTTTCCCTCGAGCTGGGTTGCTGCGATTTGGGCAAGCGCATTGCGGATCAGTTGGTGTTTGGGGCCGGCCTGATAGAAACTTTTGAGCATTTATCTTCACCTGGTTGAAACCATCCTTGCGGCTTCTAGCTGGGCACACTAATTCCATTCATCCTACAGCCTGCTCCCCTACCCCACCGGGAGCTTCAGAAAAATATTGCACTGTAAGGGTTAATAAGTCTGAGGGGGGAGCCCCCAGCAGTCGTTACAGTCACAGAAATTATTGGGACATGCTGGCCCTTAAACAGGCTTTAGCACAGAGGAAATTCTTTTGGGTTGTAAATAACTTCTCAAACCACGTCTTGGTCACCCACGGAGCCCTGGAAACCTGCTATGATCAAAGAGCTACTCAAAACCTAAGAGGCCTACCTGGGAAAACAAGTCAACAAAGGAAATGGCCGTGTTACATCCCTTTCCCTTCTCCCTTCCCCCAAGCTCTGCCTTGCTTGTCCCTTCCTTTAAATATTCAGCTCAGATGCTTCTGGGAGAGGCAGCCACAACCCCCGAAGTGGGGCTGGCTGTCCTTCCCTGTTCACTTGCTTTCCAGTAAAAAACAGCCTGCTGTTGAGGTCGTATATTCTCTTTATTTCCACGTCCCTCTAATTGGTTAAGACTAAACTCTGGTCCAACAAGCACCATCACAGATTGTATTCAGGGCTTACTTGTTTCACTGAAAATAATTAAACTATTGTTTAGTCAGCCTTTGTGTTTTTTATTCACTCAGACGTAGAAACAGTCATTGGGGATAAAATATCCAAACCTGTTTACTATCCAAGTCTCTTTACCTGTTTAATATTCACGACTTTTCACAGTTTTACCAGTTAGGGAACCATGCCTAAAATTCTGTTATGGATTTGATGGAAGTCAAATTGAAATTAGTTGGTACACCTGTCAAAAAGTGTCTACTGGAGAAATGGAAAATTCAATCATATCCAGGTGTGGCTTTAGTCCCAGCACTAGGAAGGTAGAGGTAGGAGGATAGCAGTGAATTCAAGGCCAGTCTGGGGCTACAGGATGAGCTCCAGTCAGCCTGGGGTAGAGGGAGACCCTGATTCAAAAAAAATTATAAAATAAAACTTTTAAAAATGTAATTGGGCCGGGCGTGGTGGCGCACGCCGAGAGTTCGAGGCCACCCTGAGACTACATAGTTAATTCCAGGTCAGCCTGGACCAGAGTGAGACCCAACCTTGCAAAAAAAAAAAAAAAAAAAAAAAGTAATTATATTTTTATCCTCTTATTCAAAACAATAACCAATGTTAATAGTTCTCTAGTTCCAAATACTTTAATTCCAATAAATCTTCTTCACCATTTTTTTCTACATTCACCAAACATTGAATATCTTCCAAAGGAATGTTATTGGCAATAACAGTTCATGAAACAGATCAAAATGTTATTTGGGCTCATGGTGCATGTCTAAATTTCCTCTCGTCTCTGTCTAATCCCATTCTGTGAATCCAATGTAGAATGTTTTCTCTGTGTAGCAATTTCATATGCCATCCTTCATTTTACCCAGCTCCAACACCATTAGGGCATTTTTCATCAGACTATTTTTGATCATTACACCCCCAATTTCCTTTTTCGCTGAACAAGTTTTCCATCATATCCCATGCAAAAGACAAATACACACAACCAACCTTATGTAAATTCAACACTCAAAACCTCATGCCAGTTGTGGTGGTGCAAGCCTTTAATCCCAGGCAGAGGTAGGAGGATCTCTACAGAGGCCACCCTGAGACTACAGAGTGAATTCCAGATCAGCCTCAGGCTAGAATGAGACCCTACCTTGAAAAAACAAACAAACAAACAAAACAACAACAACAAAAATACTCAGATAATCCTTTCTTGTAGCATGTATCCAGGCAGACACTCAATCATACTTTGTCTTTTAGTATGGAAACCTTTCACTTGTTTCTAACACAGCTAAGTCATTTGGAATTAGGCACCTTGAATATAAACCATGGCTTACTACTACATATCTCAGGAAATATGCTTTACCCTAACCCTCCATTTCATCATAGTAAAATGCTGATCACCAGAGTACTGCTTCATAGAGTTAATATTTGAGTAAGAGCCAGCCCTGGTGGCACATGTCTACAATCTCACCTACATGGGGAGGGAGAGAGAGAGAGAGAATGAGAATGGGCGTGCCAGGGCCTACAGCCACTGAAAATGAACTCCAAATGCATGTGTCACTTTGTGCTTTACATACTGGGGTATGTCTTTGAAGAGAATATTGAGACTCTGGTATTTCTCCTCTTCTTTCCCTCTCCTCCCCTCCCTTCTCCATGAACCAAAATTTTTTTTTCTTATATGTGGATTAAAAGATGAATAAGTAGGGCTGGAGAGATGATTTATTGGTTAAGGCACTTGCCTGCAAAGCCTAAGGACCCAGGTTTGATTTCCCAGTATCCACATAAAGCCCAAGGTGGCACATGTATTTGGAGTTCATTTGCAGTGGCTGTAGGCCCTGGCACACCCATTCTCTCTCCCCCTTTCTCTCTTTCTCTCAAATAAATAAATGATTTTTTTAAAAAATGAATAAGGAGATGTTAATGGAAATACATTGACTTAATGAATAATCTGTTGTATCATCATGAAATATTACCTTCTAATTTGCTTTTTGAACATATCTGTAAAATACTTTCTATGATATGTAATAACAGTCTGAGCAGAGCCCATAGCTTTGTGGTGTGTCTGCACATGTGCCTATGTGTGTTTTCTTGCACATACTAAGTGAGCACTCTATCACTGACCTACATCCCCAGCGTAAGAGGTGAGGTCTTTAAGAGGTGATCAGGCACAAGGACTCTGTTCTCAGATTTTCATCTGGGCCCTAGCTCCTGTGTGAGGGGTGGTTCATCTCCTTCCAGGGAGTCAGCTGTCTATTCTTGTCTTATTGATAGATTTTGGTTGTCCTCAGTTCTTACTACTTTCTGAAAAAGAAAAAGATTCTCCAACAGATTGAGATCAGGATAGGTTAAAAGGGATAAGCATTGTTAATTTAGAGAGATTTTGATGGATGTAGCCTCACTTTTGGAAGAGACTAGTGGGAGCTTCTCCTTAGAGCCCATAATCTTGGTCTCCCTAGGATTCTGGTTTGGTTACCAGTTCCAGTTATGGGGTCCTTTCCACTGAGTAGATCTCATAGCTAATTAGACAACCATCGGTTACCCACCAAGGCTGTGTGCCACTCTTGTGCATGTGTGTATATTCTGTTAGGTGAGTTGTTTTCATATAGCAGTGTTCCCTCCTTGATTACAACGTTGTTGGCCATTTTTTTTTCCCAGTAGCTCATATAGCATTTTTCAGCACTATACAGGCAGACCATCCGAGAACTGGCTTCCTTCCAGATTCACCTGTATCTCTTGATGTTCTGCATTGGCAGCATGTGGCATCTTCAGTAATAGGGTCTTACCTTTTACCTTAAGTAGGGAAATAAGTGCTTTGACAGAAGTCTGTCTTGTTTTGGGGCTTCGTAGGTCTCTCGAATCAACAGTTCAACATGGATTATAACCAATATCTGGTAATGGGAGTTATAAGCAGAGCCAAGTGTTTTAGGGTTAGGCTTCATCCTACCCTCTTCAGGTCCATTCTTACCAGACAATCCCTCCATGCTCCTATTGAGGGTTATATCTTTTAGTCTGCCATCCAGGAGGAAGGTTTCTATGGTACTAATTCATTTTGGATTTGGTTTTGTGTATATCTCACTGCTCCCTCCTGTTCCCCTTCCCCCAAGCCCCTCCATCCCTCTTACCTGTCCCTTGAGTTGACTGCAAGATGCCTACAACTCAATCTATTCCAGTTTAGTAACCACAGATGGGGCATTTGTCTTCCTGTGCTTGTGTGAATTCACTAAGTATGATCTGTTTCAAGTCCGTCCATTTTCCTACAAATTTCATTGTATCATTTTTCCTTAGTACTGAGTAGAATTCCATTATGAATATGTACCATATCTTCATTATCTAATCATGAAATGATGGGCATCTGGGTTGATTACAGTTCTTACCTATTGTTAATTGAGCAGCTATTAAACATGGTTGAGCAAATATCTCTTAAGTAAAAGTGGAACTTTTAAGATAGATGTCCAGTAGAGGAATGGCTAAGTCAGTTGAAAGCTCTATTTTCATCTTTTTTTTATTAGTTATGTATATAGTGTATATATATATATATATATCCATGATGGTACCATCCTTAGCCTTCTTCCTGTCCTCCCCCCATGGGTAATGTGGGTCTTGCCTTATGGGGGTAGCCATCAGTTATGCGGGAGAGGCAATGACTCTGTGCATAATGACCCAACTCATGGCTCTAACAATCTTTCCGCCCCCTCTTCTGCAAATTTCCCTGAGCCATGTTGGGTTCATTTTAGCTCTATTTCAGTGATGAGGTTTTGTGAGTTTGTGTCTCTGGATATCTGATTTGGTAGGAGTTGAGTGTTCTCTGTGTCTATCTCCTTCACCCTTGTGCTGGTACCAGGTTCACCAATAAAGCAGCACTCCTGTTCATTTTCCCTATAACTCTATGGCTTCAGCTGGTGCCCTGGTGAGGTGCGATGGGTTGATTCTCTCCTCAGGTTCTGCCTCCATCTGAAAAAAGAAGCAGATTCTCCAACTCTATTTTCACCTTTTTTCAGGAGTCTCCATACTGATTTCCACAGTGGTTTTACAAGTTTACACTCCCACGAGCAGTGAATGAGGGTTCCCTGCATCCTTGCCAACATTTATTGTCATTTGATTTTTTTAATGATTGACATCCGTTCTGGAACCTCATAGTTATTTTAATTTGCATTTCCATGATGGTTAAGGATGTTGAATATTTTCTTTTATTTATTTATTTATTTATTTATTATTATTTTTTATTATTTTTTTTTTATTATTTTTTTATTGACACCTTCTATACTTACATACAAAAAACACATGATATTTCCCTCCCCTCCCCCATTCCACATTAGAACTCCAGTATCCATCATATCCCCTCCCTCTCTCCATTAGTCTTTCTTTTAATTTGATGTCATCATCTTTTTCTTCTGTTTCGAGGGTCTTGTGAAGGTATTGCTAGGCACTGCAAGGTCATGGATATTGAGGCCAATGTCTGTCTGGGCAGTTGCATTGTAAGAAGTCATACCCTTCCTTTGGCTCTTCCATTCTATCCGCCCCCTCTTCCGCAATGGTCCCTGAGCCTTGGAGGGTGTGACAGAGGTGTTTCAGTGCCGGGTACTCCTCTATCCCTTCTTCTCAGCACTATGTTGCCTTTTGGGTCATCCCAGTGGTCATTGCCATCTGAAAAGAGAAGCTTCTCTAACCAGAAGTGAGAGTAGTGTTAATATGCGAACATGAACATTAAGTGTAGTGCCCCAGGGCAGCTTGGTGGGAATAATATATACATTTAGTCAGACAAGAGCAGGCTTTATACACCTAAGGCTCATGACCTCACCTGCCATAGACTTTTGCTTAGGTTTTTCAGTACCAGGTATGTATTCCCTCCAGTAGAGAGGGTCTTCAGTCCAATTATGGAGCAGTTGGTTACCCCAAGAGTAGACATGCCACTATTGCACCTGTTCAGTCATTGGGCCTGTATGGCCAAACTTGAATATTCAGTGTCCACTATTTTCACTGCTGATGACTTCTGTCTCCCATACGGCTGCATGCAGTGCAGCTTTTTCCAGCTTTCAGTTGGTTGGTCTACAGGGAGAAGGTTTTCTGCTCAGCACCAGCTTGCTTTCTCAGTGACCTTGCCTCTCAGGCAAGAGATGTCTTCAGCAATAGGGTCTTACTATCTGTTTCTCATGGGAAACCAAGGGCTTTGGCAATAGCCTTTTTGTTTTGGAGGCTACCGGGGTCCTTGGCTCCTTGGCCAACAACTCACTGGAAGGTATCCCATCCCAGGCACTGAAAATTTTCTAGTAATAGTCTACAGCTTCTAGATGTGCCATTATTCAAAAAATTAGGTTTACATAAGTCTTATTCACAATATCTTGAATTTAGATTGACCTTCCCCCGCCCTTCTTTTATGCATTCTCTTCCCATGGCCTCGAATATTTTCTTAAGTGAGTATTAGCCATTTGTATTTCGTCCATTGAGAATACCCTGTTTATTTCTCTGCTCCATTTTTTGAGTAGATTGATTTTTTTTTATTGCTTAGTTTTTTTAGTTCCTTGTAGATTAGGCCTCTGTCAGTGGTATTGCTCACAAAGATTTTCTCCCATTCATGGGTAGTCTGTTGGCTCTGTTTATTTTGTACAAAAGCTTTTTAGTTTCATGAGAACCCACTGGTTGAGTGATTGTTTAATTTCCTGGGCTACTGGAGTATTCAGCAAGTCTTTCCCCACTCCTGTATCATGGAGAGGTCCCCCTATTTTTGCATCCAATAGTTTGAGTGTTTCAGGTCTTAGATTGAGGTCTTTAATCCATGTGGAGTTGATTTTTATGTATGGTGAGATGAGTGTGTCTAGTTTCATTTTTCTATGTGTAGTTATCCAATTTGTCCAGCATCATTTCTTGAAGATGCTATCTTTTCTCCAGTGTATGTTGTTGGTTCATTTTCAAAGATCAAGTAACTGTAGTCACTTAGCCAATAGCTGTTACACTGCTCTATATGTCTGTTTTTATGCTGTATTGCCACTTCCATGCTGTTTTTGTTACTATGGCTTTGTAGTATAGCTTTAGATTGGGCATGGTAATAGATCCAGAGGTGTTTCTGAGAACATTTTTGGATATCTGAGGCCTTATGCCATTTCATAGGAATTTGGAGATTATTTCTTCTATTTCTGTTAAGAATGATGCTGGGATTTTTATTGGTATTGCATTTAATCTGTATATTGCTTTTGGAAGGATTGCCATTTTCACAATATTAATTCTACCAAACCAGAAACATGGAGGTCTTTCCATCTTCTCACGTCCTCCCCAATTACTTTCTTGGGGTTTTTATGTTGTCATTATACAGGTCTTTTGCATCTTTGATTAGTGTTATTCTAAGGTGTGTGTGAGTGTGTGTGTGTGTGTGTGCGCGCGCGCACGCGTGCACGCACATGTGTCAATTAAAAACAAGACAGCCTCTCTGATTTCTTTCTCTATATATTTATCTTTTCTGCATAGGAAGGCTACTGATTTCTGTGTGTTGATTTTGTATCCTGCCACTTCGCTGCAGGAATTTATCACCTTTAGAAGTTTTATACTATTGTCTTTCAGGTGACTTATATATAGGATCATGTCATCTACAAATGGGGTAGTTTGACTTCTTCCTTTCCAATTTGTATTCCTTTTGTATCTTTTTCCTGTCTTATTGCTAGGGTGAGAACATCTAGCACTATGTTGAGGATCAGGGGTGAGAGTGGACAACCCTGTCTTGTTTCTGATCTCAATCAGAACTCCTTGAATCATTCCCCATTAAAAATAATTTGAGCTTTAGGTGTGCTTTGTATATAGTCTTTATTATGTTGAGATATAAATTGTCCATGCCTATTTCTCCAGCTTTTTAATCATGAAACGATATTCTATTTTGTCTAAGGCCTTTTCTGCATCTGTTGAAATGTTCATGTGGTACTTGTGTTTAAGAGTATTTATGTGGTGAATTATATTTATCGATTTCCATATGTTGAAGCATCCCTGGGATGAAGCCTGCTTGATTGAGGTAGATGATGCTTTTGATGTGTTGTTGAATTCCGATTTGCAAGGATTTTGTTCAGAATTTTTGCATCAAGTTCATCACGGATATAGGTATATAGTTGTTTTGTTTGTTTGTTTTGTTTTATTCTTGTATCTCTGTCTGGCTTTGGCATTAGGTTGATGCTAGTTTTATAGGAGCATTCCCTGTTTTCTAATTATGTGAAAAAGCTGAAGAAAAAGTGGTTTCAGTTCTCTGATGAGGGTTTTATAGAATTCATCAGATCCTGGACTTTTCCTTTTGGGGAGTTGTTTTTTTTGTATTACATTTTCAAGCTCAATGGGTGTGATAGGTCTGTTTAGGAGATTTATCTGCTCTGAATTTAGTTTTGGTAGGTGGTATGTGTCTAGAAATTCACTCATTTCTTCCAGGTTACTCAATTGTGTGGAGTAGAGGTTTTGGAAATATATCCTGGTTATTCTTTCAATTTCATTGATGTCTGTTGTGACCTCTCCCTTTTCATTTCTAATTTTGTTAAGTTGAGATGTCTTTTTTTTCACCTGATCAAATTGTCCAGGGTCTATCAATCTTGTTTATTTTTTCAAAGAAACAGCTCTTTGTTTTGTCGATTTTTAAAATTTTGGAGTGAGGCAGAAGCGTGTGCCCTAGCTCTGGCACTACCCGGACCCTCAGGGACCAGAAGGCAAGGACCAGAGGCATAAAGTAGAGCAGAACTGTGGGCCCTGGCACTCTGCTGATGTGTAGGATCCAGTGGCATGGGGAGGAGCTGAAGTGGCATAGGGTGGAGAAGAGATGCAGGCCTTAATTCTGGTACTGTGGGGCCTCCAGGGGTCAATGGTGCAGGGACTTGTGTCACGGAGTGGAGCAGAAATATTGGCTCTGTCTCTGACACTGGCACTGGCACCGTGGGGGAGCATACATGCTGGTGGTGAGCGGTGGGGCGGAAGCATGGGCCTTGGCTCTAGCACCTGGGGACCCTCAGGGCCTGGCGTCTCAGGGACTGGGAAGGCAGAGCAGAAGGGTGGGCTTTGGCTCTGGCACTCTACAGACTCAAGGTGTGAGGATTGGTCACATGGCAGATGATAGTGGGAAGTGATGCTAAAATCCTCTGAGTGGGGATGCAAGGATCCACTGGTGCCCAAGCCACAGGCACTGGCGTGGAAGCGTGGGCCTCACCTCCTGCACTATGTGTATACATGCAGGTTTGAGTGGTGGAGCATGGAGGAAGGACTATAGCCAGATTGCTCTACCTACCTGAACTCAGATGGCCGAGTTAGGCACCAGTCCACCCCAGACAGTGGTGATTATGCCCTAGTTGTGCCCAAAAGTCTGTATGGAATTCATGAATATGCACCTTCATGCCCACTCAGTACAGGTCCTTTCAGTACTCCAGTACTCTCAGGAAGACCTAATAGTACCCCCCCCATTCTTGCCTGATTTCACCCAGAAGCTGTAGCATGGAAGTCCCCCTCATTTTATTTAATCTTTTTAAAATTCCTAATCTTGTTCATGATTTCTCTTTAACACTGTTTTCTCAAAAATCAAAACTTGAGGAGGGCGTGGTGGCCCACACATTAATTTTATCCCAGCACTCAGGAGGCAGAAGCAGGCGGATCACCATGAGTTCAAGGCCACCCTGAGACTACAGAGTGAATTCCCAGTCAACCTGGACTAGAGTGAGACCCTACCTCAAAAAAAAATTTAAAGAAATCAAAATTTGAACTTTTTTGTAAACAAAATACCCCTTTACATAATAGGCTAAGGCATTGTCAGCACAACATCTATATTTAAAGCAAACTGCAGCATTTGCTGAGTTCTAGCACTTTCTTCTATAGCCTTATACCCAAAATGATGACAAGCTTGACATGTATAAAATTATGTTTTTAGTTGTCTGAAAAACTTGGAAAGTGTTCTTACCAATTCATATAAAAGAATTTTATAGTATTTTGTGGTAGTTAATAGTAATAGAAAAGTCAAAGATCAGGCTAAAATGGTAGACATTCCAAAAAAACACTTCAGTCACATAAATAATAATATGCTAACATGCTAATATGCTAACAATATACTAATATGCTGCAATTGCATTTCTAACTCTAAAAAATAATTCTTTCACAGAATAGCAATTATGTTTGAGTGTGCCACTGAGAATTCACCAAGTTGTCTAGTAGAGAATAGATCTAGCAAAAACCTGCTGTTGGGTTGTTTCCCATCAGGTCAAAATAAATGTATTCAAAATTAGTCTAACCCCTTTACTTCCTTTAACATCTAAGTTGAATTCAGTATTGACAAATGACCCATAATGGGAAGCATGTTGTGCCTATTTGAGTGAGACGCTCTCTACATCAAAACCTAAAGCAGAGTTGTCCTTTTTCTTCCCTTTTAACATATGCTTTGACAGTCAGCAATGACTTAATTATATCTTGGAAATTACTACCAAGTTTAATAAATGTAGCTCTATTTTCTTCAACTCAATTTACTAAGAAGTAGTAATTAAACACAACCCATATTTACTTGGTAGAAGGCTGTTTTTAAATTGTATTTTGTATTTATTATCTTTTAAGACTCTCCTACCCACCATTTTCAGCATTTAACTCAGAAAAAAAAAACAACAACAGAACAACTGTTTCAAATTAAGTTTCATGGTACACTCACACCTAGAGATGATAAACAGCTACAACTATAAACTCTGTGCCCAAAGGGGTCAAGCAGCTTTGCATTATTTGTTCCTCTTTGGAACTCATAATGAAGGAAGATAGGAGAATGCTAGCTTCTTTCAGGCATTTTCAGTTAGAAATTGAGGCCCAGAGAAAGCCACAAGATGTCACCCCACATGCCACATTGAACTCTTGGCAGGAATGCAACTTGGGTCTGATACAGACTAATCTACAGCATACCCTGCTGCCCCCAGTCTAGCATGCTACTACATAGATGGCCCAGGTGGGCTGGTCCTAGGGTCCATCCTTCAAATCTACAAACCAATGTGTCTTCCCCTTACAAACTTGAACCTGATGAAAGTACATATTTTCTTCACTCTAAAGGCAGCAGCCTTCTTCCTGTGGCTCTCTCTGGATTCCCTCACATCTCCGCTTGGACACACAAGAGTGCCTTCCCCTCTCATCTAGTCTGGCTAGATTGGGAGGGGGGAGCATAATATTGTTTCTTGGTTGGGATGGTTTTTCTGCCATGTCTGCTTTATAGTTGGGGTAACTTCTCACTTTAATTACATGTGTGATTTTTCCCTCTGGCCTCTGAACCTACCATGTGTGCATTTACACTCCAGATCTACCATGTGGGTCCTTTCTCTAACTATAGACCCGTTATTCATGTAATTTCTCTAAACTCGGGGTGACCATGGGTGTAACTCTCTTTACTACTCATTTCTCATCTGAATATTTTCTCTCTGCTATTCTTCCTTAAGTCACCACCATTTGCCCTTTTAGCTTTCTTTTATGGGGAAACTCAGGGTGGACAGTATGGGTATTCCTTCTAACTCTCCTTATATAAACACCTAAATTCTCTGTTCCATGTGTTTATTCCCTAAAAACCTCAATTTCTCTTAAACAAATCTCACAAACTGCTGTTTTCCACATGAGTGCATGTTTCCTGCCTCCCACATGCTTAGGACTCTGCTCTAGCCTTCTTCCCACATCCCAATTTCCTTTAAGTAAACCTCACAAATTCTGACTTCTCCCTAAATAAACTTAATACTTCATAATTTGTCCTTCTTGAGTTCATTTATCAATTCTTTGTTAAAAATAGAACAGGACCTAATATTGGGGTTCATCAATTCTGGGGGAACCTCTCCTGAACTCTAGAATTCTGCATAAATAATATATGCCAGCATATTAAATGTTCTGAAACATTCTACAGGCAAGAACATTTTTTAATAAACTTTCTCTTTTTAAACCACTGCCTTGTCACCAACAGCAGCACATACTCTAAGACATATCTGATTTTCTGCCAGAGCAGGGGTTTTGTTTGTGTTTTACATGTGTATAGTATGTGTAGTATGGTGGATGGACTATGTACATGTATTGGCAAATGTGTACACCCTGTGCACATGGAAGCCAGAGGAGAAGACTAGATGCTCACCTTCTCCATCAGTGTTCAACTGCATGTTTCCTTGAGGCAGAGTCTCTCAGTAATTCTGGAGCTTGCTATTTTACTAAATCCCAGTGATTCTCCACTCTCTCCTTTCCACAGAGCTGGGGTAACAGATGTGTATGACCACACTAGGCTGTGTGAGTGCTGGGGATTTGAACTCAGGTGGTCTCAGATCCTTTCAGCTCCTCATGTTTATTCAAGAAGTGCTCTTACACATTGAGCCATCTCTCCAGTCTCAAGTTTCTGTTTTTATTGACATTTTATGAACCTTGTTTACTACAGTTTACTACTTGTGGTAGAGCTTCCTTGTAATAAGACATGAGAAGGATGGAAATCCTTAGATCTTTGACTTTTTTTCATTATGTCCTACAATATTAGAACTATTGTAGTCAAATTTTAGAGAGTTGTAATACAATTTACTTTTATTTTTAACCTATCTCTAGTTGGGGGTACTGAAGAGCAGTCAAATGTATAATGGGACAGACAAGTAAATGAAAGATTTAGAAATTTGATAATGTATAGATGAATAAATTCAGTTCTTTTATATTCTCTTAAAATCATTGAGAATGTCAAACATCAAGACATAGTGTATATACATATACAAGAATCCTATCTCAATATAATAAAAAATCAGGTGTATCATCCAGGGTTTACATGTTCAGACTTGATACATTGGAAACAGAGGTTGTCCAGTTTGGGAAAATAAACTGAGCTCAGTAACATTCCTTTCAAATCACTCCTGTGCTACTTAGGCTAGCATAAACCACTAAAAAACAAACAAGGAAAATTTCATTCTTTGTCAGGTTACTTCTGACCCTTGACTTCCCTATAAAAGAATCGCTGTCATTCTAAACTTGTCCTTCCTTTTCACCCTTCCACACCCTTATAATCTCTTTCCTACCTTAATTCATACAGAAAATGAGACAGGAGCAAGAAAGATGGCTCAGATAAAGGCTGGAGAGATGGTTAAGGGTGCTTGCTTGCAAAGCCTGATGGGCCAGATACTATTGATTCCCCAGTACCCATTTAAAGCCAAATGCATAGCTGCGCATGTTGGCACATGCCTTTAATCCCAGCACTCAGGAGGCAGAGATAGGAGGATCACCGTGAGTTCAAGGCCACCCTGAGACTATATAGTGAATTCCAGGTCAGCCTGAACTAGAGTGAGACCCTACCTTGAAAAACCAAAATTAAAAAAAAAGGCAAATGCACAAAGTGGCACATGCATCTGGAATTTGTTTGAAATGGCAGGAGGCCCTGGAATGCCCATATGTTCTCTGTTTCCCTCTCATAAGTAAAATTTAAAATCAGACAAGTTCTAGCATCTTAGAAGTCCCAGAGTTAAATTTGCAGGGAAATGGATGGTTGTGGAAAGGATTATGCTAAGTGAGGAAATCCAGGCCCAGAAAGCCAAATGCCACATGTTCTCTTTTCTATGTGGATCCTAGCTACAAATGTTTAGACTGCTTTGTGAGTTAGAGTAAAAATTGGTAGCAGAGGCCAGTAAGCTAGAAAAGGGAGGGAGGAGAGGGGAGAATTTAAGGGAATGATATTGTATATATGTAAGTAGACGAACAGATTACTGGGGATGAAATGGCCTAAGTGAAGTCAGTGGAAGAGATTGAGTAAAAGAAGGGTAGGGTAGGGTTAATAAAAATTTAAGATGGTATGAATAAATTGTATAGAAACTGACTTTTTTGAAGGATGGTACACCCAGAAGCCATAATTGTTACTAGAAAAATTTCAGGGCCAGGGATGTGGTACCTTCCAGTGAGTTGTCCATTATAGGCCATTGTTAGGGCTCTTGGTTTCTCACCTGAAATAGATGGAAAAACACTATTGCTGAAGACACCACATGCTTGGGCTGCAAGGTCAAGGAGAAATCAAGCTGGAGCTAAGCTGAAAATCTCCTTCCTATAGACCAGATGACAGAAAGCTGGAAAAAGTTATGCTGCATGTAGCCCCGTGGGAGAGACATTTCATCAGTGGAGAGAAACAACAGTGGACACTGCAAGTCTTAAGTTTGACCAGTCAAGACAAATAAGCCAACAGGTGCAATAGTGGCATGTCTGTTATAGGGGAAACCAACTACTCTCTAATTGGACTGGAGGCCTGCTCCATGGGAGGGAACACATGCCTGGTACTTAAAACTTAGTCAAAATCCTACAGCAGGGGAGGTCATGAGCACTAAGTTTGTAACGCCTACTCTGTATGGATAAATGCACATATTATGCTCACCAAACTACCCCGTAAGCAATTTTTTTAATGTTCATACCCATATATTAATGCTACCCTCATTTGGGGGTAGAGAAGCTTCTCTTTTCAGATGGCAGTGGCCATTGGGATGACTCAAAAGGCACCATAGTGCTGAGAAAAAGTAACAGAGGAGTGTTCAGCACTGAATCATCTCTATCACATCGTCCAAAGCTCAGAGTCCATTGCAGAAGAGGTAGTGGAAATAATGTAAGAGCCAAAGGAAGGGTAGGACTGCTTACGATGCAATCTTCCAGACACAAAATGGCCTGGATATGACCTCACAGTGCCTGGTGCTACCTATACAAGGCCCTCATAATTGGAGGCAAAGATGATGACATCAAAATAAAAGACAGACTAATTGAGAGGGGATATATGATAGACAGTGGACTTGTGAAGGGGAAACTAGGGGAGGGGAAGGAATTATCATGGTTTATTGTCTATAATTATGGAAGTTGTTAATAAAAAAGTTTTTAAAAAGAAGTCCTATAGTTGAAAATAGCATATATAAAGCTTCATATTTTTTTAAAAGACTCAACTGCCAGGTGTAGTGGCACACACTTTTAATCTCAGCACTTGAAAGGCAGAGGTAAGAGGATCACAGTGAGTTCTACATAGTGAATAGTATAGTGAGACTACATAGTGAATTCCAGGTCAGCCTGGGCTAGGGTAAGACCCTACCTTGAAAAACCTAAATAAATAAATAAATAAATAAATAAATAAATAAATAAATAAATAGGACTCACCCAAAGGGAGTCAGACGGGTTCTAGAAGTGACTGTGTTACCACCCTCCCATCAATGCCCTCTAGTCCTCATGACTGACATAGAGTGAATGGATGATATTAAGATAAATGGGGTAACTAATAATAGCTAGAGAGTTCTGAGTTTTTCCTCCCTTAGCCACTTTAAAAAATAAAACAAATGGCTGGAGAGATGGCTTAGTGGTTAATGTACTTTCCTGGAAAGCCCAATGATCCAGGTTCAATTTCCCAGTACCTATGTAAAACTGGTTTCACAAAGGGACACCTGCATCTGCTGTGGCTGGAGACCCTGGTGCACCCATTCTCTCTGTCTTCCTTCTCTCTTTATTTGTCTCTCTCTTTCTGTCCCCCAGTATAAATATAAAATATTGTTAAAAACCTAAACTAAAACAGCTGGAGAGATGGCTCAATGGTTAAGGCGCTTGCCTGTAAAGCCTTACCACCCAAGTTTGGTTCCCCAGTACCCACATAAAGCCAGATACACAGTGGCACATGCAGCTGGAGGCCCTGGTGTGTCTATTTTCCCTGTCTGTCTCTATCTCTCTCCTAGGTATGGTGGTGCATGCCTTCAGTCTCAGCACTCATGAGGCTATGGTTGGAGGATTTCTGAATTTGAGGCCAGCCTGATACTACTTCCAAGTCAGCCTGGGCTAGAGTGAGACCTTACTGTGAAAAAATATGAAAAACAAAACAAACCCCTAAAACACTAACAAACAATAAACAAAACTTGGAGGAAATGAGAACCTCTACAGGAAGAGAAGGATCTAGCCCCTTTTGGGTCTACCTAAGGTGTTATTAAGAACAATGAAGCTGGGCATGGTGGTGCACACCTTTAATCCCAGCACTCAGAAGGCAGAGGTAGGAGGATCTCCATGAGTTCAAGACCACCCTGAGACTACAGAGTGAGTTCCAGGTCAGCCTGAGCTAGAGTGAGACCCTTCCTCCTATCTAGAACAGAAAGAAAGAAAGGGGGGGGGAGGGAGAAAGGAAGGAAGGAAGGAAGGAAGGAAGGAAGGAAGGAAGGAAGGAAGGAAAGAAGGAAGGACGGACGGGAGGAAAAGATTTGACATAGAATGTTTGAAAGCAATGACTGGAGAAACCTTTCATGTTGGTACCCCAACAACTTCAGATTACTTTTTCTTTGGTTCTCCATACATCAATTTATGTCTATCTGAAAAGATCAAAGAAATGCAGAGAAGTGGCAAGGTGGAAAGAGGCTGGCTGTGTCCCTCCATGTAAAGTAACAGACATTTATTTATTTATTTGAGAGAGAGAAAGAGGAGAGAGAGGGAGGGAAAGAATGAGAGAATGGGCATGCCAGGGCCTCCAGCCATTGTAAATGAACTCCAGATGCATATGCCACCTTGTATATCTGGCTTATGTGGGTCCTGGAGAATCCAACCAAGGTCCTTTGGCTTTGCAGGCAAATGCCTTAACCACTAAGCCAGCTCTCTAGCCCAACTTGAGGGTTTTCAGGGAGGGACAAGTGGGTGAATAAGTCCTCTGGTGTAAGCTGGGCCTGACCCTCCAATTAAGGAGTGCTGTTGCCACCTGGAGGACTATGGATGTGCTCAAACATGTTCTATTGGGGAAATGTGCAAGTGGGGTGATGCCTCAAAGAGCTCACACATTTGGCCCTCATATAGGAGTCAGTATTTGGGTTTGTGTCATAGACACAAAGTAAGACAAAGTAAGAAGAACATCATAACAATTAAGCACAGGAAATTTACCCCTTTCCTCTTCTCTTTTGCTATATGCCTTCAGACTTACAAGCTGTACAAACAGAAGGAAGTATGTGGAAAGCCATTGGACTAAATCAGTATCTTAGATGATTTTCTGCTGCTCTGACACAATACTCACAGACTGGGAATGATGGTTAATACTGATTTTTGCCTTGACAGAGTCTAGAATCTAGATAAATCTCTAAATATGTCTAGTCTGTGTGTCCCCAGATTAGGTTAATTGAGGAAGGAAGACCCATCTTAATTGTGGGCATTGCCCATTCCATGGACTGAGCTCTCATATTAAATAATAAGGAGAAGCAGCAGCTGTCATCTCTCCATCCTTCCTGACTGCAGTTGCAGAGTGATCAGCTGCCGCAAGCTTTTGCCACCATGTTGCTTCTCTACCATGCTGGACTGTATCTGCAAACTGTGAGCCAAAGAATTCCTCTCTCCAGTTGCATTTGTCACAACAATGAGAAAAGTAGCTAATATACTGGACAATTTATAAGCAGTTGAATTGTATTTGACACATGATCCATGAAGCTAGGAATTCCAAAAGTGTATCATCAGCCTGTGGTAAGAAACTTCATGATGCATCACCACAAGGTAGAAAGGCAACTGAGAACAGATGCGTCAGAGACAGGGTAAGTATCTTTATCAAGATACATGCCTAGTACTGAAAAAACTAAGCAAAAGTCTATGGCAGGGGAGGTCATGAGCCTTAGGGGTATAAAGCCTGCTCTTGTCTGGCTAAATATATATATTATTCCTACCAAGCTGCCCTGAAAGCACTACACTTAATGTTCATATTCACATATTAATGCTACTCTCACTTCTGATTAGAGAAGCTTCTCTTTTCAGATGGTGATGACCACTGGGATGACCCAAAAGGCAACATAGTGCTGAGAAGAAGGGATGGAGGAGTGCCCAGCGCTGAAACATCTCTGTCACATCCTCCAAGGCTCAGGGTCCATTGTGGAAGAGGGGGCAGAAAGAATGTAAGAGTCAAAGGAAGGGTATGACTCCTTACAAAGCAACTGTCCAGACAGAAATTGGCCTTGATATCCATGATTTTGCAGTGCCTAGCAATACCTTCGCAAGACCTTCATAATAGAAGAAAAAGATGATGACATCAAATTAAAAGAGAGACTAATGGAGAGAGGGAGGGGATATGATGGAGAATGGAGTTCTAAAGGGGAATGGGGGGAGGGAAGGGAAATATCATGGGTGTTTTTTTTTTTTTGTATGTAAGTATAGAAGTTGTCAATTAAAAAAATTAAAAAAAATAAGTGAATAAATAAAGATAAAAATTGGGGCTGGAGAGATAGCTTAGTGGTTAAGGTGCTTGCCTGCAAAGCCAAAGGACCCACGTTCAATTCCCCAGGACCCATGTGAGCTAAATGTACAAGGGGGTGCACGCATCTGGAGTTCATTTGCAGTGGCTACAGGCCCTGATGCACTCATTCTCTCCTTCTCTCTCTCTCTCTCTCTCTCCTTCCCTGTGCCTATTTCTATATGTCTCTCTCAAATAAATAAATAAATAAAATATATTTAAAAAATAAAGATAAAAATTGATGAAAAATAGGAAACAAGGGCTGGAAAGATGGCCTAGTGGTTAAGGCACATGCCTGTGAAGCCCAAGGACTCCTGTTCAATTCTCCAGAAACGACATAACCCAGATACACATGGTGGCACATGCCTCTGGAGTTCATTTGCAGTGGCTAGAAGCCCTGGCGCACCCATTCTCACTTGTTCCCTCTATCTCTTACTCCCCCTCTCTGCTTCTAATAAATAAACAAATAAAAATAAAATCATAGAAAAATAGGAAACAAAAAAGGAAACAATTAAAATTCATAGAAACCCTTTGACAGAAGTGTTCTGCATGCTGTAGGAGCATATTAGAGGGGCCCTCAAGCTCTTAGTGATGGGGATGTCTGGTGTCCTAATAAGCCAATAAAAGAATTGTAGACAGAGTCTTGACAGAGGACTCTAACTCACACTGATTGACAGTTTCTTATCTGGAAAATATAATTATGGTATGTGTACATGTGTACAATATGTATGAATTTAGTAATAAAAAAAGGAAAAAGGATCTCACTCTCAACACATGCTACTGATCCATTTGCAGGGGAACTGGTGAGATGAGCAAGAGTGCTGCTTCCACTGCTAGTCTGACAACCTGTGCCAGGCTGATGGAGACAAACACTGATGATACTCAAAACACATCCAAGCCAAACTCCAGAAGCTGCTGAGAGCCTACCACTAAAATAGACTTAAAGTTCACCCACCAAGGCTCAGGAAATTTTGTGGAAATTGGGGTGGAAAGAATGTAAGAGCTACAGGGTAGGAGGGAATAATCAGAGACATTACCCCCCTCACACACCCACACTGAGTGACTGCTCTCACAACTCCTAGCTCACAACTCCATGGTGAATACCAGCAATCCCTCTAAGGAGGGCCCTCACTGGAGTGGGGAGCAGGACATGGAGGAGAGAAATGATGGTACCAGCCTATGATGTGTCCACACAAAGTTTCTATTTGATAAAAAATAAAGAAAAGGAAAAAATGTGGCTAGGAATAGTAATTTAGTGAAAATAGGTATAATAAAATAGTATAGAGATTCTTTCAGTAATGACTAATGCAATAATAGTACATAATTACTACTTATACTAATAGGTTAAGTGGAAAAATACTACATTTTAGAAAAGATCACAAGCCCTCTTTAAACTGAATCCCTTTCCCATTCTGTGTTGAAATCCTTTGCACAGAAGGCCAGGTGGAAGCTGATGTTTTTACTCATTTCGTTGTTTAAAAGCACCATTATGAAGTCGGGTTGTACAGTAGTAAACAGTAGTAATATATATATTATATATATTATATATATAATATATATGATAGAGATATATCATACCTATCATATATATATATATATATATATATATATATATATATATATATATATGTATATATATATGTATATATTGTAAGCAAGAGGCAACAGAGGCTTCTAGAAACTGATTTTCTTCAAGGTTTCCTGTGTGGTAGGCTCCTGAAATACTGTAGAAAAGCGTCTTGTGTGGTGTTCTCAGCTCCCTGTTGTTAGTTGGGTTCTGTTTTGCATGACCAGGAATGGTACTGGTGAGACTGTTCAGAAGGCTGGCGGGGATTCTGCCGCCCAGGTGTCTCTATTTTCTATCCTCACTTTTGCTCCTATCTGATCAGGATAGAGACAACAAAAGATATATAGTAAATATATATATATATATATATATATATATATATATATATATATATATTTTTTTTTTTTTTTTAATAGGATTTTCTTTTTTCCTTTCTCTTACCTTTCCCTGCAAGGTATTTCTTTGTTATTACTGATTTTTTGCTGCAATAACCCTCTTGTTTCAGTCACAGCGCTATGTGTGAAACGCAGCCCCAAAGCTCTGTAAGTGTTTGTTGTGCTTTTGTTTGTATCCTAGAAGTCACCTCACACTCAATATGACATGCTGTAGAACAGGCTTCGCTCTGCCTCACATTGGCCCAGGTCCAGATCCTGACAATCCTGCTTGTTCTGAAATCCTGAGCAGCTTCTCTAACTGGAAATATTAATAGTGTGCACTTTGTGGGACTGTAAAAGGTGAGACAATTATAAAATATTTGGCATTAAGTAAGTACTCCATTCCCTTTGTTAGTTAGTTAGAACCTAATTTATTTTTTTCTAGACAAAAACTCCCTTTAACACATTTATTTTCATAGCTCTAAAAGTATCTCAAAATTATCTAGAATACCTTGAGAAAATATTTGTTTATATTTCCTTGTCTTCATTTTTGACACTGTATTTAAATTATTTATTTGAGAGAGAGAGAGAGATGGAGAAAGAGGTAGATAGATAAAGAGAGAATGGGTGTGCCAGGGCCTCCAGCCATAGCAAATGAACTCCAGATGAATGTGCCACTTTGTGCAACTGGCTTACATGGGTCCTGGGGAATTGAACCTCAGAACAGGGGTCATTAGGCTTCACAGGCAAGTGCTTAACTGCTAAGCCATCTCTCCAGCCCCTTGAAGCTATTTCTTGATTTAAAATTTTCTGTCAAATAACTTTGGAATTAAATTATTCTCAGCAGGTTTTCAAATAATTCTTTGCAGCAATTCAGTAAATTTGAGCCATATTAGATAGAAGCTGTGTGAGTTATGCAACTTGACCTCACTAGTTTTCAGTTTTCTCTACTGCAAATTGGAAATAATAATACCTCTCTCAGAGAATTAACCTAATGTTTAAAAATACAATGCTTGGGCTGGAGAGATGGCTTAGTGGTTAAGGTACTTGCTTGAAAAGCCAAAGACTCAGGTTCAATTCCCTAGTACCCACATGAGCCAGATGCACAAAGTGGTACATGAGTCTGGAGTTTGTTTGCAGTGCCTCTTTCTTAATAAACAAATAAATAAATGAATAAATATATAAATACAATGCTCTCTTTCTCTTTGTATCTCTCACATAAATAAATAAATAATATATTTTTAAAAAATCCCTTTGGGCTGGAGAGATAGCTTAGCAGTTAAGGCATTTGCCTGCAAAGTCAAAGGACCATGGTTCAATTCTTCAGGACCCACATAAGCCAGATGCACAAGGGTGCATGCATCTGTACTTCATTTGCAGCGGCTGGAGGCCTTTCTCTCTCTCTCAAATAAATAAATAAATAAATAAATAAATAAATAAATAAATAAATAAATAAAATATATTTTAAAAATACAATGCAGGGCTGGAGATATGGCTTAGCGGTTAAGGCGCCTACCTTCTAAGCCTAAGAACACCGGTTCCAATCTCCAGGCCCCATGTTTAGCCACCTTAGCAAAAATGACACAAGGGCGCAATGCTGCCCTTGCTTACAAGGGGCACATGTATCTTGAGTTCATTCACAGGGCTGAGAGGCTGCTGACATGCCCATTTTCTATCTGTCTCCCTCTCCCTCCCTCTCTGTCTCTCTCTAAAAAAGAAAATACAATGCAGTAAAATCCTTTTTACTATGGTGGAAGCAAACAAATACAAGCACACAGGGGTAACACCATTTACTCACTCTCTGTTTGATGGTTATAAATTGAAACTATTATTATTATTATTATTATTATTATTATTATTATTATTATTATTTGAGGTAGGGTTTCCCTCTAGCTCAGTCTGACTTGGAATTCACTATGTAATCTCAGGCTGGCCTCGAATTCACAGTGATTCTCCTACCTCTTCCTCCCAAGTGCTGAGTTCCAGGGGCAGGCCACCTATCTCCCTAAAGAATTGTATTGAGGGCTGGAGAGATGGCTTAGTGGTTAAGGTGCTTGCCTGCAAAGCCAAAGGATCCAGTTTCGATTCCCCATGACTCACGTAAGCCAGAAATCACAAGGGGCACATATATGTAGATTTTGTTTGTAGTGGCTATAGGCCCTGACATGCCCAAACTCTCTCTGTCTTTCTTCTTTCTCTGCTTGAAAATAAATGAATAAAATAATATAAAAAATTAAAATTAAAAAAACAATTGTATTGAGTGAAAAATAGTATTGAGAACTGTTATTTTGTTTGTTATTTGTTTGGTATTGGCTCTTGTATTATCTGGCATCTAATTGTAGAATTTTGTTTCTGGTGATCTTTTTGGATCTGGATTTTACCTTGAAGCATGCTAGCTTCTTCTTGTTGCTACTGACATTTTGTAATTTAGATATCATTCCAACAATATCCTTAACCAAATTTTTATTAAAGAAATTTTTATTAAAGAGAATAAAACATTTGCATACTCCTGAAGAATTCCCTGTGCCTTGGCATGCATTCACTGATCAACACTTTGGGAAAAGCCATTAATCAAACACTCTTATTACAAATCCACATGGTTGCACTTCATGATACTTCTTAATCTGAGCATCATCCCTCATAAATCATCCACAGAGAACACAGTCTGTCAGAGCACTTTCTAAAATAAAGAGAGACAAAATAATCTTGTCTAAAAAGATGAGTCTACGTGAAAGGATTTTGTTTTCAGAAAACCTACACTGTCTCCTCCAGATCCCATTTCCCATTACATGGCTTGATGACTCGCTCCTTCACTCTCAAGGCAGTCACTTAAACTCTCAGTTCTGTAGTCTGGGCATCTCACTTTTTTTTTTTCAAAAAAAATTATTTTATTTTATTCATTTGAGAGAGAGAGAAGTAGAGAAATAAAGAGAGAAAGAGAGAGAATGGACACTCCAGGGCTACTGTAAACAAACTCCAGACACATGGACCACTTTATACATCTGGCTTATGTGGGTCTTGGGGAATATAACCTGGGTCCTTTGGCTTTGCAGGCAAATGCCTTAACTGCTAAGCCATCTTTCCAGCCCGCATCTCATTTTTTCTAATTAAAGGGTTTATTTTCCTAACTCTATATTTGAAGTACCTCTTCAGTTCTTTACAAATTCTCAAAGATCATCAGTTGCCATTTAGTTATAACTGATGGCTCTTGATAGAAGGAGATGCTGGCATTATTTCAATCTTTTGGGACACTGTGCATCCAAACTTTGAGATAAATTACAGAAGGCAGGTATGTCTTGACTATTTTTCTCCCTTGGTCTCCCATTTCTTCTTCTTAATATTTATTTTACTCTTTTTAGTGGGCCATAAACCTTCACAGAAAAAACAGAAACACACTTAGAAAGTAAGCTGAGTTAAAGAGAAGTAAGCAACTTGGTTTCTTCTACTTAACAGTATAATGTCATCCATGCCAAGTGGTAGCCTTTATATGCTATTCTTGTTTCCTTTTAAAAACATTTTGGGGGGGCTGGAGAGATGGCTTAGTGGTTAAGGCCTGGGAAGCCTGTGGACCCAGGTTTGATTCTTCAGTTCCCATGTAAGCTAGATGCATAAGGTGGCACATGCATCTGGAGTTCACTTGCGGTGGATAGAGGGCCTGGAGCACCCATTCTTTTTCTCTATCTGCCTCTTTCTTTCTCTGTCCCCTCTCTCTCTCCTTTCTCTCCAATAAATAAGTAAAATATTAAAAAATATTTTTACTGGGCTGGAGAGATTGCTCAGAGGTTAAGGTACTTGCCTGTGAACCCTAAGGACTCATGTTTGACTCTCCAGGTCCCATGTAAACCAGACACGCAGCAATGTGAGTGCAAGGTTGCACATGCACACAAGGGGGCACATGTACCTGGAGTTTGATTGAAGTGACTGGTGGCCCTGACATGCCAATTCTCTCTCTTGGTTTTACACTCTTGCATAAAAAAAGGCATTCTGTTGAGCTTGCCTCTAAAAAAAATTTTTTTTGTTTGTTTTTTCAAGGTAGGGTCTCACTCTAGCTCAGGCTAACCTGGAATTCACTATGTAGTTTCAGGGTGGCCTCAAACTCCTGGTGATCCTCCTATTTCTGTCTCCCAAGTGCTGGGATTAAAGGCATGTGCCACCATGCCCAGCTAAAAATATATTTTTATATATTTATAAATATATATTATAATATATATAATTATATATATTATAGTAAGTTATAGCGAGGAGAGAGTGAGTAAGAGAGAAAGTGGGGAATGAGTGAGTGAGTATGAGTGTGTCAGGGCCTCTTGCCACTGTAAATGAAATCCAAACACATGCCCCACTTCATACATCCAGCTTTACATGGGTATGCAGGAAATCAAATCCAAGCTAACAGGCCTAGCAAGCAAGCAAGCACTTTTAACAACTGAGCCATGAACCACATCCTTATTTCTTTCACACACACACACACACACACACACACACACACACACACACACAAGAAAAAACCCTCTTTTCTTGCTACTAACCCCTGGTGAGCTCTAGCATCACTGGCTTACATCATTTCCACATATTTCCTCTTACCTTTTCAAATTATTTCACATTAAAATTATAACTGTATCATCTCTTATAAGCCTTCACTGTATATTTCTTTCCAATTTTTTCAAGACTCTTAAATATGAGCTCATTAGAGAATTTCTCATGCATTTAGGTCCATGACTCATATCTCCTCTTTCTCATCACTGCACATCCAGAGGTTAAACAATGCTTTTTGTAAATAGTGTAAATATATTAGGCTTTGTAGCTATACTGCCTCTGTTGTAAGTACTCAAGTCTGTCCTTTCAACACAAACACACTCACTCAAAATACTTGAACAGGTATGACCATGTTCTAATAAAATGACATTTATAGATACTTGATGAGTTTCATATAAATGTCACATATTATAAAACATATTTCTTGTGATTAACATATTTAATATATAGAACTATTCTTTGCTAGTGGTCCCTGTGAAAATAGTTACCTGGGTGGAATTCCCATGTGGCTTATAATCTGCTGATACTGCTATGTAGGAGTGAAAATGTACAATATATAGTGTAACCAGTAAAAAATTGGTTTTTCAGTTTGATAGGAAAATTTGCATTTTAAGCAAGTGTGGGACTTCAAAGGGTATACTTGCTATTTTAGCATTGGAAACTTGACTACAGGAAATGGTAAGAAGTCCTCAAGCACTGAGCACTCATCTCATGACAGTGTCTTTGTCACAAGGGCCATTCTCTTTCAGGCTGTCCTCCAAAGCCATACTCACCTTCCACTCTGTGACTGTTTCCTGTGTTTCTAAGCATCTGTTAATAACCTCACCATTCTCTCTACCATATTTCTCAGGGATGTGTATGATGTCATCTTCATAATTTTTCCTAAGAGGCTTCAAGCAGGATTTCTGATAGCCTACTTGCACATCTCAGAGTTCTTGAGAGGAATTCTATAAAGCCTTAAATTTAGTGTCTGCAATTAGTCTATATTTTCTTATTTTTTATTTTATTTTATTTATTTTTTTATTGACAACTTCTACACTTACTGACAATAAACAATGATAACTCCCTGCCCTTCCCCCTTTCCCCTTCATAACTCCTCTCTCCATCATATCCCCTCCCTCTCTCCATTAGTCTCTCTTTTAATTTGATGTCATCATCTTTGCTCCTATTATGAGGGTCTTGTAAAGGTATTGCTAGGCACTGAGAGGTCATGGATATCAAAGCCAATTTCTGTCTGGAAAGTTGCATTGTAAGGAGTGGTACCCTTCCTTTGGCTCTTACATTCTTTCTGCCACCTCTTCAGCAATGGACTCTGAGCCTTACAAGGTGTGAGAGAGATGTTTCAGTGCTGAACACTTTTCTGTCACTTCTTCTCAGTAGTGTGTTGCCTTTTGGGTCATCCCAGTGGTCACCACCATCTACCCAAAAGTGACAGTAGCATTAATATATGAATATGAATATTAAGTGTAGTGCTTTCAGGGCAGCTGGTGAGAATAATATATACATTTAGCCGGACAAGAGCAGACTTTATACCCCTAAGGTTCATGACCTCCCCTGCCATAGGCTTTTGATTAGGTTTTCAATACTAGGCATGTATTCCTTCCCAGAGAGCAGGCCTCCAGTCCAATTAGAGAGCAGTTGGCTTCCCCCAGAGCAGACATGGCACTATTGTACCCATTCAGCCATTTGGCCTGTCTGGCCAAACTTGAGGCTTCCAGTGTCCACTGTTTTCACTGCTGATGACTTCTGTCTCCCATAGGGCTGCATGCAGTGCAGCTTTTTCCAGCTTTCAGCTGGCTGGTCTACAAGGAGAAGGTTTTCTGCTCAGCACCAGCTTGATTTCTCAGTGACTTTGCCACCCAGGCATGTAAAGTCTTCAGCAATAGGGTATTACCAACTGGTATTCGTGGGAAACCAAGGGCCTTGACAATAGCCTGTAATGTTTTTGGAGACAACAGGGACCTCCTTGGCCAACAACTCACTGGAAGGTATCCCATCCCTGGCATTGAAAATTTTCTAATAATAATCTATGGCTACTGGATGTGCCATTATCCATAAAAGTATGCTTTCATATCTCTCATTCTGAATATCTTGAATTTTGATTGAAAACCCACCCCCACTCTTCACTTACTCAAGCTCTTCCCTTGGCCTCACTTAGGCCATTCCACTCCATGTAATCTGTTCTTCTACTTACATACATATAATACCATCCTCTAAAGTCCTTCTCTCTCCTCCCTCCTTTATCACCTTTTGCTAGCTTACTGGCCTCTGCTACTGAGCTTTGGTTCCAGCTCACACATA
Source organism: Orientallactaga sibirica (assembly GCA_036365145.1). Taxonomy (NCBI): domain Eukaryota; kingdom Metazoa; phylum Chordata; class Mammalia; order Rodentia; family Dipodidae; genus Orientallactaga; species Orientallactaga sibirica. The sequence continues at coordinate 36,939,458 of JAEOAD010000012.1, read as the reverse complement.
AGTCTAAACATTTGTAGCTAGGATCCACATATGAGAGACAACATGTGACGTTTGGATTTCTGGGCCTGGGTTACCTCACTTAGTATAATACTTTTCAGATTCTCCATTTCCTTGCAAATTTTATAATTTCTTCATCACTGAGTAGAACTGCATGGTGTTAATGTACCACATCTTTATTATCCATTCATCTGTGGAGGGACATCTAGGCTGGTTCCATTTCATAGCTATTGTGAATAAAGCAGCAATAAACATGGTTGTGCAAGTATCTCTAAGGTAGTGAGAAGAGTCATTAGGATATATACCTAAGAGTGCTATAGCTGCATCATATGGTAAATCTATTTTTAGCTGTCCCAAGAACCTCCACACTGATTTCCACAATGGCTGGACCAGATTGCATTCCCACCAACAACATAGAAGGGTTCCCCTTTTCCTGCATCCTTGCCAACACTTATTGTCATTTGTTTTCTTGATGATAGCCATTCTGGCAGGAGTGAGATAGAATGTCAAAGTAGTTTTAATTTGCATTTTCCTGATGGCTAAGGATGTAGATCACTTTTTTAGATGTTTATAAACAATCTGTATCTCTTCTATTGAGAACTCTATTTAGTTCCATAGCCCACTTTTTAATTGGGCTGTTTGATTTCTTATTGTTCTCTTTTTTAAGTTCTTTGTATATTCTGGATATTAATTCTCTGTCAGATGTATAGCTGGCAAAGATTTTCTCCTATTCTGTAGGTTGTCTCTTTGCTCTATTCACAGTGTCCTTTGCTGTACAAAAGCTTTGTGATTTCATGAGACCCTAGTGGTTGATTAGTGGTTTTATTTCCTGAGCAATTGGGGTTATATTCAGAAAGCCATTACCTATGCCAATATGTTTTCCTCTAGCAGTTTCAGAGTTACAGGTCTGATATTAAGGTCCCTAATCATCTGTATTTGATTCTTGTGCTTGGAGAAAGATAAGGATCTGTTTTCATCTTTCTACATATAGATATCTAATTTTCCCAGCACCACTTGTTGAAGAGGCTATCTTTTCTCCAATGAATATTTTTGGCATTTTTGTCAAAAATCAGATGGTTGTAGCTGCCTGGATTAACATCTGGGTCCTCTATTCTGTTCCATTCATCTATATGTCTGTCTTTGTTCTAGTACCATGCTGTTTTTTTACAATGGCTTTGTAATATAACTTAAAATTGGGTATCTAACTGCTTGGATCTCTGTACTTGTTATAGGTCTATTTAAATGGTTTATGTCATCTTGACTTAATTTTGGTAGGTCATATGAATCAAGGAAGTCATCCATTTCTTTCAGGTTTTCAAATTTAGAGGCATATATATTCTAAAAGTATGTCCTTATGATTTTCTGAATTTCTTTGGTATCTGTTGTAATGGTGTTTTTTTCATCACTAATTTTGTTAATTTTTGTGTCTTCTTTCTTGTGGCCAGATTTGCTAAGGGTTTATCAATCTTATTTATCCTTTCAATGAACCAACTCTTTGTTTCATTGATTCTTTGTAATTTTTTTTTTTGGTTTCTATTTCATTAATTTCTGCATGAATCTTTATTATTTCTTCCCATCTACTGATTTTGGTTTGCCTTGTTCTTCTTTTTCCAAGACCTTAAGGTGAAGCAGTAAAGTTTTTTCTTGTGAACTCTCTAATTTCTTAATATAGGCACTTAAAGCTATAAATTTCCCTCTTAGGACTGCCTTCTTTGTGTCCCAAAGGTTTTGGTATGTTGTATTCTCATCATCATTTGATTCTATGAATTTATTGATTTCATTTTTGATTCATTCAATGACTCATTCATCTTTCAATAGTGTACTATTTAGTCTCCATGAATTTCTATATGCTTTGTAGTTTTTCTTGTTGTTGATTTGTAGTTTAATCCCATTGTGGTCAGATAGAGTACAAGGGATTATTTCAGTTTTACTGTATTTGTTAAGAGTTGCTTTGTGTCCTAATATATGGTCTCTTTTGGAGAATGTTCCATGTGCTGCTGAGAAAAATGTATATTCTGCAGCATTTGGATGGAATGTTCTGTAGATATCTGTTAGATTCATTTGTTCCATGACATCATTTAATCCAGATGTATCTCTGTTTATTTTTTGCCAGGATGATCTGCCAATTGATGGGACTGAAGTATTGAAGTTACCCACTACAATTGTGTTTGGTGTTATCTGTGACCTTAAGTCTAATAGTATTTGTTTGATGAAATTGGGAGCTCCCATGTTAGGTATATATATATTTAGGATTGTAATGTCCTGTTGGAGTGTTCCTTTAATCAATATAAAGTGACTTTGTTTATCTTTCCTCACTAATGTTGGTTTGAAATCTATCTGTCAGATATTAGGATAGCAACCCCTGCTTGTTTCCTAGGTCCAATTTCTTGAAATAGCATTTTCCATCCTTTCACTGTAAGACAGTGTCTATCTTTTATTGAGAGATGAGTTTCCTGGTGGCAACAAACAGCAGGATCCTGCCTTTTAATCCAATCTGCAAGCCTCTGTCTTTTGGTTGGGGCATTGAGGTCATTGATATTAAGAGCTATTATTGAAAGATATGTGTTTATTCTCATCATTGTTCTTGTTTTGTAGTGCTTTCTATTTCTCTTTACTCTCTTGTTTTAACTGTTATTTGGGGATGGTTTCTTTTTTCCTGTTTCCTCATGTGTGTGCTTTACTTTCTCTTCAGCATGAAGGATTCCTTCAAGTGTTTTCTGTAGAGCTGGCTTACTTGTCATAAATTCCTCTAGCCTGTTTTTGTTGTGGAATGTCCTTATTTCTCCATCAGTTTGGATAGGTAGCTTTGCAGGATAAAGTTTTCTTGGTTAACAGTTGTTATGTTTCAGAACTTGGAATATATCATTCCAAGCCCTTCTGGCTTTTAAAGTTTATGTTGAGTAATCTTCTGTGATCCTGATGGGGCTTGTCTTTATAGATTACTTGTTTTTTCTCTCTAACTGCTTTCTATATATTTTCTTTGGTTCATGTGCTTAGTAGTTTAATTATAACATGGCTAGGGGAGGTACTTTCCAGGGTTTTTCTGTTTGGTGTTCTAAAGCTTCTTCATCTGCATTGACATTTCTTTTCCAATTTGGGGAAATTATTCTTCTATGATTTTGTTGGAAATGCCTACTAAACCTCTGATTGAAGTTCTTCTCCTTCTATTACACCTTGAATTCTTATGTTTAATCTTTTCATAGTGTCCTGGATATCTTGAAATTCCCATTCATACCTTCCTATTAGCTTGTCTTTCTCTTTGTTGGACTGTATTAGATCTGTCACCTAGTTTTCTAGTTTAGATATTCTGTTCTCCCCTTCATCCAATCTACTGGTGAGACTTTCCACCGAGTTTTTTCTTTGACAGACTATGTTTTTCAGTACTAGAATTTCCGCCTGGTTTTTCTTCAGTATTTCTATTTCCTTACTCATGTCTTGCAATAACCTCCTTATTTCATTAAGCTGGTTTTCTGTGTTCTCTTGGAATTCCTTTAGGAGTTTGTTTTCTTCTTTAATTCCTTTGTTTTCTTCTTTGATTTCTTTGAGTATAGATAAAATCATTAAAAAAATCTTTCTCAGGTGTTTCTTCTAAAACAATTTCATTGGGGGCCATTTCGGATGGATTTATAATTTTTTGTGGGATTGTATTGTCTTTATTCTTTGTGTTTCCTGTATTATAGTGTTGAGATTGTTGCATCCTGAGTTGATTTGATCCTCAGGTTTTCTAATTATCTGCGGTGCTTTTAGACTTGGAAATCCAACTTTATGTACCTTCAGAGTAGGAGTTTAAGGTGCCAAGTGTAGCTCTTGCACTCCAATCTGACCGCAGAAGTAATCCTAGGTGTTGAATTTGCCTGCTATTCAAGTATTCTTGTGGGCTGGATGGAGCAATTTACTGGCAAATTCTAAACTTCAACTGAGCAATCTACACATTCAATAAAAACCAGCACACAGTATGCAAGTATGGGGATTGAAGCAAACAGATAACCTTATAAAGCCACAATCCCTAAGGGTGTGTGAGTTACTGTACACCCTTAAGCCTGTCAGCTGGAGGTTGAGATTTCTGTTCTGAAATGGGTTCCAGGTCAGCCTGGGTCTGAATCTGATCCTGCCCCCAATAATGACAGAAGAAAAAGACAAAGGCCCTATGAATCTGAAAGCATTAAAGGCAACAGTAGTCAACCCCCAAATACAGCTTAATTGAGAAGGGTAAAGCCAACCAAGAATTTGTAACCCATACCTTGCCCTGACATAGAAAGAGAGGTTAGCTCTTCCAGTGCAGGCCTATATACCTGCTTTTTTTGTCAGTTGGCCTCATTACCTTTTGGGGTGGTTTCAAATCTCACCAATGCTGAGTGCCCACCTTGATCCCTCTGTGTTGTTCTGTGGAGCTGGTGTTGTGATTATCTGTGCTGGAGGCCCTGCTACTGGGAGCTGAATGTGTTCTCTGGAGGGTTGTGGATCTGTCAGTTGGGGGATGGGAGAGTGCAGAAAGCCTGGAGCTGTCCTGGAACTGCTCATCTGGACCCAGTTGTGTCCTGCTGTCTCCCCTTCATATTTCTTGGCTTTGCAAGGAGGCTGATGATGTTGGAACATCCCCTTGTTTGGTGTCTGCTCCACAGCTGGGTGATGGGTGGGTGCGCAGATATGAGTGGATCCCACAGATCAGGTCTGGGTCTGCTAGCTCCTTAGTGGGATTCTGGCCAGTTTCCTCCTTTCTGATAGATATTAGTCTTTCCTGCTTCTCCACTGTGGCCAATAAAAACCTATACACCTTCACTTTTCAGACGAAGAGTATATTTTGCTGTGGTTTTGCTCAAATCCCTCCCTGGGATGGATTTGTGTGACTCTTATGTAGCCATCTTACCCAGAAGTCCACTTTTTTATTTTTGAGAGAGACAGAGACAGAGAAAAAAAAAAGGGGGAGGGAGAGTGAAAGGGAAAATGGGTGCACTAGGACCTTTCAGCAGCTGTGAATGAACTCCAGATACATACACCCCCTTGTACACATGTGCAACATTGCATTCTTGTGTCACTGTGTGTCTGGCTATGTGGGACTCAGAGATTTGAACATGCATTCTTATTCTTCTCAGGCAAACACCTTAATTGCTAAGCCATCTTTCCAGCCCTAGTCTGTATTTTTAATGTATATCATTAACCATTCATTGTGGATAGAGAAAAGTCAAATAATAACAAAAATTTTAGATGAAGATTGCAAAATGAGCACATTCTTGTAGCCATGAATTTGTTTTCAATAGATTTTTCCCTTAAATATTATTCTCTTGCCTTCTAGTATTTTACATTAGAATGGCATATTGCTGAAGTTTATTGGGTTCCTTTCCAAATTCTTTCCTTTACAAGGTTAAAAATGCATTTAAAGAATGTGGTGGTTTGAATACCAAATGTTCCCATAGCCCATTGAATTTGTGATTAAGCCTTATCCATATGCCCCAGCTAGTGGAGCCTTTGGGAGGTAGAGCCTTGTTGGAGGGGGTGTACTGCTGGGGATAGGCCTTGTGGTATAATATCCAGCCTTGCTCACTCCACTGAGTTCATTCTCCTTGCTGGTGTTGTAATGTGACGTTTGGTTGTCTGGTCCTGCCATGATGAAAACTTCCCCTTGGAACTTTAAGATGGAAATTTGCTTCTAGTTAGGTATTTTGTTCCAGCAATAAATGAGGAAATAACTACTACAAAGAATAATAAATTCTGAAAGCCATGAAAATGTGCTGTTACATTTTATACTAATATACATATATTCAAAGCAACTGTTTTGCATCTATACATTTAAATCAACAAACATTTGGGATCACTCACTTCTCGTCAGCGTTACGTTAGATGCAATAATACTTTATTAGCCCTTTGGGGATCTAAATGCCTTGATGCCAGTCTCATCAGTATAGCTCATAAGCTTGAAGAGGGCTATGGTCTTTGACGTCAGATAGATTTGCACTCTTAAAAGTGATCTTGGACAAAGCAGTTATTATTATTTAAGATAATGGTAAAAATACCACATCACACACATATATATTTGCATATTACACCTATGTAAACCAGAGGGAAGTGAATAATTTTAAGGGTGGACTTCAAAACTTTTGGTAAATAAATGGAATTAGGAAAGAGTTTTAGGGGCTGGAAAGATTGCTCAGTGGTTAAAGCTGCTTGTTTGCAATGTACAAAGTGGCTCATGCATCTGGAGTTCATTTACAGTGGCAGTAGACCCTGGTGCCCACACTCAATCTCTCTCTCTCTGCCTATTTCTCTCTGTCTTAAATAAATAAATATATAAGTAAAAATTTTAAATGTAAAGAGCTTTAAAGGGTGTATGGGAGGGCCTGGGGAGATGGATCAGCAATTAAAGGCACTTGCTTGCAAAGCCTGTTAGACAAAGTTTGATTGCCAGATACCCATGCAAAGCCAGGCATAAACAGTGGCACATACATCTGGAATTCATTTTCAGTGGCAAGAAATCCTAGAGTACCCATAAACATATACATGTTCAAAACATGATTTTTAAAAAGATGTCTGGGAATCTAGAAAGTGAAGCTAAGGTAGATCTGGTAAAAAGAATATTTCCTGACATAGATAAAACATGACAAATTTAAAAGTACTTATGCCTTATTATTTGCCTTGTTCAATTAACACAATTGTCATTTCTATGGCTTTGTGTAAATATGCATCTTGCTGTTTATGTCTCATGAAATACCCAAGTGAAAATACTTTGAAAATGTTATGATGTGATAATAGTCCAACATGTACATTTTAACTCATTGTTCTATGTAGTTAACAAAAATTGATTTTTAAAGCAAATCATCAAGGATTTCTACACATTAGACTCACTTTTATTCAATAAAAGCTTAACTTTTTTTTTTTTGCTAAATTTATATTCAATTCTTGCAGAGCCTTAAATCTATTTTATTGCTTTCTGTCAAACTGGGTTTAATTTCATTTCACAGTTGGACAAATAGCTTAGATGCCAGGGAAATTCGTGTTCACTACTGAATACAGTGTCTCCAAAAGGGCTATTCCTGGAAAAACACGGCAATTTGTTCAAATGTTCCTTGATTTTTGTTTCTAAATACTGTCTCATAGGCCCATTTCTAGTTCCTGCGGAAGATAGGGAGGGAGACTGAATCAAAACTGTGCTTATGAAAATGCCATAGGGAAATCTCTTACTTTGTAACCTTATTTATAAATACAAATAATTAAGTCCACGAAGACGCTTGCTGCCATGGTTTGGACGAGAGTCCTCTTCAGGACCACATGGAAAAGCTCCGTCAGGCAGTATCGGGAGACAGTGCCAGGATCAGCGAGTGGGACTTTCCTCAGTCTGTGACCAGGCGCTCCAACCCAGGCATGTTTGTCAGAATGCTGGCCTACGCTTTCCTGCCCCAGGAGCATCAGTCCCTTTGGATCTTGTGCTCTGGGCATCATGCCAGAGGTGATTAGGAAGCTGGAGTAATCCAAGCCCACAGTGTCATATAACACAGCTTCTGCCAGAGAATAGATGCACACACAAGGCAGATTTGGAGTTTTATCTTTGCGTTGCTATTATGGGTGTTTGTAAGGTGCTCTATGCCTTCAGCCCTGGTTCTTGGAGAGATCATGGAACTGTCTAGGTAGCTCACTTTGGGATTAACAGTAGCAAGTAACTGAGAACATTCTCATTATGAAACTAAATGTCCTGCTCTCTCTATGAAATAATTCGATCTCAGTGAAAACATGATGGGTTAGGGTGAGAGTACTTATTTCACCTGCTGCAGCTTTAGAAGTGAAGAAACTTACACCCCACTGCCCCTCCAAAGGAAAAACAAGATCGGGGATGCCTCACCCAAGGGAATGAATAAAAGATATTTTGACGCTATGTTTTTTTCTGAGTAAACGTTAATCCTAAAAAGCTGTTTTCAGTCAACCCTTCCTTAAGTTAAATATGACTTTGATGTCATATTGTTGCAGTCTCCATTACAGTAAAGGTGACTAAAGGCTAATTTTTTCCTAATGAAGGATTCTACTTCCTCTCCTTTTTCTTCCTCTCTCCTCCACACTTTTTTTTTTTTTTAAAAAAACTTTTTTTTTTTGGAGAGAGACATAGAGAGAGGGAGAGGCAGAGAGAGAGAGAGAGAGAAAAAAAAAGGGCACGCCAGCAGCCTCTCAGCCCCTGTGAACGCACTCCAGATGTGTCCGCCCCCTTGTGGGTAAGTGCAGCATTACACCCTTGCGTCACTGCATCTGGCTAAAGGTGGAACCTGGAGATTGGAACCAGCGTTCTTAGCCCTAGCAGGCAGGCGCCTTAACCGTTTTTTGGAGGTAGAGTTTTACTCTAGCCCAGGCTGACCTGGAAATTGCTCTGTAGGCTGGCCTTGAACTCACAGTGATCCTCCTGCCTCTGCTTGCTGAGTGCTGGGATTAAAGGCGTGCACTACCATGTCTGGCCTGGTGAAGGATTTTGTATGGAAGGATTACCATTATGTTTCTGACCCTTTTGTTGTTATTTAAAAAATAAAAAAAGCACTTGTGACTAGTAAGAAGTTTATTATTCTTGTTGATTAGAAAGCACAAACAACATGGCCTCAGCATGTGGAAAGGGCTAAGAGCTATTGCAAAACATAGTGGAGAAGCAGAAGAGGAGATGATCACATGCAGTAGTCAAGCACCCAGGGTGACTGTGCTTGATAGCATCCTGCTCCAGAGATAAATAATTCAGTCACAGGAGCCCCACCCCACTCCTGGGAGATTGACATTGATTCTTCTTTTAAAAAAATTTATTTATTTATTGGCAAGCAGAGAGATATAGAAGAGAGACAGATAGAGAGAGAATGGGCACACCAGAGTCTCTAGCCACTGCAAACAAACTCCAGACACACATACCACCTTGTGCATCTGGCTTACATGGGTCCTGGGGAATTGAACCTGGGTCCTTTGGCTTTGCAGGCAAACGCCTCAACCTCTAAGCCATCTTTCCAGCCCCAGGCATTCATTCTTTATGAAGGTAGTGCTCCCATGACCTGATCACCTACTTCTGGATCCTCCCTCTTAAAGGTTCTGCCTCCTCTTAGCACAGCCACCCTGGGGACCAAGCTCCTGACACATGAACCTCTGAGAGATAGAACACATTCAAACCAAACCACTTTACTCATCCAACTTTCAAACTCTAGAAACAGAAAAGCAGGGAACGAAACAGTGAGTACCTGCTCATAGAACTGCCTGGTATTTGGGGATTATTTTTACAAAATACTTCAGTTGATGTCATGCTCTTATCTACCTCTTTCTCTCAAAATATGATGGTGTCAAAGCACTCTGGTTTATTTGGGGACTCTAGTCAACAGGAGGACAGACTTATTCATTCCGATTTTACTTTATGCACTTTTTTTGAGTGACTAGTGCCTTAAAAATAAATGTCATGGGAAGTAACTATTTAACATTGTGAAATGTTTAATATTCTTTCTGATTCCATTTTCTAAAATTTTCTTTGGAAATGTAGTTCTGAGGACTCTGAGTCTACATCTCATAATCTTTTTTTTTTATTTATTAAAAGTATGCTTTGTATGGACACATCATGTGTTGGTACCATCATTTCCCTCCTCCCTGCCCTTTGCAAGAAAGGGAAGGAATTCTTTAACAAGGCAGTGGACCCCCACAATCACAGTATTTGGAAATCCTAGGTATAAAGAAAACTAATTTTCTTCTTGGTTTCCAATTTTTTTCACCATGTGCTATCAGCTCTGTTTTCCATGACGAGCCCACTTGCTGAGTACATGTAATCCCAGAGGTGAAAGAGTTGATCATCCTGCCTGCTCACACAGTACTCACACAGTACTTGTTGCTGTTGACCCTCAGTACTGGTTGCCATGACACTTGCTTCCAGTCTTCTCAGAAAGAACTGCTTGTTCTTTAAAGGTGAGCTCTAAAGATGTAATTTGTGTACAGGTTATGATACTGAGAGTTGGCTGACAGTAGTTATTCCTAAAAATATTTCTTGGGCTACAGTGGTTAAGCGATTGCCTGTGAAGCCTAAGGACCCTGGTTTGAGGCTCAATTCTCCAGGACTCACATAAGCCAGATGCATTTGGTGGTGAATGCATCTGGAGTTTGTTTGCAATGGCTAGAGGCCCTGGTGCACCCATTCTCTCTCTCTCTCTCTTTCTCTGTCTCTAATAAATAAGTAAAAGAAATAAAAAAAGAAAAAGAAAAAACTGTCCTTGTGATGTGCTTTTGAAAAAGAAATTTCTTAAAGAAAAAGCCAAAACTCAACCTGAATAAATCACTTGGTGGTATTTTTCTCAAGAGGGCCACAAATGTGATAAGAATAAGTATTTTGAGCCATAATATAAAGATTGCATGGGCTATGTACAGCATGTAAATAACTGTGTATAAAAGTACAAACCTACACATGAAAATTTCATGAATATTAAATGCAAATATCATCTTGCTTTTAAGTTGTTATTTACACAATGGAGTTTTATTTGCGGTAAAGAAAAATAAAATTAAGGAATTTGCAGGGAAATGGATGGATCTGGAAAGGATTATACTAAGTGAGGTAACCCAGGCACAGAAAGCCAAATGTCACATGTTCTCTCTCATATGTGGATACTAGCTACAAATGTATAGACTTGTGTGTGAACTGGAACCAAAAATCGGTAGCAGAGGCCAGTAAGCTAGTAAAAGGCTATAATGGAGGGAGGAGAAGGAAGGACTTTAGGGGATGATATTGTATATATGCAAGTAGAAGAGCAGATTACAGGGAGTGGAATGGCCTAAGTGAGGCCAGGGGAAGAGCTTGAGTAAGTGAAGAGTGTGGGTGGGTTTCAATCAAAATTCAAGATATTCTGAATAAGACAGTGTGAGTACTTGAGTTTGAATCTATAGAAGCAATGGGCAGCTTCTATGTTTCCCAAAATGAGCAGTGGAGACAGGAAGTTTATGGGCCAGCTTGCCTGGCATTCATAGACCTGCTTCAAACAAGATGCAAGGTGAGTACCAACACTCACATTTTCTTTGGACCTGAGAGATGGCTTAGATGAGCCGTGGCAAACATACTCCCCCAATGCAAACACACATGCGTATATTAGAGAGAAAGATACTTAAAAACAGTGAGAGCTAAATTTTGTAAATGATTCTAATGTATTCAATTACCTATGATTAGCATGATTTCTATTACTTTGAGGTTGCATGTTCTTATTTCTTTTCAGTTCCATGAGAATGAAACCAATGAAACCATTTAGCTTCTGAGAATAGTTGGGTCCATTTCTGAACCATGAGGCTGAACACTGCTACTGAGAGAGGAAATAACATTGGTTCCATTCCTGAACTCTAAAGTTGAATATTGCTATTGAGAAGACAAGTAGGCATTTAGAGGAAAGGTTACCTGTTTCAGAATACTGACAGTATTGCTAATTCCTTGAAATCTCTTTCTGATTCCTGGAGAAGAGCACGCAATCCCATTGTAAGATTGCTGATGGTATAGCACAGCCTCGTGGCTCCTTCCAACAAAAGACTTAACAATGTGTGTCTGATGCAGTGTGAAGTACGGTACATGCAAGCTTCCATTTCATCTTTTACAAACCAACTTAGGGCTAGAGAGATGGCTTAGTGGTTAAGGTGCTTGCCAGCAAAGCTGAAGGACCAGGTTTCCCAGTACCCATGTAAAGCCATATGCACAAGGTGGTACATGTGTCTGGAGTTCATTTGCAGTGACTGGAGGCCCTGGCACACCTATTCTCCACCCCACCCTCTCCCTGCCATCTTTCTGTTGAATAAATATATAAAATAAAGATCCTTTAATTTTTTTAAAAATTTTATTGACAACTTCTATACTTACAGACAATAAACCATGATATTTCCCTCCTGCCCCCCTTTTCCCTTCAGAACTCCAATCTCCATTGTTGGGAATTGCTAAACACGGGCTGGGACTGTGAGGAAGCTGTCCTGGACTGTTGGACATGTCCAGGGACCTTGGGTTGTGGGGTTGCAGCTGGTTTTATCATAGGGAACCCACCCTGGCGATGGAGACTGGGCCTCCCTGATCTCAGGCAAGGTTGTATTGTGCCCTATCTTTGCCCAGAATGGGCAGAACTGACGGGCCCTCCCCTCTATCCCAAAAGCATCTGACCATTCCATAGTCAGGCTTTGCGCCCCCCACCCCCCCCCACAGTTCCTGACTTTGTGGCTAGCTGCCCAAGAGACCCATAAACAGTCTCCCTGCAGCTGTAGCCATCTAATATGTGGCTGAAGTCCCGAAGCTTTTCCTGCCACTTCTGTTATCTCCCTTGGAGCTCCTCCCTCGTGACTTCTGTCTTCCAACACCAGCCAATTAAATAGCAACCCATAAACCTATGTATCCAATCACCTTATAGTCTATATGTGCCTTCTCAACTTTTCTCAAGTGTTTATAAACCCACTCCTCTTTTGAATAAACTAGAGTGTGCTATCCATCAGTCTGCCTCCCGGGTGGTTCATTGCACTTGCACTCACCCACTCCAGGACCCTGCTTCCCCCCAACTCCTCTTGTGCCCCAGGACATTGGTGGCCAACGACCCCTGGGAATAGGGAGGACCCACACTCCCTCATGTCCCTACCCCTCTCTCCATTAGTCTTTTAATTTGATGTCATGATCTTTTTTTCCTATTATGAGGGTCTTGTGAAGGTATTGCTAGGCACTGTGAAGTCATGGATATTGAGGCCAATTTCTGCCTGGACAGTTGCATTGTAAGGAGTGGTACCCTCCTTTGTCTCTTACATTCTTTCTGACACCTCTTCTGAAATGGACCCTGAGCCTTGGATGAAACAGAGATGTTTCAGTGCTGGGCACTCCTCCATCCCTTCCCAGCACTGTGTTGCCTTTTGGGTCATCCCAATGGTCATTGCCATCTGAAGAGAGAAGCTTCTCTAACCAAAATTGAGTCTACTCTTTATCATATCCCCTCCTTCTCTTAATTAGTTTCTCTTATTTTGATGTCATCATCTTTTCCTCCTATTATGAGGGTCTTGTGTAGGTAGTGCCAGGCACTTCAAGATTATGGCTATCCAGACTATTTTGTGTCTGGAAGATTGCATTGTAAGCAGTCCTATCCTTTCTTTGGCTCTTAAATTCTTTCTGCCACCTCTTCTGTAATGAGCCTTGGAAAGTGTGATAGAGATGTCTCAGTGCTGAGCACTCCTCTGTCACTTCTTCCCATAACTATGGTGCCTTCTGAGTCATCCCAAGGTCACCACCATCTGAAAAGAGAAGCTTCTCTAACCAAAAGTGAGAGTAGCATTAATATATGGGTATGAACATTAAGTAAAGTGCTTATAGGGTAGTTTGGTGAGCATAGTATATACATTGAGCAAGACAAGAGCAGGTGGTACACCCCAAGGCTCATGACCTCCCCTACAATAAGTTTTGACTAGGTTTTCAGTACCAGGTATGCAGTCCCTCCCATAGAACAGGCCTCCAGTCCAATTACAGAGCAGTTGGTTTTCAGACATGTCACTCTTGCAACCTATTGGATCATTTGGTCTGAAAATGGAGTTTTTATTTAGCTGTACATGTAGCTGGTGGCCAAAATTTCAGAGATCTTCTGTCTGCTGTAGCAGAGACATGGAGAGGCAGATGTGACATGCCTGATGATGCTTGGACTAAGGAAACCTGGTTTTGCATATTCCATTCCTGTGAATTATAGTACCTTAGGAGGGGGGAAAGGCACTTAACTGCCCCAGGGTGTCTATGGAATCCCAGGCACAAGGCCAAGAAGGTACATATGACTGAAATATAAATGACACCTTATTGTATTACTTTCCCTGGACAATACATGAACACACATAAGTATCCCAGATAGGGTACCAACCATAGACTGAAGACATGATTCTACCCAAGTCTAGCTTGGTGAAGCAATGCGTTTGACTATGGTTACTTAAAGACATGGATGATGAGTAACTTATAGGAAAGAGATGGTCAACTTACATACAGTTACCCTCAAAAACGAGTATCCCTCATTCCTTCTCCATGGGAATGTTAGTGGACCCAATCTTGTGAGGGTCTTGTGCAGGAAATCATAGATGCTCCATTTCAGGATGGCATGCCGGGAAGACAGGGCTCCATGCTACATCCCTGAAATGGAGATGATGACTGTTCTTACAGTGTTGTTCACAGGATGGAAAGAGATAATAGGAAGCATATTATTTCATCTATTTTAGGATTATTTCTTCATATCAGAATTATTAATTTCTATTTGAAGCTGTCTTATGAAATATAGCATACCTTTAGGGCAATACAAAAACAAATATGCTCAATTAAGTGAAATATTAAAAAATAAACATATGTAACTGTAAGATAGCCTGGCAGATAGACAGAGATAGATTATAGATAGCTCCATCACCCAGGCATTTCCTCTCTCAGAGAAAACCTCTCCCTCCCTCTTAAGGAGCCACTTCTTATATAGTTACTATTTTGTTGTATATATTCACATAAATATGCATCCTGAAAATTATGATGTTATTTAGCCCAATGTGAATTTTAATCTATTATTAATCTTTTATTTACTGCTTTATTAATTTATATTGCTGTATGATATTCACTTGAATAATATAAGACTTTTTTTTCTCTATTGTTGACAGACACTTGGTTTGTTTCCACTGTCTGCCAATCACAGATAAGATTACCATGAGCATTCTTGTACATGTATTCTGATACCTGCTAGTCTATGTTCTTATAGAGTTTACATACTTAGCAGAATCACTGAGTTGTATAACACCTTTGACTTCATATGCGCTAGACAATATCTCTTTTCTAAAATGGTTGTGCTAATTTAAGTTCTAATCAACAGTGAATAATATCTGCTTTTACACCACTTTCTTATTTGCAAATAAAGCACTGCATGGTTACCATGCACAATATGTTGTTCTGAAATACTCATACATATAGAATGGCTAAATCAAGCTAATTAACGTTATGATACAGCTATTTCATTTTTGTAATGAGAAAATAAAATGTACTCTCTTGGCAAGTTTCTAAAATATATTGTTATTAACTGTAGTTACCATGTTGTTCAATTGATTTCCTGAATTTGTTCCTACTATACAACTCGAGTTTTATTCCCTTTGACCAATATCAGTGCTACTTCTGACACCTTATTAATTTTTATCTCCTTATTTACTCAGTTACTGAAGTATGAATGTTAGAATTTCTCCATATTGTAATGATTTGCCCATTTCACTATGCAACTATATCAATTTTTGTTTCATATATTTTCAGACTATTATTAAGTATCTAAAAGTTTACGTTTGTTTCTGTATTCCTTATGCACTGAAATTCTTATCATAGTGGAATGTCTTTTATTTTTTTAATTTTTTTATAGTTTATTTTTATTTTGGAGAGAGACAGAGAGACACAGAGAAATAGGGAGAGGAAGACAGATAGAGATGGGCCCACCAGCATCCTCTCAGCCACTGCGAACGAAATCCTGATGCGTGCGCCCCCTTGTGGGCAAGTGCAGCATTGCGCCCTTGCATCACTTTGCATCTGGCTAAATGTGGGACCTGGAGATTGGAACTGACGTTCTTTAGGCTTAGCAGGCAGGCGCCTTAACCACTAAGCCATCTCTCCAGCCCTGTCTTTTATTTTTATTAGCATTTTCATCACAACACATATTTTGTCTACTATTCATGTGGTGACACCATCAATGATTAGGTTATTTGCCTTATCATCGTATATTCTTTTGTTTTTGTATATACCATGTTCATATTTATTAGATGCGTGGATGGAGTTTTTTTAATAATATTTTATTTATTTATTTGATGGAAGAGGGGAGGAGAACAGGCATGCCAGGGCCTCTTGTCACTGCAAATGAACTCATACACCACATTGTGCAACTGGCTTATGTGGGACTGGGGATCAAACCTGGATCCTTAGGCTTGGCAGGCAAGTGCCTTAACTGCTAAGCCATCTCTCCAGCCTGGAGGTAGTTTTAATAAACAGTGTCTACTTGTTATTTCTGAAAATTTTTGCCTTTTAATAGGATTGTTAGGTTTACATTTTATGTTGTTTTGGAGTCATTAGTTTTATATCAGTTATGCACGTATTGTCTTTCCACCTCAAATGTATTCTTCATCACCATTCTTGTGCTATCAGAACATTTCTACCTTGACAGCTGGAACAACACTAAGGTGGCTCAGCAGAAGTCACTGGAGGGAAAATAAAAGGATGCAGTGGTCAAATGCACAGAGCATCGCCCCATGGACCGCTTTCCATGGCACTGAGAGGGAAGCATCAGGGAGTTTTGCCATTGAGCACATCAGCAAACTTCTCTGCCACCCCATGGGCCACCTCTCCTCAACAGCTGGACTTCTTCTCTGGGGAAAAGGAAGAGCTTCCAGAGTCTTTCTGCTTTGGATGACAAGTCTTGGTCCATGTGGTAGGCTAGTACTTAATCAACTCTTGTATTATTTACAGTTATTTCCCTCATATAGATATTTCTCTAGTATATACTTAAATATTTTTTATATTAAACCTTACCTGTTCAAAACATGGTGCGGTTTGTTTCTCTGGAGTGGGCTTAAATCCTCTATTGCACTCTTTGGTTTCAATTTGGTTCTCTTGTTACATGGAGCTTTTTGTTATCCTATATCTCTATTTATTAGTCTGGTAACTCTACAAACTCTCCTGATTTCTATGGTGAGGCAAATGATTTCATCATGCATCCTTGATTTATAAAACTTGGTATTTTTGCACTTTATTTGGTAGATACAGGACTTCTGAACCATTTAATTCCCTTTAATCCCCTATAAATTTCTCTAAATATGATTATTATAAATTTTAATTCTGTATGACTTTTTAATGAAGTCATTACAACACTTCATTATTACTATTTTATATAGTCAATAGTCATTCAGATTTGCCTAGAAATTTTCACTTGTATGGCTCACATTTTATTTTTCTACACTTTGGAGCTTTTGAGTAATTATTTTTTTGCTTGCTTGTTGTTTATTTCTGTCCTGGAAAACATTGTTTGTTTCCATGCCTGTAGATTTGTTGCTGACACATCACTCTAGCTTTTACTTGCCTTGAAGTGATTTGATTTTATCCACACTGGCTGTTTTTTTTCCTAGTGGAAAATTTTAGCTCATCAATCATTTTCTTTAATCACTTTGATGATACTGTGTCATTCTCTTCTGACTTTTGTCATTTCTTGGAAAATCAGTTGTCAATAAAGTTCAAGTCTTTTGAAGATAATCTGTATTTTTTAAAGCTTTATGACTGTTTTTAAGATTTCCCTTCTTGTAGTTCTGCTATGGAATTTCGGTGTGAGGTATCAGACATAAATTTATTCTCTGGCTTGACTTTGGTTTCATTGGGCTTTGTAAGTATTTGGTCTTTAAAAAAGGTTTAAAATTCTGCTACTTTTCTTATTTTGCCTTCATTTCAAGGACCATCCATGCATGTTAGGTATTTTCATTATGTGTCCTGTTTTTCCTCCCTTCTCTTGCATGTCCATCTATGAATTTCTTCATACTTTATTCTAAATATTGACCTCTGACTGGTAATCTTGTTATTATTTCTCTCTTTATATTTATTTTATTTACAATTAATCACACCCAACAAGTTATTAAATTTAAGTATTAAGTTTTACTTTTATTAGGAAATTGCAGCTATTTGACAGATTTTCAGTAATGTCCTTTTTATCATTAATGATATCTACTTTGAAGCCTATGGTGATTAACTCCATGAACTTCTGTTGCTGTTTATATTGCATGTTGTTCTCTTGCCTGTTTCCTGTTGACTTTTTTTGTGTCTTTTTGGTTATTTGTTATATACAGAATATTATATATATATATAATTGTTTATATATAAGAATTATAAAAATATTATATGGCTCCAAATTTGAGATAAATTTGCTTCTGTATGCCTCTGAAGATACCATGTGGGATCACTGCAGACCAGTTTCAAAAATTTGAATAAGTTTAACTTGAACCTTAGACACAGAAAGAACAAGTCTATTTGGTTTATTCTTACTTCCACAGGGTAGTCTTGGAGCATGACTTGATATCAAATACTTATTCTTCTAATTCCATGATGTAGTCAAAATGGTGGTAATGTCATAGTATTTTTTATACATTTGGCAGAAAGCTATGCTCACAATGAGTTTATCTTGCAAACAACCAATCCTATAATTATTCTCTTGTCAGCATTCTGACGCTTAAAGTAAAATGATTTTACCTCATTTTCTCAACTCTTGTCACTGCGAAGACTGCATTAAATTGTATTCTTATAGCTCTCCATGACCTTCATTTCTTTCTATATCTCTGCCTTCCACTTACAATTAATTTTCTCCCCACTGATTAATATATTTTTGGACATTATGTGTGGGTGTGATATGGGTGGTGTGTATACATGTGGTGTATGCATATGTGTGAGCAAATGCATTCCCCATGCACAAATGTAAAGAGATAGAGGATGAAGTCTGTTGTCCTCTTCTATTGCTCTTCTGCTTTATTTCCTTGAAATTGGGTCCCTCACTCAACCTCACACTTGCATCATTTTTCAATTAGATTGGCTGACTGAGAGCCCCAGTGATCCTCTTGCCTCTGACCCCTCAGCAATGGGTGACAGCATTGGTCATGCCTGGTTTTTTTGTTTTTTTTTTTTTTTGCGGTAGGGTCTCACTCTGGTCCAGGCTGACCTGGAATTAGCTATGTAATCTCAGGGTGGCCTCGAACTCATGGCAATCCTCCTACCTCTGTCTCCCGAGTGCTGGGATTAAAGGCGTGCACCACCACACCCTGCTCTGTTTTTTTTAATTAATCAATTAATTTATTTATTTGAGGGAAGGAGGGAGAGAGGGAGGGAGAGAGAGAGGCAGATAGAGAATGAAAGAGAGAATGGGCCCACCAGAGCCTTTAGCCACTGCAAACGAACTCCAGACCTATACGCCACCTTGTGCATCTGGCTTATGTGGTACTGGGGAACCAAACCTTGGTCCTTAGGGTTCACAGCCAAGCACCTTACCCACTGAGCCATCTCTCCAGCCCAAGACCTAGATTTTTTTATGAGTACTGGGAACAGAATTCAGGTTCGCAGGCTTCTGTACACAGTAAGCACTCTTACCTTCTAAGCCACTGCCCCAGCTCCCTGAAGAGTATTGTTTTGCAAATGATTTTTTTTTTACTTTGAAAATATCCTAAGTTTGCCACTGAAAGCATGAGAGAGAGGGTGAGCAAAGTGACTGGAATAGAAAGTACTTATTCTTGGGTGTGTGTGCTGTGTGTGGCTGCCATGAAGGTGGGCTCCTCATTACACTGTGCAATGTGAGTGTCTTGCCTGCCACATCCTAATTCCAGCCTCTGATTTCACTTTTGAAAGTTATTTTCCATGAATATAGAATTCTAGTTTAGAAGTTTTTATTCCTTCAGTTCATGGAAGAATTACCATTTGATTGCCATCTGGTTTTTCTTATTGCTATTTGAAAAGCTAGCTGTCTGTATAATTATTTTCATTTTAAGGGAGCACATCTTTTCTGACTACTGGAAGATTTGTTTTTCGGCCTTCTTTTTGCCCCTGTACACAGCTTCATTATGGGGTACCTATGTTTGGGTTTCTTTTCATATGTGCTATTTGAATTGGTCAGGCGTATTAAATTTATGAATCTATGTTTTCAACAATTTTGAAAATTCTTTGCCATTGTCTCTTCAATGCTTGGTTATCACTTTCTCTACTTTTTATTATTTTGTCCCCCTGTGCTTAACTTTTGACATTGTTATATTTTCTAGTTCAGTATTTTTGATTTTGGTAGACCTAATCAGTTTTCTTATTCATTCATCAAATTCTTAATTTTTGTTATTACAGATTTAAATTTTGTAATTTTTATTTAATGCTTTCCTGAATCTTCAGTATAACTTATTTTTTTATTTTTTATTCGTTTTTTTGTTTGTTTGTTTGTTTTGTCTTGAAACAGGGTCTTGTTGGATGGTATCCCAGGCTGGCCTGGAATTCCTAATCATCTTGCCTCAGCTTCTGTTTCCTGGGATTATAGACATGCCTAGTGTAACTGCTTACAGATTAGATATTTTTCTGCTGACAGTTCCAAACGTATTTCCATGTCCTTGAGTATTGAAGGCATAATTACTGTTCAGCCTAGAGTTCTCTTTGTTTTCTTTCCGGCATCAAACTTGTTTCCTCATACAGCTTCTCATCTTTACTAATATCCCAGCCATTGAATGGAAAATTGGTTTATAGTAAGATTGTGAGGACAGATCACCACATTTTCCTCAGACATACCTTTTATTTCTGCCAGGTACTTGAATTGATCCAAGACTTAAGACACCTGGATGACTTAAAAGGAGACTTTATTCCATGTGAGAGCTGATTTGATTTCATCTTATACTTCTGTAAAGATGAATAAAGATGGAGAGGCAACAGTGTCCCCATCCTTGTTGGACCTCGGATTCTGATTTTTGTACTCAGCTTCTTAAGCCTGCTCTGAATCACCTCTGCCACGCTGGAAGTATGCCTAGGGAAAAAGTCTCAGACCTGAGGCCTATGGTTCTGGATTCTTCTATTACCCACATACTCACCAGCAATTCATCACAATCTGATTCAATCATTAATGCTTTCTAGAAGGAATTTTCAAAATGTCCTCTATTTTATTTTAGCTATGTTCAGTAATTAAATCTGTCATACCAGCACTGGGATTATATTGGTTGGTTGATTTGTTGTTTAATTTATCTTTCAAGGGTCTAGTAATACTTTATTTCAGATACTATTACAAGTGCTTTATAATACTAATTCACCAAATCATACCAACCCTGAAAGATAAGCATTATTATCATCGACACTTGCAAATGAAGAAATGAGGCTTAGAGAAGCTAAGCAGCTATCTTCAAGTCCCCAGGAAGTAAGGAAGAGCAACGGGTTCTTTACCAAGGTAGTCTGCTCCAGAGCCCATACTCATAACCATGAGCTTTGGCTTCTCTTCCAGAAATTCATTATCTCCATAGGTCTTACTCCCCTTAGAGATACTTGATCAACTTTGATTCTAAAAGAAATTAGAATCTTTAGGCACTGAATTCTGTGGTTACTCCGGAATAGAGCCTCAGCCTTGAAGTATCCCGTTCTAGACTCCAGAGCTTCTCTGCTTGCTGATGTAGCTGACTCCTTCTTCATTGGACACATACACATCTATTAGGAGAAAGGAGAGCCATGAAGACAGGCTGCTGGCTTTAAATCATGCAAGGATGTACTGTGCTTTGAATTTAAAAGGCAAACATCTTAAGAAGACCATAAATCCCTTAGGTGATAAGCCCATGAAAGTTCAATGACTTGTCTATCTGCTCACACTGCAACTTTGTTTTCTTTATTATCCAGAGGAGGTATTCCATTTCAATAAAATATTTGAGTCCAATGGTATTTTCAGCACTTAAGATACTGTGATTAGAAGTGCCTAGGAGGTTAGAAAAGCACACTGCTGGACATATTTTTGAGGGCATTTCCAGAGAGGACTAACTAAGGGAATAAACAATTCTGCCATAAATATGGGCAGCACCATCCCATAGATCGAGGACCCAAATGGAATACAAAGGGAAAGGGACACACCCAGGAGTGCAGACATTCTCCCCTCTGCTTCCTAGATGCAAAAAGTTAAAGAGCTCTGCTCCCCCATGCTCCCCTCACCATGATGAGCTGAAACGCCTGAAACTACAAGTCAAAATAAATATCTCCTCCTATAGTTTATTTTGCTTAGGTATTTTGTCATAACACAGGCAAGTGCCTTAGCCATTACATTGTCTTTTTTTTTTTTTTTTTTTGGCATTTACTCTCCATGAGCCTAGGAAAGGGGCTAAAAGAAAGTAAGCTTTCTTGTTTTTTTTATGTCATTACAGGTTTCGAACTACTGTGTCTGGACTATGTCATATTTTTAAAATAATTTTTTAAATTTATGTTTGAGAGAGAAAGAGAAAATGGGCACACTAGGCTTTCAGCTGCTGCAAATGAACTCCAGAGGCATGCGCTACCTTGTGCATCTGGCTTACATGGGTCCTAGAGAATCAAATCTCAGTCCTTTGACTTTGCAGGCTAGCGCCTTAACTGCTAAGCCATCTCTCCAGCCCTTCACATTTTGATCACTCCTTTCTCTATGCTATTTCTAGTGCTGAACTTTTTCACATTGCACTATAATTTCTCTAGTATTTCCATTACTGGGATATAAGCCCCTTGAAAAGGAGTCCATGTATTTGATATCTCTGTTCCACAGTGCTTAGTTCCAGTAAGTGACAAAACCAGAATTTAAAGCTTGTATGTCTCTCATCTTTATCTGTGTTCAATAAAGTACAAGAATGCCATCAGGGTCTGCTATTAGCTTGTTGCTCAGAGTAGAAGCCTCAGTTGAGTGTGGGGTCACTAGCACAAAGTAAGGAAGAGTCTTACATAACACCACCTATGTGTCAAGTGCTTTGTATATATTAATTCACTTAATCTAATAAAATTTGCATGTACTTACCACATTACAGAGGAAGACATTGAAGTCTAGGGAGTTTAAGCACAACTTTTCAGGAGACATGGTGGCAGAGACAGAGTTTAAACCCTGTTACTCAAGCTTTTGACTTGTAATATGTTCAGTGTTAAGATCAAGATACCACCAAATGTGGGCTAGAAGAGAGTCAACACATATAAAATTCCCTCCAAAACATATATGGTCATCCCTTCTATCTAGTACTAACTTCTCTCTCCATTGGAGAATTTTGCTTATCTTTTTTTCAGATGGACAACGAACCTGAAGGGAGGATCAGCTAATCACACCTCACCAGGGCCCCAGCTGAAACCATAGAACAACGCAGGGGAAGAGCAAGAATACAGTGTTCATGGCAATCATGACACCAGAAAAAGGCTGAAGGAGATAAACACAGAGAACATCCAACTCCAACTAAGCCAGATATCCAGAGACACAGAGGCCCCCAAAACCTCATCACTGAAGCAGAACTAAAATGACCCCAATGTGGCTCAGGGAAACTCACAGAAGAGGGGGCGGAAAGATTGTTAGAGTCACAAGTTGGGGCATTATGCACAGAGACTGGGGCCTACCCCCCAGAACTCTTGACTACCCCCACAATGCATGACCACATTCCCCATTGATGAGGGTCCCTTTGGAAGAGGGAGGACAGGGAGGAGGACAATGGAACCAATACTATGAATGTAAAATCAGAATAATATATATAAAAATATATATATATATGATAATGACCTGAAAAGCTTTTATTCCACCTTTGGGACAACTGGTATCAGTTAAGAACTAGCTTTCCATGGTGTGTTGGTGTGACTCTTTGAAGGGCCATTGGGGATTGTGATAATTTGGTGTGAGGTGGAAAGGAGTTCAGGCCTTTGTTATTTCAAGTTATTTTTCATGTTTTTTTTTTCAAGGTAAGGTCTTACTCCACTCCAGGCTGACCTGGAATTCACTATGTAGCCCAAACTCACAGCAATCCTCCTACCTTTATCTCTGCCTCCTGAGTACTGGAATTAAAGGTGCATGCCACTATGTCCAACTCAAGTTATTTAATTCTTTTTTTATCTTATTTTTTTGGAGGTAGGGTGTAGCTCTAGTCAATGCTGACCTGGAATTCACTATGTAGTCTCAGGGTGGCCTCAAATTCAGCAATCCTTCTACCTCTGCCTTTCGAGTGCTGGGATTAAAGGTGTATGCTATCATGCCCAGTTCAGGTTATTTAATTCTTAGTGTTCTATTCAAAGTATAAATTTTTAATCATCACATTTTATTTTTCTTTGAATTTCCCCACCTTTCACATTTTTGGTATATTCATATATATTTCATAATACTGTGTCTGTATTTTTATCCTTTTTCTTACTCTATAATTTATTTCCATGCCTATCTTAGTACTAAACTTTGTGTATGTGTTGATGTGTGTATATGTCTGTGTGTGTGTTTGAGTACAAGCATGTATGTGCCATAGTGAATGTGTGGAGGTCAGAGGATAATAATGGGTGTTACTCCTTACCTTCCACCTAGTTTGAGGCAAGGTCTCTTGTTCACCTGTGCATGCCAGCCCTGAGAGCTTTGGGGATTTTCCTGTCTCTGCTTCCCATATTGTTTTGGTTTTGTTTTTGTTTATCCGAGGTAGGGTTTCACTCTAGTTCAGGCTGACCTGGAATTCACTATGTAATCTCAGTGTGGCCTCGAACTCATGGCGATCCTCCTACCTCTGCCTCCCGAGTGCTGGGATTAAAGGTGTGCGCCACCATGCCTGGCTCTGCTTCTCCTATTGTGATAGGAGGGCTGGGATTACAGACATGCACTATGGCCACTGGCTTCACATGGGAATTTGGGAATCTACCTCTGGTCATCATACTTACAGAGCAAGTGCTTTTAGTTATAAACCATCAACCTAGCCATATTAAATCTTCCTCTCTTTCTTTTTTCTTGTTTTTTTTATTTGTTTGTTTTTCAAGGTAGGGTCTCATTCTAGCCCAGGCTGAACGGAATTCACTACGTAGTCTCAGGGTGGCCTTGAACTCATGGTGATCCTCCTACTTCTGCCTCCCAAGTGCTGGGATTAAAGGTGTGTGCCCCTGTGCCTGGTTCTCTATTTCTTTTTGATAAAGGGATCGCTTTGTCTTTTAAATTTTACTTATTTATTTGTTTCTTTATTTATTCACATGAATATATGGACATGCATGCATAGCATTGATGTGGAGGTCAGAGGACAACTTTAGTCTTTATTCCACCTTCTTTGAAACAGGGTCTCTTGCTGCTGCATACAAAGTGCTGGACTGCAAACAAACTGTGAGCTTCGAATTCTTCTTGTTTCATCTCATCTTCTTGTAGGGACATTGGCATCACAGATGCATGTACCACTTTGCATCTGGCTTTACTTGGGTGCTGGGAATTGGACCCTGGGCTGGCAAACTTTGCAAACAAGCACCTTTAACTGATGAGCCATCTCCTACTAAATCTTTTTTTTTTTTTTTTTGGAGAGAGACACAGAGAGAGAGACAGAGAGAGAGAGAGAGAGAGAGAGGGAGAGGAAGACAGAGATGGGCACGCCAGCAGTGTCTCAGCTGCTGCAAACGAAATGCAGATGTGTCCGCCCCCTTGCATCACTTTGCATCTGGCTAAACGTGGGACCTGGAGATTGGAACTGCTGGAGATTGGAACCAGTGTTCTTAGGCTTAGAAGGCAGGCGCCTTAACTGCTAAGCCATCTCTCCAGCCCTACTAAATCTTTTGAAGAACAAATTCTGGGTTTTTTTGTTTGTTTGTTTGTTTGTTTTGTTTTGTTTTGTTTTTCAAGGTAGGGTCTCACTCTAGCCCAGGCTGACCTGGAATTCACTCTGTATTCTCAGGGTGGCCTTGAACTCATGGCCATCCTCCTACCTCTGCCTCCCGAGTGAAGTTCTGGGTTTTAAAAATCTATAACATTTAAGGCTGGAGAGATGGCTTAGCAGTTAAGGCATTTGCCTGCAAAGCCTAACAATCCCAGTTCGATTCTCCAGGTCCCATGTAAGACAGATGCACAGCGGGGGCGCACGCGTCTGGAGTTCGTTTGCAGTGGGTAGAGGCCCTGGCACACCCATTCTCACTCTCCCTCTCTCTTTTTCCCTCTCTCTGTCTCTAATAAATAAAAATAAAAAAAACTTTAAAAAACTATAACATTTATTGTCATTATTAGTTTTGTCTATTTCATAGTTCCTCCCCTGCCAGAAGATAAGTTGTGTTTATTTCTTGTTTTTCCTGGGTGAGTACAATGCTTCCCTCACACCCCATCTTCTTAAGTTCAATGCTCTGCTAATACTTTCAAAAGCCAAAGGTTTGTTTTCCATTGGGAACATGACTTCCTTCCTATCTATTCACTTTCTAATCACAGAGTCTATCTACTACTTTCATATGCATCATTCCCGTCTTTTCTCATGTTTATACTGATAGGTAGTCTCACTTCCCCCAGGTGTTTTTTGTAAAAGCTTGAACATCATTAAAGTTCATCTGCATCTTTCTTTGGCACCCAACAATATATCTATAGAATTTTAAATAACAGCACAGAAAATGCTTTATTTGTGCTTTACAAAGCACATCTTATATGCATTTTACTCAATTACTCTCCTTTTATAGCCTTTTGGTTTGTTTCTCATCCTTTACTGATGTGCATGTTGTTTGTAACAGACCTAACTTGTATCTTTTCACACTCATCAAGTCCCTCTTTTTATATCCCCACCATCCCTACTATCGATGTGGTGACCACCAGAATGGGCTAGCTCATTTCGCTAGACAGTGCCTGTCATTTGCTCAAGATCTGTGACTTTCACTTTTTGCCTTAAGGCATCCATGTTGTTACTGAGGCATAAGACCTTCTAAGACACATTCAGGGCCAACAAGAATTTCAGAAAGTAAATCTTAAGTTGGGCATGGTGGCACAAGCCTTTAATCCCAGCACTTGGGAGGTAGAGGTAGGAGGATCACCATGAATTCGAGGCCACACTGAGAATACATAGTGAATTGCAGGTCAGCCTGGGCTAGAGTGAAACCCTACCTCAAAAAACCAAAAAAAAAAAAAAAAAAAAAAAAAAAAAAGAAAGAAAAAAAAAAAAGAAAGAAAGAAAGAAAAAAAAAGTCCTAGCCTGTCCCTGTACCTTAGAGATGAGATGATGAGAACCAAGAGGAAAAGGCCTCTCTTCCTTCTGCCTTTGATTACCCAGGCTATCCTGAAACTTAATAGTCATAGGCTCTCAGGATCTTGCTAGATCAGTTAATGAGCTATGTGTGGCACCAGGTTGTGGCCTGCTTAGTAATATCCCTTGTGTTAGCTTTCTCTATTCCCTGCCCATGGCATTTTGAATGTATGTCCCTCAACAGACTCAGGTGTTTTATTCAAACTTGGTTTCCCCTGCCTGGCTGGAAGACGTGTGTTTGGGGACAGATCTAATTTCTAGCCCAAAGGTATGCAGAACAATTCTGCCTGGGTTCCCTGCTATTTGCAGCATGTTTGTGCTTATTTGTGGTGCTGGCTGTTTGGTTGTGTTTCTCAGCTTGGATTTTTGAATGGGAGCCAGTTTCTGCTGCCATTGATGGAACTTCCCCTTGGACCTGTGAGCTTGAACTAAATCCCTCCCTCCCACAAACTGTGTCTGTGTGGAAATTCATCCCAGCATTGTGGAGCTGATTACAACACTGTCTTTCTCTCGTTTTTCTTCACTACTGCTTTCCTACATTCTTGGGTGAAGTAGCTACATGTGCATGTACCTGTCCTTGCTGTGCACTCTGAAGAACTCAGACCTAGGAAGGTGGACTCATTACTAGCTCTTGAATTCAGAAACCCCAGGAGAGGAATTTAGAGTTGTTTTCCCTTCTCCTCTGAGTTCAATAGGAACTCTATTGTTTTTGGCTTGTAGGAGTGGCAATCACTTGTACTTAGAGAAGAATCAGAATCCCGTTTGCATCTCGGAGTAATTGGTATGAAGTTCAGCAGGAAAGTGAGACACGGCCCATCTCACTCCTCAGGGCGTATGGAGATAAGTATGAGCATAAGCCTTCTGAGGGAGACCAGTCTGTTGATGGCACTGGGCATTGAGACCATTGCCACCATGCTGGTTGGAGGGGCACCACACCGGTTATTTAGCTGTTCAGTCTGTGTTCCAGGCTCACTTTCCTGTGTGGTTCTTTGTGATGTTCCACAGCCATATTTCTGTTTAGACTGCACCAAAGGGAGACTGACAGTATGGAAGAGGAGAAGCAACCCCCTCGTCTGGTTTGTATTTTGTGCACTCCACCATGCCCCCTGTCAGAGGCACTAACTTCCGGTATCCCTCTACCAAGGCCCACGCTCCTCTTCAAGGTGGTTCTCTAAGCTTTAATGAATAAAATGTATTTAATGAATAAATACAATTCTTTCCTTTCAGCCTTTGGAATCATCATGGTGTTATTTCTCTTGTGTCACAATATTTTGTATTTACAATATTGAAATGGGTACCCTTTCCAAAGTTTAGAATGTGTTGTCTTGCACACTGGAAATAGTTCTAATAGTGTATTTAGTTGACAGAACTTGAGTTCATTAGAGACATGCATGAAAGACAGAGAGAGAGAGAAAACTTCCCCCACATAATTCAGAAGCATGAAGTTATGAGTGTCAGAATAGAGATACTGGAATAGATTTATCATAAGTGAAATATATTCACCACTAGCATGTTCTTATATCACCTTGGATTCCTCAGCATACACTTCCTTCAGTAGGGAATTAAGCAATACATTGGTAGGGAGGGGGCACCAGTATTCTAGAAAAGCTCTGTGCTTGTTGTCCTTGGTAGGCCAGGCAGGGCGGTACCATTTGCTATCACTGCAATGGGTCTCCTCATTTCACTCACGATGCTAAGATCCCAGCAGAGCAGAACCAAAGACAACACTTACCTGCTAAAAATAAAGAGGACAATAAGTATTGATGATGAGGAATGTTTTACCACCACATGCAAAAATGAAATAGACACTCTATAACATGTTACTTGATCCTTATAACAGGAATTTCAAGTAACCAGTGCTCATTGCCACGTTACTGGCTTGAATCATAACAACAGAGAAACAAACTCTCTCTTCTAGCTTGTAGCTGTCAGCCAGTTCACAAACTCAAATCTCTTGAAATAAAGAGTGGGTCCTTTGAGAAAATATTGGCCATAGGAATATACTGCAACTTTTCTTTCAGGCTGTTCTCAAAGAGATTCCACCATCATCTGTCATGGTTCTGCAGGCTTCTGTCATAGCTTATAGGAAGATACTCAGTTCCTGCACTACAAGGCAGACTGTGCTGAAGACCAGACACTGCAGCTCATTGGCAATGCAGACATGCAGCAGTGAGAAATAACTGGACAGACACGACAGATTCTCTGTGCTAAAGACAGGACCTTGATAGACAAATAATGGAGCCCTGAGGTCTGAAACAGAGGCACTTAGATGGGTGAGCCTGAGAGTTTGTAGGGTATCAATTCTTTTAAATTATCCAGTCAGTTGTCTACTTACAGGGAGAAAGGCCTTCCTGCACCAGGGTGGAATGCAATGCAATGATCTCAACTGTAGCATATGTTTTAAAAGATTGTGCCTATTGTTACCAGCCCCACTGCACCCTTCATCACCCCAGCTGAAAACTAGGGTCAGATAAGTATCCTGAGCCATGAAGAATAGCTTACCTGGCAAGGGAGGTAGATCATGTGGATCAAATGTAGTGGTGTAAACTAGAGAAATGCACAAGGGATCAGACAGATCTTTAAGGCATTGGCAAGGGCAGAGTGTGAAACACAAGGATAACCAGTCTTCATAATCTGTGGTGGCAGATATTTAAAACTTTGATAGCGCAATACCTTTAGTAAATGAAGATGCAGGAATTCCTTTGCCATGTGATTGGAAAAGCATTTGGAAAGTTCACCAATATATGGCAATGTTAAGAGAGCTTTACTGGATAATAGCTGACAACCCCCATCAACCAACAGGACACAAGGGGACCACACTTAACAAAGAATATACCCACAGAGCAGCAACTAACATTTTCAAGAAGTTTCATGCTGGCTATTTTGTGTATGCCAGAGCCTGTGAAGTGAATTGTGATTTCTGGGATTCATGAGGGATGAGAAATTGAACCATTGGTAGAAGCCAGGTGGCAGCACTGAGTCATCAGTGGCAAGCTGCACTAACTACCATAATAAGTAAGGCCAACATATGGCACAGTTTATTCTGGGCAGCTTCTGTCTGTTGTCCCCGCATAATTATTAATAATAGTATAAGCTTTTGCTGTCAAAAAATATTCAGGCAGTAACAAATAGTACACAAAGATTCAGTCATAAAGCTGTATGACACAAAATTCAACATATACCAGTAGAACGTCATAGAGAGGCTTGAGGTATGCTCATCCATCTACATTCAACTCACTAAGAACACCCAGCAGAAAAATGGCAGTTTTTTCAATAAAATGGCACTAGCAAAATTACATATCCACATGCAGAAGAATGAAATGTAAAACCCCATCTCTCATTGGTTAAAAAACATGACCTAAGGGACTGGAGAGATGGCTTAGTGGTTAAGGCATTTGCCTGTGAAGCCTAAGGATCCCAGTTCAATTCTCCAGTTCCCACATAAGCCAGATGCACAAGGGAGACCATGTGTCTGAAGTTTGTTTGCAGTGGCTAGAGGCCCTGGTGCGCCCATTCTCACTCTCACTCTCTCTCTCTCTCTCTCTCTCTGTCTCAAATAAATAAAATCTTAAAAAAGGAAAAACCCAAAAAAAAAAAACCTATTTATTTAAAAAAATGACTTAACATGAATGAAAGCTCCCTATGTAAGACTGAAAGTATGAATCTACTCATACAAAACAGGGGAAATACTTCAGGTCTAATGAACTTCAGGTTTAATAAACAGGCAAGGACTTTTTGGACAAGAGCAAAAAAAAAAAAATCTCATAAATAAATGGGATTGTTTCCAAGTAAAGGGAAACAAATTTCAGAAATTCAGAAAAAGAAATCATCAACAGAGAGAATAGAAACCAACAGAATAAGAGAAAATATTTACAATAGGAAGAAAATATTTATGAATAATAAATAAGGAAAATAAACTGTAAAAATTCAATTTGATTTTAGAATGGATAAAAACCTACATGGACACTTCTCAAGACATACAACGGTGATCAGGATATGGGGAAAATGCTCAAAATCCAGTACCTGGGGAGGTATAGGTCATAGCAATGGTGAGGTGCTGCTTTACTCCAGAAATAGCAACTGTTGCTGAGAATGTGGACCAAAGGGAACCCTTCGTGATGGAAATGCTAATTATTACAGCCATTGTGGTAAACAAGATGGCTGTCCCTTAAAAACATTAGAAATCAGGGGCTGGATAAAGTGCTTGCTATGCAAGCATGTGGACCAGAGTTTGGATCCATGGTACCCGCACAAATGTCAAGTGGGTACAGCTGTCATCCCAGTACTCAGGAGGTGGAGATAGGTGAGGACCAGACTAATTGGCAAGCTCTGGTTTCAAGTGAGAGACCATGCCCCAGTAAATAAGGTGGAAAGTCATTGAGGAGGACACTTGATGTCAGCTTCTGGCCTCCTCATTCGTGTGGGGCCACTCACATATGAACATCATACATACATGCATGCACACCTCACACATGCGCATGCAAAAAATATAAATTAAATGGTCCAGCAATCCCACTACTGAGTACTTATTCAGGGATACAAAATAAGAATTCTCAAGGGCTGGAGAGATGGCTTAGCAGTTAAGGTGCTTGTCTGCAAAGCCAAATGACACAGGTGGCATGTGCGTCTGAAGTTCATTTGCAGTGGCTTGAGGTCTGTGTGCCCATTCTCTCTCACTCTCTTTCTCTCTCTCTGCTTCTCTCTCTTTCTCCATCTCTTAAATAAATTAATTAATAAAATATTTAAAACAAGAATGCTCAAGACAACTGCTCTCCCATGTCCACTGCAGTACTGTTCAGTCTAGCCAAGAAAGATGATGACTGGATAGAGGAAAAGAAAATCCCATTAGGTTATAAAAAGAATGAAATTGCAGGGCCTGGTGGTGCACGCCTTTAATCCCAGCACTCAGGAGGCAGAGATAGGAGGATGGCTATGAGTTCAAGGCCACCCTGAGACTACAGAGTGAATTCCATGTCAGCCTGAGCTAGAGTGAGAGCCTAGCACAAAACAAAACAAACAAACAAAAAAAGAAATCTTGGGATTGAAAAGATAGAAGGAGTTGAAGATTATGGTTAAATAAAGATATCCAGGGAGAAAGACAACTTTCATGAACTCAGTCTTATGTGGAATGTAAAGCTGTTCTTCTCATAGAAGTAGAGAATGGTGGTTGTCAGAGACTGGGTAAAGCACAAAGGCAGTAAGGATGCAGAACAGCTTCTCATAGCTACTACCTGACAATTAGGGAAAAGCAAGCTCTGCTGTGCCGTTGCTCAGTGACGTGATTACAGATACCAGCCATGCACTGTACTATTTCAAAAGGACTTTGAGTGTTTGGGGAAATGACTCAACAAACAAAGTAATTTCCTAGCAAGGGTGAGTACCAGGATTTGGATCTCCAGAACCCATGTGAAGTTGGACACTGTAGCGCCAACATCCTCCATTCCAGTGTGCCTAAAGAGAGAAGGGAGGAGGAGGCAGGAGAATCTCCTAGAAGCACATCAGCCCAGCGAGACGGGCAAACGCAATAATAAACCATAAAGAACCCTGCTGCAAACAAGGCGGAAGGTGAGGACTGACACCTGAAGTTGTACTCTGACCTCCACACTCATACATGCTGTGACATGTATGTACCCACACTCACATACCTGAACACACACACACACACACACACACACACACACACACACACACACAAACACACACAAATAAATTACCCAGGCATGGTGGCGCATGCCTTTAATCTCAGCACTTGGGAGGCAGAGGTAGGAGGATCATCATGAGTTCAAGGCCACCCTGAGACTACATAGTGAATTCCAGGTCAGCCTGGGCTAGAGAGAGACCCTACATCAAAAAAACTAACTAAATAAATAAATAAATAAATGTTTGAGGAAGTAGGTATGTTTAACCTGACTTAAACACAACCCAATATATATATGTTTTGAAAACATTATAAATAACACCATAAATACATTTTTATGTCTTTTGTGACAATTATGATAACTTTCATTTTAATTTAAAAAGACAATAAAACATAAGTAAACTCACTTTAGTGGAGGTTGGTGACTCATCATTGTCATTTTGATTTATGTTTCTTTGACAATTAGTGATATTTCAGTTGTAGTCATATGTTTATAAATGAAGCAAATTAGAAACCCAATCATCCAAAAAAAAAAAAAAAAAAAAAAAAAAGCATCCACTGTTATTCATAACATATTTTTGTTAGGTCATTTTTTTTTTGTTGTTTTGTTTTTTTGTTTTTTGGTTTTTCGAGGTAGGGTCTCACTCTGGCCCAGGCTGACCTGGAATTAACTATGTAGTCTCAGGGTGGCCTCAACTCTCAAATCCTCCTACCTCTGCCTCCTGAGTGCTGGGATTAAAGGTGTGCTCCACCACGCCCGGCTTGTTAGGTCATTTTTGTATGTTCATGACTCAAATATTATTTTCCCACTCAGTCTGATAATTTTTACCCTTTTTAAAAATTTTATTTTATTTATTTATTTGCAATCAAAAAGATACAGAGAAAGAGAGAGACAAAGAAAGAGGAAGAAAGAAAGAAAGCATAGGCATGCCAGGGCCTCTAGCCACTGCAAATAAACTCCAGATGTAGATCCCATTTTGTGCATCTGGCTTATGTGGTGACTGGGGAATTGAACCAGGCACCTTAACCACTGAGCAATCTCTGCAGCCCAATTTCTACCTTTTATGTAGGTTTAAATAAGCAATTTTAAAGGTTTTATTTATTTATTTATTTATTTATTTATTTATTTATATGAGAGAGAGAGAGAGAGAGAATGGGTGCACCAGAGACTCCAGCCACTGTAAATGAACTCCAGGTGCATACACCACCTTGTGCATCTGGCTTACGTGGGTTCTGGGGAATCAAGCCTTGAACCAGGGTCCTTAGGCTTCACAGGCAAGCCCTTAACCACGAAGCCATCTCTCCAGTCCATATGTAGGTTTTATAATTGTTATGGTTTGAACAATGAAATGTCCCCCCACAGTCTCATATGTGTTAAATACTTGGCCTCTAGCTGATAGTACTATTTGGGGGAGGGTCTAGAAACTTTAGGAAGTGGTACTTAAGTTGAAGAAAACATGACTTTGCAGGACTGGTCTTCAGTTCTCTCCTCACTCTGGTTCCTGTCTGCCATGAGGTGAAGAACCAACCGCTTTTGCCACATATGCCTACCAGGACAATGCTCTGTGTCTTCACAGGCCCCAAATGATACCAAGCACTGAAGACTGAAATATCTAACACTGTGAGCTAAAACAAATAATTCTTCCCTTTCAAGAGTTGTTCTCTTAAGAATTTTGGTCACAGCTGAAAAGCAAACACATGAAGAAAATTATTATCAGAGAAGGAATAGTTGTTGTGAGTAAACATGACTATGTGGATCTTCAACCTTTGGAAAGTGTCTGTGGAAGGAATTTGGGAAGAGTTGGGAGAGATGGGCTAAAAAAGCTTGGCATGTTGTAGGCAGAGCTTCGTGGCGAAGATTCCAGTGGAAGTGCAGAAGATCAGACCGCCAAGAGGAATGGGGCAGTGGAGGCCAGGCTCATGGGGTTTCAGAAGGGAATGTGTGGTCTCCACTGGGAATTGTACTGTAGGGTCTCTGTGCTATGTGGTGGCAATATTTGTCTACATTTTGAAGATGCTCTAAGACACCATGGGAACCTGAGTTCAAAGGTGACAGACTAAATTGGCAGAGGGAATTTCAAGACACCCTAGCTGGTGTTTGCCAGGTTTACAGTGACATTTGGAAGCAAAATGCAGAGCAGAAAGAGAACTGTTCCTTCTGGCTAGAAAAGTGGTGTGTTTAAAGTTGCAGACTAGAAAAGGTGGTTGTTAAAGAGATTAGAACCACTAGAAAAGAAACTGACTACCCTTAGGGGATATCTAAGGAATTGTCTGGATTCTATCCATGGTGAGGTAGGATAGGAAAGAGTAAAAGCATTTGAAAGACTTTCCATTAAGAAGAGAATGCCTCCCGGGAACCCATAGTTAATAAGACTATCTGGGATGTTGTTTCCCAGGGAACCCTTATTCAGCAGGACCATCTAGAAGCTGCTTTTCCCAGATTCAAACCACCATTAATTATATCAGTTACTTTCTTTTGTTGTGAACAAATATATGACCAGAAGCCACTTGGCATAGGAAATGATTTATTTGGCTTATAGATTTGAGAAGTTTTATCATGGTGTGAATGGAAGGCAGAGCTGGAGGGCCATTATCACATTGCCTCAGCCATTAGGAAGCAGAGCAAGGACAGGAATTGTGGGGGTTAGGTATCAAGCCTTAATTCCCCAGTGACCCACTATCTCCAGCAAGGATCCACCTTCTAAAGTTCTGTAACATTCCCAAGCATCACTACCTACCAGCAGGGACCAGGTATGTGAACACAATGTACTATGGGGAGAATTTTACATTTTACCCATAATAACTATGCCTGGCCACCCTCAGAGCGTACCAAAGCTGTGATGCAAGGAGCCTATCCAGTGCTTGAACTGGCAGCAGATTTTGGTGTTATCCATGGGATCCTGGTTTTGAAGGTGTGCGGAATGCAAAAGTAGCAGGGTCAGGAAAGCTTCCACCCAGATGTCACTTAGAGGTCATGCAAGGTGAAAGTCCCTACAGGTAGCTTTGGAAAGGGCAAAGTATGAAGCTGGGAGGGTGAGACCTGAGCTTCAGTGGGGCCCCTCAGGGTGTTGGAAACACCAGGAACCTGGAACCTCTGCTAAGGAAGGCTGCAGGCAATGAGTTGATCCAGTCCAGAGAGGCTGAAAGGGCTAAAATTGGCAAGGGTATAGGGGCCGGTTGGACTGACCCTATTATATATCATATCATAGTACTTACATGCTCTTGATGCTGGACATGAAGCCACATGATTGAATGTTGTCCTGAGAGGTGTTCCTATTTCTTTGGTACCATTCTTTCTATGTACCCATTCCTCCCCTTTAGAATGCTAATGCTTACTTTCTGACCTTGATCTTGGAAATATATAACTTTCTTTATGATTTTATAGGAGCCCACAGCTAAGGGTTTTCTTTAGTCTCAGAAAAGACTTTGAATTTAGATTTCTGAACAAAGTTAGAACTGTTAAGACTGTGGAGACGCTTGGAGGTGGCCCAAATGTATTTTGAGATTGTCATAAGCCTTTGGTTGGATTGTTACAGTTTGAATAATGTAATGTCCCTCTACAGTCTCATTGTTAGTCCCAGCTGGTGGTACTATTTTAGAAGGTTCTGGAAATAGTAGGAGGTAGAGCCTAGCTGAAGTATGTATGCTACAGGAGTGTGACCCTGAAGGCTATACCTGGTTTCCAGCTCCTTCCTCACTCTCTGCTTCTCAAATGCCATGAGGGCAAGAGTCTTCTTTATCACACATTCTTGCCACTATCATGTTCAGCTTCATGAACGGGCACCAGATCAATAGCTCACAGACAGTGGACTGAACAATCTGAATCTGTGAGCTAAAATAAAGAATTCTGCTTTAAGTTGTTTTGTCATAGTGACAAAAACTAACACAAAACAATTTAAATTTAACATAGAAGCATATAAATAGTTTATATGTTTAGAGTGTATAAAATAAGATGCATAGCTTGATGAGACAGTTCTAATTCTTCCTTGAATATATGTGCATACGTTTAACCAAGTATGGCTCAGGTTAAGTTTCTAACAGTAATGTGCTTGACTTCTGATATTATCCTCAGTTTCTTTCCTTTGTCCAGCTGCTTTCTGGAATGCACATGGAATAATGAAAGCTCTTATAGCCATTGTAGCCCATGGAGAAAATGTATATACCTTTGAATCAGAAAACTCTAAATGGCCTGGTCCTTAATGATTCTCACCATAGTAACCTGAGCTTGAAATCATTTGTGTGTCAGTAGGTTTGTTCCTTTTTAAAGCCATTGTCACTTAGAAATTTACAGTATATCTTCTGAATACTTTTTCTTTTGTTCATGACTCAAATATTATTTTCCCACTCAGTCTGATAATTTTTACCCTTTTTAAAAATTTTATTTTATTTATTTATTTGCAATCAAAAAGATACAGAGAAAGAGAGAGACAAAGAAAGAGGAAGAAACAAAGAAAGCATAGGCATGCCAGGGCCGCTAGCCACTGCAAATAAACTCCAGATGTAGATCCCATTTTGTGCATCTGGCTTATGTGGTGACTGGGGAATTGAACCCAGGCCATTAGGCTTTGCAGGTATGCACCTTAACCACTGAGCAATCTCTGCAGCCCAATTTCTACCTTTTATGTAGGTTTAAATAATCAATTTTAAAGGATTTATTTATTTATTTATTTATTTATTTATTTATATGAGAGAGAGAGAGAGAGAGAGAGAGAGAGAGAGAGAGAGAATGGGTGCACCAGAGACTCCAGCCACTGTAAATGAACTCCAGATGCATATACCACATTGTGCATCTGGCTTACGTGGGTTCTGGGGAATCAAGCCTTGAACCAGGGTCCTTAGGCTTCACAGGCAAGCCCTTAACCACTAAGCCATCTCTCCAGTCCATATGTAGGTTTTATAATTGTTATGGTTTGAACAATGAAATGTCCCCCACAGTCTCATATGTGTTAAATACTTGGCCTCTAGCTGATAGTACTATTTGGGGGAGGGTCTAGAAACTTTAGGAAGTGGTACTTAAGTTGAAGAAAACATGACTTTGCAGGACTGGTCTTCAGTTCTTTCCTCACTCTGGTTCCTGTCTGCCATGAGGTGAAGAACCAACCGCTTTTGCCACATATGCCTACCAGGACAATGCTCTGTGTCTTCACAGGCCCCAAATGATACCAAGCACTGAAGACTGAAATATCTAACACTGTGAGCTAAAACAAATAATTCTTCCCTTTCAAGAGTTGTTCTCTTAAGAATTTTGGTCACAGCTGAAAAGCAAACACATGAAGAAAATTATTATCAGAGAAGGAATAGTTGTTGTGAGTAAACATGACTATGTGGATCTTCAACCTTTGGAAAGTGTCTGTGGAAGGAATTTGGGAAGAGGTGGGAGAGATGGGCTAAAAAAGCTTGGCATGTTGTAGGCAGAGCTTCGTGGCGAAGATTCCAGTGGAAGTGCAGAAGATCAGACCACCAAGAGGAACGGGGCAGTGGAGGCCAGGCTCATGGGGTTTCAGAAGGGAATGTGTGGTCTCCACTGGGAATTGTACTGTAGGGTCTCTGTGCTATGTGGTGGCAATATTTGTCTACATTTTGAAGATGCTCTAAGACACCATGGGAACCTGAATTCAAAGGTGACAGACTAAATCGGCAGAGGGAATTTCAAGACACCCTAGCTGGTGTTTGCCAGGTTTACAGTGACATTTGGAAGCAAAATGCAGAGCAGAAAGAGAACTGTTCCTTCTGGCTAGAAAAGTGGTGTGTTTAAAGTTGCAGACTAGAAAAGGTGGTTGTTAAAGAGATTAGAACTACTAGAAAAGAAACTGACTACCCTTAGGGGATATCTAAGGAATTGTCTGGATTCTATCCATGGTGAGGTAGGATAGGAAAGAGTAAAAGCATTTGAAAGACTTTCCATTAAGAAGAGAATGCCTCCCGGGAACCCATAGTTAATAAGACTATCTGGGATGTTGTTTCCCAGGGAACCCTTATTCAGCAGGACCATCTAGAAGCTGCTTTTCCCAGATTCAAACCACCATTAATTATATCAGTTACTTTCTTTTGTTGTGAACAAATATATGACCAGAAGCCACTTGGCGTAGGAAATGATTTATTTGGCTTATAGATTGGAGAAGTTTTATCATGGTGAGAATGGAAGGCAGAGCTGGAGGGCCATTATCACATTGCCTCAGCCATTAGGAAGCAGAGCAAGGACAGGAATTGTGGGGGTTAGGTATCAAGCCTTAATTCCCCCCCCCCCCCAGTGACCCACTATCTCCAGCAAGGATCCACCTTCTAAAGTTCTGTAACATTCCCAAGCATCACTACCTACCAGCAGGGACCAGGTATGTGAACACAATGTACTATGGGGAGAATTTTACATTTTACCCATAATAACTATGCCTGGCCACCCTCAGAGCGTACCAAAGCTATCCAGTGCTTGAACTGGCAGCAGATTTTGGTGTTATCCATGGGATCCTGGTTTTGAAGGTGTGCGGAATGCAAAAGTAGCAGGGTCAGGAAAGCTTCCACCCAGATGTCACTTAGAGGTCATGCAAGGTGAAAGTCCCTACAGGTAGCTTTGGAAAGGGCAAAGTATGAAGCTGGGAGGGTGAGACCTGAGCTTCAGTGGGGCCCCTCAGGGTGTTGGAAACACCAGGAACCTGGAACCTCTGCTAAGGAAGGCTGCAGGCAATGAGTTGATCCAGTCCA
The DNA here is from genome assembly GCA_036365145.1 of Orientallactaga sibirica. NCBI lineage: Eukaryota > Metazoa > Chordata > Mammalia > Rodentia > Dipodidae > Orientallactaga > Orientallactaga sibirica. The sequence goes on along the minus strand of JAEOAD010000012.1, from coordinate 36,900,478 downwards.
GAGAGGCTGAAAGGGCTAAAATTGGCAAGGGTATAGGGGCCGGTTGGACTGACCCTATTATATCTCATATCATAGTACTTACATGCTCTTGATGCTGGACATGAAGCCACATGATTGAATGTTGTCCTGAGAGGTGTTCCTATTTCTTTGGTACCATTCTTTCTATGTACCCATTCCTCCCCTTTAGAATGCTAATGCTTACTTTCTGACCTTGATCTTGGAAATATATAACTTTCTTTATGATTTTATAGGAGCCCACAGCTAAGGGTTTTCTTTAGTCTCAGAAAAGACTTTGAATTTAGATTTCTGAACAAAGTTAGAACTGTTAAGACTGTGGAGATGCTTGGAGGTGGCCCAAATGTATTTTGAGATTGTCATAAGCCTTTGGTTGGATTGTTACAGTTTGAATAATGTAATGTCCCTCTACAGTCTCATTGTTAGTCCCAGCTGGTGGTACTATTTTAGAAGGTTCTGGAAATAGTAGTAGGTAGAACCTAGCTGAAGTATGTATGCTACAGGAGTGTGACCCTGAAGGCTATACCTGGTGTCCAGCTCCTTCCTCACTCTCTGCTTCTCAAATGCCATGAAGGCAAGAGTCTTCTTTATCACACATTCTTGCCACTATCATGTTCAGCTTCATGAACGGGCACCAGATCAATAGCTCACAGACAGTGGACTGAACAATCTGAATCTGTGAGCTAAAATAAAGAATTCTGCTTTAAGTTGTTTTGTCATAGCGACAAAAACTAACACAAAACAATTTAAATTTAACATAGAAGCATATAAATAGTTTATATGTTTAGAGTGTATAAAATAAGATGCATAGCTTGATGAGACAGTTCTAATTCTTCCTTGAATATATGTGCATACGTTTAACCAAGTATGGCTCAGGTTAAGTTTCTAACAGTAATGTGCTTGACTTCTGATATTATCCTCAGTTTCTTTCCTTTGTCCAGCTGCTTTCTGGAATGCACATGGAATAATGAAAGCTCTTATAACCATTGTAGCCCATGGAGAAAATGTATATACCTTTGAATCAGAAAACTCTAAATGGCCTGGTCCTTAATGATTCTCACCATAGTAACCTGAGCTTGAAATCATTTGTGTGTCAGTAGGTTTGTTCCTTTTTAAAGCCATTGTCACTTAGAAATTTACAGTATATGTTCTGAATACTTTTTCTTTTTTGGTTTTTTTTCAAGGTAGGGTCTCACTCTAGCCCTGGCTAACCTGGCTCTCATTCTGTAGTCCCAGGCTGGCCTTGCACTCTCTGCAACCCTCCAACCTCTGCCTCCCAAGCACTGGGATTAAAGGTGTGCCCTACCATACCTGGCTGAATAATTCTTCTTCTTCTTTTATTTTTATTTTTCAGTATTTTATTTAACTGATCTCATTATTTTTTAAAAGATTTTTTATTTTTATTGCTTTATTTATTTATTAGAGACAGAGAGAGGGAGAGAGAGAAAGAGAGAGAGAGAGTGAGAATTGGCACTCTAGCCATTGCAAGCGAACTCCAGATGCATGTGCCACCATGTGCATCTGGCTTATGTGGGACCTGGAGAATTGAACCGGGGTCCTTAAGCTTTGCAGGCATATGCCTTAACCTCTAAGCCATCTCTGCAGCTCTTATCAATTTTTAAAAATTTATTCTTATTAGTTATGGAGCTACTTAGTATGGTAAAAACACATGTTGGTACCATCCTTTTCCTCGTCCCTGCCCATTTTCCAAAGGGGCCCTCCTTATTGAGAACACAGGTCATCCCTGTGTGAGATACAGAGGCTCCTAAGAGCCCATCACTAAAGTTGACTTAATTCTTTTTTAAATGCAGCTTCTCACTTCAGCCCAGGCTAACCTGTAACTGAGATTAACCTCAAATTCATGATACTACTACCTCGGTTTCCCAGTTGCCTCTATACACAGTATGTGATTTTATTTCAAACATATAGTTTATCAAATTGTCAGGAACCTAAACCAACCTCTAGTGATAAAACTTGCCACAAAGAAAATTTTGAGGTGGAGAAACTTGTTTGTGGTGAGGAAGACTTTCCCATTTGGTGTCTCGCCACCCCAGCATACTACCATTTCATATCTCTGAGCCTTCACAGTCTTTCTCTGATTAAGACACATTTCAGAAATAACCCTAAACTCATGAATGACAACTATTTTCATGTTAACAAGGTTAGTACTTTTACCTAAAAGAATTAAATAGGCTAGGGAAAGCTCAGATGCTAGAGTGTTTGTTTCACAAGCATGAGGATCTGAATTTGATCCCCAGTGCCCATGTAAAAAATGCTGGGTGCTGTGTTGTGCATCTGTAATCTCAGTGCTAAGGAGATGGAGACAGGAGGATCTCTGGGACTCACAGGTCAGCCAGTCTTGCCTAATTGGTGATCTCCAGGCCAATAAGAAATCCTATCTCAAAAAGGGGGATGGTAGCCGGGCATGGTGGCTCATGCCATTAATCCCAGCACTTGGGAGGCAGACGTAGGAGGATCACTATTAGTTTGAGGCCACCCTGAGACTAGATAGTGAATTCCAGGTCAGCCTGGGCTTGAGTGAGACCCTACTTTGAAAAACCAGAAAAAAAGGAGGGGGGGGATAATATTCCCAAGGATGACATGTAAGTTGTCCTCTGGCCTCCAAATGCACTCACACTTATATGCGTCAACACACATGTGGACACCTGAATACACAGAAACATTCACACACACATGAAAATAATTGTTTTTAGTAAACAGAGAGACTATTATTGTCATAAGAATTTTAAGGTTCTCTCAGAATTTTGTTTGTACAAGAGTGGCTTTTATTGACTGAATTTTTTTAATGTTTATTAACAAGATGTTATTTATGGATACATCATGTGTTGGAATCCTCTTTTCCCTTGTCTCTGCCCCCATTCTATTGGGGACATTCCTCAGTGGGGTTGCAGGTATTCACCATGGGGTTGTGGTTTATGCATTGTGGGAGCAGCAGTCAGTTATTTTGGGGGAAGGAAATTCCTCTGGGCATGATGTCTCAACCTGTGGCTCTTACAATCTTTCCGCCCCCTATTCCACAAAATTCCCTGAGCTGTGGTGGGTGAGTTTTAAGTCTACTTCAGTGATGAGCTCTTAGGAGCCTCTGGATCTCTGCTTTGGTAAGTGTGGAGTATCCTCTGGGTCTGTCTCCTTCATCTTGGTGCTGATTATCAGGAACAGAATAGAAGCAGCACTCTGGTTTGTCTCCCCAGTTCCTCTATGGATTCATCTGTGGCTTGGTTGAAGTCTGAGGGGTAGTTTATCTCCTCTGGTTTCACTGCCTTCTGAAACAGAAGAACAGATTAGGGACCAGGGAACTGGGAACTGAATAATTTTATTTATTTTTATTCATTTATTTTATTTTATTTTATTTTTTTGGTTTTTCGAGGTAGAGGTTTCACTGTAGCTCAGGCTGACCTGGAATTCACTATGTAGCCTCAGCGTGGCCTTGAACTCATGCTGATCCTCCTACCTCTACCTCCTGAGTGCTGGGATTAAAGGCGGCTTATTTTTATTTTTTTTTAAAGAGGCAGAAAGACAGAGAGAGAGAGAGAGCACACACCAAGGCCTCCAGCCACGAAGTCCAGATGCATGAGCCACCTTGTTCATCTGGCTTACATGGGAACTGGAGAATTCAACCCAGGATCTTTTACCTTTGCAGACCAATGCCTTAACTGCTAAGCCATTTCTCCAGCCCCTGAATAATTTTTTTATTATGTACTTTTGACATGCAGCAGGCAAAAAGGTGATTCATCACTCTGTTTCCATTTTTTATTTTAATTTTTTTATTGACAACTTTCATAATTGTAGACAATATCCCATGGTAATTCCCTCCCTCCCCCCACTTTCCCCTTTGAAACTCCACTCTCCATCATATCCCCTCCCCCTCTCAATCAATCTCTCTTTTATTTTGATGTCATGATCCTGTTCCCATCTTGAATTCAGGTCCAAAGAGTAATGTTGGAGGGAAATCTTATTATTTATCTCTGATTTCCATTAAACTTGTCTCTAAAATTATCATATATAAGTTTGGCATCTATCATGACTGAGTTTTCTATTTTTAATTCCATCTCCACAGATGGTCCCTGGCTTACAATTATTCAATTTGACAAAAGCCAAGCTCATCCAATAGAAATTATACTTAAAAAAATTTTTTATTGACAACTTCTATACTTATATACAAAAAATGCATGATATTTCCCTCCCCTGCCCCCATACCCCTTTAGAACTCCATTCTCCATCATATCCCCTCCCTCTCTCCATTAGTCTCTCTTTTAATTTGATGTCATCATCTTTTTCTTCTATCATGAGGGTCTTGCGAAGGTATTGCTAGACACTGTAAGGCAAGAAATTATACTTTAGATTCAAATTTAGGTCTTTTCTCTGGCTAACACGGTAGGGTAGGTATATTAAATGCATGTTGATTGATGTCCTCAATTTATGAGGAGTTTCTCAGAGGGCACTCAAGTTGTCCTCTGGTCTCCACATGTATGTGCACAAATGGGCGTCTACACCAGCACTCACATGTGCTCCTGCATGCACACCAACATACATATACACACAGCATCAATGGAGGAGCATTTTCAGTCTGTTCTGAGAGGCTGGGATGGTGCAGTGAATAGGTTTAGTTAGGCAGCTATCCACGTCCCGCTGGTTCATTTCTGTGACCGATCTTGCATAGACATGGGTGCTGTCTCCTCCTTAATTATTTATCCCACTTCTCAGCATCACCTCAACATTTCATTTTGAGGAGAGTTTTTCTGAGCATCTGAGGGAATGTGAATATTACTTTTATCCATTTTCTTTAGAATTTGTAGGTGCGGCAGCAATTGTTTACTATTATATGTTAGAGAAAAAGTACAGAGGTGATAAAATAATTTATTCCCCTTCCTTGTGAATTTCACAGAAGACAATAACTTTGTGGAGCTGGCAGAGACTCTATGAGAATTTCTTAGTCCTTGGAGATATGTGTAAGTTTTGGACACAATAAACAAAATCATCCATTATACACATACACACACATACATACATATTACACACACACACATATATATACATACATACACATACACATTACATGCACACACATATACACAATTTAATAGGCCTTCCAAGCAATGCTTATTTGATTATGAATTTATATGGCCAAAGGACAGGTAGATAACACAATTTCCTTTTGTAAAAATATTTCAAAAATATTTTATTTGAGAGGGAGATAGAAAAGCAGAAAGAGAGAGAGAGTATGTGTGTGTGAAGAGGCATGCCAGGGTCTCTAGCCTGCAAACAAACTCAGTTGTGCCACCTTGTGAATCTGGCTTACATAGATAGGTACTGGGGAATCAAAATTGGGTCCTCAGACTTCACAAGGAAGTGCCTTAACCACTCTTGAGTGCCATCCCGCTAGCTTATAACACAATTTCTTACAGGATTAAAATGAGCTGAGAATCTTGTATTTTCTTCACATGCTTGTTAAGTGGGGGTGAGCATGTAAAAGGAATGTCAGTAAAGTTTCTTGTAGATTACAAGGTAGTCAGTGAAATATTACTAATTAGTGAACACCATTAATTCATTCTCCTAAAACACACAGTCATTGCTATTCTCTGAACCTAGAATATCCTTGTCCAGCACTTTCTCATGTCTAAATTCATTCTCCCCTCCTTTCCTTGTCAGGAGACCACCTGCTTGGAAAGACCCTCCTTGGACATCCAAGCTAAAGTTGTCTTATTCTTCTACTCTCATCTAGTTTGTTTCCACCCTAAGATTCATCACAGTCTGTTTTTTAGACTTTTATTTATTTAATATCTGTCTTACTAGCAATAGTTGATTTGAGAGGTAATGGAATTTTAAAAATCTTATTCATTTTTGAGATCTAGGGCCTAAACAGAGGGTGAGCCTGGGAGAGCCTCAGTAAAGGGGACGTGGGGAACAGGAAGACCACTACAGCCAGGCAGCACCTAGATCATTATTCTCAATTTACTCAAAGGTCTGCAACTCAACAGGTTTGAAAATAGAGCCTAAGGCTGGATGTGGTGGCGTACGCTTATACTCCCAGCATTCCAGAGGCAGAACCTTGAGAATCACAAATTCAAGGCTGGTCTAGGTTACTCAGCAAGAATTTGTCTCAGCAAAAAAAAAAAAAAAAAAAAAAATGTAAGTTTTGATGAAGTGCACACAGAGAAATTACCTATCTCAGTGTTTTCTGTTTCTCAGTGTCCCTCAGTTTTGGGTTTTCAACCCTTTGTTAGGCAGCTGTCTCATTCCTTGTATTCGTTGCACCCACGGCCTCTGTACACTAGATGGCGGAACACTTCTCCCCACAGTACGACAACTAAAAATGTCTCTGAACGTTGCCATCAATGACCCTGGATTAAAAACCACCGACTAACTCAGTCTGTAATGAGTTTGAAGCAAACTGAAATTTATTTTTTTGATTATTTGCTTATAACACAAACTCTGTAAATATAAAACAAAATAAAAATTTTATAATCCTACCTGACTACCAATTGGGATCACCATTATATTAATATATTGATATTTTTTTTTTCAACCTGTTTAGCTCTATATTTTTCCATTTCTATAGAAGAGAAACTTTATGTATTCACTGTAATAGAATTGTAGTCTAAAGTATTTATTTTAACATAAAATTTGTTTGTAAGTTATTTTAAAGAATAAATATCCCATAATATGATTGCATCATCATTAATACAACTCATCCCTTCATAGTAGATGCTGAGGGGAGTCCATTCGTCAGAAAGTTTGTACCCTGTTACTATCTGTGGTATATGAAATTTTAGATTTTGGTATAATCTTACAGATGTGATTATAATAGTTAAAATGTTTTCTAATTTAATGTGTGAAGGTGTTTGTTTTCATTAATATTTGCATATTGCTAATGAAATCAGCCCTTTTGAATAAATTTGTTTTCTCTGTATACTAATATTGTCCATCTGCTTAAGCAAAAGGATCTTTATGTTTAATCTATTTCTATAGCAGGTTATATTTAAGGTTTTCATATGCTAAAAATAATCACATAAAATCATATATTGTAGATTCTTTTCAAATTTTATTATTTAATTTGATTTATGGGATGTTTAAAATATAGATTTCAACTTTAATATGAACGTGTTTTGGTCTTGCTTATGACTCCTTCCGCTGATTTTTAAGCTTCAAAGTCGTTTTGATTCAGAGAGTTAGAAAATATTTATCTAGACATTCTTCTCTCTCTCTCTCTTTTGAAGTAGGGCCTCACTGTAGCCCAAGCTGATGTGGAATTCACTATGTAGTCTCAGGCTGGCCTCCAATTCACAGTGATCCTCCTACCTCTGCCTCCCAAGTACTGGGGTTAAATGTATGTGCCACCATGCCTGGCTAGTCATTCTTCTCTTTAAGAAAGTTAAACTATATATACACATTTAATTCTGATAATCTTGGAATTTATTTTGGAGCATAGAGTTGCATCAGTCTGAACTTCTTCTGAATAGCCAACCAATTTGTCATTACATTTTTTTGTTGAATAATCTTTTCCTTTCCAACTTATTTATGTTGCCAATTTTATTTTATTTTTTATTTTTAAACATATTTTATTTATGAGAGAGAGAGAAAAAAAAAAAAAAGAGAGAAAGAGAATATGGCTTACATGGGTTCTAGGGAATTGAACCTGGGTTCTTAGGCTTTGCAGGCAAGCACCTTAACAGCTAAGTCATCTCTCTAGCTTGTTGCCTATTTTATAAGTTATTTTAAAATTACCAGTATTATGATGAGAGAATTAATGTGGTGTTAGGGTATATGTTTAGTTTTAATTAATTTTGCTGTTATAATTTACATATACTTAAAAATATTTTTATTTATTTGAGAGCTACAGAGAGAAAGAGGCAGAGAGAGAGAAAAGGGGCACTCCAGGGCCTCCAGCCACTGCAAATGAACTCCAAATGTACGTGCCACCTTGTACATTTGGCTTTCGTGGGTACTGGGGAAATGAGTCTCTAACAGGGATCCTTGGGCTTCATAGGCAAGTGCTTAACCTCTAAGCCATCTCTCCAACTCCTAAATACACTTTTTTTTTTTTTTTTTTGCGAGGTAGGGTCTCACTCTGGTCCAGGCTGACTTGGAATTAACTATGTAGTCTCAGGGTGGCCTCAAACTCTTGGCGATCCTCCTACCTCTGCCTCCCGAGTGCTGGGATTAAAGGCGTGCGCCACCACGCCCGGCTTCCTAAATACACTTTGTTTTGTTTGTTTGTTTTTATTTTTTCGAGGTAGGGTCTCACTCTGGCTCAGGCTGACCTGGAATTCGCTATGTAGTCTCAGAGTGGCCTCGAACTCTTGGTGATCCTCCTACCTCTGCCTCCCAAGTGCTGGGATTAAAGGCGTGCACTACCACTCCTGGCCCTAAATGCACTTTTAAAATGCATCTATCAAAAAATTTTGACACATGTATATACCTAGGTAACCAAGTGTAACCTCAATCAAAATAAACATTTCTGTCATTCCTTTTTTTTTTAAAGATTTTATTTTTATTTATTTACTTATTAGAGACAGAGAAAGGGGGGAGAGAGAGGGAGAGAGAGAGAGAAAGGGAGAGAATGGGCACGCCAGGGCCTGCAGCCACTGCATGTGAACGCCAGATGCATGTACCCCCTTGTGCATCTGGCTTATGTGGGTACTGGAGAATCAAGCCTTGAACCGGGTCCTTAGGCTTCACAGGCAAGCTCTTAACCACTAAACCATCTCTCCAGCCCACATTTCTGTCATTCTAAAAGACTGCCTTGTACCCTTTCCCAGGCAGTCCCCAGACCACATCCTTGATCTGTTTTCTGTTTTTGCAAATTAGATTTACCATTTCTAGCATTTCATGTAAAAGTAATAGTAGTTTTGTGCCTAGCTTCATCCAGGAGATTTTTCTACATTATTGTTGTGATATACTCTGTTGTAGAAAACACAGTGAATTATATGATTTCATGGCTAAATGCCTATTACCAATTGGTTAACAGTGGGTTGTTTCCATGGAGCAATCATTAACATTGCCATGATCATTCAAGAACATGTTTTGTAAACAAACATATTTACTTATTTTGGAAATATATTAGTGTGGATTTGTTGTATCACATGATTAAAGTATGCTTAGTTGTTGTTTTTTTTTTTTTTTGGTTTTTCGAGATAAGGTCTCACTCTAGCCAAGGCTGACCTGGAATTCACTGTGTAATCTCAGGGTGGCCTCAAACTCTTGGCGATCTACCTACCTTTGCCTCCCAAGTGCTGGGATTAAAGGCATGCGCCACCACACCTGGCTCCTTAGTTTTATAAGCAAGTGATAAATATTTTTCCAAGTAGTTGCACTGCTTTTCGCTCCCACCAGGTTTATATTATGGTTCTAGTTCTTCTATATCCATGCTGATACTTATTATGGTCTATCTTCCCCATTACAGCCATTATATCACTATTTTAATTTGTAGGTTAGTTCATTGACATTTTTACAATGAATTTAATAGCCATTTGTATATATATATATATATATATATATATATATATATTTTGGTTTTTCAAGGTAGGGTCTCACTCTAGCCCAGGCTGACCTGGAATTCACTATGTAGTCTCAGGGTGGCCTCAAACTCATGGTGATCCTCCTACCTTTGCCTCCCAAGTGCTGGGATTAAAGGCGTGTGCCACCATGCCCAGCCATTTGTATATTTTTGTTTGTGTTCATTTTTTAATTTATATATTTGCAAGCAGAGAGAGAGAGAGAGAGAGAGAGAGAGAGAGTGTGTGAGGCAGGGAGGGAGAATGTGTGCACCAGGGCCTCTAGCCACTGCAAATGAATTCCACCATGCATGCACCACTTTGTGCATCTGGCTTACTTGGGTAATGGAGAATCAAACCCAGGTCATTAGGCTTTGCAGGCAAGTACCTTAACCACTGAGCAATCTCTCTAGCTCCCTCATCTTTTGATTCTGTTTTTTATTGAGTTATTTCTCCTCTCAATATTAGAAGTTTTTAATCTTTTGTATGTATGTATGTATAGTATCGTGGTTGTGGTGGTGGTGGTGTGTGTGTGGTGATGCACATGTGTATGTAGAGGTGTGTGTATTATGTTCACATGTGCAGAGGCCAGAGGAGAATGCTGAGAGTCCTTGCCTGTCATTCTTCTGTGTTATTTCCTTGAGATGGAGTCTCTCATTGTACCTGGAGCTGCCATATGTTTTTCTGTGAGACTAGGGGTCCAGAACGCCCCAGTAATTCCATCTCCACCTCCCCACAGGATTGGGCTTACAGCATGTGCATCTATGCCCAGTTTGTTCTTTATTCTGTTAAAGTATTTTAAAGATTTCTTTATTTTATTTATGAGAGAAAGAGAGAGGGATAGGATGGGTGTGCCAGGAGGGCCTCTAGCCACTGCAAATGAACTCCAGATGCATGCGCCACCATATGCATCTGGCTTATGTGGGACCTGGAGAATCGAACCGGGGTCCTTAGGCTTCACAGACAAGCGCCATAACTGCTAAGCCATCTCTCCAACCCTGTTTTTTTTTTTTTTTTTTTTTTTTTAACATAGGAGCTGACAATAAAGTCAGGCTTTCTCAGGTTCTCAAGCTGGGTCAGCAAGTCCTCTTATCCACTGAACCATCTCCTGGCCCCAAGAAATTTTTAACTTTTATGAAGTATAATTTTTCTGGTCTAATAAATTTTTTGTTCAATATCACATTTTCTTCTACTTTTCATTGAGTTAACAATTTACTGTGATTTGATGAAAAGTCAGTTTATTTTTTCAATAACTTTACTGACCTCACATCTGCAAATACAGTGGCACTCACTCATTATTCCAGCAGGTTGTCTGCCCGTTCTATAGGATTGTCATGGTTTGTGACTATAGGCTGTGAACAACGATGCTTCTTCTTTTCCAGTGTCTGACTTCCTTTTTCTCTGTCTTGCCTGTGGCACAGAGTGAGACCTCTAGACTTGTGTGTCAATGTGGAAGAGAATTGTGAAAGTCAGTATTCTTGATTGTGCTACTATCTCAATGGCTTATAATAATGATGATGGCAATAATAAAGCAATGAATTATGTTTAAAGTATTATTTAACTTTTATCATGTGTGTAGAACATTCTTTTATGTGTATCAGTTAATTATTCCATATATCTATACATCCTTAGGGTTACCGTTTTAAAAATAAAGAATGCAGGCTGCCAAGAAACTAACTAGTTTGTTCCAGATTGTGCAGCTCATTAGTAGAGGTGTCATAATTTAAAAATGAAGGATGCCAAACTGACTAGAGAACAGGTGTCTATCATAGCATTTCAGAACTGCAGAGCAGTAGAGACTAAGCCATACACTTGGTGAGAAAGGACTTGGGTCAGAACTCTGTCTGTGCATTGGCACTTCAGCTCCCTCACCTCCCAAGGGGACTTACTCATGCTTCCATCACAGCATTACCAAGAGTGGGAATGAAGCTGTATACAAGAATATCTGCAGCACGTCAGAAATGCTAAGCTTCTCCTTCTTTACTACATTTTGTCTCTTTTAAGCTAAATAGTTTTCCGCTGGTGGCTTGAAAATGCACAGTGTTTCTTATTCATGCCCTTGCCATGCTCTTATCTCTCCTGCTTTTTCTCTGTCTTCAACTTTTTGGCATCTTTCCCACCTGAAGTAATATTACTTAACACCGATTGCCCAGAAAGCACACTCAGCAGAATGGAGCAGCCGAGAAAGGCACAGTCATCAGTTTTGTGATGTCCATCAGAGCTGCAGGGTAATTTAAGTGTTTTGTCCAAGTTTCGTACCAGACACTTTCAGAGCAATTCCATTAGCTGAGCAAAGCTTCCCTGAAATAGTGACGACTAGTTTTGGTGATACAAGGAACAGTGGATGAAAGAGATGCCAAGTGTCAAGTGGTTACGACAGTGGGCTCTAGAGGCAGAGCATCTACAGCCAAGTCCTGCCCCTGCTCCACTTGCTAGATATGGAAATGTGTGCAAGAGGTTCAGTTTTCCTCTGTCTCTAGCTCTGATCCCTTTGGATCTGGAGGAGGATTACCTGTGGTGTGTGAGTACTCAACAACATGTTGCTCTGGTGCCTTGGGGATGTACCTCAGTTAGGAGGAGTGCTTGCCTAGCACATAGTACAAAGTCCTGAATGTCCACCACTGCATAAAGGGGGTATGGTGGCACACACTGGTAATCTCAGCACTTGGGAGGTAGAATCAAGAGGATCAGCAGGTCAAAGTAGTGAGTCTGAGGTCAGCTTCAATACATGAGACCCTATCTCAAAAACAAAAGAAAACAAAAACTTGTTCTGGTGTTTTCTTGCACAGTCATGGATTTAGCTAACAATATGTTTTTATTTTAGTTAATGCTATTGTACTGTGTCTTTCAATATAACTATAGAAGAGGTTTTTGGATGCTTTTATCACACAGAAATGATAAGTGCATGATATATTAGGTACAGTAACTATTTTGATTTGACCAACATAAAAAGTACATGTGTCAAAGCATCAGGTTATACCCACTCATAGGTATGATTACAAAGTGTTGATTAAAAAGTTGTTGCTGGGGCTGGAGAGATGGCTTAGAGGTTAAGTACTTGCTTGTGATGCCTAAGGACTCTGGTTCAAGGCTCGATTCCCCAGGACCCACGTAAGCCAGATGCACAAGGTGGCACATGCATCTGGAGTTCGTTTGCAGTGACTGGAGGCCCTGGTGTGTGCATTCTCACTCTCTCTGCCTCTTTCCCCCTCTGTTGCTTTCAAATAAATAAATAAAAATAAACAAAAATTTTAAAAAGTTGTTGCTTAACAACATTATAATATTCCTACTGGGACAAATATTATTATTCTCATCTAATAGTCTATTCCCTGCTTCCCCAACAGACCCAGTTTTGCTTAATTCTACACTTTTGCTCAGGCCTCTATAACCTTTAAGTTATAAAGCAAACCAGGACATTTACCTGTGAATTACAAGAGAAATAAAAGTAAGGCTTGAGATTGTATAGAAATGTCTATGCACTGGAAAGTAAGGTGACACCAACTGGGTTGACTATTTAAGTCAGCAATACAGAGTGGAAATTCACATTGATTTCACAAAGTTACAAATCAAGCAATTTTAATGGTGTTCCTTAGAACAAATCACTGTTTGGTGTAACAGGATTGGTGTAATCCACATTCCACATCCCAAACACAAAAAATAGTTATTACTTCAACTCTAATTTTGTCCTTTCTCCTTTAAAGTTTCCTTTACATTTCTCTTTAACATGTAAACATTAGTTGGTTTACGTGCTATTTGATTTTTCTTAATTGTGTCACTACAGAATATGAAAGCAAACATCTTTCAGTTCTCTGATAGCACAGCAAATTATTTTTAGAAAACAAATTGATGATTGATAAAAGAAAGAGGACAGTATATTCAAGGCACAAAACCTCTAGGTAACAGGAAAGCAAAGAGCATCTTTAATATTAGCATCCACCTGGATGTTCTTGATAAATAATTCATTTATAATTTGCCCGTTTGAAGGATTAAAAATGAATTTGAAGGGCTATTTTCACTCAGCCTGCTGGTGTTGATCTAAGCAGTAAAGACAATAATGAAAATCTCTCAAGAAATTACACTCCATAGGAGGAATTTAGGGAGCCGGCATGAGGCCATGTTTTGTCCTGCATTATAAAAGCATTTCCAAAACCGAGTGATAGAGAGTTGCAACTGTTCCCAATTTCCCTCTTGATGCATTTGGTATAAAATTGCTCTCTGTACTTTCAGCCAAAAGATGTGTGCATTTGCCTTTCAAAGATTAAACCATGTCTGTTGACAAGAAATAGGCATGGGGAAGCGTGTTTGATGTTAAAAGGCCTTGTGTTTTCTTTTCAGGAGGTGTTAAGGGAATGACATTAAATTAGCATTCTTTTGCTCTGTGCTAAGCTATAGAGAAAATTTTTTGCTCCACATTATTCTCAAGAGATAGGATGCCTTGATCAATAGAGAAGGGCATGTGACCTAGACAAAAACTGGCCTGGACCCATCACTTACCTTCTATAAAGCCTATATTTGACCCAAAATCATGGACTAACTTCAAATAATCATTAACTTTTAAATTTAGATAATCCCTTAATGGATATATATGCAAGTTTTCTTTGCATTTCCAATTGAAATACTGCATAATCTCAAACAAAGAAGATAAATAACATAGAAATTAATTAATAAAGCATTTCACTCAATTCTTCATATATTACATGGACTTGTGAATTATTTAAATTATATAAACATTGTAATTTCCCCTGACTTTTGGGTCTTCAACTACTGTCTAATGAGGTATAGCCTTGCCTTTTCCTATATTCTAATTATAGGAGAGAAGATAAATACTTGGAAATGATCATAAATGTTGTATATTTTTAAATATAAGAACTGAGAAATAAGTGCAAATTACATATAAACATTTATAAGCAACATTTAATTATGTCAGTGAAACTCTGATTAAAGTTGACTTGAAGGTCTTCCAACTGGGGAAAGGGACAAAAGAATAAGCAGCAAGTGATAGTTACATATAAAACTAGAAATACTTTTGTTGTTGTTTTTTTTTTTGTTTTGTTATTTGGCTTTTTGAGGTAGGGTCTCACTCTAGCCCAGGCTGACCTGTAATCCACAACGTAGTCTCAGGGTGGCCTCAAACTCATGGTGATCCTCCTACCTCTGGCATCTGAGTGCTGGGCTTAAAGGCGTGTGCCAGCACGCCTGGCTCTTAGAAATACTTTTGCACATATTCACTGAAATAGTTTAAATGCTTACATTTCCTAATTGGACAGTTAAGAACATTCCTACAATTTTCTTATAACATACATACCTCACTGGGACGATTGTATCTCTCAAATGTATGCTCTGAGGAGAATGCTATCAGTGTGAGATTTCAGGTAGGACATTTTCTGTTTAATTTCATTGAAAAGTATAAGCAAATTGTTAAGAATTGAGCTTATATATTTTAATTATCACCATTAAAAATCAAATGCTACTATCCTCAAAATGCTGCTTAAAATTGAATAGCAAAGATCTAACAAATTAGGGACTGGGGATCTAGCTCAGTTGGTAAAGTTCTGGCCTCATAAGCATGAGGACTTGAGTTCAGATTCCCCAGTACTCATATAAAATGCTGGCATGTTGGTGTACACTTGTAATCCCAGCACTGGAGAGGCAGAAAGCAGAGGATCCATCCTTCAGGCTTATTGGCCAGCTGGTCTAGCCTGATTGGTAAACTTCCGGCCAGTGAGAGACCCTGGCTCATGAAAAGGTGGACAGTGTTCCTCAGGATGATACGTGAAGTCATCCTCTGCCCTCCACACAGGCATGCACACTCGCACATGCCCTCCTGAACAAACACACATGCACAAAAATATCATTTTGTTTTTGTTTACAAACAACGTTCATTTGCATTTTTCCAGTATACTTTTCTGACTCTTTGCTCATTTTTCACTTTTGTGCATCACTAATATTTTCTATTCTACAAGTTTAGTTGTTTAGCTCAAAGTTTATTTTTGAGGTGCTGAGGATTGAATCCAGGGGCTGTCACAGGCTAGGCCGTAAAAAAGCACAAAGCTATAATTCCTAGCCCATGGCCTTTATTTTGATGTGTATGTGTGCCTCAAAATACCTTCATAAATGATAGCTTGACTGGCTGTTGAATTATAACTTGGTTGTTTTTCCTACAGAACTTTACAGATATTAATCTATTTCCATAGGCTTTTATTTTTGCTGATAAAAGTCTATAGTTAATATACTATAATGTGTCTAAGATAGATTTTTTAAAAATTTTATTTATTTGCAAGCAGAAAGAAACAGACAGAGATAGAATAGCCACACCAGGGCCTCCAGCCACTGCAAACGAACTCCAGATGCATGTGCCCCCTTGTGTGGGTCCTGGGGAATTGAACCTGGGTCCTTTGGCTTCACAGGCAAACACCTTAACCACTAAGCCATTTCTCCAGCCCCAAAGATAGATTATTTTATGTGTGTGTATAAAATTTGTGTGTGTGTATGTGTGTTGTGTGAGTGTAGGTGTGCACATGCCACATGTGTGCAGGTCAGAGAACAACTTCCCATGTTGGTCTTTGCTTTCCACCTTGTTGAGGCAGTGGGTCTTGGTGTTGTTCACTGCTGTGTTCAGATGAGCTGACCTGTGAGCTTTTAGGAAATCCTCCTGTCTCCTTTCTTGCTATAGGCACACTGGTATAGGCTTTGGCATGGGTTCTTGGGATACACATTTAGGTACTCACAGTTGTGTACCAGGGTTTTATCCACTGAGCCATCTCCCTACACATAGGTTTTATTTAATACTATTTATTTATTTATTTATTTATTTATTTATTTATTTATTTATTTGAGAGAGAGAGAGAGAGAATGGGCATATCAGGGCCTTAACCATTGTAAACAAACTTAAGATGCATGCTCCACCTTGTGCATCTGGCTTATGTAGGTACTGGGGAATTGAACCTGGGTCCTTAGGCTTTGTAGGCAAGTTCCTTAACTGCTAAGCCATTTCTCAAGCTCTAGATTTTTAAAATATACTTATGAGTGGCATTTATTAGTCCAAGGACTTTATTCTTTGGTATTGAAAAATTCCAAGCATTAACTCTTATAGGATTGCCTTACACCAATTTTCTCTTTATCATCTTTAAGCTTCTGTTGGATTATTCCAGACCCTTAACTTCAGCTGCTTGCAGATACTCATATTTCTATCTGATTTTGATTTTTGTTAGAATCATTTTGAGGGCAATGTCTTCGCTTCTGGGACATGCATACCCCTTTTTGTTTTTGAGAGTGCCTATTTACTTTCAATTAATAAAATACTTATTAACTATATTTATGCACATATTTGTGAAGAAAATGGGAGTTCAGCATTGACTCAACTCACTGTCTTGACCTGGAAGCTACCAGTACTTATTAAAAAGAGAAAATAAAAAAGAAATAGTATAAGTAGATACATAAAAATGCTAAACTCGGGCTGGAGAGATGGCTTAGTGGTTAAGCGCTTGCCTGTGAAGCCTAAGGACCCCGGTTCAAGGCACAATTCCCCAGGACCCACGTAAGCCAGATGCACAAGGGGGCGCATGCATCTGGAGTTCGTTTGCAGTGGCTGTAGGCCCTGGCGCACCCATTCTCTCTCTCTCTCTCTCTTTTGCCTATTTCTGTATCTCTCTCAAATAAATAAAAAAATAAAATATTTTTTTTAAAAAATGCTAAACTCATGTAAATAGCACTCAACCTAAATTCATAGTCTTTTCTTTTTTACCTGAAAATGGGAAGAATGAATTTTAGTGCTTGCTCTTAGAATTCCTTGAGGAAACTGTTGCAGGCTTGTATTACCTACTACTAAGTGATAGAAAACAGAACTTCTACTCTTCCTCAGGTGAAAGTATTTCCCAATATTTAATACCATTTCATATACCTTTTTAGGTCTGACAAGGAAGATAAAAGGTGTTGTTCCCATACCATTGGCAGGTGGAACCATGTGGCTCCAGGAAGGGAAACACAAAATAAGAAATGGTCTTTGATGGAGTAGAGAGTAGGAAGCAAGAACAGTAAATATTTGCCACTTCAGAAGCCATGGCCAGGAGACAGACTTTTAAGTTGTTATGTTACTTTTGGATCCTTCCAGGTGGACTGGTAATAGCAGTTACCGTTGTCATGGCAACCTATAGCCCATGTTAGAGTTGTCCAAATCATGTCATCCTTACATTGTCAATAACAAAGCTTGAAGAAAGAAACTTTCATTCTATTCCTTATTTTGAAAATTTTAACTTTTTTTTTCAGGAATTTTCTCTTGGGCATTGTTCTTCCAATGACTTTGATATGCATTTGCCTCAGTTTAGAGATAAAATCTTGAATAACTAATTAACTCCAAGATATAAACAAAAATATTAATATAAGTCTACTTCCGTGATGAGCTCTTAGGAGCCTCTGGATCTCTGCTTTGGTGGGTGTTGAGTATCCTCAGAGTCTGTCTCCTACACCCTGATGCTGATTATCAGGTTCAGCAGAGGGTACCAACACATGATGTATCCATATGAAACATATTGTTAATAACAACAATAATAAAACACAAGAAAAATATGAATATACAAAGAAATTAGGTGACCTCTCCGAGAGAGGAGCAAAATGTCTTAAGGAAGGGTGCAAGAGGGATAAAAAACTGAGAAAGGAATAGAATACATGTGCCATGAAAGTAGACCAGGGAGTACTGGGGAAGAAAGGTATAAGCAGGGGAGAAAGGGAAGAGGATGAACAGAAACAGAGTGTGCATGATACCAATTACTTTGCATGTTAACATTTGTATACTAATTTGAAACAACAAATAAATAATTTGGGATGTTTTGTGCATGTATTGAGTGTGGTGAGTAGGCATGCATGTATGCAAATTTGTATTTGTGTGGGTGCATTTGTACACATGTGTGGAGGCCAGAATTTGATGTGGAGGGTCTTTCTCTATTGTTCTCCACCTTACCCTTGAGACAGGGTCTCTCACAGAACCTGGAGTTCATGGGTCCAGCTAGACTAGCTAACCAGTAAGTCCCAGGAATTCTCAAATCTCCACCTCCCCATTCTGTAATTCTAGGCATGTACCAACACATCTAATACTTAGGTAACAGCCAGGAATGGTGGCATAAGTCTGTCATCTCAGCGTTTCAGAGGACAGGTAGGATCCCTGTGGCTTACTGGCTAGCTTGTCTAAACAAATCAGTGAGCTCTGGGTTCAGAGAGAGACTGTCTCAAAGGATAAGATAGACATTAATTGATACAGGCACCTGATGTTGACTTCTAGCCTCCATATGCACACAACCACACGTACACACCCACACCCACATACATGCAACCATACTCAGGTCCTTATACTTGCTCAGCAAGTACTTTACCAATTGAACCACCTCCCCAGCCCAGGATTTAGGAATAAATACATAAATGCATGAAATAAAAGAAAATATTTTATAGCTCTCAAAAAAATTGGGGGCTGGAGAGATGGCTTAGCAGTTAAGGCACTTGCCTGCAGAACCTAAGGACCCAGGTTTGATTCCCAGTACCCATGTAAGACAGATGAACAAGGTGGTACATGCATCTGAAGTTCCTTTGCAGTAGCTAGAGGCCCTGTCATGCCCATTCTCTCTCTCTCTCTCTCTCAAATAAATAAAAATATTAAAAAATAGAGAAAAAAGTTTGGTAGCTGACTTGACCCCAAAAGGAAGTCAGTCACAATTCCTAGATGAGCCTTATAACACTTAGACCATCTCTATCCCAGACCTGACATGCTAGCTCTTAATATAAGACTGATATGTCATTTCAGGCAATGCCCCCCACATCCAGTGCTGGGATTGAATTCAGGTCCTCACACATGCTAGGCAAGTTTTCTACCACTGAGCTATACTCCAAGCCCTAGCTAAGTGCCCCTTGTTTTAGAGAGAGAGAGAGAGAGAGAGAGAGAGAATTGGTACAACAGGACCTCAGCCACTGAAATCAAACTCCAGATGTGAGTTTACCTATTGCACATGTGTGACCTTGTGCTTACATCACCTTTGTATGTGTGGCTTATGTGGGATCTGGAGAGAGATCAAACATGAGTCCTTAGGCTTTGCAGGCAAGCACCTTAACTGCTAAGCCATCTCTTCAGCCCTGCATGTTTTTTTCCTTTTTAACCTCTTTTTTCCCCCATTTTTATTTATTTATTTTGAAAGAAGAGAGAGTTACTGAGAAAGAATGTGTGTACCAGTGCCTCCAGCCACTGAAAATTAACTCCAGATGCATGTACCATTTTATGCATCTGACTTTATATGAGTTCTGGGGAACCAAATGCTGGTTGTCAACCTTTGCAAGCAAGCACCTTTCCCACTATGCCATCTCTCCAGCCCACTAAATGTACTTTACTAATTACTTCTGGAATTGTGAAAATCAAACCTCTAAAAGTAGACTCATTCTTGGCAGATGAAAGATAATATGGCTTGTTATTTTATTTTATTTTTTTTCACATTATGTTTTTCCACTATTGACTGAATGAAACTACTATCATAGTCTATATGGTGCTATACATTTAAAATCCTAGAAGCATATCCTGGGAAGATAATTCTTGGAAGGATATGAAAAGCCATGGGGTGGAATGTAAAACCAAGATCTTATTCTACTTTAACCGAGATTAGAAATTAAAGATCAGAGACGTTAAATGATTTATCCAAGGTCACACAATTTGTGGCAGAGCCTTTCTTAACTTCCAGAGCAAGGCTCCTTCTAGAGTATCCTACTGAATACTATCCTTTTCCATCCTAATGCAAGGGGCAGAGCTTGGTGGCTTGCCTGGTGAGCAGTTTTCTCTGGTGGTCATCCTCTTCCTGTGATGGTCCTATGTGGAACATAAAGTCACAGTGCTGTTATGTTGAAAATAGCACAGTAAAAATGAACTTCCGTTAACATGTTGCTCGTACCTGTTTGCTTTGTGGCAGGTGATTTCACTATCACACAATTTACAGTCAGGAAAATTGGGACTTGACTATTGGAATGAATTTGAACACTATTTCTGACAAAGCAAAGTAAAAATCCACAATTGCAGCCAAAATTCCTCTCCAAGACCTTGAGTGATAGCAAAACAATCCACCCCATTTGAGTAATGCTTATTGGCCTCATAAGCCCAGGCTTGTTTAAGTCTGTGGTTTGTCTCGGTTCCTGCTGATGTTCTCTTATGGCTAATATTTCATGATTTCTTAAGGAGCATCAACAGGTAAAAACACACACACTCTGCACCAGAGCCATTCATCATTTTAGCTTCTATTGTTTTTTTAACCATTGCTCACTTCAGTAAGCATTTTAAAAGAAACAAATTCAGTTTTGTGTTCCACTGCGATCACCTGATGAGTCACTGCATACAGAGAAAGGAAAGATGTCAAGAATGTTTAATCAGCGGTGATTTAAACAAGGGACATATTTGAAGGAATTAACAAAATCAGCATGCTCATTGCTCCAGGCTGATTTTTCTTGCTGGTAGGACTAAATGAAAAGCAGAGAGCCAAAGCTGTAGAAGTCTTTCAGGTCCAATTCATGCTGCCAATGTTAAAAGACTGCCAGGATGGAAAGCTGAATCACTCCCTATGCCAGCTACAGCTGTGTTTTTCATATTTATGATAAATTTCTTGATTCCAATGTTAAAAAATTACTCATCTTTGGGAGCTTTATTCTTATCTCCTGTCTTCCATCTCTTCTCTTCCTCCCACCCCCACTTCAAGACTAGGGATTGATTGCAAAGTTGTTAAGGCATTTGTACCACATCAGCCCAGAATGTCCTAATGTAACCTGATGTAAATGTCCTGAGGTAAAGCATTCTGAAGAGGACTCAATCAATGAGCAGGATTTTTATGCTTCATGAAACTATCAAACACAAGTGAGCTGAGAAAAGTGTTTAAAACTATTAAGACAAAATGAATTTGAGAAAATCTGTAACATTAAAATGGCTATAGGAGAGTTGATTCAGCTACCAGTCATAGAAAGAAAAGCAGTTGTGCTGCAAATGGAGGCTGCATCATGAGAAGCATAGTGTCCATGGCTAAGCAAGAAAAACATTTAGTTATTCCTTGTAGCAAGCAGATATCCAGATTGTCACCTCTATTTCTGACAGCCATTTCTTCCTATAACTAATGTCTGTGGTTGGGATTCCTGATAACTTTGTGAGGTATTTAATTTTCATGCCATAAGCCTATACCCTCAAAATTCTCTTCATAGAATCTGTAGCACTGATGTAGACAATGTCAAGTAACCCAGGAAGAGAGCTAGCAACAGAAGAATGAGCCTATGAAAATCCAGCCACTGATTACACATGGGCAACTGCTTCACAACAGATGCGATTTTCAGGTAATGTTAAATGTGATTCTGATAGACGTGGACTCAATTTTGAGTATCCTTCTTAGACTTTCAGATATGACTTTAGGTCTTGTGGGTGCAAAATGGATGGTGTTCACTCACTGATTGTGATAGAAGTCAAAGGGGACCATCAAACAGATATCACAGATAAAGAATTTACTGATTAGAAAGAAGACTTCCTTTTTTCACACGTGGGGGACCCTGATGGTGACTGTATCATGTTAAATTATTTGTTACATCCTAATTTTTGTCAGCACCATCATGCAAAAAGTGCTATTTGTGCTGCTGGCAAAGAAGTTATCAACAATAATACCTAGTGGTGAATCCTGTACTCTATAATACAGTACAGTACAGTACAGTAGAGTACAATACAATACAATACAATACAATACAATACAATACAATACAATACAATACAATACAATACAGACAAGATATAGCCTCAGGTGAAATAATGGCATGATGGGTGTGATTAGATTTGAGACCTGCTCCTAAGAGTGAATTCATCTCTGGTACTGAAAACCAATAGCTGTGGAGAATATAGGCCTTAGGGAAGCGCTTACTCTTGTTGTATGCTAAACCAATGTGGTGTCAAACTGTCTCCTAAGTATTTATCATATATTCACAGATGAGTTCTGATTTCAGTACCAGACAGTATTTTTTTTTTTTTTTCTTTTTGTCAGTGAGAGGCAGTTAATGCAGAGAATCAGGTTGAGTGCTGGAAATAAGTGTTTGATGAGTGTGTGGCCCTACATGGGACATATACATTATTCCCTTCAGGAGTCTGCGAACATCACAGAAGAAGGGTAAGAAAGAGTGTAAGAGTGGAGGATGGGGAGGAGTGCTGTGGTAGTGTGTCATCTGGATAAGACAAGGCCATTGCATTTATGAATGCATACTATCTGTGGTTACTTGCATAAGATAGGGCCAGTCAACTTTTTGTTAAAGATAGGGGAGGCACTTAGGAGCCAGTCCCTGCCCTGAGGAGCTAGTGGGGTTCATGGTTATCAGGGGGAGAGGGACTCATTCTCTTCTGTGACATAGTCACTGGTAAGTAATGAGAAGAAGGAGTACAGTGGCACTAGGGGAATGAGGGATAGTAATGTGGGTTACATATGATTAAAATGCAGTAGATATGATGTGTATATGTCAAAAAGCAAATAAAAACATTACTTAGGAAAACAAAAGCTACTGAACTTGAAGTTGTTGCTTGGAAGAAGTTTAAACAACCACATTTTTAGTTGGTTTAGATGGACAAGCAGGCTTTGTTATAGAAAGAAGAAAATAAAGAAAAAAAATCCAAGTCCTCAAGTTCAACATAGTGAAGATTTCCTTCATGAAGCAAGATCTACTGTGCTAAGGCAATTTATTGAAGAGATTAAATAGCTAGATTCTGGTGTCTGGTTGGCCTGTGAGGAAGCCTAACTCTGTTTATGATTACTTGTGTGGACAAATGACCATTGTATCTCAATTCTCTTACCTGTCAAATGGCAATAATAATTTCATCTATTTCCTAGGATGGCTAGGGACTAAAATACTAATTTATATAACCTGAGCCACATCAAATATAATATATGCTTGTCAAATAAAAGTAGATGTGTCTGTATCCCAAACCAGGGATTTAACTAAGCACAGTTTGAAGTCTTCTCTAGAGATACATTGTAACAATGTTTTCATGAATACACCAGAAAGAAAATTAGTTGATAAGACATTTTCTGTAAAAATTGACCTTGTCCAAGGTAAGCTGTTGAACTTGGGAAGGAGAGAAGTTGCTTGCAACCATGTTGTTGCATGTACACGTATGTATATGTGTTTGTGTTTGTGTGAGGATGGGCTCATAGTTCCACAGCTTGCATGTGGTGTGGAGATCAGAGGACAACCTTTGGGTTTGTCCTACCTACACTGTGTCTTATATTAAGAACGTTTTTCTTACATTCCCACCAACAGTGATTGAGGGTTCCTATTTCTCTACATCCTTGACAACTATGGAAAGCAATAGGGAGACTCCTAAAAAGAATGATCTTGTTATTCCCTTACTGTACATCTACCCTAAAAGCTCCATGCCTCTGTTCAACCATGTTAATAGCTGTTCCATTTATAATAGCTAAGAACTGGAATCAACCATCATCGGATGAATGGATAATCTAGATGTTGTATATCTACCCAACGGAATTCTACTCAGCAGTTAGAAAAAATGACACAATGAAATTTGTACAAAATGAAATTTGAACTCATCCAATCACAGAAAAACAATGGTCAAACTTGGAACAGATCATACATTTTGAGAACTGAACTCATCCAAATGAACTAGAAAATCTATGTCCTGACAGACAAAATGTTGAACCCTCATCAGGACCTTAGAGGGAACACTTGAATCAAAGGGCCCTGGGGAGGTGAGATGAATCTAATCTTAATTTTTTTCTTGTTTATTTTTTTCCTTTTTCTTTTTTATTTCTTTTTAATATTTTCTTTCTAGAGGTTAATGGTAAGACCCTGAGCTGTTGAAGATACCAACAAGGCTTCCCAAAAGAAGACAGACTCTGTCATTGGTATGGTAAGACCCTATGAAGAGACCTGGCTGGAATCTGGAAAAGAGCCAGTCTCCAGACAGTTAGAAGATGCTACACGAGCAACTGGGTGAAAGTGGTCAACATCTGTCCGAGCAACTTGAGGTCTAAACTACTCAGAAGCAAACAACCTGATATGATGTTCACACAATTGCAAGAGTGGCACACAGCCATGGTGGGTAACCACCTGCTCTTGGATTGGCTACCAGATCCACTCAGTGGAAAGGAACCCATATCTGGAATTGGGAAACAAGTCAGAATCATATCCAGATAATGAGTTTACTCTCCAATATCAAGCTCCCACCAATCTTGGGCTATAAGAGGGCCTACACCCATTAAATTCTCTCTAAACTAACAATGGTTATCCCATTGAACCTGTGCAA
This sequence comes from Orientallactaga sibirica, assembly GCA_036365145.1. Taxonomy (NCBI): domain Eukaryota; kingdom Metazoa; phylum Chordata; class Mammalia; order Rodentia; family Dipodidae; genus Orientallactaga; species Orientallactaga sibirica. The sequence goes on along the minus strand of JAEOAD010000012.1, from coordinate 36,875,653 downwards.
ACTTCACTCTCCATTGGAGAATCTGCTTCTCTTTTGCAGATGGAAGCAGGACCTGAGGAGAGAAACAGTCCATCACACTTCATCAGGGCCCCAGCTAAAACCATAGAGGAACTGGGGGAGTGAGCAAGAGTGCTGCTTTCTTGGTGAACCTGATATCAGCACAAGGGTGAAGGAGATAGACACAGAGAACACTCATCTCCTACCAAACCAGAGATCCAGAGACTCCTAAGAGCCCATCACTGAAGTAGACTTAAAATAAACCCAGTATGGCTCAGGGGTTTTGTGGAAGAGGGGGTGAAAAGATTGTTAGAGCCACAAGTTGGGACATTATGCTCAGAGACATTGCCTCTTCCCCTTAAGTTATGACTACCCCATAATACATGACCTGCACTCCCCATGGGGATAACCAGGAGGCTCCCTTTGGAGGGGGTCAGGGATGAGGGTAAGAATGGTATCAACAAGTGTTATTTATATACTGAGTATGTCCATTACTAATAAAATAATAATGATAAAAAGGAATGTTTTCCTTGTTCTCCCTCTGACTAGGCCTTCAAGTTTCTTACAATTTACATGATATTGGCAGGGAAATGGGTATAACGAGTGCATGGGAAGACAAAACAGAAGCGTGTGAGGATACAGCTTATGCTGGGATCATGTGGTCCAAAGTGGTCTGGGCCACATTCTCATTCTGTGTAATTATTGTAGGACAGCTTAAAAGAGAATTTAAGCAGATTATATTGGAAAAGAAGGAAATTTGGCTTGGTAGAAGATGGTCCCATAGGAGACATGTAAAATTGACTCTGTGTGTATAAAGTTTTGTGGGATTTCTCTGGGTTGTCTTCTCATATTCTTCGGTTCCAGGCAATTTTCAAGACTGTGGCTATTTTGCACTAGCAATATGTCATGCCTGTGACAGTTTTGATTCATTGATATATAGTATGCAAGAGTTTCCTCCCTATGGTCATTATCTATTTCATTCCGTATATTGTATTAGGCTTAAAAAGGTCTTATTTAATTTTTTATACTCAAGAGTAGTGAAGGAAGATTATAGAGTTAGGAAACTTAGTCCCACCATACCCTTGTATGAAAGACTTTATTTATTCCCATTTTGCATATGAAGAAATTGAGGCATAACGGGGTTATGTAACTTGCCTAAGGTCATCAGGAGGCCCAACTGTTTCTGACCCAGGTTACTCCAGTGTTACTTTGTCATTCTTTGTAGTTCACAGAATTGACACTAAAGTACTGGCAAGATTCTCATGGTGTGTGCCTAACATATTTCTGATATTTCTTCTTCAAGCATTATCCTATATACTTAGATTGTTGCACGTAGTACCTCTCTGAAGGAAAATGAACTTCAGTGTTCTTTACCTGATGAAGCTGCAAGTAATTAGGATAATTATTGTTGCCACCACCATCATCACAGTTAATATCACCTGTCAAGTTTACTTAGACACCGATAAAACAAAGAGAAGAACTCATAACAGATGACTTTTAAAAATGACCTTATAAGAAGTATGTCTAAGTGCTATAATGTCCATGATCCAAGAAGGCATGTTTATTCCTCAAATATCATCCTACCTCACATATATTTACTGATGTTTAAAATTCTATGAACAGAAAGCAAGGTCTTTCATTTCATATGAAAGATAAGGCTTACAGGACACACACCTTTTGAAAGAGGAGAATTCAATGAATAAAATGAACTCCAAGATGTAAATTACTATTCTAATTCAATTTGGATGAAAGAGATTAGATAGAAAACAGAAGTTAATATATGTGTGAAGAATCATCAGGTCGAGGACCTTGTGGGTAACCAACATTTTCAGATTCATGATTTTGTTTAAAAACATCCCTTAGAAGAGCTAATAATATGCCTAAAACTTCTCCCAACCCTTTCCAAAAAGGGAAGGTAGCATTTCTCTTTAATTCTGAAATGATAGGGTTTGTTTTCTTTAGAAGCTTGTCTCTGTCCTCTACCTCAAGATTTATTATTCAGTTCCTTGCTTGTTGACATGTGCTACAACATGTTTATTTTTACTGATGGTTTTAAATTATAAATGCCTTGAGGCCAAGATCCAACTGCCTTGCTTACTATAGCAGAATACAATTGGTACATATCTACTAAACAAATAATAAATACCATCTTAACACAGCATGTGAAAATTGTTAAGTATTTATCCCTTCATGATACCCCAAAGATGTCTCAAAAGTTGATACTCTTAATCTGCCATTTTAATCTCCTTGTGGAATAAGAGTATTATTTACATAAACCTAAGGAAAAAAAGAGGAAGAAAAGAAGTTAAGAACAATTCGAGATGGTTGATACAAATGTTGTGGTGACCTAAATTCCTTCTACATAGGAGACATAAGATTTTTTTAAAAGTATTTTAATCTCTTGAACTGAAAACATAGGGACTTTGTCTGTCTAAAGAGTATTCTGGGCTGAAGAGATGACTCAGTGGTTAAATGCATTTTTCTGAACAAGCAAGAGAGCTCAAATGAGTTCGAGTCTTCAGAGCCTACATAAACAGCTGGGTTTGGCCACGTGTGCGTATAGCCTCAGTCCTACAAAAGGGAAGAGAGACAGGGAACGTGCTGGCTCACAATAAATATCAAGCTCTGGTATCTTTAAGACACTCTGCTCAAAACAAGAAATGGAAGCACAATGGGGCGGACACCCAATATTCTGCTCTGGCCTCTGCCGGTAAGTACCTATCCCCTTGTGCCCCAGGATACAAATTGGCTAAGTCACATTTTTTGGAAATGGTTCCAAAAGTGCCAATGAGTGAATTTCACATTGACAATGTTAACCATAACAAAGTCCACATAGTGGCCTCTTTGAAAGCACGCTGGCAATATCTTTCTCTGTTTCCATTTCTCCCCACTCTTTCACTCTTTCTATGTTTTTTTTTTCCTGGCTCTTGTCTTTTATTAAAGTTGTAATAAAAGGTTGGTATTGAAAACAGTACTAACCCTTGATGGAGAATCAGGTAAATGAGCAGTTTAATATCATTTAGGTGTGATATGAAAATACCAAAATTCAGGAGGAATTTCAACCTAATCTATTGTTGTTTGCTACATTTTTGAGAAATGTTTAGCATAATGATCTTTAGTTCATCACTTTATTGTCAGTATAGCTTATTTTATTAAATGGAGATGGGAAGTTTGTCCTTAAAAATTCAGATGAAATAAAATACTTGATTCTTTCTCAGTTTAAACCTTATTTTTAAATGAGAAATTAACTTGTAGACTGTTTCATGAACCAAGATTATAATTTAACCTGTAAAAAGGTTTAATAAAAGAATGAAGGCTTACATAAGTTAATAGAATACCAATTAGCATCACAGAATTTAGAACAGAGTGGGGAGATCAAATTATATGGTGAACCCTAAATATAGACATACGATAACTGACCTGAGACAAGGAATATAATTTGCTAAAGTGACATGTATTTTTGATCAAGTATCAAGAGAAAAAATTGATGAGAGAATATAAAATACAGGTCATTTGGATCATCTAAAGAATAAAATTCCCCTTCAAAGAAACATTCTATTAAGAGATTAAAAAAATAAATTCATGAATCAGACAGCTGTGATTTACTTCTAAAAGATTTCATAGAGAATTTTAGAATGCATCCATCCAAAATCTCAGGGTTTCATGACAAATCATTATTAAAAAGTAAAAAGCTTATATTTTTACTTTTTCTTTTAATAAGAGAGAAAAGTAAACACCTAAACTTCATACATGCAGGATCTTTCACAACATGAGCAGGGGCACATTTTCTTTTATATTCTTGGGCTGTGTCCCCACACCAAGCTCTACTTTCAAGGAGCAAAAATACACGATAGGAAGATCATTTACAATATGAAGATAAGCTACAATCACCAGCTCCACTCCATACATAGTTGACAAAATACTTTTAAATATTTTCCCTTGCAAGCAGAGAGGGAGGGAGAGCACAAGCAGGCAGCAGAGCCTCTAGCCACTGCAAGTGAACACCAGATGCATTAACCACTTTGTGCATCTGACTCTTTGGGCACTAGGGAACCGAACCTGGGTTGTTAGGCTTGGCAGGCAAGTGCCCTCACCCCTGAGCCATCTCTCCAGCCCTGACAATTTTTTTTTCAAGGTAGGGTCTCACTCTAGTTCAGGCTGACCTGGAGTTCACTCTGTATTCTCAGGGTGGCCTTGAACTCACAGTGATCCTCCTACCTCTGCCTCCTGAGTGCTGGGATTAGAGGCCTGCACTACCACGCCCTGCTCTTTTTTTTTTTTTTTTTTTTTTTTTTTGAGGTAGGGTCTCACTCTGTTCCAGGCTGGCCTGGAATTAATTATGTACTCTCAGGGTGGCCTCGAAGACACAGTGATCCTCCTACCTCTGCCTCCCAAGTGCTGGGATTAAAGGTGTGTATCACCATGTCCAGCTTCAAAAATATAATTTTTAATAACCTTCAAGCTGCAGTTAGGTTAGGATCCATACCTTCTACCATGGAATAACCTTTAAATTAATCTTTTGTTTTTAATATTATTTATTTATTTATTTGAGTGAAATAGATTAATTCTCCAGATGCATACCCCCTCTGTGGAGAATCATTTGATAAGCCCCTAAATTAATCTTTTAAGGTGAGATTAATTCTCTATTATCTGTCATTTGATAAAGGGAAGAACACAAAATATCAAACCTATTGCTTTAAACCTTCACAGTTCGGTAAGAGACAGCCTGCGAATGAGGTGGCTCCTATACTTCAGAAAGTTATCAAGTGAACAGATCCAGAAGTAGATCATGGTGTGTGGAGCTGTCCACGGTTCTGACCTCCTTCAACAACATCTCTGACACTCTGTCTGCTTCCCCATGACTCCCTTTAAACAGGGTGTGGTGGCACACGCCTTTAATCAAGAGGCAGAGGAAGGATGATCACCATGAGTTCGAGGCCACCCTGAGACTACATAGTGAATTCCAAGTCAGCCTAGTCTAGAGCGAGACCCTACCTTGAAAAAAACAAAACAAACAAACAAAACATAGTAACATTTTAATCTTTAGAGTTCTCTCAGAAATGCTAGTAACTCTTCCCTGATGCTCATAACATTTACATACCTTCCTAGAGAATTTAACTGTAGGAAATCCTCATAGGTTCTCATAGGTAGAGCTTTTCTTTCCTGATTCAACCTGTCATCTAGAATCCACTGTGACATAAGAGCATGGATGATGACCTTGGAAGAGATTTAAGATAAATCATTTTTTAAAGCATAAAGTAACTTATTTATATTTTAAATTTATTTGTCAAATTCAGCTTCATAAAAAATTTTCATCATTTAATATTATTGAAACAGTGATTCCTAGCTTGATTGGTTATTCCAACATGAGGCAAGACAACACACCTATGGAAACAGCATCTATGTCAAAAAGCTTATACAGCCATAGCATGTACAGTATTTAGCACATATAAGTTCTGAATCTGTAATAAATCTTTAAAATAGGTAAAGCCAGCTGGATATTACCATAACACAGTCTAGTTACTAAAAGGCATTACTATAATACTTTATTTTCTTAATATTTAAAAAATTTATTTTCACAATGCATAACCCACAACCCCAGAGGGAAAACCTGCAACCCCACTGAGAAGGGCCCCAGCAGGATGGGGGCAGGGACAAGGCAAAGGATGGTACCAACACATGATGTATCCATACTTAACATGTCTGCAATTAATAAAAACAAAATAAATTTTAAAAAACCCTCAACATTAGTAAGGGGGGAGCACCTGTAAAGAAGGGCCTTGGTGCATCTAATTATACTAGATGGAATTGTGGGTAAGAATGACTTCTAATAAATCCTCTTCTACTTTAGGAAAGGGATCACCTTGGAATGCCTCTGGGATAGGCAAGGGCAGGAAAAATGGTAGACCAAGACTTATAAATCCACACAGCAGATGCAATTGTTTGCCATTGTCTGTTGGCTCAGTGCCCCCTCCACTCAGAAAGGTACCCTTACTGTTTTACATCCTCACCTGTTAAATATTTGTTTGCTTGCTAAAATAATCCTTATTACTTGATTGTCAAAAAAATTAGTTTTGGTCTCTGGCCTGTAACTCCCAGTACCAGAAATCGGTTGCTACACACAACGAGCTGTTGAATGGAAAGACCTACAAGGTCCCCCAAACAAGACAGGCTTCTGTCAAAGCTCTTGATTACCCACCCTGAGACCTTATTGCTGAAGACGCCATATGCTGCTGACGGAGAGTATGGAGATACTGGAAAGCCAGTCCCCAGACAGCCCGTCTAGGGCTAGAAAGCACTACATGAGCTACTACAACGGTCGAGCAACCAGAGGTCTAAGCTACTCAGAAGCAAACACCCTGACAGGATGTGCATGCCAGTGCAATAGTGGCTCACAGTTTCACAGCTTTCTGATTGGCTAAGAGATCTGCTCAGTGGAAAGCAACCCATATCTGGAATTGGGAACCAGATCAGAGTCATATGGAGACAAGATTGTGTTCTCCAGATCAAGTTCTCACTAGTCTTTTGCTAAAAGAGGGGTTACATACACCAAATTCTCCCTAAATTAATAATGTTTATCCCATTTTAACTATGCTGACTTCTCTCTCCATTGGAGAATCTGCTCTTCTTTTTCAGAAGGTAGTGAGACCTGAGATAAACTACTCCTCACACTTCAGCCAAGCCACAGCTTGGGGGGACACAAGAGAGCTGTTTCCATGCTGAACCTGATAATCAGTACCAGGGTAAAGGAGATAGACCCTGAGGATACTCAATACTTATCAAAACAGAAATCTAGAGGCTCCTAAGAGCTCATCACTGACGTAGACTTAAAACTCATCCACCACAGCTCAGGGAATTTTGCAGAAGAGGGGTCAGAAAGACTGTAAGAGCCACAGGTTGAGACATCATGCCCAGAAGCATTCCCTCCCCTGCAAAATAACTGACTACTGCTCCCACAATGTATAACCTCCAACCCCATAGGGAATACCTGCAACCCCACTGAATAGGGCCCTTAGTGGAATGGGGGCAGGGACAAGGGAAAAGAGTGCACCAACACATGATGTATTCATATAAAATATGTTATTAATAATAATAAAAGAATAAAAACATTTGAAAAAATTATTTTATTTATTTGAGAGAGAGAAAGAGAGAGAGAAGGGGCAGAAATATAGAGGGAATCAGTACACCAGGGCCCTCAGCTGGTGCAAATGAACTCCAGATACATGTGCACCTTGTGCACCTGACTTACATGGGTCCTAGGAAATCGATCCTGCATCCTTTGGTTTTGCAGGCAAGCACCTTAATCAATAAGCAATCTCTCCAGCCCAATATCCTTTATATTTAAAACAAAGCACAGAAGAAACTTAATAAAATGACCTATAAAATTAAAATATTCAATTATCTGATGAAAATTAGTATCTATCATTTGTAAATTTATAAGTATCTTTTGCTTTCCCTTCCTTTTTATCTCTTCTCTCAAAACAGAGTCTCAGTTGGATGTGGTGGCACACACCTTTAATCCCAGCACTCAGGAGGCAGAGGTAGGAGGATTGCCATGAGTTCAAGGCCACTCTGAGACTACATAGTGAATTCCAGGTCAGCCTGCGCTAGGGTGAGAACCTACCTCAAAAAAACAAGAAAAAAAAAAAAAAAAAGAGTCTCATGTAGGCACTATGTATGTTTAATGACCTTGAACTCCTGATTCTTCTGCCTCAACCTCCCAAGTGCTGGGATTGTAAGCATGTGCCACCATTCTCCACTTTGTAAGTTTTTATTTTGAAGCAAGAAATGCTCAAACCCTCCCAGATACATGTAATAACTAGGATGGGTGGCAATCAGTGTTGTTGTTTTTTTAATTCTGAAGATTTAGGCCATTATTAAAAATAATGCAAATTCATGTGGCTAATTTTTCAAAAGTTTTCTTCTTTTACCCAGTAAATTTAATCTTAAATAATGCAACTTCTGACCTGCTTAGTATTCAAAACCAAAAACTGAAATTCTGCCACCCTCTTTGCAGTCTATTGATTTGAGAACTACAGCTGCTGAAATTAAACTTTATTGTTAGCACAGAGCTTTCAGCTGAGGAAGCAATTTCAGATTGGTTTCTTTTCTAGCCCAGCTTAATATTAAGTAAATATGTGCCTATAAGTGTCTCTGGCAGATTATTACCTAAAGTGGTGTATGCAACTTTGCAGGTGCTCTGAGGCACTTTGGTGAGGAATCTTCCTACCCAGTGAGCAACCAGAATGCACAGTTATCCCAAGATCCAAGAGTGTTTTCTAGTGAGGTTGCTTTGTCGTGGCTTCTAAGACACATATTTGGTGCTCTAAATTACACTCCTACAGCAATGAAATGGTCACAAACATCCTTGAGGAATACCTAATTCAGGTAGAAGACAAAAGCAGACACTACAGTGTGGCATGGAAATGAACAAGATATTTACATGATATATGATGCAAAGTGCTCCCCAATTTGTATGTGGTCTAGTTTTAGGGTAGGGGAAACCATCCCAGAGGAAATCCAATAGAGAATGCTGAGAATAAGGTCTTTGCTTTTTTTTTTTTTTTTAAATAGAAAGTTCAATTTCCTGGTTCAAGAAACATCTCCTATTCTCTAAAAATAATAACATAATGTTTCTCCTGCTGGCATAAACACTAACTGAAGTAGCGGAAATAATAACCCAGCATTTTACAGACATTCAGAAAGACAAGGGGAAAGTGATGAATAGAAGAGTAATTGGAAGAGCTGTGAAGTTTGAATAGCAAGACCAGTAAAGATACTGCTTATTTTGATTTCAGATCTATAAGCAGTGAAATTTCAGAAGGTATTTGAAAGAAAAACAATGGCTTTTCATGAATATCCTATCTTTTGTGGAACATTATGCTTTTTAACATTATTCCTTTTTGAAGGGATGGAGGAAACACACAGAATTGTGTCTTAGAAATCAATAGATCTGACATAGCTTGCTATTGTGCCGATTTAAGCTATCGTCTGAATTGTAACAGACTTCTCGTTCCCTCATAGAGGAAGCCATGGAAGTTATTCTAAGCAGAGATAAATCTCTACCCCCCAAAGCACAAGGTATGAACTTACCTACTGTAATGTATTTTTGTCAGAAACAGATGAAGTTGAGGGCTTTGAGTGGCTCCATTTGTAACAACTATTTCTAATCAATTGACTGTGAAGAATGAGAAAAAGACAGTACAAGATATGTGGTGTATCTATCTAACACAAAGTGACAATTTGTGTGACTTCACCATGTGATTCACAGAAAGAAGAAGGAAAAAAAAAAAAAAACTCATCTGAGGCAAACCTACCACTCATGAATCAGGCAAAGAGAGAAATGTCACTATACTACTTCCAAACCAGAAAGAAGTGCGAGAAAAATGATGAAGCTTCGGCACAACTTCATCTCCTAACCAGAAAGCACAGGGCAAGCCATCACATTTGCTCTATTTATATGTACAGTATAATAGTCACCACCACGTTAGCAATTAATACTTACTCTACATTTGCCAAGTGTCAGACTTTATTCTAGATGATATACTTGCATTATTTCATGACATCTCCACAGTTACATCACATCTGGGCTAGAGCTCCTTATTTCATAGACTCTAAGACAGTACTCATTATGAGATATGCCGTTATTTTATATATAATTAGGAAAGTAACAGCACAAACTATGATTTGCTTTCCATTCTAAGGTGTGCTTAGATTTCAGAGTTAAAGTGTGAAATAATGTGCTTTGGGCATTGAATTAATTTCAAAATAATTGCCTTTCTATTTATTTATGTTTTGTTTACGAAGAAGCAAGTTGGGTAGTAGGAGGGGATTCTTGTAACTTTTCCAAGGTCACAGGCAGACAAGGAAAGAAAGTAGAGGAGCCACAATGTAAATCCAGGTCCATCAAATACCTGGAGGTCAGGTGTCCCAGCCAGATCTGCTCTTTTTTTTTTTTTTTTTGTGAACTAGAATAACTAGCCCTCCTCTGTGCCTCACATTCTTTACCTTTTGAAGTAGGATTTTGAGTTTTGAACTAGATTATTTCTAAGATTCCTTTCAGCCTCACATTTTCAGACCCTTTATCTCTGCAAACAGGCAGTGGCTTGGCTTTTAATGAGGAAAAAAATCATGATAATATGCAGCAAATTTTTATGACCATGGAAATGAGAACAGGCCCTGAGAAAGAAATCACATGTGGTGGCAGGGCAGCAATAGTATGGACAGTAGAAGCCGGAATGGTTTTCAGTCAGAAAGATGTGTTTCCCATACCACTGACAGTTTTCCTTTAGCTCTCTTACCTTTGATAAGATGTTTAACTTCTTACTTTATCTAAAAAATAAAAACATGCCAATTTAAAGGGACTATTATGAAAGTGAATTACTATAGTGGAACTGAATCGCTTAGCATGGAAAGGATACTCCACGAAAGCTAGCTCTCCATTCCCATCCCCCAAATTTATGCCACTTGAGTTTTGGGAACTATATGTATTTTTTACTAATGGACACATATGACAACAGTTCTAGCAAAAAAAGGGGGTGGGACAATTGTGCAGTGTTTTATTAAAGAGATGGACATCTTAGAGGGTAAGAATCACAGCTACTTGTCACTTTCCAACTCATCCATTATCCATTTTCCCTTCTGGTGAAATCCTATGTCTTTGAGTGAACTTCTTTGAACATATAGCTCCATGAAGGGCATTGAACAAGCCTTGCGATCAAATATTCCATCAGCTCTGATGAGCTCCAGTTTGGGAGGTTTGGATTTGACCTTGAGATGAGGCATGTGTTCTCTTCCATTGGGCTTGCACCTCGACACTTGAAGCTACCAAGACCTGCCTTGCTAGCCATGAGAGTGAAGGAAGTACCATAGCATGGTTGAGAACAGAGGGAGAGATGGAGAGAAATAGAGTGTTCTGACAATATCCCTGTAGTCCATGTCATACCTATGACCCTGTGAGCTCATCTTCTTCCTTTTCTCTCTGTGTGTGTGTGCGCGCGCGCACACACATGCTAATAAGTTCTGTTCTGTTTTCTGTATGTGTGCTAATAATTCCTTTCTTGTTATAAGCCTGCTTGGGTTTAGTTATTTGTTTCTTGCAACCTAAAATTATCCAAAGTAATTCCAAACTACTTGCTAGAAGGAATTTTTGACTATTAAGAACAGAAATTACAATTAGTCTCCTCACTTAATTCTCTTCAGGAAGCTGAACAGAATCAGGACTATCAGCATCATTTCAAGCTGCTTCAGTTTTATGGTTCAATGACAACAAACCAGGCACGGTTTCAAAGGGCCACAGGACCTCCCCTGACTCCCAGTGTGTGCACAATCTGTAGCCCCATCAGCCTTCATTACCATCGGCTTGTATTCATAGGCAGAGTCATTTGGTGACCAAAGGCCATACCCTAGAGAATGCATGCAGAGTTTTTCTCTCTCAACAACTGGGTATAACTAGTAGAACTCAATTCATAAAATAGATAGATGTCAGGTTCACCTTCTTTCTTCTTTGTAAGTTCACTGATGACGGGGTCAATGCAAAAGAAGTAAACAAAGGTCTGGGGCCTGAACCAGCTTACTCCAGATCAGAGGAAGAATCCCAGGGTGGAGAAATCAGGTTGTACTGAACACAGTTTACATAGACTTGGAGCTAGTCCTTTTAAAACAGGCCTTTCATTAACTCTGACTAAACATTTCATGCAAATCCAAATGTAAATTCAATCCACATTCCTTACTCTGGTATTTGAAGTTTTCTATCATCGGATGCCAAGTATTCTAGCTTCACCCATTCCTTCTTTCCTGCTATACTCACCAACTGTTCATTTCAGCAGGTTCCTTGCCCTGTCACCTCTTGAGTACACCCAATGGTTTTCCTGCACAGTGGCTTTCATCTAGCCATTTGCTCTCCCAAAGAAGCCTTCCATCTCCTTTCAACTTCCCAAAGTCTGCAGCCATTACTTCTTCAGGAAGTCTCCCCTGAGCCCCTTTGCCCAAACAGAGACATCCTTCCTCTCCACGCAGACATCTATCATCTGTTCCTCATTGGATCTGCACTTACCCAATGTCTTCGCTCTTAGTTGCCAATTAATACGTAGTGTGTGCATATCATTCTCCCCAAACTCGAAAGAATGCTACTATTGAGGGCCAACAACGATTATATCTATGTTTCATAACAAGTTCAGGAGTGGTTGGCCCAATTTTCATAACATAACCATGCTACCCTGTACATGTGTTTTGCTTACAATTGCTCCTGAGAATGGAATTAGTAACTGGATGTCCAGTTTGGAAGAGGGAAAAATGTAGATATTTGGGAAGAAATGGTAAGTGGATAAATGTTCATGTTGTACTTACCTTCTCATTGTGGGACAAATCACCTGACCAAAAGCAGCTGATGGGAGGGAAGTTTTCATTTTGGCTACGGTCTTGAGGGGAAGCTTCATGATGGCAAGGAAAAGATGGTAGAGCAGAGGATGGGCATCGCTGCCACAGAAGGTGGCACAGAGCAGGAAGAGAATGAGCTGAAATTGCACTGGCAAGAGGAAGCTGGCTGAAACACCCCTAAGCAGCCTCTCCCCCCAGTGACATACTTCCTCCAGCAAGGCTTCACCTTCCAACTAAGGACCAAGCATTCAGAACACATGAGTTTATGGATGACATCTGATCACACAACCACAGTTAAATTCGAGAGGCAAGGAATGACACCAGGTCGGTAGAACTGCAACAAGAAACATGCAGCAGCAAGCATGAAGGTGATGCAGAAGCTTTAGTCTTCTAACATTCATAAGCCATGCCTACTGGAACATTCACTTCAGCAAGACTTGCCTCACTATATGAACATGAGCTACTGTTTAGTATACATTTTTCAGTCTTCTTAATGGAGAAAATTAGAGAAGCATCTTCTTGCCTCTTGGGAGTGACAGCAAAATTCTGAGAGAAAATAAAAGGATATGTGAAACCAGCATCAGTCATACTCACTATATAGCATAATGGGAAGAGCCAAGCTGAGGACCCAGGCATGTGACTCAGGGTAGTTTGCACAGTGCCAGGGAGGCTCAGTTCTCTCAGTAAGATGGTGGTAAAATTCTTCTGATGGGCTCTAGCCAACATATCTTCTCACCCTTTACTTAATAACAGAAACTCTGTATTGGGAGAGCTATAATATGCTCAGCTAAAAATACATTTCTCATCTTTCCTCACAGACAGAGATGGGATCACAGTTTAGGAAGCGCAGTGAGGAGACGTGTCCTTCTTCCTCCTCCCACTGAAAACACAGATGTGGTTGTTGGAGCTGAAGTGGTTATTCTGCAATCACAAGACAAGCACAAGACTGATGAACAGAGAGAGGAAAGAAATCGGGCTACTGGATGGTCATATTGCAATCTTGGACTAACTGCCTTTGAAACATTTTTTATATGAAAATAAAATTTTAAAAAATACTTCTCTTATTTAGCCAAATATTTCTCTTGGTTTTTTTTGTTTGTTTTTTTAAGGACTAGCCCCAAATAACTGCCACCTCATGGAATTGTTATATGAATTAAATATTTATAAAGAGTCCAAGTATGTGCCATTACCCTCTTTTCACACCATTCACAAAAGGCTTAACTGTGGAGTAAACAAAAGCAATGTTTGGCACTTCAGTTTAGCTGAAAACACTCATCGGAGTTTGTTTGTGTGGCCCCAGGAGGAGATGACACATATTTTAAACTCAATCATGTTAGTCCACATGTGCACATGATGAGTCATGGCAAGCTGGCTGCTTCTTGTTCTGCTTCCTCCCTGGCTTTGAGTTAGGCCAGTCTGTCTGTAACCCACTCTTCCTGCTTGTGTGTGTTTCCCAGGGATGTTCCACACAGCAAGACCTCAGCTCACTCTTGTGTACCCAGTCCATTCTTTCTTCAGCATTCATTTGATTTCCTCAATCTGTTGCCACCCCTCCCACTCTGCTGTTCTACCCTTGTTTGCCAACCGGAACCAGCGTCAATCAATCATCTACCCCTCTCTCTGGCACTGAATAGTAACCCTTTTATCTTGCCTTCTGTAGTTTGACACATGGAAGCTTTGATCTTTGTACTCAACCATTACTTTTTTTTAAGTGGCAGATTATTTAAGGGGTATCCAAATGAGTTCAATGATCAGACTCAACAAAACTCAGGGTCCCTTCTCCTGGACTCCCAAGTGTTTGGCCAGAACAAGGCACAGAGAAGATGCCTAATAAACTCATGTTTCACAGAATTAAAAACTCTTTCACTTTAAGACATCATGCCAGAAAATGAGAAGCATTCAGCTGATATTTAATCAAAAGTTCTCATCTGAATTCCAAGTGCCTGCCCAATGAACCTGATATACTGGGACAAACAAGTCCAATCTAAAAGAATGCATAGCTAGCCAGGGCATAATGGAAAAATACCGGGCTGGTCAAGAATCATTGCTAAGTTCTCTGTCCCTTTCACTGACCAAAGAATATATTCAAGCTCACCCAAGGAGCACTTCCAGCTGAACACCTGTGTGCTTCTGTCTACTTGTGGGAAGCAAAGGCCTACCATGGCATCTTAGGAACTTAAATATGCATATTTCATATTTTGTTTTAGAATGTCTGGCACAGAGCAATAATTTTCCACATATTATTTGTCTGGAAGGATAATTTTCATGGTAAGACAGAGATTAAGTGTAACATTTAGTCTTGAGTCTTCCATTTCCTCTAACTTAAAACCGAGCTTACTTTTATTAATGTATAAATTTAGGCTAGAGATGTAACTCAGTGGTAGAATTTTGTGTTTTTTTAAATGTTTTAATTTTTTATGAAATAAGCTTCCTCCTCTACACAAGCTTGTTTCTAATAATTACTGTGACTTGAACTAAGACTCTTGAGAGTATATTTAAGAAAGCAAAACCCAAGTTCATTTACTTGCATCATTTAACCATTACCCCTTGATTTGCCACATTGATTTGCATAAAGTGCACACTTTTATTTTTCCTTAAATTCTTTTTATTTGCATTTATTTTTTAGTCCTGGCATTCTTTCCCATGTGTATCTATTTTAGTTAGCAGCTTTGTTCACTGGTTTTAATTTTTTTTTGTTTTAGAGAGAGAGACAGAGAGACATAGAGAATTGGCATACCAGAGTCTCAGACTCTGCACTTGAACTCCAGACACTTGCTCCACCTAGTGGTCATATGTGACCTTACACAAATGTGACCTCATTGTGAGTCTGGTTTATGTGGGATCTGGAGAGCCAAACGTGGGTCCTTAGGCTTCTCTGGCAAGTGCTTTAACTGCTAAGCCATCTCTCCAGCCCTGTTTTTTATTTGTTTGTTTTGTTTTGTTTTGAAACAATCTCATATACCACCAAGTCCGCTGTTGGTAGCATTTCTTGTTTTTTTAATATTAACTTTTATTTTATATTAATCATAACAGGTTATTTTCTTTTATCCCCTTGCCCCAGCTCCTGTTACCCTGTGGGCCCTCCTCAGTGGGGTTAAGTTTTCACTGCTGGGTTGTAAAGGCCTCAGTCAGTCCCTGTGGAGTAACTGGGGACTATGCCTCAGGATATTCCTGCCCACTCTGTGGCTCTTACTGTCTTTCCGTCCCCTCTTCTGCAGTGTTCCCTGAGCTATGGCAGGCCTGTTGCCAGTCTGATGTACTATTGAGTTCTCTGCAGCCTCTGGATTTCTGTTTTGATAGGTTTTGATTGATCACCAACCTGGGGCTGGTCTTTAGGCTAGCAGTAAGAGCAGTGTTCATGTTGCCACTTTGCTTGCATTTTCTCCTTTGTGTGTGTGTGTGTGTGTGTGTGTGTGTGTGCGCGCGTGCACGCAAAATCTATTCTTCTTCACCAAAGAGCAGTGGGGACTTCTTTCCGAAGTCTATCAGTTTCCTCACCATGGAATTCTGACTTGGTTACCAGTGCCAGATGTGAATTCTCTTTCATTGAGCAGGCCTCATGTCCAATCAGAGACCAGTTGGTTACCTAGAGAGGTTGTGTGTCATTATTTCACAAGTGTGTAATTTTGACTGGCTGGATGATTTTGTAGTCTGTAGGGTCTCCTGTTTATTCATGCTATTGATGATCATTTTTCTCCAGTGGATCCCATAGGGATTTTAAGCACTATGAGGGGTCGCCAGGTGGAAGCTAGTTTCCCTTTCAGTTATAGCACGATATTCCAATGTCCTGTGACCACAGTCAATGGTGTCTTTAGCAATAGGGTCTTACGTTTTAGCTCTGGCAGGTAATCAAGTGTTTTGGAAATGGCCTATATTATTTTGGGAACCTCATGGGTATCCCTGGCCAATAGGTCAATAATTTTTTTTGTTGTTGTTGTTTCTCAGGGTAGGGTATTGCTTTAGCCCAGGCTGACCTGAAATACACTATGTAGTCTCAGGCTGGCATTGAATTCACAGTGATCATTCTGCCTCTGCCTCCTGAATGCTGGGAATTAAAGTCATGTACCACCATGCTCAGCTCAGTGGTAGAATTTTGGCCTAAGCATGCCCCAGACCCTGAACTCAATCTCTAGCACTGTAAGAAAAAAAATATATATGGGTTGAAAGTTGTAACAAAACATGTTGGCAGGATTTGAAATTCAAGCATATACAAAATAAATCAATTAAATAAAAAGATTTAAAACAGAAAATGCATTCCCATTTTTGAATATTAGAGCAAATTGCTAACAAGTTAAAGTGTAATTGCTAATACTTCAATGAATATTTTAAAGGGGACAAACAATTACCTTCTAATAAAAGTAGAACATCCAGAGTAACATTTCTTAAAATATTTATTATCCAATTAATGTGTGTTCATTATATAAAATATGCATGAGGAAAGAAAAAAATCTTAAAATCACCCTAGAATCTACCATCTTTTAAATCCACAATGTTCATACATGTATATAATGTGTTTTTTGATTTTTAGAGAGACCAAAAGTGAGAGAGAGAGAATGGGCATGTCAAGGCCTCAGCCACTGCCATAGAACTCCAGATGCCTGCTTCATTCACATAGTGCACATGTGAGACCTTGTGCTTGAGTCATCTTTGTGCATCTGGCTTACATGAGATCTGGAGAGAGATCGAACATGGGTCCTTTTGGCTTCACAGGCAAGTGCTTTAACTGCTAAGCCACCTCTCTAGCCCCACATAATGTATTTTGATCATAATCCCCTCCCATTATGTTCTTTTGTCTCCCCTCCTCCAGACCCTTTCCAAATAACCCCTTCATCTTTTCCAACGAATTCTACTTTGATGCTTTAAAAAAATTTTTTTTGCCCTCCTTCTTCATCCATGATGACATGTTAGCAGACCCAATATGGTGTAACTATCACCAGCCACTGTGAGGTCTGATCTGGGGACATTAACATAAATGTTTAGAGGACACATTGATGAGCACAGAATATCCATTTAGCCAAACAACCTTAGTACCGTCCCCCTAAGGCCTGTGACCTTCACAACCATCAGCTTCTGAGTAGGTTTTCAGTATCTGGCATGGAATCTCTTCTGTGGAAGGGGCCTCAAATCCAATCTGATAGCAATTGCTTACCCCAGTGACAAGCCAAGTGGACACATCTTGCCTGGCAGGCTGGTTGTATAGCTTGCAGGGTCCACTGCTACATATGACTGTTGATGACTTTTTCCCCCAGCAGCCTACAAAGCACTTTATGGTGCTAAGACAGCTAGTCACCAAGGAGGAGGCTTCCTGCTATATTTCTGCTTGATTTCGCAGTGACCTGCAACTGATGCATGCATGTGGTATCTTCAGCAATGGGATCTAGCTGGCTATTTCCTTTTTGAAATATATTTTATTTTATTTATTTGAGAGAAAGAGGGAGAGAGAAAGAGAGAGAGAGAGTGGGGGTGCCAGGGCATCTGGTTACTGCAAACGAACTCCAGATGCATGCGCCCCCTTGTGCATCTGGCTTATGCGGGTCCTGGAGAATCAAACCAGGGTCCTTTGGCTTTGCAGGCAAACACCTTAACTGCTAAGCCATCTCTTCAGCCCTCTCACTGGCTATTTCTAATAGTCAACCAAGAGCCTTGGCATGGCCTGTAGTATTTTGGGGCCTCATGGGCCTCCCTGTCTAACAATTCCCTGAGAGGTATCACACCTCTGACACTGAAATTTTCCATGGTTTTTGAGATTTGCAATCTCCATTTCTGTAGGATATTTCTGCCCAAATTCTATCTTTTCTATTTTGGGGGGTGGGGTGGGGGTGGGGGGTGGTTTTGAGGTAGGGTGTCTCTCTAACCTAGGCTGACCTGGAATTGACTATGTAGTCTCAGGATGTCCTCAAACTCATGGCACTCCTCCTACCTCTGCCTTTCAAGTTCTGGGATTAAAGACATGCACTACATGCTGGGCTCCTTTTTCTAAAATTATATTTTTAATTATCTAATAAAGAAGTAGGTTTCTATAAGGCTTATTAATATTGCCTTTAGCTCTGGTTAACTGTACTCCCATATCTTTGTCTTTTTAATCCCACTCTTCTGACCCCTTTTAGACCTTTCTAGCCTCAGTATTCCATCCTTCTATTTACATATCTACTGTTTCCTCACTTTAAGTGTTCTCCCTCTTCCTCCCTGGTTTTTTTTTACTGTTATCCAATTTACTTACAAATCTACAAATTCAGTGCTATAATCTGCATATGACAGAGAATATGCAGTATCTGTCTCCCTGAACCTGGGTTACCTTACTATAATATTTTCAAGATTGATTCATATTCTTGAAAAGTTCAGTTTCATTTTTCCTCAGAGCTGAATGAAATTTCATGTGCATACATATCATATCTTCATTATCCATTCATCATTTGATGGGAAGAAAGTATACCATCTTAAAGAGAGGAGCAATTATTGCCATTTAGGGTATTACCATTAAAATATGCACATAATTCACAGGGTGATGAGTTGCATTCCACAGGCTAGTTGAAGATTAAAGGTGCTAATTCCTTCATACTTGGCTCCAGCCTCTAGGCAGCCCTTTTCCAGAAGTACTAGTACAGCATCCAGCACCAGCATTTCCACTCTCCCTTGCAGGACATGCTGAATGAAAAACAGGAAGGTGTTCATCTCAGGAACATGTCACTTGTCTCCTTTTTCCTCTGTAGAGGAGGATGTCCTTGCCACTTTGAATCTTGAGGAAGAAACTCCAACAGAATCATCCCCATCCGTCTGAGACGCCTTCGAGATTATGTCACTAGTACCTTGTCTCCAGCTGGATGCCAGCTCATGGACAGAGCCTGCATGTGCATGCTTTGCAGGAGGCAGAGCTTTCTGACTGTAAGTGAGCTCTTTGGAAGAAATCTGTGGCTCTGAGAATCTAGGATTATGCTTATGATATTTTCAACATTCCTTTGCCTCTGGAATGCTTACTTTTTCCATAGGCTCCTTGAGGTTTGGAATTTCACTTCCTCTGGAGGTCTCAGAATGAAGACTCTTAAAAGCCATACCAGAAATGCTTGGTGGAAGGTACTTGAGAGGAAGCTCATCCAATTCCTATCTCTCCCTTGTTTTCTAGATGCCTTTCAGGCACACCACCAAACCCTGAATATTCTCCCAAGTGCCCAAAGGAGAATGGATGTTAGCAGCCAGGTGCCTTAAAGCTACCCACATAGACATTTTGAGGGTTGAGTGATATTTTTCAACTTGAAGAGGTCATTGAGAGATGGACACAATGGGGACACTTCTGCTCTCCTGAAGAAGCAATTAAACAATGTCAAGGGTGAAGTCATCAACACATCAGATAAGCCACATCCTTGGCTTGGGAGACAATACCCTGTCAGTAGACATCCCCAAGCACCTCTACATAGAACGGAAAGAGATTGATCCAGGACAAATATTCTTGCTAGGATATAGATAACAAGCTCTGCACATGCTCAACACTGGAGAAGGTAGTGCCTAGGGCAAGAAAAGAGGAGGGTAGACTATGGTAGTTTGAATAGATGGCCCCCAATATATTCAGTGTTTTATTAGTTTGTTCTTTGCATCTGCTTCCACCTGGCTGGAGGCAATGTCATTGGGTGGATCTTAAGGGGTGGTGGTGAGTATGAGATTTCAGTCTAAAGATATGCAAATTGTGCCTAGCTGGAGTTCCTGAGGTGTGCTGTGCTGTGTGGCTTTCTGCTTGTAGCTTTGCTCTCTCTGAGTTTGGTTCTGTGAAAGCAGGCCAGCTTCTTCTGCCATTATAGAACTTCCCCTGGATCTGTAAGCTTCAATAAGTAGCCAGCCCTTGCTCCATAACCATGCCTGGTCTGAAATTTCATCTTAGAGAACCTGAAGCTGTCTGCTACAGTATCATAGAACCCATTCACACAACCATGAAGTGAAGCCATAAATAAAGGATTGTATCTTAAGTACAAAAATAAGACTTTTAGAAAGTGATTACAAAGTTGTAGGATGTAGCAAACACTTTGCTAAAAGAGAATCTATACACACACTCATATTCTAATGATCTGAAAATTTTGTGTATATGTGTGATCTGTGTATGTGTGTGTACACTCATATGTCTGGTAATATGTCAGACTTGGATATTCATATCAATTTTCCCGTTGAAGAAAACTGGAAATTCTGTATAAATTTATTTAGAGAATACCTTATTAGTTTCTGTAATCAAACATATGTAGGTAAGACTTTAAATATTTAATATATGGGGTTACCCCACACAAATGGAAAAAAATAACATTTCTAGACCAATATGGCCATTAATTTCTGTACAATGCCAGTTCACCATGATAAATTGGGATTTTTTTCCCCAAAGTTGACAACATGGCTAAAGTTTCCAAGCATTCAAATTATATATGTGTACATATTTATATTTATATAAAATACCAATAATAGTAGTATGTTCTGCACCAATAGAAGCAACAGCTTTTCTAGGTTCTGCAGGCATCTGAACAACATTGCAGAGAGGTCCTTGTGCACCTTTAAGTTCCAGACAGGATAATGTCACAGACCATTTTACCCCTGCCACTGCTAGCATGATTTAACTTAATTTCCCCCATCCTTCCCGTCCCTCAATATCAGAGCATGTAGTAACTAATATGACATAGCTATTAAGTTAAAATTTAAGTACAAGAAGCAACTCTGAATATAAAGGACAAACATCTCCTTTTATTTCAAGGACATTTTCTTAAGCATAAAAATAACCATAGCGTTCAGTGCCTGGTTAGGCCAGGGAAGCATTTGGAACATGCAGAATCTGTCCATCCCTCTGTAGAACTGCTATTACAAGAAGATCCATATTTAGTGTAAAAATAAATTAGAACAATTTTTCATAAAACCATGTCCATCACGTTTAAAGAAATATTGCAAAACTTGAGAACATCTGCAAGCAACAAATTATCCATTGTGGAAGAGGTGGTAGAAAGAATGTAAGAGCCAAAGGAAGGGTAGGACACCTTACAACATGCTCCTCCAGACACAAAATGGCCTGGAAATCCATGCTCTCACAGTGCCTGACACTACCTACACAAGACCATCATAAGAGGAGGAAAATATGATGACATCAAACTAAAACAGAGACTGATTGAGAGGGGAAAGTGGTAGGATGGAGAGTGGAGTTTCAAAGGGGAAAATGGGGGAAGGGAGGGATTTACCATGGGTTATTGTCTACAATTATGGAAATTGTCAGTAAAATAATAAATTAAAAATAAAAAGATTTTTTTTGAGAAAACTTGGTTGTGTTTAATAGGAGATCAGACACATCTGGGGAGGGAATTACTGAACTAGAAGATAGGTGAGAATATAGATATTCTCCAAAATACATAGCAAAATATATAGCAGAACAAGGATAGAAGATGGAAAATATGGAACAGAGGTTGTGATGGTTAAGGTTTGTTTTCAACTTGATTTGTTTAGGAATCCACAGACATTCTTTTTGGGTGGGTGTCTGAGGTTGCTTCCAGGAAGGATTAACTGGAGGAGGAAGTCCTTACCCCAGGGTGAGCCCTTCCCCCAGAGCGGGTAGCCCCTTTCAGAGGAGGGGCTTTACTTAGGGAAGATTTGGGAAAAAAGAATCTCTTCCTTCCAGTGTTGACCGAAGACCAGCAGACCAGCACCAATTGAAGACCAGAGGCTCCCCAGGAAGCTTTCAGGCCTTCCGTGCTGGATTGGGACTACTGATGCATCCAGCTACGTGGACTGAACAGCTACTGGAGTTCCTTGACTCTCAGGCTTGCAAACTGCTATTATTGGATTCCCATAAGCTAATCCAATAAATTCCCTTTTAATACAATTCATTCTATCAGTTCTGTTCTTCTAGAGCACCCTGACTACTAATACAGAGGTCAAGAATCAAAGGAAGCAGAGAGGAGGCTAGGTGTATCTTTAATTGAAATTTTGGGTACAGAGAATGAGACAAGGTATATTTAGGTAGATATATTTTTTATATTTATTTATATTTTAAGGCAGGGTCTTACTGTAGTCCAGATCAACCTGGAACTCACTCTGTAGTCCAGGCTGGTCGTGAACTCACTCAGCCTTCTGAGTGCTGGGATTTTAGGTTTGAGCCATGACACCTGGTTCAAATCTTGAATTTTTATAGAAGTACCTCAAGCAAAGGAAAATCATTACAGAGAATAGGTCTGTCAGACATGAAAAAACGAAGAGCAAAGCAACTGTTAAATTCAGGGTACATCTAGATACTGAGTGACTGATATAAACAACAGCAATAATGTGCAAGGGAAGAAAAAAATGACAGTGTTAAAATTCATGAAAATGAGAACATAAACTCATCTGGGGGCTAAGTCAAGTTGAAGTATTTCAATATCAGTGACAAAGGGAAAGGAATTTATGGACTTTATATTTTTAAACTGGTACAAATTGAGAGTACCAACCCAATGAATAGAAATAAAGCAGATAGCATTACAAAAATGCAGGACAAAAAGCAAGCATAAACAAGGCAATGCAGAGAGAAAAACATTTAATAATGAAGTTAAACCAGGAATGGTAGCTCGTGCTTGGAATTCCAGCACTCAGGAAGCAGAGGCATAAGAGTTGCCTTGAGCTCATGACCAACCTGGACTACAGAGTAATGCTGTGTCCACAAAAATAAATAGAATAAGGTACATATAAAACTAAGTCAGTAAATACTCCAAATATGTTCTCAAAAATTTCCAGCTACAGAAAGGATAAAAATAAGAGAATTGGTAAAAGATAGCCCACTAAATACTATAACTACTTTTGCCCCCTACGATGACATAATGAACTAATATGCAGAATGAATTCACACACACACACACACACACACACACACACACACACACACACACACACACACTACTCTGCATTGAGATAATGATGCAATAGAGAATAGAGCTATTCCAGCTTTGTATAAAATATATGAGAGGTGTCAAAATTCTCATCAAAACTAATCTATCTACATCAGAAAAAAAAATAGATAAAACTTGTGGTAGAAACTTTGTATCGGTCTTCTTTCAGTTTTTTATTCAGGAGAGAAACAAGAGATCAGCACAGACACAAATTGAAACAATACTACTCTCTAACTTGACCTCATGGATGGACACGTTTAGGACATGGCATCAGTGTCTGGCAAAAACAAGCCAGGAAAGTTTATGAGATTGATGACTGGCCATCCAAGTTTTGAGTAATTCAAATCACACAGCATATATTTTCTAAGTCTTCTTTAAATGAAAACTAAGAAAAGAACTAGAAATTGCCCATGTACTTGGAAAGATTTTTTTATTATTTTACTTTTGAAAGGAGAAAGAGGCAGACAGAGAGAAGAGAGAGAGAGAACAAATGGGCATGCCAGGGACTTTCAGCCACTGTGAACGAACTCCAGACATGTGTGCCCCTTTGTGCACATGTGTGACATTGTACACTTGCATCACTGCATCTGGCTACTTGGGACTGGAGATTCGAACACGTGTTCTTAGGCTTGGCAGGCAAGCACCTTAACTGCTAAGCCTTCTCTCCAGCCCTTTCAAAAATTATTTTATTTATTTATTTATTTATTTATTTATTTATTTATTTATTTATTTATTTTGGTTTTTCAAGGTAGGGTTTCACTCTAGCCCAGGCTGACCTGGAATTCACTATGTAGTCTCAAGGTGGGCTTGAACTCATAGCAATCCTCTTACCTCTGCCTCCTGAGTGCTCAGATTAAAAGTGTGTGATACCACACCCAGCTATTATTTTATTTTTTAGAAAGAGACAGAGAGAGAGAGGAGCATTTTTTTAAGATTGTGAAATAATCATACTGATTCAAGTGGAAATCATAATAAAAGTTTGAGAACGTATTGACCTTAGTGAAAATAAAAACACTTAATATATCTACAATTGTTAAGATATAGCCATAGCAATTTCAAAGAGGACATTTCTGCTCTGAGATGCAAATTAGAAAAAGGGCTTCTAATGAGCTAATAAATGAGAGGGGGGCAGATAGATATTGAGAGACAGAGAATGGGCACACCAGGGCCTCTAGCCATTGTAGACAAACTCCAGACACATGTGCCACCATGTGCATCTGACTTACACGGGTACTGGGGAATCAAGCCTGGGTCCTTAGATTTCATAGGAAAGCACTTTAACTGCTAAGCCATCTCTCCAGCCCATAAATTTTATTTTTAAAACATTAAAGTAAAACCTGAAAAAAGAAAGCAGGAATTGGAGGAACAGAACTGTATGAGACTACCTCATAAACACAGTGTAACAACAAAGGCAACATTGTTTTCTGAAAAGAATAACTAGATTATAAAACCATGGTGAAAACCATCAAGAAATTAAGAGAACATGCTATGAATGAGAGGTGACTGTTATTGTAGATTTCTAAGGCATCTAAAACACAACAAATTGGATTTAATATGATTTAATATGCAACTTTATAGCAAACTTGATAAACTCTGAGATTAAAAAAACCCTACACAAGCCAGGCATGGTGGCACATGCCTTTAAGCCCAGCACTCAGGAGGCAGAGGTAGAGGGATTGCTACGAGTTCAAGAGTTCAAGGCCACCCTGAGACTACATAGTGAAATCCAGGTCAGCCTGAGCTAGCGTGAGACCCTACCTTACAAAAACAACAACAAAAAAATTTTTTTAAATACCCCATTAAGACCCCAGAAATTCTAATTGTATAACTATAAAATAAATCAAATGTGTAGTAAAATTTTTTCCACAAAATAATGTATTCCAGGACCAAATGATTTTATTTATTTATTTATTTATTTATGGTTTTTTCATTTTTCAGTTTTTCAAGGTAAGGTCTCACTCTAGCCCAGGCTGACCTGGAATTCGCTATGTAATCTCAGGGTGGCCTCGAACTCATGGTGATCCTCCTACCTTTGCCTCCTGAATGCTGTGATTAAAGGAGTGAGCCACCACGCCCGGCCCATTAATGAGTTCTCACAAATATTTAAGAAAAAGGAATTCCATATTCAGGAAACTAACAGAGAATAGAGCAAGAAGGAACTCTTTTCAGTTCATTTATTAAACTAATAAGTCCTTCATACCAGAATATACTAAGAAAAAAATTACCAATTTCATTCCTGAACACACAGGCAGAATGTCTACACAAAATATTTACAAAACAAGTCCAATATATGTAGAAGTATTATCCATTATACCATCATCATGCCAAAGATCAGAAAACACATTTAATACAATTTAGCATCTTTTCATGATAAAACTTCTTAGCAATATAAAAATTTAAAAAAGGGTTGGGAGATGGCACCCTTTCTGTGGAAACAAGAAGATCTGAGTTGGATCCCCAGAAGCCATACAAAGAAACTAGGCATGTTGGTGCATACCTCTAATCCCAGCATTGGGGAGGTGTAGATAGGACGATCCCTGAGGTTTGTTAGTCAGACAGTCTAGCTTACTGGGTGAGTTCCAGCTCCATGAGAGACCCTGCTGCAGTAAAAGTGGACAGTGTTCTGAGGAATGACATTTGGGAT
This sequence comes from Orientallactaga sibirica, assembly GCA_036365145.1. NCBI lineage: Eukaryota > Metazoa > Chordata > Mammalia > Rodentia > Dipodidae > Orientallactaga > Orientallactaga sibirica. Next base: position 36,849,763 of record JAEOAD010000012.1, on the reverse strand, counting down.
TGTCTTGTGGCTTCCACATGTGCATGTACATACAGTAACATGCACACACAAAAATTAAAAATAAAATTGTATTGTCTGAAGCAATTGAAAATTATCTACAAAAATACCTACAGCATGTATCCACACACATTGAAAGGTCTGCTTTGATATTAGGATCCAGCAGAGAGACTGGCAATCACTCCTTCCAAGGCACACCGAGCTAAAGATTTTCATCATTGCAATTACAAAAGAAAATTAGATAAATTATGAAAATGTTAGAAAGGAAAATATCAAATAATTTTCAAAGATGACATATCTATGGATGTAGAGAATACCAAATCATCTACCTATAAATTATTAGGATAAATAATAAAATTTAATAAAATTCCTATCAGTAAATTATATTAATATATAATTATATATATTATATATAATATATATTATATATAATTAATATATAATTATAGTTCTGTATGTAATCATTAATACATAAGATTACCATAAAAAACAAACAGTAAAAGTTTCAAGATTGCCAGGCGTGGTGGTGCACACCTTTAATCCTAGCACTCGGGAGGCAGAGGTAGGAGGATCGCTGAGAGTTCGCGGCCACTCTGAATTAACATAGTGAATTCCAGGTCAGCATGGACTAGTGTGAAAACCTACCTCAAAAAAAAAAAAAAAGTTTCAAGATTTTCAAGTACACAGAATAAACTCCCCTGAGAAGAGATACAATACTTCTAAGGGGTAAATTATAAAATTTTAATTGGGGCTATTTAAGAAGCCCTAAATTTTGGAGAGTTGGCTTAGTGATTAAGGGGCTTGCCTGCAAAGCCAAAGGATCAAGGTTCAATTCCCCAAGACCCACGTAAGCCAGATGCACCAGGTGGCTCATGTGTCTGGAGTTCGTTTGCGTATTTCTCTAGCGTATTTCTCTCTCTCTCAAATAAATAAAATAAATCTTGAAAAAAAGAAGCCCTAAATAAAATAAGTATGTATGATCATACCCTCAAATAATTCCATATGATTAAAATTTCTGTCTCCTTTAAATTGATTTATCAATTCAATGCAATCTTAATAAGACCCCAATAGGTATTTGCATATGTGTACAGATGGGAGAGTTTATAAGCTGATATCAATATCATATGACATGCAAAAGGCAAACGCTATCATGATCGCAAGGAAAAATTCAGAATAGAAGTACTTGTTATCGGTGCTAAGATCATACACAAGGGTGGATACTTAGCCTAATGGAGCAAAACAGAATCCCAAATCAGCTGCAAGTATATATAGATGCTCCTGTCCAGCAAGCGGTCTGTCAATTAGTGGGCAGAGGGGGGCTATTCCCTAAATGACGTTGAGACAACTTCTTAGCCATGTATGGTGCCATTGTAAGGAAAGAGTGCAGGAGAACATCTTCATGTCTTTAGACTATTTGTATTTACATACAAACAGCAAAAAACACAAAGGAAAGTAACTTAGATGCAACTACATTAAAATGAAGTCATTCTAAAGAAAAAAGAAATTCTATTAAACAAAACACCACAGAAATGGTAAAATATGAGTGGAGTGTAGGCAAATAAAATCACAGCACATCTAAGTGAGAAAAGAAATAGGCATAGGTATAGTGTTGAAATACATAACTTTTCCAAACATTTTAATCAGACATCTACCACATGCCAGACAGTAAGGTAGACAATGGGACTTCCTAGCAAGGACAGAGATGATCAGATGACTGGGGGTAAAATATCTGCCATGGTAGAGAGTGCTCAGTGCTTAGGAGGCAAACAACAGCAGGGCCATACTCAAATGTCTCTCATTCACACGCGAGTGATCTGAGCCTGGGCAAAGTCTGTCCATCTCAAGATTTCCATAGGCTTTCCCACACTCCCCCACACATCTGCTATGCCTATGTTTTCCTATGCCCTTTGTAGTTATGGAAAGCTTCTAAAGAAAAGCTTTTACTTTTAAAACGCAAGGACATTTAGAGGTAACACTGCACTGAATTTACATTCAACTTTAAAGTCCTCTTTGGAGACTTTCTTCCTGAGAACAAATGGAAAGAGACAAGCAAGATCTGACTTCTGGGGCCGCCATCGACAGTGGAGGCTGATGAATAGGGGATCTGTAGAAAGTGAATGTGCATGCAACTTATCTTCCAGCTGCTAGACACTCCACAAATAAACAGTTGTCTCTGCTGAAATGTATGGTGTACTTGCTGGGGCTGGGAGTGAGTTAGATGCAGAGAAAGGTACTCAAGTGTACTGGGAGATAAATCTGAAGTGAGGGTATGAAAAGGAGCACTGAGGACGAAGTTGAAGGGGGATCTTAATCCATTCAATCTCCTATAACAAAATGTCATAGACTTATAAATCATATATATTTAACTATATTTATTTATTTGCAAGGAGAGAGAAAAAGAGAGAGAGAGAATGGGCATGTCAGGGCCTCTAGCCACTGAAAACGAACTCTAGATGCATGTGTTACTTTGTGCATCTTGCTCAATGTGGGTGCTGGGAAATTAAACCTGGGTCTTTAGGCCTTGCAGGCAAGTGCATTAGCCACTGAGCCATCTCTTCCAGCTCCCTATATTTATTTATTTATTTATTACAGTTTTGGAAATTGGAAGTCCAAGGTCAAGGAGTCTGTGGTTTGGTGTCATGGACTGTCACCTTCTCCTGTGTTCTCACATGGAGTCAAGGTTGAGGATATTTTGAGAACCTCTTAAGGACAGCAGACACTGGCATGAGGGGGTCATTCTACTGTCATAATCTTATCTCTTTGCAAAGGCCACTTCTTTATAGCATCACTGTGAGAGTCAGAATTTCAGTGCATGAATTATGAGTCTTACCTGTGGCTGTGAGCTCATAGAGCCCAGTGTGACCATTCAGAACAAAGACAGTCACCCTGTCATGGATGAGGTATCACAGTCCAGAGGAAACACAGCCTGACTTGAGATTGGTGAATGTCTAAAACAAGACCTGAAGTGACTCTTGCAGTTTTTCACTCCTTTGTTCAATGTTTTGAATAAAACATTGTTTTTATAAATGACAGAGACTTATGTGTTTATGGTTTCCTTCCATTTCCTTGCAAATCAGGATATATAGTTTGATAACAAAGGGAAGAATTTTTAAGGACAAAATACTGCTGAAGCCGAGACAAGCAGATATTATTGAGATTAGAAAATGTTCTGTCGAACAAGACTACACTTTGATTTCAACTTGAACTTTGCCGACAACACATTTTTCCTCGGTCCTGGCAATGTTCTCCACTTTTCTGGCTTATTCTCTCTTTCCTGTCCACAGCCTTCTCCAAACAACTTCAGCTTGTGACTCCAAAAGGAAGGTAAATATATGAAGCTGGCTGCATGGAAAGTTGAAAGAATTAGGAGACTGTATTTTCTTTCATTGCTCACCAATGCCTGTGTCATTCTATTTCATTAATGGACTAGAGCAAGGTTACTAAGGTGCCATTTTGTATAATATTGTGCTTTGGGATAACTTTTTTTTACAGTAACCCCATTCTTCCCTTGACCCCAGAAAGCATGAGAAATACCGGCCATAATTCTGATTCTGATTCTTATTCTTTCTTGTTTAGGTCTGAAAATGCAAAAGCTTTGAAAACTTGTTTGCCACCTTCTTCCATTAGCATAAATACACTCCAGTTACTGAAAACCTAGCAGACCCAGTTCCTGTCTACTTCTTGGGACCACTGAGCTGGGTCCTAGAGCTCATTACTATCCTGCTGTATAATTGAGTTGCTTCATATTAGCCTCAGGCCTTCTCAAATGGAATTCTCCAACAGACAGTGGACACTCGGCAATAGCAACTATTTGTGTGCACACCTCTTTTAGTGGCATTTCCAGGAGTGTTATGTCATCTTGATGGCTTGGATTACATTCAGTCTCTTCTTACTTGTTCATCTTAGGTATCAAGAATAAAAATCTAATTTTTGGAGCGGATGTTCTAGCATATGACCATCTTTCTCTGTGTGATTATCCCAAATCTTTGATCGCTGTAGTCCTTTCATTTGGGATTTTAATATAAAACTATCATTGACCTTGGAAGTGCCAGCTGTCCTCTTGAAATATGAGCCTGGTAATGATGACATACAGCATTGATAATAACAAATGGTAGTTCGTATTTCTGCTGAGTGGGGCTTTTATGGTCTGCTTTTAGACTCAGTATATTCGGTATGAATAAAAAATATTAATATGAAATTCAACTGGCTGATATCTCTCTTACACTCTTGCTATTTTTTTTTGCAACCAAGCAAGATATCTAGAATTGAAACCTATATCAAGTCTGCTCACGACTCAGGCCTGTGCTGGCACTGGGGTTAAGCCACTCAGAAGATTTGATGTTCTTATTTGGGGAGATGAGATTTTTATCTAAGATGGGAAAAGTTTACTGTGACTCTCATCCCTGTCATAGACTGTGAGGTAAACACAATAAACTAAATTCTTTTATAGTTTAGCACAGAAATTAAGCAAATCAGGACTTTGGAAATAATAAATCAGCAAATGACATAGAAGAAGTAAAAATTTGAGTGAAGTTATTTTCTACTCTGACATAACAGGATTTCCCCCTCTATTTTGAATGGCTGACCTTTGGCAGCTTTTTGCCTGGGTAAACACATCCTTCCCTAAGCCTCTCCTGAGGACAATGGGGAGATGATGGCCCAAGGGTACCAAAACCTCTGAATCTTAGTTTGACATGAAGAACACGGCTTTCTTTTGGGGACTGATTACACAGTGTGGTGAATATACTTAATTATAGTGTGTTGAACATTTCAAACTTACTAAGAAACGAAGTTCCAAATGTTCTCACTACAAAACATGATGAGTATTTGAGGTGACAGATATAGTAACTTGATTTAATTACTCCACATTATCTATTAATAAATCATAGCATCCCTTTGTGTCCCATAAATGTATACAACTATGAGTTGCCAGTGTATAATTTAAAATTAAAAAGAAATGTTTACATTGTCTCAAAAAGCATTTGGTTTATAACATGAGCATGAAGAGAAACAAATTACAAATATTTAGGTTTTCTTTTCTTCATTTCAAAGGGAGACTTTTGAATGACCCCACTACTATGTACAATTTTTACATTCATATATAGTTCAAAAATTATTTTAGGATCCTTGCTTTGCAAATTTGCAGGAAGCTCATAGCCAGTTTTATACCAGAACTCTGTTTCTCAACCACCATGACAATGATGTCACTGTGTGGAGCCCTGGGGGTGGGATTCATCAAATTGAATATGTAATGAAAGCTGTTCCACAAGGTGCAGCTAGAGCTGGCCTGAAATAAAAATCAACCCCTACAGCTTTGGTTGCATTGAAGGAGAGTCAGATCTTTCAGCTCATCAGAAAAAAAAAAATTCCCCATGCTAACCACCATATGGGTATCTCCACCGCGGGGCTTACTGCTGATGCTGGGTTAATATGTAATTTTACATACCAAGATTGGAGTCTACATTTGTATTTGATAGACCACTTCCTGTGCCTCATCTTGTATCTCAAATTGGAAACAAGACCTAGATTCCCACACAATAGTATGGCCAGAGACCATATGGTACCAGACTGAATATTGTTGGCTATGATCATATGGACTCTCACATTTTCCAAACCTGTCCATCTGTTAACTATTTTGACTACAGAGCTATGTCCAGCAGAGCCCACTCTCAATCAGCCTGTGCTTACTTGGACAGACATATGTCTGAGTTGATGGAGTGCAATTTGAATGAGCTGGTTTCACATGGTCGGCAGAGCAGGACCTAAGTACAAAGAATGCTTCAGCTAGAACTATTGATAAAGACTTGGAGTATAGTATTGGTGATGATGATGATAATGATGATGGGTCTCTACTCCTGAAAGGTTTTGAAAAAAAAGACTGCAGAGGAATGCACAATCTGTGTAACATGCTCATGAACAACACAGAAAGGCTGAGGAACCCATGGAGGATGATGTCATCCAGCAGTTTACATGACTGTTATAAAATATATACTACAGCAATATATTCTGATGACAACAATCTATACCTTATCCTGAAAGTGTACTGTGGTGGGATGCTATGCTCTAAGAATTAGTTCAGATGTGATTTTTTTCCCAGCCAACCTCATGTAAACATTCTATATTATCTATATCTATATCTATATCTATATCTATATATCTCTCATTTTCTAGAAAGTATAAATGTCATGCTAATGTCTTTAAATGAGGAAAACAGTATGTTTGTAGTTTTAAAGATAATGGTGAAATAAGAATATATCCCATCAAAAAATGAGCAAATAAATTTACTTAGAATTATGATTTTTTTAAAAAAAATTTAGAAACAAAACCAAAGACTGATACCTTTGAGAATCAAAGAAGTTTCTATAGAGACCAAGACATGATATTTAAATCATCTTGGGGGACATAGGAGAACTTCAGATCCCTTCCAAGGACAGATGGTAACACTGTCCACACAGCTGTCAGGTGTCTGCTCTTTCAGCAATAGCCCACCTGCACACAGCTGCTCACCTAAGGTTACAACCTTTGAAAGACCTTCCTCCAGTGGCTGATCAAAGTAACATGTAAAAGTCTGGCACCTCTAGCCCAATGCAGGACTATAACTGGCCATTCAATTCCAGAGTATCACAGCTCTCCTCTTTCAGCTCCAAACTTGCCCTTCTTTCCTGCCACAGATAGGGATCCCAAGAATACACTCCTCATAAGCATTTCTCCACAACTCTGTTTCAGAACCTCGGGTGCACAGTGATTGAATGGAGTGGAATGAGTGATGTTGGCCCTGGACAAACCTGAGAAGAATCTTGGTTAAGGGAAGAGAGAAGTTTCCTTTCTCTCTCTCTCTCTCTCAGTCTCTCTCTCCTTTTCTCAGGTCTTGAACCCTAGAACCTGCAAGTCTTTGGACAGGAACTGCATTATTGGCCCTTCTGGTCCTCAAGTGTTTAGCCTTGAAGTATAACTAAACCCTTGGTTCTCCTGGGGCTTTGGTTTTCTGATTTATCCTGAAGAGCTTGAGTCACAAGCTGTATTCCCATACAAGCTGATTCCTTCTAATAAATCAATCATATACATATCATAGATACCCATCCTATTAGTTCTGATTCTCTGGAAAACCTTGACTTATAAAAGGACAGATAACCATGGAGAACCTTGAAAGATATAAGGAGGACAGAGACTCAGAACCGGAAAAGAGAAGTGACAATCCATAGATGCTTGAGCGCTCCTGGGATCAGCAATGGAAAGCCTCATGAAGGAAGACCATGCCTAGCAACTACTCCTCATTACCTTGAATGGGCCCCTTTTTCTCCCAGCATACAGGAGCCTTGCCAGATAATTCCTGTTGCAGCCCAGAGAGGTCCCTCACAGAGTATGCTCTGTAATCTATTTAGCAGACTAAGTCTTCAATAAGTTCTTCCTCATCAGAGAAGGGTTCTCCATATTTGTAGTGTGAGAGTGACTTGTTAGTGGGGGACAGCCCCCTCTGGTTATGCTAGTATATCAGTTTCTTCCTTAAAAATAAGCCACCTCCTTCCCACAGAATCAATGGGTCCATCTCTTCAAAGGCTAACTCCAGTGTTCTCTCCAGACGTATGCTAATTCAGAGGAAGGGGCTACATAGCTTTGGTCTGACATAGAAAATAAAAATCTTATATTGCCTTATGATACACAGAACAAGGAAAGCAGAAAGAAAAATGTTTCTCCATCTCTTGTATTAGTATGCCTAGTGACTTGAACCAGCATACCTAAATATTAACAAGACAGCTGTCATAAAAATGGTTCAATGAATAGAAATGCTTTATAGGGCAACACAGAGAACAGAGGAAATGAACTTTGCTGTCAGAAAGTTCCATTAAGTTTCAGAGTTTGTACTGAAGATATATTAGGCTATGTTACAGTGTCCCTCCTAGAAGAAAATTGTTGCTTTAAAAAAAAAAAAAACAGAGGAAGCAATAGAAAAGAATTAGAGGGAAATATTTTTTTCACTTCGTCAAGTAAATGAAAGAGAAAGAATTTGCAAGAAGAGAGTTTCTCAGTTCAAAATTCTTATTAGACTTTTTGTTCTCAGCATGAATCCTAAATCTGAGCTCAACTGTTGATGAAAAATGAACAATCAACTCACACCTCAAAGCTCGTGTGGTGGTGATGGTGACAATAACAACAAACAATTCTTATGGTGTTGCGTGTCAGGCATTATTCTAACTGAATAAGGGATGTGGCCTTCCTTACATTTCTTATGCAGAAGGAGTAGTGTGCATCTGTTTAGCTCTCAAATGAGAACAGAAGTAGAGGAAGGAAACTTTTGCTTTTACTTTTTAAAAAATATATTTTTATTTATTTGCAAGGAGAGAGAGGAAGAGAGGCAGATATAATGGGCACATATCTGGGCTTCTTGTCACTGCAAATGAACTCCAGATGCATGCTTTACTTGGTGCATCTGGGAATTGAACCCCAGCTTTGCAAGTAAGTGCTTTTAACTGCTGAGTCATCTCCTTAGCCCTATTTTTCTTTTTATTCCTAAACATCTACTTGAAATGTAATTCACTAATTCCTGTTATATTTGGAATGTGAACTGCCCCCACATTGATTCCTGTATCTAAGTACTTAATCCTCAGCTGGCAGGACTGTTTGGGGAGATTGTGGAACTCTTAGGAGTTGGGTCTTAGCTGGAGAAGTGGTGTGATATGGCTCTCTGCTTTATTCAGTCATCATGCATTCATTCATTTGTTTAAAACATCCTGCAAAAGTAATGAGTTATATAGAACATTTTAATATTATTTTGTTTTTGTTGATCTTCCTCCTTCAACCCCCACTTTCATCCCCATAACCTTCCTCCAAACCGTCTTTTCCTCCCCCAAATAGTTCCCCTTTGCTTCCATGTCTCATATGTCTATTACCCTCTTTAGTTCTCCTCTTTCCCCTTAAAACCCCTTTTTCAGCTTTTATAATCCCTTTCTAGTTTCATGATCTACACTTACCCGGCCACACATATACACACATCTATAAAAATTGAAATCTAGGATCTGTATTTGTCTTTGTGAGTCTGGCTTCTGTTTCGTGATCTTCAGGGACATACCAGATCACACTGCATATTCCTGCCACCACGGATAGAACCTCAGATGTTGTGCTTCTTCCACCATGAAACTGTGAGCTAAAATACTTCCTTCTAGTTATGGGTGGTGGCTCATGCCTCTAATCCCAGCACTTGCAATGCTGAGGTAGGAAAACTGCAATGAGTTCAAGGCCAGCCTGAACTACATAGTGGGTTCTAAGATCAGCCTGGGCTAGACTGAGACCCTGCCTCAAAAGAAAAACAAAAGAATGGGCTAGAGGGATGGTTCAGTGGTTGACACTTGCTTGCAAGGCCTAAGGGCCAGTTGATTTCCCAGTAACCCAGGAAAGCCAGATGCACAAAGTGGTGCAAGACCTAGGGTTTGTTTGTCATGGCTGGAGGCCCAGATATGCCCATTCGCTCTGTCTGTCTCTCTTCTATCTCTCTATCTGCTTGCAAATAAACAAATAAATAAATAAGACATATATAGTGGTTTTTTTGAGGTAGGGTCTCATTCTAGCCCAGACTGACCTGGAATTCACTATGTAGTCTGAGGGTGGCCTTGAACTCACAGTGATCTTCCTACCTCTGCTTCCCAAGTGCTGGGATTAAAAATATGCTCCACCACACCCGGCACAATAAAAATATTTTTGAAACTAAAAAATAACAAGAAAATACATCCTTCTTCCTCTAAGTTGTATCTGTCAAGTATTTTGTCCCAGTGATGAGAAAAGGAACTAATTCAGAGCCTGCAGAGGGAATACAGAGCAAAAGAGCTATCACATTACACCTATCTTTCAAGATAGTTGCTAGAGGGCTGGATCGATGGCTTAGTACTTAAGGCGCTTGCCTGCAAAGCCAAAGGACCTCAGTTCAATTCCTCAGGACCCACGTAAGCCAGATGCACAAGGTGGTGCATGCGTCTGGAGATTGTTTGCAGTGGCTAGAGGCCCTGGTGTGCCCATTCTCCCTCCCTCCCGCTCTGTCTCTCTCTGTCTGCCTCGCTCTCAAATAAATAACTAAATAAAAATAAAATATTTTTAAAAAGATAGTTGCTAGAGAATGAAAATGAATAATTGCTTAGAGAAGTCTAGTCTAGTTAATTATGTTAAATACACTTACACCTTCTGACAGCCTGATGCTTTGGTTCAATTCAACAAGTGATTATTAACAGTGATACAGAGATACCATGAACAGAAAAACAAACAAACAAACAAAAAACCAGATGGGTAATACAGGCCTCTATTAAAAGACTCTAGTTGGATGGGGGACATACACACAGATTGAGTACCAGACAGGGTATCCTTCAGTGTCTGCGCATTCTAGGAGTTCTGTTCTGTTAGACGGGGTGGGGGAGATCATGAAGAACTGAAGCAGCACCAAGGATGACAGGCTGGAAGGGAACCTATATATGTCTTATGCAGGAAAGGCCTTTGCAGTGGCGCTGTGCAGTTTAAAATCTAGAATTTACCCTTTCTGTAAAGACAAATCCCTGCCAGGTGTGTTGGTACATGCTTGGAATCCCAGCACTTTGGAGGCAGGGGTAGGAGGATAGTGAGTTTGAGGCCAGCCTGGGCTCTGATGTAAAGAGTTCAAGGTCTTCTTGTACATCCTGAGACTCTATTTCATAAATCAAACAACAACAATGAGGTTTTTTTTTTTTTTTTTTTTTTTGGAGAGAAACACAGAGAGAGAGAGAGTGGAAGACAGATAGAGAACGGGCACACCAGCAGCCTCTCAGCCACTGAGAATGAACTCCAGATGCGTGTGCTCCCTTGTGGGCAAGTGTGGCATTGCGCCCTTGCATCACTGCATCTGGCTAAACGTGGGACCTGGAGATTGGAACTGGCGTTCTTAGGCTTAGCAGGCAGGCACCTTAACTGCTAAGCCATCTCTCCAGCCCAAAAACAAGTTTTTGAAGGACACTTTTGCTTGGAAGTGTAACTTTTCACCAAACAGTAAATCAGGTTATAAAAAACAAACTCTGATATAACAACTATTGATAACTCAATATAACTAGAATAACTGCGAGCTATCCCTCATATTTAAGAGAAAAATATAAATCCACACTAGTCTTTTGTGTTAGCATAACTCACTAATATTTTTTTGTTAGTGAGGATATGGAAATGAGTTTTGAAGCTATTTGTACTTTCTGTTAGTATTACAAATGGCTAAAGAGATCTACAATATACACAGTTGCTTGTTCTTAAGGCATTCATAGCATTTTGAAATTATTTTTCTTCATTCTTTGTTGTGTAGTAGGAGTTTATTTGTCTTTTTAAAAATATTTATTTATTTATTTGCAAGGAGAGAGAGAGAAGAGAGAGAGAGACAGAGAGAGAATGGGCATGCTAGGTCCTCTAGCCACTGCAAATGAGCTCCAGATGCATGTGCTCTTGTGCATCTGGCTTACGTGGGTCCTGGGGAATTGAACCTGGGTCCATTGGCTTCACAGGCAAATGTCTTAACTGCTAAGCCATTTTTCCAACCCCTTGTTTGTCTTTTCACTGATGTTCATTTAACCATACCAAGTTGCCAAAACACATGGTGCTCTTCATTCATTCTGGAAAATGAGCAGAAGGTTGCTTGTACTGTAGAATTCTACTCAATGTTCTCTGGGATAACTTATGCCAGTGCAGCTGTTTGCTTAGCAAGAGTCACACGGGCCGTCTCCCAAACTCTCTGATGCAACTGTCCTTGATATCACAATCAGGTGCTTTAAATACTATAGAAACTAATAAAATATAGATGCAAAAGGAGCCATTTTATTTTCAAAAGGAATTATCTAGAATTGCTAACAAAGCAAAGCCACTAAAAACTGCTGCAACAGGTGTGACACACCTGTATAAAAAAAATCAAGCAAAGAAAGCAGACATAATTCTGCACTCAGATTTATGGCTAATGCCTTAAATACCTGCTCCATCTGAAGCAACTTGAAATTGAATGTGATTTATTCAAATGGAGAGTCCATACTTTAATCAGTTTACATCAAAACATGAATAAATTAAAGTATATTCATTAGTTAAATGAAAAAAAGCTAATTATAGTATTTGTGCATCATAGCTAGCTTCCCACTTCTAGTCTTTCACTTCTGTTACTGAGTAGCCAGTCCCAATTAAAAATAAGAAGGAGGGCTGGAGAGATGGCTTAGCGGTTAAGGTGCTTGCCTGCAAAGCCTAAAGACCTATGTTCAATTCTCCAGGTCCCATGTTAGCCAGATGCACATCATGGCGCATGCATTTGGAGTTTGTTTGCAGTGGCTAGAGGCCCTGGTACACCCATTCTCTCTCTCTCTCTCTCCCCCTCTGTATTAAATAAATAAATAACATTAAAAAAATCTCAAGAAAAAAATAAAAACAAAAATAAGAAAGGGTCCAGTATCTTGTGATTACTGATTTACAAGCTCCTATATATTCTAAAATAAGTGAGTGATCTCAGAGCCCTTTAGAATGAAGATGAGAACTCCCATAGGTAGCAGAGGACCCCAACAATTAGAGGTCTATAGCTTTGGAATATCTTGAAATAGATTAAGTATGCAGTAAAGTTTTGTGTGCTCACTTTGGCAGCAGCATATATACTAAAAAAAAAAAAAAATAGGGTCAGTCTGGGGAGATGTCTTAGCAGTTAAGGCACCTGCCTGCAAAGCCTAAGGACCCATGTTCAACTCTCTAGATCCCATGCAAGCCAGATGCACAAAAGTGAGGCAAATTCAAGGTCGTACATGCCCACTAGGTGACACAAGCATCTGGAGTTTGATTGCAGTGGCTGAGGTGCTGGCATACCAATTCTCTGTCTGTTTGTCTGTCTGTCTGTCTGTCTGTCTGTCTCTCTCTCTCTAAAATAAAATAAAATGTCAAGTAAAAGTAATAAACTTACCTATCCCGTGAGATCAGAGATGTTTATTGTAATGTTATGTCCTCAAAAAAAAAAAATTGCTGGGAAGATCAGGTAATGGACATTCCATAATGTAGTGTCATTCAAAATTTACTACATTGTCCTTATTTTGCTTTTTTTTTTTTTTCCAAAAAGCTTTTATTCTAAGATTTTGTTCTTTCAAAGACTGTAGATTTTGAACTTCCAAGAGTGACGGGTGTTTCACATACTGTTTCTGTAACTTGTTCTTCATGATTTAGCAGGAAGGCCCTTTCCTAGTGGTTCCTTTTCTCCTATGTTATATTACATTATTTTATTATAATGTAAAGCAAATATGCACATATTTCATTTGAAATGAAGAAAAATATGCTCACAGCTCCTGTTCAACTAAAAAGCCAAAAAGAGCTGGGCGTGGTGGCACACGCCTTTAATCCCAGCACTCGGGAGGCAGAAGGTAGCAGGATCCCCGTGAGGTCGAGGCCACCCTGAGAGTACATAGTTAATTCCAGGTCAGCCTGGTCCAGAGTGAGACCCTACCTCGAAAAAATAAAAACTAAAAAATAAATAATAAGTAAATAAATAAATAAAAAGCCAAAGAAACTTACAAATTAAATACTAATAGAATTGCAAAAACATTAAAATTCAAGTTAGCAGCATTGATTTAATGTGATACATGACACTGCTTTACCGGAACTCCATTGCTTGACATAGGGTTTAACACATAAGTGTGTAGCCTCAGGTCAGGTTCCATATTTAATTCATTTTTATGGTTTGACTTCAACAATACTAATATAAGAAAAAAATGTGTATTCTCTTAAGTATGATTCTTTCCTAGTTTAGGATGAATAGCTGTCCTATAAAATCAAACCTGTTTTAGTGAATAATGATTCTAGGAGAATTTCCATGAAGTGCTAACACTGTAAATTTTTTACTTTAAGTTTAACATCGTGGCATTTAAGATGTCTGTGTATGGCTATTTAATCCAATTATGAAAGTAATGAAATTATGAAAGTAAGTAATTATTGTTTTTTTTTTTTTTTTTGGTTTTTTTCGAGGTATGGTCTCACTCTGGCCCAGGCTGACCTGGAATTAACTATGTAGTCTCAGGGTGGCCTTGAACTCATGGCGATCCTCCTACCTCTGCCTCCCGAGTGCTGGGATTAAAGGCGTGCGCCACCACACCCGGCTTTTTTTTTTTTTTTAAAGTAATTATTGTTAATCAGTTACTGTTGCTTAAAGTCTGAACAGTGCACCCACTGGCAAAATAAGCACACAAAACAATACAGATTGCTCTCTTTCTTCTGTTTTAATGCTGATGCCTAGACCATGGAATCCTTTTCATGACCCAATATTTCCATCATTTTTATCTGTCCTATGACATGGATGAGATTGGGCACATTCAGGGTGGTATAGCTGTAGAGTCCTATGACACTGAAATCACCACAATGTCCCCTCATGCAAACAAGGTAAGTCTGAACACAAACTCAGACTTTTGGATTGGGACATCAATCTATTAGAAGATAGTGATTTTGATAAACTAGAATATGCCTACATTAACTTTTTATTGAGAACTTTAATAGATGAACATTAATTTGATTGTGTTCCCATCTTATTATCCTCTTTTGCCCCATTTTTCCTTCTGCCCTTCATCGCCTGCGGCACTCCTCTTTAAAGATAGTCCTTCCTCTGTTTTGTTGCCACATTTCTTTGGTTCCTCCTTCTTTCTCTATGTCAAAATGTTACTGGTCTTGTGGGGATAGCAGTTAACACTATGGGGTCATGAAGGCACCAGTCAGTTCATGTCAGGAGGACAGTGTTCCAAAGTATGCCTTCCCACCCTGTGCCTCTTACATTCTTCTCACCTTCTATTCCTCAGTACTGCAGGAAAGCCGGAAAGGGCTATATGATCTGCTAAGGGAAAAAAGTCATCTACAGTCTGAGCAAGCAGTGGATCCTTCAAATTATAAAATCAGCCAGACAGGTAAGATGTACCCAGGGGTGTAATAGTGGCATGTAAGTTATGGGGGTAATCGACTGCTCTGTGATTGGATATGAGCACCCACTGAGTGGGAGGGAATTCATGCCTGATACTGAGAACTGAGTCAGAAACCTATAGCTGTGGAAGGCTGTAGACCCCAGAGGGAAGCTTCCACTATTCTTTGTCTAAACAAGAAGTTATTAGCCCATCAAAAAAATCTGAATATATATGTTTATGCCTCTTGATTACTGATAGTTTACATTGATTTTTAAAATTTTTCAGTAAAAGCAAAACATAAGTGTCTTTGGCCAAAAACTGAGACTCTGTAGAACATGTTTACATAGTTCCAGAGCTCTCCAGACTAGTTTTCCAAACTTTGGTTCAGGACATAGAAAAGGAAAGAAGATGAATGAAGTTTAAAAAAAGACTTGGGATATTTGAAAACTTTCTTCAGGTTGGAGAGCTAGGTAAGTCAGTCAGGTGCCTGCTACATAAGTGCAAGGACCTGATTTTGGATCCCCAGAACCCATGTAAATACAGGGCGTGGTAGTGTCTCCTGTGATCCCAGGGCTCAGGAGGCAGAGAAAAAAAATTGAGGAAGTCACCCTCTGGCCCCCACATGCACACATACACACATGTGCACAGGCATTGCCACACATGTGCAATCACATACATACAAATGAGCACACATATATGCATGCACACCATGCACAAACATAGAAACCAGAAGCTTTCTAGACTAGAGCATCAATTTATGATCACTGCGTATGTATGTTCCTGTGTGTATGGGTGTGTGCATGAATGTGTACATGCCTGTGGAGGCCAGAGGACAAGTTCAAGTGCCTTTCCTCAAGAACATTGTATTCTTTGAGACAGGGTCTCTCACTGGCCTGAAGCTTGTCAAGTAGGCTACACTGGCTGGCCAGTAAGCCCCAAGAGTCTATCTGCCTCTGCCTTTCCAGAGCTGGGATTACAAACACTTAACAATATGCCCATTTTTTTTTTACTAGATCAAACTCATGTCTTCAGTTTTATATAGCAAGCACTTTACTGAGTTATCACACCATCCCCTATAATCACTATTTATTTATTTGAGGTGGGAAGAGGCAGATAGAAAGAGAGGGCCTCAAACCCCTTCAGACAACTCCAGATATGTGAATCACCACATGCATCTGGCTTTCTTACATGGATAATGGGGAATCAAACCTGGGTCCTTCGGCTTCACAGGCAAGCACCTTAACTGCTAAGCCTTCTCTTAAGTCCTATAATCATCTTTAATTTAAAAAACATAGCAGGGGCTGGAGAGAAGGCTTAGCAGTTAAGGTGCTTGCCTGTGAATCCTAAGGACCCAGGTTTGATTCTCCAGGTCCCACATAAGCCAGATGCACAAGGTGGCACATGCATCTGGAGTTCACTTGCAGTGGCTAGAATCCCTGGCATGCCCATTCTCTCTCTCTCTCTCGCTCTCTCTCTCTAATAAATAAATAAAAATAATATCTTAAAAAAACATAGCAAAGTTGAGTATATAAGAGGAAGTAATGTCAGCATGGAAAATTCACATAGGAAAAAAGCAACTTTCCTTGGACAAGAATTATAAAACAAGAGGAAATCAAGAGTCAGAAACGAAGAATGCATTCCAAAGGGAATATCCAGTGGATGGGAGACAGTAGCAGAGAAGCCCATTAGGGTCGAGGTGTTTAGCAGTTTAGGGCGAGTGCTGTCAGACAGGCAGGAATAGCACAGCTCTCCGCTTTTGTGGGCACCTTTAGGAAGTGCTTCTACACAGGCGTTAAGGTGAAGTGCTGACACATGCTCGTTTTCCTTGGTAGCATGCTACCTCATTTTTCTCTGTGACTCTACTGCCTTGCACAGTTGAAGGGACAGTTTAGGAAGACAAATGCAACTAAAGAAGTTTTTCAGAGTTGGAAGCAACTTTAAAGGATAGCATTTTGTGGCTTTGAAAGTACAGATTAGGGAGGTAAATGTTTACCTGACTGCTGTGAAGGTCTTTGTATTTTTAAACATTTTATTGATGATTTTCATCCATGGACATAATGTATTTTGATCATAATCCCCTCCAATTAACTTTCTTTCATCCTCCCTTTTCCTTCCTCATGTCCTTTCACTGAATCCCTTTCTCTTTCCAGTTAGTCCCTCTTCTATTTTGATGTTTCTCGCTCACTCTTTTGCCTTCTATCATCCATGAAGACATGGATGGACCCAGTATTGTGCAGGTCTTGTCCAGGAAATGACAGCTGCTGTGAGATCATAAATGCAATGGCCACTTTGTGTCCAGAGGACTTTTTTTTTTCAGAGAGAGTCAGAGAGAAAGAGAGAGAGAGATAGAGAATGGGCGTTCCAGCAACCTCTCAGCTGCTGTGAACGAACTCCAGATGCATGCGCCCCCTTGTGGGCAAGTGAGGCATTGTGCCCTTGCATCACATGCATTTGGCTAAACGTGGGACCTGGAGAATCAAACAGCCATTCTTTGGCTTAGCAGGCAAGCGCCTTAACCGCTAAGCCATCTCTCCAGCCCTAGAGATCTTTACTTTTAAATGTAGATCTTTCTGATTCCAGGACTAAATTTATATGTTATCTTTAAATTAGTCAATTTACAAACTGAAGTAGCCTTTTAAAAGTCCACATAAGGGCTGGAGAGAGGGCTCAGTGGTTAAGCCACTTGCCCACAATGTCTAATGACCTATGTTTGATTCCCCAATACCCATGTAAAGCCAGATGCACAAAGTGATGCATGCATCTGGAGTTCATTAGCAGTGGGTAGAGGACCATTCTCATTGTCTCTCCCTCTCCCTCACTCCCTCTTCTCTCTCTGCTTGCAAACAAATTATTATTTTTTTTAAAGTCCATGTAACACACATTTTAGCAGATATGTCTAGCTATCATCTGAAATTCTAACTCTTTGTAAAATAGAGTTGTTGGCAAGTGGGTGACATGGATTCTTGGACACAAGCTACTTGTCTAACTGTCACCTTCCATATGAGGCCATGTCAGAGTGGAATGTGGTCCTGTCTGGGGACCAGGGATCTGGATCTTCTCTTCCCTCTTTTTTCTATTCTCCAAGCCAGATTCAAATGTCCATGATTAGAGTCTGGAATAGCTCTCTATATTTTTTTTCTTTTATGAAAAGCCATCTAAGTAGTTTAAGTATTATTGATCATAATAATGCAATTGTAAGTATTCCTATTGTATTACCTTTCTTATCATTGTGACCAGGTACTTGACAAAAAGAAGCTTGAGAGAGGAAGGGGTCACTGTGGCTCACAGTTGAAGAGGGACTATGCTCCATCATAGCTGGGAGGAGTGGTGGTGAGAGCAATTCTAGCTGTCACGGCAGAGGCATGAAGCAGGTGGTCATCCAAAGAAAGGAAACAGAGCCATGCTCAGGTCACTTTCTCTTTTATTTATCCAGTCTGGGACCCCAGGCATGGAATGCTGCTGCCCACATTTAGAATGATTCTTCCTGCCTCAATAAGCCCTTTCTCAACATACCCTCCTTGAGCTGTCCAGAAGAGTGTCTCCTAGGAAATTCTAAATTCAGCAAGTGGATACTGCAAATTTACCCATCGCTCCTACCTGCTGTTAGGTAGAATTTAGACCACAGCAGAGGGGCTGGTGGTGGGGCCCCACAAGACACTTCTCACACTATTTTTGCTAGTGCAGTTTGCATCTGGCCTGTCTGTGCAGCTGGATAAGAGACTTTGGTGCTGGCTCTTAGTGCTAAGATGCCCTTATGGCTTACATGGGTACTGAAGAATCTAACCTGGGTCCTTTGGCTTTACTGGCAAGTGCCTTGAACTACTAAGCCATCTCTCCAACCTTTAAGATGCCCTTCTCCTCACCTGTTGACAGCAGGATGATTTAACTAGCTGGCAGTAATAGGACCAAGCACAAGACCTTGAACAAATCTCAGTGCATAGTAAATGTTTTCTAAGTTCAAACCAATTCTGAGGAAAGGTACAAGGGAAGGAAATCAATCATATTAAAAACGTGCTAAGTAGAGAAGAGATAACTGGGAGGCAGAGGTAGGAGGATTGTGTCCCCCACCCTGAGATCCGTTAATCCAGGTCAGCCTGGACCAGAGTGAGACCTATTCCGAAAAAAAAAAAAAAAAAAAAATGAAACAAAACAAACAAAACAAAAAAACCTGTCAGCTTTTGACTCTGTGAGGATATGTGTGTGTGTGTGTGTGTGTGTGTGTGTGTGTGTGTGTGTGTGTGTGTGTGTGTGTGTGTGTGTTTTATTTTTGTTTATTTATTTGACAAAGACAGAAAGGGAGAGAGAGAGGGAGAGAGAGAGAATAGGTGCACCAGGGCCTCTAGCCATTGCAAAAGAACTCCAGTTGCATGCACTACCTTGTGCATCTGGCTTATATGGGTATGGGGGAATCAAACTTGGGTCCTTTGGCTTTGCAGGCAAGTGCCTTAATGGCTACTCTATCTCTCCAGCATGACATTTATATTTTAATTTATTTATCTGCATGTGTGTGGGGGGCATGCCAGAGTCACAAATTAATGCCAGATGCTTTTGCCACTTTTTGTGTCTGACTTTATATGGGTGTTGGGGAATTGAACCTAGGCCAGCAGGCTTTATAAGCAAGTGCCTCTAACCATTGAGTAATCTCCCCAACTCTGCTTTTGCTTTTTAATAGAGATGTGCTTGCTAACCACAACTCCCTCTCTCCCCGTCTGTGTGTGAGTGTGTTGTTGAATTCTCAATAGAATCAAAATAATTTTCACAATGCTACCATTTTTCAAGCATAGACAAAATATAAATTAATGGACAGGGCTATGTTTCAGTAAGGTTTTATTTGCAGAACAGCCATTAGGCCAGATGTGGCCCACAGGTTAGAGTTGGTCGACCTTTACTGTAGAGCATGACAGAGCTACAGAATTGAAGCAATCTCAATCTCTGTGACCTAAAGGGAAGGGAGTTCTCTGACAAACAGGAAGCCTACTTAGGACAGCTACTCAGGTGAGAAATAAAATTCTGTTAAGGTTTAGTTAATATTAGCTTTTAAAAATCAGCTACTTGTGAGCCGTATTTGGTGGCACACCCCTTTAATCCCAGCACTCGGGAGGCAGAGGTAGGAGGATCGCTGTGAGTTTGAGGCCACCCTGAGACTCCATAGTGAATTCCAGGTCAGCCTGGACCAGAGTGAGACCCTACTTTGAAAAACCAGAAAAATAAACAAATAATAATTTTTAAAAAGCTACTCGTGGTACCTAGTGTCAACTTATCCACCAAAAAATAGTAAAATGTAATGTGACCCTACCTTGATGGCAAAACCTCCCTATATAGTACTGGCTTAGAAGACAATGGGTAGGCACCAAGGAAACCTACTGGATGTTGGAATAATGGAGATATAATATAGAAAAATTACAATCTATAATATCTTGCAAGGAAAATCACATGCTTACTGAATTTGTAGCTCAGAGAGGGAGGGTTGGAATAAACCAGAATCTTTTTTTTTTTGTTTTGTTTTGTTTTTTGTTTTTTGAGGTAGGGTCTCACTCTAGCCCAGGCTGACCTGGAATTCACTATGTAGTCTTAGGGTGGCCTAGAACTCACGGTGATCACCTACTTCTGCTTCCCGAGTGCACCACCACTCCTGGCTTAAATCAGAATCTTTTTTATTTAAAAGATTTTATTTTCATTTATTTATTAGAGACAGAGAGAGGGAAAAAGAGAGAGGGAGAGTGAGAATGGGCCTCTAGCCACTGCAAACTAACTCCAGATGCATGTGCCCCCTTGTGCATCTGGCTTATGTGGGACCTGGAGAATCAAACTGAGGTCCTTAGGCTTTGCAATCATGTGCCTTAACTGCTAAGCCATCTCTCCAGCACTTAAACCAGAATCTTAATGTGTTCTTCCAACTGCTTGATTGTTGATTTTGTAAGATTTTACAAGATGAGTTTAAGCAAAGACTAATTAGTCAACAAGAAGAAAAGGGGGATTAGAAAGAGTCCAGAAATGGGATTTCCAATGTTAATGAATGCATCTCAATCCTAAATCAAGAAAGTAAGGTTGAAGCCAGGTGTGGTGGTGCATGCCTTTAATCCCAACACTCAGGAGGCAGAGGTAGGAGGATCGCCGTGAGTTCAAGGCCACCCTGAGACTACATAGTTAATTCCAGGTCAGCCTGGGCCAGAGTGAGACCCTACTTCGAAAAACCAAAAAAAAAAAAAAAAGTTCTCAGGCAAATAAAGTAACTCAACCCTTCAGCAACGCTGTGAGTGAGGGTGCTGGCCTTTCATCTAAGCTGGTAGCATTAAGAGGCCTTGTGGTGGTTTGATTTGAGTGTCTCCCATAAACTTACGTGTTCTGAATTCTGGGTCCTCAGCTGGTGGCAATTTGGAAATTGAAACATCCTTGAGGCAGTGTATTGTAGGGGTGGCTTATGGGTGTTATAGCTTGCTTTCTCTTGCTTGTGTTTGGCACAATCTCCTGATGCTATTGTCCATCTGCTATTGGCCAGCAGGTGATGTCCACCCTCTGCTCATGTCATTGTTTTCCCCTGCCATCATGGAGCTTCCCCTAAAGTCTATAAGCCAAAATAAACCCTTTCCTCCCACAAGCTGCTCTTGGTCAGATGTTTTCTGCCAGCAATGTGAACCTGACTGCAACAGTAAAGTTGGTACCTATAATGGGGTTATTGCTTCTAGAAACCTGATTCTGTGGCTCAGGTCTTTTGGAATTGCTTTGCAACAGGAATGTGGAAGAATTTGAAATCTTGGCCTAAGAGACACCTTGCAGTGTTGTAAGTACAGCTTGATGGACCATACTGGTCAGAGTTGAAAGACTTGAAGTAGGAATTATGGACTGTGAGGTTTGGTTTATAAGGGTGAAAACGAGCTTTCCCTGAACTGGGCTAGAAGCAGTTTGTGTGAGAAGCTTGCTGTTAAGCCCGTGTCCTGAGAACTTGTGCAGGGTTGCTTGGTGTAGAAATGAACTGGTGTGAACAGAGGGATATGACAGAGAAAAAAAAAGAAATCTATCAAAAAAAGAAAATTACAGACCAATCTCCCTCATGAACATAGATGCAAAAATTCTCAACAAAATACTACAAACAGAATACAAGAATATATCAGAAAGATTATTCACCCTGACCATGTAGGCTTTATCCCAGAGATGCAGGGATGGTTCAACATACGCAAATCCATAAATGTAATACACCATATAAATGGTCTGAAGGACAAAAATCACATGGTCATCTCAATAGATGCAGAAATCCAAAACCCCTTCATGGTGAAAGTACTACAGAAACTGGGAATAGAAGGAACATATCTCAACATAATAAAAGCCATTCATGACAAACCTACAGCCAACATAATACTAAATGGGGAAAAAACTTGAAGCTTTTCCTCTAAATTCAGGAACAAGACAAGGGTGTCCACTTTCCCCACTACTACTTAATATAGTACTGGAAGTCTTAGCCATAGCAATAAGGCAAGAGACACTCATAAAAGGGATACAAATCAGAAGGGAAGAGATCAAATTATCATTATTTGCAGACGATATGATTCTATACATAACAGACCCTTAAGACTCTACCAGCAAACTTTTAGAGCTGATAAACACTTTTAACAATGTAGCAGATACAAAATAAACACACAGAAATCAGGAGCTTTTCTATACACTAACAACAAGCGTGCAGAGGATGAAATCAGGGAATCTCTCCCATTCACAATTGCCTCAAAAAAAATAAATAAATAAAATACCTTGGAATAAACTTAACCAAGGAAGTGAAGGATCTCTACAATGAAAGCTTTAAAAAACTCAAGCGACAAATTGCAGAAGACACAAGGAAATGGAAAGACATCCCATGCTCCTGGATTGGAAGAATCAATATTGTGAAAATGTCAACCTTACCAAAAGCAATCTACACATTTAATGTGATCCCCATTAAAATCCCAATAACATTCTTCACAGAAATAAAAAAACAATCCTAAAATTCATCTAGAAGCACAAAAAACCTCAAATAGCCAAAACAATTTTGCGCAACAAAAATCAGGCTGGTGGCATAACCATACCTGATTTTAAGTTATACTACAAAGCCATACTAACAAAAACAGCATGGTACTGGCACAAGGACAGACAGGTAGATCAATGGAACAGAATAGAAGACCCAAATATTAATCCAGGCAGCTACAGCCACCTGATTTTTGACAAAAATGCCAAAAATATTCACTGGGGAAAAGATAGCCTCTTTAACAAGTGGTGCTGGGAAAACTGGACATCTGTATGTAAAAGGATAAACATTATCTCTCTCCATGCACAAGAGTCAAGTCCAAATGGATCAGGGACCTTAATATCAGACCTGAAACTCTAAAATTGCTGGAGGAAAAGGTAGGAGAAACCCTTCAACATATTAGCTTAGTCAAGGACTTTCTGAATATAACTCCAATTGCTCAGTGAATAAAACCACTAATCAACCTCTGGGACCTTATGAAATTACAAAGCTTTTGTACAGCAAAGGACACTGTGAATAGAGCAAAAAGACAACCTACAGAATGGGATAAAATCTTTGCCAGCTATACATCTGACAGAGGATTAATATCCAGAATATACAAAGAACTCAAAAAACAGAATAATAAGAATTCAAACAACCCAGTTAAAAAATGGGCTATGGAACTAAATAGAGAATTCTCAGAAGATGAAATACAGATGGCATATAAACATCTAAAAAAGTGTTCCACATCCTTAGCCATCAGGGAAATGCAAATTAAAACCACTTTGAGATTCCGTTTCACTCTTGTCAGAATGGCTACCATCAAGAAAACAAATGACAATAAGTGTTGGCATGGATGCGGAAAAAGTGGAACACTTTTACACTGTTGGTGGGAATGTAATCTGGTCCAGCCATTGTGGAAATCAGTGTGGAGGTTCTTGAGACAGCTAAAAATAGACTTACCATATGATCCAGCTATAGCACTCCTAGGCATATATCCGGAGGACTCTTCTCACTACCTTAGAGATACTTGCACAACCATGTTTATTGCTGCTCTATTTACAATATCTAGGAAATGAAACCAGCCTAGATGTCCCTCCACAGATGAATGGATAATAAAGATGTGGTACATTTACACAATGGAGTTCTATTCGGTGGTAAAGAAAAATGAAATTATGAAATTTGCAGGGAAATGGATGGATCTGGAAAGGATTATACTAAGTGAGGTAACCCAGGCTCAGAAATCCAAACGTCACATGTTCTCTCTCATATGTGGATCCTAGCTACAAATGTATAGACTTGTGTATGAACTGGAACCAAAAATAGGTGTCAGAAACCAGTAAGCTGGTAAAAGGCTATAAGGGAGGGAGGAAAGGGAAGGACTTAAGTGTATGGTAATACACATATGTAAGTAGAAGAACTGATTACAGGGAGAGGAATGGCCTAAGCGAGGTCATGGGAAGAGAATGCATAAAAGAAGGGCAGGGGGAGGGTCAATCTAAATATAAGATAGTGCGAATAAGACTTATATAAACCTACTTTTTTTGAATAATGGCACATCTAGAAGCTGTAGACTGTTACTAGAAATTTTTCAGTACCTGGGATGGGATACCTTCCAGTGAGTTGTTGGCCAAGGAGGTTCCGGTAGCCTCCAAAACATTAAAGGCTTTTGCCAAAGCCCTTGGTTTCCCTTGAGAAACAGATAGTAAGACCCTATTGCTGAAGACATCTCTTGCCTGAGAGGCAAGGTCACTGAGAAAGCAAGCTGGTGCTGAGCAGAAAACATTCTCCCTGTAGACCAGCCAACAGAAAACTGGAAAAAGGGGCACTGCATGCAGCCGTATGGGACACAGAAGTCATCAGCAGTGAAAACAGTGAACACTGAATATTCAAGTTTGGCCAATATAGGCCCAATGACTGAACAGGTGCAATAGTGGCATGTCTACTCTTGGGGTAACCAACTACTCCATAATTGGACTGAAGGCCCTCTCTATGGGAGGGAATACATACCTGGTACTGAAAAACCTAAGCAAAAGTCTATGGCAGATGAGGTCATGAGCCTTAGGTGTATAAAGCCTGCTCTTGTCTGACTAAATGTATATATTATTCCCACCAAGCTGCCCTGGGGGCACTGCACTTAATGTTCATGTTCACACATTAATGCTACTCTCACTTCTGGTTAGAGAAGCTTCTCTTTTCAGATGGCGATGACCACTGGGATGACCCAAAAGGCAACATAGTGCTGAGAAGAAGGGATGGAGGAGTGCCCGGCACTGAAACACCTCTGTCACACCCTCCAAGGCTCAGGGACCATTGCGGAAGAGGGGGCGGATAGAATGGAAGAGCCAAAGGAAGGGTATGACTTCTTACAATGCAACTGCCCAGACAGAAATTGGCCTCGATATCCATGACCTTGCAGTGCCTACAATACCTCTGCAAGACCCTCAAAATAGAAGAAAATGATGATGACATCAAATTAAAAGAGAGACTAATGGAGAGAGGGAGGGGATATGATGGAGATTGGAATTCTAATATGGAATGGGGGGAGGGAAATATCATATGTTTTTTTGTATGTAAGTATAGATGGTGTCAATAAAAAAATAATAATTAAAAAATGAAATCTTTGGGTCAAAACCGCTGCCCATTCAGCTGCAATTATATGAGAGATTACAACCTTTAAGATTGGTTCAGCTGGGCTGGAGAGATGGCTTAGCGGTTAAACGCTTGCCTATGGAGCCTAAGGACCCCAGTTCGAGGCTCGATTCTCCAGGACCCACGTAAGCCAGATGCACAAGGGGGTGTATGCATCTGGAGTTCGTTTGCAGTGGCTGGAGGCCCTGGCGCACCCATTCTCTCTCTTTCTCTCTCTCTACCTGCCTATTTCTGTATCTCTCTCTCTCAAATAAATAAATAAAAAATAAAATATTAAAAAAAAAAAAAAGATTGGTTCAGCTGACCTGTACTGCAACAACAGACAGAATGCAGACTCTTTGGAAGGGGCTTGAATGCCCAAGGAATGTCTTCAAAGTCTGCAGACACCCAAATGAAGAAGTCACACAAAAACCCAAGCACTACCTAGCCTCAGTTACCTTTAATTGGAACAAGAAATAAACCTTTATTGATATAAGCCCCTGAGATTTGGGTACTTTTTATTACCATAACAAAATCTAATAGCTGACTAATGTAAAGAAATGATATCTCTGATCCCCAAATCTGTCTTTTAATGTTAATGGAAAACCTTCAAATTTCATGAATAGGAACAGAGATGTGACAGCTAGACAGGGCCCAAAGATCACAGAATTTGGAAGAGAGAAAGCCAGAAGTGGACAAAGACACTCTTCTTGAGAGCAGAACCAGGGTCAAATTAAGCAACTTCCACAATTCCCAAAATATAGCCTCTTGCCAGTGCCTAATGTAATGGCTAATATTATCAGCCTTACAGGTTCTAGAATTATCTAGGAGGCAAACCTCTGGCCATGCCTATGAAGAAATTTCTAGATTAAGTAACTGAGGTGTGCAGGCCCACCCTAAGTATGTGCAGAACCACCCCATGAATAACAGGAAGAAAGTGTGCTGACCACCAGCATTCATCTCTGCTTCCTGGGGACAGGATGTGCTCAGCTGCCTCAGGCTCCCACTGTCCTGACTTCCCCTCCATGGTGGACTATACGTGTGAACTGTGAGCCAAAATAAACCCTTCCTTCCCTAAGTTGCTTTTGTGACAGCAACAAGAACAGTAACTAACCCATTTCCTCAGTGGAATTTCACAGTGCTGTGGCCCTGTCTGTGTCTGCTGTGTGCTTCTCTTTTTATTTATCCAGAAGGGAGCTCTCATTGCACATACCCTGCCTCTTCTCAGTCACTCTGTTTTCTTTCTCAGACCAAAAGAACACCTTACAGTCTTGGTGCATGTGATCATATGGGCTGGCTGCAAAAAGTGATTGATACCTAGGGCACACTTTTTCCCCTCCAAGAAATTAAGTCTAAGTGTGCAAAAAAATATAAGCACAGATATTTAGTGCCAGGGGCAGGTCAGAGAGAGATAGCTGCACACAAAGGCCTATACTCCCCCTTCCAAAAGTTTGGAGATGTTCCCCGAAGAGATGACATTTCTTTGACCTCTCCCCACCGCTTGCATCAAGAGAGGTGAGGTGCATAGTGCTCACCAAAGAAATGCTTGTGAAAATCACATTTGCCATTTCTGGGCTGGACATTAAGAAGTAGATGTGCCTTTTGTTCACTACGTAGAGAACACAAAGGTAAGGACAGAGAGACTGTTGGACCTAAAGGGAGGAAGAAATATCAGCTTCTTAGGGACCTTGCCTTGTACTGATACATGCATGAGCACAAAGAAAAAAAAACAACAAACAACTTCTACTATGTTTAAGTCATTTCTTTTTTCATTTGTGGGGGAGTTGAGACAGGATCTTTCTTTATAGCTTAGGATGGGCTAAAACTCACTGTGTAACCTAGACTGCCCTTGAACATGTCATCCTCCCATTTCAATGTCCTGAGCACTATGACAAGCATGTGCTACCACGCCCAGCTGGTTTTTAAAGTTTATTTTTATAGTACCTGGTATAACCCTCATACAAAGATTATAGCATCCCATGTGTCTATATTCTTGGAAGGACTGAGTGAGCTAAAACATTTCACATAGTTCAGGCATATACTGATGTTCAGCAAATGTACAGCCATTCTATTTCTTGGTGAAGCAATTAAATTACACTTTTGAAGCTGGGGAGATGGCTCAGTGGACAAAGGACTTGCTGTGCAAGTATGAGATTGGCACCTACATAAGTGCCAGGTTTATGCTGAGTGGGAATAGCAGTGGTCCTGTATTCCCAGAATTCTGCAACCAGCGGCAAGGTGGCTAGCTAGACTGGCTGATTTGGCAAGCCCTGGGTTCGAGTGAGAGATGCTGATGTAGGAAAATAATGTGGAAGGTGACTGAAGTGTATACTCTAGCTTCCACATGCTCTTGCACCCTTACATGCCTACACACAAGTGAACATGCATGCACATACTCACTCACTCACCACACACACACACACACCACACATACACACCACACACACACACACACACACACATGCAAAAAAAATCCAATTTTTTTCTGCCTGCCTTATTCTGGTGTGTTTATTCCTAGTCTATGTGTCAGAGACTCTTTGCTTCATTCTGTCCTTTCCATGGGGATCCTGCCTGCCCAGACAAGAATGTACTAAGATCTTAAAACCAACTCTTGGCTCTTTGCTTTTGTCTCTGGAAATCACCCAGAATGGAAGCCAGAGTGTTCTCTCCCATGGATAAATCCTGTCCTGATCTTCCATGCTGGGCATGCGCCACACATCCTGAACATAGTGACATCTGCCCTCTGTTGCCACGCACCTCCTTTCTGATTCTGACCAACACTCAGTCTCACTCCCATTTTACTCCCTTGGGGGTAAGGAGACTTTTGGGTTTTAGTTGATTTAAAATGAGTTCCTCCTACCTCCAAGTAAACAATGAAAAATTCAGGGAGATGACTAGGTGGTTAAAGGTGCTTGCAAAGCCTTTTGGCCTGGGTTCAACTCCCCAGTACCCATGTAAAACTAGATGCAAAAAGTGGCACATGCATCTCGAATTAATTTGCAGCAGCAAGAGGATTTGCCATTTCCCTGATCTCTATCTCTCTCTCTCAGCTTGCAAATAAAAATATTTTTAAAAATGGATGATATAATCAGGGCCATTATGCAGCTCTATGAATCATGTCACTTCTCTGGGAATTTGAATGCACACTTGACCCAGTTGCCACCAATGCACACATGAATAATCCCCTTCCGTTATGATGCATGCTGGAAAGCCTGTCAAGAGATCAAGAGACTAATGGAGCCCTTTATTCATTATCCTTAGCCTTTTCCAGTTGAAAGTGTTAGCTGGGAGAGCAGAGACGATGGCTTGTTTGTTCTTAGCTTCTACTAAAGAACATGGCACATAAACATTTGCTCAAGAAGTCACCAAAAATTCAAGTATCCCATATCCTTCTCTTTACTGTGAAAGTCTGCCCTTAGCACTGCACACACCTACCTTAAGGCTCCATTTCCCTCATTGCTGTTTGTTAAAGGCTATGTAGTTTTTTTAGCAAAGAGGACCTGCTCCTAGGTGGTTAGGGCCAGTGAGGAGCTGTCTCACTTGACTCAGCCCCTGGGTTCCAGCAAGGCAGGCATCTGCATTTTCATTGCTCTGCAAGTTCAAAGGTACTGACTGACTACAATGATGACTATTAATACTCTGCTTTACCTCCAGATTTTACAAATCTTTTGCCCTTTGCTATAATGATTAATAGTTTGAGACAACTAAATACTCTTATTAATTCCTATTATGGATCAGTTCTGTGCGACATAGGCTTAATGAAGTAAGAGAATCTACAACTTCAGGCAAAGCAAAAAGTGATGGTTGCTTTATAGAAACATCTCACCCACTTTGGGTATTTTTCTTTATTTATTTGCCAACAGAGAGAGATAGAGAGAAAAGAGACAGACAGAATGGGCATGTCAGCCACTGCAAATGAACTCCAGATGCATGCAGCACTTTGTGCAGCTGGCTTTGCATGCATACTGGGGAATTGAACTCTGGTAGTTAGGCATTGCAGGCAAGCACCTTAACCACTGAGTCATTTCTTCATCCCCAGTTTGGGAATTTAGTATTATTTTTATCTGGACCAATATCTGTCATCTTCTAATGAGTCATAAATGAACTATTCCATGACATTCTAAATGAAAAGGTCCCTTTTTTAATATTTGTTTTTATTTGACAGAGAAAGGCAGAAAGAGAGAGAGAGAGAGAAAGAGAGAATAGGCACACCAGGGCCTCCAGACACTGCAAACGAACTCCAGACACATGCACCACCTTGTGCATCTGGCTTACATGGGTACTAAGGAATCGAACCTGGGTGCTTTGGCTTTGCAGGCAAGCACTTTAACCGCTAAGCCATCCCTCCAGCCCATGAAAAGGTTTTATTATGCATATGGATCTCCAATGAACTCTTAGTTCATAGGTTATTTACCATAGTGCCACCTCCTGGCCGAATTTGAGAAGTGCAAGTTGAAGATTCAACGACATCTGAGAAAGTGATTGCAATTTATTAGAGTATGTTACAAATTCAAGAGCTCCAAATTATTCCACACATGTTCTGGTTGCAGGTGATTTCTGAGGTTTTCTGGTCATTTACTTCTCATTTCTCTCACCAGTGGATATCAAACACATTCCTCAGACCAACATAACAATCCAGAAGTCATTAGGAATTCACAGTCTCAGGTTCCAGTCTCAGATCTAAGAAATGACTTTCTGGCAGACAGGCCTACAGTTCTGAGTTTTATCAGCCTCCAATCAGTCCCTTATGGACATACAGTTTTGATGTGGCATTATTCCTCAAATATTTTCGTCTTCTATTAAGTTCTTTGCTGTATCAAATTACGCCCTCCTCTCTAGAGGTTTCTCTGTCTGGTTGTTCCTTTCCTGATTGCTCCACTTTTTCTTAATACCAGGGGCTCCGGGCTTATAGCTATTTGTGTCACTGTCTTCTAAGTCCTCTCTAATTTTGTCAAAAGCTCTCTCTAAAGTAAGCCTGAGTCTCAGAATAGGACACAATCATCCAGGACTTCAAAATGCATTATGCTTTTAAAGACGCGTATGAAGTATTCCAGACAAATAAAATGTAGAAAGAATATTAAGTTGAAACAGAATATGATCAAGTTCTTGGTACCATCTGTGTAACCTCTTTCAGTCTCCCCTTCTCCTTCTCCTCTTCCTCCTCCTCCTTCTCTGAAAGCGATCAATGCAAGATGTCACCATTGTCATAACAGAATGACAATCAGTTTGTGGTTCCATTATGATTTTTATGTACCCAAAGACTAGTCTTAATTAATCATTGTGCTGTTTCTGCTATCTGAAGGTGATGTCTCACTTCTTCCTATAAATCTTCCAGAAGAGCTAAAAATAAGTAAATTGGTCTTGTGTTTTGTTTCCCAGCTCTTAACTGTCATTTATTTTTTGATGTTTAACTTACTTCTTGTTATTACCAATTAAGATACTCTAGAGCTGACCATAGCAGAAATAGAAACCACTTGTGCTCCATATTCTAATGTAATCATTTCATATTAACTTGAATACATGTTTAAAATCTTCTGCACAAAATATCTCGTTGCCAGTCTAGGCGCGTAGTACAAAATATGATCACGTTGTGTCTGCATCTCAGAAAGCTTGAGTCATATTATCACTCCCCACTATCACAGGTGATATCTTTTGGTAGTCTGTGCCTCCCTCAGGAAGATTAAATTTTCCTCCATATCTCTGTAGTCCTAAGAGTCTATTAATAGG
The DNA here is from genome assembly GCA_036365145.1 of Orientallactaga sibirica. Taxonomy (NCBI): domain Eukaryota; kingdom Metazoa; phylum Chordata; class Mammalia; order Rodentia; family Dipodidae; genus Orientallactaga; species Orientallactaga sibirica. The sequence continues at coordinate 36,818,545 of JAEOAD010000012.1, read as the reverse complement.
TTAATCTCCAAGCTGGATCTGGAAGATATAGATGTGAGCCTTCCTGTGGAGCACAATGTCTCTGTCTCAAACATAGTAAGAATGAACCAAGCTTTCCCAATATTATGGACTGTTGATTCTTCTGGAATATCTTATTCAAGAGATCTGATCAATTAAAGTACAGAGATCATAAACATCTCAATATTGTTAAGGTTTAACATTGTGGCTGCAATATATATGCTTCAGAATGTACACTTTACAAGCAAATGTTCTCAATCTTCTGGTGCTTAAAATAGACCTGTCGATGGATTGATGTTTGCTTTCTGTATTATTGCAATAGAAATATAATTCTAAAAAGAAGTTTTCCCCATATTTTAAATAAAAATAGTCCTGGTAATTTTTACTAAATATAGTTTATCTTCATTAGACAGAAGGCAATGATAAATTACTTTCAGCAAGTTATATGAAAATAAATGAATTAGATATAAATTATACCCTTGAGAAAGATTATATCTGAACCATTAATATTAAATATCCTGGAAAGTGTACAAATCTCTATAGACATCAAAATGGAATACTAATCAAATGAATTATATGACTTCAGTATTAGTAATAAAATAGTGCCCTTTATTTGCACAAAGGAGAAGCCTATGAAACACAATAAACATCCCTGGTAAAAAATAAATAAGACCTCAAACTCCAATTATTTAGTAGTTGGGTCATCATTATCTTTCCAGTTCTTGGAAAATTACTAAAATACATAAAATATTACCAAAGTCTTATGTATTTATCACCAAAAAAATCTACAAATGCTGCTAACATTTTGATAATGTTGCAGTGATGACTACTAAATTCTCCTTTCTCAGAAACAATTCTTACATCAGTGGTCATGAATATGATGTGTAACCCATTCGTTCATGTTCCCATTTAGTACATTCATGTGATCTTTATTTGTCCTTAACTTCAATGAATACTCTCCATGATTTCGATGTCAACTTGACGAGGTTAATGAATGCCGCGATTTCTGGGAAAGCATTGTTTTGGGTATGTCTACAAGGCTGTGGCCACAGAGGATTAGCATGGACTAGATGGAGAAGGCTCACGCTCTTGTGGGAAGGCACCAGCCAGTTGACTGGGCCCTGGGGAGAACAAACAGAGAAGCCCATCCCAGGGAGCTGGTACACATGACTCTTGCCTTGGATATCAGACTTCCCTACTTTATGATTTGAGACTTTAAGACATACCAGCAAGCCCATTTCTTAGTTCTCAGGCTTTTGGCCTCAGACAAAGAGTTATCCCAACAGATTCCCTGATTCTGAAGCCTTTGAACTTGGACTGAGCCATATGACCTATACTTTAGGGTTTCCAGCCTTGGGGTTCCTCAAATGTAGTAACTGAGTTAGTCAACTCCCCAATAAATCTCTTCTCTTATAGCCATAAATATATATTACTGGTTTTGACTGCATTACAGGGTTCCTATATCTAAGCCCGTGTGTTTGGATAACCTGGCTGTATAACCTTGGGCAAATCAAGTTCTCAGAGATTGGTTCTCCTCTGTGATATGTGGAAATAGCTGCATCTGTCTTCCAGTGGTTCTGTGATGATGAATGCAGCAAATGCCTGTGACGCACTGGGACCTGTGCCCGGCACATAGTCAGCAAGCATGAAACATTCCATGTGATAACTTAATACATTCTTTTTTCTGCTTAAACTAACTATGGTTGGCTTCTAGAGAACACAACTACAGAATCAAGTCTGGTCCATCCACATGTTTTTATTTTTCCTAATTGGATGGCTAAGAAATGATATCTTATGGATTTTATTGCAATACCCTCAATGAATAAATGAGGGAATTGCAATAATGAATCAAAGCACTTTTTCATTGGTTATGCTCATTTGAGTTTCATGTTCTGTAACCCTTGTTTCTTTTGCACATTTTTATTGGGTTACTTTTCTTTTGCTTGTTGCATTGTGTGCTGTCTTTATATGTTCTATGTGCTAAACCTTTCTTTGCTTTATGTGTTGGAAATATCTTATCCTGGTCCATCACTTGCCTTTAACTTTGTTTATGGTATCTTTTATCATGTTGAGTTTCAAATTTTGATGTGATTCAGTTTATGAGCCTTTTCCTGGGCCTTTAGTGCTTCCTGGGATTCTGTCCAGTTTGGAGGTCATAAATATCTTTACCTATTTTTCCCCTTAAGAGGTCTAAAGTATTCTTTTTTGGATTTCACAGTTTATCTGAGTCACGAGTTTTAAGAGTAAATTGTGATGAGTTTTACAGCAACAGTAACTTTCCATTATTTTCCAACTGATAGCTGACTAGCAATGTGTGCAGTGGGCTTCTCTGTTCAGAAATTGCAGAGCCATTTCACTAAGACATAAGAAGCAAGAGGCAGAAGTAGGAAGGACTGATACCATAAACTGGTGAGTCTGGCTTGAGGGAACCTGACCAACATATCTAATAGACCTATTATCTTGCTTTGCAAAGCCTTTCTGGTCATAAATAAACCTACACAATCTGGGGACATATCTATCTAAGGATCAGCAGTTGAAGAGGTCGTACTTAGGCTAAGATTAATTAAGGAGCAGCATCAGAAAATCTCTGGGAACTCAAACCTGCTCCAGCCCCGCTCACAGTCAGAGTGATGATGTTCTCTGCACCAGTGCGCTCAGCTGGGACTTGAAATGGATGGTGTCATTTTAAATTAGTCATTTCTAAACTCCCCTCCATATCTGTTTTGGCCCAGAGTAGACGTCTGGTCTTGCAGGGTTTTTTTTTTTTTTTTTTTTTCCTACTACTCAAATAAAAATGACTGCCTTCATTTGCTTTCTTATCTCTCCCCCAGGAGCCTATATAAAAGTTGGATTTTTGTGCAGATACTGTATAAATATTCATTTACTTAAAACTAGGTTAGTTTGGCTTGAAATTGAAATAGGTGGGGTTACTGCGGTACAGTTAGAAAGGCATGGCTGAGTCACTCAGAGACCTCTGTAATTACGTGGTGTCAATCTGACCTGCATTTGAAGTCTTACCAATAGATATTTAAGATTTGTACTTGTGGTTTAAGGTTTTGGTTTTCATAACCTAGTGGCTGTAAGAAGCAGCTGGAGAGCTGACGATTCTGATCCTCATTTTGAGAGATTCTGCTTTGGTGTGTCTGGAGTGAAGCCCAGGCACATGCATTTTTGTACACCCTCCTTAGGAAAATGTCCCATGAATTTTTCTTTGAGAAAATGTTAAGTTATATATGGTTTCTTTTTTCTAGGAATCCCCTACCTGAATATTCTAAATACCCAAGGGCAAGATGACAAATTCTGCATTGATGTGCATCCATGCTGAGGTTGCACTCATCATCGAAGGTCCTTGGAGACAAGGAGTATGGATGAAGAGACCCGTGTTGAGGTACTGGGGAAGAAGTAGATTTAGATTTAAAAAAAAAGCCTTGGTCCTTGGAGACGAGGAACATGGATGAAGAGACCCGTGTTGAAGTACTGGGAAGAAGCAGATTTAGATAAGAAAGCCTGGGCGAATCAGTAGGGTGCAAAGAAATCCACATGAACCCTATGAGTCCTGAACACCAGCCCAGCTGTGTCCTTGGGCAGGACTCACTTGCTCATGTAGCCTTTCCATTCAAGCCTCTAAACAGGGCTTGGTCCTTAACACTGTTCTGCCACATTCTCTCCCTAGCTGATCATATCTTAAGTGGGTAAATTTAGAGTATGGGAAATATGCTTTAATAAAGCTGGGTTGCTCTGGGATTTGACTTTAAAGTATAGCATGTAGAGCAAAAGACAAAATTTGTGATCTCTCAAGATAGGTTGATCTAAAATATGCAAATCAAAGCCAAAGGAGTTTTATTTTTACTTTTTTTTTTATTTAAGGACAACAAGGCTGGAGAGATGACTTAGTGGTTAAGGAACTTGCCTGCAAAGCCTAATGACCCAGGTTCGATTACTCAGATGCACAAGGCAACACATGTGTCTGGAGTCCCTTTGCAGCAGCTAGATGCCCTAGTATACCCATTCTCTCTCTCTTTTTTACAAATAAACAGATTTTTTTAAAAATGGTTAATAAAAGAGTCTAAGAGATATGGGGAGTTTGGCAAGGTGGTACAATTCTTAACACTTTGGAGTCTGGGGCAGGAAGGTTAATGATTTGAGGCTTGTCTGGGCTACACAAAAAAATTATAAACTGCTCCAGTAACATGTGAGAGCCCATTTTAAGAAAAAGAAAAGTGAGAGTAAAGCAGAAGATCTAAGTTACATGTAATTGTTGACTGACAAGAAAGAAGAGAAGGACTCTGGCAATAGCAGAGCTTGGGGAAATAATTATGAAACCTCTGAAGCAGATGAGAAATATTAATCCACAGAGCCAAGAGTCATAGTGAATAGGAAGCATCTATTCATACCTATTACACAACTATAAAGACATATAAACCCACACCCTGGCACATCATAATCAAACTGCTAAAAACAAAAGATTTAAAAAATACCTAAATACTTAGAAATATTGGACTCTTAACCTGTTCCTTTGTCCCTTTGCTCCATTTTGGACATTGCTTTAGAAACCACAGAAGTGAGAAGAGTGTTGACAGAGCTGGACACGGTGTTAGCATTCTACTTTGACAGACAGCAGACATAGTATCCACACTGCGATAGAGATAGAGAAATAGGAGCCGAATGTCAGTGAGCTCTCAATGCCAGTATAGCCCCTATCCAGATGCATCCTGCCATAGCACAGCCTCAAGAATGTAGTCAACACTTTGTTAACATTGTAAGAAGTTACACTCAGGGATTTGATTCAATCACAGGGACTTCTATTAGGTAAGAAGACACAAGACAGAGGAGTCAAAAAGAAAATCAAATACTAAAAGCAAGACAGGGATATTATCTTTCACTCAGCAGTAAAAGAAAGATCTTCCTTGGCAATGGAACCACACTCACCAGAGTCTGACTGCTGGGGGTAACACTGACTGGTCATGTGACTCTGGGGGCTTCCAAGCTTGGGCTTATTCATCTAGCCAAGTAGATACAACACATTTATTATAGTAATAATGTTGTCATCTTGCAAAGTCCTTCATAAGACTGGAAAATATATAGCATGTATGGATCCTATATGGACAGTAGATGAAAATAAGTATGATCCTGCCCTATTCATGTTTATTATATTGGTTTGCCTTCAACTGGAAACTGACAGGAATCAAATTTCCCAGTCCCCATTTGCTGTTAACATATCACAGGGTACAGAGCTCTTTATTGCATTAGATCAGAGCTAATAAAAGTCAACATTAGGGCTAGAGAGGTGGCTTAATGGTTATTGTCCGCAAAGCTAAAGGATCCAGGTTCGATTCCCCAGGACCCACATAGGTGCATGCATCTGGAGTTCATTTGCAGTGGCTGGAGGCCCTGGAGTGCCCATTCTCTCTCTTGCTCTCTGCCTCTTTCATAAATAAATAAATAAATAAATAAATAAATAAATAAATAAATAAATTTAGAAAGCCAACATGATTGTAAGGGGAATATATAGTTGGTATGGCAGTATAACATCTATCCAGATAATTCAAAATTGTTAGCTCTATCAATACATTCTTGCCTAAGAATATTATTTTAAAGGAAAACTTTAGTGTTGGGCACATCAAACAGAACAGAATAAATGTACCTCTAACAATTATTTCTAAGAACCTTTTGTTTTTTAAATCCAGAAGAAAGTAAAATGCTAAAAACATGTAATCAAAAATAAACTCATTGAGGTTTGTTGTTGTTGTTTTTGTTTGTTCATTTGTTTTGATGTAGAGTCTTGCTTTATCCCAGGCTGACCTGGAATTTTCTATGTAGTCACAGTCTGGCTTCAAGCTCACAGCAATCTTCCTATGTTAACCTCCCAAATGCTGGGATTGAAGCTGTCTGCTACCATGCCCCGGGGGGTGGGAGAAGAGAAAAAGAGAGAGAGAATGGTTGCACCAGGGCCTCCAACCACTGCAAAGTACCCCAAACACATGTACCCCTTTGTGCATCTGGCTTTACATGGCTACTGGGGAACAGAACTTGAGTTGTTAGCCCAGACTCATTGAGTTTTAATAAACATAGATGACCTTAATCATCACTCAATACTCCAATTTTTTTGCATATATATACAGTTATTGGGCTGGCGAGATGGCTCAGCATTTAAAGTGCTTGCCTATGAAGCCTAAGGACCCAGGTTCGATTCCCCAATGCCCACATAAAGCCAGATGCACCAAGTGGCACATGTGTCTGAAATTCATTTGCAGTAGCTAAAAGCCCTGGAGCATCCATTTGCCCTCTCTCTTCATCTCCTCTTTCTCTTTCTCTCTCTGTCTCAAATAAAGAATATATATATATATATATATATATATATATATATATATATATATAGTTATCTATGACTTTTACTTATAAAGCCAGATTTAAGGACGAATCACTTTTTTGTGTTCAGTAGAAATTCAAATTCACTGTTCTTGATAGTTGAATTTTATTTGCTATAAATAATTTTCAGGTGTTTCATTCAGAGTTCTGAATATTTTGGCATACATTTTCCATTTCCTTGCGAGGGAAGTCAAATCTGAATGAGTTTCTCTTAAATCTTATTATAAACATGACTCAAAGATGTGCCAGGTGGAATTATCCTTGTGACATTTTCTGTGTTAGATGCAATCATTCTCTTATGAATATGTTGCTATATTTGGAAATTTATTTCCCACGATGCCAATTTCTTCTTATACATTTTCATTAATAAGGTCATCAAAAGATTAAAATAACATTAGAAGTAAAACGTATCCCTACTATTATCTTTTGTGCTTTCTGGATTTAAGAAACTAAATTGAATTTTGTGTCCTATGATTCAATTATTTTCTCAGATCTCCTTGATTTATTTTAGTTAAAAAAAATCTCTGCTGCGTGTGCCTGCGGTTGGTTGCATTGTTTAATCTATGACAGTATTATCTTCAGTGACTGAAATGTTTTAAAATGCAGCTCTTGTTGAGTGGGATGACTTTTTCAGTTTTTAATACATAAGAACAAATGATCAGCTTTTTCTTCTTTGTGCTTGGTGTAGAAGATTCACATACAATGTGTGAGTCAGCAAGCGTAATAGCCATGACAATACGCTTCTCCTGGAGAAGGCTCCAACTACTCTATAAAGTCAAGAGAAGTGATAAACAAACCTCAGCAATCACAGCATTTGCTCTTGAAATGCTGTCACCCTAGGGTGAAATTGCTACTGCTTACTAGTGCAGTGTGATATTTCCTGAGGTTCAGGAAAACCTGACAAGAAAGGAAAAACCAAGTCACTCATCCCCACAGCTGAATAAGAAAACGATATCTTTCGTAATACATACATACATACAAAATGCATATATATATATATATATATATATATATATATATATATGGGAGAGAGAGTAGGTTTTACATAGGATGTGAAAGCTGAAATCTCCTTTGATATCTATAACAATCCGCTGGTAGAGTCAGGAACATTATGGTTATCTACATGTGGATGAGGAAACTAAGACTTAGAAGTTAAGTGAGCATGTTAGGGTCCCACTGCTAATGAGGGCCTAGAATTCCAAAGCCCATGTTTCCATTTTCCCTTTCCACTCAGGCTGGGCACTTCTCTCAGGACAGGTAACACAGAGGAAAGTCCCAAGTTCCCTTCATGTCATGGGACTACTTAGAACCTGGTGCATTCCACACTTACACACATGATATGTGAGAACTGAACTGTGCTCTCTAAGCCTTTGTGGAACAAAAGAGCTTTTCAATTTCTGTTCAAAATACTATGGTAAACAACTAAACACTTTAAAATCCCTCATTTTGCACATAGTCAAGCCACTCTGGAGTTAATAAAATATGACATAAATGCAAATGCAAAAAATCTACATCTTTACAAAATCTCATCAGAAAGATATGTTTAACAATTCATGAATTTAAGAAGGGTCTGTGATGGACTGGAGAGATGATGTAGTAGTTAAGGCACTAGCCTGCAAAGCCAAAGGACCCAGGTTCGATTCCCCAGTACCCAAGTAAAGCCAGGTGCACAAGGTGGCTCATGCATCTGAAGTTCATTTGTGGTGGCTGGAGCCTTGGCGTGCCCATTCTCTCTCTGCCTGCCTTTCTCTCTCTCTCAAATAATTAATTAAATAAATAAAATATTTTAAAAGATAGGTCTGAGACAGAGGTTGCCTGCCTGAGAAGGAACAAACCTTGTGAAGTGAGGTGTTTTCTTGGACTTTGTAAGCTTTATGTCCATTCTGGTTTTGATTATTTATTTTTCTCTCTTTGTGCACATGTGGGTTTATCTCCTGACTGTGGAGTATTCCATGTGGTATTCTCTATAGTGCTGGAAAGGAGCTCATGAAATTGTAAACCTGGTTTATATCGTGAAAGGTTTTTCTTTTGCTGTGTTAGTTTCTATTTATGTCTCCTAATAGAGTCAGGTGTTATTAAACATGAATTTGCAGACTGGAGGGAAGGCTTAGCAGTTAAGGTGTTTGACTGCAAAGCCAAAGGACCCAGGTTCAATTCTCCAGGACCCATGTAAGCCAGATGCACAAGGTGGCCCATACATCTGGAGTTCATTTGCAGTGGCTGGAGGCTCTAGTGTGGTCATTTCTCTCTTTCTCTCTCTCCTCCTTTCTCTTTATCTCTCAAATAAATAAAAAAAATAATAATAATAAAGTGCAGCTTCTGCCTCTAGCAGGCTGACTCCTGCTGGAGGGTGGGGGGACATTTCACTGGGGGTGGATCTGAATTCTAGCCTAAAGGTATTCAAAGCAGAGCAGGGTTGCACACCTTTGGGAGATAGGGCTGAGTGCTTGCCCTCTAGGGCTAGATGACATTGCAGGGCACATGCCTGGGAGGGAGCCAAACAGAGGAATGTCAGTGGCAACCAACCAATCAATTTGGATTCAACCTCTCATATCCACCTTGCAAGATCCCCCACCCCCAAAATTTCATTTTCTGAAGAAAGGCTGAAGCAGATGCAACAGTGTATCTGCTCTAGTCCCCATGGGAAGCTTGGAGCTGATCTCATGCCAGAAAGCCAACAGTGAATAAATCTGAAGATTAGCATCCATCTTGGTCTACAGAAAAGCCAGGCCCCCCAAGGTCTTACTCAGATTTGCAGGAAGTGGAACACACAAAATAGATCCTCTTCAGGCTCAAGAGCACCCACTCCAAACCAGTGTCTTCAATACCACACCCAACATGATCAATTTACACCAAGCCCCTCAACACAGGCTATTCAAGACCTGCTGTTCCCACACCCTGAGACAACTGATTGCCATATAGGCAGACCACAAGGCAAAGCAAATAACACACACCACCCAGAAAAGGGTTCCCCACAAAAATTACCTACTCCCACAACGGAAGCCTCACAAAAGCTCAGAGGAAACCGAAGTCATAGAAGCTCAAAATGAAATTTTGACAAACATTTTAAACAAACTTAATGAGACCATGAACAAATGGCTGGTTGATTGGGAGAAAACTGGACAAAGAGTAATCAAACAGAAACTGCAAGAATGGTTGAAGGAAATGAAATAAAATCAGCAAAAAGAATTCAAATTACAATTCAAAGCATGGCTCAATAAATTGTAAGAAAGGCAACAAAATGAACTCAAAGGATGGATGAAGGAAATGGAAGATAATCAACAAGAACAACTCAATCAATGGCTATAAGAAACCAAATAAAATCAGGAAACAGTACTCTATAGATGGCTTAATGAAATCAAAGTCAATCAAAAAGAGATCAACAGAAGGCTAAAGGAATTTGAGGAGAATAAAAAAAAATGCTCTCATAGGCCAATGGAACAAGGTCAACAAGGACATATCCCAATGCAGGAATAAACTCTAAGAGTTAATAAAAAGGTCAAATCAAGAAATGAAAATGGAATTCAAACAAGAGGTGGAAATTCTGAAGAAAAACATAATAGAAAATTGAAATGAAATAACCCTCTTAAAAGGCTCCCATGAAAACCTCACCAACAGAGTACATAACATGTAGGACAGAATTTCAGAGCTCAAGAACAAGACAAGAGAATTACAGTGGACTCAGAAAACATTGTCAAGTTAAAAAAATGTGCAAACAGAATATGAAGAAACTTTAGGACACTTTAAAAGACCAGATATTTGTATCATAGGCATACAGGAAGGGGAAGCAATAAAGGCCAAAGGCATAGAGAATATCTTCAACAATATTATTGAAGAAAATGTTCCAACCTTACAAAAGAGAGACCAATCCAGATATGAGAGGTACACAGAACACCAAATAGACAAGACAGAGAAGAGACAGTCCACATCACATAATAATCAAAACACACACAGAAAATAAAGATAGAATACTAAAAACTGTAAGAGAAAGACAGCTCATTCCATGCAGAGGTAAGAGCATCATTTACATCCATCTTTTCAGTGGAAATGCTTAAAGCCAGAAACTTGGAACGAGCCATCTCAAAAGGTAAAAGACCATGGCTGCCAACCCAAACTACAATACCCAGCAAAATTATCCCTTAAAATAAAAGGTGAATGTAGTAGTCAGCTTTATATTGCTGGGATCAACTTCCAAACCAGGCACAAACTCTGGAAGAAATGGATTTATTGAAGCTTTTAGACCCAGGGGAAGTTCCATAATGGTGGAAGAAGCTGGTCCCTTTCACAGGTCCACATAGAGAGAAATACCACCACCAACAAGCACACTCCAAAGAACACCAGGCAACGCGCAAACACTCTAAATACCTTTAGGCTGGAATTCAGATCTGGCCCCAGTGAAATGCTCTCCCTGAGTAGGAGTCAGCCTGCTAGGCCAGAAGCTGCAAACTCGTTTGTAATAACACCTGACTCTATTAGGGGACATAAATTTAAACTACCACAGTGAAAGACAAACCTTTCGTGATATAAACCAGCTTTACAATTTCATGCGCAACAGGCCAGCCCTACAGAGAATACTGCATGGAATACTTCACACTCAGGAGGTGAACCAACATGTACACAAAGAGAAAAAAAGAAACAATCAAAACTAGAATGGACATAAAGCATATGAAGTCCAAGAAAACATCACACTCCACAAAACCTTCAACGTGACAGGGATTAATTCACACCTCACAAGTATAAGTCAACATTAATGGACTCAACTCTCCAATCAAAAGACACGGGTCAACAGGATGGATCAGAAAGCTGGATCCATTGATTTTCTGTCTCCAAAAAACCTACCTTACAATTAAAGAAAAACACCACCTTAGGGTGATAGGATGGAAAGAGATTTTTCCAAACAAATGGAAACACAAAACAAGCAGGAGTAGCTGTATTGATTTTTGACTAAATTGACTTTAAGCCAGAAGTAATCAAATAAAGAAGGCCACTTCATATTCATCAAAGGAACAATACAACAAGAATTACAATCAAAATTTATATGCAAGAAACACCGAGGTACCTAATTTTATAAAGTGAAATTTACTAGACAATAAAACAGATATAAACCCCAATAAAATAGGGGTAGGAGACTTCACACCCCACTATCATCAATAGATGGATCCTCTAAGCAGAAAGTAAACACAGAAGCAGCGAAGCTAAACAATACCATAGATAAAATGCACTTAACAGACATCTATAGAACATTCCACCCTGTTTCTACTGAATACATGATCTTCTCAGCAGCTCATGGAACCTTCTCCAAACTAGACCATATGTTAGAGCATAAAGCATGTCTCCACAAAGAATTAATATTGTGAAAATGGCCATCATAGCTAAAGCATGATACAGATTCAGTGAAATTCCAGTGAAACTTACAGCAACATTCTTCATAGAGATAGACAAAATACTCTCAAAATTTACATGGAAGAAAAGAAGGCCTCAGGAAAAAAAAATATCCTCAGCAAAAGAAATATGTCTGGAGGTATCACCATACTGGAGTTCAAGACATACCACAAAGCCATAATAACTAAAACAGCGTGGCACTGGCACAAAAATAGACACACTGATCAATGGAATAGAGTAGAAGATCAATCTCTAAATCCAAGCAACTACAGCTATCTGGTATTTGACAAAGGGACCAAAATAAACATTGGAGAAAACACAACTTCTTCAACAAATGGTACTGGATAATCACATGTATAAGAATGAAATTAGACCCACTTCTCTCACCCTGCACAAAAGTCATCTCTTAGCCATGTGTGGTAGCATACCTTTATTCCCAGTACTTGGGAGGCAGAGGTAGGAGGATCACCATGAGTTTGAGGCCATCTTTGGATTACATAGTGAATTCTAGGTCAGCCTGGGCTAGAGTGAGCCCCTACCTCAGAAAAACAAAAACAACAATAACCCACAGCCTTGGAAAAGATACTATAAAACCCTTTACTCTGAACAACAGGCTAAAACATTGATCTTTCAGCAGGCCCGCAGAGGGAACACCCGAACCACAGAATCTGGAGAGAGCATCATGAAGGCTAACCCTAATCTTGTCCTGCTTCTCTTTCTCTTCTCTCTCTCTCTCTTTCCCTCTCACTCTCTCTCTCTGTCCCTCTCCTCTCAATACTCACTTTCTCTTTTATATTATCATCTTTTTCTTCCCTCACCTTCCTAGGTGCAGACTTATAACTCCCAGTGCCAGCACGGGGTTAACTTCCACAATGAGCTGTTGATCGGAGACACCTACAAGGCTTTCCAAAAAAAAAAAAAAACAGATTTCTGTCAGAGTTCTTGGTGACCCACTAAAGGTTAATGGTAAGACCCTACTGTCGAAGACAGCATACGTGTGTGAGACCAAACACAGAGAGACCTGGCCAGAATCTGGAAGAGGGTCAGACCCCAGACAGTTAGCTAGTCTAGTACCAGAGGGTGCTACATGAGCAACTGGGGGAAAATGTCCGACATTGGTCCAAACATCTTGCAGACTAAGATACCCAGTAGGTAACAACCTGAAGTAATGCTCATACAAGTGCAGTAGTGGCAAACAGCCATGGTGGGTAACCAACTGCTCTTGATTTGACTAATAGATCCACTCAGTGGAATGGAACACATTGCTGGAACTGGGAAATAAGTCAAAACCAGGTACACAAAACAAGCTCAGCCTCCAAGTTCAAGATACCACCAAATGTGGGCTAGAAGAGAGCCGACGCATATAAAATTCCCTCCAAAACATATATGGTCATCCCTTCTATCTAGTACTAACTTCTCTCTCCGTTGGAGAATTTGCTTATCTTTTTTCAGATGGACAACGAACCTGATGGGAGGATCAGCTAACCACACCTCACCAGGGCCCCAGCTGAAACCATAGAACAACGCAGGGGAAGGGCAAGAATACAGCGTTCATGGTGATCATGACACCAGAAAAAGGCTGAAGGAGATAAACACAGAGAACATCCAACTCCAACTAAGCCAGATATCCAGAGACACAGAGCCTCCCAAAACCTCATCACTGAAGCCTAACTAAAATGACCCCAATGTGGCTCAGGGAAACTCGCGCAAGAGGAGGCTGAAAGAATGTTAGAGTCACAAGTTGGGGCATTAAGCACAGAGACTGGGGCCTACCCCCCAAAACTCTTGACGACCCCCACAATGCATGACCCACATTCCCCATTGATGAGGGTCCCTTTGGAAGAGGGAGGACAGGGAGGAGAACAATGGAACCAATACTATGAATATAAAATCAGAATAATAGAAATAAATAAAAAAAGAAAAAAAAGAAAAACAAAAACAAAAAAACAAAAAGAAAGAAAGAAAAAAGAAATAAAGAAAAAAATCAACTCTTAAATGGATTAAGGACCTCCATATAAGACCTAAAACTCTAAAACAACTAGGGAAAAAAAGCAGGGAGAACACTACATGGTATAGGCATAGGGAAAGACTTCCTGAATAAGACCCCAGTAGCACAGGAAATTAGATGAACACTGAACTACTGGGACCTCATGTAATAAAAACTACTGTGCAGACAAACAAACCATCAACAGAATCAACAGAAAATCTTCACCACTTATACCTCCAACAAACCTCTAATATCTAGAATCTATAAAGAACTCAAAAAACTAAACAAAAAAAATTCAAACATCACAATCAAACATGGGGTAGAGAACTGAATGGAGAATTGTCAAAGGAAGAAATACAAATGGCTATTAGGCACTTAAAGAGATATTCAACATCTTTAATAATCAGAGAAATAACTCAAGCTGTTCTCACTCTTGTTTGGAGAATCTGCTTTATTTTACAGATGGTAGAGAAAATGGAGGAGAGCCAAAATCTATGGACAAGGCAAGAAGTTATCTGACTGGCCACCCTGAGATTTTCCACCTCTACCACATCGGCCAGGGCCCAGGAGAAACTGCAAGGGAAGTGGTGACATGAATACTGCTCTTGCTGTTAAGTCTGACAACCAGCTTCAGGTTGGTGGTGGCTAACATGGTGGTCAATCAAAACCTATAAAAACATGGCTCAGGGAACATTGCTGAATAGAGGACAGAAAGAACATAATAGCCATAGAGTGGGTAGGAATATCCTGAGGTACGGTCCCCCCACTATCACACAGGAAAAGCCTGAGGTCTTCAAGACCTCACAGTGAATACCATAACCCCACTGAGGAGGGCCTCCAGGGTAATGGGGAGGGCCTCCAGGGTAATGGGAGCTGGGTCTAGGGGATAAAAGAGAATAACCTGTTGTAATTTATATAAAATAAAGTTAATTTTAAAAATAAAAAAGGAAGGTTTGTGAAAAGTGCAAACTAGGGGACTGGTGGTAGTGTCTGATATTTGGAAGCAATGGTCTTTGGCACAGAGTTCTTCTAGAGTACACACATCTATTTTATATAATATCCCACTCTACAAAGTCACATTGAATGAGTTCAGCTTTATATTCATGTTTAGCTACAGTTTTATAGCCCTGACCTGTATATGAATGATAGAAATTTATATGACAGTTGTGAAGAACATGGCTTCTCCCATTCCCATCACATTTCTCCTAGGAGAAAATCTTGCATGAGTATGGAACATTGGCTTGATAGGCCTAAATAATGGGGCAACAAAACTGCTTGGAGCTCCTTGTCCAGAGTAGCTTTGCTGTAGAAGTCTTGTGCCTCTCTTCTTATGAGGAACAAAGAAACTCTAGCCTCTTTATACTTGATGTATGTTATAAGTTCCTCTGCTGTAGACTGTCTCTTACCACTCATCACCTTTTCCATCTGTGGTAGTTCATTCTGCAGTTAGTTTCTAGAAGGAATGTAGCTCAATAAGGAGAGTGTGGCATGAAAGTCCATATGCATAGATGAAGATAGATTAAGTCACAACTTTGCCTGGAAACAACTGTGTCCTTTTTTTTTTTTTTTTTTTTTTTCAAGGTAGGGTCTTAACTTTGGCTCAGGCTGACCTGGAATTAACTATGTAGTCTCAGGGTGGCCTTGAACTCACAGCTATCCTCCTACCTCTGCCTCCCAAGTGCTGGGATTAAAGGCGTGTGCCACCACGCCTGGTCATCTGTGTCATTTTGAGCTACTCACTTCAATTCTCTGGGCTTCAGTTATACATCACCATAATCTCAATTATCAATGTTGTTCAAGCCTGACATTCTGTCTTGTAATTTAGCTATGAAGGTGTGTCCTTCACTCTTCTGGAAGAAGTGGCGAGAGAGAAAAGGAGAGAGAGAGAGAGAAGAGAGAATGGTGAAGAGAGAAGGGAGAGAACCAGCATGATAGATGAAATATTCAGTTCTGCAGCTAACTTGTTGGGAGGATGAAGAAAGCACTTCACTTGTCTGCATATCTGTTTTGACAACTGTAAAATGAAGGCTTAGACAAGGTAATAGTGGCAGTCTCTCACCTGCTCTAAAGGGGTATTGTTTAGTTGTAGCTCTAGAATGGATTTAACAAAAATGATTTTACTTGGTCTTTTAACCATCTCTATCATATTGAACAAAAAGCACATATTTTTGTCAAGTATACCACAGCTTCCATGTTATCACCAGGTCTGTACACAAACAATTCATGCTTAAATGATTCATTTCTACTTGCACATGGCCTCATGAAATTTTATTGTTACTCTCCATCCCATAATCTGTACATGGTAAAGTGAGGGCTGAGCCTATTGGGCATAGACATTTAGGGTCACCCATGTGATCAAACGGGAACGCATCAACCTCCTTGTTCACGGAGCATCAACATCCCTGTGGGTCTTGCTCTACCCACTTCAGAGCTCAAAGCAACACTGACCAATTACCCAACACACAGGAACTCTCCTATTCTGTAGGAGGCCTTAAACATTTAAATCTAGATCATGGCATTAATAATCAATAATTCAAAAAGTCCTAGAAGGATAAACTCACTTGAGGGTACGATCTCTTATAACTTTATGTCAATGTGGGACTTCAATTCTTGTTCATGTCTAATTCTTGTTTGTGGTCTGGTCATAATTCTCTTAAACAGAAAATAGATGATAAAATTAATATATTGGTATTCTTATCCTTAAGTTAAATGTAATGCTCTTTATTATTTTTTGTAAGATCCAAATATTCTTGGCCATTTACCTTTCTGGTAATACTTTGGTCCATATAATTCTATAACGTGCCTTATGTTACATGTTCTTCTCTTCATGTATTTTTGTATTACAATGCCATTTGATTTAGGAGGAACAGGATATTTGCTATGTAGTTTAATAAATGAAAAATATAAATGTGGACAAAATATGAGAAGCACATAACTCATCTCACTTGTCAAAATATCAACCATTGCAGTAATGCAGAGATAATATTTGCTTTTAAAATTGGAAGAGTCCAATAGCTACTTTAGTTAAGTATGAGCATATAAAGATATTGTCCTGTTCTGATAATAAGAGAGTAAAGTTGAACAATCTTGCTAGAGGATAATGATATGCACATTTGATATGTCTCTGCCCTGTCACACAAGGTGTGCAAAGTTATGCCTGAAAGTATACTTATCACAGATCTGTTAATAGTTCACAAGAAGCCACATGGCCAACGTCAAGAATTATTAATTAGAATAAAATCATATGGCATACCTTTCAGCAGACTGCTATAATTCTGTTAGGTTTAAAATATTGTAGAAAAGTGAAGGAGGAAATCTTCCCAACATTGATAAAAATAGAGGTTTTTTTCAATGTGCTTTCACTATGATCCAATTTTCACAAATATTTTATATTTTGCATAAATAATTAACTTACCCATCCACTTATGGCCTTGGACTAGACATTTGAGATACATATCAGTAATATCCTTGATAGCAGACAAAATTACTTTGTTTGCATACCTCACAACAATGTTTACCTTTTTTAAAGACAGAATCCCAATTTAATGCAGCTATCCCACTTAGTTCTGGAGTAAATCTTTTTTTTTTGTTTGTTTTGTTTTTTTATGATATAGTGTCTCACTCTGGTCCAGGCTGACCTGGAATTAACTATGTAGTCTCAGGGTGGCCTCGAACTCTCAGCGATCCTCCTACCTCTGCCTCCCGAGTGCTGGGATTAAAGGCGTGCGCCACCACGCCCAGCTGGAGTAAATCTTAAATTTAAATCAACGACGGTGGTCCTCTCCTGGCAGTACTGGCCAATGTGACTAAAGAAATGATTTCTGTTTTTAGACAATCATACTGGGAAGGATGGATTCCTTTCTTTGCTCATATTTCATCTCATTTGAATGGGATACAAAGAAATGTTCAGCAATTTTTGTCCCTAAAGACAATTAACAATTTCAATTATTGTTATTCTTTTACATAAATCCATGTTTCTGTCCTTTCTTTTGCCTCAAGTATTATCTTTACCATCTCATATATTGTGGATCTGGTAGAGATGATTTCTTTTTTTATATTTTTATTTCTTTATGGGGGGAGGGAGGGACAGAGAGAGAGAGAGAGAGAGAGAGAGAGAGAATGGAAGAGAGAGAATGTGCATGCCAGGGCTTCTTGCTGATACAAATAAACTCCAGAGGCATGCACCATTTTATATGACTAAAACATCTTCTTCATTTTATCTTCATGATTAAAAGATTATGATAATTGTGCTAGGAATCGGGTTCTAGGTTGAGTGGTTTTCTTTTTGCATTCAAGACTTAGCCATTGCCTTCTGTCTAGCAAGACACCTATATAATGTATCTTTTCCTCAGGCTGTTTTTTTATTTTTTTTATTTTTTGAGAGACAGAGAGAGAGAGAGACAGAGACACATGACATAGAGAGAACGGGTGCACCAGGGCCTCTCAGCTGCTGTGAATGAACTCCAGACCCGTGTGCCCCTTGTGTACATGTGCAACATTGCTCTTGCGCCACTTTTGCGTCTGGCTAAACGTGGGACCTGGAGGTTCAAACAGGCGTTCTTAGGCTTGGCAGGCAGGCGCCTTAACCACTAAGCTGTCTCTCCAGCCCCCTCAGGCAGTTTTTAAGATGTTTTCATTATGACTGGTTTTGAGGAAAGTAAGCATGCACCAGGGCATGCTTCAGCTAATTTTGTCTTATGGTTATGACTTACTGAGCTTCTTAATCTGTGAGATTTAAAATACATGGAATTTGGAATATTTTCTACAACTGTTTTCAAGCATTTTCTTTGATTTCCTTATCTTTCCCCTCCACTTTGAAGACTCCAAATGGCAGATTTCTTAGGCTGCATAAGGTTGTCTCTCATGTCACTGATGTGCTCTGTTAATTTAAAGAAAAAAAAATCACTATTTTGTCTTTCAAAATTCATTAAACTCTTATAATTTCTCATCTGCTATCAATCCCACTGAGTATATTTTTCAACCCAGGCTTTATAGTTTGTATATGTTGAAATTTGACTTGAGTCTTTTAAAAATATTTTTTATGCCTCAACTTAATGTTTTGAATGCATAGTCATTGCATAGTGATAACGCCTTTTAATGTCCTTATCTCCTAATTCTTCCTTCTAAGTTACTGAGTTTTCTCTTTATCGTGGGTTATATTTCTCTATCTGATAATTTTTGCTGGATGCTAGGTACATTGATTTCACCTTGTTGAGAGCTAGATATTTTTGTATACTTACAACAATTTTTGAGCCTCATTATGGAATGCTGCTGATATACAGGAAGAAATGGATCATTTGATCCACTGGGATGCTGCTGATATACAGAAAGAATTGGATCATTTGGTTGTTGTTTCTAAGATGTATATTAGACTGTGCCAGAGCAGCATTCAGCCTGGGACTAACTGTTCCTCTGGGAGGCAAACCCTTCTGCGTAGCAATGCTCTTTGACTTCTATATGCTTCCCTACTCTAGGATGGAAACTCCCATTCGGGTGGGCACTATTGTTAGTACTCCTCTTGTAAGGCTCTGTCTTAAGCCTCAGGCGATATCTGCATGAATGTGTTACTGTCTGCATTCTACTGAATACTAGAGGAGAACCTTCTAAGGCCCTACATGAGTTCAACCTCTGGGCGGATCTCTCCTCTCAGGTACTCAGTGAACCGTAGCTACCTGAATTTTCCCTAGTTCTCACCTGTGTTTGCCCACCCCAAACCTGATGTGCATTCCCTTGAACTGCAGCTTGGAAATTCTCTCACTGTTTTCCCCTGGAGGTAATTATAGCTCTTGGCTCATTGTCTCTCTTTTGTCAATACTGTCTTTGGTTGCCTTGTGTGCAATTTATTATTTTTTAATTAATTGGTGTGTGTATGTGTGTTGTGGGAGGGGTGGGCAGATGTGTTGTAGCACAGTATACAGGATAACTTCAAGGATTCTATGCTCAGCTTTCCTTCCAGCAGAGTTGATTGCCACTGAAAATAAACTGCAACACTGCAAAGGATCTCAGACTAGCAAGCCAGTTAGCTTAGACTTCTCCTGGTTCCAGCTCCCATTGTTATAAGCAAATTGGGATCACAGATGCACGCATCACTTTGCTTTCAAAGCTTGATGCGGGTACCTGAGAACGGAACCAGGCCTGGCAGGTTTTGCAATCAGTCATCTTTAACTGAGGAGTCATATTCCAAGGCCCCCAATTTCCTTCAACTGCTTTTCCATATATCTTGTCCATTTGTTAGATTATTTTAGGAAAGCAGATAATTCTGGTCCTTGAATTCCACTCTTTCTTTCATTTTTTTTAAATTTCATTTTCCAATTTCAGTTAACAAAATTTCTCCATCATCATACTAGTATTTTTAGAAGTCTTCCACTTATCTTCCTTGTTTTTAATAAAATATCTTTGCAAATATTCACTCTAACATTTAATATAAATTAATTACCATCTCAGGATTATTACTCCAAAACTCCATTTCAATCACATTCATGTGTATTTTCACATATTTTACTCTTCTTTGAATCTCATTTGCTTGACTACATATCCTTGTAGGTGGGCAGAGTCTTGTAATTGCCTCTAATGGGTAGGATCTGACTGTAACTAACATGCATTGCTTTGGGGTCAAAGCTTTAAAAGAAATATTGAATATTTCATGTATTCTCTTCCCCATTGCAGGGAAGATTGAACACAAGTTGAGGCACGAGTATCCAGATTGTGGATATTTCATTAACCTGAGTCCTCGAAAGACTTTCTTACCAAAGCCCATTCAACATGTAGAGAGAAGAGAAATAAATATTTGTTGTATAAACCACTGAGATCTTAGCATTAACATAATGCAGGCAACCCTGCCTAACATAACTAATACAATCTGAAATAAACATATGTTTTGTAAAAACAGGTTTATTTATTTATTTTTTTCTTTATTAGTTATGTACATACTCAGTGTGTAAACAGCACATGTTGGTACCATCCTTACCCTCATCCCTCCCCCCCTCTGAAGGGACCCTCCTCATTGGGGATGCCAGCTATCCCCATGTGGATTGTGGGCTGTGCATTGTGGGGGTACCCATCAGTTATGGGGAAGAGGCAATGTCTCTGTGCAAAATGTCCCAACTTGTGACTCTAACAATCTCTCTAGCCCCTCTTCCATGAATTTCCCTGAGCCATGTTAGATTCGTTTTAGGTCTCCTTCAGGGATGAGGTCTTGGGAGCCTCTGTATCTCTGGATATCTGGTTTGATAGGAGTTGAGTGTTCTCTGTGTGTATCTCCTTCATTCTTGTGTTGGTACCAGGTTCACCAAGAAAGTAGCATTCTTGCTCATTTCCTCCATTACACTATGGTTTCAGCGGGGCCCTGGTGAGGTTCGATGGGCTGATCCTCTCCTCAGGTTCTGGGACCATCTCAAAAGGAGAAGCAGATTCTCCAATGGAGAGTGAAGTCAGCATTGGATAAATGGGTTAACCATTATTAATTTAGAGAGAATTTAATAGGTGTAGGCTCTCTTGTAGCCCAAAATTGGTGAGAGCGTGATACTGGAGAGTGAACTCATTATTTGGATATGGTTCTGACTTGTTTCCCAGTTCCAGCTATGGGTTCAGTTCCAATAAGCGGATCTGTTAGCTGATTCAAGAGCAGTTGAAATAAATATATGTTTTGTAAAAACAGGTTTATTTCTTAATACCTAAGTTATAGCAGCAGAAATTGAAGCAAATATTAATCACTTGAAAAATGAACTCTCCAAAATAATTTGGAGGCAAAGAAAACAATATTACATAAAATAATAACAATGACAGCACTTCATATAAATAAATGGGATCCTGCAAAATCTGTATGCAAAGGATTTTTAGTAGCTGATTGAATTTGAGCAAGAAAATGTACCATGACCATGTAGAACTTATTCCAGTAACAATTTAATGCTAAGAAATCTATTAACACAAAATATCCACATGAAGGGCTTGTGGAAATGTCTCAGCCATTAAAGGTGCTTGCTTGCAAAACCTGCCAATCCTGAGTTCGATCTGGTAACCACATAAAGCCAGATGCACAAAGTGGCCCATGTTCATTTGGAATGACATGAGACCCTTGAGTGTGCCCTTTCTCTCTCTCTCTCTCTCTCTCTCTTTCTCTGTCAAATAAATAATTTAATAAATTTAATTTAAAAATAATTTTAAATATCTACATAAAAGATTAAAGAAGAAAAATTTTCTTCACAGATGCTAAAAAGAGTTTTGATTTGACTGAAGATAAAAATAACCTCTCTGAGCTGGAAAGACTGCTTAGCAGTTAAGGCACTTGCCTGAGAAGCCTAAGAACCCAGGTTTGACTCCCTAGAACCCATGTAAGCCAGATGCACAAGGTGACACATGTGCACAAGGTCATGCATGTGCACAAGGTGGCTCATGCGTCTGGAGTTCGATTGCAGTGGCAAGAGGTCCTGGCGCATGAGTTCTCTATGTCTCTGTCTCTCTTCCTCTCATAAAAAAACTTCTCAAGCCGGGCGTGGTGGCGCACGCCTTTAATCCCGGCACTCGGGAGGCAGAGGTCGGAGGATCACCGAGAGTTTGAGGCCACCCTGAGACTATATAGTTAATTCCAGGTCAGCCTGGGCCAGAGTGAGACCCTACCTTGCAAAACCAAAAAAAAAAAAAAACCAACTTCTCTGCTTCTTTAAAACTACAATAAAAACTATTATTAAACCAACTAGTAATATTATGCTTATTAATGGCTAAACACAGGGCTTTTTCATTTAAAGTAGTAAAAAGACAAAGATATCCTCTATTATCATTAATACTTACCATTTTTTCTATAAAATTTGGCCAATATAAGAAAAGGCTAGGGGATGATGGCTCAGTGGATAAAATACTTTTCTTGCAAGTCTCAGGGCCAGAGTGGGATCCCTAGCACACACAGCAATGCTTAGTGGGCATGGTAGTCCCTCTGTAAGCCCAGCACTTATGGGGCACAGCCATGACACTTGGGGGAAGCTGGTTAGCTAGAGTAGCCAAACTGCCAAGCTCTGATGCTCTTGACTACCCCCACAATGCATGAACCACATTCCCCATTGATGAGGGTCCCTATGGAAGAGGGAGGACAGGGAGAAGGATAATGGAGTCACCACTATGAATGTAAAATTAGAATAATATACATAAGAATAAATAAAATTTTAAAAAAAGAAAGAAACATGGCCTCAGCAGATAAAGCATTAAGTGGTCATGGGAGAAACCTCATGTCAACTTCTGATCTCTGCAAGCACATGCACACATTCAAACACTCACACACACACACCACTGCATATCACACACAAGCACATACTCTCACACACACACAAAGAGCTAAAGGAAAAAGTAAAAGCAAGAAAGCAAAACTCATGAGTTGGAGACTGTGACCTAGAAATGTCAAGAAAATGAGCAGATTTTGGAGGTGATAAATATGTCCAGAAATCTGACTGTAAATACATGAAAATTAAAGTTTTATATTCCAGGCAAATACACATTTGGTCAAAGAAGAGCAACTTGTCAGATAGCCCACCAACAGGCTTGCACTGATTGAAGATACTCACAGAGACTGGAACAGTAACATGGAACATGAGTTTAATCTTGTCCATCTGATCCTGGAAAAGTCCATGAGATCTGGCATAGTCAGTTGTTAAACATGAGAAGTATCCTGGCCCCAGCCATTTGCAACTGTAAATTACTTATTTACTTTTTATTTATTTATTTTCAGGTAGGGTCTCACTCCAGCCTGGGCTGACCTGGAACTCACTTTGTAGTGCCAAGCTGGCCTCAGACTCACAGCAATCCTCCTACATCTGACTCCTGAGTGCTGGGATTAAAGGTGTGCGCCACCACCCCTGGAAACTATAAACTACTTAATTGGGAAACAGCAGTCTCTCCTTCATGAACATTACAATTGGAATTCTGATGGAAACTTCTATCTAATCACTGTACTACATGTATACACAATTTTCAGTATATAAATTTTTCTATAATATTACTTATACTGTAACAAATATTATCTATCAACAATGGGCACACCAATACTTTTTTATTCCATATGCTCTTTAAGAACCTTGACCTGACCCATCAATATAAAGCCTATTTAACTTCTCCTTGAAGTAGGGTGTGCTTTTGATTTCTCCAACCACTACAACACTGAGGACGAGACCTGAGAATGAGAACTTCCAAGGCTAGTTAACAAGTTGAACACAGCATCTGTCTGGCCCTTTCTTTGCAGAAGAATTGCATTAGGCAACTGGCCACTCCTGAGGAAGCCCAAGGCAATCAACATAAAGAAACGATGTACAAAGGCAAACATGAAAACCTGGGGCCCCTGTCCAGTGTCAAACACAGCTGTAAGATATGAGCTAAGGAGCCTTCAGATGAACCCATTTGTCTTGTGAATCATCTAGCTGAGCTCAGACTTCAAGGAGCAGAGTGTCACTATTTCCTACGCAAATTCCTGACCCATGAATATCATGAATTGTGGTTTTCTGATGGTAAATACTGGAGTATTTTGCAATCAAAATAACTACTACAGAGATAATACAAAGCCTCATTGTGTAGCTTGCAGGGACCTGGATCTGGATCCACCAATGCATTATTATGCCAGGAGTGATTTCTTCAACATTTGACTTTATCCAAGACCCACAGAGTTCTGCAGAAGGTGAATTCTCTACATAAGAGCATCAACGTTGTTTTTACTTTTGTTGTTTTTTAGGTGGTGCTGGGTGAACAAACTCAGGGCTTTACACATGTTAGGTGAGTACTCTACCACTGAACTATATCCCCAACCCAAAGTATCCCTTACTTTTGAATCAGACAGAAAAGGTCATATTCATAACAGTATCAAAATGTCTAGGAGTTAACAAGAAATTTATAAGGACAAAATACAGAAAATGAACATTTTTTTCCTGAAGAAAAATAAATATAGGTTTAATGTGACTTTAAGAAAATACCTAAAACTATTTTTCTTGACATTTCACATTAATTCTTAAGTTCATTTAGAAAGACGAATAGGAGAATTAGTGAAATTTTCAGAAAAGAGTGGCATCATTCCAGGTTTGTTTGTTTGTCTGTTTGTTTGTTCATTTATTTATTTATTTATTTATTTGCAAGCAGAGAGAGATAGAGAAAAGAGAGACAGACAGAGAGAATGGGCTGGAACCTCTAACTGCTGCAAATAAAACTCCAGATGCATGCTCCAATTTGTGCAGCTTGGTTTAATATGAGTACTGGGGAATCGAACCAGGTTTATTAGGTTTGGTGTGCAAGCGCCTTAACTGCTGAGCCATATTCCAATTTTTAAAATTATTTATTTATGTATTTATTTATTTTATTTATGTGACTATATGTGCACCATGGCACATGTGTCTGGGTCTGAGGATAATTTCTGGTTGATCCTTGTCTGTTTGCATCATTTAAGGTAGGGTTTCTAACTCTGGGATTCTAGCTTTGCTGCACTTACCAGGAACTTCCAGAAAATTCTCTAGTCTCTGCCTCCCATCTTGCTATTGTCAGCATGCTGAGATTACAGAAGCATCACACAGTCTCCTGCCTTTTACTGGGGCCTGGGGATCAAATTTGGGTACTCCACCTTGAGCTGTGACTAATTAATTCACCGAACCATCTCCCCAGCCCCAGGATTAGTAATTATTATTTTTTTAATTTTAAATATATATTTTTTATTTATTTACATTCATAGTATTGGTTCCATTGTCCTCTTCCCTGTCCTCCCACTTTCAAAGGGACCCTCATCAATGGGGAATGTGGATCATGCATTGTGAGGTTACTCAAGAGTTCTGGGGTATAGGCCCCGGTCTCTGTGCATAATGCCCCAACTTATGACTCTAACAATCTTTCTGCCCCCTCTTCCGTGAGTTTCCCTGAGCCACATTGGGGTCATTTTAGTTCTGCTTCAGTGATGAGGTTTTGGGAGCCTCTGTGTTTCTGAATATCTGGCTTAGTTGGAGTTGGATGTTCTCTGTGTTTATCTCCTTCAGCCTTTTTCTGGTGTCGTGATCACCATGAACGCTGTATTCTTGCCCTTCCCCTGCGTTGTTCTATGGTTTCAGCTAGGGCCCTGGTGAGGTGTGGTTAGCTGATCCTCCCTTCAGGTTCATTGTCCACCTGAAAAACGATAAGCAAATTCTCCAATGGAGAGAGAAGTTAGTACTAGATAGAAGGGATACCATATATGTTTTGGAGGGAATTTTATATGCGTTGGCTCTCTTCTAGCCCACATTTGGTGGTATCTTGATCTTGGAGACTGAGCTCATTTTTTGTACCTGGTTTTGACTTATTTCCCAGTTCCAGCAATGACTTCCATTCTATTAGCCAAATCAAGAGCAGTTGGTTACCCACCATGGCTGTTTGCCACTACTGCACTTGTATGAGCATTACATCAAGTTGTTTCCTGTTGGGTATCTTAGACTGCAAGTTGTTTGGACCAATGTTGGACATTTCCCCCCAGTTGCTCATGTAGCACCCTCTGGTACTAGACTAGCTAACTGTCTGGGGACTGACCCTCTTCCAGATTCTGGCCAGGTCTCTCTGTGTTTGGTCTCACACATGTATGCTGTCTTCGACAGTAGGGTCTTATCATTAACCTTTGGTGGGTCACCAAGAACTCTGACAGAAGTCTGTCTTTTTTGGGAAACCTTGTAGATATTTCAAATCAACAGCTCATTATGGAAGTTAACCCCATGCTGGCACTGGGTATTATAAGTCTGCACCTAGGAAGGTGAGGGAGGAAAAAGATAGATAATATAAAAGAGAAAGTGAGTATAGCGAGGAGGGGGAGAGAGAGAGAGAGAGATTAGTAATTATTAACCATAAACAGAGAAAAGCACTTATAATAATTACCAGTTCAACGTATCCTAGATGAGAAAGCTCTCTCCACCCCTCCTTTAACGCAGATCGCAGACCTTGTTGAAGCACAGCTATGGCTCACTCCAGAGCTATCTCTGTGGTACAACACCCCTGGAACTTGCTTAATTTTTTTATTCTAGGCTGCTGGAAAAATGGTCACCTCCTGAGAGTTGCTGACTGTCACTACACAGCACAAGTCACACACTGGGAGAAGGCCAAGTAGGTGCACTAGAAGCAACAAGAAAGGTACTTACCTCTATCAAGGTCTCTTTAGCTTCTCTAGCCACAAGAAAATGGCAAAGGAAAATATCTAATGACCCAGATCCATTTCCCCAAGTATTCAGTGCAGGGTGAACAGAGAAGCAATAAACTAATTACTTTCATATAAGGTGATTTGAATTATTATAATCTGATATTGAAATATATTTTAAAACTATAATGATGAAAACAATATGATCAGTGCAAAAAAACTGTGTCAAAATTCTCTGAAACAGATTTATATGTGTATAGTGTTCACACATGTATTTTAAAGCATATATAACTTTAGTGCATGAAATAAATAACTGAGGACATGAATTACTACTTTTTAAAGATAATCAACATATGGTGATATTCTCATTTCACATTGTATATTAAAATAAAACAGATGTATTGAAAATGGAAATTTATGAAAATTTGTTCTACTAGTTGGTATGACATCAGTTTTCCAGCCCCACCAGCCCAGCAGAGCTAGCAAGTACCACCCTACTTGCAGACATCCATGATAGCAGGTAGGACTGTGACGAGAAGAAGCACGCTTTCAGCCCCTTGAAAGAGCACCTGGAAGTCAAAAGTCTGCTGCTCAAGATTTTCAACAAGACATGGGCAGGCTGATGGGGAAACAGAAAAGGTAGATTGGGGGTGACGAAGGATGACAGTGATGTTAGGCAAAATCATCAGCATATCATTGCAAAGAAGCATGTGACTTGTGGACAACAATGCTAAATGCAGCACATATGAACATGCAGAGTGGGAGCTGGGAGGGACGAAATGGTGCCAATAGAAACATACTACCTGTGACAAGAGGGAGTTATCTATTTCCTCTCAGGGCAGTTCTAATAGACAAAGCAACCTGGGAATACTTTACAAGTCCAACAAGAGGAAACTGACAGAATGAGTTTTTTAATTAATTTATTTGTGAGCGAGAGAGAAGAGGAGAGAGAATTGGCTCACCAGGGCCTTAGCCACTGCAATCAAACTCTAGACACTTGTGCCACCTAGTGGGCATGTGCAACCTTGCACTTGCCTCACCTTTGTGCATCTGGCTTACGTGGGATCTGGAGAGTTGGACATGGGTCCGTAGGCTTTTCAGGCAAGTGCCTTAACCACTAAGCCACCTCTCCAGCCCTAGAATGAATTTTGATAAATTCCAAAAGAAGAAGAGTACTGCAATGTATTAATTAAAATTATGGTTTTAGTTATAAATTACCTGAATTCAAATCTGAGTCTTCTAATTTTTACCTTATAGCCCTGAGTAAATACTAATAGTACATGATATGAAGATTGTCATGAGCATGAAATGTAAAATGATGCATTGATTATGTAGTATCTCTATCACATGGTGCTGAGGAAAATCAGGTATCAGTATTTTTCTTTTAACAGAGTATCATTAAATGAAAAAAATGCTTATAATGTATTGTTAATGAAAGGCAGATATAAACTTGTGTGTATATTTCGTAATAAAATTACATAAAAATAAACATAATCCACGCATTAAAAGCCAGGAAGATGTACATCAAAATGTTATCAGTATTATCTCTTGATTATTATTTTCTCTATCATAGTATTCTGTATCTACTTCCTAAGAACACCTGCTTTCAAATTTTACAGACTATTAGATACAGAAATATAATCATTACTGAATATACTTTTCTTTCTCATCTTTGGCTATTGTAAAAAATTATGAATCATTTTGTCCTACCAAAGTTGTTGCATGCTTACATTTTCAACAAATTCTTTCTTGAAGGTTGTAGTTAAGTCAAGGTATCATTTTCCCCTCACTGCTTCCCTTGACTTTTGGCAGACAGCATTATCAGGAAAGCTTGTCAGGAATGTACTTTCTGGGTATAGCTGATTTAATGTCAGCCTTATACCGTGTTTTATTTTTCACAGAAACCTGATGGAACTGAAGATAAAATATATAATGACCCACGTTGGTTTGCCAATATTCAGGCAATTTCTTTCTTCTGTTAGAAATTTTAATTCACTACTGCATTTAATAGGTGTGTTTCCATAATTATTCTAAGTTGCGTAAGGAACAATGTGAATAGTAAATTATGATAATGGTAAGATGGTGGTATTTTAGGTACCATGAGTATGTTAGATGACCAATAACTACTTACCTAATCAAGTGGAAGTGAAATAGATATAAAAATATTTTATGCTGAATTTTAGTTGGTTTCAATGTCCAGGATGCCATGTATTTTATTGTTTTTGAAAGGAAGGCTTACTAGAATGTAAAAATTTTGCCTATGGAATTTGGGGACTTGTATCTTTTTAGAACATTTTTGCTGACAATTTTCAAACATGTACATAATGTAATTTGATCACAATTCATTCCCATTACCTTCTTCTGTCTCCCCATCTTGAAAGCCCCTCTAATGAACCTCTTCTAATTTCTGATTAATTCATCTTCTGTTTTGATATGAATTTTTGTCCCTCATTCATCTCAAAATGTTTATGGGCCCAACATGTGTGACTGGTACAGGTAATGACAGCTGCTGAAGGGTCATGGAAGTAGTTGTCACTTCATATTCAGAAGACAGTATCCCAAAGGTCTTGTCTGCATCCTTTGGCTCTTACATTCTTCTTCTTCTTTTTTTTTTTTTTTAGAGAGAGAGAGGAAGAGAGAGAGTGTGTGTGAAAGAAAGAGAGAGAGAATTGGTATGCTAAAGCCTGAGCCACTTCAGTCAAACTCCAGATGCATGTGCCACCTAGTGCACAGGTGTGACCTTGTGATTGCATCACCTTTGTGCATCTGGCTTACATGGAATCTGGAGAGAGATGGAACATGGGTCCTTAGGCTTCACAGGCAGTTGCCTTAACCGCTAAGCAATCTCCCTAGCCTGACTCTTATATTCTTTAGGCTCACTTTTCTGTGATGTTCCCTGAGCCTTGGAGGGCATGGCAGAGATGTCTCATTTAGTACTGAGCACTCAACAGCCTCCTTTTCCCATGACTTTGACTAGTTTTGAGCCTTCCTAGTAGTCACCACTATCTACAAAAAGAATCTTCTCTGTCCAAAGGTGTGAATAAATGTAATTATTCAGAGGGTAATTTGATAGACACAACATATCTTTTTAGACAAACAACAGTAGTGGCCTCCCCTCTAGGGTCTATGACCTTCCCGTTTTAACTAGATTTTTAGTACCAGGCATGAATTTCCTTCCGTAGAGCGGGCCTCAAATCAAATCAGGGCTCAATTGGTTGCCCCCATAAGTCAGACCACTATTGCATGGGTGGGAACATTTTTCATGGCTGGTCAGTTGGGTAGAATACATGGTATATCTACTGTTGGATAAGACTATTGATAACTTTCTTCCCCAAAGCCCACATAGCATTTTCCAGCACTATGACAGCTAGCCAGTGGGGAGGAGGTTTCCAGCTCAGTTCCAGCTTGATTTTTCAGTGTTCTGCAACTGAAGACCAAGGTGTCTTCAATTATAGGGACTTACTATCTAGTGCTGGTGTCGAGGGTATTGGCTATAGCCTATAGTGTTTTGGCGCCTTTCTAACGAAAAACTGACTGGGAGGTATCCCACCCCTGACATAGGGTTCTTCTGTAATAACCTATGGCTTGTGGGTACAGCATTATCCACCCCTGCTGGGTACTTCTGTAAAAACTCTCCCTTTTTACAATTAGCTGACAAAGAAGTTTTCCCTATGGCATTTATAGTCTTTAATTTTTGTTAACACTCCTTCCATCTTCTCCTTCTCTACATCTTCCTCTGATTCCATTTAAACCCTTTCACCCATGGGTTTCCACTCCTCTATTTGCATATCCCCTCCCCTTAAGTTCTCCTTTCAAAAACAATAAAATACATGGCATCCTGGACATTGAAAACAACTAAAATTCTGGGCTGGAAAGATGGCTTAGGGGTTAAGGCGCCTGCCTCCTAAGCCTAAGAACGCTGGTTCCAATCTCCAGGTCCCACGTTTAGCCAGATGCAGTGACGCAAGGGCGCAATGCAGCACTTGACCACAAGGGGGCGCACGCATCTAGGTTTCGTTCTCAGCATCTGAGACACTGCTGGTGCGCCCATCGCTGTCTTCCTCTCTCTGTCTGTCTCTCTCTGTGTCTCTCTCCAAAAATAAAAATAAAAAATAAAAAATATTTTAAAAAACAACTAAAATTCAGTGTAAAATATTTTCTATGTCAATTTCACTTCCATTTGATTAGGTAAGTAGGTATTGGTCATCTAACATACTCATGGCACCTAAAATACCACCATCTTACCATTATCATAATCCTCTTTCTAGCTTTCTGGCCTCTGCTGACTCTTAATTCAACTCACATATAAACCTAGAAATTCTAAGTTAGTACCTACATATGAGAGAGAACATACAGTGTTTATCTCTCTGTACCTTGGTTACCTCACTTAATTTAATGTTTTCTAGATCCATTTATTTTCCTGTGAATTTCAGTATTTTATTTTCTTTACAGCTGAACAAAATTCTATTGTGCGTATTGACCACACAATTTATCAGTTGAGCATCTAGGCTGACTCTATTTTCTAGCTATTGTGAACAGAGAAACAATATACATGGAGAATCAAGTATCTCTATAGGATATATGCTCTTAGGATATATGCCAAGGAATGGTGTAGCTGTGTCATATGGTGGACCTATTTTTAGCTTTTATTTTTTGAGAAGCCACCACATTGATTTCCATAATAGCTATACTACTTTACATTCCCATCAACAGTCATTAAGGGTTCTCTTACCCCATATTCTTGCCATAAATTTGTTACCTTTTTTTTTTTTTTTTTTTTTTTTTTTGAGGTAGAGTCTCTCTCTAGCTCAGGCTGACCTGGAAATCACAAGTTTTCCCAGCAACATTTGTTGAAAGTGTTGTCTTCAGCATGTATTTTTGGCGTCTGCCTAAAATCAGGTGGATGAAGTTACATGGACTCATACGTGGGTCTTGTATTCTATTCCACTGATCTATATGTCTGTTCTTATGCCAGTACCATGTTGTTTTAACAACTATGTCTCCACAGTATAACCTGAAATCAGATATGGAGATTCCTCCAGAAGTATACTTTTGGCTGAGGTTAGTTTTTGCTACCTAGTGTCCTTTGTACTCCCGTATGAATGTTATGATCATTTTTTTTTATGTTTCTGTAAAGATCAGTGTGATAAGTTTGATTAAGATGACGCTGAATATGCATATTCCTTTTAGCAGGCTGGCCATTTTCATGATGTTATTGCATCCAGTCCATGAGCATGGAGGATCTTTGGGAATATCTCAGCTGTTACTGAGTCAGTGTGATTCAGGGCATCCTTAACAATATCCATTGGTCACCCTTTTCTTTCTTCTTTATAATAAACATTTTTACATTTGCTGCTCATCTTCCGAGACTTCCCATGTCCCCATACCCCTGTTCACTCTCTTTCTGCCCGATTCAGACACCTCACCACTAGCAGAGTTCTCTTCCCACCACCAACCACCTGTATCTGTTGGAGTGGATTCATTATCACATACAGCACAATACAATGCTGGTTATTTGGAAAGTTTGTTAGGAAGTCCAGATGCATGTAGTCCAGATAGAGGAAAACAAGTCTTCAAGAGCCTGAGATCTTCTCGCTCATCACTCTGCCACATTCATAGGATGTCCTTGACTGTATCATGATCCAGGATGGCTGATGAGGCTCTGAAACAGCCATGTTCCAGGCAACATGTGACATGATGACGATGCTGTCTTCTGCTAAGCAGATGTTCTGGGGTGCATCGTGGCTCTTTGTTTGTATTTGTAATTTTTTTTTCCTGCTATGTTACAAATTATACTACATCTTGCTTGCTTAATACAACAAATATTATCTCACCATTTCTTGTGGGTCAGGAATCCATATGCAATTTGACTAGGCTTGGCTCAAGGTCTCTCTGAGTGCAATCAGCATTTGTAGGGCCCCTAGTCATCCACAGGCTCACTTGGGAAGACGTGTTACTGATGCCACTGCCAACACTACTGGCAAGCCTTGGGTGCCTCAATGGCTACTAAATGCACACAGTTTCTTGCCACATAGGTCTCTCCATAGAGTAGATCCTAATATGACTTCCCTCCATGTTAAAAAAAGTAAACAAAAGAGAGAACTCCAAGATGGAAGAAAAAAAAAAAATCTCTCCAGAACCTCATCTTGGAATTGAGATTTCTTCAATTTTGTCCTGTTGTATTCAGTAGAAAGGAGTTTAACTAGGTCTAACCCAGGCCCAAGAAGAGGATTTGCCCAAGGAGAAAAACCTCAAGAGGGAGAGATCACTGAGAACTGTTTATTTCAAAGCCTCATGTAAAAACATGGCCATGTATACTACGGTAAGTATGGGAAATGTAATTTTTGGCTACCATTGTAGTACACTCAACTGAAACTTGGAATTCTGCTATGAAATACAGATGGAGAGTCAACTATTGGCCGCACTAACACTCTCAGCCATCCACTCTTTTTTTTCTTTTCTTTTTTTATTAGTTATGTAGATAGCGTGTATACAATCATGCTGGTACCATTGTTAGCCTCCTCCCTGTCCTCCCGCCTCCAAAGAGAACCTCCTCATTGGGAAATGTGGGTTGTGCATTGTGGGGGTTCCTATTAGTTATGGGGAAGAGGCAATGTCTCTGTGCATAACGTCCCAGCTTGTGGCACTAACAATTCTTCCACCCCCTCTTCCACGAATTTCCCTGACCCATGTTGGGATTGCTTTAGGCCTACTTCAGTGATGAGGTCTTGGGAGCCTCTGTGTCTCTGGATATCTGGTTTGGTAGGAGTTGAGTGTTCTCTGTGTCTATCTCCTTCACACTTGTGTTGGTACCAGGTTCACCAAGAAAGCTGCACTCTTGCTCATTTCCCCCATTACTCTATGGTTTCAGCTGGGGCCCTGGTGAGGTGCAATGGGCTGATTCTCTCCTCAGTTTCGGCGTCCATCTGAAAAACAGAAGCAAATTCTCCAGAGGAGAGAGAAGTCAGCACCAGATAAATGGGATAACATTTATTATTTTTTAGAGAATTTCATAGGCGTAGGTCCTCTTATAGTCCACGATTGGTAGGAGCTTGATATTGGAGAGCGGGGTCGTTTTTTGGATATGGTTCTGACTTGTGTCCCAGTTCCAGCTATGGGTTCCTTTCCACTGAGCAGATCTGTTAGCCAAATCAAGAGCAGTTGGTTACCCACCATGGCTGTGTGCTACTATTGCACTTGGGTGAGCATCTTGTCAGGTTGTTTGCTGCTGAGAAGCTTAGATCACATGTTTCAGCCATCCACTATTACTAGAACTTTGTTCTTCAGTCTGCAATCCCCTTTCCCCCTCCCACCCTTATATCTTTTCCAGTGCAGTCTTCATACTGCCACCCTGTGTTCAGCAGAGACTTCTGTTCATCACTGTTGGTTAAGAATGCTGAGCCAGCCAAGCCTGGTGGCTCACGCCTTTAATCCCAGCACTTGGGAGGCAGAAGTAGGAGGATCACCATGAGTTCAGGTATCTTCTTGACTCAGACTTGATGCTCAGAAATAAGAACTTTAAATTGCCATCAAAACAATAAGGTAGCTTGTTATAAAATCTTTCAGAACCATTACATCTTTCTTTACATGGACCCTCTAGCTATCATACCTGGAGATAATGCTTTCCTTGACCACACTATCTCCTCCTTGAAATACTATTAAATGCACACAGTTTCTTGTCATGCAGACAGTGTTTTATGTATCCCAGGTTGGCCTCATATCCCACCCCACCTCCAGCTTTTTGTTTTTGTTTTTGGAGAGAGAGACAGAGAGAGAGGGAGAGGAAGACAGATAGAGATGGGCACTCCAGCAGCCTCTCAGCTGCTGTGAACAATATCCAGATGCATGCACCCTCTTGTGGTCAAGTGCAGCATTGCACCCTTGCATCACTTTGCATCTGGCTAACCGTGGGACCTGGAGATTGGAACTGCTGGCGATTGGAACCAGCATTCTTAGGCTTAGGAGGCAGGTCCCTTAATCACTAAACCATCTCTCCAGCCCACCTTCAGCTTTTTATTATACGTTTACTACTCTTCCTTGTATATGCTACTTTGCCACGCTGTGTGCACTAACTTCTCTCTGAGCATGCTCTAGGTTACCATAAATCCCTGTTTTTTTTTCTAGATCAAAAAGCTGTGTACACTGGACACCTCTCTCCTTTGTGTTGCTGAGCCCTAGATATTTTCAAATAATATTGCAGACACTGGGAGTTGTCCACAAAGTTTCCAGTCTAGTTTTCTTCCTGGTTTATTTATTCTAAACTCACTTCAACCTATAATCTAAAGCTACCTTATTTGACTTCTTTTTCCAGAGTATAATCATTTGCTCCAAGAAAGCTCATCAATAGCTCCCTCAAGGATTCAGATATTTGAAATCCATTGTGATAGGAAAGTATGTGGGAGGCTTTGAAACATATCCCAGTCCTTTGTTAAAATGTCAAGCATGGTTGCATAATATCGATCGAGGCCAACTGTACCCATTATGTACTCATGCTACACACCATTAATGAAGGGTGAGAAATTGAACAAGCAATTTCTGCACCACCTTAACAAGCCATTCCACCAGGAAATCATCTCCATCAAGTAGTCATGCACTGTGAAACCATTTCAAGTATTTCCACCACTCCTATTTTAGTCAAATGTTTGATATTCTTCCAACAATACAATCCTTTCTGAAAATAGTTTCAAATAAAAATTGACACTTGAAGGATTAGATAGGACAGGAGATGAACTCTCTTTTTAGCTTGCATTCACTCAGCCATTTGCTGCATGACCTGTCACAAGTCACCTGTCCACCCACACCTGCTTTCCAATTATGAACTAGAAATTGATAGCTCGAGGGAAGTATGCAACTAAAAGAATGTCTGTGAAATCTGAGGCATGCCTTGAAGAGGTTGTTATATAATTTGAAATTCATTACTACTGATATTAATCAGCCTCATTTCCTGATACATCATTCATGCCAATTACTAATATAATTAGTAGTGCTGAACTATTTTCTCTTTCACAATGAACAGGGTACATTTTTGTCTTTATTCTTTTCTGTCATTTGCATTTAGCCCTTTACTCAACAATAATCAACTTATATACTTCAATCATGGAAAAACAACATATCAGTTATTAACAGTAATTACATAGCTTCCTTTAAAAAAAGATTTCCTCTAAACAGTTTCTACTCTTCACCCTGCTTTCGTGCATTGGCTGTTGATAATTGTCCTTACCATTTCAACCAATAGAACTCCAAAAGTCTAAAAGTCAATATTTGATCATTTTTTATACTTTATGCAATAATTCAGTGACACTAGGATTGGCCTCATTCATTGACTTAAAAATCCATCCAGCACAAGAGTAAAGTACAGACAAGGTGTGGGCAGTTTCACATTTTGACTTGGAATTTACAATAAACTACAGCACCATCACTGTGGCTCAGAGTTAGAGAGATAGTGAGCCGACATATAGCAAAGTTCCTATGGAAGGTAAAACCTACTTTGGATGCTGCTCTGTTGCTTCTATTTTTATGCCATCCCAGTGTTCTCACACAGTCTGTCTTGGTTCTCACTTTCTCTTCTCCCAGGAAGGCTCATCTATTACCTAGCTTCCTAGAGTCTCAGAGCTGGAAGAGAATATGAACTGATCAGGTCCCTTTCAATGCTTCAAGTCTGCTTAACTATTTTTCAAGGTCGTTTCAATTTCTACTTGAAATCTTCAAAAGTCAGAAAAATATAGGCTTCTGGAAATAGGATATTTCTTTATGAACAATCACATTGTTTCTTTCTTTTTTTTTTTTTAAGATAGGGTCTCACTGTAGCCCAGGATGACCTGGAACACACTCTGTAGTCCCGGGTTGGCCTCAAACTCATGGTGATCCTCCTACCTCTGCTTCCTGAGTGCTGGAATTAAAGGTGTGTACCACCATGAGTGGTAGCAAATTGTTTTCTATTAAATCAAAATCTGCCAATTATTCATTTCTATTTCTGGCATTTTGTTCATTTGTACATTGATTCATGATAAGAAAACCAGGAGGAGGAATTCAGCATAATGCTCAGGGCCTCCAGAGAAAGCAGAAGTAATGTGTAAAGAGGCACAGAAAGCCTGGCTGTGAGTTACTGGGGGTGGATGACTGGCTCCCTCTGCAATACCCTGAAGGCCAAATTCATAGGTTAAAACCCTAACCACAGAGGGTGACAGTCTTGGGAAGTGGCACGTTTGAGAAGCTGATTAGATCATGGGGACTTTACATTCACGTGTGGGAATTAATGACCTTATAAAAAAGGTTGTAGGGAGTGTTTTGTTCAAAATCCCCAAATCCAGTGTGAGGACTTAGTAAAGAGGCATCATCTATGAATCAGGAAGTATGCCTTCAATGCACACCAGGTCTGCTGGCACCTTGATCTTGTACATCTCAGCCTTGAGAAAAGAGAGAAATAAATTGCAATTGTTTCTAAGCCAGCTAATCTGTCGTATTCTGTTGCAGCAGTCCTAATGGGCTACTGCAGCTACAATAGCTGTTTCTTTTCTGCCTTGGAGAATTCTCCAACTTTTATCATCTATACACTTCCACAAGGCCTACAACTACCAGATATCACCCCTTACTTCCTTCTGTTGTTCATCCCTCTTGTGTCCTTTCAATCATGCATGATTCATCCCCAAAATACATGCTTTCCATTAGCCCTGCCTAGGAAGCCACCTTCTTCTCCTTCCTTTTATAAATTATGTGTGGAAAGTAGCTAAGCCCAGTCCAAGGTGGCCCATGAGCAACTCAAACCACAGTTTCCTGAATTGTGTTGACTGCAGGGCTCCTCTGCAGTACTGTCTACTGATTTTATTTATTTGAATATTTTATTTATTTATTTGAGAGAGAGAGAAAGAGGTGGAGAAAGAGAGAATGGGCACGCCAGGGCCTCCAACCATTGCAAACGAACTCCAGATGCATGTGCCCCCTTTGTACATCTGGCTTACGTGGGTCCTGGAGAATTGAACTGGGATCCTTTGGCTTTGCAGGCAAATGCCTTAACCGCTAAGCCATCTCTCCAGCCCTGCAGGTTTTGTTTTTTTAAAAAGGCTATTTATTTTAGGAATTAAGTGCTATAGAGACTGCCAGTACTGCCAGTCTCCTCAGGTTACTGGACAGACGCTCATGCCCAAGCTCTTTAAAGTCCAGCAACAAATAGAGTAACCACACTGGTAACCCCATAGCATCTCCTCTATTGGAACTCCCCCTTCATGTTTTACCCACTTATTTTTGGAAACTGCCATTCTTGAGTGGCTTCTCGCCTTACTTTGGTCTGAGCTTTCACTAACCCTTTCTCTGGTTCTCCATTTCCTGATGCACTAAATGAAATTGCTTTCCAGACATCTGTCCATACTTCTTTTCTCAACCAACACATGCTCCGTGAGGAATTCTTCTAAATCATGGCTTAACGACATCTATATGGCTATATTTCCCATACCTCCAAGTTCTGCTCCAACTGCATTACTAGTTTCCCACTACTCACCTAAGTCAACATTTTAGAAATGAAATTCTTCCCAAAATGTCCCCCTACCCCAACCTGGCCTTCTACTTTAGTTTAACAAACTATCAGTGAGATGTTTTCAATTCTAATTAACATAAAACCTAAACTCATTTGGCTTGAACAGGAAGCAAAATATATTATTTTACATAATGAGAATTTTGGAGATCATCCAGTCCCTTGATTAGTTAACTCAGAAGACAAGTGACTTCAAGCAAGATCCGGTTTCATTCTATTTTTACTTCCTGTTATTTTCAGGCCATTGTCTTGCTTCTCAGGCCCCTCATGAGATGCAGTGCAGTGGTAGGCAGCGCTGAGAGACAGGACAGTGTCCCCAGGAAGAAAGCAGGAGCTACTTCATTTCCTGCAGAGGAAGCCTTTTTCATGAGTTGAGATTTCTCCTCTCACTCCATAGACCAGAATTGTGTCCGCATGCACTTTCCAAAATCTTGTGCATGTATTTCTTGTTTCTCTTATCTTTAAATCTTTCAACAATCTTCATTTTATGTTTTTAAAATTTAATAACTTTTCAAACGTTAGCAAAATAATGGGTTTCATTATGGTTTCTTCATTTATACTTTGACTTTTCGTTGCTCTTTTGTCCTCACCCTCCTGCCTGGTCCCCTATCTCCCCTCCTTGTAGGCCCCTTCCTCCCTTCAGTACCTGCCTTCTGCTTTCATGTCACATGCATTCTATTATTCACTTCTTAAGACCTCTTTTCCTCTCTCTCGGGTGGGGGGGGTTCCCTTCTCCAGTTTCATGACCAATAATCACACACATATAACTAAGATCTAGGATGTGCATATGAGGGGAAACATTTCGTATTTCTTTTTCCAAGTATGACTTATGTCACTTAACATAATGATTTCCAGTTCAATCCATCTTCCTGCAAATGTTAGGCTTTCATTCTTCTTTCAGTTGAATAAAATTCCAATATGTATATGAACTACATTTTTTAATCCATTCATCTGTTGATGGATATATAGGCTGGTTACATTCTCTAGTTATTGTAAATAGTAAGGCAATAAACATGGATGTGCAAGTGCTTCTTTGTTATAGCTTAATTAACTGAATAACTACTTTTAGTTTGGTGAGAATCTGCGTAATGATTTCTTTAGTGACTGCACCAGTTTATACTGCCACCAGCAGCTATTAAGGTTCCCTCATTCCCCACATCCTCACTGACATCTCTTTTAAGGAGACTTCTTTAAAGTCCTATGATTTTTTTTTTTTTTTACTTATATTGAAAAGGAGGATACTTAATGTCATTCTTGTTCAGGATTTTGTTACCTAGGAAGGAGATCTATTGGGAGGCAACCAACAAATGTGTGGGACACAGGATTATACATGAACAGGAAACCAATAGTGCCTGATACCATCACCATCTCCCTAAGCCAGCCATGCTAGAAATCAGTCATCTGAAATCATTTTCTTTATTATTATTATTATTTGAGAGACACACACACAGAGGAAGAGGCAGAGAGAGAGAGAGAGAGAGAGAGAATGGGAGTGCCAGTGGCCTCTCAGCCGTTGTGAACGAACTCCAGACACATGCACCCCCTTGTGGGCAAGCGCGGCTTTGTGTGCTTGCATCAGTTTTGCATCTGGCTAAACATAGGACCTGGAGATCAAATGGGCATTCTAAGCCTTAACCACTAAGCCATCTCTCCAGCCCTGATATCATTTTCTCATATCAGTTGACACATTCAACAGGACACCGAGTCCTGCAATGCACTTAGGAAACCCATTGCTTCTGCTTTCAACCAGGTCTAATGTTGCTGTCGTTACCAGTCCTCCTCATCCCCACACACATGTCACTTCAGTCTTGACCTCAAACTACCTTTGAGTTCTTTCTCAAATAGTGCTTTGCTGTATGGAAGTAGCTACAACACCACTCAGTTGCTTACAGAATAAAGTTACACTGCTTGGTATGCCCATCAAAACTCTGACCTCAACCAAACTCCCACTACTCCCTACATATGAGCCAATCCAGAGTCACCTTATTTCGTGATTTTTATTTTGATAATACTTCACTATTTTTTTTTTGCTACTAATGTATCATTTTCCCCTTGCTCTAAATGCTTTCAGCCAGTGAGATTTCATTTTACTTTCCTAAATCATTTATTATGTGATATGTATGCTTTACTCTAGTATGACCTCTCTATCTGTCATTTACTTATATGGTCTGACAACCGTTTCAACCCAGGATAGCTAACTAGAGAGAGGCTTATGAGGCTTATAGAGAGAGGGATAATGGAAAAATGAAGTAACAACTACCTGATAATCGGGGATCGGTGAAAGTCCTTTGTGGGACACAACAAGTACTACTGCAGACCAAGGGGCCCAATCACCATTGCTGAAGTTGGAAGGTGTGGAGGTTGAGCACACATGGCTCCATGAACTGAAGGCAAGCAGAGAAATAGAGCAAGACACGGAAAACACATTTCCCCAAGTTTATGCATAAACAGCCCAAATGTATGAATGAAGTTAGTGCTTTCATTTCTAGGAATGTAGCCTCTATCTAAGTGTAGGCAGAAACAGGTTTGTTTATTTATTTATTTTTGAGACGGGCTTTCATGTAGCTCTGGCCTTGGACTTGATATGCAGCCAGGGATGACCTTCGGCTTCTTGCCTCCACCTCCCAAGTGCCAGGATGACAAGTGTGTGTCACCATGCCTCGCCTGAAACAGATTTGTTATGGAGCAAGCAAGATTGTGGGCAACACTCTCTGCTCCCCACTAATGTAGGTCCTTCCCAACGCTCACAGACTATGACTGTGGAGATATTTTACAATAATTTTAAAGTGACAGAAAATTGCCGAAGAAGATATGTTACTACTAGGTAATCCAGAGATCTAATTTGAGCTTTGACAATTTTCCCAATAATGTGCTTTACAGCAAAATGGTACAAAGTAAGATGCTGTGGTGCATTTACTTTTCAGTCTTTTCGATTTAGTCCTTCAGACTGGAACAGTTTCTCAGTTTTTCATTGATGTTCATGATTTCAGTCTTTGAAAATTACAAATCAGGTGTTTTACAAAATGTCCATCAGTTTGGATTTATCTGGTGTTTCTTCATGATTTGATTCAGCTTATCCATTTTTAGCGGGGTCATAGAAGTAGTGCTGTGCTTGTTACATTCTCTTAGATACACCATTTTCATTGGTATTATAACTATTTATATTAACTTTGATCATGATTTAGGTCATGTTTTCTGAGTTTCAGTAGTGTGATATTACTCTTTTTCCCTGTTGAAATTAATGTAATTTGTGGGGAGTGTTTACTCACTAGCTTTAACTTTCACTAATGACTTGAATTATTACCTGCATGATGCCAAGATGATCTTCCTAGGCCCCATTGTATGTATGTTTTATAGTTGCTATTCTACTGTACGTAAAAGATTTTTTCTTTTTCTTTTATTTTTGTATATGGTAACTGATATCAGTCTAAACTCATGATTCTCATTTAAAGAGGAAGAATCTGTTAATATTTATGCTTTATTTTGATCACAAATTGTCCCACATTTAACCAGTGTAGCCCCTTTCCAGTGTGACTTCCTTGAATTCTGACATGTTCTACCAACCTTACTATATGTTTGACTTTTTATAATAGCAGAATATCCAACTTATAATTTTTCCTGCTCCAAACCTGAAATGGTATTAAGAAGCCATGACTGTGGTAGTGTATATGCCTACTCCTTTCAGGGTCTTGCTATTCTCTTGAAAAGGTAAAGAGTATGTCCGGATACACACTTTGATTTTTATATTTGTTTCTCTTTCTACACACAAGTTCACACCAACTCCAATTTCCAATTCAAAGATTCATTTTAGTTACCCTCTTACTCATCACAATTCTGTTCTTTAATAGTAAGAAGCCTGAGTACAAAAACTTCAGTATGTCTACTCATTGGATCAATTCCTCATTCATGTAATCCATCTTCTCTTTCTCTGCCCCCACCCACCCCATAGACACTCTCTCACCCCTGCCTCACTCCAACAAGCCATGTCTCGGCTTTTCTTCTATCCTTACTTGGACTTTGATACCCTAGTGTGGGAAACCACTACCACCTCTCCATCCCACCTTACCTTAAGTTCAGATTGTCTTCGCCAGTCTTGGACTCAAGCCTCATGGACAAACTCCTCATCTTTCTGGGGTTGGACAGTTCACACCTAGTCATTCCTCTTTGCCCCTTTTCTGGGCTCTACCTACCCCATGCTGGCCTGCAATGTTTTTACCCCTACTAGATATCAACCTCACTTGTCCCAACTACTTTCTTTGGGACTAAATTATATAGGAAATAGGAGAGAAGATGAAGGCAATGGAAGGAAGAAAGGGAGAGAGGAAGGGAGAGAGGAAGGAAGGAACAAATGAGTGAAGGAGGGAGGAAGGAAAGAAATGGTTTGTATGTTTTTATAAAATGAGGCCATTTGTACTCCCATAAATTTAGAAAAGATGTTTATAACTATAAAATCATTTAAGGACATTGTTTCTTCCCACTGCAGCTCCTCTTTTGTACAAGTTGCCTTATATTAAGTGGCAATGTAATGGCCATAAGCACTTTAAGAATGTAGCTAAGAAGTTGAACTAGAGTTATATTTGGTTTGGACAAAGTGGAATTTATTCTGTTTTTTTGTTTTTTTGTTTTTTGTTTTTTGTTCTTTGTTTTTCGAGGTAGGGTCTCACTCTAGCCCAGACTGACCTGGAA
The DNA here is from genome assembly GCA_036365145.1 of Orientallactaga sibirica. Classification (NCBI taxonomy): domain Eukaryota; kingdom Metazoa; phylum Chordata; class Mammalia; order Rodentia; family Dipodidae; genus Orientallactaga; species Orientallactaga sibirica. Next base: position 36,775,489 of record JAEOAD010000012.1, on the reverse strand, counting down.
TTCAGTCTGTATTTTCAGGATGGCCTCGAACTCATGGTGCTCCTCCTACCTCTGCCTCCTAAGTGCTGGGATGAAAGGCGTGTGCCTCCACACCCGGCTGGAATATATATTCTATTCTTACATTTAACTTTATTTTACAAAAATGAAAACACTCCTATATTTTTTTTAACCAAGTGAGATAAATATGCTTTTATAGCCTGCCAGATGGTGACAACCAGCTGTTTGAAAGGTGAGGACAAAGATCTCATTATTAAGATCAATAATAAGTTTACAGAATGTGTGGCATGTGCAGCCACTTCCTTAATGTTGCTGGAGGAAAAATTGGCTCCACTATTATTGGGGTTGTTCATTGCTTTGATGTTTTGTAAGAACTGCATTTTTCTTGGTTCACCTCCTTAGTAGAATATTCTAACATACATGCTACTTAAATTTTACTTTGTCTAGATATAGAGATCTAATCTGTCCACTGACAGGACTATTCAAATTTTGCACCACAGATGCACAGAAGATGCAAAAAGTATTATCTACAAGTTAGTAAACCTCAAAAAAATCACACCTAAGTATAATTGGGCAATCACGTATGACCATTTCAATAGACCAAGTGAAAAATACAGATTTTTGATCTGAAAATATATGAAATATATGTCCTTTTGTCATCTTTAACTCTATTTATTAAAGAAACATAAAATACTCAGATATAATGAAACAAAGATGGGTGAAAAATATATTGAAATTATTCCAGCACTAAAATGTAATTTATTCCTAAGAAGAGATAAATTTTGAATAAAATTATAAAATACATTGGGCTATTGTTTGATAATATAATTAATAAAGAAGAGTGAAGCAGATGGGCATATTGAAGATATATATGATTTCTTGCTGACTTGGCAAAAAATAACTGGCATTAAAGAAGATAAAATAAAACTTACAATATGCTACCATAATGAAAATATTAATGACAACATACAAAGGATGCTATTAATTCAGAGAGAATTTAAGTTTAGTTACTGACAAATAAATGAAATGTATTCTAAAATCTTAGAGCTTATGCATAAAAGGCACTTGATAGATGTTTCCCCAGATTGGACAGAACACTCTTGAAACTTTACATTGCATTGCTAACAAACAGTTGTGAAGCTAGAACATATTTTTCTAAACTGATAATAATGAAAATAAAATTTTAATCAACTAAACTATTGCCCCATGAGAGGCTATGAAAAAAATATATCCCTCAAAAAATGTAGGGGACAGCCCAGAATTGGGTTGCCCCCCACAGTGAGCTGTTGGCTAGGTTCCCAGAATAATGTAGGCCATTGCCAAAACACTTGCTTACCTGCCCGAGCTAAAAGGTAAGACCCTTTTGCTGAAGACACCACAGGACATCAGAATATCATGCTGAAACTGAAAGAGAAACTAGTTCCTTCCTGGCTAGCCCTCATAGTACTGGAGAGCCCTATAATAGGAGTGGCTGGAGGACAATAGTCACCAACAGCATGAATAATCAGGGGACCCTGCAGACTACAAAATCAACCACATGTACAAATAGTGGCACATGTACAATAGTGGCACACAACTTCTTCAGGTAACCAACTATTCTCTGATTGGACACGAGGCCTGCTCAATGGGAGACAATTCATATTTGACACTGGAAACCAAGTCAGAATCCCATTGCCAGGAAACAAACTTCAGAAAGAAGCCCTCACTGCTCCTGAAAAAATAGGCATGGGCTCACAAATAACTTTGCATACCCCTTTTAACTCAAGCTGCTCTCACTCTTGGTCAGAGAATCTGCTTTATTTTACAAATGGCAGAGAAAATGGAGGAGAACTAAGATCCATCAATAAGACAAGAAGAGGGCTGACTGCCCATCACGAGATGTGCCACCTCTACCACATCGATCAGGGCGCAGGAGAACTTTCAGAGAAAGTGGAAACATGAACAGTGCTGTTACTGCTATCTTGACAAACAGTTCAAGGGTAATGGTGACAGACATGGTGATCAATCAAAACCTATCAAAGCAGAAATCCAGAGGCTACGGAGAACTCAACACTAAATCAGATGGCTACATCTGCCATTACAGAATTACAGAATATGTGGCATATGCAGCCAGTTCCTTAATGTTGCTGGAGGAAAAATTGGCTCCACTATTATTGGGGTTGTTGATTGCTTTGATGTTTTGTAAGAACTGCATTTTTCTTGGTTCACCTCCTAGGTAGAATATTCTAACGTACATGCTACTTAAATTTTATTTTGTCTAGATATAGAGATCTAATTTGTCCTGCCATGGCTCAGGGAACATTGCAGAAGAGAGGGGCAGAAAGATTATAAGAGTGGGTAGGAATAACCTAAGGCATGGACCCCCTGCTACCCCACAGGGACTGACTTAGGCCTCCATGACCCCACAGTGAATTCCATAATCCCACTGAGGAAGCCTCTCCCAGAGTAACAGAAGCAGAGGCAAGGGTATAAATATATATATATATATTTATATATATATAAATATATATATTTATATGAAATAAATAAAATGAAAAATAAAGAAGTAGGGTAAAAAGTATTATAGAATTATGTTAGATAGCTAATTAATATATTACTTGTGATATATATGTACATAGCTATATATATATGATATATAGATCATATATGTGGTTTATATAATATATAGTCATATTCTCTTTGTCCCCCTATATAAAACAGATCTATAAAGGTAGGACGGTGCCATGTTGTTAGTATGATTTAATAAATACAAGGGACTGAATGAATTTATAAATGAGTTGGAATGTGACACAATGGTGTAACATTGTAGGATTCACAGCTGTCAGTAACCAGAGATAATATGGTGCAACCTTTGTTCCCTTGTTACTCACATTTCTGAGGCTTTTCCTGAACTCTTTTGTGCCTGTAATTCAACACTCACAGCAGATCTTCTGTTGGTAGAGAAACACTTGTGCTCTCTAGAGCTGTTGTTAAGGTGCTTCTTACAAACAAGGCACATAGGGTGTATGACGGAAAAGAAAACCCTGTCTACCATGTGCAGCGGGGAGCTCAACATGTCTTTGTATTACGGACAGAGCAATAGAATCCTCTGATAAAACATTTCCTTTCATTTCCTGATCTATTCAGCCACCCATTAACTTCCTTTCCTTCATGTACAATGAGCTTTTCTCTGCTTACTTTCCCTTGTCTTCACAGTACATTCCAGTTGCTCTCTGATATTTAGCGCATTTGCTGTTTTTATGTTTCAGTTCTCTGGCACTGCTTTACCGACATGCACAAAGTAACTGTAAAGCTTCTTGCCTGTTCTGCTTGCTCATGCTACACCTGCTTTCTCATCACTGGCTCCTGTTCAGACAGACTTGTATGAAGCCGCACCTGCCTTTTAGTATGGATGTGCAGTATGGACTCCCCTGTCCATCACCTTCTCCAAAGTCAGCACCCTCATATAGGAAGCAAAGGCCCCATCATGACACTGTATGTCTGAATGGTATGTGTTGAAATGGAGGCAACCCTTTGATTGCTGAGTGGCTTCATTATTGCCTTATGCTTGCACTTAAAATTTACTCATGCATTTATGGTTCACCAAACTATAATTGAGCACTTGATTTGAATTAATGACATTAAGGACATTGAGAGTACAAAAATTCATGATCCTGAGACTACCCATCAAGCATTCTGTCTGTAATTATAGAGTTAGGGAAAACAGAGGGACATTGGGTTTGTGATCTGGCTGCCTACGGCTAACTGGAAAGGTTTAACAAGTCTGGCCTTTGGTTAATGAAAGAAAAATAATATCCATGTCCCAGGATTGTTGGTGGATTAAATTGTATAGCTTTCAAAATATCGTTAAAGGATAGTTTACAGAAATGAGGGTTCAATTATGAAACATTCCAGGTGGTTTCTATTTTAACTTGAAACACACCTTTTTCCCTTCAAGGAAATAAAAAGGCTGGAGCAACCAAGTACTACAGACAAGAGAAAAGCCTCACTGCCAGAACCCAGTTCCACTAGGCCAGCCTCATAAGAGGGAAGAATCACATCCCTGCTTCTTTCTAACCCAACCCAGCACAAGCCCAGGTCCAGAGCTGACCACAGTGATGACCCCTCACTAGTGACCCAGACACTGAAACACTGGAGATAAAAAGAAGGGACAGCAGCCTCCAGCCCTAGAACTTTGACAATGCTAACAGCACCCACAAGGACCATTCTGAAGATATAGTGTGGTGGGGGTGGAGCTCATCTGGGTACTTCTTTCAGCAAACATGACCCTAATACCAGCTCTTGCCTGTAGGAATGAAGCCAGTCACCTACCCTTGTGGGTTCAGAAGAAGACAAATGGTCTAGGAGTGGATTACACCAGGGTAGCTGGGTTCCAGAATGATTATGCTGGGTACAGTCAGGAACTGCTCTCTTTCTGACATCTTATTATTCCTAGAACCACACACTACTCTCCCATTTTGCTGTCATGAGGGAGAGCCTGTTGCCTGCTCTAGTGGTTTGAATAAAATGTTCCTCATTGGCTAATGTGTTTTGAAGACTTGGTCCTCCGCTGGTGGTCATTTGGGGGTGGAGCCTTGCTGGAAGAGGCGGGTCACTGCAGACAAACTTAAGGTTTATTAGTCTAGCCCACTGGGTGTTTGCTAGCTAGCTCACTCTTGCTGCTTCCTCCCAGCTGCTTTGGCAAGATGTGAGGCTCAGCTTCTGCTCTGCCCTACTTTCTCCACTATGATGAAACTACCCCGCAAAACCCTTCTCTCCCATAAGCTACTTTTGGTTGAGTGTTTTGTCCTACCAACCAGATGATAACTGCTACACATGTGCAGAACTGCCAGCCTGGTTTTGAGTGTCTCCTTATGCCAGACACCTAGCTGGATTTAGATCTATGCCATCTCTAACCTCTTCATAGTAAATGTTATTATCACCATTTTAATATTTTATTTTTATTTATTTATTTATTTATTTGACAGAGAAAGAGGGAGAGAGAGAGAAAAAGAGAGAGAGAGAACAGGCATGCCAGGGCCTCCAGCCACTGCAACCGAACTCCAAATGCATGCGCCCCCTTGTGTATCTGGCTAATGTGGGTCCTGGGGAATCAAACCTGAATCCATTGACTTTGTAGGCAAATGCCTTAACCACTAAGCCATCCTTCCAGCCCTATTATCACCATTTTATAGACAAGGAACCCAAATTCAGAGAAAAGACCCAGACATTTTGCTTCCAGCTTCCACCTTGTAGGTGCTCAGTTATTATGGAATAGATTTTGAGTGACTCAGAGGTCTGTTTCCCTCTTCACAGTACTCAAGTGCCGCAAACACAGGCCCTTACAGTTTTCATAGCTTTTACTTTGTCATCTCCTAGGGAGGGAATGGAATGTGGATTGTACCCTGGGGAATTGCAGGAAATACTTCTCGATAACTCCCTCTTTTATGGTATGTGTGCTCACATGTGTGTGAATGCACACAGGCATATATCTGTCTTGCTGCTTGAATTACCATGGCACAGAGGGGACAGATATTTATTTACCACAGATAGAAACAGAACAAAACATTCTTCTACAGTGTTTTTATCATTTCATGTCTTCCTGTCCAGAGACCTGTCCAGAATGAAGTCAGAAGGTGGTTCCTTGTAAACACCATGACTGTGGGGAATGCTTTATCTTAACTTGTGCTTGTCTTGTGCTGTTTTCCTCCCTAACCAGCTCAAGTGGTTTGACAGTGAACGGCATCTTTCAGTGTTCATAGCATCCATACGCACTCCTGTGGGGGCTCATTAAGCATCATTGCTCCTGTAGCTCTGAGTGTGATGGTGTGGGAGCCGGGTGGGATGAAAAAGCAGTGGAGGAGCTCTGCTTTCCGAATCAAAAGCACTTTCATTCGTAACCTGTATTTTTCAGAAGGCACCAGCCTTGGAAGGTTTGGGGAAGCAACAGGAACAAGAAATTCTTTTATTTTTATTTTTATTTATTTATTAGCAACAGACAGAGAGAGAAAGAGGGAAAGAGAGACGCATGGGGGGGGGGAGAGAATGGGCACACTGGGGCCTCTAGCCACTGTAAACGAACTCCAGATGTATGTGCCACCTTGTGCATTGGGCTTATGTGGGTCCTAGGGAATTGAGCCTCGAACCAGGGTCCTTAGGCTTCGCAGGCAAGTGCTTAACCATTAAGCCGTCTCTTCAAGGAACAAGAAATTCTAACAAAAGAGTGTCTGTCTGATTTGACCCTTCCAGATGAATCATGGGAAATTCCAGGCCACTCTCAGGCCTCCTGGAATGGTGGAGAGAATCCTGGAAAATATTTCTACATGGGCCTAGATTTCCAACTTCAACTAAGACGGGGAGCTGCTGCCCTCCACTTTTTTTGGAAGTACATGCATAGATGTTATATTTTGATATTTAGAATCAGGTGGCCATGGTTACTCCACTGTCACTCACACAATAATGGATCTAGGGATCTCAGGTGCTTGACCTGAGGGGCTTTTCTAGCATGTAACTGCTACAGCCAATGCCAGTAGCCTTCAGGCTGACCTGAGGAACTTAGCCACACCTCACTTCTGTTACAGGTTACAGAGCCACATGCCTTGCCTGTGTCTTACAACACTTGAGACCTTCTTCTTGTCCTTTTCCCTCTCTCTCCTTCTCCTCCTTCTCCTTCTCCTTCTCCTTCTCCTCCTCCTCCTCCTCCTCCTCCTCCTCCTTCTTCTTCTTCTTTTGTTTAATTGCTCTCCACTTTATTTTTTAAATTTTTTAAAATTTATTTATTTTTTATTGACAACTTCCTTAATTGTAGACAATATCCCATGGTACTTCCCTCCCTCCCCCCACTTTTCCCTTTGAAACTTCACTCTCCATTATATCCCCTCTCCCTCTCAATCAGTCTCTCTTTTCATTTTGATGTCATGATCTTTTCCTTTTATTATGATGGTCTTGGGTAGGTAGTGTCAAGCACTGTGAGTTCATGGATATCCAGGCCATTTTGTGTCTGGAGGGGCACATTGTAAGGAGTCCTACTCTTCCTTTGTCTCTTACCTTCTTTCTGCCCCCTCTTCTGCAATGAACCCTGAGCCTTGGAAGGTGTGTTAGAAATATTTCAGTGCTGAGCACTCCTCTGCCTCTTCTTCTCAGCACCATGGTGCCTTCTGAGTCATCCCAAGGTTGCCACCATCTAAAAAGAGAAGCTTCACTAACCAAAAGTGAGAGTAGCATTGATATATAGGTGTGGACATTAAGAGAAGTGCTTACTGGAAGTTTGGTGAGCATAGTATATACATTTAGTGAGATACCAGCAGACATTACACCCCTAGGGCTCGTGACTACCCCTGTAGTAGGTTTTCAGTATCAAGCATGTATTCCTTCCCATGGAGTGGGCCTCCAGTCCAATTAGAGAGCAGTGGTTTCCCCCATAACAGACATGCCACTATTGCACCTGTTGGCTCATTTGGCCTGTCTGGCCAAGTTTGAAGCTTGCAGTGTTCACTGTTGAGTATCTTCACTGGTGTTTTCTCTCTCCCATTGAACTGCATGCAGTGTAGCTTTTTCCAGCTTTCTGTCAGCTGGGACCAACTTCTTATCAGACACTTCCTCTCAGGGCTCTGGTCCTCGTCTCTGGAGGCAGCTAAAGCCAGAGGGAAATATGAGCAATATAAACCTTGTTAACCTCAAGATCTCCCCACATCTCTGACAATAACCCATCATCCTTGGAGAGTTCTCACACTTTCACCTATTTTTACTAAATGTATTCCCATGTGGTGGTTTGTATCAGATATCCCCCATAAACTCAAGTGTTCTGAATGCTTAATCCTCATCTGGTAGTAATTTGGAAGGTAGAGCTTTGCTGGTGCTGGTGGTGTTGATTCTACAGACAGGCTTAGGGATGTTTATTGCCTTGCCAAACCTCCACTCACCCTCCTGCTATGGCAAGGAGGTGACATCCAGCCTACATTCTACCCTCTTTTCCCTAACATCCTAAGCTTCCCCTCAAAACTGTAAGCCAAAATAAAACCTTTCCTCCTATCAGCTGCATTTGGTTGGGTGTTCTGTCCCAGGCATAAGAAGGTCCCATGTTTCCTCCGGCAGATAATGCCCTGAAAGTCGGGACTGTGCTGCTGGTCCTCAGATATGGTGTAGACCAAAGGGATTTTCAGTAGCCTTCCATACCCTAGGTGTGACTCTCAACCCTTCTTGGTCACTTGAAACAGTGAAGTCTAATGCACATCTGTGAACCTGTGGCCCACTCAATGTCACTCCCCACTCCACATCTGTGTCACAGGAAGGTTGGTAATTTTCAGGTCATATCATAGGACTCCTTTTTAGATAGTTATTTTATTCCTCAGGTTTTATTTTAAAAGACAATCTTTAAATTGTTCAATTAATCAATCCTTGCTATTAAAGCCATTGGAGTGGCTTAAGTATTTTACTTTAAGCACACATGAAGTGAAGGGTTAGGCTACCTACTCCATTTATGAAAGAGTGGCTGAAGAAGTGACAACCTGGCCATCAGCCAGGATGGAGCAGTACATTCAAGCCTCCTCCTTAGCTTTGCAATGGACTCTAGATCACAAATTTCTAAACTAAAATTTTCCCTAAGGTCTACATAAAGGGGCTGGTGGAATTTTCATTGAGGCCAAAGTAAAAACTTGGGGTGATATAAATATTTTTGAGACCTTTATTAAAGCCATGTTAGGGACTCTACAGAAATCAAAATCTATTTTTTTTTTTTTTTTTTTTTGGAGAGAGACAGAGAGAAAGGGAGAGGAAGATAGATAGAGATGGGCACACTAGCAGTGTCTCAGCTCCTGCGGACGAAATCCAGATGAATGAGCCCCCTTGTGGTCAAATGAGGCATTGTGCCCTTGTGTCACTGCATCTGGCTAAATGTGGGACCTGGAGATTGGAACCGCTGGAGATTGGAACCAGCGTTCTTGGGTTTAGGAGGCAGGAGCCTTAACTGCTAAGCCATCTCTCCAGCCCCAAAATCTAAATTTTGATTGCCTTTTTTTTTTTTTTTGGTCTTCTGAGGCATGGTCTCACTCTAGCTCAGGCTGACCTGGAATTCACTATGTAGTCTCAGGTGGCCTCTAACTCATGGCACTACTCCTACCTCTGCCTCCTGAGTGCTGGGATTGAAGGTGTGTGCCATCATGCCCAGCTTAAATTTTGATTGCTTTTTATACAACCTTGATATCACAGAAAAGAAGGAAGGAAGGACGAAAGAATAGAAAAAAAAGAAAGAAAAAGAGAGAGGAAAATGTATTTAGATTGTCTTCTATTAATTGAAGTTTGTGTTTTAGTTTGGGAATTTTAATGAGTCTACTTAAATTGGTGAAATATGTAAATTAAGTAGCTAGAATCTTGAATTCATAATCTTAGTTGTTATAATGTGGCTAATCTTGGTTAAGCTAGTAATGTGTTGCCTAGACAAAGACAATTTAATCTTCTTATGTTTTATCCCAAAGGAGAAGATTATGCATATATAATAAGAAAAATCCTCATTAATAACTAAACCAGGGGTCCTCACATTTCATAATAGTATGAACTTTTCCTAAAGTCATTCATAGATTCCAGCAGGTCTGTTAAAATGAATCTTGCCTATTAATTTTGGATCTTGAAATAAGGGCGTAGAAATGAGTTGTAATATCTTTCATAAGCCTTTTTAAGTTCATTTAACTTGTTTTTGTTAAACTAAGTGGAGATGCCCTAATCATCACAGTTACCACAGGGCCTACATGGTGGAAGCTTTGTAAGGCAGTAGAACACAGGTCACAGGTCACTCAGAGCCAGACCCAGCAAGCAGGAGTGCCCTGACCAATAGCTGTTTATAAACAAACATAAGCTCTGACACTGCTTGCTAGAGTCATTTCATTAAATCATTGTTTTAAATAATTTATGCAACTGAATTGTGCTTGCCTGGAAGAGGAATTGATGTTGAGATAGTATTTGACTGCCATTCCTCGTAGTGACCATCTTCAGGGTGGGACAAGAGACAGAACCTGGCCATGGCCCAAGTCTAGCTGAGTTCCTTGGTCAGCATCTTGCCTTGTTTAAATGCTCCATTTCTAGCCTACACTGAAATCAACTATTTCATCTGCTGCTGAACCAAAGCAACCCAAATCCCTTCCCAGAAAAACTGATCAATGAGGAGCATCAGAAGAGAAGTAGGCTGGTCTCCAATAGCACCTTCCAGAGAAATTTCAAAAGAGAATTTTCAACCTTCCGCTTTTACTGGCATGGATTTTAAAGCACCACCCATATGGTTTAGGTCTAAAATATTCCCCACAGGGTCGTGTGTTGAACTACTGCTTGCCAGCTGTGATATTATTTTGAGATGTTCTGGAAACTATAGAAGGTTGGGCCTAAGTGGAAGAGATAGGTCATTGGGGGTAGGTTGGTATGGGTATCTTTTTATTTATTTATCTATTTGCAAGCAGAGACACAGAGAGAGAGAGACAAAGAGAATGGGCATGCCAGGACCTCTAGCTGCTACAAAATCCAGATGCATGTGGTACTTTGTTCATCTGGCTTTATGTGGGTACTGGGGAATCAAACCTAGGTTGTTAGGCTTTACAGATGAGCACCTTAACCAGCTGAGCCATCTTTTCAGCCCGTGTTGTGGATATCTTATAGCTGCTCTCTTCCTTTCTTACTCTCTCAGCTTCCTGTCCACCATAATGAGGATAGCTTCTGCCTCATGCTCTCACAGGTAAGATGTTCTGCCCAAACCCATGAATTAAGCAACCATGGGCTGAACACTCTGAAACAGTGAGCTAAAATAAGTCCTTCCTCTCTGGGGTTGTTTCTGCCAAGTTTTTATTTTTTTCAACAACAATGAAAAAAAAACAACTAACTCACACTTGAATTATTTGCTGCCCCAAAACACAATCCTACCAGTTACTTCAATGTTGGAACTTTGATCTCTAAGAAACAAATATGACTTCTGTCCTCTGTTACATACATACTTATTTTAAAAGGCAAGACTAAATTGGAGGAGAGCAGAAAGTATAGAACATGATTTGTCTCTAGATCTCTTTTCAGTGGGGCCTTACCAGGGCTCTGTGTAATACACATGCACTGTGTCCTGTGAGTCGTAGTCCCACTCAGTTTTGTCTAGTTGGGGCTAAGTTTCAACTTCCCTGGTCTGAGGTTGTGTTGTTTCCTTCGCCATGACACTTGACCTGACCATTGCATTTCAAATGGTAGAGTCATCTGTCCACATCACCAGTGCCCTGACCTCATGAGCTTTTTCTTCTTCTAATGACATGTTCACTCTATCACTCTTTTACTTATATGACCATTTCTTAAAATAATTTTAATGCATGAATATACTGTAATTTGAATATATTCTCATCTCATTATCCTCTTTTGTCCCCTTCCCTCACCCCTGTTCCACTGAGCACACTCTTCTTTCCACGTGGTCCTTCTTCTCTTTGGATCTCGCATTTTTTTTTGTCTTCCGCTATCCTCTATGTCAGAGTGTTGATGGGATCAAAGTTGTGTAGGTCTTGTGGGGTAACAACAGATGCTGTGAGGTCATGAATGCATCAGTCAGTTCATGTCTAGATGACAATTCTCTGAAGTATGGCTTTCCTACTCTGTGGCGCTTACATTGTTTCTGCTCCCTCTGCCTTTTCTGCAACGTTCCCTAAGCCTTAGAGAGCATTGCAGAGATGTCGCATATAGAGCTGAGCTCTCAACAGCCTCTTCTTTTCAGCTATGTTGAGTTTTGAGTCTCTTCAGTGTGTATCTACCACCATCTCCATAGTGAAACTTCTCTTGGGTAGTAGTGACAACAGCACTGTCATGTGACCATTTAATTCAAACATACCTGTTTTTATAATTACACTTATTTTTTTTTCCAGATTCCTATGTAAGAAGGCAAACTGTATATGCTGTGGGTCTTTTTCAGTCTGTCAGTGATGTATCTCTAACACTGAGAACTATGCTTTGCCCACACAGGTGTTTAACACACATTTGCTAAATGAATACCTGAGGCTCCTGCACCTGAATTCCCCATACAGAAATTACTTGTGGGGTTGCTACTTGCTTGAAGAAGGTCTTATATCTGTGCTAGTTCTGTTTTATCATCATTAAAAAACAGGCCATGGGTAAATTAGTAAAACTTCTAGAAGTTGCTCATCAGTTGTTAGACCTACACAAAGAGAGGTACAATGTCCAAAACAATTGACCATTTGACAATAGATCAAAACCCATTACTGTAAATAGATGTGGAACAGAAATTTCTGTGATGAAAATGTCTAAATCTAGCTAGTGGCCTATTTATTTTAAATTAGGTTCTGATTCAGAGAATCCTATTAGAGCAAAGTGATTTTAAATGATTCTTTAGTTTTCTCTTAAATGTGACTTAGCCTGCATATTGAGAAGATTTCAATTAAACAGTTTGATAAGAAATCTACATTTTCTAGACTTCGAGTTCATTTTAAACAAATGACTTTCCGTTATCAGACTCTAAATAAGGTCCATCCCTTCTTATAGTGTTACTAGTAGTGATGAAGGCAAGGCTTAAATTTTCAAGATTTGGGGGGCTGGAGAGATTGCTTGGTGGTTAAGGCACTTGTCTGCAAAGACTAAGGACCAGGTTTGATTCCCTAATATCAAAACAAGCCAGATGTACAAGGAGGTGCATGCACCTGGAGTTTGTTTGCAGTAGCTAGAGATCCCAGCACACCCATTCTCTGTCTATCTTCCTCTCTGTCTCTTTTAAATAAAAATAAATTTTAAAAATTTAAAAATATTTTTAAAATTCCAAAATTTTACTTGAAGTTGCTCTCAAAGGGCAAAAGTATACATTTAAAAAATTCAAAATGTTATTTAAAACACAAACCTACATTTTCTTTTTTGTTACTTTATAAATTTATTTGTATTAGATATGGGCATAGATAAGGTAGCATCCTTTCCCTCATCTCCACCCCTTTTCCAAAGAGGCCTTCTTGGTTGGGGTTGCAGATCAACCCAATGGGAATTGTGGGTCATGCATGTGGGGGAAGCAGTCAGTTATGGGGGAGAGGCAATGTCTTTGTGCATAATGTCCCAACTTGTGGCTCTAACAATCCTTCCGCCCCCCTCTTCCACAAAAGTCCCTGAGCCATGTTGGGTGAATTTTAGTCTACTTCAGTGATGGGCTCTTAGAAGCCTCCGGATTTCTGCTTTGGTAGGTGTTGAATGTCCTCAGTGTCTATCTCCTTCACCATTGCGCTGATGTCAGGTTCACCAAGAAAGCAGCACTCTTGCTCATTTCCCCATTCCTCTGTTGTTTCAACTGGTGCCAGGGTGAAGTACAATGGGTCATTTATCTCCTCATGTACTGCTCCCATCTGAATTTTCCAATGGAGATTTTCCAATGGAGAGTGAAGTCAGCACTGGTTAAATGGGATAACCATTTTTAATTTAGAGAGAATTTAAAGGGTGTAGACCCTCTTATAGCCAAGATTATTGGAATTTTGACACTGAAAAGCAAAATCATTATCTGGATATGATTCTGAATTGTTTCCCAGTTCCAGATATAGTTTCCTTTCCACTGAGCAGCAAGCCAGTCCAAGTTGGTTACCACCATGGCTGTGTGCCACTATTGCACTTATGTGAGCATCATGTCAGGTTGTTTGCTTCTGAGTAGCTTAGACTTTGAGTTGTTGGCCACTTTCCCCCAGTAGCTCTTGTAGCACCTTCCAGCACTAGATGAGCTAACTATCTGGGGACTGGCTCTCTTCCAGAATCCAACCAGGTCTCTCCATGGTCCGTGCTGATAGCTATGGTGTCTTCAACAATAGGGTCTTACCATTAAACTCTGGTGGATAATCAAGTGCTCTGACAGAAGTCTGCCTTATTTGTTTTGGGAGACCTTGTAGGTCTCTTCAATCAACAGCTTGTGGATGTTAACTGTGTCCTGGTACAGGGAATTACAGTCCGGTGCCAAAGGAAAAGAAAAAGACAGAAAAAAAAAGAGAAACAGAAGAAATTTAAAGTTATGCTTCATCTCACCCTCTCCATGGCCCTTTGATTCAGGTGCTCCTCTTATGGTCCTTTTGAGGGTTTAACCTCTTATTCTAACTTCCAGGATATAGGTTTCTGTGGTACCAGTTCAATTTGGGTTCAGTTTTGTGTCCCCCTCCCCCTTCCCTTTTCCCCAAGCCCTACTATCCCTATTGTCCAAGCCTCGAGATACCATTCAGATATGCCAGCAACTCAGGCTGATCCCGATGAGTAAAACCATGCAATAATTGTCTTTCTGTGATTGTGTGAATTCACTTAATATGATCTGTTGCAAGTTTGACCATTTTTCTACAAATTTCATTTTTTCTTACTGCTGAGTAGAAATCCATCATGTTGATAAACCACATCTTGGTTATCCATTCATCTAATGATGGGCATCTGAGTTGATTCTAGTTCTTAGCTATTATCAATTGAGCAGCTATAAACATGGTTGAGCAAATATGTCTGAACTGAGACATGGAACTTTTATGGTAAATGCCCAGTAAGGAAATAACAGGGTCTGTTGGTAACTCTATATTCATCCTTTTCAGGAGTATCCATATTGATTTCCATAGTGGTTGTACCAGCTTATATTCCCACCAACAGTGAATGAGGGTTCCTATTTCTCTACGTCCTTGCCAACATTTGATTTTTCAATGTTTGCTATCCTTACTCAGGTAAGGTGCAATCTCATAGTTGTTTTAATTTTCATTTCATGAATGGTTAGGAATGTTGAACATTTTCTCAAGTGTGTGTTAGCCATTTGTAATTCTTTCTCTGAGAACTCCATATTCAGTTCTCTGCCCCACTTTTGGAGTGGGCCATTTGATGTTTTTATTGTTTAGCTTTTTGAGTTCTTTGTAGATTCTAGATATTAGGCTTCTGTTGGTGGAGGTATAGCTAGTGAAGATTTTCTCCCATTCAGTGGGTAATCTATTGGCCGTGCTTATGGTATGTTTGTCTGTGCAAAAGCTTTTTAGTTTCATTAAATCCCACTGGTTGAGTGGTTGTTTAATTTCCTGAGCTACTGGGGCCTTGTTCAGGAAGTCTTTCTCCAGTCCTATATTGTGACATGCCTTCTATTTTTTCTTCCAGTATTTGAAGAGTTTCAGATCTTATATTGAGGTCTTCAACCCATTTGGATTTGATTTTTGTGTATAGAGAAATGGGTGGGTCTAATTTTGTTTTTCTACATATGGTCATCCAATTTGTCCAACACCATTTGTTGAAGATGCTATCTTTTCTCCAGTCTACATTATTGGCACCTTTGTCAAAGATCAAGTAGCTGTAGTTACTTGATCTAAGGTCTGGGTCTTCAATTCTGTTCCATTGGTCTATGTTTCTGTTTTTATTCCAGTACTGTTCTGTTTATGTTAGTATGGCTTTGAAATATAGCTGTAGATCAGGTATGGTGATGCCTCCAGAGGTGTTTTTTTTTTTTTTTTTTTTGTTTTTGCTGAGGATATATTTGGATATCCAAGGTCTGCTGCCATCCCATATGAATTTTGAGATCAGTTTTTCAATCTCTGTAAAGAATGATGCTGGTATTTTTATTGGTATTGTGTTAAATCTGTATATTGCTTTTGATAGAATTGCCATTTTCACAATATTAATTCTACCTATCCAGGAGCATAGGAGGTCTTTCTATCTTCTCAAGTCCTCCTCAATTTCTTTCTTGAGTTTTTAAAAATGTTTTCATGATATAGGTCTTTCAACTCCTTGGTTGGTGTTATTCCAACGTATTTAATTTTTTGTTGCTATTGAAAAATGAGACAATCTCACTGATTTCTTTCTCTGTATATTTTTCCTTTGCATATAGAAAAGCTACTGATTTTTGTGCATTGATTTTGTATCCTGCCACATTACTGAGGGAATTAATCACCTTTAGAGTTGGAGATGGAGACTTTTGGATCACTTATATACATGATCATGTCATCTGCAAATAGGGATAACTTGACTTCTTCCTTTCCAATTTGAATCCCCTTTCTTTCTTTCTCCTCTCTTATTGCTTGGGCTACTACTTTTACTACTATGTTGAAGAGCAGTGGTGAGAGTGGGCACGCCCTGTCTTTTTCCCAATCTCAGTGGGAACTCCTTGGATCTTTCCCCACTAAGTATTATTTGGGCTTTAGGTGCTTTATATATAGCTTTTGTTGTGTTGAGATATAAACCCTCCATGCTTATTCTTTCCAGTGTTTTGATCATGAAATGGTGTTGTATTTTGTCAAAGGCCTTATCTGCATCAATTGAGATGATCATGTAGTGCTTTTTTGTTATTTTTTTAAAAAAATATTGGGAACTGTAATATATGAACATAATACAAGTTGGTCATAGTCCCACAAGGTTATCTTGTTTTGTCCCTTCTCCCTATCCCCATTCCAATGAGGGTCCTCCTCAGTGGGGATATTGCCAATCACTGTAGGTTCATAAATGCACTAGCCAGTTCCTGTGGGGAGAATAAAGCCTCACAGTATGCTTTTCTACACTGTGACTCTTATTTTCTTTGTGACCCCTCCCAGGAGCCTATTTTGGTGAGTTTTGAGCCTCTCTCAGTGTCCCTAGAGAAGGTTCTTTGGGTAGAAGTGAGAGCAGCACTCAGGCTTAAGCTGCCACTTCTTGAATTATGTTTAATTGGATCTGGAGGGTGTGATAGAGATGCCCTGTCCTGTGCTAGACACTTGCCTTTCTCTCCTTCTTATTCTGACTGGTCTTGGTTCTCCACAGTTTTTGCCATCATCTGTAAGAAGAAGATTATCTAACCAAGAGTGAAAGCAGCATGGATCAAAGGGGATAAATATATACATCTCCAAGGCTTTTAAAAAATATGTTATTTATTTATTAGACAAGGAGGGAGAGAGAGAGAGAGAGAGGGAAACTGTGCAAAGGCCGCTAGTTACTGCAAAAATATTCCAGACCTTGTGCATCTGGCTTTACGTGGGTACTGGGGAATTGAACCTAGGTCCTTACTCTTTGCAGGCAAGTGCCTTAACTACTGAGCTAGCTCTCCAGGCCCCTAGAAGGCTTTTTGATGGGAATAACCTCTCTATTTAGACAAATGATAGTGGAGATTTCCCTCCAGGGTCCATGAACTTCTAAGCCATAAGCTTCTGACTTGGTTCTCAATATCAGACATGAATTCTTTCCCACTGAGTGGGTGGGCCCCATTTAGTCAGAGAACAGTTGATAACTCCCATAAATATATGCCACTCTTGCACCAGTGGGTACATCTTATCTGTCTGATTGATTTTGCATCTTGAAGGATCCACTGCTTATTCTTTCTGTTGGTGATTTTTATCCCTTAGCAGCTCTCATAGCATTTTCCATTACTATGACAGCTAGCCAGCAGAAAGATGACTTCCATTGCAGTTCCAGCTTGATTTCTCAATGTCCCTTGACCTCAGCCTGTGGTATTTTCAGCAATAGGGTCTTTCTATCTAGTTATGGTGAGTAACCAAGTGCCTTGGTAATGGTCTGCATTATTTCAGGGACCTTTTGGGCCAGTAACTCACTGTGGGGGATAGTGACCCAATTCCAGCACTGGGATTTATCAGAAAAAGCCTATAATTTAGGGAAATCTTTCTCTACCCCAGTAGGATAATTCCACCCAAGCTCATTGGTTTTCTCTGTCTTTCTCTCTCTCTCTTAAAGATATATATATTGGTTTTGCAAGGTAGGGTCTTACTCTGGTCCAGGCTGACCTGGAATTAGCTATGTAGTCTCAGGGTGGCCTCGAACTCTTGGCAATCCTCCTACCTCTGCCTCCTGAGTGCTGGGATTAAAGGCGTGCACCACCACACCCAGCAGGGAGTTAAATAGTTTAATTAGCTAACAAAGAAGTAAATTTCTATAGTACTACCTTGTGTATCCCTCCCTTTTTGGTCCCTCCCTTTTCCCTGTCTCCCTTCCACTTGCCAGTCTACTATCTCCTCCTCTAATCCTTCCCCACTTCTCCTCTCTTTGAACCTCATTCTAGCTTCCTAACCACTACTACTATTGCTTACTACAACTTATAAACAAATCAACATATTCCATGTTAGGATCTGCATATGAGAGAGAGCAGGCCACATTATTTTCTAATAACATCGTTCACAGGTGAACATGATGAATCTGAGGGAAGTGTACATTAGCAATTCAAAGAAGTGTCATTTCAACATTGTTGTCATAGTTTTCCTTTTTAAAAATGTACTTTATTTATTTAAGAGAGAAAGAGTCAGAGAGAGAAAGAGAGAGAGAGAGAAAAAAAGAGGCAGAGAGAAAGAGAGAGAATGGACATGCCAGGGCCTCCAGCCACTGCAAGTGAACTCCAGACACCTGTGCCCCCTTGTTCATCTGGCTTATGTAGGTCCTGGGGCATCAAACTGGAGTCCATTGGCTTTGCAGGCAAATGCCTTAACCACTAAGCCATCTCTCCAGCCCACAGTTTTCCTTTTTTATTAAAAGTCTAATTTGTCTAAAAATCTCATTTTTCGGTCATTGTAATTTGTAACAACTTATTTGAACCACAAAGTCATGAAGATTGTATTTTCTAAAACAAAATCTCACAGAATCAGACATGCATGGATTAAAATCCTGAACTCACTCCTCCTTCCCAGTGAGTTTGACTTTAGCCATCCTCTCCAACTATTGCAAGACTCATTTTCTTCAGCCATGAAACAATCCCATTAATGCACACCTTACAGCATCACTAGACTTGCATTTGGAAACAATAAATCCTACTTCTTGCAGCCTATATACATTAAAGCATATTGTGCCATTTGTCATAATTATAATCATGATTGTTACTGTTTCTATCTGACCAATTTATTCATTTATAAATTTCATGGAGGTACAAAGCCTAAATCTCTCTCACTCTTTCTTTTTCTTCTTCTTTTTTGGGGGAGGTGGGTTTCCAAGGTAGGGTTTCACTCTCGCTCAAGCTGACCTGGAATTCACTATGTAGTCTCAGGGTGGCCTTGAACTCACAATGATCCTCCTACCTCTGCCTCTAAAGTGCTGGGATTAAAGGTGTGCACCACCACACCCGGTGTCTAAATCTCTTTTAATTGTGTTCAATCCATTGATTTTATTGGAAAATAATATGTGGAATCAGTGGTCATCTCCCCAAAATCCAGGTCACTGAATAACTGTTATAAGTCCTGATCCTTGCCTGGGATCCTGGAAATGATCTCAACTTTTTTTTTTTTTTTTTTTTTTTGAGAGAGAGAGAGAGAATGGGCACACCAGCAGCCTTCAGCCTCTGTGAACAACTCCAGATGCTTGCACCCCCTTGTGGGCAAGTGCTGCATTGTGCCCTTGCATCACTTTTGTGTCTGGCTAAACGTGGGACCTGGAGAATCGAATGGGTGTTCTTAGGCTTCACAGGCAGGCGCCTTAACCGCTAAGCCATCTCTCCAGCCCAATCTCAACTTCTTATACCCAAAGACCACCACTTGTCTTTGCTTGACAAAGTGATGTGCATTCCAGTTCCTAGCTACTATGGTTAAATTATGTCCCTCAAAAACATGGTGAAGGCCGGGCGTGGTGGTGCACGCCTTTAATCCCAGCACTCGGGAGGCAGAGGTAGGAGGATTGCCGTGAGTTTGAGGCCACCCTGAGACTACATAGCTAATTCCAGGTCAGCCTGGACCAGAGTGAGACCCTACCTTGAAAAACCAAAAAAAAAAAAAAAAAAATGTGGTGAAGGTCTAATCCTCAGTGTTTGTGACTGTGATCTTTAGAAACAGTCTTGGTAGGTGATCAGGTTAAGGTCCTAGTCCAATATGACTGGATCATTATAAAAGGGGACAATTTGAACACACACACACCCACATGTGTGTGTGTGTGTGTGAGAGAGAGAGAGAGAGAGAGAGAGAGAGGAGAGAGGGAGAGAAAGGGAGAGAATATGCCACATCATGTATCTACTTGTCAAAGGAATGGCAAAGATTGTGAGAAAATAACCACAATCTAGAAGATAAACATGGGAGAGAATTTCTACCATGGTCTTAAGACAGAAGCAAGCCTGCTAACACTGGGATCTGGAGCACCCAGCCTCCAGGACCATGGGCACTGCCTTTCTGTTATGTAAGCCACCCAGTTTGTACTGTGTTATGCAGCCCTATCAAAGGAATGCACCCACCTACCACACAGCACTGTGGGGGGGAGGAGGGATAGAGGCCATAAGTAGCTTCCAACATTCTTGCTCTATTGTATGCTCATGTGCTAGGTCTGTGAAGATACCCATAGTTTAAAAATGCACATTTCACTTGATATATGAAAATTGCCTGGCCACAGAGAAGAGAGATAAGAACCAAGAGGAAGAAGGAGAGAAAGGAGAAGGGATGCAGTGAACAGAGGAGACAGATGGGAAGAAGAGTCAGTTTAAAATGAGCAAACTATCTGAAATCCACTGAGAAGAGGGTAGTCTCAAACAGGATTGGACGTTCTTTGCCTTTCTCTGCTTGGCTCCAGGCATCTTCCCATCACCGAGACAATGATCCTTTTCTCTTTACCAAAAGCAAGAAAGCTTTAAGCGCTCGTCCTTCCCCTGTGCTGTATCAATGAGCCTCTGCGATTTGGTGGCAGTTAAGTGATTGCTACAGTGAGCCCCTCTGGCCAGCCTTAGCCTGCCAAGCACCAGGGGGAGCCTAAGGAGATTCATCATTTCCCACTTGTGTATCCCAGAGCAGACCCTGTGAGGCCCTTCCATGCCTAATGAGGCCAGCAGAGCCACCAGCTGTTGATATTTATCCTTGAATCAACCCAAGTAGCACTGGGAAGCATCCATCTGCCACACACACAAACATGCACTCTTTCTCTCTCTCTCTCTCTCTCTCTCTCACACACACACACACACATTTTGGACTTTTTTCTGTTCTTTTTCTTTGCATGAATGTTTGTGTAAAGTATATGTGTGGTGTAGCATGTACCATGTGTGTGCTGGACATGCAAAATCCCTATGAGAGAGCCTCATGTGAGTGCTTGTAGATGCCAAAGGAGAATGCTGGGTATCTTCTTTCACTCATCTGCCTATTTCTTTGAGATAGGGTCTCTTTCCTCAACCTGGAGATGCTATTCATCAACTAGCCCCAGCCATTCTCTAATCTCCATACTCCTGCATCCCACAGGGGTTACCAGGGTGTGTGACCATAACCAGCTTTTCATTGGGTTTTAGGGAGTCAAACTTGGTCATCCCTGGCCCAAACGGCCTCATGCTTCAGCGACTGGCACTTTTAACTACTGGACCATTTTCCTAGTACCCTTCTTTTTTTTTCTTTGATTATTTTGGTTGATATGAAAGTGTGTGTTTGTGGGGGTGGGAGGGGGTGCTGGGGATTGAACCCAAGGATGTGCACAGAGTAGGCAAATGGTTTATCACTGAACTAAATACAATCAGCATACAAATTTGGGATTGCTAAGCAATATAGTTACCAATAGTCACCCTTTTTTTTTTTTTTTTTTTTTTTTTTTGAGGCAAGCCCAACAGACTGGCCTTTTTTATGAAAGAGAGTGAAAGCTAGGGCAAGAGAGAGATAGAGAGAATTGGTGTGCCAGGGTCTCCAGCCACTGTAATTGAACTCCAGATGCATGCACCACCTTGTGCACATGTGTGACCTTGTACGCTTGCATCACCTTATGCATCTGGCTTAAGTGGGATCTAGGGAGTCAAACATTGGTCCTTAGGCTTCACAGGCAAGCACCTTAACTGCTAAGCCATCTCTCCAGCCCAGTCACTATTTGTGATTCATGTATGTCCCGCACTGTGCTAAGCCTTCTATGTGCTTTATTTACCAAGTATTCATTCAACAACAAATAAGAACCTATTATGTGAAAGTCACTGAGCCAAATGCTGAAGACAGTGACTAAGACAGATACAATCCTGCCCTAGGGCAGAAACTTTCTGTTTACCATCTTTTGGCTCCAATTTGGATGGGTGCAAAATCTCACTCAGCGTCTTTTGCAGCTTGGAGTTGTAAACCACACACTTGTGACCAAGAATATAAGAAGTTTTCCTATTAAAACTACTCAGGTATGGTATCCTTAATTCCATTTTCTTTCTTCCAGCCATAATTTTGATGTAATGGCTGGAGTTACCATTGCTATCTTAAACCCAACCATCAAAGACCCAGTAACATGGCTGAACTTCTCAGAACTGACCAGCACCCATTACTTCTGAACTGTTAAGTGGAATCAGTGAGTCTGTATTGCTATAAACCATGGGAACTGAGGTTCTCTGGTATTTGTAGGTAAATACACTGTCACACAGATGCACATGATAAAGATGATATCTATCTTTCTGGTCACCAGACATAGCCAATTTATCTCACAATAGTCATGCATGTAAGAATGTGACAACTGCTGTCAAAGAAGAACAGGACACTTGAAGCATATGCAATCAGCATATCCAACTCCAAAGTCCATGCCATCCGCAAATAGGCCTGGGTATAGTCCACACTCTTTTTAGAAAATACTTATTTATCTGCAAGCAGAGAGATAAGTGAGAGACAGACAAGAGAATGGGTGTGCCAGGGCCTCCAACTGCTGCAAACAAACTCCAGATGCACTTACCATTGTGCATCTGGCTTTACATGGGTACTAGGGAATTGAACTCAGGACATTAGGCTTTGCAGGCAAGTGCCTTAACCACTGAGATATCTCTCCCACCCCATATTCTGCCACTTACTGCTTGTATAATTTTGATCATGTTACTGAACCTTTCTTAATGTCACTTGCATCAATAACTTGTTAAATAGGATATAGAATGCTATCTTTCATAGGTTTGCCATGAGGATAAAGTAATGACCTACATGTAAGGTGAGTTCCTGATGCATAAAGTAAGGACTCAATAATAATCATCCTTTTGTGTAACAATGTTGCATATCATACACACACACACACACACACACAAATGGCTCCCAAGCCTTCCACATCCCCATTACAAGTCTTGTATAATTTCTTCCCTTAAGCATGTAGAACTTGTAAATAGGGCAGTACATCTCTTCTGCAATTACACTAACTAGTATGGCACAGGGAGATTATTCATGGTGGGCCCACCATAAACATATGCATCCTTTAAAAGTAGAGTATTTTCCCCCAGATGTTTATTGACAGAAAAGCCAGAGACATGTCACAGATAGTTTGAAAGAATAAGTAGCAGGGGGCTGCAGAGATGGCTTGATGGTTAAGATGCTTGCCTGCAAAGCCTAAGAACACATGTTTAAATCTCCAGGTCCCATGTAGCCAGATGTACAATGATGCAAGCATGCAATGTCACATATGCACACAAGGGGGCGCGTGGGTCTGGAGTTTGTTTGCAGCAGGTGAAGGCCCTGGCATGCCTGTTTTCTCTCTTTATCTCTGTCTCTCTCAAAATAAATCAACAGAAATGAATAAGTAGCAGGTATGTTATGAATTACTTCCAGAGGCCACATGGCAAGGAACTAAAGACTACCACTGCTAACTAAGTGTGGCTGCTGACTTACAGCTAGTAAGAAAATAGGGGCCTCATGCCACTCCTCAGCAGTAAACACTGTGCAAATAACATGTGAAAAATGTGCTTGGAAACCCATGCACCTTTGATGGGATGTCATCCTGGAGAGTTCTAAGCACAGAACAACCCACCTGACCTCAGCCTACAGAACTGTGGAATAACAAACTTGTGTTTTCTGTGTTATAATTTGATATGTAAGTACAAAAAATGAAAATAATTATGTATAACATAACATATTATGTAACATGGTATACTATAAAATGATAGTGAGTCAAACCATACTCTTATCTGCTTTCCCAAAGAGATAAAAAAATGCAAAATATTAGAGAATAATCTGAGGCACAGGGACTTAATTTCCCTCCCACATTTCAGTCTTGAAGTGAGCAGGGCAGGTGCAGAAGTAATTCCAATTTACATGATTCTTCCATTTTGATTCCCCAGTAAGGATGCTGCTTCTCATCTGTATGGCTAAAGATTGGACTCACATACCTCATGCCTTGTGTGTATGGTGAGGGGAGATCAAGGAGAAAGCAAGAGAGAGAGAGAGAGAGAGAGAGAGAGAGAATGAATTTCATATTAATTTCATGTTCAGTCACTGATTGAAGAGTGATGTTCACCCTTTGTATTCACATCTACTTTTGAGAACTTGGTCTTCTGCCCATGCCTAATCTCAAAGGAATCAGGGTATTTATTCCCATCTCAGTGATGCTACAAACAGCCAGAAAAAGAAGAAAATGGATTTGTTCAAATTGGTCATTTTTATCTCAAAGGTTATGAAATGATGTACTGTTCAATTATTCTCTCACTTTTCCTGCTGAACACTCTGTTTTGATTATTTTATGGGAGGCCAAATGTAATTGCAGAGGAGAGACCTACAATTTTGTAATGCTGAGTCACTTATTCATGAGGCAATGCTCACCTCTGCCTGGAATAGAGGTAACCTGAGGACTGTTGTGCTTGCTGTAATGATTGCAGTTTATAAATTCATAATCAAATGTGCTTTCCTTAGTCCACAAATACGTTCCTAACCATAGGTTTTCTCCATCTACCTATCTTCACCTGTGATATGGCACTAGGGGATGGCTGCTAATGCAAGAGCAGAATTCCGGGTCCTTCCTAATCACAACCTGGCTTGTCCACACATTGACCTTTTCTCCTTTAGACGATTATAGGAGAAGGTGTTTTCTAGGGTGTGGGCCAGTGCTACTGACAGATGTGCACAGTGGTGAGCATGGTCATGAGGTCAGCATCAGGTTTTCTTTGAGGATGAGGTTGACCAAAATGCCCCAGTTCAGAGATGCTCACAAAGACTTTAAGAAGATGGTGTTTTGCATGGATACTGGTTACATAAATTCATTGTTAACTGTATAGTTGTTCAATAAGTGCTTACTGGCATCAATATTATATGCATATAAGATTATTCATTTTCAGAGCAAAGGAAATTCTCACAGATTTTCAAAATCCCCACCACAGCATGATATTGATTATTGCTTTCCTTGGTGTAGTAATTACTTTTTCATTGCTGGGACAAAACACCTGACCAGAATGAGCTAATGGAAGAAAAGGGCTTCTTGCCAGCTTGCAGTTTCAAGGGAAATTTTCAACATGGCAGGAAAAGCATGGTATGAGCAGGAGGTTGGCTCACACCATCACATATCAGCAGGGAGGAAGCAGCAACAGTGACCTGGCAAATGGGGCTGGATTATAAATCCCAAGGCCACTCCGAGTGACATACCTCTTCCAAAGCTTCACCTGGCAGAAGTTCCACCAGCAGGTAATGCAGTATGTGGCTTAATCACAAACACCTGATGCATCAGGGGACATTTTCTATTCAAAGAACCATACTTGGCTTCAAAGGAATTTTTCAAAACACATATTATTTTAAGTGTATATAACTCTGTTTCATTTCCTCCATAAAAGTTGCTTTTGTTTGAGCTCTGGGATGGTGATACCACAAAGCCTTGGGGGGAAAGTCTGCCTTTTGATAGAATTTCTATGGAGAACCAAAAAGTTCCTGGAAAAGATAACATCTTTTATAAAGGAACTCAGAACATCTTCAGAAAATGATAAACTCCTTTTCTTACTCTGTTCTACATATCCACAGCAAGGAACAATGTTTAGTTATCATTTTTCTTCCAGAAACATCTCTCAAGGAGCAGAATCTATTTCATTTCAAGCTAACCTGCCATAATAAGTGGTCTCATACATCAGAGTTAATCCATTCCAAAGAAAAAGCTGGGTTTTGTAACTACTAAATGGGACATGATGGTGTCACCAGGGCATTGATAATCTTGTATAATTTTTCAGAGGATGGAGAATCTACTGCCCAGAAAACCTGAGAGGAATGAAGGATCAGACAAGATAAGGAAAAGCAAATGCTATGAAACCTTGCATTCTTACTGCTTCTCAGCATTTCTCAGTTCCTAAAACAAGGGATGGATCTATGTTTCATTAAGAAGTCATTAGTCAGGCCAGAAGCATGGCCACCACCATGCCAGATACACAGAATAAAAAAGAAGGAATAAATTTTGAAAACATAAGTTGCAGCATGAACTAGAGGAACAGAACATGCTAGAAGAGTAGAACCAATAGAATATATATATATAACCATCTGTAGGATAAAGAGCCAGGGAAAGCAGTGAAACCAGTTTCTGCTCAGATTAAAAAACTGGAATCTGAGCCAGGTGTGGTGTGCATGCCTTTAATTCAAGCACTCAGGAGACAGAGGTAGGAGGATCACTGTGAGTTCGAGGCCACATAGTGAATTCCATACCCTGAGACTACATAGTGAATTCCATGTCAGCCTGGACTAGAGTGAGACCCTACCTCGAAAAACAACAACAACAACAATAACAAAACTGGAAGCTTCAGAACAAAAGAACAAAGGGGCCCAATGATGTAGGCCCAGTCCAAGGTTGAAGGCTCTTAGCTACCTGGAGAGTTATTGATGGGAGTCTATGTTGGAAGGCTGAATACACTGGATTCAGATGTTGATGGGTGAGGACAGCAGCAATAGCCACAACTGTTAGGAAAGGATGCATTTTCCTGCTCTCGATGGGTGTCTTCCTCCTTTTTCCACTTTCGTTCCCTGCAGAGCTCCAGCCCATTGGATTTCAGGCAGGTCTTTCCCCTCTGTTGTCCTTTAGTTATATGTTGATCATGGGGAAATTCCCCACAAACACACTCAGAAGTATGCTTTACTAATTTCTTAGCACCTCATTCAGAACTCTAATGTGCTTCTGAGGTAGACTGCTTTAGTACTAAACCAACCGACTCTATCTTGAGTTTGCATGGCCATATCTAACCTTCTTACCCTGTTCATAGCGTTTCATCTCAGACGTTCCCAAGAAGTTCATGGGAATAAATAATAATAGGAGCCCTGTTAGTGAGAGCATGTGAACTCACTGACTCATCACAGCAACCCTAAAAACTAACTTCTATTATAAGCTCCATTTTACAGATGAGGCTCAGAATGGTTGTGATTCTCAAGTGTACACCACAGCAAGAGACAGAATCACTACTATGATCCTAGACCATCTATCTGCCTCTAGATCCAGGTGCTAAACCAATCATTATATTGACTCAGTGGTGTTGGAGAATTTAAGTGATCAGAAAGCAGTAGTGCTAGGACTAAGATCTATTTGTCCCATTCTCTCTTATTCAACATCCTAATATTTGGAATGCAAAGGCTGCATGCTCCAAGCCAACTTCTGAGCCTGGTCTACACTGCCTATGGTTTCCTCCACTGTAGATGCTCAGAAATCAACCTTCCTCCAAGGTCATATGCAGGATGTAAAGCCTTTAATTTCCTGCAAGTTGACATTTTACTGTTTCATAGTCCTCAAGCCTCCTGTGGCTTTTTAAAGAGTGATTTCAGATATCCACTTTCTACAGCTCTAAGAACAATTCATTTCAATCTTGGGACATTGCCCAGAAGTCAGGAAAACTAGCATGATGCTCTGAGTCTGGCTTTTCATTCTGTTGACAAGCCTCAACTCCTAAGTAAGTAAGAAGTGGGAAAACTATTGGTAGTCCAGATGATATATATACTTTTAAACCAGGTATTTTGTCCTGGAAATACAAAAGATCCGCATAACTGATGCTTTTCTTTATTCATGTGAATGTTTTAAGGTCATGTAAACAGCGGGGAAACGTGGCTTATAGGTTTTATCACTGTTTAAATAATGATAGAACAAACCCATTCTGTCTAACTATAATAAAAATTGTTCAATAAATAAATAATTCTAAAATAATTCTGATGAGTCTAGGAAAAAAGTTTAATTCTTTGCACAAGAGAATGGCTTCTGAAGACTAGTATTTGGAATGAATCTATACTCATCTTCTGGTAACCCCAAAAGTATTTATAATTGATTGCCACATGCAGTGGAAATATCTGCAGCAACTTATCTTGAAATGAACAAAATTACAGCATTTTCTTGAAGATTTATTTTTGATGACTATTGATCATAGTCTGTCCTTAAAAAATATAAAAAGGGTTACTGAGCTGAACATTTATTTTTCCTCTAGTTGCTTAAATTCTGTATCATTATCAATGGAAAATCACCACTAGCCAAAGTTTGGAATTGTCAATAATTAAACGAAAGGCTTAAAACTAAGTTTAACAATGGAGATGTAGTCTAATAAACACTAGTGAAATAATCCTTTACAAAATATTTGTAAAATCTAATGGCTCAAAGTTACCAATAAGCTTAGAGATTTATTCTGATTAAAAGTAATTTTATAGTGGCAAAAATGGAATACTTAATTTACAAAATAAATTTTCTTTAAAATTATCAATATATTTTCCAGATGTCTCTCATATGCTGCTATAAAATGGGATGTAATGAAGAAATGAGCTCTCATTTTGTGAACAATGTTTTTAAATTCAGGAATAGTATTAAAAAGCAAAAATATTTTTATAATAGATACATTAAAATATTTTGCAATCTGTTGTCTTCCAACATTATGTGCCGCTATCCACATATGCTAAAGCTCATGTAAGCAGAGCCACCCCTCAAGCTGGTCTGCTCATTATGGACTGTTGAGAAAAATAAACTCAGGACATACCACATTATTCTCAATCCCCTGTAATTTCAGATCCCTGAAAAAGCTCCATGAACTCTTCCTAACATGATGATGCAGCTAATATCTTTAGAATAACGTCCTTACCCCAGCCCAAAGGAATCACCATTTTATTAAGTATATGTCCTTAAGGCTACTTGCTTCTTGGTAGCATTGAAACTCATAGAACAGAGAAACAAACAAGTTATTTGGACAGCATAGTCTCCACAGGAAACTCTCAACCAGCTAGCTCCCTTATTTACATCATGGTGGGAAGAGGTTACTATTAGGAAGACATTAGGCAAGGCATTGTAATATTTTGACTCATAAAATTTTGTAAAAACAACTCTTTTGTGATCAAGTTTAGGTAGATTCAGCACCTGACATTTTGGTGTGTGATATACAATTTTAAAAGCCTCCTGAGATCCTGAGATCTGCAGTCCTGGCTTCCATTAAACTCTCCTGAGATCTGGAGATCTGTAATCCTGGTTTCCATTAAAGCCTCTGGAGATTCTGAGATCTGCAATCCTAGCTTCCCAGAATAAAATCCCAAGACCTCGACTGGCAAAAAAAAAAAAAAAGTTTAAAATTGGAGAGCTTGTTCGAGTTATTTATTTATTTATTTATTTTTTGGAGACAGACAGAGAGAGAGAGGAAGAGGAAGACAGAGATGGGTGCGCCAGCAGTGTCTCAGCTGCTGCAAACGAAATCCAGATGTGTGTGCCCCCTTGTGGTCAAGTGCGGCATTGCGCCCTTTGCGTCACTGCATCTGGCTAAACGTGGGACCTGGAGATTGGAACCGCTGGAGTTGGAACCGCTGGAGATTGGAACCAGCGTTCCTAGGCTTAGGAGGCAGGCACCTTAACCGCTAAGCCATCTCTCCAGCCCTGTTCGAGTTACTTTAATATTATATTACAGAGTTGCCTTTAACTTCCTTTTCAACAGTATTAATTAAAGAAATTCTTATATACCTACAAAATAAACACTCTTAAATGATGGAAAACTTGCTTAATGTTAGTGAGCTGGGAAGAAATAAAACCAGAATTTAACTCACATTAGTTTGCCTCCCGAGTCCAGGCTTTCTACCAACTCTTCCCTCTTCCTCCTGTGTTTTGCTGGTTTCCTCAACAGCTTCCTGAGCAAGGGGATGAGTGTTTAAGGCATGCTGGGAGAGATGCTAAGATGAGAACAACACCAAGCAGACAGATAGTGTTTGTTAAAGGACCTTCTGAGAACCTGTCAGCTCAGTGAGTTAGGAGATAGAACGTGTGATGGAAAACTCAGACCAGTGTTCAAATTCTATCTCCATATACTTACCTAGATGTCTACTGTCTGGATCAGGAAAGTCCTAGGAAGCCACATAATCAATGGACTTTCCACTGAGTATCTGGTACGGCTACTGCCCTCCTGGCTGTGTTTTCCTGACTCTGGTCTCCGTGTTAATTCTATCTTCAGTGTCAGCCCTCTTATTGTTACTACATTGGTTATCTGTGTGCTCTGAGTCCTCTTGCAGTCCTACTTGACTCATCCTACCCTTAGCTTTCATTTTTGATCCTTCAACCCTCAAGTCAGGATTAGAACTGGACTTGCCTTGTCATATCTCCTAATTAGGATTGCGATTGCTCCCTAGACATCTCCCAACTCTATTTTCAGACCTTTAACCTCATCCTTCTTTAAAATATTACTTATTTATTTATGAGAGAGAGAAAGAATGGGTACACCAGGGCCTTTAGCCACTGCAAATGAACTCCATACACATATGCCACCATGTGAATATGGCTTATGTGGCTTCTGGGGAATCAAACCTGAGTCCATAGGCTTCTCAGGCAAGCTCCTTAACTACTAAGTCATCTCTCCTGCCCTAACCTCACTTGTAAGCAGGAGCTTACTTTAGGCTTCTTGTCCCAGTGAGGAAAAACTACTAACAGGTGACATGGCTGTGCTCCCCAGATCTTTCCAGAAGTAGCTCTGAGCTCCTGCTGGTCTGCTATTTGCATCCCTGTGTTCACTTGGGATGTTCAGATGCCACCAGCCTCCATCACCACATTCCTCTCTATAGTGAGGAGGACAAAGTGAGGTTTTCCAAAGTAGAGACAACTGCCAGTCACCTGGTTAACATTTTCTTCCCATCCTTCTTTGTTCACCCAATGTCTGCATCTTAACAGATAACACTCTGTTTTCTTAAGGTTTCTTTTGCTGGGGTGAAGAGAAAGTGGGTTGAAAACATTATTCCAATCAAATAGAATAAATTCCAGTAGATAGAATACATCAAGTAAGAAATATAATCATCAGTGAATTCTTCAAAGCATTTCATTGTGAAAAAAATTTTTTGAGAGAGAGAAAGAGAGAGAATGGGCACACCAGGACCTTCATCCTGCTGTGAACTAACTTCAGATGCATGTGCCCCCTTGTGCACATGTGTAACATTGTGCACTTGCATCACTGTGTGTCTGGCTATGTGGCACCCGGAGATTTAAACATGAGTTCTTGGGCTTCACTGGCAAGTGCCTTAACTGCTAAGCCATCCCTCAAGCCCTCATTGTGAAAGATTTTAATCAAATACAGAAGTGCATAGGATAGTATAGTAACCTACCATGTAGCCATTCCTGACTTTCATAATGGTTCATTCATAGCAAGTCACATCTCATTTTATCCCATCCATATCTCCCATCTTCTGGATTATTTTAATACAAATCCTAGGTTTTTCTATCACTTTTCATTATTATTTTATTATATATGTTTAAAGATATTGTTGCAGTCAAGTTGTTCGTATTGGTGGCAGAAATCACTCAACCAAGAGCAACTTTTTGGGAAAAAAAAAAAAAAAAGGATTTATTTTGGCTTACAGACTCAAAGGGAAGCTCCATGATGGCAGGGGAAAATGATGGCATGAGCAGAGGGTGGATATCACCCCCTGTCCAACATAAGGTGGACAATAACAACAGAAGAGTGTGCCAAACACTGGCAAGGGGACACTGGCTATAACACCTCTAAGCCCGCCCCCAACAATACACTGCCTCCAGGAGGTGCCAATTTCCAAATCTCCATCAGCTGGGAACCTAGCATTCAGATCACCTAAGTTTATGGGGGACACCTGAATCAAACCACCACAGATATGGAGTATTTCTATTAAATAACCATGATACCATTGGTGTACCTAAGATTAATCACAATTCAGTATTATCAGATATTGTCAAATACTCAACTCCAGGTTGTTTACTAAAATAACATTTGTTTATAATTGTTTTGCTCAAATCATGAGCCCAGCAACATCACACATTAATGTTTCTAAAGTCAATATTTATGCAGCTTTTTATTTGTTTTTTTTTTTTTTTTTTTAACTAAGGCAGACAACCCTACGCAATTTTGTCCATTTGGGGTTTTTCTGATTGTATTTTTGTGTTGTTTTCTTCCCTTGTACTTCTTATAAAATTGATAGACCTTGAGGCTTTGGTAAGACTCCTATTCATTTTTTGTGAGACTATTTCATAGTGCATCACATGATAAAGCATTGTCTATGGCTACTTAGTTTTGTAATCTTTAACTTCATTAGTGAGTTCTGTGTTGCCAGCTCTGGCCATTCTTTATAAAGTTTCCCGTTAGGATTTTTGCCTAATGTTTATTGAGAGTTATCATCCAGATCACAAAATTCATTAGGGACTGTAAAATGTTAATATTTGAATTGTATTAATTATTTTACATTTATGAGGTACAAATTATTTAAAACACACACACACACCCAGAAAACAACAACAATAACAAAAAAATATCCCCTTTTCCTTTGTGAACTACAAGGTGAATCGGTAATATAGTTCCTCTGGGAAAGTGACTAAAATGCCTGGTCTGCTTCTTTTTGCCACCACCTTCTGGAAGTGAATAAATGAGGTATTTGTTGTGTTTGTTTGTTAGTTTGTTCGGTGTTTTTTTTTTTTTTTTTTTTTTTTTTTTGAGGCAAAGTATTGCTGCTATGTAACCCAGCTGCCCTTGAACTCACTGAAAAATTGACCTTGAACTGGCAGAAATCATCCAGCCTAATCCTACACCATGCTAGGAGTATAGGTGACACCACCATGCCTGGCTTGAATGTCTTTAAATACCATTATAAACATACGGTTTGTGTGTGTGTGTGTGCGCATGCGTGCGTGCATGTCTGGAGTGTGTTCATGAGTATGCACACATGTATATGGAAGCTAGAGAACAACCTCAAGTGTTTTTTTCCCCCTCTGGCAGTTGTCCCACTTAGACTAGACTGGCTTGCCTCCTCAGTGATGAAATTATATGCTCCAGCCACCATACTCTGTTTTTATTTTTTGTCCCTAAATTTATTTATTTATTTATTTATTTATTTATTTATTTATTTATTTATTTATGTGTGTGTGCATGAACAGGAGCACATGTGCCAGGTTCCCTTCTTGCTGCAAATGAATGCCCGTCTGCCTTTATAGTAGCCAGGGAATTGAACTTGGGCCAGCACTCTTTGTAAACAAGTACATTTAACCAGTGAGCAAACTTCCCAGCCCCTTTCTACAACCCCCTTGTTGGTGATCAAACTCAAAACTCGGGTTTTTATTCTTATATGGTAAACATGTCGCTAACTGAGCTCTCAGCCCCAAATCATTGTGGATATCAATACTCCTCTACAGATAGCATCTTTAGACTGTAAATATTTATAACTAAACATAGATTGTGGAAAGGCAAAGGTGGTATGCTAAACTAAACTGGGAAATTTTTAAAATACAAAAAGGACCATTGGCAAAGACCTGATTAAGCTACAATCAACTGGATTGGGGATGAGGTCTAGTGATAAAGCACAGCTTAGTTGTGGAAGGCTTCAGTCAGTCAATTCTCAGCATCCAACATCATGGTCAACAACAAAACCTGAAAAGGTTGAAGCAGAAGAGAAAGGACAGACTAGAGCAGCAGGTAGAAAAGAGAGTTGCTTATGAAGTGGAGGAAATTGGGTGAGGGATGGGCAGACTAAATTATGAGTGAGCACTGGGTGCCTTTAGGAACTAAAGAGATGGAGCTGGAGCAGAAGCCAGGGAGCAAACCTAGAACAAATGGATTGTGAGACAGCATGCCCAGCAGACAACATGGAACTTAGGTAGGAGTTTACAACAAACTAAGGAGAACTAACTCTACACTGATGAATTGTAAACAGTGTGTACCCTAAGATTAAGATTGCTCTCCTGTCACTCTGCATCCCTCTTAGACATTCACCCTCAGTGACGGTAGCAAAATAGCAAGGAGAGAGGCAAAATGGGGAAGAGGACAGCAAAAGGCCTTGGCTTCAAGAATATCATCTTTGGAGAAGAAATCTTTTCAATCAGCAATTCAAAGACTAAGAAATGTCTCTGGAGATCTTGCAGGGTCTGTATTACACCTTCAGAAAGCATCATCCATATCAATATTCTCTCATTCTTTCCTAGGTTGATATAACAATGGTTACTGCTTAACAATGATTAAAAAGATTTTTTACCATTAATTTTAAGGACAGGTTTAATAACAAGAAAGGTTATAGAGTGGAAAGGATCTTAAAGGTCATATAGTTATAATTTTAAATGAAAACATGAAACCAAAATTCTCATTCCATTTTTTTTTTAAGTTGGCATTAAGATGAACAAATTCAACAGAAGG
This sequence comes from Orientallactaga sibirica, assembly GCA_036365145.1. NCBI lineage: Eukaryota > Metazoa > Chordata > Mammalia > Rodentia > Dipodidae > Orientallactaga > Orientallactaga sibirica. Next base: position 36,741,348 of record JAEOAD010000012.1, on the reverse strand, counting down.
CCATGAAGCTCTCTTACCTCCTGGGCATAGAAGAAATAATAGCTTTATGAATGAGTTTTAGTATTAAACATGGCAAAAACAAACAAACATAACACAGCCATTGTAAATTTACCTTGTAAGGTGAATCATCATATCTTATGAAATTGGAGATTGCCTACTAAAAGGCCCTTAAAAAATAACTGGTTGTTTCAAACCAACCTGCAAAAGATTAATAGTGAGACAAGAACTCAGCAGAAATACAGAAGCTTAGAAAACAACAACAATGGAAAAACAAGTTAGGAAGTCAAACATGAATTTAGGTAAGATTACAATTCCTTGATATTTTTCTCTTTATTAAACGTAGCTTCGTTTGTCTCTCCTTGAACAAAAGAGAGAATTTTTATGATTTTAGAAGTGGCTTCTTTTCTGGGGGAGGGGTGGAGGGCTTCCTTTTGTCCTTCCTTTTATTGGATATACAACATTAAGACATAAAAAAACCAGAAAGCTCATCAAACCTGTATATTTCCACTTAAAGTATTGTGACCTTGTGTGACATGTATTATGAAAACATGTTTATACACTGTAATTTCAGCCTAACTTTTCAATACCCTGTTTCGAACTGCCTTCCAAAGTCATATTTAATGGTTAAAAATTCTAACTTGGCATTTGAAAGTCCTTTCACTTTCTTAACAAGGTTAATCTTCACCAGGCATCTCTAGTGTTGTAGGACAAGCTCACACTTGATATGGGAGCTCACTCTTTACCAATATTTCTCTCTAGATGTGCCATCCATTATTCTTTAAGACACGTCTTGATGAGATTCAGGAAACCGAAACATAAATCTGAAAATAAACATATGAATGTATAGGGAAAATTACTTTAAAAGCTTCTAGGGGAAAATAAGCTCCTCATATTATGTGTATGTATGTGAGTGTGTGTGTGTGTGTGTGTGTTCATTCCAGGAACTCAAATAACAATAAAAATATCAATTATTAGAATATTATTTTGAGACCATAAATACAGAATCCCATAATCAACATGTAAACACTTTGTTCTTAGGACCCTATTCGCCCTTATAATAGTTTCAAAGTGTAAGGAGAATATTCTGTCCAACACTGACAGGCTTATGTTGGATTGAATGATTGGTCCTTGCACTGTGTGCTGAAGACTAAGACACAAATGCTGAGCATTCTGGTCAAATAACACTAAGCTTCAAATTGTGGATGTCTTATTTTAATTTAAATACTTGTGTCTTTTGCAGGAAGGGCATTGGTTTTTCAAGACAGGCTCTCAATGTAGCCAAGGCTGGACTTAAACTTGTTATATGCTGAAGATCATCTTGAACTCTTGATTCTCCTGCCCCCACGTCCCCAGTACTGAACTTATCGGCATGCACCAAGATATGGCTCCGAATAACCATCTCTATTAATTGCCCCATGGGAATAGTGTCCTTCCATAGCAACATTTTTGAAGTCATTTTCACTTCTAAATAATATGACTTATATGTATAGGAAATATTTTAAGGTGTGATATACTTAAGGATTTGACTACAAAAACAATTGCATGAATATTGCCAGCCAAGTTTGCAAATGTATTTTACTCTTGCAGCCACAGTTCTGGAAACCAGAGTTACTCTGTAACTGTTCATACCCCTTGTGTGCTATCCTGACCAAGGCAACTAGCCTTCTTTTGAAATTGTGTACTCATAGCAAAGATAGTTATATTCTTTGTCTAAGAAAAGAGTATGTGGAAAAACTAACTGATCAGACTTAGATAAGAGCTCCTAATTGCTTCAGCTGGTCACCCTCTCTTTATCTTGGGGCATGAAACCACACAAAGGGATAGAATAGGGTGATGATGGTTTGGTGGTATGATGGTGATGAAGCGTGTGTGTGTCCTGAAAGATGACTGTATACTGGAGATAAGGTTGGTTAACCAGCCATGGTTCCCCATGGGTCAGTGTCACAGTCATTTCTGACCTCTTGCAGCACAACAGCAAGCATTAAAAGAAGTTAAGTTAGACATGCCATTCATTGCAAAGTCAAATGGACAGTCAGAACAAAAGCCCAAAAAACAAACTTTTGAACCATGAAACAAGTAACTCTCAGATGGTACTTCCTAGAGTCAGCTTATTCCAGCATTCACTGTAGGAAAAGAAACTTGTTCCCACAGAAGTAAGCAGAGGTTAGTGTCATCTCTGTAATTAGCTTCTTTTCCTCATACCTCAAGGTATGATATCAAAGCATTCCCAGACAGCAGTGACTCCCAGCAGACTTATCCCCAGTGTTGTTGTAGTGAATACGGTCATAATCACTTTGTCATAGCACTGGGTGTCATGTCACAATGTAGGGTTGGAGGTATGTACAAGGAAAAGAGGCAGGGACATCATGTTTCCCTTTCCTATCCTGGAGAGGTGGAACATGGGCTGTGGCACAGTCACCTTTTCTGGCCATAATTGTGGGTTCCTGGCCAGCAATGAATGGCTAGCTAATTCACAAAGCATGGACATGCATTCATCCCCTCCAGGCTGGATTCACTTCACCATCAACACAGCTCTTACAATGAAGAAGGCAAAGTCAGGAAAGGCAAGGTGGAATGGGTTCCTCCTCTGCTGATATTTCTCTCTTTGTCTCAGCAGTCACTAGGTCCAGTTGCTCACTGCATATGTTGAAGCTTTGGCAGACTAAGGACTGTGCTACATGACTGTGATTTCACATCAGCCTACACCAAGAAAGAGCTCTTAAGTAGATGCTGCATTGTTTCCTTTCATTATATTATTTCTTTTTACTTGATTCCTTTCTTTCCTTGCATCTGAATAGTATGCATTGTGTGGTACACAGTGTGTGTGATGTGGTGTGGTAGTGGTGATGATGATGATGTGTGTCTGTGTGTGTGTGTGTGTGTGTGGCACATGCATGTATGCATGTGTATGTGCTCATGTGGTAACTCTTGCCTGTGGTGTACTCTGTAGGCTTATCTGTAATGGCCAGAGGAGAATGTCAGGTGTCTTCCTCCATCACGCATCTGCCTGTTTTTCCTTGGAAAAAAAACAACAACCAGAAACTTACCACTTGTGAGTTCCAGTGATTATCTGGCTTCCATTCCTGCTCCTCATAGAACTGGAGTTACAGGGCTGGAGAGATGGGTTGTGGAGATCTTAACCTGGTGTCTCAGGCCCTCTTAGTCCTTTTCAGGAACTTATGTTTGTGCAGAAGGATACTTGAACATGGATCCATCTCTCCAGTCCCTGTATTATTTCATTTCTAATACTGCCCATTTTTGCATTACACATGCAAAACTTAATCTTGCTGCCTAAACTATGAAAAATATTACTTAAGGGAAAAGGATAGGAAATTTACACACACACACACACACACACACACACACACACACACACACATATTCATCCAGGGCCTTGAATTTGCTAATCAAGCACCCTTCCACTGAGCTAAATCCCCAACTCCATAGGTTGTGTGTATATATTTATATGTCTGTCTATCACAAAGTACAATCCCCCAGCAACAGACACCTTATGGACAAGTTTCCTTGATCACAATTTGTTTAAAATTTGGGGGCTGGAGAGATGGCTTAGTGTTTAAGGTGTTTTCCTGTGAAGCCTAAGGACTCATGTTCAACTGTCCAGGTCTCACATAAGCCAGACACACGAGGTGATGCACAAGGTGATGCAAGCACATAAGGTCGCACATGTGCACTAGGTGGTGCATGCATCTGGAGTTCAATTACAGTGGCTGGAGGTCCTGGTGCACCAACTCTCTCTCTCTCTCTGTCTCTCTCTCTCTCTCTGTCTGTCTCTGTCTCTGTCTCTCTTGCATTATAAAAGACAAGTCTGTTGGGATTGCCTCAAAATTTTTTTTAAATATATATTTCTTAATTTTTATTTATTTATTTGCAAGCAGAGAGAGAGAAAGAGAGAGAGAGAGAGAGAGAGAGAGGAGAGAGGCAGACAGAGATAGAATGGGCACACCAGGGCCTCTAACCCCTGCAAATGAACTCCAGATGCATGTGCCCCTTGTGCATCTGGCTTACATGGGTCCTGGAGAATCGAACTGGGATCCTTTGGCTTTGCAGGCAAACACCTTAACCGCTAAGCCATTCTCCACCCCTCAAAATTTTTTTTAAGTGATAGGTGTCTCCAAAATTATAATGTAATAAATCTTTTATATCACAGAAGTAAATTCTAGTAGAATAATATTTAATTGTAAACCACGAGTATTGGCTGATTTATCGAGTATCTATTATGTTTCACCTATTAGTAAGTCATTACTTGCTCCAGACTAAAAGCCAGGTTCCAGAAAAATATCAGTTTTCCCACACTGAAAACAGGTTCAACAAAGTGGCCTGCAAATATTTGCACAGAGACAGAACACAGACTCTAATACAGACCATCTGATTCTGTGCTGTGCATTACTACCTTAGTCTTGTTCCCCTATTTACTGTGAGTCTTTAGTACTGATGTCTCTATTTCCTGACCCTAAGTTTTTCTAATTAAAAAGAGTGGGGCCAGAGAAGGTACTGTGGAGGAGATCTAGTTCAGGGAATAAATGAGGTTGATGTCAACTGTCCTTGATCCCTTAAATTCATTGGCATGTCATGAGGTATGGGGTGTCATTTGTCTTTGGTGCCATCTGCACCTTCAAAGAAAATTAAGTTGACTCATCACAGGGGCCAAAGTGGACCAAGAAAGATCAGGTTGGTGCTGTCCTCATCAATACTGATCTTTTTTTTTTCTTTCTTTCTTCAGATAAAGGTGTCAGGGAGTCTACTGTCATCCCTTTCAGAATCAAATCAGACTCAAAAGGTACACATAGAGTGAAAAATAAAAATAATAGTTGATAATATTTTCTCCTTTTCATTGCAGACTCTGAGTGAGCATTGGTAGCTTCAGAGGAGCTGTGAGAGATGGAGTGAGTCTCAGGAGTCCCCTTCAGTACTAGCTGGTTCCTCCCCTCTTTGGTTAGGAAGTAGTGTCTTTTGTGTCCCCTATCTAGAGACCCTCCCATGCCCTCATTATGAGTCATTCTTTTCAAGAACATCTCTCTTTCTTCCCATCATCCTAGTTGCCTGGCCATTTTAACTAGCAAGCTACTTGACTAAAATATAATCACTCAGTTTCTGTCACTGTAGATGCTAGTAAGCAAACAAGTTAAAACCCCAGGCATGCTTGAATGCAAACTTGCTAGAGACTATGACTTGACCCAAAGCTTCTCTTTCTAGGATAGAGAAATATAATCTCTGTAATAGAATACAGAGCAATACCACAGTGGTCTAACATCTTTGAGGATTATATTTAGAAGCAAAAAAGAAAATGCTGTTCAAAAAGGTCCTTTTGTCAAATGGCTGGGATCAATGAGCAGGTAGAGGTAGACAAGCTGTACCAACAATTAAATCTCCTGATCCCAATCTGTACATTAGGTAAGTTTTCCCCCTTTAAAGAATATATGTTTTTTGAATCTTTTGAAAAAGGTTCTTTCATCCCTTTCTTTTGATGTCCCAATAAATCTATAACTGCAGTATAATTGTGAACAAAAAAACCTTATTCTTGGTTTAGTAGATATAGATTAATAAATTATATTCTTATAAGCAACCACTGAAGCAGTAAAAATTGCTAGTCTTTCATTTCAACTGAAAGCCTTCCTCTGAACAAGTTGTTAGAACATGTTCCGAGATGCCTATCACGGAACATATAATAGGATAAATTGACTGCAGGAGAAGAAGGCGGGAATTAGTCACTCAGAAGTTGGCAGTGTACAGTCAAGGTAAAGGGCTTCATACCAGGCTGTCAGCTATAAGATGAACTGGCATCCTGCCTCGGTTTGAGTGAGCACTTATTTTGTAATGAATTCATGGGTTTTCCATAGACTTAGATATAAAGCTGCACAAACAAAGAAAGATTAATACGTAATGTCTTTGATTTTTAAGTTAGATGCAATTTATAACAGAGACTTAAAGTTTCTCTGTTCATGGTATGTTACTGTAGAATTGTTAATTTTCCCACAAAGAAAATAATAGTTAATTGCATAAAATAGGAAGTTGTATACAAGGGAAAGCTGCACTTGACAGATTTCAAATGTCAACTTTTTGAGCTTGTTCTGTATTGATATGCAGCTCCCCAGTGATCTCAAAAGTACTGCTGCAAGTTCTTCCTAGACAATCATACAACTTGCAGATATCAGTACTAACCAAGGTGACAAATCTGTTACCTTTAAGACTATCTTACGTGCCCAGTGCTTCTGAGATAAGCCTCATGCCAACAAATCTTCTCCACAGGCACATTTTCACGGGTTGGTATCCACCACATCCCATGACTCCACAGGCTAGGGAAAAGGGCAGTGTAAGAAGACAGTGAACCAGAAGTATTCTAAGCAAAGAAAGGATCAGTATAAGGCTAAAGGAGTCAGGAAATAGCAGTGAGTATTCAAAAAGGAAAATACATTTTCCTATTTGCAGTAGATATAGCAGAAGGGAATAAATGCAGAAGTGGCTAGCCTTAAAATCTTCCATTTCGTGTTGGCTGAGACTAAATATGATCAAATTCCCCAAGGATTCTTGATGCTTATAATCAGAAGAGCACAAAGTCAGAGAGGACATATGGGGAAGATAAAATAAAACCGAAATTACATGATGATCTTTTCTGCTACCAGTTCTTCATTTCCTACTGTTCTTAGTGATGTTTAATCTAAGACTTAGATTAGACTCCAAAGTCCTGCTGGTGGCATCAGCTGGTACCCAACTCACTGCTCATTATTTGTACAAGGACTGATGATCTCTTCCATAATGTATGTAAGCCCATTATAGAACACGTGAAGTTTTTACCTTGGCCCCTAACATGTTAGCCCAGTCTCAAATTTCTTGTTGAAGATTGTTTCAAAATATACAACCCTATCTGAATACTTCTGGTAGTTGGTATTATGTTTCTAATATCTTTTTTAATATTTTATTTTTATTTATGTAAGAAAGGGAAAAAGGCAGAGAGAGAGAGAGAGAGAGAGAGAGAGAGAGGGGAGAGAATGGGCTCATTAGGGCTTCCAGCTACTGCAAATGAACTCCAGATGCATGTGCCACCTTGTACATCTGGCTTATACAGATCTTGGGGAATCGAACCGAGGTCTTTTGGCTTTGCAGGCAAGCACCTTAACTGCTAAGCCATCTCTCCAGTCCCCAATAACTTTTCAAGTCTCAGAAAAGAATAGATTATACTACGCAGTATTTCATCTCTCCGACCTCATTGTTCTGCCCTCACTGTGTGCATCACAATGAAATAACTGACTAAGGAATTTGAATACAAGTAAATATAGGAGCTTTATGTAAATATGCCTGTCAAATCAGAGGAAAGAAAGGAAATGCTCTGAGGAACTGTTTACGCTTTCGTTCATTTGAAATGCCATTTTCTCTGTACATCAGATAACATATTGATTTTAGCATACTTCAATTCTCAATTTTCCATAAACCATAAAAACCTTAACGACTTTCCCAAAGCTCAAGTGACAGACAATCATTAATTTTCCTAGTAGTTCAACTCTGTCAAAATTAAAGCACTATTCTAATGAATTTTCCAGACCTTTAGTCTCTACACAATAGTAACTTAATGCCAATGAGGTCTTTCTTTTACCATTGCCAGAAAAGTTAAAATATAGACCAATTAAGAAGAGAGTTCAAATGACTTAACCTTTAGTATGGGCAGAAAAATGCAAGCCACTTGACATGACATTTTTCTGTGCTTTAACCTAATGCTGAGTCTATGGCAGCTCTCAAAAAGAATTCTTGCAGAATAATTATAATGGTCACAAACACTGGGAACCACTCTCCAGACATCCTTCCTATATGTTGGGATTTGAACAGCAGACAGTCCAAAACTATACTGTCCCATGCCCCAACTGGCGTGAAAACTCTATAACTCGCAGTGCTAATGCCATCTCGAGGCAGGACATTTGTTAAAAGAGCAAGTAAAAATTTCCAGAAGGGGGTAGAGGGTAGGATGCTCACCACCTTTAAGTCGGGATGGACAGTTCTCTAGCAGGCATTCATGCATCATATCAGCTACCTGTCCTTAGAAAGCAGAGGATACCTTTGGGGCAGATGCAGTTTAGTGATGGAGAAGATAAGGTGAGAAGGTCTGTGTAGCAGACAGCTTCAGGTTCGCTGAGATGAACTTCCAGACCGGGCACAGTTATGGAGGAAGGGATATGATTTATTGAAGCTTACAGATCCAGGGGAAGTTCCATAATGGCAAGAGAAGCGGCCTGCTCTCCACAGGGCCAAGCAGAGAGAGAGAGAAACCAACCAGCCACCACAGCACACAGAGCAAAACTACAGCCAAAAGGTCACACAGCACACTTCAGGAACTCCTACTAAGCATATTTGCATATCTTTACAATGGAATCTCAAACCTATACCATTAACATCTTAAGACCGGCCCCCAGTGACATTGCCTCTAGCAAGGTGATTGCAGATGCAAACTATAACTAGTAAAACACTGAATATATTGGGGGACATATATTCAAACTACCACAGTCTGTATTTTAAAGTGATAATGTGGAAGTCTGAGGAGAAAGATAACCACCAAAAACAGTGATGGGAAAGAGGGGTGAAAAGCATCAGAATCTGAAAAGGCTATAGGCAGCTTCAAAGCAAAATTATTTCAGGCTGTTAGGAATATGACTAAGGCCTAAAGACTGGCTAATTCTGATTATGGACTATGTGAAAATAGAACACAATCACAAGTAGATAAGTGGCATCCTCTAAGCTTTCTTAGGTAGAATATGAACTGTAGTATTAAAGTTTCATGATGTCTCTAACTTGATCAACCCAGTGTTGCCTGGGATGAGAGTGCATTGTGATTCTGAGAAGACCTCCAATAGCATTTCATTGAACCTGGTAAAGTTTTTCTGTTCTGTTTTTATCTTGTTTTTTTAATTGTCTAGGGTGTTTTTCTTTTCACTTGGGCTATAATGTAAAAATTAATTAATGACAGTGAATGCAGAAAAATGATATTGAAGCTTCTTTAATTTGTTTATAATTTTCTCTTTTCACAAGACTGGATCTGTGATTTTTTCCCTTCATGAGGAGGCGTACTTCCTCTCATGTTGAGCCATTTAAACACACGGATTTGCTTTTTGGCCTGGTTTCCTATTAAATTTCAAGGTAGTTGCTGATAATTATGTTTTTTAGTGCTCATCTAGTGTACTCTTTCTTACAATCTTGAATTACTCCATTGTTTGCCTGTTAATCATTTATAATCCTTTATTTCTGCAGTATAGGTCTTTTCTGATCTCCCACAGGGATGAGTACAGAAGGCAGGCAGTGATGGATGCTTTCTGAGGCAAGCCCCAAGACAGCTTCCCTTACAGAAAACAGGTTGCTGGTACTTCCTGCAAGCTGACCTGCCCCATGCTTCTGAGCTTGCTATTGTCATTTTGAACTGGATGTGGTTATTTCTCTTTCTGCCTTCATTTCTAGCCATATCTGAAGATCAGGAGACAGTGCGGGTGGGCAAATGGAAAGGCTGATTATCATTCAGGACATAAATAAAAATCAGGAGGCAACCGAGTCACCAACTGCATGAAAGAAAAATCACATCATAAATCTTGTAAGTTACTTTCCATTTACATAACTAGTAGCAAATATCACTTGTAGTGCTTAAATAATGTAAATACAAACTAGAAGTGACTCTATCCGTGGATCTTAATGAAACATCATATATAATAAGCATGGAATAAAAAGCCTCATTGAACAGATTTGAAAAAGTCAAAGAGAATATAAACAAATGCTCTTACACAGATAACACATGCGTATCAGGCAGTGGGTGTTCATTGCTGAGTCTGAATTTTGCAGTTGTAAAAATAAATAAACTTACAAATAAATCCCTGAAAGATTTTTTTTTAAATAAATCTTTTGGCACATCAGCCAGAGACTGATCTGAGGTTGGTGTTCCTAGGGATTTCAATAGATTGGCTGGTCAGAGCCCCACAGCTAGTGTGGAAATGAACTGAGCTTAGTGATAATAAGTTAAAGGGAAAATAGATTTGTCTTCACAAAAGGGTTTGTTTCATACACTTTGCAGAGACTCTTAGCATTCATGATATATTTGTTTCATTCCAGATGTTCACTCACTGTTACTTTGAAGCAGCTAACTGGACATTCTTGGATATTTCTTACACATGAAGATAGGGAAATTCTAAAAATCCCCATTATTTGCAAGTGGTTAAGATGGAAGCAGGAAGAATGAAACCTAAAACATTCCCATTTTAAGTCCTTAGTCTTCTTATTGCAAAATTACTGATAGATACGCCAACTCCAGAGGAGTTTGCAAAACAAACTCAAATCAATTGTTCTCACTAGATTTTTTTAAAAAGTATATTCACTAGATTTTCCTTTAAAATGTAATATAATCATAAATTACATGACAATATTTCATTAATTATACTTTGCATATAGGACAGTGGTTGTCCTGTAAGATTATAATGGAGTTCATACGTTCCCACCACCTCACCAAACTGTAGCCATTGAAACATGGGGGCACAATGCATACTCATGCTTGTAGTGATGCTGGTATCAACAGACCTACTATGTTACTAGTCAAGTAAAAGTCTATGGCATATAACTGGGCATAGTTCATAACACTTGATAATGACTGTTGCAGATTTATCTTACTGTTCTATGTTTTCTATTGTCTCCTTTCTTTTGGTACTGTGTATTGAACTCAGGGCCTCCTGCATGCTAGATTAGTGCTCTATCACTGAGCTACTTTCATATCCCTTATTGTTATTTTGTTATTTTAGTGTATTCCTTTTACTTACATAAAGGAAAGCAGTATATTGTGCCAGGTAGACCATAGCATCATATACCTCCAGTTGATGGAGTATCTTAATTGCATCAGTTTCTCTCATGCTTGATTTAACTGTGTGTGTTTCATCAGAGCTCTAGGTGCAATAGGCTACCCACAGACATGCACACATGCACACATGCATGTACACACTTATGCAGACACCCACACATCCTACGTGTTTAGCAGGCTATGCTGTCTATGTTTGCATAAATATTCTCTAGTGTTTGCATGATAAAATCAACTAATGATGCTTTTCACAAAATGAATTCCCACCATAAAGCAACACATAACCATAATTTTTTTAAACAAAACTTGAAATGTCTAAATATACATGAAAAGAAAAGAATAAAACAGGTCATGGCAATGGCAAGAAAGGACATGTTCTGATATATCTCTTTCTCTACAAATATTTAAGCTTTACTATATGTTCATTTTCTTTTTCATTAACCATATTGCAAATACCATTATCATTATTATTATTATTATTATTTTCTGCTTAAGAGCAAAGAAGCCAAGTGTGGTGATAGATAACTGTAAACCCAGAACTTGAGAAGCTGAAGTAGGAGGATTATGGGTTGGAGGACAGCTGGAACTATTTAGAGAGTTCTAGGTTGGTCTCACAGTTATGACTACATAGTGAAACCATAAAACAACAAACAAAATACAGAAAGAAAATAAGTAAATAAATTCTTTACACATAGATTTGATCAAATATCTTGAGTTTACATAAGTAAAATACAAGTGAAATTAGTATTACTAGAACTTTATGACACTCAAATTTCAACACTTATGATTCACTGTGTGATTCAGACTTCCATGGTTGTGGTTTTCCCATATAATATATTCTCTTAGCTATGATACTGATAACAAAGCATTTCTTGAAAAAGTATCCTGCCATTGTCTCTAGGCCTTATCATTAAGCTAATGTCTGCTATTCTCAAGTTTTATTGCACAATTCATTTGGATATTAGTGATGTACATCATTTTTTTATTAATTAGGAAATTTGTATGTTCACATCATATGTTGGTACTATTTCCCTTCTCCCTGTTCCCATTCCACTGAGGGCTCTCTTCAGTGGGATTACTGCTATTCTCCATGGGGTTGTGGGTTATGAGTTGTGAGAACAGCAGTCAGTCATTGTGGGGGCGTGGGCAATGCCTCTGGGTATTTCCTTCCACCTTGTGGCTCTTACAGCCTTTCCACCCCCTCTTCTGCAAATTTCCCTGAGCCATGCCTGGTGGGTTTTAAGTCTACGTTAGTGTTGAGTGCTCAGCAACTTCTGTATTTCTACTTTGGTAGATTTTTGAGTATCGTCAGCATCTATCACCATCACCCTGTTGTCAGGCTCACCACAGAAGAAGCACTTTTGCTCATCTCGCCATTCTTCTGTGGCTTCACCTGGACCCAGCTGATGTGTGATGGATGGGTGGCTTGTCTTCTAACAGGGAGTCAGCTATCTTTTCTTGCATTGTTGATAGATTTTGTCCCTGGTTTTCACTTCCTTTTATCCTATAAAAGAAACAGATTCTCCAATGGAGAGTGAAATCAGCATAAATTAAAGGGGATAAGCATAGTTAATTAAGAGAGATTTTAATAGGTGTGGCCTATCTTTTGCCCAAAACCTAGTGGAGCTTCCTGTTGGAGTGCATGATCCAGAATCCACAGGATTCTGATGTGGTTCCCTGTATGGCACAATACAGGCCTGGTCCTAGCCAGACTGCATGGCAGAAGAAAACAGGAAGTGGCTTCTGTAAAAATGGCGTTTTGCGCAGGCTTGATGTGACAACTGTTACAGTCCCATGCTCGCGAAAAGTCTACTACGAGTATCTTAATTTTATATATTTATATATTTTAAATATTCAATATAATGTATGTAAACAATTTCTTATTATTGGACATTTAGAACCTTTGCATTTTCTTGCCACTATAAATAAGACATGATAAACATCTTTGAACATAAACTGTTTGCTACATCAATAGTCATTTCCTTAGGACAGAGCTCCAAAAATAGCTAAGCTTGGTAAAAATGATATGTACTTTGCAGTTCCCGTCTATTGCCTGTTACTTTCTTAAATATGTGTGGACAGTTTTCCAGCTAGTATTTTTCACTACTTATAATGTTGTATACAAGTTAGGTCTTTCCTAACTTATCACTCTGTTTTGTTTCTTCCTTTATTCTTACGTATCGCCTGCCACCATGATAAATAATTCTTCCTCTGTTTGGTATTTACTCCTTAACTGACCCTATGAGTTTTTACCAAGAAAGCTCTTAGTCATTGCTTAGCCAATCTATACTAGCTGTAGCCAGCTTTAATTTCCCTCTGAAGTCAGTATCCTTAATCACTTCATTGTTCTAATTTTTTAGACACTCAAGAGACTAAACCTAAATCCATTATTAGTAGCTTTTTGCACGAAAGTAGGGATCGCCTATTTAATTTTCTGATGAAATGCTGATTTGTGTCTAGTCTTCTGTTCAGTCAGTGGCTGCTGGCTGTTCATCATCACCTCCAGCATTCTCATGTTACAAGCATTGCTCACTCTCTACTTGGGCTGAGAAGGGTTCTCTTAGAAACATTGTCAGGCTTGTTTAATTTTGGCCATAAATGAAATTTCTACCACTGGTAAATTTATGGGCCAAACATTCCTGATTACTGGAGACTTATAGAGAAATTGAAGAGTATTTGTTTCACATGTGCATAGCATATGTGTTGCTGTTATTGGTGGTGGTGTATGCATGTATATGTGCTAATTGGTGCCCCATGCATGTGCCTGCAGAGGCCAGCAGAGATGTCAGGTGTCCCCCTCCATTAGTCATCTCCTTGTTTTTCCTTGAGATGGAGTCTCTTTCTGATTCCAGAGCTTGCTGTTTTTCTTAAGCCACAGAGATTGTATGGTCTTAACCCTGTAGGACTGGGGTTATAGCATGTGTAACCACACCTAGCTGTTTATGTGTGTGGTGGGAAAATTGAACTCAGGCAGTCTCAGGCCCCCAGGCTCTCAGGCCTCATGCTTGCACAGAAAGTACACTTAACCACTGAATTATCTCTCTAGAACATCAAAAACTAATTTTAGTATTCACCATTTTTACCAGCAAGTATTCACTGGGTACACAGTACTTCTAAGGTGCAAAAATTTACACCTGGATCAATGACAATCAGCTGAAGGCACATTTCTGCACCAGTGATAATGAATATGTAAAATATATTGCAGTATCCCTATGTATCAGGTTCAGGTCTAAATGCTTGCATGTGGTAACTCATTTAATTTACCCCACAATGATATGACATTGTTCCTATGATTACAACCCTATTTTATGCATAAGGAAACAAAAGCAGAGAGGAGCCCAAGATCTCTCAGATGGACACATAGGATTTGAATTTTGACCATGAGACGTCAAAATTCAGTTTGCTAATGTACATTCTCTACAGCAAGTAGAGTTCTACATGTCTACAATAAAATACCATAAATAAAGAGATCAGAGACTGCGGTGGCATGGGCATGATGGCAGTCAAGATCTTAATGAGATCTTAATTTTGTTGGGTAGAAATGAAACTGGGTAATTCAACATAGGGTAGAAAGATAATAAACATCAGAGCCCAACACTCTTGGTTCAGATTTTGACTCCAGCACACATCAGTTTAAGGAAATGTCTCTTAGCCTCAGGCCCTCAACCTATTTTACATCTAATGAGCAGGGGCATATGGCAACATATGTTTAGGGAATGGAAGTAGCACAGGGTGGAGGGGTTAAGGAGCTTAATGTACAGTGGAAGGAAGCAAGAAAAGAGGAATGAAAGGAGAAACACAGATATGCATATGTGGGGAGCAAATGTGGCAGAAAACAGATGCAATAGAAATGTGTACTTTGGGGAAAACTAAAAGGCACCAGAAAGATGGTTTGGTATTTTACTTTAGGGACAACGTCAAGGTTGGCAGTGGTAGTGTTTTTGGTAAGGAAAGACTAAAGGAGTAAGCCTGGAGAAGGCTCTTGGTATTGTCCAGGTGAAAGATAATAAAGGCATAAATCAATGTCATGGAAAAGAAGGAAGATTCCAGAGTGATTTCAAAGGTAAGTTAAAAAGAACTTGGTAACTAACCAACTGGGGATTTGGGACTGAGTCACAATGTTCCTTATGTTTTTGCCCCTTGGGCCTGAAAGGATGAGAATGCTTTACCTGGGAAGTTGAAGTGTGAATCAGAGTTGAAAACTTGGTTGTCAGCAGTACAGTTGACTCTGTGAAAAGTTTGACTGTAAAGGGGAAAAGAGGGTGGAAAGTTCAGGTGTCACTAATCCCTAGGCTCAAATAGGAAGGTAAAGTCCTTTGGGATTAGCTCTCTCCTTTCTTTAGCCAGATCCAAAGTTGTTCTTTGTGATGGAGACTTCTTTTCATGCTGTTCAGGAACCTTTAATCTCTTTTTGAACTCAGCATTCTTTTGAGAGCTGAGGAAAGCTATGGATTTTATTACTCTGTATGTGTCTCATCACAAGCACAAGCAAAATTTTGTATACAGTTACAGGGACTTATGTCTTTAAACCCATGAATCTACTCTATAACATTTCTTTTCTTTTTTTTTTTTTTTTTTTTTTTTTTACAAGGAATAAATATTTCCCAGTCAGTCATAATTAACTACTCATTAAGGACTGTGCTAAACCTTTGATTTATATTAGTTTGTTTAATCCTCCCTATAACAGGGCCACCTATGTTTTACATTTCAGACACAGGAGAACACAGTGCTAACTAGACTTGGGAAGGCTCACAGAGCTAGAATGTGGTAGAACCAGAATTTGAACATAGGCCTCTATGTTAGGGTTCTCCAGCAAAACAAACAAAGAGATTTATTTAGAGAAATTGGCTCATGCCATGCTGGAGGCTGGTGAGTCTCAAGCTCTGCATGGTGAAGCAGTAAGCTCAGACCCAGGAAAGGTGATGATTCATTTCTAGTCCTAAGTCCTGAGAACGAGAGAGCCAAGTGTAGTTCTAGTCTGATGGCAAAGGGTCTGGGATCAGGAAATGTCTGGATATAGGAAAAAACATATGGATCCCTGTCTTAGTAGTCAGGCAGGAGCAAAGTGCTCTCACAGAGAGGAAGGCCAGCCTTTTGTTCTAGCCAGGCCTTCAATGGATTGCCCACCCAATCTGTTTTATGCAGTCTACTGACTGATATGCCAATTTCTTCCATATCCTCAAGGATACATCTGAATGGATCCATTGTGGCAACTTTACATATGCATATCACCCCACTTCCTCTGGGTCCTTTTCTCTTCCCTAATAGTCCCCCTTGTACTTGCCTATAATATTTATTTATATTTAGATTCCACAAAGAAGAGAAGACATGCAAAACTTTCTTTCTTGAGTCTAGTTTATTTCACTTAACAGGATGATCTCCAGTTTCTGCAAATAATATGATTTCATTCTTCTTTATGGTCAAATAATTTTCAACTGGGTCTACGTACAGCTTTGCTTTTACCCATTCATCTTTTGGCAGACACCTAGGCTAATTCCATATCTTGTCTATGGCAGAGATCTCTAGTGTGTTGATTTTGATTCTTTTGGCTATCTACTCAGCTGTGGAATAGCTGGGTCCTAAGTTAAATCTATTTTTAGTTTGTGAGGAACATTCATACTTAGTTTCCTAGTGTCTGGGCTAATAATTATCAAGAAATGGGTATACAGAAATACAAATCAATCAAAAACATATGGAAAACTATTCAACATCTTTAATAATCAGGACCATGTAAATTGAACGTATATTGAGAGGCCATTTTATCCCAGTCAGAATGATTATTGCCAAGAAACAAAAGACACAAATGCTGCTGAGGATGCTGGGGAAAATTAACCTTTTAATGCTGCTGGCGAGAATGTAAATTAGTCTAGAATTTGTAAGATCTGGGTGCTTGGTGGCCTAGTTAAATTGGCATTGAATATTGATCTTTAAACTGCTGTGCTCTTTATTGTTATTTTACAATACCTTGTGATGCTTTTCTTACATGAACATTCTTTTTGCCTTCTTGTGTGCTTTACTTAAATTATTCATATGGGTGTTTTTCTCCTTCCTTTAGTTATATTCTCCTAACTCAAGATTTTAGATAAGATCAACTTGTACCCACTAGGTTTGTTTTCTGTTCCTTTTACCTTTGTCCC
Organism: Orientallactaga sibirica; assembly: GCA_036365145.1. NCBI lineage: Eukaryota > Metazoa > Chordata > Mammalia > Rodentia > Dipodidae > Orientallactaga > Orientallactaga sibirica. The sequence goes on along the minus strand of JAEOAD010000012.1, from coordinate 36,724,380 downwards.
TCCCCCCAACAAGTAGATAAACTATCCAAGGACATGTCTACCATTTGAAATGTTGAAAGAGGATTTTGAGGTAAATGCAAATTAGCAACATCTATTAGAATCTCTGGGTGTTCACCAGGCATGTCAATAAGGTGTTAAAAGAGTTTTCAAGATCTCCACATGTAACAGAAAGTAAGTGTTGGCTCTGAGAACTGTGGTGGGAACATTTAGGTGCTCACTTAATATGCAGTGAATATGAACATAGTTAAGACAAGATGGTAAAATGTACACAGTAGATGTTTTGAGGTCTTGGAACAAATCTAAAATAACAGCTCAGATTTTACCTCTCTCGGGGGACTCCTCTAACCCTTGACACTGATTTCCAAGAAATCATAAGATAGCTACAGCGGAGGCCCTGTGAGCCCTCCTCCCTGGGAAGAAGCTTAGTTGTCAAAGTAGAGAAGAAGTGACAGAGACCTGTCCTTTATACTTCTTTAACAACCTAAGTGTATCTACGGACACAGGTATGAGCAAAATGATCAATGCTAATCACTGGGGTGCAGAGGGGCTGTGGCTAGCGAGATGGCTCAGCTGGTAAAGTCCCCAGAACTCATATAAAAAAGGCTGAGTGTGTGGTGTATGCTTGTAACCCCAGATGATCTGAGGAGGAAGAGATAGGCAGACATCCTTGGAGCTTTCTGGCCAACAGTCTAGCCTACTTGGTGAACTCAGGGCCAGTAAGTGACCTTGTCACAATGATTCCTGTGGTTGTCATCTCACCTCAACATACAGGCAAACACACCCATGCTCCTGCACATATACAGATAGGCACACACACACACACACACACACACACACACACAAATAAAATACAGTTATGTATCTATTTAACTTATAGTATTTTTTTTCCTACCAGGTGAGGGAAGCATCAGCTTATATAATAAGAGAACATGCTTTTCCCCTTTTGTTTTGAAAACTGTAGAAAAGGAGCTGAAACAAGGCCACTTTCTGGAGTATGCTCCATGACCTGTTCAGCTTTGTTAAAGTAAAACAAATTACATTTTGAATTCCATAAACCCAGGCTGTAAAGCCATTCAAAATACCCAAGTTACTTGGAAACATTTATGTTCAAAGAAGTACCACAAATTCATAATGGGAGATGGTGTGTAGAAATAGTTGTTGCTGTGATAGGTACATTCTTTAAAGGGCACTGATTTTCAAATTTAATAAAGAATAAGAAGATATCCATGTGGTTGGTGGGCATTGTTCTCCTAAGTTCTGATAATGCTACAATTTTCTTGGAATAGATTTTTTTTTCACATTATAGTGCTTTGAATATAAGATGGTGTCACACAATGGAACTGAATACATCCGAGTCAACTTTCAATGATCAACTGATCCCCCCGCCCCGGTTTGATAATTTATTATTAAGTGATCTGAATCTACTGTGAGGATTCATGAAGGTCCTGCAGGAAGTGCTGCAGGAACCCATGTGAGGTTACGCAAACCACTGTCAGTCATCATGCACTGACCTTACTGTTGGTGCTTCTGGAGATGCCAAGATGGAAACACTACTTCAACCCCACTGAGCTTAGGACGTGCTTGATAACTCAGCTCTGTGTGCAAAGATCTTGCGAGACATGATTATTAGTGAAAAACATGGAGTCAATGACTACTTTGAGGTGAGAGGAGATATGGATCTATACTTAAGAGCTGCTTAGCCACTCTCAATTGTATAGTCCAAATAGCCAGGAGAATGTGTTAATTTGATCCACTAAATTATAATCATCTTACTCCTAGACTAACACATTGTAGGAAGTTTGCCTCCTCTAGTTAAAAGCAATTAACAGGTATGAGCTTGAATTCTGTCAGCTACAACCTATCACTTGTCTTGATGGGGGAAGGCATAACACTCATATAGAAATATAACCATGGGGGTGAGTAAGGTTCAACCCATCCTGGGTATTTATTGGGTAGATGTTCCAGCATCACACTTGTTATAATAGCCACACACGTAAAATATTAAACAAGATGCTATGAAAATGTAGTGAATTCTAATGCTGTCAGAAGTGAGGTGTTTGCTGGGATTCATAATCAGCCTGATTAGGGCTGGATGGCCTTTATCCTTTTCTGGAAATACAATGACAAATATGTTTTTCTTTACATAAAGTTGACATGATTTGATCTTAAAATAAACTTAGGACAAGACCAAAATTTCCCAGGTCTCCTGTTTACTTTATGATGGAGGATGGACCATTTAGAGTGACAAGTATGACATCCATATTTTGTTTCTAGATTTTCCTTTACAAAGAGTCTGGACAGAAGGTTTGAGCAGCTCAGACGGGATTTCTTTAAAAAAAAATTTTTTTTTTTAATTTGAGAGAGAAAGTGAGAGAGGGAGAGAGACAGAGAGAGAAAATGGGTGTGGGGAACACCAGGGCCTCCAGACACTGCAAATGAACTCCAGACACATGTGCCACCTTGTGCATCTGGCTTTTCTGAGTACTAGGGAATAGAACCTGGATCCTTAGGCTTCACAGGCAAGTGCCTTCTAACCGCTAAGCCATCTCTCCAGACTGTCAGTCAACATTTCTACTGATTACCCTGGGGTGGTGTGACTCTTTTCATCCTTAGCTCTTCAGTTTCTCTACTGTAGAATCTTCTGGCCCTGAGCCTTTCTTAGGAAAGATAGCCACTGGTTGTTGGCAGCTGGGCAGTTCTGCAATGGCAGTCAGCCAGGCAAGGGGCAATAGCAGGTGCAAACATCACTGGCTGATAAGATGGCTTATGGGGTGGCACAAGAGAGAGATCCTATCTCCCAGCGTTGTGTAGTGAAGACATTTCTCTGGCACTGTTATCTGGCTTCCAAGAGAAGAGAAGAGGGAGGGCTGGCAGGAGCCACTGTCCTTAGTTTGGAAGAGGAAACCGCAGTTCCTTCAGAGGCCAAAATAAACTGCAGGGCAGAGTCCTCACCAACCGCAAACCAGTAGTTATAGCCGCAGGGGCTCTGAATTCTTCAGTCCATATCAGATAAATGGGGAGGACACAGGTATTCTGTCACCAACCCCCGAGGCTTGAGGCAGATGGATGTCATCCCTCCCCTCCCACCCCCCCTCAGGACAGACAATTGCCAAGTTTCCCCCTCCTCGCATCATTGAAGCCACAAAGCAAGAGCCCCCACACCTGGGCAGAATGTTCCAGGCTTTACCGCAAAGGAGTTTCCCTCCCCTTTCTCTTATTCATTTTTCCACTGAATTTCTGCGAGCCCATGACAAGAGGAAGAAACTCATCATCAAACCAGATCATAAAATGCTCCTCATACTTGAAGACAAGCGATTAAATATTCCCCTCAGCCACGGTCTCCTTGCATCATTTTAAACAAAAGAGTCTCTTCCACTCACGCCGTCCCCACCCCACGGGGGGACCAGCGTTGACCATGCTGAAAGTTGCAGTGTCCCTCCGTTGAGGGGCGAAGTTAGCGAACCGGGAGCTGCGAGTCTCCACTCGGGGGGGAGGGGGCGAGAGCCGGGGAGGTGGGAGCGGCGAGAAGGAGGGACCAGAGGGAAGGACACTGCCCCCTGTTTCTTCGAGGTCGTCGCCTCGGCTTCCCGAGCGGCAGGCTGGGCTTCGGGGCGGAGGCCAGGCCACCCGCGGCGAGGTGCCAGGCTCGGTACCTGGCGGGCCGGGCCGGGCCGGGCAGGGCGCGCCTCGGCAGGCCGGCGGTCGGGGCGCGGAGGGTGTGAGCGCGCGCGCCCCTCTCCGTGCCCGCTCCGCCTCGCGCGCGTCTCGGGGGAGGCTCGGGCGAGCGGCGGCGCCCCGGGGGAGCCGCAGCCTCGGTGTCTGCCCGCCCGCCCTGAGGAGCTTTGTGCGGCCGCCGAGGCTCCGCGTCGTCCCACCTGCTGGTGGCGGAGGGACGAGGAAGGGAAAGAAGGAGGGAGAGCGGCAGGACGAGGAGGAGGAGGTGGAGGAGGAGCGGAGAGAGGCGGCGGCGCCTGCCTTGTCCTCCCGCCGGCGCCCACCTCCGGGGGCTCCGCGCTCCTGCACCGGCCTGCACGAGTCCCTCGCCCCTGGCCCTGGCCCGGCCTCCCCGGCCCCAGAGCACTCGCCACGGCTGCAATCCCCTTTCCAGCGCTGCTCTAAGCCCCTCGCGGCCCGGCCCCGGCCACCGCCACCCAGAGTCCGGAGAGGTGGTGGTGGTGGAGGGGGACCCCGGCGAGTTGAAGGCGAGCGCAGGGCGCGCGGCGCAGCCTCGATGTGCCCGGGAACCGCCTCGGAGCCCCAGCCCCGCTGAGCAGCCCCGTCGGCCGGCCGGAGAGCCCGAGCGACGAGGAAGAGGAAGAGGAGGCGCGGCGAGCCCCGGAGCTGGTTATCTGCGAGCGAGCGAGAGAGCGAGCCCGAGAGCCGGCGCGGGGAGCAGACACCATGCCCGGCTGGAAGAAGAACATCCCCATCTGCTTGCAGGCGGAGGAGCAGGAGCGAGGTGAGTCAGGCGAGCCGGCCGGGGCTGGTGAGCGGTGGGGCCCGGGCCGCCTCGGCGTCCCGGGTGCCTCCCTGTCCGCCTCCCCCCCCCACTCCACCCCACTCCCGGGGCTCCCAGCGTCCTGTCCCCCGGCCGACGGGGGAGGGGCGCCGCGCCCTCGGGAGCAGAGCGAGAAGCCAGGTGGCGTCCGGAGAACTCCGCGAGGCGTTTCTTGGGAGGCTGGGGGCATGAGAAGGGGCAGAGGCATGGGGTTGCAGAGAGCAACTTTTCGCCTGGGGAAAGAATTCTCTCTCTCTCTTTTTTTTTTGTCCTGGCGAGGACGTAGTAGGAAACTCCTGCTTCTCCAGGGCCCGCTCGCACGTGGGGCCTGGGGTTGCACCATGCGCCGTGGGCGTTGGGGGTGAAGGGGATCCTTTACTGCTGTAAGTGACTTTTCAAACTTTCCTCCTCCTCCTCCTCCTCCTCCTCCCGTGGCCGCCTTCGCAATGTCCCCGCCTCTGGCTGGCTGGGCTGCAGCGGTTCTGCCAAGCTCAAAGTTGCTGGAGATTCATAAAGAAAGAGGAAAAAGAGGAGGAGGAGAAGAGGAAGAAAGGGGAAGCATATGGAGGCGGGAAGGGGAGGGGGCGTTCCTGTTGCAGGTGTCCAGAGGAGGAGGGACACAGGGGAGGACTGTCCTCTGGTTGAGGGTCTCGGGCAGGAAGTGACTGACTAGCAGACGGGTTTGCCCCTGAGTAGTCCCGGGGCTCTCTAGTTAAAATACCGCAGGACTGCGGGCTTTTCATAATTACTGTCTGTTTTCTTTGTAAAAATCGGCTGTCCCTGCCAAGGTGGCTTGCAGACCTCTTGTGCTTCAGCTTGACAAGTATGTCTGGGCAGGTTGCTTTTTAAGTGAATGTTGAAGGCCTTTTGCACCTTAAGTGCTTGGTTCAGTTGTCATTTCATGATGTCTGGGTTGGCCAGAAGTAACTTGGCTATGACGTACTTGTGTGCTTTAGAATTTCCTATACAGTCCCCCTGGGGCTTTGGTGTGCGTGACACCCAGAGGGATCCTGTCTGTGAAGGTCCAGAAGGGTTTTATTCTCCTGCTGCTTCTACCCCAGACTTCCCTGGCTTCCAGGAAAGTGCTTTATATTCCAATGGTTCTCAGGATGAATGGTCTGCGCCCGCTGTGGCCAACCATCGGTGCTGTAGGTTAAATGGTGCTGCATGGGTGGGCGGGTGAGCGAGGCAGGAAGCCACTCTGGTGTGCAGAGATGGCAGAGTTTTCAAGAACGTTTCATTCTGCAGCTTGAGGACGGTGGCTTGGCTACTGGGCATGCCAAAAGTTTCAGGCATTTGAAATAATGCTTACTACAGAGGAACCAATGTACAATTTCCAGTTTTTCTCTAGGTGGCACAACCTGTCTTTGGTTTATATCCTGTTTAATGACTCAGGGAATTTATCCCTTTCTAACCACTTCCTTATAAGATTTGTGCATTCATTTTTCAGCACACTTTCTGGCAGGTGACCACATGTTTATCCTCTCAAAAGGCACCCTTGCTTTAGAAATGCCTTTGCCTCACTCTTCACTAAATCATATCTGAAAAGTTGCAAAGAGGGGTAGCAATCATTTATAACAAGGGACAAGCACTAAATAGAAGCATTCTGTCAAGCACAACCCCCTCCCCGTCTGTGTTATCTGCTGAATGTCACAAGGTGCTTCATGTGTATCAATTTGATTTTTTAAAAAATCATATTGCTGCCAACAAGTTTTATCAGAATGCTGAAATTGGGATATTTTTGGATTGTGACAAAATGTCCATCTTTTCAGAAGTGTATGGTAACTTTGAAAGATGATCAGCTAATCTGCTTGGTGGAGATAAGATGAAATTCCTCCAGCACATAAATATCTGAGTCAGAACACTGGACTGTCTTGGCTCCTCCAGTAGGAGAAAACAGGGCAGGCTGTCACTTGGTGTCTTTGTACTGAAGGTTTCATACTTTTTATTTATTTATTTATTTTTTTGCTTATGAGATGCTTTTCTGAACAGTTCGTGCATATATATTATACTATAGTGGTTGTGGTATTTTTTGAGGTTATATTTTATTGAGAACACACAAATGTGTTTTTGTTTCTTTAAAAATCTTCAGTAAACCTAGCAGTTGTGTTTGTGACTTAATTGTGTGTGAGTGTTTAAAAGACTTGAGGTGCCTACATGACCAGAGAGCTGAGGAGGACAGGCCTTGAGCTTGGCTGATTCTTTCTGAAGAGTTTCCTTGTAAAGTATTGAGCAGTGTTTTCCATTTGCATTTGAAGTCACATTTGTGTGGAACTTTTCATTTAGAACTTTAAATTTTAAGTGATTCAAATATTGTTGAATTAGGTTTTCTTGAACTATAAATGGAAGGATTAAGCTGTCAGGAAAACAATGAGCATGGAACTAATAAACTTTTAATATTGTTTGGGGAAACAAACAGTCATAAGGTCAATTTCCAGTACCTTGCTATTCCATTGTAAGGTTGGTTGTGCTCACATAACCATGGCCATTTCTATACCTCCCCTAGCCCTGGTTTACATTTAAACACTCTAAACCTCATTATGTAGACTATTCTAGCATAACTTTTTTTTTCATGTGGATTTTATTTTGTTTAATCTCTTCCTATAATGAACACAAATTAATACAAGATGCTAGCTTTTTCAAGGACTATATAGATGAATAAGTATATAGCTCAGAATTATTATTTTAAACATGTTAATTTCAGTTCAAAGATTGAGCGGGCATGCTCTCCTGGTATTAGCACATACCAACAAAAGTTTAGGTAATATATATAATTTCATGTTATGTCCAAGTACCATTCATAACTTGGATTTATTGTGAAGGCCTCTGTCAAGATAGTACTGAATGAGCTATTGCTGTTGCCTGCAGTGCTGAACAGAGAAACTGTAACATATGGGTTGTTGTGGTAAATGCAGTCACTTCCAAAATGACATGTTAAGACTCACCCCTGTGAGGTGACATACTATTAAAATTCTGAACACATTTCTCCGTCCTCACCCCCCACCCCCAACCCTGCTTTTCTGCTTGAGCTGTTAAGCCCAATCTATTTAGAAACTACCAAATACACTTTTGGGTAAATGTCTTAGGAGATAAGAAATGATTTCAAAACATTCTATCTAATATACCTTCAAATCAAATTAAATTAAGCAATTTATTGGCTGTTTACATCTGCTTATTAGCTGATCCTGTGTAATAGGAATGTAGTTGTTGAATTTCAGTACAAAGAAGTAGGTGCCACTGTGATTAATATTGCCTTTCTTTTGCCTTGTAGCTTTCTTCCTTGTTTGTGTGGCTTTGGTTGGTAAATGTTCATTGTGGTTTAATAATGTGTCCTTTGGAAATGAAATCAAACATACTGCTAAGGAGGAATATCATCTATTGCTGCAAACATAATGCTTTCTATTTTTACTTGGGAGAGATAGAATGTTATTAATTGCTCTTTCCTCATATTTCTTTTAATTTGATATTCAGGCTTACTAGAATATATGAATATTATGGACTTCTAAGCATGTGCTAGGTGCATTTCCCATTATTGTATATATTCACCAGGACAAAAAGTATTCATTTTTTAATAGTTCTCCAATACCAATACCTTGACCATTTTTGTTTCTCTTGTAAGTTTGGAAGGGTGACATAACAACTGGAGAATTTCCCTTAGCATTTCCATTGCAGAAGTTATCATAGTTATCATGTATGGGAATTTGTGCACATATTTTGGAAAATGAGAGACGTGGATGTCTTTAGGTATAATTAGCTTTTATAAAGCATCAGCAAGAAACCCCAGGGGGATTAAAAAGTGTGCCTTTTCTGCACCCATCATTTGTTTCCTTTCCTACATCACAAGGAGGTCTGGTGACACTACTGCACACCCAACTTGACATTTGAATTTTGACTAGGGAGGGCTGTGTAGGAGAAGGGAAGAAATTAAACAAACCCATAGTCTGCTTTGTGCTAGGTACTGACATGCAGCATTTGGTTTAGTTACTTGGTACTAATATGGCTAGAAGATTGATATTATTGGTGTCTTGTAGGATGAAGAAAGTGAGGGTCAGAATTAACAAATTTCAGTTTACAAAGCCAAGACCTTGGAGAACAGTTTTTAAAAGTTATAACTCAAAACAGAAGTTAAATTTCTTTAGAGAAACTTGTAGTATTTTATTAACATAATTTCATCTTACATTACTTTTTTCCTTTTCAAGTAAAATGCCATCACCAAATTTTTCATTATGAATTCATGAGAGGTTTTTACATTATATATATTGGGAAAGCACTTATAAAGTATATTTGAGCTTTTGGCAAACTTGGGTATATTACCTTCAGCAAAAATGATTGAAACATAACACAATTTTACTTATTTTCTGACACAGGGCTTCTCTATGGTGGCCAGGCTGGCCCAAAACTTGACATTTCATTTAGGCTATCCTCGAACTATCCATCCTTCTCCTTTAGCATTGCAAGTGCTGAGGTTCCAGGTGTGCCGCACTGCTCTTAGTTCAACATATTTTTATTATTCGACAAACTTAAAGTAACTCATTTAAGTGAATAGCTTTTTCCATCAAGGTTTTGACGTTAGTATATGGTCTTTTTTCTCTTCTCTTCAATGAGCAGTAGCCACAGAGGCAAGAAGTAAGGGGGACAAGTGTTGTTTCTCTCTTGTGAGCTGGTAAGCAGCTGTACTTTAGTAGCCATCATACAGTTGTACTGTCGCCAACATTTAATGTAATTAAAGCCATATATCTAAATGCTTAGCCTGTCTACCAGTGACTAAACAAAGGGACCTCAGATAATGCTTTCTTTTATAGCAACTTGATTGGTTTCTTTCATAAAGAGAAAAGAAATATCAATTTCTATTAGTGAAGGAAATTGAGAATTGAATACTATGGGGATTAATACTGTTTTATTGTTAAGTGCTAAATAATGACAGGCAGTTTAAGGTATTTAAGAATTGACTTATTTGTTTTTACTTAGAATGCAATAATAGAAATACCAAATCTCCAAGCAGTAGTAATACAAAGTAACATGTCTAACTGTGAGCCATGGAACGATGAAATAGCAAAACAAGAGTTTTGGTATTTTTTTAAAAAAATTTAAATTTATTTATTTATTTATTTGAGAGTGACAGACAGACAGAGAGAAAGAGGCAGATAGAGAGAGGGTGAGTGAGCATGGGCGTGCCAGGGCCTCTAGCCACTGCAAATGAACTCCAGATGCATGCGCCATCTTGTGCATCTGGTTTACATGGGTCCTGGGGAATAGAGTCTCGAACCAGGGTCCTTGGGCTTCACAGGCCAGCACTTAACTGCTAAGCCATCTCTCCAGGCCCCTTGTGTTGTTTTTTATTCAAGTTTATTTCTTCTGAAATTCAAAAGTTTTCTAATTATAAATCTGAGGAACCTAATGATACAAATTTCCTTAGTGAAGAAGTTGAATGATTTAGGAATGCCAGTGAATAAGAGGTGCTATCAGATATCAGAAATTAATTTTGTCTAAACATATCTAGCAATTAAATACTTGTGAATTAATTAATTAATTTCCTTCATCTCAATGGTGTTTAAACCTTAAGCACCAAAGAGGAATGTGGCGAATCCATGGCTTGTATCTTGGATGGATTCCTTGGCCTCAGTGCATTGGTTGAAAGCAAGTGAAAAATCAAAAGGCACTGAGTTTAAATCCACTCCCGCCTTAACTAGCTCTGTGGCCTTTCACTTCTCAAAGCCTTTGTGTTGTCATCTTTCAGATGAGGACAAGTAATATCTTTCTCATGATAGGATTATATGAAATTAACAACTGTGGAGGAATTTATGATTGTATCTTGCATATAGTTTAGGGTTCAGTTATGACAACTTGTCATTCCTTTTGTGACACCTTAAACTTAACCTGTAAAGTTAATGCCTTAGGATAGCCTGATACGGGCATGAAAAAAAAAAAATATATATATATATATATATATATATATATATATATATATATATATATGTTCTTTATAAACCTCACAAAGTAGTAGGAGAAGAAAGCTTGGTGTTTTGAGAGAAGCTATACTGCAACAGAATGTTCTGAGGCCAGGTTCTTTGATGTAGTCTCATCTGAACTCTGACAAAGATGAGAACACTCCAGTGGAGAAACTAATGCACTCAAGGCCACATTTCCTTTCTTTGCAAATGATTATTGGGCACTAGCTTCCTTGATAGGTATGGGATGAGAAATCATGCTTCTCCTTTTTAAGGCAATTGTTAAGTATAGTTGTAGAGTCATGCATGTGACCAGTCACTCTGGGGCTTCTGCCCCTGTACAGACAAGTGTGATGGGATCATAAGAGAGGGGTTGGCTGTGCTGGGGGTGAGGGTGGGGAGAAGCTTCTAAGGACAGCAGGCAGAGGGGGTGGAATGGAGGAAGCTTGTTGACAGAGGACTAGAGAAGGTTGCAAGGTGGAGAGGATAAGGAACATAATTTAGGGGAGGGGCATGCTTTGTTTCAGAATATCACTGAATGAGGCATGGCTGGGACTGCTAGAGATTTCTTATAGGACTGAAATTTTCAAAATAAGCATGTGGCCTGCCATGGTGGCCCACACCTTTAATCCCTGCACTGTGAGGTAGGAGCTTCCCTGTGAGTTCAAGACCAGCCCGAGACTAATTCCAGGTTAGACTGGGCTAGAACAAGACCCTATCTCAAAAATAAAAAAGAAGAAGAAGAAGTGAACGAGCACACATTTGGCGTATAGAATGAGGACTCACTTCTCCCATGAGGTGGAAAGCAGGATGAGAGCAGAGAGAGTTAGATGATCAGGGTGATGTTCAAATTATGTCTAGCAGGGGATGAGGAGTTAACTGAAGGAGTTTTAAGAAGTGGCCTGATGTGATTTTCCTCTTAGAAGCATGAGAGGGAAGATCTGACATGGGGGAGAGCTTGGACCAGTAGACATCCGGGAACTAGCTGCCTTGTTTCAGCTATGCTGAGATACTCAGGAGAGGGACCTGGTTACCAGGTAAATTTAGGAAATGTGGAGGGCTAGCCTTCCGCTAACAAAAGTTATAGAGCCTGGCTGTCATTCCACAGTGTACATAATATATTCTGGTATAATAATGTAAGAAGGAAGGACCTCAGCGTGGTTGATCACAAGCCCAGGTCATCATTAGTTTACAAGGCACTAACCTGTTTTTAATCCTAAAGGAAAAGTAAATAGTATCCTATACATGTGTCCTAATTTGAATTTTAAAAAAGATACTTTATTTATTTATTTGAGAGAGAGAGAAAGAAAGAGAGAGAGGAAGAGGCAGAGAGAAAGTGAATGGGCGCGCCTTTGTGCATATGGCTTAGGTTTGTCCTGGGGAATCAAACCCGGTTCTTAGGCTTCGCAAGCAAATGCCTTAACAGCTAAGCCATTTTCCCAGCCCCTAATTTGAATTAAAAAAAAATTTATTTGTCTATTTGAGAGAGAGAGAGGCAGATAGAGAGAGAGAGAAAGAGACAGAGAAATTGGGCACACTAGGGCCTCCGACCAGTGCAAACAGTCTTCCAATACATGTGCCACCTTGTGCATCTGTCTTATGTGGGTACTGGGGAATCAAATCTGGGTCCTTAGGCTTTGCAGGCAAGTGCCTTAAATGCTAAGTCATCTCTCCAGCTTTTTTGTTTTATTGTTTTATTGTTACTGAAATAGCAAAATGGTAGTAGTTATTTTACAGAAACATCCTTCATATTGATAGAATTGGAGAGCTTTTATTATAATTATATTCTGGAAACAACTGTACTGGACTCTGAGTCTACAAACCTGGAGAAAGGCCTCTATCAGCATTTCCCTGGCTTTTGGCTCAGGTCGACCGTTGCTGTACCACTGATCTTTTCTTCTATAGAGTAAGGGTGATTCTTGGCATGCTTTTCTCCCGGGGTTATGTTAAGAGGTGAAAGCTGTTATTGTTACAACTGTATTACAAGGGTGAAAAGTTGGCAAAGACTGAGGCTCTTAAAGTTCATTTGCCTATTAGTGTGCCATGTCTAGATGGAAGTGTGATTTGTATAACTTTTGTTTCATCAAATAAAGTGAAAATTTTCATCACAAAATCTTAACTTTTAGTTTTTCAAACTTGTATAAATTATACTTATGTAAATATATATTTTTCTATAACTATAAAATCATATAAAATCACATAAATAGATCTCATTTATTATTTTGTGTGTGTGTGTGTGTGTGTGTGTGTGTGTCTGCATATATGTGTGTGTGCCTGTGCAGGGCACGGGACAACCTTTAGTGTTGTTCCTTATATGTTGTCCACCTTTTTTGAGTCAGGTTCTGTTACTGGCCTGAACTTACCAAGTGGGATAGACTGGCTGACCAGGGAGCCTTAGGGATCCACTTGCCTCTGTCTCCACAGTACTGGGCTTACAAGCTTGTGCTGTCACATCCAGCATTTTTTTTTTTCAGTGTGTTTTGGGGATAGAACTCAGGACGTCATGTTTATAAAGCAAGCATTTTGCCGCATGACCCATCTCCCCAGCCTAACAACTCACTTATAACAAAATAATGCAAATAATGCATCTAAGTTCCAATGTCTAGTTCCTGACTATAAGTGGAAGGTACCAGCTCACATGCACCTCCTGGCTGCTGGTAGAAGGATCCAGTTCACATGCACCTCATGGCTGTAGGTGAAAGGGTCCAGCTCAAATGTTTGTTACTTCTTTGTTGGTTTTCTGATTCTCTCCAGTCAGACTTCTGACCTCAGCCTAGTATCTGAAAGACCATTATTTTCAAATTGAAGTCATGTTTGTAACCTTTGTAGGGAAGAAAAAAATTCTTGCAGATCTCTACTGCTAACTTCATTTATTTTTATGATGCCATTTAAATGCATAATAACATAAAGCCAGGAAACACTCCTGATGCTTACAGCATTCATATAACACAGAGCATAACAGACTTTACAGACTTTAAAAACACCATTGCACACTCTTCCCTCAGTCAATCACATCCAAATTGACAGCATTCCTATCATGTGTCCTGATATTTGGCTGAAACTAAATTCCTCCTGCTTGTGAAGATGGTCCTTGCTGTTATCAAAAGTAACGCTAGGTTGGAGACATGGCTTAATGGTTAAGGCACCTGCCTGCTAAGCCTAAGTATGCCTGTTTGATTCTCCAGGTCCCACGTTTAGCCAGACATAAAGTGATGCAAGGGTGCAATGCAGCGCTTGCCTACAAGGGGGCACATGCATCTGGAGTTCGTTCACAGCGATTGAGAGGCTCCTGGCACACCCATTCTCTATCTGTCTTCCTCCCACCCTTTCTGCATCTCTCTCCAAAACAACAACAACAACAACAACAAAAGTAACTCCATCACTTTTTTATTTTTCTAGGTGAACTCCTATGGAAACTTTGTCGAGACAGTGTGATAGTGCTTGCTATTTTTTGGGTGTAAACACACCATCCACATGACATGCCCTCTGTTGATACTAAGCCATGAAACTCAGAATTAGATGTGGTGGCAGATATAGGCTGCACAATGATCTATGTGTGTCTGTTTTGAACTATTAGTGGAAAAGGTCTTCTTTTAGTCACAGGTTGATACATAGTTCCACAGCACAGTGCATAGTATGCAGGTTGTACACCAAAGTTTGCTGCCACTGGCTCTGGTCTTTACATCATTCATACAATGAGTCCACTATTGACAGACTTGCATGTGGCCATGCCAGATAGCCATAGGAATTTCTAAATGCTGACCCTCATTCTCACCTACTCATCTCACCACAGGTATGCAGTACAGTGTCCTGGTTGGCACAGTCTTCTATTCATTCTTTGAAAAGTGATGTTTTAGAATGAGTTTACCCAGCTAGGACTAGAGGAAAAGGTTTAGCAGGAAGTGTGTGTATGTGTGTGTGTGTGTGTGTGTGTGTAAAGATTTACACACTACTTTAAAGATATAAAATTAAACATATTTTTAATATATTTTATTTACTTATTTATTTGAAAGAGACAATGCGCAGAGAGAGAGAGGGGGAGAGAGAGAGAATGGGTGCATCAGGGTATCCAGCCACTGCAAACAAACTCCAGATACATACACCCCCTTGTGCATCTGGCTTACATGGGTCCTAGAGAATCAAACTGGGGTCCTTTGGCTTTGCAGGCAAATGCCTTAGCCGCTAAGCCATCTCTCCAGCCCCCAAATTAAACATATTTTTATAGCTGCTTTTACCTGACCTTCAAGTATCATTCCCACAGAAAATGGAAAACATCAGATCTTGTCAAGTCAGAACACACCAGCCTGGGTTAATGACTCTCCTTACTTCTCAAGGATTTTCCCCTCCTTGTTCCAAGATGGCGTTCCTGTGAAGAGGAAAGCTTGCTGTCTACGGCACTGGGAGAAGGGCATTTCATTCATTGTGTGACCCTCACTGTGTCTACTGCTCTGTACTTGGCATGCTTGGGGACTGGGCATTGTGCCCTGGTATCCACTACAGTGAGACTGTTCTTATTTGTTCTTTTTAATGTCACCCTGGCATCTGATTTGGACATTCTGGGCTTGCCATTGTGTCTATTTTCATGATTCTTGTAGTCTGTGACCTTCCATCTAGGCCTTTCTAGATACATGCGCTATCAGCACTTCTGTCTCCCTCCTGGGAGCCAGGACATACTTCATTATTCTGCCTCACCAGAGTGGATGGATGGTGGCATCTTTTAGGTGTCTTCAGCCCATCTATCCGAGGCTCTTTGTGTAGATATTCCTACTATGTTAATCCAATGCCATGTTGAACACCATATGTGCCAAACAGGAGACCTACAGGCTAGGTACTGAGGGTCAGTGATCACAGTGATCTCTAGAGTCCTCAAACATGAACAGAAGTTACTTTTAGTTAGGGAGTTTTGAAGCTTTCAGAATATGTTACACCCTATTTATTGCCCTTTTCCTTTTTCTAATGTCCTAGAGTGGTATAAGTGGCTGGAAAACTTCAGTGGGTGGCTGAGGAGATGCTCAGATAGTAAGAACATTTGCTGGACAAGCATTAGGACTTAAGATTGATCCCCACTGCCCATGTAAAAAGCTGGACATGGTTATGTGCCTGTAACCCTAGTGCCAGGGGCCCGTAGAGACGGGAAGGTAACTGAGGTACACTGGTCAGACAGTCTAACTGAAAAGCGCAGGCTCTAGGTTCATCAAGAGACTGTGTAAGGGAAATAAGGCTGAAGAGTGACAGAGGAAGGCACTTGACGTCTTCTGGCATCTGCTTGCTTACATATGCATAGGACACACACATATACATACATTGTGCATGCACACACACACACAACAATCAACTAAACAAATGGGAAGGGACAGGGATCAAAAGATTGAAAGAATGATTAAGAGAGGAGAACAGTCTTGGTCCTATATAAGATAGACACTTCTCCAAAGGTCCAAATATCAGGAAGGAATAAAGAGAGATAAGTGGTCAAGCAGCTCAGACATGACAAAGCTTGAAGTTGACAACTAATTTTCACCAAATACTGTCTGCTGGTCTGCCTTATACACAAACCTTTCTCAGTCATTTTACTAGAAACCTGTTCTCTGTATTTCATCAGCAAATGTGAGAATATAAAACCTGACACACTCCTTCCCACAGCTGGTAGTATAATTGCAGTGTGTGTTTCTCAGCAGATACTGATATTTTGTTTTGTTTCAGTTTTTTGAGATGAGTCTTGTTATGTAGTCCAGACTAGCCTCAAACTTATGGCAATCCACTCTGCCTCAGCCTCCCAACTACTGGGATTACAGGTGTAAGCCACCATGCATGGTTCAAAATTGATGTATTTTTAAATGCTTACTTTAAATTTTGAGTAAATATTCTTAGAATAGACCACAGATAAATTCAAGATGACTTGTATGAATTTATAATTGAATTTATAATGAATCTTTTGTTCTTTTGACTGTTGAAGGGTCAATGAGCAATATGAAAATCTTGTACACAGTATGACAGCATAAATTACTAGAATTTATGTCTTTTTTGGCACAGTGTATTATATGATGAAAAGCAATGAATGTGGTTTTCAGTTGTTGGTACATTTTAAAAACTCAGAACAAAACAGTAGAAAATGACAGAGGCAAACATTTTACATAATAATGTAATAGATTTTGGTTTGTAGTAGATTTTGGTTTGTTTATTCTGTATATAACCTGTGAACAGTTTCCTCTGTGCTATCTCTGGTGTCTAATGTGTATATCTCCGGTTACTGATATTCACTAATTCTTTTGAGAAAGATCAAGAGGAATGTATTCATCTCCTTATGAAATCAAAATTAGTCAGCCATCAGAATTTCAACACTGCCCTTTCCAGAAGTGTTGGGATTATTGACTAAAAGAGAGTGGCATTTAAAATTAGATTTTTTTTAGATGAATTCAAGTGTTTCCTTTTAAATGTATAATTTTCTAGCATGTGCAAAGCACATTATCATCAAATTGAAACTCTTGATCATGGCAATATAAATTTAGTTTCTTTGTTACTATTTCACTGCCCCCCTATAATTTTAGTTATGAGAATGAAAATTTGCCAGGCTAAAATCAGGCACCTGTAATGCTGCATCTGCTGAGAAGGAAGCTCATCTGGCTTTGTCAGCAGGATTGAGTGTTGATATTCATAGGAGAACCTTACCAGAAGCATATTTGGGTCCTTCAATGTCATCCAACTGCCCTATGAAATTATCTAGCCTAATCTCCGTTCTCTGTTCAACGAGAGCATTAACAGACCCTAACAATCCTGCTGGAAAAAGAAGGGCAGTGTATTAGTTTGTTCAGGTGCTATAACAAAAGACCATAGAAGTAGAGTAGGTAGGTTAAGCAATAGAAATTCATTACTTACATTAGAGGTTAGATGTTTATTATAAAGAGGAGGAGTTGGGGAGGGAGGGAGAAAGAGAAAGAAAGAGAGTGACAGAGAATACTAGCTGGCTCTGATTAAATCTGAGACCAATTCCAAGCTCTCTAGTGTCTCTTATAAGGACACTGATCCTTTTAGATCAGTATACCATTCTTAAGACTCCAATTAGCCTTAGTTAATTTCTTAGAGACCTTATCCTCAAATCAAGCCAACACACTAGAGGGTTATGGCATGCATATGAATTTTGGGTGAATACAATTATTCAATCCCCAATGAATGAGAGCAGAAGATTGTAATTTCATCTTTCAGTGTCTGAAAATGACTAATTTTGAATGGAAGATGGTAGGTTGGTATTAAAATATGACCTCCATACTTTTTATTGATTTTTTTTTTTCATTGAGTGCCCATGTTCCATCCATTTGGATCTGTGAAGGCTTGTGACTGCTTTAATCAGCAGTGTTTGAGGTGATGAGTAACTTCACAGGCTCAAGTGCATGAACTGATGTGGCTCTTCGTCAGCTGGAATATCCATGCTTGGACTCTTGAGCCTCCATGGGTTTCTACCACTTCCAACTAGTCTGAGGCCACCATGCTGGGGGCGGGGGCGGTCTGGTTCACACAGACAGGTTGTATGCTCTCTCGGTGTCAGTTCTGGATATCTGGTTCTCCTGGCTCTGGCCTAGACACCAGGCGGGTGTTTGTAGGAACCTTCAGGAGATTTGAATCATCAGTTGTTGAGTCACCTTAGCCTTTGGGTCTTCATAGCTGAGATGCTGGCTAGTATGCAGTAAACACGAGCCATTTCTATTGGGTCCTGTCTGGGTTCCTCACCTCCAGGGTCTATGAGCATTACAGAAAAGGACACAGTTAGCAAAGTGCCTGCTATGCAAGCGTGAGTACCTGAGTTTGGATCCACAGAGCTCAGGTAAAGCTGAATGCTATAATGCTAATAATCCCAATGTGTCTGTCAAGATGGAAAATTTTTTTTTTTTTTTTTTTGGTTTTTCGAGGTAGGGTCTCACTCTGGCCCAGGCTGACCTGGAATTAACTATGTAGTCTCAGGGTGGCCTTGAGCTCACGGCAATCCTCCTACCTCTGCCTCCCGAGTGCTGGGATTAAAGGCGTGCGCCACCACGCCTGGCTGGAAGAATTTTTAAAAAGCTTTCGGCTCCCTAGCATGGCAGACAGTGGCAAACGACAAGAACGATGAGAGAACCTGCTTCAAACAAGGTGAGCCTACACACACATATAGCACATGCCAATGGTTCTTAAAAGACAGCTCAGTTTGTTGTGGTTTGTTACATAGCAGGAGTGCCGGGGTGAATTTTGTATAGCCCTTTTTGGGTTCCTTCCATTTCTATCACAGTCAGTTCATGCAGATATAACAAACAACCTTACCTCCAGGAATTTGAAAGTGACAAGTATTTATTCTCTATTGCTCTATAGGCTGCCTTGTAAGTGTGAGATTTAGTTATGACCATATTTGGTGTCAGGGAGGACGCTTTGTTGCTGTGTCCTCACATGGTAGAAGAGGGAAGTTGAAGGTGCTAGGGTGCTCTTTTGACCCCCCTTTAAAATTTTTTTAATTTTTTGATTTTTCGAGGTAGGGTCTCACTGTAGCTCCGGCTGACCTGGAATTCACTATGTAGTCTCAGGGTGGCCTCGAACTCTCGGTGATCCTCCTACCTCTGCCTCCCAAGTGCTGGGATTAAAGGTGTGCACCACCACGCCGGGCACTCTTGACCCCCTTTTATAAGAGCATGAATCCATTCATGAAGGCAAAAAACCTCATGACTTACCCACTTTCCAGAGGCCCACATTGGGTTTTAGTTCTAACATGTGAATTTTGGAAGGACAAGTCCATCCCCTTCCACTGTGCTTTCTGGAGCACAGTCTGTTCTGAGCAAAATGCTTATATCCTCAGGCTCCTCTGTTAACTGGCCCCACACCTTCATGTCCTTACCTAGATTCACTTTTTTTTCTTGCTGGGTTTTCAGCTCTATAGTCATCCTTTCTTTCATTTGTTACATCTACCACTATATGTGGGCTCCTCACTTCCATGGCCATCTCGAAGGCCAGCAGTGCTCAAAGTGACCTGTAGATATCTTTTAGATGCTTTTAGAGTCTCTGAGGTCAAACATTATGTAACAATATCAAGATAGTGCATATTGTGGTTTTTCACAGGCCACATGACTTATGCTGATACCTTCATTCTGGTAGCTAAAGGATGTGTATTTGTAGATACTTCCATTTCACATTCCTTTTTTAAATTTATAATGTGCTCAATATGATATCTATAACCAAATAGTACAAAAATGTGTGTGTGTGGGGGGCTTCTGTACTTAAAAAAAAATATAAAGCAACCTTCAGACCAAAGTGTTTGGAAACTGCTGTTTTAGACCTTGTCATTGTCAAAAAATACCAGTTCTTTGTCTTGATTTTAACTGTTCTGCTCTCGAATCAGTACTTGTCTTTGTTATCCTGACTCCTTTACCTTCCAGTGCCACATGGATCTCAGATTCATTGTCCTACCTTCTCACTGAAATTTCATGCCTCTCTCATGTCTCCATTCCCAACTTAAACTACTTGTTATGCCATAATTCCAACCTCTTAGGTAGAACTTTAATTTCCTAATCTCCCTCTCTCTCGTTTTGAAGGACTTACCTAGAAAATCTGGTTAAACTTAATTCTATACCACTTGAGCTGGCATAGCCTGTGCAGTTTAAGTGGTTGGAGAAAAATACCTACCCAAGCTGTGGGGTTTCACTTTGATTTCTTCATCACTGGTTTCCAATGAGCCATAAATACTGCTTAATTAACAGGCTCCATTCCTTTGGTCAGTTCATTCATGTCTCTGCCTTCTTAGTTGACCTCTTACCCTCTCTTCTCTATTCTTAAACATCCAAAATTTCCTCCTCTCTTCATTTCTCACTCTTAGCTAAAGACGTGGCTTCTTATTTCACTTAGAAGCTAGAAGCATTAGAATATCACTTCTGCTTACATCTGTGTCCATATACCCTGTGTTCATGTCTGTGACATGGTATACTGTGTTATTATCTAAGGCCAGTCCTCTAGTTATGCCCCAGACACCATTCCCTTCTGCATCTAAGAGACTGTAGCTGTGGTATATTCCCCTTTCCTTCAGCATCATCAATTTCTCCTTCTCTACTGGAATATTCTGTAGTATACAAGCATGATATTTCACCCACTTTATAGACTAACCATCTCTGGAGCCACATATTTTCCAGTTACCATTTTACTTTTCTTCTGCCCTTAATAACAAAATATTTTAAGAGCGAGGCATGTATTTAATCTGTAGTAGTTCTCATTCTTTCTTCTCTAGCACAGTTTGGTTTCTGTGTCCCAGTCTATCTCCTGCTTGCTGAATAACCATGACCTCCATATTGGTAAACCTCACAACCAATTGCAGTCACATATCCTTGGTCGGTCAGCAGTATGTGAAATAATTACTACCTTCAAGGAAATATGTTGTTCCCTTGCCCTGTCATTGATCACATTATTCTGCCTTTCCTCCTCCCTCACTGGCCACTCCTTTTTGGTCTCTTTTCGTGTTTCTTCTCCATGTTTCTGATTTCTAAACATTGGCATGCACAGGGGCTTGGTCCTCATACTTCTCCATTCATATTCTCTTCCAGTTCCATCAATGTGCTGATACCTTCTGATTTTATAATTCCTAGGCCTCTCCTGAAACTCTCAGCTTCCAACTTCATCCACTCAGTGTCTCCATTTGAATGTCTGAACACTCAGGTATCTCACACTGTGCTGGTCCAAAATCAAGCTCCCGATTTTCTCCTTCAATCCATTCCTCTCTGGTGTTCCTCACCTTTGTACATGCTGATCTGATTTTCTACCTGTTGAGGGCAGATCCCCCAGTATCCTCCTCTATTTCTGTCACTTCACATTGAACGTGTCATCAAACCTTGTTGAATTTACCTTTGAAATAGACTAGAATCTGATCATTGTCAACCACCCCCACTGCTTCCAGTTCAGTTTGAGCCACCATCTGCTATATTTACCTGGATTGTTCTGGTTAATTCCTGTTTCTTTCAGTTTGTTCCCTTGTCCTCTGTTCCAGCAGCTATTTCTGTAGAACAGCCACAGGGATCCTTTAAAACCATGTCAGATTTGCTCAAAACACTTCAATGGCGTCCATCTCTCCCAGAGTACAAGTCAAAGTATAAAGCTCTAATAATAAGGCCCCCTGTTAACTGCTGTTCTTCTTTCCCATAACTGCCTCCTCACTCCACTCCAGACTGAGTGACTTTAGAAACACCCAGACTGCTTCTGCTTCCCTTATTTGTCCTTGCTCTACCCTTTGTTTATATAATTTACCCTTTCACCTCCTCCAAGAGTTTGCATGATCATCACTGTCTTCTCTAGGCCTTCTTTCCCCACTTGTTTAATGTATGACCTCTCCAACACGGCTTCTCCCTGCCCCTGCCTTATTGTTTCATGTCACCATGTGACTCCTGCTGAGGTTCCTCATGCACTCAGGTGTCCCCTGTGCACAACTGTGTTTGTTGCTGATGAAGCAGAGAGCAGGGATTTTTCTGCTTTGTTACTGTGATAGAAGAGTCTTTAGCTCATGGAACATGCTCAGTAAGTGGCTTTCCGATGAATTCAGGCTGTCTGGTGATGTTACACAGGAGGAAAAGGAGTGATTTGAAGGTGGCGGAGTGGCTGTATTCACATGTGTTTCCATTGCCATCAAGGTTTACATTTGAACTCTTAGTATTTTGATTGCAGTGGGAGTAAAACCAGGAATGATTTTGTACCGTATCATTCTTGGCTTCTGAAGGTCTGGAAACTTAAATGAACCTTGACCTCAACATCACTACATGCCAAATGGGAAATGCACATGAGCAGACAACTTGTTCACCACTGGCACTCCACAGAGGCCCTTGGAAGTTGCCCTTTGATGTCTGACATTTCAGATACTTTCAAGATGAAATTTACTCCATTGATGACATAGACCTTTGCTGATGGTACACTTGATGCTTCTTTTCTTTTCTTTTCTTTTCTTTTCTTTTCTTTTCTTTTCTTTTCTTTTCTTTTCTTTTCTTCTTTCCTTTCTTTTCCTTCCTTCCTCCTTCCTTCTTTCCTTCTTTCTTTCTTTCTTTCTTTCTTTCTTTCTTTCTTTCATCTTTCTTTCTTTTTCTTTCTCTTTTGAGGTTGTCTCTCACTCTAATCTAGGCTGACTTGGAACTCATTGTGAAACCCAAGTTGGTCTCAAACTCATGACAGTCTCTTACCTCAGCCTTCCAAGTGCTGGCATTAAAGGTCTGTGTCATCATGCCCAGTCTCCAGTTGATTTTTTTAAAGCAGAAAACTGTTGAGGAAAACCTTTTCCTTTACATTTATTCTGATAGGATTGTTTTGTCATCGGTGGTGGTAGTCTTCCTGTTTGTGCCTTCACTACCCACCATGCTGCAACAACACAGTACAGACACTTAATCGTTGCAAAAGGAGTAAAGGAGAAACAAAGGGTTGTCATCATGAAAAATCATGTCTTATCTTCTCCCCTCTATGTAAAGTCAAGAGTATAGTACATGGACTACCATCTGGAACCAGGACATAGCAGTACATTTCCTTATGAAATCCGCTAAGGTGAAAAAAAAAGTTTTAATTTGTAAGTATGTATGAGGTTTAAAAACAATGCCAAAACCAAAGTGGTTTTTAAAACAAAATCAAATAGTTTACTTATTTCCTTGACTATACTGTTTTTGTTCCATCCTTAATTCTTAGAGATGAGCTGAAGGCCTTTCAAACAGCCTCCTTCTGGCCTCCAGACTGGTTTTACCAGTGTATAATAACATGCCAGGAAAATAAAGATTAGTGAGTTTTTCCCTGTTTTTCCTAAGCCAATTCACTGTACTCTGTTTGCTCTGGAGTGAAATAGAAATGGCTTTAATTGAATAATTTATTGTTCCATTTGTTTTTTTCTGAATATTCAACTCAGGAAATAAGTACTTAATCAATTTCCCTGCTTATTAGTTAAAACAACAAACAGCACAGTTA
This sequence comes from Orientallactaga sibirica, assembly GCA_036365145.1. Taxonomy (NCBI): domain Eukaryota; kingdom Metazoa; phylum Chordata; class Mammalia; order Rodentia; family Dipodidae; genus Orientallactaga; species Orientallactaga sibirica. The sequence goes on along the minus strand of JAEOAD010000012.1, from coordinate 36,701,004 downwards.
GAGGGAAACATATTAGGATACACACACACACACATTTTTAAACTTTTTATTTTTTATTATTTTTTTGGAGAGAGACACAGAGAGAGACACAGAGAGAGACACAGAGAAAGAGACAGAGAGAGAGAGAGGGAGGGAGAGAGAGAGAAAGAGAGGAAGACAGAGATGGGCGCGCCAGCAGTGTCTCAGCTGCTGCGAACGAAATCCAGATGTGGGCGCCCCCTTGTGGTCAAGTGCGGCATTGTGCCCTTGCGTCACTTTGCATCTGGCTAAACGTGGGACCTGGAGATTGGAACCGCTGGAGATTGGAACCAGTGTTCTTAGGCTTAGGAGGCAGGCACCTTAACACCTAAGCCATCTCTCCAGCCCCTCACACACGTTTTAGAATGTTCAGAGCACTGCCACTTGTCATATGCACTTGCATTCTTAACCACACCAGGTTCTTTAGAGACAGTTGATTACATGGTGACTAATCCCAAATTCAGCCTAACTATAAATTATATTTATACATAGATTAAAGCAATTGGTTTAATACAATAGTCCCTCCCCCAGCACATGTCTTTAACAGTTAACTTTCCCAGGCTCCCAGTACATTTATGCTGTCATTTTTTTGTTTGCTTATGAGTACTTCTTTATCCTCACAAGTTCTGTAGTCTATTTCTTCCCAGTGCCCTACCAGGTTTTCAGTTTATTGTTGGTGGTACAATGACTTAAGGATTGCTTAGAAAGTAGGTTCTAGGATGTTGGGACATCTATCTCTTCAGGAATAAGAGGAATGCTCCAAAATTCATTTGGTAACACAGTAACCATTTGTTGAGAACAATTGAAATAAATAATTATTAACGTATCTAAGCAAATTTGTGTGAGACATAAGGGCCCTAAATCTATAAATTATATGTATATAAATAAAAGTATTGATTTTATAGTCATATCATTGTATTTGTGTTTTTTTACAATATTTTATTTATTTATTAATTTCCAAGGAGAGAGAGAGAGAAAGAGAGAGAGAAAATAGATGCACCAGGGCTTCTAGCCACTGCAGATGAACTCCAGATGTGTGCACTACCTTGTACATCTGGCTTTATGTGGGTACTGGGGAATCAAAATCTGGTTGTTAGGCTTTGCTAGCAAGTACCTTAATGCTGATCCATGTCTCTAGCCCATTCTGTTTGTTTTAATGCTGATATGTGGCCTAGCCTGACATTAAGCTCTTGAATAACAGCATTTATTTCTCTTCTTGTCACTGGTTTCATTTGAAGAGTGAAGTACAACAGAAAGCTTCCAATAAATGTTAAAGGAAGAAAATAAAAATACTAACTAAGCTACTATCTTTCAGTATTAAAGAAACTCCTCAGTCTTAAAGAACTTTCTAAGAGGTAATGGTTTGGGTTCTGTGCTAACATTTCAATGAATGGTTTATAGATCCCAAACAAGGCAAAAGTGAACAAACAGCAAATGAAAACCCAGCCAAGCTGCTCCCTAATCTGAGGTCTTAACATGGGACTTGAAGAAACTCCTTTGGCCAGTTCACACTCATTTGACACTGAAACTGCTGTGCTGTTTACATTGCTTCTCAGATTACTAAGTGAGTTTGTCTCTTTGACCCTACTGTGGTCATTGTGTAGCCCAGTTTGGCTGAATTTCTTAGCACAGAGACAAATAGGGTTCTTTTCTGGAAGAATTAGATTTGTTATGGAGATCAGCACTGATAACCCTATCCACTTGGCACTCATTCACAATCACAGTAGAATGAAGGAATCTCCTGTTGAAATATGTAAATGTCACACATCACTGAAGTCAACCAGAATCGTGGTACTAGTTAATCCAAGTCTTCACACACAACTCTTTTTACCATTGCACACAGACCTTCAAGTAGATGTTTAAAACAGTGCTTTGGTCATGCCCCTGATAAATAAGCATTTAAATAACAAGGCCATGTAGGATGCAAGTGATTAGCCTCTATGGCGATCCTTCATGTTGTGGTCCAGTCCTGCTCTTGGTGGGTGGGATTGGTGTCCAGGCATTCCATTCTATCTTCAGACTCTCTGGCTTCCTACTTTCTGTTTCTGATCCACAGTTTTCTAGTATCTCTTACTTCCTGCCCATATGAATATATATAGTCCAGCTCCTACTAGCATATCTGCATATCTCCTACCTTGCCCGCTTCTTTTCCAGATATTAGAATGTGTTCTGTATCTCAAGTGCATACCTTGTCCAGTCAGTATCTGTTCTGGACTTCAGAATGCCCCCCCCCCATCTGTCTGAGCACTCTAGCTAACTTTGACCTTCACATCCTCTCCACCTCCTATGAAAACTGGTACCTATGGACATTCTCAGAGTGTTTATGCAGAAGTTGCCTGAGCTTGGAAAGAGGTGCTTTGGGGAGAAGGTAAAGCAGTGTGCAGTGGCTGCCAAATTTGTTTGATCAACTCCTGTTGTAATTGGGGCATCTTGTACGGGGAGGTAGCTCAGAAGACACCCAGAGAATGCTACCAAATAGAGTGGTCATGATATTTGGGGCTTGCAAAGAAACATAAGAGCAGGAGTTGATCTCTTTCACAACAGAAGAATAGCAGAATGTTTGATTGTGAATTTTCTTGATGTTTTCTCTGTGATTCTATAGTGTCATTCCAATTAAAGTCTTTCTTCTCAACTCTGATGTTTGGTTAACAAGTTTGCCCTTTCTGAAAGCTCTTTTCTCCCTAATAGAACAAATTCAGCACTTATTGAGGAACTACTGTATGCACTATGTTGTGCTACTTGCCAGAAACAAATGCCAGGTTTGTCCCTGTAAAGCAGAGTAAACATTTTATAAAGCTGGTCCTACATCAAGCCATTTTATTTGTTTTCCATTTTAGCCCAAAACTTATTTAAAAGGGATTTACTCTCTTTTTACTCCAAATACTAATGGATCCCCTAAGGGTAGAGAAGGAATTTCTGAGCATGTTAAAAAGGGGGAGAAAATAGAATAAATTGTATGACAATGTAACAGTTCTATATGTCAAAAGTTGTCATGAAAGGCAGGTAGTAAACTAGGAAGATCATTTGTAACATAAAAATAAAAAATTCAATATCCTTAATAAAATGAGCTTATAGAGAAGTTACATGAATGACTGGGTCAATAAATGAGTGAGAGTGAATGAGTTAGATGAGTTAGAATGTATGAATTAGAACCAATGAAGAAAAGAGTCACACCACTAGAATAAAGGAAAAAGATGTGAACATGTGAACATCCTCACCCACTCTCCACAGAGACACAAATCCAAATACATACAAAAGGAAAGAAATGTAAAAAAAAATCAACAAAATAATCATTTCACTTGCTTATTAATTTGACAAATACTTCTAACACCCCTGTTATCAATATTTGTTAATAGCTTATATTATACAACTTTGTTTAACTTAAACAATTCATCTGAAGTATGTATTGTCACCTTCATTTTATTGACGAGCACAGGGCTTAAAGAAGCTTGTGGTGGTTTGAACATAAAATGTCCCTCATAGCCTCATGTGTTTGTGATTAAACCTCATACTGAATATCCCACTGGTGCAGTATATGGGAGAGACAGAGACTTGCTGGACAAGATATGACAGCACCCTTGGCCATTTCTAGCTAGCTCAGTCTTGCTGCTTCATCCCAGCTGATCTGACGGCCAGTTGTCTGCTCTTCCATGCTTTCCCTACCATGGTAAAACTTCCCATTTAAACTGTAAGCTGAAATCAACCTATTCCTTCATTAAGCTGCTTCTGGTCCAGTGATTTTGTCCCACCAATAAGAAGGTAACTGTAACAGATTAGTACTGAGAAATGGGGCTGTTGTTGTCACAAATCTGACCATGTGTCTTTGGAATTGGTTTGCACGAGGACTGTGAAAGAGTTTGGAACACTAGACAACAACAACTTTATAATGTCATAATCAGAGCTTAATGAGCTATTCTGATGAGAAGTGGAAGACCAGAATACACCTAGAGCTGTGGCTTGTAGAGGCTTGGCTCATAAGGTGTTAGAGAAGAAAGAGGACTTGTAGGCAATGGGGCTAGAGGTAGTTGATATTCTGGCTGTGTTTCAGATTGGTGTATTTGGTAGAGGAAAATACAAACCAGAAGGATATGAAAGATACAAAGTTTAGCCCAAAATAAAATGAAAGTCTTAGTCTGGCCCCTGCACCTAGTTCAGCTGCAGTCGTTTAGGAGATCACCCTCACTGAGGATGGGCCACCTGCTCTGCCTTGGGATGAGGGCTGGAGAGATGGCTAGCACTTAAGGTGCTTGTCTGTGAAGTCTAAATACCCAGGTTTGATTCCCCAGTTCCCATGTAAGCCAGATGCATATACTAGCACATGTATCTGGAGTTTGTTTGCAGTGGCTAGAGGCCCTGGTGCACTCATATTTAAAAAAATTAAAAAAAGAAAGAACTGGGTGTGGTGGCGCACGCCTTTAATCCCAGCACTCGGTAAGCAGAGGTAGGAGGATTGCCGAGAGTTCGAGGCCATTCTGAGACTACATAGTGAATTCCAGGTCAGCCTGAGCCAGAGTGAGACCCTACCTCGAAAAAACAAAAACAAACAAACAAACAAAAAAAACCAAAAAACAAAACAAAACAAAAAAACAAAAAAAAAGAAAGAAAAGAAAGAAGGGAGTTTTAAGGAAGAATGCTGAAGGAGTTTTCTATTTCTCAAAAGTCCCTCTTGAACAAATTTGGTAGCCCACCTGGTACTGGGTTTGGAAGTATGGCAAATGCAGAAAAGAGAAACTCATTGAATTGCACATGTTTCTGGAGATGGCCCCTAGATGATGTGGAGCAAGGTCATAGTCCCTGTATGGAAGCCATGGTAGCACGTGACATGGATTTGTGGGGGAAGAATCATGGGTCGCAGTAGAGAGTTTGGAGATGCCAGTATTGTGGGACTGCTACTGCCAAGGAAGCTTCTGGCTTGGGAATTCTGCCCAGGACACAAGCAGAATACCTGGAGTTGTTAACTTGCCCAAACATTTAGGAGCCCAAAGGATTTTATTATGAGTCCCAGAGGCTGAACATGGAGCTATAAGACTTGGTATTTGTTCTATGATTTTCTGTGTTGCATTGGTCTAATATCTTCTTGCTATTCCTTCTTTTTACAGTGGGAATATTTACTCTGTGCTATTAAGTTGTGGAAGTATGTAACTTATGTTTGATTTGATAGGTTCACCATGAAGAGATTGTCTTGAGTCTCAGATGAGACTGGATTTTTGAACAGTGTTAGGTCTGGTTAAGACTATAGTGACTTATAAAATTGTTCTGAATGCATTTCGCATCATGTCATGACCATAATTCTATTGGGTCTAGAGGCAGAATATGGCGGTCTGAATTTAAACTGTCCCCTATAGCCTCATGCATTTATGATTAAGCTTCATACTTAATCTTTAGCTTTTAAGCTTTTGGCAGGTGAACCTTGCTGGAGGAGGTGTGTCATGGGGACAACCCTTGGGAGTTAAAAAATAATTTATCAATCTCTACATGAAAGCACACACACACACGTGTGTGTGTGTGTGTGTGTGTGTGTGTGTGCATGTGTGTGTGTGTAGGTGCAATAGGGCCTCTTGCCAAATGCTTCCCTACATTTTGCCTCTGGTTCACATGTGTGGCTTAGGAATTAAATCTGGGCTGGCAGTCTTTGCAAGCTAGCACCTTTAACTGTTGAACCATCTTCTTAGCCCTTGGTTTTGGGATTTTATAACCCAGCGCCCTTTCCAGTACTAGCTAGTTTACTCTTGCTTCTTCCTCTCAGCTAATGTGATATTCAGTTGTCTGCTTTACCATACTTTCTCCACAATGGTGAAACTTTTCCTCAAAACTGTAAGCTGAAATAAACCCTCTCCTTCCTTAACCTGCTTCTGGTCAGGTATTTTTCTCAGTAACAAGAGTGTTACTGCAACAAAGCTAAATCATAATGTAATTAAGGGGCTAGAAGCAAGATTCAAATTCATAATTTCTCAATATAAAATCTATACTGTCACCTACTATGATCTTCAGTTAACATTAAAAGTGTCACAAAAGGTATTTAATGATATGGTAAATATTTATGGAGTAGAGTTAAGCAAAAAATTATAATAGTATGCACATATGATTCCATGTATGTTTATCAAGCATGGCATATGCATATAGCACAGTCAGAGAGCAGAAAAATATGTTAGTATATGTTGAGTATACAGAATGAAATAACACATTTCTAAGTGACCTGGCTATAATTTTCAGAAAATATATCAAATATATTTAGAGAAATAGTCAATATTAGTAATTAAAGACCTAAAATAGTACCATTATGAGATAGGTACTTCTCACCAGTATGTGGTTAGGTGAGTTATTTATTTGGCTTATTTTTTTCACTTGGTGTTTTCAAAAGGTATGTTAAAACAGACACTGCTTTGGAGAGAACAATTGAACAGTGTATATCAAGAGCCTTACAATTGTTTATACAAATAACAGCCCCGTAATTTACTTTCTGGAATTTGATCCTCCATAAATATGTACTGAAAAGAATTTTATCCACAAAGATATATAGTATTGCCTGTAATTGTGAAAAATTGAAAGCAACCTGAATATTCAGTGTTACTATCCTGGGTAATAGACAATGCAATAAATCACTTATTGATGAATTAGCCAATAAATATACAGTGAGTGTCTCTACTGTGCAGGCATTGCTTTGAGTACCAAGGAGGCAATAGTGAACAATCTCTTCCACAGTTATTTTTTCAAAAGGTGATTTAAAAGTAAAATAAAAAGATATTTAAAAGAATAGAATATTAAATTACATAAATATTGATCTTATAGTGTGCAAAATAGACAGAAAGGCTTAATATGAAGTACTTGAAAATATTGTTATGTTATAATTAGATTATAGATGAATTTTTAAAAAATATTCTTTCTGTGGTCCCAAATTTTGTATAATAAAAGTATGTGGCTTTTTTAAGTTAGAAAAATAAACACGAAACTTAATTGCCCTTAGGTATTAAATGTTTACACTATTCTCATTGTATAAGAAAATAGGAGCTTATGTCCAAGCTATGATGAGAATTTAATAGTTCTAATTTAAGCCACCAGGATTTGTGATTTTTATTGAGCTCTTAAAACATCTTTGGTTTTACTGATACGTTTAATGCCTTTAAGATGCTTCTTTCATTTAAATGCTCCTGTAGTAAATGGTAATTGTGTATTGAACAGATAAAAACTTACATACAACAGATCAAAAAGTCCAACACAATGTCAGTTTGATTAGGTAAATGCAAATTTTACAGCCTAGTAATTCTTTAGACTTCTTATTTTACATGCCACGAAGAGATCAGTAATATAATTAAAATTCTGAAAATGGCTACTTAGGATAATGGTATTTCTTTTTTTCTGTTTCCTTCTTTTAAAGTAAGATGAGGGAATTTAAATTTCCACTCAAGTATTATTTCCTACAGTGAAGGATTCCACTGCTGTGATTCTAAATGAGCTTTAATTATGTTCCATACTTATGTGTAAATTTATTTTGTGTAATTGAATTATGTTTTGAAATGTTTGGATAGATTCTCCATTTAAGAATTTTTTTACATTGTATTTCAATATGGATTTGAATTAAAATGATGCTATTTTATTTAATTACTCTTCATTTATTTGTGTGTGTGTGTGCATGTTCATATGTGGGCAGGTGCACATGTGAGTGCAGGAGTGTGTTTATGTATGTGCACATGTACGTGAAAGCCAGAGAATAACCTCAAGTATTTCTCAGGTATTGCTTCTCAAGTGCCACTTACATTTTTGAGATAGGGTCTCCAATGGCCTATAATTCACCAAGTGGACTAGACTGACTGGCCAGCTAGCCCCAGGGATCCTTCTGTCTTCCTTCATCTCCCTAGTGCTGAGACTAAAAGCGTGAGCATGCTTGCAAGGCAAACACTTTATTGACTGAGTTATTTCCCTAGCCCCCAAACAAAGATACTTCAAACTTAAAATCATAGAGGCTTTATGTAACACCTTAAAATGTTTAGGATAAGTCAGAAAATTCTCTTTTGGTTGTAAAATGGAGTTGTGACACATATCATGGAGTTATCACAAGCTATGTAAATATACTTAAAAATCCTCATTTAAAATTATTACAATTAGGGCTGGAAAGATGACCTACCTGTTAAGGCACTTGCCAGCAAAGCCAAAGGACCCAGGTTTGATTCCCCAGTACCCACTTAAAGCAGGATGTACAAAGTGGCACATATGTCTGGAGTTCATTGGCTAGAGGCCCTAGCCTGCCCATTGGCCCATTGGCCCATTTTCTCTCTCCCAGTCTTCTGCTTTCCCTCTCACCACAAATAAGTAAATGAATGAATGAATGAATAAACAAAATTATTACAATTAGTATGAAATTGCCATGTCAAGTTCACTAGTAAAGTCAAAAGCTCAGACAGAGACATGAATGATTTTCAGGAATCCTATATGAAGGAAGACCAGACTCTCCTTGAGGCAGGGATGATATCAATCACTTCTCATGTGAGATGCCAAACTGCTACCTGCAGATACTTTGATTTTGCAAAATCAAGCTAGAGATGAAGCACAGGGCTGAGTCCGGAACCCCACATCTTGCATTGGATTAACCATGCTGGGCCCTGTCCCTCTCAGAGGGAGTGTGAAGAGCTACTGGCTTTGGAAGGCAGTGGTCATCTGAAGAAGGCTCAGGTTGTTTTCTTTGCTGATTTATCAAAAAATAAAGTGGAGGCTGCTTGCACTCTCCTCTCTTCTCTGTGAGATGATCCTAAGATTTTTTTTAGAAAAGACAATTTCATCTCTGCAGTGTATTTGTGTTGCCAGAATGAGTATCCCAGAATCGGAGATTTGCACTGTGCATTTCGGATTCATGTTCCTTTTGTGGAGGCCCCCTGTTCAGGCCCAGCCAGTACAAATATATCCCAGGTACCATTGGTGTAGGTTCAAACACTGTGGCGGCAGGTGTACAGGTGCCAACAGCACCATGAATGTCCATCACACTTGATTTATGCTGGTGCATGGACAAAGCCCACACAAGGTTTACCTTGTGTGTCAGCCTAGCTTCCAACAGTGGTCTGCCCTGACCCACTGACATCTTTTTTTGCTCAGACACCCTCTTAATGTAGCTACAGCTGTGAGTTGCTACTTAGACTTGCTTTCTTCCAAGTTCCCAATTCCAGTAGTTCTCAGTGGCTCAGGCTGTGTGGGCAGTGGGGTTTCCCCTTGCTCAGTGTGCAGAGACCTTCTTTTCTCTCATGGCCTTCGCTGTGGTCATGTGGGAACCTTGCGTTCTGTAACAAATAGGCTGTGAAAGAAAACTTTATCAAATACTGCATTTCCTGTTAGCTTATTTGGAATCACAGCAATAGAGCGATAGAATTTTCTTGCTTCCTTAAAATTCAGCTAAAGTCCATTCAGGATCTTGTTTGTCTTTCCATCCCATCTCTACCACTGCTTTATCCCTACCTCTGCCTCATCCCTAGCCCCATCTTTCTTCCTTGACACAGAATAAACATTTTGCTCACTTATTAATTTAAACAATAACAAAAAGATAAGAACATGCAATGTCCATATTTCCTGGTGTGATTACCACATCTTGATTTTTTTTTCTAAGCAACATGATTTTAAGTCCCATCTGTGTGGTGCCATTTTGCATTTCTCTGGAGTGTGACTAAGGCAGACCTGGGAGCAGAGGCTATAAAGATGACCTGTTCATTCCATTCCTAGCTTTGCCACTTATTAACTGTGTGACCTTAGGAAGTCTGAATGTTTCTGTTCCACAGCTTGAAATGGAGAAAGTGTTCGTGTCTTTCTCATTCAGTCATTGTGAGGCGTAAATGAACTAAAGTATATAAAGCTTGCTGCGTAATTATGCCATCAGTATGAATGACTATGTTGTGGGGGCCAGCTTAGTCTCTATTTTTGGATTAATACATTGGATAAAGCATTGAAAATCATATGTGCAAGTATGGTTTTTGTTGTATGATACTTTGAGTCATTCTTCCACCCCCCAATGTAGAATAATATATTGCATGGCTTTGGAATAGAATGTTTAAATTCTAAAACAGAAACATTGTGGCTAACAATCAGCACAGGGAATTAAAAGTAGCTGGTATCAGCTTGAGTGCAACAGAATGAGATAAAGAGCAATTGTGACATGTAATTCACCCAGAATCGACAGGAAGTTTTCTGTAATTATGATTATGACAATAGTTGTGTGAGTTTTCCACAGTACTTATTTTATTTCAACAATTTGCAAGAGGAACATGTAGCCACTTAGAAAAATCTTTAAGATTTTTCTTTAATCATTCTTACTTTATATAAAAGGTGATATCGAGCAAGAAAATGGTTGAGTAGCTTCCCCAGGGAGTTATACCAGATCAATACATGGCAAATCCAAGTAGCTTACTTCCTGATTTGCTCCATTGTATGTACAAATCCCAGTTCTCTCAGGGTGCATAGGAAATTTAGAGGAAAAAATTCTTTAGATTAAATCCCTTAGGTGAGTGCAGAATACTTTACTTTTGCAAAGACATTTACCTGGTAGAGCAGTGCTCCTTCCACACCCCCAAGACTCCCAGAAAGGAAATGATGGAGGGTGCTTATGGGAGGAACTGGAAGTGCCATTAGCTTGTCTCAAAGCACGAGTGTATTTTCCTAGTTCTTTTAAAAGTTGAATATTCAGAATTAATAGGCAACTCTCTGAAGATTAAAACTCACTGCTCTATTTATAAAAGGTTCTCTCAGGGCCAGCCTTGCCTGTGGGTGGAGTGGGCACTAAATGAGTCATTTCAATTCAGTGGCTGAGAAATGTCTTTGAATTCCCTCCAAATGGATTCTTTATCTCTCATTGAAATTTCATAGTAGAGATTCTCCTGTTCATTTTTAAATAAACTTCAGGTTTCAAAATATTCTGTGCAAATGCGTAAGTATCCCAGGCCGTGACTGTTAGTAACAATGTGTGCAACCACAGCAGCATGCCAGTGAGTATGTAAACTATTTTATGCATTCTGGGTTTTGTTTGGTCCTTACTAACACCGAGAAGCAAGAGGCCACTTATAATAATAATAAGCACAGCAGTGACGATGGGGTTATAAAGGAGAAGCTGGGTGACTACAAGCCAGCTATCACTCAGTTGGTTGCTTCTGCTCTGGTCACAAGCTTGCTTTCTTGGACTTGGAGTATATGGGGGAAATCAAGTTACTGTATTGTGCTGCTGGGATGTGCTAGTTGCTTTTATTTTTATTTATTTACTTATTAGAGACAGAGAAAGGGAGAGAGAGAGAGAGAGAGAGAGAGGGAGAGAATGGGTATGCCAGGGCCTCTAGCCACTGCAAACAAACTCCAGATGCATGGCTTACGTGGGTCCTGGGGAGACAAGCCTCGAACTGGAGTCCTTAGGCTTCACAGGCAAGTGCTTAACTGCTAAACCATCTCTCCAGCCCGGTACTATTTGCTTTTAAGTGCTGGGATCACCCTCTTGTTCCCTGAGAGGAAGATCCTTGGGAGCTGGGCAATTACAGCTTTTGTCAAACTGAGAGGGTTTTCTGATTCTTGCCAAGCCCTCATAGAGGAATTTAGGACTTTCCCTCCCAGTGTAGCCATTCTTCCAATCAGCTGACTTCCGATAGAATTCTATGCAATATAGACAAATATTTAAGTTGTGTCTCGTGAGAGGATGAAAAGCAAAGGGAGAGCATGTGCTGACTTGTTTCAGTGATGGTGATGGCCCTGCAAGGGTTCCTCTCTTCCAGAGCCAGCTTTGGCCACTGCCAATGAACAGCACACACCTGCCAGCTCGCATCCACCCACGCTGGCCAGGACATTTAAAGCTCTGACAGCAGGCAGATGGCACTGCCCTGGGATCCTCTGTCATTCCAAATTGTGCTGTCATGTGGACAAGTCTATTTGTCCCCTGTGAGGTCCTTTCTTCTCTGCCTTCTTTCCTTGCAGCTCGTATGAGGGATGTTTTCAGATCGTGTCTATGTTTTCCCTTTGGATTGGGTCGTTCTTAGAGTCTAACACTTGTTTTCATTCTCTCCTGGCCCCTGCAGTGCTTGGTTGCGTGATGTCTACCTTTCATAGTCACAGGCATGATACGCCTCTCCCTGTCAGACCTGTCCCTTCAGTACTTGATTCTAACCTGCTGCTGTACTAAAATTGTCACTCAGTCATCGCTAAATTGTCCTTTATCTTGCCCCTTCACCCCGCCTAGTCATTTCCAAACTGGCCTTTTCATAGAACTGTCTTCCTGATGATTAAAGAAGTAAAGGTATTTAAAGCCAATTGCCAGATAAGAGACCAAAAATATAGGACACATAAGCTTTAGGATATGAACAATCAAAGAAATAAAATAAAATACCTGGCAGAGAAATAAAGATATTTATATCCTACAAGTTGAAGTAGAATAAAATTACTAGGTTTTCAGATCTCCTTGACCTTCTGCTAAAGAGAAATATGAAAATGGATTGTGGAAAATTTCATACTTCAAAGACATGAAGTTTCCTTATTTTTATTGCCTCATACAGAAAGAAGGGATTTCAATTTTAGGATGATTTCATGAGCAATACCTGGTATATACTTATAATCCCAATTCTTGGGAGGTGGAGGCAAGAGGATCAGGAGTTCAAGGCCGGCTTTTGCTAGATAGTGTCTTCAAGGCCAACCCAGGCTGCCTGAGACTCTTTGTTAAAAAACTAAAAAGCCTCAGCACTCTTCCCCAAATTCCTCAAATACCCAAATGGTGGGTAATTAATGAATAATCTCATGGCTCCGAGTACTGATTAGTTTTTCTGGAAAGCTGTAGGCATTTTGTGTACCACCATGGAGCACCTATTCTCACAGATACACAGCATTAAAACATATAAATCATGTACTTTGCTAGTTGCATATCTTTTTCTTTCAGCTGTGGCATTTCTTCCTTAATGTTTGTTTGAAGAAGAGAAAAGTTGAAATTGTCAGATTTGTTCACAAAACCTGGGAATGGGTTTAGACCCTATTTTGATAATATGTATTTGCATGACAGATGAACACCTCTGGTAACACTGAACTAGATGTCTCATTTTGCTGATGATCAGCTGTTTCTTATATGACCAAAGAAGGGTAAGGAACTGATATTTTTTCTTCGTATCAACTTAATAATACAATGATGATTGTGATAATTATAAATAGTGGTAATTGAGTAGAGTTTTTTCTGGGTAACAGATCAATAGGGTGTGTGTGTATGTGTGTGTGTTTGTATGTGTGTGTGTGTTGTGATGAGGATAGATTGGTGGGAGTCCAAAATCACGTGGGGTTAGAGCAGCAAGCTAGACACTCAGGGAAGATCTCCAGCACGCTAACAGAAAACTCCCTTGTGTGGGGAAGGCCATTCTGTGTTTATCAGAAGCTTAAAGTGACTAGATGATGCCCATGCTCATTATGAATGCTTTACTCAAAGTCTGTCAGTCACAGCCCAAACCACCTCAGCCCTAGAAACACCTAGAAAAATGCACTGCAGCATGTTGACACAGTACCACTCATCATTGCAACCGACCTCGACAAAGCATATTCTGGAGTGTCAGGCCCTAGGCTGAGTTCCTTGCAAGCATTATATCATTCAGCCCTCTCAGTAATGTCTGTACACTGGGAGTCTCCATTCCACAGCCAAGAAAACTAGGGATGAAGTGGGTCAATTTCTTGCACAAGGTCACACAAACAGCAAGTGTTAGAGCTGAGCTTCATGCTTAGTACCTCTCCATTGAAACATGAAAATGATAGATGGCTGAGGACTGCTGGTGGTGCTTTGAAAGGATATTTAAGTTGAATTCCAAAGGATTCCCTTTGAGTGAAAATGATTGTGTATTTACTGAAATTGTTACATCACCATGACAGCAATTGCAATAAGGATTTATGTGGGCAGGATTCTTGGGCAAAGTTCAGATCCCTTGAAAAGGTTATTGGCAGACAAGAAACATGTCTAAAAAGATATGTTTTGAGTCTGCAGTTGAGACAGTTTCTGTAAGAGTTTTTCCATTTGTAGGAGCAGGGTCTGGCCACAGCTTTTGGAACCTACTCATTACACCTTTTAGGGAGATCATTGAAGTACAGAAACTGTAGGTACTTTAGTTACTCTCCCCCCCAACTACCCGAAACCTAGTTAATAAGCAGAGAGTGCATGGAATTTTACCAGGGATGTCTTTAGCATTGGAAGAGTGTAACCCAGGCTACACACTTTTATCTGAAACCTTGGGTTTTAGATGGAGCAGGGTGACGGGCTATGGGTAGAGGGGTGGAAGGAGAAGTTGGATAGTGGGAATCTAGCTTGGGAGTAGGGGGGAGTAACAGCTGTTTCACTAGTAATAAACCTCAAAGGGGTTTACTGAGTCCAAGTTAAAGTGACTTTTTATACCAAAGACCATTTGACACAATCTAGTAATTGTCACTCATACTGAGCTACTAGGAGCTCAAATCACTCTCAGCACTGTGGTTATGAAGATCTAGAGCTATTCTAGAAGGTTTCCTTGGAAAGCAAGTAAAGGATATTGATGATGACAGGATAAGCCTTCCTTGATGAATAAAGCTATCTGCTCAGGATGTTTCCGTCTTCACAGGTTTTGGATATGTGTCTTTGTGAAACATTCGTTGTTGCCATGAGAAACTTCTGAGTTTGAGGTGAAGAATGTGTGTGACAGAGCCCTTCTGGACATGAAACCTTAATTACCCTTTGCCCAGAAACTGCGCAGAATTTTCTTCCAACCTTAGAGCTGAATTCTTACTAGCTATGCTGCTAACTTGACTGCCTGTTACACTGATGCAGACAAATTCATTTTCATTTTATATACATGTAATGAAAGAGATATTATTTAGAATTTTTTTTTTTGAGGTAATTTCTGAGTAGGTAATCTGTAACAAAAACCTAGGCCCTGTTTTCTTTTATCTGTTTAAACTGTAATGGGAATCATATGGTATATTTACTAGTTGGGCTTGGGGGAACTTCCCAAATAGTTGAAAATAAAATATTCCACCTGTCCCTATATACTAACTCTTATCTAACTCCTGGCTTTCAGTAAGACTATTTATGACTTTACATTTTCAGAACCTCTGATTTTTCAATTTATTTTAAATTTTTTTGGGGAATAGGTGACAATGTCTGTTTGATTTCTGGCTGTTTCTTGTAATATACTTGCAGGGATTGGGGGATGAGGTTGGTCTTCTTGCTGTGGTGCTTTGCCTAGTTCTTCCGGCTATGTGTGAGTATTGATCTACAGAGTACAGAGCCATGCGGCAGTGATGTCAGTACTGGATCATCTGAGATGAAATGTGTATTAGTTGTAATTGAGCTAATTCCAAAGGGGAAGATGTAGGCCCTTGTGATTTGCACCCAATCTGCCCTTGCTGAGACAGAATGGGAAGATGCCTGAGGAATACATTTCTGGGATTTCCTCCTCTAGCTTTCCCTTCTTAGTCACTTTTTGAGGGCAAATGCTCACTGAGGAAACATTTTGATTAAGCTTATACAAATGTGTACATCATGGTTTTTAAAGAAAAGCTCTATGGAACACTAATGTAGACTTTTAGTAGATTTTATGTTCAAAAAAGTTCTACTGCAGTGCAAAGTTTCAAAACTACTGTGGGAGTTTGCTGATGATTTCCTATTAATGTACATAATGGAACTTAAAAGAGCAGGTGTATTATTTTAATACTTAAAGCCCTATATTCCAAGCCACAGAGAACAACTGGAATTAAGCTTCAAAGAGACAGAATCCATTATAATGATTCAGGCGGTCTCACAAAACATACATGAGTTGGAGTGTGTGTGTGTGTGGGTGGGGGGTGGTAAGAATGGCCTGGGAAAGCATCAGGGTCCTCTCTGAATATCCATTCTATTTCTCTTGGTGTCTGTTCCCTTCCTCCCTTTCCTCATTGTCAGCTTCTTAATGACCCTCCTTAAAAGTACTTTTGCTTCAGTGACAGTGTAGAAAGCTTCAACAGTCCTTGGTTAGTTCTTGCTGAGCTAAACCTCAGGACTGTTAGACAGGTTACAGTTATAGATGAAGGTGCCTTTTAAAAACTCTTACAATGTCTTGTTTATTTATTTGAGAGAGAGAGAGAGAGAGAGAGAGAGGGAAGGGTAGGGGAAGGGAGGGAGAGAATGGGCACTCTGGGGCCTCTAGCCACTGCACACAAACTCCAGATGCATGTGCCACCTTGTGCATCTGGCTTATTGGAGAACCAAGCCTGGGTCCTTAGGCTTCATAGGCAAGCACCTTAACAGCTAAGCTATCTTTCCAACCCCAAAAGTAGCTTTTGACAATCTCAGTTTATTTAGGGGAGTGAATAGTTCAAGTGTTACTAAGCACCCCCCCTCCATGAAAATGTTGTTAAACTAAGAACTTGTCTTAAGCTGTAGATGATCTAAGATTTAGCAACACAGGTCAACCAAGCTATAGTCGAGACTCATGCCTTCCAGATAGACTGAGAAACCTTCACTCATGATAAATGTGTCCAAACTTTCAATGGCTTAGGATCTAGATTTTTTTTAATCTTAAATATAAAAAGATGACAAACATCGCATTAACTGTTTTTCCCTGGGAATTAAGCTCACTAATTTTCTTTAATCTGTTTTTGTTTCGGTATGATGAACATCATAACTTTTTTTTTTCTTGTCAAAATGCTATAAAGTTTCATTTAGTCAAGATCCAAGTGCTTAAATAATCATGGTTTGTTTTTACAGCAATGTATGTAACAAAAAGAAAATAACACCCCAACTCACATACATTCCAAGGAAGAGTTTCTGAACCTCCAGAGGAAGGCTGCAGTGTGCCGTCATAAGCTGAGCATCAGAGCACTTCATTCACAGAACATCAGCATGGTGTTCCAGCGTGCTCTCATAGTCCTTGACCCACACAGGTTTAAACACAACCAAGATTGTGTAGGCTTTTCATGTGTCCAGACATAGATACTGTGTTCATTTAGTGGGTCTATGTCTTTGGATTGGTGTTTTTTGCAAGTTGAAAGTAGAGAAGCAGGAGGTGGTGGGAAGACTGCTTAGAACCTCTGTGGAAAAGTCATGCCCAATAAATCATACTTTGTTTAGCAGATTTAGTAACTGAAGCAGAAAGAGGTAGGGCTTTAGAGAACAGAGGTGGATAAAAGATGTAATTATGATGCCGCAATTGGTAGAGTTGTGATGGTACGAAAGTGTTGACATTGTTATTCTCTATTATCATGGTCATACTTGTGGAATAGAACAGAAAGTAAGTAGGAAAGAACTCTAATGTAGCACAGGATGGTTTCTGTCATAGACATTATGATGAAATGCAAAATTGCCTGCCTCCCTCCCTCCCTCCCTCCCTTTCTTCTTTCCATCCTTCCTTCTTCTTTCAATTTTTTGAGTCCAGGCTAATTAATCATAAACCTTTGACAAATCATTTCACTCACTCCAGCCTCTAGTTCCATTGATGACGCAGTTGTGTTGAAATTAATGTAACTATAATGTAATGTAACTATAAATGATTTTTATGAAAATTTCAGATGGACAGAAGTCACAAACTCATATTTATACAAGCTATCTTTAGTATATATTCCAATTCATGTATTTCTATCCATTTGCTTAATCAGGATATTTTGATAACCTAGTATCAAAACAGGAACTGGATACTGTACTGGTGTGAAAGATGTGGCATTTTCTGTGCTTCCTTGAAGGTTATGGTCTGTTGGAAAGGGGATCATCACACATGCAAGGAAATGAATGTACATGTATATGTAACTTACAGAAAGTGAATGAAGTAATAGAGGTGAGCTACTTTGACAGTGTGTTTAGGGAAGTTAGTTTCCAGTTTCCAAGAAGACTCCAATTTGTTCACATTCCCTTTTGTTTTTATGCTATGTTTGATGCTTCATTGGTAGCCTCACGTCATTGCTAACCTCTATACTCTGTGGGGTTGCATTTTCTAACAAACACACCATGAGCACTTATTTAAATGCCTAATCATTGGCAGAAATGCAGCTGTGTTCATTATTGTCAATTCTGATTTGTATGATGTTCCCATCCAAACATACCTCAGGGTACATTTGCACATCTAATTACAACATTAAAACTAATAATAGCCTGATAAAGTACTGCTTAGACAAATGTCGAAGCAAACAGCTGGCTGTTTCATTGTGTCCTGAAGGACAGGCAGTTTGAGACTTTGTTCTCTAACTGGAGGGCCTGAATTCCAAACTGCAAACCCTCCTCCATGAACATCTTGTGGAGGGGAGGCTTAGGCAGGAAGTGTCTCACTCAAACTGTCTTAAATAAAACAGCTTCCACAAAATCTGAGCTTTAAAGGGATGGCATGCAGTACAGAAGTAAGTGTGTGGTGTGGTGTGGTGTGTGTGTGTATGTGTGTGTTTGTGTCTTTTCAAACAGAGATAAACTGTCTGCATTAAATTGGATTAAAATGCCACAGAATATTGACACAAGGTATTATTAAAGCCCCAACTTTTCTATAGTACCCAGAAAATTAATATACAATTATTTCCATGTATAAAAGCTGAGGAATAATAATGCCTTTCAAATATCTGAAGGGTTCATATTATCAATGAAATGAATGGGAAAATGAAGGCTAGTGTAGTCTCAGGGTGGCCTCGAACTCACGGCAATCCTCCTACCTCTGCCTTCCGAGTGCTGGGATTAAAGGCGTGCGCCACCATGCCTGGCCTGTTATGCTTTTTATTGAGAGAGGAAATTTACTGAAGTTGGGTTATCCTAATATCCATGGCAGTCAAGGTATATTATTTAGGAAATAGGCACCGGTCCTTCCTGTGGTAAGATTCAGTGTGGGTTATAACCTGAACTTATAAAACTTCTTCCAGGAATGACATGACCCTATGGAGAAGTCCTTTGACCAAGAGAACTGGCACTGATAGTTAAGCACTTTGTTGCCTCTCAAAATACTGACTAAAAAAAAAGTGAAGGTCTGTAGACTAATAGAAAAACTTATGAATCTTGAGTTGTTTCTTCTGAAATATATTGTTAAGACTGTGGCATGATCTTTCCTTTGGCTTTTAATAACAACTTGAATTTCTGCCTGCCTTGATTGGTTACACATCATACTCCTGAGGGTGGTAAGAAGGGATTAAAGCAAATCTCCTAGGTTGCTTCTTCACTCTTCTCATGTACTACCATTTTCAAACTGATGAACATTGTTCAAGGATCTTTATATTTTGTATTTGTTTAAGGCAATTCTCATCAAATATTACTATCATTAGATTTGAGGAAAGCATCCTTTGAACAAGTGAGGTGACTTGTTGATAGTGACACAGTGGGAGGGGTGAGAAGAGAGAGAGCTAGAGAGCGATAGAGAGAGGAGGGTGCTGGATCTGGAGTCCAAGGGCTTAGGCTCTAGTTTAATCTAGCAATGAGTGCTGAAGTCTCAGGGCCATTTCTAGCACTGATTGGCCTCTGGTTTCTTTATTTGCAGAATGAAGAGGATGGAAGGAGAAAGGTTGGGAAATGTTTTCCTCTTGCCTCTGTAATGGATGAACCAGGGGAAAGGCAAATGAAATCAATATTTAATGAACAAGGCTTGGTTTTTCTGTGCACTATGAAAGTTCTTATTGCAGGATGTGTAGATGCACAGGGTACTTGAGGTGGGAATTGTGTGTGGGAAGCAAGCAAATGCTGACATCTCTCTAAAACCTAATGCTCTACTGAGCTGGTGTAGCAAAGGAATTTTCTTACAGCTCTTACTTGAATTTCCCTTCTCTTTTTTCTTTTTGGCATTTACTGTTTTATCCTACATCTCTTTTCATCTATCTCCTTTGAAGTTTCCTGAATTTGCCTGATTTTGAACTTTGTTATATTTGATTATAGCTAGGAATAATTAGGGTGTAAGAAGAGAAGATTTCTTTATTCTTGAAAAATAAGTTATTAGCCTAAGACAGTTTTCTAGATCTGAGCTGTGTAAGCTATAGCCACCTGTGGCAAAGAAGTTTTATAGCTGTGAATAATTAGCTATGAATAATTAGGGGCAAGAAGAGAATTTTTTATTATTAAGAACATATTTTGTATGGATATATCATGTGTTTGGTACCAACATTTTCCCCTTCCTTGCCCCCATCCTGCAGGGGTCCCTCCTCAGTGTAGTTGCTGGTATTCCCCATGGGGTGGTGGGTTATGCATTGTGGGAGCAGCAGTCAGTTATTGGGGGGAGGTAGTACCTCTGGTCATGACATTCCAACCTGTGGCTCTTACAAGCTTTCTGCCCCCTCTTCTGCAAAATTCTCTGAGCCTTGGTAAGTGTGTTTTAGGTTACTGCAATAATGAGCTCTTAGGAGCCTCTGGATTTCTGCCTTGGTATGTGTTGAGTATCCTCAGCTGTATCTCCTTCATCCTGGCATTTGATTGTCAGGCTCACCATGGATGCAGAACTCTTGCTCTTCACTTCTTCTGTGCTTTCACCTGGGCCTTGACTGAGATGAGAGGGATGGTTTATCTCCTTGGGTCTGGCTACATTCTGAAAAAGAAAAGGCTATGTGCCACTATTTCACTGGTGTGTACTGGTGTGTATATCATGTCAGGCTGGTTGCTTCTGAGTAGCTTAGACTCCTGGTTGCTCACACCATTGTTGGCCACTTTCTGCCAGTAGCTCACGTAGTGCTTTCCAGCACTAGAAGGGGTAACTCTCTTCTGGATTCTAGCCAGGTCTGTCTGTGTTCTCTGCCAGCAGCATATGGTGTCTTCAGCAATAGGGTCTTACCTTTTACCTCAGGCGGGTAATATATTGCTCTGACAGAAGCCTATCTTGTTTTAGGGACCTCGTAGTTCTCTCTAATCAACAGCTCAATGTGGGTTGCACCCATTTCTGGTACTGAATGGTATAGGTCAGAGCCAAACTTTTTAAAGGTTAGGCTTCATCCCACCCTCTCCAGGGCCCTTCTTTTCAGGGGCTCCCCCTATACTCCTGTTGAGGATTATATCTTTTATTCTACCTTCAAGGAGAAAGGTTTCTATGGTACCAGTTCATTTTGGGTTTAGTTTTCTGTTTATTTACCCCAATCTCCCCTTCACTCCCTCCATACCCTTCCATCCAGTTGCCTATCTGGTATTCCAGCAACTCAAGGTGATCCAGGTTAGGAACTGCAGATGAATGAGAACATGTGGTGTTTGTCTTTCTGTGATTGTCAGTGTTCACTAAGTATGATCTCTTCTAAGCCCATCCATTTTCTGACAGATTCCATCTTGTCATTTTTATTTCTTACTGCTGAATAGAATTTCATTGTCTAAATATACTACAACTTCGTTATCCATTCATCTAATGATGGACACCTGGGTTGATTCTTAGGTATTATGAATTGAGCAATGATAAACATGGTTGACCAGATATCTCTGCAGTGATGTGCAGAGCATTTAGGGTAAATGCCCAGTAAGGGAATAACTGGGTCTGTTGGTAATTATTTCTTTTTACTTTTTATTTCTTTGGGTTTTTCAAGGTAGGGTCTTGCTCTATCCTAGGCTGACCTGGAATTCACTATGTAGTCTCAGGGTGGCCATGAACTCATGGCGATCCTCCTACCTCTGCCTCCCAAGAGCTGGGATTAAAAGCGTGTACCACCATGCCTGGCTTCTGTTGGTAATTCTTTATTCATCTTTTTCAGGAATCTCCATATTGATTTCTATTGTAGTTGTACAAATTTGCATTCCCACTGTGAATGAAGATTCCTCTTTCCTTACATTCTCATCAACATTTTTTGTCATTTGATTTTTTTTTTTTTTTTTGGAGAGAGAGAGAGAGAGAGAGAGAGACGAATACAGATAGAGATGGGTGCGCCAGCAGTCTCTCAGCTGCTGCGAACGAAATCCAGATGCATGCGCCCCCCTTGTGGTCAAGTGCGGCATTGTGCCCTTGTGTCACTTTGCATGTGGCTAAATGTGGGACCTGGAGATTGGAACCGCTGGAGATTGGAACCAGGAGATTGGAACCAGCGTTCTTAGGCTTAGGAGACAGGCACCTTAACCGCTAAGCCATCTCTCCAGCCCTATTTTTTTTTTTTTTTAATGATTGCCATCCTTACTGGAGTAAGATGGACTCTCGTAGTTGTTTTAATTTGCATTGCATTTCCCTGATGGTTAGGGATGTTGAATATTTTCTTAAGTGTGTGTTAGCCATATGTATTTCTTCCTCTGAGAACTTCTATTTAGTTCTGGACCCCATTTTTTCAGGGTTGTTTGTTTGCTTTTATTGTTTAGTTTTTTTGAGTTCTTAGTAGCTTCTAGATAGTAGGCCTCTGTCAGTGGTATAGCTGGTGAAAATTTTCTCCCATTCTGTGATCTATTGGCTTTGAGTATGGTATGTTTGTCTTTGCAAAAGCTTTTTAGCTTTATGAGATCCCATTTGTTGAGAGAGTATTTAATTTCCTGGGCTACTAGGGTTTTGTTCAGGAAGTCCTTCCCCACTCTGATATCATGGGGAGTTTCTCCTGATCTTTTTCTTCTAGTAGTTGAAGAGTTTCAACTTCTTATTTTGAGGTCTTTAATCCATTTGGAGATGAGTAGGTCTAGTTTCTTTTTTTTTTTTTTTTTTTTTTTTTTTTTCGAGGTAGGGTCTCACTCTGGCCCAGGCTAACCTGGAATTAACTATGTAGTCTCAGGGTGGCCTCGAACTCACAGCAATCCTCCTACATCTGCCTCCCAAGTGCTGGGATTAAAGGCGTGTGCCACCACGCCCAGCTAGTTTCATTTTTTTACATGTGGTTATCCAATTTGTTCAACTCCACTTGTTGATGCTGTTGTCTTTTTCTCCAGTCTACATTACTTACTCCTTTGTCAAAGATCAAGTAGCTGTAGTTACTTGATCTAAGGTCCAGGTCTTCAGTTCTGTTCCAATGATCTATATTTCTGTTTTTTGCCAGTACCATGTTGATTTTGTTACTATGGCTTTATATTATAGCTTTAGATTGTGTATGGTGATACCTCCAGAGGTGTTTATTTTGCTGAGGATATGTTTGGATATCTGAGGCCTGATGCCATTCCATATGAATTTTGAGATTTTTTTAAAAATTATTTTTATTTATTTATTTGAGAGATGCAGAAATAGGCAGGAGAGCGAGCGAGAGAGAATGGGCACACCAGGGTCTCCAGCCACTGCAAAGGAACTCCAGATGTATGTGCCCTCTTGTGCATCTGGCATACATGAGTCCTGGGGAGTCAAACCTGGGTCCTTTGGCTTTGCAGGCAAGTGCCTTAAACACTAAGCCATCTCTCCAGTCCTTGAGATAATTTTTTTAAATCTCTGGGAAGAATGATACTGGAATTTTTATTGGTATTTCATTAGTCTGTATATTGCTTTTGGTAGAACTGCCATTTTTACAATATTAATTCTACTTATTCAGGAGTATGGGAGGTCTTTCAATCTTCTCAAGTTCTCAATTTATTTCTTTTTGTGTGTTGATTGTGCATCCTGCCACTTTGCTGAAAGACTTAATTACCATTAGAAGTTTTTAAAATATTTCATTTTTATTTTTTTTTTTTATTTGAGAGAGAGAGAATGGATGCACCAGGGCCTCCAGCTACTGGAAACATATTCTAGATGCATGCACCCCCTTGTGTATCTGGCTTACATGGGTCCTGAGGAATTGAACTAAGGTCCTTTGGCTTTGTAGGCAAGTGCCTCAACCACTAAGTCATCTCTCCAGCCCAGCGTTTAGAAATTTTGATTTGGAGACTTTTGGGTCACTTATATATAGGATCATATCATCTGCAAATAGGACTAGTTTGACTTCTATCTTTCTAATTTGTATCTCTTTTATTTCTTTCTCCTGTTTTATTGCTCGGGCTAGGACCTCTATTACTATGTTGAAGAGCATTGGTTTGAGTGGGCACCCCTATCTTGTTACTGGTCTCAATGACAACTCCTTGAGTCTTTTCCCATAAAGTATTGTTCAGGTTTTACATGCTTTATATGCAGCTTTTATTGTGTTGAGATATAAACTGTCCATGCCTATTCTCTCCAGTGTTTTGATCATAAAGATTATATTTTCTCAAGGGTCTTCTCTATGTCTATTGAAGTGATCATGTGGTTCTTGTGATTAACTTTATTTATGTGGTGTGTTATGTTGACCGATTTCTGTATGTTGAACCATCCCTGCATCCCTAGAATGAATTCTGCTTGATCAAGGTGGATAATGCTTTTGATAAGTTGCTACATCTTGTTTGCATGGATTTTGTTGAGGATCTTTGCATCTAAGTGCATCAGGGATATAGGCCTATAGTTTTGTTTTCTTGTTGTATCTCTGTCTGAGTTTGGTATTAGGGTGATGCTTGCTTCATAAAGAGTTGGGGAGGATTCCCTGTTCTATGATTATGTGAAAAAGTTTGAGAAAAATTGGTTTCAGTTCTTTAATGAAGGTTTGATAAAATTCAGCTGAGAAGCCATCTGGTCCTGCACTTTACTTTTTGGGGAGGTTTTTTTTTTAATTAACTTTTCAATTTCCATGGACGTGATAGGTTTGTTTAGGAGATTAATCTGCTCTGAGTCTAGTTTTGGTAGGTGGTATGTGTCTAGGAATTCATCCATTTCTTCCAGATTATCCAGTTTTGTTGAGTAGAGGCTTTGGAAGTATGTCCTGATTATTCTTCCAATTTCATTGATGTCTGTTGTGACCTCTACTTTTTCTTTTCTGATTTTTCAAATTTGAGACTTCTCTTTTTTCTTTGATCAAATTGGCCAAGGGTTTATTAATCTTGTTTATTATTTCAAAGTACCAGCCCTTCATTTCGATTTTCTTAATTTTTTTTTTAGTTTCCAATTCATTAATTTCTGCTCTTATCCTGATTGTTTCTTTCTGTATGGAGCTCTTACAGTTGGATTCTTCGTGTTTTTCCAAGCCTTTAGATGGACAGTTAGGTTATTAATTTGGGATCGCTCCATCTTTGTTATGAAGGCATTTAGTGCTATGAATTTTCCCTTTAGGACTGCCTCTGTTGTGTCATATAAGTTTTGGTAAGTTGTGTTTTCATTTTCATTCTAGAAATTTTACAGTTTCCTCCACAACCTATTCATTGTGTAAAAATGTGTTGTTCAGTCTCCCAGGAGCTGGTGGAATTCCTAATGTGTCTCTTATTAATTTAGCTTTAACACATTGTGTTCTGATATAATGCAGGAAGTTACATCAATTTCCCTGAATTTATGGAGGCATGTTTTATGGCATAATATATGATCTATTTTGAAGAAGGTTCCATGGGATGCTAAGAAGAATGCTTATTCTGTAGAATCAGGGTGGAAAGTTCTGTAGTTTTCTTTTATATCTAGTTGATCTGTGTTGTTGTTGAGCTTTATTATTTCCCTGTTGAGTTTTTTCATTGGATGATCTATCTATTGATGGTAGTGGAGTGTTGAAGTCCCCACTATGATGGTGTTGGTGTTTATTTCTGTTTTGTTTTTCAAGTAGGTTTTGTTTTATAAACTTTGGCACACTTGTGTTTGGTGCATATAGATTTATTATTGTGCTGTCCTCACGGTGGATCATTTCCTTGATGAGTAAGAAGTGGCCTTCTTTGTCCTTTTGATTATTTTTCATTTAAAGTCTGTTTTATCAGATATTAATATAGCAATACCTGTTTGTTTCTTATTTCTATTTTATTGGAATATCATTTTCCATCTTTTAACCCTCAGGTTATGACTGTCTTTAGTGGTGAGGTGGGTTTCTTGAAGATAGCAGATAGAAGGGTCCATTTTTCTGATCCACCCTGGTAACTTGTATCTTTTGATGGGTGAGTTAAGACTGTTAATACTTAAGGTTATAAGTGTGGTTTGCTTTAATATCCACCACGATGGGGTGCTTTTTGGGGTTTGGTGCTTAATTGGGCTTTGTACTTTTTTGAGCCTGGTCTAGTTTTGGTTATTGTGATCTTCTTCTTGGCTCTTGAGATTGGTTGTTTGACCGTTCTGTGTCAAGTATTCACTGAAGTATTCTCTGTATGTTTGGCTTTGTATTTATATAATCATAGAGTGGAGATTTTTCATGGAAAGTTTTCCTTGGTTTGGAATGATGTTAGTAAATATAGAACCTAGAGTGGCATATACATGGGGAGGCATGAGGGAGTGGACAAGCTGCTATAACCTGTAGATTCATACTGACCCCTGAGCCTTTGGTACTAATTTTGGTCAGGTAATAATTAAGGTCTGATACTAATCTTGTGGCATGAATTCTTTTGGGCCTTTTATTTCTCCAATACACATCTATTGAGCCCAAATCTAGTATTTTAACTACCATGAGTTAGGTGTATACAAAGAAAATTAGGATTGTAAAAAATATTTTTTATAAACTTATTTTTTAATTTATATGCAAGGATAGGGGGAGAGAGAGAGAGAGAGAGAGAGAGAGAGCACGTACAACAGGGACTCTTGCCACTGCAAACAGACTCCAGATGCATGGGAATGCCACTTTGTGCAGCTGGCTTTCTGAGGATACTGTTGAATAGAATCTAAGCCATCAAGTTTTGCAAGTGCCTTAACCTCTGAGCCACCTCTCCAGCCTGGATTATAAATCTTTTTCATTCTACCACTGTGGTCAATAAAACAGAGCTAACAACGTCATTGTTTGAAAAATGGCAGGAAGATCTTTTTGGTAATTAGGCCCCTAACTTAGAATTTGTTGCTGCTTCTTCAAATCTCTAATCATCTTAAAGGTTGACATCCTGAACAAGAGAAGAGGGTATCTAATTTTACTTTCCATTAGGGAGCTTAGGCAAAGGAGAGTGCTTCTGGCAAGACATATAAAATATAAATGATGGAAGTTGAAAACTTTATGACATTTTTATAGTTAGAAGCAAAAAAATTTAATTTTTAAATTTTATTTGCAGTTTTCTGAAAGTTTGGTGAAACCTGATGTAATTGCCTCATTTTCATATTTATTAGTGAGGGAGATCATGAAATAGCTGAACAAATTTTTATAAACTAAAGGGAGAAATTCATACTTTAAAAATACATTTCCCAGTTGGAAACTTTTTGTCATAGGATTATTAAAAGAAGTATTAAATAGCTGTCTTTAGTTTTCATTACACATACCTCAGGGCTCTGGTTATGGTACCTTAAAATGATGGGTACTTCCCAGTTTGGGTTCGATGTGAGAGAATTTACATTTTACCCCAAGGAGACCCTGGTGCTAGATATTGCCAGTAATATAAATGGTTACGGCTTCTGTCAGCATGACTGCACTCATTAGTTACCGCTTTTGAGCAAGTTTTCATCTAGAGTAGATGGAAAAGTCAAAGCAATGTGATATGGTTGTTCAAGTTTTATTTTGGTGATAAAAGTGTACCAATTTGACTTCTGGATTTGCCATAGGTTCTCTATGTGGCATTGATTACATTTTATGTAAAAACTCTTTAAGCCCACTATTTCATGTTTTTAATGAGAATATCAGTGCATCTTACTATCAACTTCTTGGTGATGAAGTCTCCAGTATCTTCTTATCTACTGTGGTAAATAACAATTAACTAAAATCCGAGAAATTCTATAACAAATGGTCTCCACAAATTCTGTTAACTAGTTTATTAAAAATTGAGTTTTACAGCACAGGTGTGATAGAATGACAAACGGACTTTTTCTAGGACTGTGCAAATTATTATGCCAGGGATTATTCTGTGTGCTTCTTGCTGTCTGCTTCTGGGATATGTTACTTATTAAATCATTGACATTAAAAACACCATATGGGAAAAATGTGGGAGGGATTCACAGTGTTTAAACTTATTAGTAAAAGATATTGAAGTGGTAGAAACTGTTGGATCAAAAGAGGTCTTAAAAGGTATCCATAAATGTCTATAAACTGCACTTGCTGTATTCTGCTTTATAGTAATGTAACTATAGATGATGCTTCCTTTTCTAGCAATGTTGTCACAATTTCTACTTACATGAACACTGAAAAGGTATGTTGTTAACAAGTATATGACTACTAAAAACATACCTATTTAAAGTGATTCTATTCATGTACAAAACCTTTATTTTAATGCACAAGTGTGTGTGTGTGTGTGTGTGTGTGTGTGTGTGTGTCTTCTATGAGGAAACATCAACAGACCTGATCTTGAGGGTTTCTTGTAAATAGTAACAGCCGCTTGGCAGAAGATGCTCAGAAGACAGCAGTGTTCCACAACACTAGGTCACATGCTCACGTGTGAGCTGCTCCCCATTCTGTGCCTTCACCTCCAAGCTCGGCATCTCTCAAGTCACCTGGCTGTTTTCTAGACTCACTCATATCTGTGAAGGGAAAGTGCTTTGGGAGTCCTTCTGTGGACACCTATACAGGAACCCCCCCCCCACAGTTTATGCCACAGGGACTATGTGCTTTTCCCATTTCTCTAATGATGCTGATTTCCACATTTCTACCTCCTTTTAGTCATTCCATTAGGAACTTGGCAAGAACCAAACCCAAAGTCTTCAAATATTGCCTTCATAGAACCACACAAGAGGGGCTTTGTGAAGCACTACCATGTATAAGAACCTGAGTTCAATCTCCAGGGAGCGTGCGGGCGCACGTGCGCACACACTCAGACACACACACACACACCACTTGTACTTTCAAATAAAGTATTCTACACGAATAGAATCACTTTTAGAAGGTATGTTTTTAGTAGTTATTTACTTCTTAATTACATACCTTTTTAGTGTTCATGTAAGTAGAAATTGTGACAAGATTGCTGGAAAAGAAAGCATCATCTATAGTAACATTACTATAAAAGCCAAATACAGTAAGTGTAGCTTATAGACATTTATGGATACCTTTTAAGAACTCTTTTGATTCAACAGTCTCTGCCACTTCAATATCTTTTACTAATAAGTTTAAACCCTGTGAATACCTCCCCTATTTTTCCCATATGGTGCTTTTAATGTCAATGATTGAATAAGTAACATATCTCAGAAGCATAGAGTAACCCTGGCACATTGTATTGGGTAGTTCTAGAGTATGTGGAGTGTGAGAGGTTAGATGAAGTGGGGGAGAGGGGGTGGATACTTCTATACAGGTATGGAGAACTTATCCATGCTGGTGTGAGACTTTTGGATGATACAGCTGCGCTGGCATTACCCATACTTCTGTAACTAACCTCTCACTCATGCACCTGCTAAAAAAGCCCAGTCAAGGCTGGAGAGATGGCTTAGTGGTTAATGCACATGCCTGCGAAGCCTAAGGACCCTGGTTCTATTCTCCAGGTCCCACATAAGCCAGATGCACAAGGGGACACACACATCTGGAGTTCATTTGCAGGGGCTAGAGGTCCCGGTGCACCCATTCTCTCTCCCTCTCTCTTTCCCTCTGTCTCAAATAAATAAATAAATAAATAAATAAATAAATAAATAAATAAATAAATAAATGAATAAATAAATAAATAAATGGCCCAGTCAACTCATTGGCTCACCAAGCTAGAATTGTTACTTTGGTCTGTCCTTGATGCCCTTCCTGAGGTGAGTAGATGTTTGCTTGTGCCTACCCAGGACACTTTTATGCAACACCTAGGCATGTTGAAATAGACGTTGCCTCCTGGCATGTCTCCAGCAACTGTCTTTGTCTTCCAATTCTCGTCCCACTGCATTCAAAGATCATCTTAAGAGGCAGATCTTGTCATGCGATCCTTTGTTTACAGGTTTAATCTATATGTAGGATAAGGCAACGAGCCACAGCATATCTCAGGCAGAGGGCTTAGCGCATGGACTGTTTCTCATGGAACAGCAGGCCCCTTGGAGGCTCAGAGATGCTCCCTCTGCTACTGTCACCTTCTCCTGGGCTGCTTCATCATGACTGCTCACTGTCTGTGTAGGCAAGAATGTGCTCCTGACAACATTCTGAATGGGAGTACACCCTAACTTCTTCCAGAGAGCAAAGCTCAACTCCTATTACGAAATAACTTTATCAGAAAATAAGATATTAAGATAATTCTGTAAACTGAAAGGGAAGAGACCACCCTCTCTCCAAGGCCACAGAGCAGTTTGTTCCTTCTGTAAGAGCCCATCCATGAGATGATCTTAGAAAATACACTGTTCTGCGCTCAGCAGTGCTGGGGGAGATGTGGCGTGTGAGCTACTGTGGCCAGCTAAGTGAAAGGAAGAAGAGGCAGGGTTCCACAGAATTGGAAAACTCAAAAAGGCAGCTCCAGTGGAGATGATAACAGTGAGCATTTACTGAGCCCTGACTGGATGCCGGGCATTGTTCTAAGGGCCTAAGACATGTTTTAACTCATTTAATCCTAATGATAGCCCCTAAGGGAAGTACTTTAACCTCGTTTAGAAACTCTTTGTAGAGAAGTACTGAAAACGGGAGACTGTGGCATATCAAAACAGTGAAGGAGAGAACAAACAAAAATATCTCCAAACAAAAGAAAAAGCAATGAAAATATAGAACACAAGAATGTTGGAATAGTTAAAGGAATGGTGTTATTTGTGTGTTGTGAATTGAATTAGGACCTGGGTTTTATTTTCTTACTTATACTTTTAAAAATACTTTAAAATAGCACATTAAAAAAAAAAAAACACCGTTCTTTTAACAAACAACATAGTTGACAGAGAGCACCTAAAGATTTAATGAATGTTATTAAGTAACTCAATGATAATTCTGTTCTATCAGAGCAGTATTAAGGTTGTAGGGCAGGAGTGAGGCCTCCCAGGAAGGAAGCAAATTTCCACTTTGGTGAAATGAAACAGATAGATAATTCCCTTGCTGGATGCTGCTGTGCACTTTGACTTTCACTACTGGGGAAAACCAAACAAAACTAAGAAACCCAGACCAGACCAAACCAAAATCCAAACCAAGTTAGCCAAACAGCTAAGACCCCCCCAAAAAACCTTAAAAACCAAAGTGGAGGGTGGGGTGGGAACATTGGCTAACCAAGAGAATTTTGGGAATTCAGATTAAAGTGCTGAGGAAGTAAATACTATTATGCATGATAATTAAGAGCTAATTCTTACTTTCTGTTTGTAATGTTAACAGATGTTCTGTTGTCAATAGAATGTGTATAATTGCTGGGCTCCTTCACGCTTTCATTTCATGTCTGCACCTGAGGTGAACCCACACCTAGACCCAAGGTGCCACCTGGTGATAGAACTCACAGTTTAAGCCCCAGGAGAAATAACCCTGTGCCTTAGTCCATAGAGGTCCAGTCCAGGAGCAGAGTCCAGGGTAAAGGACATTGAGAGTGCTGGCTGTGACTTTGTAATGCACAGTTATTTATTCTGTCTTATTTAATGGAAATAGCAGGTGAAGCCTCAGCAGAGGAAATTTAAAATGGAACAAAATTCACAATTCCTTAGTTTTTAATAGCAGTCTCCTGTTTTGTGGATTGCAGAGTTTAACCTCAACCTATGAAATGTTTTCTTATTCATATAAGAATGTGTTTTACACTTTGTCCTAGTCAGTAGAGATGGCACAATTCTCAACCACAGGTTTGAGAAGGATCCCCTACAGTAATTAAGTTGAAGAAAAAAAAAAAATGACAATGACTTGAGGCTTCCCAGATTAGCTAATGTTTGCTGGGAAAGGAGAGTCAGTTTTACCTGTGGTGTAGCCACTTGTAAGTTGCCCATTGCACAGTAGATAACCTTCTATCTTGATCATGCAAGCAACTCCAATTTAAATTAATGGGTTTAAAATAAATCATGAATTAATGGGGAAGAAGAAGGTGGCTAATGTGAGGGAGAGGGGATAAAAGCGATAATTGGGAGGATAAGGTCAAAATATATTATATACATGTGTGAAAATTTAAAAAAATTCTTGCAGACAGCTTCAGGTTCGCTGAGATGAACTTCCAGACCAGGCACAGTTATGGAGGAAGGGATATTATTTATTGAAGCTTACAGATCCAGGGGACGTTCCATATGGCAGAAGAAGCGACCTGCTCTCCACAGGGCCAAGCAGAGAGAGAAAAAACCAACCAGCCACCACAGCACACAGAGCAAAACTACAGCCAAAAGGTCACACAGCACACTTCAGGAACTCCTGCTAGGCACATTTGCATATCTTTACAATGGAATCTCAAACCCACACCATTAACACCTTAAGACCAGCTCCCAGTGACATTGCCTCTAGCAAGGTGATTACAGATGCAAACTATATAACTAGTAAAACACTGAATATATTGGGGGACATATACTCAAACTACCACATTCCGCCCCTGGCCCCCAATATATTTAGCTCCTGGCCCTCAATAGATTATATAACTATCACACATTGTAAATTGTATTCAGTCCAATTTCAAAGGTTCTCACATTTTTGATCAACTTAAGATAGTGAGTCCTGTAAGATCAAACAAGTTAAATACTTTCAACATGTAAAGGCACAGAGTAAACATTTTTAACTGTATAAAGAATAGCAAGGAGAGACTAGAACAATGCAAACTCAACCATCATCAGCCGTCATCAAACTTTTGCAGTTCAAGTTCAATATAACCAGAGACTGACAGTCTCTAGATTTTCCAATTCCGCCCCTCCAGCTGGGCAGAGTTGCCAGGGAAAACTTTCATCCCATGTCAACACTGCACTCCATGGTAGTCCTTTTGCACAGTCCTGGTATATCCAAAACATCTTCAAGTCTCCATGCAAACCACGGTCCATCTTCCAAAAGGCTCTTCCAGCCTATTCCTGAGGGTCTTCATGCCCTGCCTCATGCTGCATCTCAGCAGCGGCTCCTGGAACCGTGTGCAATTCATGACCATTCTATGCATTTTTCATATTTTCAAAACTAATACCAGGTGTGCAGGACACAGCCATATTCTTAATCCAGGGACAAAATAAATCATAGCCTTGAAAAGCAGGTTCCTTCTCCAGTCAGCTCTTTCCAAGAATTTGCATTTTTAACAGTCTTTCCTCAGGCATCCTCTCCATTGTTTTAATGTAAATCAAGTCAGGCCACCTTCCTTCCACCTTCCTTAAGATTGCTAATGCGTTGACAATAGCAGCTCCAGTAACCTAAAACCAGTCTCAGTGCCTCTGCTTTTAACTTGCTTTAGGTTTTCCAACTTAAAATCTTAAAATCTCAGTCCGATATCTTTAGCCAAACATATCAGTCCATTACAAATTTAACCTTGATCAAACTTTCTGGGCCTGGATAGCAGAACGTAGCCATCCCTTATGCCAGTAGCCCAGTTCCAACAAAGTCCTCTGCATTCTTTCCTTCCCCTTAGAAACCTCATAAGCCAAGCCTCGAAGTTCAATACTGTTTGCACTTAGCATTCTCAAACTCTCATCAGAATAGTCCATAAAACTTGGCTTACCACTCCAGAAGGCATCTTCAGTTGCAAGCACCAAGTCCATGCCCATTCCTCCAAAACAAAGGTTCCAAAAGACGAATATCCATACGGTCAGGTTCATCTCACCCCACACTCCTCGGTACCACTTTACTGTTGCAGACAGCTTCAGGTTCGCTGAGATGAACTTCCAGACCAGGCACAGTTATGGAGGAAGGGATATTATTTATTGAAGCTTACAGATCCAGGGGAAGTTCCATAATGGCAAGAGAAGCGGCCTGCTCTCCACAGGGCCAAGCAGAGAGAGAAAAAACCAACCAGCCACAACAGCACAAGAGCAAAACTACAGCCAAAAGGTCACACAGCACACTTCAGGAACTCCTGCTAGGCACATTTGCATATCTTTACAATGGAATCTCAAACCCACACCATTAACACCTTAAGAGCAGCTCCCAGTGACATTGCCTCTAGCAAGGTGATTACAGATGCAAACTATATAACTAGTAAAACACTGAATATATTGGGGGACATATACTCAAACTACCACAAAAATGCAAAAACATTAAAACTGCAATATTTCTTTAAGTTGTAATACGTTTTTGAGTCTTTTTTTTGTGGAAGAGCTACTGATTAATTATGAAAAATCTATTATTACAAATATTGTTGCTTAAAGTACACATATGAATCATTTCATGTCTGTAAATTCTATTAAGACAGTTTCTTCCCCTGAAATACAAGTGCGTTCTGAATCACTTGGGCCAGTTATGGCTTTAATTCCTTGCATATTATCCTTCTCACCAAACATGGAAAGTATAAAATATATATATATATATATATATGGTGGATGATGGAGGGATTAGAAGGATACAATGTCAGTTTTTTTCTTTTCTTTTTTTTTGGGGGGGGAAAGACACAGAGAGAGACAGAGAGAGAGAGGGAGAGGAAGACAGGTAGAGATGGGCTCACCAGCAGCCTCTCAGCTACTGCGAACGAAATCTAGATGTGTGCGCCACCTTGTGGTCAAGTGTGGCATTGCGCCCTTGAATCACTTTGCATCTGGCTAAACGTGGGACCTGGAGACTGGAACCGCTGCAGATTGGAACAGGCATTCTTAGGCTTAGGAGGCAGGCGCCTTAACTGCTAAGCCATCTCTCCAGCCTGCAATGTCAGTTTTGATAGCTTGTAACTATTTGTCAAAAAAAGGCTCAAAGGTCCACAAGCTTGGAAAGTTAAAAAAAAAAAAATGCAGGGTGTAGTGGCACACACCTTTAATCCCAGCACTTGGGAGGCAGAAGTAGGAGGATCACTGTGAGTTCGATGCCACCCTGAGACTGTGAATTCCAGGTCAGCCTGAGCTAGAGTGAGGCCCTATCTTGAAAAACCAAAACAACGACAACAACAAACAAACAAACAAAAAAAAACAAAAAACCCACCAAAAAACCAGAAACCTCTCCTTTTTTTTTTTGCTTGATTCAGGGGCCAGAGTTATGAAGTAGCTGGGAAACATTGAACGCTGGCTGGAAGGTGGTGCTTTTGACAGTGGAAAGGGAAGCAAGTGAGTGAGTCTGTAATTCCTTTAGAAGGAAGGACAGAGGAAAGGGAGGTGGAGGGGGAGAAAGAAAGCAGAAAAAAGTGAGAAACTTTGACTCTCATGGAGACTTGTAGAGCAAACATATCTTGTCTGGTTTTATCTCTTCCTCTGATCTTTTATGACAGAGCCTTGGGAACTGGAATCCACCTCCATCCTGGGCCTGGTGGGCAGTGAGTAAGGAAAGCGAGAGAGTGGAAGTTCTGCACTTTACGTAGAGATTCAATATAATTACAATAAAAATTCTAGTAGAGCTTTTTTTTTTTTAATAAATAGAAATCAACTGCTCCCAAAATTCCTATGAAAATGTAGAGACTGTAGAATAGCCTAAACAACTAGAAAACTAAAAAGGACAAAAGAAAGTGACTAGCTGATGATAGCATTTCTTATAAAATCTGCAGTAATACAGGAGGGTATATTATTGGTATTTGGGAAGACACAGATCTATGGATCAGAATACAAAATCAAGAATGTGAACCAACTATTTATGAACACTCCCTCCTTTTTTTTTTTAAATAAGAGGTGCAAATATTATTACTTGGAGAATGGATATGCTTTTAACAACTCAAATATTCTGGTATCCCTATATAAAATATGTGCCTCAGTCTATAACACATATCATAGTTAAACAGTCCCAGACCTAAATGTAAAGCTAACAGATGTCATACCTCTGTAAGAAGACAGACGAAATGTGCTGTGACTTTGGTTTAGACAAAAATTTCTTACCTAAGTCATCAGAAACACATTCCTAAAATAAAACTTTGACTCTGGAGACTTGTAGAGCAAACATATCTTGTCTGGTTTTATCTCTTCCTCTGATCTTTTATGACAGAGCCTTGGGAACTGGAATCCACCTCCATCCTGGGCCTGGTGGGCAGTGAGTAAGGAAAGCGAGAGAGTGGAAGTTCTGCACTTTACGTAGAGATTCAATATAATTACAATAAAAATTCTAGTAGAGCTTTTTTTTTTTTTATAAATAGAAATCAACTGCTCCCAAAATTCCTATGAAAATGTAGAGACTGTAGAATAGCCTAAACAACTAGAAAACTAAAAAGGACAAAAGAAAGTGACTAGCTGATGATAGCATTTCTTATAAAATCTGCCGTAATACAGGAGGGTATATTATTGGTATTTGGGAAGACACAGATCTATGGATCAGAATACAAAATCAAGAATATGAACCAACTATTTATGAACACTCCCTCCTTTTTTTTTAAATAAGAGGTGCAAATATTATTACTTGGAGAATGGATATGCTTTTTAACAACTCGAAATATTCTGGTATCCCTATATAAAATATGTGCCTCAGTCTATAACACATATCATAGTTAAACAGTCCCAGACCTAAATGTAAAGCTAACAGCTGTCATACCTCTGTAAGAAAGACGAAATGTGCTGTGACTTTGGTTAGACAAAAATTTCTTACCTAAGTCATCAGAAACACATTCCTAAAATACATAAATTAAGAAACTGGATTTCTTCAACATTAAAACCATGTACTTTAAAAAATAATATTTTGTTCATTAATTAGAGAGAGAGAGAGAGAGAGAAAAGAGAGAGAGAATGGGTACACCAGGTCCTCCAGCCAGTGAAGAACTCCAGATGCATATGTCACCTTTTGCATCTGGCTTAAGTGGGCACTGGGTCCTTAGGCTCAAGGCTTGGGTCCTAAGGTAAGAGCCTTAACTGCTAAGCCATCTCTTCAGTCCCAATGTACTTTTCTAAAAAATAATTTTTTATTGACAAATTCCATAATTGTAGACAATAACCCATGGTAATTCCTCCCCCCCCCACTTTCCCCTTTAATACTCCACTCTCCATCATATCCCCTCCTCCTTTCAATCAGTCTCTCTTTTATTTTGATGTCATCATCTTTTCCTCCTATTATGATGGTCTTGTATAGGTTGTGTCAGGCACTGTGAGGTCATGGATATTCAGGCCATTTTGTGTCTGGATGAGCACGTTGTAAGGAGTCCTACCTTTCCTTTGGCTCTTACATTCTTTCTGCCACCTCTTCCGCAATGGACCCTGAGCCTTGGAAGATGTGATAGAGATGTTTCAGTGCTGAGCAATCCTCTGTCACTTCTTCTCAGCACTATGGTCCCTTCTGAGTCATCCCAAGATCACTGCCATCTGAAAAGAGAAGCTTCTCTGACCAAAAATGCTTGACTGGGCAGTTTGGTGAGCATAGTATAAACATTTAGCCAGACACCAGCAGACGTTACACCCCTAGGGCTCACGACTACCCCTGTTGTGGGTTTTCAGTATCAGGGATGTGTTCCCTCCCATGGAGCAGGCCTCCAGTCCAATTAGAGAGCAGTTGGTTTCACCTATAACACCTGTTGGCTCATTTGGCCTGGCTGGCCAAATTTAAGGCTTGCAGTATCCATTGTTGAGTGTCTCCATTGGTGATTTCTCTCTCTCCCATTCAAATGCATGTAGTATAGCTTTTTCCAGCTTTCTGTCAGCTGGTATACATGGAAGATTTCTCAGCAGTATTTCTCAGTGACATTTCAGTCCAAGTATGTGGAGTCTTCAGCAATAGGTTCTTTCCATATATTCCTGGTGGGAAACTAAGAGCCTCGGCAATGACCTGTAATGTTTTGGCCAACAACTCTCTAGAAGGTATCCCATCTCTAGCAGTGAAAATTTTCTAGTAACAATCTATGGCTTCTGAGTGTTCCATTGTCCAAAAAAGGAGGTTTCCATATGACTTATTTATATCCTCTAAGATTTTAATTAGCCCTCCCTCCACCTTTCCTTTCAATCTCTTTCCCTGTCCTCACTTAGGCCTTTTCACCCCCATTAATCTGTTCTTCCCTTTATATCCCCTTTCTAGCTTACTGGCCTCTGCTACTGAGTTTTATTCCTACTCACACGAAGTTTAATCATTTGTAGCCAGCATCCACACATGAGAGAGAACATGTGATGTTTGGCTTTCTCGGCCTGGGTTACCTCACTAAGTATAATCCTTTCCAGATTCATCCATTTTCCTGCAAATTTAATTTTTCTTTTAAAAAAATTTTAAAATATTTTATTATTTATTTATTTATTTGAGGGGGGAAGGGAGAGAGATACAGAAATAGGCAGGTAGAGAGAGAGATACAGAAATAGGCAGGTAGAGAGAAAGAGAGAGAGGGAATGGGCATGCCAGGGCCTCCAGCCACTGCAAATGAACTCCAGATGCGGGCCCCCCTTGTGCATCTGGCTTACATGGGTCCTGGAGAATTGAGCCTCAAACCAGGGTCCGTAGGCTTCCCAGGCAAGTGTTTAAACTGCTAAGCCATCTCTCCAGCCCATAATTTCATTTTTCTTTAGCACTGAAAGACATTGTTAGTCAGTGGAAGAATAGCCTAAGTTGGAAGGAAATAATTGTGAAACATATATTCAATCTTGCATACCAAATATATAATGAACTTTTAAAACTTAATAGTAAAACAGTCTAATTTTTAAAAATGGGCAAGAGATTTGAATAGGCATACAAAGAAGATTTATGGTTGACAACTATATAAAAATATGTGCTTAAATTTGTTAGCCATTCAGGAAATACAAATTAAACCCACAAGGAGATGCTTGTATGTATGTGTGTGTGTGCATATATATATATATATATATAAATATATGCCTATTAGAATTGTTAAAGTGAACAATTAACTATTCTGTTAGCAGGGATGTGGGGGCCTGGAACTCTCATATACTGTTGATAGGAATACAAGAACAGTATACTGTAGAAGACTGGAAATTTCTACACATTTAAAAATTTATTTATTTATTTATTTGAGAGAGAGAGGAAGAGGCAGAGAGAAAGACAGAATGGGTGCGCAAGGGACTCCAGCTGCTGCAAACGAACTCCAGACGCATGCACCTCCTTGTGCATCTGGCTAACGTGGGTCTTGGGGAATTAACCTGGGTCCTTAGGCTTCGCAGGCAAACGCCTTAACCACTAAGCCATTTCCCCAGCCCTCTACACACTTTAAAATTTCATTCACCAATTCATCAAGCCATGCCACATCTAGATGTTTATACAACATAAATAAAAGTGGGTGTATATACATATATCTTTCATTAGGTTAATGGATCAATAAACTGATGTATCTATAAAACAACTACTCTTTAGCAATAAAAAGAAATGAAATATTGATACAAAATACAACACAGTTGAATCTCAAAAGTAATCATGTTGAATAAAGTAAATTAGAACCCCCCTCAATGAGTGATGCAACTTAATTTGTATAATATTTGATGTTATTGTAGCAAATCTTTGCTTGCCTAAGGACAGGAGGAGGGAGCAATGTCATGTAGGGTATGGGTGAATGAACAAACAAGAA
This sequence comes from Orientallactaga sibirica, assembly GCA_036365145.1. Lineage (NCBI taxonomy): Eukaryota > Metazoa > Chordata > Mammalia > Rodentia > Dipodidae > Orientallactaga > Orientallactaga sibirica. Next base: position 36,661,898 of record JAEOAD010000012.1, on the reverse strand, counting down.
ACTTAGGAGGAAACTTGGAATGATGCAGCACATACTTTACATATGGAAAGCTGATTTTAACTTGATTCTTGATTTCTTTCTCCTTCCTTCCTTCCTTCCTTCCTTCCTTCCTTCCTTCCTTCCTTCCTTCCTTTTTTCTTTCTTTCTTTCTCCCTTCCTTCCTTCCTTCCTTCCTTCCTTCCTTCCTTCCTTCCTTCCTTCCTTCCTTCCCTCCCTCCCTCCCTCCCTCCTTCCCTTCCTCCCTTCCTCCCTTCCTCCCTTCCTCCCTTCCTTCCTCCCTCTCTCCCTCCCTCCCCCCCTCCCTCCCTCCCTCCCTCCCTCCCTCCCTCCTTTTCCCTCCCCCTCCCTTTCCTCCCTTCCTTCCTTCCTTCCTTCCTTCCTTCCTTCCTTCCTTCCTTCCTTCCTTCCTTCCTTCCTTCCTTCCTTCCTTCCTTTCTCTTTCTTTTTTGAGAGAGACAGAGAGAGATGGAGAGGAAGACAGATAGAAATGGGCGCCCCAGCAGCCTCTCAGCTGCTGCAAATGGAATTCAGATGTGTGTGCCTCCTTGTGGTCAAGTGCAGCATTGCGCCCTTGCATTACTTTGCATCTGGCTAAACATAGTACCTGGAGATTGGAACCGCTGGAGATTGGAACCAGCATTCTTAGGCTTAGGAGGCAGGCACCTTAACTGCTAAGCCATCTCTCCAGCCCTTAACTGAGTTTCTTAAACAAGTTTCTTATTCAAAAAAAATGAGACTTTCACATGTCAGTTCTCTACCTTAATCCTTTGTGTGTATATATCATCATGAATGGTCTTCATTTTAAGAATTACTTGTAAAGATTGTAGAATTTATTTCTACATTCATTCTACATTTGAGCCTGTTTAAATTGCTAATGCTGCTTCCAGCCTAGTCACCCTTACTTGAAATTATAGCAGCAACCATACTTTCCAGTATAAGCATTTTGTAGACATTGCTGCTCTGTAAGGAGGTTCCTTAGATAATTCATGAGAGGTGTAAAGACTGAAGGTACTTTCTGCAGAAGCACCTTCTACCCTGCAGCTCTTAGGGTGTCTTTGCTGTGGCTGTTTTTCTATGGCTTTTTAAAAAAAATTATTTATTTATTTATTTGTTTATTTATTTATTATTTATTTATTTATTTTTTCAAGGTAGGGTCTCACTGTAGCTCAGGCTGACCTGGAATTCACTATGTAGTATCAGGGTGACCTTGAACTCATGGCACTCCTCCCACCTCTGCCTCCCAAGTGCTGGGGTTAAAGGCGTGCGCCACCACGCCTAGCCTTATGGGTTTTTTTTTTTTTTTTTTTTGGAGAGAGACACAGAGAGAGACAGAGAGGAGAGGGAGAGGAAGACAAATGCAGCCTCTCAGCTGCTGCAAACGAAATCCAGATGTGTGCGCCTTCTTTTGGTCAAGTGCGGCATTGCGCCCTTTGCATCTGGCTAAACGTGGGACCTGGAGATTGGAACTGCTGGAGATTGGAACCGGCGTTCTTAGGCTTAGGAGGCAGGCTCCTTAAGCGCTAAGCCATCTCTCCAGCCCTATGGCATTTTTAAAAATGGCTGTTTTTAGTATGTTTAACATAGTTCCTTCTATCCTTTATCCTGTAGTCTTAATTGTTCTGTGTAAACAGTGGCTGTTTCTGTAGCTCCCAGTCCAGCTGGTGGAGAAGGAAGTGTCTTTATTTATATCTTGTCACCATTCAGACCTTGATTGCCCTGTGTAGCTGCTAAGCACATTTTTGGTTTGCCTGCTTCTCCTGGAGTCCCTGTGAAGTGCCTGCATTTTAAATTTTACCTCTTGAGCTTGGTGTGAAAAGCTTTCTTTCCTTAATGGATTTCAGGGTCTAGGAAATAAGGAAGGAGGAGACACTTGGGAGAAGGGAGTATCCACTTGTTGCTTCTGAGATGATATTGTGGGGCAGTGGATTTCCATGTGATTTTCGTCATGTCTACCTTTTCCCTGAAGCTTGGTCCATAAAACTGCTTCTCAAAAAGGTCCTAGGGAGATGGCTCAACAGATAAGGTGCTTGCTTGTAAAGCCTAAGGACCAGAGTTTGATTCCCAGTATCCATGTAAAGCCAGATGCACAAGGTGGATTATGAGTCTGGAATTCATTTGCAGTGTCTGGAGGCCCTGGTGGGCCCATTATCTCCTTCCCTCCCCCCTCCCTCTCTCTCTCTCTGCCTCTTTCTCTTTGTCCCTTTTTCTAAAATAAATAAACAAAATATTTTTTCAAAATCCTGGGGGGGGTGATGAAGGGAGGGGTTGGCAAGATGGCTCAGTGATTGAGAGTTCTTTCTGCTTAAGCATGAGAGCCTCTTGGGCTGGAGACAGCCTAGTTGGACTCTTCAGAACCCATGTAAAAAGCTGGGCATGATCATGCACATCTGTAGCATGAAAGCAAAGAATCCCCAGGGGCTGGGGCTTGCTGACAGCAACTCTGGGTTGAGGAAGAGAGCCATAGCAAAGGAAAGAATTGTGCGGATCAGAGATAACAGGATACCTGATGTTCTCTGACCTCTGCATGCAGATGCATGGGGCATGCTCACCTGCACACACACACACACACACACACACACACACACACACACACAAATGGAGCTGGACAACTTGGACAAGAATGGAGTGTTCAGTGACTCATTCATTCACAATTCCCTTTTCCTGAGGGTCCCCAGTGGACTGCCCAGGGCCATAGTGTAAAATCCAGTTGTATACTTCTGGCTCCCTCTGAAAAGCAGAAATCTGACTCAACAAGTCAAATACAAAATCATAGCTTTGAACTCTTCAGGGAGCTGTGGCTGCAGGGAAGTCAGTTAGCCTAACATCCTAAGAAAACCAAGCACCTCTAGAGAGGTTGCATACACACCTTTGCTTGTCTGTTGCAGAACTCTCAGAAAGGTAAGGCGGTCGCAGAAATAAGTGAACTAAATTCATCTGATAGTGTGAATGGATTGCAGACACTGAGAGTGGAGAACGTATGGGAGTCACAAACTGACTCATGCTGAGTCAGTTTGCACCCACTGGAACTCAATACCCATTGGCTTCAGGGAACGAGGCCCCTGGAAATCTTTCTGTTCTTGCCATAGGCCTGGAGGAGAGAAGAAAATGGTTCTGGGTGCAGACCTTGGTATTCTTCTGCCAGTGGACAAAGAACAGTAAGATCAAGAACTGAGATGGACCAGGAAAATAACAGGCCTCAATTTCCTAACCACACACCAGCCAAGATTAAGTTCACATGTTCTGCTCACTCAGGACTGTCAGTTGTATGGTAACAAGCCTCTTGGAATCTAGTGTCCTGACATGCAAATGACTCTTTGTTGCTCAGAATTCTCTGTAGTCTGGGCCCTTCTCCTCTGCATGGCCTCTGTTGGTACTAAACGAGCCAGGATGGCTCCTCCACTCTTCTTATCATGATGTCTCCCTGCGGTTGATTGGGGGCAGCTTCAGGCTGGCTTGGGGTGCTTTCTTCTCCTCTGCCCATGTCCTTCCAAGAGCAATAGCAGGATTGTCTTGATCTATTAGTGGCTAGAACTTATCAGCACTACATTTTTCCAGGGCAAGTTGCAGGGCCATCTTAGGTTCAAAGAAAAGAGACTGTGTTTCTTGGTTGGAACAGAACTCACAGATAGTGAGGGGAAGAATCCATGGCAACCAGCTTTGAGGCTTATCTAAGAGATTTAACTTTGGCTCTCATGCTTTCCTCTATTAATGGTCTTTTCTGCAATCTTCTCCCATTAAAATATACCTCATCCTTCAAGGTCCAGCCTAATGCTGTCTTCATGACAAGGCTGAGCACATAATTAATCACACAGATTGGGACATTTGGAGAGCGAGAGGGGGCAGGCATTAAAAGGTCATCACAAACTGCGATTGTTCCTGGCAAACTCTGGCATATAATAATTATTCCTCAGACTTTCTCTGCTGTTTTCCATTCACGGGGATCTTTTCTTTCTGCAGAATTATCTCCAGTGGGACATTTTTCTCTTCTTGCTATTTTGAGTGCAAGTCACTGTCAGTATTCTCTTAAATTCTGAGTTCTTGGAAAGCAGATGCATTCACTTGTTTGCCTTTCCCAGAGCATTTGGCAAGTACTGCACACATAGTAAACACTGCTGTGAGTTAGGAGAGTGGAAGGCAGAAAAACACCAGCCCTGAGCCTCTCACGTCAAAGCAAATGTCTTCTGGGATTGGATAGAGTAATTGTACTTCTTTTTAGAGGATCTGGGGCAAATTATTCAACATTTAGCATTTTCTGTTCCATCGTCTTAAGGATGGGTAACTTGTACTTGTGATGTATATTTTATAGGGACATTGTAAAGCCAAAGGAAGTATTGCATGAAAAGCACTTTCACATATACGTGAAAATGCCTCCATAGGTACAAGGCAATACTATCATTTCAGTTTGTTTGTTTCTAAAAAGGACAACAATGGAGTGGTCTAGGTAGCAGCTTCTCTATCAAGTTAGGAGTTCAAATTTTAGTTCTCTTTCCTCACAGCTCTTCACTCTGCTTAAAGTAAAGTGGAGGAGAGAGGAGTTGCCAGGTATGGGCCTTAGCCCAGCCATTTCCACCCATTTCTGAGCATGGGACAAGCTATTTAGTGGCTTTTGAATGTTCCCATATCTGCTAAGTGAACTCCTACCTGGGTTCTGCCCCAGGAGATGGAAGGAGGCCCCAGTTAAATGAACTAAATAAAAGTGGTCGTGACACTACCTGTATTTCTACTTTGTATTTGATTATCTTTCTGTCTATGTGAATATCATACCTAGTTACACATGTTTGTATATATTCTTGCATGTATGAATACTGTTAAATGCTGTCATTGGGTTGTCAGCTGGAATTTTTTTATGTCCCAGTGTTTAATTTTCTCAAGTGTTTGTAATTTTTTCTATCTTCTTCACAGAGCTAACTCAAAACTAATCTCTTAACATTTACACAAATCCAAGCCATGAAGGAAAATGTTGCTTCCCTTTCTCTTTCTAAGAATAGTGTCAAGCACATTTTAAGCAAATACCTAGACAACTAAGTCTAATCCAGTACAAACATCGTGAAGAACCTTCATCTTCCCTGTAACCCAGAGTGACATGATGTTACATTGAAGTGAAGTGATATTTTATCCCTACATCCTGGCTCCAGCCCTCTCAGCAATTGGCAGAAACAAATGGCAGGAGTGATGGTACTGCTGGTGCAGGCAAACTGTAAAACATGATCAGAGTTGTTTCTGTTTCTATCCTAATGCAACTTTGCTGTTGCTCTCAGGTGGGGAGAGCACTCCTCAGCGGATCAGCAGCATCTTCTCACTATTACCCATGGTTCTATTGTCAGCTACTTAGAATGCCCCTGAAGGCTATATCTTGATCCTCCTCCTGTACACACTGGAGGGAAGTTGCTCTCTCACCGTTGTAGCATGGGAGGAGCCCTTATGCTGGACTGTTTGCACTCTGCATCAATCCCAGGCTGCTTCCAGCCTTGTGCAGCTTTGGGCATCTGATGCGTCAGTCAAGCCATGAATTCTCTCTCCTTCCTCTGGCTCTTGGCGCCCAACTTGGAATTCCTGTCAAAAGTCTTTTTAGAGTGCTTCTTCAAAGCCCTGAGGACCTCCTGCATTATAGAATTCACCAGCTCAAGTTGTAGTGAAGATGCAAGTCTATCTGCTGTAAACAGGATTTATTTTAGGGCATCTCTGAAGCTTTTTGTTTTATTCTACTTAAGAATCAAGAGAACTCTCCTTGGGGACAGTGAAATATGCCCTGGTCCATTTCTCCTGAGCACATGTTTATATTTCAGCATGAACGAGCCCCCTTAGCTAGCTAAGAATTTATATAGCAAAGGTTGCAATGTCTCAAGTCCCTTGTAAAGTCATTGTGGTTGATATGACCTGTGGGATAATGCATATTTTAAGGTAGTCCCGAATTCTGGCCTATTCTTGTCTTGATCAGTGCAGAACTCTACTCAGGGGGTAATTACTGTTGTGTATGTGTACATCTTTCTAGTTTTTTCTCTCCTTGATAATCAGATTTCTATCCTTCCAAAAGCCACAGAGCCAATAAAGGTGCCATTTCCTTACATAGTAGAGGTGCTTCCTGTCACTCACGACACTAATTTGTCATTAGGAGAAGTGAGTTTTTTTTTTTTAAATCTACTACTTGATTATTGAACATTTAAAAATTTAAATATTCTGGAAAGAAACCTTTGAGGGATCCATTAAATATTTTTCTCATTTTAAGGCAAAGACACAAGAGGTCATTTGAAAATTGATGATGGAGCTCTTCGTTCGTGTTGCAGTGTTCCCGAGTCGGCATCAGCAGGTTGACTATTGACTGCTTACTCTTGGGTGTCTTTTAGAAAAACAGCTCCTGGTGACCAACGACATTGGGCAAATATTGAGAGAACCAAAAGTAAACAGTTTTCTTTTTTACCTAGGAATCCTCTGAGCCTATGCCATGTAAGTGTTACTTCAAGTAGGGATTGTAGATTGGACTCTTTTCCCTCAAATATAATGTATCAGAGAATTCCCTCAGTATTACATTTATTATAATTTCCAAAGATAGTCTTTAGGACTTTTTGGGGAAATGACGTCTGAATGTAATAATAGCCTCTAAGACCATCAGTATATGTGGGGTTGTTTGCTGTTACAGCCTGTCACCTCAGACTCATGTTAAAATTTTGTGTCCTTTAACATGTATTTCTGTATATAGGTATGAATGTTGAATATCTGTCTGCTTACTTACCTACATATTAAGCTGTTTTCATTTTTCACTGTGAAAATTTTGGCCACCTCTGCCTGCCACAACCTACCTTAACCTCACTTCAGTTCTGATATAAGAGCTCATGTAACTTATCATTCAAACCCAGCCACTTTAGGAGGTGAAAGGTAACTTAGTTCACAGTTCTACTAGGGCAGTGTCTATAAACTGTGACTTTCCAAAGCAAAGCAGCATTGCTATGGTTAATACAGAATTTTACAAACAAACCATCTTAATCCACGGAAATATTTTACTGACTGGTAACTGAAAAGCTCAGAGGCTGCCATGGCTTCTGACATTTATGTGGCTGTGTGAGTGAGGGTTACCCTTGGGTTTGTCTGTGTTATGGTTTAAAGTACTTGTAGTATTTTCAGGTTATATCTTGTGACCTCAGTTGCATGGTTTGTCATCAGGAAAGAGCACCTTTGCTCAGAATTCTTAGTAGAGATCCTAAGCTGAGCTGATCGGGCAAACTTCTGACCTAATCCGCAAGGCCTAAGGACTTCTAAGTACTTAGTGGTTTGGATAAATTTCATAATTAGCAAGGAAGGAAGGTGGGATCACTATAATATTACCATGGTTGCCTGAGAATATCCTGGCATGTGTGCCTCAATTTCACGCAGATGGAATCTACTGTTTACTTGGAGGCTGTACAGAATGGATGTGGGAGTCACCCATATTGTTTAATAGATGTCTCTTCTCCTTTGTTTCCTCAGCTTTGTAGGAGACTTGGCATCTAGCCTCCCAGGTTTATTAGAATTCCCTGAAACTAGCAAGTGCTCAAAAGGTACTGCTATAATGAGTGTGCTTGCATACTGGATTTGTCACATCTGTCTGAGCCACTGAGAGGTTGTTTTGCTTTCTTCCTAATTCTCAGTTGTGTTCTAGGTCAAGGAAGCCAAATAACTGAGCAGTAGACAGATGGGGCAATTAAGAAGGATTTGGCCAATACATTACCAAGAAAATATTAAGGAATATATCTCCAATCATATCAGTTTCAACCATTTTGTTAAACACATGAAATATGTTCATCACTAAATTAGAAAAGATAGATAAGCAACTAGAAGATAATAAAAAGCATTTGTAATTCCCCAGCTTTGGCTTAAAAATCAGATTAATTTTCAATTCCTTCTGCAATAAAAATAGCCTGTTTTTATATAAGCATTTATGTATGGAAATGAAGGCCTACTCTGTCTTGGAAAATCAGAAAGAGCAATGTCTATTTGGCACAGCAGCTATTTTCTGTCCCTAACAAATACTGTCCAAATGACATGATTCACTAATTTATAGTCTTACCTGACTAATACTTCATCTACCTGAAGTACAGACTGAAAAATAATAGTGTTATTTACAGGGTGAAAGTATTTCTGTTAGGCATAAATTATTTTCTATTTATAAGGATATTTTATTTATCAGCATGTGTCAAAGGAAATTATTTTTAAAAATGACTGCTTCAGTTGGTAGAACTTACCTATCTTGGGTTTTAATCTCACCCAGAACTGTGCTATAGTCCAAGGACTTGGGAGATGGAGGCAAGGAAATGAGAAGGTCAAAGCCATTGATGGGTATATAGTGACTTAATGCCAGCCTGGACCATATGAGCCCATGTATAATAAAATAAAGCAATAAAAATTACCACCCCCATCACCACCACAACAAAACATGACAGTTTCAAGACATACTTTTCCTCATTGTTCTATGAGGGTCCTATAATGAGTTGATAAAAACTATTTTGTGTGGGGATGTTATCTTTTAACCATAACCATATAGGTACAGGGAAGGAAAACCTTCCCTTCTGAGAGTTTGATAATTGAGTCTGTGAAAGAAACTGACAGAAGACAGGTTAACAGGATAAAAGATTTATAAATGCATTATGTGCATAGATGTGTCACATGAAAGAAAAGTGAATACCCAAATCCCAGTGAAGATCTAAAAGTTTATGTACTCTCTTGACAAGGGAAGGCTGATGTAGGTAGTTTAGAGGGGAACAGATGATTTGGAGGACAGGTGAATGATGTCTAGAATAGAAGATAACCTGAGACAAAGCCAGTCTGTGTGTGGTGCTGAGCTCCAGCCTCCTGCCCTTTTCTATGAGCTAATCGTCCCTGGTTGATACATTTCCCAGGAGGGGACTCAGAACAGTCAAGTTCTTGTTACACTGTCTCTGCACAGATAAGGGAAATTAAGTGAGAGACAATTCACCGAGTACCCTCAGTGTGAAGTCCAAAGTGACATATTTTGGGATGGCATTTCCCGAACTCCTTCACAAGGACATACTAGGAATTGGATCTGTACGCTTAGGACTTTGGGTGACATGCTTGCACAGGAAGGGTTAGGGCTGAGGGAGGCTATATACTTTGTGATAGGAGGACAATCATAGTCCTACTTGGTTCTGTCCACATGTCTTAACATCTCTGAATCACAGCTTCATAATCTGCAAAGTGAGAATAAAATCAGTGACGTTGAGGAGTGTTCCAAGAACTAAATCACTTGTGATATATAAGACTCTTGTCATGAAGGTAAGTCTGCTGCTACTTCGAATGGATAGGTCTCAGTGATGACTTGGAACCTTGAAATTGGAAGGCATGTTAGAGCACTTCTGGTCCTATTGTCAATCAAAAAAGCTATCTTGATGCATTTCTATAAGAGGCATCTTAAAAGTTTCAGTGAACAATGCCAGGGACTCCACTGCCTTAAAAGGTAGCCTGTGCATACTTGTGGTCAGTTGTAATTCTTAATAGCAGCATAAATTTTATTTGTACTTTATAAAATGATTTTAGATCTGTTATCTTAGCTCATCTGTATAGGGCTAGTAGAGGAAGCTTCTTACCTTAAACCCCAGTCTGCTCTCATAGAATGTATCCTTATTGACTTGTAGAACTGCAAGTAACAAATTATATTCTGACAGTCCTTTAGATGACATCAATTCAGCAACTATTTTTTATGGGACTACAAAAATACCAGGTTCATGTCTAAGCAAGAAAGATACACTATCAAGACTAGCAGAGTCCTGTCCTCCAGTGTCTGGAAGTTACTGTCTGGGATGGGTTCCTACAACATGCAGACTTTAGTTCATACCCATGACTTGTTTTGTAAATTATGTTTTATGGACCCTAGCCAAAGTCATTCTTTTTTTTTTTAATTATTTTATTTATTTTTGGAGAGAGACACACAGAGAGACAGACAGAGAGGGAGAAGGAGACAGAGAATGGGCGCGCCAGCAGTCTCAGATGCTGAGAATGAAATTCAGATGCATGCGCCCCCTTGTGGGCAAGTGCAGCATTGCGCCCTTGCGACACCACATCTGGCTAAATGTGGGACCTGGAGATTGGAACCCGGTTCTTAGGCTTAGCAGGCCAGCACCTTAACCACTAAGCCATCTCTCCAGCCCCAAAGTCATTCTTTTGATTTTTGTTGCAGCAGAAAAATTGAGTAGTTGTGATAGAGATTGGCTGTCCTATAAAGCCTAAAGTATTTAGCCACTTATAGAAAAACTTTGCTGACCCTTGGCCTGGTAGATGAGGTAACTATTAAACTCTTGAAAACATGGACAGATTCTTCATTTCAAATTTCTGTAGTGCTATGAGTTAGAATGATAGGGAGAACCCAATTTGGACTGGGCTGAAGTAAATCTGTCTTGAGAAAGTAATGAACAAGCCAGTCCCTGTGGTATAAAGAAGACTGTGAGGATGAGGGAAGCTAACAGCCAGAAGGATAGCTTGCATTAAGTCCTGTAGAAGCTTAACACACTTGAAGAACAGAAGAGAAAAATCCAGTGTAGTTGGAGCCAAATGACAGTCAAGTGGGTGGTTTAACGTTCATAGAGAATTATATAAATGTTAGGCCACTAGGCCCTTCTCAGAACATTGCCAGAAGTTTTCAGTAGACTTGATTTTAAGTAAATGTGTAAAAGTGGACAAACATGGTTGCTTTAGCTGTGGAGTAAGTAAAGAGGACTCGCTGGGTCCTGTCGTAAGCCATGAAGTGAATGGTGTTGCCATGTATGAAATGGAGAAAACTGGAGGAGAAGCAGGTTTGGTGGGCAATGATGATCAGAGTTTTGAGAAGCCAGGCATGGTGGCGCAAGCCTCTAATCCCAGCATTCAGGGCGCAGAGGTAGGAGGACCACTGTGAGTTCGAGGCCACCCTGAGATTACATAGTGAATTCTAGGTTAGCCTGGGCTAGAGTGAGACCCTACTTGGAAAAGCACTTTCTCCCCACAGGAAAAAAAAAAAAAAAGTTTTGGGATGTTGAGCTTGAGATACAGTGAGACATCTAAGTAAAATGTCAAGAAGATAACTGGAGGTGCAAATGTGTAGCACGGAGGAAAGACATGGGTGGCGAGAGTAATTTGTAGTCTTTCACATTTACAGCGCTTTGACGCTGTGTTGATGAGTGAGATTGCCTAGGATGATGGGTCCCAGGGGGAGGGTACAAGGGCTCAGAGTTGATAGTGTGGGTGGGAGAGGCAGGAGAGCCTCCAAAGGCATATGAGAAGGAGCAGACAGAGGACACAAGAATCCCGAGGAAGTGGTGTCCCTGTGTTGAGGGGAGGGCATTTCCAGATAGGTTGGTTTAATACTGCCTCCCCACCCTCTGTCGCCCTCCGTTGCTGCGGCCACGAGGTGGAGATGAGAGTTCATTAGTGTCGAAACACCAAGCACAGTGGTAATTCGAGCAAGAGCAGGTTCAGTAAATGATGTGGGCAAATACCAGTCTAGGGTATGTTGGGTGGCACATGAATAAAAGCAAGAACTAATAAACACCCCACCCCCCCAAACATTTCGCTGTGAAGGATATGAGAGAGAAGATACCAGCTGAAAAGGAGAAAGGAGACATGGGAAAGTTGTTATGCTCTTAACAATTTTAAATGCACGTGGCAAAAGAACAGGATGGGAAGAGTGAAGGTTGCATTGTTGAAGGTCAGTAGATAAAGCCCCTGAGGGCTGGGGAAATGGCTTAGCAGTTAAGGCATTTGCCTGTGAAGCCTAAGGATCTTGGTTCGATTCCCCAGGACCCATGTAAGCCAGATGCACAAGGGGACCATGTGTCTAGAGTTAGTTTGTACTGGCTGGAGATCCTGATGTGCCCATTTTCTCTCTCTATCTGCTTATTTCTTTCTCTCTCAAATAATACATAAATAAATAAATAAAATATTTGAAAATAAAAAGCCCCTGAGAACACAAGAGGGCAGGGTAATGGTCTTGATTCTGCATGGAAGAGAGGATACATTTTCTCTTGTATCAAGTAGGTGGGTTATCAGAACAGCTATTGGTGTGGGTACATTTGCCTATATACTGACAATAAGTTGAGGAAATGGCCATGGGTGGCTTCTCTGTTCTCTGGGACTGTGTGAAACAATGAAATCTGTGTGGTTGACTTTTGTCCTTGTCTATTTCTCGTTTTAAGTGCTAGAACATGGCAATGCTAGCCTAAGGCTAAGCCTTCACTCCCACACCTACCCTTAGATGCAATTAAATTGCCAGACTGCCCTGCTGGAGAGATTACATTGGGACACGTAGACAGGTCCAATGGAGTAGGAAAACCTCTGAGACTACATCTAAGAGAGAAAGGGTGAGATAGAGGGGAAGCCTGCTCCTCCTAGCTGAGTCCAGCCCCCACTCTACTTTCAGCTGAATACAGCACTATAGTAGAGTGTTTGGAGGTATCCGACTCTGAGGCACGTTCTTAGATTTGCTCATAGTGTTTCCCTAGAGCAGAGAGGACACGGGGAGAGAACACGTTCAATTGTGGCCTGCGCGACAGGCTCAGGAGCTCAGCCATGAGGCCCTGCATTCCTTATGTGTGCATCCAGCTTTTGGGTTAGCTATCATGAGGTAGGCACAAAATCATTGGCCTGTTTTTCCAACGATTTGTCTCCTGACTAATCAATCAATTTTATCTCCTTCATTCTTGGCTCGTATTTGACTTAGAAATTCCTATGCATTCTTATCACCTCCCCACATATATTCCAGCTTGTAGTGACCTTCTTGAAGTCATCAGTTCCTGGAGTGGTCCAAGCTGTACATAATAGAAAAGCACTATTATATTTTCTTGCTTTAGGCATTTTTTAAAATTCAATTTTAAATTACTTCAGCTTTTTGAGAATCTGTAATACTGTTGACTCATATTTAGCTTGAAGGCAACTGAAACACCAATGTCTTCTTGTTCTTTTTTAACACAATGTCTTTTCATTTTTTAAAAAGATTTTATTTATTTATTTATTTATTTATTTATTTATTTATTTATTTATTTAAGACAGAGAAAGAGAGTGAGAATGGGCATGCCAGGGCCTCTAGCCACTGCAAACGAACTCCAGATTCGTGCGCCCCCTTGTGCATCTGGCTTATGTAGGACCTAGAGACTCAAACCGGAGTCCTTAGGCTTTGCAGTCATGTGCCTTAACCTCTAAGCCATCTCTCCAGCCCTGTCTTTTCTGTTTTAATGCAGGAGCTATTAGGTTAGATCCTCTGTTTGTATGGTCAATGTTTTTAAACATAGGCATGGTGAATTAAATTGGATCTGCATATTTTGACTCATTCATCTTATCTGTAGTTCCCCCTTTGAATTATTTGCTGTTTACGTGTTATACCTTTGTATTACTGACAAGTTTCCTCCCTTTACTTTCATCTCCATCATCTGCATCACTGGTGGACAGTTTTGGGAAGGAGAATTTGGGGGCAGATCTGTGCCCCATCCATGGAAACCCTGTGTAGATTAACACCAAGGCGTTAAAAACAGCCTCTATAATAGTAGTTCCCAGCCTAAAAACACAGTCCTTACATTTGTGACCTCTCTTTTAAGTAAAAGCTTAATGTGGGGGTGGTATGTGAAAAGTCCAATAGAAGTAACCTGGGATTTGTAAGAACTGTTAATTGCTGTTCCTCATTATTCCTTACTCTTACCTGGGTTTTTTTTTTCTGGATGGAATTACCATGCAACCTATTTCCACAGGGGTTATATTAGGTTTGTCCATTACTCATTTTCTTACTAGGTGCTCTTTTGGAATATACAACCTTCATTGAGTAGCCTTGACTGGACCTTTTACTCTGCCTTGGATGAGAATCATTAAAGGGGTCAAGGAGCCAGGATGGACTTTCACAGTATTGGTCAATCTGCCTGTCAGTTTCCTGAATCCCCTTACAGGAATTGATGTAGAGCCAACTAAAATTCAGCCTACATCATGGGTGTTGTGATTTTGTTAAGCTCTGTATGTCATAGAAGATCATCTGCATGACAGTGGGTAAGACTACACTCTTTGTAGAGCACACTCCAATCCTTAGTAACAAGCAGAAGCTCTGCCTTTTCACAGCCCCTAGATAAGAGGCATGCTGCCCTCCCATCAAAGTTAATTGAAAGATAAACATCTCCCTCCATGTTGTTAGCAAAGCAGGTGAAGCCAGCGGCTAATTACTTTCAAAAAGCAAGTGAAATAATCCCCTCTGTCAAAATTTGCAGCAATTAGATACACAATATCAAATAAATTACATTTGTAGCTTCTATCTTAAGGGAAACAATTCATAGCTAATTCAATCTGGGAACACAAGAGGATGCAGTTTTTTAAAATGAAAATCATGATGAAAGTAGTCAGCTGGGTTTGTTCGTGATCTTAAAAAGTATTTCAAACCAAAGTCTGACTTTATAACTACTGACCTTAACTGCTGTTTTATCAGCTCTAATTTGATGTGTTTTTATTGTACATTAAATCAAATTCCTTTTTGAGGGTAAGCAGAAAGTAAATAATGATGTATTGAGCAGCCTTCTGTTAAAACGAGCTTATAACCTTATTACTGGAAGTCCTCATATGAATCTTCATGTGCTATATGGGAATGGACATCAGACTTGTGTATCCAGACATATTTCCTCAAAAACATACTCTCTCTACAGGTATCTTTTCAGTTTTTACTGTACTTTGAACATTCACAGGGCAATACTCTTTATCTTTCTGTTCCTTACCACACAAGAAAAGGTGGTGAGGGTTGTTAGCACTGAGACTGGCAGTAATTTTCAATGAATGTGGTGATGTTAAGTCATTTGTCAAAGAGAAAAGTTTAAACACATGCATATTATCCTATGTCCTAGGAACCTTTATCATGATTGATTCCTTCTGAAGCAGCACACTATGCAGATGTTTTATTCATGAGTTATTTCTACAAAAACTCTGTGGGTTCCTATTTCATATTCCTCAGCTCAATATGCTATGATTTTTTTTTTTTGGTTAAATTTGTCTTTAGATAGGCAATATCATTTCTGAGATGATTTTGCATGCTGTAGGCCCAGAACACAGATGTTTGTAAAATTTAATGATTGTTGGCTGCAGTTAAATTCTCATGAGTTGGTATCATTGATATCAAAGGTATTGATGGTGCAAAAAAAAAAAATAAAAAGTATCTTTGAAAAATATGGCAAGACTGCTGTCTTACCATGTCCCTAATTTTTCTGTGCTGCCAGGGGGTATTAGTGGGTAAGGCAATGGAAATAAATAACAGGACTGGCAATAGTAATAAAAGGAACAAGGGATATGGAGTGACTCATCTAACAAACTTCTGTACATTCCATAGTTACTAAACAATTACATAGTGAAGCATAGACACCAACAATGTAATATCCATCACTCTTTTTATTGTATTTACAACACTCTTCTTTTGACAGGGGATAGAGCCTTGTTGAGATGCTTTCTGCTCACATAATACATTCAGTGGATTATTAGAAATTATGGAAAAAAAATTAGTATGTACAGTTATCGATTATTTTTTAAAAGTATAAGTTCTGTCAACTGGTAATATACTCAGGACATTGATTCTATGAATAAATGCAGAATGGATTCTTTTTCTGCTTCTATTTTAATCTGGTTGTACTGAATTTAGCATAAATTTATTGACCTTGTGGGGGTACTTTCATACCCAAATTATAACACTATTTAATCCTTGCCTTTCAAAAACTAAGGAATGGGTCCATAGATATTATGCATGCAAATCACAAAAGATGGAGGTTTACAGTAGCCATCCTTTAACAAGAATATTAGAAGATTTGTATCCTTGTCTGTTCTTATTCAGAGAGTTTTATTTTATTTTATGTTTTGCTTTTTCTAGGTAAGGTCTTGATCTAGCCCAGGCTGACCTGGAATTCACTATGTAGTCTCAGGGTGTCGTTGAACTCACGGTGATCCTCCTACCTCTGCCTTCTGAGTGCTGGGAGTAAGGGTGTGTGCTACTATGCCCTGTTTTATTTTTGGCATCTTTGTTTTTTTTTTAAATTTTTTATTCATTTATTTAAGAGGAAGAGAGACAGAGAAAAAGGCAGTGTGTGAGAGAGAGACAGAGAGAGAGAGAGAATGGGTGCACCAGGGCCTCTAGACAGTGGAAACAAACTCCAGATGTATGCACTACTTTGTGTATCTGGCTTACATGGATACTAGGGAATGAAATTAGTTTCAGATGGCAGTGACCTTGCGATGACTCAGAAGGCACCATGGTGCTGAGAAGTGACAAAGGAGTCCTCAGCACTGAAACATCTCTATCACACCTTCCAAGGCTCAGGGTCCATTGTGGAAGAGGTGGCGGAAAGAATGTAAAAGCCAAAGGAAGGGTAGGACTCCTTACAACGTTCTCCTCCAGATTGCAAAATGGCCCGGATATCTTTGACCTCATAGTGCCTGACACTACCTACACAAGACCATCATAATAGGAGGAAAAGAGGATGACATCAAAATAAAAGAAAGACTGATCCAGAGGGGGAGGGGATATGATGGCGAGTGGAGTCTCAAAGGGAAAGAGGGAATTACCGTGGGTTATTTTCTACAACTATGGAAGTTGTTAATTAAAAAATGAAATTAAAAAAAAGAAATTAGGCTGGGCGTGGTGGTGCACACCTTTAACCCCAGCACTCGGGAGGCAGAGGTAAGTGGATCACTGTGAGTTGGAGGTCACCCTGAGAATACAGAGTGAATTCCAGGTCAGCCTGGGCTAGAGTGAGACTCTACCTTGAAAAACCAAACCAAACCAAACCAAACCAAACCAAACCAAACCAAACCAAACCAAAACAACCCCCCCCAAAACCCAAAAAACAAAACAAAACAAAACAAAAAAACCCAAAACCAAAACCAGAAATTAGTTTCTGAAATGTTTTACTTTGCTTTCCTAAGTATTCTCATTTTATGAAAGGAGAGGCCAGCAAGGTACTAGGTAACCATTGTATTCTAAAGAACACTCCTTTTCTCCTACTTGGGGTAACCGATCTTTGTAAAGAAGTAAAACATCTAGCCGGGCGTGGTGGCGCATGCCTTTAATCCCAGCATTCAGGAGGCAAAGGTAGGAGGATTGCCATGAGTTCGAGGCCTCCCTGAGATTACATAGTGAATTCCAGGTTAGCCTGGGCTAGAGTGAGACCCTACCTTGAAAAACTGAAAAATAAAAAAAACAAACAACAAAAAAAGAAGTAAAACATCTTCCTTTCATATGTCCTGCCTGTATCAATAAAATAAGTTCTCCTTTTATTTGTTTTCTTTTTTAACATAGCAGGAAACAGTATTCAGACTTTAAAATTGACCCTCATGGGTTGACATGAAGGGAGTTTCCCTATTGCTTTTATTTCTTTGATAAATTTGATAAATTCCTTTCTCCCTCTGCTATGCACATATTTCGATCATTATTCATGATTATGCCTTATTTTAAGTAAAGCTTGATCAGATTAGTAACATATGCTACATTCACCTAACAAATCCCATATTTTTGTTCTTTAGTCTTAAAACAATTATTTGTAGCTAGATTTTCTGTATGTGATACTCAATATTTAACATACAATTATGCCTTTGGTGTCCCAGAAAAGGTATTTTGCCACACTTTCATCCCATCCAACCAGAGTGACATGTATAGACTGCAGTTCAACAAACTATGTTCTCTTTCTTTTGCCATATGTGTTGGTTTTGTAATGAAATAATGGGGTATTTTCTATTACTTCAAGTTCTTAGAAGGATGGTTTTACTCATTGAATAATTTCTTCATGTAATCCAATTAGCTTTGCTATCCTGGTCATGTTTTTCAGAAGAAGACTCTTGGGTCACTCAGCTACTAAATGTGAAGAAAGACTCTTAAAACTGGTGTCTGTTAGTTGAGAACATGTATCTTTAATATGTTATATAATTAAAATATAGTTATTTTTTTAAACCAGTCAATGAAAATGTTTTGCATATAGTATTGTACTCTTCTTGTAATAGAATGAATAAGGGTTACCCAAAGAAATCAAATATTAATCACTATAAGTAATATATGTTACATATTTGGATAAAGGGTTCTACACATGTAAATAAATTAAATTTAAAATTATTGTTGTTAGCCGGGCGTGGTGGTACATGCCTTTAATCCTAGCACTCAGGAGGCAGAGGTAGGAGGATGGCTGTGAGTTCAAGGCCACCCTGAGACTACAAAGTTAATTCCAGGTCAGCCTGGGCCAGAGTGGTGAAACTCTACCTCGAAAAACCAAAAAAAAAAAAAAAAATAATAATGTTGTTATAATTAATTACTTTTGACAGTGCTAGGCATTGATCATGATAGGCTAGTACTGTATCACTAAGCCACATCCCCAGTGCAAATTTCTGGTAATGAGATATGAAAATCACCCAGGATTATTAAGTGAACCTTAAGTGCCAGGATAGATGTCTTTATGAGAGAGTCTTTATGAGAGGCTGGGCTTGTCAGGACCTCCAGCCACTGCACGTGAACTTCAAATACATGCAGCACCTTGTGCATCTGGCTTACATGGGTACTGGAGAATCGAACCTGGTTCCTTAGGCTTCAAAGGCAAGTGCTAAGCTATCTCTCCAGCCCCAAGTATGCATTTTAAAAAACTGTCTCATTTATGGTAATATGTTATAGTATCTTTAAGAAATGAACACACATCTCTTTTCCTCTCTCCAGATTTGTCCTTAAAAATAAATGAAGAGGTCTGGAGAGATGGCTAACAGTTAAGGCATTTTCCTGTGAAGCCTAAGGACTCATGTTTGACTTTTCAGATCCCGTGTAAGCCAGATGCACGTGGTGACACAAGCACGCAAGGTCACACATGTGCACAATGTGGCTCACATACCTGGAGTTCAACTACAGTGGCTGGAGGCCCTGACAAGCCAATTCATTCTCTCTCTCTCTCTTTCTTGTTTTCTCACACTCACACTCGCTCTCTCACATTAAAAAGGCCAGCCTGTTGGGCTTGCCTAAAAAAAATAAATAAATAAGTAAATAAGTAAATAAATAAATAAATAACTATAAATGAGGAAAAGTGGATAAATTGATAGTAGTTATCATTTCCTAGAGAATTAATAGAATCAAATTTCATTATTAAGAAGTGAGTTGTGTTAGAATCAATAAAAGCAGTAACTATGATAATCTCGTTGTAGCATGTTTACCCTTACTTTAGCTGTACCCTGACATGTGAAATGTGAAATACTTTAAGCAAGTTGGTATTTTGGGATAGGGGGAAGTAGAGAAAAAGTGTGAGATGATATAGAAATTACTGGAAGGTGGCATTTACATTTAGCCTTTTACTTTATATTGCATGTATAGGATTTTTGTATTTAGGGAGAAAGAAGGCAGTGATTCTTCCAGACCATCACTGCCATTTTCTCCTCAGCCAGTGTTGACAGAAGGCCAACAGTGAGGAAAAACCTTGGTGCTGAGGAGCAGGGAAAGGCACAAGTGATGATGCCCCCCCATACCTACATGCCTTTCCTAGGGCAGAAGGCAAATGATGCTCTATAGAACCCTCACAGGACAAGGGACTTTTCACTTTGTTGAGAAGGCTCTGAAGTTGAATATTGTAAGCAAAGTGAAGGAAAGAAAACCAAACTAGTGTAAGAATGAACAGAAGAACGCCATGCTTCTGGTACAGCTCCATGGAATATGGTTTGGTTGTCTTAAACATATCATCTGTAAGTAGAAGTGAGCAGAGAGAATACACACACACACACACACACACACACACACACACACACACACATACTCACACACTCATGCACTTACTGAATCATGACTCACAAATCATGAATATGTGGCTTTTGCAATAAAAGGAAATAGTTTTGTTTCTCTGAACAAAGTAGAGATTTTTAATTTATTTTATGGTATGGTGCTTTGTGGAAAAGGCCAGTATTTCCCTCTATGGAGCACCTTGGATAAGAGAACTTTTGCGAGAGGTTGAAGCAGTTGTGAGGTAATGGACTGGCATTCTATGACCTGTTTGTTTTGTGGTGGAGGTGCAGCACTGAGCATTTTTTTCTACTGGTATAATTTGCACCAGTGTCTCATGTACATCCTTTAATATTTAGGTCAGTGAATCTCAACATGAAGATTTGCTGATTTAAATGCTTTGCTTCAGGTTGAATTCATTTTTCTTGACAAATTGTACAATTCACAAAGGCTGTGCTTTGAGCAGGAAAACTAGTTGTGTTAAAATTCTTTTGAATAAAGAGAATTGGTTGCATCCATCATTGCTCTAATAACAGTGCAAGTACTGAATTTTTCTCATTGAGTTTGAATCTAATATTGTTCATTTAATATGCAGGACTTCCAGTATTCTAAACCTCACACAATTCTCTTGATTTATAACTTGGTACATGTTTTCCTCAGGTTATTTTTTTCTATATCTTTTGTATAAAATGCTGTGTTGTATTGGATTCAGCTTTTCCTTCTGGTTGAATATGGTCATATGACTAGGTAGGACAGTGTATAACAACTAGTGTTGGAAATGGTAACTTGGACCTGGTGAATGTAACATGTTTGGTGGGTCTTAGAATACTTCTGTAGAGGGAAAGCAGGAACCAGGCTAGCTGGTGGTATGGAGCTGTATGGATATGTGCAAAGTAAACACTTTCTGTGACAGAAATACAAGCTCTAAGTTGTCTGGGTACCGTGGGATGCAAATGAGATAGTAGCCAGTGGGGATGCTTGAGGTCTCAGAACACACCTGGGGTCCATCTTGCCAATAGCTACTGTGAAACCTCAGCTTCTAGTCACCACACAGGAATGCGGTTATAGAGTGGGCCAGGTCTCATAGAAAGATTCACAGAGAAAGATCCCTGATTATTCCATGTGGGCAATGAGGGTGGATTTGTGAAGGGGAAAGTGGGGAGGGGAGGACATTACTATGGTTTATTGTCTGTAATTATGGAAGTTTTCAATAAAAAAGTTAAAACAATAAACAAATAAATGTAAAGACCACAAGGATTATGCTGTGTAGACTAAATAGCACATCTTTGGTTCTTCATCTTATGACCTGGTCTACGCTGATTTTTAGTCTTTTCCAAACTCAGGATTTCACAGAAGATATTCATTGCTCTGCATTTGCTGCCTTCCCCCTTCAGGGACTGGACATCTATATTTATGCCCCACCCCCATTCACTCCTGGAGCTTGGGGGAAAAACTAGATAGCTCACAAGCTCTCAGAATCATTTGTGGGAAGTACTGTCAAAGACTTGCATCTTGGAAGGCAAGGAGCTGAGCTGAGCAAAATTTGAAGAGATAAGCAGAGGTCATTACAGAAATGTCCAGAAGGAACAGAGCTGGGATATGCAAGTGGAGAAAGAGAGGAGGAGGCAAGATTAGCCAAGAAGAGTTTTACAAAATCACAGGTTTTGCCAGGCGTGGTGGCGCACGCCTTTAATCCCAGCACTTGGGAGGCAGATGTAGGAGGATCGCCGTGAGTTCAAGGCCACCCTGAGACTGCATAGTTAATTCCAGGTCAGCCTGGACTAGAGTGAGACCCTACCTCGAAAAACCAAAAAAAAAAAAAAAAAAAAAAAAAAATCACAGGTTTAGGCAGTCTGACGTCCGTACATAGTGACAGTGGGTCCAAGAATGTAGGAAGTCTTAATTTCTGTCCTAGACAATAGAGTTTTCAGTCAAAATACAGGATACTCAGTTATGTGTGTATTTCAGATAAATACTCTTTAAATATAAGGGAGTGTAAAATATTGCATGGGATCACCTTAGTAAAAAGACATTATTCATTGTTTATCTAAAATTCAAATTGAAGCAACAATCAAATGTTGGCTAATATAACAACCTCATTCCATGAGCCTGGGCAAAGCTCCAGTCAGAAAACAGAATTGTAGCACATTCAGTGGTTTTTGTGCTGATTGTCTGATGCATAAGTATCCTCATAACCTGGCTGAACTTACACGTACTCTTCATTGAAAAATGACTAGTAAAGAGGAGGTCCAGGCTGGATGTTTACAGAAGAAAAGTGGAAGTTCATAAGAGAATACATTTTAAGTCTTTGTGATTAGCTAAAGCCTCCTTTTAGGGGACAGGGTATTTTTAAGGATGTTTCAGAGATAGGCAGAAATGACTGGCTATATACTTTAGCAGACACATAAGAATGGAAAATGATTAGGTATTAGTAATAGCTAATGTTTTGCTACTATTTGGCTAGGAAAAGGTGGAGATTTGTATAAATATAGTGGGTGTTTACACATTGTACCATGATATCCTTTTATTTTTTATGGCACTGTGCTAGAGGTTAGGTAATTGATCACTTGTTGTTTTATTTGCGCCCTTTCTACTTACCTAATTTATGTATAAAATACTGTGTTAGGTTCTGAAGAGAAAAAGAGATGTATAAGATCATGTCACTTTGCTAAGGGGTTCCAGCCAAGTTCAAAGTGACAACAACCATGGGAAAAGATAAAGAAAATACACGATATAAATGTGCTGTCTATTGGATTTGTTCTCTGTCCATTCAAGCAGAGATTTTTGAAAGAATGAAAAGAGAACAACTTTGACCTCTCAGAAAGGGTAAAACTGAATGGGAGAGAGGAAGAAAAGCTGACTTTGGAATGAGAAAAGTGTGAGAAAGCTATGGGTGCAAGAGGCTGTAGTCCATATGTGTAGGAGAGTGGGTGTCAAGTGTTATAAGTGTGTCATCTGCTAGTATCAAATGTAAAATCATACCAAAAATTAACAGATAGGATGAGTGCATGGATCCATGGTATATAATTATATAAAATTCTCTGTTTTTCTTTTTAAATTCTATTTACTATCCTATGAGACCTCTTTTGCATTTTCTTTTAGTCCTCTTTGGCTTTCACATGTGCATTATGCTTTTCAATATCAGTGCTCAGTGTTCTTGGCTTTTCCTTTATAATTTTTTTAGTTGGTTTAAATGCCCATTCTTTCATTAAAAAAACTATTTATTAGAGAGAGAGAGAGAAAAAAAAAAAGAGAATATAGATGTGCCACTGCAGATGAACTCCAGATGCATGCACCACCATCTAGCTTATGTAGGTTCTGGGGAATTGGACCTAGGTCCTTAGGCTTCATAGGCAAGCATATTAACCACTAAGCTTTCTATCTCTCTAGCCCCAATCTTGTAATTTTTGAGTAATGATTTCGCTTTGCTTCTTGACAGCTTGGTGAGGATTGTCAAAAAACAGAAAAAGTAGACTTTAATTTGACTCATATAAAGATATAGCAACATGAAGTGGGTGAGTGCATGGTCATTGGGGGTGGTATCCCTGCCTGGGTTCCTTGCTGGCTCTATTATCCACTAGCAAGGTGGCCTTCAGGATTGTAAAATTAAATAAAGTGTATTCCTACAAGCTTTGAAAATGGAGCATGCTTATTCATGCTTGATCAAGGCACATGGATAACTCCTCCTTGCTGTCATCCCATGCAGCATTCAAGGGCGTGGTGGCACACGACTTTAATCCCAACACTTGGGAGGTAGAGGTGGGAGGATCTCTGTGAATTTGAGGCCAGCCTGGGACTACACAGTGAGTTCCAGGTCAGCCTGGGCTGGAGTGATAGCCTACCTTGAAAAAAAAAGGTGTGTCCTATAAACCAGACAAAGCCTCTAATGTCTTGGAATTATTTTTTTCCCTATTGTCACGAATGTTATGAAGAAAATAACCTAATGTGAGCCAGGCATGGTGGCGCATGCCTTTGATCCTAGCACTCAAAAGGCAGAGGCAGGAAGATTGCTGAGAATTCTAGGCCACCCTGAGACTATGTAGTGAATTCCAGGTCAACCTGAGCTAGAGTGAGACCCTACCTCTGAGAAAGAAAGAAAGAAAGAAAGAAAGAAAGAAAGAAAGAAAGAAAGAAAGAAAGAAAGAAAGAAAGAAAGAAAAGAAAAGAACCTAATGTGGCAGAGACTCTGGTGATGTGAAGTGTGGGCACCTTTGGGTGGGGTGTCTGTAAAGAGACTATGAAGAGCTGAAGCATGAATGAGGGCAAAAGTGAAAAGTGTTCATAACTTAAGAGATCTAAGGCTCTACCTCCCGATTTTGTCGTGTGTGTGTGTGTGTGTGTGTGTGTGTGTGTGCGCATGCGTGCACATGTACCATGGTACATGCATGGAGATCAGAGGACAACCTTGGGGAGTAGTCTTCATCTTCAGGCTTGTTTGAGACAGAATCTCTTGTTCACTGCTGCATCTGCCAGGCTAGCTGTACTATTAGCTTTTTTAAAAATTTATTTTAAAAACTGTTGGACATTGCTCAACATGGGCTGGGACTGTGACGAAGCTGACCTGGGCTGTTGGACATGGCCGGAGACCTTGGACTGTGGGGGTTGCAGCTGGCCTGGACCCACTCTGATGACAGAGACTGGCCCTCCTTGCCATCGAACAAGGTTGTAGTGTGCCCTATCTTCAACCAGAGTGAGAAGAACTGGCAGGTCCTCCCCCACTCTATCTCAAAAGCAAGTGACCATTCCATAGTAAGGCTTTGCCACCCCCCCAACAGTTCCTGACCTTTTGGGTACCTGCCCAAGAGACCCTTATGAACAGACTCCCTTCAGCTTAGGCATCCAGTATGTGGCTGAAGTCACATAGCTTTTCCCACCACTTCTGTTATCTCCCTTGCAGCAACTTCTGCCTTCAACCAGTTAGATACCATCCCATAAACCTATGAATCCAATCTGTATGTGCCTTCTCAACCTTTCTCAAGTGTTTATAAACCCACTCGCCTTTTGAATAACCAAGCGCTGTCCATCAGACGGTCTCCCTGGTGGTTCATTTCCGTCGCACTCACCCGCTCCAGGACCTTGCTTCCCCCAACTCCTCCTGCGCCTGTGATGTCAGTGGCCAACAACCCCTGGGAATGGTGAAGATCCATAAAAACATTATTTATTTATTTATGACACAGAGAAAGAGGGAGGGAGGAGGGAGGGAGGGAGAGAGAGAGAGAGAGAGAGAGAGAGAGAGAGAGAGAGAGAGAGAATGAGCATGCCATGGCATCCAGCCATGGCAAATGAACTCCAGATGCATGTCCATCTGGCTTACGTAGGTCCTGGGGAATTGAACCTGGGTTCTTTGGCTTTGCAGGCAGTTGCCTTAACTGCTAAGACATCTCTCCAGCCCCCTACTAGCTTTCAAGTATTCTTCTATCCTGCCACCTATCTCACCTTAGGAATGCTGGGATTCCAGATGCATACTACTTCAACCAGTATTACATGGATTCTGTGGCTCTATACTCACACTTGTACTGCATACATTTGGTCCACTGAATCATATTCCCAACATTAAGCCTCCCCACTTTTTAAGTAATGTATTGGAGCAACTTTTCATGTGGGAGACATGCCTTAGAAGAGGAAGTGTTGATGCTTCTGGGGAGAAGAAGGGATTGAAAGAAGGCAAGGACTCTGGAATGGTCAGAGAGCCCCCACAAATATGAAGGGCTTGTCCTTTTTTTAGAATCTGGCTCTTTATTTGCAACATGGGTCTATGACAGTAGGTTCCTGATATGTCATCTTACTTTCTTTTTGAAGGATGAGTTAAGGTCTATCAAGTAGAGGGTGAGGTGGCTGGTGAGGATGAAGCATGATAGTTTAAAACACGGAAGAGAGAAATGAATGTGTGAAATGAACTTGTCAGGAATCAGCAGTGGGATTCCAGGCAATTCATACTACCCAGTTGAGATTTATGGTCATGAATTTAAAATGAGACCATTCAGCGAGGTTGTATGCATAAAAAAGTATTTTTTCTCAGAAAGTATATTGATAGTCTATTTTCCGAGATTTATACATAACTAAAAATGTATTCTAGCTTTCAAAACAAAAATCCTAAGTTCCAGATGCAATTACTTAAAAACTTTTACTGAACCAAATGTGGCAGAGTCCCAGCACTCAGAAGGCTGAGGCAGGTGTATGAGTTTGAGGCCACACTGTTCATGAGACCCTGTCTCAAAAATACAGATGAAGCCAGCAAAACAAACAAAAACCAAACCAAACCCCCAAATCAAAACAAAACATGGCCCCTAAAACAATAACAGCAAAATACCACCTTCCCAAAGCAAAGAACTTCCAGTAAAATCTTTGTGGTCAAACTTTTTAAATGAACGTTTTGCATGGATAAAAATGTTCTGCATCTGTCTGTCCAAAACAGTAGCCAGTAGCTACATGTGGCTTTCGAACTCTTGAAACATGTGATTCTGGGAAACCAAAGCTTTCTTTTTACTTGCTTTTCATTATTTAAAACACCACATATGGTTAGCAGAGATTGTTCTAGATTACACATTACCCTCTTGCCTTGACTTTTATTATTGCAGAGGAACCAAACCTAGTTTGTTTTGTTTTGAGAAAGTTGAAGTCTTTATAAATTATGGATAGGGTTTTTAGATTTGATTTTAAAATGAAACTTGTTAAACATGTGACAATTGCCAGTCCTTTCCAAGGTTTTGGAAGTTTTCTTTCTGTATATCTTTTGGAAGTTTTCTTTTAGAAGTTCTGTGACTGACAAAGGCCAGCTTTTAGAAGGCATACAGAGCTGTGTGTACTCCTTTATGCTGCAAGTGATAATCGTGTTTACCATAACCTTTGGAAAATTTTTTTTTCCAGAATTATGTGCTGCAAGATTTGCAATCAAGTCAGAATAGAGGATTCATCCCTTTTCCTTAAACTGCTAGATTCATTTTTAGTGATTTCTTCTTCAGAAATTTCTGTTACTCATCGGCAGTATTGTTGTTCAGAACTTCACAGTGTTTGCTATCAGACTTACCTTTTCCTATTTTATTTCTCCTTTTGAGTACTTTTTCAAGATTTTTGTTCACCTTATTCTGTTTTCTACGATGTAAAAAATGTTTTACATTCACTTATTGTGTGTGTGCATAGGTGCATGTGTGGAGGTTAGAGGACAACTTCAGGCATCTGCGCTCCCTCTTTCTTGAGAGAGACTCTCTTACTGTTGCAAGTGAACTACCAGACTACAAAGGAATGTCAGACTAGTTGGCTGCTAGCTAGGGATTCTTCTGGCTCGGCATCCCATTGCCTGAGGTGCAGGATCTCAGATGCGTGCACTACTGTGCATATGATAGCTTTATGTGATTACTAGGGAACTGAACACGGCACAGGCTTTGGAAGCTGGCACCTTTAATTGCTGAGCGATCTCCACAGCCCCCTAAAGAATGTTTTATATTGCTTCTGGTGTAGATTAAATTTTTCCAAAACTTCCCTGCTACACTTATAATTTACTATTCACTTTTCCTATTCTACCTCATTGAATGGAGACAATATGTTCCTGAGTCTTGGCAGGAGCAGCAAACATGTATACAGAGCCTATTCCGTGCCCTCTTGCTTAAGTGCTCAAGGGGAGGATTTGAGTCAAGTTCTAGGGAGATGTCTCTTTATGCTTTGGGTTTGTTCAGGGATCATTTTTAAAATTCTTGAATAGAAGTAGATTTTACGAGGTCCTGTGCTGAAAATGTAAGGATTACTGTTTTCTCTGTCCAGGGATTATCAATGTTCTTTCTTAGATCTTCAGTGGGAATCTGTGTGGGGAGCTCTTGTCACATTTCCTGGGGTATAAATTAGTGTTTGCTCTTTCTTCTTCCTTTTAAATGAGCAGCATCCAGAAAGAAAGATCAAGTTTTTCTTGGGTCTGGAATGAAGCTTTTTCTTTGGGTAGAATTTCACTCAAAGTGAGGGATACTCCAAGGGAAGGGGCAACAATATATGTATATGTGTATGTATGTATATGTATGTGTATCTGTGTATATATTTTGTGGTGAAGCCCAAACACATAATGCAGTATTTTCCAGGATGAGTATATTTCTATCTACTGGTGACCAGTTCCTCTACTTCATCTCTCTGTTTTGCTATTTAGCCAGGGAGAGGAGAATTGATGACTTTGGTCTCAGTTTTCTGTTCTCTCGTGTAATAGAACTGTAGATGCAGTAGAGGGCATGACAGTTTGAAAGGGGTGATATAGGAGGGTTACCCACGAGACTCCATGGCCTCACACACTGTGTATTTGGTTCATTTTATTTTTCATTTTAAATTGTGAGTTTAAGATCATTGATTTTCATCTTAACAATTGACTCATTTAAAAATGTGACTTTTATTGCATTTTGAATTCTGAACCCTAAACTCATTAAAAAAAATATTTTATGTTATGTATATAGTATAAATACAGCCATGATGGTACCATTGTTAGCCTTCTCCCTGTCCTCCCCCCATGGGTAATGTGGGTCTTGCCTTATGGGGGTAGCCATCAGTTATGAGGGAGAGGCAATGACTCTGTACATAATGACCCAACTCATGGCTCTAACAATCTTTCCACCCCCTCTTCTGCAAATTTCCCTGCACCATGTTAGGTTCACTTTAGGTCTGTTTAAGTGATGAGGTTTTGTGAGTCTCTGTGTCTCTGAATATATGATTTAGTAGGGGCTGAGTGTTCTTTGTGTCTATCTCCCTCACCCTTGTGCCAGTACCAGGTTCACCGATAAAGTAGCACCCTTGCTCATTCCCCCTATAACTCTATGGCTTCATCCGGTGCCCTGTTGAGGTGCGATGGGTTGATTCTATCCTCAGGTTCTGCCTCCATCTGAAAGAGAGAAGCAGATTCTCCAAGGGAGAGTAAGGTCACTGCAAGATACATGGATAACCATTATTATTTTAGAGAGAATTTAATAGGTGTGGGCCCTCTTGTATCCCACTATTGTTGGGAGCTTGATATTGGAGAGCAGGCTTGTTTTTGGATATGGTTCTGACTTGTTTCCCGTTTCCAGGTATGGGTTCCATTCCACTGAGTGGATCCGTTAGCCAAATCAAGAGCAGTTGGTAACCCACCATGGCTGTGTGCCACTACTGCACTTGTGTGAGCATCACGTCAGGTTGTTTGCTGCTGGGTAGCTTAGACCACAAGTTGCTTAGACAGATGTTGGTCGTTTTCCCCCAGTCACTTATGTAGCATTATCTGGCACTAGACAAGCTAACTGCCTGGGGACTGATTTTCTTCCAGATTCCAGCCGTCTGAACAGCATATGGTGTCTTCAGCAGTAGGGTCCTACCAATAACCTTTGGTGGGTCGTCAAGTACTCTGACAGAAATCTGTCTTCTTTTGGGAAACCTTGTAGTTCTCACTGATCAACAGCTCATTGTGGATGTTAACCACATGCTGGTACTGGGAATTACAGGACAGTGCCAAGGGAAAAGAAGGAAGAAAAAGTAAAACCAAAAATAAAAAAGTATAGGTAATATGAAAGAGAGAAGATGGAGTGATAGAGAGAGAAACAGGAGAAGATTGAGGTTAGTCTTCATCATACCCTCTCCAGGACCCTATGATTCAGGTGTTCTCTCCAAACACCTGATGCAGGTTCAACCTTTTAGTATGTCTTTCAGGATATAGGATTTTATGGTACCTTTTCTATTTGGGTCCAGTTTTTTGCCCCCCTCCATTGCCCTGCCCTCTCACCTCACCATCCCTATTGTCGAGTCCTCAAGATGTTTATCAGGTGTGTCAGCATCTCAGGAAAATACAAATTAGGAGCCACAGCTGAGTGAGACTGTGTGATACTTATCTTTCTGTGATTGGGTGAATTCGCTAAGAATGATCTGTTCCAAGTTTACCATTTTTCTTCAAATTGCTTTGTAGAAATTGCTGTGTAGAATTCCATTGTATAGATATACCACATCTTAGTTATCCATTCATCTAGTGATGGACATCTGGGTTGATTCTAGCTCTTAGCTATTATGAATTGAGCAGTTATAAACATGGTTGAGCAAGTATCTCTGAACTATGGCTTGGAGCTTTTAGGGTAAATGCCCAGTAAGAGAATAATTGGATCTGTTGGTACCTTTATAGTCATCCTTTATAGGAGTCTCCATATTGCTTTCCATAGTGGTTGTACCAGCTTACATTCCCACCAACAGTAAATGAGGGTTCCTATTTCTTCACACCCTTGCCAGCATTTGTTGTCATTAGAGTTGTTATCCTTACAGGGGTAAGGTGGAATCTCATAGTTGTTTTAATTTGCATTTCCCTGATGATTAGGGATGTTGAACATTTTCTTAAGTGTGTGTTTGCCACTTGTATTTCTTCCTCTGAGAATTCCCTGTGAAGTTCTCTGCCCCGTTTTGTGAGTGGGTTGTTTGATTTTTTATTGTTTAGGTTTTTGAGTTCTTTGTAGATTTTGTCCGATGTGTATCTGGCAAAAATTTTCTCCCATTCTGTGGGTAATCTATTGACTCTGCTTATTGTTATGTTTGTTGGTGAAAAAGCTTTTCAGCTTCATGAGATCCCAATGGTTGAGTGATTGTTTAATTTCCTGAGCTACTGGGATTTTGTTCAGGAAGTCTTTTCCCACTCCTATATCATGGAAATATAAAAACACTCAAGAAAGAAATTGAGGAGGACTTCAGAAAATGGAAAGACCTCCCATGCTCCTGGATAGGGAGAATTAACATTGTGAAAATGGCATTCTTACCAAAAGCAATATACAGATTTAATGCAATACCAATAAAAATCCCAACATCTTTCTTCACAGAGGTAGAAAAAATGATCTCAAAATTCATATGGAATGGCAGAATGCCTCGGATATCCAAGTATATCCTCAGCAAAAGAAATACCTCTGGAGGTATCACTATACCTGATCTTAAGCTATACTACAAAGCCGTAGTAATAAAAACAACATGGTACTGGCATAAAAACAGGATGATAGACCAATGGGTCAGAACTGAGGATCCGGACTTTGGGTCAAGTAACTACAGCTACTTGATATTTGACAAAGGCCCCAACAATGTAGACTGGAAAAAAGACAGCATCTTTAACAAATGGTGCTGAACAAACTGGATAACCATATGCAGGAAAATGGAACTCTATCCACACATTTCGCCATGCACAAAAATCAAGTTCAAATGGATCAAAGACCTCAATGTAAGACTGGAAACACTGTTACTACTGTAAGAAAAAGTAGGAGGAACTTTCCATGATATAGGAGTGGGAAAACACTTTCTAAACTCATTTTTAAAAATATTTTTCATTTGTATATTTGTAAGGAGAGAGAGAAGAGAGATGTACAGAAAATTGGTGCACCAGAGCCTCCAGCCACTGCAAATGAACTCCAGACACATATGCCTCTTTGTACATCTGGTTTTACCTGGGGAATTGGATTCTGAGGAATTGAACCTGGGTGGTTAGGCTTTACAGGCAGGTGCCTTAACCACTGAGTAATCTCTCTCATTTTTGAACAATTATTTTCATTGCTCCAAAAGGAGAAACCCAATATCCATTAAGTAGTCACTTTCCCTCTAACATATGTTGCCTTTGCAACCAATGATCTACTAGCTTTATTGATTCACCTATTCTGGCCATTCTATATAAATGAAATTATACAAGATGATGTCTTTTGTGACTGATTTACTGTAATGCTCTCAAGGTCCATCCATGTGGTTTCCTGTGTCAGTACATCATAGTTATTGCCACTGACATCCCTTTGTATGGATATGACACATTGTGTTTACACATTCATCAGTTGATAGATACCATTTGTCCTGTTTTCTACCTTGCTGCGAGTATGCATAGTGCTTGAATGAGCATTTATGTAAAACTTTTTGTTTGGGCATGGGTTTATTTCTATTGGAGGTACACTTAACTGTAAAATTGCAGGATTTTATACTAACTCTGTGCTTAACCTTTTGAGCAACTGTTAAATTGTTTTGCAAAGCAGCAGAACCATTTTATGTAACTTCTAGCACTATATGAGTCTCTCTATATCACTTGTCTGTCTGCTTTCTACCATCTTTGTAGATATGAATTTGTACAATATTGTGTTTTTGATTTGCTTTTATGACAGCAAATGATGTTGGGTACTGTAGCAGACAGCTTCAGGTTCACTGAGATGAACTTGCAGACCAGGCGCAGTTATGGAGAAAGGGATTTATTGAAGCTTAAAGATCCAGGGAAGTTCCATAATGGCAGAAGAAGCTGGCCTGCCTTCACAGAACCAAACACAGAGAGAGAAGCACAAGCCAAAAACCACACAGCACAGCACACCTCAGGAACACCAGCTAGGCACACTTTGCATATCTTTAGATTGAAATCTCAAACCCACCCCTACACCTTAAGATCCGCCCAGTGACATTGCCTTTAGCCAGGTGGCTGCAGATGCATACTAATAAAACACTGAATATATTGGGGGCCATATATTCAAACTACCACAGGTACCTTTTCATGTTCTAATTGAGTATTTGTGAATTTTTTATAGAAAAATACCCATTCAGATTTTTACCCATTTTTATTTTCAATTATTTAATTTTGAATTATTGAGTTACAATAGTTTATTATGTATTCTAAATACAAGTGATATATTTATCTCTATCATCTATCTATCTATTATACATCTATCATCTATCTATCTATCTATCAATCATCTATCATCTATCTATGTATCTATCATCTATCTAACTATCTATCTATCTGGTTTCACTTTTTTCTTTACTCTGTGGTGGAATTTTTATTTTATTGATAGTGTAGGGGTTCATTCTTGGATTTTCAGTTCTAGTCTGTTAACCTATATGCCTGTCTTTAAGCCAGTGATAACTTGATTATGGTGCCTTTGTGTTTAATTTTGAAACCAAAGCTCTAATCCTCATAGTTCATTATTTGACTCATTTGGGTCCCTTGAATTTCCATTAAATTTTAAGATCAGGTAGTTATTTTCTGTAAAACATACAACGGGGATGTTGATAGCGACTGGGTTGAATCTGTAGACTGGGGAAATGGTACAACTATAACAATTTTAAACTGCTGAGTTTCCATTTATATAGGACTTTGCTGTTTTCAACAATTTTCATAGTTTTCAAGTATGTTTTATATATCTTTTAAGTTTATTCAAAAGTACTTTTTTCTTTTCAAAGCTATTGCAAATGAAACTATTTCATTGAGTATTTTTTTTAATTAGTAAAGTTTCATTTTTGTCAAATACCTTTGACAGCTATTGAAAATATCACGTGACTTAGTCCTTTATTCTCTTCATATAGTGTTCCATGCATTGATTTTTTTAGCCATTGAATCAACCCTGTGTTCCTGGGATAAATTACACCTGGTTATCATATGTAATATTTTTGTATATTCCTAGAATGTGTTTATTGTCAGTGTTTAGTTGAACATATTTTCAAATATATTCATAAAAGATAGTTTTATTTGTTTTCTAACTTATTTGATTTTCATATTGTATTATACTGGCTTCATAAAATGTGTTCCTCCCATTTATTTCGGTTTTTGGTAGGAGCATATGAGAAATAGGCACTAATTTTTCCTGAAATGTTTAATAAAATTTACCAGTGCAGACATTTGGTCCTGGGCTCTTTGTGGGAGTTTCAAAATTGCTAAATTAATCTCTTATTATGGTTCCATTCAGATTTTCTATTTCTTACTAAATTAGTTTTGATAGTTTGTATCTTTCCAACAATTTGTCTACTTCATCCAAAGCATCTAATTTTTTAAAAAATTACTTTTTAATATTTTTGTTTATTTATTTGAGAGAGAGAGAACAAGAGAGAGAGAAAGAGAGAGAGGGAGGAAGGGAGAGGGAGAGAATGGGCATTCTAGGGCTCCTAGCCACTGAAAACAAATTCCAGATGCAAGTGCCACCATGTGCATCTGGCTTACATGGGTATTAGTGAATCGAACCTTGATCAACCAGGCAAGTGCCTTAACCTCAAAACACCTCTACAGTCTCAAAGTATCTAATTTTTGATAAGCAGTTCTTACAGGATTTTTCATAATTATTTTTGTTTCTGGAAGATTATTGCTAGTGCATTCTCATTCAATTTGACCTTAGTAATTTATGTTTTGTCTTTTTTTAGCCAACCTATTAAAGTTTTCAAACTTTACTCATCTTTTCAAAGACCTATTTTTTTTTGTTGCTGAACTTTTCTTTTTCTTTTAAAATTTTCTTATTTTATTAACTTATGCTTGGATCTATTATTCTTTTCTTTTCTTTATTATTTATTTTCTTCTGTTTACAGTAAATTTGCTTTACCATTCTTATTTTTCAGTATCTTTATGACTTTATGACATTTAATGAAAGACTAGTCTGTTGACTTGAGGTTTTTTTTTTTTTTTTTTTTTTTTTTTTTTTTTATAGACATTTGTAGAGATTAACTTGCTTTTGTTGCATCCTATAAATTTTGCCATGTTTTATTTTCACTTCCATTGTTTCAGTGTTTTTTTATAACCCTGTAATTCCTTCTTTATTTATTATTTGGAAATGTGTTTTTAAAATTTCCAGATATTAGTGAAGTTCCAAGATTTTGTTTTTTCAAGGTAGGGTCTCACTCTGGTCCAAGCTGACCTGGAATTAACCATGTAGTCTTAGGGTGGCCTTGAACTCAGGGTGATTCTCCTACCTCTGACTCCCAAGTGCTGGGACTAAAGGTGTGCACCACCACACCCGGTACAAGATTTATTTTTGGTAGTGATTTCTAGTTTTATTGCATTTTAGTTAGAAAACACACTCTGTCTAATTTGAGTTGTTTCAGATACATTTTTAGTCTTGTTTCATGGCTTACTATGTGGTCTATCCAGAGCATGTTCCATGTGCTTGTGGAACGTGTTTCCTACTGTTGTGGGCCCTATAGATTTAGGTTAGGTCTCACTATAGAGGATGGGTCTGTTCTTAATCTTTTGTTGAATATGTTCATTGCGAAATTTCATCTGGGGGCTGAGGAAATGGCTCAGTGCATAAAGCACTTTCAACACAGTTGTGAGAACTTGAGTTCCAATTTCCAGAACCCACATATAGGTGAGATGCTGTAGTAGGCACTTAACCCCAGTGTGCCAATGGAAAAAAGAGAGGTGGAGAAAAGACAATTTTCCAAAAGCTTGCAGGCCATCTGGTCTGGTCAGTGCAGTAGTGAACAACAATGAAAGACACTGCCTCAAACAAGGTAGAAGGCAAATACTGACACCCCGTGTTGCTCTCTGACCTTCACAAGCACACCATGGCATGCATCCCTCTTACCCACGCCCCCACACACATTCATATACCAAAAAGAGATATTTACTCTGGACTAGTTGGTGTTTTCAAATTTCTGTAAGAGCCAATTGCCTATTTGATGGTAATTCTCAGATTTGACAGTGTCCAAAGGCACTGAAATCAAGTTGCATTCAAAATTCAAAACAAAGCCAAGGATTTAAAAAAAAAAATGACCCTTAGCATTATTATCCTAACATGCTGATTTTAAGCTTCTAGTGTGGGATGTGAGCAACCAATACAGCCTGTTATTTAGTGTTCTCATATTGAATTGTCTTAAATTGATAGAATTACTGGTTCTTTAGGAATTGTACAGCATAAAGAATAAATTCACAGTTTTAGAAGAGATTCACAGAGTCTGAAGGATGTGAATCATGCTCTAAGCCCCTGCAGGTGTCCCTTGATACCCATGTTAGCAGATTCCTGCCCTTCATGTGGACAGAATTCAAGTCCCAAATGAGTGCAGTGTATGTAGGTCTGCAAAGGAATACGCAATATGTTTCTTTAAACTTGTAAATTTGAGGATGGTGAAGAATATTTCAACACTACCTAGAAATTTCTGTCTTTTAAGTCTGTTTCAAGTAGTGTTTGAATGTGTCTTGTTTGTCAAAGCATTTTCTCTTCATGAAACTGCTGAAATTGAGGCTAACATCTCCCATTAGTGTTGTTAAACTGGAATCCAAATTGAAATGGTGTCTAGCTGAATGCTCCACAGAGAATTCAGGAATTGTTCTGTTTGACAAATAACAGTGTTCTCAGTGACACAGTTACTGTTGATTTAAATATGTCTATAATCACTAAGTATATTTTGGGATAGATTGAATTATTTGTGTTGCATTTATGTCACCATTAAGTATGTAACTAGTTTTACTCAACACTGTTATTAATAAATCATTTAGCTTTCACAATATGAATGCATTTTTCCATTACTGAAACATTGTTGTATGTAACTTGTTTCCATATGTTCCTGTGTTATTTCACTTAGAAATAATGGTAATTTGGAAAAATGAACAAGCTATTTTGATTAATAATTTCATATTTTCCTTTTACCCTTCAAATTGTTATATGTGGCCACTGAATTTTCTTCCTTTATACAGCTCTTCAGAAGAAATACTGCCCACTGTAACAATAATTTCTTCCTGATTTACAAAAGAAGTCATATCTGTAGTCATCACTAACTGATTGTTTGTAGCATCCACAAAACTTAAGTTAAAAGCTGATTATTCAGTAGGATAGTTTACCCTTAAGCAGCCCTCTCTCTTGGTCTGGTGTACATTATATTTTGATATATTTGTGCAGTAGAATGAATAGCCTTGATCACATTATTATGTGGTCTTTGAGCAAGTGATGCAGTTTTCCTGAACTTGGGTTAGTTCTATGCAAAAATGGGAATGCAGTCTTCTGCCGTTGGTTGTGTTAAGTAAGCCTCATGGCTAGAAAACACCTAATACAGTGCATGGTCCACAGACTAATTGACAGGCAACATTATAAGCTTCCTTTTCCTTTCCAGTGGCAGTTGTATGTGTAGTATGCATGATATGGTGTGTGTATGTGTGTGTGCATGTGTGTGTGTGCGTGCACGCATGTGGTGTGTATGCATATGTGTTGAAGCCAGAGGAAAATGTCAGGTGTCCTCCTCACTGACTTTAAAGCTTGGCATTTTTGTGATTCTCTGGTCTCTGTTTCCCACTGGGGCTACAGACCTGTGTGACCATGCCTAGCTGTCATGTGGGTCCTGGAGAATTGAACTTGAGCCGTCTCAGGACGCCTCAGGCCCTCTTGCTTGCACGGAAGTGCTCTTAAACACTCTGCAGCCCTTGTTTTTGCTTTGTTTTCTTTTTCGCTGCTAGAAATCCATACTAGGCCTTATACCTGTGAGGCTAGCGCTCTCCACTACTGAGCCAGGTCCCTTTAGATGAGCTTCTCCCTCCTCTTTTTTTTTTTTGTGTGTGTATGTGTGTGGTGTGCGTGTGTGCATGCATGTAGGTGCACATATGTTGGGATGTGCATGCACTATGTGTGCATGTGGAGGCCAGAGGAGGATGTCAGGTGTCTTTCAAAACCACTTTCCTCTTTCTCTTTCTGTTTCTGTTGAGGCAGGGTTCCTCACCTGAGCCCAGAGCTCATTGGTTCAGCTGGTCCTGCCTTGCCAGCTTGCCCTGGGGATTCTTCTCTCTGCCTCCCCTGTGCTAGGATTGCAGGTGGCTTTCATGCCTACCTGAACGGGTGCCAGGGATCCTGTCCTCATGTTTGTGCATCAAGCATTTTACTCACTGAACCTTATCACCAGCCCCAAGATGATCGTCTGGATATTAGTAGTTTTATATGAATGACATCTGCAGTTTTCAAACCTGACAAGTGCCTGGAACATGGTCAGTACATTTTATTTTACAACTTCCTTTTCCCAGAGACTCAAAACAAATCCCCATCCCTATAGGTATCTAATTTTCTTCATCTTTGTTATATCCTTTAAAAATTGTTTTTAAAATTTTTATTTATTTATTTATGAGAGAGAGAGAGAGAGAGACAGAATGGGTGCACCAGGGCCTCCAGCCACTGCAAACGAACTCCAGATGCATGCGTCACCTTGTGCATCTGGCTTACATGGGACCTGGGGAATCAAATTGAGGTCTGTTGGCTTTGCAGGCATGCACCTTAACCACTAAGCAATCTTTCCAGTCCTGTTATGTCCTTTTAAAAAAACTAATAAGTGATATTTGATATGTTCTTAGTTAAGAATAGTCATCGTATGGGGATCCTTAAACTAACAATGCTTTTATACATTTTATTTCTGTGAAATCTTAACAAAGAATACCTAACTATATTGTATATTTGTCCCTTACTCTTTTTTCCCTTAGAATTTATGTTTGCTTTCAAATCACTCTCACTTTTCTTCCTAGCTGCCCACATTGCTGCAATCAATACAGCTGATAGTATTCATTCCTTCAGTTGGAACTCAAATTCCATTAAAGGTCTTGGTGCTGTCAGCCTTATCATGTGGGAGCCAGGGATTCCATTTCCCTCTAACAAACTAATACTGCCCATTAGTTTCCTCCTTATGTAGTGACAGTGCTTATTGCTTTTCCAAAGGCAGTTTGGAACTTAACTTTAGAAACATTGTACTTTATTCTGACCATATTTGGGCTTTAAGAATAGCCTCCAAGAGTGAGATGAGGGTTTTTTTTTTTGTTTGTTTTGTTTTTTTTGTTTAATGGTGCCTACCAACCTATTTGGAAGTTCATCTGAGATATTGAAGATAATTTTGCTATCAGGCCACTTGCAAAGGGGCACAAACAGATGGGTCCAACTCCAAACCTTGGAGGCAAACAGACCAGACGCCCACTTTAATTGCTTTGGGAAGTAGATTTACACAGCCGTGTCTCCCTCCCAAGGACACACATGGTGTTACTCACAGATTGGATATTTCTCAATAAGCAGAAACCTCACTGCATTCAAGAGTGACCTCTTCCTGGACTGTGCTGCAGTGGGCTAACCAGGATAAGAAGCAGAAGGAGTTTCCGGGTATACAAGTGCATTAACAGGGAAGCACAGCAGCTTCACGTGCAGGAGTGTGACTCATACAACAGCACAAATGGTAGAATGCTCTTTGGAAATTTCTTATGACCCTTGGAAATGATAGTTTTAAATTGAGAAGTTGGTGATCCAGAATACGTCCTGTAGTGTACGGTCTCTTTTGTCATCTTTCTATGGGACTAATAATGCCTTTCTTAGTGGTCAGTTGTCAAGATGGGACTTTGAAAAGGTCCACAGTAAGTGCTCACAAGTGGTAGTTAAGATGATATTTAGCTTCTAGAAATATGTATAGATGATAGCTGTGATGGGCACTTAGCTACTCATCATTCTAGTTCAGAGTGAACACCTTCCATTATAAAGCAAGCAAGACAGGCTTGATCTATTAAGAGTCCTCCAAGAAACACCTAGCTTCTTAGCTAACCCTCCTGAACAATTGGGTAAACCATACAATAATGAACAAACCATACAATCTGCCAACTTCCACACAAGAACATACAATTCCTCACACATCGATAAAAACTCAATCAGATACTGCTCAAAAGCATAAATTCTGGAACATCAGAGATATGGTATAATGCTGCATATATATGAGTGCTCATGAATATTACTCTAGGCCTAGGATCCTGTTAATTAAAGAGCAACATGATCAGGTATTAAAAAGACCAGACAAAAGCTGGGCGTGGTGGCGCACGCCTTTAATCCCAGCACTCTGGAGGCAGAGGTAGGAGGATTGCCATGAGTTCGAGGCCAGCCTGAGACTATAAAGTGAATTCCAGGTCAGCCTGAGCTAGAGTGAGACCCTACCTCGAAAAACAAAACAAAACAAAACAACAA
This sequence comes from Orientallactaga sibirica, assembly GCA_036365145.1. Lineage (NCBI taxonomy): Eukaryota > Metazoa > Chordata > Mammalia > Rodentia > Dipodidae > Orientallactaga > Orientallactaga sibirica. Next base: position 36,622,544 of record JAEOAD010000012.1, on the reverse strand, counting down.
CAACAACAACAAAAAGACCAGACAAGGCTGGGCGGGGTGGCACATGTCATTAATCCTGGCACTGTGGAGGCCATGTGTAGGATGTTCGCTGAGAGTTTGAGCCAGCCTGAGACTACAGAGTGAATTCGAGGTCAGCCTGGCCTAGAGTGAGACAATATCTCCAAAAATTTAAAAAAAAAAAAAAAAAAAAAGACCAGACAATAGGTTATGCCCTTTTCACAAGGGGGAGGACTCCAGAGGCACCAATCATGTTTGGGTAGTTTGCCTCACAGGAAGTTTTGTGATGGGAGACACATCAACTCTGCAGGTGGGGGAATGGTCAGTGTTCTACTGTGGGTGAGCCTTCTCCAGAGTATAGAGAATGAGGATGCTGATGAGAGGGCAGTCTAACAGTGTCTGCTGTCAGGAAGAGTCAAAGCTGGGTCCTCATCTTTGATTGTGTTTTGTCTTGATGACTTCCATTTATCCATCACTTCATTCATTCCTTTATTCAGAGCTATTTGCATCTTTGCTGTCAGTCACAAACTGTTGTAGGTATTATAATAATCTTTCTCTTCAAAGTGCCTTCATTATGGTGGTGGAGAAATTAAATTCTGTTTCTCCCTTTCTCAGTTGTTCCCTTGCTCACTTGATATCCATTTTTTTTTTTTTTTTTTAAAGATTTTATATTTATTTATTTGAGAGAGAGAGGGAAAGTGAGAATGGGTGTGCCAGGGCCTCTAGCCACTGCAAATGAACTCCAGACACGTGCGCCCCCTTGTACATCTGGCTTACGTAAGACCTGGAGAATTGAACCAGGATACTTAGGCTTCGCAGGCATGAGCCTTAACCACTAAGCCATCTCTCCAGCCCCTTGATATCCATTCTTACTTGCCCCTCTTTCCTAGACACTTCCAGGAACTCAGTCACACTTTTACATGTTTCACCTTCTCTGACCCTTGTTAAGCTTTGTTATAAGCCGGAGGACTAAGTCATGTTGTTTACCATGCAGGAGTAAATAGTTAAGGTTCCTGTATGCTTGGATTTACATGGCGTCTCTGAGCTTCTTGAAAGTATCTCCAGATAATTTTCAGACGAAGTATTTGCCAACACAGCTTGGCTTTAGGCATGTATTCACAGTGAATATATAGAAAGCAAGGTTTGTGGTTGGGCTAAGCAACAAATAAGATTTAGGTCAGTTAAGAGAAGGGCATTTCAGCAGGAGAGCAGTGTCTCAGGGGAAGTGATGATGAAGAGGAAAAGTAAGCAGCCTGTTTTAAAAGAGGACCCTGAATGCCAGACACAAAAGGAACTGAGGACTTGTAATCAGAACAAAATCAATGACTGTTGCTGACCATTGGCCAGAGGCACATGAATTACTGTGACAGATTTGTTTTCTTGTGTCCTCTGTGAAAGATCTACAAATGGCATGCCATCTTGGCAACGTGAAACAAGATTTTGATTTACAGCACTTTTTTAGGGCAAGATGAAATGTCTCAGAGGTTGTAGGTGTTACTGAAAATGACATTTTATCTTTAAAAGTCTGAGTGACAGTGCTCATTTTTCTACTTTAACATGCAGATGTAAAAATCTAATCTTTAATGATATCAGCCTTTATTTTCTTAACTATTCCCATTAGAAAGGTGATTTAACCTCACATTTGGTTCCCAGGAGGTTGAAATTGAATCAGATAAAATTACATTGTAAATCAAAATGTCTTGGAATGCTATGATAGAGGGAAGTTTATACAGTATAATTTTTATTTTTAAATAACTCATGAGGTAATTTTAGTAGAATATTAAATTGACAACATTTCATTACCTTATTTATTGTTAGGTCTATTATATTTATATTTTGCATAGTTCTAATTAATGCATAATATCATATTTTCTAGAGTTGGCTGCTAAAATAGATCTGATGCCATGAGCTCTTCTTTCAATATAGTATCGACATTCTTTCCATCAACCAGTGTGGGCTGTATCTCCTCTCTGAACATGGGCTGCCATTATGACTACCTTGACAGAGTTGGAAGTAATACTTTTGACTTCTGAACCAAACTTATAATAATGTCATGGGGCTGGAGAGATGGCTTAGCCATTAAGGCACTTGCCTGCAATGCCTAACAACCTGGGTTTGATTCTCTTAGTACCCATGTAAAGCCAGATGCACAGAGTGGCACATGCAACTAGAGTTCATTTTTCAGTGGCTAGAGACCCTGGCATACCCAGTTATTCTTACTCTCTCTCCTTGCAAATAAATAAATAAATAAATAAATAAATAAATAAATAAAATCATGTACTTCTACCTTATTCTTTTGGGATGTTACTCTTGGAAACAAGCCAGCATGCTATGAAGAAGCATGTTGGTATACTGGCTGTCTGCCCAAAACCATGTCCTACCTGACAGCTAGAATCAGCTCCTTGAGATGCTGATGTGCTTCTAGCCTTCAGGCACCAAGCCATAGAACACTCCGTCAGCCTCCAGCCACCCCATCAGACAATATTTGGGTCAGATTGGAGCTCTGCATGGATTACAGACTCTTGAGCCAAATAAAATTGTTTTGCTTTTAAGCTACTAAGTTTGAGATGATTAATTTCACAGCACAAGGTAGCTAGAATAAACTGCTAGCATAATCTGACATAAATATGCCTTAACAATAAAATTTCTATAGGAGGAGCTACGTGTTTAGTTGGTTCACACTAAAGAACGAACAGTATCTTGACTCGCCTTGCCAGATGGAGACAGTGGGTTCTAATCTGGATGAGTATTTGTATAGTGGTTAAGCCTGAGATTGTCTATACTGCTCTATTACCTATTAGCTAATGGGAAAGTGTACTTATTTTCATCACCCATAAACTGGCGATAGGACTAAGACTTATATGACCCATAGAATTATGAAGATTAAGTGATTTAGCACACATTAAACTCTTAGAACAATACTTGGCTCATAGAAAGCACTGAATACCTGTTTGAAATTATTAGTAGCAGTATAACCTTCATGCTTAATGAAAGGTTTTTATAAATGGTAAGCCATATAGTCCTCAAGCCATACAGTGTCTCTTTATTTTAGCCCCATTTTCCTCAGTACCATGCTTTGATGAGAAGCTTGGCTTGTGAGGTGGTCTCCACTCTGTCGTGGTGCCTTTGCAGTTTCAAGGATGTTTGAGTTCTGCTTTAGGCTCGTTATAACCACATCTTCCTCTTTGCTTGTGTTCTTGAAATGCCATTTTTAAGTAGAGACCAGAAGCTCGATTTATCTGTGGATTTCTAAGTATGGATTTGCTGCTGCTGCTTCTTTTTCTTTCTTTTTCAGTGGTCATGTAATGCTGCATTTCTAACCGGAATATCCTCATCTGTGCTGTCTTTGCTGTAATTGCTGCCTTCTGTGTGCTATGAAGATAGGAGGCAGGCTTTACATCTTTAATGGAAGAGGCACTTCCTGCCTAGAGTCGACTTGAAAGTAGTTATACCATTGTGCAAAAGCAGACACTGTGGTACTTTCTGGGCAGCAACACCAAGTACATTATTGACTGCAGCAGCCAAGGGCAACACTGTGAGCTTGGCCTGCATGACCCCTGGGGGTAACACAGGCACAGCCAGCTGGCTTTAGTAGATATGTAGCTATCGCATTCACATTGCTATGTGGTGGGTTTATATTCAGATTGTGTGAATTGTTTTGCAAACATAGACACAACTCCTTCAGATCCACATATAGCATAGGGGAAATATTTAAAAGATAATATTGGTTTTATTGTTGAGTTTCAGTACATAAATGAGCTTTATTATGAAACAGTTATTAAAATGATTCCCTACAAATAGTGTTAGATTTATTTATTTATTTATTTATTTTGAGAAAGAGGCAGATAAAGAAAGAATGGATGTACCAGGGCCTCTAGCCATGGCACTTAAACCCCAAATGCATGCTCAACCTTGTACATGTGGCTTACGTGGGTACTAGAGAATCAAACCTGTGTTCTTAGGCTTCACAGGCCAGCACCTTAACTGCTAAGGCATCTCTCCCTCCCCTTATTTACTTTTTTAATTAAAAAAATTTTTTTTACACAAATGTGTCACTCTACTTTGTTTTCATTCACTCCCTTCCTCCATTGCCTTCCCTTGGGTCTCTCCCATGCCAAGCTGGTTTCCTTCCTCCAGAAGTCCCCTCCCCATTCATTTCATACATATTCCATTACCTTCCTCCCTAATATTCCTTCCTTCCCTGATAAAACCTTTTCTATTTCCATGATGCCCCCATTTATATACACACCCGTAGGTACAATTTTAAATCATATATATCTGTATCCATATATGTGTATATTTATGGGTATATCTCTGTGTGTATATATAATCTACATATAAGAAAAAGTGTGATATTTGTCTCTTTTGTTAGGGAGCTACTTATTGAAAATATTAGAAAGGGCTAATATTACATCGCCTTAGCCATGTAATACCAGTCATATTTTGCCTGATTTTGTCATTACACACCAGCACAACAGAAGTAGCAATAAGACCGCATATTTATTTTGCATTTTAGAAGAACAAAACACTTTATCTCGGTCCAAATAGGAAGGATGTTATTTACCTCCTGTACAGGGAAAACTAACCCTGCAAACAAAGCTGTAATGGGAATAACTTAGAATTGCCTTTGGCTCTAAATCATGGGCTCAAAGGCTTCTTTTTTGTTTTGTAGCAAAATGTCAAGGGGACGCAGTGCTGTGCTGGGGTGCTATCTCCACGAGGCCATGGGGGACTCAGATTTGGGAGAGTGTTAGCGAAAGTTTTCAAGGTAACACCTGTGACTTCAGTGACTTCACTTTACAGGACAGAAGGAGATAGAACAGGGCCAAAAGCTCATGAAAACTAATTTTTCTTCTTTTACATCAAGAAGACCATATGTTTTCTAGTTGCCCTTTTCACTGGACTTACGCTTACCTCTAGCAAATCACATGGTTCCTGCAGATGTTGGATAATTGTTTTAGTAATCTGGTGAAGTGTCACAAACTGTGGTAACTAAAACCCCCGATGTGTCTTCAAATTCTTGTGTGTTAGTAATCCACTGACAGCTGGTACCTGTGCCCCACCCCCATTTCTTATATATGTAGATTTGGACTTCAGCTCCATCTAAAGATTTGACCAGAGAATAATCCAAGCTCACTCACATGCTTGTTCCATCTAAACACTTACCAGAGGATAATCCAAACTCACGTGTTTGTTGGATTCAATTCCTTTTAGGTTGTTGGACATTGATTTCATTTCTTCATTGGTTCTTGGCCAGAGTTCTGTTTATTAACACAAGGGCCTCTCTAAAGGAAAAGTCCCAACATAGTGCATAGCTTTTCTCAGGGGGGATAAGAGTAAGAGAGGGAAGGACAAAATGGATAGGAGTGCATAGAGACAGCTCACTCTATAGTTTAGGCTAGCCTTAAATTTACTCTGTAGCCTAGGCTGGCCTTGACTTTACAGCAATCCTCCTGCCTTAGACTCCCAAAGATTGGGATTATAAGCGCGAGAAGCCAGGCAGCTTTGAGCCTAATTTTGAAAGTGTTATCATACCATTTTTGCACGATTCTCATACTCAATGGGAGAAGTTATAGTAGCCATAAACACCCACAAATAAGGCTCACTGTGAGTTGCCCTAGAGATTTTCTACCACGAGAAGCCTGGGAAGATGTGTAATTTTTAAATTTTGAATTTTTATTTGTGTGTGTGTGTGGGGGGGGCGTTGTGTGTGCGTCTCTCTGCACATGTGAGATTTGTGGAGATTGAAGGGGAATTCTGGGTATTCTCCTCAATCACTCCTTCCTTGATTTTTTTGAGCTAGAGTCTCACTGATCCTGGCACTGCAGTTTTTCAGTCAGACTGGCTAACCAGTGAACCCTAGCAATTCTCTGATCTCTTCTCCTCACAGGACTGGAGTTATAGTCATGAGTGGCCATGATCAGTGGTTTCAGGGCCTACTAGGTAAAGGAAGTCAGGGTGAATCAGGCCCTCTCAGGCCCTCATACTGGAGTGGCAAACTCTCTTCCCTGTTGAGTCATCTATTCACCTGTGGATGAGTAACTTTAAGTGATATGTTACCAGCACACAAAATTATGAACAAAAAGAGAATGGATGATGTGTGTGAAGTTAGCCATTGCTATCACAGAGAGTGGATGGAGAGTGCAATGTTGAGATAATAGGGATGGAAGGTGACCCCTAACCATGCCATACACTCATTGAATTGAGTACCAGTTTACTTTGTGAGCTTTCAGTCAGTGGTAGTTCTTCTGTAAGAGTATTGTGGAGCTCAAACTAGTATCTAGTTTTCCCAAGGGTAAAATCTGATTTTGCTCAACACAACACAATGTAGTCCTGACATACGAATTCTGAGACTCTGAGTCTGGAAACCTAATGCCTAGTCAGTTGGCTTTCTTATTTGAAAATTACCATTTTTGTTTTTGTTTTTCAAGGTAGGGTGTCACTCTGGCTCAGGCTGACCTGGAATTCACTATGTAGTCTCAGGGTGGCCTTGAACTCTCTGTGATCCTCCTACTTCTGCCTCCCAAGTGCTGGGATTAAAGGCATGCGCCACCTCGCCCCACTGGAAATTACCATCTTTTTGAGTAGGACATCTCACCAACCCTCTAGGCCTGTATACCCCAAACCTGAGTTTTCTGCATGTGTGCTTGGAAAGTCGATGCCAATCTATCAGTGTGTGCTTCTTTAGTTTTGGGATTGATTGACTCCTGTAGGGGGAGGCTTTATGTTAGAAACTGTCTTTGAGTTACATAAACATATGTCAGGGCCTTGCTGCAAAGCTCCATTTTATATTTTCTGCTTTCCAACATTAAGTCTAACTTACAGTTTTTTTTTTTTAAGTAAGAACTTATTTGTTAGGTGACATTCCCTTATGTCTCTGAATGGGTTGAATATTTTATCGCTAAAGGTCAGGTCATTGTACAGTGAAGTCTTAATATTGTAGTCATATATTTTTTTTGAATGAAAACAACAAATGCGTTTTGAACACACCTGCTTTATGTAAGGCACTGAGGAACTTACTATAGGGGAGGCAAACACAAAATGTAGTTTTGACAGTAAGGAGGTATTAATGCAGAAAGAGAAACAGGCATGTGAGCAGAAATAATTCCAGCAGAGGGGGAGGTATCTATTTGAGCTTGTGAATCATGAGGAAGATCACTCCAGAGCATGGACAGCTCCTGAGGAGAGATTTTGCCCATTAAGCGTTTGAGGGAGACATGCTGACATTGTCACCTTCTCTGCTTAAGTGCTGGGTTGACATAAATAGTGTTGTTTACTAGTTATTATTAGATTAGAATAGAAGGCCTTTTAAATCAAAACACTTAACCTCTTTGCCCTTGGAAAAGTAAGAAACAGCACATTTGCTGAAAGAACTCACCTTGCTTTTCATGGGCCCTTCATATCACTTCATAGTAACTTGGCCAATGCCCCAAATGTAGCAAGTCAGGAAAAACGGAAGAAGACAAGAGGTACCAAGTAGAAACCGTGACGTGGGTAAGCTGATGAGTCAAAGCTTCATTCCTTGGGGGCTGATCACTGACAATACTGCATGGTAAGGAAGTTCTGGCTCTGGAGAGAGAATGGCTGCTGCTGTCAAAATGCAGGTCTCTTGCTTTGCAATTTTGTGACTTTGGGCAAAGGCACATCTTCTTGTTTTGGTTTCTCTGTTTATAAAATAAGGGCAATAATAATATTTTATAGCTGCTGCAAGAATGTGATGAGGTAACATATATGCATTCTCACAGAGGAGCCTGTGTGCTGGTTATTGTAGGTGTTTGAAATGTGATGAATTACTATTACTTAGCATTTAGTAGGAGTGAAGTACAAAGGGCTTTATCACTGGCACATTGAGTAATTGCTTATAGTATTTCATTTGTTCATAGATAACCAAGAACTAAACAAATTTAGTGTTGTCCTGGATCTTAGGAAGGAAGGGACTCCATTGAAGTCTTGCAGGCATGACATGTGATGGACATCTATTCCCTAAGGCTGCCACAACAGAGCAGTAGAAACTGGGTGGTGTAAGACAACAGAGATTTCTTCTTTGATAATTCCAGAGGATAGAACTCCCAGTTCCAGGAGGCAGTAGGCCCTTTCTCTCTTTGAAATAGGCTGGGATCATCCCTTGCCTTTCCCTACCAGTAGCTGCATCCTCAGCTTGGAGTGCAATGGCTATATCGCTCTGGCCTTTGCCTCAGTTAGTACAGTGGAATTCTCCATTTATGTCTCAATCTAGGGTAGCATGTTCCTGTTATGAGGGCACCCAGCCTTACTGGATTAGGGTCTATTCTGAGCACTTCATCTGTTAAAGATCTTACTTCCATTGTAATGACACATTGTCCTTACAGCTGCAACTACTTACCTCCTTTGAGGGAAACTACTCATAAAACAGTGTTTCTTAAAACTGAGGCCTGGACTTCTAGGAAGGTCTGGGAGATGATTGGATAAGTCCACAGGGGAAAAGGTGTAGGGCTTTGAGTAATCATTTAGTGGTGGCTTGTGTGGATGATTGCCATAGAACTAGCTACTCAGTCACTTTGTTTCTGAGTCTATTCATTGAGAGTTTTTTTTTTTTAATTTCTAAGATATGTGAATTCATGTAAGAGCAAATGCAGTTTCAGAATCATTTAGTGGTGACGGTACCTGCAAAAGACAGGTGGCTCTTTTGTTTTGTTCTGTTGGTGTTAATAGAAGTTTTGGCTTTGTGGATATTGTATGAGTCCTCAGGTGGAGGTATGTGAATCTGAATGTTTTGAATTTATTGCTGTGTATGAAGAATAATCTTAGTCACATTTAATTCCTTGGGAGGAGTCACACATGGGGTCCAAGCAAGGCGGTAAATCATATGACCTGGGAGGAGTCCAGATGGTGAGAAGCTGCTGAACTTGCTCAGAGCCGTGATGCTGCTGAAGGCAGAAAGCTTGGCCTTGGCTGCTTCTGTGGGCTTCAGCTGAGCTGTGTCATGGTCCACTACTCTGCCATTTGTCCTCATGGATCCTGAAAGCTGAAGATAAAATTTTCAAAGGCTTAGCTGCCTATAATTTAAGAATGAACTTGGTTAGAAGTCAGATCAAGTAAAAGAAAATGAAAATGTCATTGCACAAGAGAAAAATGAACAATCTGGTGGAAATGCAGTATTTTAAAAATGGAATGTGTATTTTCCCCTTTTCTGTAATTTTTGTTTGGTTTTGTCTTAGCCTTTGAAACCAATGTATCTTTTTTTGACTCTGATATAGTAACAGTTAGTATTGGGAGATAATATAAAATAGTCTGAAGCTGAAAGGAATGGATGCCGAAGTGTGGTATATGAGGTACCATTGCTTATATAATAGCATTTCTTTCTTGGGAAAAAGCAGTTTGAGGAAGACTGGTGCTATTAACAGAAGTAAGTTGTTAATTACAAAGCCCTTCAATAGAAAGAAGGTCCCAGGAAAGTACTCATCAATTGCGGTGCAAATATGAACATATAATTTTTTCTTAAGTTGATGTGCTTAATAATAACAGGTCAAGTTTTCTCAAAGATACATCAATAAACTTTCACAATTTAAATTTCATTAGGATAAAATTTTCTTAAAACTATGGGTATCCTTAAAATGTAGCATGGAAGTTTACAAATGATTAAGTATGCAACTTGATGAATTTTCACTGAATAGTCTCATTCAATTCCTGGGTCATAAATTGAATAATATCAAAAGCTGGAAACCCCAAATCATATTCCCTCCAAGCCATTATCTCTCTCCAAAGTACATCACCAGTCTGACTTTTAGCACTATAGGTTTACTTCTCTCATTTTTAACTTTATATAAATGTGATCATGCAATATGTACTTTCTTTGTATCTGGCTTTTTTTTTCTTATAGTTTGGCTGTTGTGTGTAAAAATATGTTATATAACCATTTTTGTAATATATCAGCAATGAATGCCTTCCTTCCATCACTCTGATTAGTTCTAGAATTGAACTCCCTTTTCTATATAAATATTTTTAAAATTTCATTTATTTAGTTTTAGTTGATATTCAGAGATTTAGATATCCTTCATTTTAGAATTTTCAAATATATCTTTTTGTTGATTCCCATCCCTCTTCTTATCCCCTCCCCCTTTATCACATGTTTCCTTATGTCCCACCCCATACTTCTCCAGCTCATCTCTTTATGTTTACTTTTGGTTACAGACCTTCCTCCCTCCTTCCTTCCTTCCTTCCTTCCTTCCTTCCTTCCTTCCTTCCTTCCTTTCTTTCTTTCTTTCTTTCTTTTTTTTTTTTTTTTTTGAGACAAGCTAATAGAAGCAAGAGAGAATTTGTGTGCCAGGGCCTCCAGTCACTGTAATTGAACTCCAGATGCATGTGCCACCTTGTGCACATGCATCACGTTGTGCGTCTGGCTTACATGGTATCTGGGGAGTTGAACATAGGTCTTTAGGCTTCACTGGCAAGTGCTTTAACTACTGAGCCATTGCTCCAGCCCCACTTTTGGTTACAGTTCTATCTTTATAGGTTTTGTCCATTGATATTCCTTGTAATTAACAACCTACTTCTGTTTCTAAGATTATTTTTTTTTTTTGGACCAAATAAGTTTGTTTAAAAGCTTTTTGGGGGGGGGCAGAATGACCTGCAATTTAAATTTTATTTATCTATTTATTTGAGAGAGAAAAAGAGAAAGAGGCAGAGAGAGAAAGAGGGAGATAGAGGGAGAGAGAATGGGCATGCCCTGCCCTCTAGCCATTGCAAATGAACTCCAGATGCATGCGCTACCTTGTGCATCTGGCTTATGTGGGTCCTGAGGAATTGAACCTGGCTCCTTTGCCTTGTAGGTAAGCACCTTAACTGATAAGCCATCTCTAAAGCCCTGAAATTTATATTGACTTCAGAACATAGACCTTTTTTTTTTTTAAAAAATTTTTTAATTCTTTTGACAGTTAAGAAATTTGGAAGTCTGTGTTTGTGAGTTTTAGGTCAAAAGGAAAAGAGGATATTTGAAGAGCTTGAGAAAAGATGAGTGGTGATGGGTGGGAAATTGGAAGACTTGTCTAAATATTCAGTTAAAAGTAAGAAGGGGCGAGATTTGGCCAAAAAGTGTCATACTTCCAGTTAGCTATCTGTGCTGAACTCCATTTGATTGAATGGACTTAGCTGTTCAAACTGTGGAATTGGTGGTAATGTAACGAATTTAGATTTTGTTTTAAATATTACTTGTTTAAAACACTTTTGCTCAGTGTTAAGTAAGGGATATAAAGTATAAAACAGATGCAATATGTCATATTTTCTTCCAAGCAGCAACTTACCCATATATTAGTGCTGGTCTTATTTTTGGTTAGAGAACTTTCTCTTTTCAGATGGTACTAACTACTGGGGAGACTCAAAACTCCTCAAATTGCTGAGAAGAAGTAACAGGTGAGTGTTCAGAACTAAATGAAATAGCTATATCACACACTCCAAGGCCAGGGAGCATCGTGGAAGAGGTGGTGGGATGAGTATAAGAGCCAAAGGATGGGGAGGAGTACTTTGGAATATTGTCTTCTAGATTACAAAGTGGCCAGGGCATTTATAACCTTAGTTACCTACATAATATTGGGCCCATCAACATGTTGTCATGGATGATGGAGGAGGACAAAAATGAAAATGACATCAAAATAGAAGATCTAAGAAGAGAGAGTTCAGTGCAGGAGGAAATGGGGAATGGGAAAAAGGAGGTGGTAGGAGGGGATAATGATCAAGGTATATTGTGTATATGTATGTTAAGAAAAAAAGGTAAAAACTCAATGCCCAAAGGCTAGTGGGCCCTAAGCCTTATGCAGCTGAGGGATGGGAAGATACAAAATTATGTATGAAAGTATGTAGTTTGAATGAGAAAAAAATCACAACATTTTTTAAGTTGATAAATGCTACAAATATTACAAAATTAATCATGAAGAGGCAAATTTGTCAGTCTAGCTCCAAGGCAAGACTCTTAATAGCTGTGCTCTGACTACATCAGAATGTGTCATTCATACATGTCTTTTGACTACTAAAGACTATAGCTTATTTGCAGCTTCTTGCCATCTCTGCTGCTAGCATCCCCAATCAAACCCTGGTCATGTCTCTTGTCTTTTGGGTGATTGTATCAGTCTCTAACTGGTATATGTTAGCTTTATTAACATTTTAAGAAATTGACTTCCTATAAAATACTTTCTTTTTTATTATTTTATTTCTTATATTATTTTGGCTGCTGTTTGATTACTTTTTCATGTGACAATGATTTAGTCCTGTTTATTACAAAAAGAGAGGAGAGATTAGGAGGTCTTCTTGCATGGTAAATATGCATCTGTGCTTTTAATTAATCGGATACAAAAGACTAGAGAATTTATCTACATCCAGATTTACTATTTGTAGTGATTCTAATTGCATGGACTATACTATTAAATATATTCTGAACAATAGAGCTGTTGCTCTTAGCCTAAGCACTGATGAGATATGGATCTTATATTTATAATTCTAGAAACTTTTTGGTTGGAAGAATTTATTTTTTATGGACTAGCTCCTAGCTCTGTACCTATCAGATATTGTTTCTGCTTCACTACTCACACATTTCTGTTGCCAGGATTGGTGAGAGGCATTCTCATTGTGAAATGACCCTTGTCTCAGCAGGGTGAGTTTGGAATCATGGGCAGTGGAAATATTCCTAGACAGTTGCATTCTGGAATAGCTATTAACAACTATGGTTTCAAATGATCTCAAAAACAGAAGGTAAAAGGCACTAGGCCAACATAAAATATAATTTGCAACTCAGTTTGTGCTACCAGACTTCAAAAATTCCCATGGCTACTTCATTATCCCTTAATATAAGGGGAAGATTGGTGAAGGCAAATAGGATATAAAGACCTTACTGTAATTATTAATCTTTTTACAAATTTGACAAAGACGAGCAGTCACTAAGTACATTTTCAGGAACCTTTTCATGTCTTGGGAGGCTTAAAATGAAGAATTGAAGTTTAGTCTTCATGGGGCATTGGTATTATTGTAAGAATTTATCCTAAGGCAAGTTTGTAGTAAAGCCAGAGATAGCAAGCATTTGAGTGTTTCTGTTTGCTAGGACTTCATTTTGATTTTAAAAATTTTTTTTCATTTATTTACTTAGAGAGAGAGAGAGGCAGTTAGAGAATGGGCACATCAGGGCCTCCAGCCACTGCAAATGAACTGCAGACACATGTGCCACCTTGTGCATCTGGCTTACATGGGTCCTGGGGAGTTGAACCTGTGTCCTTTGGCTTTGCAGGCAAACACCTTAACTGCTAAGCCATCTCTCCAGCCCCCATTTTGATTTTTTATAATGAGCTTTTTGATTACTTTCATAATAAAGTGTGCTTCTATTTAAAAAAATACATACTATACAGAGGCTGTGGAGATGGCTCAGTGGAAAAAGCACTTCCTACCAAGTGTGAGAACCTCTTTGGTTCCCCAGAACTCACTTAAATGCTGGATGGCTGTGGTGATCTCCCTGCAATCCAGCGCTCAGGAGTCAGTGACAGGTAATCACCTGAGTGAATTTGGCTAGCTAGTTTAACTAAATCAGTGAGCCCCAGGTTCGGGTGAGAAACCCTGCTTCAATGAGTAAGGTGGCAAGCAACCAAGGAAGACACCTGATGTCAACCTCTGGCTTTACCTGCATGCATACAACCCCCCACACAAACACATGTGCACCTACACATGTGAACACTCATTCATGCATACTGCACATGCACGTACACCATTCTGCAGAAAGCTAAACATTGTGGCACATGTGTGTAATCCCAGCACTCAGGAGGCCCAGACAGGAGGACTGATCATGAGTTCTAAGCTAGCCTGGGCTATGTTGTGATTCCCAACCTTAAAAGAAGGGGCTGGATAGATGGCTTAGCAGTTAAGGTATTTGCCTGCAAAGCCAAAGGATCCTGGTTTGACTCTCCAGAACCCACATAAGCCAGATGCACAAGGGGTGCATGCGTCTGGAGTTAGTTTGCAGTGGAGGCCTTGGTGTGCCCATATTCTCTCTCTCTCTTTCTCTCTGCCTCTTTTTCTCTCTCTCAAATAAAAAAATAAAATAAAATAAAATAAAAATAAATAAAAAATAAAAAAGAAAACCCAATGATTTAAAGAATAATATCAACATTTAAATGAGAATTCTAATTTAGACCACATCAAAATCATAGTCACTTTTACCTTACATTTTCATTTCACTTTGTACCAGCACTAGTATTCATTAATTTTATGCACCAATTGCTACAGTGTCCTTGATGTTCAAATCCTCATCTTGACAAAACTTACATCCTTTTGGGGGAGAAATTAGATGTGGTGGTTTGATTTAGGTGTCTCCATAAATGTAGATATTCTGAATGTTAGTCTCCCTAGCTGATGGCAATTAGAAATTAAAGCCTCTTGGAGGCAGTGTATTGTTGGGGGCGGACTTAGGTGTTATAGCCAGTTTCCCCTGTGTTTGGCACACTCTCCTGTTGCTATTGTCTACCTTATGCTGGTCAGGGGGTGATGTTCACCCTCTGCTTATGCCCTTGTTTTCCCCTGCCATCATGGAGCATTCCCCGCCATTTTTTTTTTTTTTTTAAAGAGCTGCTCTTGGTCAGGTGATTTCTGCCAGGAATGCAAACCTGACTGCAACATTAGATAAACAAGTTAAGAAAAAAAAATAGAGAAGTAAAATCTGTGGTATTTTACATAATTATAGGCATTACCAAGAAACAATACAGCAGGTAAGAAGGTGTGTATTGGGAGCAGGGCTTTCCCCTGTGAGACTGGAAGTATTTGATCTATGTTAAAGATGTTAATTGAGTTATATTAAGATTATCTGACATGTTTCAAAAGTATCTTTCTTGCTATTGCATTGAGAGCAAAAAAAGCTGGGGAAAGTGGTAAGATGGTTAGTGGGTGTTATAGATGGGTGATGGGAATATGGACCAAGGAGGCAGTGGTGTAGGTGTGAGAAGGGACCAGGTTCTTTACCTAGACTTTAATAGTTGCATAGACAGCTGACTATGGAGACTAATAGCTGCCTAGAAGACAGCTCAATGGGGATTCTCAGGTAGTATAGTACTGTTTGGAGAGGCTAGTCCTGGCCAGACTGACTCCAGGTTCTGCACCTTATGGTGGGGATGATGACTTAAAGGGACATTTGTTCCTGTGGTGTGACGGCTTTATTATTATTTTTTAAACAGTTGGGAACCAGGAGTGTGTGTTTTGAAGTGTTTCCAGAAAGGTCTAGTTATAGGGAGGTAGACTGAAAATTTTCATGCCTTATCCTGTACTTACTTATTATTAAAAATTAACTTTGTAGGTTTGGGATAAGTAATTTCAAGCTGGAATATCTGTTGTTAAAGTATTTATTTTATAGCCATTGCAACTGATGTACAATGCTAAGAAAAAGAGAGAAAGAAATGGATGAAACCAGACAAATAGAAAATGCTACAAAATTCTGCAATCTGCAAAAGCTCAGGAATTGGATAGTCAATATGCAAAGGATCTTTTCATGAAACTTTAATGCTTGAATTGTTAATGTATACTAAGTGAAGCCAATAGAGAGTTTCTGCACATTTACATTAGTGCTCCATTATACTTGATCTTTTCTTGAATTGCATTGGAATGAATTGCCATTTAAGGTAACAGAATTATCCTTCCTGCAATACTTTAAAAATAGGAAAAACACTGGCCAAGCTGTGATGTTTTGATTCAGGCCAGTGGAGGTCAGATTATCTGACCGCTCACACATCCTTTGATTTAGTAAAATGAATTCATTCAGAATTCTTTTTAAAATATACCTTCCTACATGGAGGCAGAAGGATCTGAACCAGGGGAATTACAAGCGGCTTTACTAGACTGAAAGAAGTGTTTTGAAGTGCATTTTCCCTCTTCTTTTTTTCTTCTGAGTTGTCATGTCAAAGGAGAAAAGAATTTAAGGGAAGGAAAAAGAACTCCACCTGGAGTTCCTAAGTAACACAAAAATGATTTTTAATTTTTTTAATGTGTGTGAAGAAATTCTTTATACACAAACAAATACACACATGTAATAATATTCAACCATCGTCGTACTGGAAAAACACAACTACCTGACACATAGAGCATGTACAAATTGTCACCGTATTTATAGAAAGAGAACAATGGCTATGTTTTGGAAAGAAATTGAAACAACTTCTGTGTGGAAAAGCATAGGTGGTATTGAAGCAGAAATGAGACGAGGCGTTAGGGGTGAGGACTTCTGAAGTCTGCTTTCATCTTAGCCTCTCATTTGTTATGTGATATTTTAAAGCTAACTTTAATGCTACCATTGTGTCCCATTTTCTTTTATCTTCCCGTCTTACCCCCAGCCTCTATTTGGGGGTCAGCAATTCCTTTGAATATCTGAAGGCAGTCTGAAAGCTTTCCCTTCAAAACTGTATATATGCATAGCAGATTTACATAAATATTCAGAAGTCACATGGTTCCTGGAATCTGTGTGAGTGAATGAAGATGTGTCAGTAAAAAGACAAGGGCTACAAAGCATGCCATGTAAACAATGGTTAGAACAGCATGGTTTATTGATTAGATAAAGAAGAAAAGCTAGAAAATAGTCAAATTAATGACCTGCCACATATTTGACATGCTGTTATATGGCAGGAATAAATTTACTGTGGATTGTTTCAGTATTGTAGCCACTGGCTACATATGGTTATTTAAGTTAAAATTAAATAAACAATTAAGTTCTCCACTCGTAGAAAAGACTTTTCAGATCTGGAGAGATGGCTCAGAAGTTAAAGACATTTGCTTGCAAAGCCTGCTGGCCCAAGTTCAATTCCTTAGTATCCACATAAAGCCAGATGCAAAAAGCGATACATGTGTCTGGAGTTTGTTTACAACAGCAAGAGGACTTGGGACAGCCATACTAATTTTCTTATTCTCTCTTATGAATAAATTAAAAATTTATTGATTTATTTATAAGTAGAGAGAGAGAGAATGGGCATGATTCAGTGTGCGGAACTCCAGACGCATGCATACTGTGCATCTGTGGCTTTACCTGGGTACTGGGGAATCAAATCCTGGTTGTTAGACTTTGCAAGCAAGTACCTTAACCATGGAGCTCTCTCTCTAGACCTAAAAAGAAAAAAAAAAAAATTTAAAGGAATGCTGAATGGACACATGTGGCTAATGGCTACTTAACCAAACAGCAAAGATACAGAAAGTTTCACCATGGTAAAACGCTCTGTTAGACAGTTACTCAAAACTGTAGACTTTAAATTGTGAGAGTTATGGAAAGGCTGTTTTCAGCTCACTATGACCAAAAACATTGTATCATTTTTAACCACTCAGTGCTATTTTGCTGACCTGGCTGACAAAAAGACAGGAAAGATGTCTGTTTTCTTTTAAGGACTCCTGCAGAGATGATTCCAACTGACTTCAGATGGTGCTCAAAATTTTGCAGAGAACTTTAGCTGTTTATGTCGGAAGATGACTCTGCCATTCAAGGTCTCTTTTACTAATGGAGAGGATACAGACTCCCAGCTACACTCTTTTGCCCTAGCTCCCAAATCTGTTTAGTAGGAATGGCTAGAGTCCTCCTAAATCCTTGTTCCATTCTTTTACCACTTTACCCACTGGTGAACATTTTGACTGCAAGGCCCTCCAAGGTTTGTTGAACAGCACATTTCTGATTCTGACATTAACCAATGGTCTCACCACCCCATCTCACTACTCTGCAGCAAAAGCTCCAAGGACAGCTGAGTTGGCCCTTGTAAGGTTTGTGACCAAGACCATGCAAACCACTCTGAGGCAAAAATGAAAGCTTTTTTTTTTTTTTAAAGATTTAAAAAATTTTTATTTACTTATTTATTACAGACAGAGAGAGGGAGAGAGAAAGAATGAGAATGGGCGCACCAGGACCTCTAGCCACTGCAAATGAACTCTATACGCATGTGCCACCATGTGCATCTGGCTTACGTGGGACCTGGAGAATTGAACCAGGGTCCTTAGGCTTCACAGGCATGCACCTTAACCACTAAGCCATCTCTCCAGCCCAGATGAAAGCTTTTATTTGGGAAAAGCACAAGCTGCCAGGACTGACTCTCAAGAGTGGAGCATAACCAACCTGAGTTTGCAGATAGTGGACTTTATAGGGTATAGGGCTTCTTCAGTTTGGGGAAGGTGAGGAAGGGAAAAGCTGAATAAGAAAGGTTCCTTTAGGGGCGATCTAGGATAGCCAGGGTGTGACACCAGAACAGTGACCAGGTGACTTATGAGCTAAGGGGGCAGGAAACCATGACTTGGGGGCATTGCAGGCAAGGAAAGGATAATGGATGGGCAGTTTCTTGAGGAATATGGATAACCTACTTTCTTAACCTACTTTCTTAAGTCTCTGTTGCCCTTCTGCTGTCCTTAGTGACTCCATTTTGAGAGCCTTCCCGACCTATCAGCCCTGAGAACACATTGTTCTCATCTCACGTTTATCTCCAAGGCTTTAACATTGCTATGCTCCTTATTAAAGTGTCATTTATTTATTTATTTATTTGACAGAGAGAGAGAGAGAGAGAGAGAGAGACAGAGAGAGAATGGGTATGCCAGACCCTCCCGCCACTGCAAATGAACTCCAGATTCATGTGCCACCTTGTGCATCTGGCTAACGTGCGTACTGGGGAATAAAACCTGGGTCCTTTGGCTTTGCAGGCAAACACCTTAACTGTTAAGCCATCCCTCCATCCCCAAAGTGTCATTTCTTTACCACCCACCCCCTTTTCCTTACTTTCTAACTTCTACCCAAGTCCCATTATACTCAAAACCATACGGCTCCTTCTCCTTGCTGACTGCCTTACTATGGAATGCATAAGCATATGTACTGTTGATCATGATGATATTTGCCTTATCACTATGATGAGTTTCTTTCTTAAAAAATATTTTTATTATTTAAGAGAGAAAGAAAATCTGGGCGTGGTGGTGCACACCTTTAATCCCAGCACTCAGGAGGCAGAGGTAGGTGGATCGCCATGAGTTTGAGGCCACCCTGAGACTACATAGTGAATTCCAGGTCAGCCTGAGCTAGAGTGAGACCCTACCTTGAAAAACCAAAAAGAGAGAGAGAGAGAGAGGGAGAGAGGGAGAGAGAAAGAAAGAAAGAAGAAGAGAGTGAGAGAGAAAGAGAGAGAACATATGCATATACCAGGACCTCTTGTAACTGCATACAAACTCCAGATGCATGCATAATTTTGTAAACCTGGCTTTACCTGGACACTGGGGAATTGAACCTGGCCCATCAGGCTTTGCAAGCCCATGCCTTTAACCATTTAGCCATCTCCCAGCTCTGATCCTTTCCTGCATTTCCATTTTTTGTCTTCTTCATTAGAATATAAGTTCTGAGATATAGTATAAGTAAATTCTTTTGTGTTTCTTTATAAAAAATATTTTTATTTATTATTATGGGCAAGCCAGGGCCTCCAGCCACTGCAAACCAACTCCAGATGCATATGCCGTCTTGTGCATCTGGCTTTCGTGAGTCCTGTGGAATTGAACCTGGGTCCTTAGGCTTTGCAGGCAAGCACCTTAACTGCTAAGCAATCTCCCCAGCCCAAAGTATGCAAAGATACTTTGTTCTGAGGGGTATAGTATATAAAGGAAACAGATAGTAACTGCCATGGTTACTCACAGTAGTCTCCGTAGCTACAAACATACCTTGGACAGGCAATGACAAAGGTTGACAGCAGTGCCAAGTAGTGACATGTGGTGTAAAGTGTGATAAAAATGGCACTTCGCCTAATGGCCTTCTTATCCAAAACAAATAACCCCAGTCTAATCATACAAAACAATGTCAAACAAATCTCAGTTGAGGGATATTCTACAAACACAGGCTCTTCTAAAAACTGTCAAGACCATCAAAAAGAATAGAATTTAAAAAAACATTGTTGAGACAAGATGAGGTTAAGAAACATGACAGCTAATGAAAATGTGTTGTCTTGGTTGGGGTCTGGAGCAGAAAAGAATTTTGATAAAAATGAAGACAATCTTGGGCTGCAGAGATGGCTTAGCAGTTAAGTGCTTGCCTGTGAAGCCTAAGGACCCAAGTTAGAGGCTAGATTCCCCAGTACCCATGTAAGCCAGAAGCACAATTTGATACATGCATCTGGAGTTCGTTTGCAGTGGCTGGAGACCCTGGTACACCTATTCTCTCTTTCTCTGCCTCTTTCTCTCTCACTCTCAAATACATAAATAAAAATAAATAAAATAAGATAAATAAAAAAGACAATCTTAATAAAGTAGAGAATAGCTGACAATAATGTCTGACACTTAGTCTACTGATTACAGTTTTAATGATAGGGAAATTTGGGGGTTATGGATTAAGGGAACTCATTGTACAATTTTTAAATATTTCTTGTACATCTAAAACTGTTCTAAAATCGTTTTTTTTAAAAAATTACTGTAAGTATAATTATACATCTGTTCATTTGTATAACTATTACAAAAGCCATTTGTTTCAGTTTAAGGAATTTCTGCTGAATAAAACTGTTGGGAGTTGTGATGTACCAATTGTTTCTGAAATTCAGCAGTTCTTTTATTTTCCCTTAGAAACATCACTTATTCATCAAAATTCTATGTCTTCTATACATGTTTAGAGTGTCCATGCTATTCATTGTCATTGCTTGCTCTTTAAAGAAAAAGTATGTCTGGCCCAAACTGGGAAATAAAGAAGGATCATCTCTCTCTTTCACTTACTCATTTTATTATCATGGTATGAACAACCACTATGGAGAAGGCATTACTTTGAAATCAGACTGCTTGGCAGTCTCTAAATTGCCTTTTGCAATGATGTCATCCAAACTTTGGGGAGTTCTGTTATTGGGGATCCTCCCTCATTCATTCATGCATTAAGAGGATGAGCCTTGCTGCTTTCTCCTCCTTTCAGTGGAGCATGTTGCCATGACAGATATTAGGAGATGTGGAGACATTGTTTAAGGACATCCACAATAAAAAGAGAATATAGCCCTCAGGACTCACCCATAGTATATGGAACAGCTTGCACTTGAAAATCTGTTAGCCTCCTAGTACACATATATTTTATACATACTGCAGTGGTTTGAATATGACTCCTGTCTCCTAAGGATCCATTGTGATTGAAGGATTTGTCTGCATGGTGGCATTATTGGAGGGTAGTATGAAAGCTTGGGAGATGGAGCTAGTGGGAGGTCCTTAGGGCTTTGGAATGTGAGATATTTATCCTGCAACCCCTTTAATATTTTTTGAGAGATAATTGTTATAAAAGGACCAAGTCTGGCTTTGCTCTTTCTCTGTGTTTCTGGTTCAAGATCTAATTGCTTACTTGCTGCTCACTGAGGCTGTTACCCCCACCAGGAGAGAAACCAGTGAGTGTCACTTGATATTGGATTTGAACCTTCAAAGTTGTGAGCTAAATAAACTTCCTTTTAAAAAATAAGTAGACAGTGTTGGGTATCCCATTACAGAGATAAAATAGTCACACACACACACACACACACACACACACACACACACACACACATGATTGATAAATGACAGATAGATAGTTAGATAGTTAGATAGTTAGATAGATAGGAAACTGTTCTTGTTCAATTTTCAGTAGCCTAAGTAACATGTAGAAAAAAATTAAACCTCAAATCATTGATAAATACCCTTTTATCTTTGGAGTATTGATTGAAGATCTATCACACTGAAGATTTCTATTATGGGAAAAGTTTTACAAGGAAAAAGAAATGTTTGTTAAAAGGCCATTGTTCCTTAAAGCCAGAAAAAAAGATTGAGAATAATCAGAAGTGAGGAAGACTCATGTCTTTTGTTCTAGAATGAAAAAGCATATTACCTTTAAATTTTTTTCAATGATAATTTACTGATTAAAGGACCTGCTATTTGTTTTTATAAAATATGGGAGTGGAAAGCAAACAAAGCTTGGCCATGAATATGTTGTAGAGTACTGATATGGACTAACTTGTGTCTTCTTAAAACTCATATGATTAAAACCTGACACTTAGGTATATATAATGCATCTAGATGTACAAAAGGGCCTTTGAAAAGGAGATGAAGTTAAAATAAGGCAATCAGGATGGCCTCTAAATCCAATTTGATTTGAAGGAACAATGAACATAGAAAGGACCATTGGGGCGGCCCCTGTTTTGAGGACACATGTCTGGAAAAGGAGATGGTGGTTTTTCCAAGCCAAGGAAGGAAATTTCTATACATTAATCTCAGAGTTCTCAGTTTCTAGAACTATGAGAAAATGTGTTTATGTTGTTGAAACCACTAAGCTCTGGCATTTTATTATGACAGCCACAGCCTACTAACACTGTACTATCATGAAATCAGAGCAACGGGCATTTGTAATTAAGAAAGTAACAGATAAATAATTATGCAGTGGCACCATAGTGAGGCAAATGCTATAATAGGGACATGTGCATTGCTTTGGGAGCCTGGTGATGGATATAAAAAACTGGAATGATATGGAAAGTCTTGCTAGAAGTAGGTAGAGTTAGGCTAAGTAGAGTCTATTAGATGAAAATTTTAAATGGAAGGAACAGCACAGTCAAAGGTGTGGTTTTGAGACCATGACATGTTTAGGAAATTAAAGGTAGTTCAATAAGGATGACATGTGGGCTATATGTGAATGAGGGAGTAATGAGATTTCCCAGTAGAATAGTAAGATTTTATCACCACTAATACACTCAGTCACACAGAAATCACGCAACACACACATATGCATATCTTTGTTAATGTTACTTGGTCTTTCCCCATTAGAATATAAGCTCTGTGATTTTTTTGTCTCTTGTTTACTGTTGTATTTTTCATAATCTGGAAAAAAAGTATTCAAAAATAACCCCCAAATTGCTGCATGAATGAATGAGTGAATGACTGATTGAATTGCAGTACTGTTAGATTTATTATATAGGAAGGTCACTTTGGCAACACTGTGGAAAATGTTAGATTGTGGCCCCCACGCAGAGATAACAGTTAAAAGACTATACTAATTCTGCCCAGTTGATTGTTAAAGTGTGGTTAAAAATATGACTGGATGTAGGGTTTGAAGAGAAACGATCATCTCCAAGTTCATTGCACTGAAAGAAAGGGTCATTTAGGAGGCAATAAACATATAGAAAAATGGATTTGGGGAGCAGTTGGAGATACTGAGGTCAGTGTAGGCCATGTTTACTTTTTAGTAGCAGAATGATATGCAAGGTGTTTTTACATGGCAGTGATGTAAAAGAGGACCAGATCTAGGGGTAGACATTTTCAATTAAAACAAAAGAAGATGGTCCTGGGAAGGTGGCTTTCTGAGTCATATAGGCATGGGAATGTAAGTCCAACCCCCAGCATTCATACAGAAAGCCTTTCACTGCTGCCCATATCTGTAACCCCAGTTCTGAGTAGAAGGCAGAGATGGGAGAATTTCTGGAACTTCCTGTTCAGCCAGTCTAACCACAAAGGTTCAATGAGAGACTCTGTCTCAGGACAATAAGAAGGAAGACAAATAGTGGACACTAATGTCTTCCTCTGGTCTCCACACGTGTACATAGGGCATATACACATGCATACACTGCACACACACCAGTCATTACACATAAACACAGGCACACACACACACACACACACACACACAGTTAAAGCTATGGACTTGGACCTGATTATCTGAGGAGAGCATGCAGACAGATAAGAACAAAGAACACTGGTAGTTATGTGGAATAGAAACTTGGAAGCATTGAGAAGTTTAGTGTCCTCCCCAAATGCTCTGTAAATTCCTTACTTTCATTTGCTGTTACTTGATAGAAGAATTCATAGTTCAAATTATAGCTCTGCAGCTTTAACTTAAATGATTTCCTATCTCTACAACTTATTTTCCTCATGTATGAAATGGTTTCAATTATATTACTAGATGACATGGATACACAGCGTTTTGTAGATAATATGCACTCAGTAATATTTACCTCTTACTATCGTTTATAAGTCCAACCTTTAGTAATTAAGCTTGATTTCAAACTTACTTTCTTAAGTTTCTCACTGACAATATTTGCTTATATGGCTTCCAAGATCAACAATGAGTTTTCTAGTCATGAATTGTGGAAAGTTTTTTATACTTTGTTTGTGAATAAGTATATTTGTTGATAATTATTAAAATAGACAGTAAGGTTTAGTTAACAAAATTATTAACCTACCTACTAATTGCTAATTGTAAATTACAAACTAAATGATAAGAAGGTTAATCAACATTTAGTAAAATGGGCACTGCAGAACAAAATTATGTGCTATCAGCTGAATTTTAGTTATTATTGTGTATTTGGTATTGTATTGTTTTCTTTTTCTCCAAATGAAAGTCTGTGTCGGTACCTTGTGTATCTAAAAGTCCTGGGCCTCTGGTCCCTTACTGGCTTACTCAGTGTGTGTGTGTGTGTGTGTGTGTGTGTGTGTGTGTGTGTGCAGTAGTAGTAGTTGTAGTAGTAGTATTTTTTTAATTTTTACTTTCTTTAATTGATATGGATGGCACAACTTTCTCTGGGAGCTCCGTGTCTGTTCTCTGCTAAGACTGCTTTCCATTAATATCATTTTTTGGTATAAATGGCACCATTTAGCTACAAGATAGGCATGTTATAAAGGCCTCATGCTTGAGTACTCTGCAAAATGTTCCCCGGTGACTGTCTTTTTCTAATCAGACAAGTCCCCTTCACTTGACCCACTTTTTCTGTCTTAATTCCATTCCCCTTTGAAGTCAAATATGGAAGTTTCTTTGCATAAAATTGTTTACGATAATACATTAATCCTGTTAGTAGGTTTCTATATATTTCAAAAACTTGCCTCTACTGAAGATTTCCTTTTATTATAGAAGGAAATAGGCAGCTTTACTTCTAATTTTAAAAATGTTAGCTTGGGCTATGCTTGCATCATCACTGCCACAGCTAGGGCAGACATAGAGAGGCTTTTATGTTATCTGAAGAAAGAAACATGTAATCACCAACCTATAAGTGAAATATCAATATATGTGTGTACAAAAGTGTACAAATGTATGTATATATGTATATATACACATCTGTATACATGTATGTATACACATGCACATATAGGATATATGTTTGTATACATTTATGTCACACACACACACACACACACACACACACACATTCACTTGCATGAGACCAGCTCCAGGTGACCCTTCTGGATTGCCCTATTTGACCACTTTGATGATTCTGCACACTACCAGGCTATCTTCATATATATGTATATTCATCCTGCATAAAAATGCACCTTTTGAAGTGCACTAGTGTAAGAAAGAATTATTTGATAAATGGAACTGCATTTATTCATTTCTTCATCTCTTATGCATTGGTCAATTGCTGAGTTTTGGGTGGCAGGCAGTAATGGTGGTTTCTTTGCATTTTCAAGTGAACAGACCAGAATGTGGTATATGCTGTCACATAAGTTAGTAATTATTGAGGGACATATATACTGAACATGTAATACTGAGCCTATGTAAGTATTCAATCCATATTTGATGAAAAATGATCTTTAGAAAATAGGGATTGAAGGTGTCCTAGGGAAGAGGCACACACATGCAATCCCAGCACCTGGAAGGCTGAGGAAGGAGGATCGCAAGCTCAAGGTCAATCTGGGCTGCATAGTGGAACATTGTCCTAAAAGAAAACCAAAGCAAAGCAAAACAGGAAGAAAAAAAATAGAAGAGAGAGAAGGCAGCTGAGTGAAAAAAAATATCCTCCCGAGTACCTGAATTTCCTGAACTCACGGACTTCCATAATTTGAGCTCTCATCATATTATAAGAGGTTACAGGTCAATCAGGCTTTGATAATTTTTCTCTTAAACTCAACTATTTCTCCTAATATTGTCTCCGGAATTCCAAACACTAAATAATCATTTAGAGTGCCTCATTTTTATAAGTAGATCTTGCTTTTTTTTTTTTTTCTTCTCTCTCTGTTAAATCCTTTACCTATTTCCTGCAATTGAAAACTGCCTGTTCTTACTTCTTCAGTCTGTAGTCACAATCAGTAATCAGCTCCCACTTCTTGAGGCAAGCCCTTCAGAAACTCAGAAGGTGACTAAGGCTGGGGGTTAATGAGAAGTAATGTACAGTTTTCTCTCTGTTTCTAAAAATGGATGTCCATTTTGTGCCCCATGCAAAAGTAACAGAGGTCAGCAAACATTTTCAGGGACAGTTTAAAAGATATTTTCAGTCTGTCTAACGCAGTATACATTCCAGTGCAGTGGTATTACAGGGCACTGTGCCATAAACCCTGCACTCTCAGTGTTGGTGAGCCACGCTCTGTGGGTCTGTGGCTGGGCCTTCCCATGTCTGTTCCTGACCCGCTGTGGCTTTCTTTCGGGCTGTTTCTCAAAGCACTCATTACATCATCACCCATACCATGTTTCTCAGTGCTGGGAGTGTTGATAATTTGTTCTAGGTTACCTTTATTGTGGGGGCTCTTTGGCAGCCCCCCCTTTAGCACATGTACCCACTGTCAAATATACCCCAAGGGCTTCATGCCACCACCGTCTCCCAACTGAGATCCACTGCTGCATACTTTCTCCCTAAGCAATGACATCCTTAAGGACTCAATTTGACCTACATATTAATTATGTTTATTATGTTGCCTCTGGTCAGCCCTTGTTTCTGAGCTCTAGTGACATGTCTTCTTGAATATTTCAGACTTACAAGATCAGAAGTCCGTGTCTGGTGCTCTTACCTCACTATGGCTCTCAGTGTTTGCTGTTAGGTGATGGGGCATGACCTTTCCCCCATTCTACTTCACTCTTGGTTTCTAGGCAGTCTGTAAGTGTGGATGATTCTGTACTCCGGCTGTACCCAAGATCCACTCCAGTCTCTCCATATTTATAGCCAGTCACTTCAGGACAGGCTGTCACTATTGCCTTGTACCGTCAATAAACCAGGGGACTGGACTTTAGGAACTTTTGCTTGCTTTAATCCATTCTCTAATACACTCAGAGGGTCTTTTAAAAGTATTTTATTTGTTGGTGCAAACAGAGATGGAGGGTGAGTATACTATGGACTCCTGTCATTGCAAAGGACCTCCGGATGCATGCATCACAGTTTGTGCATCTGCCTTTATGTGGGTCCTAGGGCTTTGAACCTAGGCTGCCAGGCTTTCTGAGCCATCCTCCCAGTCCCTCAGAGGGTTTTGTGAAGCAATAAATTTAAAAAATCATTGACATGCACTTGGCCATTTGCTTTGAGTTAAGGACTCAAATATGTGACAAGTTTGAGTGGCTGTGTGACCTGGATTCCAGCGCCTCATCCACTCTGGTTTCTGGAAGGAGGCTTGTGTCTTCTCACTCTCATGCATCTCCACATGAATAAAGTGCTCCCAGCGAGCTCCTCCTTAACCCCACTTCCTAGCTGTTCCTTGCTACTATGTTTTGTCCCTCCCCATTTAACAGTCACTATTACAATGAAGATGGTAGCATCACTTTCATTTTTTGGTATGCACTTGTCTCAGATTCAGGAAATTAAACAAGGCAGCATGAATATCTTTATATATCCTCCTCAAATGAGGAAAATATGCTGCTAGAAATATGAAACTAGAATGAGAAAAAAACTGGAGATTGAATTATACACACATATGTATGCACGCACACATATTTTTAATTGCTTTTAAAAATATTTCCTATTTATCAATTTTTAATGTTCTTTTTTGAAGAAAATATATCAATATTCTTGAAAAATGCTCTGGTAAGAAAATATACTGTATGATAAAGATTCAAATGGAGATAATTTGTGGCTACTGAGCCAGAAGTGTGTATGATTCATAAATTAAACCTGACAAACCTGTCATAAAATATAACTTTTAATAGAAGCATAATGTGTGCTTTCATGGCTGTGTCAGAATCAATAATACATCAGTAGCTTCTTTCTAGATTGGTTCACATAATGCAAAAATATGAAAGTAAAAACAATTTTAGGTCATGAATAGAATTGTAAAATATAAGCATAGCTTAGACAAAAATCTATATAAATTAGTTTAAATTATATAATATGGACTATAGAAATTTATTGTTTAAAAAAGCAATTGGCCAGGTTGAAGATATAGCTCCATGGTTAAAGGCATTTTCTTGCAAACCCAATACTTGGGTTCAATTCCCCAGTACTTACGTAAAGCCAGATACACAAAGTGGCACATAGATTTGGAGTTCACTTGCAGTAGTAAGAGGCTCTGGTGGACCCATTTTGTCTCTCTCTCCCTTACAAATACATAACAGTACTTTTTTTTTTTTTTTAAAGGCAATAGGCTTTAAACCAAAGTAGAAAAGACATGGCAATAATAAAGTGGATAATAAAATTTTGTCTTGTTTTATTTATTTATTTTTTTGGGGTAAGGTCCTACTATAGCCCATGCTGGTGTTGAACTCACAGGGATCCTCCTACCTCTGGCTCCTGAGTGCTGGGATTAAAGACATATACTACCATGCCCAGCAATAAAATAATGTTAAAAGGGAATTCATGTGGCGAACACATATTTAAAACATTGTTAATGCTAGCTAGGAATCATTAACAACAGTAAGAATGCTTTAGCCATTACATAGGAAATGATATTAAAAAATTACAGTAACAATAGACCCTCGATGATGGAGAATTTACAAGGTAATGGGCCTAGAAGTAGGCCTGCAATTCTCTGTAAGTAGGGTTCTGAAAACCTCTCCCATAATATGTGTCAAAAGCACTAAACTCGTAATTTTCCCCTTTAGGAATTTATCCTAAGGAGTTAGTTTTGAGTTTGATGATTTTGTTACCAGAAATTTTATGCCAGCATTGCTTGTAAAAATACCAAAGCATAGAAATAGGGTCAGTGTCTATACATAGACAACATTAGAGTTGAAATTTCTAAAAATGACTGTTATCAACAAAAATAAGATTATAATCCAGTAAATAAAATTAATATTCATGAGTATATACTAATAAAAATAAATGGATAAATAAACAAATAAAAAGGATTCCTATGCAGAAAATTCCATGTAATTAATATAACTATTTCCTTCAAGGAGATGGAGTTCAACTCTCTTCTCTCTGTAATCTGTTCATGACTTATTTTGAAAGCTTCCAGGATGGAAGGGGGTGCAACTTCAGAGTGAAGAAATCAGATAGACACTGCCTCAGCTACGCGATCTTGGCCAATACTTATAGGGACACATCAAATTGAGAGTATATACATGTTGTGTGAAATGTTTTCTGGGGAGATGCTGACAAGCACTTGCTCTCCCCATGTAGAGAACCTAAAGTAGACTAGCGATTCTATCAGATTTCAACCTGGCAAACCAATGAGTTTATTGGGCTTTTTTTTTTTTTTACAGTCCAGGCTGACCTGGGTTAACTATGAGGGTGGCCTGTCCTACTACCTCTGCCTCCTGAGTGCTGGGATTAACCCCACCAAGCCCGGCTAATTATAGTATCAAATGGGTGAGTTTTCAACCCCAAAGTAATTATAGTATCAAAAGTTTTCATCCCCATATGGGTGACAACCTCTTCACAATGGCACATATGGAGTTCCACATCTCTTATTCTTTCACCCTCTGCGTATTCAATCTCCCACTGAGACCATGAGACCTCATGTGTTGTTACATACACCTGGCATAGGTGGTACCTGAGATTGCAGGAGAGGGTCTGCCAACCCGCTGTAGCTCCTTTCTCATTTGCGGGTATGTCAACAGGCCCAGTGTCAAGACTTTGTAGTGAATGGTCACAGCTGGAATCCTTTGCAAGGATAGCATTTGGAGGACAGCATCACAAAACAGGACCCTTGATATGGTGCGAGGAAAATCGTACCTTAGTCTTCCTCCTCAGAACCTACAAACCCAAATGCTATGGGAAAAACATCAGACAAATCCCATTCACAGGACATTCCATACAATATCTCACCTGCAGTGCTTAAAGCTGTCAGGGTCATCAGTAAGAAGGGAAGTTGAAGAAATGGCCATAGCTGGACCGGATAGATGGCTCAATGGGTAAGGTACTTGCCTGAAAAGTCTAACGACCCAGGTTTGATTCCCCAGTACCCACATAAAGACAGATGCATAAAGTGGCTGTGTCTGCAGTTCCTTTGCAGTGGCTAGAGGCCCTGGCACACCCATTCTCTCTCTGTCTCTCTTCTATCTCTGTGCTTAAAAATAAATAAATAATAATATTAAAAAGAAGACAAGAAATTGCCATAGCTAAGCGTAGCCCAAAGTCACATATTGCCTAAATCTAATGCATTAAATTAGATAGGTTATCGAGACAGAGAAAGTATATTGGCTTAAAACTAAGGAAATTTCAATACAGTATGGATTTTAATTGATGATACATCATTATTAGTTATGTAACTTTGATTGCCAGACCACTGATCTAAAGGCAGGACTGACTCTTGAGGGTTCCATGAAAAGAATCAATTCCAGGCTTTTCATTGGCTTGTAGGTGGCCATCTTCTTGTGTGTCCCTGTGAATGTATCTGGGTCCACATTTCAGCTTCTCAGGACCGTGGTCATATTGGATTAAGCACCACTCTAATAACGTCATTTCAACTTCTTTAAAGATTCTTTGTTAAATATGGTTATAATCTGACAAACTAAGGGTTGATTTCAAAATATGAATTTTGTGGAAACACAATTCAACCCACAACATTAGGTTTCTTATTGCAAAAGAAAAGAGAAAGAACTTACAAATAAGCATTAGGGGAAGGCTGGGATTGAGTCCTGTGGCGGCAGTCAGAGAATTCACGTTTATTTTATTAAGTACAAAGAGAGATACAGAATTAAATATGGGTTCATTTGTACATATCAATATGTTTGTGCATGAGCTATGTTGCATAGTTCTATTTATTGAGAAGTTTGATAGTCAGTGACATCCCAGTAGCTTTGAAAGCCTGCCTAGTGTCAAGATGATTCTAAATAACATTCTCTAATCGAAGAAGAGATGGCTGATTCAGAACTAAGGCAGGGAAATGACAGGATTATCCAGGGAGAAAAATCAAAGGAGAAATAGTATATGATCCTAGACAGAAAATGTCGTTCTTCTTCTCATTTGGCTATTAATTACAGTGATGTCTTTAACATATATCCTTATTTTTTGGATGCCACCCTCTAAAAGGTCAAGGTCAATTCTATTTCCCTTAAGTATATGTTTAGTGACTTGCTATTTAAGGGAAGAGAACAAACAGGAACTATAAGTGGAGAAATCTGGCAGGCACCACTTTAACCCAGTGTTCAGGTTTGACATCACTAGCAATCATTATGTTGATATCACGTGCTCATTGTGATTGGGGGACGAATGCACTACCTCATTATATTCTTCTCCCACATCTCTAACCTATTCTGTTAATGAAAAATAACTCCAGAACAGGCAACCAAATTGAGAAGTTTTGTACAAAACTCCCGACCAGTTAGCTTCAAAAGTATTAAGATAATGAGGGCTGAGACATGGCTTCGTAGTAGTGAAGAGTGCTTGCCACTTACGCATGAGGGCCTCTCAGCAGGAGTACATCAAGTTCAACTGCCCAGAACTCACACGAAAACCTGGTTAAGACCACACAAATCTGTAACTTCGCTGGGAGTGGGGGTGGGGTGAAAAGAGTTGTTGGGGCTCACTGGTGGATAGCAGCTCCAGGTT
Organism: Orientallactaga sibirica; assembly: GCA_036365145.1. NCBI lineage: Eukaryota > Metazoa > Chordata > Mammalia > Rodentia > Dipodidae > Orientallactaga > Orientallactaga sibirica. Next base: position 36,590,949 of record JAEOAD010000012.1, on the reverse strand, counting down.
AAGGAAGAGATGCCCATTTCAAGGAAATGAGTGACAAGAGAAGGACTTCTGGCATTGTTCTTTGGCCTCCAAATGCACATGCATTTATACACACACATGCTTATTCCCCACACCACATATTCCACATACACATAAAAAAGTATACAGGTCATTAAAAATTAGGAATGACTGAAAAACTGTCACAGACCATAAAATACTATAAAGGCATGATCATGAAATGTAACATGCAATCCTGTCTGGAACAGGACTAAGTTGGAAAACAGGTGAAATTCTATTGAATTTTAGTTATACCAACGTTTATGTCTCAGGTCTGAGAAGTGTTATTTAATATGTTAATGTGGGAATGTGCTTAAAGGGTAAAATGGAACCTTATATTATCATTACAACATTTCTGTAAATGTAAATTTTTGCAAAATTGGAAGTTTAAAAACTATAGGATACGTAATAGCCTCAGTCAAAGTGTAGTACTTAATATGTGCCAAGTAGTCTTCATTGTGGCAAACATATTGCAGTTAGGCCAGAGAGCTAGCTTAGTGATTAAGATGCTTGTCTGCAAAGCCAAAGGACCCAGGTTCAATTCCCCAGTATGCACGTAAGCCAGATGTGCAAGATGCCACATGCTTCCAGAGTTTGTTAGCAGTGGCTGGAGCCCCTGGCACGTCCATTCTCTCTTTCTATTTGCCTCTTTATCTCTCTTTCAAATGAATGAATAAAACACATTTAAAAAACACTGCAATCAATAAAATAGGCAATCTTGCCCTTGCATTTTATTTTGTTACTAATCATTTTTTTGGTTGAAAAACATGTTCGTTTATAAGTACACAATCTACATGATGCATCTTGTTTCTAGAGTATAATTGAATGATAAGTATAAATATTTGAACGAAGGTGCTAATATTTGGTAGTACAAATAGTGATTTAGATCAAAGATCGAGTTTTGGAGACAGACAGCTCTTTACAGCAGTGGTTCTAATTGCGCATCCTGGGTAATGCCTGCAGCAACATGGCCTGGGATCGGGTTAGAGAGACAAGTCCCCAGGCTGAACCCCAGTTCAGAAACTTTGACAACAGGACTTCATGCTGTAAAAAGTTCTCTAGTTGACCCCATAACTCCTAATCACAGTATTCTTCTCTATAAAGTGAAAATAAAGCAATATGTCCTTCATATGTTTTTGTATCTAATGTGAGCAAGTTAATCCAATTTCGCAATTACCCGGCATATGCTAAATGCATCAGTAAAAGGTACCAGTCAAGACCAGATATTGCCACCCACTGCCCTCAAATGCCTATTCCCACACTTGTACTTGAAGGACACCTCAGTGAGGCCTCCCTGGGCCACCTCTCTAATGGTGCAACATGGCCCTGTCTCCATTTCTTACGTCCACCCCCTCTGATAGCACTCAGCTCCTTCTGAGTTACAAGATTTCATCATGTGCCTTGTAAATTTTAAAATGTCTACTTTCCATGCTAGATTGCAGTTTCTCAAGGGCAGGGGAACTTTGTATTCACTGATGTAGCCCAAATACTAAAATCAGTCCCTGGCACAGGGCAGGCCCTTGAAACATGTTCATTTCCAAAGTGAATCACTGACATTGGCCAATGAAAGTGACTCATAAACTGATCATCAACTACTCTAGGAAGAGGTTGGGTATGTAAAATTTGATTTCGGAGAAGCTCCCATAATTAGGCTACACTTTTAGTTTTGACAGATGGTCTGCATTCTTCACAGCCACTCAGTACTGCCTTATCTGAGGCAGGGCAGGAATGGGTCCCAATGTAATTTACCCTTTTCCTAGGGGTTTAATTGTAAGTGGCTGGATTCTGGGAGCAATTTCACTCATAGGTGGACTATATAGCATCAAAGAGTTCCAGTGTGTTTCTCTATATCATTATGCTAGTATGGGTTTGTTATTCCAGCTATTTTTTCAGTGGTGAGAGCGGCAGTTGGAGGGTACACTGTTGTTTTTAGCAGCAGGAACCAAGTGTAGCTGTTATGAAGGAAGAATTAGGAGCAAAGAGATGAGACAGAGGGGATTTAGATGAGACAGGCTGGTCCACAATGGTTAACAAAACAGGGGATCTGTTGCAGGTAAAGCCCAACTAAAGTGAAGGCCATGAAACCTGGTAAGAGAAATGTGAACTTCATGTGTGGGAATCACTGGAGAATTCTACAAGAAGTGTTGTGACAGCTGTGCAGGAGAAAAGTCTGGGCAATATTTTATAACAGCTCTTGTAATCTGCTGAGCTAGAGCCAGCTTCTGAGCGTGGAGCTTTTTGATGAGAGTGCAGTAGGGCCAGACCCCTGTTACCTCGCGGACAGTGCCTGCCTTGTGTCTATGTGAGCTTACTCTTTCTCATGTGCCATTTAGTAGCTGATATAAGGTTCTCAAGCACTACTCAGTTTTGTCTTCTTTTACTCTTGCCTGTTTCTTTTACTTTTCCCAATTTTTTATGGTGTTTCTTAGTCTGTCATCTTTGGTGAGGCCGGGATATCTTCTTAAGAAACCATGGATGTTTGAGAACATCTGTACAGAAAGTGCATCATGCCCTTGGTTTGGTAACAGTGTTTCTGAACGGCTTCCTTCTTTATTATTTCACTGAGCAGCAGTAAAATTTTCTTGATATCTTAGGATAACTATTGTGAGCCTCGTGATTTACTCTGGAAACCAGCATAACTGAGCAATCTCTCTAAGCTCAGTTTCCTTATCCTAACATGGGGGTAAAGACATTCCCAGCATATTCAGAGAGTTAATGCAAGTATCAAATCCATAGTCCTTGTGGATCGTGTCCTCGGACCTGGTGCAGGACTGAGTGTTGCATGAGTGGAGCCACTGGAGTCTACATTGCTGTCCTCCTCTCCTGTCTCCCCAGCCTGTCAGAAACTCCCTCTACTCATGTTTCCTCCCCCCTTCATAGTCTTGCATGATTGTGGCTTTCCTCTCACATGGATTCTGTGGCTTAGTACTCAACAAAAAGTGCATAATTAATAGTGACAAAACAAATAATTGAATCCATGATTAAGGAGTTTTTTAAGATTAAAAGGCATCATTGAAAGCATTAAAAAAGATTTCTTCATTTGTTTCTGGCTGAATTATTTCTTTGGTGACATAGTATAATTTTGATGCTTTGAAAACATACCCAGTGTTCTAAGTGCCCTTCTGATTTGTGTTGCAGCTTAGCTCAGCTGGGTTTGGAATTTAAATTTCTATTTGTGGCATTGTCAAGCTATACAGAATGTTTATAAAAGTCTTCATGTACCTCTCATCATAAACTTGAAATTTTTGCAAGAGGGCACAATAAAAATGAATTAAATGTAGCATGTGTTTATTCATCAGAATCATGTTCCTTTCAGTATTTGAGGCCCTGGATCATGTATGAAAAATCATTCTCCGGCTAGCAAATAGAGAATGTTTTTAATAAGGTGTCAAATCAGATGGAATTGTGGCTATGAAAGGTGTTGAGTATGTTGAATTACATTTGAACTCTATTGAAGTGAAACAATATTCTTTATATTAAAAGGAAAAGTAAGTGTTTAAGTCCTGCTTTATCATAGCTAGAAGGCAGATGATATAATCCTTCATGGAGAGAAGTGATCAAATTCTGGTCCTACTGTTTGTATCTTTCTTATGAAAGGAAATTGTTCACACTTCTTATTCAGTCTCCATGATAGGTCACTTATAAATAGCACTACATGGGTTTCCAATCATATTCTTGAGTTTTGAAATGCTTGACACTTTTCACACACAAACTGAGCCAATGCTTTAATAATATTATCACTTTCATTTTATTATCATATATTGTATATTATAATTGGTTTCTTGAAGGTATTTCAGTTCAAGTCTGTCATGCACTTTGGCCATATTAAGCCATATTAACCTCCTATTACCCTCTGCTTTCTAGTCATACCCCTCCTACTAGTGCCTTCTTCCAAAGTGTCCCCTTGCACTTTTCTATCATTTCTTTTCCTCCCCCCTTTCTCCTTCCTTCCTCCCTCCCTTCTTTCTTTCCTTTCCTGCCTTCTTTCTTTTCTTCTTTCTTTTTGCCTGTGCATGTGGATGTCAGAGGTTGACCTCAGGGGCCTTCCTCAGTCATTCTCCTCTTATTCTTTGAAAAAGGTTCTTTTGCTGAAGCCAGACCCACCAATTTTGTGCAAGTCGATGAGCCCCAAAGATTCCCTGTCTCTGCCTCCCCAGCTGGGATTACAGACCCCTGCCACGTGCCCAGCATTTTTACATGAATTCCGGGGATCCAAATTCATATCCTCACACTTAGACAGCAAGCACTTTACTCACTGAGCTATCTTGCAAGCTCCTGTTTGCAATTCCTAACATCATTGTCTTTATTTTTCAAATAAGTATTAAGTACAAAATTTGTATGGACACATCATGTATTGGTACCATCATTTCCTACCTCCCTGCGCCTATTTTGGTAAGGGCCCTCCTCAGTAGGATTGCTGTTATTCACCATGGAGTTGTGGGGTATGAGATGTGAGAACAGCAGTCAGTCATTGTGCACGGGGGGTTGGGGGGGGCTGGGAGGATGCCTCTGGTCATTCCCTTCTACTCTGTGGCTCCCACACGCTTTCTGCCTTCTCTCCTGCAAAATTCCCTGAGCTGTGGTGAGTGTATTTTAAGTCTACTTTAGTGTTATGTTCTCAGCAGCTTCTGAATTTCTGCTTTGGTGCATTTTGAGTATCTTCAGTGTATGTCTCCATTACCCTGGCACTGGTTGTCACACTCGCCATTGAAGCAGCACTCTTGCTCATCTCACCAATTCCTCTGTGGTTTCACTGGTGTTCTGGCTGATGTGTGAGGGGTTATTGATGCTTCCTGAAAAAAGAAAAACACTTTCTGCAATAGAAAATGAGGTCAGCATAGGTTAAATAGGATAAGCATTGTTAATTAACAGAATTTCTTTCTCCACATCCTTGACAACATTTGTTGTTGCTTGATTTTTTTTTATATTTTATTTTTTATTTATTTATTTGAGAGAGAGAGATACAGAAATAGAGAGAGAGAGAGAGAGAGAGAGAGAGAGAGAGAATGGGTGCGCCAGGGCCTCCAGCCACTGCAAACGAACTCCAGATGCATGCACCCCCTTGTGCATCTGGCTTACGTGGGTCCTGGAGAATCGAGCCTCGAACCGGGGTCCTTAGGCTTCATAGGCAAGCGTTTAACCACTAAGCCATCTCTCCAGCCCTGTTGCTTGATTTTTAAAAAAAATTTTTTATGAGTGTGAATGATAGATAGATAGATATATGTATATATAGTGAGAAAGATTTGGCACTCAGGGCATTAGTCACTGCCATCAAACTCCAGAACTGTATGCCACCGTGTACACATGCATCATCTTGTGTGTCAGGCTTACATGGATTCTAGGGAATTGTACCTGTGTCCTTACACTTCACAGGCAAGAACTTTAACTGCTAAGTCATCTCTCTAGCCCTCATTTAATTTTAAATTATTGCCATCCTTACTGGAATAAGATGGAATTTCATAGTTGTTTTAATTTGCATTTCCCTGATGGCAAGAAGTGTTGAACATTTTCTTAAGTGTGTGTTAGCTGTTTGTATTTCTTCCTCTAAGAACTCCCTATTCAATTCTCTACTGCATTTTTGAGTGGGTTGTTTGACTTTTTTTGAGTTCTTTATAAATTCTAGATATTAGGCCTCTGTCAGTGGTATAGCTGGTGAAAATTGTCTCCCATTCTGTGATCTATTGGCTTTGGTTATAGTATGTTTGTCTGTGCAAAAGCTTTTTATCTTCATGAGATCCCATTGGTTGAGTGATTGTTTAATTTCCTGGGCTACTGGAGTCTTGTTCAGAAGTCTTTCTCTACTCCTAATCATGGCAAGTTCCCCCTATTTTTTCTTCCAAGCAATTAAGAGTTTCAAGTCTTATTTGAGGAGGTCTTTAATCCATTTGGAGTGGATTTTTGTGCATGGTGAGATAAATGGTTCTAGTTTCATTTTTCTACATGCGGTTATCCAATTTGACCGGCATCCTTTTTTTTGAAGATGCTGTATTTTCTCCAGTCTGTGTTGTTGGCTCCTTTGTCAGAGATCAAGTAGCTATGGTTGCTTGAACCAAGGGATGGGTCTTCATTTCTGTTCCATTAGTCTATATGTCTGCTTTTATGTCAGTTCCATGTTGTTTTTGTTATTTGGATTTGTAGTATAGCTTTAGATTGTGTATGATGATACCTCCAGAGGTGTTTCTTTTACTGAGGATATTTTTGGATATCCAAGGCCTTCTGTCATTCCATATAAACTTTGAGATTATTTTTTCTATCTTTGTGAAGAATGATGCTGGGATTTTTATTGGCATTTTGTATATTGCTTTTGATAGGATTGCCATTTTCACAATAATAATTCTACCAAACCAGGAGCATGGTAGGTCTTTCCATCTTCTCATGTCCTCTTCATTTTCTTTCTTGAGTGATTTTTTTGTTTTCAATATATAGGTCTTTGACATCTTTGGTTAGTGTTATTCTAAGATATTTGATTTTTTTATGGTTATTGAAAATGGAACAGACTTGCTGATTTCTTTCTCTTTGTATTTATCTTTTGTATATAGAAAGGCTACTGGTTTTGTGTCTTGATTTTGTATCCTGCTACTTTGCTGAAAGAATTTATCACCTTTAGAAGTTTTATATAGAGTCTTTCAGGTCACTTATATATAGGATCGTGTCATCTGCAAATAGGACTAGTTTGACTTCTTCTTTTCCAATTTGTATCCCTTTTATATATTTCTCCCATCTTATTGCATGGGCTAAGATTTCTAGTACTATGTTGAATAACAGTGGTGAGAGTGGGAACCCCTGTCTTGTTTCAAGTCTTAATGGGAACTCCCTGAGTCTTCCCCATTAAGCATTATTTGGGCCTTAGGTGCTTTGTATATAGCCTTTATTAAGATATAATACCTCCATGCCTAGTCTTTCCAGCATTTTCATCATCAAGTGATGTTGTGTTTTGTCAAAGGCCTTCTCTGCATCTGTTGAAATGATCATGTGGCCCTTATGTATAAGATTATTTATGTGGTGTATTATGTTAATTCCTCTTTATATTTTTACCTAAGAAAACAAAGTGCAATATGGACACTATATTTGACTTTGAGTCCATAAATTAGAAAGGTCAGAGATGTTCTGATAATGACTTAAACTTTTATACACAGAAAGATAAACACAAAAGTAGGAAAATTGAAAGGACGTGGAATCTGTATGTAATCAGTTCATGATCAGCTTTCAGATGGGTTCTTTATGTAAGGATGCATCTGAATGTCCATGCTCCCAAGAAAGATATTGGATAGCAAAGTGTCAGAAGGTTTTAATACACAAGAAGCACAGATTTTCTTCATGAGTGTTTCAAAGTTAACTCACTGGACTCTAGACTTGGGAATGAACATATCATGTTATTTGCAGTTGTAAGCATTTCTGCTACCATGGGAGTGGTTGGTATATCTAAATGTAACCTGCCATGCCGATCAAGTAACTCGTGTTGTCATCCTATTCTGATAGTCAGCCCGGTTCTCCATTCTCAGAGCTTGCTCTGCAAGGAATGCCACACATGAGAGAAGAGGCCAGAAAGGAAGAGTGTAAGGGCAGCTCCCCTTTCAACAATGAAATATGAAAATAGTTCCTCAATCTCAGCTGCAAATGTTGCTCACAGAGCCTGTCACTGAATGTGGGGTCTTGTACTAGACTCGATTATGGATGAGGCTGTAAGTGTACAGAATCTTGCAGAAATATCCTGTGTGAGGAGAAATTTGACCCTTGAGAAGATGCTGCTGAACAGAGGCTAAAAGTTTGGCTACACTTCTCATTCACAGCACCTCGTTGATAGCCATGTGAAGGCAGCCATCTAATCAGAACATCAGTCTTTTCTATGCCAGGAGTCACCCATCTGTCACCTTTTCAGGAGAGCATAAAAATTATTGTCACACTGAAAAGCTAAACATATGAATATGTGTGTATCATATCATCTGTTTTCATCTCCTTCAGACTTCTCCGTCTTTGCATATTCTCTGTCACCAGCATTCAAGAGCAATCAGCAACAATCACAGTGATTAAGGGGAAAGCATGGGGCTAGAAAAAGAGCATCCTCTTCTAAATAGCTTCACATTTCTGATGGAAGGTCTGGGCGTATCCTTAAGGCTACTGGAATGACAGGCCTGGAAGGGATGATTAGTATGCAGGCCACAACAGCTCTCACTAGCTCAGTAGTCTTACAGAAAATAGAGGCAGGATCTGAGGGAACAGGGTGATGCTAAAGAGGACTGGTGAAAATATTTACTACCTAACACCATCAGCCAAAAGCTTCAGCTATTTCTGTAGTTACTTCACTGCCCTCCTCAGAGGTAGGAGTTGTACACTTATGTTAAAGCATTGTTTCTTAAAGGGACACACAACTGGTAACACATGTTTCAATTGCAGTTTTATAAGTACTGCAGCAGAAGGCCTGGACCAACGACGCAGTGTTCTGCATTTTAAACCAACCTTCCAGTTAATTCTGATGCCAGCCAAGGTTTGAGAATAAGCACATCAAAGATATGAAGCATCAAGCCTGGAGAAATGGCTCAGTGCTTAAGGCACTTGCCTGCAAAGCCTAGTAAACTGGGTTCAGTTCCCCAGTACCCACGTAAAGACGGATGCAAGAAGTGGTGCAAATATCTGGCGTTAGTTTGTAGAGTCTAGAGGCCCTGGTGTGCCCATTCTCTCCCTCATTCCCTCTCTCTCTTTCTCTTTGCAAATAAATAAATAAATAAATAAATGATTTTTGAAAAAAAAAGAAGAATCATACACATATCAGACATATTTTGGAAGTCATGGTGATACATGGTGATCAGGGAATGTCTTTTTAGGACTGATGCTCATTCATTTAGGGAAGGTACTTGCAATAGAAAAATAATATTCAGAACCACAATTACTACTTGAGAACTGTTTATCACTTTTGACTTTCCTAAGGTCATCCCACACTCTCTGCTGAGTTTGAGTTATGCAAAGTTTGGCCTAGAATTATTTTATCAGATAAGCCTGGAGAATACTGAATTGTTCTAAGTAATAGAGTGAGATTATTTTGAATTTCCTTAAACATTGTGGGAAGTAGATGGGATGGAAGGAGAGAGAGGTGGAAACCAATAGTGTGAAAAGCCCAATGGGAATTGTGAAAGAAAGAAATACTTTAAAGAAAAATTCAGCTACTGACTGTGTGGTACTCCTCTACTCCATACCTCTTCACACTGACCTCTTGGTGTTCTGCGAAGGGGAAAAGCTGTGAAGAGCTGTGTAGCAGGAAGAAGGATGGATCATAAAGTGATAAAAAAGAGAAGTGTCACTTTGGAGTATGTGCTGAGGATGAGGAAAATGACCCAGGTAGATTGTGTTGGATACTGAATGGGAAACATTCTTTATCATATGAGTTAACACAATTTTAAGATGAAAGTATTATAGAAATTTAGGGTGAAGAAGGAATGTTATAATATTTGGCCAGAAGGTGACCCTGTCTAAGTAGGTTAGCTCTAAGTATATTACTAGCATTTAGCAAGAAAAATATGACTAGTAGGGTGGGTAGATAGATACATGCTAAATGGATTGATAGTTGATAGAGATAGATGGATAGATAGATAGATAGATAGATGGATAGATGATAGATAGACAGACAGATAGATGGATGCTGCATAGATAGATTGGCTACCAATGGAGGAAAGAAAATGAAGAAAAGAGAGAAGGACGGAGAAAGATAGATATATTATAGAAAATTCTTTTACATCAGTATGAAATCTGGCTAAGCAAGTCTAAAGTCCATGGGACCAGGAGCAGGGAAGGCAATTCATGGGCAAGCTCTAGCATATGAGCATGGGTGAAGGCTGACCACAGACAAAATTTCTTCTCCTGGGGTGAAACTTCATCTTTGCTCTTAAGATCTTGCAACTGATAAAATGAGATTATGCAGGATAGCCCATGGATTAGGGGCTTTTGTCCCATCTGCAGAGTACCATCAAAGCAATACCTAGAATGGTATTTGATTGAATAATTTGAGAAACGAATCCAACTCAGTTTATCTAAATTTGCACATCAAAAGGCAGGTCAGAAAATTTACCTTAGGGGGGATAAGAATAGCTACTGGGTATTGAGCAATGATTGAAAATTCAGTAGAAGTGGAAAATCAGCAAGAGAATATCAGTCTCCAATTTGAACTAAAATATTAAGCAAAAGGGTAGATATTTCTGTATGATCAATAAGGGAGGTGGAACCCTAACTTTTCTGGAATGTGAATGGTCAAAGTTGATATTTGAGTTCCATTTTTATTATCACAATTAGCTGAATGCATTTTAGTGAAAGCTGTTACCTGTTAGAGCTAATGGAATTTCCATGTTAAAACTAACATGCTTTGACTTTTAGACTTAGCTTGAGGAAGGGGAAGAAGTATTCCTGATTGAGCCTCTGCAGGCCTTTTCTGGGTCCTGCAGTGTGGGAGAGAAAGCAGTTACCATTCTATTTCAGATACTTGGCACTTCTTCCACTTTCTCCAACTTTCTTCTCTTCCTATGAGCTCGACAGCACTTGCTCACATATCACAGAGGACTTTTCATGTAATGTGTTTGTGCCTATGTGCACACAGGTGTGTGTATGTATGCCAGAGGATAACCTCAGGCACTGTCTACCTTTCGTGAAACAGGGTCTGTCACAGGCCCAGGGCTCAACCAGTAGGCTCACCTGGCTGGCCAGCAAGCATCAGGATCCTCCTGTCTTTGCCACACAAAGCATTTTTTCTGGGGGATCAAACTCAGATTTTCATGCTTACAAGGCAGACACTCTATCAACTGGGCTATCTCCCTGGCCCACCATAGATTTCAGAATTCTCTAACTGCCTTCTGACTCTTAAGAATTACAACTCTGTGTTTCCTTCATGGTTTCAAGTGACTACACTACACTATGTTCATCTAAGGGCCTGTTGAAGACATAAAATACTTTAATTCACACCTCTCAGGACTGTTCTTCATCAACTGGAAGTTCAAGCTATATGTCACATTTACCTAAAAGATGTAACCTTTTATACTGAAGATGGATTTTATAGTTGCCTCAGGGATAGGCTATAGGTCACGCTGCAGAAGTAAGAAAAGCTAGCCATCCACAGTTCACAGACTGGGGATCAGGTAGGACCTGGAGTATTATAGATCGCTGTTTCTACCATATCAAGAGCCTGGCAGGTACAGGAGTTGCCTCAGATGTATTCTTAGATAGCTGAGAAGCTTCAGATTCCCTCTGTTACTGAAGCTGTCCTTGGAAGAATCCATGACAGCGAAATCCATCCTGTCAACCCTGTGAAGCCTGCAAGTTGTCATAGTCGTCTTAGACTATCAGAGAAAGGTCAGAAATCACGAGTTGTTTTACCCTGGGTCAAAGTGCCTTTTCAAAATACTTGAGTTAGGAAAATATTTGGCAGGGTTCTGCTGCTTGCTGCCAGTGGGTACAAAAGAAAGTCTAAAATTAAGGACATAGTAAATCAAAGGTATTAAGTCAAAATCTCCTACTGTTTTAGTAGATTTTTAGTTATAGTTTTACAACCACTGAAAATCCTTTAAAAATTTTTTTTTATTATTTTATTTATTTTTGGAGAGAGACAGACAGAGAGGGAGAGGGACACAGATACAGAATGGGCGTGCCAGCAGTCTCTCAGCTGCTGTGAATGAAATCCAGATGCGTGCGCCCCTTGTGGTCAAGTGCAGCCTTGTGTCACTTTGCATCTGGCTAAACGTGGGACCTGGAGATTGGAACCGGCGTTCTTAGGCTTAGGAGGCAGATGTCTTAACTGCTAAGCCATCTCTCCAGCCCTGAAAATTCTTTTTTAATTAAAGAGATAAACTCAATCAAGCAACCTAGAACTTTATAAATGTTTCATAAAGTTTATAAAAAGATTCTCACAGGTGAAATTCCTAAGTAGGAAGATCTAAAGTTGGATTGACTAATGATGCTTCCATTTGAAATTTTTTGGGGCTGGGGAGATGGCTCAGTGGTTAAAGGTGCTTGCTCACAAAGCCTGACGGCTTGGGATTAATTCCCCAGTACCCACATGTGGTAGTTTGAATATATGTCCCCCAATATATTCAGTGTTTTTTTTTAGTTATAGCTTGCATCTGCAATCACCTTGCTAGAGGCAAGGTCACTGGGGGCCCCCCGGTCTTAAGGTGTGGTGATGGTTTGAGATTCCATTGTAAAGATATGCAAATGTGCCTAGCAGGTGTTCCTGAAGTGTGCTATGTGACCTTTTGGCTGTAGTTTTGCTCTGTATGCTGTGGTGGCTGGTTGGCTTTTGCTCTCTCTGCTTGGTCCCGTGAGAGCAGGCCGTTTCTCCTGCCCTTATGGAAGTTCTCCTGGATCTGTAAGCTTCAATAAATAATATCCCTTCCTCCATAACTGTGCCTGGTCTGGAAGTTCATCTCAGCGAACCTGAAGCTGTCTGCTACACCACATAACACAGATACAAAGTGGTGCATGCACCTGCTGTTTGTTTGCATTGGCAAGTTGTCTTGCCATGCCCACTCCCTCTCTCTCATTCTCTCACTCTCTACCTCTTTCTGCTTACAAATAAATAAAAAAGTTCAGTTTCTTATAATTATTTTTATTTATTTGAGAGAGAGGCAGATGATAGATGATAGGGAGGGAGGGAAGGAAGAAAGAAGAGAGAGAGAGAGAGAGAGAGAGAGAGAGAGAGAGAGAGAATGGGCACCCCAGGACCTCTAGCCACTGCAAATGAACTCCAGATGCATGTGCCAACTTGTGCATCTGGTTTGTGTAAGTCCTGGGGAATTGAATATGGAACCTTTGGCTTTGCAGTCAAGCGCTGTACCCTCTAAGCCACTTCTCCAGCTCCAAAATATTTAAAAATTTTAATTGGAAACTGTCTGCTATTCTTTCCTTTTGTGTTTGTTCTAAACTGATCAATTTCCCATCAAGAAGTAAGCTATCATGTTGATTCTTCTATGGGAAGTGCCTACCACAGGTCCTACCTAGGGATAAAGTCTGGTTTATACCTGATGTGTGCTTGGATGAATGCTGCCCCTGAATATAATAAAAGATGAAGGGATTTGATAACTTTTTGACCCTTACACACATGGATTTGTAAATAATCCTCCCTTAATAGTGCTGGTGATTTCAGAACAGTTAATATTTCAAGACGATGATGGTTAGATTACTGGCTGCCATTTCATTGTATGTCTTTTTTTTTTTTTTTGAGAGACAGAGACACAGAGAGAGAGACAGAGAGAGAGGAAGACAGATAGAGATCGGCGCACCAGCAGCCTCTCAGCTGCTGTGAACAAAATCCAGATGCATCCCTCCCCTTGTGGTCAAGTGTAACATTGCGCCCTTGCGTCACTTTGCATCTGGCTAAATGTGGGACCTGGAGATTGGAACCAGCATTCTTAGGCTTAGGAGGCAGGCGCCTTAACTGCTAAGCCATCTCTCCAGCCACATTGTATGTCTTTTAAGTTGCCATTATAGTTATGATTTTGTTTTGATACCCTGGGGGTGGTATGAAATGGAATTCAAGAAGTGGGAAGAGGTTATGAGAAGAACATGCACAGGGTCTTCAGACATGGTACTTAGCCGATATTGTAAGGTAAACTACACGTGAGGAATGTTTAGCTCTGAAGTTGTGCAAGTGTCCAAGGACTGTTTTATTTTGTAGTAGGGGATTAGATTTATGCTATTGTAGCTCCAGCATGAAAGATAAAAATAACTAGAGAGATCTGGATTCATTATAAAGAAGACATTTCAGAAATGGCAGCAGTGACCTTATAAAGGAGGCGAGTCATTGGAAGTATAAGCGGAGATAAATAACCACAAGACAGAGTGTTATTGATAGGAGTCCAGTGTGGCTAGAGGCTGACTCTGAATAAACACCATGAGGTGTTTCAACAGTAAGAGCTGACATCTTTAAAAAATGTTTAAAATTAATTTTAGTTGATACATAAAACATAAAGATTATTTTTATTTATAGGGCAACATGTGATGGGTCAATACACATGTAATGCTTAAATAAATTAAGCATGATTATCTCCTCAAACATTTGTCATTTTGGAGCTGGAGAGATGGCTTAGCAGTTAACATGCTTGCCTGCAAAGCCAAAGGACCCAGGTTTGATTCCTCAGGACCCATGTAAGCCAGATGCACAAGGTGGCACAGGGGTCTGGAGTTTGCTTGCAGCTGGTAGAGACCCTGGTATGCCCATTATCTCTCTCTTTACCTCTTTCTACACCTCTCAAATAAATAAAAAAAAATAAATGTTTAAAAACTTGTCATTTTTATAAGAACTTTCAAAATCTCTCCATCTAGCTTTTTGAAATATGTAGTAGATTATCATCAGCTATTGTTACCTTACTGTACAGCAGGACACCAGAACCTCTTGCTCCTCTCTAACTGCCACCTAGTACCATTGAACAGTCTTGCCCTATTCTTCCCTACCTCCTGCTTTTTCCAGCCTGTAGTGACTATCAGTCTCTTCTTAACATCTATGGATTAACGTTTTTATATTCCGCATGTGTTGGAGGTCATACTTGTCTTTCTGTTCTTGGCTTATTTCACTTAACATAGTAATTTCTAGTTCTATGCTTGTCATGAGTGATAGGATTTTATTGTTTATGGCTTAATAATGTTCTGTTGTATGTGTATACCACATTTTCTTTATCCATCCATCAGCTGTTTCCATTTCATGGTAATTGAGAATAGTACTACAGTGAACATGTCGGTGAAGATGACTCTCAGACATACAGGATAATTGAACAATGAACATGTTGGGAAAGACATCTCTCAAGTATACCGGATAATTGAGAATGGTGCTACAGTGAATGTGTCAGTGCAGATGTCTCTCAAACATACAGATTTCATTTCCTTTGCCCATATATCTAGTAATGGGATTTCTGAAATTGTATGGCAGTTTTATTTTGACTTTTCAGAGTCTCCATTCTGTTTTACATCTGGGTTATCTTCTCACTAACCATGTGCAGGGTTCCCCTTTCTCTCCATCTTCATGACTATTGGTCATCTTTAATATTTGATGATAACCATTTTACTAGGTGAGGTGATACTGCATTGTGAGTTCAACATTGAGTCTTCAAACACAGAAAATGAGCCTGGTGGTGGGGGTTCAAGGGCAGGCTCTGTCACATAGGAAGTAAGAGCCTAAGCAAAATGAGGTATGGTAGCATGCACCTTTAATCCCAGCACTTGGAAGGCAGAGATAGGAGGATCACTGTTGAGTTCAAGGCCACCCTGAGACTACCTAGTGAATTCCAGGTCAGCTTGGACTAGAGTGAGACCCTGCCTTGAAAAACCAAAACCAACCAACCAAGCAAACAAATAAACAAAAAGAGCCTAATTAAATCACTCTCTCAGAGCTGCTTACACCAAAAGTTGCTGTAAAAATACTGACCTGGGCTGGAGAGATGGGCCAGCAGTTAATGCACATGCCTGCAAAGCCTAATCACCTGGGTTTGATTCCTCAGTACCTAGGTAAAGTGAGATGCAGTGATGCATGCATCTGGAGTTCATTTGCAGTGGCTGGAGGCCCTGGCACACTGTTCTCTCTCTGTGTCTCTTCTCCCTAGTTTTCTCTGCTTACAAATAAATAAAAAATTTTAAAGTTGCTATAGAATACCTAAGTGCCTACATGAAGTTATGGTCTTGCTGACATATACTGGTCAGGGGTATTTTCTCTCACTGGTTGTTGTCATTTCTTCACACTTGTTAGTGACCTCGTCACCGGAGATCGTACTCCATACTGTCATGAGTTTTAATAGAATGCTTTTCAATATTTTTGATGCAAACATATTCTGTAGGGGCCTTGGAACATATTGTTCTACTGAAATCTAGATGGTTGGAAGTTTGTGAGCCTTTACCCATGCTGATGAGGACGAGGGTCCTATCAAAACCTTCTGTGATTTGCTTTGTAACTTTGTAGGGACTTAATCAACAATCTGTGATGGCACTGATGATTTCCCTGCTTTGCAAGGACTATTCAATTAACTTTGATTAATTCTGTCAGAAAATCCTCAAGCATTTAATTGATAGAAATTAAAAAGATTTTATTCATAAAGCCATGTTCTCCCATTTCAGTACATAGTATAAGTTTGGCTAGCTTTACTGCTGAGGTGATAACTGTCTGAGAATTAGCAAGGAGTCACTTAGAATTCCCATGGCTATCATTTTGTGCCGGTTCCTCCGGCAGGTAGGGCTGAAGAAGGAGCTGGTCCAGCCGGTCCCTTTTTGGGGCTGAGTGGGATGGTGAATGTCGGAGACCCAGAACCCCCTCCTCCAAAGCACTGGAGAGAAAAACACACTGGGTGGAGAGTCTTCTCGAAGCAGGACCTCGTTTTATTGTAGTAGGAAGGTGTTTATATAGCATTGAGAACGAGGGTGGGGTCTCAGGATGGGATAAAGGTGTAGGGGCCAATAGTATTTCACCACGTCAGCAGTAGCTGGGCGGAGGCAGTTTTGGCTTAGGTCTTGCTGAGTCACTCCTAAGCGGGAGTAATAGGCCAAAGACAGGTTGCCAAACTCTATCCAGGCTCAGGAAGTTCCACTGGGCCTCACGCCTGGGCCTCTTAGGGCCCAACAATTTTGTCATTCTTTTAGGAAGGGATTGGTATCATGACTGTGTTGGAGTTTAAAGTAAAGGAAATGGATTTGATAATACACTTACTGAAATATAACTAATTTGTGCAGGATTGTCACTTAATTTTGATAATTCTGGAGTATATAACATATTGTCTCCTTTTTCTTATTGATGAAACCAAAGATCTAAGAAACTGATTTGCAATACCAAATTTAATAAGCAAGAAAAGTGAGACGTGAATCTTGGGGTTTCTGTTTCTAACACCTCATGTCTCTTTCCAGTTTGGACTTATTCTAACCAGGAGGAATCCAAGATTGTTAGTTCTTGCCCCAAACCTTCAGACATGCTTGCACACACACACACACACACACACACACACACACACACACACACAGGGTGTCATTGTAAGCTTCTCTTTGGCTGTGGTTCCTCTAAAGAATTGGGAAGAGCCTGCAGAAATTTTTGTATTTGGCTTTATTATTTCATATTATTTCTTTTAGCAGCGAACTATATAAAATATCTCCACTTTAAAAAAATAAGTCAGGGGCTGGAGAGATGGCTTAGTGGTTAAGGTACTTGCCTGGAAAGCCTTAGGACCCAGTTTCAATTCCCCAGGACCCACATAAGTCAGATGCACAAGGTGGCATGTACATCTGGAGTTCATTTGCAGTGACTGGAGCCCTGGCACACCCATACTCTCTATCTGCCCCCCTCTCTAAAATAAATAAATAAATAAATAAATAAATAAATAAATAAATAAATAAATAAAATATATTAAAAAAAACCACAAAAATCTCCAATTAAAAAAATAAGTGAGGAAAATGAGTGTCTTGGTATTCTCTTTTATAAGCAGCTGATATCTTAAATATTGTAAAATAGTATGTACACACTTGGTTTCATATAAGGAAGTCTAAAATAATAACATGGGGCATAAGTTTGTTATCTATTTACCTATCTTTTTCTCTCTATCATTGATCTATCAACTTTCTATCTATCTAATTGTGCTGCAGATTCAACTTAGGATCTTGTGCAGGCTAAGCAGATGTTCTGCCATTGAGCTCCATCCCTGTAACCTTTGCTACATTTTTATTTTTTGAGTAATACACAATCATAATTTAAATGAAAGACAGTGAAAGATATTTGCAAATGTTTTCTTGATTCCTATAAATGAGAAATACATTTCTTTTTCAAACATTTTTTAACATTTCTCTTTATTAGTTATGTATATACTCAGTGTGTAAATAGCACATGTTGACACCATCCTTAGAGCCACAAGTTGGGACATTATGCACAGAGACATTGCCTTTTCCCCGTAACTGAGAAATACATTTTTTTGTTGTTGTTTTTTTGTTTTTCGAGGTAGGGTCTCACTCTAGCCCAGGCTGACCTGGAACTCACTATGGAGTCTCAGGCTGGCCTCAAACTCACAGTGATCCTCCTACCTCCGCAGTGCTGGAATTAAAGCGTGCGCCACCACACCTGGCTTGAGAAATACATTTCTTAATAGACAAAACTTTTAATGTTTTTAAGTAAGAGTTTGCCTGACCTTTTTTGTAGTTGGAAGTAAAATTGTGCTGAATGGAATTTATCTTTGAAGCCATACCTAGTTTTAATGGCGATATACAGGATGTAAAGGGTGTATGTCTCACTCTTAGCTGTGACCTCAGGGCCTAACTTACACTTAAGTACAGTATTTGCTAAGACATGTCTTGGAATTTATCTACTTTTATATACTTATCTCTTTTACTCAAAGCAGTGAGGGCAGAAACTTATTCATTTTTTGATCCCTAGAGCCAGCATACATGAAGCTGCTAATAGCTGTTTATTGATTAACTATATTAGAATTGGATTGCTCATTCATCCACCCCCTTCCAAGAATGAATTTGGTCTGAACTAAATGAGTGGCTCTCAATTTAAACCAGCTTGGAGTGGCTGAACTGTACTCTGAACCTCTCCTGTGATGGATCTGCTAATCTCTCTCTGAAACCTGAATTGTAACTTTTCCCTAACAGCCATTTTTACCCCCTTCCTTGATGTTGAAACTCTGCTTTCTCTTAGAGATACTCTTTCTTTGCCAACTTCACTAATGAGCTAATGTCTTCTCTCAGTCCCTGTATTCATGAGGGTTGATGTCAAATACACAGGATTCTTTAAGTGCCTGTTATATATGCATGAAACTGGACCAGTGTCTCTAACAGAAATGTGATGATAGCCCCATATGTCATTTAAATATTCCATTGGCCACATTAAAACAGGGAAAAAGTTAAATAGAGCTTTAACTGTGTTTTATTTAGCCTAACACACCACCAAATTATCATTTTGGCTGTAACTGATATAAAAAATTACTAATGAGTCATGCTAACTTGCATTTATATTACTTTCACAACCTTTCTGAACTCAGACTGGTCATATTTCAAGTGCTCAGTTGTCCTTCTGTCTGGGGTCCACTATATAGAACAGCTATACCAAATTGATGTTGCTCTGCAATTTCTCAATATTTCTGAGCTTTCTTTTATATATTTTTCTTATGATATTTGCTGTGACTAATAAGATTTTTTTTCACCTCTCTGAATTAGAATAACAACACTTGCTGTATAGTCTTTCCCCTACCAGTTTCCCTGCTCTTGTCTTTGAAAACTCTCATCTGTAGTCTTGTTTTTTTCTTATGTTTGTTCACATATCCACTTCACCACTACTCCCATTTTCATTTTACTATCTTTACTGTTAACGTCAAATCACTTACGCTCCATAGCTTTTTTCAGTGGCTATTTTTCCTAGCATTCTGCTATCTATCTTCCTTACAATCATTCTCTTATGTTTTTATTTTTATTTAGGATTTTGAAGTAATCATTTTTACAATTGTTTCAGAAACAAGGATGCAGATTTACTTAGCTAAGCTGACAGGCCTGCTAGATGTCAAATATTTAGCAAATACCCATTATTTATTGTAGAGGTTTGAAAATGTGTGGCCCTATAGACTCAGGTATTTTATTAAAATTAAACTTCTTACTTGGGAGGATGTGTCACTGGGGGAATGGATCCTGGAGCCCAATCCTAAAGTGTCACTGAGAGAGGATCTCAATTTCAGCCCAAAGGTGTGAAGAGTGTGAGCTCTGGGGTTTGTCTATGCTGTGTGTGTGTGTGTGTGTTTGTGTGTGTGTATGTGTGTGTGTGTGTTTTGGTGTATATGGCTGTTGTTTATTTTTCCTCTGTGCTTGGCTTGTGAAAGGGAGCCAGATTCTTCCAGCATTGAGGGAACACCCTCCCTGGATCTGCAAACTGAAATAAACTCATTCCTCCCCTAACCTATCTGGTTGGATGGTTCATCCAAGCAATATGTAGCTGACTGCTGCATTTATGTATTGTTTGATTTTCTAGATGCTGAGAATCAATTAGTAGACCATCAGTCATAGATTGGAGCTGGGGTGGCAATTTAAATTATAGATAATATGATCACTGAAGATTAATAAAAATGTTTTAATTTTTATACATCTTGGTAAAAGTTAGTCCATTTAATGACTACAAATTCAGGAATTTCCACAGTTCTTGTTTGATAATTCTCCAGAATATCTCACAGAACTCAGGAAAGCACAATGATTATGATGACATATTTAAACATATTTATTTATTTGACACAGACAGAAGGAGAGAGAAAGCGGGAGGGAAGAGAGGGGAGGGAGGGAGAGAGAGATTGAGAGAGAGAGAGAGACAGAGACAAAAAGGAGGGAAAGAGGGAATGATTGAGAATTGGGATGCCAGGGCCTTCTGTCTCTGAAAACAAACTTGAGATGTATATTTCACTCTGTGCATCTGGTTTTACATAGGTGCTGGGGAATCAAATCCAGGCCTGCAGGCTGGACAAGCAAGCACCTTTTATGGCTGAACCATCTCTTCAGCCCCTACATTTTTATTATAAAGGTTGTAAATTAGAAACAGCAAAATGAAGAGATGCATAGGGTCAAGTATGGAAGGGTCTTAAACTCACAGAACCTTTGAGGTGTTCCTTTAGAATCAAGACACATTTACCCTCTGGGCACATCATTAATCTCCCTACAAAGGAGCCCAACAAGGCCTTACTATCCATAGTTTTTGTTGGGGTTTGATTACAGAAGCATGTTTTATTGAATCATTTGCTGTATCACTGAACTCAGTCTTTACTCCTTCTTTCCTCTTGGGAAGTTGACTGATATCACCTGGGTCAAAGTCCCTTCTAGTCACATGGATGACCCTTCTAGCACAGCTAACCACTGTCCTAAAAGTAAGTACCCATTGTGAATTCTTTTATAAGCATAAACTCAAGTGTGTCTGAGGGCCTATGTGAATAACAAAGACACTTTTATCCCTTGGGAAATTCCACTGATGAACAAGTTCTATCCTTGAAACATGAGACAAAGACCAGACACAATCTTTATTTATACAACAGACAAATTAAAAAAAACTGTCTGGCTTATGAATTTTATTATAAGACAGCTGGTTCAGAATAGGAAAGCAGCAACTAATTGAGGCAAAAAAAAATTCCCAGGCTATCAAGAGAATTCCTATATTCAGAGTTCAAGTTCATCTCTATGTTAGAGGAGCAGTTATTAAGGATATACAAGAATAATAAATGAAACATGTATTTTACTTGTCTTTTCACCCCAGCCTCTTCTGGAGGGCATGGCATTGTAGATACATATAAATTGCTTAGGATAAAGTTGATGTCACCCATTTCTTAGCTTTAGGGCTTTGGCAATTCCCTTCTCATTACCTCATAGATGAAGGAAGGGCTTTGCTAATGAAGTACTTTCTGGAGTCTCCTGGGCAGAGGCTAAATCTCATAACACATATTTGTTCAGTTACTTACTGTGTTTCCTCCATCTCCTTCCATGATCCCTGTAGGATTTTTCAAGTTTAAACAAGAACTTACTTGTGTTTGATATCTTGTTAAAACAAGGAGCTAAACAAATAGACAGCTTGTGTTGAAAAATAAGAAAAAACATCGGACACAGAGCTAAGAAATGTTCCTTGGTTAAAAGAACTTGATAATTTTCTACATTTTTGTCACTTGCCATATTTATTATTGTTAAAAGTGCATTGAGGGGCTCAAGAGATGGCTTAGTGGTTAAGGCACTTGCTTGCAAAGCCTAAGGACCCAGGTTTGATTCTCCAGTACCCATGAAAGCCAGATGCACTTGCATCTGGAGTTCATTTGCAGTGGCTAGAAGCCCTGGCAAGCCCATTCATTCTCTCTCTAATAAATAAATAAAATAAAAATTAAATAGAGTATACTGAAGTATATTTTAAATTCAGTCATTTATTTAGCCAATCTTTTTGAGTAATTATCATATAAAAGATGTACATATGAGATCCTTCTAACAAATATGACCAAGACTTCTCGGCTTTCAAGTCTGGAGTAGCATGATTACATAAAGATTCTGTGTGGTAAGTTTAATTGGTGTGGTTCTTTTCTTCTGTATTGTGGAAACACAGAGAAGTTAAATGACCCTCTGAGAATAGAGGCACAAGGGTCTAAGAAAGTATCTTGGAGGAGATAATATCCAAAGTAAAGGTTAAAGGTAAAGAGACATTTGGCTGGAAAGAATACGGCCAAAAAATTCAAAGTGGTGTATGAAAAACAGAGAGATTTTGGAGAGAATTCTGTACCATGTTGTGTCTGGGAGACAAAAGCAATTTTGTGCAATATAAAGTGAGTTGCTAAAAATGACCTGAAAAAATGAGAAATGATCACATTGCATGCCACATTAGAAAACCTCAGAGGTCTTTTACAAGAGATCGAGAGAAGAAGAAAGTAATATTGAAAGCAAGATGCTCTTACATGAGAACATAAATTCTGAGAGAATATATTTTTTGTTCGGTTTCGGAGAATGAGCAATGTTGTTCCAAAAAGTGGTATAAATAAGACTGAATAAAACATCCTCTATGTAGAAGGTAACAAAATTATGCAAAGAATAACAACTTTTGTAGGTAAAAATGATCCACAGATTATTATGTCAGCCCAAGATTTAGATCTGTGCAGTAATTTCATGTTCTGTAGAATTGAATTTGCTTAGTCACCTGCTTCAATGCCTGACATTATTCAAGCACTTGCAAGTATAGATGGAAATAGATTCTGCTTTGAAGTAAATAAACATTGTTGCACCATGTATGTAGGTAGTGTATTTATGGTTATCCATGTACATTTATGGTGCTCACCCATTAGACTGTACACTTCTGTAGACAGAGATGCCACTTTCTTCATTTCACTATTAGGTACTCATAGCCTAGAACAACATATGGTATAGAGTTGACCCTCAATTAATTTCTGTTAAATGAACTGAATACCAAGAAATTAATGTATATTTTGGCTAAACTGTTTAGGAAATGAAGCTTAATAGTAGAGAAAATGCATTTAGTATGGAAGACAAACTGCAAAATCACCAAAAAGCTGAGCTGATTTTACCCTGAGACCAGAGTTATGTTTGGGGAAAATGTCAGCAGTGGTTTCCATATAAGACAGCATTTATTTTTAGTTTAATTACATAGAAGTGATCTCATCTTTTATTATGATTTCTCTGGAGAATCAGCGTGTTGATGATCTTGAAGCCCTGTGTATCTCCTGTGGGAAGAGGGATGTACTTAGACATGCATCTACATTGACAGAAGATATGAAGTGTGGTAGTAACTGTACTGTCATCTGATTATAGTCTAGAAAGAGTTAGGCTGCATTATTAGAAGCTAGTTTGCTTCAGACACTTATGTTCAACCAATAAATGTGGTACACAGGAGAAAAACTAGTCCATTGGCTAAAACATGTCTCTCATCTAGGGAAGTTTGTTAATCAAAGTGGAAGTGGTTACCTGCAAGAATGATGCCAGCCCTTGCTAGGTTCATTGTCATTGAGCCACATCCATAATCTCTCTCTCTCTCTCTCTCTCTCTCTCTCTCATTTTAGCTGCTTAGGCCAAATGCCTTGCTCCTGTTTCTTTAGAATATGTAGTCCTCATCCTCTGCTCCAGTCAGTGACTGAGAGACTCAATGTAGTGTTAACGTCCAACTAGGTGGCATGCTTGCTTGTTTCAGAACCTTGCTGTTAAAACATTAAGTGGAAGCTGGGCATGGTGACGCACGCCTTTAATCCCAGCACTTGGGAGGCAGAGGTAGGAGGATCACCGAGAGTTCGAGGCCACCCTGAGACTACATAGTGAATTCCAGGTCAGCCTGGACCAGAGTGAGACCCTACCTTGGGAAAAAAAAAAAAAAAAACAAAAAAACCCATTAAGTGGTTGTAAACTTGGTGGAATGGATTACTGAGAATCCATTCTTAGAATGGTAAGGTTTCCAGTTTGTCACTTTTCTCAAATAACTAGTGAATGCACACAACTGGAGACTAATAAATGGTGAGGCTGATGGGGAAACATCTGCTGGTTTGCACAGATGAAATTCTCATATAGGTTGGAGCTCAGACATGCTAAGCTTTTGGGTCCTACTTCCTCTACCAAATTTGCTGTGGCTCTGAACCTTTTATCTTAGAAATTCTCTGTTATAGTTGTAAGAATAAAGCTTTCATGCCCTTAGCTTGTAAGACATAAAATGAAGCATTTAATGACCTTAGCCATAAAAATACATATATGCTTAACATTATTGACAGAAATTTCACTTTTTTCAAGAATCTTAATATTCAGTGAATGTGGTATTAGATTTCTATTGCTGTGGCAAGATACCTAACAGAAACACTTAAAGGAAGGAGGGTTTATTTTGGTTCATGGTTTCAGTTCATGGTCACTGGCCTATTGTGTTGTGCTTATGGTGGGACATGTGGGAGAGGAGGCTGTTCACCTCATGGTAGCTTGAAGAAGAGAGCAGAATAGGATCCCAATATCATTGGCAAAGGCCTGCTCCCAATGACCCGGCAACATGCCTCCCCAAGATTTCACCACTGTCCAATAATTCCCAAACCTTTAGGATATATGGCTTTGGGCATATTTAAGATTCAAACCATAACAAGAGTGTTAATGTTTAGCCACCACACCATACATACCAACTATTTTATTTCCTTGTAAGAAGCTTTTAGAGTGTGGCATATGATTCTTAGTCAATCAAGAGTCCATATAACAATTTAATAAAATGTCTAGGAGAGGGACTGGAATCACACCTTAGTGGTTAAGGTGCTTGCCTATAAAACCTAAGCACCCAGGTTCAATTCTCCAGTACCTATGTAAGCCAGATGCGTAAGGTGGCTGGAGTTTGGTTGCAGTGGCTAGAGGCCCTGGCATACCCAGTCTCTCTCTCTGCCTCTTTCTGTCAAAAAAAAAATACATAGAATATTTTAAAAATGTTTAAGAGAGGAGTCTAAGTATATCATGGAGATTTAGCTGACCTAAAGGGAAATATTTGGAAAAATGATAGAACCTTGAGGCATTATGTTTCTTCTCTGGTATTTTATATACAACACTCTCAGATTTCTAATTTCTCAAGTTTGGTTTGTGGCCTCTCATCATGCTTTTTGTGCTCCTGTGTTTCAGGATATATATAATGGTTGCACTCCCTGCGTTTTCAACCTGAGATATCTTTCTCAAACTCAAGACAAGCAATTATGCCTCCTCTTTTTACTTAAAGCTTTAAATAGTGCTTGTAGATCTTAATATGTCTCATGTTTAATATATGTCTACTATGTGTTTCATGTTTCCCCCTTTATTTTACTGTCAGTCTTCCTCAACATGCATTCCCTAGTTTCCCTTTCCTCATCATCGGCTCATTGCTTCATTGCCTGCCAGTATATTCTGTGTTATCCTTCTGACAAGTCCAAAGACTTCAGGAGCCTTTCCTCATGATTCAATCTGCATTCTTTATGTTTAATCAAACTGTTGGCATTGATGGCCACCCCTTGCAGACAGATTTTAGCCCTCCTCTGCCTCTGGTCATCTTATGAGATAACATGATCATCATTTAGCTTTCACATTATTTCTTCTGCTATCTTCCTACATTATATAAAGTGGGAAGTTTTTTTTTTAAGTGTATGATTCTTAGCCTCCTTTTTCCTTTTATTCTACTTCTTGTAAAGAGGCTTTGATTCTGTTCCTTTGACTTTCAGTGTCTGTCCAAAGTCAATAAATAAATACAGAAAGTTACAATGCAGACCATAGTAAAGAGGGAGCTGGGGAGAAGCCTATGGGATCATGGAAAATAACTGTACTCTATGCATGTTTTATTGCCTAGGTACTTCCTTTTTTAGGAAGTCATTTTCTTGTGATGGGATTCAAAATTAGCAATGAACATACAGTGTTGATGATGTTGAGAGGAGATCCCACATCAGTTCACTTTCATTCCCTTAACTTAGGCTAGATCCCATGGACTAGGACATATCTGGTATACCACTGTTATCTTTGCTTTTCATCAAGAATTCAACCTATTTGCTAGTGAAGACTCAGTTTGGTTAATAGCTCTCTGAACTACCTTTTTGATCAATACACAAATATACATAGGAATTCTCTCCTTCTAAGATGAAAAGAGAAGAAATACTAAATTTGTAACCCATAAAAAGTGCAGGGAAAGGAGCATCAATCTTAGGGATCAGAAAGAAAGGA
This sequence comes from Orientallactaga sibirica, assembly GCA_036365145.1. Taxonomy (NCBI): domain Eukaryota; kingdom Metazoa; phylum Chordata; class Mammalia; order Rodentia; family Dipodidae; genus Orientallactaga; species Orientallactaga sibirica. The sequence continues at coordinate 36,564,774 of JAEOAD010000012.1, read as the reverse complement.
TATTTCAGAACATGTTTTATTGTAGGAAATAGCAGGTGAGTTTAAGTGACTTTTATACATCCTAAATAAGCTCTAGGGCGGCAGAATCTCAATGAAAGAGTAGAAAGCCCAAATGGAAAGACTGCATTAATGTAGAAAGGAAACCTGGGAGCAAGAGCAAAAGATGGCAGGAAAGTTGACCAATAGACCAGGAGGCAGAACCTCAGAGTTTTTAAAGAGCAGAATTGACATAATAGAAAAGTAGCCAATCATAATTGTGATGCTCTTCAATGACGAACGATCCTCTAAAACTTCAAGAAAATGGACACTGACATGAGACAGGCAGACAGAGAGGTCTTGAATGAAAGACCCACCTACATCAAGATCTGGAAACATAAACATAGAAGAGATAAAAGTTCTAAAGTCCTTGCAAGGTAGTCAGGTGCAGAGGCCTTGGGGTGGCTTTGGAAAGACATGAGAAGCCAGTTTCCAGTCCTGTGACAAATGCCTTAGACAATCAACTTAAAAAAAGGAAGGATTATTTTGCCTCACAGTTACAGGGTTTTAGATTATGGTAGCTTGGCACTTCTGCTTTGGGCCTTTGGTGACATGCATAGGATAGTAGGAGTGTGGGGGCCAGAGACTGTTCATAATGACCAGGAAGTGAAAAAGAGGGAGAGAGGGATGGAGTCTCAAGGGCATGTTCCCAGGGGCCTAACTTCCTTCCCCTAGACTACTTAAAGGTCCATTTACCTCCCAGTAGCATCAGAAGTTAGAGACTAGCCTTAAACCATGTGCCTTTGGGGGAAATTTAATATTCAAGCAATAGCAAGCAAGTAATACTTGAGCAGGCAAAGGTAGAGGAGAAAATACAATGATAGCTTGGGCAAATGTAGAGAGGTAAGATGTATAAAGTCTCTTTTTTAAAAATTCCAAATACTTAAAATACCTTCCATACTTAAACCTCTAGTTTTTTTAATTTTTAATTTTTTTTTATTTTTTTGGAGAGAGACACAGAGAAAGACAGAGAGAGAGGGAGAGGGTGACAGATAGAGAATGGGCACGCCAGCAGTCTCTCAGCTGCTGTGAATGAAATCCAGATGCATGCGCCCCCTTGTGGGCAAGTGCAGCATTGAGCCCTTGCATCACTTTGCATCTGGCTAACCGTGGGACCTGGAGATTGGAACCAGGTTCTTAGGCTTAGCAGGCAGGCGCCTTAACCGCTAAGCCATCTCTCCAGCCCAAACCTCCAGTTTTGATGCAAGCAACCAACAGGACTGAAAAGGTCTGTTTCTTTGTGGAACTTTGTGCTTAAGAGAGAGGGAAACTTCTAAAAAGGAGGAATATCAAGTACTGTGACATTATAGGCAGGCATGTTCAAGGAATGGTCCATTCTCACATATATTTGATGACAACTATATCTGAATTTCCACTTTGGGTTGTTCATATGTCCATGCAGGGATTGAAAGAAACATCTGAAGAGAGGACTAGCCTTGGGGATTAGAATGAGCTTGATTTGTCCTCAACTTTGTGAATAACTTTCTTCAGAATTTTAGGCAAGTTGTTTACCTCCTTTTGGCTTTGGTTCTTAGACCACAAGGGTAATGGTCTGTGCTGTGTGTTTGCACATGGCTAAACATGCCATCTGTCCCTGGGGATACACAGTGGTGTGCCAGAGAGGTCAGCCCAGAGCCACAGTGTAGATAGGCACTGTGAACCTCCTGGGCCATTAATTTCATTAAGAGTTTGGGGAATTTATATATAAATGTTTTTGCCTTAGAAGGCAAAATTCCTTTGCATTTTTAAGATTAGAAAGTCAAATGCCAAGATATCTCATGCTTTTGACAAGCTACTTCAGACATCATCTCCATACTCATGAAAATGTTTCCCACATGAATTTCAGTGGAAAAGTTTCAAAAGAATTAAATAGACAGTCTCTAGTGCATTTCTCAGCCATAGTCTGAGAGCCATGATTTTCCATTCTTGTATTATTTATTACTAACCATTTTCTGTATGAATGAGAGAATTAGCCAATGTGGATTTTTATGCTGCTTTTAATCCAAAGTAATTCATTTCTAATTCAAAGAAAAAACTGTAAAGCAAAGTACTTTTAGTGTCCTGTTGGGTATTAAACAGCGCACTGAAAGGTGTTACCTCTCACTAATATCTGCAGATCCCACAGAGAACTGAAATCCTGAGGTCAAACAATGCTTAGGTCTGTTTCCTTCAGAACTTAAATCTGCTGGCTTATGTTTGTTACCATTTTCCCCAAGTTATATTCCACTCTGGTCATAACTGCCACTAACAGCAGTAGCTGTCCTTAATTGTGCTTGTTCTCCAACCACAGACTGAAAGTTCTTTCCTTCAGTTTGACTAATTCAGGTCATGTACTTTCTCTGAGAGCCATTAAGACAAAGGCTAATGAGGTGGTCATGGGGGAGGCTATCTGAACTCAGCCCTGGATGAGGGGACAGGCTTGTTCCCCTAAGCATAGAGGGCTACATTGGAGGTAAAGATGTGAACTAAATGACGACAGCATTAGGAAACAGGAATAGGAAGAATGGTTACTCAGGCAATCATCCCCATACCCTAAGTGTCTATAGAAACAACTAGAGATGAGTTAATAGTGTTTTAATTTTAATTTGTTCTTTGCTGGCCTCACCCAAATTTTTTTTTTTTTTTTTGGTTTTTGCGAGGTAGGGTCTCACTCTGGTCCAGGCTGACCTGGAATTAACTATGTAGTCTCAGGGTGGCCTCAAACTCTCGGCAATCCTCCTACCTCTGCCTCCCAAGTGCTGGGATTAAAGGCATGCGCCACTACGCCCGGCTTTTTTCTTTTTTTTTTTTTTCTCACCCAAATTTTATGTAATTTCTTTATGAAGATACAGTGACTTTTTTTTCATTAAAAATATTTACTTGGTTCCTATTGCATTTTAAGAACTGAAACACATAATAAGTGTCACGTTAGTGAATGTATATAGTAGCTATAGAAATGACTATGGGCATAGGGTGGGTCTTAGTGATCTTATTAATTTTTAATCAAAACTTTCTCAGGTATGTACTAAGGGGGGTCTTTTCAGTGTTTAAAGTTTCAAAGACATGATCAGACTAATCCATTACCTAAAGCATGCTGAGCACACAAAATAATGTTTCTTGGAGCCAAAGTCATTAATAGTTATTTCAGAGATAATAGAATAATGGAGCCATGCATAAGAGTAGTTTTAATACTTGGACAATTCTGTAAGGTAAGAAGTCTATGGAGGTAAATCAATTTTTCTCACATAGAGGCTATAAGGCTTGATTGTGTATGTTCTATAAGCCGTTTTACCTCATAAGAATTTCTAGCACAACACCTAACAGCTAGTATATAGTCAATAAATAATTGATGAATCAATGGTGAGCTTTCTAATTAGATTTGAAGAATATTATGATTAGATTGAATAGTTCATATCCCATCATACCTCCATTCATTTATTTTTTTATTTACTTTTAGTATGTGACGTGTGATATTAGTGCTTTGTTATTTTAATGGGAGGCTTATATTTCTTTTTAAAATTTTATTTGAGAGCAACAGATAGAGAGAGAAAGAGGTAGAGAGAGAGTGAGACAGAGAAAGAGAGAGAGAGAGAGAGAGAGAGAGAGAGATAATGGGTGCACCAGGGCCTCCAGCCATTGCAAACAAACTCCAGATGCACGCACCACCTTGTGCATCTGGCTTTTATGGGTACTGGGGAATTGAGCCTTGAACTGGGGTCCTTAGGTTTCACAGGCAAGTACTTAACCACTAAGCCATCTCTCTAGCCCTGGAAGGCTTATATTTCTTATGAAAATATGTAATCCAAAAGCCAGCTTCTTGGAGCATACAGACATTGAGTTTGTCCCTAAACACATTTTCTTCTCAGTTTCTCAAAGGAAATAGCTTCAAGGTTTACTAACCAAATATACAAACTGATGATCAAACTAACATAGAATTGTATGATGCAACCTTGGATGACTTGAAGACATCCATCTCAACATTTTTGTTCTGTGAATAGGAAAACATGAGCCCAGAGAAGAAGGGCAGTGCTCAGCTGTCACTGTGCTGGTAAAGCACGCAGGCAGAACTGGAACTCAGGACCCTCAAGTGGACTGCATTCCTCATCTATGTGATAAAGTAAAGGGCCATGGAAAGCAGCAGGCCTGTTTAAAAGTTTGTTAGGCCACAGCTAGCTTTGAGCTATGGGGGTCTTCAAATCTTGAATAGACCTTCATTTCACTAATGGGTCATTTGGAAGAAGAAGAAGCAAACAATAAAGTAACAGTCACCATAGGTGGTGAGAACATTGTGTGTAAAAAACCTGAAGGTATTATCACAGGAACTGGTACCATTAACTAAGAAATACTGAAGAGGTGTTTTTAGAAAGCTCTTCCGTAATTCCTTCTGAAGTTAACTGAGGGGTATACTGATGTTGCTAGCATGGAGGAAGAGGTATGCCTTTGAGCTGCCTAGGTTAAGACATGTCCCCTATTCACCCTTTAAAATGTCTACTCTCATTATTCCTATGTAAGCAAGGCCAATAACTTGGTCTGCTTATTAATACAGCATAATTCCCACTGGCAAGCGGTTTCTCTTTGTTGTTAAATAAATTTCTGAAACTTTCACTATCTTATATATATGGTTGTTAGAATAGCCTTCAGGTTCAGAAATTTCTTCACACACATTAAGCTGGTGTGTGGTCATCCACACACATGGGTATTACATACATGTTACATGGATGATATAAGTTGCATGCTGTAGCACACATCTCATAGGAAACTCATACTTGAGCATGCATTTTTTATTTTCTTTTTCGTTTCTCACTGTACATATTATTTTCTGGCTTAAGTCACAAAAGTTTGGATAGCTTGCAGGCTCCTTTGCAGTTTGCTGTCATGCCATGTCATTGATGCTTCCACATCCTTTTCACCTGTAGGCATGAATGTATATGTATGTTTGGACATTTATATAACTATTCAAAACACTCTGAATTTGCATAGAGATGGAGACTTTTCAAATCTTTTTTTTATGATTAAGAACATGCTTTGTATGAATATATCATGTGTTGGTACCATCTTACCTTCCTGTCTATCCCCATTCCCACTGGGGACTCTCCTCAGTGGAGTTGTTGGTATTTCCCATGCGGTTGTAGGTTATGTGTTGTGAAAGTAGCAGTCAGTTAGGGAGGCAATGCCTCTGGGCATGACATCCCAACCTGTGGCTCTTAAAATCTTTCCACCTCCTCTTCTGCAAAATTTCCTGAGCCTTGATGGGTGTGTTTTAGTTATTCTTCAGTGATGAGCTTTTAGGAGCATCTGAATTTCTGCTTTGGTAGGTGTTGAGTATCCTCAGAATCTGTCTCCTTCACTCTGGCATTGATTGTCAGGCTCACCATGGAATCAGCACTGTTGCTCATTTCCCCAATTCCTCTGTGGTTTCACCTGGGACTTAGCTGAGATGAGAGGGATGGTTTATCTCCTCAGGTCTCACTACCTTCTAAAAAAGAAAAACAGATTCTTCAACGGAGAGTAAAGTTAGCATAGGTTAAATTGGATAAACATTATGAATTTAGGGAGATTTTAAGGGATGTAGCCCCTCTTTTAGCCAAAGACTAGTGGTAGCTTGACATTGAAGATAACAATCTTTGTCTCCTTAGGATTCTGACCTGGTTCCCAGTTCCAGACATGGGTTCCTTTCCACTAAGAAGATCTCTTAGCCAATCAGAAAGCTACTGGTTACCCACCAAGGCTTTGTGCCACCATTGCACTGGTGTGTACTTCTTGTCAGGCTGGTTGCTTCTGAGTAGCTTACACCCTGGTTGCTTACACCATTGTTGGCCACTTTCCCCCAGTAGCTCATATAGCGCTTTCCAGCACTAGATAGGCTGTCTGGGGATTGGCTCTCTTCCGGATTCCAGCCATGTGTCTCCATTTTCTGTACCAGTAGCATATGGTGTCTTCAGCAATAGGTTCTTACCTTTTTTCTTGGGGATTGGCTCTCTTCCGGATTCCAGCCATGTGTCTCCATTTTCTGTACCAGTAGCATATGGTGTCTTCAGCAATAGGTTCTTACCTTTTTTCTTCAGATGGGTAATCAAGTGCTTTGACAGAAGCCTGTCTTGTTTTGTGGACCTTGTAGGTCTCTGTGGTCAACACCTCAATGTAGGTATCACCAATTTCTGGTACTGGGAATTACAGGACAGAACCACAATTTCTTATGGTTAGGCTTCCACCCAACCTCTCCAGGGCCCTTCTTTTCAGACACTCCCCCTATACAACTATTTAGGAGTATCTTTTAATGTACCTTCAAGGAGAAAAGTTTCTATAGTACCAGTTCATAGGGGGTTTAGTTTTGTGTTTATTTCCCCCCAACCTTCCTCCAAACTCTTCAATCCCTATTGCATGGGCCTCCAGTTGCCTATCCAGTATGCCATCAGCTCTAGCTGATCCAGGTTAGGAATCGCAGATGAGTGAGAACATATGGTGTTTGTCTTTCTGTGATTGTGTGTGTTTCTTGAGTATGATCTGTTCTAAGTCCATACGGCCACACTACACTGAATGTGCTCAATCTTTTCTGATCTGGGAAACTAAGCACTGTTGAGCCTGGTTAATACTTGGATGAGTGACTTAAAAATTCTTTGGTCATTGCTTCTTGAGTTTATCTATAGAAATCATGTGTTATTCATCTAATATTGACTCTTGCCCTTTCTTCAGGTATTTTTTCCCATGCTCTCCAAATTTGTTATAAGAATAAAAGTCTTGTCATTACTTGTAAAATGACATGTTACTAATAATGTAACTTATTTATATTTTGAATGAAAGAATTCTTACCTTGTTGTATTTGTTTTTATTTTTGTGTGTACTAGGTATAATTTGTTTTGTGAAAGTTCTCAGATTTCTCTCAAATTTCCCCTCCAGACAAGATGCTGTTAACAACTACTGTGTGCTTTCTATACCAAGGCATCAGAAATCCTAGTATTTTATATTAATGTGGCTGGAGTAGACAAAACTAGTCCAAGGAACGTGACTATTGTTTTGAGCTCATGATGGGACACTTGAAAACTTACATAGACACACCTGTATCTCTTCCCAGCTTTATAGGCTAATCATATATATACACACCCATAGGTTTTTTTCCCCCTAGATTTTTTTTTTTTTTGGAGAGAGACACAGAGAAAGAGAGAGAGAGAGGGAGAGGGAGACAGATAGAGAGAGATGGGTGTGCCAGCAGCCTCTTAGCTGCTGTGAACGAAATCCAGATGTGTGTGCCCCCTTGTGGTTACATGTGGAATTGCGCCCCTTTGCATCTGGCTAAACATGGGACCTGGAGATTGGAACCGGCGTTCTTAGGCTTAGGAGGCAGGCGCCTTAACCACTAAGCCATCTCTCCAGCCCTCCCCCTAGATTTTAAGTAGAATTTGCTACATGTGTTTCATTGAACAAATACTGACCATTAGTCCACCATGTGTGGTCCTCGTTGCACTATGATGGTTAGGACATGTGAATAAAGCTTCATTAATATAAGAACTAAGATTGTTTCAGTGCTTCCTATGTTAAAATACACCCCAAATCAATCTTCTCAGAGTCCCTTGAAGTGCAGGTACTATAATTATTTCTACTTTATTGATGGAGAAATGAAGCTGAGACAGGGTAAGGAACCTTCTCAAGACTTCTGAACAAGTGGACACCAAGGCAGGGATTCCAGCGAGGACTTCTGAAGTGAGAGTCTGAGCTCTGAAGCCATCCTGAATCATAAGGACAGTGAGCTTCTACCATGGGTCTAGGGAGCTGTGGCATCCTTTATATAATGTTTTCACTTTTCTCCTGTGAACTTGAAGATGAGGTCTTTGGCTGAGTTGAGTGGGGCATTGGAGGTGATAGAGGTTGGTGCAGAATGAAAAAGCATTGGCAGAATGCTTGTAGAAGGAGAAGTAATGTGGAGATGGAGAAGTAGTGCCAGGCATTTCCAAAGAATCAGCTGAGGCTATGGACTGTGAGTCAGTGGACACCAGACTTACCAAGTAATGCGCAATGCTGCAGGAGACAATTTTTATTGATTAGAATTTGTTTCAACTGCTAGTAGTATGCATTCAAGATATTAGCATCTAGAAATAGAGATTTATTTTTCCCTTCTACAAAAGAAATCTGATGTACATAATGAATCATTACATGATATCTATATAGTCATCATTGACCCAGGCCTTTTCTGACTTCTTGGTCAACACTTCGTAGGCCATACTTTACAAACTCATAGTCAGAACATAACTATTATAGTACTGGCCATTATGTCCTCAGTCCAGATAGCCACAGGAGTAAAAGGAAGAAGAAGTAAAGGCTATCAACAACTGAATCATCTCTTTTTGAAGGTTTTCCCAGAAGTTCATCTGGGACTTTGTTTTTGTCTTTTTGGGTAGTGCTTAATGCAAGATTGTTTAGGGAAATGTATGTATGTATGTATGTATTGTTTATTTATTTTATTACTTACTTAACCCCAGCATATTGCCACCTGTCGCCCTGCTATTAAAGAAAAAAGAAAAGAAAACCAGATATGAAGTGAGAAACCTATGTTAGCAATGCTTTTCTCCTCATAAATCTTGTGTTGCGCATGAATATTTGTAAACCTTAGGTGAAAAATTAGGTAGCAAATAGGTACATTGTGTCTTTCTTTCTCCCACGCTTGGAATGTCAACACTCACTACTGTTTTCCACTTAGAGAAAATGTGTGGGAATGAGGTCTGATTTACAGAAAGAAAACAGGAACATGGCACAGCTTCTTTTTCCTTCCATGGGGGAATGTTTCATCATGTAGCATGCTTCAGGGTTTCCATTGTGTTCTAGAAATAGGAAAGCCAGAAATATATTTTTAAAATAGTGTTTGTTGCTGATTGTTTTGTGTATTAATTGGTTTGCTTCATACTTTCCAAAGAGAATTTCATAGTTTTTGGTTTTTCTTATAAACAGTTGGCTTCTAAATGAAATATAAAGCCGCTACAAGCCTTATGAAAAGATAAAGTAAAATAAATACTTTAGGAACAATCTGTTTCATACTAATAATGTTAAAGTCTATGTTCATGGAGGTTGCAGTCCCTTCTACTCCCTTTTCCTCAGGGACGTAGAGAAATTAACAGGGGTCCTCTGGCTCTTTTGCAGTGTTAAGTGATAGAAGGTAAAGAAGCCTTGAACCTTAAGATCCTGTGAAACGGAAACATTTGAAGAGGAGGAAGAAGTACCTTCTAGTCCTTAGAAATGGTTCTCAATTCCTGAAGGATGTTCCAATCTTTCTGAGTACTTTTAAACAGACTGGATGGAATTAAACTTTCTGATTTGTGTTGTTCAGTGGTTGATGTCTGGCCCTTGGTGTACAGATGGGAAGATTGGTGTAGTCAGTGGAGGGAGCACAGTGGTGGGGCCCTGAAGCTCCTGGGCTCTAAGATAAGAGACCTGGCAATGGGGACCTCAAGGTGGGGAGGTCACTTGGGAAACAGAAGTAAAGAACAAAAACATGGCATTGTTTGGGCCTCTGGTACCCCTGGGACTCTCAGATAACCCACTGGGGTTTTTCGTTCTTCTGTCTTGCTATTTTAGTTCTGAGGAGCCAGGAAGCAGGATCCCTGAGCAATCCCCTTCTTCAGCATTTTGAATGGACTTTTACATGGGACTTAAGATGGTTGGTGCAGGTAGGATTTATGGGAGTCCTTTTCCTTGTCTATTTTGCTGTCTCCCAGGATGGCATATCCTAGCATTTTCTTTGCTGTTACAAACAGTTTACTGAGCTGAGAGTCTTAAGTCATCATTATTTCCTCTAGGTAGGAAGTGATGTCTCAGGACAGCTTTCAAAGGCTAACAGATCACCTGTATTTAACGGTGACATTAGGGTGCCTCATGTTCCAGTAGTGTGACTTTCGTTTTCTGTCACTGAGATGCCAGTGTTCCCAAGCTGTGCTGTGGCACCTCCAATGAAATGGAAATGATAGGATGTGTCCTAGCCATTGTTAGAATTTTGTGGGAAGGGAGTCAGAGGAATCTTGCATGCTCTGTTCCTATGAATGGATCATACTGTTGCATTTCCATGGTTTGTTGCAAGGTAGAGGGATTGAAGAGGTAGAGAGTGGCCCTCTGAAAACAAGTGGGAGCTTAAGCAAGACCGCAGTGGTTCTCAGGGATGCCGAGAAGGCAGGGAGTCCAGAATACTCACATGTTGATGCTCAAGTAATAAAAAGATGGAAAGATGATGCTAACATTTTTAGGAAACCCTTTTGGAGTGTAGGCTTGATTAAGGCTGTTTATGTCTGCAGGCACCCAAAAGATGTATAATTTATGTACCTTTCTTCCTAGAATATGAAAATCCAGACTCAGCATGAACAGTGCTTGGTAGGCAATTCTTGACTAGACATCAAAGGTCTTGATTCTTGGGATTCTTCTGTCACTCCCTCCCTTTGTGGGACTTCTCAGGCAGGACAACCTGTCTTAGAAATTCTAAGAGTCCCTGTGCAGTGGGAGTGCCCTGTGGAGCTTTTGGGCATGAATTTGGTGTGTGTCCTGTCATTTGTGATTGTTGGTTTTGATAGAGAATAGGTATGGGTGTAATATAGTGATTGCCATTTTAATCAGATTGAAGGATGGGAACAGAGTGCAAAGGAGTAATGCAATTTATTGTATATTCCATAGTAGAAAAGAACATTTTGAATGATCTTATCATAAAAAGTATATGGAGGGCTAGAGAGATGGCTTAGCAGTTAAGGCGCCTGCCTCCTAAGCTTAAGAATGCCGGTTCCAATCTCCATTGGTTCCAATCTCCAGGTCTCACGTTTAGCCAGATGCAAAGTGATGCAAGGGCGCAATGCCACACTTGACCACAAGGGGGCGCACGCATCTGGATTTCATTCGCAGCAGCTGAGAGGCTGCTCTGGCGCCCATCTCTATCTGTCTTCCTCTCCCCTCTCTCTCTCTCTGTCTCTGTGTCTCTCTCTCCAAAAAAAAAAAAAAAAAATATGGACTGGAGAGAAGGCTTAGTGTCTAAGGCAATTGCCTGCAAAGCCTGAGGATCACGGTTCTACTCCCCACAGCCCATGTAAGGTAGATGCAGATGGTGGTGGCGCATGTGTCTGGAGTACGTTTGCAGTGGCTAGAGGCCCTGGCACACCCATTCTGTCTCTCTAGTAAAACAAATAAAAATATTTTTTTAAAAAAGGATAGATTTTGAGGTGAAAGATAGTCAATCACCCTCATTTTTTTCATTATATATATATTGTACATTGACACTCAGGGTAAACTGGTGATTCCAGATGAAACTTTGGTGGAAAAGAACTTGCTGGACAATTGACGGTTTTATGTCACAGGATAATCAAAGTGGAAATTTTGGTAGTTTAACTTTTCTTCTTACCTCATTGTAAAACTTTGAGAAGAATTCTATTGATTCAGAATAATTACAGATAACTATAGGGTACACACTGGTAGTTCTATGCATGTATGCAAATGTATTATGAGAAAATCATACTAAATGGAATATCTCTTGCCTCAAAATTTATCCTTGTTTTGTGGTAAAATCAAACTTCTTTTTATGTTAACCAACTTATTTTCTTATAGAACACTAGGCCAAATTCGTATTCACTGAAATTTTATACTCATCCCTATTATCCATATCCTAATTCTTGATAATCCTTTCATTTTATGACTCAATAGATTAATCATTGACACAAATGAATATATCCACCATGTAGTATTTATATGAATTTTCTTGATATACATAGAAAATGGTATCTCTTAGATTTATATTAAAAGTAATTTTTAAAATATTTCTAATTAATCTATATTTCTTATCAATATATATGAATGTCAAAAAAATAACATTCCAGATACAGTGGCACACACCTTTAATCCCAGCATGCGGGGATAGAGGCAGGAGGATCTCTGTCAAGGGAATACCGGATGAGTGCCAGTTCAGCCTGGGCTAGAGTGAGACCTTACCTCGTAAAACCCAACAACAACAACAACAATAATAATGTATTGTTATTGGACTGAGTAAAATTTGTAACGTTTAAAACTTTTTAAAAAATTTAATTAATTAATTTATCTGAGAGAGCAAGAGAGGGAAAGAAACACACACACACACACACACACACACACACACAGAATGGGCATGCCAGGGCCTCCATCCACCTCAAATGAGCTCTAGACACATGCACCACCTTGTGCATCTGGCTTACATGGGTCCTGGAGAATCAAACCAAGATCCTTTGGCTTTGCAGGCTAAGCCATCTCTCCAACCCAAATTTTGTAACATTTTTGCATCATATCTATAGTTCTTTTTATTTACTCAGCTTTCTATCCTACTTTACTGAATAGGATCACTATGCATGACGGCACATATTTTTCTGGCCTGTCTCATTGGAATAAGTATTTGATCTATCTGGGAAAAAATAAAATTATAAAAAATAATTACTTTATTTCTCTGGTGGTATTTCTCTGTTGTCATTGAGTTGCCTCTTTGTACATCATTAATAAGCCCACAAGAGTCTGTAATGTAAGCTGAAGTAAGGGAAAATGATGTAATGATAAGTACAACCAAGGATTTTAATCTAGTGAAGAAGATGGACTTGCAGAGAAAGAATATACAATTTGTGATTTTTTTGTTTTGGATCTGTTTGTTTTTCATTAAATTATAGTGAACCCATTCTATTCTATCAGCTATTAGCTCAACATTTGTGCATTTTTTTCATATGCATTTTAAGGTTAGCCCATGGCACTAAAGAAAATTTAAATGGTAAGATTCTGTGACCTTTATATTAGTTTATTCATGCAATTTATTTTTCATTTTGCATCCTTACAAATCATCTTTACTTTGTAGCTTTAATTATATTGTATTAAGTTTGGGAAAGGTTGCCAAATGAAAAATTCAAATTTGCATTTAATATTAATATTTCCTTTTATATCATCTGATTGCCACTTTTCATTGGGAGAGCTAACATGAGGAAGTAGGAGAATTTTTTTTTCTGCTTCAAAAGAATATTTACTTTTTGCTGATCCTTTTTTCAAAAAAAGAAAAAGTTATTTGGAAACAGTTTAATGTTCTAAAACTTACATTTGGAAGAATAAAGGAAAAGTAGAAAATAAAAGAAAATGCTATATGTTCTTTCATATGTGGATTCCACCTTAGAAGTTTTAGATTGCTAGGTAAGTTGGAGTGAAAGTCAGCTGTAGAGGCCAGGAAGCTAGAAAGAGGCCATGAGGGGGACAGAGGAGTGGGGGGCCGATAGTGGATGTGTAATTAGAGGGTGGAATCCTGGGGGTGGAGAGGTCTAAATGGGGTGAGGAAAGGGGGATGGAGGAGATGAAGAAGTGGGGGGAGAGTTAGCCAAAATTAAACTTGTTATGAATAATTTGTATGAAAGCACACATTTTTTGTTAGCTAATTAAAAACACATACAATGTTTAAAAAGAGAGAGAGAGAGTTTGGGCACAAGTATCCTGAAGGGATAGATAATGTTGTACCCAGAAGTAATAGGAAAAATCCCAGTGCCAGTGAATTGTTGCTTAGGGAGGCCTCTGAGTCACCCAAAACAGTGTAGACTATTGCCAGTGCTCTTGACCATCCACAAAAACTAGATGGTAAGATCCTATTGCTGAAGGCACCATGTACTTTTTAGGATACTGGAAAGTGAAGCTGGAACTGAACTGGTAGCTTTATCCTTGGTGGCTCGCTCTCCGAGTGCTGGAAAGTGCTATGCAGCCTGCTGAGGGAGAAAAATCATCAACAGCTTAGCCAGCAGGTGACATTGTGAGATACATAACTGAGCAGCCAGGCCTGCAAGATATACCTAGTGGTACAGGAGTGGCAAATCTGCTAAAAGGGTAACCAACTGCTTTCTGCATTTGAGGTCTGCTTCATAAGAGAGGAGTCATGCCTTGTACTGAAAAGCTAATCATAGACCTATGGCTGGAGAGGAAGGAAGCTACTGCTCATGTTTGGATCAATGTATATGTTGTGCCCATTTAAATTCCCTCTAAATATTTATGTTTATGCACATATGTTAGTGTTGTTCTTACTTTTGGTCAGTGAAGGTTCTTTTGACAGATGGTGGTGACTACTGGGGACACTTAAAATTTTATTAAAGTGCTGAGAAATAAATGACAGTTGAGGGCTCATCAGTAAATACAACGTCTCTATCGTGCCCTCTATGGCTCAGAGAACATGGCGGAAGAGGGAGTGGAAAGAATGTAAGAGAGAGGATGGGAAAGGAGCACTGTGGAGCACTGTTCTATACACAAAGTGGCTGATCTCACATTCATGACCTCACGGCAGCTTTCTCTACCTGCACAAGACCTTCACAATACCCGGCTCATCAACATGTAATCATGGATGAGGGAAAAGTATGAGGGGTGGGGGGGAGACATCAAAATACACAAGAGGGGATAGTAGGAAAGAAAAAGGGGCTGTGTGGAAGGGGATGAGAAAAGGGGACAGAAGAAAGAAATGAGGAGATTATGATCAAAATACAATTTACATGTATGAAAATTGTCACTAAAAAGTTTCTTTTTAAAGTCTACAGACATGGTTTAGTGGTTAAAAGCACTTGCTTACAAAGCCCGTCAGCCTGGGTTCAATTCCCTAATCCAACATAAAGGCAGATGCACAAAGTGGCACTTACATGTGGAACTCATTTGCAGCAGCAAGATACTCAGTGTGCCCATGCTTGCTCTATCTCTTCTCTTTCTTCCTCTCGCTTGTTCTCTCCATCTCTTTCTCTTTGTGCATCTCTCAAATAAATAAATAATTTTTTTTTCAAGGTAGGGTTTCACTCTAGTCCATGCTGACCTGGAATTCACTCTGTAGTCTTAGAGTGGCCTTGAACTCACAGCAATCCTTCTACCTCTGCCTACCAAACACTGGGATTAAAGGCATGCACCACCATGCCTGGCTTCAAATAAATAAACAAATTTTAAATGTTAAAGAGAAAGTGTATTGGTTAATATCATTGATTTGTGGGGTGTTTAATTTTATGCATCAACTTGCCCAAGTCACTGGATGCCCAGATATTTGTTAAGATATTATTCTGATGTTCTCTGATTAAATTAATATTCTAATCAGTAGGGTGAATAAAGCAGATTGCAGCCCCACTATAATAAAAACATGGACCCTCTCCCAAGTGAAAGAGAATTCTTCTTGTCTGACTGCCTATCTGTCAATTGGGACATCAGATTGTTTCTATGGTCTGGATCTGAAACATTGACTTCGCATGGACCTCCAGCCTGATAGCCTTTGAACTGTAGTGGCACCATTGGTCCTTATGGTTCTCTGGCCTATGAATCAAATGGAATTGAACCATCTGCTCACTTGAGGCTCCAGCTTGCCAGTTCTCCTTGCACATCTTGGGAGTTGTCAGACTCCACAATTCATTCTCTCTGTCTCTCTGTCTGCCTCTCTTCCTACCCCCCTCTGCCCTCTCTCTTTCTATTCCTCCTCACATGCACATATGTGGGTATGTACACTTCCACTCACAGCCTATTGTTTTATTTCTCTAGAGCACACATATTGATATAGTTGGATCAAGTAGTTTTGATTTTAAATATAAAGAGAAAAGTAATGGAATGTAATTATTTTCAAAACTACAAACACAAGATGGAACACTATATAAAATGACTTAATTTGTTCTGTTTAATGTTTTCTGGAATATCTGATTTAGAAAAAATGATTTTTAGGAAACAGGGGAGACTGAAATGGTATTTTTAAAGTGTTTCAAAGAATTCTGTAAACTTCTTTGATTGAAATTAATTTAACTCCCCCCTGGCACATTTTAGGTGCTGTGTAAATAATAATTAAAGTGAAGCAACAGACATAGCACATGATAAAAGAAAGTCATTTTTCCTTTCTTATCAGTTAATGCCATATTAATTTTAATATCATGAAGATGTGCCATTGTAAACTCTAGTTCACTGTTGATATGCATTGTGGCATAGGTTTTCCTTGAACAATTGGGACTAGGTCCTCTTTGATAAGAGCTTTGCTCTTTAGTTTTGCTCAGCTGCAGTTCATTCCCAGTGTAATGAAAATGCCTGTGCAATGTTGCCATGTCAGATAGATTGCATTTGCAATTAAATGTATTATGAAAGTATTGAGCTTATGGCTATTGGTTTTTGATTAAAATGACAATATGTGAGCATATCTTAAACTCTGACTATGCTGATAAAAGTATAGAGAAGCAAAAATCAGTACAGATAAATGAAGTACTTAAAAATATTCTTTATATATGAAGAATGTCATTCTAATACTTGGAATATTAGCCAATTTTTTTTTTTTTTGCTTCTGAGACAAAATAACAAAGTGAAGAATGGTTTCAGCAATGTATGTCCATCATGGCTGGTGAGGTGATATCAGAACAGAGGTGCACACATCATGGAGTGGGAGATAAGAGCATCAAGGACCAGGTCTAACCTTCAAAGGCGCACCCCTAGTGACCATTTCCTCCAGCTTGGATCCGTATCCTAATGTGTCTTTCATCTCTCATAATAGCTCCATCAGCTAGACCAGACTCTCAAAACATGAGCCTTCATTGTTAAATCATAACTAGTGGACTCTGCATTAAATTCAGTAAACTCTCCAAATGTGTTATAGATCAGAAGAAAGTAAACAATAAATTTGGAGCAATTATAATGAAAAGTATTTTTTAATCAAGCAAACAAAACAATGCATTCTGATTTATTTTTGAAGGATATATTTCTAGTGCCATATGATGTCTGCTTTGGGCTGAATAAAGTTCATGTGGTCAGTCCAATACTATACCATCAATCTCTTCTGAATACCAGGTCTCTAGGAAGATACTTGTCTCGGGATGTCAAGCCAAAGAGTACAGGACCAGTAGCTTGTTTTATCTTTCAGTATTATTTTTCCATAACAGATGCTTTAATTCTTGGATTTTCTTCACAATTTCCTCTGAAGATAGCTTCCTTAAAATTTTTGCAAGAAAAAAAGTTCAATACTCTTCTTGAATATTTTTAGGTTACCTGTTGGAATGTGAGAATTTGCAATAGTGGCAAATGCATTTCGCTAAAAAGAAAAAAAAAAGTAATGCTTCTGATAGCTTTCATTTGAAGTTTATTGTTTTTGTGAAAAACTTATTTTAATGTGAAAGGTACTTTACAGAGCACAACTGGCAGCTTCTGCAGGGCTGATAGAAGTCGAAGTACAGAGACTGTTGATGTACAAAATCACGACTTCCCAGGGGAGTTGAGCTCAACATGCCGAAACCTGATTAGATATAAACCGTGTGTGGGTAGAGGGGAGCAAGAACACAAGGTTCTTTCTCAGATGCTCCAAACAGGAACATGTCAGCCCTTCAGGAACTGCTGCTGCATTCTAGCCTGAGAGAAAGGATTCATATATACCTCTTGCTCTCGGTAGGGCCTACAGAATTTTGAAATTAAAGTTTTTTTTTTGGGGATGATTTGTTCAACTGCTATTTTTATTTTTATTTATTTATTTTTTAAAAATTATTTTTTTATTGACAACTTTTATACTTACATACAAAAAAAACCCCACCTGATATTTCCCTCCCCTCCCCCCATTCCACTTTAGAACTCCAATCTTGAATTTGAAATTTTCCTATAGAATTTTTCCTTGTTCTAGGCTTTCTCATAAAATCATTTTGTAGTTAAGGCAGAGGTGGGCACACCTAAAACTTGCAGACTCTGTGTTCTCTGTGTATACCATGGTGTTCAAACAGTCTCAGAGGTTTCTAACTCACTTGTACTTTTTTCCACAGAAGCTTGATCCAGCCCTCTCATGGACACTCAGAACCAGCTTTCTCTGTCTCGCCCTCAGTGGCTCACTGCATGCCTGGCCCATGCTCCTCACTCATTCAACTTGATCAGTGAGCTGTAGGAAACCTTCTTGAAAACCTTGTTGAAGGGTCAGGCTTGACTTCTTGCCAGCTCACTATAGAGCATAGACAATGTGGGCTCCACTCTGACTCACATTCAATACCTTTCTTCTTAGAATACCCCACATACCCCTCATGCGGGTGCTTCATAGTCAAGAGTTCTGTGCTGTCTTCTTCTCCTGTCTCAGTGACTAATGATGGGCAACAGTATCCATTCTGCAACACCGTCTGGTTCCCACCCACATCTCAAGACCGAGAACGCAGACTCTCTGCACCATTTCTACACTCTTTCCATCTCACTGTCCTTTGTCACAATCCACTTTTCTAATCTCCCTGGCAGCTTGTCTAGACAATTCCAGCTTCCATCTCCAGATGGCTTTGTGTAGGAAGCCATAGACTTTCCAACTACCACCCTAGGATGCTTGGTCATTATGCCTAGCTAATTCTCATAGAGTTCCTCATTATTATGCATTTGCCAAGTAAGTAAGCATTTTCAAAAAGAAAATGACAGCATTTTCCTTACACAGTAAGATTTTGGGGATGTTTAATGCCTTCAATGGTAGAAGCCTTGGAGTTTAGAAACATATTCCTTTAAGATCATGTAAGTTATGGGACACAAAACTGTGTCATCTTATGGTATAACTTATGTTTCATAAAATAGCAAAGCTTGTCTTTTTCTGAACTTGAATATGATTTTTTAATTTGGTTTTCAGATTATGTTTCCTTCATTTTTGTTTTTCTCCTGCAAAGGAGCATTAGAGTTTTACTCCAGATATCTGGTTCATGATCTTCAAACCTTTTTGTGCTCTATGAACTGCCAAAATCTCACCAGGGAAAGATTGACAGTGAAGTCCAATTCTGATGGCCAGAAATGGCCAAACCACCATGGTCATGGTGCTAGTAAAAGTTATGGCAATTTATAAATATATTAATATTTTATCACAATTATGATTAACACAACAAAACCAATGGTGATGGAAGTAAAATTTATTGAGTCATCTCCATAGTTAAAAAACCTATATATTCTATGTATTATAATTTGGAAAAAAATCAAATAGTATATTTTTATGTTTGCTTTTCAATAATACACTGACTTGCTTAATTAATTTTACCTGTGGAATAACATCTGGAAAGAGATTAACAATAAAATGTTATTTAGAGATGGGAGAGATGGCTTAGTGGTTAAGGTGTTTACCTACAAACCTTATGGACTCGAGTTTGATTCCCCACTTGCACATAAGGCCAGGTGTACAAGGTGCACATCCAGGCCCTGGTATGCCCATTCTCTCTCTCCCTCTCTCTCTCTAATATATAAAAAATAAAATAAAATATTATTTAGAAGAGTAACCATATACATACACACATACATACACAAATATATATATACAAAAATGTATTTTGTTTGGCCTCATGCAAAACATAAAATTTTAATGGACTATGACTTCATAATTCACATATTAATGAAATATTTTATAAATTTGCATAATAAAAATATATGGCATTCTGTTGTTTCTCATCACAATTTGGCTTTATTAAAAACAACTTGGTGGGCTGGAGAGAGGACTGTGGGCAAGAGCACATGTGCAAGCCCTTGGGCCAGAGACTGCCTGTGTGTGATCCCCAGGCCTGTTATCAAAAGCTGGGTGTGGCTGTACATGTCTGTAACCCCAGTACTGTGGGAGCAGAGATGGGAAAATTGCTGGGGCTTGCTGGTCAGCCAGTCTAACTGAAAATGGCAGCTCCAGGTTCAGCGAGAGATTTTGTCACAAAGAAATAAAAAGGAAGCTCAATAGAGGACACCTGCATTTTCTTCTGGCCTTCACAGATATGTACAAGGCACATAACACTTCACAAACACGTGCATGTGCCACATACAACACACCACAATACTGTATACATACTTATGCAAAGTGTTACATTTTGAGACTATTTTATATGTGAGCCTCATCTGTGAAACAGAGAAAATAAGAGGAAAAAGTCCTGATACTAGCCACCTAAATCAATGCAATAGCAAATGCCAGATCCAGAAGCTTTCAAAGCTATGCCCAGCTTGTTAACAAAAAGCTAGGTGGTAAATTTGGAAAACTTTATCTTCTATATTTTATAGGATCAGTATTATTATTTTCCAATCACTTTCATTTCAGATGGCTATCTTAATCAAATTAAAAGCAATTTTCTTCTTATAATTGGTTACTTATGTAGTGAGCAAGGCAGATAAAAGTTTAGAGATTAAAAAAGTCCTTAATTTTTATAGTATCATTCTATCCTATATACACTATTCTTCATTGGATAAATAAGGGTGACATTAATACTGACTTCATAGGGTGATTATAAGAATTTAATGATTTAACATGAGTATACTATGACATATGTATAATAAATCTTGGCTATATCATTTTTGAGCAGCTGTGATATCGAGGATGAAAAGGAATTATGTAGTAACAGTCTAGTTTTCAATATCAAATGCTATAAGTAGTGCAATATTTAAATGTCCTGTTATTTCAATTTATCTTACTATTAGAATTCTCATATTTATGACTTGATGGCCCCTGATATAATTGAATAGAAAAACATTTCTCTTTAGGCTGGAGATATTGAATTTCTATGTCCAGCTCCAAGAACCTGCTGATCTTGTCACATTATTGTCTTAATGAGCAGCTTAATATAAACTATGCCAAAGCTCTTGTTAATTTTGTTAATAACATAACCAAATCTCTCAACAATGATAAGCAGTTCCCTCCTCAAGCCTGTAACTCCTAGCTTTCTGGGAGCATTCTTTTTTTTTAAATTATTTTATTTATTTTTTTGGAGAGAGAGACAGAGAGGGAGAGGGAGACAGAGATGGGTGTGCCAGCAGTCTCTCAGCTGCTGTGAATGAAATCTAGATGCGTGCGCCCCCTTGTGGTCAAGTGCGGCATTGCGCCCTTGCATCACTTTGCATCTGGCTAAATGTGGGACCTGGAGATTAGAACCGGGTTCTTAGGCTTAGCAGGAAGGCGCCTTAACTGCTAAGCCATCTCTCCAGCCCATCTGGAAGCATTCTTTAAGCTTTGTTTCCCTTGTAAGATCTTTAACCAGTTAATGGTGCTGAAACCTGATGTTTCTCCAGAACAGTGCTGATATTTGTGTTTGCACTTTTGGTTTGGGTGGTAATACTTGCTTCTAGAATATTAAGGTTTATGACATTCCTGGTGGTGTTTTCAAAATTTTGTTCCATGAGACATTAGTCTCTTAAGATGCTCAAAGACACGGGGTCTTTGTAGTTAGCAAGTTTATTGTATGTTCTGTCCCTACTTTGGGAGCTAGACATTGCCTGTTAGCTAATCAAAGGCTCCAGGAAGTGAGACAATACACATGGAGGATCAACATTCTTCACTATAGCTTTTTGGAATTTCAAGCAAGTACTCCTTTCAGCTACTGGAGTAGATCCAAAGATGTTTCTTGAGGCCAGTTTGGAGCGTGGTGCCACAGAGGCTGACTGACTTGTGTGCCCACTCTTACCTAATTTTCAGCTTCTAAACAGAGTGTTAGGTTTGTGCTTTTGTGTTTTCTATGGGCAGTTCTTCCTTCAGATGTGAATAGAAGAGGCTACACTATAGGCTATTTAATTACATAAAATTAAGAGATAATATCGATCCATATGCTATGGCAGGCACAGCTGAGGAGAAAAATAGAGAAAATAGTAGCCATACCTTTTCTATTTAAGTGTTGCTTATACACCAGTGGCTCATGAAAGAACTACATTCTTTTCCTTATTCAGGATAGTGCCCAATAACATACCTTCAAGCTGAAGACATTTTAAATTTGTTATTGAAGGTCTCAACAGTATGTCACCTAATTAGGATTGTTTTTAGTTTTCTATTACATATTTTGGTGAAGACATGGTATTGCTAAATGTGCCTTGTTAAAATTTCTTTGATTAGTACTTCTTGATGAATTCTGTTTGGAACTTAGTAGTAAAATGTTTGTTTTTATTTTTTCTTAAAGAACATGAATATTTTATCAGGTGAATCAAATATAATTAACTATCCTTTCATGTTTTCCTTTAAGTCTAGGCTGCCTGGAAGATCAAAGTCAAATTTAATACACATCATAGTAATGTCTGTGCTCCCTTCTTACAGAATAGGCTTACATATTACTTTCATTCCCTTGGAAACAGGTGGTACTTAAATGTTATGCTAAATCTAAAATATGTTCCTTATGCAAAGCCTGTATTCAGAAAATTCATCTTGAAGCCATTTGAAATAATTTTTTTCATAGAAATAAAATTATATATGTGCTGTGTGCTCATTTTTACACTGGGCTTCACAGCTTCTCAATCCATTGTGTGGCTGAATTCTTGTGAATAAAATCATGGCTAAAATATTCAAATATTTTATAAAATTAGATATGCAAAGCATTTTAGAATATTGTTGACATGTAACAGTTTCCTATCAATTTTAGTATTTAAAAGTAAAATAATAAAATTTAATAAAATGTAGGTGATGACAATAAAATACAGCAATGAAGATATTACTTTTTAAAATTGGATTGATTCTCTCTTGCCCTCCCTCTTCCTCTCTCTCCCAAATAAATAGATAAATAAAATTAAAAATAGGTTGATTCCCTTTCTTCCATCTAGGGTATGCTGAAGAGCAGGCTTATTCTAGGGGTACAGTTATCAGATGTTTGTGACTGACTTTGTGGATAGATGGGAGTGATAGCACAAGGTATTTACCCCCATCTTGCATAGAGCACTGTGAATATGGAAGAACACATGGAGCATGTCCTGTATTATAATATCAATAAACTGTTTTTATGTGCACTCTTGTATGTTTTTGTCTGCCTTCTAGATTTTCATTCATTTTCATTCACTTTTGAGTGGTACTATTGAAGAAAAATGAGTTTTAATGGTTTGTGGTCACATTTTATTATATCTCATTTCATTGGCATATTTTTTTTTCTTGATTCTAGGATAATTGATCCAGGACTGAATGTACAGTTATACCCAGTAAAGTTCTCACACAGGATGAGGTTGATTTCCTCAGGCCTCCTTTCTCAATAATTTCTCTTTCTTTTGGTTTTGTGAAACCATAGTACCATGATATAAGTGAAGGTGTATGTCTGTAGAATAGAATGCTTAGATAAAGACATGATGACTGGATTTAGGTCTTAAAAGACCATCATGTGTAAAAGGTTAATGGACCTACTCTCTGTACTCTCAGCATTCGAACTAGATCCAGTGGGTGGAATCCTGCTAGCATAGATAAATAAAAGTGTGAAAACTAGAGCTAGCAACTGTGGAGCTTCTCACTGTTGGACATGTTTGAACAGAATTCAAAGCCAGACTCCAGATGTGAAAGCATCTATAGGACATCAAAGTTCCCTTTGCTCCTTGTTCTGGTACCTGATACCACTGGCTCATGTTTTGTGTGGTAGTTTGAAAAGATGGCCCCCAATATATTCAGTGTTTTATTAATTTGTTGTTTGCATCTGCAGCCACCTGGCTCAGGCAATGTCACTGGGTAGATCTTAGGGTCCAGCCCTAAGGTGTGGTGGTGGGTTTGAGATTTCAGTCTAAAGATATGCAAAGTGTGCCTAGCTGGAGTTCCTGAGGTGTGCTGTGCTGTGTGACTTCTGGCTTTTGGTTTTGCTCTCTGTGTTTGGTCCTGTGAAGGCAGGGCAGTTTCTTCTACCATTATGGAACTTCCCCTGGATCTATAAGCTTCAATAAATCCCTTCCTCCGTAACTGTGCCTGGTCTGGAACTTCATCTCAGCAAACCTGAACCTGTCTGCTACATCAGCCTCTCCATCTCCAGGAAGAACTCCTGAGGCCAGCAACTGTGTTTTCCTGATATTTGAATCTTTATCTCTTCGTGGTGCTTATTTGTGGAAGGGGTGAAGCCATGACTGCAGTTGTAATAGTGAGAGAGAATGAATGGGCACGCCAGGGCCTCTAGCCACTGCAAATGAACTTCAGATGTATGCACCACCTTGTGCATCTGGTTTACATGGGTAATGGAAAATTGAACCTGGGTCCTTAGGCTTCGCAGGCAAGCATCTTAACTGCTAAGCCATTTTGCCAGGCCTGGTTTTAACCTTTTGTTTCTTACATTGTCTATATAAAGTCTTTCACTGAGTTCTGATATGACAAAGAAAACAAAGAAGCATCTGGGGTTAAGAGAAACTCCAAGGCTAAGACTTTCCTACTTTGTCCTTGACACATCTCTGAGGAACCTCAAGAGACTGTCTCATTATCACTGAACCAAAGTTTATCTTAGAAAGTTTTAGCTTGCTTTTTTGCTTTATATTGATTGTATTGGTTTGCCACATAATCCAGGCTGGTTTCTTACCCTAATCTCTCAAGTGCTGGGCCTAGAAATGTGCACAGCCATGCCCAGAATTTACTTATTTATTGATTAATAATTTTTTTTAAATTACTTTATTTGTGAAAGAGGAAAGAGAGAGATACAGAGTCTGGGTGAACCAAGGCCTCCTGCCACTGTAAACAGTCTCCAGACATATGTGCCACTCTGTGCATCTGGCTTTATGTGGGTAGTGGGAAATTGAATCCAGGCTTTCAGACTTTACAAACAAATAAACAAGTGTCCTTAACTTTTATTTATTTTATTGTATTTATTTATTTGAGAGAGAGAGAGAGGCAGATGAAGAGAAAGAGAGGGAGGGAAGGAGGGAAGGAGGGAGGGAGAGAATGGGCACACTAGGGCCTCTAGCCACTGCAAACAAACTCCAGATGCATGCATCACCTTGTGCATTTGATTTATGTGGATATTGGGTAATTGAACCTGGGTCCTTAGGCTTTGCAGGCAAGTGCCTAACCACCAAGCCATCTCTCCAGCCCAGCCTTTAACTTTTGAGTCACCTCTCAAGCTTGATTTCTAATTTTTGATTTATCATTTTCTGATTTTCAGATTTTTTAAAGTTTGTTTTAAAATTACTCCCTATGGGGGTTGAAGAGATGGCTCAGTCATTTAAAGTTCTTGTTGTGCAAACCTGGTGACCAGAGTTTGGATCCCTATGTAAAACCAGACACAAGTGACCTACACACCTGTAACCCGAATGCACCTATAGGAATAGCAGGCAGAGTCAGGAGAATCCCTAGGCCTGGTCAATTTTCCCACTGCTGAAAAGAAAAAAGGAGAGCTTGTGTTAAATAAGGTGGAAAGAAAGGGCCACATTAAAGTTGTCCTTTGACCTCCAAATGTGCCCCATGACATGCACACATATGAACACACACAAACACACATGTACATTTTCTCTTGTCCTCAGGATATTTTGTGAGGCTCAAGACAGATGCTAAATAGAAGGCACTTGTGTTGACCCTCAGACCAAATTTTACAAATTTATAAAGGATGTGACTGGTATAGTCTTCAGGCATTGCTTAACCAGTTTTGCTTCAGTGGTAATATCATAGCTTTAGGGTTCTGGCACCTGGCCCTTACTGTGGATAAACAGGGAACTTTGCAAACTTATGGCTATTTCTTACATAAGAAAGTACATTATGTAAAACCCAGGATCACAAAGCAAAGAGTAACCCCAACCCTACAGATGGAAATAAAGGTCTAAATGACCCTCAGTAAGTATTGTTCATTTTCTGCTCATAGGGAGAGAGTGAAGGCTGGGGCCTAATGCTAGTGAAGGTCTCTGTCAGAATGCATACCAGAAAGACGGAGGAAAGGAGAACATATGTGACAGAAACAGGGATATTCATCATTCAGGTGTTTCTGTGCCTGGAATGTGTGTACTATCTGCATAGTCATCCTAGTTAAATTAACAGTGAACTCCAACTTCACCTGTTAGAAGGAAATTTTAATTAAATGTAGTGACCAAAGATAGAAGAGATAGAAGAACATTGTATGTTTGGCTACAGGAAGATAAGGCATTGAAATTGTATGGATCAGAATGTTTTGGAAGCTATTATGGAAGTTTTTTTATTGCATTTTGGGAGATTTATATTATTAAGGAAATAGCAAGAGGCTATTTTATTTTGTTTAATCAGTTAGCTGGAGATGACATTTTAGATACATTATAAGAGAAATAGTTTGAGTAAAGACATGGTATCTTTTTAGACAATATTTAGTATAAAATAGTCTGGTTAAAAAGAAAGGTAAAGTAGAGGAGGGTTGAAAGTGTAGGAAAGAACCAAAAGTAGTTTTACAACAATCACTGTAAACCTTTCTCCCCTCACACTGCCTCTTCTTCCTTCAGATCAGCTTTAATATAATCACTTGGATGTCTGAAAGAAGTATTTATTAAGCACTCTGTAAATCCTAATTGGAAGTAAGTTGCAAGGAAATGGAAGAGTAGACTGTGGAGACCTAACTTTGGCGGCTAGCAACAAGGTTAGGGAAGAAAAGAGCTTTAAACTGACCGTGTGAGGTGATGATAACAATGTCCTGGTTAAAATGTTCTATAAAGAGGTTTTGGGTAGAAACGATTTTGCATATGGAATGATTTTCAAAGTCCTTATCAGTCTGAAACAGATGAATAACCTATTTGTCTGAATCATCCTGAATTTAGTATTCAGCTCCAGGTTTCTGCTTCACCTCCACCTCCCAGTCTCTCAGCACCTGACCCACACATCTTCTTCACAGAGAGCATTAGAAGGTTGTGGTTATTGGTGTTAAAGAGGCAATATGACATGTAGGTGAGAGAAGAACCAGGAACTCTCTTGTCCCTAGCAGCTATTGCATTATAATATAATAACAAAGAAAGTGAATGATAATAGAACACAGAGAAGGGATGAAATAAAGTATCAAAATCATAAAGCCAAGTAGATAGAAAAATATAAAAGTAAGTCAATAAAAGGTCATAACAAAAACAAAGTAGGGAAATAATAATAAAAAATAAGAGCCTAAGAAGACTGTGCTAAAAGGGAAGATAGAGGTGGTTAGTGCTGGTGAAGTAAGGTGTGAACAACACATGAGGAGCAGTGACTGTCTGAGACAGTCCCCATGGCCCTGCAAGCTGCCCTGGATCCTTGGCAGCCTCCTGGTTGTTTTCAGGGATACATTTGAAGATGTCCTGTCTTCAGGCAGACAACTTGCATTGAATTCTCACAGACCTTTAGAGAAGACATTTTCTTCTTCTTTTAAAATTTTTTTATTATTTTATTCATTTTTGGAGAGAGACACAGAGACAGACAGACAGAAAGGGAGAGGGAGACAGATAGAGATGGGCACACTAGCAGTCTCTCAGCTGCTGTGAACGAAATCCAGATGTGTGCACCCCCTTGTGGCCAAGTGCAGCATTGCGCCCTTGCAACACTGCATCTGGCTAAACATGGGACCTGGAGATTGGAACCGGGTTCTTAGGCTTAGCAGGCAGGCGCCTTAACCACTAAACCATCTCTCCAGCCCTAGGGAAGACATTCATGGCTGAGTATTACTGCAGTTCCTGTTGTTGTCAGAGGATGATTGCAGATCTGCATACCTCTGCACACCTTACTTCCTCTAGGCCTAGGAACTTAGTGTCTTTCATCAAAATTGTTCATCTCACTTTTTTACTTCATGCACAAACTCTGAAAGGGTCTCTTCCTTCCATGCATAGCAATGAATTTCAGTTCACATTTTTACCTCATTGTTTTTTTTTTGTTTGTTTGTTTGTTTGGTTTTGTTTTTGCTTTTCAAGGTAGGGTCTCATTTTGGCCCAGGCTGACCTGGAGTTTGCTATGTAGTCTCAGAGTGGCCTTGAACTTTCAGTGATCCTCCTACCTCTGCCTCCAGAGTGCTGGGATTAAAGGCGTGTGCCACCACGCCCGGCCCTACCTCATTGTTCTAAAACATATTCACCCCTAATGCTGTTCTGAAACAACCACGCTCCCTCATGGAGGTCACTGTTGCCACCCATGTCGAGTTGCTTTTGGCATTGATTGTGTCACTTCCCAGTGGGAGGGAGCACCTCCTTTCTGATTCCTGTGACTAGATGTTTTCTCCCGGAGCTCTCATTGTTCTCTGGCTTGGCTGGCTTCAGATCTTCCTGGACTTCTAGTCAGTCCACTAAGTCCTCCATGCCCATCTTCTCTCTCGTTGCCAAACTCTGCTTTGCTGACGGTTTCCTGTCTCTTGTACTTGGGAATAAGTCAAAAATATCACCAGTATTGTGTTTTCATTCACGCTAAGAACATTTGGAAGTGTTATCCTCACATTTGGTTCCTTTGTGAGATAACATAAAGTAATACTGAAATCAGGAGCTATGTTCTTGCATGCAGAAGGCACAGGCAGGAAGACCTTGGGTTGAGGCTATCCTAGGCTACACAGTGAGACCCTGTCTCAAAAGACTACAGTCTTGGTAGGCAGCTCATTGGCAAAGTGCTTGCTTTGGGTTCAAAGAAATATGAGCCATTAAAATAAGTGTTAAGAAGTTTTTGTAATCTCCATAATGCTAAACTTTTGGGGTAGGGTGAAAGAATTCTCACTTTTTTCAAAAACATTTTTCTACTTTTGGTATCCCAGGTTGGCAGATAGTATAGTCTTCATCTTGTGGGTAATTCTGTACTCTTTCTTCTTACTATGCATCTCCAGTCCCGTCTACACTGTATTCTCAGGATGATATGACTGGTGTTTAATCCAGCCACTTCTCCCCAAGTCAGAAAATGAGTGGAACTGCTTGCTCTGCAGTTGACACAGGAACTTGTCATTTTTCTACTCGTATTTGATACTTTTTTTGTTCTCTTTTGAAGTTTCTCATCTTATGTACATCTGGCAGTTTCCCTCTTCCCAATCACCTTAATTCTCTCTTCTTCATATCACTTCTTCTATCAGATGTTCCAGGGATACAGCAGTTGATAGTGGACTGTGACAAGAACCTCTGACTTGGGACCTATGCAGTTGCTGCTTCCCTCCCTGGAGTACTCCTCTTCCTCCCTCCACCAGACTAACCTGGGACATCACTCAAATATCAGCTTACTGCTGGATGAGATTAAAGAGATGATTGTAAGATCCTGGACTGAATCCTGCATTAGAATAAGGACATTAGTTGACATAAATAAGTGTGTAGCTTAATGAATAAAATTACACCAAGGTAAATTTCTTTTGATAATTGTTGTAAAGATTGTGTAAGGTACTGACATTGAACAAGCTGAGCCAGATGTTATAGAGGGATCTTTTGTACAATTCTTGGTACTTTTCTCAATGACTAAAACTACTTCAAAATACAGGGTTGAAAAGAAAAGTCAATTAGGAACTTCTATATACAGAGAATAAGTCTTAAAATTTAGATTCCTAGTCCCTAAAAGTGCCCAGCCTAATAGGTGTTCAATAAACAGCAAATTAATTTGTCCTTGTTTGTTCCCACTTTGGTTATTTGCAGTCTGTGTTGTCTCCTTTCCCTTCCTGCCTTGCTTAGCAACAGCCTGGCTCCTCCAGGGAGGACCTGGTCCCAGTGTGCGTGTGCTTGAGAGGCCACCGTCCTGCATTTCAGAAGCAGTGACACTGTGTCATATGCACTCTGTGTGTTGGAAATTTGTTTTCATCAGGACTGAGTGTAGAAAAGCAGAAATGTACTAAAGAAAAATGCACTAAAATAAGTACAAGATATCTGTCTACCTTAATGTTAAATATACACATCTTACCTTTGAATTTAAAGATTTTATTTATATTTACCAAGATATTATAGCAAGATTCCAAATTGAGTATCATTTCTATTTTTTTTGCACAAATGAATATAGTTTTACACATTGAGAGCTGAATACATTCTCACTAAAAACATCACATCTCATAATTTGTTCATAAAATGCACCTCTAAAATATTCAAACAGATACAAGGATGTATTTATCTTAATACATTATCATGGCAATCTAAAACATTATGGTCTTTCATAAGAAAGCATGTTAAAACGTTCAAAAATAAGTCTTAAACTTCAGAAACTCTTGTCATGGGCATGTCACTTTAAAATAATTTTATAATACAACGTATAAAAGAGCTATTATACGACCTTCTAATCAGTTGAGATTTAAGGAATGTTTTCTAAAGGTTGAATCCTTCATAGGGATTTATGGTCACTGTGCACTTATTCTCCTGTGGCTCATAAAACCCTTAATTTGTAATTATTTCCTATTGAAAACACATAGTTTTCATTTCAATCCTACTTGAGCTGTCATTTGCTCCAATAAGCCATGTTCTTAACATCAGAGTTAAGGTTGTTTTAGCAAAGAAATCCCTTCTTGTGGGTTGTCTGTTTTCTTGGGGTCCATCCCTAGAGATTGCTGCTGTGCACAGCTTCCTCCCCATGAATCTCTGTGTCATCTGGGGGCTTTGTGTCCTGGCACTTACTAGTCACAAACACCAGCATCCACATGTGGAAGCTCCACCGAGCTTGGAGCAGTGGTTCATTTCTATAGGGAACAATTTTCTCAGTGCACAGAGAGGAAGGAGGAGCCTGGCGATGCTTTGTTGTTTTAGTATAAAATAATGTAACTGGGTGGAAAAATGTCAAAGAAAATGTCAAATAGTTTTACTACTGAACATATTTAGCAAGCACCTGAAAGCATTACAAATGGTTTTGCAGGGCCAAGAAGTGAAAAGACTATAACATAAGCTGTATCTAAGGTCTTCTTTCTCTTTTTAAGTTAAATACAAAAATAATAATTCTTTATTTTAAAGAGAACGAGAGAGATAGTGGGGCTGGGGGAGAATTGGTGCCACAGGGCCTTAGCCACTGCAGTCAAATTCCAGACACTTCCATCATGTGGTCATGTGTGAACTTGTGCTTGCTTCACCTTTGTGTGTCTGGCTTATGTGGGATCTGGAGAATCAAACATGGGTCCTTAGGTTTTGCAGTCAAGTGCCTTAACTGTTAAGCCATCTCTCCAGCCTTTTTTTCTCTTAAAGCATTTTTAAATTGTTTATTTGAGAGAAAGAGAAGGAAGAGAGAGAGAAATAGAGGCACAGAGGCAGAGAGAGAATGAGAGTATATGTGGGTGCACCAGGGCCACTTGTTGCTGCAAACAAGCTCTCCAGACACATGTGCCACTTTGTACATCTGGTGTTACATGAGTGCTTGGGAATCAAACCCAACCTGGCAGGCTTTGTAAGCAAGTACCTTTAACTACTGAGCCATCTCTTCAGCCCTAGGACTCCTTTCTTCAGCATACTGCAGAACTGGCCTGTCTCCTAAACTCTCTGTTGCTTTCTTATTAAAACAGTAAACAAAAATATAACCTTATATTTTTAAAAAAGTTTTTGTATTTAAAAGGATAAGGCTAAATAAAGAATTAAGTGTATGGAAAATCCTTACTTACATTCATATTTAAGCATAATTCAGAATGTCAATGCTGGGCATTTCAAGTCAGTTTCTTACTTTCATTGTTTTAATTCACAATTGAATTACCCAGTTCTGAGAGCTGAGATTTTCTACAGGTGATCCTTGCTTCTTGGCCTGACTAATCAGTGTTTCCATGGCTTCCATGTCGCCATGCTCTTTTATGCAATGACTGCAAACAGGAAGGCTGTTCTGGAACACTCAAGTGAGCATTGCTGCTCCCTTCAAGTTGGTGTCACTGCACAAATTCAAATGCTGCTCAGGGGAGCAGTGCAGCACCGCCATATAGTAGTCTGAAATATTTGCTCAATAACTGATGTGCAAACATCTGGGCTATTGAAAGGTTGTAGATAGCCCTACTAAGACGATCTTACAGTGCCCTCTAGCCTATAAAGCAGGAAGAAATGTTTTCCCTTCCTGCTGCTCATTTTGAAATACACGTTGTTCCATTAGTTATATAAAGAGCATTAATCTTTCATTGAAACTCCCTAAAGTGCTTTTTCTTATATGGGACATGTTGCTTTCTTAAGTTGGTACCTTTCTAAAGAAGAAATATCCTGTATCTCCCAAGTGTCACCAGATGCAGAACTCCTGCACTGCTCGGTCAGAGGTGATGTTGGTAACACCTTGTGCTTGCAAGAAGGTAAAGAAAAGGAAAAAGCAAAAACAAAAACAAACAAACAAAAAAACAAAAATCAAAAAACCCTGTAGACCTGAGCCTTTTTGGTGATGATGATTCAATTTCAGTAAATAGATTTTAAAAATATTCTATTTATTCATAAATGGGGGAGGGGTGAGAGTAAAGTAGAAAATGGGCACATCAGGGCCTCTATTCATTGCCAATGAACTCCAGATGCATGAACCACTTTGTGCATGTTACTTATGCACAAAGGGTCCTGGGGAATCGAACACAAATGCACAAAGGGTCCTGGGTCGTTAGACACTGCAGGCAAGTATCTTAACCTCTGAGCCATCTCTCCAGCCCCAGTTTCTTCCTTATCTCCCCTTCAGAGAGAAGCCTTGAAAAATAAAAAAATCTAACACTAGGGATTTGACTAAACAAAACCAATCCTCTTCCCTCCCAGTTTGTTTGAATGTAAAGGACTTTAACTTTATTTATACTCTACCAATTCTAGGAGTGAATATAGACAGTGTGCTATTATGTCATAAATAATCTTAGACTTTGTCTCAGAAGTTTCATCTTCCCTGATGATGGAAAATACTTAATGGAAAAAGGCAATCCTGAAATACTGGAGTACATAAACTAGCTTTAAAACATACTACAACACATTTATACTCTGCTGTAAAGTACTACAATGAATAATTAAAACAAAAATCGTACTGTCAGAATAAATGATCACCACGCATTGCACTGTAGTGCTGTGACTTTTTTCCATGTTTTGTCGCTTGTTGATTTGCATAGTGTGGTAATAGGCAATGAATGAAGCCTCAGTCATTAAATGTGAATGAACAAATTAGTGTTTTTATAAATATTTTTGTTCTTATTTCAGAATTGGACTATTTACTTCTGTGTCCTCTTTCATTTATTCTAAGAAAAAAGTATCTGTAGTAATAAATTTGAACATGATGTCAGAAATCTATGATTTGAAAATAAAATTTAGCCATTAATCTTTTATATAGACATGAAGCTTTCCCTAGTGCTCTATTCTGAGCCCTAGAGAAACGAAAATATCTGACAGGGCATGTATCTTCATTGTTACATAATTTAAAAGCAGTAACAATAATGTACATTTAGGAGCTTTATATTTTATTTTGTAATATAATCTCTTAGAAAAATCATACCAGTGTTTCTCTATTATTTCTAAATTAATTTTCTCAAAAGACTGTCATGTCCTGTACTAGGCCATTGGTGCAGACGTTTCGAGTTCATTTTCATGTTTTTCCTGATCTTTTTTTAATGTTTTATTTATTATGTATTTGAAAACAGAGAGAGGGGAAGAGGACGGTGGGAGAGAGGAGGGGGAATGGGTATGCCAGGGCTTGTGGCCACTGCAAACAAACTCCAGATGCATATGCCACTTTGTGCATGTCTTTATATGAGTACTGGGGAATTGAACCCAGGCCATAAGGCTTTGCAAGCAAGTGCCTTTAACCACTGAGCAATCTCCCATACCTTGGATCACTTATCAATGATCCAAAATTTAGGACTAATTTATGACTTCAACTTTAAGCCAATGAATGAATGGAAACAGAAGTGTTCATAAGTTGTCTTCTCATTAGAACTGGGCAAAGGACTGGGCATAGGATGATAATAGCTAGGGGGTGATCAAAGTTTCTTAATTTTTTTTTTGTAGTTCTTTTGAGGTAGGGTCTCACTCTAGCCCAGGCTGACCTGGAACTCACCATGTAGTCTCATGGTGGCCTTGAACTCACAGTGATCCTCCTACCTCTGCCTCCTGAGTCTGGGATTAAAGATGTGTACCACCATGCCTGGCTTAATTTTTAGAAATTAATTAATTAATATATTTATTTGAGAGAGAGTGAGAGAGAGAAAGAGGCAGATAGAGAATGGGTGCACCAGGACCTGTAGCCACTGCAGTTGAAATCCAGATGCATGTGCCACCTTGTGCATCTGGCTTTATGTGGGTGCTTAGGAATCAAACTTGGACCCTTAGGCTCTGCAGGCAAATGCCTTAATCACTGAGCCATTTCTCCAGCCTGAGATCAAATTTTTGAGGCTGGTGGTATTCGTGTATCCCTGCTCATTCCAGAATCTTTTCTGGAAATCATCCCTCAGGCCAGGTGTTTCCTGCAGAACTGTGCCTAATGTTACATTGAGAAGGAACACAAGTTTATATCTATCTATATTGTTACTCATATTCTCATACAATACTACAGTTTTATTGCTATGGCCAATTATGAAAAATATGTAAACCTGACTTTAAAACATTTAGAGTCAAAAGGAAAGATGGTGTATGGAGATGAGAAAGATGCTAACATTTGTTGAATACCTAGTAACTACCACTAGGAACTTGATATGTAGTGTCTCATCAAATACCCACATCATTATACAGAAGTTACGTGTGAAAAATAGTAACCGTCTTCCTAGCCATACCCTTACCTAGTGAGTCTTGGATCCTCAATTCACAGCTAGGTATTTATGGCTCCAGAGTTCATTTTTTTCTGCATGCGCACATGTGCGTACACACACACACACACACACACACACACACACACACACACACACACATATGCTGGACATATATGCTGAGGACTTTGTCAGAGAGAAATATAAATTTTGTTATTGTTTTAAAATTTATTTATTTGTTTATTTACCAGAGAGAGAAAAACAGGGAGAGAAAGGGTGGGAGAGAGAGAGAATGGGTGTGCCAGGGCCTCTAGTCACAGCAAAAGAACTCCAAATGAGTGTGCCACCTTGTGCATATGGCTTATGTGGGTGCTGGAGAATTGAAAGTGCCTTAACTGCTAAACCATCTCTTTAGTCCTGTTGTTGTTTTTGAATACATTACAGCTTTGAGAAAGTGATGGTCTCTAAGCATTACAATGCAGTGTGAAACTCTAAATAGGCTATTCATTCATTGCTGTGAGCAATAAGGCAGAAAGGAAACAAGAAGATCAAGTCTTCACCCTTCCTCTTGCTCCCTGTCCCTTGCCTGGTGTCAGGTTTTCCTTGGAACAGAAACAATACTTGAATCTGTGTTTTAGGCATCATTTAGAAGGATAATATTTCCCAGGTGAAGAGTGTATCTTGGCCTGTCCGGGGAGGTTATAACTAAATGACTTAAGAGAGGGGAGTTTATAAAGAAAGTGGTTTAGTTAGCTCTGTAGGTTCTGTAGGTCGGAGGGCACAGAAATTATATTTGCTTGGCTTCTGGTGAGGTTATGTGTTGTTCCATCCAGGAAAGGACAATGGAAGTGCATGTGAGTGCATGCATAGAGACCACATGGCAAGAGAAGAGAGATAGTGAGGGGGGCGGAGAAGCCAGGGAAGCTAAACTCAAGTAGTCATAGCCAGCAGTAGTTAAGTCATTCTCATTATGTATTAATTAGCTTTATTTCATCGTGGGGGAAAATCGACATAAACAACATTAAAGGAAGAACAGTTTATTTGGGTTCACAGTTTCAGAGGTATCAGCCCATGGTCAGTTTGCTCCATTGTTTTGTGAACTGTGAGGAATCAGGACATCCTAGTGGCAGTACATAGTTGAATGAATTTGCTTACCATATAGTGGCAGGAAGCAAAGAGGGAGCAAGGAAGAGACTGGGTCCCCAATAACTCCTTCAAAGGCATGCACCAGTGACATTACTAACTTCCACTAAGCTCCTCCTCTTAAAATATACACACCATATCTCAATTGTGCTTGCTATAGTCAGGTAGCCAAGCCTTCTATACAGGAGCCTTTGGAGAACTTTTAAGATCAAACCCTAACATATAGGAACTCTATTAATTCCTGAGAATGGAGTCCTCATGACCTCTTCAGGGGTCCCACTATCTCTCAGCACCTTTGCATCAGTGACCAAGACTCAGCAGTCATTTTGATGAGTACAAACCACACCCAGCCTTAGCAGAGTCCCAGTCCCTGACTATGAAATCAATCTAGGATTATGAAGGTTAGAATACATCCCAGACTGTCTGAGTTAACCTTGCATTCAAAGGCTTTTATTCTAAAAAGTTCAACCTCCCTAGCCCTCTGAGAAATGCAAATCAAAACTGTATCGAGATTCCAGCTCACCCCAATCCAAATGGCAGTCACCAAGCAAACAAATCACAGCAAATGCTAGCGAGGTGGCCAGTAAATGGAATCCTCAGGCCGCTGCTGGTGAGCATGTAAGCTAGTCTAGCCACTGTTGAAAACAGCATGGAGGTTCCTCCAATGTTAAAAATAGGCTGACAGTATGACTCAGCTATACTGCTTCCCATATTTACCCAAAAGACTTCAAGTCATTATCATAAAGGCAAGCTAAAATACGTACCGAAGGCTGGAGAAATGGCTCAGCAGTTAAGGCACTTGCCTGCGAAGCTGAAGGTCCCAGATTTAGTCCTCCATACCCACATAAGACAGATGGACAAAGTGGTGCATGTGCATGTGTCTGGACTTGCTTTGCAGTGGCTAGAGGCCCTGGTGCTCCCATTCTCTCTGTTTTTCTTCTCTTTCTGCTTGGAAAAATATATATATTAAAAAAAAGAATACTCACTTTCAAGAAATGCTTCCCAATATGGACTCTAATAACCTCTTATCTTCCAACTTATGTCTTCTGTGAGAGAGAACATTGTTCAGTGTCCTCCTTAGTAACAGCTCTTTAACTGTTGTTAGATCATTTCCAGTCCAGACTCAACGCATCTAACTGCTTTAGTTGTTCATTGAGGGGCTGATTTCCAACCTAGCAGTAATGGCTTTTTACTCCTCTAGAGTGCTTCCAAATTCCATCCACTAGTAGTATTAACATGACATGAAGACGCTACACTATATAAAGCTGAAATTACCCCCTCCCAGTTTTTTTTTTTTTAATTTATGAAAGAGAGTGAGAGACTGAAAATAAGAGGGTTAGAGACAGATAAGAGCATTTTCAAAATCCAATAAATAGCTTTATCTTGATAGGAGCTTCATTATCAACTTACAACTCATTACCATTATAAATTTCTTTTTATGACACTCCTTCCTAATCCAGTTTGTGCCCAATGTGGTGTGTTTATTATCGACAATTAAACTGTACCTTGAAATGTCTGTCTAGAAACATGTACATGCTTGGATGCCTAGAGAGGTAACAGGCTGTGCCGGTAGGAAAGTTTATGTAAAACCTCGAAGCCAAAGTTCCTGGCAGTAGTCAGGGGAGATATAGCATGCATGTGACAGCTTCTGTTTCTTCTCCCTCAACAGGGACTGCTACATAAAAAGGGAACTGGTTGATTTTCTTGTCTTATATAGTGAAATGCCTGAGGAAGTCATTCTCAGCTTACGTCCATATTGTTACCTTGGTCTTTCTTTCTTTCTTTCTTTCTTTCTTTCTTTCTTTCTTTCTTTCTTTTTCTTTCTTTTTCTCTCTTTCTTCTTTCTTTCTTTTTTTAATTTGAGAAATACAGAAAGAGACAGAGAGGGAGAATGGACATGCCAGGGCCTCTCAGCCACTGTGAATGAACTCCAGATGTATGCACCCCCTTGTGTGCATGTGCCACATCGTGCGTTTGTGTCACTTCTGTGTCTGGCTAAACATGGGACCTGGAGAATTGAACGGGTGTTCTTAGGCTTCTCAGGCAGGTGCCTTAACCATTAGGCCATCTCTACAGCCCTGTTTTTGTTGTTTTTATTGAACTATTCCTTTCATTTTTCCAAAGTTAAATTTTACCATTGGTATCTGGGGCATTTACAACTTGCTAGAAAGTTTCAGGAAAGCTGGTAAGAGATCCAGAGCTTTCTCCTCCTCACTGAAACTCTCACTCCAGGAAGGGCAGGCTGTCTTCTTGAAGACATCACTGGAAAGAAACCACTTCCCTCAATAGGTGAGAGTTGAACCCTGTCCACTCACCTTTGCTATAGGAAAGATTCTTGAATTCACTTGCTCATGTGAACAAACTAGCCTCCCAGTCCTGCCCTCACCACCCCACAGCTGTGGTGGTGAAGATGCCATGAGGCTCTGGGACTCTGAAACCTTCTGTGTGTAGAACACGGGAAGGAACAGCAGCAGTGAGTGACCAAGAATGCACCCTCCACTCATGACTGCTCCAATCTGCGTATGTGATCTTCACACAGGCACTTCCTGCTTGAAAACATCCTTGCTAAAGCTAGTACTAAGTGAGAAGGAGGAAACAGAGCTGAGAGAAGTGGAGATAGTGGTAAAGTAGGATTAGATGGATCTGTACTTTAGCCAGGGGAGAGCTACCATGATGGTAATCAGGAAATAGTAGATTGATCTGAGTGTCACAGATACCCCAAACATGTGGCTTAAACAAGACAGATAAAGGAAATGTAGACATTTGTTATGGATCACATGTTTATGTCCTCCATATTCAATCCAATTCATATCCAATATTCAAATACTGATACTCTGAAGAAGTGGGATCTGTTGCAGGAAATATTGCCTGGAGGGTGGAACCCTTATGAACGGGATCAGTACCATTAATGAAGAGCTCAAAGAGTTCTTAGTCTTTCTGTGAGGACCCGGGACGAAAACTGCCGTGTGTGGATAGGCCCTCCCTCTCCAAATAAGGTATATGCTGCTTCCTTAATCTGGACTTCCCACCTCTAGAACTATGAAAAATAAAGTTGTTACTAACCTGGTCAGCCTGAGCTGAAACTCTAATAGAACATACATGCTACATTAGCAGCTCCAAGGTCCTCAGGACCTCAAATCCTATCATTCTACATGGCTTCCATCCTTAAGGCCCAAAGTGGCTGTAGAGCACCAGATATCACATTTTCAGCAGAAATAAGAGAAAGAGGGGTGGGCCAAAGAGTCTGACTCATGGCTGAGTCAGTCTGCTTTACATAGCTTTCCTGAAAGCCCACCCAAGGATTTCAGCTTAATCTCATTGACTACCCTAGGGTGTCCAGGAAATAAAAGTGTTTATCTGGGCATACTGCCAGTTGGAGCAATACCAGATATTTGTGAGTGGAAGGAGAATGAGTGAATGTTGGGTAGATAACCAGCAGTTTTTATGGTAAAATCACAGGTAAAATACTTTTGATATTCGTTCTTAAATCCTGCATCAAGGAAGGAATGCATTTCTTTATTTCCCCAATCCTCCACTTCTCCCAGTGGAGTAGAGAGACAGGGATGAAAATGTACCATCAGGATATTTTAATCAGATTTATTACTCACATCTTCTAGATGACTTTTTAAGTCTAAAAACGAAAGGAACTCTTGATTATATGAACAAAATAACAACTTTATCACATCTGAGGAAGCTATTCAAGCTGAAATGTAGATCTTTGTTTGGAAAACAAAACAAAACAAAAAATATCCATTAGAGCAGGAGTTCATTCAACAAAAGAAAGCATGAAACTGGTAAGTGTCTGCAATTTCCCATGATGTGGGGCTGGGGGGAGAGAAAATATAAAGCTGTTATTTTCAGTAGACAAAAGAGAAAGTGAAAGCAGAATCAGCCTATGGCTTGCCATTCTCACGTACACAAGGGATGGCTGCATATAACCATGTGTGGGACACATCTGATGGGTCTGGTGGAAAGGGAGGCCTTAATACTTGATACAGTGTGTTTATGCTTCCTGGGACTCCAGGACCACAGGAGAGACATGATCTGAATGCAAACGTCTGGTCATAGACAATGGGTTTTCCTTTTGCAAAGAATTATTATTTTTATTTATTTATTTATTTTTAAATTTTATTTATTTTTATGTATATTATTCTAGTTTTACATTCATAGTGGTGACTCCATTATCCTCCTCCCTGTCCTCCCTCTTCCATAGGGACACTCATCAATGGGGAATGTGGTTCATGCATTGTGGGGGTAGTCGAGAGCTATGGGGGATAGGCCAAGTCTTTGTGCATAATGCCCCAACTTGTGGCTCTAACATTCTTTCCGCCCCCTCTTCCGCAAATTTCCCTGAGCCACATTGGGGTCATTTTAGCTCTACATCAGTGATGAGGTTTTGGGAGCCTTTGTGTCTCTGGATATCTGGCTTAGTAGGAGTTAGATGTTCTTTGTGTTTATCTCCTTCAGCCTTTTTCTGATGTCGTGATCCCCAGGAGCGCTGAACTCTTGCCCTTCCTCCACATTACTCTATGGTTTCAGCTGGAGCCCTGGTGAGGTGTGATTGGCTGATCCTCCCTTCAGGTTCGTTGTCCATCTGGAAAAGATAAGCAAATTCTCCAACAGAGAGAGAAGTTAGTACTAGATATATGGGATGGCCATAGATATCTTGGAGGGAATTTTATATGGATAGGCCCACTTCTAGCCCACATGTGATGGTATCTTGATTGGAGACTGTGCTCATTTTTTGTACATGGTTTTGACTTATTTCCCAGTTCCAGCAATGAGTTCCATTCCACTGAGTGGATCAATTAGCCAAATCAAGAGCCATTGGTTGCCCACCATGGCTGTGTGTCACTACTGCACTTGTTTGAGCATTACATCAGGTTGTTTCTTGCTGAGTATCTTAGACTGGAAGTTGTTTGGACCAATGTTGGCCATTTTCCCCCAGTTGCTCATGTAGGACCCTCTGGCACTAGACTAGCTAACTCTCTGGGGACTGACCCTCTTCCAGATTCTGGCCAGGTCTCTCCAAGTTTGGTCTCACACGTGTATGCTGTCTTTGACAGTATGGTCTTACCATTAACCTTTGGTGGATCATCAAGAACTCTGACAGAAATCTGTCTTCTTTGAGAAACCTTGTAGGTGTCTCGGATTTACAGGTCATTGTGAAAGTTAACCCCATGCTGGTACTGGGAGTTATAAGTCAGCACCTAGGAAGGTGAGGGGAGAAAAAGATAGATAATATAAAAGAGAAAGTGAGTATAGAGAGGCGATGGAGAGAAAGGGGGGGAGAGAAGAGAGAGTAAAGCAGGAGAAAATTAAGGTTGGTCTTCATGATGTTTTCTCCAGTTTCCTGTGGTTCAGGTGTTCCCTCTGCAGGCCTGCTGAAGGATCAATGTTTTAGCTTGTTGTTCAGAATATAGAGTTTTATACTATCATTTCCTTTTGGGTCCCTATTTGTATCCCCCACCATTGTCCTCCCTCCCACCCTCTCGCTCCATCCAAGCATATCCTCAGCAAAAGAAACAGCTCTGGAGGCATCACCATACATGATCTAAAGCTATACTACAAAGCCATTGTAATAAAAACAACATGGTACTGACATAAAAACAGGAATATAGACCAATGGAACAGAATAGAAGACCCCGACTTTGGGTCAAATAACTACAGCTACTTGTTATTTGACAAAGGTCCTACCAATGCAGAATGGAAAAAGGACAGCATCTTCAAGAATGGTGCTGGGCAAACTGGACAGCCATATGTAGGAAAGTGAAACTCGATCCACACATCTCACCATGCACAAAAATCACGTCCAGATGGATCAAAGACCTAGATATAAAACCAGAAACTCTGCTACTACTGGAAGAAAAAATAGGAGGAACCTTCCACGAAATAAGAGTGGGAAAAGACTTCCTGAACAAAACCCCAGCAACTCAGGAAATTAAACAATCACTCAACCAGTGGGATCTCATGAAGCTGAAAAGCTTTTTCACTAACAAACATACCATAACCAAAGCCAGCAGATTACCCACAGAATGGGAGAGAATTTTCACCAGCTATACAACTGACAGAGGCCTAATTTCTAGAATCTACAAAGAACTCCAAAGCCTAAACCATAAATCATCAAACAACCCACTCACAAAATGGGGCAGAGAACTGCACAGGGAGTTCTCAGAGGAAGAAATACAAATAGCAAACACACATTTAAGAAAATGTTCAACATCCCTAATCATCAAGAAATGCAAATTAAAACAACTATGAGATTCCACATTACCCCAGTAAGGATGGCTAACATTAAAAAAAAAAAACAACAATGAAAACAAATGCTGGCGAGGCTGTGGAGAAATAGGAACAAGCTTCCACTGCTGATGTGAATGTAAAATGGTTCAACCATTATGGAAAGCTATATGGAGACTCCTGAAAAGGATGACCATAGACCTACCAACGGATCCAGTTATTCTCTTATTGGGCATTTACCCTAAAGGCTCCAAGCCTCAGATCAGAGACATTTGCTCAACCATGTTTATAGCTGCTCAATTCATAATAGCAAAGAGCTGGAATCAACCCAGATGTCCATCATTAGATGAATGGATAACAAAGATGTGGTATATCTATACTATGGAATTCTACATAGCACTAAGGAAAGATGAAATAATGAAATTTGAAAAAAAAATGGTCAAACATGGAACAGATCATCCTCAGTGAGCTCACCCAATAACAAAAAGAAAATCGTCACATGGTCTCGTTTATCTGTCGCTCCTAACCTGAATCTACTGGAGATGCTGCCAATCCTAATAAGCACTCTGAGGGAGGGTGATGGTGGGTACAAAGAATTATTGGCACACATTCTAAGATGTTTTGTTTATTTATTTGAGAGAGATTGGGGGCTGGGGGAGAGGCAGATAGAGAATGGGCACACCAGAGCCTCTAGCCACTGCAAATGAAGTCTAGACACATGCACCACCTTGTGCATCTGGCTTATGGGGGTACTAGGGAATTGAACAGGGGTCCTTTGGCTTCACAAGCAAGTGCCTTAACTACTGAGCCATCTCTCCAGCCCCAGAAGTGAGTATCCTTGAAGGAGAGAGACAATGTCACTAGCTTTGATCACTTCCAGAGGAAGTTGGAAACTCTGAACTCATGCTACTAGTGTACTGCTGGGTATGACACGCGCTCTAAGCTTACAGGGAGCTAGTGCTGCATCACAGTTCTTGCTTCAGCTGACATGAGTAACATGCTCTTTAAAATGCTTCTGCTTTTTAGAGCGTTGGGAGATTTGGGAGCATAGTATTTGGACAAGCAGTTAAGCAATGTAGATGATAAATATTACTTTCCACCTTAGCTGCTGAACTATTGTTTGTTTGAGGTTTTACAGCACACAGGTTAAGCAATATATTCTTCTTGGTATTGATTATTCTTTGCTTTGCAAGCTTTTTACAGAAAAATAGATCCTAGCAAGTTGTAGCAGGTAACTAGGATTACTTGGTTTTATAGTCATTGTGTGTGTGTGTGTGTGTGCGTGCATGCATGCTTGTGCATAGAGTCACTCTCACTCTGAGTCTTGAAACCACATAATCAAGGTATTTCAAAATCAAAGTCAAGAAATATAAACTATTTTAATTCACAAAGATAAATCACTGTTCTGGGTGCTGCATGCCTGAGGTAGCTATTTCCTCATCGCTGGATATGTTCACATCACACAGTTGGTCGTCTTCTTGTCAACAACAAGAGCAGAGCTGGCAGAACACTTCTGTGGAGAGAAAACCCTGCTCTGGTTGGCCTCACCTGCTGCCCATCACCAGCCTCTGTCCCTCCCTCTCTTTCTCTCTCCATTCCTGTCGAAACATGGGTTCTGAAGTGTCTGCTCGCTAGCCTTAGCTATAACCTCTAGGTCTTAATTAATTTCTGGTTCATTTTTCTTACAGGCATGTACAGTTATTAAATTAGTGTCCATTTTCTTGGGTTGCCAGAGGCTGAGGAGGAGGAGGCAGAAACTCGTAACAGCCATTCTGCTTTGACTCTCATCTCCAGAGCACACTCTGAGAATCTTAGGCTGGCTCCACAAGCTTCTTTAACTAAGCTGGTTTCTGGCTGTCGGGGCCAATTTCTCAGCATGTTCAGAACTCCCTTAGAGTGCTATGGCTGAAAGAGTGAGTACATAGAGAGCACTCCTGGGTGTCAGGGTCAATCTGAGTGCTTTGCATACATTAACTCATGCCACCTTCCCACCAGCACTGTCACTTTATTGTTCACATTTTATGAATAAGAGATAAAGAAGATAATAGCAGATACAGGTTACACATCCAGGTCCACACAGTGGGAAGAGGGATGACCTGTCATGTGCACCAGGCAAGCCAGCTCTAGAACCTGCATGTGATGTTATCAAACAGCATTGCCTCTCAGGGTGAGTACAATCCTATTGTGTTGAAGCAGGACTTTGAAAGATGAGTGTCTGGAAAGTGCCTTGACTTATTCTAATTACTTCCTCCTTTATTGTGGAAGATTTTGAAGTTTTGGAACTAGAAGACCATCACAGTATTTTCTTAATCCTTGTTTTGTGACACTTAAATTGGAACAGAGAATTTATTATGGCTGGTTGGAACTCTCTTGAGTCAAAAATCAGCTTCCTGGCTTATTCAGGCTGTCACATCTGTTCTTGGTAGCACTCTTGTAAGACCGTCACTTCTTCATTTCATCATGTGTCACCTTTACCTTATCCCCACTTTGAGAGCGCATCCATTCACATGTGAAGCATCACATTCCTCATGACCACTCAGGAACTCTTCTTCGCCAGTTCATGAAATGCTGACTTCAGCCTTCTTGTCTGTCCACTAGGGACTTCAGCTCCACCATGTCTCGTTCTTATTGCTTGCTTTTCAAGCTTTTCAGAGATTTCAAAATTTTCACAGTAACTACTGGGTTTGAGTTTGAGCTCTCCCTAATGTGGTGATGTCTCTCCCCATTGCTTTCTTATGGCTCCATATTAGCCTATTACCTGCTCCCACCTTACCCATCCTGTACCTCCAAATAGGTTATTTAAACAAAGCACATGTGTGGTATGTGTACACGTGTATGGGTGCACATGTGGGCAGGTGCTCATGCACACATGTGCACATGTGTGTGAAGGCTAGGTCAAC
Source organism: Orientallactaga sibirica (assembly GCA_036365145.1). Classification (NCBI taxonomy): domain Eukaryota; kingdom Metazoa; phylum Chordata; class Mammalia; order Rodentia; family Dipodidae; genus Orientallactaga; species Orientallactaga sibirica. The sequence continues at coordinate 36,520,313 of JAEOAD010000012.1, read as the reverse complement.
ATCAGGTGCCCTACTCAGTCATTCTTCAACTTATTTTTAGAGCTCACTGATTCAGCTAGACTAGCTGGCCAATAATCCCTAAGGATCTTCCTGTCTCTGGCTCCCCAGTACTGGAATTACAGGTGCATATCAATCTTCTCAGTATTTCACATAGGTGCTGGGGATCTGAACTCAGGTCCTCATGCTTGTGTGCCAAGCACTTTACCCACTGAGCCATCTCTTCAGCCCCTACAGTAGACTGGATTACTAATACCAGGTATTTTTAAATATTACGGATTTCATAGCATGTGTGACCACCACAGAGGACAGTTTAAAAATACTACAACGGAAATGACACTGAAGTCAGTGCAGACATTCTGATCCCATGTTGCCTTCAGCCATCCCATCACAGCACTCATTGTGGATGTTCTTAGGCTATTTTTGTAGGAAGCTCTAGTTTGTTGCTCAGCCTGACTTCCTCCAGTTCTCACTACGCTTCATGTTCAAGTCTTCATACCCATCATGCAGAATTTTCTGGCTTCATGCCTGCCTTTTCAAAGGATTCATTGAAAAAAGTGGCCAGTGGGGGCTGGAATGTGGGCTTAATGGTGAAGGTGCTTCCCTGCGAAGCCTAAGGACCCAGGTTTGATTCCCCAGTTTCTACATAAGCCAGATGCATAAGGTGGTACGTGTCTGGAATTCATTTGCAGGGTCTGGAGGCCCTGGTGCACCCATTCTCTCTATATATCTGCCTCTCTGTCTCACTCTCTTAAAATAAATGACCATTAGTTCTTTATTATAATAGAGAATGACTTTTGAATTTCAGTTTTACTTCTCCCATCTCTGTCCCCTCTATTCAAGTTCTGAAAGCAGAAAAAAATGATAGGAGAAAATATTTATTTTCCTTGATATGCATTTGGCTTCTCCCTTAGAAGTGGACATGATCAGTCTGAGTTTTAAGTCACTTATAAACTAGTAACAAAAATGGGCTAATGTTATAATTAAGACACACGATAGGAAACTCAGAGTTCTGTCACATGTGTATGACTTCCCTTCTTCTGGTAAATGGACATTGATATGGAATCAAGGCAGAGCCTCATTTACATTAGCTGCAGGTCTGAGGGTTCCTTTACCTTTGGGAACAAATCCTTGAATAAGGCCATGATTGGCAATCAGATTTCATTTTTGCTTATTGATGGTGCACAGTCAAGCATTGCAGGGAATTTGAAGCATACAGGACTCAGGCAGAAACAGGGGAAGAATAGGCCACGTGAAGCCATCACAGCCAACTGTGGTAGGAGCAACAAGATGGTCCAAGTGTTCCAGGCTGATAGTCTGCAGATGAGGGCACTGCGGACTCCCAAGGAAACACAGGGAACAGAGCCACAGGACAGCAAACTGTTCCTTTACAGCAGAATGCAGAATGCAGCCACTGACTGGATGACAACCTAAACCCAGGGTGCAGGGCTCCAATCTTAGAGGAAACTAGGTTATTGATCAGGATATTGATCGGGCTATCCAGGAAGATTATGGAAAAATTATTTCAGGGCTAGAGAGATGGCTCAGTGGATAAGGCACTTGCCTGCAAAGCTTAATGACCTGGGCTCTATTCCTCAGTACCCATGTAAAGCTAGTGCAGAAAGTAGTGCATCTGGAGTTAGTTTGCAGTGACTGTTGTCCTGGCATGCCCATTCTTTCCCTCCCTCTCTCGCTCCTATCTCTCTGCTTGTAAGTAAGTAAGTAAGTAAGTAAGTAAGTAAGTAAGTAAGTAAATAAATAGAGAAATAGATAGATATTTTTAAAAAATTGATTTGGCATACCAGTTTAAAAAAATGCCTTGAGGATGCCCACTGCTTGTCCCTTGTAGGTCTGATGGAATGCACAACTTAATTCCCAGTTCTGTTCTGGGAGCCACCCCAGGTCTTCTGATCTAGCTCTTGTCTTTGTCCTGATTAGCTCAGAAGCCATGGCAGGCCTGGGCCTAGGAGGAATTGGGCAGGCAAAGATGGGATGAAGGAGGGCCAGTGGCAATAGGGCACCATTCAGCATATGCTGTGGGTTGTCCTTGTGGCACAGACGCAGAAAGGGCATTGTTTCCATTCTCATAACACAAAACCTCGGTCAAACTACAAAATCATGAATTTCCTTGAAATCATGTGAAAGCTTGGTTTTAGGAAAATATATTGACCTCAGATCTAAGGATAGATTGGTGGCTTACAAAGAGACAAGACACAGTCAGTGGCCTCCTGGTGGTTCATGCAGATGGAGAACAGTTGGTACATTTGGGAGGAGGACTGAGAGTTGATGAAACCATATGAAGACCCTGCGAGGAGGCAGATTAGTAGCGAGAGGGCATTGTTACTTTAGAGCCTTCTCCTTGAACCCCAGTGAGGTCTCGCAGAGACTGCAGAAAGACTAAAAGTAGTATCCTTCCTGGATAAAATTACTCAGGAAAGGGTGGTATTATGACTTAAAGGCTGGCCCTTGTAGATAAGGAAAGAAGCCTGATGGATGGGCAGTTCACTGGTGTATTAGCAACCCTACAGGGATCGCATTCCCGCCACATGACCTGCACAGTTCTGAACCCATGAACACTTTGACATAGAGGATGAAGGAGAACCAAAAAAAAAAAAAGTACATCAATACAGAAAGACTACTTGGAAAGAGGAAAGTGCTGGGGGCGGGGAAGGGATATGATGGGATTATAGTGTATTCATGTGTTAAAGCTCACAGTAAGTTTTCCTTAGAAAAATGAGCGGCTTAAACAAGGCCCTGGGTTTGGAGTGGCCTAGGATAAACATGAAGTAGTGGAAGAGCATCTGGGCTGGCTATGGGGGCCCAGCTGGGCACAGTCTTCTGGGTGACTGAATGGGCTTTAGTTGTTAACTTCAGAGAGATTGCGAAGCACTGGAGGGTTTTGAGAAGTGATACAGCATTACCAGTGATTTAAAATGATTCTGATATCAGTTTGGAAGTTCCAGTGAAGTTCAACGTACACTCACCCTTTGACCCTGAAATCACTCTCCTTGCTATTTTTTCCTAGAGACATGGAAACACACGTTTGCACAAAACCCTAATAAGTAGTTATATTGGCACCATTTCAGATGTCCCTCAATGCTCAGTGGGTGAAAGGAAAAGCAATCTTTGACATATCAGTACAATAAGACACTAAGGATAAAAGGAACTGTTGAATACATGGAACACTTGGACAGATCTCAAGTCGCCAGTCACAAAAGGTTTTTTTTTCATGTAAGATTCCATTCAAAAGGGAAAAAAAATCATAATGATGGAGAATAGCCCAGTGGTTGTCAGGGGCCAGTGCTGGGCATTGGGGTGACCTGCATTTGGAGCACAGGCAGGCACACATCCATTGTGATGACTTCTACCTGCAGCCAGTCCTCCATGGTCCTCCGTCCTTGAGCATTTGCAAATTATTCCATGGCCATTCAGATGTGAACACTTTTCCAACTCTGCTGGGTCCCTGACACAAAAATTTACATGAAGCTCTTAAACAGTTTTGCATCATTGAGTTACAACTGCAGCCTATTTCTTAGTAAGGGTGTGCAAAGCCTTGTATGAATTTTGACTCATTGTTGGCATTATCTCAGAAAAATGGTGGAGACTTTTGTGAGTTGCTTTCCAATTATAGACTAAAAGGCCTTGTGGAGAAAGATAAAAGCTGTAGCTTGTTTGAGGGTTTTTTTTTTCCTCCACTTTTATTTAATCAAAAAAATTTATCAGAGTGTATCTGCATTCTAGGCACTTTGCAGCAATCATAAAATTGCTATTAGAAAACCAATTATACAATTTTTAGGGCAGCATTAAAACTTAGTATTTCAAGATAGTCTCGCTTGCTGTAGCCCAGGCTGACCTGGAATTCACTATGTAGTCTCAGGGTGACCTAGAACTCTTAGTGATCTCCCTACTTCTGCCTCCCGAGTGCTGGGATTAAAGGTGTGCTCCACCACGCCCGCTTCCGTGGTCTTCTTTAAGTCTGAGAATCACATCGCAAAGCCACGGAGCATCTACTGGTGAGCTTGTTAGAGGAAGGGCTTGAGCATTTCTCCCACTCAGAACAGATGCAGTTCTTTCTGTTTTCCTGTCACATTCTCTTCTCCCCTGGTAACATTTATCTTGAGTCAGAAAATTTCTTCTTCAGATCTAAAGGTGGATGAGCCATTAACATACATAATAAACTTATTTGTATTCTAGTTAGATGCCTCTGATTTTTTGCATTTATTAAAGTTTTCCTGTACATTTTTTTTCTAATTTTATATTCCCTGGTGCTTATGCTCAGAGTCAGAGCAAGGAAGAGTATTTAGTTGCAGGTGCATTACTTCTGAAGACTGCGTCATGTTTGCCTGTAACCCAGACTCACAACTAGGCTCTTGAGCAAAATTCCATGCACTTTTTACGGCTTTTCATTTTTATACATATTAAGTGTCATTGATTTTATAGACAATTGTCTTAATTATATTTAAATTCAATTCTGCCTAAATGTTTTTGAGTTAGATTTTTTAATTTATTTACTTATTTATTTGAGAAAGAGAGAGAGAAAGAGAGAGAGGCAGGTAGAGAGAGAGAGAGAGATTGAGAGAGGGATAGACAGAGAATGGGTACACCAGGGCCTTTAGCCACTGCAGACAAACTCCAGGCACATGCACCACCTTGTGCATCTGGCTTGTCTAGGTCCTGGGGAATTGAACCTAGGTCCTTTGGCTTTGTAGGCAAACCACTAAGCGCTGAGTTAGTTTTATATTCACCAAAATCAAGCTTAAGACTCAAGTGAATTATTGTGAGGTAGAATATGTTTGTGCCTTGGAAAAAAACACTCATCTGAGCACTGAGTGTGGTGGTATACACTTGACCTGTAATTCCATACTTGGTAAGCTGAGGCAGGTACACCACAAGTTTCAAGTCAAGGTGGACTACCTCAAAACAAAAATTACTGACCTGAATTGGAATCTTTATTTTGCTACAAAATATCTATATTGATGGTGATATTATTTTTTCTGAGCCACAGTTTACCTACCCATAAGATTTACATAATAAACTTGAAGTCTATTTATCTACAATAGTAAATTGTATAGCATGTTAGTAGGTAGTTGGTAAGTGATAGCTGTTGCTGTAAATGCAATCTTAAATTCACTGACATGAAATATAAGCAGTTATAACACACAATGACATCTGAGTGACACATTTAAGCCTAAAAATTATGCAAGTAATATTATTCAGCCATATCATTGGCCATTGAGCCTGGTTACTTTGACTTTATAGACCATTTTCAAACACTCAACCTGTATGATTTAGAGCAGTATGAAGTGTTGGAGCACAGCTTTATAAACCAGTGAGTCTATTAAAACAGAACGTGTGTAACACATGCACATACAGACCACTGGACTAGAAAGTGTGGCAGGATAGGACCCTAGACTGTCACTGGTTTGATTTCCCTGGAATAATAGATCATCTAAGCTTCTCACAGCTTCAGGTTTTCTTATCAACTCTTTTCTTTTTGTTTTTTTTTAAATATCTAAACACTTATTTATTTATTTATTATTGACAACTTCTATACTTACAGACCATGATATTTCTCTCCCCTCCCCCATTCCCCTTCAGAACTCCACTCCCCATGATATCCTCTCCCTCTCTCCATTAGTCTCTCTTTTAATTTGATGTTATAATCTTTTCCTCCTATTATGAGGGTCTTGTGAAAGTATTGCTAGGCACTGCGAGGTCATGTATGTCAAGGCCAATTTCTGTTTGGACAGTTGCATTGTAAGTAGTCATATCCTTCCTTTGGCTCTTACATTCTTTCCACCACTTCTTCTGCAATGGACCCTGAGCCTTGGAGGGTGTGACAGATGTTTCAGTGCTGGACACTACTCCGTCCCTTCTTTTCAGCACTGTGTTGCCTTTGGGTCATCCCAGCGGTCATCTCCATCTGAAAAGAGAAGCCTCTCTTACCAGAAGTGAGAGTATCATTAATATGTGAATATGAACATTAAGGATAATGCTTTCAGGACAGTTTGGTGGGAATAATACATACATTTTGCCAGACAAGAGCAGGCTTTATACCCCTAAGGCTCATGATCACCCTGCCATAGACTTTTGATTAGCTTTTTCAGTACTAGGCATATATTCCCTCCCATAGAGCGGACCTTCAGTCCAATTAGGGTGCAGTTGGTTTCCCCAAGAGCAGACATGCCACTATTGCACCTGTTCGGTCATTGGGCCTGTCTGGCAAAACTTGAGGTTTCCAGTGTCCACTGTTTTCACCACCGATGATTTCTGTCTTCCATATGGCTGCATGCAGTGTACCTTTTTCCAGCTTTCAGTTGGCTGGTCTATAGGGAGAAGGTTTTCTGCTCAGCACCAGCTTGCTTTCTCAGTGAGGTCTTCAGCAATAGGGTCTTACCATCTGTTTCTCAAGGGAAACTAAGGGCCTTGGCAATAGCCTTTAATGTTTTGGAGGCTACAGGGACTTCTCTGGCCAACAACTCACCGGAAGGTATCCCATCCCAGGCACTGAAAATTTTCTAGTAACAGTCTATAGCTTCTGGATGTGCCATTATTCAAAAAAGTGGGATTACATAAGTCTTATTCAGAATATATTGAATTTTGATTGACCCTCCCCCTGCCCTTCTTTTACACAGTCAAATTCCCTAGCCTTTCGTAGGCCTTTCCCCTCCCTGTAATCTATTCTTCTACTTACATATATACAATACCATCCCCTTAAGTCTTTTCTAACATTACTTCTTCATTCATGCCTCACTGTTTATTCCATTGTATTGCTGGGACCCTCACATCAGAACTTATTTACTTTGGTTTATTCGATCAGTAATATTTTGTTTCTTTAAATATGGCTTTTGAAATTTAATGATAGCAATTATATGGTTCAGTGGAAAAGGTATGACAAACAAACACACACACACTGGAAAATTTATGACAGATTTTTAGCTCTTGTTAACAACAGAGGAGCTTGGCCTTGTTTAGACCTGGGAGTTCTTTTTTTTTTTTTTTTTTTTTTTGTTTGTTTGTTTGTTTTAGGTAGGATCTCACTCTAGCACAGGCTGACCTGGAACTCACTATGTACTCTCAGTCTGGCCTCAACCTCATTGTGATCCTCCAACCTCTACCTCCAGAATGCTGGGATTAAAGGCATGTGCCTCCATGCCTGGCTAGGCCTGAGGGTTCTTTACCCTGAATCCACATTGCTGCAGCATCAGTAGTGGTTTATTTATTCATTTATTTATTTTTAAACTGCTAATTCATGGCTCCTACTCTCCACCAGCAGAAACAGAATCACCAGAGGGCAGAACTTAGTCTCTATGTTTGTTAAAAGCTCTTGGACCCTAGATAATTCCAATGCACACAGCAGACACGAACTGCTAATCTGGACCTGTCCTTATCTAAATTAAATTTGCTTTTAATTACAGTAGCATTTTTTCTCTTCTGGTGGAGGGGGCCATCTGGGAATAAATACCTTCTATTGTTAAGGAAAACTTTGGCATGAGGACACTTCTATTCCTGTTAGTGATATAAGTCAAAATTTATGAGGAAAACTGTAAAATTCTAAATATTTCTTAGTATCAGTTTATAAGAGAACTTTATCTCTTCAGATTGTAATATGTAAAACTTATCAATCCAAACATAGTCTCAAAAGATATAGACAGTTGTCTCATTACTTAAAAAGCAAATAAATATTTGAGGTAAATATATTTTTTGAAAAATATTTTATTTATTTGAAAGAGATAGAAAGAGGCAGATAGAGAGAGATAGAGAGAATGGGCATGCCTGGTGCTCTAGCCACTGCAATGGAACTCCAGACACATGTGCTCTCTTATGCACTTGGTGGGGACTGGGGAATCTAACCTGGGTCCTTAGGCTTCCCAGGAAAGTGCCTTAACCACTAAACCATCTATCCAGCCCTTGAAGTAAATATCTTTGAATGCTAGGGCAAAAAAAGACATAGATGAAAATATCTATAGTTTTTCCATTCCATCATTAAAAGTGATAATACCCTTAACTAACATGAATGGACCCAAGCATACCAGGCAAGATTCTAAGAGTCATAGGATAAAATTTCATTCAGTCTTGACAACCACATGGGAAGAGGGCAGTGTTTTGCTTCATTAACACACTGAGAAATTTTACATTTATAAATATTTTACAAATATTAGAATTAGCCATTATAATTTTTAACTGCGAATCCTCCTTCTCAAAAATTGTCTGTGTTTCAGTAGGCTTTACTGGTTCTAAGTAGTGCTGGAATTTGAAACACTAACTTTCTTAGATTTTGCTTCACTCTTTTAGGCGAAGCCAGAAGGCAAGTCCTCAAACAATTGACCTTCCTATGCTGACTTAGTTAATAAAGCCAGAAAAGCAACGGGAAAGATCAAGTGGTTTGTGCACTGCAGTTATAATTGTTTTGCTTTCTCAATTCCCCAACTTTCAAGATTTGAAATTCATTTAATACCTGGAGAGTGATGCTAGATGATAGTAACACACAGTACAAAGAGCACAGAGAGACTTTGACCTCCAGTTTATCTGCTCTCACTTGGGTTTGTGATCTTGCAAATGTTTCCCAATTTCTTGAGACTGGGCATGGTTATATAATAGGGGTGGCTGTGTAATGATAACAACAGTGAAAGAACAACAGCAGCCTATCTGCCTCAGCTTCTTCTCCAGTACTATTGTCATGAACAAAGACGTTTGTCACCAAGTGCTTCTGCTTGAGGATGACAGAAAGATGGTAGCTTTTGTAATTCTTTTTTATTTTTAAGTTTATTTTTATTAGTTTATTAACATACTTAGTATGGAATCAACACATGTTGGTACCATCCTTTCCCTCATCCATGCCCCTTTTCTGAATAGGGCCTTCCTCATTTTGTTGTTACTGTTACTATTATTATTACCACTCACTGAAAGTGGTCTCTCCTGTCTAGCGCACATGGGGATTAAGATGAAAGACTGCTGCAGATAGAAGCTGAGCTCAGGAATTTACTCTTTGGTTTTTAATTTGAGAACACCTAAGAATTTTCTCCAGGGAAACCTCTTGGTTAGTTTTGCTTTCAAGAAAGAAAACTCGACTGCAAGAGAAGAGATAGGGGAAGCTGTAATTGGGTGAGGGGAATGAGCCCAAATTGAAAACCTGCAGCCTTCCAAGATGTAAGTCATTGTTAATCTATCAATTCTAATGCTTAGTTTTTCACTTTTAAAATATGTCATTTTATTTTATTAGCTATGAACATTGTCACCTTAAAAGCTTCTAGTATATAAGAGTGAGGTTAATCTTGCCTGTATAAGATTACTCTATATCAAAGCCTTACTTGCTTAAGAAAATGCTCAGCTTATTATTTTAATTTTTTGGGGCATGTGTAGAAATTCCTTTTGGGAGCTGTAGAGACGGCTTAGCGGTTAAGGCACCTGCCTGCCAAGTCTAAGAACTCCTGTTTGATTCTCCATGTCCCACATTTAGTCAGAAGCAAGTGATGCAAGCTTACCCACAAAGGTGCGCATGCATCTGGAGTTCATTCACAGTGGCTGAGAGACTGCTGGTGTACCCATTCTCTCTCTCTCAAAAAAAAAAAAAAAAAAAAAAAAAAAAAAAAAAGGAAGGAAGGAAGGAAGGAAGAAAAAGAAAAAGAAATTCCTTTTTGTTTCAGGACAAAACATATGACCAAAAGGTTTATAGTCTCAAGGAGAACTTTCTTCATGGTAGGCAGAGCAGAAAATTGGCTCACCTCTTGTCATAGCAGCTGGAGGGAGCAGTATGAGAGAGCTAGCTAGCTAACAACCAGTAGGACATGACTAATAAATCTTAAGGTCTAGCCTCAGTGACACACCCTCTCCAGCAAGGTTCTACCTCCCAAAGGCTTTACCATCTGGCAATTGAGTATGAGGCTTGGACACAAACACATGAGGTTATGGGGCATTTCACATTCAAATTACCACAGTGTGAGTGTGTGTGTGTGTGTGTGTGTGCATGTGTGCATATGTGCTGTGTGCATAGTGTATATTTGTATAGTGTAGGTACCTGTGTGTACAGATATGCACCTCCTCTGTATACACATGTGGAGGCCAGAGGAAAACATCAAGTGTCTATCACTCTTCTACATTATTTCCTTGAGACAGTCTCCCACCAAACCTGAAGTTGGTAGGTTTTTTTCTTTTTTTGTTGTTTTTTGCTTGTTTGTTGTTTGTTTTGGACAGACTGGATGACCAGTGAGCCCCAGATGATTCCTCTATCTCTGTCCCCACAGGACAGTGACGTCTGGTGTGTATGACCATACCCAGTTTTTATGTGGGTTCCAGGGACTGAATCAAGGCCTCATGCTTGCATAGCAAGCACTCTTACTGGACAGTCTCTATGGCCCCTATTAATTGACTTTTAAAGACTATCTTTACCTGATTTTGTAAGAATTCATGCTAATATATTATTGACACATTGTCTTTTACTTATGCAAGCTAAATGTTTGTATAGATAAGGTAATAAATAAACTAAAAATGCTGGGGGGGCGGTGCTGAAAGATGGCTTAGCGGTTAAGGTACGTGACTGCTAAGCCTAAGAATGCCTGTTCGATTCTCTAGGTCCCACGTTTAGCCAGATGCAAAGTGACGCAAGGGTGCAATGCTGTACTTGCCCACAAGGAGGCGCACGTGTCTGGAGTTCATTCACAGTGGCAGAGAGGTCGCTGGCATGCCCATTCTCTGTCTCTTTCTCTCTCTGTGTCACTCTCTCCAAAAAAAAAAAAAAAAAAAAAAACCTAGTGGTAGGAATGCAGTCTAACCAAAAAAAAAAATCAAATACTTAAGAATTTGTTGTAACCCCATTGAGAAATTTCATAAGCATGAACTTTGTAGATAACAACCTTGTGTTCCAATGTCAAAAGGTATTGATATTAAAAAACACACCTGTGTGCAAGTAAAAATAACCTTATTCAGAACCCATGTTCCATAATGTCTCAGAAACCACAGTTTTCAGGAATCATGAGTCCCACACCAATGGCAGAGTACTCACAGTACACACAGAAAGTACATTCCTGACTTCTGTTCCTAAGCATGTGCCCCTCTAATTTTGAGATGTTGACATCATTAAGTTTGACTCTTCTCTCAAAAGAAAAGCAGTCTGGTCTTTGGGGATTCAGATCAAGGGGAATTTGAATCTCTTGATTTAGCCCCATATCAGTTGTCTTATTTCCTACAAACCTCATCCTTCTTCATAAAATATGGATAATGGTGCCTGCATCATGTTGTAAATTTGTTGCAAGGATTGAATAGAATGTATTTTGGTACCAGGTATAGATAGTTCTCAGTATATATTACATCTCTTCCCTCACCATGCCCCAGTGTTCTGACTACATTTTTTTCTATAAGTTCCTATATGAAATTAAGGAATTTTTCTTAGAGAAGTAGGAGAACTAAATTTTGCTCTGTATGGAATCTCAAACTACCTTCTTAGTATTAACCTTACTAACAAAGATGCTGTCAGGTTACTTTTCCATAGATTGGGTGTAAAATGTATTGGAGGATTTTTAATTCAGAGTTATATAAATTAACCTTATTTTTCTGAAACTGGACATTTCTGTAGCTTTTGAATCTTTATTTCCTCTTTTTGTCATAACTTTGCCCAACGTAAAAAGGCCAGTTCAAGGCTGATGCACTCCTTTTATGTGTTTGCGGCCTTTCAGAGTCTCTCCTTTCTCTTATGGGGCAAAACAGTGTGAGGATCCCAGGCGAAGAGACTAGCACACTTACTCTCTTCTGGCTTTTCCTGCCCCTTCGGAGACACTTGCTCTACCTCACCTTTCAGTGTCAGCATGGCCCTTGCTGCATCTGCTACTTAAATTTCCATGATGTGATCTTAGCTCAGGTCCATCTCTGCTGACCTGGCCTGGCCTGGCTTTTTCCTGATGATGTTTTCTCTGTGACATTCAGGCACATCCTTGACTTTGTTCAACTCACAATGATGGTTACACGTGCTTTGTCTTAGACAGCACATTGGAGGCACCTTACAGCCATATTCTAAGCCCCTCAGGAGAGTCACAGACTGTCACTGTCCTGCTTGCTTCTCTGCTGGTGTCAGCAGGAACAGGGTTAGGTATAGAAGGAAGAGGAGTATCTCCTTCTGTGGGTAAAAATTCTGTGCCTGGCATTTCGACTCTTCCTCTTCCTTCTTGACTTAGTGGGTAACAATACTGGGTTTCCCTTAAAAGGGGACCATGAAGAGACTCTGAAGATCTCTTGTGAATTATCCTTGGGTTTTGATCTCCATGGCTAGGCAAATGGTGGAATTTTATAGTCAATGCTTCAGGCAAGTTTTGATATTTTAAAACGTATGCACGGAGTACAATCAGTGTTTTCTGGATCTCTCTAAAATTAAAACCAGGATGGCTGATGGCTTCCTTTTTCTTGTCTGGCCCGGCTCTTCCTTTAGGCAGTGATGGCTCAATCTCAAACAGTGAGGACTTGGAGACAAGAGTTTCCAAGAGTGATGCCTATTTCAGAAGGTATTTCAAAATATTATTCTCCTACCTGCACAACTAGTGTTTTACTCTGCATGCTTTAGCTGTTCCCATTTCTTTTCTTAACCTGCCTTTCTGTCCAAATAATTGTTTATGGGTCAGTCACTAGATAGGGCTTGCATTCAACTCCACGTAACTTGCTACCTCTCTTATTATTATCCATTTGCATTCTTTCCCTTAAGGTTCTTTTAAATAACTTTTACACTTAATAATTGCTCATCCCCAGTTGCTGCCAGTTCTTCCCAATAGTAGTCCTTCTAAGCTATATCACTCATTGAAACAAGTTTCATCAGTTTTTCATCCTGTGTTTTCAGTTTTTGTCCTTTGAGAGGAATGTGTCTTCTATCTTGAGAAGATTCTCAGGAGTAAGATTCTCTCATTTTCTAGGCTTAGCCTTCTGTGTCAATTATAGATCTTTCTTGATAGGCTTCATATGATTACTGGGGACGGGGGAGAGGTAATTTCTCAATAGCTCACTGTTCCCTTGTGGCTGATGTGAGCCTAGTACAGCAGTGGGAGGTGCAGCTCTAGCTCCCTGTTAGTCAAAGCATTAAGTGGTCCCACTTTAAATTATTAACAACATACCCAGGTCAAGCATGCAGACTCTTGTCCTGCTTTCCCCTATGTCTCCACTCTTACTAAAAGCTATTGTCATCTTACACAAAAGGCAGTCACACATGGCTTGAGTTAAAAACCTGACCAATTTGTTGCTAGAATGTGTCAGAGAACTAACATTCAGTAGTTAAAAATTTCCTGCTCACACAAGCAAATACTCAAAAGTGGTCAAATGTCCCTACATCAATAATAGTAGTAGCTAATGTCTTTGAACAGTGTCACGGCCATTAAGCTAACAGTTTGCATGCACCATCTCATTTAATTATTACAATCCCATGAAGCAGATACCCATTTTGCAGAATGAAAACAAGATGTTACAGAAATTGAACAGATTAACTAAGATCCATGTGGCTGGAGTACAAAAACGTTTAAATCCAGAGTTCCCACTTCTCTGCCATGTAATGTGATGTCCAGGCTGCAATGTCCTACAAGGCCATTGCTTCCTTTCACATTGATGGTACCTATCCACAGGGGCCTCTCTATTCCTCTTTATTTACATTATAGAATTTAAATTTGCATATTTATTGAGCACTTATCTCAAGTTGAGCACTTTTTATGGGAAGTGAGGATGCAAAACATAGTGTGAGGACCAAAGCCAGCAGTTACAGAAGAGAACGGATGCAGTGGGGCAGTGACTAGAGGAGTCTGCTTCAGCTAGCTAGTGGAGCCCCTGAAGCTCATGATGTGATGAGTGTCTATGAGGAGAGTGTTCACAAAGGGCAGTGAGCAGAGGGACAGGATGTCCATTAACTGCTAATCACAGCTGTCCAATTAATTGATCAGCATTGAAGAGAACAGAGGTGAGGAAAATAGAATGAGAGGAGACACATGATAGAAGGGGAGGGTGAGAGGAGCAACTCTGCCTCCCAGCCTTTGTTCCTTAGTTTATAAAACCTCACGCCACGCATTTCTAGAGTCAGAATCTAGCGAGGAAATGTCTCTGATTATGAGCCTTGCACAGAATGTCTGTGTGCATATTTAAAGCAGCCTTGGATGGCTTGTCTGTGATGATGAAATAACCTTCTTGCCTCACAGGGCTCTTAAAAAGCCATGAGGAACATAAGGGGGAGGGATTTGGGAATTGAAAAGTAAAATGTGAAATGAGCAGAATGTCATTGTTAATATTAATGATTATAAAACTCAGTCTGGATCATCTTCAAATGAAAATACGACAATGATAGTGGTGATAGTAAGTAGAAGACACTTTATTTGGCAATTGATGGGATCCCTACAGATACTGTTTTCAATTGTCAGGTGTATTGAATAAGTTGATTCACATAGTTTCATTTTGTACCTTAGAAAACTGAGAATACAGGACAGTTACCAGTGATTCAAGGTCACAGCCATGGAATGTACTAAAATGGCCTTTTCCCAGGGTCTCTCTACTTCTCTTACCTCTATTTTATCTTATGTCACTGTTGTCAGATCTCATGTACAATATAGCCTAGAGTTTGGGGGCAAATTTTCTGAAGTGAAGGAGCCTCTTGGATGAGTCCTGCTGTGCACACTGTTTTTCCACCAGATTCTCCAGGCAGAATTCCCTTGTTAGGTAGGATGCAATCTCTACTGGCTTAGATGCTCTAACATCTGTATTGGTGACACTGAAACTGTGTCAGATTGTGTTCACATAGGGGGTATAGGCAAAGGAACCCAAAGATTTAGGACTCTACTGGATGCTTAATGACAAGGTTCTGTGCTATTCTTTCTGCCCTCAAAGGAGTTTAAGTAGTTGCCTGTGCATGTAACAGAGGGCAGTGGTAGTGCATGGGCCACCACTGTGGCAATGACCTGAGATGACTAAATGAACAAAAGGGAAGCTTTGCTGGGGCTCACAGTTTTGGAGGTTCTGGCCCATGATCAGAGGAACTTACTGCTTTTAGGCAGCACATTGTGGCAGGAGCATTGCCAGATCAGTGCCCCATGGCAGGATGTGAAAGAGCAAGAGGAAATTGAGGTCCCACTAATCCCTTCACGGACATACCCCCAGTGATATGAAGATGTTCATTAGGCCCCACCTCTTCATGGTTCCATGCGCTCCCAGTAGCACCAATCTGGGGAATCAGACTTTAACAACAAGTGCCTGTAGGGGACATTTAAGCTCCAAACTGTAGCTAGGTACAAAGAGAAAGAAGTAAGCCCATAGTAAAGAGAAAAAATAGTGAGATAAGGAAAGTAAAAGGATAGGAACAGGAAATAGGAATTATATTCACATGTCTGAACTGATAGGTAAATGAAAAACACGATGTAAGTACTTGCTGTGAGCCTTTTACTATTAACTATCTCAGTTAAGCCTGACTTCCTGCAGTCTGACCATGTTGTTACAGCTCTGTTCATGTATGCCCTTTGTATTCGAACGCTCATTCTTCCTGGTTTCAAAATTTTATTTTTGCTGGATCCAAGGGTTCTTACAAAGATAATGTTGCTTGGATTTTTAAAGATGTTCAGTACCCTCTATAGCCTTGCAATTTATTGTTTCCCTCTTCCTTTGTGATAATGTCTGTTTCACTTCTTCAGTCCTTGGATTCTTTTAACAAGACCTTCAAAGGCTGTAAGTAAGGCTCAATGGTGCATACGAAAGGTAGTTAAAAAAACATGAAATGTACTCCATGCCTACCAGATCTCAGGAAGGAAAAGGTGTGAATAACGGGTTAAATAGAGCTCTTAAGTTTTGAAAGTCACAATTATCTATGCATGTAATTTTTAGCACAGAGATTTATTAATTTGCATTCAGATCATTAAAGCCAATTAGCAGCTTCAGCTTCTCCGCTTCTGCTTTAAGCCTTTTACCCTTTACTTTTATTGTCAGAGCTTCACAGCTGAGGGTTGGAACTGACCTCTGGCATGAGTGTCCAGACAAAAGGATGTCCTGCTCTGGTTGTACCTCCCCCATGACCATACATTATACCTTTCCTTTTTTCTCTTTTTTTGGTAATGTTTCTATCCATTGGCCTTTTTTTCTTTAAAGTAACTTTCCTGTTCACTGTTTGGAGCAATATCAGAAAAAATTAATAGATGAAAGGAAACAAAATGAAAATTCCCTCTCTTCTTCTTTTTCCTACTTAATGGAGACACATGTTATTTGCAGGAGAAAGAGAAGGAAAATAACAAAAGACTAAGAGAAATCTGCTTGAAAACGTAGCTTCTAGGATGAGAAGTAGTTTTCTTGTTTACCTCATCACTCACTTAGAAAGGTTGTTTACAGAGAATGCATATTGTATTTAACTGGAGAAATATTAACATGAGTCTTTAATTTTTAAGGGTTTGCCTATGTAACAGCATAAGCCGGATAATCATTTATTAGTTTTGGGGGATGCATTTGACCAGTCTTAGTTTATATAAACTGGCTATACATTTTCTTCCATGTATCCACTATTTGTTTTCTGTAGCTAGGTTTTTCACCCTGTTGTCATTCTGTTCCAGTTACATTATAAATTCTTTGAGTAGGAAGCAATGTGGTCCTATTTTATTTAATATTAGGTTCTCTCTCTCTCTCTCTCTCTCTCTGTGTGTGTGTGTGTGTGTGTATAAGCAGACAAGAGTGTATCATGGCCACCTGCTGCTCCTACCATCTCCTTGCCCCCAAACCTGCATGTGGAGAGTGGATAAAGAATGTCCACTAAACTCATAGTCAAAGCTCCTGACCACTACACCCTTGCTTTTTTGGTGATTCATTTCTTCTAAACTCTCTGTTAAACTCATAGCTACTTAATTAACCATGGCTATTTCCGACTTTCTTTGTACTCAAGTTTTCACCCAACCCTTATCTCCATTTCATTCAGCAGAAGAGTTTACTACACAATCTCAGACAGCATGAATTCTCAGGCTCCATCTGCTCCCTCCCTTGCACATTCAATTCTCACCTATTTGCAGTCATCCTTAGCTACTTCCTTTACAAACTAGACCATTCTCCCTTTACCCTTTCTCTCATAAACTCCTCTACCCTAAACTCTGTGGTCTTGTCCAAGTTACCTGATCTCTTTGTCTCAGCATCCAGCTATTCTCATTTCCCAGTTTCTCTTCTTCCCTCTTAACCTCTTGTACTTCTACAGATGGGCCTTGGTATAAGCATTGTGATCACTGCCTGACATAAGCACCTCAATCTCTGCTTAGTTTTCTTCTCCTTCACCCTCCCTTTGACTGTGAAGTCTGGTGCTGATGTATGCTTCCCCCCCAGGTCCTCTGTGCATTCCTGTTTTTTTAAAACTAATCACCCTGTTCCAACTGCTTGTTAACTCTGCCTTATCTACTCTTACCTTGCTAAGTCCAAAGTAATGCCTGGAGAATAACCTTCAAGAGATGTGCATCCAAAATTGAACTATGAAGAAAGAGGAATGAGTAAATGAATGCATTAACCTCATAACTGGTTGCTATTCATGCCATCTACCTTGTATGCCTCTTGAATTTTTTTAATAAAATATTTTATTTTTACTTATTTATTTGAGAAAGAGAGGGAGGGAGGGAGCGAGGGAGGGAGGGTGGGAGGGAGGGGGAGAGAGAGAGAGAGAGAGAGGGAGAATGGGAACGTCAGGGCCTCCAGCCACTGCAAATGAACTCCAGATACATGTGCCACTTGGCTTATGTGGGTCCTGGGGAGTTGAACCTGAGTCCTTTGGCTTTGCAGGCAAGTGCCTTAACCTCTAAGCCATCCCTCCAGCCCCCTCTTGAATTTTTAATCATCACTGTCTATCCTCCTATGATGTTATATTCTTTCAGATCAGCATTTATTTACTCCTGAAGGGGCAGCTCAGTACCATTTGAAGGTTTTGAGTGTTTGGAGCCTGCTGCCTATGTTGGAGTCTGGTTCAGTAGCTTTTTCCAATTACTTAGTCTCTGAGCCTCATCTGTTTATTTATTCTTGAGGTGCTGGCCTCAGACATATTATATACCCTTCCTATGAATCATCTCTGCCTATGTCCCCATCATCCATTACTTTCTTATCAGTGAATGAAAGATAACAACAAAACCCCCTTCTGCAGGGTTATTGTGAGTACTAACTGGGATACTCCATAAGTAGTGCTCAATACCTGATACGTATTACATGCCTGTTACACATGAACCCGTTTAGTCATTCCTACTCACTTTTGTGAACTATATCATTATACAAATAGCAATTGAGAAATAATATAAATTTAAATTGTTGTGTGTGTGTGTGTGTGTGCAAGAAAGAGAGAGAGAGAGAATTGGCCAGCCAGGGCCTCAGCTACTGCAAATGATCTCCAGATGTTTGCGCCACCTAGTGGGCATGTGCGACCTTGTGATTGCCTCACCTTTGTGTGTCTGGCTAACATGGGATCTGGAAAGTAGAACATGGGTCCTTGGGTTTCACAGGCAAGCACCTTGAGCATTAAGCCATCTATCTCACCAGCCCTAAAAATTTTTTTACCAAAGAAAAGACACTCCCTCAACCACATCCTCCCAAAGGCAGCCACTGATCTGTATTTGGAGTTTGTCATTTGTAGGTCTTACACAATATTACTTTGGTAAGAATCATAAACACAATACCATATGCAGTGCATTGTGTCAGTTCTACATTTATTTGCCCCCATTTACCCCTTCAATCAACACCCACATTGTTTCCAATTCTTTAAATCCTTCACTTTGTACTTTTTAAAAAAAGATTTTTATTTTTATTTATTAGACACAAAGAGAGGGAAGAGAGAGAGAGAGAGAGAGATCGAGAGTGAGTGAGAATGGGCACACCAGGGCCTCTAGCCACTGCAAATGAACTCCAGATTTGTGTGCCCTGCCCCCTTGTGCATCTGGCTTACATAGGACCTGGAGAATTGAACCGGGGTTCTTAGGTTTCACAGGCAAATGCCTTAACCACTAAGTGATCTCTCCAGCCCCCACTTTGTACTTTTGAATCCTCATTACGTGTATTCTCACCTCCTACACACTGTTGTAAAAATGTTACCTTCTTCCCTGGACACCCTAAATTTCCAACACCCCTATTGCTCTTCCCTTCCATTTTCTCCACACCATTTCTTACCTATGATATAGTATACATTCTTTTTATCCCAGTTTTTTCCCATTTATCCAACTAAATCTGCATGTCCTTTGAGGCCAGTGTCTTTTGTGTGCTCTTTTTCTGCTCTATTTCTGCTGCTTAGGACACAGTCGGATACACAGTATGGTCTCTGCATTTTGGATATTCTAGAGCCAACTTCTGAATTGATCTTTTCCTTTTATCCTTATCTTCCCCCATAGCTGTCTTCTGCTTCACCAGTTGAGTTTGCCCTAAAATCCCCACTCTATTTTACCTTTATTTTATCCCATCCTACTCCTTAGTTTTGCAGTGTCCTGAATACATTCTTTGACCCACTCATGGTCAACGTTCTTCTCTTACTTCAGGCTCAACTCAGATCCTTCCTCTAGGAAGCCTGCTCATATTCTCCACATGATTCTTTAACCCTTCTTATCTCTAGTGCAGCTTGTCTTAGATTTCATTATGTGTATGGATCCCCAGGAACCTGGACTCTAGGAATGACTTCAGTCTACTCCACTGGCCCCAATTTTCTGCCCTGGTCCACAGGGTCACTCTGTAACTATATGTACCATTTGAATCTGAACATGACATGTCCCTATCCCATGGGTAGTCCCTGGTGGAAGATTCCTGACTGAGGAATCGGAACCCTGACAGACAGCAAGGCATCATGGAAAGTTCAAACCCTGATTGAGATAAAATTATGATCTTTCATTGCAATTTTGTGGATTTGTCTATATTGTTGGCTCACAGTGCAGGGTAATCAAGTTATTTAATTCCATGTCATTTCTCTCATTGTCTACTCATTGTTTCTGTGGTGACTCTTTTCATGCATTCTTTTTTTCATTTAAAATAAATTTATAAGCATAATTTCACTCTATTTTCTAGTCCAATGGATTTTATGTCAGGAATGTATTATGTATGAGTAAGAGCAAAGAACTAATATGTAGGGAGTATATGGAATGCCATTTTATGCCTCATAGACTAGAAATGGTGCCTCCCATTATGGAAAGTATGCAAATTAGGGAATTTCGAGAAATCTAAGTATGTGTTTAGCAAAACATAATGCAAAATAAGAGGTAGTGTGTAGTTTCACTTTGCTTTTTTTTTTTTTTTGGCTGTAGCCACTTTTGTAGCAAAAAAATATCATTGTTAATGGCTTATTTAATAGGATGGAATAGAAGCTTAAAATTGTAGGTTATCTTAGATATGACTTAGCCTCCAAATCCTTTATGAAAACTACAGCACCTTAAAAATCTTTAGTAACATCACCTCTAACAGTTTAAAATACATTTCACTAATAATACAATAAAAATAAATTGATTTCAAAAAATAATGTGACACACTGACTGAAATACAAGGCAAAATGACAATGAAATAGCCCACTGGAAGCCTTTATATATAATTATATACAGAATATGAAATTATGTAGACTCATATATATATACATGCATATATATGTATAAATATATATATATATACACACACACACACACACACACACACACACACACACATTGTTGTTAGAGATATATGATGGCATCAGTATAACTAACTCCTAAAGACATACTGAAGGAGTCAGGCACTTGTCTTGCTATGTAGAGTCAGCATGAATGAGAAACCAAAATGATGTTGGACACAGATGTGGAGTATTGCCAAATTGGATACCAGAATTAATCTTCCATCAGGCATATAATTTTCCCAGGTAGTGATCATCAATGATAAGGTTCCCAGTGAAACATGTTTACTCTTCCCCACATGGCCAATCATATCTACACATGTATTGAAATTTCATTCCTAGGAAAAGCAGTGAATATTAAAAATATCACAAAATGAAAAGCATTTTTGGTATATTTGTACAAAAGTAATTACAGCATAGATTTAGATAACATGCCCGAGGGTTTATTGAATACCAGAGTGTCTGTGGAACATTGGGAACTTATGTACAATAAGGAACCATTTTTCCTTTTGTGGAATTTATCTACTCATTTCCCCCTTTGTGAATGACATTGCCATCAATATTGGTCCACTACCACTGTGATCCTACCTTGTCCTAAAGGTCCAGATTGCTATCTAGTGGTTGGTTCCCCAATGGTGAATCTTTCTCTTATTCCTACCACCTTGTTAAGGAATTGAAAACCAGAAAAGTTGCAGTCACAAAACTAGTTGTTTCATGAGGTTTATGACAACTTTACTGCCTGAGACTTGTCTGTCCATGAGGCCTATTGTCAGAAATATCTACACATGGTAAGTGTGAGGAAATACGAAATCAGACTGTCTGGGACTAGAGCATATCACTACATTTGGCCAAATAATTTGGGCTAGCTAACTGTTCTCAGCCTTGTTTTCTTCATCAGTAAACTGCAGGTCATAATAGAAATTAACTCATAGTTTCGTTTCAAAGATTAATTTACAGCTGATACATAAAAGTATTGGGAATAAAGCAAAACTTTGTAAAAAAAAAAAAGAAGAAGAAGAAGAAGAAGGTGATGTCTATAATGATACTTATGACCATAGAAAATTATGCAAGTTTTATTTTGATTTTTATTTCTCACTTAACTAGATCACCTAGTCCCCCTCCACCCCAGCTCACTCCTAATTTTCACTTATACAGATTTGATTAAGTGCCCATTTTTTCCACATTAGCTAATACAAAAATATAAATTCCCTGAAAGCTGAAATCTTTTTTGTCCATTGATGCCCTGGAGATTTGCATATGTGACTTTAAATGAAGCTGTCATTTTACACTGATAGAAAATAAATTTCTAAATTTTATTGCACCACTATTTTTTTTGGGGGGAGGGGTTTGAGATAGGGTCTCAGTCTAGCTCAGGCTGACCTGGAATTCACTATGTAGTGTCAGGGTAGCCTTGAATTCACATTGATCCTCCTATCTCTGCCTCTCAGGTACTGGGATTAATGGCATGTGCCACCATGCCCGGCATTACACCACTATTTTTGAATAACATACTTCCTCTCACTTTTCAAGAGACCGTATTCCCAGAACTTAGCTGTTGTAATTATTTCTTTAGTAACACACACATTCTGTATTAATCTCTCAACAGTTTTCCAACTTAAGTGCATTTTTATGCTTGGCAGGATTAGGATAGTCTAGGAAAATTAGTTTTCCTTTCTTATTGCTTTTCCTTTTTAATTTGTAACCAGTTAAAGCACCATGATATGATGGATGATAGATCCTAGTGAAACTGCAAAGTTAAGGGAGAATTTGCAGATTTTTAGTTAAGCAATGAAGTCTTCTAGTACTTTTCAAAAGCCTGGAAGACATCTTCATTATTAAAATGTGCATACAAGCAAGATTCTGGATGTGTATGGAATTTAATTACTGACTAAATAGCAATGATGCCATGGTTTTATTTTGATGGCGATGTGCAGTGTTTGTGAAGTAGCCTATATAATGGGTGAGCCCTGTAAATCACATGGGAGCTTGCACAAAGATCGGATTTAAGGTATGTAATACCATCTGGACCTCCTTGTTCTCATGACAGGGGAGATCAGTGTGGGGCATCTAGTGATTCAGTGCAACAAACAGACCTTCCTAGTGGTGAAAATTGAACACTTTTTGGTGATGGAAGTGTAGCTTGTAACCAGTTATTTCCTAAGCAAACTTAAATGTGATTTTGTAACTGGATATTACCAACTTTCTCTTTAGGATGAGGCTGGGGAAGTTCTTGACATAATGAACCAACAAGAACAAGTTACTTAATCACTGCAACCCTTTACAAAAATTACTGATTATACTCTCTATGAAGCACTATGCTAGGCTCAGGAAATAGAAAAGTCACACATGCTTCCCAGTTCAGTGCATCTAATTAATAACTGGAATATGATTTACTTTTGTGGCTTTCAGTCAAGGTATAGATGCCTAAAAGGTAACATACATTGGAATGTGAATGTCATGACCATCTCATGGAACATATACTATCAGTAACATAAAAATTTCAAAATCTTAGCCAAATATTAAAAGAACAGCATTGCAGTATATGAACTAGATATTAATGGAAGCTGTTCTATTAAGAGCAGGGACTGGGGGAACAACCTCTATGTAAATATTCTAGGCTAGGGACCAATGGATAAAAGCCATGCCTGGCCTATAGGAACAACATGCACATTCAACCAGAAAAGTTAAATGTATTTTCTTTTGTAAGAATTGTATTCTGAGAGTAATGGATCTCAGGTTTTACCTTTTCAGTTAGATAGCCCAAGCACTTAAATTTACCAAAAGAATAACTGATGAACCTCTATCTTGAAACAACATCTATCTCTACCACATCACATGTTGAGTAGAAATGTCCTTCAAGAATCTCATGTAACTCTTTGTAACAGAACTTGTTTTTATTTAAAAGGGAGTCAGGAATGATTTAAGTGTATTTTTTTGTCACTGGTGTTAAAATGTAGCATAGTAACATCGGATTTTTCAATGGAAAACTCAGCCACAATGATTTGCTCAGTGAGTATGATATAAATTATCGTGCCATTATCAACACCATTTTCCATCTATAAAAGTAGAGGAAATACATGAGCATCATAAAAATCCTTTTATCAAAAGGATTTTAGACTCATGTCAGTGTTCTGAAAGCAAACACAAGCTTTTAAAGGAGATTTTTGACTAGTTTGCAGAGGAATCATAGAAACAGGCACTTTAGCTAAAAGAAAATATATATTAGATACATATTAATTTGAACTATAACTAAGAGATTTTATATTGCAATATAAATAACCAAGGAGATTCTTTTGAGTGAGAATTACATAATCAAATTATTTACAAATGGGATGAAAGAACAAAGCAAAATTGAGAATATTGTCATCTCTCTTAGTGATCTATACCAGATAGATGCATCTTCAAAGTACTCTAAAGCTCTGAGCTTCTGCGTGTGACCTCTAGACATCACTGGGATTAATATTTGTATTCTAAGATTTTATATTATAAAGATGAATTCAACAATTTCTGTATCCCACATGCTTTTCAACAGTGTTACTTTGCTTCCTCCTTAGCAGAAGGTAGAGTGTGATGCAGTTCCTCTTGGTTCTCTCCCTTATGGCTGCTTTGACCTGTAGAATATTCTAGAATGGTCATCATATAGTTTTCAAATAGGAAATGTTCTTCTCCATCATTTATTGGAAGGCTTACTTTACTAAATAGTAAATCAGATGGCCTTGAGGCTACAATTTTATAAGGAAGCCATGATGTTGCCAGGCAACAGAGAAGAGAAAACCTGAAGAGATCATCAGACAATTCCAACCTTCAGCTCTTCCCTGCTGAGGTTCAATAACTTAAAACAGAAAGATGTGTCCTCTGTGCTCTGTCCAGGATCTTGATCCATTGTTTCTGTGAGCATAATCAAAGTCATTTTGTTTTAAGTCACAAGATTTGGGGAAGCTTATTCTATAGCATGGTTAAGTGGAAAAATCATAGGTAAGGCAAATTATCTGTTAATGGCAAGGCATTATTATGGGCTATACAACAATGCATGCCCAAAGCTTTTCTTCTTGTAGCTGGAGTATTTGTGAAGTTTTTAGATGAGAAAGTTCCAAATTTAGAGCAGACATAATTATAGCAACAACAATTGCCATAACGATGCCTCGGATGTTTTATGTGTGTTTCTGATATGGGTTGGTTCCTGGACCCTTTGTAATAATAGACACAACGTAGTTCAGGTTTTTAGGTAGAAGGAAAATAAAACAACTTTGGCTGGTTAAACAGAGAAAAGTGTTCTAAGAAGAACACTGGCTAGATATCAGAATTTGAGTGCTGGAGACTAAGCCTTCAGGACAGTTGAGTCAACTTGGACCAGCACCACCAGGATGGTGATGCAGCTGCCCCTGAGGGGACACACACTCATTCATGAGCTGCCCCTGGTTCTTGGAAGCCTGTGCTGTCTTTCACCAGTACAAGAAAATGGATTCCTCACTCCATTTTTATTCTCAAGTTGCTTGTTTCCAAACTAAAGAGTCAGAAACCTGCAGCAGACTGATGAAGCCTAGTTCAAGTGCAGCTGCAGAGGAGTGTGGAAGCTTTCATTCTCTGGACTCCATCCTGATGAAACTTGATCAATAAAGCTGCTAGATATAAAGTATTTGAAAATGTTGGGTACTTAAAACAAGACACTTACACCTGAGATAGGACATACTGGAAGAAAAAAAAAAGAAATAGAAGCCTGGCTAGACACAACAAGTTATATTACCTTGCAGCCAAAGTACAAAAGTGGAGACAACCGATAGAAACTAAGGTCCAGTAAATGTCCTCCAGCCTTATATAGGGCAAGAAAACTACCCTACAAAGCACAGCATTTTTCAATCAGTATAATTTTGTCTCTCTCAACTGAAAGCCTCAATGTCACAATGCAGAATGGGGAAATATCGTCAAATGAGATGACTTAAGTCAGCTTCGTTCTACAGCCCTTCCTCTTTAGGCCGGGTGAGGCTGCCCTGACCACGAGTGTCTGTCTCTGGTCATAGTGTGATCTTAGCCAAAGATGGCAGTGATAGTGGCAGTGGTTGTAGTGGTGACAGTTCCAGTGTTATCTACATGCTTATTGTGTGCCGGTGCTTGGTGGGAACTTTATATAAATGTTTTAATAACAATCCAATGAAGGAAGTATTATTGTATATTGTGTGGTTCTGCTGATGAGGAAACACACTAGACACATGGCTAACAAGTGACAGTTCTGGGATTTCCACTGAAGTACCTATATTAGGTCTTGTTTGTTAAGCGTTGATGGAGATTTTCCTGTGTTTCTTGCTGTTATGCTTTTTCTCTAGGTCTGAGTGAATCTCAGCAATGTATGACTTATATGGTAACTAATGAAGGAATGTTTTACAAAACAAACACCCCACAGGTGTTCATAAGTCTCACCTTTGAAATAAGAAGTAGGCAAGAAAACATCAGCATCACCTTATCCTTCAACAGTTCAAGGTTTAGACTCTAAAGTAAAGCAAAAGACACCTACAGTTCCAGTCTCGGCTTTTATCCTCACACCAGTGTGGAGGGATTGGCCATTAGTACCCCTGCTTTGCACACAAAGAGAGAGACTCAGAAGGATTAGGTTTTATAGTTTAGGTAACACAGACCATACATAGTAAAGTCCAGCCTTGAATGCAATTCCCATATTCTCAAGCACTCAGGTTAAGAGTTCCAATGAAGTGTAGTTGTTCACTCCACTAGTGTCAAAAAAAAAAAAAAAAAAATGTGTAGCTTGGGTGGTGGGCGCATGCCTTTAATCCCAGCACTCAGGAGGCAGAGGTAGGAGGATCACTGTGAGTTCAAGTCCACCCTGAGACTACATAGTTAATTCCAGGTCAGCCTGGGCTGGAGTGAGACCCTACTTCAAAAAACAAAAAAAAACAAAACAAAACAAAACAAAATCTGTGTAGCCTTTGGAAATGGAGTGGCTCTTTCTGACGTGGCTGCATGAAAAGGCCATAGCTAATAAAATCCTAGCATCCGTGAATAGTTTACATCCTGATGGTCATGCACTAGTTTTTTTCTGGTTTGAGAACACATCTTGCTAATGATCCTATCAGAACACAGTATCTTTCTCGTCCATCTGTATGTCATTTTCCCATTCAGCTAAATTCATGGATAAATATTTTCTTCAGTGAGACTGGGTGCATTTGATGAAACCCCAAGTGAATATAAGTAACATTTTAAAATTAGAACTGAAGAAAACAGCTCATTCAGCCCTAACATCTTAAACTTCTTTTTATACTACATCAGACTACATGTTCTGCTGTGAGCAGCATTTCTTCTGAGGTGGAGGTCTTGTCAAACATTTCTTTATCCTTATTTTTCTACCTTGATTGGCTGCCTGAATTGTAATCAAATTAATAAATCTACCTTCTGTCTAGCAATCCCGCTATAATTTCTGCCTTAAAAAATGCCTCCTGAGCCGGGCGTGGTGGCGCACGCCTTTAATCCCAGCACTCGGGAGGCAGAGGTAGTAGGATCGCCAAGAGTTCGAGGCCACCCTGAGACTACGTAGTTAATTCCAGGTCAGCCTGGACTAGAGTGAAACCCTACCTCGAAAAAACCATAAAAAAAAAAAAAATGCCTCTTGTTCACTATACCTTTAGCCTTGGGATTTGGCAGATATATGCATATTTGTACTAACTCTTACATGGAATATTTATTTACTTTTGTCTTAAGCTTATCAAATTTGAACTCCAGCTTTGGCGACTAAAGATTTCTTTAACAGCAGCAGTTCTCAAATCAGATGATTCTGCCCCTTGGGGAACATTTGGCAATATCTGGAGGTATTTTTGATTGCTGTAACTGGCAACTGGAAGGGTTCTGCTGGCATCTAGTGGGTGGAATTCAGGGATGATATTCCTCAGTAGTATCATGGGAAGCCTCTAACCACATAGAATTGTAGCAAGAATTGTAATCAGTAAATCATGCGCAAGTTGAAATCTCTACTGTATATGTGTCCTGGATTTGTTCTCTTTCTGTCTGTCATTTGGTACATGGGACATGGTGCCCTTTGCTTTTCCAAGCTCTGCTTAATGACACTTAAATATTTGGTCTTTAGTTCCCTTATGTACCTTGGTAGGAATGGTCCTATGTAATTCCCTCTGTATTTTACTCATTAGTTTTTAGTTGTCTTCACCTCCCCTTCCCCCACACCTGTCAGTCCTGGTTTCACTCCACTTTTTTTCCATTTCTTTCACTATTTTAACTCTATTGATGACACTTTCTTATCTATAGTCTGGAATGCCCAAACATCTCTTTATCAGCTAGAAGGTTTCACATTTTCAAAGAGATTTTTATGAAGGTAAACTCAAACAATGATCTTTTTGTTGACTTTTCTTCATTTAGAGAAGTTCTATGCTTACCTTTCCTTTTGATTTAGAACTTTGAACCAGTTTTCTTCCTTGACAAACCAGTTCTGCTTTTCTTTCCTCATGTAGTTCATCCAGAAAGGTATTTTCACAAGTTCTCTGGGCCACAAATGGATTTCAACTTCTCAAAGACTTTTGGTGGAACACCATAGCTTCCTCAACAGTAGCCACAGTTGTCT
This sequence comes from Orientallactaga sibirica, assembly GCA_036365145.1. Taxonomy (NCBI): domain Eukaryota; kingdom Metazoa; phylum Chordata; class Mammalia; order Rodentia; family Dipodidae; genus Orientallactaga; species Orientallactaga sibirica. The sequence continues at coordinate 36,492,177 of JAEOAD010000012.1, read as the reverse complement.
TTCTGCACAGAAGTAGTACTTACTTCTGTGGTCAGGGGTTGATGAAATTCAAGAAATATTGAATAGCTATTAAATATAGGTCAGAATGTCAAGCTGTCAGGGAACATGAGCTGAAAAACAAATAAATTTTGCTAAAGGGCTTCAGCTCTCATTTATGGAATAGAATATGTGCATACATATTCTCACAGTGTGCTATGAGAAGTGTCCTTGGAACGCATTGTTTGGATTGTGTGTCTGGCCTGCCAGCCCTGTATGACAATCCACACAACTCATCTAGAACTCCCGTGCCTGGGGGGTTGTATGATGGTCACCTTCCATGCACTTCACCTAAGGAGAACATGGTGAGCATGTTGGCCCATGTTTCACAGTCTTGTTCTGAAGTTCCTTGAGACTAAAGTGTGTTATAGCCCTCCTGGTGATTATCCCTGGCATCAGTTATGCAAGGAGCATCACGTGTTCTTACCATTAATTTCACATCTCTGCTTTAAAATGTGATTTTAGCCCTCAGATCTCATATTTTGTTGTTTCTGTCTTCTCTGGATTTACATTGGGATAGGGGTCGGGAGTGGTTGCAGATGAATTCATTGCAGGAGGAGGGCCTTAAGAGCCTGCAATTGCAGCATCCTCTGGTGGGGAGGGAGTGGTGTTGTTTGAGGGGGGTGGGCTATGCTGGGACACTCCTGAATCAAAGAGACTGGGAAAATAATAACCCAGATCAAAAATGATAGACCAAAGGATGATCATGCAAACCACAAGTCCTAATGCCGGGGCCAGCTGAGACATATGGATAGAATGCTTAGGATCCACGTGTCTTGTGCTTAGTGGGGGACTTCCATGAGTCGTTACTCCATGGACATATGCCCACATGGTGTCTCTGGGGAGGCTCAGCCAAAGGCCTCGCCTTGGTTCCGAAATCGGGTGGGTCAGACCCTTATGTGATTTCGCTGGGATGAACCAGATAATGGAGGGGCTGACACTGGCTTTGGGGCCATGCGGCGGTGTGTGCCTTCCTACTGGTGGGGGGGGGGACAAACAAAAGGAAAGGAGGGGGAGGAGTGGGCTGCCCGCTCACCTGCAGGCAACCGTCAGCACATGGAACAGCATGGGGCTTTTCTCACCAACGGGGCATCTTGCCAAACGCTGAGGGGGCTGCTCACCAGACGATCAAGAAGGGGGCGTCTTGCCAAACGCTGAGGGGGCGTCTCGCCAATGCTGATGGGGTAGAGGGTCCCGATGATCACGGATGGGGCATCTCACCAATGCCGATGGGGCAGAGGGTCCCTGTTCAGGCGACAGATGTTGTGTTCCCCCCTAACGCCAGCCCAGGAGGGATAGTAGGGTCTCTGCTGAGTTGGGGTGAGCAGCACGGAATCACGACACAGACTCTGGCAGTTGGGTGACAGTGGGAAGCGAGCTGCCACAAACTCGTTTATTGAGGAAGTGCACGTGGGTATTAAGGGGCTTGGCTGGCTAATCATTGTATGGGGTGGTCCCCTTTTTGTGACCAATGACAGCCTGTCTCTGGACAGGTCATCTTGTAGCAGGCTTCTCGCGAGCATGGGACTGTAGCTGTTGTCATGCCAAGCCTGCGCAGAACGCCATGCTCACAGAAGCCACTTCCTGGTTTCTTCTGCCATGTGGTCTGGCTAGGACCAGACCTGTATTGTGCCATACACTTCAGTATCTTTCCTTTGCCCTAAATGTATTTTCTTAACTTGTTCTTGAGGTAGCCAAGTAGAAAGATTTGAGGCTTTAGATTCAAGTGTGTATGGATTTAAATCTCAGCTATATAACTTAGTGTCTCTTTGTGTAATGTTTTTCTTGACTTATGTGTGTGGGTGTGTATATATCTGCGAATGCAACCTTGGGTGTTGTTTCCAAGGAAAACCATCACTTTTTATTGAGACAGGGTCTCTCCTCAGCTTAGAGCACTCCCTCCAGGTAGGCTGACTGGTTGAGTAACAAGCCCAGGGACCCTCTTGTATCTATCTATTTCTTTCTTTCTCTCTTTCTTTCTCTCCTTCCTTCCTTCCTTCCTTCCTTCCTTCCTTCCTTCCTTCCTTCCTTCTTTCTCTCTTTCTCTCTTTCTGTCTTCCTTCCTTCCTTCCTTCCTTCCTTCCTTCCTTCCTTCCTTCCTTCCTTCCTTTCTTTCTTTCTTTCTTTCTTTCTTTCTTTCTTTCTTTCTTTCTTTCTTTCTTTCTTTCTTCCTTTCTTAGAATGGGTGTGCCAGCAATTGCAAACGAACTTCAGATGCTTGCACCACATTGTGCATCTGGCTTACATGGGTCCTGGGAAATTGGACTTGGGTCCTTAGGCTTCACAGGCAAACTCCTTTTTATCCTTCTATTTGTCAGATATTTCCCCCTTTTGCTTATAAAAGAGAATGTTACTATTTTTAGAAAAAGAATGACATTTTGTTATTAGAAACTGTTCATTAAAACAAATTTATTTATAATAAACCTTGATTCAGTGTAAAGATACTTTTATTCAAAGTTAGAATCAACATGAACCTTCTCAAATTGGGTTTCCGAGCAGCAATTGCCTCACTATGCTTCTTTGAGCTAAAATTTTGCAAGCCAAATTTTCAACTTGCTATTGTTTTTTTTATCTTTTAGTTCCCTAATCCAGATGTTTAATTATTCTCTTACTCATTTAACATAGCAGATCATTACTTTTAATTGGAAAATTAACTGCAGGTCTGGGACATCTACAAAAAAATACAGTTTCTTTGTCACTGACTTTTTAAAGGAACATTTAAATTCTTCAGCAATATAGGTCAGATTGCACTATAGCCCATTTCATTAGAAAAAAGCTCTACATAGTACTATGATGGTAACAGCTCCAGCCAATAGACTGTGTCTTTGAAGGAATATGCCACAGAGAAAAAACATTAAAGCTACAAAAGTTTTCAAAGCAGCAATGGTTTCCTGAATTTGTTTTGCAGAGTCACATGGAACTTGATAAAGGTTAATAGTTTACAAAACATTGCAAATAGATCTTAATAAGTGTTCTACATGGTCAGATCATGTTATTGAAAGCTAGTAATTATGGACTTAGTTTAGATTCAGGAACATTCACTGAGGGTCAGGTTAGAATAATGAGTTTCAAGATTTACAAAGCAGTATGGGATATGGTGGACATTTTTTATATACTACATAAAATACAACATACTATGTCTTAATGCCTGGCGAGTTGTAGAAGCCAAAGGATGGAGATGTCACACCCGGGAGTGACTGGCTTGGGGTGCTTCTGGCTGAGGTTATTTTTGGTCAATAGTAAGGGTGGTCCTCGTAGTGCTGCAAGAGCTTGCCCATTGTTGGAGGGGAGGGTCCCAAAGGAATAGCCATCCTTCTACTGACGAGATCAAGGTGGTACCTGTCCCAGCAGGCTCCCTCTTTGTCTTCTGGTCTCCATTCTTATCATTTTCTCTCTCCTTCTGTTGGTGCATCATTGGACTCTTAGCTGTTCCTTGAACACATTGTGTACATTCTCCTTGCCTTGTCTCCATCTGATTCTCTGCCTGAAGTCACCTGCTCTGTGTAACTTCCTCCTCCCTTGATTCCTTCAGATGTCCTTTGATCAGACATGCTTTCCCTGATGACGTACACACACTTGCCTCAATTCTCCTTCTCTTTCCCTCACTTGTTCCTCCCTCTCTTAAATTATTAATTTGTGATATTTTCTGATTGTCCTATCCTTCGAGAAATCAACTCATCAGACCCTGCTTATTTTGTACTCTGCTACATTCTTAGTATCTAAAGCAGTGCACGATTTCACAAATATTTGTTCAATGCATGAATGTATGGAATGGATGGGAGACACTGAGGCTCAAAAATTAAGGGAACTCAAAGGAAAAGTAAATTAATTTTTCTAGGAAGAGATAAGAGAAATAAAGTGAACTATTAGTTCAAGTAGATAGTCATATTTTAGTTTCTGACCTAAGCAAACATAAGAACATTTTTTTTCTTAGTTCTGACCAGATGCATTATCAGTAAGCCTTTTCCTAACCAGATTTACCTGTGCTTATTTCCATGTGGCAAGTCTGTCTAAGCACTGAACTTCATATTTTAATTTTCATCATTACATAGTCGAAAAATTGCCTTATAAAATTTTGGTTCAATTCCTGTGAAACTGCACGCATCAAACCTCTTAGGGGTTCAGGAAAAGAATTATCATTTTCTACTTTATCTATATCTGGAACTGGAGTCCAGGAATGTATTCCATCTTCCAGCATAGCTGGGCTATCAGGCATCCCATAGTTCATGAAATTTAAGAAGGGAAATCATCCCTCCCAGGGTGGACAAAGCTAGTGGAGCCAGTGCACTTGACAGTTTGAGAGAAAGGTCTGTTTCCTGAGACTACTGCGTCGATCCTATGGGCTGAGGTAAGACAGTCAGCTAAGAGATCTGTGTCCTCCCCTGCTCTCATCTCTCGGTTGCTCAGTGTTTCCATCCCAGATGCTTTCAGATCACCTTGGCGTCACTATGAGGAAAGCAGCCCCACTCAAGAGTGTGTGGAAACCATTTGCTCCTTTTGGAATAGCGTAGTGTACAGATAGCTTTCATAATTAATGTGCCCCAGAAAGCTGTTTAAATTAATTATGAAATTGGCCCCCAAGACAAACTCCATGGGAGTATGTGCTTGAGGTGTTTTAAGCTGGGGTCTGGGAATCTCAGGTTTTTTTATTTCCCTCACCGTTAGGGCTTTGTGACCTAAGGCAGTTCACTTAATGCTTCTTTAAAGCACCTAGAAGATACTTTATGGATCCATATTTTATTCATACTTTCCTCTCCTGAATCTTAGGAAACCTCAATAGAGCCTGTTTGGAGTGACTGAGAAGATTCAGGGAGGACCTTTGAAATCTACAGGAAAAAATTACCTTAGAGAACCTGATTATGTATGTCCCCCACCCCCACACCCCAAAGTAGAAATTTCATAGCACTAAACATTACTCTTTAATGGGTCCAGTTAAGTCACAATCTGCTTAGTTTTTAAAATGAAAGCCTCACAGAGACCTAAATGACTTTCCCTTGGAACTAGACAGAATACTAATTCAGGTAGGAAACTAATAAAGCATTTCAAAATTCTACAGTTGCTAAGATAGCTCTCATTGCATTTTCCATGAAAGATGTCAGTGAGGAGGACTTGTACAACCCTTATATTTTTCTCACTTACCATATTCTTGCCACTTGTGGTTAAATAACTTTGACCAATTTTAGGGTTTAAAAGGAATTGGTCTGCAGGAGTTAATCAGATTGGATATGTGCATGTTCTATGGATGTATTAATTCCTCTATATGAGAGGTGCACATAGCAGCATACCTTAATGTTTCATTGATGAAAACTTGTGTACATTCCTGTGGTCCTCAGAAAAGTGTAATTACTGTTATTGTTATTTTTGAGAAACAGTTCTTTGCTCTCAGTGGCCATGCAGAATCTCCATGTTCAGCATTTAGGCCTGCACCAAAATGTTCTGTAAAACCATGTCACTTTTACGGGCAAAAGGGAATTGCAGCTGTTAAATCCTCTTCTTCCCAAGCAAGCCATTGCACAGCTGTCCTGCCTTCATTTGTCTAAATCTGAACAGCTAGTTTGTATTTTTGTGCTGCCCACCGCAGGTGTCCAGCAGATGGCACTGTGTGGTAACCGGATGACAGATTCATTCTGTAAATGTGGCTGTGCTCATTTCTAACATGCACAGTTTTTAAAATTAATTTTTTAAGTTGTCATACAAATAAATGGGATTCATTATGGTATTTTCATATTCATGTATGTCATTACACATTGTTCTAATTTCCTAATGTAACATTAACATTTATTAATAATCTTTCTGCTACCATGGTAGTGGAAGGTATGGGCCTTCTGTTTGCAAATACAAAGCATTTAGCCTCAGTGGTCTGCACTTCTATATCTTATGCCACAGTATCATTACATATCATTGCCATCCAGAACATATGAGACTGATGATGCCTATTTATGTTTGTGAATATTAATGGTGGAGTTCACTTAACAGCTTGCCCCAATAACACAGAGACATAGTAGCAAATCCTTTCCACATGATGTTGCCCTAGGCATCCATGCCCTGTGTGTTTGTGTTGAGGAAGAGGCCTTGTTCAGTGTAGTATGAAAGACTCGCAAGCCACTCACTGGTGCTACTTCATGGAATAATGCCTTAACTACACTAAGTTGGTAATACAGTTCAAACCCTCAGTTAAGCCAGCATGTAGCCCCGGAAGCATGGATCTGTCTAGTGCTTGGAAAAATTTCATATCTTGGAGCATATATATATATATATATATATATATATATATTCATGGGATTCGTATACACATTAACTTTTGACTGGCTCTTAAGTACATGTTTTCCTTTCATTTGAAACAGGTGTTGTGAGCCTAGGATGTGTCAAGCCGTGTTCCTGCCCAGGGCTAGGGTTGCAGCCGTAGTGAAATGAGGATATTGGCTTTGTGGGGTTGGCAGCACGTTAGAAAACAATACATCCAGCAAAGGATGTGCTAAAAGAGAGGACTTATCACGTGCATTTGTGTGCTTGGTATGCTTGTGAGAAAGCCCATATTTATCATTACAACAATTCAAAAATCTAGGTATTACTTTCCCAGAAAAGGAAATCCCACAAAGTCATTCCCACAGTGAGTCAAGGATGACAGAGCTTAACCCAGCTGTGGTAGGCTCCAAAGCCTAAGCTTTCTTGTATGTGGCCTCTAAGAATCTCAGGCTTTTCAGATGAGCTGTCTTTAGACTCCAGTTGTAGACAACAAAAGAAAGTTGATTTCTGTTCCATGAGTCTGTGTATCTTACATCCAGTGTAAATTTTCTATAGAAGATTTATGTTAAATTTTGAAAGTGACTTCCTAAATGAATGTCATGATCAATGAAAGTGTCTGTGTGGCTCGTCTCACTTCTCTACCAAGATGCCTAGAACCCTCAGGGAGCCCATTCATCTTGAGAAGGTAGAAATGGACTGAAGATAGGAGACCTTGAGACAGAGAATCTGTAACAGCATGGGGTTGTATTAGTGCTAGGCTCAAAAAGATCTAAGAATTCCAGTATTCTCTTCCAAATCAAATGGCATGCCACCTATAAGTCAGTGTTCACCAGTGAGCCCACATCTCTCACCCAGAGCACTGGTTTTAAGTATTGCCCAGGCTGACACTGATATCTTCAGATCCATTTTCAAAGGTGAGTATAGCCCTTATCACCAATACTTACCTGTTCCTGCTCATTTTATCCAAGGCTCCCACAGAGAACAGGCTTTTCAGGAAAACTGTTTTGTTCCTGGGTGCAGGAAGATTGCTACTCATTCTGAGAAATGTTTTCAACCAGAGTGTTTTTCCTATTGATATTATTTATTATTTCATGTATCTAGAAGCAGAAATTAACATAGCTTGGATTATGCTTTAGAAACTCAGATGTACAGAGTGTTTACTGATTCAGTTAGAGTAGCTAGCCAGGGAATTGCAGGGATTCTCCTGTGTCTGCCTCCCCAGCAATGGGATTACAACAGGCTCTACCATGCCTGGCTTTATGTGAGCACGAGAATCTGGATTCAGGACTTGTGTGCATCAGGCGCTTTATCAACTGAGCCATCTTACCAGTTCAAGGATTTTACTTTTCATGAAAAGAGATAGAGGTATGATGTTAGCTTTCATGGGTTGTGTTTGATGATTGTCCCGGGGTCCTTTCAAAAGTGCATTTTTTTAAAAAGTTTATTTTTATTTTTATTTTTATTTATTTATTTGCAAGCAGTGATAGACAGAGGAAGAGAATGGACATTCCAGGGCCTTTAGCCACTGCACACTAACTCTAGATGCACATGTGGATCTGGCTTTACGTGGGTACTAGGGAACGGAACCTGGGTTGTTAGGTTTTACAGACATGCACCTTATCTGCCGAGCTGTCTCTTTAGCCTTCAAAAGTGGACTTTTGTCCATTTTTTTTTACCCTCACCTTTCTCCATAAGAGAATGAAATGTTTGCCAGAAAATCAGTAACACTGTTATGTAGTATTCCACTCAGGGATAGCTGTACTGTCTACACTCTACAAGAAAGATTTAAATAAGTAAATAAATAGGAAAAAAAAAAAAAAGCCTGTCTGAGTGACTTAATCTTTTCAGAGTACTTTGGGGTATGTCATAAAGTAGATTCCTTTTCATCTTAATTTCTTTTTGAAAAAATATTTTATTTTCATTTATTTATTTAGTTGAGAAAGACAGAGAGAAAAAACGGTGTGCCAGGTTCTCTAGCCACTGCAAACAAACTTCAGACATATGCACCACCACACACATCTGGCTTATGTGGGTTCTGGGGAATCAAACCTGGATCCTTAGGCTTCGTAAGCAAGTGCCTTAACTGCTAAGCCATCTCTCCCAGCTGGCATCTTAATATAAACATATATATTAAGGAATGTACCATGGGAATGAAAGTAAATTATCACAAAAAAGCAGTATGGGTGTAAGATGTATTATAAAATATGTTGAGCTTGGTTTTACATACGAACACATGGATTATTTGAAAAATTTGAATGAAAGTTCTCTCACATGTAGTAATCTGTGCCTAACCATGTCATTTAATTACACAGAACATCCTTCCTTTGCCATTCTGAAAATGACAAACTGTACCACCTACCCCCACACCACACAACAGCACAAAACACATGATGACAATGGCTGCAATATATGTTCTGGAAAAGTCAGAAATAGTACTACATAAATCCTAAACTCCAGTGAAGCTGAGACACTGAGAGTCACAGAAGTATGCTGGGCTGTTTCACACTTCCATGCTTCCCCTTAACATCCCTTCGCTGTAGTGAACTGTTGACACTCACTGTGAACCCAGACTGGTCCTCTAGGACCAACTCAAGCTGGCTGATCACGGTTCTCATCCTCTTTCTATGCTGGCTTCACATTCTCATTTGGTCTCACTGTATTGAGTTTATGTGATGGTATGCTTCACCTCCCCTTCTTAAATCCAGGGCCACATTCCTTCGCTCATGCCTCCTGGGTGCCTGGTTCATGGATGAGGAGTGCAAGGCACATGCGCTTCCACTCTTCAAGTCTGCATCTGTGGCAGTCAGTCCTGGTACTTGTTCTGCTTGAAACTAGCCCTGGCTCTGAGTGTTTCTAAACACTATACTTCAGGCAGCTTGGAGAAAATTCTCTATGATCGACACACTCATTTCAGGTCCCGGCACCATTTACCTAACCTAACAAAACACCTGGCTCATTGTAGGCACTCATTATTTTTTAATGCGAAAATGAGGTTCATTTATAACCTTAGATATAAATCACATGAAATCCATGCTTGGGCTTGACTTTTGCTTTCTGTATTATTCTGATAGAGTTGAATCTAAAAATGTAAAATTTTCCTAAGATTTGGATCACTGAGTTGTATGACATGTGCTTTTCTGCGTCCCCTTCTTTAAAAAAACTGAAGGGAGGTTAAACAACTTTTATATGACAGACTTATCAAAACATTTATATGTTAGAGGGTATTAGAAATCTACATGAAGAGAATAGTGTTTAGCAAACTTACCGCAATGTTGAGTATCTTGAGGATTATTGTTCCTCTTTCCTGCCTGTCCCTGGCTCCACGCAGTCAGGCAGTGGTGTCTGTCCTCTGTGCTCTCTCTCCCTTTGTACTTTGCATTTTAATTCACTCTCATAATCTGCCCCCACGCACCCATAGGATTCCCTGTTAAGGATGCAAACCATATTTAAATTTCTTTTGTATGATATTTGACATAGAGCAAGTGCTCAATAAATTATTGGTTCATAAATTCCCTTAATTTTTTTAACTTTTGCCTGTCATCCAAGAGAGGAAAAAGCATCCATCATTATTAATTAAGCTTAATAGAACCAATCATTTTAAGAATTTTGTGATTGAGACTCTAAGCTGCATTTCTAGTATCTCTTTAGAAAAGGTCACTGAGGGCTGGAGAGATGGCTTAGTGGTTAAGGCGCCTGCTGACTAAGCCTAAGAATTCTGGTTCCTATCTCCAGGTTCCACGTTTAGCCAGATGCAAAGTGACGCAAGGGCGCAATGCCTCACATGCCCACAAGGGGGCGAACGCATCTTGAGTTTGTTCACAGTGGCTGAGAGACTGCGAGCGTGCCCATTCTCTATCCTCTCCTTCTCTCTGTCTCTCTCTCTCTCTCTCAAAAAAAATAAATAAATAAATAAATAAATAAATAAATAAATAAATAAATAAAAGGTCATTGAGGGCTGGGAGATACGAGTCCATCATGGATAAAGCGCTTGCCATGAAAGCTTGACTCCCTGAGTTCACATCTCCAGAACTGATTTAAAGCCAGATGCTGTAGTGGGCTTCTTCAATCCCAGTGTGCCTTGGTGAGATGGAAGGCAGAAGCAGGAGAGCCCCTCTAGCTCACAGGCCCAGCTCTCCTGGAGAACACAGTGGTAAATGAGAGACTGCCAGAGACCCAGACAAGCTAGGAGGGAGGACTGACAACTAAAGGGTTGTCCCCTGGCTGCCATATGTGTATTGTGCTATACATGCGCCCACACTCACGTACACAAACACATGCACACACATGGCTGCCACATGTGTATTGTGTATTGTGCCACACATGTGCCCACACTCAATACACAAACACATGCACACACACATTTTTTTTCTTAAATGTCATTATGTGTAGGTGTGAACATAGTAATTAATAAGAAACAGTTCATATTCATGGAACATCCAAATATATTACAAAAGTAAGCACAATGGGACATAAGCTATCGAAATTTTTCTATGTGGTCAATATGCTGACAAGGCATCTGCACCTTAATTTGGTGAGATCTGTTACTAATATATATAGTGATTTTAGGTACAAGAATTGGTGAAAAGTAGACAGTTCACTTGGGATATAACTTTGGCCTATGATTTGCTAATGTAGACGGAGGAAAAAAGATTCTTCACAAGTTCATCTTTTCAGGGATGTTTTGTTGTAGCTGCTGAGAAGCCCCGATTCTTGAAAACAAAGTTGACATTTACGAAGACATAAAACTTCTGGGTAGCAACAGCTTTAATTATTATTTAAAGCTGAGTTGTTTAAATGGTTCCCTCAGCTACTAGAGCTTTTGATTAAGTCAGGAAGGAAAAAAAATAGAGATAAATTTCAGAAGTGAAGTTTAGTCAAATAATTTGCACTGCTAGGCACTCTATAATTCATTTTGGGGATGACTTTTACATTATGTGTCACTGGCTACTGATAGGTGATGACAAAAGCTTAAGAAAAAAAAAATTGCCCCACATGAGAAAGGCTTGGAAATATTTACAGAGCTGTTTGAGCATTTTCAAAGTTCATCAGCTCCACTGCCACTGAGATTTAAAATTTTTCTCCTGCCATTTCTAGGAAGAGCTCTCTCGTGCTTGCCTGGGAATTCTAGGGAAAAGAAGACCCCCCGCCGCCCCCCCCCCCACATATTCCATCCAGGAGACACAAGCTCCCAGCTTAGGGCATCACAGTTGACTGTTACATTTCCTGCTCATGAAGGGAACTTTGACAGGCAGAGCAGTCACCTGAGAGGGTCAGGATGTGTTCTGCCAGCTTGGCATGTTTAACTTACTGTGATGCTGGCAGTAAATGGAGATTGGTCTGTACTCAAATGTGAGGCTATTCTCCAAAGGCGTATCTGCTGATAGCACTAATGATTTGCAATATTTAACAGTAAAACTGTTTTACTTGCACTATCTCCAGGCTTTGAATTATAAATGGGATCATTTTATATCTTTTGGCATTACGAGAAATACATGAGAATTGTCCCAGATTTCTCATTAATAATGGAACAAGTAAATGTTTCAAAATAATTAGAGTTGATATTTCTATTTAATCAGTATTTGGAAAGTACATTTTATTTATTAAAATATACATCTATCAAACTTATGTTAATTGATACTGATTTGAAAGCATCCACATTTATTTTAGTTGATATGATAATATCATACATACCATGTTATGTTTATGCTGTCACTTTTATTTACTGTTTTGGATGATTAAGAAGCTTATTAAAACTCTGGAAATAGTAAGAGATTTTTCTTTAATCTGGTCTGGTTATAAACAACATTTCACTTTATTTGAACTCAGATTTACCTTTTTGAGAGAGCTAACTAGTTATACCATGTATATCCTGGCTTCTTTCCTAATTTAAGTCAAATTGTACATAATTTTTGAAAGATGATTAATTTTTTCCCTGGAGGAAGTATTTCTTGGCACACTCATGTGCTATATAATTTTTTAAATAAAATATTTAAGGAATTTTTATTTTTTATAATCATACTTTATAATGAGAAGTTGTACAGACTCCTTAATAAATTTATTATCTCGGCTTACAGAATACTTCAAATAAAACACAATTGAATTTTTAATTTGGAAATTTGTTTAAACTGTTTATAGATGGTGACTGTAATTCATGACAAGTTGATGAGTAAAGGAATATTAAGTGTGCAATTGGAATTGTAAATGAGAATTATCATGACAAGTCATTGTTGGTAAAATTATACCATTATATGTCTGTAAAGACAGACCTGAAAGTTACAGAGCATTTTGAACTAAAGAGAAAATTCATAGAAAGAGACTAAGTTTCAGAGAATAAAGATGTGAGAACATAATATCCAGTAAACCATGTACTGTCAGAGATATAGATAAGTTACCTAGTTCACATGGCTAGCATTGTGGACTTGTGGGATTTGAGAGCAGGATGGGAACTTCGATTCACCCATTTTACATTTGATGACGCTGAGTCTAGAGTCACTGACCAAGGCAATGAGAGACTGGAGGTGGTAGCCACTGCTCATCTTCCAATTCCTGTCGTGTCATACTTCTGAATGGCCTGGCTGTTAAAATCCTACAAGTGAGGCATGAGACTTGCATAATGATGACTTTCTCAGCAGTGTGCAATATTAAAAAGGCTGTATCAATTTCAAATGTAGGTGTAATAAAACCCATATTTTGGTTTAGGACTGCTGAGTTCTTCGATGGACAACTGCTCTAACTTCTTTTACAACAGACGGAGGCATTTGACAGTGTTCCTACTTTCAATGTGCAGTCTCCTGTTTCCCTTTCCAGATGTCCTGTGTAGGAGACTGATGGTCTTGTCAGTCTTTTACCAGTGAAGGCTTTTAAAAAGAAAAAAATATTGTTTCTTAGTATTGTATCTCCACGGTCTCTATTCCCAAATTTCCTCTTGGTTTGATCTGTCTTTCACTCTTCAGAAAGTTTGAAGCAATTCAATAGAAAGAAGCCAAGAAAACTAACATTTATGCAGAGCCTACTGATGCTTTTTGGGATGAGATGAGTGGGAATAAAAAACATCAGCCAAAGATTCCAGGTAATCATCATAGTTGTCATATGTTATGAATTGATAAGTAAATCAGGGCTCAAAATGTCAAATACATCAGTGAGAAGAATGACAAAGTCCACAAATAAATAATAATTTATTTATTTTAATAAAAAATAAATAATAAAAAAAAGAAATAATAAAAAAAAGAAAGAAGGCCTATGTGGTAGTTTGAATAGATGGCCCCCAATATATTTAGTCTTTTATTAGTTTGTTGTTTGTATCTGTAGTCACCTGGCTGGAGGCAGTGTCACTGGGTAGATCTTAACGTGTGATGATGGGTTTAAGATTTTAATCTAAAGATATATAAAGTGTGTCTAGCTGGAGTTATTGAGGTGTGTTGTGCTGTGTAGCTTTTAGCTTATGGCTTTCTCTCTCTCTTTTGCCTGGTCCTGTAAAAGACAGGCCAGCTTCTTCTGCCATTATGTAACTTCCCCTGGATCTGTAAGCTCCAATAAATATCCATTCCTCCATAACTGTGCCTGGTCTGGAAGTTCATCTCAGTGAACCTGAAGCTGTCTGCTACAGCCTATGTGTATATATATATATATATATATATATATATATATATATATATATGGAATATATTTTATATTTGTATTTATATCAGGAATATAGTTAAACATACATACATTTTAGACCTCTATTTGTAGATACTGCTTGATACCTATGTGGAAAAACTAAATAAACACATTAATTGTTTATATGAGAAAATTTATTTCTAAGATGTATTCTAAATTCCTGTCTGTGGCTGATATAATTGGTATCTTAAACGTATCCCCCCACACACACCATGAGCTCATATGTTGAAGGTTTGGTCCTCCATGCAGCAGTGTGCAGAGTTGGAGTCTTTGGGAGCTGATAGAATCAAGAGAGCTATGATTCCATGAATGAATTAATTCATCACGAGATGCATAGCGTAATGAGTATCACTGGACGGAATTATTTATGAAGTGAGCTATCTTGGCTTCCTGACCACCATGGAGCGAGCAGCTTTGGTCCACCAGGTACTCCCTCTCATGAGGTTCTGCTTCACCACAGGTCTGGAAGCAGTGGAGGCAACTGAGCACGAACCAAACCTCTGAACCCATCAACCAAAATGAATCTTCCCTCCTTTCAGTTGACTCTGAAATATCTCTGTCTCGGTCTTAGAAAGCTGACTAACGTAGAAACTCTACAAGGTTTCTCTTGTAGGAACATTTCTTATCTTGTAAGCATCTGGAAGGTACTTCTAGACATTCCAAAGAATGGCTTTGTTTTCACTGAAAATGGTTTATTATTATTATTTGTACTTTTGCTTCATTTTCCCAGGAAATGCCCATATTGCCACAAGATCTGTCATTACAAAATAGAAAGTTTGAAATCTGTTCTTGTGAAGTGCGCTACAACAAAAGTAAGAACAGGACAACCAGAAAATACCGTAAGCTGGTGATTCATTCACTGTCCTGCAATAAATCATTCACCAGATGGCTGTTCTAACTACAAATCGAAAGCATTCTAAGACGTCGAAGGCTATGAACCCAGTGCTATAACCTTGCAAGGTGTCGATCATGAGATCTGGTGAGGAGCCATCACTGTTAGCTGACTTCCAAAAAGGGTGATGTATTCAAAGCATGAATGTTACAGTAGTTTTCCAAGCTCGTTTCCTGGTGGGTTGGCAATATAAGTCATTCCCCTTCTTGTCTTACATTGACTTATATTGACTAGTGTCTTCCCACCCCCATCTACCTATGTGTGTCCTGGGCTAGAAAGTGTAAGTAATCCCATAAGGCAGATAGTGAAAGACAGTGTAAAAATTTTATGGATCAGTCTTTTCATTTTGCAGAGAAATGTTTGGGAGATAATTATAAAACAGAGAGACCAAAAAACCAAGTCAGTGTTATCCAATTGAAGAATAATAAAGCCAGAAATTTTACTTGAAATGCTAGGATCTTTGTCAAATGCTTTCTCCACTACATTACACTTACCAGAAAGAGGTCTGTTGTCTCTGAAAATGAAGGAGATAATTAGAATGAAAATGTAGAGAACTTTTTGTTTCTCACAGGTACATATATTCTCCAGTTAGCTCACATGCATTTTAGCATCTAGCTAAAAATTATGTCTTTGAGGCTGGAGAGATGGATCAGTGGTTAAAGGGCTTACTTGCAAAGCCTGACAACCTGAGTTCAATTCCCCAGTACCCACCCACGTAAATCCAGGTCCACAAAGTAGAGCATGCATCTGGAATTTGTTTGCAGTGCTAAGAGGCCCTGGCACACCCATTAAGTCCCCCTTCCCCGTCTGACTCTTTCTTTATCTCTCTAGTTCAAATAAAAAAATATATATGTAACACACACACACACACACACACACACACACACACACACATATATATATATATATATTTAAAATTATGTATTTTAATCTGATTCAAGAAGTCACCTTGACAACTTCCTACAGAAGGCATAGTGAGGAGGGAAAATAAAAGTTTTTAAGATCTTACAGAATTTGTACCATTGTTAGGAAAAATATAAGACATATTACATTCTTAGATAATATAAGGAAGGTTCCAAAATAAGTGGCACAGTGAATGTTTAGAGAAGGAAACCAATGAAAATTGAAGTCACCCAAAAAATATTCATGGAGAAGGCTAGGACAGGAGATGAGTTTGCTAGGACATGAAAGACATGGCTGGATAGGAGAGAGGCTAGGGGCCCCCAAGAATGAAAGTCCATTGGAGGGGCCTCAGCAGAGGTGAGTATTGGAGCCCCATACAAAGGTTCATCCCGGAGAGATGAGATTGTACTGTTAACACAGGGTGAGGGAAGACAGCATCTTGAGGACCAGTGAAGATGCTGGAGGTAGAGATGTGACCTACAACAGTGTGTTGGAAGGTGAATTAGGCTGCACTGCATGGAATGGATTGAATTTTAGAGAAACTGTGCACGTAAAAGCCATGATTAGAGAAGACTAGGAGTAGGACCATGCAGAGACTTAAAATGAGAATCCACATGTGGAAAGCAGCTCACTGACTCCATGTCCTCACAGCTCACTGACTCCATATCCTCACAGCTCACTGAGTCCATCCATGCCCTCCTTTACCAACTTGGCACTGGGGAAGCTGAGGTGACATCCTCCATATGACAGAGGTCATTGAGGGAGATGAATGTCTATCTGGATGTTCTGGAGTGCCTTGAGATGCCATTTGTTCCACAAAGATTTCTGTCACCCATGGCTTCCAGTTCTTTTTATTTTCATGCCTTTTCGTAGCACTTTCCACTCCCTTCCTACCAGATAGTCTCCCATGCTGGGGTACAATTGCTTGAAGACTGGTTACTCCCTTGAACTGTGGACTTCCCAAAGATGGACCTGCTTCCTGTCTTCACTGTTCACCTTTTTGTCCCTAGGGCCAGGTGGAGTCTATTTTAAAGACAGTTCCTGAGTACTGAATGCCTGACTGGTTGAAATGATGTGGGCTCATGTTAGAAAAGAGTGAAAAGCATGGGAGAGTAAGAATGAGCCATTGATGGAGGGAGGGAAGGAGAAATGATTAAAGATTTAGGAATAAAAGAACTAAGGGTTATTAAAGAAGAAATTTGTTTTTGAATTGCTTTTATACCAAGCCCCATTAATATTGATTTAATAGAATATTGGTATAATGGCTGTTGAAAGTCATAGATGATGCAATTCATATCACTTATGAGCAGTTCTTCCTCCTAGTAAAATCAATCAAAATTTTCTAGTTAATGAGAAAAATTATGATAAATTCAAGGATCAAGTAAATTCCCTTGCTATCAGTTAGACAAATGTTTTATCTGAAAGAATGAAAATGCATCAAAAAGGAAATTAAAACACATAGTCATATCCTATTTCTGCAATTTAAATGCTATGGGGGGGAATTTCATCTCAAATTTGGCTTTTAACATGTTTCCTTTGGGTGTTTTTTTTGGGGGGGTGTGCTTATGGACCTGATGGGAGTGTCAGCCAAATTCAAAGGAGAAATTGTGTCTATATTAGGTCATAGTTTCCAGAACAAGTATTTTTTTGAGAAGAAGATTTTCTTTGCAAGACTCAATAATCAAATTTAATGTGTGCACCTAAAACTTGCTTAATGGATAGAAATAAATTCAACTATTTTACTGTCAGTATTCGTGATGATATGGATCAGTGTTTTAATGTAGAGCAACATTAACTAAACTGAAATGACATTGTATAATTTGCACAAATAAAATTAAATCATGACTGGATTGTTTTTAGATGCTCTTCAGTGTCCTTGCAACTGATAAATTTTCACCAAGAAACACCTTTGGTGAAACAAGTAGCCAAGTGAGTGTGCATATGTGTATGTACGGTTAAAGGAAGTAAATTATAATGACAGCTGGATAAGTAGTATTCAGTCATGTTATTCAGAGGTTAGTAGACTATATCTGAGAATCTTTTCTTTATTAAAATTCCGCCCCCCAGTGGGTTTTAGGTAGGTGAAGGTTGAAGAGTTAGAGGTAATTGATAGTGACTGTTCAGAGGCCTTTGAAAGGCTACTGACATTAACAGCCAAGTTGAGATGCTTGAAATATAGTTATTTTAATACTATCTTGACCTAGTTTTGTGGACCTGGCTACTGGCTTCTCAGTCTCCTTTTGGGTGCATCTGATGAAACCCACGTGCTCATTCTCCTAACTGGGGTCACACTAGGACCACTGTCCACCTGCTCTATTCACAACAGGATCAGATATCAGAAAAGAGACTTTTCTAAGGCGACCGTGCAGACCTATTATTCTTTACCTTGTGACTGATTCTGGTGATTTCCATGGGGCCCCCTGTGATATGACAAGTATTCTGTCTCTTTAGTACCCAAATAACCCTTTTTTGTGTGTGTGAGAATAGCTTTATTGAGGTAGACTTGATAGGCAAAAAGAATCTGTTAAAGGTATACAATTTGCTAATGAATTTGGGCATGCAAACTACCTGTCACCCCTTCACTTCAGCCAAAGCAATAAGGCATTGATCTGAAACAAGCTAGGTTTGTAACAATAGTCATCTTCTGATCTGTTGGCTTTATCATACCTCAACCATAATAAAATCTACTGAACAGTACTCAACTGAGTTGATGAAGTCAGTGGAAGCAGATACATTTAGGTCATAAAAGCAACATAATTTCACAATAAATCCATGTCAGGAATAACAGAAAAGCAGCCTATAAAGATGACTATGTTGTTTTCAGCTTGCATAATAGGGTACAGATCGACCTGGTGAATAGATCTCCTTAAGAGAGGAGACTAACCGATTGTCAAAAATGATAGCAGGTGAGACAGTAAATGAGAATACTTCTTGTAGGGAGAGAGACATTGTTGGACCCAGACAAAAGAATGGTGGGTAGGAGCTAGCTCAGTGGCTTATGCCTATCCATCATGTGAGAAGCTGAGGTTGGAGGATCACCATAAGTTTGAGGCCAGCCTGGGCCCAATAGTGATTTCCAGCTTAGTCAGGGATAGAGTGAGACCTTGCCTCAAAAAACAAAACTATAACCAAAAACAAAAATAACAACAAAAAATGGTGGGCTGAAAAAACAGTGAACCAAGGCTTGGACACGAAAGGAGTACAGTACATACTCAGCAGTGTGGACGTGTCTGCTTAAGTGAAGCAGACAATGTGCAAGAGAGAACAGTGAAGACGAGGGGGCAGGGGAGGGTGGTGCGGCAGGAGCCAGGCTTAGAGTACAGTGCCTCTTGTAGGCCTAGTAGTAGGCAAGGGCCTTATCCAGTACCGGAGTCCTCGGACACTTCATTAAGAGAATTACATAAAGTCCCTCTTGTTGTAGCTTTTATGTCACTTAAATAGATGTCTCTTCGGGATAAGGTTCTCTTCGCCTACTGATTATGCTCAGCTAGAATAGAGGATTTTAATGTTCGAGGCTCAAAAGATTAACCAAATATTATTATGTTAATTTTATTTCAGTCAACTATCAAAGATTTATTGTAAGTCTACAGGGTGCTCAAATCATAAGACTGAGTCCTCAATTGCAGGGAGTTTTGTGACAGATTATACAATGATTTAAATAGAATGCAGTATAACCCAATATTAATGCCAAAAATGCATTATGATATATTTCTATATTTATTCGTTAACACTTTTTTGTGTACTTATCTCTTCATTTTTAATTATAAAATATACATAGCAGAAATTACCATCTTAACTATTCTTATTTTTTTAAATATTTTATTTATTTGAAAGAGAGGCAGATAGAGAGAGAGAAGAGAGGGAAAGAAACAGAGAATATGGGCATTCTAGGGCTTCCAGCCTCTGCAAACAAATTTCAGATGCATACATCACCTTGTACATCTGGCTTACATGGGTACTGGGGAATTGAACCTGTGTTGTTAGGCTTAGTAGACAAATGCCTTAAGTACTAAGCCATCTCTCCAGCCCTGCCTTAAGTGTTTTTAAATGTATGGCTTAGCAGTGTTATTTAAAGTCACATTATTCTACAGACAATCTCTAGAATTCTTTCAATCTTACAGAACTGAAACTCTGTGTGAAACAACCCCACATTCCAGTCCCTGGCAATGGACATTTGTCAGTTGTCTGCCTTAGGCCTTTAAGAATCTGACAACTGTACATGTACATAGCCTCGCCTGGTATTTGTCTCTTTGGGGACTGGCTTTGCATGATGTCCTCAGGGCTCATCCAGGTTGTAGCATATCTATATTTTTATTCAGTGATCTATTGATGAAGACATATTACATCCATCCTTTGCCTACTGTTCAGAAGGCTGCTAGGAATGCAGGTCTATAACTATCTCTTTAAGGCCCTTCAGTTCACTTGGGCATATACACAGAAGCAAACTTGGTAGCTTATATTGTAATTTTATTTTTACTCTTTTGAGGAACCAGTCTGTGTGTTCCAAGTTAGGAACCACACATGGGGAGAATGTGTAGTGTTTCCCTGTCAGTACCCTCCTATTTTGAATTAGTATGCCATCTTTTTTGTTTTTTTCCAGAACTTTTCTGTGTCAGTAGTGTGCTTATATTTCTTAGAAAGAAGAAGAAACAGGAAGTACACACTGTGAGCCTGTTGGCTTAGTCCTCAGTTTTCTGCCTGCTACCCTCCCTGAGGATTTCCTTGATTTTTTTTTTTTTTTAAGGTAGGGTTTCACTCTAGCTGAGGCTGACCTGTAATTTACTATGTAGTCTCAGGGTGGCCTTGAACTCATAGCGATTCACCTACCTCTGCCTTCTGAGTGCTGGGGTTAACGGGGTGTGTCACCATGTCCGGCTTCCTTGATATTCTTGAGGGCTCAGCTGTAGCATGTTTTACAAATATAAAAACAGGCACACAGTGACATTAGAATTTCAGAAAGCCAGTGATTTTTGTTTGTTTGTTTGTGTTGTTTTTTCGAGGTAGTGTTTCACTCTAGCCCAGGCTGACCTGTAATTCATTCTGTATTCTCAGGGTGGCCACGAATTCATGGCAATCCTCCTACCTCTGCCTCCCAAATGCTGAGATTAAAGGCATGCACCACCACGCCCAGCTCAGTGATTTTTAAAATTATGTATTTATCTACAAACAGAGAGAGAGATACAGAGAAGAGATACAAAGAGAATGGGCGCCAGGACCTCCAACCACTGCAAACAAACTCCAGAAGCATGTGTCACTTTGTGCATCTGGTTTACATGGGTACTAGAGAATCAAACCTGGGTCCTTAGGCTCTGCAGGTGAGTGCCTTAACTGCCAAGCCATCTCTCCAGCCCAAGCCTATGTAGACTCAGGGTGGCCTCGAACTCATGGCCATCCTCCTACCTCTGCCTCTTGAGTGCTGGGATTAAAGGCATGTACCACCACACCTGGCTAAGCCTGTAATTTTTTTTTTTTTTTTTTTTTTTTTTTTTTTTTTTGCTTTTGTGAGGTAGGGTCTCACTCTGGTCCAGGCTGACCTGGAATTAACTATGTAGTCTCAGGGTGGCCTTGAACTCTTGGCGATACTCCTACCTCTGCCTCCCGAGTGCTAGGATTAAAGGCGTGCACCACCACACCCGGCTAAGCCTGTGATTTTTAATGACAGTATATTTCATGTACTTTGGGAGCTGCTTCTATTAAAAATATTTCAAATCTACAATTTACATTTAAGTTAGGGTCCTGTATTTTATTTTGAAAATCTTTTTTTTTTTTTTTTTGTAATTTTGAAAGGATATTTTGTGTGTTTTAACCATTTCTCCATTTTTTAAAGAAAGAAAAGTAATAATGAGCAGCTAGTTCTTAACAATCTTGTGATGCATGTTTGGTAATTGTCAAGTCCTTGGGGCTAAAGGACCACAGGGTTCAAAAGCCCTACCCCTTTCCTGACCCCTCAGAACCATTTAGGTGGCTAACATTCCTGTTCTCCCCAGTCTGGCACTTAGAGGAGTTCAGTAGGCTTCAGCAAAAGTAGTGTGAAAAATCTTCCATCATTTCATAGTTAATACTATGCCCTGATGTGAAATGAATTCACTTTACAAGGTGAATAATAACATCACAAGCAAGAAAAATGTCGACCAATCAGCTGGGAAAATTTTTCCATATGCATGATTAGCAGAGCAGCCCTTACTGTCATTGTCTGATGGTCTCCTGCCTTCCTTGCTCTTGTCTAGGATAAATATTCTTTCTTTAAAGCCCGCCTCTTACACTGTTTCCTACTCATTCCTCTGCTGATTAACCTTAGAAAACATTGAGTTTTCACAGTTGTATTAGTGATTAAATGCCACCACCCTGAATTTGAAGCTCATGACTTTTCCTTAATGAGAATACTTTCACTTGCTTTGTATTTGAAACAAGAGCTTTGGAGACTAAGAGCCCTTCAGGTTTGCTTTAGTTAACAATCAATACAGGAGCCTATTATTATTATTATTATTTTAAATTTCCAGGTAATTGAGTCTTTCATTTAATTTAATTAGAGAGTGAGGGACTATTTTATCCTCTGCTTGGGGGAGCCACAACTTGAGGTGTTTATGAGCTTGAATGGGCTATCACAATGTCAGATCAAAGGCCAGAAACAGAAATATCTACATTAAAGTAACTTCCTGTCCTCATTGTATCAAGTCATATTGTTTGCAACCTTGTGGATTCTAGTTAGCATCTCTTGGAGCTACTGGACATTCTTGGCATAAAAGCCAGTGGATAATTGTCGTCCTTGGGGCTAGAGGACCATGGGTTTCCAAAAGCCCTACCCTTTCCTGACCCCTCAAGAACAGCTAGATGGCTAACACTCTTGTTCTCCACAGTCTGCACTTAGTAGGAGTCAGTGTGTTTCAGCCTAAGTATTGTGAAAGAAAGTGTAGTAGAAAGAAGGGAGGAGAATAGGGATTCACTTGGCTCTCTATTAACTTGAAAACCTTAGCAGAGGGCATCTTACACCAGTTAGTGCAGTTAATAAGCTGAACCTGACTAGGTAGGGCACCTTGTTCTCTTAGTGTGCTGCCTCTTAGCAACCTATTGCCTTTGCTATTTAAAGAACGCATTGCGTTATGAATTCCTGTTTATCTTTTTTGGCCTTTGAAACTCAAATTTGTCCCTTTTGGGATGATCTCTTCATTCTTTCTCATGCTAGACAACTGCCAAATCTCACAGATGATTGAGCTGAATTTTTCAGGACCTTCTTACATGCTTATAAGTCCTCCTATCATACACACACACACACACACACACACACACACACACACACACTGACTGAGGAATTGCTGTGTATATGCACATGCATATTTAAAATACTTTCACAGGGCTGAGGAGTTGGCTCAGTGATTAAAGGTGCTTAAATGTAAAATAAATTCATAGATACACATTATACACAATCAATTTAAAGAACTAAGTTCTTTGGAAAAACAACTTCTCACAGAATTATGTCTATGTATGCCAAGATGGTTGTCCTCATACCCAGGGAACAAAGGCGTTCCTGGGTAACATAGGAGTTATCTGGTTCTGTCCACTTAGACTCCCTCCCCACCATGACTCTAACAGGCTCTTCAGGGATGCTGGGATGCAAGGATCACTCACTGATCTGGCATTTTTGCCTGCTAAATTATTCCAAATGCCCATTCCTCCCTGGCACTGACTGGGACGAGTCTTTCTGTTCAGTTAATGAAAGCTGTGCTTTCTTCCACAGTTCCTTTTGTAGTGTTACCTCAGATATGAGTCAATTGGGGATTAAATCCAAATTAGTCTAATTTTCTTTCATAGCAACAGTCATATTACAGTAATTCTCACTGAAGCAGCAAGCACTTAGTGTTTTGATTTCATTGCTGTTTTCTATAAAACATTCAAGTCTGCGGTTGAGTGTTTGCAGTGTTTTTGACTGAAGTAGCTCACTGTTTCTGCCTCTACTTTGTCATGCCTTTTAAAATGTCACATTTAGGGCTAAGTTTAAAAATTGACTTCTTTATGCAGGAGACTGCCCATAATGATGAACCCAATATTTTGCTCAACAATTTTGTGATCCTTAAGTCCCTTCTTCCATTCTTTCTTCTTCCATGTGCTTTTCTCTCTCCTGTTTTAGATCTCTTTTATTATCTCACTTGCCCAATCACCACTATTACTGAGCCAGAAAGAATTGCCTGAGTCACTCACCTGCTTTTTTTTTTAATCAATATATATTTTTTATTTATATTATTCTGATTTTACATTCATAGTATTGGTTCCATTGTCCTCCTCCCCTTCCTCCCACTTTCAAAGGGGCCCTCATCAATGGGGAATGTTTATCATGCATTGTGAGTTTGCTCAAGAGTTCTGGTGGATAGGCCCCAGTCTCTGTGCATAATGCCCCAACTTGTGACTCTAACAATCTTTCCGCCCCTCTTCTTCATGAGTTTCCCTGAGCCACATTGGGGTCATTTTAGTTCTGCTTCCTTGATGAGGTTTTGGGAGCCTCTGTGTCTCTGGATATCTGGCTTATGACTGGTTTGGATGTTCTCTGTGTTTATCTCCTTCAGCCTTTTTCTGGTGTTGTGATCGCCTTGAGCGCTGTATTCTTTCCCTTCCCCTGCGTTGTTCTATGGTTTCAGCTGGTGAGGTGTGGTTAGCTGATCCTCCCTTCAGGTTCGTTGTCCACCTGAAAAGAGATAAGCAAATTCTCCAACGGAGAGAGAAGTTAGTACTAGATAGAAGGGATAACCGTATATGTTTTGGAGGGAACTTTATATGCATTGGCTCTCTTCTAGCCCACATTTGGTGGCCACTAGATCTTGGAGACTGAGCTCATTTTTTGTACATGAATTTGACTTATTTCCCAGTTCCAGCAATGAGTTCCATTCCACTGAATGGATTTATTAGCCAAATCAAGAGCAGTTGGTTACCCACCATGGCTGTTTGCCTCTACTGCACTTGTATGAGCATTACGTCAGATTGTTTCCTGCTGGGTATCTTAGACTACAAGTTGTTTGGACCAATGTCAGACATTTTCCCCCAGTTGCTCATGTAGCACCCTCTGGTACTAGACTAGCTAACTGTCTGGGGACTGACCTTCTTCCAGATTCTGGCCAGGTCTCTCTGTGTTTGGTCTCACACACGTATGCTGTCTTTGACAGTAGGGTCTTACCGTTAACCTTTGGTGGGTCACCAAGTACTCTGACAGAAGTCTGTCTTTTTTGGGAAACCTTGTAGGTGTTTCAGATCAACAGCTCAATGTGGAAGTTAACCCCTTGCTGGCACTGGGAGTTATAAGTCTGCACCTAGGAAGGTGAGGGAGGAAAAAGATATATAATGTAAAAGAGAAAGTGAGTATAGAGAGGAGAGGGAGAGAGAGAGAGAGAGGGAGGGAGAGAGAGAGAAGAGAAAGAGAAGCAGGACAAGATTAAAGTTGGCCTTCATCATGTTCTCTCCCGGTTCCTGTGGTTCGAGTATTCCCTCCGTAGGCCTGCTGAAGGATCACTGTTTTAGCCTGTTGTTCAGAGTAAAGGGTTTTGTATTATTTTTCCCTTTTGGGTCCCAAATTGTATCCCCCCCTTGCATGGTCTCATTTATCTGTCGCTCCTAACCGGATTCCACGTGACATGTGGTCACTCACCTGCTTTTATCAATCCAAACCAAAGTCCGTCGTGCCCCCTATCTTCTCAGGTGAGGCCCTGTCCTCATGTTTTCCTCCCTTGTCTGCTTATCCCTGTTGCTAACCCCAGACATTTCCAATCAAATCTTTGGCTCTAGTATGTCTGAGCTGATTTGTCCTTATGCCTGAGTGAGTGTGTCATGCCTCTGCTTCTGGCAGGATTCTTGTCTGATCAGAGTTCTTTTTATCTCCTGTGTTTACTTTAGGCAAACAGAGTCCTGTTTTGTTAGTGTAATTTTGATGTTCCAATCCAGTCTTGTTAAGTATTTTACCCGTTACCCATAAGCCTTTACACTGAAATAAGTCAAATATTTTTAAATGTGTTTTAGAATGGGAGCTTTAAATGCATGGAAGTATAAATGATACTGGAGACGGGTTAGTAAATGAAGAAGAGTATTTTATATCTCACCTGTTACTGTTCTGGAGACAATGAATTCATTGTCTTTCTCTCAGTTAGTTCTCATGCTGGGTTCTCTAACCCCATTCTTAGAGATCCCAAGCCAAAAACTGGAGTCTTATTCTGATGCCTTCTCCTTCATTCTGGCACTAGGTTTTAATCATTTGATTTTTCCTTAATGTTCTAATACTTCCTTTGTCCCACACCCTCCAGGGAGGGCTGGACCATTGCATCAGATTTGTGTCTTACTGTAATCCTTCTTCAGTCTACTCTCCTTATCACCCCAGAATGATTTGTAAATGTATTATTTATTTATTTATTTATTTGAGAGAGAGAGAGAGAGAGAGAGAGAGAGAGAGAGAGGAAGAGACAGACAGAGAGAATGGGTGTGCCAGGGCCTCCAGCCACTGCAAGTGAATTCCAGAAGCATGTGCCACCTTGTGTATGTGCCTTTATGTAATTATTGGGGAACAGAACTTGGGTACTTAACCTTTGTAGGCAAGTGCCTTAACTACTGAGCCTTCTATCCAGCTCCTCAAAATAATGTTCTAGGGCTGGAGAGATGGCTTAGCAGCTAAGGTGCTTGCCTGCAAAGCTGAAGGACCCAGGTTCGATTCCCCAGGACCCACGTAAGCCAGATGCACAAGCTAGTGCATATTTCTGGAATTTGTTTGTGGTGGCTGGAGGCCCTGGCATGCCCATTCTCTGTCTGTCTCTCTTTCTCAAATAATAAATAAATAAAATATTTTTTAAAAAATAAATAATGTCCTAAATCTCATATATGTTTGTTTTATTTTCCTTCCAGAAACTTCCATGGACTCCTATTACTTGTGATGTCAATTGCAAACTCCATATCCCCTTTCATTCCCTGTCCCTTGTTAACTTCTCCAGCCTCCTTTCACTTCTTTTGCATCATCCATACTTACTGATGACAGGAGGCTGTTGGGCATGGTGCCTTGGCTGGAGCTGCAGGCATGCCCTTGATTTTCTGAAAGTACACCCCATGTGTACCAATTGGTTGCTTCTGGTACCTTCTGTCTTCAGTATCATGGACTCACCTAAGTTGATCCAATCATTTCTTTCTCCTTCCCTCCCTCCCTCCCTCCTCCCTCCCTCCCTCCCTCCCTCCCTCCCTTCCTTCCTTCCTTTTTTCTTTCTTTTAATTTGAGAGAGGCAGAGAGAGAGAATGGGTGCGCTAGTGGCCTCTCAGCCACTGTGAACTAACTCCAGACATGTGTGCCCCCTTGTGCACATGTGCGACTTTGCACACTTGTGCACGCTTGCATCACTTTTGCATCTGGCTAAACGTGGGATCTGGAAAATTGAACAGGCATTTTTAGGCTTCGCAGGCAGGTGCCTTAACCGCTAAGCCATCTCTCCAGCCCTCTTCTTTCTTTTTTGTGTTTCAGATGCCTTCCCTCATGCAACTCCTTGCCCAATGTTCTTCTTCCTTCCTGTAATGTGAGTGTCTGGAAGATTGGAACAATATTTGATGTTTTATTTACTGTTGTATACTTCAGGCCCATTATGGATCCCAGTAAGCACTCATCAAATGGATGTTAAATCAACTGGAGTCAGAGAATAAGACTTCTAACCCCCCCGCCCCCAGCAGAGAGAAAAGCCATGAGCTGAGGGAGAAAAAAATAGAAGAGTCAGCTTCTAGTGACCAGTGCACAGTGGAAATGACTTTGGACAAGCTTCCTTGACAGAAATTATCATTTGGATAAAAGCATTTCCTCTTCTATAATCTCCATTTGAAAAAAGAGCGTTGAGGAGAAAATCAACAGGAATATGCCCCTCTTTTCTTTGAAAGATCAGTGTGCTTCTTTGATGGTTTGGCTGCCCCAGCTGTGAGCACTAAACACCCTCCCCTTCAAATAAACTAATCATCACTCATGGTTTTGGTGGGACAACCTGCTGCCAGCCTGGAAATGAGGCTTATTAATGACATTCCTCATTCCAGTCTGTAAATGTGAGCACAAGGGAAGGAGAACCCCACCCTCCCTAGCCCTGCTGCTGGCCATTAATCCACGTTATTAATGGTGGTGTTTATATCAATGCCAGTCTCTCATCTTCCTAATGGGTGACTTCTCCCTATTCCATTGTTTACAGGCTAAAAAGTATATGTGTTTGAAAGTACAGACTCATGAGCTGGAGGTGGTGGGCTTTGATGTATTTTCTATCAAATTTAGCAAAGTCAATTTAAGGATAGGTGGGGGGGTTGCTTCTAGTGACATTACTACTCCAAGAGCTGTGGCCTATTTTAAAAGACGTATAGAAGTGCATGCTAATGTAATTGCCACTCTGTCACTGCCTGAAAGCTCCCATTAACTAGTAACAGGCTCATATAAAAGGGCTGTGGATAAAGGCCCAGAAAGTGTGGGAGCCAGAGAAGGCCTGAGGAGACAGGCATCTTCTGGGAGGAGAGGTCATGAGATTTCTGGGCATGGACTTCCCACCAAGCACTTTGAAATGTTGAGTAGTGGTTGATGTTAAACATTATGGACACAAACTTGTTATATCTGAGAAAGGGACATAGATGATCATGGTGTGCTGGGAGGGAGAGATAGGACATGGTAAGCAAGGCATCAAGATTAGCATATGAAACAAGCTAGTTACCAGAGGACTAGAAACCCTTCCCTGCCTGCTACATGTGACAATGTAACATGTATGAAAAAAGAATCCTTCCCTATAAAAATGCAAGGGAAGGTAGAATATGTAAATACACCAACTTGTGTATCTGGCTTTATGTGGGTACTGGGGAATCGAACCCAGGTCCTTGGGCTTTGCAGGCAAACGTCTTAACCACTAAGTTATTTCTTCAGCTCTAAAGCTTATTTGTAAATTAATAATACATTTACAAAAGCTCACTGCTACTATCGATTGGGAGTTAAAATTCTCTCTTTTTTATTTATTTGAGAGAGAGAGAGAGTGGGCACACCAGGGCCTTCAGCTACTGCAAAAAAACTCCAGATGCATGTACCCCCTTGTGTGCATGTGCAACATCGCATGCATATGTCATGGTGCGCCTGGCTTACGTGGGACCTGGAGATTCTAACATGAGTTCTTAGGTTCACAGGCAGGTACCTTAACCACTAAGCCATTGTCACATCCCTAAAGTTCTCATAAAAGATCAAATATAACACTGTTATAGATGGGGATCACATCCCAGAGTATACCCATTGAGAACTCCAGGTTTTTGTGTCCCAGAACAATAAATTGGGTCAGAAGCATATGGTTGGTAATAGAAATATATATACTTTATTAAGAAAGAGAAAGGCACTCCTGAGAAGGAAGTGGGCTAGCTACATAGGAAAGGAACAACACTCAACAAACCTGTTGTCCTGAGTGTCTTCCTTTTTAGAGACTGGGCCTGTAGAATGTGTGTGTGTGTGTGTGTGTGTGTGTGTGTGTGTGTGTGTGTAACTGCTGTTTGTCTTCTGGTCTTTCTCCTGATTCAATCATAGAAATTCCATCTTTGGGACTGTTAATTGGATTCTATCCTAATCTTCTCCCCAAGGTCTTACCTGTAAATTCCATAGCCAAATCCAATTTCTGCCCTAGCAACATCCCACAACGAGAGTTAAATTTTGAATATGATGCCTTGTAGAACATACTCAAACCATACACAAACTATAGCATCATCATAGAATGAATCAAGCCCCTCCATTAACACCAGTACTTGTGATGGCAGCTGGAGAGTTGGCTGCATCAGACCCAGATTGACCCCAAGTTTAAGGAAAAAATTGGCTTCATGAAATCGAGAATGACAATGTTGGAGTGCTCTTTAGTGGAGAAGTTTTTCCCTTTGTCTCTCTAAGCCATGTGCTCACCTGGACAGCCATCAGGAACAATGTATCTCAAAGCAATCCCCATTCAGCAGGAAGGACAAAGCTCAGAAGCTTGTGGTTTCTCTTGTCATGCTGTCAGGGTCATGGGTTGGAAAGTTTAACTTTGGTGGCATCAGTTTGTCACCCCTTCTTACTCGAGGCTTTTTAGTCACTAATGCATGAGCCTTACTTACCATGATCTCACTGGATTGTCACAACATGGCCTTTAATATAAACATGTCAGTTGTTACCATACCCCCCTTTTTTTAAGTTTTTATTTTCTCTCTCTCCATATATATATAATTTATATTATTCTGATTTTACATTCATAGTATTGGTTCCATTGTCCTCCTCCCTGTCCTCCCTCTTCCATGGGTTGCAGAGAAAAAGCTGATGTACACTCTCTCTCATGTCCAGTAGATCTTTTCTTAGACATCTCACCACAATCAGTTGAGTATTATTCTTCCTTTCTTGACTTGCTCTGTCAAGAGTGTAAATCACTTCATTGTGAAGTTGTAGTTCTAAAAGGAAATGAAATCTCTTTCCATAAATAGGTGATATAGTTTTTCTGTTGAGTTATTTACTGGTTCCTAAAGGAAGTATGGAAGGAAGAAAAGCATTGATTTAAAAGGAAGGATACCAGGTAATGTTTAAGAAGTCCCTGTATAAAATAGCTTAGGTCTTTATAAGAGGACCCAATATTGACTTTTACATCTTTCTGACCTCAGACTCAAAGTGGAACACAAGGCTTTGTATTCATGACTTTGGGGTATCTAAGTCTGACATTCAAATCAATTACCCCAGGAAACTATAAAATCTTTCTCTGGAGGTGACTGAATGTGAGGCAGATAATGTCAGAAGGGACCTGGCCACAGCTTGATAAAATGACCTCTTGATATTTTCTAAGCATGAAGCTAGTTCAGTAACAGTGTACAGATCTGAGTGGGCCCAGGGTTTCATAAGTAACTAGTCTCAATTCACAACTTGTCTTGCTCTTTTGCAGAATCAAATTTCTCTGAATATGAGTCTCAATGGAATAAGGAATTAATACCAAATGATTGGGGGAAGTCTTGCTTGTAACTTTAAACTCTAGTAGTAATAATGGCTAAAAGCATGTATGGAGTATATTACAGCAACCTGACATGTGTAATTCACTAATGATTACTATGGTAAATGGAGTAAGTGCTATTGTGATATGGTTTTTATACATGACCAAACCAAAGCTTCAAGAGCTTGGGTAATTTGCCAAATAAGAGATAAGTTTAGATTTTAGGGTAATTTGCCAAATAAGAGATAAGTTTAGATTTTAGGGTATGCTGTTTCCAAAGGTCACTGCATATCTCTTTCTAGTAAATCTACAAAAATCAAATATCTCAGTGATAAATTGACTTGGGGCCAGTCTATAGCATGGGCATGTTCCAGCTGTGTGACCAGAGCAGTCATTTAACATCTCAGAATCTTTGTTTTCAAAACTGTGAAATGAAGGTGAAATGCCTGATCTGGTCTCATAAAGCATATACTTATTTGCTATTTTAATTTGGAAAGGTGTTCAGGGAACTTGAGTGGATCAGCGTTTGAGTTTTGAGACACTGTCAACTCATTCTACCTCTGGTCATTCTTGAGAGAAATTGCTAATGTAAGTATCTCAAAGTCCTTGAAAATATCAATAACATTAACATAATGCTAATGTGACTAAATCAGCAGGAACTGATCAACATTGTTGGAAAACAGAGCGAAGATGTTTGACCTTGTCGAGGTAAAACAGCAGCTTACTGTGCATGTCTGAACCTGCTTCTATGGCTGGCTCCCAAGTATTTGATGGAATGAGATTCGGAAATCCTTTCCTTGGACGAATAACTTCAGCTGGTTCTGAGACCTTTCACCAGAATCCTTGGATGGGGTGGGGGTGGGAGGCAGAAGGTAAAGTGGGCTAGGTACAGGACACCCATCCCTTCCATCAGAGCCAAGCTGCATAGATTTCTCTTAGTACTGAGGATCTGTTGTGAGATTCTGAAAATGTGAATTATATTTTTTTAATGGAAATTGTATTTCCAAAAATATCCTGAGTGTATTTGTTGAGAATATGACTAAAGTAATTTAAATAGTTTTATAGGATGAGTACTACTAACCAATGGTTAAAACTTAGAAAGCACAAAAGAAATCCAGATGGAGTTGGCAGAGGAGAGGCTCACTGTGGGCTCTGGTGTGGGGTACCTGAGTTCAAATCCTATCGCTGCCATTTATAGCTCTATGACCATGGGGTGAGTGATTTAACATCTCTGCTTCAGTTTCATTTGTGAAACATGGGCATGATTATTTTACTAGAAAGATGTAGTTTTTCCTTTTGTGACAGCAGTATTCATCATGGAAATGGAATTTAATCATATTTGGAGGCAGGTGGAGGGAGATACATGTGTCTTTCTGATTGGAGAAAAGAAGGATCAGAAGTTGTATTAGTTTCCTTTAATGACCACAGCAAACTACCATAAACTTGATTGCTTAAGACAATATAAATTGTAAATTGTTTCTCGTTAAGTAATGGAGAAGTCCAAAATCAGTGTTGGGGTTGAAATCAAAGTATCAGCAGGGCCGTGTCCCCTCAGGACAATCCATCAGAAGCAGTTGGCACTTGACCTCCCGGAAAGGTTTTGATGGTGGCTGGCATCCTTTGACTTGTGGCCACATCACTCTAATCTGCCTTCATGTGTATGTTTCTTCTCTCTCAAAACTCCCTCTACTCTCACAATGAGCCATTTAAGGCCCACCTGAATAACCCAAGTTACATGCACCTTCTCAAGGTTGTTCACTTAGCCAAAGAAGGTTATTGTTATATTTTGCCAAGTAAAGTAATATTCCCTAGTTCTCAAGATTAAAAAGTGAATGGACTTTGTCTGGGGGTGTGTAGGGAGCAGTCTTTCAACCTGTCCTAGGAGGTGGCACAAAGAGGCAAAGCCTCTCTGAAATAGTGAAGAGCCTTCTATGAATAGCTGAATGTTGCCCAAATCTTGCATTTGCTGAATGCTTCTCTGAACACAGTCCATTAGGAGTATTACAGGAGTAACCCCAACCAAAAAGAAAGTGGAAACTCCCTTTCCTTCAGGAAATTCTGTTGTGGCTTAGATCCTCAATGTCTTCAAAGGCTTATTTGTTGAAGTGCCAGCATTTAGTCTTTGGGGATGTGTAAAGCCTTTAGGAGGTATGAACTAGTGGAAGTAAGTTCAGGTATCCGGACCCTGCCCTTCCTCTCTACCCAGCTGTCAGGAGGGAAGGATCTTTGCTCCACTGCTTGCTTTCCAACATGTTGCTCTACTTTCTTCCGGCCTGAAGCAGTGGAGGTCACATGATCATGGACTGAAACTGTGAACGCAAATAAAACCTTGGCTCTCCTTTCCAGGTGATTGTCTCAAGTACATTGTTAAAGAAGTAGAAAAATAACTCATATAGGCTCCCATCTAGCAAATGAAATGTAAAACACATTTGACATTTTCAGGAGGTGACAAAGTAGCCAGAAATCTATAGAAGAGACTGTGAAGGCAGAGGGCAGTAGGGCAGAAGTGTGTCTCTGAGGGCTGCCTCACCTAAAGAAATAGTTGAGTTGATGAGAATGGATTAATTTCTATTTCAAGGGACAAAAAATTCATTCCCTGTACTAAAAGTTAGGCTTAAAAAGTGGTGGCGGCAAATCGTGCTTGACTTTGTGTTTGTGGTGTTGACTAGCCAGAGCCTCACATGTGCCTCTATCACTTGGCTACACTCAAGCGCTTGTTACTTTTCATTTTCAAACAAAGTGTCACTAAGTTGCCCAGGCTGGACTTGAACTCATTTCATAACCTAGGCCAATCTGAAACTCATGATCCTCCTATTAAAGCCTCTCAAATACCTGAGATGACAGGCTTTTACCACCAGGCCCACAGTGATTCTAATTTTTTTCTTATCTAAAGTGAGATAATAGTTATGAATGTGTTTTGAATGTGCAAAAGCCATGGAGATAGAAATATTGGATAAGCATGCCGGTAATGTGTAAATCATCCTATTTAACTCGGGCTTATCAGCAGGTTAGAACAAAGAGTAGATGTTGTCCTCTTAATTTTGAAGGGGGAAGTTGATGTCAAAAATGCCAGTTAACGTGCTTGTCAGTTAGTGTTTCCTAACTATAGCCTTTGGCAATACTTTAACCTTGTACTGTCACATACCCATAATTGTGATCATATCATTTGTAGTTCACATAGACTACAGTTCTATAATTTATTAAAGCCTGGACAAACATGATAATTCATGACTGTTAAACCAAAGTGAAAGAATTACCTCATGAAGCTGGTAGATTA
This sequence comes from Orientallactaga sibirica, assembly GCA_036365145.1. Lineage (NCBI taxonomy): Eukaryota > Metazoa > Chordata > Mammalia > Rodentia > Dipodidae > Orientallactaga > Orientallactaga sibirica. The sequence goes on along the minus strand of JAEOAD010000012.1, from coordinate 36,458,219 downwards.
TGTCATCTTGAGGCGACTGTTTGGTCCACTGGGATCATGAGGCGCAGGGGTCCCAGAGTCAGGGCAAGTTCAGAGTTTGACAGTGATGTCTCCCCCTCATGTTGAGGCTAGAGTGTTTCTCAGTGAGAGCCCCAAGGTGAGGCAATGCCACGCTTTCTTCTCAGAAGTCTCCAACTGTTCTCTAAGCTCTGAGAAAACTTGAACTTGACACTCTTATTCTACACTGGCTAAATAGCTATGACATGTTTTCATGAAAAGGACTAATTTATAGCTGTGGGCAAATGTATGCCTTCTTTTCACAATAATCTTAAAAGAATACATCAAATGAACCAGAGCTCATTGTAGGGGTGGAAATGTAGAATGGAGCTGTCATTAGGCTTTTCAAATCAATGTGGGCATTCTTTTTCACTAATAATGGATTACTAACACCCACAGTAGGTTAATGTAGTAGAGAGCTGTTAAGGTGACCTGCCTGCCCCTTGCCTCCTCATGGTCCTGTTCCAGCATGGTGCCTTCCCCTGAGTGTAGACAGGAACTGTGAATTCCATTCAGCCAACAGAACATGGCAAAAGGGTGAGGACAGATGGGATTGTAGGCATATAACTGTGATGGCTTTATATTAATTTGTAGTATCTTTTTGAGCCTCTTTTGTCCTTTCTGCTTTGCTGCCTTGGAGGAAATAAGTCACCTCTACAAACTGAGGCAGCCTCCAGCTGATGAGCAACATGGAACTGACACTTCCAGTCCTTCTAAGTCTTGATAACAATCTGAGTAAGCTTAGCAGCGCACCCATCCACAATGGAGTCATAGATGAGAACTCTGCCCAGGTGACCCCTTGACTGAAACCTTTGAAATCCTAAAGAGAAGACTCTGCAAACCCTTGTGAAGACATGGCCCACAAGTAAAAGATAAGACCCATGTGGAGTTTTAAGCCACAGAGACTAATACAGTGAGTCTGAATGTTCTTCCAATATTCAATAGCTTGTCTAAAGAGAGAACGAGAAAGACATCTGGGGCACAGGAGTTAAATAAACTGCTAATCATTTTGAACGTTTTTAAGTATATTTAGGATGTGCACTATTTATATTTTCATTTCCCTTGCTTGCCCTCTCTTTTTTTGTATTTTTAAGAAGCAAGCAGAGTATATCTCATGCATGCTTTGAATACAGCAAGTTGAACTTGTGATATTTAGAACTTGTGAATTCTTTCTACATTCATTCTAATTCTAGTTCAGTTTAATGACTTTTTTTAAAGATTTTTAATTGTCAAAGAACATTCTTTCTCAAATTTACATTATCTTTACATTGGTTGCAATTAAAATTGCATTGTTGGCTTTTCTTGACTTTATTGTTATCTAATGCATACATGTCAGGCACAGATTTGTTTCATTGATTTACATTTCTAACCTCTGTAAGATATGAAGTAGTAACATACTTGAATACTTACACCCTATACCATAAAGGCATATTTTACTGTTTTTTCTTAAGTATTTACATTCATAAAATCTTTTTTTTTTTTTATGTAAGCAGAAAATTAGTTTCCAGGAAAGTTTGGTATATAGAATTTATGGGAGGCTAGGGATCTGTGTTGAGAAAATGAGCTTTCTTTTTTGTTGTTTTTCTTCTGGCTTGTTGTTGTTTGTTTGTTTGTTTGTTTGCTTGTTTGTTTGTTTGTTTGTTTTTAGGGGGATCAGGCTCTCACTTTATAGCTTAGACCGGCTTTGAATTCCCAGCAATCTCCTACCTCAGCCTTCCAAATATGGAGTCACAGGAAGGAGTCACCACGCCCTCATTTTTAGGCCTTCTTTATCTAAGTCTGACCTTAATGACTCAATTATTGATCAAAAATTTTATTCCAGAGACATAGAATACTTTTGACATTTTAAAATGTAATCTCACTCCTTAAAAAAAAAAAAAAAGAAATTTGTTGTCAGGCATTGGGCTACTAGGCCTTCTTGTCATTTTATTATAGCAGGAACAGCTGCAGAGTGACACATAATGTGTACGAGATGGGTGTGGGTTACTCTGCAGGTGCTGTATGGCTGCTCAATCCTCACATGAGCAGGTACTGGAGTTGTGCTTGTTATGCCCATTTTATAGATGTGACTGAGGGACAATGACAGTGTTCTTTCCAAAATTTCAAATATAGTTATTGATAAAAATGATGGCAATTCTTATTAGTCGCTGATAACTAAGCTAACGTGTGAGTTTAAAGCCACCCTTAGACTACATAGTCAATTCCAGGTCAGCCTGGGCTAGAGTGAGACCCTACCTCAAAATAAAAACAACAAAAAGTCATGGCCTACTAAGGGCACTTTTGCCATGGTTCTATGCTATCATTGCTTATGCTAGTAACATTTGGGAATGTGTCAGGTTGGTGCAGAGAATGAACTCTAGGGCCTTCTGACATCTGGGGCTGTTTCTGGACAGTTCTATGTACTGCCAACAGTCATTAGCAGAAAGAACACTAGGTCCACTTGGGGACCACCAGACTCTCTACTTCAGAATTGGAGGATGGCATTAGTTTTTTCTTTATTCATATAGAGCCCAGTTATAAAAATTTTAGTTCAAACAAGGTAGGCAGGAAAAAGGTGCAGTTTTGTGTTGGTGTCTGTTTGGGAAGAGAGGATTATATTCTCCATAGATACCCTCTTAGAACTCTTTCTGCATGCATTGTTCTCACTTGGATGCTGTGTTTCAGGGAATGAAGTAATTATTTCTTAGTGTTTCAGTTGGTGCTTGACTAAATGCTAGATGTCCAGTATGGCTTTTATTAAATTTTTCTAATTTTTAAATTTTGATTGAGGTATAAAGTCTTATCTGCTGCACGTGCATGGTGTGCACTAGGCACTGAAGTATGTACTAAATACTGATGAGAAGATGAATCTTGGAGGAATTATTTTATTACAAGCCAATACTTAGCGAGGAAAGATTTAACTAATCATCAATCATTTCTACATGAACATGGTAACGTGCAGAGTACTTTGCTAGACATTATTGGGTAATTAGGCAAATAGAAGTCTAGAGATCTCCATCAAGGAATTTTAATTTCCAAAACCAAATACAAAGGCAGCAACTTGAGAACCATTATCAGCATGTGCCAAAGAACATATAATTATTAAAAAAATGATTCTTTCCAATACTCCGGATATGTTAGGAAATTGTGATATTGAAGATATTTACATATCAGAAAGTATATAATCAGATAATGACAGAACTCTAATGCTTCCACACACATAAGCCATCATATTGTACATCCTTTACTTTTACAGATAAGATGATAAATCTAGAAAGGTTAAGTAAGGTGACCTAAATCAAGCAGTTAGTTACTAGGCTCTGTCTTTTCTACAGACTCCCTGTATGACTGGCTCTGGCTTTCTGAAGGAACAGATTGTTGATCCTTACAACCTTTCACAGATGTGCTGAGGAAATGTATGGTTTTGTTATCCTTAGAATATTGTAGATCTGCGTAACAACACAGAACTGCTTAGCCGCTTCCACCAGGTATTCTGCCTCAATGCAGCCTTCTGGGCTTTTGGAGGTTACTTACGGTCAGTTCTTTTATGTCTTCCTTAACCTACCTATTTGACTCAACTGCACGATGCTTTCTGAATTTCAAGCCATTGAAAAGAAAAGGAGGTACTTTTACTCAGCTATTTCACACACACACACACACACACACACACACACACACACACACACACACACAGGTACTGGCCTCTATTCTGTTGTAGTCTGAAGTGAGGAAAGATTGTTATACAGGTAATAATGAAATGAACATGATTGGCCAAGGATCTGATACAGTTCCTCCTAAATCATGACCTGGTTACTTCAGGACCTCCACATTTTTGCTGATTAGAGGTTCCATTAAGCTACTTCCTTCTACAAGACAGCCGAAGAAGAGAGTTGTAGCTGATCCCAATGGTGGTTCTTTTATTTCCAAAACTCAACAGAGCAGGAGAACTCTAATTACTATTGCCTTGATTTCTCTAGGGAAGCTAGCTGGTACCATTGAAAATTAAAACATAACTTTGACTAAATTGCATCAAAAATAATATTTTTTTGTCTTTGCAGGCTGAAATTTGTCTTTTTCTCAACCTAAATTACAAAAAAAAATCACAAAAAGAATTTTTAAAATTGTCCTCTTTTTTTCTCAGAAATCAAGAATTGAGGAGAACTGCTGAAATTATGCCATAGTGTTTCTGAATTGAATATTCATGGTCTCTATAAGCTCATAGTAGTTATTAAGATATTTAATCATCTATAGCTCTTAGTGTGCTTTGCTGAGATGTACCATGTTTTTCCTCATTTACACTGTCCTTTTTATCTTAATGGTAAATTTAAGAAAATCTCAAACAGAAGTTCTTGCTAAATTGTACTTGTTTCTACCAAGTTTAAAATTTTGTTATAAATGTGAGAGAATATTAGAGTGAGTTTCATTTCTTTACATAGACTTTGTATCTTAGAGGAACAGTAGAATCACAGCATAACTGATGACGGAGTTCACATATAATTCCTTCACCAGCAAGCGTATGGACTCCCTTGCTACTCTCATCCTCACCAGCATGGACCATCTGTTAGGCGTGATGAACTTAACGTGATCAACATTTCTCCAAGCCCAAAGTTTACATTAGGGTTCACAATTGCTATTGTACATTCTATAGGCTTTGACAAATATAAAATGACCCATGCCCCTCGTTACAATGTCATTGAGCATAATATTGCTGCCCAAAGGAAGCCTTTCTACATCACTTTTTCATCTCTTTTCTCCAGCCTCTGGCAGTGATTAATCCATATGGTCTCTCCTCTCCCTGAATAGATATCATACAGTTGGAATCATGCAATGTGTAGCATTTTCTGAGTACTTCTGTAACCTAACAAATAGTATTTATATTTTCTTCTCTTTGTCTGCATAGCTTCATGACTCATTTCTTCTTAATGCTAAATAAAATTCTAGTGTCTAGATGTACTGCAGTTTATCTTTCCACTCATTAAATGACATGTTGGTTGCTTCAAAGTGTTGGCAGTTATGAATAAATTTGATATGAGTGTACAGTGGTGCAGGCTTTCACATGGGTGTGGGTTTTTCATTTATTTGAGCATGTCTGGGGAAAGTGATTGTTGGATCAAAGAATATGTTTAGATCTGTACAAAATTCATCTTCCAATGCATCTGTGCTCATTTCCATTCGCAGCAGTGTGCGTGAAGTCCCTGTACTCTGCATCACCATCAGCCCTCCTTGGTACTTTTAGTGTTTTAGAAGGCAGGCAGGCAGCACTTGTTTTCATTTGCATTTCCCTGATGACACAGAATGTGGAGCACCTTTACATATGCTTATTTGCCATCTGTATAGTGTCTTTGGTGACATAGCTATTTAGGTCTTTTGCCTGTTTTCAAAATCAAGTTGCTTATCTTCTGACTGCCAAGTTTCTCATATTCTTTATATATTTAGGAAAATCAGCTTTGATCACGTGTGTGTTTTACAGATAACATTTTCCAGTCTTTGGCTTAATTCTTCATTCTTAGTATCATTAATTGTGCAGCAAGGTTTTTTTTTAATTTATTTTTTTTATTTCTATTATTCTGATTTTACATTCATAGTATTGGTTCCATTATCCTCCTCCCTGTCCTCCCTCTTCCAAAGGGACCCTCATCAATGGAGAATGTGGGTCGTGCATTGTGGGGGTAATCAAGAGTTCTGGGGGGTAGGCCCCAGTCTCTGTGCTTAATGACCCAACTTGTGACTCTTAACAATCTTTCCACCCCCTCTTCCGTGAGTTTCCCTGAGCCACATTGGGGTCATTTTAGTTCGGCTTCAGTGATGAGGTTTTGGGAGCCTCTGTGTCTCTGGATATCTGGCTTAGTTGGTGTTGAATGTTCTCTGTGTTTATCTCCTTCAGCCTTTTTCCGGTGTCGTGGTCACCATGCACGCTGTATTCTTGCCCTTCCCCTGCGTTGTTCTATGGTTTCAGCTGGGGCCCTGGTGAGGTGTGGTTAGCTGATCCTCCCTTCAGGTTCGTTGTTCATCTGGAAAAAGAAAAGCAAATTCTCCAATGGAGAGAGAAGTTAGTACTAGATAGAAGGGATGACCATAAATGTTTTGGAGGGAATTTTATATGCATTGGCTCTCTTCTAGCCCACATTTGGTGGTATCTTGATCTTGGAGACAGAGCTCGTTCTGTGTACCTGGTTTGACTTATTTCCCAGTTCCAGCAATGAGTTCCATTCCACTGAGTGGATCTATTAGCCAAATCAAGAGCAGTTGGTTACCCACCATGGCTTTTTGCCACTACTGCACTTATATGAACATTACATCAGGTTGTTACCTACTGGGTGTCTTAGTCTGTAAGATGTTTGTACCAATGTTGGACATTTTCCCCCAGTTGCTTGTGTAGCACCCTCTGGTACTAGACTAGCTAACTGTCTGGGGTCTGACCCTCTTCCAGATTCTGGCCAGGTCTCTCTGTGTTTGGTCTCACACACGTATGCTGTCTTTGACAGTAGGTTTGTGCAGCAAGTTTTTAATGAAGTTAATTTTATCATTTTTTTTAGGAGTTGGACCTTTACTATTGTATCTATTTGTATAGTCTGTAAATCTAAAAACTTTTATCATGAGGACATCTATACTTTCTCTCATTATCTTCTATAGTTTGGCCACCCACTATAGGTATGTGATCTGTTCAAGTTAATGTTCATCAAGGATAGAAGTTCTATGCCTCAATTTAGATTGCTTTTACTTGTTCATTTAATGTTCTGTTTCTCAAACTATCAGGTAGTTTTTTTTTTTTTTTCTGAGCAAAAAATATGTATGAGGGGTAATTTAGTCAGATATTCTCTTATCTGCATCATGTTTGGGAGTTCTTATGCCTTATATTGATTAGGGGGTTATAAACTCCTCAGTTCTCTAGCATAAGATATAAGAAATAACAACCATAGCTGGGAGATAAACTATATGATACTATTTAATGAGCGCAAGTGTCTGTGGATATAGATTTTAAAGAAATGTTTTCAGGACTCTGGAAGAGGTTTGTTTTTGTGATCAGAATTTTTACATGTTATCATTCAGATATTTTGCATTGGCATAAGACAAAAATAATGCTGTTAGTCATCTGAAAATTCTAACATCTCTCTAAAGTGATAAAATGGCAATCTCAAGTCTTGATATTTTCTTAAATTATGCAAGCATGGTTTGTTGTAAGGACAAAGTACTTGAGTTATACAAGCTCTTTTTCAAATCCTTCATCCATAATATATTGGGTCTATAGTGGGTAAGTTTATAATTATTAGCACCTATAAAATAAGATTATTCTAACTACCTTATCAGGTTTTTATAAGAATGAAATTCTGATATAACTTCATACGGTTAATACACAGCAACCAAGAGCCTATCTGAAGCCCCATTGTAAGGAAGGAAGGTAAAAAGATGGACAAAATACTGCCTCTTTGCTGGATAAACTTTGAGATGAGTCCCAGGGAAGGCCAGAAAGGTCCTGATTGAAGCAGAAAATAGTGCAACAACAAAGTTAGCAAGGGGAGAAAACTCATTGCATCCATTCTTAGCTAACAGAAACTCTCACATTTTAGGCAGATACACAGCCACTTAGCTTGTGGAACCCCATTTCCCTCTATCAAGTGCAGTAAGGTATGTTTTTGACAATAGCATGTAAGCAGAAGTGTTAGTAACCCATCTTCTAAATGGCTGCTGTTTTCTTTATTTGGGGGGTAGACCTTGGCCATTGCATTAGTTAGTCATACTTATGAATGTAAAAACCTGTCAGGATATTACATACCAAACAGGAGGAAATCCTATAATAAGATGCACCAGTAAAGTAGTGCCACCTACACTCTATCACCCTTAGACTATATCGATCAACTTAGACTTTAATATGAGAAAGAAGTAAGTCATGTATCTCTTGTAAAGCACCAGGACCAGAGTCCTCACTGACGGATGATTCTAGGATGCTGAAAATTCCAAGACAAGGCCACTTGGCAAAGATGAGTGAGGTGAGCCTCAGGTAAAGCCTGATAGATGGGAGGTCCCTGAACTGAGCTTTGGAAGCCATTGTGATTTGGCAAAATCTTTTCTCTCAAGATGACTGGGACCCTTCCTTCTTATGCCCTGCCTGGTAAGAATCAATGATGTGGTGCCATAAAATGAGATTTGACTTGTCATTTATGAATAATACTCTAGGTGAAGATAGCATTATATGGAAAATCTTTCATTATTTAAACATATTTATATGGAATGCTTAGTAGATACATATAAATGAATAAATGAATAATATAATTGTCCAGTCAGGTACCTCTTAAGTGAGTTTCTTTGTATTCTTTCTATAAACTGTTATTCTCTAACTATAGAATAGAAGCTTCATTAAGATATGGTCAGAGTTGGGGAGAATGCTCAGTGGTTAAAGGTGCTTCTTTGCAAGCCTGTTGGACTGAGTTTAATTCCTCAACACCCCTATAAAGCTGGACACAAAGTGGTACAAGCATCTGTAATCCTGAAGGGTTTGTGGCAATGGGAGGTGGAGCCAGGAGAATCCAGAGTTTCACAGGCCAGCTTGACTGGGCCACATGCAGTGGTAAAAACAAGGGTCACCCTGTCTCACTCACGCAAGGTTGAAGGGGAGAACAAGCACCTGGAGGTTGTCCCCAAGCTTTCACACATGCACCATGAAACACAGGTGTCCATACACACTTACTCATCATATACATCCACACATACATACGTAGACACACACACTCACACACTCACACACAGAGGGAGAGAGAGAAAGAGAGACATGGTCAGTTCTTGGGTTTTTTTTTTTTAGCTTTTTGTGGAATCATTAGCATTCAGTGCAGATGGACACATTTTAAGTTAATAAAAATGAGCAAGATTGAAAAAAAATCTCTTTTCAATAATATAACCACAATAATATTATTATTAATAAGATTATTTAAACATTTTTGCTAGGGGCCAGTATAATGTTAATCTATTTAATCCTCACAGTGATACTATCCATGTGGCACTATCATTTACTCCTTTGTAGATGAGGAAAAGGTACAGAGATGTTAAGTAGATTTCTATCATAGTTGAGATGAAATTCATAAATTCTGTAACCATATATATACTATAGAGATAAAATGTGTTAAGGCATAACCTGCCCTCATCCATGTAGTTTCTCATTTTCACCTAGTATATACAGTAGCCTACCAGTTGTTCAAAACAAGACCTAAGAAGTCATCCTTGGTCCCTTTGTAACTCAGAACCCTGTTGCATTCTTGCCCATTGTCCATCATCATTCAGAATGGTCATGTGAAGTACAAATCAGTTCATATCATTTGCCTACTTAAAAATTTGCAGTGTGTTTTGGGTGCTTCTGACTGATGTGCAGTACAAGTCCAAATTTATGTCACAGCAATCAAAGCCTAAGCTGAGCCAGTCCCTTCCTACCTCTTTAACTTCTTCTCACATTAGTCTGCAAAATGGTTTTTTCCTGTGCCTGGCAGAATGCCAAACTGTTTATCCTCCCTGCTTATTCTGTGTTGGCTGTATTGTTTCCCCCTGTCCCCATTCTCCGTATTGCTGAATCTCTTTGTCTTATTTTGCTCTGCTCAAATGTATTCCTCCTAGTAAGGCCTTCCCAGAAGTCTCCATTTTAGTATAGCCCTACAGCCAGGTTCGCAGGTTTGGTCCTATCACCCTGTCCTTTCTCACTTCTAGAAGCTGGAGGATATGCTTACCTATGTGTTATCTGTTTCCTCTCATCAAGAATGTGGCCCTGAGAACAAGGAGCCATGCCCTTATGCACACCAGGCTGTCTTCAGAGTGTGAATGGCCCACAGACACACAGTCAACATTTGTCAAATAAATAAATCACATTGAGTGTGAAATAAGCACACATTATTCAGAACTCATGGAAGCACACTGTTTAATTTATACAATAGCCTTCTTAAAAAGTATGTCAAACACCAAAATGAACGAGCAAGGATATAAAATGGGGCAGGTTCTATAGGTTGCTAAGAGCAGTCATGGATTAAGAATCTAGTATGTCACAGGCACTAAACACATTTTATAGAGTGAATAAGTAAGCCTTTAAAGCCATAGACATTCCAAAAGCCCCTTTTCAGTTAATGATTTTAAGCTCTTCTCTAAACTTGTAACTACAGCTACTATCATGGACAAAGATGGCCAGAATTTTCCCTCCATCTCTTATTGCACACTCACTGCATATTAAATATTGATTTGCATGCATTTACCAGAACACGGGTACATGAGGAGACACCTTAGTTTCAATGACAAAATGAGAGGAGAAGGAATAACTCTGGTCTGGATAAATTGCATCAAGAGCTTCTTAAAAAAGTTTAAAACTCAGAAGTAAAAGAATATATTTGATGTCAAACCAGGCACATGCCCCTATAAAAAGTAACTAAGGCTGGGCATGGTGGCGCATGCCTTTAATCCGAGCACTTGGGAGGCAGAGGTAGGAGGATCACCATGAGTTCCAGGCTATCCTGAGACTCCAAAGTAAATGCCAGGTCCGCCTGGATTACAGCAAGACTATTTAAAAAGAAAAAAAAAAAAATATATATATATATATAGATAGATAGATAGATAGATAGATAGATAGATAGATATGGGAACTAGGATCAATGGTTTGAAAAATGAGTTTAGAAGAAAAAGACATAAAAGTAAGGGCACTTGGAGGAAGGATAAGAAGAGGGATATAAGTTAGTTTAGCCATGGCAAACCCTAAAAGATGTGAAACTATAGGAAAATATTTTAAGTACCAGGAACACATTTTGCTAGCCAAATAAATCATGAAAATGCTGAAACTCTTTGAAATTCAGTGTTTGGGTAGACTAACCACCCAAGAATGAAACATAAATATATTAATAAATTTAAGCCATTTTAAAAGTTTGATGCTATCCTGACTGAGCTATCCAGGCTCCTAAGTTAAGCCATTTAAAAATAAATTTTTATTTTGCTCTAAGGATTTGAAAGGACAAGGGGAAGAGAGGGAGTGAGAGGGAAAGAAAACAAAGAGTACAATGAAGAAGTATAGAAAAAGGATAGAGAGAGTAGGAGGGAGGGAGTAAGGAAAGGAGAAGAAAGGAATTCCCAAGAAATGGAAACCATTAGGCAATATATTCTTTGGAACCATTGTGTGAAACTTAAATGGATCCTGTGAAATTTCACAATTCCCTTAAAAGACTTCATAATCAGTGGCTGTATTTTTCATCTCTTGAAAGCAACCAGCTACATGAAAATAATAACAATGTATAGCTAGAAGAGACTTTCCAGTCTAAGATGCATTACACCTTCAGGGAAAATAACATGAATTCTGATCCAATGAACACTTTTTAAGTCTTTATAATGTTCAGATGGCATATTTGGCAATACAAATTTGAAAATTACTTTTAAGATTTTATATTACTCTCATATATTCCATATCTAGTTATTAAATGAAAATCATTTATTCTGTAGAGTCGGGGTATAGAAAACAGTCTTTGAAGACTGAAAAAATAGCCTCAGTTATCTGAGCCTTTTGAAGTCTAATATATTTGGAACCTCAGAATGACTGCCTGACATTTCATTTTGCACAAAGTCTAAACAACCACAATAAATTTACAAATGCAGACATGCCACAGTTAAATTTCATTTCACGCTCAGTAAGCAAACATTATCAAACTCGAACACTGTCCTCCACTGTCTTTTTAACTCAAAATCTTGTCTCCAATGGAGGGTCGACCTTGAAATATTCCACAGAAGGATGAATTATCTTAGTATATTCCTCAATTCACTGGCCAACAATCTCACTACACATTACTGTGCAGGCTGGTAACCTATGCTTTATTTAATAAATGATCCCAATAATTAGTAGTTGGCTAGAATCAAATCAGAAACCAAATTAGAAGTTATTCAGGGCAAAAGGTTTTCTAAAACTAATGACTATTTTTTCAATGCTTTAGTGTGTTACAATGCTGACTGTTGGGGCAGTGTGGGGTTGATTTGTTGCAGGGCTAACTGTTGATATACGGTGTGAGTTGCTGTGTTATAATGCTGACTGTGTGTTTAGCGTGGAGTTGGTATCTTACAATCCTAATTTTTGTTCTAATGTTGGGGTGGTTGTGTTGCAATGATAATTATGGAAATAGAATGTAGGTTGATTTGTTACAATGCTGACTGTTGGTGTAGTGTGGGGCTGGTGTTTTACAGTGCTGACTGTTGGCATAGTGTGGGGGTTGGTATGTTACAATGCTGACTGTATGTATACTCTGGGGTTGGTGTGTTATAAAATTGACTATTGGGATAGTGTGGGGGCTGGTGCATTTAGCACAACTCTCAACTATCCATATGTATTAATGTTTCTGTTAGAGAAAACCTATTTATAGTTATTTCAGCTCAAGACTCTAGGCATTATGGTATTTTTGTAGTTTTAATATACAAAGACTTTACTAATCTTTATTATGGTCTTCACCTCTCTAGCATTTTATTTTCTTTCTGACGTAATGGGTTCTGATTACTTCCTAAATGAAAAATTATTCACTATAACTACTTGCAAAGATCTACCTATGTCTTTTGTTTTAGTCAGCCCCTCAAATGCATGTATTCAAGTTTGTATTATTAAACATATCTCTGAATGTGTTATTATTTAGATATTTCTTATTTAAATTATGTATGCATGAGAATTATGATCTATGGATTTCATTTAGCAGTGGGATTATTATAAATCATTTACTACAATAAAGTGATGTTGCATATGTTAGAGTTCAGAATGCCAGCATTGGCAGGGACTAGAGGTCGTACCTCCTCTCATTGGCTTCTTCAGCTTGTCATTTTCTCTCCTGAGGTTATATAGACTGCCACAATTCTTGATAGCATATCCAGATGCCATGACATTTAAAGGATCAGATTACTTAATGTATTAAATAATTATATAGTAGACTTTATGGCTTATACTTCTACCCAGAAAAATACTGTAGGTATTATTCAATGTAAATATGCATAGAAAGACATCCTTTAATAAATAACAGAAGTTGTGAAATAAAAATTTAATCTCAATAGTTGGTCTACTCCTTTAGTAAAAGGGGATGGAGATGGAGAATCTAATTCAGAAGTGTAGGGAAGCCATACAGATACTCTATAGGCAATTGCTTACCTCCCAGTAGGGTAATAATTAGTGCTTTAAAAAATATGTGACTACCAGGCATGGTTGAACTCGCCTTTAATACCAGTACTTGGGAGGCAGAGGTAGGAGGACCACTGTGAATTCAAGGCCACCCTGAGACTACATAGTGAATTCCAGGTCAGCCTGAGCTAGAGTGAGACCCTACCTCTAAAAACCAATGTGTGTGTAACCAATGTGTGTGTATTTATGTATGTATATATAATGTTTCTGTGTTAGCATGTCGGAGATATTTTTGGTTGAAGTTCAATTTGTTGCATAATTCAACCTGTTTTATTTCCTCATGTGAACACAGTTTTCTAAGAGAGTTAATATTATAGCATAGTGACCATTTAGAGCCACTAAAACCAATTTGTTCTAATAGCTGGTCTTCTTTACATGAGATATGCGTGCTGGCATTGCTTTTAGAGTAAATAGTGTTTGAGGACTAGCTCGTCAGATTGCGTCTCCACCATGGTCCACCATCATAACCTGCTGCAGGGGGCAAGAGTTGTCCAACTGAGATACTTGAGACTTTGAGACTGTGCCAAAGTGGAAAGCACAGGTTTATTAATGAACCACAGGCCTCATTCAGCCCAGTTGCTACATGGAATTGTGCCAAGCATTGCCAGATCTTTTGATAGTACAAGGGGAATAAATACCAAATATCTGATTTGTGTAAGAAATCTCCTGACTCTTCAGTGTTGCCCAAGTGTAGTTCAGCAGTTAAGGGTTCTGACTTGTAATGCTAGCTAGCTTGTGTTCAATTCCTCAGCTACCCATGTAAAGCTATGCATGCATATAGAATGTCAAGATAACCTGGCACACCCATACACACATGTGCATATAATTGTACACACATGCACATGCAGATAAAAGAAAATAAATAAAACATCAACAAAATCACAAATGCTTGGATAAGCCATGAAAAAAATGTGATAGTTGGAGATACTTGTTCTGAGAGCTGCCTCTGCCATCTCTAAACCGTGTGCCTGTTTAGTGAGGAGCAGCCTGCACTACTGTGGGTGCTGTGGGGAAGGAGTAGCTCTCTGCAGAAGGATGGAAAGCCTGGCCAGAGGCCCAGGATGATACCTGACTAGGTCAGTACCAGTCATGGGCTATTAGCCATGACTGAATGAGAACATGGATCCGCAAATTTTAGATTGGTCTCCCATTGCTAAAAATGAAGTGCTTGGGATAGAAGCTGGTAAAAAAGTTAGCTCTATGGACCCAAGAAAAATTCTACTGCACTCCATCACCCTGTAGCTGGAGCACCAGGTGTCTTGCCTTCTGTCTTTTGAATGGAGACACCTACTTGTGTGTTTCTAGTTCCTCACATCACATTCACTCATTGACTGTCACATTCTTGGAATCTTTGTGAGAAGACCTCCTGTAAAGTGACAGTTTTCTTGTTCTACTTCCTGCTTTAATAGCAATACACTCATTCTTTCACACTTCTCTAATATAAGGCAAAAATTTTAACTCTTCCCTAGCACCATTGCCACACATTATATAAATTGTATTATAGTGAGGTCACCCACAAACAGATGTTAACCTTCCAAATACATTCCTTCAAAGGATGATAAATTATGAAAATGTAAGTTTAACCTCTACTTATGAAACAAGCAGCTATGTAGGTAAATTTATAGGTAGTTTTACTTACCTCCTTTGTTTATTGAACAAAAATGGTTGCTTACTATGGTTTGAGAAAAACCAATCTTCCAAATACTAAAGCTGAAAATCAGTAAAATTCAGTGGAACACTTTAACCTCTTCTTTGCAAAAAATATCTTCAGTGTTGAGTTCCGTAAGTCGCTTCTTTCTGATTGAGTGGGAGCTTATAATGACAAAGCTTAAATAACGGAGACCCCACTGAATGAGTGGTTACAATTCAGAAGTATGGATAAACTGCGTTGCTTATATTGTCTCTGGAAAGCTAGTATACTCCACCAATTAAACACATCAATCAGATATGTGTTTGGTTTAATAAAGATTAAGTCAGCAGTTATCCTCAAACTCCATTTTAAGAGCAAACATAGAAAAGACATGATCTTGACTGGAAGTACTGCTTAGAAAAAGTAATCTCTGAACTGGCATTTTAAAAAAAGTGTACAATACCGTGGTTGACAGTGTTTGTTTAATGATCCCAGACATAGGAACATTTCTGAACTTTCCTTCCGTCTCCTTGGAGGTGTAAGGAGTCCTCAATGAAAGTGAAGTTAGGTTAAGTTAAAAGATTGTGTTTTGCTCTTTACCACTTATTTACTGACCTGTTATCCAAACTCCAAATCTTCAGTCTTGTACTTCATTATTTTTTAAGTGCTCTGGTTTGTTTTGGTTGAGCAGGTCAGAAAAATAAAGGAATTGCACCCCAAGGACAAGTGATTTTTTTGTTGTTGTTGTTTGCAGATATTCAAAAACCATAGCATCTTTTGTCAGCATCCTTAAGTTTGGATTTCTCTTCACTAACTCTCCTCTAAAGCATAAAAGTGGGAGATGTCTAGGAACAGGGGAAATTCTTGGAATTCCTCATAGTAACTTTATGTATTTTTAGAACTGTCATGTTTTTGGTGATAAATATTTACCTCTCTAAAATAAATTTCTCCCTACTTCATCATTAGTGATTTATATCTGAAATCAGATTTCTTTTTTTTTTTTTCCCCTTTTGTTTTTTCGAGACCAGGTCTCACTCTAGCCTAGGCTGACCTGGAATAAACTATGTGGTCTCAGGGTGGTCTTGAACTCACAGCGATTCTCATACCTCTGCCTCTTGAGTGCTGGGATTAAAAGCATATGCCACCACACCTGGCTTTGAAAATAGTTTTTTTTTCTAAATCTAGAAAGGAAACAAATTGATTGTGAACTCAGTGCAAAGTGTAGTCGGTCTCTTCCCATGGCCATGCAAACTTGATATGACAAGCGTATCGAATGACCTTTATACAGTAAGACACATTTCTCTAAATTACATTTCTGGGAATAGAGAGCTGCAGAATATCATTATTTTCCTACATACTAGTCTGACATGCTGGTGCATTCTGTTGTGAAGAAACTGAATTTTTCCTGGTGTTAGAAATTCCCATCCAGGGGCTGAGGAGATGGCTCAGCAATTAAAGTTGCTTGCTTGCAAATCCTGGTAGTCTTGGTTCAATTTCCCATCACTGACATAAAGCCAAAAAGTGGAGCATGCATATGGCATTCATTTATATTGGCAAGAGACCCTGGCATACCCATGTATGCACATGCACACACACATTCAAATAAGTAAAATTTAAAAAAAGAAATTTCCATCCATGTAGACAGATGCAAAAGGTGATGCAAGCATACAAGTGGCACACAAGTGGAAATCGATTGCAGCGCCATCTGGAAATCAATTGCAGTAGCTGGAGGCCCTGGTGCACCAATTCTCTCTCATGAAAAAAAAAAAAAAAAAAAACATAGTAAAGAATATCTGTCCAGAAAGATAAACTTTGTGTGGTGAGCCCAAATCAAGCTGAACCCTTCCTTCAATCTTTTGCTTGCTATTTCCAAATGAAAAGGCAGTGAGCAGCACACTTCCTGTCATATGCTTCTGTGTTGCAGAGTAAATTCAAATTCATTAAATATGTGTCATAACCTTTTCAAATTTATTTATTTGAGAGACAGAAGGATTGAGAGAGAATGGACATGCCAAGGCCTCTTGCTACTGCAAACGAATTCTAGATACATGTGCCACTTTGTGCATCTAGCTTTATATGAGTAGTGGGAAATGAAACCTGGGCTGTCACACATTTTCCAGCAAGAGCCTTTAACCACTGAGCCATCTTCTCAGCCCATGTCATAACTTTAAAAAATATTTATTCATTTATTTGAGGGTGAGAGAGGGAGGGTTAGAGAAAGAGGAAGGAAGAGGCAGATAGATTGAGAATGGACGGGCCTTTAAAAAAAGGAAGGAAGAAGCTGGAGAAAAAAGTTACACATGACTGACACTCGCCTGTCTAGACTTTCGAATACTTCTGTCCTTTGGTCTGAAGGATTTCTGGTCGTCATAGTTAAACAAACAAACAAACAAAAAATTGTGATTCTTAAAGATAAGAAAAATAAAGTGTGACCCTATTTTAAAACTTTTCAGCAAGGTGTGGTGGCTCACACCTTTAATCTTAGGACTTGCAAGACTGAGGTAGGAACATCTCCAGCTTGGGCTGTGGAGGGAGTTCCAGGTTAGCCTGGGCTCAAATAACACCTTGTGTCAAAAAGAAATCAACAATGCTGAAGAATTGGCTCAGTGGTTAAAGGTGCTTACTTGCAAAGCCTGGGTTTGATTCCCCACTACCCACATAAAGCCAATGAACAAAGTGGTGCATGTGTCTGGATTTCTTTGCAGTGGCACTAGACCCTGGCACACCCATTCTCACTCATTCCCTCTCTCCTTGCAAATAAATAAAAATAAAAATTATTTTTAGAAAGCAGTCAAGAAAATAAATGAACAAAAAAATACTTTTCTTCATTTTCCATTTTCACCAAGAATTCAGTTTTATATGCTGTGTAGCCAATTTGTTTTGATTTTTTTAAGAGTATAACAATCAGCCAGATTCATATGTGAGTTTAGTTGGATTATTTTATTTTCTTTCTCAGGAACCATGTTGTTTTCTTTATTTGCTGATTATGGTATGCTATTCCTAAGCCTATGAGAAGCTTCTCTGAGAAGTGCATGTTAATATTTAGATCAAACAGCGATTGGAATACATTAATGCCCAATGGGTAAACGTGTCATTTGAAAGCAGCTGCTGAGCCTTCTCCCTGCTGCTCCAATTAACACATACAGCACACTCCTGTCGCCGAGAGGGCTGTGCATATGGAAGAAACCACTTTCCTGCTCATTTAGAGTGATGTGCAAGAGAGCCCAAAGGGTTAATCATTCTTCCCTCTCCAAATCCATAGCTTTTCCAGGAAGTTTCCCTAGCGCCCGCCTGCCCGCCTGGCCGGCTGAGGCAAGAGGTGTATCTTAAAATGTGAGAGTGGGGTTAACTGGTGGGGCGTCTGCCCAGTCCCTAGCTTTGGTTCAGTCCATTGACTAACAGGCTTCCCCGCCCCTTTCTCAGAGCTCCGTCACCCCCGCCCGGAGGATGGAGATGTTGGGTAGTGACATTCTACTGCCAGGACTCCTCTTGCCTCAGCGGAATCTCTCTGTAACTTTTGTTTTGCTTGGAAACAAGTTCATGTCCAAAGCTTTGCTGTTTCTTTCCTCATAGTGTTTCATGACCGGTCCACTTTCTCTTCTCTCTCTTTTTTATTTTTATTTTTTCTACTAGCAGAGTTGACAGTTTATTGGGTTACACGAGTAATTTTTTTCAAGGAAAACCCTTATAGCAGTTATTTTTTTCCCTCCCATGGCTGAACTCTGCACGTTGATGGACTCACCGAAGCAGAAGGGAGGGTAGCTCGTCCAGGTTCCAGGCTTAGTGCTGGACATTGATGCTCAGTGGCCCCCAAGCAGCAGCTGTCCTGGTGCTACGTCCTGAGGCAGACATGGACCGCTTCCTGGGGTTTGTGAAACAGATACGGAGATCCAGGAGAAGAAAAGGGAAAAAGTACCGACCAGAAGAGGATTACCACGAGGGCTACGAGGATGTCTATTACTACGCTTCGGAGCATTTTCGAAGTAAGCATTTCTCTCCACCCTCCTCTCCTGCTCCCTCACACATGCTGGGACGAACAATAAACCTTGTGGGAAGCTTTACTCTTAAATGCCAAAGGTTTCCCAGATGGTGTTCTCTGTGAGCAGTCTGTAAGTACTGAAGTGATACATCTTGCTGGATTTGTTGCAAGAATAGTTACTAGATAGAATTTAGACATTGTAACCAGCCAGGGTCTAATAAACAAGTTAATATCATGGATGTAGTGAAATGATTGTTATCATTTTAGGGAGCCATTCAAATGAGTACCTTATAAACTAATGGAGTTAGGAGGGTTAGAATATGCTCTGTTGCACTGCTTTCCAATAACTCTCTGTGTGTGATTTTTCCCTTTCAAAGCAGAAGGCTAGGTCGTTTGGAAAAAGTAATTGTTGATGTTCTAGTTGATGTTGCTGATTAACGGCCACAACCTGACTTCTACACAGTTACCTATGATTAATATGAGGTGCTGTTTGTACTGGGAAGTTCAAATGCATCTCTCTGATGTATGTTCATAATTGTGTTATTAAATTAAAGGAATTCTCATTTACTGTCAGTGAGAAGCAGCGATACCTGTATAATAAAATAATACATCCACATGGAGGCATCTGTAAGTTGGTTTAAAAATAGCAGAGAACTAAATTTTTTTTTTTTTGTACCTGTCAGACTTCTGGTGAGATTTAGACTGGTCCCAATAGATTGAAATGCCTTAGGGTGGAAAGAGAAAGCATCTCCCTGCCAAGATCACTGAGTTTATTTTTCCAAATGAAGGGGAGAGAGATGACAGTGATGTGTGATCTACATTTTAAAGACTGAAATCTATTCCTTATCTTCTGGAGGAAGGGTTTTTGTAAACTTGTACTCAAAGCCCAAATTTTTCCTGGTCTTTTGATGTCTTAACCATGAATATATCCCACTTACAGCTTCTGATCACTGACAAATAAATAATTTAGATTCCAGTTTCTGTGGCATTGAAAGCCATGGGAATTAGTTCTAGGAAAAAATTCTGCTATGATTGATGAAGGCTAGGGATTGAAAATTCATGTGGTAACAGTAACACAATAATGCAAAATCATAATTCTTTTTAGTCAGAGCATTTGCTTGAATAATATGGCTGTGCTGTTATACAGTGTAATCTGAGTTTCAAAGACATTTCTGTTAGAAAGCTTTTTTATGAATAATCTATTCAAATGTAGTGGCAGTCTATGTTTTCTAAATTTAGTTTCTGTGAGATATTCTAAAATATAACTAGGATTTGTGGCACATCAAAAAATACTGCTATCTTGCATGAGTAATTCTGGAAACTTAGAAGTTGAAATAGCTTAAGAACTTTTATTTAGATTGCTCTCTGTCATACAATTTTTTTTTTTTTTTACAGTCAATACATACTGTGTCCAAGTCACATCCTCTCTGGATTGTATGGGAATGAATGTTTCTAGAAACAGTCTCTCAAATACCTATATTCTACAAGTTTTTCTAAGACTTTAAAAAATAAGTACTTTAAAATTTGCAAAATGTATCTGCAAAGAAAATGTTTTTATGAGTATCCAAAAACTATCCCCAAAATAGAGCTGAAAAAATGATACACTAGTGAAGTAACCTTTATCCATCATGTTCAGTAACTCAGAATCATGTCTTATCTGATTCATCAAGGTCACTTTAAGAATAAAATAGTAACAAGCAAAAGTCATTTGCCTTAGATGTGAAAAAGGCATCTTTTCCCTGTGATGTATAAGGAAGCACCCATTATGTGAGAAGATCTAGAACTTTGTGGATTTAGATGGCTACTGTTTCCCTAACTTCAAACTGCTCTGTCATAAATGGAATATGCCATAATGGATTCAGGCATTTGGAATTTGGCATTTCATCAAATGTTAAGTAGGCAGGGCTTTTGCAGAAGGTATGCCACATAGCACCATGACCCCGCAGAACATTGTTGGCTCCAGTTTCAGGGCTTCTCTGAATTGGGCAGAGATGTGCACTTACATTTCACTGGTGTAGAAAGTATTAAGGAGCTAGGCTAAGGCTTAAAGCCAATCTTTTCAAATATGGTTCAATTCACTTATATCTACAGTGTGTCTATTTTAATTAGTCTTTGGTATAATTTGAAAGTTTATGCTCTGTTCATTTCCTCACATGGCAAGAAACACAATTTACATTAAGGCTGAAAATGTGGCGGAATTTAATGATGACATTCCCATCTCAGTTAATGGTGCCATTGAGTTAATTTTCAAATGCTTCTTATTATTTAACTATATCCTACCTAATATGTGCCTTCTATAATGTGCATTCTATTTTGAGTTCTGATCTAGAATTTCACCATCCTTACCTTCATTTTAAATGCAGCATCAATTATTATATTAAATTCCAAAGCCTAAATTAAGATGATAATAGGGTCAGGTTCAATGAAAGGAAAGTTGTCTTAAAAGTGGATGATTTTTCTGCAACTCTGTCAACACTGGGTTTTAGCAGTGATGACAGTAGATAGATATCTAAAGAAAATCTCTGTATGTAAATGTACATGAGGTGGCTATATTTGATATTTATGAAAAACTGCTTTTGTCACTTACCTATTCTTTCATAATTCTATGGTCAGAGTTTAAGTAAATAAGACAGAAGTCTTAGGCAAGTCACCACACCTCTGGATTTTGGTTTTCTAAAATGGGTCAAAGGTATTTTTATTTCTAATGATTTTTCTAGTTATCAAATTATAACTGATCATAAAATATGATTCTATATTTTACCTAATTTCTATAAAAATTTAGGTAAAGGTGTTAGTGCAATTTTGGTTTTGTTTTCAAAATAGGGAGTGGGCGATGATAGAATCTTGTCATGTTGTTTAGGCTCGTCTCCAACTCCTGGAGTCCAGTGATCCTCCTGCCTCAGCATCCAGAGTAATTGGTACTAAAGGCATTATTACCACTATTCCTGGCTTCAGACGATGTTGAATAAAGGATTTCAAATGGTATTTAACCCCCAAAAAAATCACTTTATTATCTTTGAGAGAATTTTTGTTTTTTAAATTAAGAAAGTTCTGTTAAGATCACAATTTATCATTGGATATTAAAAAATAATTTTGACAAACCTACAGAGCTCTGAAGATGTTGATAAATCCTAGACCACACTTTTTAATGTAATTTTATTCACTGTAAAGAATATCATATTTCCTCTTGAAATTCGTGAAGAATCCCCAAAGAATTAGAAGAAACAATGTCTATAAGGAACCAGGGCTTGCTTGTTGATAATGAAACAATTTACTTGTTTTATTATTCATTTGAAAAAAAAAAAAAAGAAACGCAAAACCTTGAGTTCATTGTAAAACTGCCATAGACGTGATTGTAACAAAAAGCTAGACCCAAACCCTAAAATGGTTTTATTGCATTTGGTGCTTTGATTTGTTTGTCACTATATTCTAAGTTATAATGATGTTTTTAAGGGTTTAGTTTGGTTACATTTTATTTTTTTCTCCCAGATAAGGAAATCAAATTTCCAATCCTATTGCTTCATGTATTTTCTTTAACCATAGTGGATGATATTCAATTTGTAAAGCGGATAGTGTATGATGCAAATACATTCTCCTTGGGCTGTTCTTCATCATGATAAAAAACAAACAAACAAACAAACAAAAAAAACCAGCAACAACAACAACAAAACTGTCTTAGCACTCCACACAGTAGAATTCCTTAAAAATGAGGGATTTATTTATCTGTCACCTACATTCTGGCACCTTCTGTAGGTGCTTCATGGTCCTGAATTAGGCATGGGCTCCTCCGTGGTAACTGCTCTCTTGGGTTTTCATCTGACTCACCTCTGGGAGCAAATCTGGGTGGAAAGCTGCTCCCTGTTGACTTTTCCTCCTGAGGTCACTTCAGAAAACCAGACAAAGGGAGGAAAATAGCTGCCTTGTCAACCTTTTGAACAGTGGTCGTTTGTATTTACTTGCTATGTGTTGTTGCTGTTTGCCTGTTCCAGTGATGTTGTACAATAATTCTGGTGTGAGCTATGTGACTAAAAACAGTTTAGCAAAGATAGTAAATCAAGCAATTCATGCATTTGAAATCCAAAGTTAGGCAATACAGTCTTTAAAGTGCCTTCAGTGTTCACACTGCATTTTAAAAGAATGCTTCACTTGCTTTTATTTCATTGAGAAGCATTGTATATTGTTCCTTTTATAGACAAGGCAGATTTGGTGTTGGGTGTTTGTAGTGAGGATTTTTAGACATTGCTATGGGTGATTCATTTGTAATTTATTCTCACTAGTTTATTTTTTGCATGTGGATGTGTGTGTGTGTGCATGTGTGTTTGATTGTTCATATTGGTGTGGGTGCCAGTGTTTGTGCATGCGTGCATGCACATGTGTGTGGCTGTGTGTGATAGAGTTGGCATCAGGTGTCTTCATCAGTTGCTGTACACTTTGTTTTTTGAGACAGAGTCTCTCATTGAATCTAGAGCTCACTGATTCAGCTGGACTTACTAGCCAGCATGCCTCAGGGATTCTCCTCTCTCTCTTCCTCCTCCATAGTACTGGGATTACATGCATGTGCCACCAAACACATCTTTTACATGGGTTCTGGGGATCTGACTCAGGTACTTGTGATTGTAAAGCAAGCAGTTACCCACTGAGCCCCAGCCCCTAGTTTCTTTATTTTTATTTATGTAAGTATTCGTTTATTTTGTAACTTCATGGAATTATTCTCCTTTTGTGTCAGGGGACTGACATTTAGTTAGGATTCTTTCTCTTGATCAGTGTGACAGAGAGACAGAGTGACATGCTTAACTTTTCGTTGGGAAAGATGGCCAATCCCTACTGCAGAGTATGCTGATGCTGATCATATAATCATAGTGTGATCTCCATCCTTGGTCTTTGTGGGAGGAAGGGAGAAAGAAAAAGGTGAGAACAGAAAGAGGAAGAAGAGAGGAAAGCACAGACCATCTTTGTATTGCCCAGGCATACACGCAAAGAAACCATTCATTTCTATGTTAAAAACAGTGATCATAAAACTGACAGGTTTTGGATGAGTCAAATCTCAGCTTAGTTGGACTCAAAAAAATCCCCAAAGAATTAGAAGAAACAATGTCTATAAGGAACCAGGGCTTGCTTGTTGATAATGAAACATTTGTTTGTCACTATATTCTAAGTTATAATGATGTTTTTAAGGGTTTAGTTTGGTTACATTTTATTTTTCTCCCAGATAAGGAAATCAAATTTCCAATCCTATTGCTTCATGTATTTTCTTTAACCATAGTGGATGATATTCAATTTGTAAAGCGGATAGTGTATGATGCAAATACATTCTCCTTGGGCTGTTCTTCATCATGATAAAACAAACAAACAAACAAACAAACAAAAAAAAAACCAGCAACAACAACAACAAAACTGTCTTAGCACTCCACACAGTAGAATTCCTTAAAAATGAGGGATTTATTTATCTGTCACCTACATTTTGGCACCTTCTGTAGGTGCTTCATGGTCCTGAATTAGGCATGGGCTCCTCCGTGGTAACTGCTCTCTTGGGTTTTCATCTGACTCACCTCTGGGAGCAAATCTGGGTGGAAAGCTGCTCCCTGTTGACTTTTCCTCCTGAGGTCACTTCAGAAAACCAGACAAAGGGAGGAAAATAGCTGCCTTGTCAACCTTTTGAACAGTGGTCGTTTGTATTTACTTGCTATGTGTTGTTGCTGTTTGCCTGTTCCAGTGATGTTGTACAATAATTCTGGTGTGAGCTATGTGACTAAAAACAGTTTAGCAAAGATAGTAAATCAAGCAATTCATGCATTTGAAATCCAAAGTTAGGCAATACAGTCTTTAAAGTGCCTTCAGTGTTCACACTGCATTTTAAAAGAATGCTTCACTTGCTTTTATTTCATTGAGAAGCATTGTATATTGTTCCTTTTATAGACAAGGCAGATTTGGTGTTGGGTGTTTGTAGTGAGGATTTTTAGACATTGCTATGGGTGATTCATTTGTAATTTATTCTCACTAGTTTATTTTTTGCATGTGGATGTGTGTGTGGTGTGCATGTGTGTTTGATTGTTCATATTGGTGTGGGTGCCAGTGTTTGTGCATGCGTGCATGCACATGTGTGTGGCTGTGTGTGATAGAGTTGGCATCAGGTGTCTTCATCAGTTGCTGTACACTTTGTTTTTTGAGACAGAGTCTCTCATTGAATCTAGAGCTCACTGATTCAGCTGGACTTACTAGCCAGCATGCCTCAGGGATTCTCCTCTCTCTCTCTCTTCCTCCTCCATAGTACTGGGATTACATGCATGTGCCACCAAACACATCTTTTACATGGGTTCTGGGGATCTGACTCAGGTACTTGTGATTGTAAAGCAAGCAGTTACCCACTGAGCCCCAGCCCCTAGTTTCTTTATTTTTATTTATGTAAGTATTCGTTTATTTTGTAACTTCATGGAATTATTCTCCTTTTGTGTCAGGGGACTGACATTTAGTTAGGATTCTTTCTCTTGATCAGTGTGACAGAGAGACAGAGTGACATGCTTAACTTTTCGTTGGGAAAGATGGCCAATCCCTACTGCAGAGTATGCTGATGCTGATCATATAATCATAGTGTGATCTCCATCCTTGGTCTTTGTGGGAGGAAGGGAGAAAGAAAAAGGTGAGAACAGAAAGAGGAAGAAGAGAGAAAAGCACAGACCATCTTTGTATTGCCCAGGCATACACGCAAAGAAACCATTCATTTCTATGTTAAAAACAGTGATCATAAAACTGACAGGTTTTGGATGAGTCAAATCTCAGCTTAGTTGGACTCAAAAAAAATCCCCAAAGAATTAGAAGAAACAATGTCTATAAGGAACCAGGGCTTGCTTGTTGATAATGAAACAATTTACTTGTTTTATGACTACATTGTTTATTTTTCTCTGGAAAATATTGTTTTCCATCTGTAGTGTGCGTTGTTGAAAATTGATTAGCTGGCATAGTTCATTTGTTAGGTATTTTGTATCAAGAGTTTTATTATCCCAAGCTGCACTTTTTTTTCTACACAGAATAATGTAAAGGAATTTTAAACCTGAGAGGGACTTTAGAATTTATGGTGTCCAACCTAAGGCTTGCTTAGATTACCAATAACTAAGATACCCAACAAGTTAAGTGACTTATGGTAGCCCTGTCAGTCACAAAGCCAGCCTTTCTTGTTGGGTCTATTTCTTCATCAGGCTTTCGGATAACCCTCCTGGTGATACTTAAGGCCCAAGGTTAATCATTTAGAATGTTGCTTTCCCTGATGTGTGCCTTTGTACTTTGGAATATTGGGTCATTTCCTACTAACTGTTGCACAAAGACTAACTACAAGTTTAAAAGTGTAAGTCAAGTTCCTGTGATTTATTCATGATGGTAATGACTGACTGTCAGTGACTTGAAAATAAACCAGTGTTTTCTGTGTTATTCACCCTGTGGCTTGCAAATACAGTTACTAGTGTCAGTGAATATGTCTTCAGGGGACTTAAGGTGGCATAAGTCTCTCTGAGCATAGTGGAATGAAGACTAACTTTGAAGTTCAATTAGCAAGCTGCTGTCTGGTATAGGGAGGCCTTCCTCAGTATTCTACCACATGGAGGATATCCAGCTTTTTGTTAAAACCTTCCAGTGTGAACACACTCACTTCCAATCAAAGCTGCATAAACCTTTGATTCTTCTAAGCAAGTACTAATTTCTGTTGTATTACCATAAGTGCATGCATGTTCTAAATCTATATCTTGACCCAAATAAATACAGATTGTATTGAATGTAATATGCACTCAGATTTCATGTCTACTTACATTATCCCTTCACGGATGTAACATATGGCTTGTGGAGGTGAGTAATCCCTCCAGTGCTATTTTTGTCTTAACTATACAAACCCAAAAGATATCTGTATTGGGCCCACATCCCATTTGGCAAGTTTTAATTCTTATTTTCTCCTTGTTTTCTTTCCTTTCCCTTCCTTTCCTGCCTTCTTTTCCTTTCTTCCCTTCTCCTCCTCTCGCCTTCCCTTTCCTTCTGTTCCTGTCCCTTTCTCATTGTGTTTATTTCTAAAATATTGCAAAGCCTTTCATTCATTTAATGAAAGCAACATTTTAGTGCTTTCTGTCTGCATGGTGTAATGGGCATCTATTTTCTATTTGTTTGCCCTGCTTTTTTTTTTTTTTAAACCCCTTTGGAAAGAGCAGTCTTCAAAATATCCATTTCTACTCTAATTCTGTCATCATTGATTGATCAAAACAGTCATGATGATAGTATTCATTGCCAAGCCTAGGGTGACTGGTTTGGTAATAAACACATAAACCAAGCTGTATCCAATGCGATGCTCCTTGAGAACTTGCTAACTCAATCTGATGTTCCACCACATGTGGGGAGTGAAGCCAGCATACAGAAGAGACAGAGGGGAAAGTTCAGGTGATTTCTCTCAGTGAGTAACCCCTAGTTCCACAAGTCTCCAAGGCTTCCCTAACTGATAACCCCAAAACAATAAAGTATTAGAATCAGGAGGGAAACTCAGATTGGCTAGTACTAGTCTAGTTGTTGTAGTAAATCTTTAATTTGGAAACATGATGGCTTTGGAATATTTTCATGTGGTAGAAGTAAGTGCCAGAGATGGAAAATAGATTCTTTCCATGAGATCCTCTTAGTGAGACTCAGTAACTTTGCAACTTTGGATTAATCGCTTGTGTCCCCATGCTTCCTCAGTCTCGTGTGTTTAATGGGCTAATACTGTCTAGTGCAGGCCACTGAAAGCCCAGGATCGAGGAAGCACTGATGGGTTTAATCAGTAGGTAGTCCTGCATGGCAGCCCACAGTCCATATAACTGTATGAACGTGATAACTAGAGGACAAATGTGGCAAATGACACTAACTTTGTCCAACTGATGTCCTTTTAATATCCCCTGCTCCAAATAATTAAATCTTGTTTCAAGGGGAGGCTACAACTTTCCCAGGCACTCCTCACCAGACGATTTAGCCTGTTGCCATTGGCGAGAACACTCCCAGTAGTAGTTTTGGATCTATAATGGAACTGATTGTCTGTCTCTTTTTTTGGAAACGTTAGAACTCTATTCTGATGTCTCAACTATTACATAATCTAAAGCCAAAAGATTTTTCTGTTCATAGAACCCTGTTATTTGAATCTTTGGGTGTAAGGTAAATGCCAGCAATTAGGTCTACAGATGTATAGAAACTAAGTTCAATTTCAGTTTATATACCAAACCTGTGCAGAGGTCTATCTTAGAAATTGTTTGAACTGATTCTATGATAATACCAGGTTGTGAATAAATGAGATATTCATAATTTGGTGGTGTTTTAACTAACAAGATATAGGAAAATGCTTACACTTCCTCTGGTTTTCCTTCTCTTCCTTTTTCTCTTCTGGGCCTAGATCCTCAGGATTTGCACATGCTCAGTTACCACTGAGTTACAATCCCCAGCTGTTGTTTTATTGAGACAGGGTCTCACTATATGTTCCATAATGGCCTTGAACTTGCTATCTAGTTTAGGCTGGCCTTAACTCACCATCCCACTACCTCTGATTCCTCAGTGCTTGAATTATTCTTATCTTACACTATCAAAAATAGAAAAATTGTGGTGAGGATGTGGTTTAGGGGAAGCTATTGCCTAACACGTGCAAGGCTGGAGTTCAGTCGCCAGCATTGTCAAAGGAGGGAAAACTAAAAAGGAAAATTGAGTTTGTGGAAAGCATTGCATCATGTTTATTCATTTAACAAATACAAGTTGAACATCTCTAATCCAAAAATCTGATATTCAAAATGCCCCAATCTGAAACATTTTGATAATCATTATACTGTCATGTGTAGAATACATACTCAACCTCATGTAACACGTCCCAGTTAAAAATACAGGCACACACCAGGGATATGGTATAAAATCACCTTTAATCTATATGTGTATGAAGTGTTAATGAGTTTGATGTTTAATCTTGGGACTCATTCCCAAGTTTTGTCATTAGATGTATATACAAATATTCTAAAATATTTTAAAAACATGAAATAAAAAACCACATCAGGCCCAAGAATCTTGGTTAGGAGATACTCACACAATGAGGTATAGGGCACATGTCATTCCATGTTCTGGAGATGCAGGAGTGGAGAAAACACAGAAGGGGGGGCTTGTTTCCTGGTGGGATCAGGGAGCTGGGAGGGAAATGGAAAGGAGAGACTAGCAATAAGCACCTTGAAGACAATCCGATCAATTTTGTAATGGAGAGTCAGAGTTGGTTAGAAGGGCGACTGTTTTTATCAGGTGACCCTGGTTCAGAAAGAAGACATGGAGCTGACTCTAAGGAAGGGACAGGGTCCTTTGGTGATGATTTGGATAGGAACCTGGGAGAGTTAGAAATGTGTGCATTCCTTTGAATACAGCACTTCCCTTAGCCATCTTCTGAATGGGTTGTCCTCCCAAGTTTACTTATAAAACTTATAATCATAGAGGCCTTTGTAATAAACTCACTAATAGGTATAGTGTGGTAGACAAAAGGGACATAGTTATTGTAGAAATCTTATGTTTTGCTGGAAAAAGACAGAGTTGCAGTTGCTACTCATACATAGAGACTTTCTGTTACAAAGTTAGGGGTTAGAGTAGAGATGGTTCTTTTCGGGGGAGAAAAATATGTTCTACCTTGAGAAAAATGTATGTTGCCATCTATGTAACTGTAAAATTCTTAGAACACACTTCTTAAGCAAAAAGTGCACTTGCCATGGAATTAGAAGACACTAAAATGTAGGGTTGTCTGATACATTGTACTCACTTATCCTTAGTCTTTAAAATCCGGCATATCATACAGAGTCTTAATGTCTCGTGCATGTTATAGGAATGATTGTGTATGAAGGAAATTGCTTGCAGGCAACAAAATTGCACAGGACCATTCTGGTGACATCCTCTGTGTCTTATGAAGAATCAGACCCCATGCATTACTATCCTTAACAATGTTTCTAGCAGTAGCTATAGACAGAGAAATCTGTGTTGGTTGTTGGCATGCTATGTTATTCTCTAAATCTGTGACTATTGGCTAGATTCTCATTCATAGATCCAGTGCCTGTCAAAATCAGCTTAAAGGAGGAAGTGTTTATTTCAGTTTATAGTTCCAGGTTACAGTCCATCATGGTGGGGAAGGAATGGTGGCAGGAGCTTGAAGCAGAACCGGTCTCACTGCCAGTCCACAGCGAGGACCCGGGCAGCAGTGCTGCCGCTCATCCAGCTCTCTCCTCACACAGTCCAGGACCTTGGCCCATGGAACGGTGCCACCCATAGTCAAGGTGGGTCTTCCCACCTCAATTCCCCTTATCAAGAGAAGCTCTCCTAGGCACGCCCAGAGCCTACGCTAACCTAGATAACCCTGCACAGGTGATTCCAAGTCCTGCCAGGTTGACAATAGAAACAAACCATCTCAGGCACCTTATGTCAATGATGAGACAGAGGCTTGATAAGTGAGATTTAGAAACATATATAATACACAAGGTAAAACATTTTTCTTTTCTAAGGACTATCCGAACTGTTTTTCATGAGGTGTGTCGAGGCAACAGACAAAACTTATGCCCAATTTCAATGCAATGCAAACATTGGATGGGAACAGGTGCTTCTGATTACTGCAAAGCTGGTCTTATGTTTTCATGGTGTGTTCCTGCTGGAAGTGGTGTTTGGGCCTTACATTTTCGTGTGGAAAATATCACTTGATTTGTAAGCCTTTTTTTTTTTTTTTTGAGGCAAGCCCAACAGATTGGGCCTTCTTCCCCCTTGTTCTTTTTTTATGAGAGAAAGCAAGAGTGAGCAAGAGAGAGAAAGAGACACACAGAAAGAATTGGCATCCCATGGCCTCCAGCCGCTGTAGTTGAACTCCAGACACGTGTGACACCTTGTGTGCATTTGCAACCTTGCACGCTTGTGTCACTTTGTGCATCTGCCTTACATGGGAATATGTGGGATCTGAAGAGTCAAACATGGGTCGTTAGGCTTCACAAGCAAATGCCTTAACTGCTAAGCCATCTCTCCAGCCCATGTAAACTCATTTCTGAGGAGAAAAAACTCAGTCTCATGTCAGATTAGGCAATGTGGAATGGCCCATGTCACATGGAAACATTACAGAATGTGAAGTGAACTGTGGCATCTTTGGTCATTCTGAAAATTAGATGTAGATGAACAAACTTCTGCAATGGCAAGTTTTACAAAGGATTTCAATTATAGTTAACACTTGTTTTTGCAAACTGTGATCTTCATGTGAAGAAATTAATCCAGTAGGTATTTTGAAGTCATGGGCATGAACTTAAAGCTTTGAAAATATTTTGCTCCATTTTTCTCCCTGCCTGTCATGATAATTTTAAGGGAACACTGCTAGAACTTGGGGT
This sequence comes from Orientallactaga sibirica, assembly GCA_036365145.1. Lineage (NCBI taxonomy): Eukaryota > Metazoa > Chordata > Mammalia > Rodentia > Dipodidae > Orientallactaga > Orientallactaga sibirica. The sequence continues at coordinate 36,427,068 of JAEOAD010000012.1, read as the reverse complement.
GGAGAGTATTTGAGCTCAGTATTTGTGTACAGATACTCCACTTATGGATTTGTTTGACCCTTCACTATGAAGAATGAGTTGGGGAATTCGTAGCACCAGGGGACTATTGTTTTATGGTTGGTTTTATCTACCTGTACAAAGTTTGTATGATTTATAGGACTAAATATTCTCTCATTCTGAAAAATTCCCCCAAAAGCTTTGGCTAATGATTTACAGGACCATTGATAGACATTAGGCTTGAAAGAATCCTAAAGCTAAGAAAAATTAGACCTTCCAATTCCGTTCTCTGATATTACAAATTAACCTCATTAACAGAGTGCTACTCAGTGACTGTTCTTTAAGGCTGAAGGGAGAAAATACCTAATGTAAGAGATCACACAGGTACAAAGGGGCCTGACCTTAGAAATTAAGTCTGAACTTGGAACTTTTTACCTTGGCTTCCCCCACGCCCCTCTCATGGTTTGAGGGACTTCCTGTAGGTAAAGTTTCCCACATTCTGCTTGCTTTTCTTTTTTTGAGAGTTAGAGTTGGTGATGCTATATATGTAAGTGGCATCACTATGTTCTCCATTGCATTGTGATTTCCTCTGAGTGTCATTTTGTCATCTTTATATGCAGCACCAAGGACAGAGCCTTGGCCATCAGCTGTTTCTTATCTCTTCTCATCTGACTAGGAGTTTGGGAAATGGTCTCTGGTCACAAGAGTTTGATTCTGTCGTATGCACCATTCTAAGACTGCTTGTCTCCATCCACCACTCCATTCTAGCTCCCAACCACAGTGCCCTGTCTGTTCCCTTCCCCACCCCCAGGCTCAAGGAGTTCATGATCCAAACCTCAACCCACCAGTCAAACTGGTGACATCTGAATCAAGTTGGATATAATTCTGTGTCTCACTGGGTGCAGAAAAAGTAGCAAACACAGCTGTTGTTAGGCGTAGCATTTTGCAATGAGATCTTTTTCTGTGTCCTGCTCATTCATATTTTGAATTAAGATGTGCTTTGAGCAGGTCTATGTACCTTACATTTTATTGTGACTTTTGTTGCTCTTTTATGATTGAATTAGAAAATTGAAACTAACATACATAATTGACAACAAACTGACAACTCACCAGACCCTTCCATCCCTTACCTGCCCTTGTTACCTGTCATAATGTTGTTGACTTCTTCTTTCATTAGGCATCTGATGCACTGATAAATCACCAGGCCCCTCAAATATTTGTCTGCCCTACAACTTCAGCCTTGTGGATCTGCCAACAGTGAACTTTAGCTCCAGCAGGCCATCTGTGATCTTAATCCCTGCTTGTGCCCTAGTGACATTGTTGGAAGAAAATGGTGTTTAACCATGGTGGTTGGCTGCCTTACACACTTAAGAGTTCCAGGCTTAGCCAGGCTCTCGGCCCTAGTCATCAATCGTTGGTCTTTTTCACCACTTGGTCTTTCCCTTTCTCATCTGCAGTTTTCTTCCTGTCTATATACTCCCTCAACTGAAGATATGACTAATTCTAAATTCTCTTGACTCTAAATTCCGTATTTTCTCCCATTTCCAAAATACTCCACATGTACAGCATTTTTCTTTTCCATTCCCAGAGTACATCAAAGGTTCTGTTAACATTTGAATGATTAAATGATGGCTTATGGCATTGTGGATCCCGCAACAAACATTCCATTGAAGGTCAAGTAAAGGTTACCAGTGAGCTCTTGATTCTAAGTGCAGTGATATCTAAGACTTCCTAGACTTTTCATTTTTCTGTTGCACTTAGAAACTGTTCATCATTTTGGTTTATTTATTTATTTACATATTTATTTGTTTATTTTTTAAGATTTTATTTTTATTTTATTTTATTTATTTATTTATTTATTTATTTATTTATTTATTTATTTGAGACAGAGAGAGGGAAAGGGAGAATGGGCATGCCAGTGCCTCTACAAACGAATTCCAGATGCGCGCACCCCCTTGTGCTTACGTGGGACCTGGAGTAATCAACCGGGATCCTGAGTCTTCACAGGCAAACACCTTACCTGCTAAGCCATCTCTCCGGCCCTTTATTTGTTTATTTTTGAGGCGAGCCTAACAGACTGCCTTTTTTATGAGAGAGAAAAAGAGGAAAAATTGGCATGCCAGGGCCTCCAATCACTGCAGTCAAACTTCATATGCCCCCTTGTGTGCATGTGCAACCTTGCATGCTTGTATCACTGTGTGTCTGACTTACGTGGGACCTGGCGAGTCAAACGTGAGTCCTTAGGCTTTGCAGACAAGCACCTTAACTGTTGAGCTATCTCTTCAGCCCCATGGTCATTGAGTCTTCCCTCTCTTGGCATCTTCTCCTCTGTGATCATCTTCTTGGTCAGTCCTTGCTCCCCCTTTAATTCCTTGAGTTCCCTGCAATTAAGTTATAATTGGATTCTAAGCCTATAGGGACTCTTCCTGGGCAATCTCATCACCATCTTCTTTCCCATTTAGATAATGCACATGAGCTCAACTTTTGTGTCTCCTGCAGTCCTCTGGATGCTCCAGCTTCTCAGATTCAACTTAATCACAAACTGAATTTAACATCTTTTCTGCTCTCCTAAATATGTTTATTACATCTACCTTCTCTTTTAAAAAATATTTTATATTTTATTTATTTATTTGGGAGAGAGAGAGAGAATGGGTGCCCCAGGGCTTCCAGCCACTGCAAAGGAACTCCAGACACATGAACTACCTTGTACATCTGGCTTATGTGGATCCTGGGGAATTGAACCTGGGTCCTTAGGCTTTGCAGGCAAGTGCCTTAACTACTAAGCCATCTCTCCAGCTCCAACCTTCTCTTTTTTAAAAAAATATTTATTTATTTATTTTAGAGTGTATGTATGGGTGTTCCTGTCACTACAAGAAAACTCCAGGTTCATGTACCACTTTGTATATCTGGCTTTATGTGGCTACTGGGGAATCAACCTATAGCTGTCAATCTTTGCAAGCAAGCATCTTTATCTGCTGATCCATTTCTCTAGCCCTATCTTCACTTTTTCTTTATTTGTTTGTTTATTTATACATATATTTATTTATTTTTCAACAAAAAAGAGAGGAAGAGAGGGAAAGGAGGGAAAGAGAGAAAGAGAGAGACAGAGTATGTATGCCAGGGCCTCTTGCTGCTGCAAAGGAACTCTGGTGCATGTGCCACTTTGTATATCTGGCATTATGTGGATATTGGGGAATGAATTGAACCCAGGCCATCAAGCTTTGCAAGCAGGTGCCTTAACCACTGAACCATCTGTCTAGCCTCCTGCCTTCTCTTCTTTAGTGAAAGGCACTGCCCTAATAAAATTTGTAGCAACTGGAATTCATAAATTTATTCCTTTCTCATTATCTTCTCTAAGTTTTTCAACTACATTTTTCTACTGCATCTGCCTTCTACTTCATCATTTTATACCCCTGCACCTAGCCTTGTCCATAGTTAGAGCTTAATAAATATTTCATTTTATTCCACACCAAAGTGTGGAAAACTAGAATAGAACTGTATTCCAAAGGGCATATTTATCTTTAACTTTGATGCGTATATTCATGTTTAGGCTTGCTGTAATGATACTTGGCAGTTTATGATGACTTGAGGCTAATTTTTTTTCTGAGGCAGAGGAGGTTATTAGAGCCATAGTATTTCACTTCACGAATTTGACCTTGTTCGTTAAAAGTAAAGTGGCCAACTTGAGTCTCAAGGATCTTTATAGCTGGAAATATTAGCTTGGAGTCTTGAATTCAATCATCATTGATTGCTCAGTCCAAAGCAGTTTCTTGTTGATATCCTTTCTGTAAAATGCAGTCAATTATTCTTACTGGTGCATTTCTATTAACAAAACTACTATTAGGGCAAGTATTATGATAGAAATACAGTGACATATTGAAAATATGAAAAATAAAGTTTTCACTGACAGTAGAATATTAATGATTTACAGAGAATATCAGAAGCAGCTTAGTGGATAAATCAATAGAAATTATGACAGCATTTAGTTGATTCTAAATCAGTTTTAAACACTGTTTAAATTTAAAATCAAAGTAAACTGCCTCTCTTTCATAGAGCAAAAAGTTGCTTAAAAGTTATTAATTGACTAGAATAAGTAGAATTTTAATATTTTAATGTTATTTGTATTTTTAACTCATTTTTCTATAAATAATTGCTGTATGGGTCTTGTAGAGAATAAGTTCAGATAGAAGTATGAGAAGGGTATGTGTATCAGAGTAGCAATTCAGATTGCATGGCTTGAAAGGTGTGATCAAAAATCTACCTTTAAGGCACAACTTTCTCTTTTTTAAAATATTTTATTCAATTGCAAGGGAAGAGGGAGAGAGAGTGTGTGTAAGAGAGAATATGAATGGGTAAGCCAGGGCCTCTAACTGCCGTAAATGAACTCCAGATGCAAATCCCGCTTTGTGCATCAGGCTTTACTTAGGTACTAGGGAATCAAACTTAGGTCATCAGGCATTGCAGGCAAGCACCTTAACCGCTACGCCATCTTTTCTGCCCAAGGGTACAAATTTCTAATTTAAGGGCTTGATTTAATATGAAATACAATACTTTTCTCACATACCATTAAATTGCAAATGAATTATAAACTACTTTTATCTGTTCAGTAAAGCTGAGATATGGTAATTTTGGTTATAAACATTGCAATATTTTTTAGAATTTTACCATGTGCACATGTGTGTGTGTGTGTGAGAGAGAGAGAGAGAGAGAGAGAGTGTGTGTGTGTGCAGTTATTCTGACAATCTTGTAAATAGATTCACTGGGTGCTATTATTCATTCCTCATTTATACATGAGAAAACAAAAGCTTTGGAAAATTGACTGGCTAATCCAATGTCACACAACTGATGAGAACATGCCACCCTTCTTTATGAATCTGTTTTTAAATATTATTGGTTTTTCTCGTATTTTTAGTAGACTTTAAATTTTTTGCAACAAACTAATTGTCCTTCTTATCCACTTGTTCCTGAAACATATCATGTGCTCAGTGAAAAGTTTATCTATAAACTAGGTCGTTTTAAGTAGAATGTAATATCAACCCCATGCTTTCTCTGCAGATTCTTATCTGTCCTATGAATGTATATGTTCCCAGCCTAATAGAATTATGAGTTTTAGTATGTTAAAACTACATTTGTAAGGTCAACAAATAAAATCGCTGAGAGTAGTCTTGGAAATTACAACAAAGAATCCAAGGATGAGTATTTTATTGTTAGTCTACTTGGAGTCACTTCCGTCCTGCTATTTATTGCTTCATGAAAAATTACCCATGACTTAGCAGCTTCACACCGCAAGCACTCCTTATGTCATAGTTTCTGTGCATCAAGCATTTATGTGCAGTCTAGCTTGCTCCTTTAGGCTCTTTCAGGAGGTCATGATCCAGGCATGGGCTGAGATTTGGTGATATCTCTACGATGGACCAGGTGGGAATCCTCATCCGAGTTCACCTGTAGGGCTGAAGACATGCCTTGGGTCCTTGATGTCTACTTGCTGAAGATAGCTGTTTTTGTTTTTGTTCCCCTTCCCATGGCATTTTCTTTTAAGGAGATTAAAATAGGTAGCTGACTTCCTTCAGAGGCAAATAACATGTAAGGGCTTGTGAGACAAAAGCAAGAGTTTCTTTGAATCTTAATCTTGGATGTAACACCCCATTACTCTTGCCTTTTCTTCACTGCAAGAGTGGCACAGGGTTCAATCTACTGAGGAGGGTTTATACCAGGCTGGGAACATGGGAGTTTTGAATCAGTGCACCACCTTAAGGTTGCCTATCACATCCATATTAAATGAGAGGAGATAAAGGGGAGTGGGGAGGAAGAGGCCAGAGAAAAGTCATAGGAAGCACAGAAAAGGAAAACTGGCATACTTTTATCCCAGTGAGGAGGGTAACTGGATGGGCAAGCAAATTCTTCTGGCTAGCTGCACCCAATGTGTCTCCATTATGCCCCTGCCTGAACTAACCCATGAAGTTCTCTATATTCATGGTTTTCTGAGTCTCAGTATAATAAAACATTGGCTATATTTTAAACAGCAGAAAGTTATTTCTCACTGTTATGAAGGCTAAAGTTCTCGATCCAGGTGTCAGCCAATTTGGCATCTGCTGTGAGCTTTTTTTTTTTTCCCTTTTTTCTTTATGGACTCATATCAGACTGCTTCCATTCAAGCAGAGGGCAAGGACTCTCTTGTAAGGACACTAATCCAATTCATAAGCATTCCACTCCTGATATAATTACCTCCTAAAAGCTGCACTTTTTTAAACTTTTGGGAATTTTTTATTGTACTACTAAAAGACATCCTATCTTTCTAAAGAATGTTAATATATTAAATTAAATGTCTTAAAAATTACCCAATGAGGGCTAGAAAGATTGGTTGGTGGTTATGGTGGTTGCCTGCAGAGCCTAAAGACTCTTTAGCTTTGATTCCCCAGTACCCACATAAACCAGGTGCACAAGCCAGGTGGTACATGGGTCTAGAGATTGATTGCAGTAGTGAGAAGCCCTGAAGTGCCCATTCTCTCTATATATTTGCCTCTCTCTCAAATAAATAAATGAAATTGAAAAATAATGATACTTAGAAAATTATAGTAACAAAGATTATATATTAACAAAGATAATTGTTAAATTATGGTAACTTTATTTTGGGGCTACCACAGAGGGAAAAAAAATCACTGCTACAACAGGAAGTGCCATACTTTTTAATTTTGTTGCCTTAAAGGTTAGAATTTCACTTTGAATTTGGGAGATTTGACACACATTTAGACTATAAAACTGGTGGAACTAGAGATATACAAGATACTGCCTTATTTTATTGTCACTAATGGAAAGAGAACTACACTCCTTAGCGAAAGAGTCCATGTTAAATAATTGTTTTAAATCAATAACCAGCCAGGCATAGTGGTGCAGAAGTAGGAGGATTACCATGAATTCAAGGCCAGCCTGAAGCTACAGAGTAAGTTCCAGGTCAGCCTGGGCTAGCGTGAGACCCTACCTTGGAAAAAAAAAAATCAGTAACCAATAATAAACTTCAGCTTTGTAATCCACATGAAAACTATGTATATAAATTGTCTCCTAAGCCTTTTTGTCTGAGTATTGTTAGTAGAGCACATCCTTGTGCAGATATGCAGTCTATTTGCAGTTTGAGCATGAAAACAAAACCTTATCAATCTGTTGGTTTATAGGAGATATAAGTGTCTGGGAACAGTTAGTAATTGGGATCCCTGGAGCCAGTAACTGGTTAACTATTAGGTGTCCAGGGTCATTCATGCATAAAATTAAACCTAATAAGCTATGGCCATAGATTTATAGAACCATATTTATTGTTGGCATATTATGCATCCTCCTTCAATATCTGTAAGCTTAGACCTGGGCGTCGTCTATAGCTTTTACAGAGAAAATAGAACCATAAGGTGGCTTTTGTGGTTACATTAAATTGGGGTCAATTGCAAAACCACAAATCGTTTGTGAGTCTTTGGTGCAGTTTTCCATGCTGTTATTCTGTGTAAACTGGGCCCTGCTCAGAGATACTCATTCTTTACCTGATGCCTCTTTATCCCTACTCTCTCTGGACCTGGAAGGACCCCAGGAGTCAATATGCTCCAACACTCTCACCAGTCTTCCAGCCACAGCCCTTTGCAGATATGTTAGTTGAGAGGCTGTTCTAGAAACATCCACCTTTGAGTGCTCATCACCACACAGCTTATGAGCTTATGAGGTACAGGGGATGAGATAAGAAGAGAAATGGTATCTGCATTCATTGGGGCAGGAGAAAGTAACAGCTTAAATGGTCCTGGGCTGAGTGGCTATGCAGGTGAATTTACCTCCTGAATCTGCTCATAGCCTTCTACTGCTAGCTGGCCAGTTAGTGCATGCCTCACACAGTGCTGTCCCTCCAAATCTGCCTACTAACAAATTACTATGGAGTCATGTGTCTCAGGTCTTTGGCCACTATGCAAGTATAAAACCTGTTGCTATCCACTACTGACACCATCATATCACCCATCAGAATGCATTTGAAGTCCCTTCCTTCACAACACCCTCAAAGATCTCAGTCTTCCTCAGCTTCTCCTCCACTCCAATCAAAAAGCTATATTGGGGCTGGAGCCATGGATCAGTGGTTTAGGCGCTTGCCTGCAGAGCCTAGTATCCCAAGCTCCATTCCCCAGGACCCACAAAAAGCCAGATGCACAAGGTGGTGCATGCATTTGGAGTTCATTTGCAGTGGCTGCAGAGCCTGGCATGCTCTCTCTCTGTCTCTCTCTCTTTCTGTCTCTCTCTCTCTCTGCTTATAAATATAGAAAGAAAGAATATTTTAAAAGCTATACTAATGGGGCTGGGGAGATAGCTTAGTGGTTAAGGCATTTGCCTGAGAAGTCAAAAGATCCAGGTTCAATTCCCCAGGACCCACTTAAGCCAGCTGCACAAGGGGCACATGCGTCTGGAGTTGTTTGCAGTGGCTGGAGGCCCTGGTATGCCCAGTCTCTCTCTGTTAGTCTCTCTCCTCTCTCTCTCTCTCTCTCTCTCTCTCTCTCTCTCTCTCTCTCTCTGTGGTGTGTGTCCTTGGAAATAAATAAATGAATGAATAAAATATTTTTTAAAAATTTAAAAAAGGCTATAGTAATAATGATGTCAGTGTCACTCACTAAAGAAATGAGTTTCATTTTAAAATTCTTGTGAGGTAGGAGATTATCCAGTATCTATAATGTGTGTTTTTGTTTGTTTTTAGTCATCAATCCCAACAAACCTGTAAATTATGGGTTTTCAGGCAAAATATGAGACTGGTTCAGTCTTACTAAATGATGCTAATTTTATAAATAAGAAGGTATCTTCATACAGATAATTTGCAGTCTCCCCTACTAGAAATATTTCCATCTCTTCAATCTTCTTTCTTCAACTAGTCCTTAAACTTTCTTTTACTTTTTCTTTCTTACATATCCAGCTCTTTATTTGGAGTTTGAAAGCAATGCTGCCTTAGTAGAATATTAAATGCCATAAATTAATAGGTTTATAAAATTCATACAAAAATCAATTTGGGTGCTAGGGAGATAGCTCAGCTGGTAAGCACACTCGATCTGATCCCCAGTACCCATGTGTAAAGCTGAGCATGATCACACATGGTTGTTAGTCCAGTCATGAGGGAGGTAAAAACAGGAAAATTTCTGGGGCTCACTGGTCAGCCACAATGGTCAGGAGACTGTCTCAAGAAAAACAAAACAGCAGAGTGATAGAAGAGGATAGCAGAATTTTCCTTTAGTTTGGTAGCAGAAAATTTGCCTATTATATGCAAAACCCTTGTTTCAATTTAGCACTGAAGAAAAGGCGAAGAAGGAAAGGAGAGGGGGTGGAGGAGAGGTAAAGGAGGGCGGCAACAAGGGGACAAGAGATCAAGAGCCAGCCCTCAACTATGATAGTGAAGAGAACCAGAACTGGGTAATTCTTACCTTCACTGCAACACACAGTTTGCTTCAGGGTGACATGGAAGGTAATCATTTCTATTCTTCTCTGCCTTCTTATATGTTACATGCTTAAAATCATAATGCACACAGAGAAAGCAAATGCCATTTCTGTTCTGTTCTATTAGCCCTGATTGTATTGCAATATGAATGCATCAAAAGGAAGCACATTTTATAATACATAATGAATGAACCTGCAGTTCTTAAATGTCTCAGTCTGTGGATTAGAAAGAATTTGAGGATTCATACCCTAAAACAGGTTACCTTTTGTCCAATGTATCATGCTTCATCGAATATATTTTCTTTTGCTTGTGTTGAAGTGAAAATAGCACTTTAGGGCACAAGTGGTTACTTTGACTCCATTTGTAGGACCTGATCTAAAATTTCCATGGATACCTAAGAATAAAAGTGTGAATTGATGTGTTGGCCATGAATCTTTAACCATGTGTATTGAGTGTTATTAAGAACGTTGCCTAGGAAATAGAGCTGTATCACTAAAAGAGGGACTGTTTGCAAGGTCATCTTTCCCACTACTGCACCAGTTCTAGGGCTCAAGAACAACTATATCACCCACAGGTTGCCTGCAAGAAAAAAAGGGGGAGTGTGGTTCTGCCTACTAGAGATATCCTTGGCTGAATGGATGATTTTTCTCAACTATGAATAAGTGAGAACCATTTTGTTATAGTCTAGAAATCTATGATTCGCTTGTTTTATGGGATTATAATGATCAAAAAATGACACATTCATGTACTCGCTGGCTCCTCAGTAGAAAACACAGCATTGTATTATAAAGCCAAAGATGCAATATTACTTCTTGGTTAAAATCCTAGACTCTAGAGTAAGAACTAATTGGAATCCTGGCACCGTTACTTAATTGATTTTTAACCTTGTCAAAGTATATTCACTTTTTGAGGCATCTCTCATTTCCACTTCTGTAGAATGTGGTGACTCTTAGACCTGTTGTCTCTTGTGGACATCAGAACAGATCAATAGGAATGCCTTATCATGGGGAATGCTCTTGGAAAGCAAGAAGAGTTAAGTAGCATATATGAATAGGAATAATGGTTTAGGAGTCGAATGCTGCTTTCTGATCCCAGCTTAAACACTAGCTGTGTAATTGTGGGCTTATTGGATTTTTGCATCTTACCTAGTTCCTTAACAGGATATATGAAAGAAATTTATAAGGTGATCTGTAATATTGTGTGTTCTTGTTCAGCAGAATTATTTAACTTTCCAGGACAAGAAAAGCCTTCACCATTTCTAAATTGGCAGTTAATTATTTTAGTCTTTACTTAAACATTCCTTTATGTGAGAGAGGGATAATTTGATTTTCTCCACACCATTTCTCTAGGAATTTCATTTCCTCTGGTTTCAGTAAAAGATGTTAAAGAGAAAATTAACACCTCCTTGCTATTGTATGACACTAACTGCTCTTAATTGCTCTCTTTAAGGCTGTTTTCTGTTCATGAGCTTGCAAGTCTTGTCTCAGTATAGTCTCACTGTCCCTTTACCAAATACAAATATAACCAATGCTCATGAAAAAATGTGCATAAGTTCTAAATGTCCCGTTGTATGAATTTTTAAGAAGTGAACCTACCCATTTAGTCAACATCCACACCAAGAAATAGGACCTTATTAACACTTCAAAATTTCCATCAAACATGTACCAGTTGCTAACTCATACTCTAGGTATACCACTATCCTGACCTCTAAGGTAAGATGCAGAGTCCATTTGCATGTTTTTGATGCTAATATAATAGAATTACTTAGTAAGTTTCTTTGGATACCTATTTCAGATTGGACTTATGGGCCACAGCACAGACACAGATAATGTGTGTATCATTCATTCTCTGAGCCCCAGAAGTAGACAAAAATTCCATGTCTGATTCCTGTTTTAAAGCCTGTAATCCCAGCACTTGGGAGGTAATGATAGGGGGATCACTGTGAGTTCAAGTCCACCCTGAGACTACTAGAGTGAATTCCAGGTCAGCCTGGCCTAGAGTAAGACCCTACCTAAAAAAAAAAAAAAAAAAAAAACCCACTGATTTTCCAGCAGGCTACTATTTTAAATTTAGTCATGCCAATTTCTCCTCAACACCTCCACCTCAGATGATGACTCACTCTGCCTTGATCAAGACCAGATTTACACCTATTGTCTTTCGTAATCATTATTGCCCTTCATGCTCAAACTGTTCTGGGTTATAAGGATATGACAATTTTTTAAATTGGATTGTGCTAATGTTTGCAGATCCTTATGACTACAATAAGAAAAGATACTTTCCATGGGTAAATTTCATGGCATGTGAACTATATCTAGATGAATACTGGTATTAAAAATTACCCTGTCCTCTCTACAAGAGGTGTCTTTTGCTTCTCTAGACGGTTTTAACAGTGTCTGAAGATGGAGGATGGAGATCAAGGACCTGCTACTATTATCTAGTGGGCAGGAACTATACATCCCATAATGCACCAGACAACCTCCAAAACAAAGAATTTTCTTACCCAAAATGCTTGTAGCACCAAGGTTGAATTAACAAACATGGCCTAGGGCTGGAGAGATGGCTTAGAGGCTAAGGCACTTGCCAGGGAAGCCTAAGGACCCAGATTCAGTGCCCCAGTACCCACATAAGCCAGTTGCCCAAGGTAGTGTATATGTCTGGAGTTTGTTTGCAGTGTCTAGAGGCTCTGATATACTCATGGTCTCTTACTCTTTCTCTATCTGACTCTCTTTCTCTCTGTCTCTCAAATAAATAAATAAATAAATAAATAAAAAATAAATAAAATATTTTTTAAATGTCCTAGTTTGATGGATAAATTATGTGCTTTTCCTATTTTTCTCATTTTGACTATTTACAAATATTTTTTTAATTAAGACAGAATAAAAAGAAAGAAATAAACAAGTCTGGTTGCTTTGTGTGAATGATTTTTGGGAACTATTTTCCTCTGGTAGAGCTTTTGAAGTGTGTACTCACAAAAGATACCATATACAGCAAAGAAAAACTGATTGTTCTACATCAATAATTAAACTGTTTTTTATTAAGTATTTTTATTTATCTGTAAGGAGGAAGAGAGGGATGGAGGGAGGGGGAGAGAGAGAGAGAGGGAGAAATATATAAATATATGGGTGCACCAGGGCCTCCAGCTGCTGCAAACGAAATCCAGAGGCATGCGCCATTTTGCATATCTGGATTTACATGGGTACTGGGGAATTAAACCTCAGTCATTAGGCTTTGCTGGCAAGCACCTTAACCACTGAACCATCTCTCCAGCCCATAAACTATTCTTTTGAAAGAGGAACCTTCCCAATGGCATTGTGTTTATTTTATAATTGACCAAAAATAAAAATGAACACACACATACTACATATATGAAATATTCAGTATTCAGATATATATATATATATATATATATATCTGAGTATTTTGACTAAAACTATGATATCCCTCTTTCCTGGTCTACCACATTTGTCCAGTTTATTTTCACCACTGTACTGATGATTACATGATATTATTTATTTATTTATTGGGTCCCCTCACATAACAGTGTAATAAAAGGTATCATGTCTGTGTTCTTAATGTCTGGCACTCAGGAGACCCTGAATTCATTTTTATAGGTTGAATAAAGTGATAAATGAATGGATGAAGAGCTGTTAACCAGTACAGGTTCCCTGACAGTATGACAACTATCATGATGTCTGTAAGCTGTTTTGTCTTGTATACCTCAGTTTATTAAGAAGCCTTTCTTCTTCAAGCATTAGTAAACCTCTAACATGGTACATTTGTGGAGGAGGAATATACCTTATATCCTCGTTATATCCTTGTTATATCCACAAAGTCACAAATATTATAATATAGAAATTCCTCCATAAAATGCAATAATGTGTAACTGAGAAATTTTGGTGACCTCTTAATTTTTTCTTTTGTATTCTAAAGCTATTAAAATAAGTTCAGACACTTAAAATAAATACTATACTACATTACACAAGATTTTTTTTCAAGAAGTTATTATTCCCCTCAATGCTCTATGATTTGGCAGAAAGCAGGGTTTATCTTAATCTTAAAACCTGCATGTTGACCTGGAATCAGAATAACCTACTCTTATTGCGCAACTTAAATCTGATTTTATTCTGTTGCCTTAAAATTGTATGGAAACAAATGCATCTTCTTCAAGTATAGTACTTCTTGATAGAACAGGTTTTCTGGTTTCTCCTCTTCTCATAGCATTCCTTTTTGAAACTTATTTCATTTATGAGAGAGAGAGAGAATGGGTGTACCAGGAACATCAGTCCCTGCAAATGAATTCCAGACTCATGTGCCACCTTGTGCATCTGGTTTACGGAATCCTGGGGCATTGAACCTGGAATCTTTGGTTTTGCAGGCAAGCACCTTAATCCCTAAGCCATCTCTCCAGCCCTTTCCTCTGAGCATTCTCATGTTTGGGGAGTATGATGCCTAAACCTGTGTGGTCAGACAACCTGCTGTCTTGATCTTCACTCACTGGAGCACTTTATCACATTCTCAAGATCTCTGTATATGGAGGTTACTGGGTCAGGCTCTGCCCTCTGTCTTCACCATGTGTCCATTCTAGACAGTGTTGTGACAAGCTCCACAGCTTCCCATGAGTTCTCAAGTCCCTTTGCAGTTTCTGTGAAAGCTTTCGTCACTGAGCAACTTTGTTCTTGGTGAATATCAAAAACTATTTACAGACAAAAGATGGGATCATAGATTGGAGCACTCCCACTCTAAACTCAAATTTCAGCTCTTATTTCCAACTTATGTTTTTCTTGCAAGATTTGTATTTTTATTATCTTTAATTTCTTTTCTTTTCTTTTTTTAAGGAAATATAACCTGCACAACCACACAGGAAGATACTCTCCCAACCTTGGGGTGGCAGAGGTCCTGGCTGTAGGAACAATTTCCTCTGGAAAGAAAATTCCAGCATTATGTTAGACATTGTATGTTCCATCTTATATGCCAAGCACTAATAATATATACTTATTTATGTCATTTAATCTTGACCAACTTTCTGCAGTGTAGGTGGTCATATTTTCATTTCATTATTAAAGGAACTAAGCCTCTGACAAGGTAATAGCAAAACAGACTTTTATTACAGATCTCTTTCATCTTAAAATCACTTAGTTGTGTGTGTGTGTAAAACATTCTTTTTGGAAGGATAGAATTGTTTTCCAATAGAAAGATAATATGAACTATGAATTCAAGCCTCATTTAAAAACACTAAAAGAAATAGATTAAATTAATTTTAATACTATATTTTTTAAAACATTATATCACAAATGCTTTTCAAAAATTATGACTATATCTTTTGCATTTTGCATAATTCTTCAAAATTTGGTGTGTTTTTACAGCCCCCTAGACTTTTGATTCTCAGGGCCTCAGTCTTCCTTTGCAGTTTTCCAAACACAATTTCGTTTTTCAAAATTAATTAATTAATTAATTTTCAAGCAGAGAGAGAGAGATAGAAGAGAGGTAGACAGAGAGAGAATGGGCATGCCAGGGCCTCTAGCCACTGCAAAGGAACTCTAGATGAATGTGCCCCTTGTGTGTCTGGCTAACATGGGTCCTGGAGAGTCAAACTAGGATCCTTTAGCTTCACAGGCAAATGTCTTAACTGCTAAGCCATTTCTCCAGCCCCTCAATTATTCTGTACTTTCAGTATATATATATATATATATATATATATATATATATATATATATATATATATATTTTTTTTTTTTTTTTTTTTTTTTTTTGGTTTTTCCTCACTTGGCCCAGGCTGACCTGGAATTAACTATGGCAAATGTCTTAACTGCTAAGCCATTTCTCCAGCCCCTCAATTATTCTGTACTTTCAGTATATTTTACCTCAGCTTTTCATACAAATAGAGGAATATTATCAGCCCTTGTATTTTAGTGGCCTTTAAATTTATTTATTTATTTTTATTAAGGGGATCCTTTGTATAAACACACTGTGTGTTGGTACCATCCTTTCCCTCTTCCCTGCTCCTAACTTCCCTCCTCAGTGGAATTGCTGGTATTCAGTGGATAGTCCCTTCCACTCTATGGCTCTTTTAATCTTTCTTTCCCCTCTTCCGTAAAATCCCCTGAGCCACGGGGGTGGGGGGGTGTTTTAAGTCTACTTTGGTGTTGTGTTCTCAGCAACTTCTGGATTTCTGCTCTGGTGTGTGTTGAGTGTCCTCAGTGTCTGTCTTCATGACCCTCGCACAGGTTGTCAGGCTCACCATGGAAGCAGCACTCTTGCTCTTCTGGCCAATTCCTGTGTGGTTACACCTGGGCCCTGGCTGGTGTGCAAGGGGTGGTTTATCTCCTTGTTCTCTCTGCCTTCTGAAAAAGAAAAACATATTCTCCAATGGAGAATGAGGTCAGCATAGTTTCAATGGCATAAGCATTGTTAATTCAGAGAGATTTTGATGGATGGAGCCTCTCTTTTGGCCAAAGACTAGTGGGAACTTTTTGTTGGAGTCCATAGAATTCTGACTCAGTTTCCAGTTCCAGCTATGGGTTCCCTTCCACTGAGTGGATCTCTTAGCCAGACAAAGAGCCATTGCTTACCCACCTAGTCTAGGAGCCAATATTTCACAGGTGTGTACATCTTGGCAGGCTGGTTGCTTTCATATAGCAGTGTCCGCTGCTAGCACTCAACATGGTTGGCCATTTTCTTCCAGCAGTTCATGTAGAGCTTTCCAGCACTATATGGGCTAACCATCTGGGAACTGGCTTCTATCCAGATTCCAGCCAAGAGATATTCTGTGTCAGCAGCATGTGCTGTCTTCAGCAATAGGGTCTTACCTTTTACCACAGGCAGGTAATCAAGTGCTTTGACAGAAGCCTGTCCTGTTTTGGGGACCTTGTAGGTTTTTGATCAACAGCAGCTTTGCACAGAAAAGAAATGGAAAACAAACTGAGAGCCACTGTTTTTCTGTTTTTGTAATAATAGGAATAAAGTGTATGAAGTTGTAAATAACATTACTAGCTATATATATTTTAAATTTCTGTTATGTATTCATCAAAGGAAAGGTTACTGTTGTCTACTTTCAGGCTTGTATTTTGGTGGTTGAATAAAAAGAATAGGTCACTGATGAACATTTTCATTTAATGATCTGCTTTTTAACAGACTACATCCTAGGACTAACTTGAAAGAATAAAGCCAACTGAGATTTTAGAATTAGACTTAAGCCTGAAAATTGGTATCTGAAGAAAGTTTGACTTAAAAAGAAATAAATCCAGTTATTAATGTCTCCTTTAAAATTTTTTTTTAAAAAACATGAATTATTTCCAAAGGGATGCTTTAAGACCTCTATCTGCATTGGCAAAGATGCCAACTGCTAACAGCTCTTGTGTGAATTTTAAATTATGGAGATTTATTTACTCAACCCTGAACTTTAATCTATGAGTAAACATTCGTAAATGCCTCTTCCCCATATTACAACTTGCAGTCTGTCAGTCTCGTTAATACATTCACCTTATTTCCTTCTCCTCCTATTTTTCTTCCCTACCTATGTGTAGTCCTTGAAAGCATCTCGTAGGCTGGCAATTAGGGACTGAGCACAGATGCATCCTTTAATTTAATTTCGCAGTCCATCATCTGAAACATGACCGAGTGTGTGCTGCTTTTGGCCTTCAGAGTGATGGGAAATCAATATGTTAATTTACCTTCATCTTGCCAAATCCTCTTTGAGTGAGCAAGCAATTGCTGTGAAATGAATGACTCATGCTTGGGGAAGAGGTGACTGCAAGAGATATGGACCCAAATACAGTTACCTTCACATCCCACCTCCATTGTGTTCTCATGACTTGTGTTCTAAGGGATATTTGTCAATTAACTGTTTGGAACTCTGCTCACTTTTCTACAGCTGGAAAAAAATGTTATTTCTAGCTATTATGATTGCAAGCCAATATTAACACCCAACACCCCTAGTGTATTTAAAACATGCCACAGACAGTTAATACATCCAGATTCAGTGATGCAAGCGTGTTTCCAGTTCCTCAATGTGCTACTGGCAGGATGTTTCCATTAGTGCAGCTAATGGTTGCATCCCTTATTACCATCCAGATCATAATGTTGGCCCATATTTAGCCTGTGGTAAAATGAAATCTCCAAGGAATTTTCTTCATCAGATGCTCCAAGGTTATACCCTAACCTCCTCACCCTTCTATACCTGTGTAATGAAAGTTTTTGCCTAATAAAAGTGCACCTCTTTTCTTTTTGGTTTTGTTCATTGTTCATGCAAGGAGCGGACACTGGGAATCTGCTCACCTGTGATTAAAACCGCTCATTTTAACCCAGTTGTATCATGTTCACATTGTTAGTTTTATTGCTATGTCGTTATACAAACTGTGGGTAGATGATGAGGTGTTGCAGCTTTAAGAGCTTCAGTTTTCAGAATGTTTACACAAGTAAACATCTCAGTGGAGCTTCCCTCTGTCCCTAGAGGTGGACCGTGCTGGTGAATGTGGCCTCTACTGTGTGGATATCAGACAGAAGCAGCAAGTTTATTTCCACTCTCGCAGTGAGTGTAGTGTGACTCACCGCCATGCTTCCATTTCGTTTTGTACTTTTTCTGTAACCAGCAGCATGACACTGATTTTTCCCCTCAAATGTATTGTTCCCTATTCTTTGAGCTTCGATAAATATTTCTCTCCTCCCATCTTCAAGCCTCACTCGAGTTCCTATGACTGTGAAGAGGTTAACCCAAAGTAATTCTTAGATTGTATCTTCATCTTTTGTATTTTCTAATGTGTGCATTTAAACCAAAGTACTGCTCTGTCTCTTGAGTATTTTTTCTCCTCTTATGTTTTCCCTGAAAACAAGAGTGAATGCAAAAGTGGAGATTATTGTTTCTCATGTTTTTTTAACATTACAGCATTCAACATCCTCCAAACAAAAAGAGTAATTTCGTCCCTTTCTTTGTGCTTGTTCTGCTAAACCTAGGATAAACACCTCAGCTGCGAAGGTCTCCCTGGCCAGAGGGTAAATGAGGACCTCAGCAGTTAAAAGCCATGTCTGGACTCTGCCTCTCGTCGCCTCTTGACTCTCCTCACACACCCACATCCGGCTCATTTTGGAGGCTCTTTGCCATATCTAAGAAGTTCTGCTTCCGAGCCTCCATGTTTGGGATGGGTCTCTTCCAAATCCTAAGCCCCTGAGCTAGGGCTACCAACTTGTATTAAGCCTTGATGTGTGGGTTTCAAGTGGGAACAGCTTTTCCCCTCCCACCTGAACTATACTTTGTCACAGGGGCTTTATGCCTAGGGTGCTCTATACATTCCTATGCCCAAGGTGGTTTAAAGAAGTATTTTTCTGTCTTCAGATCCAAGAGCTCTTCAACAGCCAGAAGGAAGGGCTTTCTCCAGAGCCAGTGAAATAACTTTGCTTCTTTGCTTCAAGTTGAAGGAAATTACTCCCACCACCAAACTAAAGCAGAGGATTCTTACCTAGAGGTGGGCTTTGTTACCCATTAACCAGATCAGTTGAATAACTACAAATTTGACTGAGCCTAGGAAATAATTGGCTTTGTAAAAAATGTTTTATTTATTTGCATGCAGAGACAGATAGAAGAGACAAATAGAGAATGGGCATGCCAGGGCTTCCAGCTGCTACAAATAAACTACATATGCATATGCCTGTTTGTACATCTGGCTTTACATATGGGCGAATCAAATTGGGGTCATTAGGCTTTTCAGGCAAGCGCCTTAACTGCTGAGCCATCACTCCAACCCAATTTTTATTTATTTTTGTTTTTTATTTGCAGGCAGAGAGAGACAGAGACAGACAGACAGAGAATGAGTGTGGCAGGGCTTCTAGCTGTTGCAAACAAACTCCACATGCATGTGCGACTTTGTGCATCTGGCTTTACCTGAGTACTGAGGAATCAAACCCAGATCCTAAGGCTTTGCAGACAAGATCCTTAACTGCTGATCAATCTCTCCAGCCCTCCTGTTTGGCTTTTTGAGATTCCTAACACCAGGATTGGCAAAATAATATTAATAGTAGTAGTAGTAGTAGTAGTAGTAGTAGTAGTTCCTACCTAATCTTTCAGGACCAAAATGAACCCTAAATTTAGTTCAGCCTTAGTATATGCTTCCTCGATCTGTAATAATAGGCAACATATGGGCCTTTCTTATGATATACTCAAGGTTCTTGAAATTAGTTTTATCATTTTTTTTCTAAATAGTAGTCATTTGTTACATCCATGTGTGTATGCAAGATCTTGAATGCATATGGCTTAAAATATACATTTAAATATAGCTGAGACTTAATGGTGCAGTATATTATTACATTACATTTGAGTATTAGGTTGGAAAATGTCATAATGAGGTTAAAAGTATCATCATTAAGAGTGGATTTCCCTTAATAGTCTTTTTTTTTTTTTTTTTAAAGAGGGAGATTAGGCCTCCAAAAGATGAAATGAACTGTGGTAGTGGGTCTTTAGCATGTCTTGCTGAAAAATAAGCCGCACCACATGGCTGACCGCTGAGGTTTTACTTTGTATCTGACTAATAAAGCAAATGGATCTAATACAAAGGCACTTACTTTATCTTGAAGAAATGCTAGGAGTACTAGGGTATGAAGAGCTTTATTTGTGAGTATAAGAGGAGCAAGAGACTTGATGTTTCCAGCTCATTTTTATACTGAACCCATATTCTCTGAACACATATTCTTAAAGTTTACACTTTAGTCTAAACTTTTAGTTTGATTAGTTGTTTATTCATTTATGACCTTCTGTAGCATCAACTGAGAATGCACTGTATAATAATACAAAGAAAGGTCACATTTATCAAACACTTGTTCTATGCCATGCACCATGCTAAGTATTTTGTCTGCATGAGTTTAACCCCATGAGTTAGGCATCATTATTATCACCCATACTTTACAGGTGAAGTAATAGATGAGATGATTAGTCAACTTCCTTCAAAGCCAGCAGCTGGTGAGTGACATGTTTGTCATACAGAATCTTATTTGAAAAGCTCGAGTACCAATTCTTCAAACAAGTTACCAGATTAATTTCAAAATTATAAGCAAATTAAATATGTTATTCACTTCCCATTATTAAATGGAGTGCTAGCAAGATAGAATGAGAAAGAATTCCCTTTGCTTCTCTTCATGGATCCAGTCATGGGAGCTGGTGTAGCCAAGAAGACATAATGGTAATACTGGAAGCACACACACTGGTTGTTACGATGAACTTGCTAGAAAGGGAGATGTTTCTGCTCCCACGTTCAAGAGGTTTGCAGGAATACAACAGATAATGAAGGGTGTGTCCTCAGTACACCGGAGACTTCTCTCCAAGGCAGAGTTAATTTTCAGGACTGTATTCTGAAAATGCCACCTGTGACCTGAGTCCTCGGCCCTCAGAATAGTGCACTGAAGAAATCTCACTGCAGGGAGTTCATTCCTACTGCTCAGGTTAGGATCTGGAGGCCTTTTCATGCCTGAGTTGCTTTGGCTGATGAGGTGAGGGGACAACTATCTTAAGCACAATGAAGAGGAGTCAAAGATATGATTTTCACACTGTTGGGAACAAAATCATGGGGGGGGGGTATCGATGTAACATTTAAGGTGTCTTATCTGTCATGATTCAGACCTATACATCTGACATGGGGTCTAAGGATCTTTGAACATCCACAGCAGGGGCTTTTGATGACAGTAGTTTGAGGAATACACTCTCAGAAAGGCAGAAGTAAAGAACATGTTCAGTTAGAGAATTATTCCTACTACTAAATACATTGGATACAGGCTGTCATCAGCTAAATGTAGTTCCTAACCTGCATCAGCACCACCTGGGAGCTTGTTAGAACTGCCACTCGAAACCCACTGAGTCAGAAACTGGGGCCAGGGCCCAGCAAGCTGGCATTTAACAGGGGTTTCAGCTGACTCACAAGCACCCAGGCACTGCTATAGAATTCTGTACTTTTGCTGCTCAGATGTGGCTGCATATGGGAATTACCTAGGGAAGTTGAAAAACTGGGTCATCTACCTAGAGATTCTGATTTACTTGATCAGAGTCGTGAGCTCAATATAGTAAAACATTAAAGGTTTCCCAGCTACTCTGATGTGCAACAAAATTTGCAAAGCCTATGTTCTCCCCTTAAGGCAGATTACCTGAGAGTTTTTTTTTTTTTTTTTTTTTGTCACTCTGTTGTATAAAAACTTAGATATAAACATTTATCTCTAGATTGTAATAATAAAATGGATAAGTGTTGTATATAAACGGTGCATATCCAACATGCCCCCCGCTAGTCTGAGCATGGAAAAGAACTTCCTTCAAATTATAGGGAAAATCAGACATGGTTGAAATGCGAGCACTCTTCCTGCCTTGTCCCTCTGGGTCTTCTGGGCAGTCCACTGGGTCACACAACCCCACACATCTTTAGTTTCCTCTATTCTCTCTGGTGCATCATCTCTGTGTTGGCAACCCTAATCTTTATTGTCATGGAAGCAATTAGCAAGGTTGCAAGTCCCAGCCTACAAGATCTGTAGTATTTCTGGCCACATGCAGCTGTATGTGAGCATGTATTTGTAGGCCAAATACTTCAGCAATTGGCAGTAATAAAAAAAAAAATGTAATCTGGAGAAGAGGGTGCCTGCTAAACTAAGGTTATATAAAATATTGATTTGAGCGAAGTTCATCTGAAAGTGCCAGTAATTTTCAAATGGCATCTCTTAATGGGAGATGTCCCTACCCAGTTTCTCAGTGCTGCTCCTTCAAGCACAAGCAATATTAATCTGCTGCCCCACCTCCAACTTCAATAAAATATATTGCAACTAGAGCATTTAATCAGTGTCACTGGTTGTGTAGTTCTGTGACTCTAGCATTTCTCAAAGTGCTTCTTCAAGGACATAGAAGTTATTACTCATTGCTGAAGTGAATTGATTCTACCTTTTATAAGCCTGCAGGATACAAAGCTGACAGTTCTTAACCCTCCTTTCTTCCTGTGATAGAAGCTGTGGTTGTTTTAACAAGGCATATCACAAATGAGTCATTGAACCTCAACATTGTTCGAAGGGGGGTTGGAATCAGCTATTATTACCTCACTATAGCCCCCAAACATGTATGCTATGTCTCTGGTGGACAGAGCTAAGGAGAAGCTAGTGATAGGCAGGACTACTCCATCTCAATGGACTCATGTATAAATTATTTGTTTGCCTTCTGCTTCAGTGGTTATGTGATTTTCTCACACATTAGTGGCAATTTTCAGCCTATAGTGAGAAAGCATGTTTGGTAGACATTTAATCCCATCAAAGGTCAGTTATACTGATTATTCCTCACTGACTACTTGCTTGGAAGGCAAATATGATGGTGTTTGGCATTCTTCTTCAGTTTTTGCTATTTAATTAACTGCATCAGAGCACAAAAGTATGTTTCATCCTATCCCAAACCTTCCTGTGGAAACGACTCCTAAATATCTCAGCATAGAGGGTATAAATAATGAAAGTACGTTATCTATTTCTTCCCCAAGTCACTTAACCTTAAATAAATTTAAGAAGGCTTGCTCTTCTCCCCTCCCCTCTCCTTTTTCTTATTCCTTATCTTTCAGAGGTGATGGGCTACTTTTAACATATGGTGTTTCTAGATATACTTTGTTAATATGAAATGTTTTAATGAAAAAAATCTGAAATTTAAAAGTACCTCTTGCTGGCACTTGGTGATGTTTAATACCACTTGTCAACTTGACAGGATCTAGAATCACTTAGCAGACAAACATCTGGGCTTACCTCTGAGCGAGTTTCTAGATTAGGTGAATTGATGTGGGAAGACCCATCCTAACTGTGGGCTACACCATTATCTTACTTCTTGTCAGGTATTTTTGCAACAACAACAGATTCGTAACCAGTACAGTTTTTAAAGGCTGGATTTTCAGAGTAAATCAAATTAAAGCATTCATACTCAGAAGCTACACAGTGGGTTTTTGAGGTGTGAAGATGATTATATTGTAAGTAGGATTAAAGTTCATCCAGAAAATTACTGAAAATTCTTTAAGCATTTGTTTTGTTTGTGAGGATATTCAGAAAACACAAAGTTTTAGTGAAGTATATGCATTCAGTTGCTTTCTACATTATACCTGACCATTTAAGTGCTTTTGTCCAAATGTTCTCTATTTCACAAAGATATTGAGCCAAAGATGTATAATGATCTGCCCTTCAGCTGGTTATTGCTGAGTTATGATTTTGTTTGGGCTTGTTTTATTCGTTGAGAAGCAGAAAAGTTTTGACTCATGTTTTAGCTTTAACTTGGGCACTTTTCACAATGTCATTTGATTTATAATTTATAATTGCTAGGTTTTACCTCTAATTACAAAATTGTAATTTAGCACCTCTTGCTTACTAGATTAATGGATCTTAAGTATTATTTAATGTTAAAGTGATTTTAAAGTGGAGGCTACTTTCTCACTATCTGCTGCCTAAACACACACCTTCCACATTGACCAGCAGTTCTTATTAGTTGAGCTACATTTATTCTCATTTTGGGTAATAAACAAAACAATTTAGTCAACTGATCTATTGCAAGAACAAGTGAAGAGAGAGAGAGAGAGAGAGAGAGAGAGAGAGAGAGAGAGAAATTGGCCTACCAGGTCCTCCATCCACTATAATCGAACTTCAGACACATGTGCCACCTTGTGCATGTACAAACTTGCGCTCTTGTATCACTTTGTGTGTCTGGCTTACATGGAACCTGGAGAGTTGAACATGGGTTCTTAGGATTTGCAAACAAGTGCCTAAATGACAAAGCCCTCTCTCCAGCCCAAACCTATTCTATTTTTTTAAATATCTTGAATTGTTATTTGTTTTTTATTTTATTTTATTTTATCTTATTTTGAAAGAGAGACAGAAAGAGAGAAAATATCTGGGCCTGGTGGCACATGCCTTTAATCCCAGCACTTGGGAGGCAGAGTTAGGTGAATTGTCATTAGTTTGAGGCCACTCTGAGATGTCACAGTGAATTCCAGGTCAGCCTGGGCTAGAGTAAGATCCTACTTAAAAATAAACGGGGGGGGAGGGGGCAGCAGAGAGAGGGTACTTAGGGGCTTTCAGCTGTTGTGAATGAACTACAGATGTGTCTTGCCCCTTATGGACATGCATGGCATTGCATGTTTGCATCACTTGTGTCTGGCTACGTGGGATCTGGGGGAGGATTCCAAGAAGAGTCCTTCGGCCTTGCAGGCAAGCACCTTAATTGCTAAGCCATCTCTTCAGCCCCCTAAGCTATTTATAATGGGTAAAAAATTCCAGCTGAAAAGGGAATGAGAGTGATTCTTGTGTCCACTTGTTAATTGTCTTAAGCATCCATAGTAATGTTTGCTCAGTGATGGATGGAGTCTTCTGCAAACTTTACCTGCTAGGAATTGATTTCATGGACATTGAAAAGAAAATTGGAATTCCATTAAATAAGAGTCATAAATACATCTTTACAAATTTATAACAATGAAAAGATTAACTATTCTTGGCCTCCACTGCTGATCTGTAGGCCAGGGATCTGCCTAGAACCACAGAAGAACGTTGTACTCTTACAACATCTCCTTAAATATAAAGCTACTGAATCAGAGCTATTCCTGGGATGTTTGATTCCACTCAGGACAGCCATATGAAGGGCACAGTAGTGGTGCAGGCATGGTCAAAAGTATTGAGAAGCCAGGCACGGCATGCCTATAATCTTTTTACTTAAGAGCTGAAATTGGAGGATCATGACTTGAAAGGCAGTCTAGGCTACTGTAGCAGACAGCTTCAGGTTCGCTGAGATGAACTTCCAGACCAGGCACAGTTATGGAGGAAGGGATATTATTTATTGAAGCTTACAGATCCAGGGGAAGTTCCATAATGGCAGAAGAAGCGACCTGCTCTCCACAGGGCCAAGCAGAGAGAGAAAAGCCAACCAGCCACCACAGCACACAGAGCAAAACTACAGCCAAAAGGTCACACAGCACACTTCAGGAACTCCTGCTAGGCACATTTGCATATCTTTACAATGGAATCTCAAACCATCACCACACCTTAAGACCGGCCCCCAGTGACACTGCCTCTAGCAAGGTGATTGCAGATGCAAACTCTAAGTAATAAACCACTGAATATATTGGGGGACATATATTCAAACTACCACATTCCGCCCCTGGCCCCCAATATATTTAGCTCCTGGCCCCCAATAGATTTATAACTATCACACATTGTAAATTGTACTCAGTCCAATTTCAAAGGTTCTTACAGTCTTGATCAACTTAAGATAGTGAGTCCTATAAAATCAAACAAGTTAAATACTTTCAACATGTAAAGGCACAGAGTAAACATTTTTAACTGGTATAAGGCATAGCAAGGAGAGGAGAGACTAGAATAATAAAAACTCAACCACCATCAGCCGTCATCAAACTTCTGCAGTTCAAGTTCAATATAACCAGAGACTAACAGTCTCCAGGTTTTCCAATTCCGCCCCTCCAGCTGGGCAGAGTCACCAGGGAAAACTTTCATCCTATACCAACACTGCACTCCATGGTAGCCCTTTTGCACAGTCCTGGTATATCCAAAACATCTTCAGGTCTCCATGCAACCCACGGTCCATCTTCCAAAGGCTCTTCCAGCCCATTCCTGAGGGTCTTCATGCCCTACCTCATGCTGCATCTCAGCAGCGGCTCCTGGAACCATGTGCAATCATGACCACTCCATGCATTTTCCATGCTTCCAAAACCAATACCAGGTGTGCAGGACACAGCCATATTCTTAATCCAGGGACAAAATAAATCATAGCCTTGAAAAGCAGGTTCCTTCTCCAGTCAACTCTTTCCAAGAGTTTGCATTTTTAACAGTCTTTCCTCAGGCATCATCTCCATTGTTTTAATGTAAATCAAGTCGAGCCACCTTCCTTCCACCTTCCTTAAGATTGCTAATGCGTTGACAATAGCAGCTCCAGTAAACTAAAACCAGTCTCAGTGCCTCTACTTTTTACTTGCTTCAGGGTTTTCCAACTTAAAATCTTAAAATCTCAGTCCGATATCTTTAGCCAAGCACATCAGTCCATTACAAATTTAAGTTTGATCAAACTTTCTGGGCCTGGATAGCAGAACGTAGCCATCCCTTATGCCAGTAGCCCAGTTCCAACAATTTCTAACAGTCTTTCCTCAGGCATCCTCTCCATTGTTTTAATGTAAATCAAGTTGGGCCACCTTCCTTCCACCTTCCTTAAGATTGCTAATGTGTTTGACAATAGCAGCTTAACCAGTCTCAGTGCCTCTACTTTTAGCTTGCTTCAGGTTTTCCAACTCAAAATCTTAAAATCTCAGTCCGATATCTTTAGCCAAGCACATCAGTCCATTACAAATTTAACCTTGATCAAACTTTCTGGGCCTGGACAGCAGAACGTAGCCATCCCTTATGCCAGTAGCCCAGTTCCAACAAAGTCCTCTGCCGTCTTTCCTTCCCCTTAGAAAGCTCATAAACCAAGCCTCGAAGTTCAATACAGTCTGCACTTAACATTCTCAAACTCTCATCAGAATAGTCCATAAAACTTGGCTTACCACTCCAGAAGGCATCTTCAGTTGCAAGCACCAAGTCCATGCCCATTCCTCCAAAACAAAGGTTCCAAAAGACGAATATCCACACGATCTGGTTCATCTCACCCCACACTCCTCGGTACCACTTTACTGTAGCAGACAGCTTCAGGTTCGCTGAGATGAACTTCCAGACCAGGCACAGTTATGGAGGAAGGGATATTATTTATTGAAGCTTACAGATCCAGGGGAAGTTCCATAATGGCAGAAGAAGCGACCTGCTCTCCACAGGGCCAAGCAGAGAGAGAAAAGCCAACCAGCCACCACAGCACACAGAGCAAAACTACAGCCAAAAGGTCACACAGCACACTTCAGGAACTCCTGCTAGGCACATTTGCATATCTTTACAATGGAATCTCAAACCATCACCACACCTTAAGACCGGCCCCCAGTGACACTGCCTCTAGCAAGGTGATTGCAGATGCAAACTCTAAGTAATAAACCACTGAATATATTGGGGGACATATATTCAAACTACCACAGCTACATAGCAAGAGAAAAACAGTCAACTACCCAACAAAAAGGCTACTAAGACTATAAAGATGAACAAGACATGAAGTGTACTTATATGGACTTCCTGGTTGGTAGGGAACACTGTTATATAATTTAAGATTAAAATACAGTATGCTAAATGCTTTGAGGAAGGTGAATATGGCATGTGCTAATAAAGGCCCAAGGGAAAGTGACAACGCTGCCTGGAGAATATAAACCATATTTTTGAAAGAGATACCATGTGTAGAGACTGGAAAACTTTTATACCAAGTCCAGGTGAGTCCAATAATGAAGAATGGGGCTCCTTTATCCTGGTAAGCACCTTTGACACCCTCCTCCCCAACATCTTAGCTACTTGCTCACTGATACACAAAATGCAAGAACTGGAGTTCCATTCTTTTACCTAAAAGTTTTAATTCTTGCTAAAATATGTTTTTTTTTTTTTTTTTTTTTTTTTTGTCTGTTTTACAAGGTAGGGTCTCACTCTAGACCAGGCTGACCTGGAATTCACTATTGTAGTCTCAGCCTGGCCTTAAATTCATGGCAGTCTTCCTATCTCTGCCTCCCAATTGTTGGGATTAAAGGCGTGCACCATCATGCCCAGCTTAAAATATGTATTTTTGATGGTGCTAATTTTTCAAGTTGCCAACATTCATATCTGAGTGTGGATAAGCTAGTCTCTAGTCATATACCCATAGTACCTGATCTCATGTGAGTGTGGACAAGCTGTACTTGTTTACTCTGAGCATGTTTTGTATAATGTAAGGACAAGAGCCAGACATACAATGGAGAGAGTTCTTGAGGAGGATGGAAAATGGAGCATAGAAAGATGGGTGGCAGTACAGATGGAGTTACCATCAACCAAAAAGCTCAAAAATCTGATCCTTTTTGAGCATCAGTATGTCACTACAAATGGAAAATTCCAAATCTAACCTTGTTTAATATGTCTTGGTGAAAAGGTACTCACACTAAAAACATGGTATAAAAATTATCTTCAAGTTATGTCTTTAAGCAAGGTGTATAAAAATTTAAATGAATTTATGTTTATATTTGGGACTCTGCTTTAAGACAGCTCATTTTGTATATGCAGCTATTCCACAACCCAGAATTTTCAAATTAAGAAACACTTCCGGTCACAAGAATTTTAAGGGCTACCTAGTATGTAACAGAAGAATAGTCTTGAATGGCCTGAAAATTCTGAAGATCAACTATGCTACACACTTCATCTAAGATATCGGAGCTTTGCATTCATTTCTTCCTCCTTGTCACCTCCTGCCCCTTTTCTACCTGACCTTTTCTGCTCCATCTTCCTTGTCATGTAGCGGGTACTTCTTTAATTGCAATAGAATGTGGTGGTGAGTTTTCACACCACTAACAAACAGAATTCCTTCAGCTGCCCTTACCAAGAGGCCCCATTCAACATAAATTACACATGATTTGTTTCTTCCATGGCCTCACTTAGGCAGGATGAAGAAGTTAGCACAGTGAAAAGCAGAGAAACTAGACGGACCTACAGTGGCAGTTGAAGCAGGGAGAGGATGACACCAGGAACAAAGAGTAGATACCCCAATCCACAGGTGAGGGCCAGCCTCCTTTACTACATTATAAGGATGTCTGTAATACCCTCTTGGTTGTAGTGAAGCTCTGTTAAGAACAGAATAATATGTCATTACTCCTAACTCTTCCACTACTGTGGAGTGACACAGCAAAAAAAAATGATTTTAGCTGATTATAAGGGAGATATTTTAAAGATCATCGTGAACATCAATAACATCCATCCATAAAAGGGTAGAACTGTCCAGATAGACAACAAACTCATCAATCAAGAGGAGCATTTTCTTACAACTTTTCAAGTGTTTGAGTCTATGAAATACCAGCACCCAATAGGCTATGACTAAGAGTCTTTCCCTTCAGTAGGGAAGACTGCATGAACGTGTTTTCACTGAAGGGTACACATTAAGTGGGATAGGGAGTTCTGTCTGCTCTTTAGTTCTGCATTTACTGAAATTATGAGAAGATAAACTTTATGAGAAAAAATACAAACTTCAATGTCCTTGTTTATTAAGTAAGTATGATAGAGACTACTTCATCAGATTTTGTAAGGATTATGTGGATTAATTCACATAATGCCCTTAAAACAATGTTTGGAACATAGTAGGCACAGAATAAGCAATAGCTGATCTTAGTGATATTGTTATTGGTATATTTTTTGTACTACTTAAGCTGCTTTCATTCTCTTGGGCATGATAACCCAGCAGTGCCACAACAGACCAGACAAGATAGAGCAAGCTTAGAGCAGGCTAGTGTTGGGGCTTTGTCACACTCTTCGAACAGAAAGGAAGAAAAAGAAATCACAAATTACTTCCAAGAACTCTCAATTCTCATAGATTCTAACAACAGCCTTTCTCGAATTTATCTAAGATTAAAAAGATGCAGATACACCCATTCTTTTGTTCTCAATCATTGGTGAACTTCTTGCTCTGAAATAAAGCATACCCCTGAAAAGTTGAGCTTAAATTCTGGTCAAGGACTTCAGTGATAGTGGAACTCTAAGTGTTAGAAAGAGTTCTGTCATTTATTATGCTTTCCTTGAGTTACCTCGAGGTCACAGTTGGCTTTTAGGAATGTGAGGATGCTGAAACCAAATCATATTAAAAGAACTAATTAATTACAAGATGGCTGTAGCCTAGAGCCCACGTTACATGAGTCTAGCTCCTTCTATCTTTTATATTCAAACCAGCATTTATATTCCTTATATTGGTCGGTAGTTGGGCTCTGATTCTTTCTCATTTATTCTTTACCCTCGGCCCAGTTTTTCTGTTTCCAGAAACACAAATGGACCAATTTTCCCAAATGATTGTTTCTATCCAATATTGATTTGGACAGCCACATGGCCTCTCTACATGGTCCACATTGTCTTGCTTATTTGCAGCTGCACAGTTCTCTTGGCACCTTGCATAGTATTAGGGAGGCCTGATGTGTCATGGCTATCCCTGGCAGGTCACATTTGCCTTGTTAGGCCATGTAACTACTTGCTGCACCACTTTGTAATTTGTGTCACTTGAATCCAAGCAGGAAGATTTAAAGAGAATTTTCAGAGAAAAATATAAAACAAACTCTTTGAAAATGTGAGAACATAATGCATGCTTAGCAGATCACATTGTCATTGGTGATTTGTATATAATTATTATTCGGTTTTAGGTGGTACTTAAGTTCTTTGTCCAGGATGCAGAGATTCATTTGTATACATCATCATTATCCCTCCTGACATGTGCTTTGGTGACATTAATCTGTGTTTTATTTCCTGCAGCAGTAATGATGGGGTTGTCTTCCATGGTTTTATTATGTTGTCATGTATTTTTTTTCCCCCAGTGATCGTCCTCCAGTACAAAAGAAATATCTCATGTGGGGATAAACTCCCAAATAGCTGACATTTAACAGTTATGCTGGCAAGCATATCGTTTTCTTCCATTTCATTCTCCTTCCTTGTCAAGCTGAGTCCTGCGGAATTATCGACTGGAGGCAGTGATAGTTGTGTGCAATTCTATGACAGAAAACATTGCAGAGGTGGGGCTCATTTCTATAGAAGAGATAGCTTGCACAGAGGGAGCCTAGATAGGATATCAATTCAAGCCTACAAATGACTAGCTGATTTGAGGAAAGCTTGGCACAAATGGTTGCCAGGATGATCCAGAGGAGCAGCAATAGTTGAGGTTGCAGTCAGTGGCATTTTATATTCAAGGGCTCAAATGTTCAACTCGATAGTAGAAGCACAATCAGAAACTATCACACTAGTTCCTTTGAAGAGAGCAGGAATTAGCTTAACCATAGAGGTCTTATAACACAATTTCAAAGGTACGATTTAAATGAGACAAATCATGCTCATTTATATTTTCTCCTATTAGAAAAATTTCTGTGGGCATGGCTCCTATAAACCAAGTATCACTAACACAATGATCAGTGACTGTTCTCTGTATTTCATATCAGTGGACTCTGGCAAGAGTCTCATGTACAAAACATATTAAAGATAGGGAATGGTGCAATGAAATCAAGCTATTGTTTATTATTTTGTGAGATGTTTAATAAATCCAACACCTAGGGCAGAATTAATCTGTGTAAGTACTGTGTATTGTCTATGCTCCTGATAAGTTCATTTGACACATTACTTTGTGTTTTCATGTCATATTCCGTTAAACAAATATATTTCTGGAGGGGAGGGAGAATGCCTCCTTTCTCTTAGATATCCAAGCATAAGCACCATGCCCAGCACAAAATGGTGCTACTTCTGTTGGGAAGGCTGAAAACTAATATTGCATCTGTTTGTTGAAGGATTTAAATAGATGGTTAGCTGCAAATTTCAAATTTGTTGGAATTAAAAGTAAGAAGAGTGGCTGGGCGTGGTGGTGCACACCTTTCATCCCAGCACTTGGGAGGCAGAAGTAGGAGGATCACCGTGAGTTCGAGGCCACCCCGAGACTACATAGTGAATTCTAGGTCTGCCTGGGCTAGAGTGAGACCCTACCTCAAAAAAAAAAATAAATAAAAAATAAAAGTAAGAAGAAAATATGAAGAGTCTATATGGTAGCTCTTAGGAAAATAAATATTCCTGATATACTCGAAGCTCTTGTCCTTCCTGGTCAGCTCTTCTGATTGTGGGTTGGGATCCTATTCTTAGCCTCATGGGACCAGGAGGAGCTGCAGCTATTGACAGAGTTGTAGCAGGAAGCCACCTCCATGCCAGGTAAATTGCCTACACTTTAGAATCTCCTTGTTGAGCATTAGTTCTTGACACTTAAACATTAAGTAAAGTTCATACTGAGTGCCTATCAACAGCAGGTTTTTCCAACTGCAGAAAGCCTGTCTCTCAAATTAGTATGTGATTATCATGTAAAGTACCAAAACATGGCAACCTAATTTACTGTTATTTCTGTTCATTGTATGCCAGGTGATGAGTCAAGAGTTATACAAACACTCAATTATTTTAATTAACAACTCTATAGAAAAGGCACTGTCACCCTCACTTTATAGGTGAGGAAATGAAGCAAAGAGAAAGTAACCTCTATAAGATCATGTCATAACTAGGATGCAGTCAGCCCTTCTTTGCTACGCCATGTGTTTTTCTCTCTCTTCTCTCCTCCACCCTTTATCTCTCTCATTAGGTTGTTTAATGAAACAAAGATTTGAGGACTTCTAGCCATAAAGTTCTTCAGATTGTATCTTCCAGACTCTATTTCCATTAAAAAACACACTAAAGAAGCCTGTATGATGGTCACACCCCAGAGAAAAGGCAAAGACAACCATGGGACATCTGTCCTTGAGACATCTTAGATAGAGGTGGTTCACAGAGTGTGACAGACCTAATCTGGTGTATGTGAAATGTCTGGTCCCAGTGAAAGGGACTAAAGGAGAGCAGAGACCATATGTAATCAAGGAGGGCAGTAAGTGGATGTGGAGTTTTGAAGAATTGGTGAGCCAATGGGAATTTCATTTAGGTACAAAAAAAAATGATCAACACAGATTTTAGAAAGAAGGCAGAATAAATGGCTTCACTAAGGAGCCAGTTCCTTATTCAGGCCAGCATTGGTTTGTGTTCCAGAAAAAGATGTACGCATTTAATTTTGAAGACAGAAGGAAGAATTCGTGGAAAAGATACAGAATAAGGAAACAACTTTTGCTTAAGGAATACCTGTCTGTAAGGATGCTTACAATGGAAGAAAGACAGAATTTAAGTATGATTCTATCACAGAGCTGTCAAGAGGAAAGGCAGAGAGTACAGACAGTCAAAAAGAAAGCAGCAGGTGAGGATAAAGGGCTGATTATTTTCATGAAGTGCAAAGCACAGGAACGCGAAGATGATCTTCCCAAGTCAGCTGACGAGCATAAATTACTGAACCTGAAGAAACTGAACAGGCATCCCATCTTAGATTGAGTGATAATTTGGGAGTTCTCAAGACCTCAAAGTGTTCACTGAGTTATGTGACCCATCTGACATCCTAGCCAAAGTCATCAAGGCAGGTACACAGGCTTCTTTTGTGAATCAAGAGAGAGACTAACAGGACTCAGCACACACTGCAGAAAGTTTCAGGTCAGGCTGAGCTGCACCATCTTCTCACACTGAGGAAGCACCACTGTGCATGCATTTTTATCTCTAATTCATTTTGCAATATGCTTCTGTTTTCAGAAGTAATTTTTACTTTGTGATTCACAAGCTAAATATATTTTGCAAATCTAGATTATTTTTAAAGATTTCATATTTTTTGTTTTATTCCTTTAATAAATTACATGGACAATTTTTATTTTCATGAAATATTTGGGGAACTATAATAGAAATTTTATGTACCAGAGTGGTTTTTTTTTATTATTTTAGAGAATTGGTTTTATGAGTTTAAAAGCAACTGGAAGATGCATGAAAAATAATTAGAAAAATTCCTGGCACAAATAAGGATTCAGATTGATTTGCCTTAGCCCCAATTCTGCCATTTACTGACTCTTCAACCTCAGTTACAAACTTAGTTAACTTTGATAACTTTGGTAATTATCTGGTAATACAGATGTATATATGTACGTGTGTGTGTGTGTGTGTGTGTGTGTGTGTGGTGGATGGTTAGATGGATGGGTAAGACAGATAGATTGACAAATAGAGACAGAGGCTTAACTCATTGTAGTCTGGATGAAATGTGAAAATGCAGAGTGTCTGGCTCAAAGAGCCGAAAGATTAATTACCTCTACTGCTATCACTGCCACCATGATCATCATTGCCACCACCAATACTGCCATTTTTGAGGCTCTTCTTCATTAAAGAGCCAGGCATGATGGCACACACCTTTAATCCCAGAACTCAGGAGGCAAGTAGGTGGATTACCATGAATTTGAAGTCAACCTGAGACTGCATAGTGAATTGCAGGTCAGCCTGGGCCAAAATAAACCCTACCTTGAAAAACCAAAATAATAAATAAATAAATAAAGTTATATAAAGACATGCTGCATATCAGAAAGGGGATCTTATGAAATGAAACATTTATAAACTAGTTTTCTTTGCCATGTTATATAGAAACAGTGTCCTACCTAGATTTCTAGAAACTAGTTGAGATATGGACTGAAGCACTATTAGTTAATTTAGTATATAAAAACCTAGGACAACAAGGTAAGGAAAATGGGGATTCTCAAAAAGACAAATTTTGCATAATTCTGCCTGAGAGATCTATCTAGAGTAGTCAAGTTCATAGGAACAGAAAGTGGACCAGTGGATGTCAGGGATTGGGATGGAGAGAATGGGGAGCTGGTGTTGGGTAGGCATGGAGTTTCAGTTTTGCAAGATGAAGAGGTTCTGGAGATCTGTTGCACAATGATGTAAATACACTAAACACCATCAACTGTGAGAACCAAGGTCAGAGGTAAAGCAGTTGGAAGAGATGGTGTGTTTACTGCTCCACAATGCCACCCAGGAACACAGCCAACTACTTGGCAGCTACGTTCCCTCAACATGTGAAATGTCCCTGGTCAGGATAGAAGAAAGCACCATGCTTGTGAGCAATGCTGAAGACCAAAGCGGGGGATTTATCTGCCCAGCTCCTCCCCATTTCTCAGATCAGAGCTTACCCCTCTAGAATTCATTCCCCCATATTTCCAAGTTGCACTAGACCTGTCAGCTATTAAAAGGGATGCCAGCTCTCACATCTATGAGTGGCAGAAGCCAGGAATACCAAGTAGTTAAACTGATAAGTGCAGCTGCCTGGCAGCAGCTGCATGGGAGCATTTTGATATTCCCCAAGCAGGTGATGCTAATGCTGGAAAGTTTAGCACCCCAGGTGGGAGGTACCATAGCCAATGGAACACAAAGTTTGTATTTGATAAGCACCACTATTCTTTTTTTGTGCTCATGAAACCATTGCAATTATAGTTTACTTGTTTAAAACCACAACATAAGGGGAATACTGTTAGACATGGAGTCTCCTCAAAAAAAAAAAACTAATTGTCAATAATTGACTGGATGTGGAGTGTAATTTTTTTTTTTTTTTTTTTTTTTTTGGAGAGAGGCAGAGCGAGAGGGAGAGGAAGATAGAGATGGGCATGCCTGCAGCCTCTCAGCTGCTGCGAACAAAATCCAGATGTGTGCGCCCCCTTGTGGTCAAGTGGGGCATTGTGCCCTTGCATCACTTTGCATCTGGCTAAACATGGGACCTGAAGATTGGAACCGCTGGAGATTAGAACCAGCATTCTTAGACTTAGGAGGCAGGCGCCTTAACCACTAAGCCATCTCTCCAGCCTGGAGTGTAATTTTTAATATTTTCTCACGTTCTTTGCCCTTTTTTGCCTTTGTAAGGGGAATACAGTAAGATCTTATTCCTCATGTAATATAGTAAGAAACTTTTAACAGATTTAATATTTCTAAAAAATACTAGAAGTTTGTTCTTTCATAGACTTCTAAAATTCTGAATATTGGCAAGAATCAGTATAACAAATCCTGTCAATTCCTACTATGGGTGTGCTTTTCATAGAAGGATGTTCTGGTATAGGTAAAGGATCCCCTTGTTTTCTAGTTTTATGTATTTGTTTTTAAAGATAGGATTTCACTATAGCCCAGGCTGACCTGGAATTCTCTATGTAGTCTCAGGGTGGTCTTGATCACACAGCAATCCTCCTACATTGGCCTCCAAGTGCTGGGATCAAAGGCGTATACCACCATGCCCGGTTCCCCTTGCGTTTTCTTTGTCCATTGTTCCAGTTCCTTGTTTTTGAGGTGGGGGTCTCATTCTAGCCTAGGCTGACCTGGAATTCACTATGTAGTGTCAGGCTATCCTCAAACTCATGGCAATCCTCCTACCTCTGCCTCCCAAATGAGTGCTGGGATTAAAGGCATGTACCCACTATGCCCAGCTCAATTCCTTTTGTTTGAGCAGAATCATTACTATGTTTGGGAAATCAAACCAGTCAATGTTTCCTAGAAAAAAAATAAAAAAACAAAATATAATAAATAGCATTTTAGAAAATTAGAGCTGCTCTCTTCATAAATGTTAGCTTAGTTTTGCATGCAGGGAAATGAATTTTTGATCATGTCTTCAGACCAAATTCATGTGACAGCTGAATTGATGCAGGCTGACTAGGGAAGGGGATGTCACCAAAGGCTGGAATGTAGGATCACCTCATCACTACTAGAGACAGACATCTGGGCTTCCTACCTTCCACTACCTCTGTTTTCCATTTCCCCACAGGAGCATTTCTCAGGCTGATTTTGATTTGACATTCAAGAGGATTCCTTGTAAGTTTACTTCGTCTGGGATAATGACAGGCTGTGAGTTTTAAAAGGAAGTAGTTTAGAAGAAAATTGTGCTTAGATCTCGTGAGACGCTTCCTCCCTACCCCCACCCCCACCCCACAGTAGAAAGTATAGCAACAGCTACATCTTGTTAGAAGTTCTGATAGCATTCAGGAGATACACGGGTACATTTTTTTGTCTCTTGTTTAAATCAGAGATTTAATGTGATCTTACTTGATGCAGGCATGTGTGAATGTGCATGGGAGGTGGCTCCCTTCCAGCTCTAGTCCATCCCCAGAAAGCACAGCAGTGTATTAACGCAGCTTAGGAGGCAGACACCCAGTACTTACAAACACCATGGGATTCATGGGTTTGTTTCAAGTTTTGATAGTACATGTAGTGTCAGGCTATCCTCAAACTCATGGCAATCCTCCTACCTCTGCCTCCCAAATGAGTGCTGGGATTAAAGGCATGTACCCACTATGCCCAGCTCAATTCCTTTTGTTTGAGCAGAATCATTACTATGTTTGGGAAATCAAACCAGTCAATGTTTCCTAGAAAAAAAATAAAAAAACAAAATATAATAAATAGCATTTTAGAAAATTAGAGCTGCTCTCTTCATAAATGTTAGCTTAGTTTTGCATGCAGGGAAATGAATTTTTGATCATGTCTTCAGACCAAATTCATGTGACAGCTGAATTGATGCAGGCTGACTAGGGAAGGGGATGTCACCAAAGGCTGGAATGTAGGATCACCTCATCACTACTAGAGACAGACATCTGGGCTTCCTACCTTCCACTACCTCTATTTTCCATTTCCCCACAGGAGCATTTCTCAGGCTGATTTTGATTTGACATTCAAGAGGATTCCTTGTAAGTTTACTTCGTCTGGGATAATGACAGGCTGTGAGTTTTAAAAGGAAGTAGTTTAGAAGAAAATTGTGCTTAGATCTCGTGAGACGCCTCCTCCCTACCCCCACCCCACACCCACAGTAGAAAGTATAGCAACAGCTACATCTTGTTAGAAGTTCTGATAGCATTCAGGAGATACACGGGTACATTTTTTTGTCTCTTGTTTAAATCAGAGATTTAATGTGATCTTACTTGATGCAGGCATGTGTGAATGTGCATGGGAGGTGGCTCCCTTCCAGCTCTAGTCCATCCCCAGAAAGCACAGCAGTGTATTAACGCAGCTTAGGGAGGCAGACACCCAGTACTTACAAACACCATGGGATTCATGGGTTTGTTTCAAGTTTTGATAGTACAGACTATAATTTGGACCTTGATATATTTTCAGTTTTATGTTAGTGTTTGCTTCACAGATTAAAAAAAAAAAAAAACAACATTCTTTACAGTTGGGTTATTATTGAATGAATACCAAATACATTCATGTATCAGTCTGTTTCCTTTTGTTCAGAGGAAAAATAAAACTGTTTTGAAAAATCACAACATACCATAATTATTTACCAGCAGGTTGTCACTTAAGCACTAAGGGGTTGTTACGAGTCAGAGGAGGAGATGTGTTCATGGTGGGTTTGATGATGCACACTGCTTTGCATCAGAAGGGAGAATTAAAGACAAACTGTGTTTCTCTAAGGAAATGTGGCTTAGACAAGGCATTAAAATATAAGCTGAATATGTTCCTGTAACCAATAATGATTTTCTCACAAATCATTAAAAAGGAAAATGAAAAAAAATATTTTCAGCCAGGCGTGGTGGTGCACGCCTTTAATCCCAGCACTCGGGAGGCAGAGGTCGGAGGATCACCATGAGTTCAAGGCCACCCTGAGACTACAGAGTGAATTACAGGTCAGCCGGGGCCAGAGTGAGACCCTACCTTGAAAAATGAAAAACCAAAAAAAAATTTTTTTTCTTTTGTGTTCAAAATAAAATTCATGAATAAGAACTGTGGAGATCAGGCTGGAGAAATGGCTTAGCCGTTAAGGCATTTGCCTGTGAAGCCAAAGGATCCCAGTTCGATTCTCCAGGACCCACATAAGCCAGATGCATAAGGGGCACATGCATCTGGAGTTCGTTTGCAGTGGCTAGAGGCCCTGGAGTGCCCATTCTGTCTCTGTCTGCCTCTCTTCTCTCTCTCTCTCTCTGCTTGCAAATAAATAAATAAATATTTTTTAAAAAAAAGAACTGTGGAGATGGCTCAGCCTTTAAAGACACTTGCTTGCAAAGCCTGCTGGCCTGGATTTAATTCCCCAGTACTCACATAAATCCAGATACACAGAGTGGCACACATGTCTGGAGGCCCTGGTGTGCCCATAATATGTGATATATTTCTTTCTCTCTTCCTTCTGTACTTACAAGCACATAAATGAAAAAGATTTTTAAAATAAAATAAATAAAATTCATGTATAAGATTTCCAGTAAATTCATCTAGCTTTGTCAAGTACTGTCAATCATTAAATAGCTTGCAGTATGTATTTACGTAGTCCCTAATGTGGGTGTAGGACTCACAGATGAATAAAGCATTTACTCTCAGGGAGCTCACATGCTAGTAAATGATTCACACTGCAATAAATAATAAATATACATAATAATTGCTCTGAGAACACAATGAAAAGGGTGATTAATTCTACGTCATGTGGTGACAAAGACTTTACAGAGGATGAAACTTTGATCTATGACTAAAAGATAAGTGGACTTATTAGTTATGGTAAATAATGCTAGCGGTTATGATGGACAATCTCCCAAATCTCATTGGCATAATGAGGTTTATTTCTCACTCGTGCCACA
The DNA here is from genome assembly GCA_036365145.1 of Orientallactaga sibirica. NCBI lineage: Eukaryota > Metazoa > Chordata > Mammalia > Rodentia > Dipodidae > Orientallactaga > Orientallactaga sibirica. Next base: position 36,387,582 of record JAEOAD010000012.1, on the reverse strand, counting down.
AGTCAATAGCCCAAAGCTGGTGGTGGTGGAAGGTGACTCTGCTCCACAGAGGAATTCAGGGGCCCTGGTTTCGTCCTACCTAACAATGTTTGTTTGCTGTCTTTTTTTTTTTTATAGTACAATTTTTAAATACTTGAGCCTTTATTTATTTGCTGCATGGGTAAAATATTGTGTGGTATATACACATGTTTATGCAGATGTGGGCATGTACATTGAGGCCAGATAACTGTAGGTAGCCTTATTTATTGCTTTGCCATTTTCCAGATCTTTAGAATAAGTGATCTGTAGGTTGACACTCTTATGCACACCTACGCAATGGAGCTCATCACTTCCATTCATGTTCATTTTTCTGGGACCCAGACACATGACCACATCTAACTTCAAGTGAGGTAAAGAGAACACAGAAATCAGTTAATTCTAGTTATCTTGCTGTAATGAAATGATTTTACATGGATAGGTGGGGTAGTCTAACAATATTGAATGAGGGAAGAGCATGAGTGAGTTTGGGAAGGGCGGGGTATTTTCTTTTGGCTGGAGTGCAAGGCAGATGGCAGCGAGCAATTAATGAGAATCCTAGAAAAGTAGTTCAGAGTTAGACTATTAAGTGTCTCAAAAACCTTATTGAAGAATCTTCACTAATATTAAATCTGTTGTTGTCTTAATATCAAAAGTTTTAATTGACTTAGGTAAAATTCATTTCTGAAATAGTCATTGTATTTATTACTTCAAATCTGATGCATGCAATTTTTTTGGATAGTACAACGTTAAAAAAATTGAGCCTTTATATTTTTGTGAGGAGTACATGTGTGGCATTGTGTGTGATATGTGGTGTATGGTATGTGCTTGCAAGTGTGTGTGTGCAGATGTGCATGCCTGAATGTGGAGGATAGAGGAGAACTTTGGGTACCCTTCTCTATAGCTCATGCCCATATTTCCTTGAGATGGAGTCTCTCTCTCAAGCCAGAGGCACCATTAGTCAGAGAACCCCAGCTATGCTCTGCCTCCTTCCCATATGTGTGTAGCCAAGCCCAGCTATGTGTGTGGGTTCTGGAAAGTAAACTAGGTGATCCTATGCATAAGCATGCACCCTCAAACCACCAAGCCATCTCCCCAGCCTGAGCCTGTATTTCTTTTTCAGTAAGATTATAATTTTTGTGGTGGTTTGAATGTAAATGGCCCATAGACTCACCTTTTTCTTTTTTTATTAAGATAAAACTTCCTACTTAAGTTTCTAGTTGGCACCACTAGAGGTGTGTCACTGGGGGCAGATTTTGAGCTCAGCTCTACTAGGAGTGTGGAAAGCCAGTCTGAGCTCTGGTTATCATGCTTGCTAGTGCTGGGTTTTCTCTCTCTCTCTGCTGTGGATGTATCAAAGTGAGCCAGCTACTTCTACCATGATTGAACTTCCCCAGGAATCTGTAAGCCTGGAATAAATCCTTTTTCTATATAAGCTGCTTCTGGTCTGGTGTTTGCCCCAGCAACACAAAGGTAACTGCAACAATCTGCTTAGAGATAAGGGTCTTTTACATTTTTACTTTTACACATTATAATTTCCACATAGTTATTGGATCTTAGACACTGAGTACAAAGGTACTCAACTAGTGTTGAATTAATAGTTTGTAGTTTAATAGTAGCTCCACAGAAAAGGCCTTTAAGCAAATATAATACAGACCTGTCTTATTATATCTAAATAATTCAGTTCATACTGGCCAGAAACTAAAGGTGTCTGTACTATGCCTTTACATATCATATTTAATTTATATGTTTATACATACATATATGCATAAATAACATGTATTTATATATAAATATAGAGAGATATACACATACATATACTGTATACAAAACAAGGTCTTGAACATTACAGTGGAACAAGTCTTTTTAAATTTTAGATCTAAACAAAACATATGACTGTCTTTGCAAAATGTTACGTGGAACATTTGTTTATGTCTATCAGAATGCATTTAGTTTAATTTATTATAAAATAAGGTACCATTTATGCTTCATGGTATTAAACATTGTAAATATACGTGTGAATTTAGTCTCTCTGAAAATAGTACATCAATGGAGCTCTCAGATGGAGGAATAAGTGGTTAATAAAAGTCCCTGGTACCCAACCAGTTCGTGTATCCCATGCTTTGGTCTTTAGCATTCAAGTGGAAGCTTGTCACTATAATGGACAGCTATTTTGGGCTTTGTTGTGGTTTATGTTATGGACAAAAATTCATTTCTGTAAAAAGCATCTTCATTAGTGATATGTCAAGAAAAAAATGAGGTCCTAAAAGTGAGGATGCGAGTCCAGTGTCCCCTCAGTCCTTGTCGGTTGGTTCTCTTGGATTTGTCAATAGGTTATTTTAATGAGCGCTGCTCATTGTGGCTCTGTGCTTTACCTTCATTTGAAATTTCAGTATAATGATAAAAGTTATTTTAGATTTCACTGCCTACTCCTGGATCATAATATAGACATTAAGCTTGTGACATGTTGTAGCAGTTCAGATTATATGTGAAACTTCAAAGCAAATTTGTCAAGTTTATACATGAGGTAGGTCGATACCTTTAAATCTATTTACTTTAGCGAAATAGACCATGGACTGTTTCTCATTAGAGTTAATGAGAGCACCTCGGTATTTTTATTTAATTCAAGACTCATTCACAGTGTATTTGCTTAAGATTCGGTCAGGAATACCAAGGAGAATATCTAACTCCCCCTGGAGTGCTTACCACATTGAGGAAGGAGCATGGCTGCTGACCCAGGTGAGCATTTACTTAAATGCATACACTAAACCAAGCTTTCTGTAATTTCTACTTTGTTCTTCTAAAAGAAATAATCCCGAGTATCCTTTTACCTTTACTTTCTGAAGGGTGCACTAGGTTGGAAGGTTGAGTGGATACAGTGTATGGAGCATCAGGAGACAGAATAATTTCCTAGTATGCCAGTTACTGCTCTTTCATCCACAGTTTGACACATGTTAGCTCCTCTATTCACTGAACTCCTGATTTTGCCCTACTTTTCCTAAGCTTTTATTTTTCCATTCTCCTTTCCTTCTCCATTATATTTACAGCTAGTAGAGCTACACTCCATCGATGAATGAATGTGAACAGTGAGGCAGACACTCCAATGCCCTTTTCTTAGAGTCTGATAATCAGAGTCCTGGAGAGCTCATAAAACATCTCTATAATTTTCTTTCTTAGTTTCTCACTTGGACAGTATTTTTACTTTAACTTAAAGAATTTTTTAAGTCTATGCTATCTTCCCAGAAACTGACTGCTATAATAAATACATGAAGATGAAAGAGAATAAAGTTATAGCCCTCTTAGATTACTTCAGTCTTTATTGGTTTAAATCAGTCTTCCTATTACTTCAGGACATACATGCTAGCTCATTGTCTATGCTGTTTTAATGATCACATGTAAAGAATTTATTTTAAATTCTCTTTGATATCTTTAGTTGGAGACTTAACCCCTATCTCACTAGGAAATGACTTGTGAGAAACTCTATTGCTATGAGGTTGTATCATTTTAAACTGATTTTAGAAGACATTCTCTTTGTGCTCTGTAGGCATTTTGTCCCTCTGTTCTGATTCAATGGATATATTTAATGTTGTGTTTTAAAAGTACTATATGCCATTTGAACTACTCAAAGTATCACTCTTTTTTAAAAATATTTTTATTTATTTATTTGCAATCAGAATGGCAGAGAGAAGAGAAACAGACAGAAAGAATGGGCACACCAAGATATCCAGCCACTGCAAATGAATTCCAAATATATGAACCACTGAGCATCTGGCTTTATGTGGGCAATGAGGAATTGAACCTGGGTTGATAGACTTTCAGATAAGCCCCTTAACTGCTGAACCATCTCTCCACCCATTCATAGTATCATTCTTCATGGGATTTGTTACCTTGGAGTTGAGTGGAAATGGCCTTCTGGAACAGGAAGGGCACAGGGTCACCTCCTCCACTAACTTTGTGAAGTTACACTGAAGCTTAGGTATAACCTTCTTTCAGGTTCTTGACTGTTCCTGAAAGTTCCAATTAATGGCAGCCACTCCTTGAAGCATCCTGGCACTAAACACTGACAAAAACTGCTTCCTTTGTTGCAGATAAAAGGGAGGCTTATGGGAGAGTGAGATCTTCCAGACTGGAGCTGGAGGGATGGCTTAGTGGCTAAGGCATTTGCCTGCAAAGCCAAAGGATCCCAGTTCAACTCTCCTGGAGCCATGTAAGCCTGATGCACAAGGGGGTGCATGCATCTGGAGTTCATTTGCAGTGGCTGGAAGCCCTGGCGTGTCCTTTTTCTCTCTCTCTTTCAAATAAATAAATAAAATATATATATATTTTTTAAATGCCAGATGGAGGTGGCCGCACCCATACAAGCATGCTTTTGGCGGAATGATGGGAAGATTGAGAGGAGCATTGGTTTATATAAAAATGTTTTAATAAGGGGAATTCTCATCCTTATGCCAGAGGATATTGTACAATTCTCCCTAAACCCTAGTGCTTGGTAGATGGAATTCACCTGGCATGAGAGCACTGGACAAAGGAAGGAAAGCAATGTAATGGCTACCTTAGGAGAGAAGCAAAGGCAAGATGCTCCAGACATGTGTAAGTTGGGCTGCATCTCCTCCAGTTTTCTTGGACCAACATTGTTAATGTGTTAAAATCAGTATGAAATATTTCTACTGGGACTTCGTTTTCAGGCTAATATTTGGCGAACAGTATGAGAAGAGTAACCCAAAGAAATAATCTGCTTCCACTAATTAAGAGATAAATTGAGATAGAAAAGTGTTTCTCATATACTATGTGGACATATGTGGTCTACCATGACAGGTACTCGGGCGGCTATCCTCTTGCTCTGTCACCCACCAGGTGTTTTCTTTATGTGAGATGCCTCAGCACCAGGCTGTCTACTTTGTGGGTAACAGGAAGGGTTAAGGAGGAAAGGCACATTCAGAACATGCACATGTCGGTTCTATTTACATGTGGTTGCTGCAGGGGCTGCTGCGAAATGAAGTCATCCCTACTTTATCCCCAGGTGGTAGAACTACCACATTACCTCCATGGGAAGTCTGACTACTACATACTTGTTGCTAAAAAGGATTACAGTTTTACAAAATCAGCATTTAGGAAGAATCAGCAAAAAACACAACCGACAATCTATAAATTACCTGATGCAAACTCATTTAGAGAACAGCAATAGCTTCATCATTTTGCTCTTTGATGAGCCATTGCCTTGGACACAGCTGGGAAAAGGCAAGTGGTCTTGGGTGAATAAGGGCCTCTGAGAATTGAGTTGGTTTATTTCACAAATTATACTGAGTAAACAATATGGAAAAACAGGTGAGTCAGTGAATGCTGTCGTTTTTTTTTTTTTTTTTAAACACTCTGCCTTCTGGATGCCAGACAGTGTTAGTATTATTGAAAATGAGGTTAAATTAGATAGTCCTTGTTCTTGAAACTTACATTCTAATAAGGCAGACAAGTGTACAATTAAAAGACTTCTAAGGTACATACCAGATAAAATGAAAGATTCTAGAAGACGGGAATAGACTTGGAAGAATAGATATTGGTAGACAACTAAGAGTCTTTCTCAACAATAGGTTGTCAAGTGTTTAGTAGGGTGCTAAGGCTACAATAGAAATATATACCTACCATTCCATCCATCTATTATCTAACTTTTACATATCTGTATAGTGAAAATGTGGGATGTCTCCATAGAAGAGCTATAAGAATCACTACCTTTGGGGACAAATACATTTTTATATTTATACAAATATTTTATAGACTACATTCTCATTTTTTGGTACTTAAAATGGCAATAGCAAGCAATTAGAGCCAAGTATATAAGAAGACCCAGTAACCCTTATAAGGCAAAAATTCATATGGAAAGTTCAAGCTAAGAAGGTGTTGTGGATTCTGGGATGAAATAAAATTCAACTTTAAGTTATTTTATTTTTAGCTCTTCAGACTCATTTACCTGTTTTTTCCTCCAACAAGAACTCATAGAAAGAAATAATCCTTTGATTTCATGTTTATCAAAGATTATTTAAATTTAAGGCCTCTATAAAGAAGGTATAGCCTGCCTGAGACAGTTCTACTCAAAGATATTCATTCTTTTCATGTACATAATTGCTCCATGGTTTGTATAAGCAGAAATGCTGTAGTTTTGTTCAAGTTAGAAATAAAAATCATTTTATCTGTGTTTCAATTTTTGAGTAGCAGATTAGCCAACCAACCTGGACATGACTTTTTCTCACTCACTTTTATCCTTTATAGATAATGTCTTAAAGTTTTTTTTTCCAGTATATAGTATACAATTTGTTCATTTATTTCTCAGCTTACTATTGTAACATCCAGCTAAATATAGTCTTTTAGTTTGTCTAATAAGAAATCCAAATCAGTTATATCCATGTATATCTTAATATTTAATCTTAGGTATTCCACTCAACCACTCATCACCATTGTTATCAAAATTAAATAAATATGATTTATTACTTTGTTATGACACTAGTGGCCCATAAACGGATTCTAATCATATATTTTTCCTCCTAGTAGTGGCCTTCATTGAACTGGGAAAATAGATTTTTGGAAGATTCACAGCTGAAAAATGACCTAGAAACTACCAATTAGAAGTTCATTTGGATTAACATTTGTTAAAATGTCCATGCTGGCTAGCAATTTTAATCCAATCGGTTGTTCACACCTTAGTGCATGAGATATCACTTTAACAAGACAATTGTGTTCTTTTCCTGAAAGTTATAAGTTAAGCTCAGTCACAGTGTAACATAGGCAAGTAAGTAATGCAGGAGTGTTGAGGCATCCCAGGGAAACAACTGGTAGACAACCAGGATTTTAGCCAAGAAGCAGCCAGAGGGAAACAGAGGCAGAGAGAAGCACATCCTTCTTGCCTTAGCAGTACCTTCCTTTTCTACTTTGTATCATGAGGAGTTTTGTCAGTTCTATCAAAATCTTGTGCTTGTGATTTCCGCAGGGCCCTTAATAAATGACACAATAGTACTTAGGGGTCAGAGGCACAGGATTTTGTATTTCTAAGAATATTCCAATGTATATAAGTGCTGTGTTGCCATCAGGTTTGCATTGCTGGCAGAAATCACCTGACCAAAGGCAGCTTTCAGGGGAAAACAAAAAGTTTATTTTGGCTTATAGAGTCGAGGGGAAGCTCCATGGTGGCAGGGGAAAACAATGACATGAGCAGAGGGTGGGCATCACCCCCTGGCCAACATATGATGGACAATAGCAACAGAAGAGTGTGCCAAACACTAGAAAGGGGGAGCAGGCTATAACACCCATACAATATAACACCCAACAATACACTACCTGCTGGAGATTTAAGTCCCAAATCTCCATCAGCTGGGAACCTAGCATTCAGAACACCTAAGTTTATGGGAAACACATGAATCTGACCACCATATTCTGCCTCTGCACTCCATAAACTGATAACCATACATGATGTAAAATGCAATTCATGCAGTCCGACTTTAAAAGTCCCCATATTTTTTATGAATCCTAATGATATTCATACATCCCCATTGTCCAAGATCTTTTAACTGAGACATAATACCAGAAAATCCCCCCAAATCCCATGATGGCACAGAATAAACATTCACACTGCAAAAGATGGCACTGGGAATAGAAAAGAAATATTTAACCAATACAAGATTTAAAACAACGAGGCCAAACATCAAACTCAGTAGCTGTAAGTCCAACAACTCTAGCCAGTGACAAATCTCCAAGTCCGATAATTCTAACCAGCAACAATTCTCTGGAGTTCCAATTCGCCCCTCCAGCTAGGCTGTTTAAAGTTCTGCTTTCCTTAGCAGCCATCTCCTGGTCCCAGCATCTCCACTGGGTCTCCACTGCAATCCATGGTTCATCCTCATGGCTCCATTGGATCTCCATGCAGGCAATCCAGCAAACCTGCTTCACACTGCCCATAGCTGTTTCCAAAACACAAGACCACATTGCAAACTCAATGACCCTCTCTTTCCTGTATTTCTTATACTCCACAATACCAGGTAGTGTGCCAATTTATTAATCCAGGGGGGGATTAAAGCAGACTTTGAAGAATAGGACACTATGATTGCAGCTGAATGAGAAGACATTTCAGCCCAAAGATTTCATTTCTGTTCCATATCCCTCTGCTCATACCAGTCCATCTCCACACAAAGCAACCCTGCTCAAATTCTCAGGACACAGGCATAACAGCAAGCCTCTCACACATACTGCCTCTAGCCCAGTCTGAGCAAAGCTCTCTCTCACCCTCAAAAGCCAAACCTCATAGTTCTTAATGCATTCGGGTCTTTCAAATCTGACCATAATAATCCATCAGCACTACAAGGCATCTTTTAGGCCAAGGTTTCGAATCCTTCCACATTCCTCTTGAAAATCAACTCCAAAAGGCGAAAGCCAAACAGTCAGGTGTCTAGCAGCAAATGACACCACTCCTTGTTACCAACATTACTGTTGCAGTCAGGTGTGCATTGCTGGCAGAAATCACCCGACCAAGAGCCGCTTCTGGGAAAAAATGGGTGCTTATTTTGGCTTACAGGCTTGAGGGGAAGCTCCATGATGGCAGGGGAAAACAATAGCATGAGCAGAGGATGGACATCACCCCCTGACCAACATAAGGTGAACAGTATCAACAGGAGAGTGTGCCAAACAGTGGCAAGGGGAAGCTGGCTATAATACCCATAAGTCCACCCCAATGATACATTGCCTCCTGTAGGTGTTAATTCCCAAATCTTTATCAGCTGGGATCCTAGCATTCAGAATACCTAAGTTTATGGGGGACACCTGAATCAAACCACCACATGCTGCTGATCTGAGAACCATATATTGAGCAACAAGCCTATATCAATGTGTTCCTGAGTAAATTCTGAGTGAAATACTAGGTGCTGTTTCATTCTCATATTTTTTAACTTTTTTATTAGTTATGTATATAGCATATATACAGCCATGATGGTGCCATCATTAGCCTTCTCCCTGTCCTCCCCCCATGGATAATGTGGGTCTTGCTTTGTGGAGGTAGCCATCAGTTATGAGGAAGAGGCAATGTCTCTGTGGACAAGGTCCCGACTCATGGCTCTAACAATCTTTCCGCCCCCTCTTCCGTGAATTTCCCTGAACCATGTTGGGTTCATTTTTAGGTCTATTTCAGTGACGAGGTCTTGGGAGTCTCTGTCTCTGGATATCTGATTTGGTAGGAGTTGAGTGTTCTCTGTGTCTATCTCCTTCACCCTTGTGCTGATACCAGGTTCACCGATAAAGCAAAACTCTTGCTCATTTCCCCAGTTACTCTATGGCTTCAGCTTGTGCCCTGGTGAGGTATGATGGGCTAATTCTCTCCTCAGGTTCTGCATCCATCTGAAAAAAAGAAGCAAATTCTCCAATAGAGATTGAGGTCAGTGCACGATACATGGATAACCATTATTATTTTAGAGAGAATTTAATAGGTTTAGGCCCTCTTGTATCCCACTATTGGTGGGAGCTTGATATTGGAGAGTGGGCTCATTTTTGGGTATGGTTCTGAATTGTTTATCCATTCCAGGTATGGGTTCCATTCCACTGAGCAGATCTGTTAGCCAAATCAATAGCAGTTGATAACCCACCATGGCTGTGTGCCACTATCGCCCTTGTGTGAGCATCATGGCAGGTTGATTGCTGCTGAGTAGCTTTGACCATGAGTTGCTTAGACAATTGTTGGTCATTTTCCCACAGTCACTCACATAGCACCTTCTGGCACTAGACAAGCTAACTGTCTAGGGACTGACTCTCTTCCAGATTCCAGCCAAATCACTCCATGTTCCGTCCCAACAGCACTGTCTTCAGCAGTAGGGTCTCACCATTAATCTTTGGTGGGTCATCAAGTACTCTGACAGAAATCTGTCTTCTTTTGGGAAACCTTGTAGTTCTCACTGATCAACAGCTCATTGTGGATGTTAACCACATGCTGGTACTGGGAGTTATAAGTCAGTGCCAAGGGAAAAGAAAGAAGAAAAAATATAGGTAATATGAAAGAGAAAGAGAAGGAGAGAAGAGAAAGAAGGAGAGAGAGAGAGGAGAAGATTGATGTTAGTTTTCATTCTACCCTCTCCAGGTTCCTGTGATTCAGGTGTTCTCTCTAAGCACCTGATGAAGGTTTGGTCTTTTAGTATGCCTTTTAGGATGTAGGATTTTATGGTACCATTTCCATTTGGGTCCAGTTTTTTGTTGCTGTTGTTGTTGTTTTTCTTGTACCCTTCCATACCCTTACCCTCCTCTCCCACCCCACCATCCCTATAATCCAGTCCTCCAGATGTTTATTAGGTGTCAGCATCTCAGGAAAATTCAGGTTAGGAGCCACAAATGAGTGAGACCATGTGATGCTTATCTTTCTGTGATTGGGTGAAAGCTCACTGAGAATGATCTGTTCCAAGTTTGACCATTTTTCTTCAAATTGCTTTGTGTCATTTTTCCTTACTGCTGTGTAGAATTCTATCATGTAGATATACCACATCTTAGTTATCCATTCATCTAATGATGAACATCTGGGTTGATTCTAGTCCTTAGCTATTATGAATTGAGCAGCTATAAACATGGTTGAGCAAATATCTCTGGACTGAAGCTTGGCGCTTTTAGGGTAAATGCCCAGGAAGGGAATAACTGGGTCTCTTGGTAACTCTATAGTCATCCTTTTTAGGAGTCTCCATATTGCTTTACCTAGTGGTTGTACCATCTTACTTCCCACCAACAGTGAATGAGGGTTCCTATTTCTCCACAACCTCGCCAGCATTTGTTGTCATTAGATTTTTTAATGTTTGCTATCCTTACTGGGGTAAGGTGGAATCTCATAGTCATTTTATTTTACATTTCCTTGATGATTAGGGATATTGAACATTTTAAGTGTGTGTTTGCCATTTGTATTTCTTCCTCTGAGAACTCCCTGTGCAGTTCTCTGCCCCATTTTGTAAGTGGGTTGTCTGACTTTTTATTGTTTAGGTTTTTGAATTCTTTGTAGACTTTAAAAATTAGGCCTCTGTCTGATGTGTATCTGGCAAAAATTGTCTCCCATTCTGTAGGTAATCTATTGTCTCTGCTTATTATATGTTTGTCTGTGAAAAAGCTTTTCAGCTATTTCTTGAGCTACTGGGGTTTTGTTCAGGAAGTCTTTTCCCACTGCTATATCATGGAGAGTTCCTCCTACTTTTTCTCCCAGTAGTAGCAGAGTATCCATTCTTATATTGAGGTCTTTGATCCATTTGGACTTGATTTTTGTGCATGGTGAAATGTGTAGATCGAGTTTCATTTTCCTGCATATGGTTATCCAGTTTGTCCAGCACCATTCGTTGAAGATGCTATCTCTTATCCAGTCTACATTGCTAGGGTCTTTGTCAAATATCAAGTAGCTGTAGTTACTTGAACTAATGTCTGGGTCCTCATTTCTGTTCCATTGATCTATAATCCTGTTTTTATGCCAGTACCCATGTTGTTTTGTTAATATGGCTTTGTAGTATAGCTTAAGATCAGGTATGGTGATACCTCCAGAGGTGTTTCTTTTGTTGAGGATATGCTTGGATATCAGAGGCCTTCTACCATTCCATATGAATTTTGAGATCACTTTTTCTATCTCCGTGAAGAAAGATGTGATTTTTATTGGTATTGCATTAAATCTATGTATTGCTTTTTGGTAGGGTTGCCATTTTCACAGTGTTATTTCCCAGGAGCATGGGCGGTCTTTCCATTTTCGCAGGTCCTCCTCAATTTCTTTCTTGAGTGTTTTTATATTTTCATTGTAAAGGTCTTTCACCTCCTTGGTTAATCTTATTCCAAGGTACTTTTTTGTGATGCTTTTGAAAAATGGGACACCAGTTATTTCTTTCTCTGTATCTTTGTCTTTTGCATATAGGAAGGCTACTGATTTTTGTGCATTGATATTGTATCCTGCTACTTTACTGAAGGAGTTAATAACTTTTAAAAGTTTTGAGATGGAGGTTCTTGGGTCACTTACCCTGGCACTCTCCCTTTCCTGGCCTAGATGTGATACTTGCAGTAACCAGTTTGAAATGCTCCAACAGTGCCTGAACAGGTGAAATCCCACACTGATGTCAGCTTGGCTGCTCTGCTCATTTGATACCCATGAGATTTTTCTCTTTCACTTGTACAACTGGTGTCATTTTTGAGTTCTGGTGTCTTTGTGTTTTACCTCTTCCTGCAAAGATTTAGATATCCAATAAGTAGGCTCACTGTATTTTTTAAACAACATCTGAAATCAATCAATCCCTCTCTCTCTTCTATCTGAACCCCATCAGAACAGAAATCTTTTCTTATGTCTGGACTGGCCCTTCATATGATTGTTTTGTGAAATATGACAAGCTCATTTACATGAGAACAGACTTGAAAGCTAATACTTTTTCTTAGCTATCCATTGTGCAGACATCCCTGTGATCACTGATCATCTCTGTTTTTCTGGTTGCTGGGACACCTGTGTCTTGCTGTTTTAGTCCATTCCCAGTGCACTTCATTAACTTTACTTCACTCCTTGGATGTTTCTAGTCTTTCTTTGCATTTTGAAATCTCCTGTCTTCCTCGCCCCCGCCCTCAGGCACCCACATGGATGGCCTTACTCATTCAACATTTACTTCTACTTGCTCCATGAAATCAGTCATGTCTTCCTGCTCTGTGAAGTGCTTATAGCAGTCTGCTTAGCACCGCTCATGTAGGGCAGTACTGTGCTTATGTGTTTTTGATCCACTGGAATGTGTAGTGCTCATGGACAAAAGCATTATCTTGTTCATCTTTACTTCTAACCGCCTAGTTCAATATCTAGACCTACTAGGCACAAAACAGAGGTCGAATGAATGTCTACTTCTATTGATCAGCCTGTTTTCATTATTATTTACTCTGCATGGTTTATAATTTCTCATTTATCCCTTGTAACTTGTCTTTTTCTACATTGATTCATCTACAGATTTTTTGTTTTTTGTTTTTTTGAGGTAGGGTTTCACTCTAGCTCAGGCTGACCTGGAATTCACTACATAGTCTCACGGTGGCCTTGAACTCGTGGTGTTCCTCCGACCTCTGACTCCCGAATGTTGGGATTAAAGGCATGTGCCACCACACCCGGTAGATTTAAAAAAAATAAAAATAAGATAAAACAACAGAGAGCTCTTTGATGGTCTCTTTATGAATTGCCTACAAGTCATTTGTACATTTAGGCAGTTTACTGACTATTGCTGAAGGCTGGGTCTGTAAATCTGCAGTTATTTTCTTTACTGATTGGATTACACATTACACATACTGTAGTCAGGATGCAAAGGTAATCTGGCATCTTTGTCACCTGGGAGAAACAGAAGCTTCAGATGCTGCTTGCTATCAACAGACTTCATGAGATGGAGAGATCCTTTCAGTTACAGCTGTCAGGTGATGCATGAAATATGCTGTCCCTGACATTCAAGTAGCCCCTGCAATGTGTTGCTTCCTTTTGCTTTTTATAGGACCAGAATGACTGTTCAAACAAGAAGCCCAACTCATTAATTTCCTCCTTGTGAGGTATAAGAGCCACATAATGCTATGCATTTAGTAAATCTTAACAATAGAACTTTATAATATAGAATACATGTATGAAACTAAATTGTAATGGATGAGTTATTCAAACAGCAAAGGAAAGTAACCTTATAATCTTGTCCGAAGCCAGGTGTACTGGGTGGCTTACAGTGAATGGGGCACTGGCACGAAAACACTCGTGGCAGTGCCAAGTTGTTTACATGAATAGGGTGCTAACATGGCAGGTGGCACTGAGGTACTTACACAGAATGAAGTGTTGACTGAACCACCCAAAATTGCAAATCCAACACTAGAAATATATAGGGTTGTGATCCAGGCTTCTTAGGGAGACCTACTTAACATGGAGTCTAACAGTCCAAAACACATTGCTTCAGAATTGGAGGATTGTATCCAGAATCCTGGAGGTGAGAACACATCTTACACCCTAGACTCCATCCTGGAGAGACGGACAAGGCAGCAGGAATCCAGCTCAGAAGTCTTAGAAGAACAGGGCCCTGGATGGGACATCAATGCTTTTTTTAAAAATTTCTCTAGCATGTACCGATAAAAAGCTATAGACTGAGAACTACAGAAATAATGTGATGATTTTTAGAGAACCCCTGCTGCAGTGATTGGAATGTAAATATATGTCCCTTATAACCTCAAGCATTTTTTTTTGAGGCAAGCCCAACAGACTGGCATTTTTTTTGTGTGAGAGAGAGTGAGAAAGAGAATTGGTGTGCCAGGGTCTCCAACCTGTAATCAAACCCCAGATGCAAGTGACACCTTGTGCACATGTGCAACCTTGCACATTTGCGTCACCTTATGTGTCAGGCTTATGTATGACCTGGAGAGTCAAACATGTGTCTTTAGGCTTTGCAGGCAAGTGTCTTAAGAGGTAAGCCCTCTCTCCAGGCCAAGCTCAGGCATTTTGTATTAAGCTTCCTCTTTAGTCTTCAGCAGGAAGAGCCCTGCTACAGGAAGTGTGTCACTAGGGAGGATCTAAAGTTCAGCCCTACTAGGTGTGTAGAGAGCCAGCTGCTTGAGCTCTGGCTATTGGTGCTTGCTGTCTGCTGGCTTCTCTATCTCTGGTGTAGATGCTGAAGCAAGCCAGCTTCTTCTGCCATGATGGTGCTTTCCCTGCAACCTGTTGGGTGTTTGTCCCAGCAAACAAAGGTAACTGCAACACTTTCCCTGTGTTTGGAATAGATGATTATCTTGCTAAGTATACTGACAAGAAATGAAAGAGAAAAGGAAACATCTATCAGTTTAGCTTTAGTCAGTATTTATTTTTCATTTTCTGCATGGCATTTATTTTTTAGTTTATTGTGCTTCATCTGGTAAGTTTCTGTCGCTACTGTCTAGAGGAATGAGAGCTAGGTAGACCAAGTCAACATGCATTCTGAAGGAAGATCATATTTTAATTATGACACAGGAAGAAATGGAAAAGCACTTTAGGAAACTGATGATGAAATGAAATTTGTTTCTTCATTTATCATAGGTAAGGCATAGCTGTGTAGGCATTGCATCGGCCACCTTGAGTTGAATGTGGGGAAATTTTACTAGTGAGAATTTACCACTTTCTACTTTAACATGTATGGAGGAAAGCCAGCTATCCAGACTTCCATATTTTTGTGGTAATGGCACATTCACTAACCCATTGGGACTAAAGATTTTGAATACAAGAATGATTGATTGATTGACTGATTGATTGATTGACTGATTGGGTACTAATTTTATCACCATTAACTTTATCTGGTTTTGTTGCATACTGTTGAATTTCCTTCTGCCCTTTCTTTTCCCCTACCTTGATAACCTTGGGGTTTATACAATATCATAGATACTCTGGAACAGAATCTTGGGTAAGTTCAAGTGATGGAAGCACAAAGCTTGTATACACTCTGTATGTCTGTTACTCAGCTTATCTGAAGAAAATATGGCCACTCTTTCTGCAGTCTGATATTTTGTCTTCTCCCAAACCCCTGGCTCTTGATTCATAGATCTAGTCAGATCAATCCTTCCTCGGCTTCTGACCGTTTCTCCTAGTGATTATGCCTGTGGTTGATATTCATTCATCACAGCATAGAATGACCCCTGGTCATTTTACTCACTCAGACCATGGTAGGCACCTGGCTATCATGCAGATTTAGCCCTTGGCATTATGGACGTAATTCCTATTAGTCCATTGGTTCTCAATACTTTTCCTACCCCACCATATTTGGGGATAGAATTATGCCTACTAGAAACATATAGCTATAGCTATTCCCCAAAAGTATTCCCAACAAATATTTAGTGAATACCTGCCATTTGCCAAGCACTGTAGCAAGCCCTGGATACATATTAGGTAAACAGAGGAAACCCTTGCTCTCTGGGTTCAGAATGGCTCGTTTATTCATCTCTTTCACATCCAAGGACATCATTTGGAGGGGCACCTTGTTTGCCCTCACTAAGTATCTATTATTGTGTTGTTTATTTATAAAATTCAGTCAGGAAAGGGTACTGGCTCTGTGGGTGAGTTGAAAGTTCTTTATCATAACAATTTTCATGTTTCCATTTATTACTCCATCAGAGAGATACATACTGCTCTTCTTTCAATATGACTTTTATTCTCACATTGTTATACCTCTTACTTTTGCTAGTCATTAACTGCTTTGAATTAACTATTTTACTTGTTAAATATAGATAATAAATTTGACTGACATTCTCTTTTATTTTTTTATTGCCTCACTGTGTTTATTTGCCCTTTTATTCTTGTAGCTTACAATTTCATGTGGCCAAATGGGGAAATAGCAAACAGTTCCTTAAGTGATATTGTTTTCTGTTTCTCAGTATCTTCTTTAAAACAACTTTACAATGCAATCTTGACATTTTTCTAAATAAAAGGGCAATAGTGTGGTACACCTGATGTGGACATACATCTTTCTTGTCCAAATAATGCAAATCTATTTATCAGCCCATTTCCAATTAACCTTTCTTCAAGATGAACTTTGGAGATGCTGTGGCTATTTTATTTGACTTTCTAATTATCTTCCTGTAATGATATATCACACTTCTGGAGGTGGCGAGGTTATGTTAGCACATCCTCTAGGCAACATAGCTCCTTGTCTACTGCATGCCAGGTCTTTGCTGTTTACAAGGTCCAAGGTCAGTTTCTTATTTACATTTGATTCTCTGTCTCTCCTGGTCTCCCACTCCCTTCTTCCCTCCTCTGTCTTCCCCCTGCCATTTTGTTGCCTCACTTCCCCTCCTCTCCCAAGGAAACCATTCCATTAGCAGTTCGTGTGTTGCTTTCTTTGTCCTTGTTACAAAATACCTGGCAGAAGCAATTAAAGGGGTGTTTTATTTTGGCTCATAGTTGCAGAGGATTTAGTCCATCGTGGCAGCATAGGCATAGCAGAGTAGGTGAGTATGGCAGAGAGCTTTACATGGCACAGGCTCTATGCCTAGAACCAGATCAAGAGTAGCCTTCAAGGTCCTTCTCACTGACCCACTTTATCCAGCCATCCCACACAGATTCCACAACCTCCCAAGACAGGGACACCAGCCTGAGGACCAAATGTTTAAACATGAGCCTATGTGGGATATTTACACCCACACAATAATGCAGAGGAAGCCTAACTTCTTTGCATGGAATGGAGAGGTAAGAAATCTTCCAATAAAAATGCAAATAGAACAGGACAGTTAACTGCAGTAAAATCGGGCCTTTCAAAGGAGAAACTCTTTATGGAGTTTTCCATGATAACTCCCTGAAAATCTGGCATCCTTTACAAATCAAAGACAAATGCCATGACAATAGAATAATACATGAGCAGAGGCATAACCTAGATTAGATACTGTATAAAGCAGAAAGAGAAAGGGTGCAATAAGTGTATAATTTTACACCCCAACATTGAGATCTGTTGACAGACAATTGTTTTATCTGGCATGAGTTAGTAAAGAATCGGTAGAGAGGATGGGAAATAATATAAAAGAAATGTACTAAGTGTCAAAGAAAAGGAAGGAGAGCTAGCTGTATTCTGAAGATGAGAAGCCATGATGTTCTAGAAGCTTCAAGACTCTTCACAAATGTCAAATGGTACAGCTCTGTGTTAATTCTGCAACAAATCAAATAAATATATGTGTATATAGAGTAGTTGAAATGTGCCTGGTCCAAACTGAGGTGTGCTAAATGAAAATATGTACTTCATTCCAAGTCTTAGCTTCCCCTAAAACATAAACTATCTTATTAACTTTTAGATTGATTTTTTTGTTGTTGTTGTTGTTGTTTTTTTAAGGTAGGGTCTCACTCTGGTCCAGGCTGACCTAGAATTAACTATGTAGTCTTAGGGTGGCCTCGAACTCACGGTGAACCTCCTACCTCTGCCTCCCAAGTACTAGGATTAAAGGCGTGCGCCACCACGCCCGGCTGTTTTTGTCTAGATTGATTTTTTTATGTTGAAATGGAAATCTGTGTGCATTAGGTTGAATTAAATGTTATGTAAACTGGTTAAACTTGATTTAAGTTTCCTAAGCATGAACATAGAAAATTTTCAGTTACATGTGAGACTGATAATCTTCTTCTGGTTGTGCTGATCCAATCCTGTGCCACCTCACTATGACCCTCTACTTGCTTTCTGACAAGCTAAGTTCTTTGTGTGCTGCTTATATTTCCCCCTAATAATCCCCCTGGATAATTTTATTTAGGTACTTCCTTTATCTGCTTTGGAAATTTTATTTGTAAAATAACAGGTAGATATAAATAAAAAAATATACAACATAATTGGGGAAATACTTTTATGAACACACCCTGGAGACAATCACATGAAATAAATTATTTTAAGTACTTTAAAAAAAAGAACTATCAAATTTTAATTATTGATAGACACACTACATAAAAAGCGCCTGGGAGACTAATTGACTCCACATAATTCTCTTTTGTTCCTATTAGTAAAATCGATGTTGTATCTTCTCTGAAAAAAGAACTTTGAACAATTGTTTAATTTTTTATGAGCATAATTATTTACAACACACCCCTTCCTTTTTCTCTAATTATATTTCTAACTTTAAACTTTTAGTTTTCACATACATTTAATACATATGTATCCATATCCCATATGCATCTGGCTTTTCTGAGACATGAACATTTTTACCCAAAGAACAGAAAGATAGCTTTGACCAGCTCTACCTCCACCGTGTTCTAGTTGTATAACCTTGGGCAAATTACTCCATTTCCCCAAGCCTAATTTTTCTCCAATGTAACATTTAGAAAAGACAGCAACTACCTATTAGACTGTTGTGAAGATCGAATGATATAGTTATTCCAGGCAAGGAGCACAGTATATGAAACGGTGTCACTAAAATGTTAACTGGCCTTATGGATAGATCTTTGACTGTGAAAACAGTCTTCACTTGCCTCCTCATAGTTTAACTGTATAGTCTTCTAATGACATTAACCAATAGCTTAAGTGATTGTTTCTGGTATTTTTAAAATGTTTTTATTTATTTATTTGCAAGGGGAGAGAGAGAGAGAGAGGGAGGGAGGGAGGGAATGGCAGGACTTGTAGCCACTGCAAAGATCTCCAGACACATGTGCCAGCATGTGCATCTGGCTTACACGGGTTCTGGGGAATCAAACCTCAGTCCTTAGGCTTCACAGGCAAGCCCTTTAACCGTTAAGCCATCTCTCCAGCCCTGTTTCTGGTATTTTTAATGAGTTAAAAGCACTGCAGGTTGGAGCTCAAGTTTCAATTCTCTCCACTGGCCTGGAGCCAGATGTTACAGCTGGCTACCTCTTGGCTTCTGGGGAACAAAGCTGGAGTAAGCAGTATCAGCCCCTACTGCTGAAACCAGAGCACCTCACATTGATGCTGATTCGGACAGGTGTTTCACTTATGCATCCTACTCACTGACAAGGCTGAGGATGACTCAGTTACCCTCAGGTGTCCATAGTGAGCAGATGAAACACCTGAGATAAGGTTTTGGCCATGACAGAACAAAGCTTGCTAGGATCTCCAGAGAGAACAGGGAATTAGAGTTTGCCAACATGGGGAGATACATACATCATCAGAAATCCCACACATGTGGTATAGTAATAAGGGTTTCTGAATGCTAAACTGTGTTCAGCCCCAGCGCTTACTGTATGTCAGTGTTTGAGGGTCTATTCAGTTCACATCAGAGACATCTGTCAGGAGAGCCTGAATAAAAATGAAAAAGCAGGCTGGAGAGATGGCTTACTGGTTAAGGCATTTGTCTGTGAAGGCAAAGGATTTAGGTTCAATTCCCCAGGACCCAAGTAAGCCAGATGCACAAGGGGCACATGCGTCTGGAGTTTGTTTGCAGTGGCTAGAGGCCCTGATGTGCCCATTTTCTCTTTCTGTCTCTTCTCTCTATCTCTCTGTTTGCAAATAAATAAATAAATAAATAAATAAAATTTATTTAAAAAAATGAAAAAGCACTGGGCTGTATGTAGAGCTCACGGAAGCTAGGTCACAGTGCTGTGGAAAGCTGACTGAGTGTGAAGGCAGAGTTTCTGCTTCCTGATGCACTTACCAGAATTCAGGGATGAGGAAGACAGGGCCAGCAACAAGTGAAGATGTAGTTTGAGCACTGAGCCTCAGTATTCAGTCAACAACCTTAGGTTAATGCTAACTTTTTCTTAAAGAACAGTACAGACCCAGTCTCATTCCATTGCCCTCTCTTCCTGGAATCCCAACACCTGAAACAAGATGTATTTCCATATTAAAATGTGAGGATTGCATGGAGGGTGACTACATGTTGCCCCCCCAAAAGACAGAGAAGTAGTCAGGTTATGATAATTCCAATGTTCAGTGTGATAAATGTGGCTACCAATGAGAACTGTGCAAAAATTCAGCAATACACTTACTTGAGCATGGAGCTTAGAGGCAGAGATTCCTCCATGATGATAAAGAATTTTCATGTAACATGTGTGTTATTACCTTGGTCAGTTGCCAATTGCAGTAGCAGACCACTAGCTCCAACATGCTCTCTTTGTGCTTTTGTGTGCACAACTTTGCTTTCTAAGGTCCAGCTTCTTGCTATGTCAGACATGGTTGTAAATTGTAGAACCTACCTCTTAGGAGTTGTGTCGTCAAGTCAGAAAACCTGACATACCTGTGCATCCTCAGAAGCAATTGACAGCATTGATCATCATCTACTTTCTAGCATTCCTTGTCCTTTTGGCAGGAATTACAGTTGACATTGTACTCCTTTTGTGAAAAATTAACTTCATCCTTTCAGAACTTTATGATGACCAAAGCAAGCTGTCGACTTAGCGTTTATAGTTATCAGAAAACGGGCAGATTTTCTAACCATGTCCATCCGTAAGCAAATGTCTGGTGAAGGAGCAGAGCTCCTGAGGATCCTCCAAGCAAAGAGACCAGCTTACTGAATACTGTGAAGCAGGAAGCGCATAGGGGCATCTCTGGCGTGTAAAGAGAGGCAAAGTGGCAAAACCAGTGGCAGATTTGGACCTTTACACTACTGCACCATGAAGAAACACAAAGCACACTTGTTTGTTACTTCATTTCTCTCACAACACACGTCCTGTCTGTCTCTTATTCTTACCCATTGCCATTCATCCTCACTCCTGGCACATTTACGGAACCTTCCACCATTTTCCCCTGCTGATTCCCTGTCACCTCCTGGTGAGTCTCTCTGTATCCCCTCTTGCTTAATACCTTGTGGTCCATCCTCGTCCTGTCACAGAAATATCCTTTACCACAACATACATTGGGCCTTGGCTCTCTTCCCAGCTTAAAGACCCTCACAGGTTGAACACTGCTGTGGCTGACAGATGAAACCTTCAACATCACTCTCTGGGGTATCTGTTTCTGACCGCACTCTGCCTCACCAGCTCTGCTGCTTTGCTTTCTCTCAGCCCATCATTGTACTTCTTCACCATCCTGAATCTTCTGTGCATCTCTCTCAGCCTGGGGGCATTCCAGAAAGGGGAACTAGACATACAGTCTGCATTTTGCGATTTTTCTTTGGTAAATTGATGCATTAGATAATCTCTAGTTTAGTATCTGCCTTCTCCCTGAGAAGCAAAATAGTAAGATGGCATAAAATTACTGTGCCTTGTTTTTTTCTTTGTCTTTCCTTCCTCCCTTCCTTCCTTCCTTCCTTCCTTCCTTCCTTCCTTCCTTCCTTCCTTCCTTCCTTCCTTCGTCTTTCTTTCTTTCTCTCTCTCTCTCTCTCACTCTTTCTTTCTTGGCAAGCAGAGAGATATAAAGAGAAGAGATACAGAGAATGGGCATGCCAGAGCCTCTAGCCACTGCAAACGAACTCCAGATGCATGTTCCCCTTGTGCATCTGGCTTATGTGGGTCCTGGGGAACTGAACCTAGGCCTTTTGGCTTTGTAGGCAAATGCCTTAACTGCTAAGCCATCTCTCCAGCCCTGATTTTGGTTTTTGAGGTAGGGTCTCACTCTAACTCAGGCTAACTTGGAATTCACTATGTAGTCTCAGAGTAGCCTTGAACTCACAGTGATCCTCTTACTGCCTTACAAGTGCTAGGATTAAAGGCATGTGTACTTTTTTTTTTTTTTTTGGTGCTGTCCTGAAGGCCTGTCATTGCACCAGGTGCATGCAGACTGAGTGGTGATTAAGCATTTCTGGAAACAATGGACCAATGAACAGAGAATGAGGCATGAGACAGAACAAAGAGATGAATATTGGTTACTTAAAAAAAAAAATAACTGCAAAGGGATACTGGGGTTGAAAGGAGAGGAGGAAAAAGATATAGGGTGTGCTAGAAGAGCTGGAGAGTTAAGGAGTAATGAGTTGATTTTATGAGGAGAGTGGATAAAAGGGACAGAGGAAGGTACTTTGGGAATCACTGAGGTGACACTAAGGACAATTTGTAGAAGCTAGAAAAAGCAGACAGCCAGTCACTGTGACCTGCAACCCAAGCAAACAGGCACCTTGCACAGAGCCGACTGATGACACAGTGACCTTCTTGTACCAAAGGAAAGAGGGAAATGACCCTTGCTTACCCTGTGCTTTATTTAACTCACCTGGATGCACGCATGACCTCAGCCAACTCTTCACACGTGCTTCTTCTTGGCCGCTTTGCAGCTGGACCTGAGAATCCCTGATGAATACCTGTCAGTCTGCATAGCCCAGTGAATTTAGGGATGTTTGTGCTTTAACACAATTGGGGGAAAAAATAACAAAAGCAGCTCACAGCGTGCATGCCAAAACATGCATTGATGTGGATTCAATTTGAAGGCTTTCTTTCCCAGAAAATGCCATAATGGATCTTGTCAAATACCAATGTATCTTCATGACATCAATTTATCTACTTAGCAAACCTCTTTCCTGGATCTCTGAAATATCTCATGTAATATTGTTCAAAGCCTTTTATCATCAGCATGTGTGTCCACCTTCTGAGTTCTTTTTCTGGGTGCTATATCCAGCATGCCCCTGTCACGAAGATTTCTCTCCTTGGTCACTGCATGAGACTCAAGGGGCCATCTTTGCTCACTTGTACGGGGAGGAACCTGTGGTGTTCAGGTGAAGCATATTCCCCGTGCGACAGATTTTTGCTGGAAATGATAAGAAATGGGATTGTGGGAAGATTTGTCTTAGTAATAGCAGCTTTTGTATCTGAACGTCCAGCCACCGTGATCGATAGCCCTCCTTATTTGGCCTGTTTTCTCAGATAGCTCTTGATGGTTTCTGTCCCCTGATACCTTCTTCCCCACTTCCTTCTACCTCTATTCTCGAGTTCTCTTCGCTCTTGTCACCTCTGTTTCTTTTTTTCCTTCCTTCTGCCTCTTAAACTTTTTATCTTCCTACCAAGTTTGGTCAGATTTTCCCTTTTTGTCATAAAAGAGCCTGAGAATGACTCCAGGCAATATGAAGCAAGTAAGAATTTTATGTCTGAACTGTGGGCTTGTTACCCTGTCAAGCTCCCCTGTCATTGCTGACACTGGGCTACTGAGAGTGTTTATTATTGACTTCACGGTCCTTTTTAGCAACTTTGTTCCTATAACTTTTCTTTACGCCAAAATGTATTTCTCCTTTTCAACTTTTTTTTTTCAGTGCCTCTGAAGATGCTTCTTATCCTTCATTTTCAACTTTGCAAACATCTTTACTTTTTCTCTGAGTGTCTTCAAACCAGTACATCCTTCTTTCCTAAACTGTGCAAGTCTGTAGTGGTGAAACTTATGTACTAGCCAGTGGATCTGCACACAGCCCAGGGAAATGAAGAAAGGAGGTACCACTCCTTATACCCAGCATTGCTCTGAGCACATTGGAACATTTTTGTTGCCCAGTTTCCACTTCTGGAAAATGGAAATAATCAAACTACCTAGCTCATGAGTAAGTGAGTTCATCTATGTAAAAATATTATCAAAAGGTCTGTCCACAGTGAATACTCAGCATATTTCAGATATTATAGTAATGATACTTAACAGTGCAATTGTAATGATGGGTAGCCATCATTATTACTGTTGCTCCTTTTTAAGCCTCAGTTCTCTGCTGATAATGCTAAAAATGAACCCTCCAATGATGCCTCTTTCTGCCATTGATTAAATGTAGGTATTTGTTCCCACTCACCCGCCAGTGGGGAATGGGGCTTCTAGAGTTGCCTTCTCGTGCTTATGGGAGTCCATCCTTTCCTTAAATCTTTGCTTACCTTGCTCCTCATACTTCATTCCACCATAGCTCTGTGCACTGAGAAAACAACTACTTCTGCATTTTGCCTTTGAGTCCTCTCTTTAAAGTACAGTTCAGGGAGGTGATTTTAATTTTTAAGCACTAAGCATTGTGAGCTGTTACCGTAGAAACCGTATTTCTCAGCCTGAAATGTGACAGCACTGATCGTCCCTGACAGTTCAGAGACCTGAATTTCATACAATCAAAGGCAAAGCAATTTGGAGGTCTGTTCCTTTAGAATTTTCTCTTTCACACATAACATGGACTCTTCCCCAGTTTGTAGGAAGGAAAAAAAAAAAAAGACTATGTAGATTGAGAGCCCAATGTCAACTTTCAACACAAGGTATCAGTCCCAAACACATTTTTATTATTCAATGGAAAATAAGGTTGTAAAAAAAAGTAATTGCTGGCACAACCTTAATGATAGCACTTTAAGTATGCTTCTGTAATTAAAGTAGGGGTTTTATTATACTAGACCTCTGAGAGCCCAGCCTATACACCATCCAGATTTCAGGACTTACAAAGCCAGCAACTTTAATTCCTGCTGCTTTTGCTGTGTGGGCTGCACGCTTCTTTTGTGCCTCTTCTAGTTGCTGCATCTGTAGAAAACCACCTCTGTACTGGCAAAAAGCAATAAGCATCTCTGTTTAGAAAGCTGCCCTGAGGTGGCAATGCCTTGGCTTTCAACAGACTTACCTCTGAAATGTAGTGGAAGGAGCTACTCTTTCTCCTTTGATTTTCCTCAGAATAAAATTTTCATGTGCTGCACAATGAGGTTAAAATCCTACAAGGCATTGTGATTAAAATTTGAAGAGGACTTTCTTATTTCGGGGGATGTCATATTCATTTTCGCCCTTCTTTGCCTGATGGATGAATTAGAAACTATATACAGCTGTTGCTTATAAAGCCGCAAAGATGGTGGCTTTGAAAAATTGATAGTTTCTCTCCTATGATGAGAATTTTAGAGTTGGTGGTCCATATATGGTGACGCCATAGTCTCCAGAGGTACCCAGGAGCCTTTTGCTTTTCATGTCGGACATCCTTGACATGTAGTTGTTGCCTGGGGCCCCAACAGAGCTGCCAGAGCAACAGACATCTCATTCAAGTGCCAGGGAGGAAGAAGGGCAAGGGAAGATTCACATCCCAGCTGTCAACCCTCTGTTTAAAGATGCTCTCCTCAAAAGTCCTTTATAAAAACATTCATGCTTATCTTCTTAGCCAGAACTTAGACATGTGGGAAATACATGATTTATCAGCTCAGTATATAGCCATCTCTCTCTCAGAAACATCAGTGTTTTCTACTGAGGAAGAAGTAGAGTAGGGATGTTTGTTTAGCTGTCTTTGCTGCAACTGACAAACTATAAACAGATTTATATTAATTATGGTATACATAATG
Source organism: Orientallactaga sibirica (assembly GCA_036365145.1). Lineage (NCBI taxonomy): Eukaryota > Metazoa > Chordata > Mammalia > Rodentia > Dipodidae > Orientallactaga > Orientallactaga sibirica. Next base: position 36,361,985 of record JAEOAD010000012.1, on the reverse strand, counting down.
TTATATATCAACATTTTATTATCATACATACATGTGTCTGTGTGCATGTTATTTTATGTACATAAAGCATAAAGCAACGCAATGTGCATAAAACACAATACAACCCAAAGATAGACTAATGTGATACTTGCATGCTGAGGGATGATGTTATAAATCTGTTGAAAGTGTTTTCTGAAATTAAGCTAGTATCCTTTTATAAAAGTAGAAAACTTTGTATTTGCAATGAATACACTATAATCTATAACATGCGTTTGTAGTGAATTTGAGCTAAAGTGTTTCAGATAGCATTTGTTGGTATTGTGTGGTGTGATGACAAGGAGAGTGCAAAGTGAACATTTTTTTGTGTTCATAACCAAGGCTGTGGTGAAGTCTCACTCATGCAACACAGGAAAGCACTGCCAGAAAACACCTTGAGGTTATCACATATTTGTTTCTGAATTCATTTTTGATTGTTGAATGTTCAGAAGCCTTTCACTGTTGAGAAATTTCTCACAACCCTGCATTCAGTTATGCAATCTTATAAAAGTGATGACCCACAGTTTAAGAGGCTGTAAGCTAGAGATGACTTAAAGTATATTATATAATGTACAGAAGATATATGCAAATGTTCCATAATTTTATATATGGGAGTTAAGTGTCTGAATGTGTGTGCAGGAGAATCCTGGTACCAATCTTCCATGGGTACAATGACAGGAGAATCCTGGTACCAATCTTCCATGGATACAATGACAGGAGAATCCTGGTACCAATCTTCCTTGGGTACAATGACAGGAGAATCCTGGAACCAGTCTTCCATGGATACAATGATAGGAGAATCCTGGAACCAGTCTTCCATGGGTACAATGACAACTACTTATTTAGTGAGAAAAAAATAATCAGGAAGTTGTAATTCTCTTTTTCTTATTGGTAGCAAAATTCCTTTTCATTTCAATAAAAGTTAGACACAGCACAATCCCTAATAACTTTTCTGAATCATGAAATACTTTGATTTTTAAGTAACATTTTCATGTGACTTTAGTGTTTTAAATCATGTGATAATGAGTCAAGTGGGTATGACACTTTAGATGCCAACTAAAATGAATATTTTTCATCAGCATTACATTTCTTATTTTTTTAATTAGTTAATTTATTTTTTTATTGACAACTTCCTTAATTGTAGACAATATCCCATGGTACTTCCAACCACTCTCTAATTAGACTGGAGGCCCACTCCATGGGAAGGAATACATCCCTGATACGGAAAACCTACACCCTATAGGGGTGTAACGTCTGCTGGTGTCTCACTAAAGGTATATACTATACTCACCAAACTGCCCAGTAAGCACTTCTATTAATGTCCACATCCATATATTAATGCCACTCTCACTTTTGGTTAGAGAAGCTTCTCTTTTCAGATGGTGGCGACCTTGGGATGACTCAGAAGGCACCATGGTGCTGAGAAGAAGGGAGAGAGGAGTGCTCAGCACTGAAACGTCTCTAACACACCTTCCAAGGCTCAGGGTCCATCGCGGAAGAAGTTGGGGAAAGAATGTAAGAGCCAAAGGAAGGGTAGGACTCCTTACAACGTGCTCCTCCAGACATTTCTTATTTTAAAAAAAAAATTTTATTTATGTATTTTATTTGAGAGAAAGAAAGAGAGAATGGGTGCACCAGGGCCTAGAGCCACTGCCAACTGCCTTATGTGGATATGAGGAAATTGAACCTAGGTCCTGAAGCTTCACAGGCAAGCGACTTAGCTGCTAAGCCATCTCTCCACCCCATAATTCTCAACTTTTTAAAATTTTATTAATTTATTTTTTATTGACAACTTCCTTAATTGTAGACAATATCCCATGGTACTTCCCTCCCTTCCCCCACTTTCCCCTTTGAAAATCCACTCTGCATCATATCCCCTCCCCCTCTCTTTTAATTATGATGGTCTTATGTAGGTAATTTCAGGCACTGCGAGGCCATGGATATCCAGGCCATTTTGTGTCTGGAGGAGCACGTTGTAAGGAGTCCTACCCTTCATTTGGCTCTTAACATTCTTTCCACCACCTCTTCCACAATGGACCCTGAGCCTTGGAAGGTGTGATAGAGGTGTTTCAGGGCTGAGCTCTCCTCTCTCTTTTCTTCTCAGCACCATGTGCCTTCTGAGTAATCCAAGGTCACCTCCATCTGGAAAGAGAAGTCAGTGTTTTGATTTAAGCAAGCTTCTTGTAAGTCTTAAATGTGGTATGCATATACTTGAAAAGTTAACAGATCCTCAACACATTGCATGTACTAGCACAAATATAGCTAGTTTATTTGATCTACTCTGCATGAAGAATTCTTTCAAGATTTTTAGGAATTGTTATAAAATGCATATACCATAAAATTTAGTGTTTTAACTATTTTTAAATATACATTTCAATGACAAATACCTTGCAGTCATGCACACCCTGAGTTTTTAAATTTCATAATAATTTTCTTTTTTAGTCTATCATAAACCAGTAGTTGACAAGTACTGTTCTGTCATGAACTTGATATCTGAAATTCCATTGCAATGAACAAGTAGTTATTGTCTTTCCATTTTTATATATGATTTAAATGCTTCACTAAGCAAATATTTTATAATGGTCATAGACAGATCTTATCAAACTCCTCTCTAAAATGGTGCACAAGTCTTCCTACTCAGTAATAGCACTTTCACACTATAGTTCTTAATACTAAATTGGTGACATGTAAAATGCCAAAAGGAAAAAGTAATTTTTATGATGTGAAATAATTCTCTTGAGTTCAATATATTGTAATAATAATAAGCCAAAATTGTTTCTCATTTTTAATCATTTAAACTTTGTCTATGTACTAAATTTCAATCTCTGACAGATATATTTTTCTTCTTTGATAATCTAATGGTTATCTCTAGAGTAATGAAGTCCATCAATGAACATGACAATGAACATGAGTCTAGAGACCTCTGAGGCTCTTTTTGGCTTTAAAGTCATAAACTCATTACTTAAATGACTTTAATTGTAATGTTAATAAACATGTCTTTCACTATTTCTTAGTGTATTTTTTTCTTAGTGTATTTTCCTCCCAACATTTCTAAATGTTCCATGTTGACATAATGACATTAAATTTTCAGTGATAGGTACACTGACCAAAAGCAGGGGAGAAGGGAAATTATATACCATATAGATAGATAGATGATATAGATAGATGATAGGTAAATGATAGATAGATGATTGATTCATTGATTGACTGATAGATAAATAGATATCCACAAGTTTGAAATAAGCCATCACATTCCTACAGTGCAGCTCAGTGCTGTGCTCTGGCACCTTTCCTCACACAAGTGGCAGAGAAAATGCCACATGTGACATGAATGTCTACTTCTTAGTTTCTTCTGGTAACCTGTTCTTGGACTAGTGAGGCTCTGGGTAAAGCATCAGTATATTTTAATAGCTAGTGTCTTCTTTGACTGACTTACTTTTAAAAAGAGGATGTCTATCTAATTCACTAATATGTTTTGAAATTTGAGCTTCTATGAAAAGAAAATTCCAACTATTAAAAATTCAGGAGATTTCTATTGGTCTTTAAGTTAGTAACAGAAGTTGTAAATTTGATCTAAAATAATAACTAATGTATTTTCAAATCATCCAAGTTCCTATAATGCTTCAGCAAAGTGCATGATTACAATTCTAATAATTGCAATCATGGCTATTTATGAAATAATTTTCAGTGTTGCAAAAACCACTACTAGCCACTAGTGATAGAGTATATTTTATAATGAAAATTCAAAGTGGTAGAATTGTATATGACATTGGGAAATATTTGTGTGAGTGTATAACTATAAAAGATTAAACAAAATAAAATAATTTATTAGTGTGGCATAAGTACTATCCAGTCATTATTATCTATGGGTTGATATATCACATACTGGAGTCAGGATCAATCAGGGGGGGGTGTTCTGTGCATGTTTATTTAATTAGAAGACGCTAAGACAGAAAGGTAGTATAAGAATATTGGAAAATGTGTATCTCCCAGAGGTTTGTAGTTTTCCTTAAGATATGTGCGTCAACAAAGCAGTGAGTTTGAATCCTGCTCTCACTTTTGATCACTGTGACTATCTACTATAACTATGAGCAAGTTAATTGTCCATGTCAAGCCTCCATTCTGTAACTTAGGATGATAATTGTCTGTCCTTTTTATTAGACTTATTTTTGAAAAAGAAATTGAGTGAATTAAATAATATCAAGTAAGCAACAAGGTGCCAGAGAGAAGCAAATATACACTGCTTGCTCTCTCTATATTTTCATTATGGAGAAGCCATATACTTTTATTGGAAAAAATGCATGTAATTGATATAGTTGTGTGTATTTAATAATATGTATTTGGGAAAAGATTGATATCAACATGATTTTTCTTCCTATACCTAGATGAAGTTAAATGTCAGAAGAAATAATATTATATGTGTTCCTTTTCATCAAATTTAGAACATTAATGCTAGCAATCAGGATTCTGTGGGCCAATGCTGTTGATGTTTTGTTTCGAGCTCAAAACAATGAAGCTCTTGCTTCATTTCTTTTTTGTCATGTGATTTGACTTTTGTCTTGTCTTGTCATAGTGATTTGAGGAAGTCTTATTGCTTGCCTATGCCATAGTCTTAGAGGCCACTGGTCCTCTATACCCAGTCTTCTTTTCTTTAATAACTAACCCTCCAAATACTTTAACCTGGATGCATGACTTTAAAGCTACATGTGAATCTTTGTGTTGAATGTAATAACACAGGATAAAGTATCATATGAGATATCTGGAAAGTACCCTTGCTAAGTACATGAGACTTGTTGTCTTTTTCTCTCTTCTTCCTTAATGTGGAATTGATGGCATGATATAAAGAAGACATACATGTTAGAGGTTATGGAGGGAAAGGAACAATGTGTTTCCCCCAAAGGTATGTAGTTTGAGAACTGTAGAGCAACGAGACAGAAGGGCCCTGGGCCCGTGAAATGTGCCAAACCATTCTAGCCCTGCATTCATTGTCTCTAAACTTATTTTGGAAGAGAGAAGAAACCATATACTGTTTAAGCCACTACTAATTGGCATTATTGTTAGGGTCCCCCCTAGAGCCAGCCCAAGAGGGATGACAGGGTCTCTGCCAAGTTGGGGGTGAGAAGCACGGAGTCACGACACAGACTCTGGGAGTTGGGTGAAAGCAAGCAGAGGGCGAGCTGCTGCAAAACTCGTTTATTCAAGGAAGTGTAGGGGGTGTTAAAGGGTTTAGCTGGCCGATCACTGTATGGGGTGGTCCCCTTTTTGTGACCAATGACAGCCTGTCTCTGGACAAATCATCTCATAGCAGGTTTCTCGTGAGCATGGGACTGTAGCTGTTGTCACGCCAGGCCTGCGCAGGACGCCATGTGCACAGAAGCCACTTCCTGGTTTCTTCTGGCATGTGGTCTGGCTTGGGCCCGACCTGCATTTTGCCATACACATTATCTGTTTTTTCTCTTTGGGAAATTTTTATAGTGAGTACAATGTAGAACATATTAAAATCAAATTATTTTTCTCTTTTTAATTTTTGTAACATAATAGCCCTTGAAGTGGCTCTTTTGTCTTTGTAGTGTCTACAGAACTTTCTCTCTTGAGTGTGAGATCTCTTCTATAAAATCTATTAACACCTATAAGTATTAATTAACCATTTTGAATATAAGGACTTATCTTGGATTTAGATATATCTTTATCAAGGACAGTGCTGTTAAAAAGGGGGGGCTGGGCATGGTGGCACACGCCTTTAATACCAGCACTCGGGAGGCAGAGGTAGTAGGATCGCCGAGAGTTCGAGGCCACCCTGAGACTACATAGTGAATTCCAGGTCAGCCTGAGCCAGAGTGAGACCCTACCTCAAAAAAACAACAAAAGGGGGGGGGGTCTTTTAATCTACTTTGCTAAGCAAGCTAAACTCTTTTCTTTGCCTATAATTTTCCTAGCCTTCTCTCAGAATATCAGTAGATAATAAGAATTTGTATGCATTTTGCCACATTCATTTTATCTATTTCATTTCATTTACAGATACTCATGTCTACTCTCCCTAATTTTAGTGGAATTTCTGTTCCTTTTCTACCTTTTTTTTTCAAGACGCTATGTGTTCAACAAATTCATAGTGGTTTGAGAAATAAGATTAATAGACTCTGTTTTTGTTTTTCCCATCTCTCATCAGTTAGGTTTGCTCCATTAACATAACACAGGAGACAGCCTTAAAGTCTCGGTTCAGTACTTACTGCACATCCATTTATTCTACTCACTGGGGGTTTGTGGAATGGCTGGAGCAGCTTTGTTTCAGGTGCTGTTTGACATCAGCTCTGCACCTTGTGTCTCTCATTCTGCAATGGCAGCTGACCAGCTCACGTTCCCTCCCTGGCTCTTGGCAGAAAAGCAACAGGACTGAGAACATGTGATGCTGAGGCTTGTCATTGTCAATTGCATTTGTTGACTTGATTGGATCTATAATCACTTGGGTTAGAAAAATCTGGGTTTGTCTATGAGCAAGTTTCTAGATTAGGTTACTTGAGATAGGAAGACCACCCCAACAGGCAAGCCAAGCCTCAGCATTGATCACCCTCTGCTGCTTGACTGTGGACATAATTTGGCCAGGTGCTTCATGCTCCCACTGCAGTGCTTTCCCTGCCATGAGGAACTATAACCTCAGGCTGAGAGTGAAAATAAACACTTCTTTTCTTTAGTTGTTTTTGTTAGGGATTTTGTCACAACAATAGGGACATGTGACTATCTTTGTCATTGGGCCAGCTAATCTATCTAATCATGTAATCCGGATTACTGTTCTCAATTTTGTAATCCTGATTTTCAGATCTCAGTATGTATGTGCAATAATCATTGTGAGCTGTAAGAGAACTAGTTATTTGTGTAGCCTTTAAAAAGACAGATTTTTCATTTTATACGATCACCATATAAATGATATGATCAGTTGACTGAACCATATGCACACTCTATGTGTTCGACTTGCAAGGCTACTGGTTAATGTCCTGAAAGGCAAATTGGGTCACTGGAGCAAATTTGCTTTTGTTTTTGATAACCTGTGTCACTTTTTCAGGGTCCAGCTGATCTTTCTTAATGGACAAAACAAAGATAGTTGGTTAACTTTACTGCCTCAGATTCTTCCAGCTCAGTGGTGCTTTGAGAGCTGTGCTAAAAATACTCTGCTCAACGGAGTGTACTTTCTATATATGATTGCAATATAGTGTGAGGCCTCAGTGAATATAAACTATTATAGCCTCATGACAGAGTTTCATTGGTTGTTAGAAGTCAAATCAATTAGAAAGAGAAGTGTAAGCCTACAAAAAATGTATTGGTCATACCCCCAGATCGCAGCTTGAAAATCAGAAATACATACTATAAAGATATGTTGGACACTACCATTTTATACAATCATGCAGAGGAATGTGCACTACTAATAGAGTCCATTCTCATCGTCCAACCTGTAACATTTTGGTATCATTCTTAGTTGGAGAGGCATTTGCCGTTCATGGCGTGCACTTCTACACCTCTACACTGTTTGGTTCTCTTATGGTTGGAGAGGGTCATTTATTGGATCTAGACAAAATGCTCCACATTTTCTTTGAGAAAAAAGAAATGATTACAACAGCTATTTATGATTCAGGTTGTTTTTTCTCACTGTTTTAAAGTTTTCCAAAACAGCAAATCTAGCAGCTTTTCTCAAGTAAATAAAGATCAGATTATTATAGGCACAAGTCAGTAGTTAGGATAAGTTTAAATCATAACACAGTTGATTATGTGGAATTATTGCTATATTGTTATATAAATACCTAATTGTATGACATTCATTATGTTACTGAGAAATAGAAACCTATCCCTACACACTGGAAAGAATATAAGCCTAACTTCAAATCGATATATTCCTTGCTTTGCCATTCCAGTGCAAACGACATGAGAGCCCAGGGATTTGTACTCTAGGCACTCACATCATGACCTAGACTGCTTCTGCCTTGTGTACTGTCATATCTGCAAGCAGCCTCCAGATCATCACAGGAGGAAAGGGGAACTAGAAAATGGCATTCTGTCTCCTAAGTTCATTGGTCAAATGATTTTGCATCAATCTGAGCTCTTCTGTCTTATACTTGGCCAGAAAAGACCACACTAGTGTGATGTTCCCATAGCCATCAATGACACCCCTATCTGGTCTGTTGCCTTGGAAGTAGCACAGTAGAAATTTGCTAAAATGTGTGCTGGTAGGTGTCAAGAAATGACTGCCAGTACCCTGCTCTCATGTCAGAAAATTCTTCTTGTCACAGGGCCAGAACTAGCTTTCTAGAACTAACTTCCAACTTAGCAGAACTACATGCAAACCATCTCACACTTCCCAAGTGTGAATTCAAGTCTCCTAAATATAATTGTAGACTGGTTCAACTCCCCAACTCCTACTGTGGACTGGAAGGCCATCAAGGTGTTATAATATCATGGACATGATTTTTTCCTAATCTGTCATTTCAGCAAAACACCATTTTTGTGTCTTATTTAGTTTTTATTGCCTAACATCATTTTACCTACCGCTTTGCTATTTAAAGTATGATTCACCTATAACCTACCCAAAAGGAGGGGAAAAGTAGTTTTATATTGACCTGATTACAAGAAAACCATTCAACCACTGTGTTTTATTCATCAGATAGATGTTTACAAAATGACCCTAACACTATCTCAATTTTTAATTGTATGCATCTCCTACTTCTTATTAAATTGTTTCTGAGATTGTTTTGAACACACACAACTTGTTGTTGTTTTCATTATTGGGATTGTTTCATAGTGTCTCTGAAAATTCCATGGTGAGCCAGGTGTGGGTTTGCTAAACTCCTTGTTCACACTCTCAATCTTGTTGCTCCAGAGAATAGCTTTAGGGTAAATAAGGGATTGAGAACAAGTGGCTCCATTGGGGTAGGGTTTTCTGTTTCTATTTTCTTGTTGTTGGCTGTGTTTTTTTCTATGAAAGAGCTTCAATATCACAAAATATCATAAATATCTTGAGCAAAACAGAATTCTATATAAGGGACTGTCAAGCACAATGCTTTCAGATTTTACGATGGGCATTCAAGCGGCAGTTCTTCCCACTGGAACTCTTTGGTCTTGCTCACATCATTTATGCTCTTACCTGTAAACAGAAATCATTGTTTTTTATATTACTACATGATATCCTTGAAGAAAGCATTCAGTATTAGTGAGTATCGTGATATTACCATAAAGATTACCATCATTTTGATAACTTGAATTTCCTTTTCCAAGAACTAAAAAGGTTAGAGAAGTTTTCCAGAAGCTACATGTATAACTATCACTTTGATGACTTTAGCTAACCCAGCATTTACAATACCTAAAAATTCATTCCAGTTTGTTTTTCCTATGTGAGAATAGGTAAAATAACCTTGAGTTTTTGTGCCTGTTCCACGCCAAGTCATGCCTAACGTTAGGATTTCAATCTTGTCCCTAAGTTATGGTATGGTATTAAGGAAGATCCTTTAAATCCAGAGGCCCAGTGCTTTGAGGAAATGAACTATACTCAAATGACCTCCAAGGTTCCTTGTAGTCTTCATCTTTTATTGAATAAATCTACCTAAGTCAGACCCTTCATTTTCTTTCCCCCATTGTTACCCCTGTGTGTATTCAGAGCACTAGTTTTTACATAGATTCAAAAACACCTCCTAAGATTAAGGCCTCAAGGAAAGTGTTCTCTGCAGTTCAACTTGTGTGCACCTCAGTAACTTAAATTTTTCGATGCTTCATTGGTGGATAGTGCACATGCTCAAGTAGTGAACAGAAAATTTTGAATTATGTGGTATTTTGTTTTCTCCCTTAAAATAATAGTGTTTCTTTGAACAGAAATATGACAGTGTCTTGCTATTCTGCCACAAGTTCCCATTAGTTACATCAATGAATCACAAAAAAATGTTAATTGATTTCTAGAAATCACTGACTCCATATTGCATCTTTTATAGGGTAGCTTCTGTTTCTGGAAGAGATGGGATAGCTAACTTTTCCCCCATAAAACCATTCTGGTTTTGAATAGATCTACTTGCTAGGAAGTTTCTATTTCCATTGTGTAAAAAAAAAATCTCATTTTATATAATTTCTTCTCATTCTTATAGCCTTTTAGAGCAACAAAATATAATACCCATCCATCTTATGTATTATAGCTTTCATGTCTAGAAATCAGTGTTATGACTTTCACTCTTATCTTTAGCTCTCCTAGCATTTGGTTTTGTTTTACTTTTCTATGTTGAGACCATAATCTTATCCAAGAGTCCCAGCACGATCGTTTTCTAGTAATAAGTATTAGTGGTACCTCCTTTCATTCTGATTTTTTTAACTAGGTAATAAATTATATGGTTTATCTTTTGCCTCTGTAATGATATGCACAATTTTTTCTATAGGTTTGTAGATCCCAAATGTACTCTGTGAGAAAAGATAAAAATTTTATATGTATATCATCCTTCCCATAGAACCAAAAAGAGCACAAATGAGAGTGTCTACAGGAGAGAGATCCACTTGGCTTTGTTTATGGTACTGTTTCCTAAACTTATTCATCAAAAAGCCTATTGTTGGAAGCATTACAATATATTTTCGAATAGTACTTTAAGAGAATTTTAACTTTAGTCCAAATTACTACAATCCTCTGTTAGAAATAAAATCATGAATATTAACCATTTTGGCATGTTCTCTGCCTGTCTATAAAGTCATGTAGTTAGATTGTACTCTTAGGCTCAACAAACTTGAAAAAGAAAAAAAAAAAAAACATTAGTAATTTCCTTACCAGAAGCTTCCTTTTCTTATTTCTCCAGTGATGATAATGCAGGATGACTCAGGATCAGTAGACATTAAGGGTGGTGAGGATTCTCGTGCATTAATTGCTTGTGTCACTGTAGGCTGAGTAGACTGCTAGCCATTGTGGGAACCATAGTGGGAAGAGTATACAACTGTAAACAAGTGAGAGGATTTAAAGGAAATTGAAGAGTGATCACAAAAATATAGTGTCAGGCAAAGATCTCCAAAAATGCTCTGTGAGGACCCATGTGGCACTGATTTCCTCAGTACTCCTATGGTTAAGAACACACTGTTTCTAGAAACAGGGTTTACTGTCTACCTATTATTTCCTACACAGAGAACTCCTATTGTTTACCTTCTACACCCACAGTAGCTACATCAACCAAAATGCAAAAATGGGAGACTTCTTTCAGAACACCTAAGAATTTAAATCAATATCTGTAAAACTCCACTAATTTAATTATGTCATTTATGTATACTGGCTTTGAGCACAGTTTCATTTACTTTTTTTTTTTTTAACAGAAAGATCAGTACAATTATTTTTCAGAATGCCTCACCATTTTAAGGCATGGACAGCCATAGACAGTTGTTTTAAATGTTTTTATTTTTATTTATTTATTTACTAGAGACAGAGAAAGGGAGGGAGAGAGATAGAGGGAGAATGAATGCTCCAGGGCCTCTGGCCACTGCAAATGAACTCCAGACGCATCCACCACCATGAGCATCTGGCTTGCATGGGACCTGGAGAATCAAACCTGGGTCCTTAGTCTTCATAGGCATGCACTGTAACTGCTAAGCCATCGCTCCAGCCCGACAATTGATTTTAAAATGACCTGCTGAGATTAGGTTTTTAATTCTCCATTGACTGCACTAATAGGAACCATTTTGGCAACACATTCCTTGCATTTGCATAATGACAAAGTATGACAAGATCAGTTATCATTTTTAACAACTGAGTTTTCTGGCACTATGCTTGTTATCACATCTGTGTGTGTACCCTTTCCAAAGCCATAGTGACATCAGAGGCATACATTTTTTTTAATAAAGCAATAAATGTCTCCTTGAGCTATGTACTGAGCTTGGAATTGTTTTTTTTTTGCAAAATGTAAAAGAGAAAATTCCCAAGCCACTATAAATTACTAAACCTCAAAAGAGGTTGAAAAGGACCATTACATAAAAGTGTCTTAAGTAAAATACTTTCTGTAAAATTGGCACAGACTTTTGCTTATATAGTTGTCTTGTACATACTGCCCTCTGCCTACAAAATTTAAGACAAAATAATTTTCTACTATGAGTTTTCTAGGAATCTGAACAGTCTGTCATAAATATTTATGACTGGTAACTTACTGGACTTTTGTTTGTACGGTAACAGAGACAATATCCAATCTAAGAATAAATTATATTTCTAAAAATCATTTATGATTAGAGTTTGGGGAACTTAAAAATGGGTAAAGTATGTAAATAGTATATATACCTATGTAATTTGATTAATTTCCTGCTCGGGCTGTGAAAAGCATAATGAGGGAAGACTCCAGAAACAACTGAACCAAGATTCTGTGGACAAGCTTGTTTTATGTCTCAAGAGCTTGGAACATATGGGACATCAATAGAAGTACTTGGAGGAGGTGAAATTTAGACATTCCACCTGCACTGCTAAATCTTTACCACCTCCTAGGCCTGATTCTATTACTACAGACTTGTAAAGAGCAAGCAAGGCCTCTAGATTTTAACTCAGCTTCTCTTGGACCCACATGTCTTATGTTTTTTTACCCATGCCTCCTTTGAGGAATGCTTTTTGAGAGGACATTGAGCATATAGTATCCAACTTGGCTGATTATTAGCTTCACTCAAGGAACCTTTACAGTGTTGATTCCCAAGGAAAGGAGAAAGAAAAGACTGGGATGATGGGGGTAGCTTTGATTCCTGTGCCTTCATCCAGATCTTGTTCATCACTGTGGCTGTATGCCCACTTATTACCTATTTTAATGTTTGCATACTTTTCTGTCCCAGCTCTGCACAGGTAACGAACACAAACATTCACATATCCAACCTGTATTCACTTATTGTCTTCCTTATGCCAAGCAATCCTATTGACATGGGGGCAATAAAGATGAAAAGAACATTCCTGCCCACAGTTTGTTTTATGTAGAGGGCAGATGACAGACAGCTGAGAGGTGCACATACACCAATCACACTACAATTAGGAGGCTGTAGAACTAAGTATAAGGTCAGCTCTGATGGTCAGCTCATTAAGTAAGGATAGGGTCCCAGGGACAGTGGCAGCAGGAGCACTGTCTGAGAAAGAGCAAGACCACAAAAGTTCCCTAAATTCCAAGTAAAACAGCAAATACTGCATGGAGGGTTAGTGCCAAACACAAAGTTGGCTTGACAGAGAGAAAACAAACAATCCATGTGCCTTGCTGAAGACTGCATTTTTGTGCCTTTGACTATAAAAAAAAAAATCATTGAGAAGATTTTAGCTGTGCAGTTCAGAAGAACACTAGTGAAGGTGAGGAAGAAATAGGCGAGGAAAGCGTGGAGGTCTGCACCAAAATGGTGGACGTGGGTATAGGTAAGAACAGGGAGACACAAGAGGTGCTTGTGGACTCCCATCTGCAGGATCTTGAGTGGACCAGTGGTAGGTGTGTGAAAGGAGAGAAGAGTCAAAGCTGACTTCCCGTTTTCTGGCCTGGTCACCTAGAAGGGGAAGAACACTGCTTGCAGGTGTGCATAAGGTGGAGCATTTTTTGAAGTTGTCAGCAGTGTGCAGTTTTCTTATAGGACACCAAGAAAGTGAGTGTTTAGTCTAAAACATTCATGAAAAAATACTGTTTTTATGTAATAATTATCTTTTGCTATTTTCAAAAATTGTAAAGAAGTAAACTTTATGTTAATCGTCTTTGAGGAGGTATTTATGAGCATTACAGAGAATTTGAGATTATGGGATATATTTCTCAGTCTTTCATGTTTTTATATTTCTCTTTTAATCTCTTCAGTGCTGTGAGTTAAACTATCACTTTTTTTTTTTTTTTTTTTTTTTTTTTTTTTTTTGTTTTTCGAGGTAGGGTCTCACTCCGGCCCAGGCTGACCTGGAATTAACTATGTAGTCTCAGGGTGGCCTCGAACTCATGGCGATCCTGCTACCTCCGCCTCCCGAGTGCTGGGATTAAAGGCGTGTGCCACCACGCCCGGCTTAAACTATCACTTTTTAAAATGTAGTGTGAAAAAAACTTTTCTTCTAATATTTTGCATTCTGAGTACACCAAATGTTTAAGTTATGAATTAGATTCTAATTTCATTTTCTAAAAAAAAAAAAAAAAAATACTTATTAGGTCTAAAATCAGACCAAACTGAGCTAATGAGTGGATTTAAAGAGTGAAGCATGTATGTTTCACATGGAGTTAGAATACCAACCAGTGGACTTAAAAATTATAACTGAAGCCGGGTATGGTGGTGCACACCTTTAATCCCAGCACTTGGGAGGCAAAGGTAGGAGGATCACCATGAGTTCAAGGCCACCCTGAGACAACATAGTGAATTCCAGGTCAGCCTGGACTAGCGTGAGACCCTACCTCTAAAAACAAAAAAAAAAAAAAAAAAAAAAAAAAAAAAAAAATTTAACTGAAGACAACTGGTAGGAAATTTTACTACAATAAAATTCTGTGTTTTGTGAAAAAAAAAAATCACACTGCTATGTATAGGATTGGATTGTGTTGGGTCACTGAACACACAATAGGGTGAATTTAAATGAGGTTTTCATTTTGCCTGTATCTGCCTAAGGAAATTCCCAGGAAATGTCCAGGAACTATTTTACCTTTTGATTTATCATTTAGTAAATGTTTCCTGACCATCACCCACTGCATACAGTCTTGGTGCTAGGTTCCTGAGAAGGGATGGTCTGTTCAAAGTGTCATGGTTTGAAAGTAAAATGGAGCCCATAAACTTATGTACTGGGGACTTGTGCTTGGTTGGAAACTGGTTGGCTTTGGGGACGTGATTGGATCCTGAGAGCTCTGATCGAAAGATTCATCTCTTGATGGAGATATAGTATCTTACATTTTGAGGTAGGTGAGAACACTAGGAGATGGTGTCTAATTAGAAGTAGGTCACTGTGGGTGTCTTGTCCTGGGCCCTTCCTGTATTCTTTTGCCTCTATCATATGTTCATGAAACCTTGAGGTTTTGCCTAAACATCAATCAACAGAATAAAGAAACATAGACTGGAACTCTTGAAATGTAATAAATCTTTGTCTCCTGGAGTCATTTATGTGGCATATTTTGTCACAGCAGCACAAAATCTAACACAAGATAGATAAATGAATAAATGATATAACATTTGTCATTGATAGAGATGGGTCCAAGGAAAAGAGAGTTAAAGAAGGAAGGAATTAGTTCTAGGAGAGGGAAGACATGGTCAGGAGGGTTCCAGAAAAGGGAACACTGGAGAATTGTGAAAAGTGAGTAGGGAATGTGATAGTCAGTCAGCACATTTCAAATAATCAGCCCTGCGTGGGCAGTGGTAATGAGTGACTTTCAAGAGACAGACTTTTCACCTAGAAATTCCTATTGCTGGAGATTCTAGCTCTACTGTTCCAAGGGTGAAGCCATGATTGCTAGGTGACTCTAAGACAGTCTACAGTCTATCTTAGTGCTGTCATTCTTGAATGTTAAATTCTGTGAGTAGATATCTTGTTTTATTCATCACTGTTTTCCATACCTTTCACCCTTCCTGCCACAAGTTAAATGATCAATAAATGTACACTGAGGAATGAGGTAAATGGTCCAAAATCACTGGAATGAAGAGATAATGCCTGTTCTGTTTCTAGGCAGTTACTTCTTTGGCTCTTAGATGAGGTTACTGCTGCCCCATCCGAGTTTGAAATGCTAGAATTGACTGTCACATGACAAATTAATGAATGAAGCTCTTGGTGGAAGTATGGTAGGCTATTTTAGATAAGAAAGGAGTCTTTTTCTGGCCCGGAAGCTTTTAATAAAGCTGAGGAGTGGTCTGTGAAAGTACTCTAAACTTTCTATATAAACACTGTTCATAAATCATGTTTTAGACATCATTTGTTCCCAACTTAATAATCTGCTGATATAACCACTGGAATAAAACCGTAGTTGTTGACCTCAGAGGTGAGGACAGAGAAGCAGAGCACATTTGGTACATGGTGACACTCACTCGAATTTCAGAGCCTGTGCTGAGCACATGCCCAACAGTGCTCATGTCATCATATCACTGGGCGAAACTGTGGTTCTAGAAGAGAGAGGTTTGCCCCAGTCAGGTAGCAGTGGGCGGGGGGGAGAGCTGGAATTTGACCTCAAGTCTGTATATTTTTAGTCACACATTATTATAATTATTACTCCCTACATTTCATCAAGTAATAATTTTGCATATTAGCTTTATTTTTCCACATCTTAGTAATCATGAAAATACATTTTAAAAATATTTTAGTTGTTTTATTTATTTGACAGAGAAAGCGGGAGAGAGAGAGAGAGAGAATGGGTGCGCCAGGGCCTCCAGCCACTGCAAATGAACTCCAGATGCATGCACCCCCCTTGTGCATCTGGCTTATGTGGGACCTGGGGAATTGAACCTGGGTCCTTTGGCTTTGCAGGCAAATACCTTAACCACTTATCCATCCCTCCAGCCCTGAAGTAGGCTTTTTTTTTTTCTTTTTTCTTTATTTATTTGAGAGGGAAAGAGGCAGAGAGAGACAGAGAGAGAGAGAGAATGGGTGCACCAGGGCTTCCAGCCACTACAAATGAACTCCAGATGCATGTACCCCTTTGTGCATCTGGCTTACATGGGTCCTGGAGAATCGAACCAAGGTTGTTTGGCTTAACTGCTAAGCCATCTCTCCAGGCCATGAAAATATAATTTATATGTGTGTGTTTGTGAGATACACTCACATCTTAAATTTCATTAGAATTTCAGTTCAAATTGGAAAGATATCCCAGAGGAAGCTGTGTATGTGTGTCATGTCTACATCATATCTGACTCCAAAGTCAATTAACCATCCTATAGATAACACCCTTGCTTGTTTCATGCTGAAAACCAAGGTGTTGCCCTTTTGGCAATTCTTATGAGATACTGAGAATCTTAGCAGGTTTCATGTATAAATTATATATATTTTATTTGATCAAATGTATAATTCTGTATAATTATAATTAATATACAACATCTTTTTACATGTGTACCTGTGTGCCGTGTGCATGTACATGAATGTGTGTCTTTATATGTGTGAAAGCCAGATGTCAGTCTCTTTATCAATCACTTTATCACCTTTTTATGTTTGTTTGTTTTTTGTTTTTTGTTTTGTCGGGGTAGGTTCTCACTCAGGCTGACCTGGAATTTACTATGTAGTCTCAGGGTGGCCTCGACTCGAACTCATGGTGATCCTCCCACCTCTGCCTCCCGTGCGCCACCATGCCCAGTTTCACCTTGGCTTCTTTCTTTCTTTCTTTCTTTCTTTCTTTCTTTCTTTCTTTCTTTCTTTCTTTCTTTCTTTTGTAATTTCTTTCTTTTTTTTAATTTTTCAAGGTAGGGTTTCACTCTGGTTCAGGCTGACCTGGAATTAACGCTGTAGTCTCAGGATGGCCTCAAACTCACGGTGATCCTCCTACCTCTGCTTCATGAGTGCACACCCAGCCAAGCTTGGTATTTTTTGAGACAGGGTCTCTCACTGAACCCGAGACTCAATAATTTGTCTAAGTGCAACTAGCCTGGGAATATAGGAACACCGCACCACATTCAGCATTTAGATGTGTCCTGGGGATCTGATTTCAGATCCTCATGTTGTGCAGCAAGCAGTCTACCACTAAGACATGGCTCATCTGGGGAGATGAGCCTCTACAAAACATCCTTCTACTTGTATATTCCAAGTTTAAACATAAACGTTGGTGGTGTAGTGGTTAGCATAGCTGCCTTCCAATTTTAAACCTTACATATAAAGGTATTCACGGTGAGGGCTAGAGAGATGGCTTAGTATTAAGGCACTTGTCTGTGAAGTCTAAGGACCCAGGTTCAATTCCCCATGTAAGCCAGATGCACAAATTGGCGCATGCATCTGCAGTTCATTTGCAGTGGCTAGAGGCCCTGGCACGCCTATTCTTTCTCTCTCTGTCTCTTTTTCTTTCTTTCTCTCTTTCAAATAAATTAATTAAATATTTTTAAAATAAACATTATTTTTAAAAAGTATTAAGTGTGGTCAGAAATCAAACTGTATGAACCCTATACATTTCACTGTTTACTGAGCAACAAAAATAACAGAATTTTTAAAAGTCACTTTTTGTAAAAGAACTTATAACTAACAAAAATAAAAGTAAACTGCAGTTCTTGGATAGCTAAACTTAGTTAATTTTTCATTGATGAGGTAACTTTGCATGAATATTTACTTGGAAAATTAATATGATTTCTTTAAAAAAATTGAGTTTCTTTTTGATCAACTAAATGTTCCAGATTTGATTTACCCCTTATTATCTGTGAGTGTTCATCAGTTTAACAACTGTTTGGTGTTCTCAAATGCAGTCTAGATATTTTATTAGCCATGCCTTCTCATGTAGAGCCTACTGTAACAGTCTGTATTAATCAGTTTCATGATGGGAGGATGAACATCTGAGCCAGGCACAGTTCAGGGGAGGAAGGATTTATTTCAAGCTTACAGATCCAGGTGACGTTCCATCTTTGGCAGAAGCAGCTGGTTCCCATTGATAAATCCAAGCAGAGAGAAACCACCAGCCAAAAAACACCAAAAAAGCAGCAAGTAGCAGGGACCCTGCCAGAGCTCATATCTCTCTGCATACCTGTAGGCTGGAATTCAGATCCATCCACAAACACACCTTTGGGCTGAACCCCAGGATCTGCCCACAGTGATATCTCCTCAGCCAGGTGGCTGGAGAACCAAGTTACAAGTTTAATTTAACATCTGGGTCTATGGAGGACATACATTCAAACTGTCATACAGTCCCAAGATGGCCTTCTCTGAGCTCCAAAGGGACACTCCTGATAGGTGAGTTTTAGTTTATCCATGATGATGCCCTCATGGCCTTGGATTTATACCTCATTTAGTTTATGATATAAAAATTTACCAATATTTAGATCAGTATACACTCAATTATTTTACTAAAAAAAATCTCCAAGTTAAAAATTAATGCTTGTTATGTCTACTATATTTTAGGCTTTTTAATGTCTAGGACCAATGTATTTTCCTCTATTGATACATGATAAGGCTTAGGGAAAATTTAATTTTCTTGATGTCAAAACTATTTGTTGATCTATGGTACAATAAAATGCACTATGCTTAGGATACTTTCTTGATGCTTTAATTATGCTTATAAATTGTTAGCTATCTTTAAATTTTATATGAAAGTATTATATTTATGAGACATGAATTTGTTAATGACAAGTGAGATAGATCAATTTTTAATCCATTGTTTTGATTTTTTAAAGATATTTCTAGAAATATCTTTTATGGAGCTTGAGGGATGGCTCAGCATTTAAGGAGCTTGCCTGCAAAGCCTAAGGACACAGGTTTGATTTCCCAGTACAAAGCTAGATGTACAAGGTCGTGCATGATTCTGGAGTTCATTTGGAGTCCTAAATGACCTGGCACACCTATTGTCTCTATATATGTATCTGCCTTTTTATGTCTTTCTCAAATAAATAAAAAATAAATAAATAAATAAATAAATGAAATATTAAGTAAAAAAGGAATACCCTTTATTAAAATCCTGTGGAATCATTGCTTTGCTATTCATTGTACTTGAAACCAAACATTTTGGTAATTCAAGCAGAGATCTAAGCAAGTTCTAAATCAAGTTATCCATCTGAGGTCTAGATCAATACCAGAAGCTATTTTAGTGAGCTAGTAAATTATACAACTGCATTTGAAGAATGAAGGAAGAATTATCTTCTATAGAGACACAACAGATTGCTTGAAGACAAATCTACCATATCTGAGCCCAGTATGACTTATTTTCTAGTATTTTCAGAAACTCTGTGCTTTGTGTTCCTGTCATAAACTATGCAGTAGTGATCAAGAAAGAAGCCTGAGGAAGATCCTTCTATAAATTTATTTCACAGATAATCTGCTTCATTCATATATTGTTTCCCTTTACTTTTACAAGCCATAGTCAGAATTGCAATTTGTAGTTTTATTTTTTAAGAAGAACTGCATGAATATTTTAAATGCAATTTGGTATACTACATTATTGATCATGAATTATTTATGTTAAAATTCTCTTTAATCATAAAGGCCTCGCAGAGTTCATGACAGGGGGAGTGGGTTGAATTTCTTCTTTGTATTTAATGTCATTAACTTGGGGGTCATGGCAGCAGTAAATTCTCAAAGAAAGGGCATTGACTTCTCTACATATTGTTTATGAAATATGATAAAGTTAATATATAGGTTTGGAACAAATCCATTGAGTTTAGAAATACCATATTCAATGTACTAGCAAATAAATATTAACTTGCCTTGAGAATAAAACATATTTGCAAGAGATGGTGAATAATGACCGACCTGTTTGTTTGCATTGAAAAGGAAAATCATAAAACAAATATCAGATGAAAATGCCTTGCACAATAAAGCCTTCCTTATTTATTAATAGACTATTATTTTAGAGTTCCCACCACTAGTTTATAAGGGCAGGGAACATTTTGTTTATTTAATCAAACTATTTTTCTCTCGTAAGGTATAATCTTGTATGTTCTGATTTTTTTTTTAGTTTATAAATTGGACATATATCAAGTCTTATGTATTTGTTAATATATTGATGTATTAATTTATTCATATATTTTAAAATTTTGAAACATAATTATTATTACTTTTCTGCTTAATATTTCAGGAACATTTCTTAAAACATTAATTATGCTTTAAGAATAAGACTTAATTTTTTATGTATTCTATTCATGTATGCCTTAACTTAGTAACCCCTTTATAAATTTTGATTCTTTTTTTATAATTTATTTTTTATTTATAATATTCTGATTTTACATTCATAGTGTTGACTCCATTATCCTCCTCCCTGTCCTCCCTCTTCCAAAGGGACCCTCATCAATGGGGAATGTGAGTCATGCATTGTGGGGGTAGTCAAGAGTTCTGGGGGATAGGCCAAGTCTCTGTGCATAATGTCCCAAGTTGTGGCTCTAACATTCTTTCCACCCCCTTTTCCACGAATTTCCCTGAGCCACATTGGGGTCATTTTAGTTCTACTTCAGTGATGAGGTGTTGAGAACCTCTGTGTCTCTGGATATCTGGCTTAGTAGGAGTTGGATGTTCTCTGTGTTTATCTCCTTCAGCCTATTTCTGGTGTCGTGATCACCAAGAACGCTGTATTCTTGTCCTCACCACCCCCGCCCCTGCATTACTCTAGGGCTTCAGCTGGGGCTCTGGTGAGGTGTGATTGGCTGATCCTCCCTTCAGGTTCATTGTCCATCTGAAAAAGATAAGCAAATTCTCCAATGGAGAGAGAAGTTAGTACTAGATAGATGGGATGGCCATAGATATTTTGGAGGGAATTTTATATGCATCGGCCCTCTTCTAGCCCACATTTGGTGGTATCTTGATTTTGGAGACTGAGTTCATTTTTTGTACATGGTTTTGACTTATTTCCCAGTTCCAGCAATGAGTTGCATTCCATTGAGTGGATCTATTAGACAAATCAAGAGCAGTTGGTTACCCACCATGGCTGTGTGCCACTACTGCACTTGTTTGAACATTACGTCAGGTTGTTTCCTGCTGGGTGTCTTAGACTGCAAGTTGTTTGGACAGATGTCAGCCATTATCCCCCAGTTGCTGTAGCACCCTCTGGCACTAGACTAACTAACTGTCTGGGGACAGACCCTCTTCCAGATTCTGGCCAGGTCTCTCCATGTTTGGTCTCACATGCGTATACTGTCTTCGACAGTAGGGTCTTACCATTAACCTTGGTGGATCATCAAGAACTCTGACAGAAATCTGTCTTTTTTGGGAAACCTTGTAGGTGTCTCGGATCAACAGCTCATTGTAGAAGTTAACCCCATGCTGGCAGTGGGAGTTATAATTCAGTGCCTAGGAATGTGAGGGAAGAAAAAGATAATATAAAAAAGAAAGTGAGTATAGAGAAGAGAGGGAGAGAGAGAGAAAGGGAGGGAGAGAAAAGAGAGAGAGAAGCAGGAAAATATTAAGGTTGGTCTTCATGATGTTCTCTCCAGTTTCCTTCTTAATACAGAAAATTTCTGTGTTTTTTTTTTATAGAGAGATAGAATATAAACCCTCACTTGTCAAAAGTGGTCTATATATAGTGACTTCTTTCCAAAGGCCACAGCATGGAAACAGGCAGGAAGCTTACTTCACAGGGGCCTATCAAGCACCACCACAGCCAGCTATCAGCCACAGTGGGTCAGGTTTGCATCTGCGTTGCTGGATGTTGTGTGATAGAAATGGACACTTCTCCTTGGTCCTTCCAATAACGTATAATCCTAGTCTAATCATACAGCATCAGACAAATCCCAACTAAAGACCTGACCATTGCTTCTCAAAAGATCTTCAACAACAAGGAAAGTCTGACAAATAACCTCCAGAGAGGACCCTGGGGAGACATGACAACTAAATGCAATGTGTCACCTGGATGGGATCCTGGAGCAGAAATGATCTGAAGTGAAAGCTAAGGAAATGTGAAATGCATGACGTTCAGTTAATGTACTGACATCCATTCATTACTTCTGACAAACCCGCCATATAATTATAAGATGTTAGTAAATGAAAATGTGCTAGAGACATAGCTCAGTGGTAAAGGTATTTACTTACAAACCCTAAAGGCCAAGGTTAGATTCCCCAGTACCCACGTAAAGCCAGGTGCACAAAATGGTGTGGCACACATCTCTCGCTCTCTCTCTTTCTCTCTCTCTCTCTCTGTGTGCGTGTGTGTGTATGTGTGTATGTCCCTTTTCCTCTCTGTCTCAAATAAATAAATAAATAAAAATAGTTACAGTACACCACTGAGGATCATCCCCAACGGAATGGGGCCAGGGACGAGCGGAATGATATATCCATATGAAACATCTTGTTAATAATAATAATAAAGAGCTGGGCATGGTGGCGCATTTCTTTAATTCTAGCACTTGGGAGGCAGAACCATGAGTTTGAGGCCAACCTGAAATTATATAGTGAATTCCAGGTCAGCCTGGACTAGAGCAAGACCCTACCTCGAAAAAAATGAAAAAACAAACAAATAATAATAATAATAATAAATATAAAAAATAGGTACAGTAAAAAAACTGGGTGTGGAGAATATTGAAATTAGTAGTACTACCTGTATTATTTTTTATAAATCTGAAACTAATCTAAAATAAACATTTTATACAAAAAAATGAGAAAGTTGTACCCATAAAACCTGCATCCTAACTGTTACATACCTAGAATAATCATACTTGTATAGGGTTTATTTGGCTTTTTCTCATTTTAGAGACATGTCTGTCTAGTTCTAGCTGCCTAGAATTAATATTCTGCACAGTGAACCAGCGTTGTCTTTAGTTAGTGATGCTGTCATTTCTGAACCCTAGATTATTGAGATTTGTGTTTCTAAACCAAGAGGTCAAAATCTTAGGGCTCAGCTATATTTATGGAGTGATCTTAGATATTAGCTCTTTTATCACACATTAAAAAAATGAGGTCATGTGTACATTGTAATGCAAGATTTTACATATATATATATATATTTACTTATTTATTTGGATGTACAGACAGAGAGAGAGAGAATGTGTGGGCACACCAGGCCCTCTAGCCACTGCAAACAAACTCAAGACACATGCCTACCCTGTGCATCTGGTTTTATGTGGGTACTGGGGACTCAAACCCAGGTTATTAGGCTTTGCAGGCAAGCACCTTAACCACTGAGAAATCTCTCCAAGCCAAGATTTTCTTTTTACTAAATGCATTGTGTAACATAGCAGGTCTGAAGAAACATTATGATTCATTTCCATAGGCATTTAGCTAGCCTTTATAAACATCTGTTCCATAATGCCAATTGGACTAAATGATGATGACACATTCCTGGCTTAAAGTGCTCACCTAGCTTAGAAAATAGACATGTTGGGCTGGAGAGATGGCTTAGCGGGTAAGCCATTTGCTTGCAAAGCCAAAAGGATCCCAGTTCGATTCTCCAGGACCCACGTAAGCCAGATGCACAAGGAGGCCCATTCATTTGGAGTTCGTTTGCAGTGGCTGGAGGCCCTGGCATGCCCATTATCTCTCTCTCTCTCTCTCTGCCATTTTCTCTCTCTCAAATAAATAAAATATACTTTAAAAATTATTTTTTAAAATAGGCATGTTGTAGAGCTCACCACCTCTCATGCCTTATCTGTTCATTCTTTACTTCAATAAATGTTTGGAGAGCTGGTTCGCTGCATGATTGGTTGTGGTCTAGTCACATGGGATATGTCAGTGTACTACACAGACCAGTACCACACCACCCATCAGAAGTTTACACTGTCTAGAAATGACAAAGTGGATTCTTATCTTCAGTTAAATCCAAATTTCTGTACCGCACATTATATTTTTTTAATTTTTTCATATAAAGCTGCTCTCACATTTGAAGACAATACCTGTGTGCTGACTCTTGTCCTCACTCTAGTCTCAGCAAATGCCCTGTTTTAGATGGCAGTGTAGTTCCTACAAGTCAGGATGGTGAGGTTCTGCTTTGCAGTAGTCATAGTAATCTCTGCATGTGCCATTTGAGCACACTGATTCGCAGGTGCCTTCTCTGTAAAATGACAGTGTTTTCACTTTACATGATTACTGTGAAGACCAGAGATCATTTGTATAAAGTTACCAGCTATCGAAAGACTACAAAAAAAAAAACAGGCTTTCAAAATGTAGTGTCTCAGTATAAATTAACCAATCCACCTTTATTATGTTTTTTTTTAACTGAGTCCCTCCTCCTGCAACTGTGCTGTCGGTTTTTAGACCTTGCTGCCAACTGACATTTGCTTCTTGCAGTGTCGTTTTGGTATATGCTCACAGTCCCTTATGTGAAATCTGTAAGGTAGACTCTTGTCTTAGACTATCAACGTTTAGAAAATAATATACCCCCCCATGTACACACACACACACTCTCATCACCTGTGCACTCCTCAGTATGCACCTCTTACCCCAGGAGGGTCCCCGAGTATAGCAATGCTGTGGAATGTGTGGATACTCACACGTAGCAGGATAAACACAGACCTCCCCAGCCCTCACCAACTCTGATGGAATTTGGCCACCAAAAGTGTTAAAGGAACTATGAGTAAGGCATAATCTTACCCGATCATCTGTTGCAAATATACTACCCTTTGAAGGTCATATGGAATGCTAAATCTGTTTATAACAGATATATGAGTATGTAAATAGACTTTAAAATCCTCTTTTAAAACAGAGAGATGTTTCCCTTCTTAGATCTCTGACTATATCCTGCAAAGTGAGGTTTCCATTTCATTTCATTCATTTAAAAGCCATGTTCTTAAAGATAATTATCAAACACTTGGATAAGACTACTATTAGTTTTAAATTAGTTTTATTTTAAATATTACCCTTTTATGCCATATGGTAAACACCCAAGAAGCATTTTACTTAATTTATTCTATTCTAATTTATGATGATATGTTGTCTTTTCTTTCATATTAATTTAATTTTGGTTATTAAAATCATGTTGTATGTTAATGCTATTAACTGTTCAGTATTTTATAAATTGTATTTATCAAAATCTTGAGGAACATGTTGCTTTATAAAAAGAATATAATTTTTAACCAGTAGAGGGAGTCAGCTACAACTAAATGCAGTTTAGTACAAAACAAGAGTAAATACAGACTTAAAGTGTGGATTTTAAAATGTACAGGCACATGATTTTTAAATACTTATAGATGTAACACAAATACAACATAACTTTATGTGTTTTCATTGTGAACAGACCACAAATTTCTTCCTTTGAATTCTTGTGTTCATCTACCAGGAATGTTGTTTTAATTTCCTTTTAGTATGAAAAAATAATATAAACTAAACTTTAAATATATACTACCTACAAAAATATTTCTCTGGGCTGGAGAGATAGCTCAGCAGTTAAAGGTGCTTTCTTGCAAAGTCTGCTGGGCTGAGTTTGAATCCCCACTACCCACATAAAGCCAGATGCAGAGAGCAGTGCTTGCAACTGGAATTCATTTGCAGCAGCCAGAAGCCTTGGTGCATCTTCGCTCTCTCTCTCCTAAATAAATAAATAAAATATTAAAGACAAATTCTCTGAATCTGCGCTCCATCTTCTGTTCCTATGACATGACAACCCTCCTTGGGGTTAGCCTGTCTGATTTTATTTTCCAGTGGTGGGAAGCATATCTCAGTTTGGTTAGCAGATCTCCTGATCAGGAAGTCTAGAAACACATCCCTGATTCCTGGGCAAAAATCTATCCACCCCATAGGCTTGTCCAAAGTCAAACATGTCATGTGCCCACCATCTCCACCTCTGCCCTCTGTGCTGAGTGACCCCACTCACCCAACCAGAAGCTGCTCTTCTTCCTGACAAGCTCTTTTGTAGATACTACTGCTTGTTAGTTATGAGAAGAAAAACAAGACAGAAGATTGTATAGTGATTGCATGGCCGGTTTAATTTCCAGATGATTGGTCATCGTGGGATGCTCTGGATTATCTCTGTTTGAGGCCTGAACTAAGAAAACAAGCATTGCAAGTTCAACTTTCCTTAGAGAAAACTGAGCTGATATAACTCTATAACTGTAAACTTTTAGCATCACCTTCAGTTGACAGCCATACACGCCTTTCATTAGACACCTAAAATCTGAACAAATAAAATTTTAAATTGGTACCAGATTTTTACTTTCTTTGTAAAACAAATACTTGTAATTACTTGCCACCTATGCTGTGCATGTCCTGTGCCCTGGACACGCTGCTTCTGCTGAGGCCATAGGGGATTCCACACCCCTAGTTCACCTCTAACATTCATAAGGCAGGTGCAGGGAATTCAGAAAAGTTGTCATTTTAGACTATTAATGGCATTATTAGAATATGAGCTATAATGAAAGTACCCATTTCTTCTCTATATTTTGTTACCCTGTAGTATAGCAGTATTATATAACATGGTAATACTAAAGAAGGCTCATTTTCCAAAAAAATTGGGGATCTTTGATATACACTCTTAGGGACCATCACAAAAATTTCGGCAATGTATTTAATTATGGGTTCATTCACTAGGTTCCAATTTTGTATAAAGGACTATGAAGAGAGAAGGCTGAAGAAGTGGGTTGCCATTCTTTCTTCCCCACTTGCACAACCGAGGGAGGATGAGTGTACTCAGAATGGGCCACGTCATTATTGGTCTGTAAACTGGGTAAGCAAGTTTTTGGAGTCTTACTTTTCAATCAGGTATTGCCCAGGCAGGGAAATTGCAAAGCCTGCCACTACTACTCAAAGAAGGAAGATTGTTTAAAGTTTTCAATCAAATTTTGGAGACTGGGAGCATATAAGGTTTTACTCACATTGCTTATGTAGATCTTTAAGAGAAATGAGACAAAGAGTGATTGAAAAAAAATGAAGAGAGTTTATTTGGCAGATCAGATTTGCAACTCAGGAGACATAAATTTCAGGCAGCTGCAATGTGTTCTGGGGTCTGACAGGTTTAAAAAAAAAAAAGAAAAGAAAGCCCACCCATACTCCTCAAGAATGCACATGGTTAATCCCAGCACTCGGAGGCAGAGGTAGGAGGATCGCCATGAGTTCCAGACTACCCTGAGACTACATAGTGAATTCCAGGTCAGCCTGAACTAGAGAAAAAAAAAAAAAAGAATGATAGGATACTGGCCCTTGAGGAAGAGTTTGGTCAGCTTATAGAGTACAACATGTTTAAAGCATTCTTGGAAGGGACATAGGAAAGTGTGGTAGTTTGAATAGATGCCCCCCAACATATTCAGTGTTTTATTATAGTTTGCATCTACAGGCCAACTGGCTGGAAGCAGTGTCACTGGGCTGATCTTAAGGTGTGGTGGTGGGTTTGAGATTTGAATCTAAAGATATGCAAAGTGTGCCCAGCTTGAGTTCCTGAAGTGTGCTGTGCTGTGTGGCTTTTGGCTTTTCTCTCTGTGTTTGGTCCTGTAAGAGCAGGCCAGCTTCTTCTGCCACTATTGGAACTTCCCCTGGATCTATAAGCTTCAGTAAATCCCTTCCTCTGTAACTGTGCCTGGTCTGGAAGTTCATCTCAGAGAACCTGAAGCTGTCTGCTACAGAAAGGAAAAGAGGAAACATTCTTGGAAAAGGAAGAGTGGTGGGTGGAAGACCCTAGTGGCTCTCTGTAGATTGGAGTGCTTGCTCCAATGAAAGGGGTGAGCTTAAGTAGGTAAGCTATGGGAGGGAGCAAATTACACTGGGTCAAAAGTTTACTTGAAGAAAATATTGCTGAAGCTTGGTCCCTTGTGTCCTCTTGGCCTTTTATTTTTGGGACACTTCAATATGCCTTTATCTGTTTGATTCTATAATATCTATGTATTATTTATCAATCATCTATTTACCTGTCTGTCATCTATCTATCTACTATCCATCCATCCATCTACCTACCTACCTGTCATCATCTCTATCTCTTTCTCTGTCTCTATCTATCTTGACAGGGTGTCACTGTAGCCCAGCTTGGCCTGACACTTACTATGTAGTCCACACCGGCCTCTGTCTTATAGTGATTCTCCTCCCTCCTCCTCCTGAGAGCTAAGAGTATAGTCAAGGGTCACTGTGCCCTGTTTATGTACATGCCATTTTTGAACCTGCCAAAAGAAGGGTGTAAGTTGGCAGTATTAATTGTTTTCTATATCTCACAGTTTCACAGTCTGTGAAACTCTCAGCAGAGCAAATGTAGCTTAGAAACTGTGGCTTGGTTAAAAGCTCTAAGGTTAAACATCTCCAAAACCATGTAGACACTGGGGGCTGAGTAGAAGGCTGTAGCGTGAACATACTTGGACAGCTTTATGCATGGAGATAGAGCCAACCCACAAGTTGAAAAATGTTTCAATTTCTTTTCCTTTGTCTCCTACTAAATTTTTTTAAACAAGTCTTAAATGGATATGGTTTATTGGTTTTAAACCCAACATAGTAAGCATTTCACAGTTTAAAGTATTGACTTTTAGCTCAGCCAGTGAACTTTATGAAATGATACTGTTTTTAATTTTTCTTTTGTAGCTATTGTCTGAAAAAGTCCCCATAAAATCAACTTGAAATCCACTTGCTTTCTCCTTTTTATTCAGTTTACCACTCCAGCCTGTGGGATGGTGCCACCCACATTCAGGGTTGGTATTCCTTCCACATTTAAATCTCTCTGCAACTGCCTTCACAGACATGTCCAGAGGTATGCTTCCTAGATAATTATAAGTCAAGAACATACTCAAGGTTAACCATTACAACATCATCCTAGGCTCTTCTGCCCCTTTCCTATCCAGCAGCTACCTGTCCTGGTGTTCCTCTGTCACGCCTTTTTCTCTGCACTGTCTTGTTCTTTTTTAATTTATTTTTTTATTGAAAACTTCCTTAATTGTAGACAATATCCCATGGTACTTCCCTCCCTCCCCCCATTGTTCCTTTTGAAACTCCACTCTCCATCACTGTCTTTTTCCCCACCACTGGCTCACCCTGCTCAGCTCATCGTCACCAGGGAATTATTGCCTGGAAGGTCTCCCAGCAGCTATCCCTGTCCTTCGGCCTCCTATCACTCTTCCACCATGGTGTCACAAGTACTACTGTACTGCTTCTCTATCTCAAAATCCTCCAGAAGGTCATAACTTCCGGTAGAAAGTTCTTATTCCTGAGCAAAACTTTCAGAACTCGCCAGGTGTGGTGGCACATGCCTTTAATCCCAGCACTCAGGAGGCAGAGGTAGGAGGATCACCATGAGTTTGAGGCCACCCTGAGACTACATAGTGAATTCCAGATCAGCCTGAGCTAGAGTGAACCCCTACCTCAAAAAAAAAAAAAAAACCTTTCAGAACTCACTCTTCTTTCCCCTCAGTTCCACTCTTCCCCTCTGTATCTGCATATGCATATGTGTGTATATGCATATATGCCAACACATATGTACTTGCACACATATACTGTTTCTGTCAGTTTTGAGTTGCTGCAAAAACAACCAACCCAAAGCAGTTTGTGGGGGAAAGGGTTTATTTGGCTTACAAACTCGAGGGGAAGCTCCATGATGACAGGGGGAAATGATGACATGAGCAGAGTGTGGACATCACCTCCTGGCCAACATCAGGTGGACAACAGCAGCGGGAGACTGTGTCAAACACTGGCAAGGAGAAGCTGGCTCTACCTCCCATAAGCCCACCCCACAACAATATATCACCTCCAGGAGGCGCCAATTACCAAATTGGCACCAGCTGGGGACCTAACATTCAGAACACATAAGCATATGGGGAACACCTGAATTAAACCAACACATATGCATTTCCAGAAAGCTTATGCCTCACTTAATTCCATTCATACTCAAGCAGTGCCAGAACTTTACAAGGTGTCCTGTCTTTATTCATGCCTGGAAATGTCCCATTCACCTCCCTTTCTTCCCTTTTTTTCTCTTCATTATACCTCAAACTAGCAGTTTTTTGCTCCCTTCCTATAGAGTTGCCTATTCTACTTGGAGGTGGTAATGCTGCAGCACCATTAAATATCTACTCTCTAAAAGTTCCATGAAAGTAGCACTTATTCTATCAAGCACCCATTTCATATATATGTATATGTATGTATGTATGTATGTATGTATGTATGTATGTATGTATGTATGTATGTATGTCAGCAAATATTCTCACATACACATTTGCCTCATGGTATCTCTTTAAAAATAATGGAAGCTGTTGTAGTTACCTTCATGTTGCTGAAACAAAACACCTGATCAAAAGCAGCTGGTGGGAGGAAAAGGCTGATTGTAACTTTCAGCCTCCAGGGAAAGCTTCCTGATGGCAGGGGAAAGCATGGCACTAGCAGAGGTTGGACATCACTTCTGCCACAGCAGGTGGAAAATAGCAGAAAGAGAATGAGCTGAGCTCTGACTCATAATACCACAGAACCTCCAAGAATTATCTAAAATAAATTTTCACAAATTACTGTTGCATTGTGCTCTTTCGTGAATTCTGTTAAGTTTTATTGATCACAGAAGAGGCTCTTATCTTTTCCTAGTGCTTCTCTTGTTAAACAGAATGACTCATTAATGCATACAGGAAAGAAATTTAATTTTTCTGCCACAAACTCTGTCCGTAACTTTTCAATAAGCCTTTAATGAGTATTGCACTGTCTCATTTTTTGCTTTGTTACGATGACTTTTAATTGAGCTTTTCTAATATACAACTTTTATATTGGCCACTTTGTTATCACTCATTTCCTAGTAATTTGGATATGTATCTTCTACATACCCAATAAAATGTGACTTCTTTGAGCTTATGAAATGCACAAAGCAAGCCATATGCATAAGCTCTTTTAGAGAACTTTTGCTGTTGTTACAAATAAACATCAAAAACTGCTTTCCTGAAAGCAGAACTCTAGATATTTAAACCATGGTTGGAAACTGTCATGATGAGAAAAGAAATGAATTTTGCATAAGGATGGTAATTTGGGGGAGGAAAATGTAATGCTAGAGCATTATTAAATGAAAGCATCATTGTATCACAGTGCATGGAATCATTTGGTCTTTGGCTGGAAGATCATGTGATATTCATTCCCCCTGTAGATATATTAAAGTTGTCTGGAATATCATGAGTGCAAAAAAGTCAGTATTTAAAACTTAGCTCATCTGAGTATATAGACACACATTAATAGGTAGAAATGCTAGAAGTAATACTCTTTTTAAAACATTTGTCTTTTCTTCTTTTATTAAATGAATCTTTTTAGAAATCTAAAGTAAATCAGTGATAAAGTCATCTGGGTATGTGTCTCCATATCCATACAAATTCTCCCAGCTTTCTATACAGGCTTGAATAAATCACACTCACACATTGACCCACTCACATATTACTAGCACACTAACATGCATTCTTGTTCACACACTTGTTTACACACTTAAAAACTTCTTACTTTCACACCAACATTTAAAACATTTGCATACTCATGATACAATCACATATTCACTCACAAGCATGCTTGCACATTTACACATACTCATTCACATGATCACATTTACACACTTTTGAACATCCAATATTTACACATAGGAACATATTTACAAACTTGCACACTTAATTTTTGCTCACTCATACACACAGTAGTACACTCACACTTGCACAAAACACATTATTGCACACTTGCACACTCATCCTTACAAACTCAATACAACTTTACATACTTGGTCACAGTTGCACACTTGTTTGAACACACCCATGTCAACACATTTTCACACACTTGCTCATATATTTACACATGTGCTCATACTTAGTCAATTGCACAGTTATAGGGTTGCACACTTACACACTTATGTGCACTCAACTTTTACAAACACCTTCAAAAGCACATACATACATACATACATACATACATACATACATACATACTCAGGCTTACACAAACATCAAATGGATACACACAAAAATTTTGCATTTTCATTACATACATGCACAAATTTATGTACACACTGTCACGCTCACTTAGTTGCACTTGATCACATTCACAACTTTTAGCATTTGAAGATTCACACTTATACTTATTACTCACAAAGACACACTTACACTCTTACACTTTTACACTTTTATACTAATGTGCATACCCATGATTAGACATATTCATGCACAGTTATAATTATTGCATACTCATTTTCACACTCAATCACACACTCAATTAACCAGATTGGCATACCTGTACAATTTTGCACAGTTACCACAGTTATACAATTATTTGCACACCTAAACACTTACAAATGTTTCTTGCACACTTTACATGCTCACTTGCAGACCCAAGGTTGCACCCATGAATGCACTCACATGTTCTTGTACATGTGTGCTGTTTACTCATATGTTAACAGCCTTGCAATGTACTTTCATACTCACATATTTTGAAATTCACATGCTGTAGCAGACAGCTTCAGGCTTGCTAAGATGAATTTCCAGACCAGGCACAGTTGTGGAGGAAGGGATTTATCAAAGCTTACAAATCCAGGGGAAGTTCCATAATGGCAGAAGAAGCTGGCCTGCTCTTACAGGACCAGGCAAGAGAGAGAGAAAAACCAAAAGCCAAAAGCCACACAGCAAAGCACTCTTCAGGAACTCCAGCTAAGCACACTTTACATATCTTTAGATTGAAATCTCAAACCCACCACCACACCTTAAGATCTGCCCAGTGACACTGCCTCCAGCCAGGTGGCTGCAGATGCAAACTAAAAATAATAAAACACTGAATATATTGGGGGACATCTATTCAAACTACCACACATGCTCTTACACATGATAACAGTCACACACTCATTTTCACATTCCCATTTTGACACACTTGCACACTTAAAAACTCACATATTCATATGCACATTTGTTCAAACTTGCACAATAAATTGCAGTCACCAGGTTGCACACTTACATACACTTATACATTCACTCTTACATTCACATACACATTTACACACTCATGGATTTGCACACATACACTTTGCACACATGAGTAGACATTCTCACAAGCACATACATGCTCATGCTTGCACAGCCATTATCAAACGGGTACACATACAATTTTGCATATTCATTGTACACATTTATGTACACACTTTTGCACTTGCATGCTATTCGCTTGCATACCATAATGATAACAGATTCACACACATTTTAGCACTTGCACATTTACATACTAACACACTTGCATGCTCACACACTTACACATATACACACTTGGAAACACTTGAACACTATTTCACATAGCACATTTAATTTCTCACACACATCCATGCACATATTTACATACACTCTTACACAAACACAATCACATTTACAATTTCACTGTGGTACAGAAATAATTGTGTGCTTTATAAAACCCATGTTCCCCTCCAAGAAATGCATTTCATAAGCCCCTGAATTAGAACATTCAGTCATTCATTCAGGAAGCATGTTTTTAATATCCTCTAAATTCTCCTAGGTACCTGCAGTCCAACATCCTTTTAGGATCTATTAATCATAATACCATCATTTTTTCCTTCATAGGTAAATTTTATCTTTTTCTAACTTATTTTCACCTTGACTTCTGACCTATACAGCTATAAGGAATAAACAATGTATAGAATTTATTCTTTTTTTGTTTTGTTTTGTTTTGTTTTGTTGGTTTTTTGAGGTAGAGTCTCACTCTACTCCAGGCTGACCTGGAACTCACTATGTAGTCTCAGGCAGGCCTCGAACTCACAGTGATCCTCCTGTCTCTGCCTCCCAAGTGCTGGGATTAAAGGCATGCCCCACC
This sequence comes from Orientallactaga sibirica, assembly GCA_036365145.1. Lineage (NCBI taxonomy): Eukaryota > Metazoa > Chordata > Mammalia > Rodentia > Dipodidae > Orientallactaga > Orientallactaga sibirica. The sequence continues at coordinate 36,327,769 of JAEOAD010000012.1, read as the reverse complement.
ACACCCAGCTAGAATTTCTTCTTTGTAATAGTTCTTTATAATGTTTAGATTAGTGTTTTACTTTTGCAACATACTGATAAGAAAACAAAATTTAAACAGCATGTAAAGTTATTTTCTGTAGCTGCAAAGATGAATAATCTGACCTGTATTTCTGTATCTACTGGGTTGAGATCCAGTGGCTGGGACACACAAATGTGTCCACTGACAGCAGCAGTTGTGATTTTTCTTGTCCCAATGGTTTCAAGATGATAAATTTATCATTAGTTCCTCCCAGATTTATAGCTACACTATGTTTGGTTCTCCCCTCGTGACTGAGCTCTTCCCATTTACTTCAAGCTTCCTCGTCACTGCCCCATGCAGTGTCTCTGGAACGGATGTCCCCTCATCCCTCTGTAGTTTCCTTTCAGTCCTGGAATTCCAAGTCTACTTCTCCTTAGTGTGGGACATGGTCTTCCATAGTCTCCTTGCTGCCTAACTCATCCATTCCCATCACTATGTTGCCCCCATCTTTTTGCTTCTATATATATATCCAGCCAGTACTACCTCTGTGTTATTGTCACCTACTTAAAGTTACTTTGTATATATAAGTGACATTGCACAAAAGACACTAACTTGTACTTCCATTCCATTCTATTGTGTTAGAAACCTACTCTCCCAAAATCACTTCAGGGTAAAGAGCATCATGCCCATTTGCACACACCTAGAAATCTATCCAGTGCTCAAAACATTTGCTATTGGTTAGCAGCAGCACACAGCAAGGGCCTTGGGCATGATAACCTCTTCTATGCCAGCAAGAAGAACCTTCAGATTTATGCCCATGGATCAATCCTGTTAGCTTGGGAAATGGACTGGGGCCAAGAGCAGGACTAGAGCCAATGGCAGACATGGCAGTAGACTCCCCTCCTCACATGTAGCCACAAGCCTGCCAACCTCCAGCTACCCAGTCCATTTCTAGAACAGGTGTTCTGTGTCCTGAATCCTGTCGCTGAGAGCAGGGGAGGAGAATTTGCCACCTGGTAAGAATTTGTTAAAACAGATGCTGTAAAGAAAATGCTTAGGTTGCATGCTGTGTCAGCATTTGCAGAGTTTTTGGAGCCAAACATCTTCCCCCAGGAGCAAAGATCTTCTACACACATACCTGTGCCCTTCTCTACACAGAGCAGGGCTCAGTGATATGAGAAATTAATTCTCTTATACTGCTTACTTCTGTTGTTGAATCTCACCCATTTCACCTCGAGGGGCTGGCAGCCTGAGGTCTTTGGGGATTCTGTAGCACAGTCATTCATTCAGATGAGGAATAAGAAGCTTCCCTTCCTTAGTCTAAGACTTGCCTTTCTATGATGGAGGTAATACAGCAGCAGCCCAAACATCAATAAGAGTCCCAGGATTCAGAGAGGGGTTAGCCCTGAGTAAAGATGGGAAAGCAGGTCTTGACTGCCTTGAGCCATACATCATCCTGAAGCCAGCTCTGTCCTCAGCCACAGGTGCCTAGTCACTGGGGTGCCACTGTGATCCATGCTTTGGTCTCCGTCTGAGATATGCAAGCTACTCAGTAGTAGTTGTGACTTATAAAACCAGGATGACACTTGACTGTTTTTCTGTGAATATGGAAGAACACAAACCATACCAGTAGTTAGCAACACCTCCTGCTGTAGATTCAATGTCCTGCTGAATGCTTTATCTGCAATTTAATAGGACATTGCCAATAGATGTTTTCCACTGTCTTTCAGTGCAAGGAAGTGGTCCTAGCTGATGATTCAATAACATTATAGACATTGAGCATTTACTATGTGCCCACACTGTGACCATCTGTCAGGATCTTGTCAAAATAGATTCAAACCCTGGTTTTCATAACCATAAAACTAGAGCACCTTGGAAGAGATGTAATTAGTAGGTGGAAACTCTGTTGTATTTTTTTAGGGTTTTGTTTGTTTGTTTGTTTGTTTGTTTAGTCTAAAAGTAATTCAAAGAAGGAGTTTTATTTTTTTTTAATTTTAAAACAACGAAACTGGTAACACCTGTTATTTGCTACTTCCTGTGGATAAAAGCCATCTGCAGTCACAGTGGGTCCATGGAAGAGACACTCCCAACCCCATCACAGTGGAACTCTCCTGCAGCCCTTTACTCCTAAGACACCATGCCTAGAGTGCCACCCTCATCAGATGTGGTGAATCTATGTAGAAACTATGGCACTCTTTCCCCAGCAGATGGCAGTGAAATGTCTTGAGCAAGGGCTGTTTTTCTCTAATGCTCGCAGTGGTGCTATCTGAGCTGGAAGTGGTCCTCAGGGTAGTAAGAGATCTGGAGACAAAGCAATATCATTAAGGAGAGTTGAGGAGAAGCGATGTCGGATAGTAAGCCCTTATGATATCTCTAAAGATGCTGAATTGGACTGCAACAAACACATCATCCACTAAATCTGTCATCAGTTCAAAGCATTTGATCTTCCTAAGCATAGTCTTTAATTTGTTGCACATGCATGACATATTTATGAATCATGCCCCCCCCCAGGAAACAATGCCAGATACAGTCTATAGAAGAGTGAGGATCAATGCAAACAAAGCAAAACTTTTGTCCTTGTGGGACTTTTATGGGATCCATGGTCCCCTGGAAAGTTTCATATGATGTGAAGATATATGAATTTATGTACATTTTACTAACATTTGCCAAATTCTCAGATGAGTTTAGGACTGTAAAATCTACCCTGGTAAGAAAGCACATTGTCCAAGGAGGTGTAGAACCAATCTGAGGAAGGAGGGCATGGCAGTCAAGCCCTTATGAGATCCAGACAAGTAAGGGCTGGGGTAACCTGGGAAATAGCGTGGCCCTGCTCTTTCCGCACTGGAAGCTCCCATGCAAGAGTAGAGGCTCCAGGGAGGTGAATTTGTAATATTTTGAGAAGCCATGAGTCTAAAATTTAAAGGCATTATAGAATGCTCTGAAGTATGCAGCTAATTCACATTATTTCTAAAGAACTCTCAGGCAAAACTATTGTACTTATAGGTCGCATGTAGTCCTTGAGCGATCTGAAGATACAAAATTGTCAATGCTGAGGGCTGGAGAGATGGCTTAATGGTTAAGGCTCCTGCCTGCTAAGCCTAAGAACCCAGTTCCAATCTCCAGGTCCCACGTTTAGCCAGATGCAAAGTGACGCAAGGGCGCAATGCTGCACTTCCCCACAAGGGGGCGCACACATCTGGATTTCATTCGCAGCAGCTGAGAGGCTGCTGGGCCCATCCATTCTTCTATCTGTCTTCCTCTCCCTCTCTGTCTGTCTCTGTCTGTGTCTCTCTCCAAAAATAAAAAAAATTAAAAAATTAAAAGTGTCACTGCCAAGTTCAAGAACTGCCTTTCTTGGCACAGGGGACATGCCATGTTAAGTAATTCTACTACTACTGCCACTAAACTGATGCTGCTGCTAGTTATGTTGCCATACCACCATGCATCATAATGATGCTAAGCACTCTAGCACCTCCTCTATACAAAGGGTCATTGTAAATATTCATAGTAATTCTTTGACCTCACCAGTTCTGTGAGGTTGGTCACTCATGGCTTTGCAGACACTATCGCAGCATTTTATTGCAGGCTGACTACTGTTCTCAGTAGGGGCTTCTAGGTTTAAGTCTTGAGTCATGATCTTAATAACAATCGTATGAATAACTAGAGAAACTGGGGCACCATCGGGTTTAATATCAGGCGTTAGCTCATCCCCCCCTAAATCGTAGCCCATGCCATCTGATTCCAGAGCCTCTACACTCAGTATGCTATCCCGACAACCTCAGAGGTTGCTGATTGTTTCCTCTTCAACTAATTCTCAACTGTGGCATTTAACAGTCCTGCCACACCCCCTCCAAACTGACATGGCACTGTGGCACTTCTGACTGAATGTGGTCTGCCCAGGCTCTTCTGTGAAATTACCTCGCATTCTTATGCATCAGCAGAGCGCTTTATTCAATCTCTCTTATTTTTTAATCTCCTGTGAAGCCAGCAGATCATAAATCCTTTGCTAGATGAGATTTCCAAATAATGTTGATAGATGGCTTTGTCTTTTGTCTCCTGATAAGTTTGGCCCTGACTGTCATCACAACAATCAAAAGGGTTGCATCCTATAAATCCAACACCTCGATACAGTGCTGAAAATGACAGGGACAGCTTAATTCTCCGCTCACTCCCTTTTCATCTGCACTTGCTCCAGTGAGTGAGGCCTCTTAAAGTCTTGCCCAGAAGAAACATGCAAAGTAAGTAAGAAATTATAGTAGTGGTGATAGAGAATTAACTTCATTCTGCAGCAGCGAGGAACCTGTCTGATGAGGGAGAAGGAGCTGAGGACAGGAGCTTGTGGGCATTTGCCAAATGCCCTTGCTTCTGATCTGTCTGTGGAGCCTGTGCCGAGATCCAAACCCTGCTGAGAGATTGATAATGGAACACCAAGGGAAAGAGGGAGGGAGGAAGGAAGGGAAAGGACAGGGTGTAAATTTACTCCGAAGCTTTTCTATGCCGTGAATTATAGAAAATGGCTCTCTGATTCTATACCGAGAAGATACCTTTTATTATTTTTAATTCCCGTGTATGATCTACATTTGTGTGTGTGCATGTATGGGTGCACATGCGTAGGAAGACCCTCTGTTTGGACTCAGGTGTCTTCTTCAATCCATCTTTACCTTTTTAAAAATATTTTTTTATTTTTATTTATTTATTTGACAGAGAGAGAGAGGGAGCGAGAAGAGAGAATGGGCGAACCTGGGCCTCCAGCCATTGCAAATGAACTCCAGACGCATGCACCCCCTTGTGCATCTGGCTAATGTAGGTCCTAAGAAATCAAACCTGGGTCCTTTGGCTTTGAAGGCAAATTCCTTAACTGCTAAACCATCCCTCCAGCCTTCTACCTTACTTTTTTTAAAAAAAATTTTGTTTATTATTTATGTATTTGAGAGTGACAGAGAAAGAGGCAGATAGATAGAGAATGGGCGTGCCAGGGCCTCTAACCACCGCAAACGAACTCCTGATGCATGTGCCACCTTGTGCATCTGACTTACGTGGAATTGAGCCTCGAACCTGGGTCCTTAGGCTTCACAGGCAAGTGTTTAACCACTAAGCCATCTCTCCAAGCCCTCTACCTTACTTTTTGAGACCGGGTATCTCCCTGAGCCTAGAGTTCATCTTGTTGGCTAAACTAGAGAGCCAGTGAGCCTCAGGGATACCTATGTCCTGTTTGCCCAGTGCTGGGCCCAGCTCTTCTGTGGGTGGTGGGGATCTGAATTCAGGTGCTCATGCATGTGCATTTTACTGATTGAGCCATCTCCCCATCCCACCTTCATTGTGTGTGTGTGTGTGTGTGTGTGTGTGTGTGTGTGTAGTATGTGTGGTGTGGTGTGTGCATGCATGCATGTATATAATAAGTGTGGTGTTGCATGTATGTGTCCATGTGCATAGTATGTGTGATGTGTGGTATGTATGTATGCATGTGTATAGTATGTGTTGTGTGTATATGTGTGTATAGTATGCATGGTGTAGTGTGGGTATACAGTATGTGTGGTGTGTGTGTCATGTGTGCATATGTGTGTATAGTATGTGTGGTGTGTTATAGTATGTGTGGTGTGTGTCTATTTGTGTATATAGTCCATGTGGTATGGATGTCATGTGTGTATGTGTGTATAGTATGTGTGTTGTGTATATTGCATGTGTGGTGTGTATGTCATGTGTGTATGCATGTGTATAGTATATGTGGTGTGGTGTGGGTGCATGTGTATAGTATGTATGATATATGTGTATGTGCATGTACAGTATGTGTGGTGTCATGTGTGTGTGAATATATATATAGTGTCAGTGATGTGGTGTGTGTGTGAAAGAGAGATGTATGCACATGGGTCTCTGTGCAGGAAAGCTAAAGGAGAAACTCGGTCGCCCCCTTCCATGGCTTATCCATGTTTCTTTTGAGATGGAGTCTGTTTCTGATTCCAGAGCTTGCTATTTTTGTGAGCTTAGTTATTCTGTGGTCTCTGCTCCCCACAGGGCTGGTGTTGACAGCCATGTGTGGCTATGCCCAGCTATTTATGTTGGTGCTGGAGAATCAAACTCAGACAGTCTCCCATGCTTGTGCTGGGAGCACTCCTCCCTCTGGCCCACTTTTATTATGTTTTAAAGATAATTGGCTGTTACTTTGCAGCTTTGCACTGTCCTGAGATCACCTGAATCACAAGTTTATGATGCTTCCTGTAAGCGGCAGGTCTTGGGGACAGGTGTATATCATTAGCACATTCTGGGTGCCATATTTCATTGTTCTGTTTCTCCTTTTGGATCCAGCAAGCTCCTAAATTTCCACCACCCTCCCCCACCGACCCACACACACACACACACAAATAACACATTCAGGAAGAGATCTATGGATACCCTCTCTTCCTGGGGACTCTTTACTGTCATTACTGAAAACAAAAGTTGCCTGTAAAGAAGACTCACCGGTGACACCCACTAGCAAGCAAACATATGAAAGAATGAGTAGAGAGGGGTATGCTGGGAGTGCTATAGAAGCTCAGACTTCATAATGTAACCAACCAATAAAAGCAGACATCTGTACAAGAAGAAAGATAAAAGTTATAGATCTATCTTTATCTTTTGGCAAATAGATGTATTTTTAAATACTTTGTAAAAGTGTGAAAATAAATTTTCCCATCTTATTTTTAATTAGATGTTTTGATTTTTTCCCCCTTGCCTTATGGAAGAAAAATCTGGTATGTCCATTGTATGCTTTTCCTCACTGGACCAAAGCATAAAACCCAAGACATATATAAACCTAATGTATCTGTTCAAGACACAGATGACTGAAGGCATAATGTTTAAGGGGAACTGTTACCACAAGAAGTGAAAATCAAGGCTGGTTTAGAAGGTCTATATGAAGTTAATAACAGAATCTAAGTTTTCCCCGCTTAGCATTTCTTCACTGCATGTCTCCTCCCTGACTCTCTCCTACATCCCTGGTAGTTGACAACTGCCCACCGCTAGTTCTGTCACTGGATGCTCTCATAAGTCCTTGGATGACCATTGTCATGAGCTTTATCACAGCTGCATAAAAACTTTGAAGGCTTCCTGCAAGTTAGTCCTCCATGTTTATGATGGGAGCTTGACTTGGATTTTATCCAGGCCACTGGCATCATTTTGTTCCCTTGCTCAGAGTCCAGCCAGGATGCCTGAGTCCTGCACTCCTTCCTCTGATCCTCAGCTGTCATCTTATAGCTTCTGTGCAGGCTAGTAGCTGAGGGATCACACCTTGTGAAGATGCCCAAGGACAGAACAGATCGATGTAGATTGTTCCTCTACACTTGTTTACTTTTTTCTTTATCCTCAGTTCTTCACTCCTTTCATCCTCATGGCCCTGCTTCTTGTTCCTCTAAATTGTTTACTTTTCTCTTTAGCCTCAATTCTTCACTCCTTTCATCCTCATGGCCCCACTTCTTGTTCCTCTATACGTGTTTACTTTTCTCTTTATCCTCAGTTCTTCACTCCTTTCATCCTCATGACTCAGCTTCTTTACTTTTTCAAAAAATTAGGCAATATTAGAGAGTTGCCTAATCCTTTGGAGGAAAACAAAAGAATTCCCTTCACTTTTTGTTATGTCAACCAGTGACCAGTGGTTGAAAGTATGTGCAGGATCTTGGAGATGGCTCAGTGGCTAAAGTGCTTGCTGTGCAAGCATGAAGACCTGGATTTGAATCTCCATTACCCATAAGGAGCTAAGCATGGCATCCTGCACCTGTGCTATGACCTGCAAGACAGGGCATGCCTGAGGCTCAATCAGGGAGCTCTGGGTTCAGTGAGAGAATTTGTCTCCAAAAAATTGTGGTGAGGGGCTGGAGAGAAGGCTTAGTGGTTAAGCGCTTGCCTGTGAAGCCTAACGATCCCCGTTCAAGGCTCAATTCCCCAGTACCCATATAAGCCAGATGCACAAGGTGGCACATGCATCTGGAGTTCATGTGCAGTGGCTGAGGCCCTGGTTCACCCATTCTCTCCCTCCCTCTCTCTCTCTCTGCCTCTTTCTCTGTCTGTCGCTCACAAATAAATTAAAATAAACAAAAATATTTTAAAATTGTAGTGAGCAACGGAGGAAGATACCTAATATTGACTTCTGACCTTCACATACATGTACACCCACATGCCTGTGCACCCCCACACACCTGCACATGACACCTGCACATGCATACACATACATACACTACACGTGCCCATACACACACACACACACACACCAAAAAAGAAAATGTTTGCAGAACATCCTCTAAGGAGCCCACTCATGTTATTTGTATGGAAAGAAAAGTTAAATATAATGGACACTTTTTTTAACTGAGAAGAAGGAACATCCTGGGTTGTGGTAATAAGCTTAGGAACACATAATATGGTTAATAAAAACCTATGCAATCTAGTAAAATGTGGATTTCTTATTAGAGCAACACAGAAGATTTCCTTGTCTTGCTTATGAATTTGTGCTTCTTGTGTAAGTATTACACATGGATGGGCTCAGGAGCTCTTCAGTTTATACTCAAGTGTACACACAAATACACACTCCTGCACTGACTGAGTTGAGTTGCTCTTTTATTGCTGTGACACAATAACTGAGAAAACTTAAGGAGTAATTGTTTAGGTTGTTTTCTATTGATTGACAGACAAGTTTTTCTTTTTCTTATTATGGACAAAATTGGTATGGATACATCATGTGTTGGCACCATCCTTTCCCTCATCCCTGCCCGCATTCTGCTAGGGACCCTCCTCAGTGGGGTGGAGGTATTCCCCATGGGTTGTGGGAGCAGCAGTCAGTTATTGGGAGGAGGCAATGCCTCTGGGCATGATGTCCCAACCTGTGGCTCTTACAATGCTTCCGTCTTCTATTCCGCAAAATTCCCTGAGCTGAGAAGGGTGTGTTTTAAATCTGCTTCAGTGATGAGCTCTTAGGGGCCTTTGGATCTCTGCTTTCATAAGTGTTGAGTATCCTCATTGGACAGACGAGTTTTATAAGCTTTTCTTCCTACTGCACAATCCCCTTCCCTTGACATATCTGACTTTAATCGTATGCACACCAATCATGCATAGGTGTAAGATGTTAAGTAGAGGATACCTACTAAAACTTCACTTGGAGGATACAGTTGACTTACTGTGTATGCAGCATGCAACCAAAGCCAGTCAGATGGAAAGACCTCCTGCTGTTCCAATTCTAGATGTACATTAAAACATACTTAAGCCGGCCGTGGTGGTGCACGCCTTTAATCACAGTACTTGGGAGGCAGAGGTAGGAGGATCGCCATGAGTTCAAGGCCACCCTGAGAATACAGAGTAAATTCCAGGTCAGCCTGAGCTAGAGTGAGACCCTACCTCAAAAAATAAAAAAAAATTAAAAATTAAAAATTAAAAAAACATACTTGAATTGAATAGAAACTGACCACAGAAGGAGAGTAGCTACTCATTACTAGGGGAGAATGAACCTATTTCATGGATTGGAGTGGGATGCAGATGGGGTCCCAGGTTTCCAACAGTTGCCTAAGTACGTTTTGAGGTAAGGATATGTTTACTGCCCCAGCCAAGTGGAATCTCAGGTTGTATTCCCTATCCTTGCCTGCCTTAGATAGATGCTGTAGTTTAAACAACATTGGTTAGGAATTTGTCATTCTCTGTCTTAACTCTGTTTCCTTCCATCTTCATAGGATTCAAAGGCAGCTTTTCCCAAAATGGCAATAAAATGACAACCCCAGGCTCATCACCTTCCTTTCCCAGTGGAATGAAATGATCTCTTCTTCAGGAGTCCTAACAAAAGTTCTGAGAATGCATCTCATTAGCCTACCTTATAGAACTGCCTATTTTTGGACCAAAGCCTGTGGTGAAGGGGTGGTCTGCTCTACTTGGTCAGACCTAATGGTGTAGGGCTGGGGGAAGGCCAGCCCTACTTCAACCATGAGGGCTACAAGTAGATCCACAAAGAAGGGATAGGGGATTGGTGATACTCAGAGATAAGCAATTAGTAAGCATTAAATGACATTATGGAAAGAGTGGTTCTGTAGTTTGTTAGCTAGAATTATGCACTCCATATATGGTGTTCAGAGTTAGAATTTCCCCCACTAATATATTTTTCCAGAAAAGTGATTGTACCCTGGGACTCATCATGGTTTCCAGCTTAAGGAAGGAACTTTAATTCAATTCTGATTCCGTGTACATCTGCAACTTTGTTGTCTTATTTCTTACATTTAATTTCCTTATTTTATACCATCCACCACCATGGACATCAATGTTAATTAAGCGTGACACCTAATTGCCTGCATTCTTTGTGTTTGCTTGTTTGCTTGTTTGTTCGTTTTTTTTTTTTTGATGCATGGTCTCGTTCTATCATAGGATGACCTATAAATATGCTATACCCAAGGCTGGCCTCAAACTCAAGGGAATCCTCCTACCTCAGCCTCCTGCGTGCTGGGATTAAAAGCATGAGCCACCACGCATAGCTTTAAATGTATGCATTTTATCATCCCATGATTGACAATGGCTTGGAGGAGCATTTGTCACTGTGTCAGAAACAATAATTATATTGACTCACTGGTACCTCTTCTTATTTATTTATAACTTATTTATTTAGCTTCTTTACACACACACACACACACACACACACACACACACACACACAGAGTCTATCTTAAAATATTGGCAGTATAGGGCTGAAGAGATGGCTTAGCCATTAAGCATATATGTCTGTGAAGCCTAACAACCCAGGTTCTATTCTCCAAGTCCCACTTAATCCAGATGCACATGGTGGCACATGTGTCTGGAGCTAGTTTGCAGTGGCTAGAGGTCCTGGCGTGCCCTTTCTCACTCTCTCTCTCTCTCTCAAATAAATAAATAAATAAATAAATAAATAAATAAAAATCTTTTTTAAAATATTGGCAGTACAAATTTACTTGAATGAATAGAGCACGCTAGAATTGAGAAGGCGCTGTTGTCATCTGTTTTTAATGCACATATCCTTCCAGTGGAATGTCTGACGCCTAGCATAAACAATTCCAGTGATCATAGCAACTCCCAAAACAGCAAGAAGGTCAGTTTGGAGGTGGCTGTTGAAGCCCTGTTGAAGATGGGATGACAAAGTGTTTTAGCCATGTGCTACTTGGTATAGAAACTTTTCAAAGCAGACACATCCATCACTTGGCATTGCATTACCTCCTTGGCAGGCTATAATTATGCATGTTTGACCAGAGCCTGCACTGACGATGAATGTGTATTTGCTGCTACCTTCACTCATAGAGCAAAGCCAAAGAGAATTCTTTTAATTTTAGCATCTGTTACCTATCTCTTTGTTGTTCTCACTGCCTGTGAGGGGTGAAAAACTAGCTGGTTTGTATGTTTCCTGATAGTTAGAAACAGCAGTGTGTGTATATGAATCATCTTGTCAGAAGCCCCAGGAATAAATCTGAAGTGTGCTAGGGCACATCATTCTCCCCTCCACAGACAGCACTCAAGACACGCGGTGTTATTTGGAAGAATTTCCTCTTAAAGTGGAAGAGCCTGGCACTTTTTTTTCTCAAGTAATTTGAGTAATTTTGCAGAAAATCTCTTGAAGCACAGCATATAAAGAAAGTTCAGGGGCTGGAGAGATGGCTTAGTAGTTAAATAACTTGCCTGTGAAGCCCAAGGACCCTGGTTTGACTCTCCAGAGCCCACGTAAGCCAGATGCACAAGGTGTGACAAACACACACAATTTAGTGCATATGTCTGCGAGTTCCATTGCAGTGGCTAGAGGCCTTGGCATGCCAATTCTCTCTCTCTCTCTCTCTCTCTCTCTCTCTCTCTCTTTCTCTCTCTCTCTCTCTCATAAAATAAGTTTAAAAAAAGAGAGAGTTCAGTACCAGAGAAACCCCCATGAACGTCGTTATTCATTATACATTTCCTGAATGAGGGATACATGTGAGCTGCTATTCTAGATGATGAACAAAACAGACAAACTCTTCCCCTCATTAAAACAAAAAGTGTTGTGAGAGGAGACAGCCAACATAAACAAATAAATTATTAAAACCAATAGTACTGTAGATGGTGTTTAGTGATGAGGAAAAAATTAAGTAGGAAATGGTGATAGGTTGGATGTAAAAGGCAGGACTAGGAATAAATCATTTCATCTAATTCTCTTTTAGAAATCTCATCTGACCTGACCTGGATTCCATACACACAGCATCCCTGCTCATGGATAAATACTGGAATTAGGTGTGTTTCTTGCCTTCTCAGTACGACATAAGCCTACCACCATATTGTGGCTGAGTGGAAAATACGTGGTCAGCTTATTTCCTATGCTTTTCAATTAGTGATTAAAAATTATTTTAAGAACTATAAATCTTTGACCCCATTGGATCTCCTACTTTTCTCTACTCTTCAAATAATGTTCTTATTTTCTAAGCAATCTTTGCATTGTTGATCACAAGCATCCCCAATAACTCAGGCGGTAATGTTGCCCTATACAAATGAGGTTATTTGTATTAAAATACCGTTTTAGCCTTACAGGAAAAATATAAAGTTGGAGTAGCTCTAAAGAATTTGAAAAGTAATGTCCCACTCAAAGAGCTACTCAGGTATTCATAAAAACTAAAATCAGTGTTATCCAATGATTATAGACTGAGTTTAGAGGACTTGTTCCCATATGGGGCTGGCGTGCTTAGGCCCAGAGCAAAGCTGTCACTAAACAACACATAAAATAGATGTTTTGAAGAGAAAATTCATGTGTGAGATAACTGGAGGTGCAGCCTTGGATGCTGGCATTCGGAAAGGGGATGCATTGAGAAGGGTTTTAGTGAACTTGAAAGGGATGGACTGTTGAGGAAGATGACAATATCAAGGGAGGGGAGCAGGTATCCTATGAGGACAACGTGGGGAGCTCAGTGAATTTCCAGTGTGGTTCGAGAAGGACATGATGGACGCCCATAGATATTGAGATCAAGGATCAAGGAAGTTAGTTTGAGAATAAGAGAACAGCTAACTTGGGCTGATGGCCAAGCTTTGAGAGTCAAAATACTGAAGACAATGTTCAAGGCGCTGGGCCAGACCTTGGAATAGCTCTACCTTTCAAGGGTCAGTAGCAAGAAGAGGCCTGCAAGTAGGGAAACAGGTAAGTGGCACTGAGGGCAGAGATTGCTTCATTCCTTATATGATCTGAAGGACCATGGAGAAGGATCATTATCATTACTCCCAATTTCCACTTCTCCATGGTTTCCCTGTCCAAAATTACCCATGCTGATCACACAGAGCCAACATAAAGGTGTATGTGGGCTCTGTAACCAGAGGATAGACCACATAATTGTATTTCCCACAAAACACAGAGTGATTGACTAATCAAGCCTCTTACTATTTTCTGACCTAAGAATGAAAGTAATCTCAGTCATTGAAACAGCTTCAGAACAAGATTCACCATTCTAAACAGGATTAATACAAAGGTTAAGAAACTTTCTCAAAGGCATACAGCCTTATTATGGGAAAAGCAAGGTACAAGTCAAGCATTTGGTTCAAAATCCCTTGCCCTTTGTCTACTTTCCATCCTTGCACAGTGTCTCTGTAAGACTGAACCTAGACCATCATGTCTAACATGCCTCCTTTTATACTGCCTTTCCCAATTTCTACATACCCAATTTCTGAACATTTCCCACTGGATAATTTTGGCAGGCAAGCTTCTCTGTTCTTACCTTCCTCTGGCTTTGCTGACCTCCTGGTATTAAGTGGAGGTAGTCTTTTTCCTTGGCACCATAAAGAGAAATCCAGACTAAACAAGTAAATAGTACGTGATGGGCGTTGAAGCCAACCTTATATGTCACAGCACACCAGAGCTTTGTCATCACCACTGATTCACAAGAGTAGGACCTGATAACACTTCCTAGAGGACATCAGTACTTCTACAAAACTTCCTACCCATAAAATTTTTATCAAAAAAAAAGCCTGGTAATTCCTGCCTCAGGCAATTACAGCAAAGTTTCGAGCCCTCGGAATCTGCAAGCGCATTGGGCATTATTTTTGTGATAGTCCTCAACCACAAACCAGTTCTGTTCCTAGCCTGTGGTCTCACAGCGACACACCCTGAGTTAAATAACAGATGGTAGTCACAAGAATTCCAAAATGTTTAAAGATGAATCATTCCTCTAGCATCATTAAAGACATCTGATTATAATAAACTAAGGATGAGTCAATAAAATTGTCCCAAAAGAGCTAGAAAGAAGGTATATGCAGTAGGGACCACATTTTTTAGACCTTCAAGAATCTTGGTATACAAGTCTGGGGAGATGACTCTATAGAAGTGCTTGCCAAACAAGCATGAGGATTTGAGTTTGGATCCCCAGAAGCTACATCAAGCCGAAAGCTGCACGGGGTGTATTTAATCGCAGCCCACCTGTGATTCGATGGGAGGCAAAGAAGACAAGAGAATCCCTAAAAGACTCATGGGTCAGATTGCCTGGAGAATTTAGCATGAACAAGAGGGACCTTCCTGTAATGAAGTGGAAGCAGGGACACCCTGAGATCATCCCCTGACCTCCACACTTACTCTGTGTCGTGTGTGTGTGTGTGTGTGTGTGTGTGTGTGTGCATGTGTGTGTGTGTACATGTGCTCACACACCTAAGCTTTGTTTCCCAAGATATCCTGATGATTTCAGAAATGCCAGCAGTTACTAGCTGTGGAGACAAAAACCAATATATCCAGTATTATCTAGTTCAGGATGGTCTGGGCTCTTTAAAGAGTAGTCTACATATGTCAGGCATTTTGAGGCAGTTGCATTTGAGGAAAACAATGAGCAAATGAAGGCTAGTATGTTTTCTAACTGACATAAGGGATCAGTCAAAATTAGGAAAATAGTATTTTAATGAAATATTTTATTTCAATCCATTTGGTTTTTAATATTATCAAAGAATTGGGTATTTGTTTGTGGAGTTAACCTCACTATTTTGTTTTAAATGAATCCCTGTGTGTTGGTAGATGGAAAGAGACCTGCAGTTTATGATGACCCTTGGTTGATAACAATGAGAAGACTCCATGAATACACAGAAATATAACTTGGAAATGGAGCTGTGATACAGAACACCATGAAAGAATGGGTATATCGAAAGTTAGCCAAACTGAACAATGTTTTGTGTGTACCCATGCTTCCGCTGGGCTGTGGACACTTTAGGGACACAGTGGAATCCTTGAGCCATGCATTTGGTCATTTTTGGAATTTTGTCCATGCCACCCACTGTCCCTTCCTATCATGAAATCAGTACTGTATCATCAACAGAGGTGATGTTCAAAAGACTTTAAACCAGCGTAACAAAAGGCACCAGGCAGAGGAGACAGCCGTGGTACACACGTGGCCCTCAGTGGTCTTAATTGCAACCTGATTGGGGCTTTTCTGGTCACGGAGGCTCTGAACACAGGTTATCTGTGTGGCAGGTAGACATGGACTTGATCTGAAAGCAAGGCTGTATAGAGACAGACTCCTGGCACTTCCTGTCGGTCATCAAGTGTAACTGCACTTAAAGGACCCTGTTAACTGAATTCTACCACCATTCCCTGCCAAACCCTAATCTGAATGACCTTTTCTTTTTTTATTCATGACAGAGGGAGAGGGAAGGAGGGAATGGGCACGCTAGGGTCTCTAGCCACTGCAAACCAAGGGTAGATGCATGCATTTGTTTTGTTGTTGCTTTAAACAGAGATGTTTCTTGCAAATTGGTCCTTTCTTAATAATGCAGAGTTTAAGCACATATAAATTTTGTACCATTTCTCCTGGTTTATACTTCTGTAGCTCCTACTTCATGACTCTCAGAGGACATCCTATAAGGCTAAGCCACCATAAATGACAGGGGTGCTTACAAGGACCCAAAATATGTGCTTCTATTAAACTGGTGGGCAAGAAATGTAGGTCATTCATCCCAGAAGGCCTATGTTAAGAGACTATGGAACAGTTCCACAAGTTGCCTTGGGCACTTGAGATCTCTGGCTTACCGAAGGTAACTTACTTAGTCAGTGCGTTGAGATAGAAAACTTGCACCTTGGGGAGAGGTTGTAGTGTGCTGAAGTTGAAGATCCGAGGCTCAGCATGTTTTAGGCAGCAAGAAATCAAAGGGTTTATTTCAGCAAGAGTGCATCTCTTGGAATTGCTCCCGTGATAATTTCTTGATACCAGAGGGACCAAAAATGGAAGGAGGTAGGACTACATGGCAGATTCCTTAATGTCTTGGAAAGGGGCCTTTTTTTTTTTTTTTTCCTGGAGGTTCATGTCTGGAGCTGAGACCGAATAGGCTAGTAGGATATATGAATTGGCTTCATAACATCCAAAGAAAAAATATCCCTGAGTGTGGGCCCTTAGGAGCTTTTCAAAGCTCCCCACGATGGATTATTTCTCCTCCAAGAAAAGAGGACATTTAATATTTCTGAAGATCTGTGTTAGGACCACAGGACAGTGCTTTTAAAAAAACTTAGATACACTAGTAACTAGGGAAATATTTGCTCGTTGTAGCCTGAAGAAGAAGCAAAATGAGATCTGAGGCTGTGTAATGGGAGAGGGGCATGGGATTCCTGTATGATTTTGAGTTTTATGTGGATAGACATTCATAAAAGGGTCCAGAGAGGTGATGTTCCATAAGGAAGACTGCACTAACACTACTTGACAGCTGCATATTGTGAGTGCCTGTATATGAGGAAAGATGTTAGGTTGAGGAAGGCTCTTGGTAAGAGATAACTATAAGTACTCATCTCACTTTAACTAAGAACCCAGTTCTCTGACACCAAGGTATATTTCTGTTTAGAACAAAAAAAAAAAAAGGAGGCTAAAATATCTCCAGGAATTACCTAAAATAAATGAAAATGATATGTGATTTAATTGTTTTTGACAATATTTATGCTAATTGGGGCTGTTATAAAAATTTCTTTGTTGTTGATTGATGGCTGATCGTTTTAGGTAGATCATCGTTGGTAAGGGGATTCTGTTGTTGCTTATGGTATTCAGCTGTTTTTCACATATACATTATTTTTCATCTGGATTCAATGAAAGCATGTGTACTTTCATATTAGTGGAGTAAAACCCAGAGTTAATGTGGATTTATGAATGAAGAAGAAAAAATGCTATCACTAAGTTTGGAATCATGGAAGATATTTTAGAAACCAGATTGAAAGGATTTTTTAATAGCGTGAAAAGTAAAGAATAAAATTGCATGAATAATTCATATAATTCTAAAAATATTAATCAAATAGTTTAGACACTGATATATATTTTCATAAACTAATGAATGGATTCTTTTTTTTTTTTTCAAGTTTCTGACCAACTGTCTGAACTGTCTGATTATTTTTCCCTGAATGTTTGTGTTAACTCCTGTGGGAGATTTCTAGATTTTGATTAAAATTCCACACTGGATGTCAGTTTGTAGTGTCTGTGTCATGAGTGGGCTGGTGCTGGCACATGAAGAAATGAGCTCCGCCTCCTTGTCACTTTGTGAATGGATTGTGAAGGGTTTGTTAATTTGCTCTTCACTGGAGCAGAGACTTGCCAATATCTGCTGTGTTGCAAGCCTGTTTTATATGCATAATGACAAGAATGGCTTGGGGGAGGCAGTTAGGGAAATAGAATAATAGGTACATTAAAAATAGAAATACTTGGCTTTGTTTGCTATTACTCCTGGAATCTTTAGAAACAGTCTTGACTGTGTTGCTCTCCAGCTGGGGCCTTTTTTTGGAAAAGGGGGATTGAAGGGGCTGGGACTCTGTTTACCTGCTGGTCCAATTCTCCTGAGCCTCTTCCCTCAGCCCTTCTTGCATTTCACCCAGACACCTGCACTGACTTGACCCTCAGATCTGAAAAGTGCCAAAGAGATCTTGCTGGCTATATCAAAGGTCTGCTTCCTGTCTGTGGGCAAAAACATGATTCTCTCCTGTATCCCAAAACATAAGCTCCTCTGCCTGCCGTAATTTGTTGCTGCTAAATGAACACTGGGTATGATGAGTCCATTTCTTCCTAAAGTAAGCATGAAGTATTTCTCTTGCTTTCCCCATTAAATGAGCCCGCTAAAGGACGGGGTTTACTGCTGAGATGGAAAGGGTGGAGGTGGCTGAACTGGGGCTGGAATCCATAGGCTCTGCCGGAGACAGAATGCATGCACAGTGCTTAGTGTTAGATTTATGGAATGGCTCCTCTCCCAGCATTGTCCCTGCTTTCTACAATTTGGTGCTGTTGCTATCGAAACAGCCTTACTTTCCAAGCCATTGTGATCGCACAGCGGGGGGGAGGTGGCTGTGGAGGGCAGAGGTGGTAGTAGTAGTGAATGACACAGCTCTGCCAGATGACATGTAGCGGACCTCTGCATCAGCCAAGAGGAATTAAGCTTTGTCACTCCCCACTGGGACTACCTTTCTCCTGGTATGTGCGCAAAGAATCCTATGCTGCTATCTGCCGCTGCAGCCACCCGAGCACAGCCCTGAGTACACTTTGCCAGAGAGAGCAGTGAGGAAGAATGATAGCTGTCTCTTTTAAATGCCGCTGTCAAATTCTGAGGCGACTTACCAAAGGTAATCCTGCTTTCCTTGTTATTCTCCTCAGCCAGTCCATCGCAGCATCCTAGAAACAGTCTGATGGTTTTTACTTTCAAATATGACTGCCTTTAGAATTTATTGTCAGGCAACAAAGAACTCTGAGAAATACGTACAGATAGACGTACAGGTAGACTCGTCTTTGCTTTCTGCTCATTCATTCTGGCTGGATTTATGCTGAAATTGTGAAATGAGCTTGTACATTTTTTTAATGACTTCATTCCTCGCTGAAAAGCAAATGTGCATGGGTCCGGTGCTGAAGTTATTACGGGAAACCATCATTTTGCATGCTGATTAACTGGCCAAGAGGAGTCAAGTATGTGCTAGTGCCCTTCCTGGGAAACAGGCACTAAATGCATTTGGCAGCTTCGGGACTTGCCCAGATGCATAATCTACACAATAATTGTTGATTCAATTAATTTCCAGCGTCTTGTGAGCTTTTTCCCAAGACAGCTTTAATTTTTATTACATGTTAGAATTACATGCGCAAATATGTAGGTAATTCAAAAATGTAGTGATCCTGTGTGGTATTTGAAGAAGTTCATTTAAAAGTAAACATCATTGCTTCGTATGTTAACATCAAGATTTCTTGGCTTGAGATTGTCTCTCTTCAAACTCTAAAATATTAATGAAATCTCTCTGTAACACTTAAAATATGCTTCTCTTCGAACTCATTCTAGCCTTGCCATCTTATTGACTTTGTTCTTTCTATTGCAAAGTTAGTGAACGGTTGCTTTAAACCCTGTCTCACAGACACAGCAGGCATGCGAGGTCCTCCTGCCTTACTTCCTCTGGATAGACTCTTCTTTAGAGAAAATTTATTATTCGAAAAGAAAGTTCACTCTAAGTAAAAGTAGGCAGCCGTAAATGCCTTTCATTTTTAGCCTGTAATAGAATACTGTCAAGTAATTAATGGATGTAATTATGTTCTAGAAGCTCTGAACCTATAAATATGTTAATGGATGCTGTTTCTATCAGTTTAGCTTGACGTATCAGAGTACTTTGATCACCAGCAGTGCAGCTAAAAATGCAATTAATATTTTATTTGGCAGAAGAATGAGCACAAAGCAAATTGTGAGAAATAGATCTGAAGTCAATACCAGGAAAGAGAATAAATACTATAGACGAACTTAGCAAATGCATTTCCAGTCTGTGTGGAAAGCAGAGGAAGTCTTTAAAAGGTACTGTGAGAGAAATGCAGGAAAAACTACCCAATTGAAATCAGGAGGCTGTAAGCATGGGGCTGTGGATTCTGCTTTGACTCTTCCCTTTGAAATTGGTAGACATGTACAATTTCTGTTTATGACTTACAATTAATGGTTAGCCTTTATCTTATGGGTTTGGCTGAGACTTAAAATAAAACAGGTTTGTAATTATTTAAAACAAAGTTCTTTTCTTAGCTGATTTTAGCATTCATTTATCTTGGTGTTGAGAAGTCAGTGGCCTTCTTGTAATCCAAAAATAGTATTTATATGCATAGGAATCAGAAATTCTCTTATTAGTTTTACATTCAAGGAGGAAAGTGGATCTTAACAATTTTAAAAAGAGAGTGAAAGAGAGAGAAAGGAGAGATAATCTAAACATTTTTTAGTGCTTATAAGCATTTTTAACTTTTCTACTTTCCTGGTTCTTATAGAAGCATTAATTAACTTTTTATTATTGAGATGGTATCTAAAGACTTTCAGACATTTTCTTTGGTTCTTCATTCTTCAAAATCTTTATATCTGCTCTATCTATCTGGTATTCAACAAGGCTTAAATTCATGATCAAAATAAAATCTCTACTGGGTATCAACTTGCACTATAACTGATTCTTTAATTTTACTGAGTTCATGAATGAAATGATTACACAGTCTTGTCCAGATGGTTATCAGTAAAATCTCCTGCACTGACAAGAGATGTAAATTATTATTGAGATGGTATCTAAAGACCTAAATAAGAGTGGAAAGAGCAGACATTTTCTTTGTAGTTATTACTTCATTCATTCTTCAAAATCTTTATATCTGCTCTATCTATCTGGTATTCAACTTAAGGCTGCCAATTCATGATCAAAATAAAATCTCTACTGGGTATCAACTTACTATAACTGATTCTTTATATTTTACTGGAGTTCACGTATTTGAAAGAAAAAAAATTCTTGAATGACATAGTGCCATTCACACAGTCTTGTCCAAGTTCAAGGCTCTCCAGTGTTACTCAGTGCCACCCATTGTTCCAAATGGAGATTAAATTATTATTGAGTTATCTAAACCTAAATAAGAGTGGAAAGAGCAGACATTTTCTTTGGGGTTATTACTTCATTCATTCTTCAAAATCTTTATATCTGACTCTATCTGTAATCAAACCAAAGATCAAAATAAAATCATGGAATTAACAATAACTGATTCTTTATATTTTACTGTTCACGTCTTTGAAAGAAAAAATTCTTTGACATAGTATGTTGAGATCAGGAGTGTTACTCAGTGCCACCCATTGTTCCAAATGGAGTTACTGAGTTCCAAACCCGCCTAAAAATCAAACCAAAGACTACATGGAATTACAACCTTTTCTCTCCATTCTTTTCCCATTCTTCCCACCCACACAACTCCTATACCCTCACACTCAACACTCAAACTCATGTTTATCCCCACTGAGGACTTCACATGATCCTCACTCTTTCAGAAACTAAGCACAGTGCCCTGTACCTAGCAGACACTTAGAAACTGACTGTTAACATGAATTGAGTTTGTCTAGTTGAAAGTACTAGAACATTTGAATTTTCAGGGAGTCCTTAGGAAATGCTTCAAGAGCTTTAATAGATCTCTTATAGCAAAAGCCTTTCTAGATCTTAGGAATAGGAAGGTTTGCTTTATGTCTTCCAAACTAGAGTTTGATGTCAACTTAGAAAAGGCAGTATGGCCAGTGCAATATCTTTCTAACTTTCTTGAGGAGAAAAGAAGGTAATTAAATAAAAACTATTTTCTTATAAAGATATTCGTAGTATATTCCTCGCTTTTTCTGTTCTGTGGCTACCTGTTGTCCATTTAACAAAAACAAAAATCAGGACACAGTATGTGCTAGACTGATATTTTTTAGAATCGAGGCTGGGCTATTTCATAGATGTATCAGATATTTGTAATCAAATTATCATAGGATAATAAATACATTTCCTTCATTTGAGTTATGATCTATGCCTATATAATATGTATCCTCTACACAAATGTGAGTTACCCCACATAGGTACATGACCAACAGTATTAGAGTGGAACATATTTCAGGTGAACTTAGCACTTCTCAGACTTGGGGATTAAATCTCTTTTTCTTGTTAAGGTTTCAAGCAACTGTTACAGCTTTGTGCCTTTTTTTTTTTTTTCTGCTACCAGTGAAGGCAAGAAGAAGAAAATAACCTTTGTCCAAAGGCCTGCCCCTGCCATTAAGACAGGAATCCCTGAGTCACTTAAAGACCCACCGTCAGAAGTATTCTTTGGCTCCTGAGTGAAATCTAGAGAAGAGGTTCCATCATGCCACCACTGGATTCCCTCACTCCACCCTGACATGTGTCTACTAAACACCTAGTCTTGCAGTCAGATCTCAAAATAGCATTTTCTCAGCTTTCTAGACACAATTGACAAAGGAGTTTTCTTAAATGAGGCAAGCTAGATTTCTTGGCACCTACCTATACCAACTACTTACCTCTGAGAGCCCTGTTTTCTCAGCCCAGGGATGTAGTACCTCAGAAGTGGGTGAATTCCTAGAGAATGGAAGACATTCCCAGGGCTTCTGCAGGCTTTGTTCTTTTCCTCTTGTCATGAATGTTTTTAATCTTCCTCGAGACAGTTGGGCCTCCCATGCACACATTTCCTTCTTGCAGGGATGACTGGTGACTCTCTTGCGTTCTTGGGCACTGCTTTGAGTTCAGAGATCTGAGCTTTCACGGTCTACTGGCCATGGTATTTCCCTTTCCCATGCTTCCTTCTGCCAGTGTTGACACCAGCCAATTAATACTTGTGTACATTGCATTGGAAGCATGGCTCTGGTCACCTTTTATTTATTTATTTATTTTGTCATCAGCCACTACACATCACTGAATTCTTCATACTGGCTCAAAACTCTTATGCAAAATTACTGTCTTCCTGTATAGATTTAAATGGTTTTCATTACATCTGGCCTAAATAACATTTTATTTTCTATTTGCATTCTCTTCCTCTGTCTCTTCCAAAATATACACATGTCCTAGAATAGACTGATCTGTCTCAGCTCCTGTCCCATGAACTGGTTATCGGCAGCTCTGTTGGCCTTCATCCCAATGGGGTGTTGGAGTGAAACCATTGAGGCTAGCATCCATCTGCTCCCTGCAGTGCATCCTACTTTTGTTTCCCTCCCTGCCTTACTCCTTCTGACCTCAATATCCTTCTTTTCTGCTGCCTAGACATGCATGGCTATTGCTTCAACCACTGGCACTGAGCACACTTAAGAAACTGTGTATTGTGATCACACCCAGATTCTCTTCCTTTCTTGTCTCTGCCCCAATCATGCTCTCATTGTGCTTGAAAGAGAAGGTCAGACATTAATCTAGGACTTGTCTCATGAGAGACTGAAACTCAACCACTTTCGACAGCCAGCAACCTTATTCTTAATTCTCTCCTATGAAGACAATCTCTCAGAGGCATGCCTGGTTATCTTTTGAAGAATTATTCAAGTGACCTCTGAGTCTCTTTAAGTGTGTGAGAGTCTTCAACCCTTATCCAATGTTTAAAGATTCTCCTATTGAGAAATTAATTTTCCATGTGTAATCTCAAATATAACAACAGATTTAACTTTTTGTCAATGAAAGAAAACTTTTCTCATCTCTTCATGTAGGCACAGTCTTTTAATCCAAGCATCTCCCTATCAGCCCTTGAGTTCATCGCATTCTACTGAGCATGATTATTGCCTTTTTGATAGGCTTGAATTTTCTGTACAGGCCCCTCTGCACTTTCCCATCTGTCTGTGACTAGTCTCGTGGCTCCTTCAGTATTCTCTTCTAATAGTCTCTCTTCCACTCCGTGCTACAATTCAGAATTGATTAGCATCTGGATTGCGAATGCTGGCTCTCTGCTGGATCTCATTTCTGTTGTCTACCCCATCCCTTCTGCCAACCCTCGCTGGCCTCCTCTGTCAGACCCCGCCATCTGGAACAGCCTGACTGTATCTCTCCACCTCATTAACTTCTCATCCCTCTTCCCATCTCACCTGAAAACACATCCTTTCTCCTATACCTCTAGCCTTAATTTCATATGACCACAGGTAGTTTATTTAACTGATTTATTATTTTAGCCTACACACTTAAAAAATCATATGCACATTTAAATGATTTGCAAATTATGGTTATCTTATTTGGTTAAAGTCTGATGTCCTGCCAGAGCATGGCTCATATGTCTCCCTCAAGCAGAGAGACCCCACCTGAATAGGAGAACGTGGAAACCAGACCCCCAACAGGTACTGCTCTTCTCACAGGAGAATCCACATGGAGTTGGCTGTGTGTGATGGATGTTTTACTGGGCCTTTGAGCTAGGACTCTGAGGGGTTTAGATTGTACAGTGGCTTGGACCACTTTATTCCATAATGGAATGACTTTTTCCTTTTATAAGACTGGTTAGGCTTATCACAGTAGTGTGCATGTTCTCGTTCTCCTCCACCTTCTGAAGAGACATTGCATGCTAGAAATACTTTCCTTTCTTCTAGGGCATTCTCACCCTCCAGAGGGAATCTTTGGCTATACCTTATTTGAACCAAGAAGGAGCTCAACCCCTTTTTAGATGATTGGACCTGATCAGGGATGATAGACAGGTTTACTGCTGCAGAAGGGAGACCACTTTAGGATAGGTTCTCCAAGTTATTAACTTGCATACTTTGGGAAAATGTGTAGGAGGGATAATAAAAGTAAGACTAGCTGCCACTTACCAAGTATTTACTATGTGCTAGTCACTTTTCTAAACACGTTCTGTGTGCCCTGGCTCGCTCAGCCCTCACAGCAGTACTGCTGTTTCTCCACTGTCCAGACTGAAAAAGCAGCAGCTCAGAGAAGTCAAAGGGCATCTCTAAGGCTGCAAGTTTGGCAGAGAGCAGGAACTGAGGGCCAACTTTTTAATTTGCCATTACCTTTTCTATGTGAGAAGAAAGAAAGAGACCATCCACTTGTCCTTGTAGAATAATAAAGGAAAAGCAACCAAAGCAATTCTTCAGGAAGCCCTTGATATTCTACAAGGAATT
Source organism: Orientallactaga sibirica (assembly GCA_036365145.1). Lineage (NCBI taxonomy): Eukaryota > Metazoa > Chordata > Mammalia > Rodentia > Dipodidae > Orientallactaga > Orientallactaga sibirica. The sequence continues at coordinate 36,302,986 of JAEOAD010000012.1, read as the reverse complement.
TGGGCAGTTAGGATCGGCTTGGAAATTAGAAGATGTGTGATTCTCTCTTGAGCTCCCATGTTTACATATATATGGCAAAAACAAAACAAAAGCAAGCAAAACCTACGGATACTCTCCACTGAATCTCCTTTTTTTTTTTTTTTTTTTTTTTTTTTAATCTGAGCATGAAAAAGAAAAAATCCACTTGAGAAAACTGCTTTCTTTGGGTGTTTGGTGGTTTGGGCCTATCTTTCTGATAAGTAATTTTGAAGACTAAGATAATAAGTTCAAGAGTTCAAGGCCAGTTTGTCTCCATAGTGGCACCCTCTCACAACACATACACACAGAGTAAAGAAAGCAAACTCTTCTATATAACTTTGTCCTGTCTATAATATGTCAAATTTATTTGACTGTTTATTGAAGTTAATTTATTTGAAATATTTATCTTCATAAATTTTATTCCATTTGGGCCAAAATATATTCTGATAATTCTCTACCATTTGAAAAAATATATGTTCTTTCTTTTGAAAAAATATTGGAGTTCTGGAAGAGTGGTCATGTTTGGATTCCATAATTTTTTCCCTTTTCCCCCTTTTATTTAATTTGTTAGCATAATTTTGCCTATATAAATAAAAATAATATGTTAAACTTAAGCTAGTCTATACTATATCTAATCTATATAAGAAAATACTACTTGTTAGATTTCTTTTGTAATTGCTATTAAAATTCGTATATTTATTCAAAGAATAAAACCATACACTCACATGTTAATTACATGTATCTTCTTATTGAATGTTATTTCAGAAGCAAAGAGAAACTTTGACCTTGCCTCTACAAAAAGCACTAAAAACAAGCGACCTGAGATACTCGGGTCAATGATGACATTTAGACAATGTTTCTTAGACTATTAGAAAATGTTGGAAATGCCAATAACTGAAGTTAGGCAAATAAATAAATGGATTTGGAAATTTTGATCCCATCCTCAAAACAAAGGTGACTTAGGGGCCCTAGAGATGGCTCAGCAGTTAAAGCACTTGCCTGCAAAGCCGAAGGACTCAGGTTAGATTTCTCTAGTACCCACATAAAGAAGTCAGATGCAAAAGGTGGTCCATGTGCCTGAAGTTGGATTGCAGTGGCTAGAGGCTCTGGCATGCCCATTCTTTCACCCCCCCCCTCTTTCTCTCTCCCTCGCTCTCTCTCTCAAATAAAGAAATAAATTAAATATTTTTTAAAAGATTTTAAAACAGATGACTTAGAAGGAAAGATAAAATCTAGGATCATGGAAGTTAACAATGCTAACAAAAATGAATGGAGGGAAACAAAATGATTGACAATTATTTCATGTGCTTTTTGATGTTTTATTTGTGTTCATGTGTTATGTGTGTAAATGTGAGTGTGGGCATGTGTGGAGGTCAGAGAACAACTTTCAGGTGAGTCCTCACCTGCCCACGTCATTTGAAGCAGGCTTTTTCACTCTGGATTCTTGTTCTGCTGTTCTTTGCTGAGCTGGCCTTGAGCTTCCTTGAAATTTACTTGTCTCCACCTCCCATCTCCAGTCAGCTTCAGTGTGCTGGGACTATAGAAGCCCATACAGTTTCAGGCTTTTTACCTGGGGTCTGGGGATCAAACTCAGATACTGCTGGAGTTTAATCCACTCAGCCACCTTCCCAGACCCTCCATATGCTTTATAATAAGTTTATCATGATGAACGTGTAATATATGTATTTTTGATTCACCTTTTTTTCTTACTCCTTTTCCCAGTTATGGATGCCAGCATATACTTGTGACTATCTCTGCAGGGTTTTTTAAAGTGGACTCTTATATGATGATACACATCTGTATTAGTCAGGGTTCTCTAGAGGAACAGAATGGATAGAACGAATTGTATTAAAAGGGAATTTATTGGATTAGCTTACACAGTCCAGCAATAGCAGGTTGCAGGTCCAAGAGTCAAGAAACCCGGTAGCTGCTCAGTCACGAGGCTGGAGGCCTCAGTAGTCCCAATCCGGCACTGAAGGCCTAGAGGCGTCCCAGAGAGACGCTGCTCTTCAGTCCACCCTGGTCTTCAGTCCACACTGGAAAGCAGCAACACCAAGCAGCAAGTACCAAGTGGAAAGCACCAAGCAGCAAGCACCCAGTGGCAAGCAGCGAGCAGCACTGGCAGCCAGGTGGGAGAGAGAGCCTTTCTTCCCAGAGCTCCTTTTTATCAACCAGCCCCTCCTCCAAGAGGGGCCGCCCACTCTGGGCCGCCCACTCTGGGGGAAGGCTTACCCCTGGGGGAAGGATTCTTCCTTTAGTTAATCCTTCCTAGAGGCAGCCTCAGAGACACACTTATGAGGAATGTCTGTGGATTCCTAAACAAATCAAGTTGACACAAAGTTAACCATCACAACATCCCTTTAGCTAGTTTTCAAATTTTCACTCTAATAAGTGATACGATATCTAGGGTCCTTAAAGAATTTCTTTTGTGTTTCACTATAAGTACCCCTGTGTACAGTCATTTTCAGGCCTCCTGGTATCAATGTCCTAAAATGATAGGATATATCCCACATATTTTGGCCAAGCTTTTTATAGGCAACAAAGTTCATAAATACAAAGTCAGTGAGAATAGTGTTTGAGTACCAAAATAAATGTAAATAAACCAAGAGGAAGGGAGAGAAAGAGGAGGTTTTGCAGGCAAGCACCTTAACCACAGAGCCACCTCTCCAGCCCTGAGAGGAGGTTTTGTAAGAGGGTCATTACTGCTCTGCAATTGAAGGGCCACAGCAGCCGATCTCTACCCCAGACAAACTTTGAGAGTTTGAAGTACAACCAAAGGCTCCAAGGCCATACACCATCCTAACACGTATGGCTGGTCAGGCCATAGGGAACAGGAAATATTATTACAGGATGAGAGAGGTCTGACCATGGTACTTCAAGGAAAGAGTCAGTGGAGAGGCAAAATTCCAAGATGCCAACTAGAGAAAGAATGGTTCCTAGAACAAGGCAGGTCGTGGTGAAGGATATAGTGGAGTGCAGATGCAGACAGCTAAGGACAGCAAGAAGAGGCTACCCATGACAGCCTCAGGAAGCACAGGGGAAAGTCTCTCAAGCAGATGTGGAAGATAGTAACCTAACTGACATTTTTAGGCAATGAAATGGAGAATCTCAAGGTTTATAATTTTTGGAGGGAACTCCTAAGTCAAGGGGTCTTGAAATATTTCTCAGCATAGAAATCACTTATGGGCACTAAGAAGTAATGATGCCCAGAGATAATGATTTAATTGGCTGGGGTGATGGACTGTACTTTAACAAATGCTCCCCGGGGAGGTTACTGTGTCGAGCCACTTACCTAACCATAGGCAGCTTGCTGCAGATGTCGTCCTAAGAGACTACACCTTTGGAATCAGGCTTATTTGAGCAAGAAGCAAGCCTATGAATTTTACTCAACTGATAGGAAAGAAAAGCTGAGTGCATATAAGCCCAGGAGGAGCTGCCTATGACTCTGAAGGCAGAGCCCAAATGGAGCTAGAGTCCAAAGACAAAGACACCATGTCTGAGCATCATCACATGAGCCTCAGGCCAAGGATTCCCGAAGTACGTCATGAACTCCAAACCGGCATAGATGGCTTCTGCTGGGTTAGCAGTGCACTCCTCTAGCACTCAGCCAATTAATTTGAGTCAGACCTTTGCAATCCAAAGAGATCTAATATGTGTTATCCCAAATTTGCACCTATACATTTTGGTAAGAGTTTGATAATTGACAATTTAAAATGACAAGTTTTTCGACTCTTGAATCACTCACCTTCACAGAATGTGCTTGAACACAAGTGTAGCCTCAACAAATGTCACACCATCTGCCTACTGCTTCAGGGATGCCCATATACCCCTTGGTTTTGTGGCCCACTAGTGAAGTCTTCAACCCTGAGCAGTCCCATCAGCATAAAACAGAAGACATGTCCAGGGACAGATGGAAAAGGATATTTCATTTTCATATGTCTTATTTTTTGCTTTCACTATGCAGGGAGCTAAGGGATAATTAATTCTTCCGTTACCCTGACACAGAAAGTTCTTCTTTAAAAAGAGAACAGTGAAAGACAGAAGTGATGAAGCATGCTTGTAATCTTAGCACTTAGAGGAGTCAAGGTCAGCCTGAGCTCTAGAGCAAGTTTGAGGCCATACTGGGTATATGATATCCTGTCTCAATAGATAGATGATAGATGATAGATAGATAGATAGATAGATAGATAGATAGATAGATAGATGATAGATAGATAGATAGATAGATAGATAGATAGATAGATGATAGATAGATATGATAGATAGATAGATAGATAGATAGATAGATAGATACATACATACATACATACATATACATACATACATACATACATACATAGATACATAGATACATAGATGGGTAGTAATAGATAGGCAGACATGGACATAGACAGAGGGAAGCAAGGAGGGAAGGAGAGAGTATAGTTAAAAGACATGGTTACAAATTTCTCCTGCTTTGGCTGTATGAAAAGCATGATTTCGGGGCACCATCTGATTTTCTCATCATTCCATATTCTCTTCTGTTACCTTTTTCTTCCAATTTTAACAGACATTGGTCTACTCATGGTAAAAGAGTCCATCTTCATTTGTATCCTACAAAAAAATCTGTCATTCTAGCCTCTAATTAATGGTCAGCGCATGATAGATCAACTTGTATGAGGCCAATAGTTAAATGTTAAATAATTTTTGTGAGCTATTTGCTAAACATAAATATTAATAAAACTTAAATAAACTAGCAACTAAATAAATTATATTAGCAAGAAGGGCAATAAATACCCTGAATTTATCACTTTCTAATTATTACAGTTCAAAGTCTACTATCCCAGTGTGATAAAAGTGGTCTATTATGATATGTGACTGCACATCTCTTATCAACTCCATATTCAATGGTATTACACTTATAGCATGAACTTAGCTATTGAAGGAGTATTTTACTCTAGGAAAATTAGCACATAGTGCAGGTTCAAGCCCCTCTTACCCTCAGAAAGACAGTTTTTTTTTAAAGCATTATAAATACAGTTTATTGAGAAAAGCAGTCCTGGAAATGGCAACAAATGATCCCAGAAGAGAGCTGAGGAAAGAGAAAGCCAGTTTTTAAGCAAGTTCCTGTAACTGCTGAGCCATCTCCCCAGCCCTGCAAAAGCAGGTTTTTAAGACACCACTGAATAGGTACTGTTGACCTGTGTCTTCATGAATCCCATGTAGATATATTTTATTTTGCTTTCTAAATTGAATTATTTTATGTTTATTCATATATTATCATAAGATTATGAATTCTTTGAAGTTAATATCCAGGTTCTACTTGTTATTTATATCACTGGAAAATCTACATTTTCTACAAAAAGAATACCTACTACATATTTAGTAGGTGGGTGGTGTTTGAATCTAGAAAGTTCCTGAATTGACACATCTTATACATTCAGTTTAAACGTAGAATATCTCAAGTATAGCCTTTATTCTTCTTCACCCTAACTTTCTTTTTCCAGCACTGACTGAACCTAGGACCCTTGTGTGGCTAAGCAGGTACTCTACCACTGAGCCACATCCCCAGCCCTCTTTTTTCTTTCTTTCTTTCTTTTTTTTTTTTTTTTTTTTTTTTTTTTTTTTTTTTTTTTTTGAGGCATAGCACTAAGTTGCCCAGATTAGCCTTGAACTTGTGATCCTCGTGCCTCAGCTTCCCAAGTAACTAGAGTTACAGGCTGTGGAACAGGCCCAGCTTCACCTTAGCGTTTGATTTTTGAAGACAGTCTTTCGGGTTTTCATATCAAACAAGGAATTAAACTTTAGGGATCTTCTGATGGTCTCCTGCATCCTGAAACACTGCTAATTTCCCTTTTAACTAGAGAGGAGTTCCTTTCCCTCCTCCTTCCCCACCTCCTTTCAATGTCTACTCAGGCTGTCTGGAGAAGGTTCTGGCAATAGGCCAGGAGCAGCACCAGGGAGCTGAAGGCTGAAGGACAAACTGTTGTTACATTCTGCATGACGACATTCCCAATTGAATTCAATCTGAGGAATATTTAGGACCCCACAGAGTTTCTGATTGAATTGAATCATTCCTGTTCCATCCAGCTAGGTGACTCCATACAGATCAAAAATCAATTTCATTTACTGCCTTTGTTTTCCAAATGGCTTGTTGATAAATTTGGTTCATATACTGTGAAGATTCAGCTATAAAGTTTCAGAATCAAGCCAGTTTTCAGGAATGATTAATTTCCAATATTGATTTTATAGAGATGCTAGTTACTTGTTTGATCTAAAAGTATACCTCCCAAACACTAACACCCATATAAGGGTTAGCAGCCAAAGGCACACTGACTACACATCTTCTTGAGTTGCATCCCAAATAGCATAGAAGTAAAAACTGGCTGTGGGCTGAAGAGATGGCCTAGTGGTTAAGGCATTGCCTGCAAAGCCAAAGGATCCTGGTTCAATTCTCCAGGACCCACATAAGCCAAATGCCTAAGGGGGCACATGCATCTGGAGTTAGTTTCAGTGGCTAGAAGCCTGGCATGCCCATTCTGTCTCTCTCTCTCAAATAAATAAATAAAATATATTTTAAAAAAACTGTCCCTTCTGAACATGCAAGGGAAAGATAATGACAGAGCAGAGATTTTCAGAACTTTCTGAAAGATAGACAGTAGGTGAACCAAAGCCAACATGACAGTCCAGAGTGGACACAGGAAAATGGACATGAGGGTCACACTTCCCTTGGTGGAGCCACAGGCAAGCTTCAAAGTTGAATCATTTGGGCAGAGCCAGCAGAGGAACAAGGCAGAGAACAAGGTTTCCTTTGAAAGAAGGAGCAGACTGGAAAGCTAAGTGAAACCACCATTGCAATCTTATATTCTATAATTATGACTAAAACACTAATCTTTTTTTTTTTTTTGGAGATAGTCAGAGAGAGAGAAAGAGAGACAGATAGAGAATGGGCATGCCAGCAGCCTCTCAGCCACTGTGAATGAACTCCAAAAACATGCACCCCCGTGTGGACAAGTGAAGCATTGCACCCTTACATCACTTTGCATCTGGCTAAACATGGGACCTGGAGAATTGAACAGGCATTCTTAGGCTTAACAGGCAGGCGCCTTAACCACTAAGCCATCTCCCAGCCCTAAAAGACTAGTCTTTTACTAGATTCAAGTATCTGCAATGATGACATCCCCCAGTGAAAAACCCTCCTATGCTGGGATGAACTCCATGAGAAACACCACCTACTTACATCACTAGCTGTTGCTGGCCACAAGCCCTCAAAGAAAGCCTGGCAGTTATCATGCCCTCATATTCTAGTGAAAGATTAAGAAAATATAGCAATATAACCTGTTCTCAACTGCTTTTATTATGTAATTTAACTCTTATGGGCTGGAGAGATGGCTTAGTGGTTAAAGGCACTTGCTTATAATCTAATTCTTTTAAATTAATAAACCAGAGATCAGTGGTCTTTTTTGTTTGTTTGTTTTTTCGAGTTAGGGTTTCACTCTAGTCCAGTCCAGGCAGACCTGGAATTCACTATGTAGACTCAAGGTGGCTTCAAACTCTCAGCAATTCTCCTACCTTTACCTCCCAAGTGCTGGAATTAAAGGCATATGCCACCATGCCCGGCTCTCAGTGGTCTTTTTTTTCAAAAAAATGTTTACTTATTTATTAGACACAGAGAAAGGGAAGAGAGAGAGTGAGAATGGGTGCTCTAGGGCCTCTAGCCACTGCAAACAAACTCCAGATGCATGCGCTACCATGTGCATCTGGCTTACGTGGGACCTGGAAAATCGAACTGGGGTCCTTAGGCTTCACAGGCATGTGCCTTAGCCACTAAGCCATCTCTCCAGCCTGAGATCAGTCATCTTTGAGAACTAACAAATGACACAAAGGAAACAGAGATAATATAAGAACAAAAGATCTTGTAGTGACTTAAATCAAATGGCCCCATCAACGCATGTGTTTTGAATGCTTGGTCCCCAACTGATGGCAACATGGAGGTTAAGCCTTGCTGGAAGCGGAGGTCAACTTTGAGGTCTGTTCCCCCATAGCTTGCCTGTGTTAGTTTGGCTCACTCTCTTGCTGCTATGGCAGAAGTGATGTCCAGCCTCTGACCACACCATGCTTTCCTCTGCCACCGTGAAACTTCCCCTCCAGACTATAAGCCAAAATAAATCCTTTCCTCTCATCAGCTGCTTTTGACCAAGTGTTTTTCCCCCCTGCAATGCAAAGGCAACTACAACAAACATATGTTTAAAAATTCTCAGTAGTAGACATAGACACATTCAAGAATGTATTACATCCACAAAACAAGAGCAACCGTAATGATAGGAGGACAAATAGGAACGTAAGGAATTTCTAAAACATAAAAGTATGACTACTAATGTGTACACCAAAATCAAGTTGCATAGAAGAGGCAGATAATTGAAAAAATGTAGATCCATAAAAGACCATTGTATGTACACAAATTATCCTAAAATGCTTTGAGATAATAGAATGGATGTTGGGAAGAAAATATAATGCAAATTATTCATGTAATTCCCATAATTTAGGCATGGTTTTAGATTGGCAGGCCTCTTTGAATCCTAAGGGACATATCTGAAGAAAGACCTCAACAAGTGTGTGTGTGTGTGTGTGTGTGCGCACGCACGCGTGCATGCATGCATGTGGCAATCAGAGGACAACTTTGGGGCACTGGTCCTCACTTTCTTTCTTTTTTAAGACAGTGGTCATTTTCTTGTTTTGTTGCTGTTTTTGTTCACTGCTGTGAATGCCAGACTTGGCACATGCTTTGGCATTCTTCTGTCTTTGCCTTCCATACATTTGGGAATACAGATGTGTGTGCCACTATGCCCATCTTTATATGAGATCTATGGATCCAAACTCTGGTGGTCAGGCTTTCCCAGTAAGCTTTTAACCACTGTACCTCCCCCCACCCACCATCCCTAACAGACAAATTTTATTGAAATACTATATCCAAAATATCTGAAGATTCTAAGAGCTTCACAAGAGAAATTAAAAGTTTATTACAAAATAATTAGAATCATCTTGGTATCAGACATTTTAGCACTAGATCCCTCAAAATTGTTCCTAATACTTTCAAGATGCTGAGGAGAAAAGCTTTAAATGTTTGAACCAAGAATGAGACTAAAATTATGACATGTTCAGGCATACAATGATTCAGAATGTTTATATTTAACACATACTTCAGAAAAACAATGTTGGAGAGTAAACTTAAGCGAAACAAGTGTAAAATAGGAATCCAAGCAAGAAGAAAGTCTTAAAGTTAAGAAGCAGTGAGTCTAGCTTCATGCAGCTGAATGATACCCCAGAACGATAGTCATGCAATAGAAACAATTAATCCAAATGAAAACATGTCATCATTGCTTGCCACCTTTGGCCAAGATCACATGTGAAACATTTCATCAAAGTCAGAGGACCTGAAGAACAGCTTTCAAACAATATGGATCATTTCCAATGACTAATGGATGGATAATTAATTTATTCTTACATATATATATTATTGCTAATAATTATCATATTATAATTAATAGGTAAATTTCATGATGAAATAGAAAGATATAATTATTCTTTTGTCAATTAGAAAAAGAGCCAATTAGAGATCCTAAGGCATATAGAAACTGGACATGAAAACAAATATCCAAATATAAAGCAATGTTTAATGTGACACATTTTTACATGATTTATGAATATTTATCCTTGAAAAGCTCTCCATTGAGTAGCATAGATTTCATAACATAGAAATGCAACTCCTGATTTAGAAATCTCATCATAGTGTGTGATTTTGCAATGTGAAATCAATTACATGATTATGCTTTTATAACTATTCATTTGAGGTTTTTTAAACTTTTTATAGTCTATACAGAGAAAGCATAAAACTCAATTATAATTAGAAGGATAGAACGAATACCATAAACATTTGTAGTATAAATAATATTAGACTTAGGTATAATTACACAGCTGGTAAAGTATTCAGGAAATACAAATGGAAGGATGTTGTGTCTTGCTAATGTCCTCAATGTAAAGTATACTGTAGGGTGCTATGTGAAGTTGACATATTAACAAAATAGTACAATTTTAAAGACTGACAGTATGAAAAGATTCCCTGGATATGAAGCAATTAAACATTTTCTATGAGAATATAACCTGAAGCCGCCAGCCTTAGAAACCAGTAGCTACAGCAGAACTTGTACATAGCATATGACCCAACAGTTCCTCCTAGTTTTATGCTCAACAAAATGCATGACTCAAATGACTTGAAAGAAGGATGGTCTTGGCAGCATGAGTCATACCAGACCAGTTAGAAACAAGCCCATTATCTGTTATCTGTAAGAACAGATAAACAAATGCATCATGGGTATAAATGGCATACCATTAAATTAAGAAGAAAACAGTACTGTTAAGTACAGTCCAAAGATGACTCACAGACATTCTAAACACAGTAATGTTCATGAATTAATTTCTTTAAAAGTTCCAAACACTCAAACCTAATCTGCAAGGAAAGGAGATAATAGGGAAATTTGAACTGAACGAGACAGGTCTCTTTCTTAATCTGAGCTGTGACCACCATACCTGCATGTGTTCACTTTGTGAAAACTCCTCTAGCTGTTCACTCATGGTCTGTGAGTGTATGTAAATAAGCTATATTCTGATGAAATTTTATTTTTACAATCAAAAGTTTAAAATAATCTTTGGGCTGGAGAGATGGCTTAGCAGTTAAGACGCTTGTCTGCGAGGCCTAAGGACCCAGGTTTGATTCCCCAGAACCCACATAAGCCTGATGCACATAGTGGTGTATGCATCTGGAGTTCATTTGCAGTGGCTAGAGGTCCTGGTGCACCTATTCTCTCTTTCTCTCTTTTTCACTCTAATAAATAAATAAATGTAATCTTTGTTAAACTGGAAATAACAATGCTTACCTATAATCCTAGCATTTGGAAATGGAGGCAGAAAGATCAGAATGTCAAAGCTAGCCTGGGCTACATAGTGAGTTTGAGGCTAGTCTGGGCAACAAGAAACCCTGTCTCAAAATAAAGCAAAGCAAGACAAAAATAACAAAATAAATTAACCTTTTGATATTATTTAAATCATAACTAATAGAACTAATACCTACCAGAATATAGAGGAGAAGTAAGGAAAGGGCAGTTATGTAAGCAACTCAGTTTTCTTTTTCACAGACCATTAACATACATAGTTTTCAATGGATAAATATATAAATCATAACATTTATCTTAGTATTTTCAGAGCTTTGGAAACTGAAACAAAAATATATTGAGGAATAAAAATGAGAGGAGAGACTCAAGAAGGAATTTTACCTTTTCTTCTTCTGCTCTGTTCACATTAAAAAGAAAAAGAGCAAACAAAATTGCTATGAATATTACTACTAATGATAACTACTGTTTATTTCTTGGTTGGCATTATTGAAATACCAAATTTGATGTTATATTTTACTTATCTCAATTAAGTCTTCACACCTCATATTCTCTATCGTACTTAATAAGGTGAAGCTTATTAACCCAATTCTAAGGACAAGGCAGCTAAATATCAAGATACCCAATTATAATAAAAGCACAGAAAACATTACTAAGGAGGAAAATTTTTTCAGCAACCCATGATGTAAGTCTCATGATATTAAAGCCCATTTGTGTTTGACTTCCCTTGTATTCAAAGTAGATGGGTAGAGTCGCTCTGGTTGTGTTTATAAATCTCATTGGCCTTTGACAACCTTGAGTAATCATCATTACTTAGGAGTAAATTCTAGAAGGAATTGTCACCTGTTAATGCTGACACATGTATATTAGATACTATGAGTATGATTGGCATAAAGAGAACAAATTTACATTTTAATGTTTCTCTTGTTAGTCCGCTATAAAAGCCAAGGATATGATATTCTATCATTAAAGGAAAGTATTGATTTCTGAAGCTCCATCTCGGTGTTCTTCAGCACACTAATTCTGCTAGATGTTAATACTGTCTCCATCAAAGCTAAATTATCATGGAAAATGCAACAAATTTTAAACTTTTATTTGTATATTCAAAACTGTATTAGTGTAGAAGTCCAATAGGAAATTAAGCTAATTAAATTTAGTTTACCTAGTCTTTCCCAAATTCATCTGGTATGTAGACTGTTTGTTTGTTTGTTTGTTTGTTTGTTTGTTTGTTTGTTTGTTTGTTTGTTTTTCTAATTGGTACTCACATAGCAGAAGCCAGATTTTGGGAAGCATCAGTTTATCTTAACATGGGATGAGTGTCAGGAACATAAATGCTGTAGCCGTCAGTAGATGTTTTGACATAAGCTCCCATAGGTAGTGGATTCAAATGTGTGCATGAGCAGGGCTGGAAGGTGGGAAATTCACAGTTGAATTTTGACAGTTGCTTATAGTGCCAACGTTCTCTGGCATTGTTTATCTATTTAGGTCCATATGCTTTAGAGTCAAGATGTATAGAAAGCTTAGTTTGCATTATTATAAAAATCTGGGAGTCTGACAAATTCTGTCCTAGACACAGAGTTCTCCCACACACTTCCACACAGGATAAATTGCAGAGGCATCTGCAGTTGAATTAGACTGTGCCTCTTCCCACACACACACCTCCAAAATACAGGGTTGTCTGCATTTTGAATCTAACCCATCATCTCCCGGAATGGTTCCTTCAGACTATTCAGTTTCTTGTCATAGAGCACAGTAGAGGTGATTGCATTTCCTAACATTTAAAAGAGGTGGGTGACCCTTACATAGTATCTAGTTCCAAATACAGCTGTCCTTTGAGAATGGACAAGAAAGTTCTCTATTTACTTGTTTTATTTATTTATTTATTCATTCATTCAACTCCCATATAGCTGAATGGGGAAACAATTCCAGAGAGCAGTTCAGTTTTTCATTTATATATTAGAGACTGATGGCCAAATATAAACATTTTATCATTATTAAATCTTATGCTAAATTCTTCAGGCCAGCAATTAATCAATACATCTTGATAATATAACAATGTTATTGGAAATGATAGTCATCTTTCAATTTGGTAGGGCCCGTAGGCATAATCCCAATCGATCTCAAAACACTATCACATTGTCTTGATAAAGGTTAACAAGAAGGATTCTGCACCATTTAGAATTAGAATTTGATCTGTCAGACAAGCATTCTTATCCTTACTGGTTCTGACAGTAGTATGGTGCACTGTTTGAAAACGCATTGATAGCTGGGCTTTAATCCAAGATTGTACAGCTTGACTCATAGATAGTTCCTGTTTGTAGAATCAAAGGCAAAAAGGATCAATGAACATAATAATAAGTCTATCCTCATTTCAGTGTGATAAGGAAGGGTAGAGCAGTAATCAACAGACACTCCTTAATGCAAGTTATCACATGAAGTGGCTCAGGCTGCCCATGATTCTGTGTTTATGAACAAAAATTAGAAAGAATCTCAATAAGTCTGGTAGAAAGATGATTTTTAATGATTTTTTTAAAAAATTAAGTAAACAATAGATATTTTTAAGATTGTTGTCTTACTAAATTATAGGAAAGGGCAGGAAACCACAAAATATTGAAAATGCTTGAAATAATTGACCCAATTATCTGAAGAAATATGGGTTTCTATATTTTCCTCAGGAGAGGTTCACCAGAATCTTGAATGGGAGCCAAAGATTGTTTGCAGAAATCTACTGGGACCCCTGTTTCCCACAAAGAAATGCAATACTGTGAAAGGATTTGGAGTTAAACAGGCATGACTTCTTCCACACTCTACAGATTTGGAGGAGCCAGGAGGCAGAAACCAGGGAAGGGATTTCAAAAGAAAGAGGGAAAGGGCAAAAGCAGGGTCCTAAACAGCAACAGGGGGCAACTCTGGTTATAGGGAGAGCCTCACTAGTAAAGACAGTATCTTCATCTAAATTGATGCATGCCCAAAACATTTTGACTTAATATTTTCTTAATGTGTCTAAGGTTCTTACACAATTAGCATCATTCTGCATTCATAGCAGTGTAGATGCCAGTGGATAGTAGGGCTAAATTAGCCTGCTGAACCTGGTACTAGAATGGCTACATATCACAACAGGAACAAACATAACATTGAGACCAAAACAAAATCAACAAAAACAAACTTGATATGGCCCAGAATTTCTAGTTCCAGCTCATACACATGGTGACATCTTAGGATGATTACATTAAGAACCAAAGACTGTTTATAGAATGAACTAGTGATTTTATTTAAAATATCTTAAGGGAAAAAATGGAAAGAAACATGGATTTATAGCTATATAAAGAGGATGGTACCCATTTTGAAGGCTTGAAACAGCCCTTCAGCAATGCTGTGTATATAACTAGAGAGGAATATACAAATCTTCTGATTTTTCCTATTATTCTAAGAAAGTTCTGAGTATGAAATATATGTGCACATAAAAGGCACTCTGAAACGTAAGAAAAGATTATGCCAAGTTATCCCAATAGGACTTTCTCTGGGTAATGTTGAAAGCTGCAGTAGGTTTAGTTTGCTTTGGTTTGGTTCCTTCTCCATCTTCCTTGTTTCACAGAATCCAATCTGATTTCATTACCACATCTGGTCTGTGGATTTTAATTCTTTAAGTTCATTAGATAAGAATCCAGGGTACCCTAAATTTACTGGTATGTTGGCATATGGGTATATTGGCAAAGAACCTCAAAATTCCTGCTTCATATGGGAATCTTAGGTTCCTTGCCAATATCCCATATGCCAACACACCAATAAATTTAGGGTACCCTGGATTCTTGTGGAATGAATTTAAAGAAATAAAATCCATAGAGCAGAGGGTAAGGTTTGCAGAGATTTTATTAGACTGAGAGAAGAAGAGGAAGTACAGAGAGAGAGAGAGAGCTCCTGCCATGTGGAGAACAGGAGTGGGTAGAGAGACCATGTGGCAGTAGAGAACTCAGCTGGGCTGAGATGAGGGAGGCTTACCAGAACAGGAACCTGGACGTTTAGAAGAGATGAACAGCCAGCGAAAAAAAAGAAAAGAAAAAAAAAAAGAGCTGCTTACATGGTAAGCATCTATCTTATTGCAGTGTCCTGTCTCCAATAAAGGGCAGACATGACACCACATTTTGGGGCTGAGCTTAACCAACCACAATGCCAGGATCAAGTTTAAATTATAGGAAAGAGGAACTGCCTCCCAGGAGTGGCTTAGGTTGTTTATGGAAAAATAAATGTAGGTAACTCCTTTAGTCAAGACAGTCTCCACTGATATCTAGTTAAATGGAGATTCCAAGGACAAACTTAAGGACATTTCTGCTTTTACATTCAGGGCCAGTTCACCCTAAGCTACCTCACTCCCTCACATTAGGACCTTGTTCTCAGAAGTAGCTGTCTCTTTCATTACCTCCTCCATTTCACCTACTTCTTCTCCTCTAACCCCTCTTCTTCCTCTTTCCCTGTTCCTTCTCCCCATTCCTTATTTCTTTTTTTTTAACTTTCTTTTTCCAATAGATTCTTATACTTGATTTATTTGAGAAAGAAAAAGGGAGAGAGAGAGAGAAAAATGGGCATGCCAGGGTCTCTAGCCACTGCAAAAGAACTCCAGATCCATGTGCCCCCTTGTGCATTTGGCTTACATGGATACCAAAAAATCAAACCTGGGTCCTTAGTCTTTGCAGGCAAGTGCCTTAACCACTAAGCCATCTCTCCATCCCGATTCTTTATTTTTAATTAAAACTGATTTTTCTTTGAAAACTGTTTGACTCCCCCATAGACCTTTCACAGGATTTAAATCTCTAGGGCAAAACTTTAAACTCTAAGCAGTATAAGAACTTCCTAGAATTTCATGTAAGCTGTAGAGGTTGCTTCCTACTCTTAAGGACAATTCTCCTTTCAAATCACCACATAAAAATCATCTATTCCAATATTATTCAGTCTACATATATAAGCTGAAAAGGTGAACATACTTCCAATGTCTCTAGGAATGCCACTGTTTATCACTTTATTGTGTTCAGTTTTCTCAAAACTGCAAACATTAATACCCATGCCAACTAAACTATTTATATTTAATATGTAGCATGTAGCTTATACTGTAATGTGATTGGGTCATATATTTTTGTATAATGTGTAATATATAAATATATATATGGGAGATACATATATAAGTTTTATATTGGTATGTGTTTGTGTAAGCCCACATAGGAATACAAACATAGATACATACATATACTATATACACACACACACACACACACACACACACACAAATTTATTAGGTGCTCTGCCAAAATATTTACTTTGGCCATATGTAAATAGCTACTACAGTAATGCACATGACCATATATTATTCCTCTCAAAATCTCCAACACCTGTCACATAGCAGGCAATCAATAAATATATAGCTCTATGGCTGGAGACATTGCACAGCACTTAAGATGCTTGCCTGTAAATATATAGCTCTAAACAAAATTGAATTGATAATCAGTCAAAGTGATTAACTTAGCCTTTTGTTTACATGTCACTTCAAAAGCCAGAAGCATGCTAGTTGGTGTCGCCATATGAAACAGTGAGATGAAAATGGTTTATAAGTAATGCTTACATGAAATTGCATTGTTAAATTTTTATGTATTTGGTTGTGTTATGGTTCCATGAAACTAAAATATTTGAAATATTGCAATTATATACTTTAAGTATTATTTTAGTCAGAGACCCTGAATTAATAACAACTAATGGCATGAGATCATTAGTTGAGGGATAAATCCTTGATGTAAAATACTATAGGACAAATCATGGGTTTAATTATTTTCTTATTTGTCTTGGACAGCCTTGAGTGTTTGTATGTGACATAGTAATATAAGACAAATATTTTCCAGTTAAGATATTTCCAGTCATTTGAATTTGGAAGCACATCCCTATTAGAGAAGCTATGTTATGTTGTTGATTACTATGTTTAATATTTAGATATTCTTTTAGGGTATAAATGTTATCTTACCATCCCAGTTACAACTTGAATGTAGAGAGAGTAAATTCTAATGAGGGTACCAAGTTGACTCCTTATCTTCAAATATGGTCAGCAGTTTCCAAGAGCATATTTGAGATGAAATAGTTGAGTAGCTGCATCTTACATAGTTTAGACATCAACATGAGAATCATAGAATACAATTGATAGTCTAGATTTTCTCTCCAGAGAAACATGAGCATTGATTTATTTTGACTACTGTCTTTGTATAGCAAACAGGGTCATTTTAATAGAAAAACAATTCTTTGTTTATTTAGTATGTACAACTTGTGTGTTAACTTGAGATATATTTGTGAAGCTTACACAGTGTAAAATCATTTTTTTAGTCTAAAAGCAAGGTAGAACTTCCTTTTCTTTTCCACTAAAGAGACTTTACAGGAAAACTGCAAGACAACAATTCACAAGTGTTAACAGTTATTGAGCCTCTTGTGGGTACATGGTGCAAAACTGAGTCCTTCAAGAAATATATCTTTTCAATGTCCGTATTGAGAAAATATACTACATACACCGTCAGAGAGAAAAACCTTTTGAAAGGGAAAAAATTTTTTAGATTGCTTTTGGTGCATATGTACTTTATGTGAAATTAAAATATGTATGGATATAGGTACATACATTCTTATAAAATGAAGCTAAGCTATTAATATTGACATCCTTAAAATGTGTCATGTTGTGTCACATTCTTATGGAAAAGTAGGTCTAAATAATCTGTTTTGTAGGCAATAGTACAAAGTTGTTTTGAAAAAGGAATATACAATGATAGCTTCCTTTATTCACTTGGAAATATTTGAGAGTCTGCCACTACATGTGAGATACAACCCTGGATGGTGTTTGAGAACTGAACAGACATTGTCCCTGCATCTATGTACCATCTCTTCTAATGGGAGAGCTAAAACAATAAACACCTACGTAAGTGCATGTTCTCAGTGTTACACAGAATTTTGAAAGAAGGCATAGGGTTGCCGAGAAAGTCAGAAACAGTATGGAGTAGTCAGGGATGGCCTCCCATGGGATCATGCTTAAGTCAAGATAAGAATACCATGTGAAAGTCTAGGGGAAGAGCATTCTGTGCAAGGAGAACAAGCGTGAAAGCTGGGAGGCAGGAGTGAACTTGGCATGCAAGGATCATGAAGGAAATACTTCTGGAACAGAGTCAGCAAGGCAAGGAGTTCAGGGGCTGTCGTTTCAATGAGGAACTCAGGTCCATTGCTCCAGTGTAGATGCACAGTCATCCCTACGATCATCCCCAATAGTAGAGGACCCAAAGCTGCAAATTTACTCATTGCCCTGCTTTACTTACAAAGTGTTTATTCACATTTACAAGGTGTGTTTCTACTGTAAAGAGCCCTCATCCCAGACCTATAGTTAACATTGGCTGCCTCAAGTTTTCAGAGTAGTTTGCTGATTAATAGGAATCGTACTCTTGTAAGTCTTGTGTGGTGGTTTGCATTGTCTTATGGATTTTTTGTCTTCCCTTTCCTATTGTCTAGCATGTCAATTGGATAAGTGTTCTTTAGCTCATACATATTGTTCATTAACTATGGAGTTGATTGCATGCAATCATAGTAAGCTTAAGAAAATGTCCCTGGCAGGTTTACCCGGAAGGACTTATACCCTTAGCATGAGGGAAGACTATTCACTTTAATTTTTAATATCTCATGCTTCTCTAAGAGGCAAAATTTTAGCAAACTTTTCAAGCAAGTGATCTTTTTAGACATTTAAGGGGCAACTTTAAAGTGTACATCTTGTTTTCTGAATACATCACAGCCTATCCCACTAAGATTTCCAGGGCAGTCTACCATATGCTGGACACAGAAAAAAATCTATACAATGAAGTGAAAGGAAGTAGGTGAAATAAGCTATCTAAACTTATATAAGCATGGGGTGAAGGATGGTACAGCTTTTAGAATCCGATATCCCCCCTTTTAAGACTAATAAACATTATTTTTAGTCAAAGACAATTTATCATCAATAAATGCAATCTATTAATGTAAAAGACATAAAAGGACCTATTTCATTCCAGCAGAACATTGGGATAAAGCTTGAATAGAGAACTATTTGGGGGCACAAAGGCACCCCAGGTAGGGCCCACCATATTTTCTAATTAGTCATTGTGCTGGCTTTGATAATCCTCTCACAGATGAAAGCTGACAGACCTGGGAAGATTATTCAGTGTTGAAAGATGCTTGCTTGTAAGCCTGCTGACCTTGGTTCAACTCTCCATCACCTACATAAAGCATGCATATGTAATCCCAATGCACCTATAGCAATGGTATGCAGAGCCAGCAGGATCCAGAAGTTCACAGGTAACAACAGCAGCAAGAGAGACTCTAGAAGGTTGGAGGAGAGGAGAAACTTCATCAAGTTGACCTCTTACTTCCACATGCAATACATAACACATGCACAAACAGAAACACATACACAGTTCAAAAACAGAAAACATATGGAAACTGCTGAACATGTGAGGGTCTTCCTAAGGTTTGGTGATGATTTTGCATAGAGATCATAGTCCAGGCTGACCACTGCTTCTTGTCATGTTCCTCCATGTAAGGCTCTTGCTGGTAACAAATCCTTGACTGGGAAATTGTCATTTAGGGAGCTGACTTGTATCAGTCAAAAAGGACAATTTAATAAAGCAAATCTAACCTTTGATGAAGTCCCTCCTGGCAAGGCTATAGTTAGAGTTAAAATAAATTCTCGGGCTGGAGAGATGGCTTAGCAGTTAAGGCTCCTGCCTCCTAAGCCTAAGAACGCTGGTTCCAATCTCTAGCTGTTCCAATCTCCAGGTCCCACGTTTAGCCAGATGCAAAGTGATGCAAGGACGCAATGCCACACTTGACCGCAAGGGGACGCACACATCTGGATTTCATTCACAGCAGCTGAGAGACTGCTGGCGCGCCCATTCTCTGTCTCCCTCTCCCTCTCTCTCTCTTTAAAATAAATTCTCATCATTTTTCATATTTAAATAAAAATCAAATTAATATCAACTTCTAGGGTTATATTGTTGTGTGGATAATAAGTTCTTCCAGAGTCATAAATAGTCCTGTTGTGGCAGTCTAAGAGAGAAAATGGAGACTAGGAAGGTCCCCAGGTTTTTAGGGTGAATTTTCTATGGGGATGAAAACTGTGAAAGTGAAATGTTAAGATGCTAAAGATAGCGTTTCCATCTTTAAAGTCCATGTAAATATTGCATTTCTACCAGTTTCTCAGAAGAAGATGTTGGCTAGCAAGCTGAAATGCCTGTGGGAGCCAAGCACTAAATACTTATTTAATAAATATAGGCAATTATATATTAAACACTTTAAGATGCATTCTTCACGTTGTCAAAGAAATACATTCTTTCCAGTTGGGCATAAAATGCTTGGCCTTCTTAGTCCATCTTTAATTTTTCTCTCTTTTTCGGGGGCTAGATACAATGAAATGTTACACACCTAAGAAAAACAACAGTGCAAATGATAGTTCATAGGAACAATTGATCTTAATGTGTTACACTGGGCAGGGTAATGGCATTCTGGAGTTGCCTGGCCTCATTAAACATGACCACAGCGTCTCTGCTCAATTGGTGCCTGGCTGAAATACAAGCCAAGTTGCTATTGGATTTTACAAAATATACAGGAATCTAATTTTTAATGGGAATTTTCCCAATTTTAAAATGTCCATGCTAAGCCAGGCATGGTAGCACACCTTTAATCCCAGAACTCAAGAGGCTGGGATAGGAGAATGCTGTGAATTTGAGGCCAGCCTGAGACTATAGAGTTAATTCCAGAACAGTCTGGGTTAGGGAAAGACCTTGCCTCAAAAACAAAACAAAAAATAAATAAATAAAATTTCCATTCTAAAAAATGAAAAACTTGGTTAGCAAAACTCACTTACATATTTTGCCTGTTGCTGCTGATTTTAAGTTGTGTGGCATATTTTGTAGCTGAAAAAAAGTTCTCCATTCATTTAATCAGTTTTCCCCTACAACTTCCCCTATGTCTATAGGTTTCAAATCAATGCTCACAATTCCAAACTCTCACTTTACTGACTCTATTTTCTTTATGATGTCATCAACAAGTAGTTCTCATCTATGACCATGAATGCCTACTCATGACATACCAGTGAGAAATTCAGAAAAAAGTTACAAGTTATACATATACATTATATATATATATATATATATATATATATAAAATATGTGTATAATAAATATATATTATCATGCACTTGTCCAAACTTATACAATGTGGTACTC
Source organism: Orientallactaga sibirica (assembly GCA_036365145.1). NCBI lineage: Eukaryota > Metazoa > Chordata > Mammalia > Rodentia > Dipodidae > Orientallactaga > Orientallactaga sibirica. The sequence continues at coordinate 36,281,781 of JAEOAD010000012.1, read as the reverse complement.
CTAGATTGAACTCCAGTGTCAACTGCAGTCTGTGATATGATGGTGTGTCTCTGTGGGTTATCAGTTGTAAGAACTGTGTACCTCTTGATAGGATATTGATAATGGAGGTGGCTTTACCTGCTTAAGGGAAGGGAACATATGAGATATTTCTGAAATTTGTTCTGAATTTTATTATGAATCTAAACTGTTTGTTTAAAAATATGCAGAATGAGTTTGTATGTATTTTAAGAACATAAAGCCAGAATTATACACATGTCCAAATGTAAGAAAAGCATGAACTCCTATATAACCAAAGGATAATAGGAACCAATGACAATCCTTAGTACTTGCGGGCAAAAGAGGGAAGAGTGTGACATGAAAAAAATTGATCTACAGTGATATCTGCAGCATTTTATTTCTTTGAAAAATCAGGTGCTATTTTAACAAAATGTAAACTTTTTTAAAATTTATTTTAATTTTATATTCATGTTGGTGCCTCTGGTAGCCTCCTCCCTGTTCTCCCCCCTCCAAAGGGACCCTCCTTATTGGGGAATGTGGGTCATGCATTATGGGGGTAGCCAACAGTTATGGGGGAGAGGCAAAGTCTCTGTGCATAATGACCCAACTTGTGGTTCTAACACTCTTTCCACCCCCTCTTCCGCGAATATCCCTGAGCCATGTTGGGTTCATTTTAGTTCTACTTCAGTGATGAAGTGTTGGGAGCCTCTGTGTCTCTGGATATATGGCTTAGTAGGAGTTGAATGTTCTCTGTGTTTATCTCCTTCAGCTTGTTCTGGTGTCAGGTTCACCAAGAAAGGGCATATTACTCTATGGTTTCCCCTTCAATAGGCTAATTAATCCTCCCTTCAGGTTCGTTCTGAAAAAGAGAAGCAAATTCTCCAATGGAGAGAGAAGTTAGTACCAGATAGATGGAATGGCCATAATTATTTTAGTGGGCCCTCTTCTAGCTTGATCTTGATCTTGGAGACTGGGATTATTTTTTGTAAATGATTTTGACTTATTTTCCAGTTCCAGCTATGAGTTCCATTCCACTGAGTGGATCTATTAGCCAAATCATGAGCATTTGGTTACCCATCATGGCTGTGTGCCACTACTACACTTGTTTGAGCATCACGTCAGGTTGTTTACTGCTGAGTAGCTTAGACTGCAAGTTGTTTGGACAGATGTCGGTCATTTTCTCCCAGTCGCTCGTGCAGCACCCTCTGGTACTAGACAAGCTAACTGTCTGGGGACTGACCCTCTTCCAGATTCTGACCAGGTCACTCCATGGACAAAACATAAACTTTTGTGACATCTCAATAATTTATTCTTGGGCATCCATGGCTTTTCCATGTTCCTGTTTAAATAAGTTCCTAAAAGGCTGTGGCTGTAGCTCAGTTAGTGGAGTGTATGCCTAGCATGCATGAAGCCCTGGTTCAATCCCCAGCAGTACACAAGCCTGATGTGAGGCATGTGTCTAACCCAAGCACTGTCTAGCGGTAAGCAGGAAGATCAGAAGTTCAAGGTCATCCTTCCTCAGCTACATAGGGAGTTCAGGGGAAGACTGGGCCATATGAAACCCTGTCTCTAAATGAGTAGTCCATAAAAATAATAGTATAAGGGCTGGAGAGGTGGTCAGTACTTAAAGGCACTTTCTTGCAAAGCCTGACTGCCCGGGTTTAATTCCCAAGTACCCATGTATATTCAGATGCACAAAGTGGCTCATGTGTCTGGAATTGCAATAACAGGAGGCCCTGGCATGCCAATGTGCTAGCTCTCTCTCTGTCTCTCTCTCTCCCCCTCCTTTCTCTCTTTCTCTCAAATAAGCAAATAAAAATTAAAGATAAGAGTGCAAAAAACATCATGACTAAAGTGGACCATGTATTTCTTCTCACTGGCCCACATACTGGTACTTTGTCCATTGACATGTGCATGTGAATATCTTTTAGCCCCTGTTCTGGGACTCTGAGCACCTGGTCTCCTCAGGAGCTCTGGTGCTGAGACTAGTGTCTTTGTAGCTATTCTCCCCCCCAGGGCTAGACATTTCATCTTAGAGTTTGATTTCCAAGATAGTTTTTGTGTTTCAGTGTGGCTGTGCCCCAATGATATTCTTATAAATTATTGTTGCTTAGCGTGACTAGCTGGAGTTTAGTGTGTGCTCAGATCACAGGTTCCTTTGGAAGTAATGCTGAACAGCAATGCTAGCTCAGGCAAGGGGGTTTTCCTGGACGGCTGTTGTGGTGGATCTGTTGAGTTCTTACAGCAGATTCTCTCTCATGGTCTAGTGGGCATCACCAATTCCTTGGATTCCATATCTTTTCAGTGACTGAAAGCTTACTCAGAAAATTGCAGTATTATGAGAAACTAAAGAAAATGGAATTTTTGGAGAAAGCTCCTGTTCTGCTAACTCAGGTTACTAAGTGGAGGAATTTCTGATCAAGAGGCGTTAGATTGCTCCCTGTTTATATTTTCCAAATCAGTTCTTAATCTATATGATAGTTAAATGTAGTTGGTTGTAATATAAACTTCTAATTATTCTTCAGAAGTAGGAGCTATTGAGATTATAGACATAACTACAGTTTATAAACAGCCTGATTTTAGCTCTTTGCTCATTTTGTTTTTCCAAGTATGATGTGTATAAAGTTCTAATGGGATAGGAATTACATTGATTACATACCAACACTTATGGCAATGATTGTTAAATTTCCTCTTAATGTAGAAATTCAGAGAAAATCGTATGTGGAACAGAAGCCTAGAAGTAGCAAAAACTCCATGGATTCCATTCATATCAAGAATGGCAAAGCTGTCAAACACGGACCAACCATATCTCTGGAGCACAAACTAGTTGTGAGCAGAACAGAGTTCAACCTAGAACAATTGATATTGTCAGCACTTACTTCTAGGATCTTTTAAGTAAGGCCATTGGCTTTCCTATTGCACAGATCAAACAAAGTAGAGATGAGAGGCTGCACACTCTTTCTATGTCTCATTTGGATCTTTCTGCCACAGGCAAATCCTGCAGTGGCTACAGTGAAAACCTTAGACTAGACTTCATGGTATCCCTATCAGCTCCAGTCACCAAGGCGAGGGACACATGCACTTAGGAGACAGGTGTATCAGCTCTCCAGGGGGCTGCTGGCAAACCCTCCATGTTCTACCAGTGACTTGTTAACTTGCTGCTGGATCTGCTCACTGAGAGCCCGGCATTATGTGCCCATTTCTGTTTCCCTTCATGCATACAGTTCAGTTTCTCTACTATGTACAATCTCCATGGGGGCAACGTGCTAATCCCACATTTTCTTATTTTCCTCCAGAGTGCCTACTATGGGACTCTGCACCACTAGACAGCCTGTTTCACATCATATATTTTTTTCTTTAAGAACAATCACCTTTTCCAATAGGAGGTATGCCTTTCCTTCAATGAAATTAAACATATTAAAGCCACATGGTGGCACATGCCTATAATCCCAGAACTATGGGCATAGGAAAATCACAAGTTCAGGGCCAATCTGGACTATATAGTAAGTTGAAATCTAGTCTAAGCTACATAGTGAGGCCTGTTTAAAAAAAAAAAAAAAAAAAAAAAAAAAGAACTGGGGCAATAGTAGAATGTTTTTTCCCACATGAATAAGGACCTATGTTCAGTTTCCAGCACCGAAAAGGTAACTTAAACTTACTATCCTGAACTTTCATTGTATTTAACTTTTTCCCTCAATAATTTATATATGTTATAACTTTTTTTGTGAAAACTCTGAAAATATGGTTGGTGTGCAGTATAGTAGGAAATGAGTCTGGGAAGCCCATGTGTTCCTTCCTAATGCTATTATTTTTTTCCTTCAGAAGTGATGGATGTTATCCTGTACTTAAGAAAGAATGACTCAAAGCTCCCCTTCTCCTCCATCCTCCTTCAAACTATGCCCATAGAGATTTCCATCAAACAAAGGAATCTTTTCCTCATTACTCCATATTATAAAATCCTATTTAGCATGTTGCCAGGGTGCCAGTGAGTGGTTACAGACCTGCCCACATAATCCTAATGTGCATGTTTGCTATTTTTCCCAATTAGTCATAGTGTATTAAAGTAAACAACATCTTTTAAAGTCTTTTGCCAGCCTTTTCTTCTAAAGCGCTCATATCGACGTTTTAAAGAACAATGATTGTGTATTCTGACTTACAAATAAAGAGATGTTGAGAATGATGAGACAAAAGCTAAATGACATCGGGAGAAAAGCAGTCCCCAGAGCAGAACACAATAACTCTTAAAGCTTCAGATTTATGAAATAATTTAAATTTTGCTGATGCCTCTTCTTCAGCCTTAGGCTTCCCTGGGCTCTAAAGAAAAATTCTAGGATGTGAAATGAACCAAGTATTGATCCTGCTTTAGGATAATCCTTTCATCTATGGAGTGAATTGCAGAAGATTAGTGGATATGATGAATAAAATTCTAGGTTTCTTTTTTTTATGTTTAATATTCCAAATATGTGATACCACCTTTTCACTTGGCAGGGCAGAATCCCCTAGAACTGATGGGATGTGAACATTTTAGCAGGAGAGCCTAACATTACTGATTGTGTGAACTAAGTACTTTCCTTTTATAGGAGGCATAGTTTGAAGTGTTTCACTGATATTAACTCTGTTAATCCGCACAACAGTACCATGAGTTGGGGGATATCATTGCTCTATTTAGTTTAGAGATAAGGGCAAATAGGGAGAGGGAAATTAAACATTTTGCCCAAGGTCATGCTGAATCTGGCTTTTAAGGCACCAAAGCCAGGTGGCTGGCTTCCTGTGGTTCATATTAACACTCTACACTGACAGTAAAGATGTGCTAAATCATGAACGATACTCGAGGGAAGGATTTCATTTTCAAGCACACAAGCATTGCTAGTTGGGTTGGCAAAAAAAATAATGTTGTAAAGCACTACTGAACTATGTCACTGTAAAATATTACAAACCCAAATTACAAAACACACGACTAGCACCAGTGTTTGTGCCCCTCAACTCCCCTGTTACTCACAGAAAAACCTTCAGTATCTTTGATATCTGTAATGTCCTATGAGTTTCAAGCATTGTTGTTATCATTTTTTAATTTATATTCCATTTTATTATTATTTTTTTTTTGAAAGTAGCTGAGGCTGTCCTCAAACTGGCCATGTAAGCCACAGCTGGCATTGTCTCAAATTCTTGTTCCACCTATAGAGTGCTGGGGTTACAGGTGTGCACCACCATGCCTGATTCTGTTCCTCATGTTTGATGACCAAGATTAACCAAAAGGATAAACTGAAAATAATAATAGTGAACAATGTGTTTAAGTTGCCTTTCAGAGACTATGTTACTTGACACAGTGCCTTGTAATCAAGATATTATGGGTTATGCATACACATCCATTTGGTCTATTCTACTGACAGTATTGCTACATGTCACATGATTGCTTCTAAAACCCAAATCCCATAGTACAGCATGTATGTAGCTTGATCTTGGAGAGCTCATAATTTTCCCAGAGTCAGGCAGGAGAATTAAGATAATATCCCTTTAGAATTATTCTATTGCCAGGCATGGTGGAGCACGCCTTTAATCCCAGCACTCGGGAGGTAGAGGTAGGAGGATCACCATGAGTTCAAGGCCAGCCAGAGAATACAGAGTGAATTCCATGTCCGCCTGGGCTAGAGTGAGACCCTACTTCAAACAACAAACAAAAGAAAGAAAGAAAGAAAGAAAGAAAGAAAGAAAGAAAGAAAGAAAGAAAGAAAGAAAAGGAAGGAAGGAAGGAAGGAAGGAAGGAAGGAAGGAAGGAAGGAAGGAAGGAAGGAAGGAAGGAAGGAAGGAAAGAAAGAAGATTTATTTAATAATGTCTTTGTACAACCCCACAAGATTAAGAAATCTCTCCTAGAATTTCTTGTTTCCGTCAAGCCTGCTGTATCAACATTGGGCTACTATAATTTGGATATTGACTATCCTCCAGAGACGTATGTGTCGAAGCTTGGTCACCAGCCCCTGGTGATACTGGGAGGTGGTAGAAACTTTAAGGGGCAGAGTTCAGTAAAAGGAAGTTAGGTTATTGGGATATGTCCCTGAAAGGGATTTAAGGACCCTGACTCTTCTTCCTCTCTCTTCTTTGATTCCTGGCAGCCATGACATGAGCAGCTATGCTTTGCAGGTGTTCTCTACCATAATGTGCTGCCTCACCACAGGCCTGAAAGCAAGAGTCAATTGATCATCGACGGAAACTTCCAACATTGTGAGACAAAATAACCCCTTTGCCCATTGTAAGATGACTATCTCAGATATTGGTTATAGTAATGGAAAGCTGACTAGCATAATGGTACAAATGGACTTTGCCCAGTAAGAAATCTCCATTGACCAGATGTCTCAAGTGGACTTTCAAAAGGATTATTCTGTCCATGGATTAGCATGAGGTGCAGAGTTCTGAGAGCTGCATGGACAAGGTGGATACCCTTCCTTGGGCTTGGAGTTATCTGCCATGGTTGCTTCTACTTACCTAGCTACCATGGTGTCATGGAAGAAGGTGGCCAGGACACACTGTGCCTGCTTCATCTGAGGAAGATAGGCAGAGGAGTGGTATGCTCCCTACGTAACTTACTGGATATAGTTTCTTACATCACTTTCATAACCTCTTTTCCTTTTCTCCAAAATAGGTTTATTAAGCAGCCCTAACACTTTGGCTGGTAACAAAGTTTTTCTCAGCCTTTTCTCTCACTACCTGATGACTCAAGAAATCTGATATTTCTACATATCTCTGTGTATAAACATTTTTCTCTCTAATATCTTTATATATTTTTTCTTCCTGGCATATACATTTTCCCCATTCTCATGTGTCTGAAATCTTATTTTTAAGGTTTAGTTGAAACTTTACCCAGTCCTATCAAACCTATCCTACTCTGTTTCTGCCCCTCTGGGAGGCGCTCTGTAGCATATAGTATGGATCCCAGGTTGTACTCATTGATATGCTGCTTTGGTCTTTCCTACTGGGCTACTGGCTCCTGTGAGAAAAACACTCTCTGGGGCATCCTTGGTTCTTCTCTCCACAGTGCTTAGCATTGTTTCCTCCATACTAGAAGTCAGTAATTGTGTGTTTAATTGAATTGAATCAGAGATAGGAACTTTGTGGGAATCTCTGGACAATTCTCTCTATACATTTATGGGACTCAGCTTATGTGACTGCATCTAATTTAGCCTTAAATGATAAGGGACAGAGAGCTGGTGACTTGCTCTTGTCTTCCTATTTGTATATTCTGTATTCTTCAGGAATCAGGTTGCTTCCTGATAGTTGGATGTACCCTACAGACTTTATAGATTGAATATATTTTTAACAACACTATCAAAGAGAACCAAGCCAGACCAGCTTCAAACATGAAGTTACAAAGGGAAATCACTAAACAATGCACAGTTATTTGATTTACGGTTAGGAAATGCATTGATTCTTTTTTTTTTTTTTCCTTAGTTATTTCATGTGATCATCTTGCTTTCTAAACCAGAAATATTTGTTTCTGTCTTTGTGTAGCCCCCTGTGAGCCTAAACAGTACAAAACCAAGGGAATGAATTTGCATTTTTGCCACAAGTATGACACAATAAAAGTTACAAAATTAGGTTTATAAAGTGGTCTATTTTCAGGGCCACTAACATACCTTACCCATTGATTTTCTAGATCGATTTGGGAATGTTTAACTTCACGTTTCCTTTACAGTGTTACTTATGCAACTGGGTAGTCATAGAAGAATCTTTCAATCTCTGGCTAAAATTTGACTTTGAACTGTGGGTGCACATTGTGCTGTCTGGCGCCAAAGATTTGCCATGATGAACCTCAAAAATATTACCAGTGCAGGTGAAAGTCTCCCTTACATCAACTTCTTGCTCTGCCATGCCGTCGTCCTCTGATTGAGCCACTGACCTGAAAGCATGACTATATTCAGCTGTTTCATTGCTTCTCAGCAGCTACTAAGAAACCCCAAGGACCCAATCTTTCAGAGTGTTTTCAGGACTGCAGTCATCACCCTGGAATGCATCATAGTGAAAGGAACATGTTGGCTAAAAGTCAATTCTACAAACACTTATTGAGCAACTGCCATGAGCTGGAAGCTGAGGCTGCCCATCTGTCCCTTGCTTACTTGAGCTTAGAGAGGGAAGGAGAAAGGAAGCCAGCACTCATATAGGTCAACCCACATCAAATTCAGAATAGAGAGACACCGACATCGAATGCCAAGGGAAGGGAAAAAATTGCAGACTGTATTCTGTCAAGGATGATATGCAAAGACATTTACCAAGCTATAGGGCTGGAAATGAGGCATAATGGCCACTGGCTGGAGTGTGGGCAATTTCCTGAAGAGTTAGGCAGAGGCCAAATCATGGGCAGGTCTGAGGGCCTGGGCTTAGGTTAGAAAGGGGATTAAGGAACAGGCTAGAAAAGACTGAATAGATTTTATCCCAGGTCTTCCTCCTTGTCAAGCCCACTGTCTTTCATGTGTAATGATAACAAAGTCTTTGGGACCTACTCAGTGGAAGAACTGGGCCTTTAAATTCAAACTGACTGGGGTGTGACTAGATAGTAGAGCTCTTAACATTTGTTAGGACCTGATTTGATTGTCAGCACTGAAGAAAAAAAAAAGATACCTTACCTTCATGAAGACCTTATTTCATTAGTTTCATCCCTATTAAAGGTCTTCTAGTTCTTTTCTTGATTGGCTTCCTTTCCTTTCTTCTTACATCTTAGAGAAAGATGTGAATTTGACTAAGACAGAAATCCTTGGGCTGGAGAGTTGGCTTAGCAGTTAAGGCATTTGTCTACAAAGCCAAAAGGACCCAGGTTCAATTCTCTAGGTCCCACATAAGCTGGATGCACAAGGTGGTGCATGTGTCTGGAATTCATTTGCTGCAGCCAGAGGCCCTGGCATGCCCATTCCCTCTCTTTCTCTTTCTGCCTCTTCTCTCACTCAAATAAATAAATATAAGATTTTTTTTTTTAAATCCTTGATCTGGTTCAGATGAATGGGGACCACAGGAGTATTTCAGGAACCATAGAATCTACTGTCTGCCAGGCACATTTTTATGGGAAGGTGACTTAGCTTTCTCCCGAATTTTCCTAGGCTTTTGTTAATTTCTGTTACATTTTGAGGAAACTAAAACATATTGTAAGGGGTCCAATTTCAGGTATTATGATGTCATAAAATGCAACATTCTGAAAATACAACATACTCATTTCAAGACTTAAAACAGTGAGTACTTACTCTTTCACACATAGACATGTATTGTCATCAGATGAATGGCATTCCCCCTACCCTGCCCACTTCAGTAAAGAGTCTAAATGTTTTAGACAAAGCAAAGATTGCAGGAGTTAGGCAGCCAGCTTTGGTAGACATGGCCTGCACTTTAGCTGAGGCAAATCTTTAGAGGCAACAGGTCATGTGGGCCAGCACCCAGAACACTCTGTTGTTTTGGACAAATTATTCTTGCTGTCTGACTGTTTTCTCATCTGGGAAATGTAGGTGTATCAAGATCAAGCGAAGTAAGGTGGCTATGAAGAGCTCCACAGCTACTCAGCTCTTGCAACAAAGAATAGAGAAAAGGGGCACATATTTTCCATTGATTTCTCCTTTTATTGTTTATCTTTTCTTGCTTTGTGGTCTCTATTTGTCATCACTATTGTCCCAGAGACTCCTGTTCTTACTCATTTCTTGTCTTCGTGTGTAACTTTCCCTCCTCCATCGTTAGAGTGTAAACAGATGTAGGATATGACTTTGGAAGCTTGCCTCATTTTAATGTAGCAAATATATCTCAAACCTGGAGAAGTACTTAGTCAAAAATAATAAACCTGAAAACAAAGGAAATCACAAACTCTACTTTGTGCTTTACCTACCAAGACCCAGATTTTGAGTGCCATAATATATTTTTAAATACAGCTTAAGTTCATAGCCTTGCCAATGTAGCTATTCCTCAATCCATAGATGCTGCTTGAAGCCCAATATGTATAAAGCTGAAAGAGGGATAAAGAGTAATTTCACATATAAAACTTAATTACCCATGATAAGGGTCATTAGAGAGGATTCCATGAGTGTTGTCATGCGTTCCTGTTTAACTAAAATCTTGTATAACTTTTGTGTCTTTAGAGTTTTTGGAAAGATGAGTGGACATTGCTGCCCATGTTGAGAAAGCCATGGCAGAGTCAGTTAAGAAGCAACAGGTTACCCCTTCTGCACCCAGACTTCCAGCAGCTCTAATCCCGAACAGCATCTCCTTTCATGTTGATGGGTCCATCCAGTATAAAGGAAAGTCTTTTTTCTCTGCCTCCAAAGCCCTAGATGCTTACATTGACGACTTTCACATAAGCTGTGAGCCTCCTGACATTTATAACACAAAGGTTAACCTGGATCAGAGCCCTCTTGAATTTCTGGCTAAGCCAAAGAGTGGTAAGCTTTCATGATTCTCAAAGTTCCGTTTTGTTTTTTCTTTTAATTATTTGTAGATTGCTGATGCTTTGTGTGAATATATTCTCTAAAAAGGCCCTTCCCCTTTGGAAAAATAACTGTCTTGTAATTTGTGTATTTTTTTTTGTATGTGCATGTCTGTGCATGTCCATGGTGTATTGGAACATGTGTGTATGTAGGTGCATGTGCACATGTCTTCACATGCATGCAGAGGCCAGAGGACAACCTTGGGTGTCATCCTCAGTGTTACTTTCTCACTGCTGGAGAAAAAAGTACCTGACAGACATCAGTTTAAGGGAGGATGGGTTAATTTCAGTTTACAGTTCAGAATAGATTCCGTCATGGTGGGGAAAGCCTGGTGGCAGGAGCTAGAGACCCCTGCTCACAGTGGGCACAGTGAGGAAGCAGAGAGTGATCAATGCTGTTGCACAGCCGGCCCTCTCTTTGTATACACAGTTCAGGATTCTGGCCCTCAGAATGATGCCACCCAGGTAAGGTGAGTCTTCCTACCTAATCAAAATCATCTCTCACAGGCCTGCTCACAAGCTAACCTAATCTAAATAATCCCTCACCAGTCATTCTAAACCTTGTCAAGTTAACAATCCATATAAGCCGTCACATTCACACTTTTTTTAAGACAGTGTCTCTCACGGGCCTGGAGCTCACCTATTAGGCTAGACTGACTGATGATAGATCACCCCCACACACACACACACAGGAATACTCCTGCCTCCACCTTCTCAGCACTTGGTAATTCTGGTCATCAAGCTCAGGGCCTCACACTCATGAGGCAAGCACTTGACTGAGCTATCAGCCCAGTCAGTGTGTGAATCTTTTTATAAGGTCCTTATAAATGTTATGGCTCCACAACTTTTCCAGATTTCTTTCATTTGAGAGTTAATTACAAAACAAATCACTGTATTAATTTCAGAGACAAACCTCTGGTCCTAAGGCCTTATAACTGAAAGTGTTACCAAGTCACATAAAATGCCCAAGCCAAACTCTTCCCTTCATAAAATGAGAATAATTACAAATATTAATAATACTTTCCATAATTATAGTGGGAACTAAATAAATGAAAGAGCAGTATGAATTGTTGCAGATACAAGGTCTTTGGGTTCTTTCTGTGGCACAGTGGGAAGACCTTGCTGTGGTATAGTTCCGGTGACTCAAGGTCTAGTTCCCACTCGGCCCTTGACAGCTGAGGGATGAGGACAGTCATTTTCTTCCCTGGGCTTTAATTTCCTTGTCAAGAGATGGGGAGATTGAACTATATGAGCTCCATAATTTTGAAACTGTGTTATGTAGATGGCAGGAAAATAAAATCGGTCCACTCCAGTATATCAATGTTTCTCATTAAAAAGTGTCATTTGTAGAAGCTGAAGGAAAAACATTACAAAACCAACACCAAGTGTTATTATGAACTAGTGGATGATTGATTTTGAAGCCACCAGGGAAATCAAGTTCTCTTGTGTTAACTTCTCATATCTATATAAGTAGAAATAATAATAATAATAATAATGCTAGTAATTATAGTGCCTGTTCTTCCACAAAACATAACACAAAAGGATAACAGAACATATGACTTTACAAAAGTGAAGTGGGATATATTCTTGCTGGTTCAAGACCATTATGTGAGTGTTTCCCTTATTGTTGTTTGCTATATTTCCTATGCAAAGCTAGACTAGATGAAACAGCTTCTCATAAAACGCATAGGTCAATGACTGAGGCATGGCCCTGTACAAGAGAAAACTGCATTTTCATGCCAACTTTTTCTAGTTATGATATTTGACCTGGTTTGATAAATAGGGATGAATGTCATGGGAATTGAGTGTGAAAGTGCTTTACATGCCTTTATTATCTATGCAATTGAGGTGCAAAATATATTGTAATTTATTCAGAAAGAGTGCTGGTTTTCCTGAGAAAGAAGGAGGTTTTGGTGTTATTTTCTTCTTAAATCTGGAGAAGGGCTGGCACTTGTTAAGGACTTAGTACAGACAGTTTCACTTTCTTTGGGCCCTCCTGAGTTATTCACTCCACCATAACTACTAGTTTTTGCACAGCTTTATGAGAAAAATAGAATTGTAATATTTTTCTAATTAAAAAGTTATTTATATTCATGACAAGAATTTCTCAGAAACAGAAACCAAACATAATTCTAACACTAAAGAAAACTATTAATAATTTTATGTAAATTTCCTCCTTTACTATTCAGATATGTGCAATGGAATCATAATATAATCTCTGTTCCTTAACCTTGTTTATTCAAAAATCCATATTTTATTATATCACTAAAGTAGTTCTTTATATTCATATTAAATGCTTCTTATTTTTTATTATCTCTGTCAGGATATTTCGATTGTCACTAATGTCTTTTTTTTTTTGCGGGGGGTGGGGTTCAAGGTAGGGTATCACTCTAACCCAGGCTGACCTGAAATTCACTATGTAATATCAGGGTGGCCTTGAACTCACAACAATTCTACCTCTGCCTCCCGAGTGCTGGGATTATTCAAAATATTGCTGTTGGCACCATCTTGCACACATGTCTGGGCTGCTAGCATGGTATTTCCTCAGGACAAACTGCTAAGTTCAAAATAATATACATTTTGAAGGTTTGTTTCATAGTGTTAAAAACACTTTTCCAGCTAGGCATACCTGTTTTATTCACCCCCAACAGTGGAGTAGAATGTACCTCTTAATTCCCCTATATCACTTCACTGTGATCCTTGCCAATCTCTTGGATTAAGATTATTGCTATGTTTATTTAGCATCTGCTTTTATTTTGTTCAATACCTCATAATAATCTTTACTTAATTTTATTTAAAATATCTAAGCCTTTACTTTACCAAGGCTTTTTTTGGTAGAAAGCTTAACTTTAAAAAAAATTCCATTTGCCACTTGTATCATAACTTTTAGTCACATGTTTACTTGGCCTTAGTTCTTGATGCACTTAACCCATTTCTAAACAACTATCATTGTTTTAATGTTTTAATTGTTCAATATCTTGGTCAGGGACAGATACAGAAGGTTTAGTAGGAGTTGTGTATGTTCATTTATCCTTTCAAATGAACAGTAAAATATTTCCTCACAATTTCCAAATTCTGGTCTTTGGACACTTGGATTCCTAACCACTCTTTGGAGCTTTGTCTAGGTCATGTCCCACCTCATTCTCCCAGTAGCCTGAGGGAATGTCCCAAACCGCTCCCAGGTATGTGCTCAAAGTATCCTAATAGCTACTGTCATCATCAAGATGCTGCTGCTCAAAATGGCCTTAATGACACTGGTTATTCAGTAGTGGTCTAGCAATCCACTTCCATTCCTCATCTCTGTAGGCACACACCAGCCTAAGCTGCCCCTGCGTCATGGGATCCATGTGCATGGCAAGGGTCTGCCTCTCACATGTTGTCCTGCTAACTGGATTTATCTCCTTCTACCCTCCCTGTTTTCTAGTAAAGCCTTCGTTTTTGCCCCAATTTAGACACTCCTCTCTTCACTGCAAAGTCTTGTGTCATTGCTCCTATTGTTCCTTCCCTGAGCACCTGAATCTTCTAGCATTGCACTTAACACTGTCTTGAAGGAGCGGAGTCACGGGCTCGGTTCCCTCAGTAGGCTGACCAGGTGTTCTGTCTAAGCTCTGGACCTTGTTTATCACCACACTTCACCTTGTAACACTGAGGCGGATGAAGCCACAAGTGAAGAATTATTCCTATGATCTTTAGGGCAGCAACACGATCAGTTTGTTCCCTGTCCCCCAAACTGAGACTACCCTTTCCAGTGCAATATGGATATTAAATAATCTGGCTGTTAAAACACTGTGCTCTCCCCTGCATGAAGTTATTGGTCTAATTTTTAATGTCCTTACTCCCAAGAGAGTAGTAATTCTTACTGACACTTCTCCCATGATGAATACGCAAGCTGGGTGCCAGGTGCTGATACTACTGAGGACACTAAAATGCATGACCAAAGTGCTAGTATGGTGGGGAGAGACCCACCATATTACCCTTGGGAACACATGTTGTGATGTAACTGCCAGGGCTCCCAGGAGCATGGGTACAGATCTTTATGCCCCTGATGTTTGGTCACATATGTCTGCTTCTGTGAGCTCTGTAAGTCATCACGAGTCTCCGCTATTACTATTTCAACACAGCTGGCATAGCTGAGTGAACAGAACTAAAGAGACAGATTGCCCTAAAGGATTTCTGCCTTGATGTGTCAAGATAAAGCTATATTTGCCTACAATGAGGGGAAAATGTGACTATGTCTATATGTGTGCTTAATATTCAGCCTATCGTAACAGTTCTTGGGCATTCCCCAGAAATGTTGGAGATCCCCTGGGAAAAAAATTCATATATACATACCTTGGATTTTTGAACTCCTAATTCAATATAATGTTCTTCTGTTAGCACGCGAAGAACTTTCTTCCCGTCCCACTCAAGAGAGTTTATAAACTATTTCCAGGCAATATTTTGTCTTTAATCCTTAAAAATAAAGCTATTTTCCTTTGTATGGAAAATATGTTTTTGCAGATTCAGAGAAAAGAGCCTCTTAAAAGATTTTGGTTACACTTTGAAAGGCTTTTTCTGGAAACACTAATCCTTTGAGTATTCCTCTTTTAAAAGGGTTTTATGCCCATGTGTGGAGAAGATGATGCAGCAATGTGATAACAGTCTGTTTTGTGGAGGAGAGAGAGCTGTAATTTTTCACAATACTAAAAATCCGTAACTGCTGATTTAATGGTATACTGGTCTGGAAAGCCAAGTGGAGTTTCAAGGAACATAAGGAATATAAAGTCCTTACACTCTCTCAACCAACTTTGAAACCATGTTTGAGTCTTTCATCCTACTTCATCCTACTTTACACATCTCTGGGGCATTTTGTCATATAATCTATTTCTAGTTTTGAGGTGTAGAAATAAAGGATCTGTTCAAAAGTCATCTTGTTATTCTAAAGGTGACACATTCATTTTTCAGTCCAGGTCTCCTTGAGGTTTAACTAACAAGCGACATATGCATAGCACCTAGTGAGTTCTAAGTTCTAATATAACTCCTAGAGCCAAGTGTGATCTCTGTCTGAATTAGCTGTGTTATCCTTGCCTTCAAGAGCCTCAGGAGTTATGGGAAACCCAAGGAAGCATTAGAGCAGTGACCACATGAGAGCTAACATGGCAGTGTGTGCCAGGTACCAATGAGCAAGACAAAAGCACCAGAATGGAGGGGGGAAGAAGCTCTAGGATAAGTGACCCTCCCGCTGAACTATGAAAGCCAGTAGAAGATAGAAGGCCAGCTGGGCATGGTGGCGCACGCCTTTAATCCCAGCACTCGGGATGCAGAGGTAGGTGGGTCACATGAGTTCAAGGCCACCCTCAGACTACATAGTGAATTCCAGGTCAGCCTGGGCTAGAGTGAGACCCTTCCTTGAAAAAACAACAAAAGATTAAAAAAATATAGAAGGCCAAAAATAGACCAGAGGAAAGCATTTCAGAGAGACACAGAGATGATAGAAAAGTTCAGCATATGCTCACAAGGTTGCTAGACAGAAAGAATGATGTTTAGTCTTGCTTCCTTATGGTTTGTCTCAGCTTCTCTGAATTCCACTCACTTGTAGGCTGGGGTGATGGCTCAGTGGTTAAAGGTGTTTGCTTGAATTCCATTCATATAGTTCTGTGTACAGTTTTAGTTATTTTATGGGTAACAGCTTTTAATAGAAAATAATCATGAGACTTTTTGCAGATGTTTTCTATAACCTTTCTATATGAAATGTTAGACTTTCATATCAGAAAACACAAAAGTTTAAAACTTAGGTGAGAATGAGCCAGTGTGGTGGTGCACTCTTTTAATCCCAGCACTGAGGCAGCAAAGGTAGGAGTATTGCTGTGAGTTTGAGGGCAGCCTGAGACTGCATAGTGAATTCCAGGTCAGCTAGAGTGAGACCCTACCTCAAACAACAAGCAAACAAACAAAAAAAAAAACTTAAGTGTGAATGTTTCAAATGGATATTTTATATTGGGTTATTTTTTTTTCATTTTTTCTTAGGAATATAACTCCTAGAAACCTTTTAATCACTTCCTTACCTATCTAGTTTAAAAAGTTGTTTTCATCTTGCTACCAAGTCTTTCTGTGTACTCCTCAGTTTGGTCTCCACTCCTGCTATGCCATTCAATAAACCCCTTATCGCTGCCGCTCTTCCCCATCCATCTACTACCACATGCCGGTCATGCTCTTCACGCTTTGCTCTCTCACACACACCAGGCCCTATTCCTGGAATACCCTCTTACGGCATGTATACCTTCATAACCTAAATCCTGCTCGTCCTTTGAAGTGCAACAGATTCAGCCTTGTCCAGAGATCTTGCTATGTCTTTTCTGCCTCTGTGCATAGCACCCACCATGGCACTTGATTGCACATAAAGCAGCACCCTATATGGGTGGTCATGTCCTTAGTGCAATACTGATAGTATTACCCAGTGTGAGTGAGGTACATATTATCATCCATCATGCTTATGATATATAATATAAATATCAGACACTAATAGCAATACCTAGTCTTTATTAAGCAATATGTTTCAGGAACTATTGTCTCTGAGATCCACCCTCTATGTCACTTAATTCACACAACCAGTCTATGAGATTTTATCCACTAATTTACAAGAAACTAACACAGAGAGAGGTTATGTGAAATACCCAAAAGGCACAGGGCTATAAGTATTGTCCCTAAGTTTGATTTCAGGGTCTCCTGTGAACACTAGGCTGCATGTACTTCATGTATCTTTAAACCAAAAGAAGAAAAAAGAAAAACATTCCTATAACTCATCTTCAGCATGATGATCTGAGTTGTAAAGACAGTCCTAAATCAACATGCTCAAATTCATATTTTAATGCATGGTTTGTCTTGGTAAAAACTAATTAAAGAGCAGGAACTGAGCCAATGGGTTAAGAAGAGCCATGAAATTGGAAAGGGTGGAGGGGGCACAAAAAGCCTGGTTCTTGCCTTGCTAATTGGCTGTTATTATAAACACTACTTTTTAAATTTTTAATGTATTTATTAGAGACAGAGAGAGGGAGAGAAAGGAGAGAGGGAGATAATGGGCATGCCAAGGCCTCTAGCCGCTGTAAACGAACTCCAGATATATGTGCCACCATGTGCATCTGGCTTACATGGGACCTGTAGAATCGAACCTGGGTCCTTAGGCTTTGCAGGCAAATGACTTAACCACGAAGCCATCTCTCCAGCCCTAAAAATTACTTTTAAAGCAGTAAGAAAGAAACAGTATAACAATGCAGTAGTGCTCAGAGCATGGGACTTTGAATGAGAAGACCTGGGCATGGAATCCCTATATTCTGCCTGCATTGTCACCCAGGGCAGGTTATTTAATCTCTTTCTCTCTTTTCACCTATAAAGTATGGAATGTAATACCTATCAAGGATGATTTATTGAAGATTAAATAAAATGATATATGTGAATGCACATGAAAGGCTACATGTCACACCAGCAGAGTCCCAAGGATAATCTGTTTACTCTGTGGAATATAATATAAAATATGTCATTTCTAAGTGACATTGACACTGTTTTAACTCTTTACTCCCCCTCCTCTCCCAACTATAACAAGTGTTAACTTTTTTCATAGGGACCATACATTCTCACCCAAAGCAGGGAGTGGCTCTTGATGATTATCTGTATCAACCTAGGACATAAATGACCTTAATACCTACCCAGAATGTTGGTTGAATTATACACAAGACTGTTTTCTTTTTTTAGTATTCAAAGTACATTCATACTTGCATGGAATTTGTAGCACGTTTGGTGAAATTGTGATTTATATAGCCCACTGCTAGGCAGTTCAAGTAATTTATTATATCAGAATTTTGCTTGCTTAGTTATCTGTCCCAGTTATGCCCCCAAACTTATGGTTTTGTACTCTATTTATTTATGTTCTTCCATTTCTCTGTCCTGTATAGTGTATGAGAGACACTTGGGCTAAGAAATCATACAATGCAGCTGAGCAGGACTAAGGGACTCAGGAGACCAGTCAGGAATTCACAGTCCTGGTGGAAAACCTGGTTCCTGGGTGACTCGGTTTTAAATGGGAAAACAAAAAGGTTAGGATCTTTAAATTGAAAGAAATTACTTTCTTTAACCTTTTATTATGTTTCGTAAATTAAAAAAGCATAAACATAACAGCAAAAACAAAGCTCAAATTCAGCTCATATTAGTTATAAATTCTTGCTATTGTCAAAAGGTTTTTTTATTGTTTGCTTTTTAAAATTTCAGTGGGCATAAAATATGTCATTGGGGCTCTTTTTACTTTGGAAAAACAATTTTTTTTTTTTGTTTTTAAGTATGCAGTCCAGTGGCAGTCAGTGCACACTTACTGTCATGGAATTGCTACCCTGTCAATTTCAGACCCTCCCACCTTCTCAAACTAAAACACCATATAGATTACAGTCTAACTCTCCTTTATCCACCTCATCTTCAGCTGTCATTCTACTTTCTGTTCCTGTGAATGACTGTTTTGTATAATGAATATAAGTGGAATCATGCAGATTTTGCCACTTATCCTAATATCTATGAGAGTCATCCATGTGGTAGCCTGTGATAGTATTTCTTCATTTTTAAAAGCTGAATAATATTCTTCTGGTAGTATTCAATTTGCAAATTAAGCATTTCAGCCACCGTTGGATATGGCATGCTTCCAAGTTTGAATGGTTTTGGATACTGCTGCCAGGAAATTATTTTGGGTATATGTCTTTGTGGTTTTTAATCTGCATTTTCGTGATTATTCAAGTTGAATAGCTGAATGGCTTATCTTACTTTTATGGGCTATTACTGGTCATTGGCCATTTCTATTGAGTATATGTTCATATATTCCACCATGGGTTTTTAATAAACTTGTCTTATTTTCCATATTGTTTAGGAGTTATGTATTTGCTTTGTATACTAACCTTTTGGTCTTTAAATTCCCTTCTATCTCTCTCCCCCCATTATGTGTATGTGTGTTTCTTCTTCTCCTCCTTCCTTCTTCTTCCTTTTCTTTTCTTTTCTTTTTTTGGTTTTCAGTTTTCTGAGGTAGTGTCTCATTCTAGCCCAGGCTGAACTGGAATTCACTCTGTATTCTCAGGGTGGCCTCAAACTCATGGCAATCCTCCTACCTCTGACTCCTGAGTGCTGGGATTAAAGGCATGCGCCACCATGCTCGGCCTTCATGTTTCTTATAGAATTGAACTTACAGCCTAGCACATACTATGCAAATACTGTGCAACTGAGCCACATCCTTTGTTTCTGATAGAAGTGACTTTTCTCGGGCTGGAGAGATGGCTTAGGGGTTAAGGCGCCTGCCTGCTAAGCCTAAGAACCCAGTTCCAATCTCCAGGTCCCACGTTTAGCCAGATGCAAAGTGATGCAAGGGTGCAATGCTGCACTTGCCCACAAGGGAGTGCACGCATCTGGATTTCATTCACAGCAGCTGAGAGACTGCTGGCGCGCCCATTCTCTATCTGTCTCCCTCTCCCTCTCTGTCTGTCTGTCTCTGTGTCTCTTCAAATATAAAAAAAAAAAAAATAGAAGTGACTTTTCTTTATTTGTGGCATATATTTACAATCTCTTTTAGTTGAATAGACATTTCAGGAAACAAAATGTAAAACACATAAGAATGTTTAATGTGAAATTTGAAACCACATTCATTGGGTCTTACTATGGGCTAACACTTTTAGAGACACTATAGCTTTTGTCTTCATGGAACTTACACCCTGGGCTGGTGAAATGATTCAGCAGTTAAAAGCCCTTGCTTTCAAAGCCTCTTGGCCCAGGTTTGATTCCATAGTACCTAACTAAATTCAAATGCACAAAGTGGTACATGCAACTGGAGTTCATTTGCAGTGACAATAAGCTCTGAGGTATCCATACTCCCCATTCCCCCTTCTCTCTTATATTAATTAATTAATTAATAAAATTATATATAAAAAGTAACTTACATCCTATAGAGGAGAAAGATAATAATCAAATTAATTTATATTATATGGTTATATATTGTATTATAATAGATATTATATGGTTGACTGAAGGCTGAGAAGAAATACTAAAAGGAATTCCCTTTGTTGGGTACAGAGAAGTCTCCCACCCATGTAAATTCTGTGAGAGGGATAAGAAGGTACAACATTGATACTGATAATGATAGAGGGTGGCTGGAAGGGTGCAAAAGGACCTACAGACAGGGGTTCTCATCCTGAGTCCACCAGTGGCTTTGAAACTTGAATGAAAGCAATCATTTTGTCAGGTAAGTGTGTGGAATGAATTAGAAAACCTGTATGACCTCTTCCCCTTGAAGATATCCCTGTGATTCCAAGTCTAAATGGTGTTGCTATATTGAACTTCTCAAGAAAAAACTGTTCAAAAAGAAAGAATGTGATAACTCTAGGTTTTCCTAAAGCTCAAGGAGCATAATTCACTTCCAATCCTGATTTTTAAGTCTGTGTCACTCAAAGAGTAATTTTTCATCATTTCAATAAAACTAACTTCAGATTCCAGCTGAAGCACTTAAATGGAAAGCAATTTGTAAAGGGAATTCCCATAGTTAAGATGACTCTGCAGAGAAAGCTATAAAAGCAAGTCTTCCATGATTGGCTACGAAAAGTAAAGCAGTAAAATTGTGAAGTAATACTATAGATTTCAAAATTTATATGTATCTTTAGAACTAGTCTCATAAAAGGAATGATTATTTAACAGTCTAAATTCCTGAAAATGGTTTTCATAGTGGGGAAAAATGTAATACATACTGCTATACTTCTTTATCTATGGATATTAAAATGTAAATTTCCACCTTGGAGCACGTGGAAAATCTTTTCGTGAAATGAATCCTAAATTAAGTGTGACAGGTGATTGTGATTAATCACTGTGTATCATCAGGAGAGGAAGGCAAAAAGCCTTTCCTCCCTAATGAAATATAACAGACTACCATGGGCAAATGCACAGATGAGCCTCTTTGAAATCAAACGTAAACCACTTCACATCTTGAAAAACTCAATGAAACCATACGCATCTCATGGCACTCATCCATCTGAGGGTTAGCAGTCCTTCAAATAATACTCTCAGGTGTGTTCAAGGTATGTTATTTGGTTGCTACTGGCAAGTCCAGTAAGACTTGGCTAATGGAGATGAATGAAGCCAGAAACTGCTGAAACTGTGGTCAGAGACCACATGGCCCACATATCGGAGCACAGCCTCTGGGAGCACAGGTCTGGGTTTCTTAGTTCAAATCTGGTACTGTCCCTGACAACTACAGCAATGTAGGCAAGGCAGCTAGCCCTAAGATGTTTTTATCCTTCTATAATATGAGGTTAATAATAACTTAAGGCCAGCCTTTACCAAATATATAAGTCAACAAACAAACAAACACATCCTTCCTTCAGTAACATGAAACTTTCACTCTTAAAGAGTGATGTTAAAAATTAAGGCACCCTGAGACTAGGGGGAAAGCTCAGTTGGAAAATTGCTTGTCTCCTAAGTGTAAATACCTGAGTTCAGACCCCAGAACCCACATAAAAGCTGAGTGTTCAGTGTGCAGTGAACTCTGGGTTCAGTGAAAGGCCTCATCTTAATCAGGTAGAGCATGATAAAAGAAGACACTGGCATTACCTCTGATCTCCATGCACAAGGCATGCCCATGTACCCCACACAAACACACATGTACATGTGGACAACACACACACACATATGCAATGACAAAAATGAGGAAAATCAAGATATCCTTGTACTCACTATAGAGATAGACTCATATATTTTATTCAGCCATTTTGTGGACCTTGAACTGGTCACCTACATTCCTTGAAAATTAGTGTTCTTATATATAAAATTACTGATGACAACTCATAAGGAATCTATAAGTCCTTTCCCCAACTCCATAGACTCTGAATGTGAAACTTTATCTGAGTGTTAATAGACAAGAACAGGAATGCATACATAAGTTATGTTAAAGCTTGAAACCTTGCACTTGGGTATATTTCTCAGAATTTTGTAACCCTTCAAATTTACGTGTGTGTGTGTGTGTGTGTGTGTGTGTGTGTGTGTGTGTGTGTGTGTATTTTCCCCTGGAGGTCCTTATCTTTCAGAACATTCTTTAAGAAATTTGTATCTGCAAAAATGTTACAAAACTCAATATGAGACCAAATAACTTTTTAAAAGTAAAAATTAGACAGTTCCCATACCAAGTGTATTAATAAATGGATAAATTGTTTATAAGTAACCCAGAGGCTACAGAGAATTTAGCACTAAATCAGACTGTTTACAGACCTGCCAAGGCTCAGGAAACATAGAAAAAGGTGGAACAGGAAGATTATAAGAGCCACAGGGTGAGTAGAATTTTCCTGAAGCACAGCCCTTACCCCAGAGATTGACTGAATCTTTAATTACTCCACACTGAAAATACCAATAGCCTCACTAAGAAGAACCCTCAGGGAAAGTGGGTCCAGGAAAGAGAGGATATAAGACAATAACATTTGTAAAATCAATAAATAATTTTAAAAGAGTGGAGTTAGCCCTCCCTAGAAGCAGAAAACAGAGGGGCACAGAAATAGATACAGGCACCACCAGGGGTGGGGAGAGAACATCCTGAAGGTCGTCAAGGATTCCGAGCCCAATGGCAAGACCATCCCTGACACTTGTTTAGGGCTGGCTCTGGTTACAAGAGCATTGTCATTCCTTTAAGTCAAGTTCCTGTTGTTTTCATTTCCTCCTTACCCAGAGACCTTCTGGCGATATTTTGTCCCCTAGCAGTTCTGTTTATGGTGAGTGTTCTCGTACCTGTGACAACAAATGTTTCTTTCTACATCAGTATCCTTTTACACTCGTCATCTCCTGAGCTCCCGAGAGACTTGTGGTATTCCCCTGCCTTCCACACTACTACCTATCCAAGTTCCATTTTGAAGTTCTGTAGGAAAAACTCATAAGGCTGTTCAAGTGTAAATGAAGCAAGGCATGCCACGTGTTTAGCAGACCTTCACATGTCATCAAAGTTAATACATGTTAAGCTTTGAACATTCACCTTTTTAACAAACCTCTGTTTAGAGACAAAATTCCGTATTAGCTGGTTCACGTGGTTGGACCACCATTCTCCTGTTAGTCAGCATGTTTCCTGAATAGTGATAATATCACATATCTTCTTTTCCTTTGTTATACTGAAAGTCAGGTGCCCACTGTGTCTGGGCACTGTATTGAAAACAAAGAGAAAATGTTACCTCTTCCAAATGCTCACTAAATGGGGGAGTAGCTATAACAACATGAACCATTATACTCTATCCATGTCTTTGGTTCCCCATTAGAGTCATTACAGAGTTAGGATAGTGTTTGTTCCTGCCAATGAGTTTTGGGGTTTTATTTGAGTAACACTATACTATCTCTTTTATCAGGACAATAAGCAGAATGAGTAAAAGAATATTTATTAAGGACCTCTTCTGTATAAGACGCTGTATAGGCAGAAAGGGAATAAGAAACAACCTCAGTGTCTGTAATTTTTTAAAATCACATTCATGCCCAAAGAAACCCTTGCTACCCTGATATCTTACTTTCATTGTATGAAGAGGAGGTTTTACTTTTCTCATCTTTTCTTCCCAGTTATCCCAACAAAGGAATAACACATGTGTGGATGTTTAGTTTTTATTTTGCAGAAATTCTTTTGACTTTTTCTTCCATAGAAGCTTTCTCCCATTTGAGAATATCTTTAACTACTCTAAAGAAATAAGAAGATGCCAAACAGGCTTTGTTCTGTCTTTATAAGGTGACTGGGCCATGTGAGACTTTCTGAGGCTGGCCCTCACAGCCTGTGCCATCCCACAGGGATACCACAGTCACATTTGAGGTGCACACCCCCCTGAAAGTCTTCTGTCATTATGTTTTCAACTAGTACTTGGAGTTTCACCCTGTTCATCTGTCAGATGAGATTCATTCATTCATTCATTCATTCAGATGAGATGACATTCATTCATTCATCAGATGAGATTCATTCATTCACTCAAACATACATATTTTTTGTACCAAATAAGTTCCAAAGCTCACATTTTTCTACACAACAGCTTAAACTCCCCAAGGGAAGAGACAGACAGAAAAAATCAAGAGAGGCATGGCTTAAGAAGGATTCTAAATTGTTTTTATCTTCTTCAATACCTAGCAAACTCAGCCTTGTGTAATATAGTTGCCAAGTTGAAAAAGAAATAACAAAAATAGAAAATGTGCCTAAAGATACCCATCCCCCAGCCATGGTAAAGAACTAGTGTCCCACATAAAGCCAGATGCACTAAGTGATGCATGCATCTGGAGTTTGTTTGCAGTGGCTAGAAGCCCTGGCATACCCTCTCTGTCTCTCTCTTTTTCTGTCTCTTCTTTCTGCTTACAAGTAAATAAATAAAATAGTAACAAAAATAAGAACTAGTGACTTCAGGCTTTGGGCTGAGGGACATTGGACTTCAAACCTAAGCTGTATTATATGCAGCCAGGATCTTGGAATACTTCTCCATACAAAATTTCAGTGTAGAAATATAAAAAATGAATGACTTTACATGCTCTCAAATGAAGACTCCATGCATATTTAAAGTTTTTACTGCCTCATGGAGGGAACCAACATCTCTAGATGAAAATAGGTCCAGAGTGGGTTAGTAACTTGCTTTTAAGGATGTGTTCTTGGCCTATAAGCCACTTCTATTTTATTTTTTTATAAAGGCATATATTCTAGTACATTGTTTTAGAATGAGTTTAATAATTAACCATGGCCTTTTCCCAGTGTTTCTACATTGTAGCTCTTCCAGAAATTGTCTTCCATATTAAAAAAAAAATCTTAGCTGAATGTTCACTTGAGTTAAAGCCTTAAAGCAAATGTTATGACTCAAGATTATAATTAGAAGTACCAGTCAGTCAGAGGAGACACTGCTCAGTGGTGGAATCCAAGCTTGCCATGCACAAGGAGCCAGCACACTGCACAGGAGCCTTTGTCATCTTTTCCTTGTGGCAAATCTCAGTGGTGCCACTTTGAATAACCCTGTGAGTGCTGAGCATCCCATGGATTCAGCATCATAGCACCTGTGTCATCCAGGCCTGCCAATACAACATGTTCCAAGTATGAGGGACTACAGGGCTTTTTAAATTGCCATGTCAACTTGCCAAGGATATCTGGTATGTGTGGAGTGGGGCCCCCTTAAAGCAGAACACAGGCATGGAGCTGGGAGCTACTGCTTGTCGAATATGATAGATGTACATAGAACTGAATTTTGCCTGCTCACATACGTACTTGGAATACAGAAGGAACAATGATTGGAATACTTTATTCTGTTTATTTAACATTTGCATTCTTTTGTTCTTCCTTTTTTGCACACGTGCACGGGTGTGTGTGGTTTGTGTAAATGTGTAAGTGTCTGTAGCACACCTGTGTGGGTGGCTGCCTGTGCGTTCATGTTTGGAGACTAGGTGGATGTCAGGTGTCTTCTATTGTTTCTCCACATTTTTTACAAGAGAGGATCGCTCACCGAACCCAGAACTCGCCAAGTGGGCTAACCAAGCTAGCCGTTAAGCAAGCCTTGGGGATCTCTTGTCTGCCTCCTTACAGGCTTGCACCACCACACCCAACATTGTACATGGAGATCCGAACTCAGATTCTCATGTCTACATTGGCAGAACTCTACCCACTAAACCATCTTCTCAGCCCCTGATTTAATGTTGTCTTAGTAATGACATTCAGCAAATGAGTATTGAATTCCTGCTGGTGAGTCTCTGGCAATCTAATAGTGCAAAACAGACTGAGTGCCTGCCCTCTGGGAATTTATAATGTAGTAGAAAAGACATTAATCAAAAATGACCAAAGAAGGTGAGTAATATTAAACTACCATGGTTTATATGTTACTTAATTTCAGCACTATTGGTATATTAGGCCAGATTATCCATTGTTTAGGAAAGCTGCCCTGTGCATTATAAAATATTTAACAGCATCTCTGGCTTCTTATCTCCAAGATGACAGTAGCAATCTCCCATCCAGCCATGACAACCAAAAATGCCCCTGGGTATTGTCAGACCTCACGATGCAAAAGTACAACGCATTTTGAGAACAGAGAACCAGGAAACCAAAACCCAATTGACAAAGCCATTTCACTAGTGGCATGGTTTCATTGTGTTAAGCTCTGATGATAGGTTAAGAGGGCTGAGAACTGGAGGAGAGGGGAGGAAAAGAAAACAGGAACAAGTTCTGACAGGTTTCCATCTGAAGGCCAGTTGTCTGTACATCTTACTTATGAGGAGTCCTCAAGGCAGAGCAGCACCACCACCCCATGGAACATCCTGTGTTCCCTGTCAGGCTGAGGGCTGAGAGGAATTTTGCTTCACACCATAATACAGATTCAATCCAGCCAGCACAGTGCCACTCACAGGAGATATGAAGATGACCAAGCCATGTTCTCCAGATCTCTAGGATCCATCTTTTTGGAGCAGGGGGAAGCAGCCTCAGAAAGGCTAGGCAGGGGTCAGGTGCCAAGTGGACAGGGCTTCTTCCAGTAGGACTTGGTTGCTTCTCCCCATCACACTCATTGTGTGGCTCATATGGGCTTCTGTTATTGCCCTCAGAGTGTGGACCACAGTCAGTTCTGAACACTCAAATGTTGGAACTGGTGCAACATATTTCTCTCTCCCCTTTACCCCTTCCTCCTCTCTTTCCCTCTCTGCCTTTTCCCACCCTGCCTTCAGGCTCTCCCTTCCATACCACATTCTCAGGAAGGCAAGCTCCTCTCCATAGAGTCTCTCTATCCCCTTAGTTCCACATCTAGCAGGAAGAGATTTACATCCTTCATTCCATTCCCATCAAAGGCTGGGCCTGTGACTCATAAATCTCCAAACCAATCACTGTGCCCGTTCTCTGACTGACCACAGCTAGGTCTTATAAAGTCTTCACCACAGGTAGAATCAGCCCCGCTCAAATCGTACAGATTCAGGATAAGAAGATGTTTCCCCCAGGGAAATCCAGATACTGTCAAGAGCAAAGCAAGAGTGGCTGCTAGTCAGACAAGATCACTTACTTTATTTACCCTCCCCAGCTAGAGTGGGAGCTGTGCTCAGTCAGCTCTCACAGTTGTCACATGTGTGCTTGACACATGGAAGACATTCAGTAAATACTGTGGGCAGTTGTTGAATTAATGAGCAGATGAGCCAGTGAATAGATAGCTTCATTTTATTTTACAGATGGAGCTCTCATAAAACGTAGGAGAGCCTGGAAAAAACAGCCAAGAGTCTTTTAGACAGTGCAGTGTAGAGATCTAGTAAACTTGGTTATTTAATTGTCGGGAGTGTGACGTCTCCTTCCTAATTCAGAAACAGAACATAAGGGTAGGCAACGATGTCTGTCTGCCACAAGGGTATCCTCTGATGAAAAGCCAATGGCAGGGCAGTCTTCCTAAGATGAGGTGAGCAGTCTCCAGTAGTGTGTCCATCAAGGGAACAGGTATCGCTGCCCTGATGCTTGGAAAGGGCCAGGTCTGTAAGCATACCTGTGGCTAGGAAATGGGAAGACAGAGTGTGGTGGCATTGAGAGCATAATGTCCATGCAAATGAGCTAGTCCAGCACAGACGTGTGAATCCTGGTGGAATATCCTCAGTGCCAGTCCCTCCCCATCCCCACCACCCGGTGTCCTAGCTCCATGGCCTTTGATCTTGAAAGCTGTAGTGGAGCCTCTGTAGAAAAATTCAGACCTCTTTGTCTTCATTCTGTGCTCACTTCCAGAACTGAATGGTGTGGAGTTGTGACCTCGACAAACCTCTTTTAATTTAAATTCCTTGTTTAATGCAGGGAAAAGTATGAAATATGAAAGAAAGGGAGAAAGAACATGACATGTTTATTAAGAATCATAAGCAAGCTGGAGAGATGGCTTAGCAGTTGAGGCTCCTGCCTGCCAAGCCAAAGAACGTCCTTTGGATTCTCCAGGTCCCACGTTTAGCCAGGCCCAATGGCACAATGCCACACTTGCCCACAACGGGGCACATGTGTCTGGAATTCATTCACAGTAGCTGAGAGGCTACTGTTGTGCGCATTATCTGTCTGTCTGTCTTTCTGTCTCTCTCTCTCTGTCTCTGTCTGTCTCTCTCTCTCTCTGAAAAAAATAATCCTAAGCAGATGATTTCAGGATCTCAGTTATACAAACATTCCTGGTTTATATTCAGAGGCATTGCAACTTCAATTTTCTCTAGAGAGATGCTATTTAGTCAAGCACCCATAATTATTATATTATTAATATAATATATAATATAATTTTTATATATAAATTATATATAAATTTATATATAATTATAGAATATCATTTATATTTGTTATATATTAATATTATATATAATTGAACATTTGAGTCTTGGAGCATTTAATTTTAAAACAAATATTATTCTAATGTGCTGTTGAGACTGATACACTTGCTCTTGTCTCTTTCTAGACTATTCCTTCCATGGGTGGGGGAGTTGATCCCTTCTCCTTATATGAGTCTCAGTTCATGCCTTTGCAGAGAAGCCTTCCTCAACAAATTGGACTTCCTTTCTCCCAGTTAGACATCTCAATGTCTGAAATGTTTAATTGGAATTAAATATTTCATTGAATCCTATATGGAACACATTTGGAAACATCTCTATATATCATTATATTACTTCTATTTTGGCAAATGTTTTATCGAAACAGTTCAGAAATTTGTCAGATTATCTGAAATTTACTATTTGTAGAAGCCTCAGTTAAAATTTACTTTTATAAAACTGTTTACCTTAAGTGACATTTCCCAGTAAACTCTAACATTTAAAAACTACTTATGGGCTGGAGAGATGGATTAGCAGTTAAGGCACTTGCCTTAATGGGTTAATGCCTTAATGGGAATGGGTATGAGTTTAGTTAGGTAAGAATATAATCTGAGCATCCTAAAATGAAAGCTCATACAATGTCAAAGATGAGATCTGAGCTTACCTGATTGTTACTTTTTTCATTGTTGTGATCAATTACTTGACTAGAAGCAATTCATGGAAGATGTTGATTTGGCTCATGGTTTGATAGGATACAGTCCATCATGGCAGGAAGGCATGTCAGTGGGACTGTATGGCTGTTTGTTATTCCTCACATCTCAGTGCACCAAGAAGCAGAGAGAGTCTGGACAGTAACAGGGCTCAGGCTATAAATTTCAAGGCTTTACCCCCCCCACACACACACCACCCGGCCTGGGCATCCATGCATAGTAACATACTTCAAGCTAGACTCTGCTTCCACAGCCTATCATCAGCAAATCAGTACCACCATCTCAGGACCACGGGTTCAAACACATGAGCCTATTGGGGATAGTTTACCTTTAAACCATTAACTACTGGCTAATAAAAAAGGAATCTGTTATGTTACTTAGAGAACACACCAGCTCAGCAGATCACTTGAAAACCTGTCTTCAGGTGACACATTTATCACTGTTGGGTCAGGACAGATATTAACATTTGTCCCTTTCTTCCTGAGCCCTTTCTGTGATATGTTTTACACAAATAATGACAAGCTCAAAACTAACACTAAGCTTATCTTTCTGGAAAAGGAACTGATCTGCAAGTAAAATATAGTTTTGCCTTGGTTTCTATTTGCATTTGGCTTGCAAACATGGCAAAAACCAATAATAGGTTTTTACTCTGAGCTATTTCTGAACGCTGTATTAAAAATTAGCTGCAAATGTTAGATTCTTTGGAAGAAGTTAAATTGGAAACATTGTCCATGCTAAATGAAATGTACCCACAAGTATGCTTAACTATGAATGAGAACCTCAAAAGAAAAATGTACTTTCATATAACTTTTAAAGATTTTCTACAATGCATGAGAATTTCACATCAGGAAAGCCAAATAACCCTGTCTTTGCTGATATGTATATTTATATGCATGGGCCAGAGTATGAAATGAATGCATACCTTCAGCTATAAGCCTAGTACTTGCTACCTTGGGTAATTGTGACTCTTTCCTGTATGTCCTTAGCATAAATGATTATTTTACATGCTTTACTTCTCTAATATATTCAGAGAGATTCAATAAATTATACTTATTATGCAAAGGCAAGAGACATTTTACAGTCTATTCGATGGTGAATTTCTAATGTATCCATTTTGGTCTAAATTGTGGCTTTGCATCTATTTTTTTCCCTGTCTTTAGGGATTAACTCACAACTAGAGCAACCCATTACATATCTTCACTAAAACCATAAATCATCTTATTACATATTTTTGTCCTTTTTTAAAAATTAGACATTTAAATTATTCAAGCCAAAGCCAAAGTAATGGTACTGACCACCATGCACCATAATCCAACCTGTTGAGAGACCACACAAACCTATAAAAAGAGCAAACATACCAATGTGATCATTTTTTCTTATTATTATTTCTTGTTGTGTGGTGGACTGCATATGTGTGTGTGCGCGCATGTGTGTGCACATGTGTGTGTGTGTGTGTTTCTTATGTGTCTACATACATGAGTGTGCCCAGATGTGTGCATGCATGCATGTGGAGGCTAAAGGTTAACATCAGGCATCTATCTCAATCATGCTCCACTTTATTTTTGAGACATGATCTCTACTGAAACTGGAAGTTATCAATTCAGGTACACTAATTAGGCAGCAGGCCCTAGAGATCACTATTCTCTGTCTAAAACTCTGAGATTACAGGTACAAAAAGCCACATCCAGCATATATGTGGGTGTTGGGCATCCCAACTCACATCCTCATTATTTAGCAACAAGTGCTGTACTGAGCCATCTTCTCAGCCCTAAACCATTTCTTACCTGTTTAAAATTAAAATAGTGTGAAATTTCCATGATAGTGGAGAAGACTTTTAGATGGGAAAGACACAGCCCTCTGGGGCAAACTCTATACCATTGTCTATCTCACTTTTCCACACCTTTAAATTACTGAATATATATATAATGAATTAGTTAATTAGGAAAAAAACAAGGAAGGAAAATGAAGAAGAAGGAATATGGATGGAGCTATGTTGAAAGAAATGCTTGGTTCTGCAATAGTAATAATGTGGTGAAGATGAGTTTGCACTGAAGATAATCAAAAGATAATACATTTTAAAGGGAAAATCAGATCTGCCTCTAAAATGATAAGGTGAGCTGCTACCAGCTAAGACTGAGAAAGTGAGCTAAGAGTTAGCTAATCATTTGAATTCATTGATCAAGTTGAGGCCAAACAGGAAAGTAGGAAATTGCTTTAGTCCTGAAAATACAAATATGACCCACATTAGTAAGACTTACAGTGCTTCCAGTAGTGAACATTTCAAGTGGAGTAAGGGAGTGAGTTAAGGTTCTAAAAGAGGCAAAAAAGTATGTGGGAGTATCAGTTAGGAAGCTTGAAGTCCTAGGAGAAATATAAGTCCATAAAATCTGAAGGCGAGAGGGAGTGAGGTAGCTTTGTTAGCTAGTTTGGGCTGACTAAGCTCCTGAAAGTAAAAAGCAAGAATGTCTTTTGACTTGCCCTTACAGCCTGTGCTTTGCTAGAGATCAGAGAAGAATCTGGTTTCTCCTTACCTCTTGCCCAAAGAAGTTTCCTCGACCTGTTTTTTTTCACACCTGGGAGGGATGTCTCCTTTCCTAGAATTCAAATAATCCTGGCATTGTGGTTGGTTAAGCTTAGACTCCAGAACTTGGCATCATGGCTGGCCTCTTCCTGAGCCAGCCTCTAGTCCAGACTAATCATCTGTCTCTCTGGCTTACCTGATCTGGAAGGTAGGGTGCATCACCATAGGTTTATAAATCCTTTTATAAGTAGAGGGTACCCTCTCTTTGCTGCTCATTCATCACTCCTGAATCTCCAGGATCTGGTAAGTCTCCCCTCCTCTCAACCCAGTTGGTCCAAGAGGAGGGGAGAACTCCCTTGACCCCCTCCTGTCCTCCACATGGCAGGAGCTCTCTGTACTTTCTTTTCTTTTCTTTTCTCTCTAAATCTCTTTTCAAGTTTCTTCCAGGCCCACCACATGGGCTTTCAGATCATGTGAGTGTATTCATTTTCCTTCCTTTGAGTCTATACTTCTCTCAATAAATGTGATAATTCAGTTTGGTTTGCCTAATTCTGTGGTTAAATACAAATACAAACTCAGAATTTGTGGTTCAAGGACTCTATGCCCCATAACAAAGGGTTATAAGTTAAACTTAAAACTCATAAATTTAGGCTAGGGGATGTAACTCAGTGGTATTTATCTAGAATGAGATTGGTTCAATCTCCAATATCACATGCAAAGAACAAAAAACTCTATGAACTCAACTGTTGTGGTTACCTTTCAATGGGAAGAAAGTGTTATTTTAGCTTATAGTCTTGAGGGGAAACTTCATGATGTCAGGAGAAAACATAGCATGAGCAGAGACTGGATAACATTTCTGCCACAGCAAGTGGAAAATAGTAGCAAGTGACTGAACTGAACTCGGGCAAGGCAGAGCTGGCTACCACACTCTAAACCTCACCCCTAACACCACACCTCTTCTGGGAAGGCTCCACCTCCCAAATTACCACAGCTGGGACCAAGCATTTAGAACACATGAGTTTACTGGGGACATCTGACTCAAACCACCACATCAACTGCTCTTCCTGGTCTAAAAGGTTCAAGTATACACTGTTTTACATTTAGTTTGAACTCATTAAAACATAGGGATGAAGCTTATTCAAACCCAGTTAGGAGCTGTGTGGTCATACCAAGTCCCTCAACACCACTATGCTTCTGTTTCTTAATTTTCTTAATTCTAAAGTATATAATGGTGTCTACTTAAAGTCCCAAAAGAAGAAGTATTGAGAAAAAACATGGAAACCTGGGCTAGAGCTCTACATGGAATGTCACCTCAGGAAGATAGTGTCCATAGCTACTGCAGGACATAGAACTCCACGTGGGAAAGGCTGTTTTCACTCTGCACATATAAACAGAGCAGTCACTGGTTCTCAAGAATAATTGTTCTAGAGTGAGAATACAGTGCTGAAAGAATTACAAGCACAATTTATGTTCTCATGCAATTTATAATCCAGAGGGTAAACAGCTGAATAAAGGATAATTCAGAGCTAGCGAGATTGCTCAGGGGTTAAGGCACTTGCCTGCAAAACCTAAGGACCTGGGTTAGGTTCCCCAGTACCCACATAATGCCAGGTGTACAAGGTGGCACATAATGTGTGGAGTGCATTTGCAGTGGCTAGAGAGGCCCTGGAGTACACATTCTGTCTTTTTCAAATAAATAATTATGTAATATATATATAAAACAAAAGAGTAATTATTTGTAGTTTATCTTAGGGCTGTGCAACATACAGAGCACCTTTGAGCACAGAGCTGCCACTTGGCTGACTGAATGTTGTGAAGTAGAGAGAGATCACTGAGTCTCCTGTAAGAAGAAATGACTAAGACTTGAAGGATGTACATAAGGAAGGAAGGAAAATGGCCTGTGTGGGATAGTTCAGAGAACAGGGAATCAGACTACTGAAGCTGGCTGCTGAGGGGGAATAATGCCAACTAGTAGGTGAGGCCCTGTTAGTAAAAGAGAAAGTGGATATTGTGGAGTTTCTGTCTCGCTGTAGAGCCATGGGAATCCAGGGTGAAGTCATGCATGCAGTCTGCAGGTTTAGTGTAGCACACTGCATTTGTCTGGGATTTGAAGCCAAGGTGACTCGCAGAACAACCCGCGAGTGCTGCCTAGTGGTGCCAGAGGGCAGTCCAAGGGAATCCCAAAGGTGATGTCCTGGTGTGATACCCAAGCACAGGCACCTCAAGCCAAGAATAGATAAAGTAAACATCCTCAAAATTTATAACTCGCCAACAATTTTATTTACTGTGCTTGGGAGATTTGATGCCTGCTAAGGAAGCACTCTGCCATTGAGCTGCACCCCTGGACATAATTACATGATCCAGTTATGGTGCTGTACTCCTATAATCTCAATACTTGGGGGACTGAGACAGGAAGTTTTCAAATTTGAGGCCAGTTTGGGCTACCATAGTAAGATCCTTCCTCAATAAAAGGGGGGACTGGAGAGATGGATCAGTGGTTAAGGCACGTGCCTTTAAAGCCTAAGGACCTGGGTTCGATTCCCAGTACCCATGTAAAGCCAGATACACAAAGTGGTGAATGCATCTGGAGTTCGTTCGTAGTAGCTAGAGTCTCTGATATGCCCATTCTCTGTCAGTCTTTCTCTCTTTCTCTCTCTGCTTGCAAATTAATTAATTAACTAATTAATTAATAATAAATAAATAACCACACATGGGGCTAGAGTTTGAGTGATGGCTCAGCAGTTAAGGCATTTGCCTGCAAAGCTTAATAACTCAGGTTTGATTTCCCAATACCTACATAAAGCCAAATGCACACAGTGGTGCATACATCTGCAGTTCATTTCCAACAAGGCTACAGATCTTTGTCCACCCATTCTCTGATTCACTCTCACTTTCTCTCTGTGTCACTTTCTGCTTGCAAATAAATAAATAAAACTATTTTAAAAGCACAACAACAGAAGGACTTTTATGCATGAAAGACATTACTGACACAGAGAAATGGTGAGCCATAAAATTGGAGCAAGTGTCTGTAAATCACATATCTAGCAAAAGATTAATGGGCAAAATATTTAAGGAACTCTTACAATCTAGTAACAGTAAGATAAATAGTTTAAGATATGGCAAAAGCCTTGATAGATATTTATCCAGCAATGAATACAAGTGACAGGCAATGAGAGCCAAGAACAGTCTTCATTAGGGAAATGAAAATAAAAACCACACACAACAGTAGGGATGCATTAGGATGGTGATTTTCTGTATAAAAGGAAATCATCATTCACAAGGATGGGAAAAATGAGAATATGGGTTTTACTGGTAGGAATATGAAATAGTGCAGCCACAGAATTTGTTGATTCCTAAAGTCAAGCATAGAATCACCACGTAATCCAACAATACCATTCCTAGGTTTATGCCAATAATGGACTTGGATATTTGTACAGCAATGTTCAAAACAGCATTTTTCACAGTAACCCTCCCTCAAAAGAGACAGAACCCAAGCATCCATGAACAGACCAAACAGAACAGTCCACCATATGATGGATATTTCTTCACCCATAAAAATGTATAACATTCTGTACATGTTATGACCTAACATGGAGGACAGTTAATGGATAAAACATGATGCTAAGTAGAATAAGCCAGACACGAAATGGAAATGCTATATGAGTCTAAGGTACCTATAATGTAGGCAAATTAACAAAGAAAATAGTCAAGATTACTAGGGACTAGGGCAATAGAACAGTGGGCTGTATATATGTATAATGCATAGAGAATTTCAGTTTGTTAGTGCTTTTTCTGAACTATCAATGGCTATGTAGTTTAGGCTGTCTTGAACTCATATCAATCCTCCTGCCTCAGCTTCCTGAAGGCTATGATTACAGGTATGAGCCACCCCTCCTGGGTTATAATTTCAACATTTGGTATGGAAAATGTTCCAAAGATGAGAGTAACGATGCCTGCATAATATTGTAAATGCATTTACTTCCACTGCACTGCACATGGAGATGGTTTAAATGATAAATTTCATGTATTCTTTACCACAATACAAAACCTTTTAAAAATTGGAGTCACTACCCCCTGCAATTTAAAAATATAATTTTATAATTTTTAATTTTTACAATCTCTAAAGATAAGCCACAACTTTTCAAAATACAGCAACCTGCTTGGAAGTTTAATTCATTCTGTATTGCTGCCATTGAACTTGGGAGACTAAAAATCTTAGCCAACTCAGATTTGGGGCAGAGAAGGGGATGTACTGAGTGAGTGATGCATGCTTGACCTTCAAGACACCAAAAATGTCTGCAATCTAACCCTCCATTTGTGATGAAGAAGAAGCCCCTTACACCACCCTTCCCACCTTGCTCTAAGTAGAGCCTTGAGAATGTTGAGTGATCATCTAGGGAAACAACCCCTCCCCCCCCCCAAAAAAAAAAAAACAAAGGCACAGCACAGCCCTCAGCAGCTTCCTGAAGCCTGCCTTTAGGTCCTGCTCTTAAGAAAGGCACAAAGCCCTCAGAGAGCTGTTACCTGAAGTGTGAGGTCAAGTCCGCTGCCCCTTGGCCTTGTTTATTGCTCTCTGTGCATCTCTAATTGCTAACATTTGTCTGATACGGACATGGATGGTCCAGAAGGTGAAAAGGCAGCTTTCTCAGGTTTGCAAGCCACCTACTCAGGAATTTGAATCAAAGAAAAAATAAATAAACCTCATTGCTCCACCCATGGCCCCAAATTGTATTGGTCTTTGGGGTAGTGGAACTCAAATACCCTGCCTTGATGTTGATAATGCATGCATTATTATTTTCATAACTAAAATAGACCTATTGTGAACAGCTTTCTCAGCAGACCTTCGGCACCCTTTAGTGCCTTGTGACTTCACACAATAACTGAATGATCACTAAGATATTTATTGCTCTTTACACAGGCTCATCTTTTGAGGATCTGTTGTGCTTGGAACTCAGATTTTGTGGTGTCACGAATGCAGTTTCAATCTCTGTGTCTTTGTGGTATTGAGGCTTAGCACCTCTGAGCCTTGGCTTCTGCACACTAGGGAATGGTCTCAGCTTCTCAAATGAAATCACAAAGTGGATGGTTGTCCTGACACTGTAAAGAATTGCTTTTTGTGAAAGGCAGGAAACTCAACCCCAAATTAACAATTACTTTTACCCCTCCCCAACAACCAAAGCCATCTAACAGTACACCACTGATTTTTAGATCTCATTTTGGGGGCTGGAGTGATTGCTCCGTGGTTAAGGCACTTACCTGCAAAGCCTAATAATATGTTCTATTCCCCAATACCCACGTAAAGCCAGACGCACAAAGTGGCACATGAATCTAGAATTCGTTTGTAGTAGCTAGAGGCTGTGGATCTCGTGCTGTTCCCATTCCCCAGGGGTTGTTGGCCACCGACGTCCTGGGCGAGGGAGAGAGGAGTTGGAAGGGGAGCAGCAGGGTCTTTCTGCCTGGGTGGATGAGTGCGATGCCTGAACACAAACACATGACAGGGCAATAAGCACCCGGGAGACCGTCTGATGGACAGTACTCGTTTATTCAAAGGGGGGGTGGGTTTATAAACACATGGGGAAGGTTGAGATGGCACGTACAGACTATATGGCAATCGGATGCATAGTTTATGGGCTGTCATCTAGATAGCGGAAGGACTAGTAACTTCAAAGCTATGGGGGAAGGATTAAGGGAAGGTAGGGGGAAGGGCAGAAGAGGAGATTAGCAGAAGGCTGTGACTTCAAAACTGGGGGTGAGAAGGCTACGTGACTTTAGCCACATGAGGGTCTCTTGGGCAACTAGCTACAGGTCAGGAACTGTGGGGAGCAAAGTCTGACTTATGGAATGGTCAGAGCCTTTTGGGGTCTAGGGGGAGCACCTCGCCAGTTCTGCCCACTCTGGGCGATGACAGATCACTACACCCTACAACACAGGGAAGGCCATTACCGTCTCCAGGGACTCCTGACAGAGGGCCAGCTGCAACCCCACAGCCCAGGGTCCCTGGCCATGTCCAATAGTTCAGGCCAGCCTCCTCACAGGTCCAGCCTGTTACTAGCAAGGCCCAACAAGAGGCCCTGGTGCATCCATTCCCTTTCTCTTTCTGCTTGCAAATAAATAATTTCTTTTAAAAAATCTCATTTTAAAAATCCTAGCATACAAAATTCTCATTGGGTGTTTGCTCTTTTGCTGGAGAATAAAAGTGGATGGATAGCATCTAGTTACCTGCTTTTGTATTCATTTTTAGATGGTTCTGTTTCATAATTGCCCTCATATTTTTTTTCTTTCAGCTTTTGGTTTTCTTACACAAGGTAGATAAAATGGAAAAGTTGAATAAATTAGTCATTTTATTATCTCCATTGATTGCATCTCCAGTGCTCATTTATGACTCCTCTTTCTTTTTCTCCTGATGTGTGCAAACACTAGAAGCTTATTGCCCTAGACTTTTTGAAGTTACCCTTGGATATAAATATTGTGATAATAACTTTGTAAAGATGCCACCAAAAAGAAAGCAAAAATTCCTTATGGTGTGATCAGGGAGTTGCAAGAAAATCACCTACAGCTCTCTCTGGTTATGTCTGCCTGATTCTACATTGGCCCATTAGGCCTCACAGTGTAAATCTAGTGTTCTTGTGTGTACTTTTACAATTGTGACTTGTGAACATTATGTACCCATCCAAAAACACCTTGTATAGTTTGCGCTCCTTGTTAAGACACAAATATAACTCTTAATTGTGATACTACTGTCACACACATAGCTCTTAATCTAGTTCCCTCATCAGTGTTTTATTTGAATGTCATGTACACACTTTACACTTCAGTCTTATTTTGTCTTGTATCTTGATCCTGGCTGCTTGGGTGTTTTTTTCTTTTCTTTTCTTTTACTACCCAAGGCAGGCCCTAAATAACCGAAGCCACAACAGAAATTCTAAAAGATCTTTAAAGAAACGTATCATACACTTTATCACAGTATTTCAGATGCCCTGGTTCTTATCTATCTGAACACCACTGTTAATGGCAGGAGAATAATGGCAATTTGAGTTTCCTGGCATTAGGAATCTGTTTAAAAAATAACAAGGCACACATCCTCTATGTCTTCCTAAGGTGTCCCTTGCTAGCTGCTGAACACCTCATGTTCTGTTCTTTTGGGGGGAGAAAGGGAGTTGGGGTTTATTGAGGTAGTGTCTCACTTTAGCCCAGGCTGACCTGGAATTCACTATGTAGACTTGGGCTGGCTTTTGACTCATACCAATCCTCCTACCTTGGTCTCCCAAATGCTGCGATTAAAGGCATAATCCCCTATGCCCAGCCCAGGTTCTGTTCTTACTGAAGATGATGGTGGTGCTTTTCTGTTCCTGGCATACTCCATCTGATAAGCTGTAGTTCCTAGTTTTTCAGGTATGACACCTAATCAGTTTTCACTCCTAGGAAACTTAATTTCACGCACATGTTAGTGGGTCTTTGTAAGCATGAAACTTCTTGTAGTGTTCATCTTTTTATAGTCATTAGACTTGGCCAAGAAAGTTCCTAAAGGAAACTGTAAGTGAATTCAGTAATATATATGCAATATGATTTTGGTAAGTTTAGATGTGAGCACCTTAATCAATCCTGCTTTATGTTTTACATTCTTTCAATAGGCAGCTTCAAAACTGGTCAATTCTGGTGTAGCCATATGTTTTAAACTCCACAACTTATAAAAAGGTGCATTGTGAAAAGAATTTCTCCCTTCCGGCTTCTTCAGCATTCCACTCCCCATTATAGACAAAAGATAAATACTAATTTTGTTAGTTTCTTAGAATTCTTTCATATGTTCCTTATGCAAATTTAAGCAAATAAAAATTCATGTTCATAATCTTTTCTTAAAAACGAAATGCAAGACTGGAGACATGGCTCAGAAATGAAGGCACTTGCCAGCGAAGTCTAGGAACTAGAATTCTATTACCCAGTATCCACATAAAGCCAGATATACAGGGTGGTGCATATATCTGGAGTTTGTTTTCCGTGGCTAGAGGCCCTGGTGTGCCCATTTTCTATCTCCTTCTCTAATAAATAAATAAAATATTTTACAAAAAATACAGCCTTATCTGACAGCTGTACACATTGCTTTTTCTTTGAAGATGTCAGAGAACTTAACATATTGGTTCAACATTATTTGTATTTACATCATGTATCTTATATAGGAGCTTTAAACAAGCTCTCATTTATGAATATTTCATTCATTATTAATAAACAGTTGAGTTGTTTGTAATATTTTGCTATTAGGAAGTTACCTTTTATATATTATCATATCCATGTGTTTGTTGTAAGCATGTCTACAAGATGAACCACAGTAGTGGTGTTATACTTACAATGCTGATAAATATTGAACAATCACCTTCTTTTTTTAAGATTGTTTTTTGTTTTTATTTATTTATTTATTTGAGAGCGACAGACAGAGAGAGAAAAAGGCAGAGAGAAAGAATGGGCACACCAGGGCCTCCAGCCACTGAAAATGAACTCCAAATGCACACGCTACCTTGTGCATCTGGCTTACGTGGGTACTGGGGAATCGAGCCTCAAACCGGGGTCCTTAGGCTTCACAAGCAAGTGCTTAACCACTAAGCCATCTCTCCAGCCTGAACTTCACCTTCTTTAAAGGTTAAACCTTTAAAGTTCATATTTCCATCTGTGTTGCTTAACAGCATGCTTCTCCAAGTCTCAAAAGCATATGTCAATAACTTGCTGAGATTTTCCTAGTCTGAGAAAGAAAAATTATATTTTATGTACCTTTAGTTTTCATTTTTTATGAGTGAGGTTGGCCATATTTTTCCTCTAGTTTTAAGAATCATGTTTTTTTTTTTTTAAGTCATTTGTAGCTGGGGCTGGTAGTGAACACCTGTAATCCTTAGGGTTCAATTACAACTTATGCTATAAGTGAAGACTTGTTTTAGAAAAAATGAAATAAAAAAGCTTTTATATTTCTTATTCTGTGAATTCCTATTCATATCACAAACCCATTTTATGAGTTTGGGCCTATAATATGTCATACTATGTAAATATCCCTGATTTGAGAAAATCCTAGCAATAGATCTCTAACCAAAACCAGTTGTCTATGGTCTGCCAAGCTCTTGGGTTCTTTGGCTCATTCCTAGGAGTTATACTTTCTTTTGGAAAGAATTCTAATTAATATTGGAGAAATAAGGAGAGAGTGTGATGAAGCGTTCATATTGCTAAATTAATTCATGTGGTGATTCAAGTTCCTGGATATCATTAGCTTCGATTAAACATCATTCTTATAAAAATAATTAGGAACTAAAGCTTATTAGATGGGTAGTGTCACTAAAGAAGATGAATAGGACCATGGTTGCATAGTTGCAGTTATTTATGTGTAGCTTATGTTCTCTTTGGCTGTGTGGAGGAAGTGGCCAGGCCTGGGATGGGGTCTCTTTGTATAATTAAAGCTTTTTTATCACAGTCCTTCTCTGGAGGTGATTTGAGACCCTTAGGCTATTGGGCTTCACCTCTCTTAGGTATGTGCGTGTGTGTACATGCATCCGTACACACGTGTGTGTATACCTGCTACTTGCAAAGTTGTTCCATAACTCTTGAGATAAAGAAATTTGGGGGCTTGACTTCCCTCCCAAAGACAGCCAGATAGATCTTTCAGAAAAATACACCTGCAGCTCTGGTTATGTACTTGGGATTTACCATAACACACTGATCATTTGAGGTGTATTCAGTCCATACCTAACCTACATGTCAAGGTTTGGCCATGGCCAGAGAAGGTTGTCCTTGGTTGGGCCACTGTGACTCTCAAGCCACTGCTTGAGAGAATGTTCCTCAGGAATGGTCAGAAGGTGAGCTATCAGAAAGGGCGGTCACCTCAGTTGTTCTGGTTTCTGTTTGGTTGAGGGGAGTGGCAGTATTAAAGCCCTAAGCTGGGAAGGCTTTGTCTTCTACTGGTATTTCTATATTTGCCTTCAGCTAGTTTTCAATATCAAGAGCTCTCCCTCCTCATCACCCATCCTCTCCTTGCCCTGCTTGCCTGCAGAAGGAGTTGGGCAGAAAGTAAAGCAGGTCAGATACACAGGACTATAGGGAGTAGTCCCAGCAGCATCACCAGGTTTGGAAAAGCTGTCTTCATAACAGCCTTACACTTGAACTGTTTCCATGATTTAATATCCATGTTACAGAGATTATGACAGAGGTTGAAAGGAATGGTGGCATGGTTTTACCATGTGTTTCACTGGAGTCTTGCTTGTCATACAACAAGGAAAAACATTTTTATTTTATGGATTAATATGTTCAATGTAAATAATATATAAATAGGGCTGGAGAGATGGCTTAGCAGTTAAGGTACTTGTTTATGAAGCCTATGGACCCAGGTTTGATTCTCCAGGTCCCACATAAGACAGATGCATGTGATGGCACATGCATCTGAAGTTCATTTGCAGTGGCTACAGACATGCATACAGAATGCCCATTCTCACTCTCTCTCTCTCCTCTCTCTGTTTCTATTAAATAAATAAATAAAAATAAATCTTAAAAAAATCATATATAAATAACCCTTAACACTGAGGGACAGACAAAGCCTCTTCAGTTTAGGATTGTAAAGCCAACTGAGAAATAAACAATATCAACAATGTGATCTTCCTCTCTTCCTCTCCCACCTCTTCACCTTTTCTGGGTAGCTACTACAGTGGCCTAAATCTTAACAAGGACAACCTGCTTTGGCCATGACCAAGGAAATTTTCCAAACATTCCCCCACTTAAAAGGAATAAACAATAGCAAAATTCCCCCAAATTTAATATGGCCCAGGCATCCCAGCTTTCAGGAACTGCCCCCTCATTGCTGTCACCCTTGCTCTCCCACATGCTTTTCCAAATCCTTGTGCCACAAGGAGCTTAAGACTATACTGTATACTTCTGTGATATGTTCCTTATCCAAAGCTACCCAGATAAAGGGATATAGATATAGGGATTTTTGGAGGTAATATTCAGGGATATTTGTGGGAAAAAAACTGTAAGCATCAGTTAAGGCTTTTCTGGTGACATTTATAACAGGAATATCATATACTTATCCCTGAAAAGACCTTCTAAATTCTGATACAGGTGTACTGTTCAATAAAAGTTGCCATTTATTAGGAACAAGGTGTATTTATTGAAAAAAATCAAATTTATGATTTAAAGTCATATTTTTCTTGCTCTGTAGTGTGGTGCTGAATCTGAGCTTCATTGTATAGTCAATGAGCTGCTAAGTATTAATCTATGTGTAATGTAAAGGAACAGGCTGTGTATGGATGCTGCATTAGGGACATTGTAAAGAAGATATACTGTGGTTTCTAGGGCCCTTCCCATCCGTAGGCTATGGTCTTCTAGAAGCAGATTTCATTATTTT
This sequence comes from Orientallactaga sibirica, assembly GCA_036365145.1. Taxonomy (NCBI): domain Eukaryota; kingdom Metazoa; phylum Chordata; class Mammalia; order Rodentia; family Dipodidae; genus Orientallactaga; species Orientallactaga sibirica. The sequence continues at coordinate 36,238,470 of JAEOAD010000012.1, read as the reverse complement.
AAATTGTTGTCTATGGGATTTTTTTGTCATTGTGACTATTTATATGCTACATCTATCAATCACTCCACATATAGAACACTCAAAATACACAAACCAGGGCTGGAGAGATGGCTTAGCAGTTAAGGCACATGCCAGTGAAGCCTAAGGACCCAGGTTTGATTCTCCAAATCCCACATAAGCTAGATGTATATCATAGCACATGCATCTGGAGTTCATTTACAGTGGCTATAGGCCCTGGCATGCTTATTCTCACTCTCTCTCTCTCTCTCTCTCTCTCTCTGACTCAAATAAATAAATAAATGAATAAATAAATAAATAAATAAATAAATAAATAAATAAATACACAAACCAAATACTTGCCAAACACCTACTCTATGCTAAGACAGATGGGAAAATGTACTGGAAAGCTGATGTTCTCATGGATATTCTATAGGAGAGACAGACACTAGAAAATTCAACCAATGGATATTTCACTTCTTAATACCAGGATAAATACTTCTTGGCATTAGGATAAAAAATCAGTCAGCGGACTGAGTGTGTCTTAGGGAAAAGAGGAGAATTTGGAAAAGGATGCTCAAGAATGAAGATATGACAATATTAGCAAGATGCTAATGAGAAGTCTACTTACATAATCATCTGGTAAAATAGTGTTCCATGAAGAATGCATAGCAAGGCTAAAAACTCTTAGGAGAGTGACTATGTCATGTTGACATTGTAGGAAAACCACTGTAGCTTGCATGTGGTGACTGGAGAGAATGATGGGTTATGAGGTCAGAAACAAGGATGCAGGCCATATTACACTGGGTCTTATAGGCTGTGGTCAGGTGTTGGTATATTCTTCTAAAGATAATGGGAACCCTGAGCTGAGGAGTTGGTAGTCTTACCTTTATCCCTGTGACACAGTACCTGAAATAGTAACTTAAGTGAGAAAAGATGAATTCTGGCTCCCATTTTCAGAAGTTTCTGTTCATCATAGTGAAGAGGGTATGGCAGAGAAGTGAAGCCTGTTTTCATGATGAAGGAGTGAGAGAGAGAACCAATGCAGGCATCATCTTACTTTCCATATATTCTGTCATGGTCCCCCGCCTATTGGATGGCACCACTCACATTAAGGCTATTCCCTCCTCCCTTAATTACTCCTTTCTGAGAATAACCTCACAGGCATACTCAGAAGTCTTGTTTACTAACCTTCTAGGCATTTTTCAATCTGAGCCAGTTCAAAATGTTGGTTAGCTATTTCAAGCTGTCAGCCTGACATTTAAACAAACACATCTTCTTATAAAATATAATATTCTATCCCTGGTTCCCAAAAGGGTCGTGTCTATCTCATAATTCAAAATGCAGTCAGTCCATCTTCAAGAATCCCTATAGTCTTGGTAATCTCAACATTGTTTAGAAGTCTCTTCTGGGACCCAAGGCAAAATGTCCTGTGTGTCCCTGGCAGGATTATATGCAACTGAGGTGGGTGGCAGTGGTGACTAGAATCTCAAGTAAGTCTGATTCTTCCCTCTCTTTCCATGAGGGAAATGCTAATAGTCTCATTGCCATTACCATGGACCTAACTATCATTGTATTGTTCTGTTTATTTCATTGGCATGAATGTGGGTCAAGCTTTCTGTAGGTCTCTGTAGGTCATCACAGCCACTTTTCATGATGGTTAGGTCACACTTGAAGAAAGTAACTCCATTACACAAGTTCTTGCAGGAATGGAGCATGAATAGCCTGTAGTCTAATTTTCAAGATTCCTTACCCATCTGAAACCTCATGATCACAGTGTTTAATTTCTATATTTTATCAGCATTTTGGTCCTCTGAGCTCCCACAAAAATTATTCATTAATCTCTGCTGACAGCATTCTAGAGCTTCTCAAACTTGCATCTCCATAATTTTCCAGAATCTTCCCACAAACCAGTTCTAAAGATTTAATAACCACATGCTTAAGTTTAGTCATAATAATGACCATACTCCTGGTACCAATTCTCTGTATTAGTTTTCCATCATTACTGAAAATACCCAAGAATAACAACATAAAATGAGAGGGATTATTTATTTCTCTACATTGTTTCAGATGTTTAAGTTTACCATGGCAGGGAGGGAATTGCAGAGCAGAACAGTTCACTTCATGACAGCCAGAAAGGAGAAGGAAAAGGAAAGAAAAGGAAGAGGAGAGAGAACAGATAGAGCAGGAGAAGGGACAGAAAATGGGGATGGACTACAAAATGAATGAGAGTGCCTGCCTCTTTGGGCATCTTCTTTCTTTACTTTTTGTTTAGTTCCTCCCTTTCCCCAGCCAATTGATGGTACAGCCCACATTCAATATGGGTCTTCTTCCTTAGCCAATCCAACATGAAAGTGCCCTGTCACACACTGAGAAATGTGCTCTGTTAGTCTTCTAGCTGCTTTTCCGCCCAGTTAGCTGACAAGTTATCCATCATGAGTTATATCAACTTAACACCCAAATATATATTTGGTGAAAATATATAAATTTAGGTTTTATAAGATAATCTTTTTAGTCATGAGGGGAGTAGGTAGGCAAGTTTCAGGTAGTGTCTCAATAGTACAGGTAAGAAGAGAATTGACTCCTGCAATGCTTCTGAAATATCAACAATGAAGACATTGGGGGAGCTTTTTAAATAATTTTAAATTTTAAATAATGAAAGATGTTGCATGTTCAAACATAAAGGGCCTTATGACTAGAAGTAGGTGCTGCCTACACTACATTTTAAATGTGTGCTATTTGTATAGTTTAAACTCCTAAGACAGGCATGGTGGTGCATGCCTTTAATCCCAGCACTAAGAAGGCAGAGGTAGGAGGATTATTGTGAGTTCAAGGCTAGGCTGAGGCTACAGAGTGAGTTCCAGGTCAGTTTGGTCTAGAGTGAAATTGTGCCTCAAAAAAACGTGTGTACGTGTGTGTGTGTATGTGTGTGTGTATGTAAATTTTCCTGCATGCAAAAGGATTTTATTTTATACTAAGACAGAATAAACCTAAATTCAATGAAAAGTCATTGAGCCTTAATAGTGATTCGGGAAACATGAACAAATCAGTGTGCCCTGGGCAGCCTTCCAACAGATTCCCCTCTTAGCTGAGATATGATTTATAATACCCAAGAGCACTTGCCTTTTGTAATAGTTCTCTTTTTAAAATAAAATTGCATAGAAATAAATTAGAAAGTTCTTTTTTTAAAAGAGTTGTTTCCGAAGTGGATGATAATAGCACCCTATCCTGTGTTGTCATTTATCATGCAAAGCAAGAAGACTGGTATATTCTCATTACGTAAAGGTTATAGATGTTGTATTATTCAATTGTTTTTCATTCTACTTAATTAAAATGCTGAACTGGGTTGTAACATGTAGGAAGCTTCATATTTGTAGCCACTGTGCATTTCAGAGTTCGTCTTTATACAACACAGCATGTTTGGAAGTACTTAATGAAAAAAATGCAAACCAGATTTGTGTAATTAGTGATAACTATGCATAAAAGATCAGGTGAGAAAATTTCTCCCTCATTCTAACTTAAAATTTTACAAGGAACATTAGTTATAGGGCCATCAGGGCCTAATTAAAGTACTAATTTAATAAGTGATTTCCAAGTGCCATGACAGCATTGGCATTTGCCCACCTGATATGTCTAGTTTTAGGGACTGTAAGGCCTCTGGGAGGATTTACATTTTATGTGTAAAGAAATGTTTTATGCTTATGTATTGAGAGGATTATTGAACTATTCTTCTAAGAAGCCATCCTAACTCATTCTAGTTGTTATGTGTGAACAATATTGGCTTTGTTCTCTGTGTTTGGTTCTTGTCTTTTCCTCATAGTAAGATAAGAACATATGAAAAATAAATTCTAGACTTTAAAACATTTGCATTGTCCTGATGTCTTCCAAATATGTTTTAAAATTAAATTGGGTCTGGAGATATGGCTTAGCGATTAAGGCACTTGCCTGCAAAGCAAAATGACCTAGGCTCAATTCCCAGTACCCATGTAAGCCAGATGCACAAGCATCATGCATCTGGACTTTGTTTGCAGTGGCTAGAGGCCCTGGTGCACCCATTCTCTCTCTAGCCTCCTTTTCCTCTCTCCCTCCCTCTCTCTCTCTCTCTTTTTCAAATAAATAAATGAAATATTTTTAAAAATTAAATATGTCCAACCTACAGCCTATGGGCTTCATGCTTGCGGGCCAACACAGAATTTTTTTAATAGCTTCATCACATAGTTCTCAAGCATGAACTTTACATGTAACAGTCTCACACAAATGTAAATATGCTCTCACAACCCATAGGCTAAGGATTGGACTCCCCTCCTCACATTATCCTGATCAGTTCCCACAAGTTTGAAAAAATAGATATTATTATCCCTTTTTGAAGGATGAGAAAATTGAAGCTTAGAGAATTAATTAATTTTCTTCCAAAGTAAATGGAGAAAAGAAGTTTTGAAAACTTTATGTACATAAAAAAGCATGTGTGCATCCTCTATCCTGTGTCAGCTCTCCAAAAATAACTGAGATTCTACTTTCCAGCTGTTTGTAGCCAGACTAGATGGGAATAAACTGGGAAACATTAAGCATTGCATATATGTGGTAGAATACAGATATGCACTCTCTTGGGATAAATCCATAAAGTCCTATATGGAAAAGAAACAATTATCATTGCAAGTTTATGTTCAAGTCGCTTATCTTTGCTGGTGGCTAAAACAGCAAATGTGGCATGTTGCTCTCTTCATGTCTGTAATGTCTGTAACAGGTCTGTGTGACTTGCAACCTAATGAGAAGAGACCATTTCATGGGTATGCATCTGATCCCTAAGTTGATAGGCATTGTTCACAGAGCAGCTACACCTCAGATAACCCTGTGGGCTGGTAGTGTAAGCATTCAGCCCTCGCACTATGCATCATTCAATTATACATGTATGTGATGCAAGAAAGAACTTCTAGGGTCAAAAGTGAAAAGATAAAGAAAATGGAAAAGGATAGTTTAAAATATGCCTGTTGCCTGATGCTTTCTAATATTTTCATGGCCAAATTTTAACATTCTTCATTTTAATTATATTTGTAGATATCTAACAAAGGTGGCAAAGCTTTTTTGCTTGGTTTTAAAAAAAAAATTTTTTTTTTTACCTAATCAGTTTTGGCTAAGCTTTCTCATAACTACAATAAAGAAAAGATACACTGGAAATCATTGCCTCAAGGGAGGATGCTGACAGAGTAGCGCCAGTGGTGCTTACATATTTCAGTTTTATGAACTCTGTTTACATAAAGGTGACAGTTTTCAGATAATGCACAAACGCTTTTACTTATTCAAGCAATACATCCCTAATTGTCAAACAGGCAAATGTCTGAGCTTTAGTGCACCCACACTAGCCATTATGTGTGGTTTACTCTTTCTATCACAATAAATATCAAGTGTTTTGTTAAGCTTGCCTTAAGCAAAATAGAAGCCAATAAAGGCTACGGTTTTACTTTGGAGAATTATGAAGGTATACAGTGCTTAAAATGAGTACACAAATTGTTCAGTTGTTCTCCATACAAATGCATACCCTTTCTAGCATACCCTTGATGCACTGAGTGTGTGGGTAATACACATAAAAGAGTATTCATGACCCACCTCTACTGTATCTGCAGTTTTAGACATCAGTTCTTCACGTTGGATCACTGAAATAAACTAATTTCTCACAGAGCTGTTCCTCTGTTCTGCAAACTGTGAAGTTGCAGTGCATATTTTTCATATTTGTGGGCTGTCTCTCTAAGCTAAATTATAATTTCCCTAACAACATCTCTAGATATCATGTGATATACTAAATGTAGAATAACACAGCCTAGGCATTATATAAATTAATGGAGGCATGTTACATACATTTTATGAAAATTGGAAGTTTCTAGAATATTATAGAAGCTCAGTATCAACCTGGCTTTTGCTATTGGCTTTGAACTCCTAGTCTTCCCACTGCAGGCCTCAGTAAGAAGGGATAAAGAAGTGGTTTCCAACTTCACCCAATTGTAAGTTGTCCTGTAGGTTAGGAAAGGAGGGATATCCTGGGGTTGAGAGCCCTTTTGAATTGCCTGTTCGTGTATATTTTCTTAGTAGTAATTAAAATTGTATTTACGTAGATAACTTAAATATGTCCATATATGTATGTGTATACATGTATCTGGTTTTGGGTGTGTGTATATGCATATATAAACATTACTTCCTGTCTTTCTCCTATGCCACTGATAAGCAGTTGATCTAGAAATGTAAGCAATGTTTATGTTAAAATTAATGACTGATTTACTTGTCAATTTTTTTTAGTTGGAAAATCTTGGTTTCATAATATACTATCATTTAATATTACATCCTTAGGCAATCTCTTTTCTGAAGCTTTCCCTGTGATTCCAAAATGCCTGAAGGCAAGTTACATGGCAGATGAGACTGAGTGAACAAATTTCAGTTATCATAAATGAACGTCCTCTAAGGTATTATTGTTAATAGAATTCAATGTAGTTTTACATGATTACTTTCATGATTGAAGGGTCCCAAAGCAGATTCAAAATTCAATAATGAACTGACAAACAATAATGGCAGGAAAGATATCTTTCTAGATGTTTGTAAATGTTAGTAACTTGTTAATTGGAAAACTCAAAGAGTCCTACAGAGTACAATACTACAAAATCAATTTAGAATTATACATGTGCATGTTGTGGTGTGGAATTGCATTTTCCCCATTCATCCCAATTAAGTATAAAGGCTGAATCTTTGTTCAGGCAAGATTTATGGGGGAAAAAAATGGTGAAGTTGATGGAGTAGACATAACCCAAGGAGAATTAGACAAGCAAGTAATTGATGAGGAAATTGTATATCTGAATAATTTGTCTCAGAAGCAAATGAAGACAGTGTGGAAATCTTTGGACTATTAAATCTGGGTACCTAAGTTTTAATTTTTACTTTGCTACTGACAAATTGAGTTATAACAGACCATCAATACCAATGAATTTCTCAAGCTAAAAACTCAGGGAATGGTTGTCCATACTTTAGCAAAAAAAAGATGTATGTCAAGTATTTGCATCAATGTGTTTGGACAGCATGAATATTAGTCTGCAATAGTCAAATACCACTTTTCACCAATGGCTGGAATTGATGCACTATTGTAATACTAGGTAAAGAATAGTCTTTGGTGTAAGACAAGCCTGAGTTTACATCCTGTCGTTGATTAATGTTGGCTGCTTATCCTTAGACAGAATTCTAATTTACATAAGGTTCAGTTCTTTCATGTGTAACGATCAAGACTGTAATAGTTATAACTATAAAATAGTAAATCTTTGCTCAAAAGAGTTAATATTACAAGTTAGTGGTATGACAAATGCCATGAAAGACAAATACTCATTGATGTAGGAACTCCACTGATTTCTACCTATTACTCAGCTTCCTCTTCTACCAGATAGAATGACTTCACCTCTTGAACAATGCTGGTTCAAATCTTGGACCTTTATTTATGTTATTTTATTCAGTTATCTTAAGCATTCTATGAGGTCATACAACTTCTGTTTTCTAAGGGAAGAGGCTGAAGCTCAGAGAGAATAAATGTCACCCAATGCCACACAGCTTAGCCAGTGAAGTAACATACATTATTGAATTAACTTCCCACCAATAATCATGCAAGCAACTCTAATTTAACTCAATGGGTAAAAGAAGAAAGACATGAAAGTAAGATGGGGATACATGGGGAAGAAGAAGAGTGTTAATGGGAGGAGAGGGAGGATAATAGAGGGTAATGGGGGAAATAAGATCAGAATACATTACATACATGTATGAAAAATGTCAAAAACAGGTCTGGCGTGGTGGTGCATGCCTTTAATCCCACAGTAACCAAGATAAGAGGATCACTGTGAGTTCAAGGCCAGCCTGAGACTACATAGTGAATTCCAAGTCAGTCTGGGCTGGAGCGAGACCCTACCTTGAAAAAAAAAAGTTTAAAACATTAAAAAAAAATAAGTAAATGTTTAAAGGCTTTACTGTCTTCTGTACAAAAAAATGTTTCTGTCCTAGCACTTGCATGGTGTTGTCTATATAATCACAGCCCCTTACAGTAATACCATAACGTATCCAAAGTATAGCTTTAAATAACAAAAATCACAGACTGCTGAGATTCTGACAGACATGATAAATCCTGCTTTAATCATGCATTAAAAACACATGTCATCTGTCTGAAAAGCAGTCATCTGTTATTGCTTGACCTAGCAATGAATTAGTCAAGCAAAATATGTGACAACTCCAGACAAATGTATGTATTATCTTATTCCCCAGGCACCTGAATGTGATTTCTGCCCTCTTCCCCTTGCTGGATAAGCAGGTATTGCTTCTGAAGTGATATGCACTTACAAACTGGACTGAAATCTAAGAATATGCCAAACAAAGAAAAAGCTGTAAAGTTAGAAAATGAGTTTGTAAAAAAGTTCTGAACTAACCCAACACCAGGGTGGATGAAATGGCTCTAGTAGAATCCCTGCTGCTTTGTGCAGTGACTCAACTGTATGTGTCACTTTGGAGGCGGGACTTAACTGCAGCCCCCCTGCTCCAGAGCAGGACTATTTCTCCAGATGGGCTGGGGAGAACCAGAGGAGCCAGACTCCATCTCCTTTCAAGTGTGCAATTCATGCCCACGTTTTATTCATTGCCTTACTAGGTGTCTCTTGGCCCAAAATTGATTCACATCCTCTGGCTACATGAATGCTAGTGAAAGATTTGAAATATTGTTCACAGCAGGTTATGAACATGTTGACTAGAATATTAAAGGAGAAAAGAGAATGCCCCATATTTATTCATTTGGGGGATTATAAAGCACTTGCACAAACCTGCTCATGAATGCTCTGTCAGTAGAGAAGTGCTGGCATGGAGTGGGAGTTGGGAAGAATAATTCAGCCAGATTGCATCTTCTCAGTGCTTGTAGCCTCTTAGCTAAGCAGCATTCTTGCAAGGGATTTGTTTGAGTGCTGGAAAGAACCTTGAGTCTTCATAAATTAAGCCAGAAATTTGTGACGCAGAAATGAGATACAAAAATTGGGTAACTTTACGGTGATTCTTTTTTCCTAAACTGAAATTTCAGGAGATCATCAAATACTGTCCCAAGTCCCTATATCAATGACATTTATATTGATATAGAATACAGTCAATTGTCACCTCAATGTGTAGGAGTGATTCTTTTACACAAACAAAAGGGATTCCTGAAAGAGTATATACAAAGGAAGAAAACCAGTGACATAGATGTATAATGGAAGAAGTATCTAAAAATCCTATGGCTACAATCAGCCATTTCCTCACCAAACCACCACACAACCAGGAGCTCTGGTCTGAGGCTCCCTTTTCCTTGCATTTAGTTTTATTTACTGATAACTTTTGATTCACTCCATCTTCTACACTCCTATAAAGTCACACCTCTTTTTTATCATTTTAAAAAGTAGACATCTGGAGTAATCTTGTGGAACTTTTGCTGTTGCTGGCATGTTGGAAACATCCATTGTTTGAAAAGCTACTATAAACTTGACAATGTGAGAGCTGGAGGCCACAGTTAGATTTCTTTTTCAGACTTCTCTAGACTTTCAATCTCTAGACTTTAACGTTGGCTGCTTATCCTTAGACAGAATTCTAATTTACATAAGGTTCAGTTCTGTCATGTGTAACGATCAAGACTATAATAGTTATAACTATAAAATAGTAAATCTTTGCTCAAAAGAGTTAATATTACAAGTTAGTAGTATGACAAATGCCATGAAAGAAAGATACTCATTGATGTAGGAACTCCACTAATTTCTACCTATCACTCAGCTTCCTCTTCTACCAGATAGAATGGCCTCACCTCTTGAACAATGCTGGTTCAAATCTTGGACCTTTATTTATGTTATTTTATTCAGTTATCTTAAGCCTAGAAAAGTCTAGGCTTCTAACTCTAAAACCCACTCAAGGTTTTGAAAGTACATGTTATATTTTATTATTCCAGGATGTTTGACAGATTTTTAGCATGTAATTTGGAAACTTAGTCAAACAGAAGTGTGAATACTTTTTTTCTAATTCAACTTCATTTACAAATTTGCCAGCAGCAGTGTTTATCAGACTATTTATATAAAGTACTTTGCCTGCTGTTGACATTTGTTTTGGTATATGCTGGTTAAATGAAAAATTACAGGCTGCTAATAACAAAATATTTTAGTCCATTAGATATGATAACTGAAATATTGTTATTGTAAAATTTCATCCTGTCACTAATCATCACTGATGTGGAAGCAACAAGCCAGGGTGTTCCATCCCAATGTACAACCCCACTCATGTATGCCTGCCCATCAGATGTCTGAGGATCATTCGCATTTCTAAGTGGCATCACATTCCTTCACACACTGGCATCAGATTACGATTTCTTTCAGGAGTGAAAGAAACCCAACCTATATGTTTCTTGCTTGTGCTTTGCGTCAGTCTTGACTGCACTCTAGGAATGGTGCTATACTGGGGATTTCTAACATAGAAACCTTTCATTTTATAAAGACACTGTGAGTTACCAAAAATAAAAAAAAAATAAAAAAAAATTAAAAAAAAAGAAACCTTTTCAGTAATGTCATGGAGAGAAAGGGCTCTTAGAAAATAGTGGTGTAACATAAAGCTTAATATTTTATCTACTATTTACATTAGAAATGCTCCAAAGGACAAAAAGATGTGCTTTACGTAATTAAATAATATAATGCTATAAATGAACCCACATTGGAGTGATCAGTATCATCACTGTTATTAGAATGCTTAAAAAACATGGTCAGTCTTTTTCATAAGGACATTGTTAACATTTTGCTTCATGGCTTGCTCAAAAAAAAGTATATACTATTTTAATTATGTTTCCCAGTTTACTCCAAGATAAATGATTATCAATATATTTCCAAATAACATCTTCATTTCTTACACATAAGATTTAAAAAAAAAATAAAACCTATCTGCAAATGTCTTAGTTGTGTCTATTAATCCCACCACTCAGCTACAGCTGCTATTATACAAGTCAAACACATTCTATGACTTTCCTGGAAAATTTAGACATGATAACCAAGTTTATAACAATATAAATACATACTCTCTTCTAAGGAGTGGTAGGTTTTTGAAAACATAAATTTAAAATGCGGTGTTAAATAGCCCATACTAACTACCCTGAGGTAATTCATATTTCTCATCAGATTATCATTCTGATGCTAACTTGAATCTATGAGCATTAAACTGAGAAGGCCTGAGAATGTCAGCTATCACCAATGAACAGAAAAGCCAAAGGCTTAAAGCATGTAGTCCTTTCAACATGTGGAAAACATGTACTTGAACTCTGTGCAAAATTTAGGATTTCAAGATATTAAAGTAATGTCTGATAATGTAATGAAAATGGCTCTCATGGAAGAGAGTCCAGCCCTCTAGAAATGCTAATTCTTTGATGGTGGGGCAGGTGTGCCACTACGTAACAGTGTCTTGCTGGAAGTAACACTAAGAAGCAGCAAGGAGTTATCATTTGTGGCTCAGACACATTAGCAGTAGGAATGCCAGAGGCAGAAAATGTGCAATTTCATGCTCATTAATTTCAAAGAGGATTTATAAATTAACCTGGCTACAGATATTCTTCTTCCTAAAGGCCTGCAGACACCAAGAAGAGAGCTACACAAACCACTTCCAAAAGGTTGATCAGATGTTCAGGGCCACTGCAGCCCTCTTTGTCCCTGAATGAAGTGCAAAGGTTAAAATATGTGTTGGAGACATTCCTGCTTCTAAGACAATTGTGAATATTCAAGGAGGGTTTGTATCTGAAGGGCACAAATTTAAGGAGTCAGTGCAATGAAAGATTCTCCCCCATATTCCTGCCAAGAGCAGGATATAAATTCATTTTCATTGGTCCTTTACTGGGCAGAGAATAATAACTGAACACCACATCCTCTCTTTTCTGAGAAATATGCTACTACTATAATCCATCAATAGCCCCAAGTATTCTGACCTTACTTAAATCTACTCCCATAATTCAGCCATGTTAGGACTGTTGAAAGGTCTCAAGTGGTCAAGAGGTGGAAAAATTCACTCAAAACCATAATAGTGCAAAGTTTTATTTTCTTTTTGAGGAAATCATTCCATAAGAAATCTGATCATTGCTATCCTTGAGGCCTTGAGATTATTGTTCAGTTTGTTCATATATCATGGTATTTACCAGCTCCTTGTAGGTCTTCACTGACACAATCAGAGCAGTGATGGAGAAAAATGGCCCAATTAGACCTACAGCAATGTGCCATGCATAGTTGACAATGTTTTGCTTTATAACATTGAATCCCTATAAGAGTATGTTAGCTTTTTTCTCTGTGAGAAATGCCTTAAAGAATTTTCAAGGAGAGTTTATTTTGGCTCATGGTTTCAGAGGCTTCAGCCTATGCTCACCTGGTCTCATATGCATGAGCCAAATATCATGGTAGAGGAGCACATGGTGAAGCCAAAGCAGATCCTGTCATGGTTGACAAGAAGCAGAAAGATAAAGAGGAAGGAGCAAGAGGCAAGATACATCCCACTGACCTACTCCCTCTGACCTGACCTTGCTTCCTACTTTTCACCACCTCCCCAGCATGTCATTATATGATCATTCCAGGAAGAGATTACTCCAGTGATTAAGATAGAGTCCTCAGAATCAACTCATTTCCCAAAAGTCCAATGGTGGCCATCAAGCACATGAGCCTGTGTGGGTCAGTTTTTCACATTAAACCATAACAGTTGCATATGTTATGATTCACATAATTTAGAGGCCATCCTATCACTGAGAAGAAGCCACTGTAACTTCTACTTTTTAAATAAAGTTGTGTTTTTTGATCATGTTTAATCATTTTTAAAAGCAAAAGATGGGCTGGAGAGATTGCTCAGTGGTTAGGGAACTTGCCTGCAAAGCCTGATGACCCAGGTTCAGTTCCCCAGTACCCACATGAAGCCAGATGCACAAAGTGGCACATGATTCTGGAGTTCATTTGCAGCAGCCAAAGGCCCTGGTGTACCTATATTCTCTCTCTCTCTCTCTCTCTCTCTCTCTCTCTGTGTGTGTGTGTGTGTGTGTGTGTGTGTGTGTGTGTGTGTGTGTGTGTCTCACTCAAAAATAAATAAAATTAAAAAAAAAAAAAAGACCAGGTTGCTTGAAGAATCTGAAGTACATCTGCTATGTCTGCATTACAAAGCTATAAAGAAAGTTGCACAGTCAGGGTGGACATTAATGCCATGCAGATGCAAAATAAATCACAAAGGAGAGGAGGAAAAGGAGGTGGGTAGAGAGAGAAAAATCATTTCTTAATAAGAGAGCGACCATGATAGAACAGCACCCTGCCTCTGCCTCCTGACATCAAGCTGAGATAATTCCTTCTTGCTTCTGCTTTAGAGATAGCTGTGTGGACTGCTTAATCAGGTGAGGGAAGGAGATGAAATTAACTCATCATTAATGGTAAATTGCAAGCAGGTATCCATTGTAGTCTTGATGTACCAAAGCTGTATTGCTGAAGCCTGTATAGACCCTGTGCCTTCCACTTATGGGAAATCCAGAGTGCATCTTTTGTTTGACTCGAGCAACAGAGTTATTTTAAACAGGAATGACAAATAATTGAAGATTGAGCTGGCTGTAGCTTCAAGCTTGCACTCCTTTAAATTATGTAAGAAACTGTAGTTGACCTTATATTTCACACTAATGAGAAGAAAAAGGCATAACTCACTTTTCTTATCAAACCCTTTTGACAGCTATCCTTCAGGAATTCTTGCTTAAGTTTTCAAGTGTCACATAAAACCATCAATGCAGTAAACTGAACTACAGAATGAGAGTAAAAGAGAAAGAAATAGCCACTGTGGAATATGCTCATGTTAAACCATGGTATGATACTCATAGGAGCAGGACTCTGAAAAGATTACAGTCTCCCACCAATGTAAACATTTCATGCCAGCTGAAAGCTTAATACAATTTGCTTTTTCATTTTTCTGGCCACTGTGTTTGGCCTCTCTCTTTCGCTTTTTCTCTCTCACTCTGTCTGTTCTCTCTTTCTCTCACTCTCTCTCCAAGTATCAGATCTCCACCAGTTCTCCTAAGTACAGGTTTATTCTGCCTCTAAGGATAATGAATACACCATGTTCCACTCACAAACCTATGTGCTAACAAGAGTGCTACAAACACCATTCACTTGCATTTTATTATCCTTTATTCCCTGTAATTCTTAGTTTGCACATAGTAGGCTCTAAAATTTGTGAAAGTTAATTAAATTCAAGGGAAAGATTACTTCCTCACAGTGTTTTTCATTGTGTTCCTTTTTGGAAAATGGCATTTTCTTCTAAGTTTGTAATGACATGTGTGAACACTGTGGCATGTGCTGTCTATCTCCTTGCTGCTGGGAAACAGTCATAACGTTTAACTGCATCACATGTCTTTTTTTTTTTTTTTTTTTTTTCCTAATCAACAAGCTGAGGGAGAGATGTGCTGGCTTAGCAGTGCCTCAGTTGTGTGTAATTAGTTGCTAGAACTTGTTTAGCATGGGCTGACTAGTCTCCACCAAAGGAAATGAAAGTTCTTCAATAAAACCCTGTGCCGAGATTTGTGAATGAAGAGCATATCTCGTTTTCCTGGAAAGTTTAGATCCTGGAACTGGAACAGGAACAGGAGCCAGCTGGGTTATATATGGCTACCCTGGACGCCAGGTAATATTAGCAGATATGAGATCATGAAGGACTGGAGCCCCTTCCCTCCAGGAATCCTCCCAGGTCCAGTGTCAACTTTGTCCCTGACACAGAGATCAGCCTCCCTTCTTAGACCTCTGCTGTTTGTTTTCCAATTATATGAACATCAGCCTCGCTTAGAATGTGCACTTCTAGCAAATGACCGATATTTTGCCTCTCCTGGTCTTAGCCCATGCGAACACTGATCAAATTGTGGTGAATGTGTGACAGATGTCCCCCAACCCCCATTGTTTTTCCTCTGTTTTAACTGTATGCTTGACTAAGCCCTCTCTGAGCTTCTGTCACCATGTCAAGACCCCCTGCTAATGGAGGACACATTAATGGCCTCATGGGATGGCTCTGCAAAAGGATCCATGTTCCTCCTTGTTATTAGCAATATTTAAGCCCTTATAACAGTGGGAGGCCATCATGGTGATGATGATTTTCTAGCTGCTGAGATGTCATTAGAAAAAGTCAGCAGTTCAGATACCCTGAGATGCCCTTGTTACGGCATTCGTGTCAGTGAGCTGACTTGTTAAATGTCTGCTCTGCTCCTCAAGAGACTTTGAATAAGGATCCCTTGTCAATAGTGTCTATCTCCAAAGTCAAAGCTAAGTTTGAGGTGAAAATCAGGATTCTTTTACTCAAATTATTTTAAAGGTTGTCTGCTTGGCGTGGTGGTATATACTTTTTATCCTGGCACTCCAATGTGGAGGCAAGAAGATCAGGGATTCAAGAGCAGCTTCAATTACAAAGCAAGTTTGGAACCCACCTGAGCTACAATGACACCTTGTCTCAAAAATAAATATTGTTTCATAAATCTTCCTAAAATCTGAATGAAAAGAAAAGTATTTTAATATCATTTTTATGAAGAGTCACACTTTTTAAAACACACACTGTTAATTCTATCTGTTGGGTGTTGTTGTGACTTTAAAGAGAATCGTCTTTAAACCTAGAAAAAGAAAGAATGAAAAGCAGAGGTAGAAGAAGGGAAGAAAACAAAAGGAAAGGAAAATGGAAAGAGAAAGGGAGGAACGGAAGAAGGAATGAAGGAAGGTAGGGAGGGAGGGCGAAAGAGAGGGAGGGAGGGAAGGGGAGGAAGGAAGGAAGGGAGGAGAGAAGAAGGGGGGAGGGAGAAGGGGGAGAAGAAGAGTAGCAGAAAGAAGAAGAAGGCAGAGTTAGGAGAAAAGCCAGGCATGGTGGCTCACACCTGTAATCCTTGTCCTTAGAAGGCTGAGGTATGAGGTGGAGGCCATCCTGGCTACAGAGTGAGTTCTTGGTCAGCCTAGGACAGAATGAGAACCTGTATCATAAAAAAAGGGAAAAAAACATTTATTCATCAGTGTATATTTAATGATAGCCTACCATATGCCAGGTACTCTTTTAGATATTTTAGGTTCTCAGTGGTTTCTTACTTGATCTACTTTTATTCATTTCTATATTTGGATGGAAATTGAAAGAGTCTAGTAGTCTCTCTAATGAATCAAAGGAAAAGTATTAACACAAACCTTAAAATTCAATGGCTCTTTTAGGATCATGCTGGCAAACAATGAATTATATCAACATTTATCTTAGATTTTTATCTTTCTAAAGTGAGGTTAAAAATAAAAAATTGTTTCTGCAGTTTTCTTTTTACATATTTGCATATGCTTCATGTTAAGCAGACAAATGAGGCGTGGAGGAATGATATTTATACACACAGATGGATGAGGATGGTATATATCCGTAGGTTTTTCCACAGTAGGTATCCATACCATCCCAGGCAAGGCCACTACTGGTCTCATGTGTCTAGTCATGATCCATGATACTGATGCAGCATTACTTGTAAAATATTGTTTATCCAAGAGGAAATAAGATTTAACAAAGAAAGAGTGTGAGAATATCAAAGTAAGGAATTTAGTCTAGACTTGCCTTAAAGTATATGTCCTTCTATGAAGTTATCTCTCTGGGCTTTAGTACTAAACATAAAATGAAAAAGTATAGATTGTCACATAAGTATGAATTCTAGGAATATATCTACAAGTCTGCTTGAGAAATATGAACATGACCATAAGATGTTCTGCTGTTTCCATGATTTTATATAAGGGATTAAAAATGGACTCTGCACATAGTTGTCCTTTAGTATCCTGTGATGGAACCACTGACCTCTTCTGTGCCTGTTCTCCATGTACGTTTTCAGACAAAGTGTGAAGCAAGGACTGGCTTCTACTGAGTCACATCAAGAGAGCCAAACCCCATTCTGTGATGACTAGATAAAGCCCATGATGCTTGTTCTATGATTAATGTTAAGAGGTATTCTTAGGGAAAGATTCCTAAAACATAAGTGTTAAGGACTTTGGAGCACTGTTCTACTGACATAGAACAACTGGTGCATTCACAGCACCACAGTGATTACCAATAACTACACAAGACCTGCACTGTTGTGAGCCCATCAGTATTTTTAAAATATTTATTTATTTATGTATTTATTATTCAAGAGAGACAGAAAGAGGCAGACTGTTCAGTGTGAGTATGGGAGCATCAGAGCCTCCTGGCACTGGAAACAAACTCCAGATACATGTGCCACTTTGTGCATCTGGCTTATGTGGGTACTGGGGAATCAAACCCAGGCCATCAGGCTTTGCAAGCAAACATCTTTAACCACTCCAGCACCAGCCCATCAATATTTTGATATGGAGGACAGAGGAGAACAAAAAAGAGAGAGAGAGAGAAAAATCACAGGAAGCACTGCCTAGAAAGTGGTGGGTCCTTAATAGAATGGAGGGTGGTAGAGAGAGAGAGAGACAAAGGGAATGAGACAATTAATGAGGAGGGGACATGATTATGATCGAATTACATGTTCATATATTAAAGTTCACAGTGAAATTTATTAAAAGACAGAGTCTGCCTATGCAGTCTAATGTCTAGTAACACCCCGAGTACTTAGAAGCCTTGAAAGGACCCCTGCAGTGCTGGTTATTTTACAAGGCTCTTCTCCCTGCTTTCAGATGCTTTCAGCCTGCCTGTGGGTGCTCCATTCTCTAAAGAAAAATCCTGAAGAAAGGGGACGGTGTCTCCCTAATGGTGAATGTTACTGCGTGGATGTCTGAGTCAATTTGCCACTGGGAGTCAGAGTTCAGATGTGACCTCTAGTGTACAAGCAATAATGTAACTCATGTCCAAAGTGTACTAAAAGGAGGCATTAGTTGATCATTAACTGTTGACTGTTGTTTCTAATAGCAAATACGGTGTAATGAAAAAATTATTGAAAGAAACAAACAAAGAGAATTAAGTGGTACCATGTTTCTCTGTTGCTATATTCTCCTTGGCACTCATAGTAAATGTTGCTGTTTTATTGCAACACTTCCATTAGGGATTGCAGCTTTTTCCCTGATGACTTTGGCAAGCTATTCTTAGATAATATTGAACATTTTGGTGTTTTCATCCTTTATAACACAACTTTTGGCTTTTAGAATCATTTATTGTCCTCAGTGCATGGAAGGAGTGAAGGTGAGGGTTGGGTATATAGATGCTGGCCAGGTGGCCATCCATAATTGAGCTACAAACTTTTAATGAGGCACATCACTAGAGAACCTCTAAATCAAGGAAATTGTTTTCAAATATGAATGAGAAAGCCATTTTACCAAGGCTGACTACTTTAGTGATGCAAACTGGGTAAATTTATTAAGTGAAAAAAATAATCTCCTTAAAATAGAACACCAGGTACAGATCACCCCAGAGTCTCTTGGGAAAAATCTCTGCTGACCTTTAAGAAAATCCAAGACTGGACTCAACCCAAAGCTGTAATTAGCTGTAATATTGACAGACTAAAAATTGAAGAAAGACTTTTTAAGCTTTGAGTTGCTACTCCTGAACTCCATGGTGGCAATGAGCATCATCTGGCTTGGAACTTTATCGTCATAAATGAGCAATTGCCAAGTTCTGGCCAATAAAAGAAAAAAAAATCTAATGAGGGCTGAAGGGATGGCTTAGCAGTTAAGGCGTTTGCCTGCAAAGCCAAAGGACCCAGGTTCAATTCCCCAGGACCCATGTTAGCCAGATGCCCAAGGGGGCACATGTGTCTGAAGTTCATTTGCAGTGGCTGGAGGCCCTGGCACACCCATTCTCTCTCTCTCCCTCTTTCTCTGTCAAATAAATAAATAAATAAAAATAAAGTATTTTTAAAAATCTAATGAATATGCTCAGAATTTTACCCAGAGCCAGTCTGTTTTAAGAGATGCTATATGAAGCATGATGCCTGGTTATTAAATTAACACTGAAAAAAGAGCATTCAAGTATTCATGTGGGAATGGTGGGCCAAATGTAGACTTTTGTAATAAATGCCTGCATTTGTTTTGTGGTTTTTTTTTTTTCGATTTACACTCAAAATTCCATTTGCAAAGAGTCAAAGACTTAAATCCTGCTTCACAAGCAGCAATGATGATGTTGACTGTTTTAGTATCAAAAAGTCACTCATTTCCTTTATGGTTGGAAGAACACAAAGAATTGTGTGATAAATGGAATATAAACATGAAACAGCATGACTGCCATTTCTAAAGTTAATTGCAGTTTACAGAAGTGTTAATCTTTCCTTTTGCCGTTGCTTATAATGACCTTGTACATTTGATGAAGAAATCATGATTCATGCCAACAAGAAGCACATCTTAGTAAGAAAATGAGTTCTTCAATTTGGACACACAAACCACTTAGTTGGGGGAATTAATGTTCTTGTTCTTTGATGATAAAACCTTTTCGCTGAATTAAACACTTGTTGTATTTAATAGTTGTCATGTGTCAAAGGTTTCTTTTTAATCCCTTGACGATTTTCTGTTAAAACTATAGCAAGCATGTCCTAGTGTGTGAAGAGGTATTCTTGGGTGGCATAACCTGACTAAATAATGTGGGGTAATTATTTTACATTGTATTTACTTAAGCCAGATGCATCCTATTCTTGAAACTCTAAAGTTTGTTCCCCCCACATCTCTTATACTACTTATACAGATATCTCCACATGAACCAGAAAGAATTGTTCCTTCCCAATTTACCCCGAATATGTACCTTTCTATGTCACTATTTCTATATTCTAATTCATATGAAAACCTAAAAAAAAATCACACTACTTATAATTTCCTCTATGATCTTGTCACCTAGTGTTTTAATCTTTTAGTCTCTAGTGTAACTCTCACAAATACATGAAGCTTTGGACCTTCTGTCTTTTCTGTTGCTCTCTTTATTGTTCTGTGGGTTATATTCATCTCTTTCTAACAGAGAGCCAGTCAGCTCATTGCAGTATCTGTTTTCTTTCGCAAAACCATCATTCCTTCCCTTTTCCCAGCTTCTCTATTATTACCTCTGAATGACCCTCCCCTCTGCTTTACCCTGGATGCAAGTTCACATTCCCAGGACAAGCCTACTAACTCTGTTCATCTTTATTCTCCTGCAGTACTAATGCTCTGTCATGGCTTATCTGAAATAGTAACATATCTTTTCATTCCCTTTGTCCTTCTACCTGATCCTTCTTAGTGCCCACTGAGCCATTTTATTCTTTCTTTGTCTTCCTGTTGCACATATTCATGGATAGTTATCAATGAATGTACATGACAAATAATCAGCATATCATATTAGCATACTTCCTTCCATTTTATAATTTTTTCATGTACATGATCACCTTTGATCCTTTCAACTCTGAGAAGTACATGAGAGTTCACTCCCTCTTTCATTGAGGAAGAAACTGATGTTCAAAACATTTCCAAAGACTCATCCCACAGCTCACCCAAGTGTAGCCCTCAAGCCACCAGCTCTTTATACTGAACCTGATCTCCTCTCTCTCCCTCTCACCCCACTGTCCCTCCCTCCGTTCCTCTCTCCTCTCTCTCTCTCTCTCTCTCTCTCTCTCTCTCTCTCTCTCTCTCCCTTTCTGGAAGAAGGATTACAATCCATTACAGATCTCCATTGGTAGAAACTAGATGAAAATTAACCAAACCCTTCATTGTGCCTTTGCAGATGAGAGTCCCTACACTAAATCCGCCAGCCAGACAAAGCCGCCTGATGGAACATTGGCTGTGAGGAGACAGAGCATCCCAGGTTAGACCAGACTGTTGGATTTTTCAGCTGTTTTACTAATTTTTAAATCCTGTCATTGGGTGATCCTAAATAATTCCAACCTGGTACTAAATCTCATGTTATATCCCAGAGGATGGAGTGCATTCCATACAATCAGTTCAAACAATAGTCAAAGACTAGTCCAGGAAATCTTGCCAACCTATGAGAATTCATCCTGCAGTCTGTCATGTCAAAATCCTTTGTAACGTGACTTGAATTTATATCAACTCTCATGCATTTACTCACTTCCCCTCTGTTTTCAGCAGGGTGACTTTCACTGTTGCATCTATGTCTTTGCTGAGACATTGGGCAGAACAAAGGGATTCAAAATTGTGTGTGGATCATGTATGTGGAATAAAAACTGCTTTCTTCTCCTCTCTTTGAACATAAATTTGCTTCCATTGGACAAAATATAATGTTTTCATATATTTCATATTAAAAAGTTGAGGGCAATTAAACCTCAGCTGTAGGCTTTTAGAGTATAGTTTTAACAATTTGGAAGAAACATGACATTACATTGACTAGGTTAGCCATTTTGTTGGTGAAAGGGGGAGTATTCCATTTGAATAAAGAACAAGATGTGTCTCATTTCTGAACAGGCTTGTCCATGATTCTTATAAGATTCACATGTGGTTATTTTTAGTCTTTTCTGAAGGCTTGCTGTTATTTAAAAAAAAAGTGTCTGGCTTCTGAAGAGACATGAGTATGCTGCACATCCTTGTTTGGTGCTTTGAAGATTCCAAAGTAATTTGAATTCTGTAATTAGTTGGCATCACCCACTGTTGAGAACTCGTCTATCCCACTCTGTAAAGCATTCATTCTTATAGCTGGTCACATTTAGAAGAACTATAGCAGCCAGCTCCCGGCTGTGCTCTCCATTTCCTCCTTGTCAGCAGGAAGGAAGTACCTAGTACTTGAAGGTCAGGAATGCCAGTTCTGTTTCAAGTCTTTCTTGGCTTCTACACACTTGCTAGTACTCAGCATTCCTCTGCTAAGAAGAAGTAAGAGACTTCCCACTGACCTTTCCAAGTGGGAAAAGTAGTTTTAGTTGTATAAATGAATAAGAACACATGGTATTTGAGTTTCAGTGCCATATGCCTAAAGCACTGGAGCTAGCTTACTATGGATTGGGACATTTGAAATCATGAATCAAAATATATTTCCCCCATTCTCAGGCATTTAGTCACAGTGACAAAAATCTACTCATTCTCATTAATTATTTCCTTTCAAGGGTTCACAGATGTTACAGACTTACTAAAACATAACACATGCTTGAGAGCCAGACTCTTTCTTAAAGTCGTTAAGACAGTCTTTTCCAAGTTACATGTTTGGTTAATAAATTGGTTCATCATCATTCTTAGGTGATAACATATAAATGAACCTCATTATAAAATTGTCCTTTTGTTCTCTGCTATGTCTGATTTAAGTCACTGGAGCTGGGGGTTTTCTATAGGCTTAATGGGATGCTCTCCAGTAGTTCGACCTTGGAGAAAATTCTTTTTGCTTATTCCTCATATAGTAGGGACCAGAGGGGTCAGATATCTTTAAAATCTTCTCAG
The DNA here is from genome assembly GCA_036365145.1 of Orientallactaga sibirica. Taxonomy (NCBI): domain Eukaryota; kingdom Metazoa; phylum Chordata; class Mammalia; order Rodentia; family Dipodidae; genus Orientallactaga; species Orientallactaga sibirica. The sequence goes on along the minus strand of JAEOAD010000012.1, from coordinate 36,216,133 downwards.
GTTTTTAAATGCACCAAGAAAAAAAAGAAAAGTCTACAGCAGCCAGGGGGCTGAGAAACTAAGGTTAATAGCAGCTCTTTACTTGCTGTTATCTTAAGGAGAAAATTAACAAACTTCACCCAAACTACTTCCTGATTGACTAAAGACTCATAATTGTGATCCTTACTTTACTATCTTACTTAAAATTATTTGTAGGGCTGAAGAGATGGGTTAGCAGTTAAGGCACTTGCCTGCAAAGTCTAAGGATTTGATTTTCCAGAATCCACATAAGCCAGATGCACAAGGTGGTGCATGCATGTGGAGTTCCTTTGCAGTGACTAGAGGTTCTGGCATGCTCATTCTCCCTCTCTCTATCTGCTTCTCTCTCTCTTTCTCTCTCTCTCTCTCAAATAAATGAAATAAATAAAATATTTTTAAAAACTATTTGTAAATCTTTGCTATGGCAAAAAAAAAAAAAGAGTATAGCCATAGAGCATTGCCCATGAAGACACTTAAATTAGCCAGAATCTTGGCTACACCTCTACCATGTCTACCCTTGCTCCCACGAAGCCCAGCAGACAGAGAGAAATGCAGAGGGGATGGACAGGTGAGTACATGTTCATTATGATTTGCTGGAGTTTCAGTTGAAAAATCTTGCAGTGCTTTGGTAAGCGAAGTTGGATGCATGGAGCTGGAAGAGCCAAAAACAAGATTTCAACTTTTCTCTCTTTCTCCTGTGCTCACCTTCCAATCTCACTTCCCTCAAGCTGTTGTGACTGCTCTCAGAGTAAGTAAGGATGCATTTAGAGAAAAGTGTGCCATGAAAGCAAGTCTAAATGAAAGCTTGGCTCCTCTCTCATCTTCTCTGAGTAGAGGAGTCTCCCAAGTCAGATGCAGTCCCAGAGCCAGTTAGCTGTTCCAGCTACTTTGGTGTAAGCCAACTCAAGGAAGATGAACTTGGCTGTATCTCATGTCTCTTGGTAATCCAATAATGATGATTAAATTTGACTATTTCCATTTGATGGATGGGGTAGGGGTATAAGATGAAAGGGAAGAAAAGATATAATAAGCTTGTCTAGAAAACATTTATGACAAGTAAAGCTGTTCTTTGAAACTTATTCTATAGGTATATATCTGGTACTTTATGGGGAAAAATTGTATACACATTTACACACATAAGATTTCTTGGGCTGGAAAGATGGCTGAGAAGTTAAAGGTGCTCAGTTGCAAAGTCTGACAGCCTGGACCTAATTCTCCAGGACCCTTGTAAAACCAAATGCACAAAGTGGTGCATAGCATGAACCTGGAGTTCATTTGCAGTGACAAGAGGCCTTGGTGTGCCCATTCTCTCTCTCTTTTTCTCTTATTTTCTCTTTGTCTCTCTTTGCTTGCAAATAAATAAAAACATTAAAAAAAGATTTCTTAACCTGGGCTGCAGTATTTTCATAACATTAATTTTCATGACAGTAACTTTTAATAGTTCTGTACCAAAGAGGTAACCTTGAATGTTAACAGAAATATAATTTGATTTTATTCACATCAAAACCTCAGTCTAAACTGAAAATTACTATAGCAATTATTTTATAATCACAAGTCAAATATGTACCTTTCATTAAATCCTTTTATCTCCCTTATTTTCTCTTCCAAAAATGGGAATGGATTAAATATCTCTTAGGAACAAAATGCATTTGCTTGGGATAAAGGGAAATGAATTATTAATATTATTTGGGAACTTGTCATTTTAATCATGTATATTATGTCATAAAATATAAAAGCATAAAGATTTTCAGAACTTTATAAGCTTTTATAAATTTTTTTAAATGATGAAACTACAATATGATATGACTGTTCCCATAACACTAAAGTTTAAGTTTAAAGATAACCTTCTGATAAAAATACCAAGAAAGTATATTTTATTCATATTTCTGTCTGCACATTATATCAAAGGTGAGATGCATTTCAAGTTCAAATGTGTTCTGAACTAACAGATTTTAACACGTGTCTAGCTTTTTTAAAAAAAAAAAAAAAAAAAAAGGTCCTTATGACTATGCTCCTTAGATTGAGGGATTATTGGTGAACTGGGATTTGACTGCTTAAGAATTTTCCTAAATTAGCCAGGCGTGGTGGCGCACGCCTTTAATCCCAGCACTCAGGAGGCAGAGGTAGGAGGATCTCCATGAGTTCGAGGCCACCCTGAGAATACAGAGTGAATTCCAGGTCAGCCTGGGCTAGAGTGAGACCCTACCTTGAAAAATCAAAAAAAAAAAAAAAAAGAATTTTCCTAAATTATTAATAGAAATCTTTCCATGCTTTGAGTTTGACAGCTTTTGGAATAAAAACAAGATCTTTAATCATGTCTGCCCAGTATTTGTGAAGGGAAACGACAAGACACTACACTAGACCCCAAATCCTAGAGTTACTGTACTATCCTACTCATCTGATGTGCCTCCTTTTTCCATATACATTATCATTTTTTGCTCATATTACTCTTAACAAAGAAGCCTGAACCACTGACAAATGCAGCATGATATAAAATACTCACCTCTGCTGTCTTTCTAAACTTTGGTGCCACACCCACCCAGAAAATGACCTGAATTTACTGAGGCCATAAAAATTCGTGTGGGACTTTTTTTTTTTACTTTCTGGAATGTTGGAAAAGACATTTGTCAATTTAATTATGATGGAGGGAGATTGATATCTGTCTTTTGATTGTCTCATTTCAGTACTTGAATGAGGTGTGACAACATGGGGCTGAGAATCTGAAATGCCCTGTAGCCCAGTCTAGCTGTTGGACTATATTTAGGAAGTGCTGGCTTCTTGAAAACACTGGGTCTGGAAAGTAAAGCCAGGCTCTTGACATCACAGAGAACATGCAACCTCAAACTAAGGAATTAGGACAAGAATTTTGAAGGTCCAACCCTCTCTATTCAGCATTTTCAGGTCATTGTTATGCACACAATTTGATGCTCCAGTGATCTAACTTTTCATTACTACAGCAGATAGCAAGCATGACTTTGACACTAGGACTTTATAGCTAGGCCACTGTTCAGGTATATGAAGGGCATTTGCTCAGATTTGGGAACCTGGTTCTATTCAGCTCTTTAGTTCAACAATGAGCCTTTCTAAGAAATGAATGGATCTCACCAGAGGGGAGAACAAGGTCAGCTGAACCCTCCAAAAATGAAACATCATGCAAAGACTAGTATCACACATATTACCCGAAATTCACTGAGTCAGACTGTACAGTGAATGAGAACACAATGGTAGGAAATGCCAAGGTACAAATGCCTTTCTACTTACATTCTCCTGAGCATCTTAGAGAGGCAAGATGAGAGCCAGGGTACATATTTCTCAAGGAAAGGTCCTACCTGTCTGCATTAAGAAAACCCAAAGCAATGATATTTTCAAGTTTTACAATTCCCGAATATTTAAGAAATTAGCTAAATTATCTCACTCCTATGGAGATAAGCTGCTAAGATCATAAAGTTAGAACTTTTGGGAGCACTCCAAACATGTCCACTGCTCAACCGTCCCAGTTTTCTTCTTCTTACCTCAGTCACTTATCACTGTCTGAAATTAACTTATGAATATATTGTCAATTTCTTTCTAAGTCCCTAGCTGAAATGTAAACGGTATGAGGGCAGATATTATATATGTTTGGTTCAGTATCTCCAGTGACTAGAACAGATGGTAGGGGTCAGTCAATGTGTGTAGAATGAATACATGAGCAAAGGTCATTTGGTGTCTTTGTACAGGAGCTGTGGCCTTATGGCTATTATACTTCCTACTGAAGTGTGTGACATAGGCTGTTGCCACATGTTTATATATTGGCCTTGAGACTGTACCAAATACTGTATTTCTAAAGACACTACAAAGCCCAAGACTAATGAATGAAATATTGGTCAGTTAGAAACCAAAGACTTTGCAAGGCCAGAGACCTCTCCACCAACTCATTTGTTTCTGTTTGAGCACTGTGTCTGAGCAGAAAAAGTTTGAGCACCATTTAATAATAAAGTTGGTATGATGAAAGTTACTCATTCAATTGTTATGCCATACAAAAGGGCTAAAATGTGCCGGGCGTGGTGGCACACGCCTTTAATCCCAGCACTCGGGAGGCAAGGGTAGGAGGATCGCCATGAGTTGAAGGCCACCCTGAGATTACATAGCGAATTCCAGGTCAGCCTGGGCTAGAGTGAGACCGTACCTTGAAAAACCCCCAAAAATGAACCCCCCCCAAAAAAGGGCTAAAATGTGCGAAAAAAAATCTAGAGTCTATAAAAAGAGCAAAACAAAGTAGAAAATTGTATTTATTGTGGCAGGTACACATTAAGAATGCACCCCCCCACTCCTCCCCGAGAGCTGATCCAGTTTCCTGTGTGACTGGGGTACAAATGAATTATCACGTAGAGCTGAGTGAAAAAGCAGCTTGATTTGTGTGTTCAGTGCCGGCACTTTCATTAGCAGTTCAGAACTGTTGGTCTGTTGTGTTTGAACGTCTCTCACATCTTTGTAAACAAAGCTGAACTACAACAAAGTGGTACATACACGGTAAGAGATTTTTCACACAATAAGTTCCAGCATGCAGTGGAGAGGAAGTCATTGGTAGGGACTTCATACTATGTCTTGACTCCTAAGCCACAGGAGTGGTGGTACTTGGGCAATGCTATGTTCTGGGTACACAGTCATCAGAAGCAGTGGGTCTGACCACAACGAGCTAGCCTCCCAGTGCTTGAGAAACAGTGTCTAAGGAGGCTCAAGTGTTTACGTCTAAGAGCTATGGGGAAGTCTTTTTCTCTCCGTAGCTTTACAACAAAGGAAAATTAACTCTCCACTTCTCCAGTTTAGGCGACTTTAATTCAGGCTTTTAAAGTTAAGTGACATTCGAGAAGTAGACTGACTGAAAGTTGTATTGCTTGGCCAGATTTGGGCCAAGCAAAAATGTATCTTAGGTTACTGTAAACTTCATCACTGGGGATCAAAATAACTCCTCACCTATGCATCACTCCTAAATAACTTAGAACAGCTTCCCAAATTTCAGTCACTCACATGGCATGTTCAAATTTTTGTTATATTATCCATGTTCCACTTGTACAATAATTAATATTATTTTTAAGTAAATTTGAATAATTTTCTTAGTTTTCTCTTAAAGTTTAATATCCGAGAATTGCTTTGATAACTTCATTTCCCAATATAAGTATGTTTCTAATTGAAAATTTAAACAATGGCTTATAAATCCCCTTGTGCCAACTGGCATCCACCAATTTTTATATATCGTATACTTTGGTGAGTACTGATTTGAAATGAGATTCTTCTCAGAAGAAACACCTTGAGAGTTCCAGTTCTCTGCACTCTACTGGCACATAAGTAAGTTGTTGTTAATTTATGGTGCAGAAAATGCACTTAAGTGGGCCTGGCATTGAAAATGCATACTCAGAAAAGGGTAATTTGTGACTTGTGAGATCTATTTTAGGGAGAATTAAGAAAGAAAGTAAAGCAGGAAAACCCAAGCCAAAAATTGTCCCTCTTCCCAACCAAGCTTGGGAGGCAGAGGAAAGACAGAGAAAAATCTCCCTCACATAGGGGAAAGTCTTACTCTGGGAAAGGAATCGCTGGGTAGGGGCTCTCACACACACATGGAAAGCACCTATACAAAAAGAAATTTTCCTCCTTTGGGAAGGAGGAAGGAAGACTGAGAAGATCCTCCTCACTTAGGGTAAGAGCGAGCTCAAGGAGCAGTAACAGGTTTCACTCACACGGCTCAGGCTTGTTTATATGGTTCAAACATCCAATTAGAATGAGCCTCATCATCAGACTTGGGTGTTTAAGGGAGAGACCTGATTGGCTGGTGGATTCAAGAGACTGATTCGGGAAGGGCCAGCCCACAGGTGTGCTAAACTAGTGAAAACTTAGGGAAGAAGCAGGAAGCTATTGTTGAGGAGTTATTGCTTGCAGCTGTCTTGGATGAGATGGAATCACATGTAGGTTCTAGTGTTGCCATGGCAGGCAAAGTAGTATCCATGTTTCAGTGGGCCAGTCTCTAGCTAAATACCTATTAGTAAAAAGGATACCTTGCTCCTAATCTGTGTCACTTATATGTGCTGGGAACTGTTCTGGATGCTATGAACATAGTTATGAATCAGGACTGTGAATCTTGTGTTCCTACACTTGACATTCTACTGAAGGAGAGAGATACAGATGACATGATGAGGGTTGTTGTCCTGGGAGGGATTAAATGTCCTCAAAGATGCCAGAAACCTCAGGTTAGTGAACCCCAATTTAGGGTCTATAGTAGACAGCCTCAGGTCATTGAGATGAACTTCCAAACCCGGCATAGCTAGAGAGGAAGGGATATTTATTGAAGTTTATGGATCCAGAGGAAGTTCCATAATGGCAGAAGAAGCTGGCCTGCTTTCATAGGTCCAAGCAGGGGAAGAGAGAAGCCTCAAGCCATAAAAACAAAAACCACACTACAGACAAAACACTAGGAACTCCAGGCACTCTGCATATCTTTAGACTGTGATTGCAAATCCACCACCACACCTTAGACTTGGACACTGGGATCCTCCCAGGGACGTGTCATCCAGCCAGCTGGCTGCAGATCCAAATACAAACTAAGAAAACATTGACTATAATGGGGAACATCTATTTAAACTACCATATTTTGTCGTGGGCCCTCAATAGATTCATAACCATCTCACATTGTAAATTGTATTCAGTCCAATTTTAAAGGCTTTTATAGTCGTTACTAACTTTGGATGGTCCAAAGTCCCAAGTTTCCTGTTACATTTAAGATTGTCTCCTAGCTGTGAGTCCTGAAAAATCAAATAAGTTATATGTTTTCAACATATAAAGGCACAGAGTAAATATTTTCAACTGGTGTAAGGCATAACAGGGAGAGAATGGAACAATATAAACTCAGCAACCATCAAGTTAACATCAAAATTCTGTAGTTCAAGTCTGATATAACCGGTGACTGACTGTCGCTGGATTTTTCCATTCCACCCCTCCAGCTGTGCTGAGTAGCCAGGGAGAATATCCATCCTTAGCCAGCAGCCTCCATGGTAGTCCTTGCATAGTCCTGATATATCCGAAACATCTTCAGGTCTCCATGCAAACTACGGTCCATCTTTCAAAGGCTTATCCCGCCTATGCATGAGGGTTATCATGCCCTACCTATATGCTGACTCCTGAAACTGTTTATATTTTATGACCACTCCATACATTTTTTTATGTTTCTGAAACCAATACCAAATGTGTAGGATACAGCCATGTTCTTAATTCAGGGACAAAATAAATCATGACCTGGAAAAGCAGGTTCCTTTTTTACTCAACAGTTTTCCAAAGGGGTTTACATTTCAATCATAGTCTTGCTTCAGGCATCCTCTCTATGGTTTTAATGTAAAGCACTTGGGCCATTTTTCATATGATTGTTAATGTGTTTGCCAATAGCCGCTTTAGCCACCAGACTCTGTGCTAGTAATTTTAGTTACTTTTTTCTAACTTAAAATCTTAAATCTCTCAGTCCAATATCTTTAGTCCAATATCTTGCACATCAGTCCATTAAAATTTAATCTTGGGGCTGAAGAGATGGCTTAGTGGATATGGCACCTGCCTTCTAAGCCTAAGAACGCTGGTTACAATCTCCAGCGGTTCCAATCTCCAGGTCCCATGTTTAGCCAGATGCAAAAGGGGCACAGTGCTGCACTTGACCACAAGGGGGTGCACGCATCTGGATTTCGTTCACAGCAGCTGAAAGACTGCTGGTGCACCCATCTCTATCTGTCTTCCTCTCCCTCTCTCTCTGTCTCATTGTCTCTCTCTCCAAAAAAATAAATAAATAAATCTGGATCAAACTCTCTGGGCCTGGGCAGCAAGACACAGCCATACCTAAGTCAGTAGCTGAGTTCCAACAAAGTCCTCTGTCATCTTTCCTTTCCGTTAGAAAGTACATAAACCAAACCTCCAAGTTCAGTTCTCTCTGCATTTAGCATTTTCAAACTCTCATCAGAATAGTCCATAATACTTGCCTTAACACTCCAGAAGGCATCTTCAGTTGCAAGCACCAAGTCCATGTTCATTCCTCCAAAACAAAAGTTCCAAAAGATCAAAATCTAGTGAGATGAACCGCTAGACTAGGCAGAGTTATGGAAGAAGGGATGTTTATTTGAAGCTTACAGATCCAGGAGAAGTTCCATGATGGCAGAAGAAGCTGGCCTAATTTCACAGGTCCAAGCAGAGAGAGAGAGAAGCCAGAAGCCAAATCCCAAAAGCCATACAACAAACAAGTACACTTTAGGAACTTTAGGCACTTTGTATATCTTTAGACTGGAATTGTAAATCTACCACCACACCTTATGGCTGGACCCTAAGATCTACCCAGTGACACCTTCTCCAGCTAGGTGGCTGGAAATCCAAGAAGTTGTAATAAACTCTTGAATCCATTGGGGGAAAGGGGCATCTATTCAAACTATGACAGGGTCTCTATCTGAGTTATCAAAAACTGACAGTGCATGCTCAAATAAGGGTAATTTATGAATTATGAGACTGATTGTCAAGTATAACATCAGGCTATGGGAAGTTCAAGAAACAGAAATAAATTAGTGTGCAAGTAGAGTGTGGAGGGGAAGAAAGTCATGGGTCATATGTTCAAAGGAAACCCACAGATGGCCTTTAAGAGGCAGTAACGTTTAGTGATGCTACTACACAATGAGGAGTGACTCACCTAATGATATGGAGGAGGAGGATACTAGATGAAACGAATAACAAGTACAAATGCACTGAGTGCAGAACAAGCTTGGATTCTTAAGGAAACAAATGCTCCACAACCAGCAAGGAAGAACGATGTAAGGCTAAGAGTGCCAAGGGATAAGATTGAGAAAGGAGATGGATTAGGTGCTGCAGAGTTTACAGATCATGGCATGACCTTGGATTTGATTTTGAATGTGACAAAAAGCTATTGTAGGCCTCAAGCAGTTGAGTTTATGATGGTATTTTCTTTTCATTCTAACCTCTGCAGCTGCTTTATAGAAACCAGACTTTAAGGAGACAGGAATGTAAATGGAGACTGATCAGGCATAAAATAATGACAGCCCCAACCAGTAGAGGTATAAGTAATGAAAAAATGATTAAATTTTTAATGTGAAGAAAGAAAAAGATGGAGGAGGAAATAGTGAAAAATGGCCAAATGCTGAAGAATTCAAATTTCCTGACAAATGATTTGAGGAAAGAAAGAAAACAGAAGTCTGGAGTGATTGCAGGATTTTTTGCTCTTAACTCCTCGGTAAATAATGGTGCCATTTACATAGGCAGGGAGCCACAAAAGAGGTGGATTAATGGAAGATGAACATGGGTAGCTCAGATAAGAGTAGGTTAAAGTAAACATTATGGAAATGTCCATGTGCGCACTCTTCAGACCCAGTGAAGTGCAGGTAGATCACAAGAATGTTCCAAGAGGCACAGCAACCCTAAGAGGTCAACAGTGAGGGAAAACTCAGCAGAAGGCATGAAAAACACAGTCAGTGAGGTAAGTAGAATCAGAATAATGTTGTATAGTGGGATCCCAGTTTAGAGTTACTATGTATGGAGGGAGAAAAACACTGAGTCAAATACCAATTTAGTTATAGGTGATTTAGATATGAATGATAACAAGTGTTTTAGTTACTTCCTTATTGTTATTATAAAACCTCACAGTTAGCAATTTAAGGGAGGAGCAATTTGTTCTGGCTCATCATTCGAGGGAATACAGTTCATCGTGGCAGGGTAGAGAAGGCGTAGTGGCTGGAGCATGAGGCATCTCATCATGTCAATCTGCACTCAGGAAGCAGACAGCATTTAAATATGGGTGCTCAATTCTGTTTCTCCTTTTTAATCAGTCCAGTAGCCTACCTATGAAATGGTGCTGCCCACAGTGACGGTGGGTTTTCCTACCTCAATCAACCTAATCTAGAAAACAAATTGGCTGTGTTAACCATCACAAACAGGCTTCTTTTTTATTATTGTTTATTTTAATTTTACATTCATTTTGGCGCCTCTGGTAGGTAGCCTCCTCCCTGACTCCCCTGAAGGTACCCTCCTCATTGGGGAATATGGGTCATGCATTATGGGGGTAGCCAACAGTTATGGGGGAGAAGCAAAGTCTCTGTGCATAATGACCCAACTTGTGGCTCTAACACTCTTTCCGCCCCCTCTTCCACAAATTTCCCTGAGCCACATTGGGTTCATTTTAGTTCTACTTCAGTGATGAGGTCTTGGAAGCCTCTGTGACTCTGGATATCTGGCTTAGAAGGAGTTGAATATTCTCTGTGTTTATCTCCTTCATCCTTGTTTTGGTGTCAGGTTCATCAAGAACACTGTACTCTTGCCCATTTCCCCCATTACTCTATGGTTTCAGGTGGGGCCCTGGTGAAGTATGATAGGCTAATCCTCCCTTTAGGTTCATCTTCCATCTGGAAAAGATAAGCAAATTCTCCAGCAGAGAGAGAAGTTAGTACCAGATAGATGGAATGGCCATAGTTATTTTAGAGAGAATTTTATCTGCATAGGCCCTCTTCTAGCCCACATTTGGTGGGAGGTTGATATTGGAGAATGGGCTCATTTTTTGTACATGGTTTTGACGTATTTCCCAGTTCCAGCTATGAGTTCCATTCCACTGAGTGGATCTATTAGCCAAATCAGGAGCTGTTGGTTACCCATCATGGCTGTGTGCCACTATTGCACTTGTTTGAGCATCATGTCAGGTTGTTTACTGCTGAGTAGCTTAAACTGTGAGTTATTTGGACAGATGTTAGTCATTTTCCCCCAGTCCCTCATGCAGCAACCTCTGGCACTAGATAAGCTGTCTGGGGACTGACCCTCTTCCAGATTCTGACCAGGTCACTCCATGTTTCGTCTCAACTGCATATGGTATCTTTAGCAGTAGGGTCTTACCTTTGCTTCTGTGTTGATTTAGTTAACCTACCCACTTGGGGAGGTTAGAGTAAAGCCAGCCAGTACAGCTAGAGTAGTAGAGCTCCTGCTGAGAAGATATGTGCAAGAGGAGAGGTGAAAGTCCTTCAAAGAGTATACTAGAAAGGATGATGATGGCTGACAGGGAGAAGAGGAGGTGTCATTTCAAAGACTGAAGGTGACTTACCTAGAGCCATGTCAGAGGATTACCTTTCAGTACAATGTGTGTAACTCTCCTCTCTCTCAAACCCTCCCTCCTCCAATCAAAGGGAGATAAAGTGGACTTCCTGTTCTAATGCCAGTGCCCCATGTCATCCCCACATACCATGTTCCATTTTCTTTTGGAGCTCTCCCACTGCTTATCCTTTCCACAGTCATTTCTTCTTATGGACTCCCAGAATAGCTTGCAATTTTTGAAGCTTTTGGCACCTTAGTTTGTTCTGTTTCAAGATGTTCTGCAGTCGTTTTCCTGACTGCTAAGGTTATCTCTAATTCAAGGCTATAGTTTTTACAATTCAAGAAATTATTTATTAAAAATTCTCCCACAAAGTTTTTTCCCAGAAGAACTCATAGTTGTTCACAGCCCAAGTTTGTTAAATTAAAAATTCTTCTTCTATCACCTGGCTTAGTATCCCATCACTTTTTTGCATAATCTCTTACAGAGTGATTAGGTAGAATGATAGAGTGGAACTTGTAGTACTAGACTGCTAATAAACACCTGAATCTAACACATGTACACATGCATGTGCACACACACACACACACACACACACACATACACACATACACATACACTGTGGGGGTTTAATTAAATGTTCTGCATAGGCTCATGTGCTTGAAATAACTTGGTCCTCAACTGGCAACAATTTGGGAGGTGGAGCTTTGCTGGAGGACGTGTGTCTCTGGAGGCATGGCTTGCAGTTTATTCATCCATCCCTATTGGGTGTTGAGCACTCTTGCTGCTACCTCCCAGTTGATGTGATAGGATGCAATGTCCAGCTTCTGCTCTGCCATGTTTTCCCTACCATGATGATTCTTCCTCTGGAGAGTGTAATCCAAAATCATCCTTTTTAACCCATCAGCGGCTTTTTGTAAGGTGTTTTGTGTTAGCTACAAGAAGGTAACTGTAGGAGCTGGGCGTGGTGGCGCACGCCTTTAATCCCAGCACTCGGGAGGCAGAGGTAAGAGAATCGCCGAGAGTTCGAGGCCACCCTGAGACTACATAGTTAATTCCAGGTCAGCCTGGACCAGAGTGAGACCCTACCTCGCAAAAAAAAAAAAAAAAAAAAAAAAAAAAAAAAAAAAAAAGAAGGTAACTGTAGCATACACTCATTGTTTTCCTCTTTCTTGTACATTTAATACTAGAAACTTCTAATTTCTTTGGCTTCACTGTTTTTTTTATTCTTCTATAATATTCCACGTTTTTATATTTTTCATTTTTTTCATTTTTTATTATTGACAACTTCCATAATTATAGACAATAAACCATGATAATTCCTCCCCCCTCTTTCCCCTTCACAATGCCACTCTCCATTATATCACCTCCCCCCTCTAAATCGCTTTTTTTAATTTTGATGTCATCATCTTGTCCTCTAATAATAATGGTTTTGTGTAGGTAGTGCCAGGCACTGTGAGGTCATGGATGTCCAGGACATTTTGTGTCTGGAAGAGTGCATTATAAGGAGTCCTACCCTTCCTTTGGCTCTTACATTCTTTCTGCCACCTCTTCCACAATGGACCCTGAGCCTTGAAAGGTGTAATAGAGATGTTTTGGCGCTGAGCACTCCTGTGTCACTTCTTCTCAGCACTATGGTCCTGAGTCATCCCAGAGGTCACCACCATCTGAACAAAAGTGTGAGTAGCATTAATTTATGGGTATAAAAGTTAAGGGAAGTGCTTACTGGGCAGTTTGGGGAGCATAATATATGCATTTAGCCAGACACCAGCAGGGTTTACATCCACAGGGCTCATGACTTCCCCCGTCATAGGTTTTCAGCATCAGGCATATATTCCCTCCTGTGGAGAAGGCCTCCAGTCCAATTAGAGTGCAGCTGGTTCCCCCATAACAGACAAGCCACTATTGCATGCATTGGCTCACTTAGCCTGGCTCGCTCATCTTAACAGTGTCCACTGTTGTTCATCTACACTGGTGACTTCTCTCTCACACATGGGGCTGCATGCAGCATAGTTTATTCCAGCTTTCTGTCAGCTGGTTTACACGGAGGTTTTCAGCTCAGCTCCAGCAAGATTTCCTAGTGACCTTGCAGCTCAAGCATATGAAGTCTTCAGCAATAAGGTGTTTCCATCTATTTCTGGTGGGAAACCAAGAACTTCAGCAATAGCCTGAAATGTTTTGGGGGCATCAGACACCTCCCTGACCAATAACTCACTGGAAGGTATCCCATCCCTGGCAATAAAAATTTTCTAGTAACAATCTATGGCTTCTGTGTGTCCCATTGTCTAAAAATATAGGTTTACATATGACTTATTCATACCTACTTAGATTTTGGTTAATGCTCCCCCACCTTTCCTTTACTCAGTCTCTTCCCCTGACCTCAGTTAGGCCTTTCCACCCCCAGTAATGTGTGTTCTTCTACTTACATATATACAATACCAACCCCTTAAGTTCTCCCCTCTCCTACCTCTCTTGCAGCCCATTTCCAGCTTACTGGCCTATGCTACCAAGTTTATTTCAGGTCTCATGCAAGTAGAAACATTTGTAGCTAGGATCCACATGTGGTGCTTGATTTTCTGGGCTTAGGTTACCTCACTAAGTATAATCTTTTCCAGGTCCATCCATTTCCCTGCAAATTTCATAATTTCATTTTTTCTTCACCATGGAATAGAACTGCATTATATAAATGTATCACATTTTCATTATCTATTCATCAGTTGAGGGTCATCTAGGCTGGTTCCATTTGCTAGCTATTGTGAATAGATTGGCAATAAACATGGATGTACAAGTATCTCTAAAGTAGTGTGATGCGTCCTTAGAATATATGCCTAGCAGTGGTATAGCTTGATCACATGATAAATCTATTTTTACTTGTCTCAGGAACTTCCATACTGATTTCCACAAGAGCTGTAACAGATTACATTCCCAACAACAGTGTAGAAAGGCTCTTCTTTTTCCATATCCTCACCAGCATTTATTGCCATTTGATTTCTTGATAATAGCCAGTCTGACAGGAGTGAGATGGAATCTCAAAGTAGTTTTAATATGCATTTACCTGATGGCCAAGGATATAGTTTTTAAAGATGTTTATATGCCATCTGTATATCTTGTTTTTTCCTGAGAACTCTCTATTCAGTTCCATAGACCATTTTTTAATTGGGTTGTTTGATTTCTTATTATTTTGCTTTTTGAGTTCTTTGTATATCCTGGATATTAATCCTCCATCAGATTTATAGCTGACAAAGATTTTCTCCCATTCTGTAGGTTGCCTATTTACTCTATTCATACTGTCCTTTGCTGTATAAAAGCTTTGTAATTTCATGAGGTCCCAGCAATTGATTAGTGATTTTATTTCCTGAGCAACTGGAGTTATATTCAGAATGTCTTTGCCTATGCCAATATGTTGAAGGGTTTACCTTACTTTTTCCTCTAGTAGTTTCAGAGTTTCAGATCTGACATTAAGGTATTTGATCCATTTGGTCTTAATTTTTGTATATGGAGGGGAATAAGAATCTATTTTCATCCTTCTACATATAAATATCCAGTTTTCCCAGCACCATTTGTTGAAGAGGCTGTCTTTTCGCAGTGAGTATTTCTGGCATCTTTGTCGAAGATCAGGTGGCTGTAGCTGCCCAGACTTACATCTGGATCCTCTTGTCTGTTTCTGTGCCAGTACCATGCTGGGTTTTTTGTTGTTGTTGTTGTTGTTGTTGTTGTTGTTGTTGTTGTTGTATTGTTTTGGTTTTTTTGGTTTTGTTTGTTTGTTTGTTTTACTATGGTTCTGTAATACAAAGTTAAAATTAGGTATGGTAATACCACCAGCCTTATTTTTGTTGCTCAGAACTGTTTTGGATATCAGAGGTTCTTTGAGCTTCTAAATGAAATTTAAGATTTTTTTTCTATTTCCTTGAATAATGTCATTGGAATTTTGATGGGGATTGCATTAAATGGGTGATTGCTTTTGGTAAGATTGACATTTTCACAATATTGATTCTTCCAATCCAAGAACATGGAATGTCTTTCCATTTAGTAGTGTCTTCTGTAATTTCTGTCTTGAGTGTTTTAGTTTTCTTTGTAGAAATCCTTGACTTCCTTGGTTAGGTTTATTGCAAAGTATTTTGTTTTTTGAGGCAATTGTGAATGGGCGTGATTCCCAGATTTCATTCTCAGCATGATTGTTGTTAGTATATTGGAAGGCTACTGATATCTATGCATTTATTTTGTATCCTGCTACATTGCTAAAAGTCTTTATCAGCTCTAACAGTTTGTTGGTAGTGTCTTAAGGTCCTTTATGTATAGAATCCTATCATCTGAAAATAATGACAATTTGATCTCTTCCTTTCCAATTTGTATCCCTTTAACGTATAACTATTGCCTTATTGCTATAGCTAAGACTATGTTAAATGAAAGGGGGGGGGCAATGGCCACCCTTGTATTGTTCCTGATCTTAGTGGAAAAGTTTCAAGATTTTCCCCATTTAGTATTATCTTGGCTGTAGGTTTGTCATAAATAACCTTTATTATGTTGAGATATGTTCTTTCTATTCCCAGTTTCTGGAGGCCTTTTATCATTAAGGGATGTTGGTTTGTCAATGCCTTTTCTACATTTATTGAGATTATCTTTTTGTCATTCAGTCCATTTATACAATGTGTCATAATTATCAATTTGTGTTGAACCATCCCTGCATCTCAGAGATAAATCATGCTTGGTCATAGTGAATGATCTTCTAGTTTAGATATTCTGTCCTCTCCTTGATCCATTCTACTGATGAGACTTTCTACAGAATTTTCTATTTGACTTACTCTGTTTTTCATTTTTTAAAATTGCTGACTGGTATTTTTTATTATTTCTATTTCCTTACTTATGTCTTAGATTGACCTCCTTATTTCATTAAGTTGATTTCCTGTGTTCTTCTTCAGGAGTTTGTTTTCTTCTTTGCTTTCTTTGAGTATAGATGTAATCTTTTTTTTTTTTTTTTGAAATATTTGTCAGGCATTTCATCTAAAAAAGTCTCACTGGGGGTCATTTCTGATGGATTTATAATTTCTGGTGGAATTGTATTGTCTTGTTTTTTGTGTTTCTTATATTATAATGTAGAGATTATTGAAGCTTGAATTAATTTGATGCTTGTTTATTCTAATTTTCTGCAGTGTTCTTAGCCACGTAAATCTGACTTTATATATCTTCAGGGTAGGAGTTTAAGGTGCCAAGTGTAGCTCTTATACTCAAGAAAACAGCAGAGGTGACACTGGTGTTGAGTTTGCCTGCTATTCAAGTATTCTTGTAGACTGAGTGGAGCAATTTACTGGCAAAGTCTAAAATTCAACTGAGCAATATACACATTCAATTCAAACCAGCACAGAGTATTTATGTGAGAGTTGGGATTAAAACAGATAGTCTAATAAAGCGAAAGCCCCCAAGGATATGTGTTGCCCCACAACCTTAATCTTATCAACTTGGAGGTTGAGATTTCTGGTTTGAAATGGGTTCCAGGTCAGCCTGCCAGTCAGACCCTGCACCCAAGTAATGACAGAAGAAAAAGACAAAGGCCCTGTGAATCAGGAAACATAAAGGCAACAGTAATAATACCCAAAATACAGCTCATTTGAGAATGGTAAAGCCAACCAAAAATATGTAACTCATAATCTGCCTTGACACGGAAAGAGAGAATATCACTTCCAGTGCAGGCCTATGTATCTGCCTTTGTGTAAGTGGGCCCTGTTTCCTTTTCGGGTGGTTTCCAATCTCACTGATGCTGAGTGCCCACCTCTATCCCTCTGCAATGCATTGTAGATCTTGTGTTCTGATCAGCTGTGCCGGATGCCCTGCAGCCGGGGACTGAATGAGTGGGACTGGCATTTGGGGGATGGGAGACCATGCAGGATTCCTAGAGTTGTACTGGAGCTGCTCGGCTTGTCCTGTTTGTGTCCTTCAGCATCTGCTCAGCTGGTCCCTGCCATCTTCCCCTTAAGGTTTCTTAACTTTTCAAGGAGGCTGATGTGAGTGGAAAATCCCTCCACCTGGTTTCTGCTCCTGCAGCTCTGTGCTGGCCTGGAGGGTGGGTGGGTGGGCACGCAGACTGAGGCCACTGGTACCTCAGTTGGATTCTTGCCAGTTTCCTCCTTTCTGGAAGATATTAATCTCTCTGCTTCTGTGCTGTGGTTGATAATAACTTATACACTTTTTGGTAGAAGAGTGCATTTTGCCGTTTTTCTGCTTATTTCCCTCCCTAGGCTACTTTGGTGTGGCTCCTATGCTGCCATCTTACCCAGAAGTCCTGGCTTCACTGTTTTTAAATACATGAAATCTCTATTAAAGGGAGCTCCCACTTTTTTTTGTATCTGCCTGTTAAGTATTCCTTTTGCCAATGGAATGAGAATCCCAACTGTGAGCACTTACTCATTAGCTTTTGTAAGTTTTCTTAGTTTCCCCAAAGCAAGTCATACATATTGTATACACCTGTCATCTCTATCATTGTTTTTAAACCAAGTAAAACACACTCCTTCCTTATCTTATCCTTATATGACTCAGTTTCTATACACTCTCAGCCTTTCAATACCCTTTAGCTTTCACCAGACCAGACTGAATATTATCACCAACTGTGGTCTGATGAGAACAGAAAGCAAGTAAAATTACCTTCCCTGTTCTGAATGACATAAATAGCATTGTACTTTTACGTGATGCAACATTTGTTTATGTTGAACTTGCTCTCAACTAAAACTTACAGGACTTCATCTCACGAGTTATTCTTAAGGGCTAGGCTCCCCCCCTTGAGTAATATTCCTTATTGTTCTGAGAAATGCTAAAACCTTTGCCCAGTTACCTGCACATTCACTTCTCTTATATCCAGTTAGAATTGAGAAGGGAAGAAGAGCGCTAACAATTGCTATACATCAGTCACTCAGAAATCACCTAGTCATTTATTTAAAAAGAGAGAGGTGTTGACACAGTCTTATGGAGGATGAAATGAAAGCTCATAGAGTCTTAAGTACCTTGCCCAATTCAATTCAACAGCAAAATTGATTTTGAGTCTACACTCACGGTAAAGCCTCTCATCTTCAACTAGGTACTGAGCTCTGCAATGATTTTATACATGTCCTGAACTTTTTGGAAAGAGACTACCTTCCTGATCATCACGTACATGCACTTCTGTTCTTAGCAGAGAATTAGCAACATATGTGATGAGCATTTCACAGAGGTCAAGAATTTTCATCATTTGCTGTGCCTAAGGCAGAGACCTGTGGCACCTCCAGCAGAATCCTTGCTTCTCACCCATGAACACAGAGCTGTAGGCTTCAAGTATTAATCTCAGTGAGCTCCAGAGCCATAAACTTTCAGCTCACAGGACCCCATCCTGCCTAGAGATTATTTAAATAATCTTCAAAGGAGTAAATTTTAAAAACTGCTATGTCAAGAAGCAATATCACTGATTGTTACTGACAGATCATATCCTGGTGAGCATATGAGACCCAGGCCTGTAGACAAGGGAGAAGAGAAGAAGGCATCTCTGCCAAATGATACTACTGTGAATCCACAACCTTATCTATGTCCACCAAGAATATCAGCAAAGGATAACAGTACAAATGTGAGGGTCTCACCGCTAATTCAAGTAGGAGAAAACAAAAGACTTAAAAAAAAAATCAGTGTTTCAAATATTTGTAGGTCATATGGAAATAGGATCAGCATGATCAAAATGGATCTTAGGAGCAGAAATAGGACTAATATTCCACTAGTTAACAACCAGCATCATTTTGTTTTGTTTAGCCAGTGAATACAAAATGGCAGCATTTGTTTCTATTCACAGCATTTCATGTCCGTGCACTACTGGTCAGGTTACATACAGCCTGCTTCATTCAGTTTATCTACCTTCATCTGACTCTTGCTATTGGGGTAAGTTATGGGAAATCAGATTTGGAAGCAACTTAAGTCAGTTTAACACTTTAGTGCTTAGGAACAAACCCTGGAGCTAGCCTACCTTGCTTGGAGGACAGCGCTCCTGCCACCTACTGCTTTATGAAATTAAGTCGGTTGCTTACGTTTCATGCTTCATTTTTCCCATTGTGTAAAATGAGAGTATAATGAGGGTTATATAAATTTACACATGAAGCATCTATATTCATTATCTGTGCTGCATAGCACTACCACTATAAGTTTAGCAGCTTAAAACCATGCACATGTGTTATCTCATTGTTTCTATGTATTGTGATATTGAACAGTGCCTATATGCCTTCTCTAGGATCTTATAAAGCTATAACAAATGTGTTGTCTGGGCTTGCTTGGGGATACACTTGCTTGCAAGCTCACCCACACTGTTGGCTGACTTCAATTCAGAGCCTTAGTTCCTTGTCTTCAACAGACTGTCTTGAGCCTACCATGGTTGCCTATTTCCTCACAGGCTTCAAGGGAGGGAGGTTTCCAGAAGGTTAGGCATTGTTTTATGTGCACAATCACATATAGGTGATAACATGTAGCTGAAACCTTTGCACAGTTTCCTGATGAGATATAAGTCACATGTCAATCATATCAATATGTACTACATAGGTGTATTAGTTACTTTTTCATCACTGTTACCAAAATGCCTAACAAATTAAATTAAAGCACAAAGTAAAGGAGAAAATGCTTATTTGGGGTAATGATTTTAGGAGTATTTCAGTGCCACGTGCTAGAAATGGCATGATAGCAGGAGTGGCTCTGTTCACGTTTACTGGGGAATATGGAGGAGCTGGTCATATGGTGGTGAGAACCAGAGAAAACAGGTGAGAACCAAGGCCAAATATAACCTTCAAAGGCCCACTTCTAGTGGCTTACTTTGGCCAGCAAGGCTCTATCTTCTAAAGGCTCCATGGCCTTCAAAAACAGAACCACACTTGGGAAATGAGCATTCTAAACAAAAGCCTGTGGAGGATATTTTAGCTTCAAACTCTAGTGGTGAGGACAACACCAGGGAGTTGAACATAGGACACATAGGAGTTAGAGACCATGGGAAATCTGCACAATCAGTGCACTACAACATATTAAGCCATATAAAGTGCTTCATGGCTGTTGGTTTTTATTCATTGGAATTGCCTATTAGATTAGTTTCTTTCATGGGGGTATGAGGGTTGTTTAGATAGGATCTGGGTAGGGATTATGGGAATGTAATGAAGAGAACCAAAAATAAATAGATCTTGAACCAGGTGGCTCTCAAAATCATCTGAGATTTTTGTTCTGTTCCTGGCAAGGCGAATGAACTGCCTTTCTCCTGCAACATCTTTCACAATCCATTGCTACTTGTGTTGTTGTATGATGCATTGCTTCATTCTTACCTCGTTTCACCTGTGTGAAAGTGGGAATGACAATACTCTCATGACTTTCTCTGAGAAATGGGCAAATTTAGGATTAGAACGGAGAGGAAGGAAAGAGATACTTTTACCTCCCCTGTAATTTGAGGTTTGTCTCCACCTAAGGTAAAGTGTATAGGCTCTGTAAATTGTTTTTGTAACTCTCAAAATCTTCACCAGATTGGTGTGCTTAGACAGCCTACAGAAAGGCTATGTAACATCTCCTGGAAATAGGAAGATGACAAATTGAAGTTCTAGGCTGTTAATATCCTGCCACTATCATGCATATTCATACCCATCAGATCCTCTCCACAGTTCATTCATGTGCTTCCTCTGTGTATAAACAAACTTGATAAATACAAACCATCTGTACAGCATCCTAGCCCTGGAAAAGAACTGATAAGACACCTCCATGAATGACAGCACAAAATCCAGAAATGTTTTTTTGTGTGCCTTAGAAATAATATTTAAATCACACATTGTCTTGCATATTAAGTTTATATAAGTTCATGTTCCAGATATGTCTGTGTTAAGTCATTGAAAAATATAACCCTGAAACCATATTTCCACAATGTAAATATCGAAATATACCCTTTGTCATGTACACACCTACCCTGGTGCTCTGCTGGACTGGAGCAGGTACATGGGATGACCAAGGAACTCTTCAGCTGTGCTAATCACTAAGTATTAGAAATACAGTAACTGTGAAGCTTCCCTGTTATTTCTTTAATTTAGGCAATTTCCCAGTAGAATATTGAGGTGTTAATTGCTTTTGCACTTCTTTGGTTGACAAAGATGTCCTTTTTCACGTAGGTAAGAGAAGCAATTATTTTAATGCTCCTGTGGACTTGGTGAGATATCCTGTAATGTATTTTTAAAGGCACGGTTAGGACATTATGCTTTTAAAGGGAAACTGTCCTCTACTCTGCTCATGCTTGATAACAACAGTAGATATTGCGTTCCAACCACATGATGGATCTTTTAAAGGAAAATATACAATGGAAAAATACAATAGTAATATATTTTCAGAAAATATGTATCCAGATTTCAGATAAAAGAAAAATATGTTCCTGTGTATGCATATATCACTGAATTGAACAAAGATTAAAACAAACAAGCAAACAAAAAAGTGTAACCCTTTTCCTTCAGATATTCATCCAGGTATATTTCTCTAGGATTTCAAGACAAAATTACTATTCTCTGCAACTGATGGGGACATCCAAACAAGGGTTTGACAGGGCGCTAACTCAATTCAAATCATAAAATATTCCTTCATCCATTGTGTGAAAGTGACTTTCACAGTCTTCACTGGAATGACTGAAGTTGTTTCAGTGTTTCATATTTATATTTGAGAAATAAAGGAAAAATAGTCTTTGAACTTTTTACTAGGAATTGGAACTTCCTTTTCATAAAAGTTACATTGACAATTTGGTCAATCCATGTCAAGCAATGTTATTATGGAAAGAATGTTGAATTTAGAATTGAACAGATATTTTTAAGTTCTAGCCAAATGACATGTGTCTGTAGGCAGGTTATCTGACCTTGGAGATCTTCATGCATTTCATCCTGGATTTTGATAAGATCAAATGTATGGCTGTCCTGGCCAGCCCAAGTGCTGTGCAGAGAGATGGAAAGGTATCAAAGGAAGATGGAGGCTTTGTGACACCTGAAATTTGTACAATTTGAGAAAACAAAAATATCCTTATCAAATTAGATTAAATCTCATGATGATGTGAAAGCATTATTTGGAGCTTGCAAGACATTGGAAAAAGTCTGTGCAGAGAAAATCTCAGAAATGTGTCAGTGGCTAAACCTGTGTATCATTACCACAGGACAGAACACCAGAGTGAGAATGGCCATTCTTGTCAGCTGACAAAGAAACATCTACTGTTTATCAATTTAAAAAAAAAAAAAAAAAGCCTTTTCAAAATCTTCCATGGAAGGACAAAAGAGAAAACAGACAAGAATACCTGAATGTGGGACTAGATATGTGAAAGTCAATCAATAACTGTGTCTTGTAAATGGTGACAACTTGAGTAAAAAAAAGTAGGATAATTTTTTAAGCCGGGCGTGGTGGCGCACGCCTTTAATCCCAGCACTCGGGAGGCAGAGGTAGGAGGATCGCCATGAATTCGAGACCACCCTGAGACTACAGAGTGAATTCCAGGTCAGCCTGAGCTAGAGTGAGACCCTACCTCGAAAAACCAAAAAAAAAAAAAAAAAAAAAAAAGTAGGATAATTTTTAAACCATATAGTTCTCTGAATGTATAATTTAGTGATTTAGGCACAGAGTGAGTATAGTGATTTGCCCAAAGAAATATGGGTGAATTTTCTAGTGCATAATAATAATAATAATAAATATGATATTATTATATATTATTATAATCATATAACCAATAATAATAATCAATGGCAAATAATTTTCTGGTCACTATCCTTAGTTTGGGTCAGATTAAGCCTTTTTTTTGCTAAACACCATTGATCCTGTGGTTATGACTTTTATTTCTTAAAATATTTATTTTCTACTTAAAGAAACATCCTTGAGGGTAAGACTATGATCACATTTTGCTTGATAGCAAAGTGTATAGTGTTTGGAAATGATCAAAAACTATTTACTGGAAGAATGGTTGATGGATGGATGGATGGAAAATACTGCAGCATTTCAGACATAGAGTGATTAAGGTGCTGTATTAGTCACTTTTCTTATTGCTGTTACAAAATGTCTAACAAAAGGTAGTAAGGAAGGGTTTATTTTGGCTCACAGTTTTAAGGTGCCATCATTACAGAAGGGCATCCATGGCTGAGTAAGGCAGCTGTTCACATTGTGTCCACAGCCAGGAAGCAGAGAGAGATGAATGCTGGTGCTCAGCTTGCTGTCTTCTTTTTGCTTAATGCAGGAATTCAACTCATGGCATGTCTCCCCTCAGCTACTTCTTTCTATAAATGTCCTCACAGACCCCCCACCACCACACACACACACAGAGGCATTCTCTTAGTTGATTCCAGATTCCTATCAAGTTAACAAGACTAACCATCACTGGTATTGAACTAAGGATGGGGTCAAAGAGGAAACTTTAGTGACCCGTTTATCTGCTTATCCCCTTGCTGCTCCACCCGTGTGAGCAATTCCGTGGAACAACAATATAGTGTGGATCAGAACAAAAGAGCTGGACCAGGCCAGGGGCCCGAGGAGAATGCTGCCCTCTCCTTGTTGGTGTAGAGGAAACTAAAAGGAGGATGTAAGAGCTGTCCTTACTGCGGACAACATAGCCTCCTCCAGTGGGTCTCAGCAGCGCTGTAATAAAATGCAGACTGACTGCAGCAGGCTGCCTGGCTTTTCCATGGAGAACTCACAGGGCTCCTGTAGTGCCTGGCCTCTTGGTTATCTGCACTGACCGCACTATTAGTTTTCCATCTGTTCCTTTATTTGAAATGGATCAAGTCACGCAAAACAAGGGAAAGTGAGATACAAGCCCCTGACAAAAAGTCATCTGTAACAAAATGACGGTGACAGATTTACCGTTACCCTAGTGGGTTGAAGTCGGCCAGAGGCTTGCTGTACTTTTCAGTCCTTGTCTCAGTAGCACTTCAGCTACATATTCTTGTGTCTACTGTCTAACAAGTATTATATGATACATCTGAAAATGTCTACCATTCTATTGTGTGAAGAAGAAAGTCCATGCATATAGACCATATTTTTAAAATTCTGTTAAATGAAAGAATCATAATTTTCAAGATTCTGTTTCCCTGATCCATGAAGTGAGACTACTACCTTTTTTACAGAATTTTTCTGAAACTTAAATTGGATAATGGATGTGAGAACACTTGAAAGTGATGGATAATCATGAAAGTATCACGGATTTCGTTAATTTCTATTTTCTTTCTTTTTTGAGAGCAAGAGAGAGAGAGAGAGAAGAGAGAGGGAGGGAGGGAGGGAGGGAGGGAGGGAGGGAGGGAGGGAGGGAGGGAGGGAGGGAGGGAGGAGAGAGCTGTCCAGAGCTGTCAACCACTGGGAAAAAAACTCCAGACTCTTGTGTGTATGTGCGACATTGTGTGCTTGTATCACTATGTATCTGGCTTATGTGGGACCTGGAGATTGAAACAGGCTTCTCAGGCAAGCACTTTAACCACTAAGCCATCTCTCCAGCCCCAATTTCTATTTTCAGTCAAAGCACCTAGCATATGCTAGATTTATGAGGTCTTGGGGATTTGTGGAAGGAACAGACCAATCAAGTGTCTATTTAAGTTTACCTAATTAATGAATAAGTTTGACTTCTGCTTGAAGATTACACTCTCTCAATTTCACTTTGAAGACAAATGGAACTCAAAACATATTCCTATGAGTTATTGTTTGTTTGTTTATTTGTTTGTTTGTTTGTTTGTTTCAAGGTAGGGTTTCACTCTAGCCCAGGCTGACCTGGAATTCACTATGTAGTCTCAGGGTAGCCTCGAATTCACAGCAATCCTCCTACCTCTGCCTCCCGAGTGCTGGGATTAAAGGCGTGCACCACCACGCCTGGTCCTATCAGTTATGTTTAAAAAGCAATACTCCAGCATATAACTCCCTTTTCTAGATCACTGAGAAAACAGTTTTTACCAGCTGTGGTGCTGATCTGATATCTATCTGTCTTGGGGTCATTCTTCATTTCTGGGTATTCTTTTGTTCTCACCCATCCAGCTAGAGGAAACATGTATTGCATTTCTAGTTGCTCAGTTAGAATCTCAGACCAGAGTATCCATTTATGAATTTGCTAAGCAGTTCTTGGTACCTTCATAAACCTTTACATGGAAATGATAATAATATTACAACTAAATTTCCCATTTTCATCCAAATAATTTAAACCTCTTAATAAGCATAGGTAGCCCACTTGGGACTTTTCCAGGACCACAAATTGAGCTGTAATTCTCTTGCAGGCTCTCAGACTGTGCTGTAGAGTAACTCCACTTTTCAGCTCGTTAGTATAAACGTTTATTTCAGACTTTAGAGTGTGAACTCCAGAAAGGCAGAGTCTGTAAGTATTGGTCTTTGAAATGTTAGCTACTAGCACAGAATCTGGCAATTCCAGGTGCTCAAAAATACTTTTTACCAAAATGGTCCACAAGTAGCTGTAAGAATATAGTTAACTTTCTTAAAGGGAACATTGAAGATCCAGAATAATTTCGGAGCTAGCAGTTGCGTAAGTTTAACTTGCAAAAATCCACTTTTCAATCATGTCAACAACTTTCAGTGAGGCTCTAACCACTTAGAAGGAAAACTTGCAGACACTGAGTTTTCCCAAAGGAAAATTTCTTTGGGCTTTTTGAGCAAATACAATTATTAGGTCTCCTGTCCAGTGCTTTTTTCTGGCCCTTATGGACTCATGTCTAAATGTCCACACAATGGCCACAGTGCTGAGAAGGAGAGGAGGTTTAAGCCAGGTGAACTCTGTCTTATCTCTGATCTTTTACATCATAGTTTCATTTACATTGTCAGATGACTGAGTCGGAATGTATACTATTGATAGATTTGGGCATGAGTTGTTGTTCCATAACTTCTACCTCACATGCACACAAATTGTATGTAGTTGGGATGCTCTTTATTTGCTCTTTATATGGCCATTGCTCAAACATGATTCTGTGAGTCCATGTTTCTTAAGTATAAGTTTTGGATGGAATCCAGAGGAGTTCCTAATTAAGAATGAATTCTTGGACTAGAGAGATGGCTTAGTGGTTAAGTCACTTGCCTGTGAAGCCTAAGAACCTAGTTTCAATCCTCCAGTACCCATGTAAGCCAGATTCACAAGGTAGCACATGTGTCTGCAATTTGTTTGCAGTGGCTGGAATCCCTGGCATGCCCATTCTCTCTGTTTCTATCCTCCCCCCTTTCTTTCTCCTTTTTTCAAATAAATAAATGAAAAATAATTTTTAAAAAAATGAATTCTTGGGGCTGAAGAGATGACTCATACATTAAAGAACTTGCCTGCAAAACCAAATGACCTTGGTTTGATCCCCCAGTGCCCACATAAAGCCAGATGCACAAAGTAGCCCCTGCATCTGGAGTTCTTTTACAGTGGTTAAAGGCCCTGGAGCACCCATTCTCTCTGTCTGTCTCTGTTTCTCTCTGCTTGCAAGTAAATAAACAATATTTTTAAAAGGAATGAATTTTTCTGAAATTATATACAATATTTTTCTGAATTGAGAGTTCACAGCTCTCATTACAAGTAGTCTGCATCTCCACAAAAGGTTAAATATCTCTACTAATTATGCTGTCTTATGCTTATAACAATCTACATACAAAGATTACCTAGGAATTGTCCAGCTTCCAAATAATGATCATAACAATAATTCCATAATAAGCACAGTAACAATATATGGCAGGTTCTGTCATAAGAATTTTATCCTTGCCTTATCATAACACCCTATAGCATAGATATTGTTGTTATCTCTATTCTATAAGCAAAGAAAGTAAGACCCAAAGAAACTAAGTAACTTGTTAACAAATTGTGAGGAAGCTCAGTAGAAAGTTTTGAGACTTAAGTAACAGATTTTGGAGAAGTGGAAAACTGAAAGAATTCTAATTGTAAAATGTTAAGAGCAACAGTTTTCTATTTATGCTTTAGGAGACATATATAACATTTGTATCAGTTATGTGGAAGAAGAAGCTGCACTAAATATTGCACACTTTGAGAAGTCATGGATCATTTATAGTTGGAATAGCATATTTGTATATTTCCTGTCTTTTGGGTTGTTCTAAGAAGAAACAGATAATAATCCCACCCTGCTCACCACTGCATGAGATAAACACCAAACGTCATTTTATTTCCCATGAACACTTGTGCTAGATAAGATACTGTTTGTATGCTATACATTGTTGCCACTAATCTAATTTATACCCAGACTCCCAAGGGATGAGAAAATTTCTGGTACAATTTCTCAAGTCACTATACAGCTGTGGAAACTGCCACAAAGTTCTTTCTCTGCTAGACTGTGGCAAGCAAGGAGTCAGAAATGACACTGTTTATCACAGAAGCCCAGCTTTGATCCCTGCAGATTTGCTGAACCAAGGAATGTTAGGAGGAACTTGAAATGGGTATTGGAAAAGGCATATGTTTATTTCCTGAGAGGGATAAACTTCCTAGTGACACCACTAAAAGTAATATACAGATGAAACTGTAGCGTGAGCAATAATAGTCTTTCCAAAAGTAGTACGCAGATATAGCTGTAGTAGTGTGATGTGAGCCCCAATTCCCCTTACTAAGGCATTGGTAAAAATAATCAATCAAGTAAGCTTAGGGAAGTACCCCTGCCTTCTTCTGCTGTTCAAATTCTCTCCTTATCATTTTTCTACTGAGCCACCCATCCATAGCGCTCTTTACCTACCAGTCACAGTGCTCTGTGTCAGTACTGATGTCCTTAATTTATTCAGCAGGGACTAGGGTGCACCTCCTAAAGTGCCAGCTACCATCCTTCATAAGAGGCCCAGCAGAGAACAGAGCACTATCTCTGACATCAGTATTTCAAAATTGGTGACTTACTATAAGGAGTTTTCATCAATTGTATTTCTATTTCACTATTTGAATACACGTTTT
The DNA here is from genome assembly GCA_036365145.1 of Orientallactaga sibirica. Lineage (NCBI taxonomy): Eukaryota > Metazoa > Chordata > Mammalia > Rodentia > Dipodidae > Orientallactaga > Orientallactaga sibirica. The sequence goes on along the minus strand of JAEOAD010000012.1, from coordinate 36,188,147 downwards.
CATGTCTCAGCATTTTTTCCTATTTTTTAATTGACAACTTCTATACTTACAGACAATAAACCATATTTCCCTTGCCTCCCCCATTCCCCTTCAGAACTCCACTCTCCATCATATCCCCTCCCTCTCTCCATTAGTTTCTCTTTTAATTTGATGTCATCATCTTTTTCTCCTATTATGAGGGTCTTGTGAAGGTATTGCTAGCCACTGCAAAGTCATGAATATCGAGGTCAATTTCTGTCTGGACAGTTGCATTGTAAGGAGTGGTACCCTTCCTTTGACTCTTATATTCTTTCCGCCACCTCTTCCACAATGAACCCTGAGCCTTGGATGGTAGAGATGTTTCAGTGCTAGACACTCCTCTGTCCCTTCTTCTTCACACTTTGTTGCCTTTTGGGTCATCCCATGGTCATTGCCATCTGAAAAGAGAAGCTTCTCTAACCAGAAATGAGAGTAGCATTAATATATAAATACAAACATTAAGTATAGTGCTTTCAGGGCAGTGTGGTGGGAATAATATATACATTTAGCCAGAGAAGAGCAGGCTTTATACCACTAAGGCTCATGACCTCTCCTGTGATAGTCTTTTGATTAGGTTTTTCATTACCAGGCATGTATTCCCTCCAATAAAGCAGGTCTTCAGTCCAATTAGGGAGCAGTTGGTTACCTCCAGAGCAAACATGTCACTATCACACCTGTTCAGTCATTTGGCCTGTCTACGCATTCTCTTCCCATGGCCTTTCTTAGGCCTTTCCCCTGTCTGTAATCTGTTCTTCTAGTTTCATATATATAATACCATCCCCTTAAGTCCTTCCCTGTCCTCCCTCCCTTACAACCTTTTGCTAGCTTACTTGCCTCTGCTACCAGTTTTTGGTTCCAGCTCACACACAAGTCTAAACATTTGTAACTAGGATCCACATATGAGAGAGAATGTGTGACATTTGGCTTTCTGAGCCTGGGTTGCCTCACTAAGTATAATCCCTTCCAGATCCCTCCATTTCCCAGAAATTTTCATAATTTCACTTTTCTTTACCGCTGAATAGAACTCCATTGTGTAAATGTACCACATCTTTATTATCCATTCATCTGTGGAGGGACATCTAGGCTGGTTTCATTTCCACACTATTGTGAATAAAGCAGCAATAAACATGGTTGTGCAAGTATCTCTAAGGTAGTGAGAAGAGTCATTCAGAAACATGCCTAGGAGTGCTATAACTGGATCATATGGTAAATCTATTTTTAGCTATCTCAAGAAACTGCACACTGATTTCCACAATGGCTGGACCAGATTACATTCCCACCAGCAGTGTAGAAGGGTTCCTCTTTTTCCACATCCTTGCCAACACTTATTGTCATTTGTTTTCTTGATGGTAGCCATTCTGACAGGAGTGAGATGGATTCTCAAAGTAGTTTTAATTCGCATTTCCTTGATGGCTAAGGATGTAGAACACTTTTTTAGATGCTTATATGCCATCTTTATTTCTTCTTCTGAGAACTCTCTAGTTCCATAGCCCATTTTAATTGGGTTGTTTGATTTCTTATTGTTCTGTTTTTTGAGTTCTTTGTATATTCTGTATATTAATGCTCTGTCAGATAGAGAGCTGGCAAAGATTTTTTTCTCCCATTCTATAGGTTGTCTCTTTGCTCTATTCACAGTGTCCTTTGCTGTACAAAGGCTTTGTAATTTCATGAGATCCCAGTAGTTGATTAGTAGTTTTATTTCCTGAGCAATTGGGATTATATTCAGAAAGTCATTGCCTAAGCCAATATGTTGAAGGGTTTTCCCTACCTTTTCCTCTAGCAAGTTCAGAGTTTCAGGTCTGATATTAAGGGCCCTGGTCCACTTGGACTTGATTCATGTGCATGGAGAGAGACAAGGATCTATTTTCTTCCTTCTACATATAGATATCCAGTTTTCCCAGCACCACTTGTTGAAGAGGCTATCTATTCTCCAATGAATATTTTTGGCATTTTTGTCAAAAATCAGATGGCTGTAGCTGCCTGGATTAACATCTGAGTTGATCTACATGTCTGTCTTTGTACAAGTACCATGCAGTTTTTGATACTATGGCTTTGTAATATAGCTTAAAATTGGGTATGGTGGTACCACCAGCCTGAGTTTTGTTGCTCAAAATTGTTTTGTCTATTCAAGATTTTTTGTACTTCCAGATGGATTTTAGGATTTTTTCTATTTCTGTGAAGAATGCCATTAGAATTTTAATGGGGATTGCATTAAATGTGTAGATTGCTTTTGGTAAGATTGACATTTTCACAATGTTCATTCTTCCAATCCAAGAACATGGGATGTCTTTCCATTTCCTTGTGTCTTCTGCAATTTCTTGCTTGAGTGTTTTAAAGTTCTCATTGTAGAGATCCTTCACTTCCTTGGTTAAGTTTATTCCAAGGTTCGTTATTTATTTATTTATTTATTTATTTATTTATTTATTTATTTATTTATTTATTTTGAGGCAATTGTGAATGGGAGAGATTGCCTGATTTCAGCCTATGCATGTTTGTTGTTAGTATATAGAAAAGCTACTAACTTCTGTGTGTTTATTTTGTATCCTGCTACATTGCTAAAAGTGTTTAATCAGCACTAACAGTTTGCTGGTAGAGTCTTTAGAGTCTTTTATGTGTAGAATCATATCATCTGCAAATAATGATAATTTGATTGCTTCCCTTCCAATTTGTATCCCTTTGATGAATGTCTCTTGCCTTATTGCTATAGCTAAGACTTCAGTACTATATTAAAGAAAAGAGGGGAAAGTGAACACCCTTGTCTTGTTCCTGAATTTAGTGGAAAAGCTTCAAGGTTTTCCCCATTTGGTATTATGTTGGCTGTAGGTTTGTCATGAATAGCTTTTATTATGTTGAGATATGTTCCTTCTATTCCCAGTTTCTGTAGGACATTTATCATGAAGGGATGTTGGATTTTGTCAAATACTTTTTATGCATCTAATGATATGATCATGTGATTTTTGTCCTTCAGTCCATTTATATGGTATATTACATTTATTGATTTGCATATGTTGAACTATCCCTGCATCTCTGGGATAAAGCCTACTTGGTCAGGGTAAATTATCTTTCTGATGTATTCTTTTATTCTGTTTGCCAATATTTTTGTTGAGAATTTTTGCATCTATGTTCATGAGGGAGATTGGTCTGTAATTTTCTTTTTCTTTCTTTCTTTTTTTTTTTGTTCTGTCTTTGTCTGGTTTTTGTATCAGGGTAATGCTGGCTTCATAGAAGGAGTTCAGTAGAATGCATTTTATGAAAAAGTTTCAGAAGAAGTCGTGTTAGTTCTTCCATGAATGTCTGGTAAAATTCACCAGTGAATCCATCTGGGCCTGGACTTTTTTTAGTTGGGAAACTTTTTATAACTGCTTTGGTCTCCATACTTATATAGGTCTGTTTAAATGGTTTTTCTCATCTTGATTTAATTTTGGTAGGTCATATGAGTCAAGGAAATCATCCATTTCTTTCAGATTTTCAAACTTAGAGGCATACATATTCTTAAAATATGTCCTTATGATTTTCTGAATTTATTTGGTATCTGTTGTAATGGTGCCTTTTTCATCTCTAATTTTATTAATTTTTGTCTCTTCTCTCTTTGTTCTGATCAAATTTGCTAAGGGTTTATCAATCTTGTTTATCCTTTCAAAGAACCAACTCTTTGTTTCATTGATTCTTTGGATTTTTTTTCCCCAAGGCCTTAAGGTGAAGGATTAAATGATTTACTTGTGAACTCTCTAATTTCTTAGTATAGGTTTAAATTTCCCTTAGGACTGCCTTCATTATGTCACAAAGGTTTTGGTATGTTGTATTCTCATCATCATTTGATTCTATGAATTTATTGATTTCCTTTTCCATTTCTTCAATGACCCATTCATCATTCAATAATGTACTGTTTAGTCTCCATGAATTTCTATCTGCTCTGTAGTTTTTTCTTGTTGATGACTTGCACTTTAATCCCATTGTGTTCAGATAGAGTACAAGGAATTATTTCAATTTTCCTGTATTTGTTAAGATTTGCTTTGTGTCCTAATATATGGTCTACTTTAGAGAATGTTCCATGTGCTGCTGAGAAAAATGTATATTCTTCAGCATTTGGATAGAATTTTCTATATATATCTGTTAGGTCCATTTGTTCCATGACATCACTTAATCCAGATGCCTCTCTGTTTATTTTTTGCTAGGATGACCTGTCAATTGATAAGAGTGGGGTATTGAAGACACCCACTACAATTGTGTTTGGTGTTATCTCAGACCTTAAGTATAATAGCATTTGGTGAAATTGGGAGCCCCCATGTTAGGTCATATATGTTTAGGATTGTAATGTCCTCCTGTTGGAGTGTTCCTTTAATCAGTATAAAATGACCTTCCTTATCTTTACTCACTAATGTTGGTTGGAAGTCTATTCTGTCAGATATTAGGATAGCAACCCCTGCTTGTTTCCTATGCCCATTTTCTTTATTTTTTTTTTATTGGTTATCTATATAATGTGCATAGAGCCATGATGGTACCATCGTTAGCCTTCTCCCTGCCCTCGCCCTTCAGGCATTGTGGAACTTACATTGTGGGGATACCCATCAGTTATGGGGGAGAGGCAATGTCTCTGTGTATAATGACTCAACTCATTCATGGCTCTAACAATTTTTCCACCCTCTCTTCCACAAATTTCCCTAAGTCATTTTGGGTTAATTTTAGGTCTATTTCAGTGATAAGGTCATGGGAGTCTCTGTGTCTCTGGATCTCTAGTTTTGTAGGGGTTGAGTGTTCTCTGTGTCTATCTCCATATTGTGTTGAAATAGTATTTTCCATCCTTTCACCCTAAGAAGGTGTCTATCTTTTATTGAGAGATGAGTTTCCTGGAGGCAACAGATGGCAAGATCCTGCCTATTTATCCAGTGTGTGCAAGCCTGTGTCTTTTGGTTGGGGCATTGAGGCCATTGATATTAAGAGTTATTATTGAAAGATATGTATTTATTCTCACCATTCTTCTTGTTTTGTAGTGCTTCCTGTTTTCCCTTTACTCACTTTTTTAAGTGCTATTTGAGTGTGGTTTGTGTTTGTTTTGCTTTCTCTTCAGCATGAGGGATTTCTTCAAGTATTTTCTGTAGAGTTGGTTTAGCCTGTTTTTCTTGTGGAATGCCCTTATTTCTCCATCAATTTTGATAGATAGATTTCAGGTTAAAGTAATCCTGGTTGACAGTTTTTATCTTTCAGAGTTTGAAATACATCATCCCAAGCCTTTCTGGCTTTTAAAATTTGTGTTGAGTAATCTGCTGTGATCCTGATGGGCTTGCCTTTGTAGCTCACTTGCGTTTTCTCTCTAACTGCTTCCAATATATTTTCTTTGGTCTGCGTATTTAGTAGCTTAATCATAACATGGCGAGGAGAGGTTCTTTCCAGGTTTTGTTGGTTTGGTGTTCTAAAAGCTTCTTTCCCAATTTGGGGTAAATTTTCTTCTAAGATTTTGTCTGTCTTGAAGTTCTTCTCCTTCTACTATACCCTGAATTCTTATGTTTGTTCTTTTCATAGTGTCCCAGATATCTTGGAATTCCCATTCATACCTTTCTATTAGCTTGTCTTTCTCTTTGTTGGACTGTATTAGGTCTGCTGCCTGGTCTTATAGTTTAGAAATTCTGTTCTCTCATCCATTCTAGTGGTGAGACTTTCCACACCATTTTTCATTTCATTGACTGTGTTCTTCAGAGCTAGGATTTCAGCCTTGTTTTCCTTCAGTATTCCTTACTCATGTCCTATAATGGCCTTTTTATTTCATTAAGCTGGTTTCCTGTGTTCTCTTTCAGGAGTTTGCTTTCTTCTTTGAATCCTTTCATTTCTTTGAGTATAGATACAATCAGTCTTTTGAAATCTTTGTCAGGTATTTTATCTAAAACGGTCTCATTGGTTATCATTTCTAATGGGTTTATAATCTTTGGTGGGATCATATTGTCTTGATTCTTTGTGTTTCTTGTATTATAGTGTAGTGACTTTTGCATCCATAATTGATTATCTGATGCTTGTGTTTTTTACTTATCTGCAGCGTTCTTAGATGTGGCAATCCACCTTTACTTACTCTCAAGATATGAATTTAAGGTGTCAAGTGAAGCTCTTCTACCCCAATCCCACCACAGAAGTAATCCTAGGTGTTGAGTTGCTTGCTAAGCAAGAATTCTAGTGGACTGGGTGGAACAATTTACTGGAAAATTCTAAACTTCAACTAAGTAATATACACATTCAACAAAAACCAGCACAGAGTATACAAGTTTATGAAGATTAAAACAAACAGATGGTCTCATAAAGACAAAATCCCTAAGGGTGTGTGTGTTGCTCTACACCCTTAATCCTGTCAGCTAGGAGGTAGAGAATTCTATTCTGAATTGGGTTCCAGGTCAGCCTGGATCTGGATCAGACCCTGCCCACATAATGACAGAAACAAATGACAAAGGCCCTATAAATCTGAAAGCAGCAATATTCTACCCCCAAGTACAGCTTATTTGAAAATGGTAAACCAACCAAGTATATATATATATATCCTGACATGGAAAGAGAGATTAGCACTTGTAATACAGGCCAATGTACCTGTATTTTTTTTTTTTTTTTGTCAGTCACTCTCATTACCTTTTGGTGTGGCTTCCAATCTCACCAATGCTGAGTGCCCACCTTGATCTTTCTGTGTTATGCTGTGGAGCTGGAGTTCTGTTCAGCTGTGCTGGATGCATTGCCACCAGATGCTAAGTGCCAAAGATTCATGGTTCTGATGGTTGGGAGATGGGAGAGTTCAGGAAGCCTGGAGTTGCTCACACAGTCCCCCTATATTTCTTTCAGTAGCTCCTTAGTTGATCTCAGCTGTCTTTCCTTTATATTTTTTGACTCTGCAAGGAGGCTGATGAGTTTGGAAAGTCCCCTTGTTTGGTTTCTGCTGCTGCTGCTCTGAGAGCCTAGTGGGTGTTGCCAGGTGTGTGGATGGCACGGATTGGCACCACCTTGGATCAGGACCACAAGCTCCTCAGTGGGATTCTGGCCCTTTTCCTCCTTTCTGGTGGATCTTGGTCTCTCCTGCTTCCCCACTGTGTCTAAGAAAAACATGTACTCCTGCACTTCTCAGAAGAAGAGTGTATTTTGCTGTGGTTTTGCTTAAATCCCTCCCTGGGCTGGTTTGGGTGGCTCCTATACTGCCATCTTACCCAGAAAACTCAGCAATTTTTTATATCCCTTTAAATAACATTCTAATAGTTCAGTGTGTTCTGTAGTTTATGTCTAAATAACAAAGTTCATATTGTCTCCTAACATTTTATTACCCATTTGAACAACATGTATGTTTAAAAATCAAAATAAAGGGCTGAAGAGATGGCTTAGCAGTTAAACACTTGCCTGTGAAGCCTAAGGACCCCAATTCAAAGCTCCATTCCCCAGGACCTATGTAAGCCAGATGTGCAAGGTGGCACATGCATCTGGAGTTCATTTGCAGTGGCTGGAGGCCCTGGTGCACCCATTCTCTCTCTCTCTCTCTCTCTGCCTCTTTCTCTCTGTCTGTCTGTCACTCTCAAATAAATAAATAAATTTTTTTTAAATGTAAAAAAATTAAAAAATATGTTTGTGTTGTGCATAAGTAACTTATGCTTAGTAATACTGTGTGTGTGCTTCTTAAGTCATATCTTCTGAAACCCTCAAGTCAACTTAAACATTGACAATATTGGAGGGTTGTTGTTCTACACTGATATTCACATGGAACTTGCTATCTGTCAACTAGGATTGTAAAATCAGAATAATATAAATAAAAATAAATTATGGGAAGGAAAAAAAAACAAAATTAAAAAAAAGCAGTGAAATTATCAGCTTTGGAAAGACAGAACATCACCCAAAGCAACAAAGCATTACTGAATGTTGATGTGAGCTTTCTCAAGCTGGTAGATACTGTTGTGTCCAACAGGTACCAAGTATAGCTGTGTTTCATTCAAAAATTTAAAATCTCCCACAATCGCCCTTTGGTTTCACTGAAAAACTCAAGGTGTCCTCCTGCAGTTTGTGATACAGCTTTAGATGATACCAGAGTCACCGAATGAAAAAGTAAAAAGAGAAATCAAAATCATGGAAGATGCTAGCTGCTGATAGTAATGTCCAACTTGGAATGGGCAAGCAGAATTAGCACTGTTAGCTACTGTTCTGTATGTTTTTATGTTCTGACAGCAAATCCAATAGCAGTTACCATCTCAGATTTTTTTTTATTGACAACTTCTATACTTACATACAAAAAAACACATTATTATTTCCCTCCCCTCCCCCATTCCACTTTAGAACTCCAATACCGTCTCAAATTTTTAAAACTTTTTATTGACAGCTTCCATACATATAGACAATATACCATGGTCCTAATTCCCTCCCACCACTCTCCCTTTTCTCCCTCCCAAGTCCTCCCTCCACTGAATCCCTTTTTCTCATTGCTGGAACAAAGCACCCAACCAGGAGCAACTGATACAAGGACAGGGTATACTTCAACTTACAGTCCTGAGGGGAAGTTTCAGCATAGTAGTGAAAGCATGGCACCAGCAGGAAGCTGGCTCATATCTTCTCACATATATGAGTGAAAAATAGTCTCAATACTCAAGTTTCACCCTTTACTTGGGAGGGGGAAAATTTCACCAAATATTTGAAAAGAATTAAGAAGAATTTTACATAACATCTTCTAGAAAACAGAAGAACTGTGTTTTAGATAGCTAATGTTATACTGATGCTAAAACCAGGGACAACATAAAAAAGAGAAAACTATGGGTATATCACTTGAATACAAAGAAAATACTTCTTAATAAAATATTAGTAATGGAATTCAGCAACTTTTTTTTTTTTTTTTTTTTTTTTTTTTTTTTTTTTTGGTTTTTCAAGGTAGGGTCTTGCTCTAGCCCAGGCTGACCTGGAATTAACTATGTAGTCTCAGGGTGGCCTCGAATTCATGGAAATCCTCCTACCTCTGCCTCCCAAGTGCCGGGATTAAAGGCATTAGCCCCACTACATTCAGCATTTTTTAAAATTATATAATATGATCAAGCAGAATTTATTTCAGGAACACAAGATTTACCCAGAATTATTAAACTTCACCAGCATAATCCACAGTAGCATCAAGCTAAGAAAGGAAATTTACAAATCATATCACTCAATGAAAACCAGCTGACAAGATGTAAACATCTGTCATTTTAAAACTTCTGATATTAAGAATAGATGCAGATTTCTTTAGTTTGATAAGGTATATACAGTAAAGGCTGTTGCTAACATAATACTTAGAGTTGAACATCAAATACTGTTCCTCTAAGGATGAAAAAAGGCAGCAATTTGTACTCTTACCACTTTCATTCAACAACATATTGGAGTCCAGCTGATATTTAAGGCAAGAAAGGAAAATAAAATACATGTATTTGGGAAAGAGAAATGAAACTGGTCCTTTTTTCAAATGTAATGATTGTCTTCATAAAGCCATATTATTGTCCTAAGAAGTTTATATTAAACATCTCCTGGCATATGTGAGTCCTGAAAATCACAGGATGCAATATACATATATTTAAAAAAACAATTGTATATACACTAAAAAAATATGTACATTGAAATTTCATTCTGAAAAGTACTTAGATATAAAATAAACAAAACATACTACGCAACTGAAAGCCAGAAAAAAATACTGATGAATGAAATAAATTCATCAAGTCCAAATAATTAAGGAGCTATGCCGTCTTTCATTATTTGAAGACTTCATAGCAAAGATACTCATTCTTTCAAACTTTTAAATAGTTCATCACAAATCCCATCAATTTTCAGCAACATTTTTGTAACTATAAGTAAGATTATTATTCTTTTTGTGTATGTATAAGATATATGTGGTGTGGTCATGGTATGTTTATCGTGTGTGTGTTCACATATACATGCTCTATGTGCACACATGAGTAGGCCAAAGGAAAACACAGGTATCCTCTTCTCTTGTTCTTTCACATTATTTCCATAAGACAAAGTGTCTCACTAAACCCAGAGCTTCCATTTTCAGTCAGACTGACTGACCAGCGAGCCCCAGCAATGTTCCTATAACCCCCTTCTCATAACTGGGGTTATAGGTTTATGTGACCAGACCCATACTTTTACATGGCTGTTGGGGATTGATCACAGTCCATTTTAGGACTTCATGCTCTTATCTGTTGAGCCATCTCCTCAACCCCAAGAAAAATATTTTAATTAATTTATTTATTTATTTACTTTGATTTTTTGAGTTAGGGTCTTGTTCTAGCCCAGGCTGACCTGGAATTCTCTATGTAGTCTCAGACTGGCCTCAAATTCACAGTGATCTTCCTACCTCCGCCTCTAAAGTGCTGAGTTATTAAAGAAGTGTGCCATCATGACCAGGAGAGGGAGAGAGTGAGAGAGAATGGGCATGCCAGGGCTTTTAGCTGCTGCAAAGGAACTCCAGATGCATATGCCACTTTGTACGTCGAGCTTTACGTGGGTACTGGGAAATTAAACTCAAAACTTCAGGCTTTGTAGGCAAATGCTTTAACTGTTTAGCTATCTTTCCAGCCCAATTATTTTAAAATTTACACGGAAAGACAAAGAAATAATTTCAAGGATTGTGAATAAAGCAGAGGGAGTTAGTCTGCCCAAGTTTTTGATGAATCATGAAGTGATATATTTTTATTTATAATTCTGTGTATTTTCATTATTGTTTCATTATAGATTATAAATTTATTAATAGACAAATTTCTAAGTGTACATGACTTTTAAAAATATATTTATTTAATTAATTATGGACACATCATGAATTGATCCCATCTTTTCCCTCATCCCTGACCTCCTTCTGCTGGGGGCCCAATTTTAAGATACTATAATGTTGCAGTAATTGACAGAATTGACAGTGAATGGCTTTAATGGAGGACTAGACATGGATCAATGGGAAAACAGGGAAGAAGTGAACCCATATGAATATGCCTGGCTAGCTTTTCACAAATTCAGAAACAACTCAATAGATGAAAACTTATTCAGCAAATGTTACTGGAGTAATTGCACGATTTTAGGCAAAAAAAAAAAAAAAAAAAAAAAAAAAAAATCTAGCCAAAATCACATCTTGTACAAAAAAACTAACTCCAGGGGCTGGAGAGATGCCTTAGTGGTTAAGTTGCTTGCCTGCAAAGCCAAAGGACCCAGGTTCAATTCCCCAGGACCCACGTAAGCCAGGTGCACAATGTGGCACATGCAACTGGAGTTCGTTTGCAGTGGTTGAAGGCCCTGGCACACCCATTCTCTCTCTATATCTGCCTTTCTCACTCTCTTTCTCTCTCTCTCTCTCTCTCTCTCTCTCTCTCTCTCTCTCAAACAAATAAAGTTAAAAAATAACTCCAATTGGGTCAAACACTTAAGAATCAATTTTAGCAAATGTAGGGAACAAATTGTATGAAAAATGATAAAATTTGATGATCTAGGGCTTTGCAAAGAATTCCTGTATTTCACAAGTACATGATCTGTGACCAGTTGGACTTTAGTTCTACATTAAAAATATTCAGCTTTACAGAAGACCTGTTATGAACCTGTAAGGAAAGTCTAAAGACTGAGAGAAAAGATCTGCAAGCTACCTATTCAACAAAGGACTAGCATCTAGAACATACAAGCAACTCTCAAAACTTAACAGATCCCTGAGCATGGTGGTACATGCCTTTATTCTCAGCACTTGGGAGGCAGAAGTAGGAGGATTGCTGTGAGTTCCAGGCCAGCTTGGAACTACAGAGTGAAGTCCAGGTCAGCCTGGGCAACAGTGAGAGCTTGTGAAAGAAAGAAAGAAAGAAAGAAAGAAAGAAAGAAAGAAAGAAAGAAAGAAAGAAAGAAAGAAAGAAAGAAAGGAAGGAAGGAAGGAAGGAAGGAAGGAAGGAAGGAAGGAAGGAAGGAAGGAAGGGAAGAGAAAGAAGAAAGAAAGAAAGAAAGAAAGAAAGAAAGAAAGAAAGAAAGAAAGAAAGAAAGAAAGGAGAGAGAGAAAGAAAGAAAGGAGAGAGAGAAAGAAAGAAAGAAAGAAAGAAAGAGAAGAGAAGAGAAGAGAAGAGAAAATGGGAAAAGCATACATCAAAATCTGATAATCTAATTAGAAAATGGAGGAAGGACGTAAAGAAATATTTCACCAAAGTAGAGACACAGATGTTAAATAAGTATGCAAAAATGTTTAACATTCCCTATTAGGAAATGGGCACAAATTACTTAAATATCCAGTATAATTAGATATCACCACACATTTATCAGCGGCTAAGATAAAAATATAGCAGCAACACAAAATAAGTGTTCAAATGAAAAGAAATTGAATGATTCTTATAGTATAAGTGGGGATATCAAATTCTATAGCTACAAACAATTGAGCAATTTATTAGAGAGCTAAATATGCAACTACCAGTTTTAACCCACAAACTTACTCCTGGGCATATATCACAGACAAGTGAATATTTGTGTTCACACAAAACCTGTACGTGAGTATTAAGAGCAACTTTATGCACAATGGCCAAAATATAAAATAATAATATTGCCTTGCTGTTCACCAGGTCGAAGGTCAACTTCTGGTGTAGCTATACCATGGAATAGTGCTCAGTAAAAAAGAACAGAATGATACTGCAAGTGACCACATGGAGGAATCACTATAGAATGAGGCTGAAATAGAAAGCCAACCCCAAAGGTTTTGCATTGTCTGAGTCCATCTGTTAAAGATTCTTGAAGCGATAAAATTACAAAAGTGGAGAACAGATTACAGGCTGCAGGGGTTAAGAACAGACTAGGTGTGGGATGGAAATGGATGTGCTCATAAAAGGCTACCACGATTAATTCTTACAGTGATGGGCAGGTTTTGTGCCTGGACTTCGTCGTATTGCTATCCTGAGTACTACATCAATGATCGCTTCACCAGATGTCACCATGAGAGAAAACAAAATAGAGGGCACAGGGGTGCTCCATATTATTTCTTACAATGACAAGTGAATCTATAGTTATGTCAGAATTAAAAGTATAATTAAAGGTTCATATAAAAATCCCATCTTCAGGTAATCTGATTCAATTAGTCTAGAGTGGGCCTAGGGATCAGCATTTTTAAAGCTCCCCGTGTGATTGCAACACGCAGCCAAGGCAGAGAAACTATAAGGACTTGCAATTCCCAGAACTCATGTGCTTTCCTAGCGGTGTGACTCTGCTCTTAACCAACCCCCCCGCCCCAAATCCTACAGGTGAGGCTATCTTCAGAAGTGCAGGGATAACTCCTCCAGAGAACCATCCAGAATATGGCATGCACAGACTGAGCAGCATCATCCCAGGTTTCCCCGTGATGTTGACTTGTCTCATAGCTGTTGTCACTCTGTGGTAATCATCATTTATATTCTATTCCCCTCTTTCCACAAGTCTTGTTACAAGTGTAATACCCTGTTTATTTGGTTCCTGAATTTCAGTAACATGTCAAAAACAAAAAAGAAAAAGGAAGAGTAGCTCCATTTTCTGATCTAAGCCTCATACTGGTTTTTAAATAAGTAATGAGACAAGAGTATATAGAGACATCAAGGATTTCACAGAAGAAAATAAGATCATTATGTCATATCTTGATGGCAAGCAGTATTATAAAACAATTAAATGGCAGGTGCTCTGACAGGGGTTCAGAATGCACTGTGTTTATGAAACTATCTTTCATTTGTGGGTGTTGTTTTGTTTTGTGTGTATATCCAAGCAGAGTCTGTCCACAGCTGGCCTCTGCTTCTAGACATCTGGTTCCTGGGTAACGTGACTGTTGAAGTGACATCCTGCCACAGTTCCACTGTTTCTCTCAGGGATGCATCATGTCAAGGCTCTTTTGGGTCTTTCACAGAAATAGGAAAGAGGGCTGGGCGTGGTGGTGCCATGTCTTTGATCCCAGCACTCAGGAGGCAGAGGTAGGAGAATCTCTATGAGTTCAAGGCCAGCCTGAGACTACATAGTGAATTCCAGGTCAACCTGGACTAGAGAGAGACCCTACCTCATAAAACAAAACAAAACAGAAATAGGAAAGAGAAGACTGGTGTCCCTTTTTAAAAAATATTTATTTGAGAGAGAGAGAGAGAGAGAGAGAGAGAGAGAAAGAGGCAGATGGGGGTGGGGAGAGAAAGGGCACAACCAGGGTCTGTAGCCACTGAAAATGAACTCCAGACATATGTTCCACTTGGGCATCTAGCTTTACAGAGGTACTGGGGAATCAAAGTTGGTTCCTTTAGCTGTGCAGGCAAGCATCTTAAAACCACTGATCCATCTCTGCAGCCCTTTCACAGATGCTTTATAAGGATACATGTTCCATTTTTACAATAATGTAAACCATATCATGTGCCAAAACATCATATTGGCACTTCTGTTGACATTTTCAACTTTATAGGCTAATTTAGGTGGAATTGCCCTTTTTAAATGTTTGGTTAAGTTCTACTGGAATATTAGTTCCTGCATGCAGATATTTTATCTGATGTCTCCAGTGCCTCCAACATTCCTTGGCCCATGGCAGTCACTACATTTCTGTTGAATGACTACACGATATGCCTTTGCATTTAGTGTGATCCCTCAAAAGTCTAAAGTTTTCATCTTCTATATCTTACACATCTTCCAATAAGTTTTTCCTAAGAGATTTTACTTTTGGGCTATTGAAGGAATGTCTTTTCTTCCTATGGTAGCTTCTAATTGGATGATGTTTGGCTATGTAAAAGCTTTGTGTATATATTAATGTCGTAAAAACCTATGTTACTAAATTTTCAGCTTGTAAGAATTTTCCAATATCACCAATCATAGTTACTATTTTTCTTAAAAATTTGGGACATTTTGTAAATTAAGAGATTGAATTGCAAGCCCAAAGGAAAATAGCAAACAACAAAATCCCATACTATCGGTAAGATCCTTGTTGATATGTTGAGTATGTTGCGGTACAGATGTAAGCTTCAATGTCTTTTCTATGATAATGAAATATGGTGATTAAGGAAGACATCAAATCCAGAACCGTCTCATGCCTTACCAGCCGGGTATCATCTGTTCCCTGAACTGCTTGCTAATTTAGAGGGAGTATGATGTTTGCTGTGAGGTCCTTTTCTTTGGAGGAGGGATATTTGTGACTTAAATCACAAGAGGGAAATTGTCAGTACTACTGACTTGCCTAAGTTCCTAAGTTTTACTACGCTGTTTATTCAGTAAGCCTTGATATATAGGTGAACACATGCAAATGAACACATCTGTCTCCATTCCTCTTTCCCATTAGATCATTATGCAAACATTAAGCACCAAAAAAGTCATGAAATGATTGATGGTTTGGGAACAGCCTGTAAGTTAGAAAGCAAATTCCAGAAGCAGGCTCTTCTCTGTCCCAGACCTCTTCTCCCCTCCCACCCCTCTTGGAAACACCCATAACATATTTAATCAATTTCTTTAAGACTAAAAACACTTGTTGGTAATTAGCTTTTTTGTGTGATTTAGCACATTTTCTTGCAACAATAGTCTGCCTTTACTCTTGAGCTTTGCCTAATTTATATTTCTTCTTCGGTCTGTGCTGCTCAGCTAACCCTAATCAATAAGTGCAGCAGATTGGTTGGAAGGCTAAAGTGTGAAATAGATGTTGCATTTGGAAGCTCACGCCTTCGGCTTTCCTTGTTTCTGGGATGACCTCTGCCTGCCTTCCTCGCAATCCACACTGCCATGCAACATCTGTTGCTTTGCTTCTGTAACTACCCTTGGGAGCATGGCGAGGAAAATAGCCTTAACTTTCTCCATCTTTGAGTTGGGCTGTTTGTCTACTCATAGACATGTGATGATTTACTGAATCAGTGACTGCACAAATTATGAAGTTAACTGAGGCAGACATATTTTCTTCCTCCGTGCTAAAACTATCTCAAGAAAAATAATTCAAATATTTTTAATTGAGAGGGTAATTGACTATTACCAGTTTGTAAAGTAGGAAGATCAATGGATTTATGTTTCAAAGAATAAATTAAAAGAATTGAGGTTTTTTAGTTGTTTTTCTTTTGAGAGTCAATCTGTATTTTTTTGTTATAAAAGCAAACCTTCATGTAATGGTATCTTCAATTATGCAGTGAGCAATCCTTAAAAACCTAAAAAAGAGCCAGACGTAGTACTGCATGCCTTTAGTCTTAGCACTTGGGAGGAAGAGGTAGGAGAATGGCCATGACTTTGAGGCCAGCCTGAGAGTACATAGTGAATTCTGTGTCTGCCTGGGCTAGAGTAAGACCCTACCTCAAAAACAAAAATAACAAACCTGATACAAGTGAAGGTTTTATTAATCGAAACCTACCTCTCACATGGCTGGTATGATATGATAAGCACATGCTTCTCACTCTTCAAGTAAAGATCTTAAATTCCACAGGCTGGAGAAATGGATTAGCTTGAGAAGCTTAAGGACCCATATTCGGCTCTCCAGATCCCACATTAGCCAGATTCAAAGGTGAGGCAAGCGTAGGGTCTCACATGCCCACTAGGTGGTACAAGCGTCTGGAGTTCAATTGCAGTGGTTTGAGGCCCTGGCATGCCAATCTGTCTCTCTCTCTGTCTCTCTCTCTCTTTCTAAAATTAAAAAATAATAAAAATAAAGATCTAAATTCCAGTGTTTCATTGTAGAGTATCAACTGTACATTTTTGAAGAGGGTGCAGAGAATGTTTTACTTGGGAAAAATTTTTAGGCACCTCATACCTCTGTGATACAAATAGCCACCACATGCTATGACATCTTGATTACTTTAATTATTAACTTCATTCTTTAACAATCTATACCTTGCTTTCTACCAACAAGGATTTATTGGAATTGTCTGTTAAGTTGGTACCTTTAGCTGTACGTGAGGCCCATCCAGGTTTCTGTGGCAAGTCTCAGCGGTTGTTTTCTTTTGCTTTAAGGAGGCACCAGTGAAACACTGATGGTCTTGAATACAAATGCCTCTGGGAAATGATATGAAGAACCGTCTACTTGATTCTTGAATTTCAGTTCTTATTTGGTCTCTAGTATGAAATGTAATGGAAAAAGCTGACATCATATACACTCATAGTCTCTTCCTTGGCCTCCAATTTTAGGGGCAATAAAACTTATACTGCTTCAGGAAACTCCCATGGAAAAGCAGGCTTCCTGTGATGATGTTCTGAGGTGCTGAAATCATAGGTCCAAGCAATTTTGACAGTTCTACATGGAAAAACATTCTCTATTCACTGAGGAAAATAGTGGCCCATGCCCCTTGCTTCTTTTCCCCATGAGAGATTATTTCTTTTTCTTACATGATTTGTATTTTATTTTTCATTCTTTGGTAAGTAATGTACCAGCTACAACAATTTAAATATATGTGCAACAAACACTCATAGAGATTTTTGAAATTATAATTAACTATTAGGTATAATTAAGGAAAGACCAAAGGTATATATATTACCTTTTATAAAAAAAATTGACATAGAAAAAGCAAGGTGGTGTTTGCATTTTAATAGGAGTGTCTTTGGGATTCTAAAAGTTCATCACCCCTGACTCAGGAGACGCTGGGAAACCATCTGCTTTCCTCATTTGTACTCAGAAAGTGTGTGCACAGCCAAGGGGAAAAGGACAACACAGAAAATCCCAAGATGGTATTAATAGCCTCTTGATAGATAAATATTGAGTCTTCTCAGTTTTATTTCTGAAGAGAAGATATACTTAAAAGTTTTCTTATCTTCTTTTTCTTTGACGACATTCAAAAGACTTGAGTTCACACTTAGTGTATAGACACTATCCCCTCATGATCTATGAGATGTGAAGCTTGTGCTATGTGGGTTTGTGGAAATCATCCAGAACATCTGAGAACCAACCTTGAGTTGTTACCTGGGGAATCCATGTTAATTGTGTGTGTGTGTGTGTGTGTGTGTGTGTGTGTGCACACATACATTTGGAGGCCAGAGGGCAACCTCAGGTATGATCCCTCAGGAATGCCCTCCACCTTTTGTGAGTCAGGGTCTTTCATTGGGCTGGAGCTCACCAGTTAGCTAGACTAGCTGCCAGCAAGACCCAGGAATCTGCTTTTCTCACCACCACCCCCACCCCCCCCACCTCTTCACCCCTCCATGCCTCAGTGCAGAGATTACAGACATGTACCACCAAGTCCAGCATTTTTACATGGATACTCAAGACTGAATGCAGGTCCTCATTGCTTGCCAGGGAAGCACTTTACTGGCTGAGCCATCTTCCTGGCCCTTCACATTGATTTTGAAAGAAAAAGTAGAGTTGATAATATTTTTCCTTAAACCTCTGGAGAGCTCTCCTCTGCAGGTTTGCTTCCTAAGCTGAAATGTACCATGTACTTGGATTCTGTTATTTCCACACTATATGCATTTATATGATTGTTTAAAATTTTGTTCCTCCCTGCCTGATAAACAACTTTCAGTTGTTGTATTTCAAATTACAAGAAAAGAAACCAGAGAGTCTCCAGGGTGTGACAGAAAACAAAAGGTGAATGTCATAAGGGTCATTGGTGCCTAGACAATTCATACTACTTATTGTCAATCCAGTGTGAACTGGCCCATTAGTGCTGTTTTCATCACCTCCCCTGGGAAGCCTTCTTCAGCATTATCTGCATCTATATCATCATGAGATAACTTGCAATTTACAATAGAAGCAAGCCGCGCAAGTCTTTTCGTATAGAAGAAAATGTGGAAAGAGTTTGTGGGGTGATATCACTTAACCCCACAAAAAACAAATGCCATCAGTGGTTGTACTGTCATGTAATGCATAAATGCTTCTCTTTTACAGAGGAATTCAAAGGCTCCACCGTGGTGGAGCTGATGAAGAAGGAAGGTACCACCCTAGGCCTGACGGTATCTGGAGGGATTGACAAAGATGGCAAACCAAGAGTGTCCAACCTGCGGCAGGGAGGAATTGCTGCCAGGTAACTGCCTCATGAGAAGGAAAGGGTGGAACTGATTCAGAAATTAAAGTTTTGTCAGGAAAGGTCACTGATAAATAAATGACAGCTGCCATCTGCCAGGCAGTGCCTCCTAGCCGAAGTGCAGCAGGCAGGTTTCCAAAGCTGCTCCCCAAATCCATGGGAGTCACTGGACAGTTTTGAGTCTTCTCAGGAGCAGCCAGGCCCTCACAGGCTTCAGATTCCACGTGATTGCTTGGATCTAGATCTGAATGTGCCTCTGGACTGAGATGGGCTACAGTGAGGATGTGATGGCTTGGGTCATCTAACTATGAAGGAGA
Organism: Orientallactaga sibirica; assembly: GCA_036365145.1. Taxonomy (NCBI): domain Eukaryota; kingdom Metazoa; phylum Chordata; class Mammalia; order Rodentia; family Dipodidae; genus Orientallactaga; species Orientallactaga sibirica. The sequence continues at coordinate 36,168,928 of JAEOAD010000012.1, read as the reverse complement.
TGGTCTTAGAGAAGGTGGCTGAGGAAGGTTCCGCAAAGAGGAATGGCTAGTGAGGAAGAGAGGGAGGCCCAACTCCAAGTTTTCATGAAAAAAATTTTTGCTTTTCTACTAATGTCACTTTCCTTTTCACCAAGACTAAGACATGGTTTCCCAAAGGACAGACCTAGGGGAGGGAGTTCTCACTTGTCCTTCTTCCTGTGAACAGGAAGTTTCTCAAGTTATGACCAAAGACAGACTGTCCTGGATGCTAGGCAGGTGTGGACTTGCTTTATGGTCACAGTGTAAATTTTCTTCGGAGTTGTTGTCAGAGGGGTTGGGGATGCCATTCAGCATGTGTGGGGCCCTGGGTTCAAGACCCACCACCACAAAATTAATAAATAGTGTATTAATTAATTAAAGATAAACCTCAGTGGGGGAGGATGAGATGATCAGGTTTATTAAAGTTGAGGTTAGCCAGGCGTGGTGGCACATGCCTTTAATCCCAGAACTGGGGAGGCAGAGGTAAGAGGATCCCTGTGAGTTCCAGGCCAGCCTAAGACTATAGTGAATCCCAGTTCAGCTACAGTGAGACCCTATCTATCCTGAAAACCCCTTCTTCCATCCCCCAAAAAGTAAGGTTAAAGTTCTTTAAACCCTTCGGCACTAATATTATTGTCCATAGTCCAAAATTCCATGCTAATTTTTATTTTATTGAGTAATTTATTTTATTCTATTTATTTGAGAGAGAGGCAGGTAGAGGGATTGAGAATGAGGACACAAGGAACTTCAGTTGTTGCAAACGAACTCTAGACACATGTGCTACCTTGTGCATTTGGCTTACATAGGTATGGGGAATCGAACCTGGGTCCTTTGGCTTTACAGGAAAGCATTTAACTGCTAAGCCATCTCTCCAGCCTCCAAGTTGAATTTTAGAGTTCTCACTGTATAATGTAGCACCTGTAATAGTGATAACTTTGGCTATTCAACTTGTTTGTATAATTTATAAGCTTAATCCAGTTGATTCAGAAGCATGTTTCTGAGAGAGGCTGAAATGAATCACAGCCTCTCAATCTCCACCTCCCTTGGGCTGTAAAAAACTTCTTCCCATACCAAGAGCCTTCTTGAATTTATAGTAGTCATGGCCATGAGCTTCATGCTTCCTGAACTCCCAAGTAAGTGGGGGAAGGGATGTTACTGGTAGTTGTCTCAGTGCCATAATTAAAAGTAGTATTATACCAGTTATATGAAGCATCAAAAATCCCCAAATATTTTAGTTCAAAGACTAGCACTTTTACGTATAGTAAGTCAAAACAAAAATTCATGCTCCAAAGGTGTTTATGATTTGTTTTTGGAGATAAGATATAAAGAAAGTGATCTTTGGAGGCAAATGTACTGCGTAACAGTGAAGCATTCCTAAGTTAGTTTGGGGAGGCTTTGTAGTCCTGAGCATCAGTCCAGCTAGGGGGAGGTTGTGTGGCTTTTCCCAGAGATACATTTTTTTAAAGGTCTAGAATGATGGCTTAGCAGTTAAGGCACTTTCCTATGAAGTCTAAGGACCCAGGTTCGATTCCCCAGTTCCCACGAAACCAGATGCGTGGTGGCACACGCCTTTAATTCCAGCACTAGGTAGAAGGATCACCGTGAGTTTTAGGCCACCCTGAGACTACACAGTGAATTCCAGGTCAGCTTGGGCCAGAGTGAGACCCTACCTTGAAAAACCAAAAAATAAATAAATAATAAATAAATAAATAAATGAAAATCCATGAATTTATTAAGGTTAATTACAGGAGTATAGGTAAGGGACTATTTACAAAATTATATGTGACTCAACAACCCCCATAGACTGAAACGCCCACCCCAGCACGTTGACAACTCACAGCGCTACATTCTTGGTGCCCTACACACAGTTTGGCCTGAGCATCTTCTGTCCCCCAGCAACTGTTACCGTTCATATAAGTTAGGGGAGTGGACTTGACAGTCTTGTAACTCTCTAACTTCTCCCTTCAGGAGAGAGGGTTTCATTCCAGAAAATGTCTACAGGACGGTGACAGTGGCAGCCAGGAGGTGGACTAGGACGCCTCCTAGTACCGTTGTAGGACAGCTGGAGCTGGGTTTATATCAAGTAAATTCATCAGGTATCTCTATTTGAGGAGGAGATGTCAATGAAGGGCCTTACCGGTGACGCAAACTTCACTTCCATCGTTGATTTTACTTCCGGCTCTCTGTTTAGAAGTCAAGTTAGAAAAAGAATGCCCTGGTGCAGCTGAGCTCTATAGTGGTGATAAGGAGAGGTAGGCATGGAATGCCTCCAAATTCCAATGCTCCCCTGTAATTTCTTCTTCCCCAATACTCTTCATATCAATCCTGCTCAGTAATAAGTGGTGTTTTGTTAAAACATAGAAACAGTAAACATCACGGGCTGAAGAGATGGCTTGGCTGCCTAACAATCTGGGTATGATTCCCCAGTACCCACGTAAAGCCAGATGCACAGAGTGATGCATGCATTTGGAGTTCGTTTTCAGTGGCTAGAGGCCCTGGCACACCCATTCTCTCTGTCTGCCTTCTCTCTATCTCTGCTTGCAAATAAATAAATAGATCTTATGTACCTTAAAAAAAAATAGTGAAAATCAAAATATTCTGGCCTTGTCCCTAGCCCACTTTCATTGAAGACATTGAAAGCTATGAAATGGCTAAAAGGCAATCAGTGAAAGTGCTAGGTAACAAGAAGTAAACCTGTAAAGTATCTAGGATCAAGATCCATCCTCAGAGAATCAGCCCTCAAACACAACAACAACAACAAAAGGCGAGAACACAACAAAAAGAAAAGCCCTTATCGTTGTCTTGTTTTATGGTGCTTTTACACTAAGACATTCAAACAGTTAGGAAAGCAAATCAGAGACAGTGGTGTGGGCCCAGCAGGACTTCTAAGGTACACTAGCCAGCATGAGAAGGTGAGACCCCGCTGACTCTCATGCACACAGATGCTATGCCTTCCTTAGGGGCCTGTCATATCCTAGGAAGCAGGGAATCTGCTATCTGCCTGCTCATGAGGATAAAGTGAAAAACAGATTGAGACTGACCTGTGGAAAAGATATGTCCATGGTAGCGACGTTGTCTGTCTTGCAGAAGTGACCAGCTGGATGTGGGCGACTACATCAAAGCAGTGAATGGGATCAACCTGGCCAAATTCCGCCACGATGAGATCATCAGCTTGTTGAAGAATGTTGGAGAAAGAGTGGTTCTTGAGGTCGAGTATGAGCTCCCACCAGTCTGTAAGTAGTCACAACCCAGATGCCAAACAGCTGTGCCAGGTTGCTTCCAAAGCAATAGGTTTCTTCTCTCTTTCCCTTGAGTCATCAGTGTGATTACGGCAATGGCAGAATTATATAAGAAAGGATGGGAAAAGTATTATAAAAAGAAATCAGAGCAAGGAGAAGGTAAATTAGTAATAATCATTGAAAAGTTGACATTGGTCCAGAACATGAAGGAGGTAATTGGATGAGTATTCTTTCTTTCTTTTCCTATTTATTTATTTATTTATTTAAGAGAAAGAATTTGAGAAAGAAAGAGAGAAAGAAAGAAAGAGAGAAAGAAAGAAAGAAAGAAAGAAAGAAAGAAAGAAAGAAAGAAAGAAAGAAAGAAAGAAGGAAGGAGGGAGATAATGGGTACACCAGGGTTTCCTGCCACTGCACAAGAACTCCACATGCACGCATGTGCCACTTTGTGTATCTGGCATTAGATGAATACTGAGGAATCAAACCCAATTTATAAGGCTTTGCAAGCAAGTGCTTTTAACCATCTCTCCACCCTGCTGTATGTATTTCTGGAAGATTGTTCCAGGAAGAAGGAACAGTCAGTCCTGGGCTTAGGAAATGGCTCAGTGGATAAAAAATGTGCTGGGCAAGCATGAGTACCTGAGTTCAAAGCCCCAGTACCCATGTAAACCACATGATGTAGCACTAGCATTTGTATTTTCAGCATGTCTAGGGCAAGAAGGAAGGCAGAGGAAGGAGGGGTGACTAGAAGCTCTAGGGGCAGTTAGCCTGGCAAACACAGCAGTGAACAACGAAATAAGAAACACTAATTCAAGCAAGGTAGAAGGCAAGGACCAACACCTACAATTGCCCTCTGACCTCCACATCGATGCTGAGGACATGCACACTTCCACTCATACCATGAACACACACACATACCACATACATACACATTATATAGACATGCAAACAGAAAAAGAAACAGTGCAAAAGACATTAAGAAGGGCAGTGTGGCTATAGCAAAATGAATAGGAAGAGAATTAAGGATCTATTTCAAGGGCTGGAGAAACTGCTTAGCAGTTAAGGTTCTTGCCTGAGAAGCCTAAGGACCCAGGTTCAATTCCCCAGAACCCACATAAGCCAGATGTACATGTGTATCTCTGTCTACCTGTTCATTTGCCTGTTCATGAGGATAAAATTGAGACTGAATTGTGGAAAAGACGTGTTGATGCTAGCAACATTGTCTACGGGTGGTGCATGTTTCTGGAGTTCCTTTGTAGTGGCTAGATGCCCTGGCACACCCATTCTCCCTCTCTCTCTCTTTATTTAAATAAAAAAAAGAAAGAAGAAAACTAAAGAAACTCTGTCAAAATATAAGGGATAAGGTGTCCCTGCACCTCAAGTTATTCTCTGAATGACACTGTGGACATTGTCTAGTGTGAAACAAGGGGTCACAGAATCTTGTTTGTATTTCCAAATGCTCTCTCTGGCTGATGTGCTGTGAACATTCTGCAGGGGCACAGGAAGAGGCTGGTAGACAAGTTGGGAGGCCATGGCAGTGGTCCAAGCGAGAGATGGGGGAGGAGATGGTACAAAGCAGTCAGATTCTGGATCTGGTTGATGACAGGGTCAACTAAGTTTCCTAATGGATTTGAACTGGGTTGAACAGAAATAGAGGAGTCAGGAACAATCCCAAAGCTTTGAACCTGAGCAACTGGAGAGATGTCGTTGCCATTAATGAGAGTAGGCAAGACTTTGGGAGAGCTAACTCAGGGGAGATCAAAAAGTCATTGTTTGGGGCTGGAGAGATTGGCTTAGTGTTGAAGGTACTTGTCTGCAAAGCTCAAGGACCCAGGTTTGATTTACCAGTATCCACGTAAGACAAATGCAGAAGGTGGTACATGCATCTGGAATTCATTTGCAGTGGCTGGATACCCTGATGTGCCTATTCTCTCTCTTGCTGCCTCTCTCTCTCTCTCTCTCTCTCTCAAATAAATAAATAAATATTTTTAAAAAGGTCATTGTTTGAAATATTACAGTTGAGATGGGTATTGGGCATGCACAAGGAAATAAAAGAAAGGGGTTGGCAACGTGGTTTGGAATTTGGGGAAAATATATCAATGTAAATAGACATGGGAATAGAAATGGTCTTTGAAGCTCAGGGATGAGATTAGAGCAGTCAATATGTTAGCTAAGTTCTCTGAGCTTTGGTTTCCTACCACCAAAATAGTTGTACTCATTGCTATATGTTTATAAGGATTCAGTAATCACATGACCATCCTTTTGACCACTGTCATATATTTGGTAAGTTTATTACTGATAAATATTAAGTTATTATTTCTTACATTGAAGGTGCTGTGTTTTATTTGAACTCATTGCCAAATAATTTACAAAACATACATATTTAGCACTAATGATCCTTTGTTTATACATTTGCATTTTACTGGGTATAAGTATCATGAACACGTATTCCCTTTTCAAAGAAACTTAGTACAGCTTTCACAGGGGCAAGGCCCAGAATGGAGATTTTCCCAGTACCCAGGACTTTTCAGAGCTTGAAACGTACAGGGGTATGGAAGAGAGAGTGCAAAGTGAACAGGAAAAGGAACGTTCCATGCCGAGGTCCCGGCAAGGGCGTGAGAGGATAAGGTGCGCTCACAGGCTAAACTGTGAGTGGAGTTGCAGGAACACCGAGAGGCCTTAGGGATGAGTCCAGTGATGTTAATAGAACCAAATGGTTAGGCCCATGTTAGATGGGTTTAAGAGGACAATGAGGAGCTCTTAGAGGCTCTTTACACTGCATCATAGCATCAGACTTTTTAGATCTATCAATCTGAAGGCTAAATGGAGAAGAGATCCAAGACTATATAAGCCTGAAGGCTGCTACAGTCTTCCGAAAGAGAGATGTACCCTCAGTCAACATGCCATCACCAGTAGAGTCAAAGAGAAGGTTGGTATCAGAAATGGTTAGAAGTATAAACCTACTATGACTTGGTGGTAATACCAGCTTTTTCCTCATGCAATAAAACTGATGGGGAAAAAGAAAAATATTTTTAAACACAAAAGTATCTTTCATAGTGAAATTCAGATAGAAGACATCTGTTCTACAAGGATGATCTTTGTCTATTTTAATCAGGTTTGGAGAAATCTTTGAATTCAGGGAGGCTGAGGCATTCACAAGCCTCCTTCACTTAGTTCAGACCATTGATGCAAAAAAAAAAAAAAAAAAAAAAAACACTGCTGCCAGGTCCCTGGGAACAGATCTGACTGCAAAATAATAAACCACCCAAGGCCAAGGCCAGGAGCTCTCTCCAGATCATAGCAGTCAGAGCCCAGCGTTTGAGAGGACCTGAAGGACTGCATGTGTGTGTGATCTGAGAGAGGAAGCCTTGACATTTGACCTTGGGCACTCCATGTATCTTTCCTGACATTTAGTTTTTTTATGAAAATGAAACAATTTGTCAACATAAACTCAACAGTTCTTTTTAATTTGAAAAGTGTATGATCCTTTTAGACTCCACTTAGAATGAGCAAACTTCCATAGATATCCATGTCACAAACATTGATCCAGAGAAATGCTTTCAAACTGTGGTCACATAATACCTATGAATTTTGAAACAATAAATAATTCCCACCCATTTCCCACTAATACTTAACATTCTTTATCATCAGCTTAAATAGTCAGAAAGACTTTAATTTCTACCACGTTTATTTAAATACTTTCCATTTAAGCCTTGGAACTACAAATTTGCCACATTTAATTAAAAATGTCTTACACTGTGATTGGCAAAGACAGTCCTCCTGGTTAAACCATCTGCTGAGTCACACTAGCTCTCCATCCAAAGCTATCCTTTCTTAACTAAAATAAATGTGTGGAAGCATGTCACTGGACAGCCTTCTCAATTCTAACACAGGTGACAGGCGGCGGCGGTAGTGGTGAAGGAGAGAGGCAGGCACCTTATTTCCTGTGTAGTTCATTGTGGGGTTGAGTCCACATTAGCACCATTTCTCAGAGTGATGTTCTTCCTGCCACAGAGGAACAAGAGGGTGAGCTGGCCCTCATAAGCACTTTTCCAGCCTCTGCCTGCATCTCCTCACCTCACAGGGTAAAAACCAGACACCTGGACAAATAGGAAATACATGCCTCCTATTTTCCTACTGAGGTGGAAGAGGGGAGGCAGAGAAAAAGTGCCTAATTTGGAAAACTCTAATCCACCATAGTAAAATAACATTATAGAAACACATGCATATTCACATATACAAATAAGGGACCATAGTAAAACCAAAATACTGAGGACATGTGAAGTGGGTTTCTACCTAGCCTTTTGATTCTTTGAGGAAGCTCCTCACTGGCCACTTTGTGAAGTAATGAGTCACATTCACATGGCCACTGCAGGATACTGATAGTCGGTGTGAAAACCTAGTCCACAGGAGCCTGCCATGCCAATAAAAACCATACAATACAGATCCCGTGTATTTTGTTAGTCATATTAAAATGTAGTCAGCATTCACGCTTATTACTGTGGATCACAGAGACATGTACAAATAATCAAAAGCTGTGGATTATCTCTCCCCTTAGTCTTCACAGTGACTCTAGTCTTGGCTATAAGATTTCTTTGGTCAGCAATATGAGGCAAAAGCAAGATGAAACTTCCAGCACTTTACATTCCCAGAGCATGCAGCCAGCACAGCAAGCACAGGTGGCCCAGAATTGGAACGTGGCTTTATATAATTGAAAGGCGATTTAACGATTAAATAAAATGATATTTGCAAACTACTTTGCAGAGTTCTGGGAACACAGTAGATGCTCGTCAGTTATTTCTCACCACATCTTTGTTTCCCCACTCACCAATAGAAGGATAATGTGTTCTAAACCGGTTTCTTCTTCAAGTGGCTTGTTGGGTCAGTGAAATAAGAAAACAGTTGGTTTAAGCCCAATTTCATTTTTCATGTAATTAAAACTATCCCTCAACTTTCATCTGTTTGTGCAGACTGTTCCTAGTTGATTAGAATAAACTGAAATTCCCCTGATAGCACGAATATGACATTCAATTAAATCAGCCATGTAGCAAAGCATTTGTTCAGCTGTGAGTCTATGCTATTTTTCAGCAGATCCAAGTTCTTCTTATATTGTATGGCCTTTGGCCCTGCCTGCTGAACTGTGTCCTGCCTTTGTGTCCCAGCCATATTTTGTGAATTTAAATCTGTAAGTTTGGATTTGTTTTTGTTTTTGTTTTTTCCAGGAAGGGTCTTGCTCTAGCTCAGACTGACCTGGAATTCACTATGTAGTCTCAGGGTAGCCTCCCACTCACAATGATCCTCCTACCTTTGCCTTCTGACTGTTGGGATCAAAGGTGTGTACCACCACACCCTGCCTAAACCTGTAGGTTTTTTTTTTTTTAAAAAAAATTTTGGAGAGAGATACAGAGAGAGACAGACAGAGAGAGAGGGAGAGGGAGACAGATCGAGAATGGGCGTGCCAGCAATCTCTCAGCTGCTGTGAACAAAATCCAGATGTGTGTGCCCACTTGTGGGTAAGTGAGGCATTGTGCCCTTGCGTCACTTTCATCTGGCTAAACGTGGGACCTGGAAATTGGAACCAAGTTCTTAGGCTTAGCAAGCAGGCACCTTAACCACTAAGCCATCTCTCCAGCCCTAAATGTGTAGTTTTTATAATGATTTCCTTTCAGGGTTTGAACTTTCTGATGATTAAAAAATACTGTAATGGATGCTTACTTAAAACCACTACCTAGTTCCTATGGAAAGATAATTATCTTTCAATGGTGCCTTTAAATTCTGTCTATAGTCAGATGCTCTTTGATTTAGGGTAGGGTTAGGTCTGACAAACCCATCCTCACTTGAAAACACTGTGGAGATACAATGTATTTTAATACATCAATCCTGCCAAAAATCTTGCCTGGTCTACCTTAAACATGTTCGGAACACTTGTATCAGCCTATAGTTGGGCAAAATCACTTTTAAATTTTATTTGTCATATATTTATGTCATTTATTGAATACTATACTGAATGTAAAAATGGAATGCTGTATGCCTATATTTCACACCATTGTACAGTCAAAAAAACTGTAATTTAAGTATCTTAAGTCATGTATTTTCTTGATAGTTTTACATAATAAATGTTTTAGTATCTAGAAACAGGATAAAAGGTTTAATTGATAATGAATTTGGCATTATATATCACTGTACAATTTTTTTTGAGATAGGGTTTCACTATATAGCTTAGGCTAGCCTGGAACTCACTATGTTAGTCCAGGCTGGTCTCCAAATTGCAACCTCCCTGCTTCAGCCTCCCAAGTATTGGAATTTCAGACATGTACCACTATGTCTGGCTTTCTTTGAATAATTGTTTACTGTCACATAAGTGAGTGATTTATTACTTCAAACCAATTACTCCTTATACAAGTTTTTTAAAAGGAATAATCTACTTCTATACACCACATACATTTTTCTTTCTCCATGAATAAAATCATAAGGATAAAATGCTAATTTGTTGAAATTTTGTTTTTAAATGTAGCAGTTTTATGTTATACTAGCAGAATTATTCATTTCCCGTAAGTGGTTTTCCAGAATATTTTAGTGACTATGCCTTCACATAATGTATATGCTCATACATGTGTATAATGTAATTAGAGATTGCAACTTGGCAATGCAATCTCATTCTGTGAAACAAGAGCCATAAATAGGCACACCACAGAAGCATGGTGCTAGCAAGTAAGATTAAGTAGATCTTTATTTTATTAGTTGTAATATTTTGGATATAACTTAAGATTTCTTAAGTTCACCAAGTTTCATTTGGATTGCTGATGTCTTTGTTTAATAGCTATTTATATGTAGGAGCATTTATTTGCAACAACCAATCTATTGCTAGTAATCTGAGGAAAATGTTTTTTCTTTCTATGCTATCTGTAAAAATAAAAATACAGAATTTTTTTCATAGGTGTTACAAAATGCATATTGTTTTGTATTTCACAAAGGGAAACCATTTCTGTTTATTGAAGATTATCTTTCTTCTTATGTACAGTTTAAACAATATAAATACCACCCAGTATCTGGAAGCTGTCTATTCAGAAGGAAAGGAACTTGCTATGATTTTGATTCTGCTTGGGCCAATATGAGTCACTCTTGCAGATAACTATTTGCAGTCTTTGTGTGCCCGTACAATTACTTTTTCTAGGTCTCCATAGCAATTACTGAGATTTTTTTTTACTAAAAAAAAATATTTCCAAGAGGAACATACAACATATTTTGCTACACTGAAAAAGTAAGAACTGTTACTATAACCCAGAAGGTTTATTTCTCCCTCTCTTTCCCATATTCAGCTGTGCAAGGATCAAGTGTTATTTTCCGAACCGTGGAGGTCACATTGCACAAAGAAGGCAATACCTTTGGTTTTGTGATACGAGGTAGGTGGTGTTTTAAAAGTAACACTTACCAGGTACTCTTAGAGATTTACCGGTGAGATATTAGAAATAGACCAGAAAGACATCCTCAAAAACTGTGGACATGCAGTTAAATAAACCTTTAAACCTTTAAATAAACAAAGGAGTGAATGTAAATCAAATTAAGACCAACTGAACATCATTGTTTTTGTCCACTAATACAGTACAAGTAGCTCCTGTTTGTAAGCCTTGTTAATTCACAATTGTCCTACTGATTTATCACCTTTCAACATGTCTACTAAGCCTTTCCCTGTGCTATATAGCTGAATCTGAAATGCAGATGAACATGGCTTGATTTAATACATGAGGATTAACCAACTTTTGAAATTAATTTCTTCAGAAATACATTTTGTTATTGCAGCTCTCTAAAAATGGTCTGACGATAATCTAATCCCCAGGGTACCTGTGTGCATCAGCTCTACTTTTCTTATCTGAAAATGGCATGTGTAATAGAGACTCGAAGTTATTGAAACTGGTCTATAAAGCCTTTCTGAGCTTTGATTCTGGCTTTTAGTGCTTTTGTTTTTCTTATTAGAAATTTCATCCCTGAAAGACTATCCCTATATTAGCAACTCTTAACTCCTAGTATGACAAGGAGATTCAGTAAAGAATTATATAAGCATCAAGAATTCTTTAACATCACACATTTATTGATTTTTTTTGTTTTTACCTGTAACATTTTGTACTTTACAGAGTCAACACTATCAATATTATTGTTAAAATATTAATTAAGCATCTTAGTAAATATAGATGCATCAAAATCTGAAAAACATGTATTCACTTGTCTTAAGTGACTGAGCTCTAAATATTAGATTCTAATCTGAGCCAATCATGTAGCAGATCTGTCAGTCATGTTCACTAAGTACATATCAATATATCAGTATAGCAATAAGTAGGCTGGAATCATAAGACAACATCCCTGTCTGGAGGGAATTACAGTCCAGTCAGTTTCACACTCAAGTTGATAACATGCCCATATAGTTTTTATATTTTTATTTATTATTTATTTGCAAGCAGAGAGATGGGGAGAGAAAGAGAGAAAGAATATTGTCATTCCAGGGACTCTGGTCAGGGATACTGGCCAGACACATGTACCTCTTTGTCCATCTGGCTTTATGTGGGTACTGGGGAATTGAACCCAGGTTGTCAGATTTTGTAAGAAAGCTCCTTTAACCACTGAGTCATCTCTTCAGACCCCATATAGTTTTTACATAAAATAAAGTAAGCCTTCATTATGTGGTTCCACCCAGTATTTAATGCATATTTCTATCATGCCTATTTTATATTTTTTTATTTTATTTATTTGATAAAGAGAAAGAGAGTGGTAGAGAAAGAATTGGCATATCATGGCCTCCAGCCACTGCAAACAAACTCCAGATCCATGTACCACCTTGTACATCTGCTTACGTGGGTTATAGGGAATTGAACCTTGGTCCTTAGGCTTTGCAGGCAAACACCTTAACTGCTAAGCCATCTCTCCAGCCCATGATGGCTATTTTTAAGACTAACAATAAACCGTAAGATCATCATAATCATTCCCAAATTTCTTTGCAAAATAACTAATAAATATAATTTTTAAATCTCCATACAAGTCATTTCGGCTGAAGAGGGATGCAAAAATCTAATTTTGTAATATAAGTGTGAAAGAAAATGCTCTTGAAACACATACATGCACGCCTAAATTATTGAAAAATTGCAGCAAAAATACTGCTAACTCAAATATTCATCATTATTTATTGTGTTGTATATTCATCACTACTTATTGTTGTATGATTAATCAATAACTAATCCAGTTGCTCACAAAAGAGCTGAACCAATGGTAGTTGATCACCAAGAAATAAAATCAATACACACAATTGAACTCCTTAACTATCCCAGCACTCGGGAGGCAGAGGTAGGAGGATCACCATGAGTTCGAGGCCATCCTGAGACTATATAGTGAATTCCAGGTCAACCTGGGCTGCAATGGGACCCTGCCTCGAAAAACAAAAACAAAACAAAATAAAGAAATGAAGAAGATGGTTTGGTATGGTAGAAAAAGCAATATGCCACTAAGCTTGCTTTTTACCTTGGACAAGAAAATTTTATTCTCAACTGTAAAATTGTGAAGAAGCAATTATAACCTATAGTGCATGACACTCATATTTGGTCTCTACTGTGACCCTGGTATTGATTATTTTTCCTGTCACTAGGTGATACATGCAGGCCTTGAGCGTCTACGGCTGAGTTCCACTTCCAGCCCAGGTTCATGTGCATTTTTAACACCAAACAGCATCGCTGCTCTCTCAGTGGTCTCTCTTTCACTTTGCAGCTTTAAATTTCCAGAGCTAAAGTGAATCACAAAGAAACTTAGTTCATTATTTTAGTAATGATAAAATTATACATATCAAGTTGTTGAGAACTCTTAAACATGCATTAAATGCCTTATACTTATATTTGGTTCTGAAGATCAAAATTATATTGGAGGCATTTCTTGCTGGTTTCAACCTTCATTTTTTTTTTTTTTCTAAATAACTCCCTGGAAAAGCAAACCTTCATATGGCAATCACCTTGAAGAAGAAACACATCACCTTTTAATCTTTCCCTTAGGCTGAATTCTCATAGTTCACTTCTCTGCCTATGCCAGATTTGGGAAATGTCAGTCTGTGGCAGCAGGTAAACATTAAGGGCTGACAATGACTTTCATATTTATCAGATACTGGAAAACTAGAGACAGTCTGCATGGTCCACCATGATGGTGATGTACAAGGAACTTGAACTACCTGCAGAATAAAGAAACTGGCAGTGTTCGGACTTAGAAAGATGAGCCTCATACAGCTATAACTACCATTTTCCACTTTCAGAAAAACTTGTTTGTAGAAGCAAGAATGCATTTTTGTGTTACATCTCTAGATAATAGAACAGGGACCAATGTATGACTTGAAGGATGTGTCAGTTGAATATTAGGAAGAACTTTGTCAACCCCAACCCACATCCAAATGAGGTGGCTAGTGGGTGGACTACTCTTGGGGGACCCAAACTGAGGCATGGAGCACAGGTGCAGGGAGTTGTACATTGCACTCCTGGATCAAAAACAGAATCCGCAATAGATCATTTCCATTTTGAATCTTCTGTATTTCTAAAGTTAAAAAAAAAAAGGCAAAATTAGAATTCTCATCTCAATTAGCCATATTCACCCCTAAAATTTGATCACTGCAATTTAGTTTGGGCTATTTCAACAACTTGAGTTTTTTTTTTCCCCTTCTTTTTCTGTTTTCATTTAACAGAGACTCACTCTTTAGTCCAGACTGACCTCAAACTCATGGTGATCCTTCTGCCTCAGCCTGAGTATTGAGATTACAGGATGTACAACACTACCCGTGTCCCTTCTTTATTTTAAAAAATTTCCTTCTTTATTTGCATGTGTATATGTTTGCATGGGTATGTCATGGCCTCTTGCCACTACAAATGAAAGCCTCTCCAGCTTTACGTGTATGGCTGGAGGATAGAACCTGGGCCAGCAGGCTTAAGCCCCTTTAACCACTTAACCAGCTCTGCAGTATCTTTTTCTTTCTTTCTTTCTTTCTTTCTTTCTTTCTTTCTTTCTTTCTTTCTCTCTTTTTTAAGTACTTATCCTTTTTCTTCAGGTTTTGTTTCATGTCATCTTGTATATCTACACCTTCGTGTGTGCTACAGACCAAGCTGATCAGCACCACAGGTGCAGAGTCGGGCTTTGTTTATGACTGACACTTGTCCTCCTTGGGCCACCATTGTAATTAGTGATCCCTTTGTCTATCCGGTTTTCATATGCTTTAGATCATCCTAACAACAGCCATGTGTTTCTTGAGAACTGCAGAAGGGGTTGCTTCAAAAACATGTTCTATGTAAAGTGAGTAAGACCTTCAAGGCTCTTACACAACAGAAGGAAAGTTGTACATTTTCCCCCATACATCACCAAATGCACTGTAGAGTCTCTGCTGACATTTTGTAAGTGATTTTTTAATGGCAACAGTGAAAGTATGTTTAAGCAGCCTTCATTTTCTTTTCTAGGGGGAGCCCATGATGATAGAAATAAATCTCGCCCAGTTGTGATCACATGTGTTCGTCCTGGAGGGCCAGCCGACAGGTAAACTTCATTTCTCTGTGTCACAACCCAAAATAAATTAACTGGAGCTGGGGACTTTGGCAGAACAATTGATTAATAAATGTCATAGTGAAAGCTACAAATAAAGAAGGCATGTAAAAATGTGAAACCCAGAAGAATTTGGACTGTGGAATCAGAAAAAAAAAGGGGGGGGGCTCAATTCCCTCCACAGTAGAACTAGACAATACCCCTTGCCTTTCAGGTTTGTTCATTTTCAGCAGGAGCAAGATCTGTGGTATCTTTGAGTGGCCTAGCACACAGGAAGCAACTAGCTCTTTTGAGACAGGTACCTTACATGTACCTTTTCAACTGCTGTGCTCCATGTGAGGAAGATGGGCATAGGGGTTGTGATTCTTGCTCTCATTAACATCTCCATCAGGTAGGACCACCTTGTGGTGTTGACCATGCACTTAAGAGTAGAAGTGACCTTTAATCAGATGGAAGGAAGTCTGTCCATCTCTAGAGTTTTCACGTCCTTGAGAATTTGAATCTGTGAAAAAAAAAAGTGCCCTCAGCTATCCTACCTTCATAAGCCTTGTCAAGTCTCAGCTAAACGCACAATGCAGTTGTCTCTAACGATGCTTACATCTGTGTTACTTTCCTATAGCAAAAATCAGCTCCATGATGATGAAGGAACACAATTCCTACTGTAGCTATTATTGAAAGCTAGGAGGAAAATGGCTTCTGCCCATCTATTCAAACCAGATTTTTAAACTTTTTCAAAGAGTTAGAAATTACTGCAGTAAATACTATTTACTAAACATGTGCTGTGGTCCAGAAACCATGCTCTCTTCTTGGCTAACATTGTCTTCTTTTAGCCTTCAAACATGATGTAAATAAGGGATGTTTACTCTCTCACAGGTGACAAAAATGCAGGCAAAAAAAAAAAAAAAAGTAGGAGGAACTAGGATACACATTCTACTATGTTTTCCTCCAGAGCTCATACTATTAGCTCCGGTCTAAAGAGGATGATGTTGTATATGAGATACTGAATGAGGAAGTGCTAACTTTGAGCTGTACTAATGACAACACAAAGTCAAACCTTGAGAGAATTTTTTTTTGCCTTTCTCATGTTTCTCTTAGCAATAAAAACGTTTTTATTAACCTTTAGGGTTAAGATCAATAGGAAGGTCAGAGCAATATAAGAGTTGTGATCAATGTATTATCAAATTAAATTAGATCTTTAAAAAATTTGAACATTGAATATAAAATTTAGAATGATATGTTCAGAAGTATTGTAGTGGAAGGTGTTTATTCTAAAAATCATTTGTATTCTCCCCAAGTCCTCAATGTCTAGGCCTGTCATTTGATCTTCTCATCTCTGTGCCCTTCCCAGAGGCAGGGACATTGCAATCTGGAGACCACTTTGACAACAGTCTCTATGGTGTCTCTAATGTCCTGAGTCATCATCTCCCAGTGCCCTAAGACTCTGTGGTCACAGCAGGGAGAATATTATTTGCCTGCTTCTTCCAAGGAACAGGAGACTGAAGCAGTTTAATGATTGCCAAATGGCCTTATAAATCAGGAGGGAAATTTATGGACTAGCAAAGTTCTCACCAGCATTCCCTATTCTGCTTGGTTCACTGGTAATAAATGGATTGAAATTAGAAGGCTTTTCTGCTCACCTGACTTTGGGGAAATAGGTGAATGCTATTTCCTGGGCTCCAATAAATCAATTTCAGACTTTCAAGCAAAAACCTGCAAAATAGAAAATGTGCCTTTCTTACATTTGTTCTCCAAGAGTTAACTGTGGGTAAGTAGGTGATTTGCTAATGTGTAGTTATTTTCTCATTACTGATTTTTTTTTTATATTACAGCAATTTTCTGTTCAGGGTTACCTCATTACAATTTTACTGTCATTCTGGATGCCTAAAAAGAATGCAGATGGGACAGATGGTGGGACATGTGTAAAAGCATGGCTTTGGCTGTAATGATTAATGCTGAACCCAGTTATACAAAGTTGATAACGACTGCACCATTATTCTCTTTCTAGAGAGGGCACCATCAAACCTGGTGACAGGTTGCTCAGTGTGGATGGAATTCGGCTCCTTGGAACCACACATGCTGAAGCCATGAGTATTCTTAAACAATGTGGACAAGAAGCAACGCTGCTAATAGAATATGATGTCTCAGTAATGGGTATGTTGGAGTCCTTAGGGTGTGGCCTCAAGCTCTAGGTCATGTCCCTGTCAATTCCTGATAAACCTTGGATTCAGTGTGTGTTTTTCTTTCCTCCTATAGCAATAGGCTTTCATCAGTGTGGTATCATTTTGCCCTTTTGAGTTCAGGAAGAGATGTAGAGTTCTTAGGTCTACAGGCTTCATAATGAAGTGTTATTTTGTCAGTATCACACTTGACAATCAGCTCTTCTGTACAGATGAGCCTTGGACAGCAAACTATTTTTCAGTTCCAGAATCATAAAACTGCAGTTCTGTCTCTCCAGCTTTATTGCTTAAGATTTTCCATGTTTCATAGCAAGATGACTTTAACAGCCACAAGTCATGAGAGTCTGACATGAAAGAAAGAGAAATAAAACTGATTCCTTCAAGAACCTTAATGATGTTATGTGGAGTAAATGCTAGTCACTACAGGCATCACCATGTGTATAGTGCACTCTCCACAGCTATGGCAGGAGAGACAAGAATGCATGCCGAATATCTCTAACTGAATGAAACAGAGAACTAATATTATCCCAACATTTTGCTTAATATGATTATCTACAGCTACATGCATTGTCCTGAAAACAACATAACTTAATTCTTCTTTTTGGCTGAATAAAACTCCATTGTGGATACATACCATATTTTCTTTATCTAGCCATCTGTTGAAACATAGGCTGATTCTTTGAATTGACTATTGTGAATAGTGCTGCAATAAATATGATTGTGCTAGAATCTCTGTGGCAATCATAAAAGGCCACACTCAGAAAGACAGGTGCCACATGTGTCCTCTTATCTCTGAATCCTAGCTTTTACTTTATAATCAGTAATATATATGGCATAGCATGAAGGGAAAAACAATACTCTCTATAAAATGAAGAGATCTACTAGGAGGAAAGAGGAGAAAGTATAGGGGCTAAATTTAATCAGAGTGCATGATGTCCTTGAATAAAAATGTCTCTATGAAACCTATCAGTATGTACAATGAGTATATGCCAATATTCGTTTAAATTTCAAGTAGATGATGTTAGATAGAATAAAATAAAAATAATGGGTACTTATTTTAGAACATAATTAGAAGCTAAATATTATAATCTCACAGAAAGTTTCCCTTGCTTCATATCTGCACCAGCATTTGATATTCTCTATTTTATTCAAACCATTCTGGTGACTGTAGTGCTATCTCATTGTAAGTGTGTTATACATTTCCTATGTGAATATTATTATAGACCCCCATTTATATTTGGTAGTGGGACATGCTTATTGCTTTGATTTTTGCTTTTAATATTTGTTTTATTTGTATACTATCATAAGTACACAAATTATTTCTTAGGAAAGGAATGTATATATTCAACATTGATATCAATGTCTCAACACTAGAATCAAATATATATCTTAACTAAATCAGAGATTTTAAGTGTTAGCTGTATAAATGACCTATTTAGGAAAGCTATCAAAATATTAATTGCATTAACTGAAATGGAATTCATGCGAGTTCAGCATTTTAAAGAAATAACAAAGTCTGCAGACAGAATAACTCTGATGAAAATTTAAGAGTTCAATTTTGGATATGCTTAGTTAGGTATCTATATATCATCCAAGTCGATCTATGAGTGGATATATGGGTCTTTTGACCCCAAATTCAGCATATGTGTTGTAGCAGACAGCTTCAGGTTTGCTGAGATGAACTTCCAGACCAGGCACAGTTATGGAGGAAGGGATATTATTTATTGAAGCTTACAGATCCAGGGGAAGTTCCATAATGGCAAGAGAAGTGGCCTGCTCTCCACAGGGCCAAGCAGAGAGAGAGAAACCAACCAGCCACCACAGCACACAGAGCAAAACTACAGCCAAAAGGTCACACAGCACACTTCAGGAACTCCTGCTAGACACATTTGCATATCTTTACAATGGAATCTCAAACCCAAACCTTAAGATCAGCCCCCAGTGACATTGCCTCTAGCAAGGTGATTGCAAATGCAAACTTTAACTAGTAAAACACTGAATATATTGGGGTACATATATTCAAACTACCACATGTGTCATATAAGATACAAAAATTATGTCCCTTCCTCCAGAAAACAGAAACATACAGATGGACCATAAATCCATGAAGCTTGACAAGACATATAGGGAAAGTGAGCTTGGACAGAGTTGAAGGAGTCCCAGGGATGAAGGTCTCAAGCCATCCAATAGTTAAATATCAGGAAAGTGAAGAACTTGTAAAAGAGGCAGAGACGATGACAACAGTGAGCCAAAGCATAGTGTGGAATCATAGAGGCCAAGTTTCTCCTGAATAAAATGATTTTACTGCCACACTTACAAGTTGCTGTGATGAACAAAACATGTTATGTGTGAGGTACTTGAACCGTCAGTGAACTCAGTGAATGTAATGGCTGAGAGACCTACTGGTAGGAAGGTAGCATAATGTACTCATTATGAACTCAAAGGAGCAAAATTAAAACTAATGATGTAAATAGAATATATAGTATCTTTTGAAGTCATGTAAACTTGGTTTTGAATCTTGGCTCTCTGAGGACCTCATGAAAATTAACCTCCTAGGCTTCAACTTTTTGATGTCTAAAGTAGGGATTAGAGTATGTCTTCAAAGGACTGCTGAATGGACTACCTGAGAGAATATATGTAAAGTTCTCAGCAAAACTAAACTGTCGTGGTATAAGAGGAAATGAAAGTTGACTTCTTCCACGCTGTGTTTCTCTAACATGAATTCCAGGTCTCTCGTTACGATGGATTAAGCCTCAGCTTTGCTTTATTTGATGACAATGCTGAATCCTTGCTAGAAAGAATATTTGGGAAATGATATGGTCGGGATTGTTTTGTTTTTTTCTTAAAAGATCATCAGAATGCTGTTTTGGTCAACCTTTGCTGGCAGTATTTCCAAAATATGTTTCTAAGCGTATAGAGTCAAGTAGATACTTGAATCTTTGATGGATTAACAGGTATCTCAAGAATACTGTTCTGAACATCAATCCTTAGGTCAGTGTTAGAGAGACACAAGATGTAAAAGATTTGTGTCAAATATGTATTGACTTGTAATTTGCCCTGGGGTTTCTTTAAAGTTACATGAATTCTCTAATAGTTGTTGATCTCACAAAATTCCTCCCTAGAAAGAGTCATAGAGGATAGTCATGGGCAGCTAACATGGAATTCATGTTAGTGGGTTAAACAAAGTTCACTGTGGTGTGAGTTAAGCCCTTACTAAGAAATGTCTATAGTGATCTTAGTAGATTTTAACTGTAGCCAACAAATTATTGTGGTTTATAATAAAGATGGAAAGATTAGTAAAATATTCTCACAAATGTCCTAAGCATTCCCTGTGCTATAGACAATGTCTAGTATTACCATGCCAAATCTTGGAATGGACTACGGATCCAGGTCAAACCCACCTCTGTATTAGTCCTACTTCATTTGGATAACACAGTCCTCATTTTCTTATGTTCTGAATGAGAAAGGAGGGCCCTTTCTTGCCATCTCATGAAGATCTTTTGATCTACCTTAGATATCCATGTGTTCTTTTATTATGACCCTAGGTTCCAGAGACCCTATAGGACCACTGAACAAGTCATCTCTATATGCTTATTCCCTTAACACCTCTCATGGAGCCTTCAGATGTAGGTAGAAGACACTTAATGATAACTGAATTGAGCAATGTGTTCACTCATAGATTAGCTGTCCTTAAGACCAACCATCATGAAGTGAATGTTTGTAGAATATACCAAAACATCAATATTTATGCTTCAGGTTCAAAATGAAGTTATTTCATGATTTATGATTTCATCTTCTATTGCAGAGCAACATCACAAAACTTACAGTCACAACATTTCTGAATCCTCTGAGTCTTTTAAGCCTCTTTATTACTTTCTCTGCTTATCTTCAAACCTTTCCTTGTATTTACCTAGACTACACTAGCATGTAAAAGTAGATACTGAGAAAAAAATAACCTTTCTTTATAAATGCTCTGGAGTATTATATCGCTGTCCAGTTATATGAATAGTACTGACTTATAGTCATTTGGTTCTGAGAAAACGCAAACTAGTCAGAGATGGATTTGAATAAGTGTCTTTTTAAAAGTGATTAAATCTTGTGCAATTACAAAGTATAGATTTATTGACCATCACAGCTGGATGTTGGCTATGATTTGCATTACTCTTTTTCAAAATATCAAAATGAAGATATGACATTTGCACTCATGAACTCTCAGCTATTATCCCCAAGAGCAGATTAGCACATTGTATGTTTATGTCTTTGATTTTTTAAATGACCTCAGTAAATAGGAAGTGGTGTTTTCCAAGGCATGATGAATAATTCTAACATAGCACATGTGACACATGCCATCAGCATTTCTTAGTCTTCATCACACACAATATCACTTTAAAAAATATATAACTTTTAGGGCTGGAGAGATTTCTTAGTGGTTAAGGTGCCTGCCTGTGAAGCCTAAGAACACCCCCTCGATTCCCCAGGTCCCACGTTTAGCCAGATGCAAAAGTGACACAAGTGCATGATGTCGTACATGGGCACAAGGGGGCCCACATAGCTGGAGTTCGTTCACAGAGGCTGAGAGGCCGCTGGTGTGCCCGTTCTCTCTCTCTCTCTCTCTCTCTCTCCCTGTCTCAAATTTTTAAAAAAGTATATAATTTTTAAATTCCATCAACTTTTTATTGAAGATGTTATTTCTCTAAGATAATAGCAGTGTATTCTTACATATTCTTCTTTTATATAAAAGCCATTGTGTGAACAAGGACCTTAGTCTCCCTACTTTATTTCCTTTACATGCTCAAATTCAGAGTCATGTGTCTATAGAGGTAGGTAAATATGTAATTACTCTAAATTAGAAAAAGAGTATGCTTTTTTAAATTAACTCTTATATCACTAGTTTAGAATAGAATATACTTTTATTATTTTTGTATTGTTGCAAAGCACACAAGTATAAATGCACTGAAATCTGTGTACCTCTTGCTGATTTCCACTTGTGCATTCTCCATTCAGGTGAAGAGACAGAACACAATTATGTACACCAGAAGCTCCACTGTGTTTTTGCCCCACTCCCCCACAACTTCCTCAGATGTAACCTTTATTTTGACTTCCTGATCCAGAAGTTAATTTTGCTGATCTTGAGTTGCATATAGTAGATGAATCATATGGTATACTTCTTTGATATCTGGCTCCTGTTACCCAAAATGTTTGTGTGATGTGCATATTATTTCCTTTAGCAACAGTCTGTTGTCTTCCACTGTTGCCTATACCTCCATTGTATATCACAATTTGACAGCTTCCTTGCTGGTGGTGATCCAAATATTGCTGAGAGCCAGGCGTGGTGGCGCACACCTTTAATCCCAGCACTTGGGAGGCAGAGGTAGGGGGATCACCGTGAGTTTGAGGCCACCCTGAGACTACATAGCTAACCCTACGTCAAAAAACCAAAATATATAAATATATATATATTGCTGAGTTCTAGATTTCTTTAAATAATGTTACTATGAACATTGTAGTTTATGTCTTCTAAGGGACAAATGCATGCATTTTCTCAGGCCATACTTAGGAATGGAATCCTAGGCTATTACGGTAACACATCCGGAAATAAGTCAACTTTTAATGACAAAGGTTTTGGTTGGCTCACATTATGGAGATTCCAGTCCAGGATTATTCCTTTGGGTCCTGTGATGAGACAATACACCATAGCAGGGAATGTGTGGTACTGAAAAACTACTCAGTTCATGGTGCAGCCATTAAAACTAGAAGAAAAGGCTAGCATTCCACAATTCCTACGAGGGCACATTCTTAATGATCAGAAAACCTCCCACTGGACTCCATCTTCCAAAATTTCTACCAGTTTTTAAAAAGATATTTTGTTTACTTGACTGAGGGATAGACTGGCTGATAGGGAATGAGCATCCCATGGCCTCTAGCCCCTGCAAACAAACTCTAGACACATGCACTGCATTGTGCATCTAGCTTTATATGGGTACTAGGGAATCGAACTTGAGCCCTTAGGATTTGCAGACCAGTGCCTTAACTGATGAGCCATCTCTCCAGCCCTCCACCACTTCCTAATAACACTAGTCCACAGGTAGTTGAGCTTTAGAACTTTCTATCTGATAAATTCTGAAAAATAACACTTTTCTGGCTAAAATTGGATGCTTCTTCTATACTGCACATGATGAGCCACAGTTTTCACTCCTGTAGGAGAGACATTGCACAGCTTGACCATCCAACATGAATTCTATGGTCTTCACAATACACATAAATGTTGGAGTTATTTACAATGTTCAGAAATCAAGATGTTTCCTTTAAAATAAGTATAAATATCTGGTTGCTCTTAACAATTTGTTTTATTGAGCCAGCATTCCTCTGGGCAGCCATTGGCTTGAGTTTCATCTCAGTTTGTCTGTTTGGAGGGAAGATGTTCTCTTCAGTTTTGTAAAGTCATTTCCTGATAGCAAGTCCCATCATACCTGTCCCCTCAGGCCCTTGGGCTGGGGGTTCCTTTTGTTTCAGCTAGCCTGGCTCACAGACAGTCTTAACTTGGGTAGAACATGGAGCAACCTGTTCTGAGTTGTAGCCATTCTTCTCTTTGTAACCTCACATTTCCAAAAACAAGAATTTGAGAGTTTTGGGGAATGTAAAGATTTTTAGCAGAGATAAGGATGAGGTGCTCACCTTAGCTCCTTAGAACAAGCGTGGCCATTCTCCTATCTCTTCCCTTTGAGTGAGCCACCGTTGCCTCCCCATTCTTTTTCCCTGCCAGGCACCATTGATATCTCATGCCTGTCACACTTGGATCATTGCCTTGGGCTTGGATGCAGATGTGTTAGATGGAGTCTCAACTAAAAATTCGTTGTTAGCTCCCATGTCTGTGATGTTGGTTAATCTGAGGTTATGGTAAGAATTATCCATAAACATTTCAAAATATCTGAATAATACCAATATAAGAATGTAAAATTTCATAGCATATCATTCAGGGGTTCCTTCAGAAGCAAAGATGCACAAATAATGGTATTAAAGTCAAAGTAATGCTGATTGATAATTCAGTATCTTGAGTCTGAGGAGATAGCTTAGTCTGTAAAGCCTCCCCAGCATGAGGACCTGAGTTTGATTCCTGGTACCCCTATAAAAGAGAGTTAATCATTCCTGATTAATAACTCAAGCCCAGCAGTGCCAGTGACAGTTACAAATTTCTCAGAGATTACTTCCAAGCATTCCTGTAGTCGCCACAAGGCCAACATGCTGCTGTGAAGCCATTATCAGCAAGCATTTTGATCTTGGCATTCTGAGACATTTAATAAATTAATCAAAACTTAGTTAAAATTCTCTCATTTTCAGATTGTCTATGATGCTTCTAAATTAAATATGTCCTTTTAGAGGCAGATTAGCCCTTTAATTTTAACAAGAGTTTAAAAAGATGAAAAGCTGCCAAATAACTGTCGGGAGCCTCCTCTCTTTGAATGATGAGTTTCTTTGAGGTCATGTACACGTTTTACTCAGACTGGGAGTCTAGGACAGCTTTTCCTTTTGAGCAGATATACTCTGCTATTATTCCTAAGGTTTGGGCAAGGTGGGCTTGCTTGCTTTGTTTTTGTTTTTGTTTTTTTTGTTTTTTGTGTTTTTTTTTTTTTTTTTTTTTGAGGTAGGGTCTCACTCTAGCCCAGGCTGATCTGGAATTCACTATGTAGTCTCAGGGTGGCCTCAAACTCATGGTGATCCTCCTACCTCTGCCTCCCGAGTGCTGGGATTAAAGGCGTGCACCACCACACCCGGCTCAGGGTGAGCTTTTGTAGACCACCATCCAAGTGCCAATCAAGATTACCTTCCTTCATGGTGATGTGCTAATTTTGCATAAAATGAGTTTCATGCCATCTTTCACTGGGAAAAAAAGTATTGTCTTCTGTCCTGTTTGTTTGCCACTGTAATAATGATAAGCTGGGCTGGAGAGATGGCTTAGCGGTTAAGACGTTTGTCTGTGAAGCTTAAGGACCCCAGTTCGATTCTCCAGGTCCCACGTAAGCCAGATGCACAAGGGGGCGCATGCGTCTGGAGTTCGTTTGCAGTGGCTGGAGGCCCTGGCACACCCATTCTATCTCTCTTTCTCTCTCTCTCTTTCCCTCTCTCTGTCCCTAATAAATAAATAAAAATAAAATCTTTAAAAAGAAAAAATAATAATGATAAGCTAACTTCCAAAGAAACAGACTATGAGTCCTGTCAGGCAAAAGTTTTTCTTTTTCTTTCCAAATATTTTAGCTATCTTTGTTCAACAATATTTACTTTAGTGCCTAGCATATAGTAAAATGATTAGGATTAATTGTGGTGTACTAATGAATGTTCAGATATCCAGTTGACATTAAATCTTGCAACCAGGGAAATAGTAGGAATATGAGACTTTGGTTTAAACACTGTAAATGGCCACCAGATACCTCTGACTTTGTTCAGTACATCACCCACTACAGTCTGCTACCTACTCCTAGATCTTACCCTTGACTAGGCTTTGTGACCAACAGAAGCACATACTCAAAACTGTCATGGGAACAAGTAGGTAACTTCTCACTTGTGAAGTCTTTCAATGGCAGATTGACATCATACTTTTTTGAATTTTTTTATGAGAGAGAGAGAAACAGAAAGAGAAGAGAGTGAGAGAATTGGCATGCCTCCAGCCACTCAATCAAACTCCAGACATGTGTGCCACTTTGTGTGCATATGCAACCTTGTGTGCATGCATCATCTTGTGTGTCTGGCTTACATGGGATCTGCAGAGTCAAACATGGGTTCTTGGGCTTCACAAGCAAGCACCTTAATTGCTAAGCCAACCCTTCAGCCCAACATCATACTTTTAACGTAAATGTCATGGAGAACACACCAACACCCATCGTTCTCTTTCTGTAGCACCCAATTCTCACCACCTGAAGGTGTTGAGAAACGGTAAAGTAGGAAATGAAAAAGCCATCAGGCTTTTGCCCAATCTCTATGGAAAGACTATGGCTCAAAGAAATCTTCCACATGAAAAAGCTGGGGCATTTGTGGTGTCATCTATAATGGAACATTAAATGATTGGCTGCTACACAGATCACTTCTCCTTTAGAATTGTTTTGTTTTGATACAAATAAAATGCATCTCTTTTTGAATACCCTGTTTGGCTATGGTCATACAACTCTGAATGTGTCCAGTCTTGTATGAATATCTTGTTTGGTATAAAGTCCAGAGTTTATAATCTGATACTGTGGGGACCTGTTTAGGCTGTTGGATATCTTGCTTTTTCTGAAATGATCCTTAACTTTAACATTATGATGAACTTCTGAAAAGACAGTTTTGTGCTGAGTGATACATTCACTTGGTGGACTTGGCATTATCAGTTTTAGATTATAAAACCCAATCTATAGCAGTGTAGATGATTTAAAATTGCTGATAGGGGAATACTGAAATCACTCACAACCCTTAAAGCTAAGTAAGTGGGACACATGAAAGTGTAACTAATTGTATGCAAGAAGTTATCTCCCCTCTTCCGTTATCTCTGTTCTGACCCTCCCATGGGTACCATCTCACTGCATATACAGAGAAATAAACACTGAAAGTTTCAGGGATAAAAATAAGTAACTTCCTTTTTTGTTGTTGTTGTTGTTTAATAGCCTTTTCTCTAGTTTTCTATGGCCAAGTAAAGAAAATAAGTGGGGGGTTTTTTATTAACTAGGAAACTAAGCATCATAGATTCCAGCAGTATGTCCTTGTATTAACCCAAG
The DNA here is from genome assembly GCA_036365145.1 of Orientallactaga sibirica. Taxonomy (NCBI): domain Eukaryota; kingdom Metazoa; phylum Chordata; class Mammalia; order Rodentia; family Dipodidae; genus Orientallactaga; species Orientallactaga sibirica. Next base: position 36,142,204 of record JAEOAD010000012.1, on the reverse strand, counting down.
GAGAAGGAGAAGGGAACTAGCATGATTTATGTATTTAATTTCTGCCAAGCACTGAGCAAGGCACTTGGCATGTTTTATCTATTTTGATTGTCATAATAACCTGTAGCACACACAATATTATCCTTATTTTTAGAGATGAAGAAACTATGTCTTAAAGAGGTCAAGGTAAATAGCCAAGGTTAGCACATCATGTGGAGGTAAACTTAGAATTAAACTTGAATGGACTTCACAAATCTGAAATTATAACTATAACATATTAAAAGAAATTATAGCAGATATAAAAATAATAAATGGATTAAGTATAGATGAAAGTTGTGAAGCTAGCAAAACAAGTCATGTAATACATCCTTACATTTTCTAAATGTAAATTTCAACTTAAATTATAACATTCATTTCTTTACAAAATAACAATCTTACAAGGATTATTTAAAAATAAAAGTATAATCTTAACATTTAAAATATAAGTTTTGGCCCAAGTGTATTTTGAACATCAATCACCCCCTCGGCCTCCACACACACACACACACACACACACACACACACACATGCCCAGAACATCAAGTATTTGAGGAAGCTGTCAAGAAGAGGGAAGAAAGGGGGACAATAAGTTAATTATCCACTGGCACTTAGTCATTCCATCATTTTCATTGATTTATATGATGGTAAAGCTACTGAGACTAAGAGAGTGAGGAATGACTTTCCTGGAGCCCTCCCTCCTCATTTTTCTTGACTCTCATAATGTCTCAGTTGTACCCGGTGACATCTTCACAGATCCTTTGTATCCCAGATCCCTGTAACAAGAGGAAAAGAGGAGAGGACTAAGTAGTCCAAGAGGAGGGGCCTGTGTTTGCTTCTTCAGATGATAAAGACACCTTTTTTATTTTTATTTATTTACTTAGTAGAGATAGAGAAAGGGAGAGAGAGAGAATGAGCGCAGAAGGGCCTCCAGCCACTGCAAACGCCAGATGCACATGCCACCTTGTGCATCTGGCTAATGTGGGTCCTGGGGAATCGAGCCTGAAACAGGGTCCTTAGGCTTCACAGGCAAGCGCTTAACCACAAAGCCATCTCTCCAGCCTCCAATAAAGGTATCTTGAGAGTTCCTTCAATGTCATCATGCAATCATCACTCCACAGTGAAGATGTACAAGTGAAACATTCTGTTAGCTCTTGCCCTTTGCCAAAGGTTCTTGCCCTTCTTATTTCTATGGACATGTGCAGAGTGTACATAAATGTTGTATCAGTCCATTTGTTACTATTGGGAAATACCTGAGGCATGCTACTTTATTTTAAAAGGTGGGAGTTAACTTATCTCACAGTTTTAAAGGGAAGAAGTCTAAGATCAGTCATCCCTATCAATGTGGCCTGTTCAGGAGTACACATAGAAGCTGATAATCTATAGCAGGAGTACACGTAGAAGCAAGTGGTCACACCACCAGACAGGAAGCCAGAAGGTAATAAAAGGACCAGGCTTGATTTGTTTTTCTATTTATTTACTTACTTGTTTTTATTTGTTTATTCATTCATTTGTGGTGCTGAGGGCTTCCCACATACTAAGCAGGCCCCCTACCTATGAGCCATATTCCCAGCCTCTCCTGCTCACTCTTGGGAGAACTCACTTCAGATGAGCAGCATTCCATTTCCAGGCTGGCCTTTTCAATGGCCTGAAGATCTCTCAGTAGGCTCTACTTCTTAAAGTCTTCAAGGTTCCATCACTTTCCACAATACTCCAGTGAGTCCCAAGCTTTCACCACATGAAACTCTAGGGAAACACCACATTCAAACCAGGTTCTGAAGTTTCCCAAAGAGATAGTTAGTGCCTCTTTTGGCTATATATGCCAGTTCAGGAAAGCTTGAAACTTGGGTGTTTTGAAATATTTCAGGAACTGCCTCAATTTTAGAGTGTGGTAGTACATCTAATATTTTGGAGGAGCATAAAGTGGTATTTACTGCTTTCAAACACCCATCCTATCTCACTGCTTAGATGCTTAGAGAAGACGTATGTCACTAAACAGGTGAAAACATGATGTTCTTAACATGTTTTTAAGACATCTACACCCCCCCCCCAGAAGGTGGTGATCTGCAAAGTTTACTAACATCACATTAATCAAGGATTAGCATTACTAATAGGATGCCTTTGGGACCTTCCTTTTAAAACTTTGGACATCTCCAGTAATGGACAGCTTTTTACCAACCAACATCATAGATTAAGGTTGTCATTTCCAGCCCCCTGCTCATTGGAATCACTTGTAAAGCATTTTAAATGCCTAGGTTCATCACAGAGGAACTTTTATGAGCAAAATAATTAAATGATGCATATGAAAGCATTTTGTAAGTTGTAATTGGTCATAAAATATAAGGAATATTATATCACATTTAAAAAAATATTTACTCATGACTCTAGCCTATCTTTTTTTTTTTTTTTTTTTTTGGTTCTGACATCTAACTTATTTACTGTTCTTGCCATCTATAGTTCAAATTTTTATATTTGTAAAATTGATTTGCTTTATAATTAATAAATGAATATTTACTGAGGCCCCACTAAATTTGAATTCAAGACTCTAAAGTGTGTACTTATTATTTCTATTTAGTTGTTAAACTGGCCTAAGCTAAGAAGACCTTCATAGTGCTTTTGCTCTGTGCAAACATCTTTTTGTTTCCGCAGTGTCAAAGAACTGTTTATTTTATTACACAATGGTCAAGTTGATTTGTGTTTTTTTTTAGGCAAGCCCAACAGACTGGCCTTTTTTTAGGAGAGAGAAAGAGAGGGAGAGACTTGGCATGCCAGGGCCTCCAGCCACTGTAATATAACTCCAGATGTATGCCCCCCCTTGTGCACATGTGCAACTTTGCACACTTGCATCACTGTGGTTTATGTGGGACCTGAAGAGTCAAGCATGAGTCCTTAGCCTTCACAGACAAGCACCTTAACTGCTCAGCCATCTCTCCAGCCCAGGTTTATTTAAAAATATAGTTTACTTATGTGTTTGCAAACAGGGAAAGAAGGAGAGAAGAAGGGAGAGAGAGAATATATCAGAGCATTTGCCACTGCAAATGAACTCCAGAAACATGTGCCACTTTGTGCATCTGGCTTTACTTAAGTACTGGGCAATTGAACCTAGGCCTTCAGACTTTGCAAGCAAGTGATTTAACCACTGAGCCATCTCTCCAGCCCAAGTTGTTTTTAATCTAGCTCTAGATTTAGACTTGTACATTTGTCTAGTGTTTTTTAAATTTCATATCTCCCTTATATAAACATCCAGAGAGATTCATTAGAAATGAGGATATGGTAAATATTTAAAAGAATAGTTATTGGCAACTTCCAAGTAAACTGGTGTTTGGGATAGATGAATGGTCGCTATTTGGGTGTTTAATTTCATATCTGGTTCCTAGAGAACTGGCAGGCATAGTTTTCTCAGTGCAAGTGTACAACCAAGTGTCTAAGAGCATGGTGAAGAGTGTTTGCACCATACTGTGGATCCACAAATTCTCCTGGCCGACCTGACCTTCCTTCTCAGTATTGAGGATTGAACATCCTAGTAGTAAGAACTCATTTCAGCCTAGCTGACACTGTTATGTAAGCAGACAATTCTATTTCCTGTGTGCATCACTTACCCAACACAAGAAAACCTGACAGCACTTATTTTTAGACTGAGAAGGAATCAGGGTTTCCAGAGAATGACCATATGAAGATGGACCAGTAGCCATATGTAATATGTCAGATCTTCTTAACAGTCAGAGCAAAGGATCTGTCACTTTGGAGGTGCATATTTCCTCTTTCCCATTGTGATTAGTCACTGAAATGACAGAATGGCTTGACGACTTAAACTTTTTAAGACAAATGAAGATATAAACTTTGAATTTCCTGAAAGGTTTCTTCAGGCAGAATTACATCTTTTGAAAGTCCTTACACTAATGGTGACAATAGAAACGAAGCTTCTGGAGCTCCTGTTAGAAGGGGCCCGCGGAATGTAAAAGTGTGCCCCAGCTCAGAAGCCCCTTTAAGAAATGTTGTGACCTAACTTTTCTTATCCTTCATTTTAAGTGCTAAAATAGTCTTTATTATTCACCTTATGAAGGCTCTAGAAACTTATGTTAGGAGATCTTCACTTAGTTTTCTATCAACCATGCTAAAATATATGTAAAAACGATGTCAGTCTGTCAAATTTAATTCTGAAACCTGTCATATAAACTCTAGTGCAATTATTTCCTGGATTACTATTCCTTGACAGAGGCTTCACCTCCCTCACTTACTTTCTGAGCCCTTGGCTTCCCCTAAAATAAATTCACAGGAGAACACCACTCTATAGAAGGTTGAGAAAAGTAGTGACTTCCTTTACAGCAACAAAACAAGAGAGCCTATTCTGTCAAGATCTATTAAAAGCCAAAGTAATTAAGACAGAATAATACTGGCACAAGAAGGACTGTCCAGAGGAGGATATAGCCTTTTCTTAAAATGATAATAGTAAGTTGTGTCCATGTGGAAGAAACATAAACATACCTTGACCCTACCTCACACAGTACAGAGAAATCATTTCCAGGTCGCTAAACAATCTAACTGTGAAATTAAATGACAAAACTTTAGGAAAAGCATCAGAAAATATCATCATGATTTTATAATAAGCAAAGACCTTTTAAACATAAAAAATATTATGTAACCATAAAATGAATAATTAAGTACTTATAGTTTCCTGCTTCTTTTATTCATTTATTTGTTTTCCATATTTTATTTTTGAAAATTTCATACATATATGTATATATGTATGTGTGTGTGTGTGTGTATACTGTATTTTGATCAGTGTCATCCCTTTTGCCTCCACTTCGTTCCTTCCCACTGCTGCTAGCTCCCTTCTTCTTCCTAATAATCCCTTTCCTACTTTCATGGCTTTTTGTATGACCCACTGAATTAAACCAGGGTGGCTTGTATGAGCACTGATGGGAAGTTATTTACTAGAGTATGGACAACTTACCAGTGGGTATACCACTGAAGAACATGCCTCTCCTTTTCCTAGCAGCCATTAACTATCAATAGCTACTCAGAGAGGGGTGGTGCCTCATGAGCCCTTCTACTACCCATAATGGAATATTGAATGGCCCAGTCATGTGTAGGAAATCATAGCTGTTGTGAGTTTCATGAGTATAATGGCACTGTCATGTCTAGAAGACAGCATTCCACAGCACTCCACTCCATTCTCCTGGCTCAAACATTCTTTCTGCCACCTCATCTACAGTGTCCTCTGAGCCTTGCAGGGGGTGATATAGATGTCCTGCTTAGGTGTGAGCATACTACACTTATCTCAGCACTTTCTTCAGCTATGATTATTGCATTAACTTCTGCCCACTGCAAAAGGAAACTTCTGTGAGTAAAGCCAAGATCAGCATTACCTATGAATAGGAACACATTTAGAAAGTAGTTATACAACCTGTCCATTTAGCAAAACAACAGTACTAGTGCAAACACTCACACACACACCACCACCACCACTGCAGCCACTGTCTTTTAACCAAGTTTACAGTACTAGGCATGAATTCTTTCCTGTGGAGTGGGCCTCAAATCCAATCAGAAAGGGGTTAGCCCCGTAACAGTCATGCCACTGTTGCGCCCATGGTTACATTTTGCCTGACAGGGTACACAGTTTTGTAAGACTGTTGATTACTTTTCTTCTCCAGCAGTTCATATGGATTGCATCTTCTAGCATGAGCCACCAGGGAGAAGCTTCCAGATCAATTCTAGCATGGTTTCTCTACACCTTTTCACCAGAGCATGTAGTTTCTTCAGCAACATGGACTTACTGTCTAGTTTTGGTGGGCAACCAAGAGCAATAGCAATATCCTGTGTTGTTTTAGGAGCCTCTGTGTCCTCCCTGACCAGCAACTCATAGGGAATGATCTTACCCATGGCACTAAGGTACATATGTTAAATTATATTATATATTGTCTCCTGGGAACTCCTTTATCCACCCATGCAGAGAACCTTCATTCAAGCCTTTTTTTAAAAAATTACATTTTTAGTTAGCTGACAAAGTTGTACGTTTCCCTATGGCTTTTTCAATCACCCTTATTTTTTATTAAACCTCCCCTACTTCCTCCTTTCTTCCAGCTCTCTGCTCCTAACTAGGTGTGGTGGCTCAGACTTTAATCCCAGCACCTAGGAGGCAGAGGTAGGAGGAATGCCATGAGTTTGAGACCACCCTGAGACTACATAGTGTATTCCAAGTCAGCTTGGGCCAAAGCAATGTTCTACCTCAAGAAAAAAAAAAACTCTCTACCCCTATCCATTCTTAAACTCCCACCTCCATTTGTTCCTTCCTGTACCTTCATATTTCTTCCCCCACCTCCTATGGCCCCTCTGTGATTTCCAGGCCTCTACAGATACTCACTTCAACTTAAACATACATTTTAAAACTTGAAGATAGGACCTACATAAAGAGAGCATGAAGCATTTGTCTTTCTGAATCTGGGTTACCTGATGCAATATAATATTTTCCATTCCACCAATATTTCTATAAATTTCATTGTTTCATCTTTTACAGCCCAATAAAATTCCTTTGTATATATGTACTACACTTTTGTTATCCATTAATAAATTATTGGCCATCTAGACTGATTCCACACTCTTACTGTTGTGAGTAGAACAGCACTGAATGTGGATATTCAGGTATCTCCATCGTGGGGTATAGAGTCCTTCGGGTACATGTCCAGGAGCAGTATAGTTGGGTCGTATGGTAGCTCTATTTTTATCTTTTTGAAAAAAGATCCATATTGAGTTCTATAATGGGTGTACCTGGTTAGAGTTCCACCAGTAGCGAAGTTAGGCTCCCCCTTCACTATATCCTTACCAGCACTTGTCATTTTGTTATTGTTGTTCTTGATGATGATGAGGAAGATGATGATAGACATTCTGACTGAGGTGAGAGGGAATCAGAGTAGTTTTGATTTATATTTCCCTGATGCCCAAGGAGGTTGAACACTTTATAAAGTATTTATTAGCCATTTGAGTCTCTGCTTTTGAGAACTCGCTGTTTCAGTTCTATAACCCATTTTCTGATTAGGTTGTTTGTTTTCGTGATGTTTAGTGTTTTGAGTTCTTTGCATATTCTCAGTATTAGTCCTGTGCTAGATATAGGACTGGCAAAGAGTTTCTCCCATTCTTTTATCTGCCTCTTCATTCATTTGACAGTTTGTTGTTGTTGTTTGCTGTACATCAGCCTTTTAATTTCATGAAGTCCCATTTGTTAATTGGACTTATTGCCTGGCAAATGAAGTTCTATTCACAAAGTCCTTATGTATCCTACTTCTTTTTTTTTTTTTTTTGGTTTTGGAGGTAGGGTCTCACTCTAGCTCAGGCTCACCTGGAATTCACTATGTAGTCTCAGGGTGGCCTCGAACTCTCGGTGGTCCTCCTACCTCTGCCTCCCGAGTGCTGGGATTAAAGGCGTGCGCCACCATGCCCGGCTATATCCTACTTCTGATATTGTTCTCCCTAAATTTTCTTTAGTAGTTTCTGAATGTCAGGTCTTATATTGAGGCTCTTGATCCATTTGGAGTTGATTTTTGTTCAAAGTGAGAGATAATGATCTAGCTTCATTCTTTTGCATAAAGATATCCCCTTTTCCAGATCCATTTGTCTAAGATGTTGTCTTTTCTCCAGTGTTTATTTTCTGGCATCTTTGTAAAAATGCAGGTGCCTGTAGTCACGTGTACTGATATCTGAATATTCAATTCCATTGACCCATGTGTCTCTTTTAGTCAACAATATGCTGTTTTTGTTATTATGGCTCTGTAGTATAACCTGAAATCATGTATGCTGACACCTCAAACAGTGTTATTTTTAGTAAGGGTTGCTTTGGCTACCTGGGGCCTTTTGTACATCCATATGAATTTTAGAATTTTTTTTTCCTATTTCTCTGAAGAATGATGCCACTGATACTGAGCATGGTAAGAAAGAAATCAGAGAAACATTCTAATTCAAAATAGCCTCAAAAAAGGGTCTTGGATCCGGGTGTGGTGGCGCACACCTTTAATCCCAGCACTCAAAAGGCAGAGGTAGGAGGATCGCCATGAGTTCGAGGCCACCCTGAGAATACAGAGTGAACTCCAAGTCAATCTGAACTAGAGTGAGACCCTACCTCGAAAAACAAAAAAAAAAAAAAAAAAAAAAAAAAAAAAAAAAAAAGGATCTTGGAAGGCTAAAGAGATGGCTTAGCAATTAAGGAGCTTGCCTGCAAAGCCAAAGGACTCAAGTTTAATTCACCAGGGCCCATGTAAGCCAGATGCACAAGGAGGTACATGCATTTGGAGTTTATTTGCAGTAGCTGGAGGCCCTGATATGCCCATTGTTTCTCTCTCTCTCTTTCTCTTTCCCTCTCAATCTGTCTTCCTATCTATCTTTCTCTCTCCATCTATCTGCCTCTCTCTGTCACTCTCCATCTCAAGTAAATAAAATATAAAAAAGAAGGATCTCTGGGGCTGGAAAAGCCTTAGCAGTTAAGGTGCTTGCCTGCAAAGCCAAAAGACCCAGGGTCAGTTCCCTAATAGCCACATAAAGCCAGATGCACAAGATGGAGCATGCATATGGAGTTCATTTGTGGCAGCTAGGGTCCCTGGAATGCCCATTCTCTCTGTTTGTCTCTTTTCTCTCTCTCTCTCTCTCTCTCTGCCTGCAAATCAATGAATAAAATTTAAAAATATTAAAAATAGTACCTTGGGGTGAATTTATCCAAGGAAGTAAAATGAAAACTTTAAAATACTGAAGAAAGAAATTGAGGAAGGCACTGGTAGATCCAAAGACCTCCCATGTTCATGGATGTGAAGAATTAATATTGTGAAAATGATCATCCTCCCAAAAAAGCTCCTTGGATTCAATGCAATCCCTAATTAAGAACTTGGCTGGGGAATCATGGTGACACATTCCTATAATGCCAGCACTTGGGAGGTAGAGGCAGTAGGGTCAGGGTTTCAAGGTCATCCTTGACTACATAGTGAGTTCAAGGACAATCTGAACTACATGAGACCCTGTGTCAGAGCAATGTCAACAACAGAGGAGGAAAAATACATTTCTGTCCATCAAAAGACACCAGTGAAAGTCTAAAATGGCAAGCTACAGAAAAAATATGCATTTTCAAACTATACATTTGACAATGACAACAGTTGTGCTTTTTTAATTCTCCCAAAACAGAAAGTCCAACTATCTGAATTGTAAATCAACATTTAAAAAGCTTTTAACACTATACAAAAGAAAATATTCAAGTGGCCAATAGTAGATGGAAATTTAGTCTCTTTCTTTTGTTACCAAGTAAATGCACAGTAAGACTCAGTATAATATCATTGCACACTGAAATGAATGGCTGACCACAGAAAGAAAGAAGTAGAAAACAAGCTGGGCGTGGTGGCGCACGCCTTTAATCCCAGCACTCCGGAGGCAGAGGTAGGAGGATTGCCGAGAGTTCAAGGCCACCCTGAGACTACATAGTGAATTCCAGGTCAGCCTGGACCAGAGTGAGACCCTTCCTCGCAAAACCAAAAAAACCAAAAAGAAAAAAAAAAAAGAAGAAGTAGAAAACATGTGGAGTAACCGGAACTCTAGCATCCTGCATGAGAAGGTAAATGCTTTTGAGAAATCTTTTGATATTATTTATAGAAGATGAGCCTATGCATACCCTATGACCAAGAAGTTCCACTCATACTTATGGCTCCTATAGAAATGTATACCATGTTATAAATACCCTCTAGAGTATTCACAGCAGCAATATTTGTAATAGCAAAAAATGAAAAATGGCTATGTAATAGAATGGATAAATTGGGGCATATTTACCCTGATCAAATACTATACAACATGGAGAATGAATGATCAAAAACTAACCTCAATCCAGGCATGGTGGCACATGCGTTTAATCCCAGCAGTCCAGAGACGGAGGTAAGAGGATTGCTGTTCGAGGCTAGCCTGAGACTGCATAGTGAATTCCAGGTTAGCCTAGGCTAGAGTTAGACCCTATCTAAAAAAAAAAAAAAAATCTCAGAATACGTATGAATCTCACAAACATAATACTGTGCATAAGAAGCAAAACTAGTTTTTATTGTGTGTTTTTTTTTAAGTACAAAACTAAGCAAACTAACCTGTTGGAAGTCAGGCTAATGGTAACCCTTGGTATTAGGGAGTGATTTAATGTATGTGCTGAGGGCACTCTTTGATGCTGCTGTTGTTCTACATCTAGATCTAGATGAGATTACCCATATATTTTCAGTTTATGAAAATGTATCAAGCTGTAGCTTAGGACTTAATCATTTTGGTTACAGCTATATGCTTATAGTATTTGTATTAGTCAACTTCTCATTGCTTGACAAAATGCCTGAGAAACTCATCTTAAGGGAGAAAGTATTTGTTTCAGCTTACAGTTCCAGGTTTCAGTCCAGCGTGGTGGGAAAGGCACTGTAACAGGAGCTTGAAGCAGTTATATACACCACAGTGAAAAAGCAGAGAGGGACGAGTGCTGCTACTCAGCAAGCTGTCTGCTTTTTATATGACCCAGATCCCAGCCCAGGGAATGGTGCTGTCCCCAGTGAACGTGGGTCTTTCCACCTTAATCAGCTTTATCAAAATAAGCCCTCAGAGGCAAACACGGAGGCAAACCTTATCTGTGGAATTCCTCCCAGGTGATTTCAAATCCTGTCAAGATGACAATATAAACCATCACAGTACTTAAAAATACTATCAACAGCATATTTAAAAATCTCATCCATGTAAAATGATGAGTTATTTCAAAGCTAATAAAATTACCAAGCTAAGACTGCTACAAAGAATGAGCTCCATCTCCAATCACACTTTACCAAAACTCAAACTAGTGTAGGGTATGTGATGTGGTTTTAACTCTTCCTGCCACACAATAAATGGTTCTGTTATCTGCTTTCACTTTCCAGGAACACTGGGATTTAAGATGAGGCTCCTCTGAACATGGAAGCGCATTTTGATCTGAGTATTTCCTAAATACTGTATTCATAATGGACAAAAATAACTCACCAGTTAAATAAACATAAAATAGTTCATTGGACTTTCACTTATCTGAAAATGGCTGAAGTTATTAGAAGCATTATTTGCAATGGATATCATTAATAAAAATGCTTTTAACTAATGAGTAAAGCCCCCAAAAGGTACTACTTACCTGAAGAAATGTAAGACCAGCAAAGCTGATTGAACATGTGCAGAGTTTCTGCTCCCACTGGGAAGTTCTAATCAAGACTCATTGAAATGCAGGGCTCAGAAGTGGAAAACTGATTAACAAAATAAAAAAATCCAGAGTGTTTCCCAGGCAAACAGTCATCAGCGTATCTTGTGTAATTATGTAGCCCATAAATCAACACAGCATGCAAGGGCTTCACTCTTTGGTGTAAATATCTTAATGACCTAGATGTCTTTAACCATGAATAATTTATGTCTACATGATCCATTTTTTCCAACTGTGCTTCACTTCAACAGGATAAACTAATCATCTGTCTAGGGATGGGCTCTTGATTATTTCTTCCTGATTTTTCTTCTGTTTATTTTTCTTCTCTGACATACTCCATTTTGTCGCTTGCACTTTCTTAAATAAGAATGCCCCATTCATCTACCCCGTCTGCTTGTTTTTAATTTTCCCATGCATCTTATTAGACTTCTTGGCATGCAGCCAGAGCTTTTGCAATCCACTTTTCAGAAGGCTTTCTGAATGGAATTGGGTGGCAGCGAGGGAAACCGGCTTGGTAAAAGGTAGTATGAGTCTCTTGATGGTGTTGTGGAGAAACATCCATTACAAAAAGCAATTGCCAGTGAAAACTAATGATCAATTAAACATTAACACTTGTAGATCTCCTTCTATGGTGTAGAAACTAACTGCCACATGGGTGTTTTGAAAGCCAGACTTGCTAAAATAATCCCCATGTTTTCATGGGGCCCATTAAAGCAAACTGAACTGAGAAACATTCCGATCGGATTCTGTCTTGTCAATAAGCTCATCCTCACCATACCAGCTCTTCTTACTGAGCTGTCTGCCATTTCCTTGGCACTTACCATATTTATATGATAATAATATTTGCCTTTAATAGTCCCTATGGACAGGGAGTATCCATTACAGTTTGTGAGTTATTTGAAATGTGTGTGAGTATGTAGTATGCACATGCTTATGTATGTGAGTATGGTTGTGTGCATCCACTTAACACATGAAGAGGTCAGAGGTCAACTTTGGGTGTCTGTCCTCATCTTCTATCTTGAGGCAGGTAATCTGTCATTGTTCATGGCTGCATTTGCTAAGGTAGCTGGTCATAAGTTTCCAGGAGATTCTCTAGTTTCTGCTTCCTTCTTACCATAGACACCCTGGGATTTCATTCCATTCTCTAGCACCCAACTTTACCTGGCTTTGAAGCCAGGTGCTCACAGGTTCATGTTAAGTGCCTTATCGACTGAGCCACATCTCCATTCCCTTTTGAAACTTTTTACATGCTTATGTGATTTTCATAAACACCTAGAAACCATGTTCTAGGAGATAATTTAAGATAATTTCATATTTCTATAAGTACATCATATAGTAGTGGTTTCACTAGATAGGGGAAGCAAGAGGATGACAAACATGGACAAACTCAAGCCCTACTGCTGATTAGAAAAGCAAAAGATATCCAGAAATGATCTGCTCCATTACCTTCTTGGCATAGTATCACAAAGAATCAGAAGAAAGGGATAGTCAGTTTTCATCTTTGACTCCATAGTACCTGCTGATGTACCTGGCAGAGTTCGCACTTAATAAATCTGTTCATGTTTTTGCCTGAGTGACAATGTCATCTGCAGTCCTTGCTCATGTCTGTACACTTGGTGAACCTTTTTTTCCTTGTTTTTGCCTGTGTGTTTGGTGTGCATGCATGCATATGGGTGAACTTGTGTTTGCATTCACATGACGAGACCAGAGGATCTTCTTGGGTGTTATCCTCAGAACCACCATCCACCTTTTTTGAGATGGAGATTTTCATTAGCCTGGAATTCACCAATTAGGCAAGACCTGCTAGCCTACAATATCCAGGGACTTGGGATTACAAGCATGTGCCACTATGCCTGGCATTTTATGTGAACACAGGGGACAAATGGAACTTGGGTCCTCAGACTTGCAAGGCAAGAACTTCACCCACTGACGTATATCACAAGTCCCCATATGCCTTCCCGTCCAGCAGAGAACAGCCTCAGGAACCACCTCTGAGATGAGATGTGTTGAGTGCATTTACTCTCATATCAGTTAGCACCAACTTTATTATAAAAGCCCATGAGAAAGATATCTTTTAGAGTTCCTTGCTAGAAGAATCTTTATCTCCACCGTAGCAACCAGTGATAAATGCATAATCAGTCATGTTTTCGTGATTATGTTGGCTGCTAGGAATATCATAGTCTCCCTGCACCCCTGAAAGAAAGTTCACATAACATACAATTAACTACTTTAAAATATATACTTGGTGGCACTTAGCACATTCACAATAGTGTGTAACCATCTCCTCTGTTTAGTTCTCAAGCCTTTTTATCATCCAAAAAAAGGAAAACCTGTACCTAGGAAACAGGCTCTCCTCTCTCATGTAACCACTGGCATATCACTGATATACCCCCGTCTCTACAGATTTATTTATAATTCTGTCGTTTTTGCAGTTGAGTCAGATTGCCTCTATTAACCTTTGTGGACAGGGGGTCTATAGATTCTTCTTCTTAATTATTTCTCAGTATCACATATTTTGCTTAAGGCAAGTAGACTAGAGGCTTTTGTGGAAAGAATGATGGAGATACATACATTTTTTTTAACCTCTCCAAACCACTTCCTGACGGTCTGTACCATGACCCACACAGTCTACAGTACAAGTTCTCTGGCATCTTGCTTCCAACTGGGTTTGGCAGATAGGAGATCATGGTCAGGGATTAGGGAAGGAAGGGCAATGATATAAGGTATTTCCCTGGCTTCCTCCCTGGGTAAACATGGTTCATCTACATCCTGGACTACAGGTTCCCGCTCTTGTCCACACTGAGGCCTTCTGACTCCGTGCTCCACCAGCTGTTCTATTCTTTGCCCTTCTGGCTTGGCAGGATATGCTGCCCTGTTGTTTGTGTCTTCCCCCCTGCCCTCCAGCATACTGTACTGTTCCTTGTCATTCCTCATCACTTCCCACATCTTTCTAAATAATTCCTGTTTGCTTTCATACTTTCAGATGAGTTAGTTCAGTCTATTCTCCAAGTCAGTGCCTCTCCCAGGTCTCCAGAGCATTCACATCGCTTCATGTTTTTAAGGTACAGGACTTTTATGCCAATCCCTGAGTGGTTCCACTCCCTGTTAAGAGCTCATGACTCTGCATGTTAGGTGTTATCCAGTAGGTATTAAGTATCTATTAGCTATTAACTATTTCTAGATGCTTTTGTATCTGCTTATAAAGGAGGAATGAGTTCAAGATTCATCAGGAAGAAAATGGAGCCATCTTACCTCCAGAAGATTGTGTACTAACTCCCCCTCTTGGATAAATTCAAATAGTTCCCAGTCTGATATTGTGGAATGTGGCATGGAGTTCTTTGTGCAGGCTTAAAATCTAATATGAAAAAAAAATTCCTTTCTTATCACAAATGTCATTATTACGTGTGTATGCACTCTGTTACAAAATTAACTATCAAAAAATTTTAAGCCTGGGATTAACATAATCCTAAATGAAATTTGTTTCACCTTTGGTATTAGCATAGTTCCTTTAGGAAGATAATAAGTATTCACTATTCAACTGGTTCCACTGACAAATGTGTACATTATGTTCTGCAGACACTGTGGAAAGTCATAATCAAAAACAGATCTTATATAGTGTTTCCTGTTGCATGGAGGGAGCTTAAGTTTTGTGGGTTTTTTTTTCCAGCTAGGGTTTTACTGTAGCTCAGGCTGACCTGGAATTCACTCTGTAGTCTCAGGGTGGCCTCAAACTCATGGTGGTCCTCCTACCTCTGCTTCCTGAGTGCTGAAATTAAAGGTGTGCGCCACCATGCCTGGCCAAGCTTAAATTTTAAATCAAGGGTAAATAAATTAACAGCTACCTAAAGAAAAAAATTGTACAAACACACATATTAAAAGTGTTGTGGGGGATGGAGAGATGGCTTAGGGGGTAAGGCACTTGCCTACGAAGCCTAAGGACCCAGATTCAATTCCCTGGTACCCACATAAGGCATTTGCACCAGGTGGCACATGCATCTGGAGTGTGTTTGCATTGGCTGGAGGCCCTGGAGTGCCCATTATCTCTAAATATTAATTAATTAATTAATTAATTTTTAAAAGTGTTGTGACAGAAAAGCATGGGACTGTATTAAAGTATATAACAGGCAGGTTGACCAGCTCGCAGGTCAAGGTATAAGTCACTTGAGGTGTGGCATTCAAGCAATATATATATGAATGAAGCTTGGGCACCATCACTCAAATTTTAAAGAATATTACTGTAGTCATCCAAAATTTTTTAATTCTAAAGTCTTTCTTCCACCTGTCTTAATAAAATCAGTTGTCTAGAATGACTGTATGTGTACCATTTCATCTCTTCTGTTCATCAGTAGGAGTTTTGCATTTTAATTCTAGCTACCATGTATTTTTTATATTATTTATTTAAGAGAGAAAGAGGGAATTATCACTGTGCTAGGGCCCTCTGCCACTGCAAACAACCTAACTCCAGACCCATGTTTCTTTGGCTGACCAATGGTCTTTTACTTACCTGGCATCAGTGTTTCTCTGTAAATTTGTTGCTTTTGTTAATGGCTCCTCATTTTTCAAGTAAGATGAAGTCTGTGAACATGATGGCTTGGGCCACATGCCCCTTTCAATTGCTTTGACCACAGAATTCTGAAACTTTCTGCTTTAAAAGAAGAGTACTAATTACACACTTTCCTCCCCCAAGCAGAAATATTACATTTGTTGTTTCTGCAAAGGATGAACAGCACTGCATGAAGGGAGACTCCTGTCCTAGTGCTCAGTCACCTAGGCATGCCGGAGCAGCTATGGCTGTGCTTTTTAACGGTGGCACAGAATCTACCATCTTCTTCCTCAACTTGTGTGTATGTGGGTGTACATACACATGTATGCATGTGTGTATTGAGGCCAGAAGACAACCTAGCGTGTCATTCCTCAGATACCATCCACTTTTTCCTTTTTTGAGATATGGATTCTCACTGGCCTTGAACTCTCCAACTAGGCCAGAATGGCTGGCCAGCAAGCCCTAGGAATCCACCTGTCCTTCTGTCTCTGTCTCCCAAAACTGGGATTTCAACCACATGCTACCACACCTGGCTTATTTAAGATGGGTACTTGGATTGAGCTCAGATCCTCAGGCTTACAAGGCAGAACACTGTATCAACTGAGCTATTGTCATAACACTTCCTCACTTTTTGATAACCTCATTCCTATCATTTTTTCTATAAGAAAAAAAACTAATATTTACTCTTCACTATAATTAAAACATTAGAACCACACATATGAGTTTCAATACATATATATGCATATATGTATGTATGTGTATGTATGTATGTTAGGAGAAAGGAGTATTTACTTTAGAGCTTATAAAGAAACAACGTTCTAATATCCTGACAGCCTCTTTTAGTCATGGTCTAGGTTGAATATCACTTATCAGAAATGCTTGGGAACAGACCAGAAAGGTCTTGGATATGAGCTTTTTTTCTCATTTTAGAATATTTGCATATATGTACTGAGATTATGGAGGACTGAGGCCTAGGTATTAACATGAAATTTACTCATCAATCATACATACCTTATACACATCCATGAAGGCAATTTAATATGATATTTTTAATAAATATGTGCATGAAATGAAGTTTCATGTTGTGATATTTTCCACTTGTGGCATTAATTAAAAAGAAAATTAAAAGATCAAATAGGGGCTAGAGAGATGGCTTAGTGGTTAAGGCACTTGTCTGCAAAGCCTAAGGACCCATGTTCAACTCTCCAGATCCCACATAAGCTAGACACACAGAGGTGAAATAAACACAAGGTTGCACATGCCCATTAGGTGGTACAAGAGTCTGGAGTTCAATTTCAGTGGCTGAGGCCCTGTTGTACCAATTCTCACTCTGTTTCACTGCCTCTAAATTAAAAAACAAAAAAATAAAAAATTATTTTAAAAAAAGATCAAGGGCTGGAGAGATGGCTTAGCAGTTAAGGCACCCACCTGCCTGTTAAGCCTAAGAACGCCCATTCGATTCTCCAGGTCCCATATTTAGCCAGATGCAAAGTGACACAAGGGCACAATGCCACACTTGCCCACAAGGGGGCACACTCATCTGAAGTTTGGTCACGGCAGCTGAGAGGCTGCAGGCGCACCCATTCTCTGTCTCTCTCTGTCTCTGTCTCTCTCTCTCTCTCTCTCTCTCTCTCTCTCTTTCTCTCTGTCTCATTCATTCTCTAACTCTCTAAAAAAATCAAGTAATTAGTAACATAGAAACCATATTGCCTTCATTTATTAAGCAAACCAAATTTATCATGAGACATGGCAAGACCATGAACAAGAGCCTAAGTGACTATCATCCCACAGACTTACTTAATCACACCCAATGAAACTATAGGAAGTAGCTTAGGAAGTAAATAGTTGGCCATTCTTTTTTTAAATTTGTTTATTTTTATTTATTTGAGAGAGACAGAGAGAGAAAGAGGCAGAGAAAGAGAGACAGAGAGAGAATGGGCGCATCAGGGCCTCCAGCCACTGCAAACGAACTCCAAATGCATGCACCACCTTGTGCATCTGGCTTATCTGGGTACTGGGAAACTGAGCCTCAAACCCGGATCCTTGGGCTTCACAGGCAAGCACTTAACCACTAAGCCATCTCTCCAACCCTAGTCAGCCATTCTTAAATTCTAGGAAGATAATGTGATTAAAGGCCTCCTAGGTCATAGCTTACATGGTGTTTGATCATAACAGGGGAAGACATTATAGGGAGAATATGCTAGAAAGAGGATTGTGCCCTACAGAGGTGGTGCTAAAAGCATTGACTGTGTATGCCACACTCACTGCAGATCTTTGATGGAACTGAGGAGTGGGATGTCAACTACCCTCACTCATATTGAAAGGACAGATAAAACAGAGGCTGCAGGGACTGAGCAGGATTTTTAAAGAGATGGCAGGAGTGAGTTCCTACAGAAGCAGATGAAGTGCAAGTCCTTCTTACCCATATATAGTGAAGGGACCATTCATTGTACACCTACTAGTGAAAGGACCAGGAGAGAAGCCCTGGACAGAGGCAATAATCAATGCAAGAGGAGAGAAAAAACAACTTTGTCAATGGCCCTGAATTTACATCAGGAGACCAAGAAAATGAACCCTGCAGGGTGAGCAAACCCAGAACAGCCATGATAGACTGGGACTCCAGGACAAACTAACCAGACGCTCTGGGTAAATAACCACACTATCTCAGAACCAAAAGAACCTCTTGTAGACTAAGACTGCGAACTCCTCTCACCTTATATTAACCAAGCTTTTTCCTGGAATGGGCAGAAAGAGAGACAGGCCTGATGTTCTCTGCACCTTTTTTTTCTCTTTTCAGTATTATTTCAATATTGCCAACCATTTAGGAAACAAGTGTATACTAGTGTCCTTAAAACTGGAATATGTGGGGCTGGAGAGATGGCTTAGTGGTTAAATGCTTGCCTGTGAAGCCTAAGGACCCTGGTTCAAGGCTTGATTCTCCAGAACCCACATAAGCCAGATGCACAAGGGAACACATGCATCTGGACTTTGCAGTGGCTAGAGGCCCTGGCACATCCATTCTCTCTCTCTACCTGCCTGTTTCTCTCTCTCTCTCTCAAATAAATGAATAAATAAAATATTTTTAAAAACTGGAATTAGTGTGCTGTTAGCATGGATGTTCTCATGTTTGCCCTTTAAAGAAATACCTTGGGGGCCTGGAGAAATGGCTTAGC
Source organism: Orientallactaga sibirica (assembly GCA_036365145.1). Taxonomy (NCBI): domain Eukaryota; kingdom Metazoa; phylum Chordata; class Mammalia; order Rodentia; family Dipodidae; genus Orientallactaga; species Orientallactaga sibirica. The sequence goes on along the minus strand of JAEOAD010000012.1, from coordinate 36,123,267 downwards.
AGTTAAGCGCTTGCCTGTGAGGCCTAAGGACCCCGGTTTGAGGCTAGATTCCCCAGGACCCACATAAGCCAGATGCACAAAGTGGTGCATGCATCTGGCGTTCATTTGCAGTGGCTGGAGACCCTGGCATGCCCATTCTCTATCTATCTGCCTCTTTCTCTCTGTCTGTCACTCTCAAATAAATAAAAAAATAGACAAAAAAATTAAAAATACATGTATATATATATTTATTTTTAAAAAAGAAATGAAACACCTTGGGCTGGAGGGATGGCTTAGAGGTTAAGGCACTTGCCTAAGAAGCCTAAGGACCCAGGTTCGATTCCCCAAGAGTCACATAAGCCAGATGCACAAGGTGGTACATGTGTCTGGACTTGATTTGCAGTGGCTAGAGGCCCTGGCACACCCATTCTATCTGCCTCTTTCTCGTTCTCTCTCTAAATAAATAAATAAGATATTTTAAAAATTAAATTAAATTTTAAAAAAAAGAAATACCTTGTTTCACTCCAAACTGGACATAGCTGTCACACACAGACACTCTGACTTCACAAATCAGTGCCTGTTAACTGTGCTTCAGCAATGGAAACACAAATTTCCCACTTCACAAACTTCAGTAGTTCCTTGTTGATAGAGTCATGGTTGTAAAAAGTTAAAATTGGGACCTGAGGAGACAAACAGCCCATTGCACTTCACCAGGGCCCTAGTTGAAAACATAGAGGAATTGGGATGATAAGCAAGAGTGCTGCTCTCTTGGTGAACCTTATATCAGCACAAGGGTGAAGGAGATAGACACTGAGGACACTCAATTCCTACCAAACCAGAGATCCAGAGATGCAGAGGCTCTTAAGAGCCCATTACTAAAGTAGACCTAAAATGAACCCAATATGGCTCAGGGAAATTTGTGGAAGAGGGGCGGAAAGATTTTTAGAGCCACAGTTGGGACATCACTCACAGAGACATTGCCTCTTCCCCATAACTGATGGCTACCACCATAATGCATGACCTACAATCCTCATGTGGATAACCGGCATCCCCAACTAGGAAGATCCCTTTGTGGGGGGGGGCAAGAATGAGAGTAAGGATGGTACCAACATGTGCTGTTCACATACTGAGTTTGTCCATAACTAATTTTTTTTAAAAAATCAAATTAGATTGAAGTTGCAAGCACCACAACAGAAGAAAACAGGGAAAAGAAATTATAGGCCAGTAATGCAATATTGAAAATGCAATGAGATGCCCATAAATGTTTGAGATCATAATATATTGATAACAATAATCCATATTCACAGAAAATTCCTTTATATATGCATTGATTTGATTTTAATGAACAGTGTGGGAAAGTATCATTTTATAGGTAAGCAGTCAGGCTCAGAAAATTTAGTAACTTGTGCAAGGTACCATGACCCAGATATTACAAAAGTAAAAATTAAATACAGGGACTAGGAAGATGGATCAATGGTTAAAGACATTTGTTTGCTGGGTTCTATGCCCCAGTACCCACATAAAGCCATATGCACAGAGTGGCTCAAGCATCTGGAGTTTGCAGTGGCAAGAGCCCCTAAAATGCTCATTCTCTCTTCTCTCTCCCTCTGTCCCCACTCTCTCCTTCCTTCCCTCCAAATATAAATAAAAAGATTTAAATACACATGTTTTAACTTCCTGTCCGTTGCACTTTCCTATGTGGCACCTGCCTCAGGCTTTAAGTAACATCAAGTGTTTTCTAATTTGTTATTCATCCAACAGCTATTAATTGCATATCTACCGTACGCTAATCATTATACTACCACTGAGAATGCTGTGACCAAAGCAAGCTAGTCTCTGCCTTCACAGTAAGCCAAGGACAAAGGCTTGTAATCAAACTGGCCCGCATGGAACAATGAGGCAACAGAGCAGGTTAAAGACGAACCTGTGAAAAGCATCATACCAAACCGTGGGTTAGAAGGGCTTTCTGCAGGTTTTGATTTTTGTACTGATTTCCCAAGGGTGAGGAGGAGTTGAAGGAATGAAGAGTGCTTGAAGCCAAAAAGTCACTCCTGAGAGGGAGACCGCCCTAAGTCAGGTCCAGAATAGGGAATAATCCAATGTGCTTACAAATTGTACCCAGTTTAGTCCTACTGTTTGACAAATTAGGGACCCCTTCCTCCTTCCTTCCTTCCTTTCTTTCTTCCTTCCTTCCTTCCCTCCCTCCCTTCTTTGCTTTTTTTCCTTTCCTCTGTCCTTTCTCAGTCTACCCCATCTATCCATGTATGCTTATGTGCATACATGCATAGAGTAAATGCTAGATATTTATTGAATTAATTGACTTAAAGAGAGACCTAATATCCACCAGGCATTGTGGCAAGCAGTGTAGAGAGCAGAGTGTTCCCTGAAATGTTATCCCAACTGACATGAAATCTGAAGCCTAACTGCAGAGTTACACATGTACACAAACTCAGACATTCAAGCTGGATGGAATTGGTGCCTGAAGAGGTACCACCATCCATCAGAGCTATAAGCACATTACATAGAAAAATCTGAATTTCAGGATGGCATTGAACTAAACGTTCTTTATCTTGTTTGCTTATTTGTTTCACCTTGGTTTGTTTGCTGAAAATTGTTTTTCTGTGTGTGTGTGTGTGTTTTGTTGTTGTTTGGTTTGGTTTTTTTTACAGATTCTGTGGCAACAGCATCCGGGCCACTACTAGTTGAAGTTGCCAAAACTCCTGGTGCCAGCCTTGGGGTCGCCCTAACTACCTCAATGTGCTGTAACAAACAGGTCATTGTCATAGACAAAATCAAATCTGCAAGTATTGCAGACAGGTGAGTGTCAAGAAAGTGTCAAAATTACATGTGTGTTTTTTTAGTTATGCATATACTCAGATGTACACACATACATAATATTTATACTTGCACTCATACACACACAGTTTAAAAAAAAAACAGCTCTGTGGCCAGTTTACACAAATTTCATGTAGGAAAACAATGATGTGTAACTTAAAATTGTAACTACCATGTCAACCACCATATGATGTAATGTCACCTCATGCAGATGTTTGGTATGTCCTTTAACAATAAGAAAAGCAACCAAGCATGTTTTCTTACTGTGTCCTATGGTTAAAAAAAAAAAAGTTGCTTATTTTTGATGTAGTGTAACTGAACCAATCTTTATTAAGCCCTATGCAAAGAAATTATGTCTTTTCTTGCATTGTTTATTAAATTCTACCATAAAATATTTCTTTTTAAGCCATATACAATAATTTTATCATTTTGTTTATTTATTTATTTATTTATTTATTTATTTATTAGATACAGAGGGAGAGAGAAAGAGAGAGAGAATGGGCACACCAGGGCCTCTAGCCACTGCAAATGAACTCCAGATGCATGTGCCACGATGAGCATCTGGCTAATGTGGGACCTAGAGAATCGAACCTGGGTCCTTAAGCTTGGTATGCAAATGCCCTAACCATTAAGCCATCTCTCAAGCCCCATATACAATATTTTTAAATAATGTAATCTTAAAAGACTGATCTGATAGTGTCATAATATGGTGAATCTTAAGGGTTTCACAATCTTCAAGGACCTCTTAAAACACTGCTCATTTGAGTATAATAAAAATGAAATTTATTTTTCTGGATTAATATATTATACTTGAAAAAATAAAAAATGGAAAAATACTGCTTTCCTACCTAATAACTTATTTTACAGCTCCTAGAAAAATCTATTTCCCATAGCTGAAGCCCTCCATGTAAATCACTATAGAATCATATTTTCAAATGCAAAGAATACCTTGAGATGTTTTGGTTTTAGAAGTAATGTTTTAGACCTGAACAGCCAGCCTTCTTCACCTGCCCTAAAGTGCCTGGCTGTCCTCCAGCTGGGACTCATTGTCTTAGTCCCCAGCTCCACTCTGTGCTCCCCTCCAGGCAGTCTTTCACAGAGGCAGCCATTGATACTGGGGTGCTGTCCAGCTCAGTGGAGCAGGATGTTTTCACTGTCTCCCCTTCCACAGGGGTAAGCCAGTTAAGGAGCTGTCCTTTGACTTCATCCAGTACACAGTCTCTTGAGGTCAGCAAGACCGTAGAAGCAACCCCACCCCCAGATCTCCCCTGCCTAATTTCAGTTCCTCCTGAGCTCCTGAACTAGTTAAGTGTTTAACTTGAATAACAAATGAACTACAGCCATAAAGAACTGGTGATCTGGAAGCTTCTATGAAAGGATTCTGAAGGAGTAGTGATTGATAATCATCTTTATTCACATAAAAGAAAGCCCCTACTATAACTATGTGAGTTACAGCTTGAGACTTTGAATGCTCATCGTCTCATTTTTATGGAAAGGAAAGCCTAGAAGAAGGAAAAGAAAACAAAACAGAAAAGTCAAGGGAGGAAATTTTTCTGTTCTTCACTTCCCTCCTATTCACTTACCCTTAACATTCAGCATCACTACTCCAAAAGAATGGATATATTTTTTTAAGAGAGAGACAGAAAAGAGAGAGATGGAGAGTAAGACAGATAGAGATAGGTGCGCCAGCAGTCTCTCAGCTGCTCCGAACGAAATCCAGATGTGTGCGCCCCCTTGTGGTCAAGTGCGGCAATGTGCCTTTGCGTCACTTTGCATCTGGCTAAATGTGGGACCTGGAGATTGGAACCGCTGGAGATTGGAACCAGCATACTTAGGCTTAGGAGGCAGGTGCCTTAACCACTAAGCCATCTCTCCAGCCCAAGAATGGATATTTTTAAGGACAAGAGAGAAAAAATATCCATATATTTTCCTACATTTTCTATACATTTTACATTCCTGCTCATACCCAAGATGCCTAAAATATGACAGGTGGTGTTTCCTATGACACCTTTTTCTTCTTCTTCTTCTTTTTTTTTTTTTTTTATTTTTTGGAGAGAGACACAGAGAGAGACAGAGAGAGTCAGAGGGAGAGGAAGACAGATAGAGAATGGGTGCGCCAGCAGCAGCCTCTGAGCTGCTTTGAATGAAATCCAGATGTGTGCGCCCCCTTTGGGGCAAGTGTGGCATTGCGCCCTTGCATTACTTTTGCATCTGGCTAAACGTGGGACCTGAAGATTGGAAATGGGGTTCTTAGGCTTAGCAGGCAGGTGCCTTAACCACGATGCCATCTCTCCAGCCCATTCTTCTTCTTCTTTTAAGTACGTGAAGATTATGTGAAACTCTAACTGTGAGGGATGTGAAAGTCACATTCTAAAGGGAAAGGCACCTGCTTATACCTTTCCTCCTTCCCATAGATGTGGTGCGCTGCATGTTGGGGACCACATCCTCTCCATTGATGGCACCAGCATGGAGTACTGTACGCTAGCAGAAGCCACCCAGTTCTTAGCAAACACCACCGACCAGGTCAAGCTGGAGATTCTCCCACATCATCAGACCCGCCTGGCCCTGAAGGGACCTGACCATGGTGAGAAGATCCTTCTAACCAATGTCCTTATCTTGCTCATGCCATTTTCTCCATCCAGTGAGTTAGAGAACAGAACAAATCTTCCTTTCAAGGTATCTTTTCAAAGAACAATTTGTCTTTGTTTACACTTTGTCTGCTTCAAAGTCTCTTTGTTCAAGCCAAGTATAATTCCTAGAAACACCAAAATGGATGAAAGGAACATTGTTTGAAATAGAATTTTCATGCTAGTACTGTTTGATTAAGAAAAATCTTTGCTATAAGTTGAACATAATGAAAAATGAAATAATAGGACATCCTGATAGTCACATTGAATTTACGGTCTATATGAAGGACATGAACACAAGCAGCAAAACTTATTTTTTTAAAAAAGTAAAATTTGCCAGGCATGGTGGCGCACGCCTTTAATCCCAGCACTCAGGAGGCAGAGGTAGGAGGATCGCCATGAGTTCGAGGCTACCCTGAGGATACATAGTTAATTCCAGGTCAGCCTGGACCAGAGTGAGACCCTACCTCGAAAAACAAAAAAAAAAAAAAAAAAAAAAAAAAAAATTCATAGTAGTAGGATATCTTTCCAATATTTGTCAGTGAGACACACTTGTCTGAAGGGCTGACTTTCTATATATTTTATACACTGGTAGGAATGGTCCCCCCCGCCACCTTAGGATGAAAAACAACTTTTCTGGCCAAATCTCTTGATTTGAGGATAATCATAGTAATTGATTCCATTTGTATAATAAACAGTGTCAGCTGAGATAATCTGCATTTTCACTGTCTTCAGGTTCATAGATATGATTGCTAAGTCTTTAAATACCATCCATATGGGTATCTTAAATAAAACCTGGTGCAAAAAGGGGCAGGTTTTTTACCCTATATCCAACGAGGCCAACGTCTCCAGTAGGATCTTTGTTCCAACTCCTCCCAGCAGATTCTTACACCAAATGCTCTCTGTTGGAGGCAGAAGGCTCATTAGTGTTGGAAGGTATATGCTGAAATGGGAAAATACACTTTCCTATGCTCTGAGATAGAAAAGTTTTTGAAATGTTGCTTATGTGACATTCATTTGCATTATGCATTTCTCACGTTCAAAAAGACCGTGCATTTTTCTGCAGACAAAAATAAAAAATAAGAAAATCATTTTAATACTGAATGAGTCAGCTGGATGTAACCTTTTTAATTAAATGGAGCTCAGACAGCCCTGGAGCTAATAAAAATCTCTAGTACAACATTACCCTTATCAGATTTTAATTTTGCACATTGGAGGGGGAGGGGAAATGATGCAGTAGAGGCAAAGGAAATCACATGAGTGACATGAATAGGGGCTCCAGTGAGCTGTCAGATGGTACAGCTTGTGGGAATACACAAAGGTCCTACAGGGAAGCTCAGTGGACCTTCCTTGGCTGGCTGAAGGAAGAGATGTCTAAAACTGTGTTAGTTTCTTATCAGTTTATCTGAAATCACCATTGGCCTTGCTGCATAGAAGGTTGAAAACTTCACATTCTGCTCTCTCAGTGTGATGCTGTGTCTAAATCCTGGTACTGGTGAATCAGAAATGGATAACAGACCCTTTCAGAATGTTCCTGTCATTAGCAACCTCATTATTTTACTTTTATTTGCCCTGTATGCATATCATAAGTAGTTCAAATAGTTTCCAACTCATGAAATATTAAATATTTTACCTGTCAAGATAATTTGGATAGATGAATCTACATGCTAACATGAGTGGAGCAAGGACACATTGTTCTGCTTCCCCGTGGATGTAGGAGGTGACAGACTAAGTAGCTATGGTTGCTCCTTCTGACCCCATCGTCTGCTTTTGCTCTAAATTATTTATTCTCTTTCTTATTAGGCATATGAGTATCTCCCTTAAATTTTACATTAAAATCAGGCTTTCTGAAAGAAAATAAACACTGGCTCTTAAAGCATAATCAAATCTTACTTAGAAAAAAAAACTATATAAAAAAACTTATTGTGTTTGCAGTTCTCACACTCCCATTTTGTATTAGTGGAATTTTATACTTTCATATATCCTCAAGATCTCTAACACCAGAACATTGTGTACCTCATCTCATGAGTGTATGGAGCTACATTTTCCAAAGCATTCACTGTAGTGTTTTCAGGGCAATGTGGAAAAGGATATGTCACTTTAGCATAAGAGATTAGCTGTGCCTTGGCCTGGTAAATCATGGCATTAAGAAAACTGACAAAAAAAAATCACTCTCAGGGTTGGAAGTGTTGCTTAGTGGAAGAATGTTTGCCTAGCATGCAGAAGACCTTGGGTTGTATCCCTAATATCACAAGAAAAAGAAATAAAGAGTTTTCAATGAGAATAAAGATTGCTCTCACTGAGAATCTGTGGGAGACTGAAGGAAACTGGAACTTAGGGAAAGTAAATGTGATCAGAGTTACTAAGTTTGATGAATTTGGTGTCAGGAGACTATTCCATGTTTTGAGCTCCAGAGGCAACCACTGGAGCAGCTCTCTCAGACATCCTATGCAGGGCATGAGGGTAGAGGGTATAAGTAGGAAAACAGTGGATGGTAGCTCACCTGTGTCCCAAACTTCTAAAAACTGCAGCAGTAAGGCCAACATGGAGTGCTGTTGGAAGCTCTGTAGCTGAACAAGGGCCTGAGAAACATCCATGACTGGGGCTCCAGAGCCCACTTCCAGAGCTCTAATTCTGGCTTCACCACTTAGGTCCTTAAGAAAGTTATGTAACCTTGCCATGCACCATGTTATTCATCATTGAAGACTGATGGTTATATCTACCACAGAAGAATACTGACCATTAATCTGAGGTAACCCAGGAAAAAGAGTACTTGCACATTTCTTGAGAGTAAGAATGTATGGAAGTAGGGTGCCATTATTGTACATTTAAATAAAAGAATACTTGTGCATATTCTTTGCAAATTGAAAAACCATTCCAAAAATGTAAGCTCTTACTACTTTTGAAGATTTTTAGGGGGCAGGGTCTCACAGTGATTCTCCTACCTCAAATTGGGATTACAGATGTGAGTCACCAGCCCAGCACATCTGACTTTTAAACTCCTGAAATCATATCAAGTACATCACTATAGAACACAAGAGATTTGAAATATACACTCAAAACAGGCAATCACTTTTCTCAGTCCTGCATTAGTTCTTGAAGACCTTTTGCGCTTATTATCCTTGTCATGCAATTTTGTGTATCACTTTATACCATTTTGCCTCATAATTAATTTGTATGTATAAAGATTGAGTCTCTAATAGTAGTTCAGAGATGAGATAAACTTTATGACCTGCCTACAACCGGCACAAGAATAGACACGGAGAAGGTGGCCAATAATATCTTCCTTATTGAGTCATGAATAGTTTTCAAAGAAACAGGTAAGGAACTGGGCTAAAAGGAGGGTATAGAATTTTGAAGTCCATTCACTGCACCTTGGCTTCATAAGTCAAAGGCCCTGAGTGAGGTAGGAAGATGGCCTGCTTGTTCTCAGAACAGCTTTAAGACCAGGATGACTGAAATGTATGAGCAATGACAGGAGTGACATATGTGAGATAAATAGGGATTAACAGGACCAGACATTTGCATTTAAAAGATCGCCCTCACTGTGTTGTGGGAAGCAGGGATGCAGGATCTGAGTGAGCACACCAAGACTCACTTCACTGTGAAGCGCATGGAGGCTGGGAGTAGGAGAGTGGAAAGAGACCCTGCCCCAAGCAGAACCAGCAGCAGAAGGAAAGGGCCAAACAGTTTCGGACTATAAAGCTACAGTGGCTGAAAGTGTTTTGCTACAGATTTTTGACAAACCTTCTAAAACTGAAGTGTGTGGTGAGTGGAATTTGTTGAATGAGAGACACATCTATTTCCTTTAAAAGGCATTTTATTGTTGAGAAGTACACAAAACAGCAGGAAGAATCAATATCATTACTCATAGCTCATTTGCTTTATTCTGTGGATCAGCACCATGTTTGTATGCATAATTCTCACAGCAGATATAGATATTGAGTCTGTTGTCTCTGAGGAAACTGAGGCTGAGGAAGACTGAGAGCTGGCATAGTCAGGGTAGGAGGAAAAGCAAAGGCAGAAGTGAAGTGCAGACCAACCTCACTCTGTGCTGGTCTGTGCCCTCTCCTTCAAGAGAGGATGAGAGAGGGCAAGGATGGTGTGTCAAGCTCTCACCTAAATGACCCTCCTGTGAATGTAGTGTTCAACCTTTTCGTGTGAGCAGCTTCTTTAACTCATTCACACCCCAGATCCCTAACATTAGAATCTTCAAGACAGGAGATCAAAGTTCAGTTATCTTCAAATCTTACAAACTGTTGAGTGAAGAACTACTTATATGACATAGTAGTTACCGAAATAATACTTACATTCAAGAATGCTGGGTAGAAAGCCAAACCTTAATAACTGAATTTAGTGATAAGATAATCAACATTTTTTTAAAAATCATGATATGCTAAAGAAACATAAGAACATATAAAATATTTGTAAAACTAGATATTTCCCATGGAAATAGAAAGCTATAAAATATATTGGGACTTTTCTCCTGATGAGTCAGGATACAGAAAAGGTTCTGATACTGATAGGTGATTACAGTGGTTTATTGTTGAGGAAAATCAAGTCCAGTGATAGATGGCTATGTAATTAAAATGTCAAGGCAGTAAATCGTGGCATGTGACTGACTAACCCTGCGTGCCAGAGAGTGAGTCATGAGGCAGTGTGATTTACAGTTCCTGCTTTTTTCCTCTAAGCAAGTGCTACTATCTGGCCATCACTTGCAATTCCTTAATTACTAATTGTATGCCATAGATCTTTATGGGAGTGACTTTTAAGTTAAAAAAATGTTTTTAATCTCTGTGATGAAGCACAGGCGGGAGATTAGAAATTGATTCAATACTCATCTTAAAAGGAGAAAAAAATGGGTGGGGAAATATATGCATTGTTCTTGGGAAGGTAAAAACGTTTCTGTGGCTGATGTTAATCACCTGTTCTGCTGACCAGTGCTGACCATCGAGAAAACAAAGTGAAGGAGAGTTTTTTTCTTTGTAAGCAGATTTCATTTTTCTTATTTTTTTTTTTAATTAATTTGTGCAGTTCAGTTACTTTTCCTCTTTTTTTTTTTTTTTTTTTTTTTTGGTTCTTTGTTTTCCTTATTTCTCATCATCACTTCATATGGGCAGTGAAAATTCAGAGGAGCGACAGACAACTTCCCTGGGACACATGGGCGAGCAACCCGAGCAGCCTCCACACCAACCATCACCATAACACCTACCACCCAGACCATTGCCGAGCTCCAGCCCTGACTTTCCCGAAAGCACCTCCTCCAAGCAGCCCTCGTAATATCCCAGGCTTTGTCCTCCTGGTCTCTCATTCAGTCATACTCTTCTCTCTCTTTTCTCTAACCCCTTCCATCTTTGGCTTCATGGGTAGTGCCTGGTTTTTGTTGTTGGTATTATTATTTTGTAGTAACAACAGCATGTGATTTCTGACATCTCCTGTCTTTTTTCTTTTCCATTGCAAAGCATTTGTCATTAAGGAAGAATGTAAATGTTCAAAAGACTCTCTGTACAGTTCAGGGGATAACAATTCAGAACATTATTTAGAGTACAATGTTCTCAGGTCTTTATGTATTTCAAATCGCTTTGTGAAATCCATGTCAGAAACTACCAACAAAATGAGGTTATGTTTCTGATGCATTGAGTTGTTCATGGAGAAACTTGTTTTAATGTTTGGTTTTTGTCTAAAGCAAGATCGTGGTCTCTCTGTGTTCCTGCGTGCTTCTGAGTCTCCTGCTGCTCCTTGGCACTTAGAAGCTGTTGTGGCTTGGACACCTAATGCGCTGTCTCCTGAGACATGGTCTCTGTCTGGGTGGGGTTCTAACTAACCATGATTGTGTGTCATGTCTGTCTCAGGGGTTGTCACTGGTAGGCAAGGGTGGCAGGCTCGTGCCTCACCTAGGAATCCTCTGTGTCAAGTGTGCATTCTCTTACAGCAGCTGTGGTGTCTTCATCCTTCTCTCCTACCTCCATGAGTGCATACAGCCTGAGTTCCCTGAATATGGGGACTTTACCGCGAAGCCTCTACTCCACTAGCCCACGAGGAACCATGATGAGGAGGAGACTGAAAAAGAAAGACTTCAAAAGCTCCTGTAAGTGAAATGCTAGCCATGTGTTTTTGTAGAGAACATTTGGGCGCCAGACTTTGAGGGACTAAAACCTATGGGAAGAATGCCTTAAGGGTCTAAATGACCAGATGGGTGCTAAGAGATCAACCAAAGACCATGACCAATACACAGAATCTACATGACACAGACTATACTCAATATAACTTCAGACTGAATTACTATCTTTGCCTACAACTTTTTGTTTGAGATATTTTTTCTTCCTCTTTTGATGTCATAAAATAATCAAAGGTATGGTTTTTCTTTTAAGGCTTTTGGGTACTTTTAGACATGGCTCTTTGTTCTTAGTTTCTTATCCTAGCAAAGCAATTTTGGGCAATCTCTGCCCACATTTTGATAAATGTAAGAATCTCATGTATTTGTTTAATGTTACTCTACATTTCATAATTACATTTCTTGAAATTGTCCCAAAAGGCAATGATAAGTTTCAACATCCCCTTTCAAATTCTGTCTTTCTCCAAGTTTCCCCTACTTTATTCATGAACTTATCCTCTGGGAATCACTTCTGTTGCTTCTATTTCTTATTACCCACAGCAACACTAAGGTTGAAAGGCACCTCATCTTTACAGAAGCATCCTAAAGTCTAGAACCGTCACCTGTCATTCCTGAAAACATTTCCTAGGACAGCCAAGCGCATGTTGACTAGATAAAAGTAGGAAGATGGAGTTTGCTAGTTGCTTTGAGAAGCTACATATATACACACACATATATGCATATCTGTGTACGTATACATGAATAGATAGAGAAGAAATGGCTGAATGCCTTAGTAGGGAAAGAAATATAAATTACCCTTAAATTTTTCTTTTCCCTTGAGGAAATCGTCATCTTTCATCATAATTACATTTGGAAGAGAAAATACCTACTTTCCAACCAGATCTACACTGTTTAGAGTAGTGTGCTTCATGCTCTGTATGATTTTGTTGGCTATGATTGTGATTCCTGTAAAGAAACCTAAAGAATATGAGGTCTCTTTGGTGATTACTATGGGATCAAAATAAAGAATGTCTATAAGTTACCTAAAATCCTAAAGACTCCCAGGCTGGCATTGACAGAGAATGCTCTTGTGAGTAAAAGGAGTTGGATCTTTGGGATCTTCTGCATTTTTGTCAGAGATGTATCATCCCTGGAGGATTTCTCACAAGTCCCATCAGTGCCAATAGCACTGTGGGACAACAGCCATCGCAATCATCACCCACAATAGGAGACAGTTTCTTCATGTGACAAGAACCTGAAGTCTTCTGTATTAAGAAAAATGCTAGCAAGAGCTCCAGAGATGGTTCAGTGGTTAAAGGCATTTACTTGCAAACCTTGCCAGTCTGGGTTCAAAACCCCAGTACCCAGGTAAAACCAGATGCCCAAAGTGGTACATGCATTAGAGTTTGTTTGCAGTGGCAAGAGGCCCTGGAGCAATCTCTTGCACATGCTCTCTTGCTCTCTCTCTCTCTCTCCCTCCCTCCCTGTCACTTGTTCTCTCTCTCTCCTTCTAAATAAAGAAGTAATTTTTTTTTTTTTTTTTTTTTTTTTGGTTTTGCGAGGTAGGGTCTCACTCTGGTCCAGGCTGACCTGGAATTAACTATGTAGTCTCAGGATGGCCTCGAACTCTCAGCGATCCTCCTACCTCTGCCTCCCAAGTGCTGGGATTAAAGGCGTGCGCCACCATGCCAGGCAAGAAGTAATTTTTAAAAAGAAAATGCTAGCAGAAGATATACCACTATCTTTGGTTTGCCTGCAGTGATCACATGATTTTTGACTTGCTGGTTGTTGTAATCAGCTCCATGCTGCTAGGATGAACATCCAATCCAGACACAGTTTGTGGGAGGAAGGGATTTATTTCAGGCTTACAGACCCAAGGGAAGTTCCATCAAATAGCAGAAGAGGCTGGCTCCCATTCATAAATCCAAACAGAGAGACAGCACCAAACAGCCAGCACCATAAGCAAACATAAACAGGCAGCAAACTACAGGGACCCAGTTGCAAGCAGCAAGGAGCCTCACCAGGGCCTCAGACTGCTCTTCTACACCTTTGAGCTAGACATCAGATTTCCCCCTCCCTACATATCTTAAGGCTGGAGCCCAGGATTCACCCCCCAGTGAGACCTCTTTCAGCCCGATGGCTAAAGATCCAAGTTATAAGCTTTAATAAAACACCTGAATCTATGGGAGATATATATTCAAATACCACACTGTTCCTCTCAATGTTAAGGAAATTTGTCATCTTAGTATATGAAAATAAAAATAATTTGAAATTAGGAAAATGAAGATTGAACTTAGTCTGGGAGAGTATAAGTAGCATCTAGATTCCCATTTGTTTATTCACAAGGGTAAAGTAAATTATAGGCTCTTGGAAGAGTTGCAACCACGTAGTAAACTAGTTACGAGCCTAACTCTAGATCCAGGAGGCCTGTCATTCTAGCATCATAATTTTATACCTGTGAGCCCTTGAGCAAGCTTTTTAAACTTTCTATACTTCTGCTAAAGGCAGGGATAATTACAGTGCTTTGTTGAGTAATTGTGGTGATTATATGAGATTATGTGCATAGGCATGTTTATAGTCATGTCTATGTGCTAAAATCACACTCAGTAAATAGTAAACACAATTTAAGTGTTAGTTGTGTAGCATAGTTTGTGTTAGCTATTATATACCTGAAACTGAATTGTCTCATGTGAAGTCTATTAACTTTTGCTTCAAATTTAGGCCTTTGCTACAATGGTATACTTTGGAATAATACATAGTTCTTGAATCTTTAATATAATGTCTTCAGGGTTGGAAATGTGTTTTTGTATATAAAAATTTTTACATACAGTGGCTTCCTGTGTGATGTTACTAACGGCCCTCAACAGGGAAGAGTAATTAAAATGAATTCATTAATGATAGTACTTCTGCCTCAAAGGCAAGCCATTTGTTTGTGTTAGGTACGGTTTGCTGTGTTGATTAAGGCCATTAATGAATACAAATGAATAATAATATGCTTGGCTGTCTCAAACTGATATTTGCACATCTTAAATTTTGTAATAGGAAACAAAGATAAAGCCTGACTGTTACTGGTGCCCATAACCGACTCATAAATTCCCTGTTGAGCCAGCACATCCTTCTCCAATGTAGTAGTAGAAAGATAAACAGAGACCTGATTCAAGAAGTTTCTAGTTCATGGTTGTGTGGATGTTCACCACTACAGATCCACTGACAAAGAATATCATGTTGCAGAATATTCATAAAGTTGTCTCAGGATGTCAGATGTTCGATATTTTAATTAGACAATAAAGCTCCAAATGAAAGGAACCTTTATTCCCACTTAAAATACATAACAAATGATAATAATAATCCAAATTTGGGTAAAAATGAAGAGTTTTCTTTGTTTTATTGCTTAAGCTTGATATGGCCATCTTAGATGTAAAGGTCTTCCCGAGTAACTGAGAATAAAAACCAAAAACATCATCACTATTTTCACCACATACCCTGGTTTATTTTCCCCACTTTATTTATGTCTCTATTCTGTGCCACCATTTGCTGCCTGCTTTCTAATACTTATGTTTCTATAGCAACCAGGACATTTGTATGGATAGTGAATCATGGCAAAAGTCACAAATATAATAAAACCTCTCTTTGCTCTATTGTTGATAGGTTGAGGCCAAAGCTTGCAAAACAGAAAAAATATATATATATTCTCGTATGTATTGCGAGAATAAAGTAAGAACATGGCTACAAAAGAATGAAATATTCTCACATAAATATTACAGCATTCTGTATCTTTGACCAAAGGGAAAAAAATATAGAAACTGTATTACAAAGATCCAAGCATGAAGGTGCCATGTCTGTTTTTTAGCAAGAGTGACTGAATATACTAAGCTCCAAGCTTTGTAGGGAGTCACAGAGCCCCTGAAGAGGTGTGAGACATGTCACAGAGGAAGCTCAGTCTCTTCTGGAATCTTCCCGGCCCCTCCCCCACACCCAGAGCTGCCCTTTTCTGCCACCAGGTCCAAGCTTCGAGCCCACCTGCACCCAGTTGGCCTGGATTCTAGCAAACAGTGGAAGTCAGAAGACATTCCCAGAATGCCCTTTGTTTCGTTGATGGCCATTATTTCCTGCTAGAGAGGGTGACATTGAAAAGAGCCGAAGGAAGGAAATGAAAAAACCTAACAACATTCATACCCCTTTCCACGGACCCCTAAGCAGAGAAAGGAAGACAAATGCTGCTCGTGGTAAGCTCGGATAAGTCACCGTGCAGAAAGTCCTCAAAGAGACAGCCTAGATGCTACCCACTGCCCCCATGCCCTCTGTGGACATAGAGCTGTCAGGCACCCCCCTGTTTTCCTGAGTTGGTTCAGTGATTCACAGTGTGTGGGGTCCACAACAGATCCATCTTATTGAGCAATTTGGTGAGATAGACTTCTCAAATGACAGGATCAAACAACAAAAACATTATATTCATAAACCCTTCAGGCCCTTTGCTCTCTAAGCTTTTAAAATATTTATTTCTATCTGATGCTCACAATCTCCTAAATGAAGTAAACATTTCACAGATGTTTTAATAGAGCCAAGTGTAAAAACCATTGACCGTCTTTGGCTTCCCCACCCCACCTTGTATTAGCAAAGACAGAAAACGGCCAACACAGTCTTTCTCTGCAAGTCGGAAGTGCTGTGAAGAGATCCCACCTGCCTGAGTGGGAACAGGAAAAAGCAGATGGAAATGCTGAACACAGCATGAGCACACACATGGACAGTTTAGCCATTTCCATCCTCACCTGGACCTGACCAGAGCCAGTAGCTTACAGCCTGATTAATTAACTCACAAGAGCATCTAAAAGCCACAAAGTTCAAATTCACAAAACACCTGTGTTTTCTTTTACTGCTGACCACATTAATGAAGCAGGCTAATCAAGCTAATATTCCTCCTTTAGCTTTACAACTTTAAGTCTATAATTGATCTTGTTTCATATTTAATAGTACTTTCTATGATATTAATAAGTGAAAGTAATTAATTTCAAATGAATTTTTAGTATTTTAAAGGGCAAGTTCTGAAACGTCAGAAGATGGTTAGAGTTAATTATAAAATCCTATTTTATTATTAATTATTTAATTAGTTATTACTTATTTCATATAAACTTACATTTATTATCTAAATTGTAATTTCATGTAATTGCAAAATCAATCAAAAATAGATTATTTTTATCGTAAATTAAGTAATAATAATTTTATCATCTCAGTTTGTGTCCAGATGAAGCTTAGAAATTGAATGATATCCTTGTCTAATTCTTATTTCTTCTATTGCCAAACCTTCCAGAGATGAAGTTCCTTAATCTTATCTGTTCCACAAGTTATAGCAAATCCTTCTTTTGAGAAAGTCTTCAATATATCTAATATAACCCCACCTATTATTATTCAATTGGCTTCTTTTTTGTTCTTTCTTAATGGAGATGGGAAGCAGCTAACTCAAACCAGTTTTTCAGTATTTTATTTATTTGCAAGCAGAGAAAAAAAGAGAGAGAATGGGCATGCCAGGACCTCTTGCCCTTTCAAACAAACTCCAGACACACGTGTCACTTTGTGTATCTGGGTCTATGTAGACACTGGCAAATTGAACCCAGGATGTCAGGATTTAGTAGCATGTGCCTTTAATCACTGATCCCTCAAATCCCCAACCCTCAAATCAGGTTTTAACTACAATTAAGTAGTCAAAAAGTTGGTATCAATTTGCCGGGCATGGTGGCGCATGCCTTTAATCCCAGCACTCGGTAGGCAGAGATAGGAGGATAGCCACGAGTTCGAGGCCACCCTGAGAATATAGAGTGAACTCCAGGTCAGCCTGAACTAGAGTGAGACCCTACCTCGAAAAACCAAAAAAAAAAAAAAAAAAGTTGGTATCAAATGGACACCTCAAATGGAACAAAATATTACAATAAATCTGTATTCAGAGAGAACACTGCTACTGCTGCTGCTCTCCTCCTCCTCCTTCTTCTTCTTGAAGTTTGAAATTATATTAATCCAAGTCCAAGTGGAAGTAACCTGCCATGGATATAACACTCCAGCATTGTTCTCCTGTGTGTGATAACAGTAAGAAACACAACTCTCCAAAACCCTCCAGACAAGGAAGTGGTATCTTCATCATTGATTCAAAAAGTATTGCTTGAAGAACAAAGTGCACTTGACATTAATGATGCCACACTAAAAAATGTACCTGAATTAAACATGCTAGCCTCTGAGGCACCTGCTACCTGTGCAAAGCCCAGGACTGCCTTCTTCCCAGGCACCATATGGTTACTTTAACTGTAATTCAGGCGAGACAGCATGATGATGGTTTCTCTTAAAGAAAAGTAGGGTTTTTTCTTACCTCTCTTAGACAAATGCTCTACCCTTACACTATTATTTACAATGATGTCGATGAAAGAAAAATGTGGGTACTGAAGAATGAATTCTGGTTCTTTATGGTATTAACTCAGTAGGATCTACCTAAAGTATTTTCTTGCCAAAAAAAAAAAAAAAAAAAAAAAAGAAAATATAGGGGCTGGAGAAATGGCTTAAGGCATTTGCCTGCAAAGCCTAAGGACCCTGGTTCGATTCTCCAAGACCCATGTAAGCCAGATGCACATGCATCTGGAGTTCGTTTGCAGTAGCTAGAGGCCCTGGCATGCCCATTCTAACTCTCTCTTTCTCTCTCTCTTTCCCTATCTATGTCTCTAATAAGCAAATAAATTTAAAATTTTTTTTAAAAAGACAATATATCTATCACTACTAGAAATGTGGAAATACAGAAAAGTAAATTCCTAACTGCCCCTGGATCAAGCAGGATAAAGGACATTGGAAGCCCAGGGAAAAGCTAAAGAGGCAGAGGATGGTACATGTAAGGTCATAAAGGTATATATGTAGAACTGGAGGACCAGGGCACTGGGAGGGAACATGAGAGTGGATGGATAGAAATAAACTGATAATGATTCTGTGTGCACAGCTAGAATTACAAAGTTTGTTTTATTGGAAATGGGAGCTATTGAAATGCTATAAATTGGAACATGGTTTGTGCCTGTTAGAATACTTTGGACACTCTGACAATAAGCTGGATGTCATTAGCATAAAACAAGGAAGAGGGACACTAGTAAGAAGTCTATATAGTCACCTGTACTAGTGACAAAGGAGACTAACTGGATAAACTGAGTCTTCATCATAAAAGAAAACTTCACTTGACAATAAAATCTAGAAAGCATGGTACACTAGTGGACCCAGAAATATGCACATTAAAATCATTGAAATTCAAGACAATGAAAGCCTGAACTAAGGTATTGAAATTAAAAGAATGGAAAAGAAGATTTATAAAGATACATTTCAGTGGTCTTGCGCTAAGAACTTGGCAATTGGTTATATGGGACAATGAGGGGCTGAGGTAGTTTGATTCAGTTTTATTTAAGCTTTCAACTTGGCTGGAGGAGGTATCACTGTAGGCGGATCCTAAGGTATGTTTGGGGTAGATCTAGAATTCCAGCCTAAGGCATGCAGAGTGCTTGAATTCTGCCTGGGGTTCCTGGAGTGTGCTTGCTTGTGGTGATGGTGGTGGTATTTGTCTCTGTGTGGACCTCTGAAAGGGGTCCACCTTCTTCCACCACTACGGAACTTCCTCTAGATCTGTAAGCTTCAATAAATCCTGTTCCTCCCTGTAAACTGTGCTTGGTTTGGAAGTTCATCCTAGTAATGTGAAGCTGACTACTACAGGGGCCGTGAGTCAAAAGCTGCTTTGGGATTTCAAGCCTGGAAATATGATGGTCAGAAGAGAGGAAATTAGAGAGTGAAAATATACCTAATTTAGAAATTAATTTTAAGTATGTTGAAATGTGATGTGGATGTGATATCTATCCAATGATGAAATTCATCACCAAAGCTGAAGTGACAGATTAGATACTGATGTCATATGGGCTGGGTGGAAGGGAGTGAAGGGGAGAACTTTATCCAGAACACTGGGGGTGGGGGGGCACTGTTTCATGTATACACGGAGGCAACAGCTCTGGCAGACGCTGGGACAGAAACTACAAGCAGAGATTCCTGACAATTTCAGAGGATGGTTCTGAAGCCACTCGCTAAAGAGTACTCAGAGTGAATGAGGGTATTGATTTTTTGGCAATCAGAAAGTCATCAGTGAGAGCTGTTTTACCAGAGGGCAAAAGGAGAAGGCAGGTTTTAAGCAATATGAGAACCAGCTCAAATCTACAGAACAAGATCAGAAAGCCAAAAGTTTTTGTTTTGTCTTGTGTTTGTTTAGCTCATGTATATATGTGATCTATGCATGTGTATGTGTCCACACAGTGCCCCATGTCCTTGCTTGCGGTGACTGCAGTGGGACATCACGTGTCCCACCCTGTCACTGTTTGAGCCAGAGTCTCTTATGGATCCTGGAGATTGCTGTCTTTTCATCACCTCTGGTGATTCTTGGATCTCTGCTCCCCCTAAGGGACTGGGGTTATAAATGCATGTGGCCATGTAGATCCTGGGGATCAAAGTCAGTCTCTCAAGCCTGCACAGAATGTGCTTTTAACTGATGAGCCATCTCCCTAGCCCCAAAGACAAGATTTTAGTAGCATAAAATTATTTTAAAAATAAAATAAAAAGAGGTGGAAAGAGTAGAGAATCAAGAAATGCTAAGCTGGCCATAGTGGAACACATCTGTAGTCCCACCACTTGGGAGGTGGTGGCAGTATGATCAGAATTTAAGTTTATTTTCAGGCACATAGGATTATAGAGGTCAGGCTAGTCTGGGCTACATAAGGCCCTATCTTTAAAAAAATAAAAATAAAGCAGTGAAATGGGAAGTGGAAAACAAGAGAGAACTGTGGATTGAGATTGAGATGAATGTTATCAAAAATCTGTCAAATGGATGGATCTTGTCATTCTTATAGAAAATGAAGTGTGAGGAGCTGGACAGATGTCTCAGAGGTTAAGGAACTTGCCTGGAAAACCTAAAGCCTGGGTTCGATTCGCCAGTACCCAGATAAAGCCAGATGCACAAGGTGGCACATGCATCTGGAGTGCATTTTCAGTGGCTAGAGGCCCTGGAACACCAGTTCTTTCATAAAAAAATAAATAACTAAGGGCTGGAGAGATGGCTTAGGGTTAAGGCGCCTGAGTGTGAAGCCTAAGAACTCCATTAGATTCTCCAGGTCCCACATTTAGCCAGACGCAAAAGTGATGCAAGGGCGCAATGCCACACTTGCCAATAAGGGGGCGCATGCATTTGGAGTTCATTCACAGAGGTTTAGAGGCCGCTGGTGCACCCATTCTCTCAATCTCTCTCTCAAAAATAAATAAATAAATAAATAAATAAATAAGGAAAATAATTTTCATAAAAAAAGAAAATGAAGTTTGATCCTTGCAAGGACAGAAATGTCTAAAAGTAAACCTGTACTGCAGAACCAAATTAGGATCCAAGGGCTCAGTAGAGCATGATATGAATTTATCATGATTTTTTTTTCTGACATACTTCAGCAACTTATTATTGACTGGTGAGTTGACTAGACTTTACCAAAGACTACAGAGTGTAGAGTTTTGCAGATCATGGGCGATTTTTAAAACTCTGATAGTAGCAAACTTATCACTGAAATGGTCCTGAGGGGTCCAGGTAGAGTAGAGAAGGAAATGCTAGCAGTGGAAGTCAAAGGAGTAGAGCTTGGCTCTACTGCCTTCTCCAGAGTCCCACTTGACGCAATAGAGATCTCTGGGGTCTCCTGTTCTTCGGTCAGCTTGTGTTCTATTTTCATCTGAAATTCAAACATATATCTCAGGATGCTTTCATTATAAGGGGAAAATCAGCTTCTAGTAAGATTGCCTTAAACCCAGTCGGTTAAGAGGCAAGTGAGAAAAAAATGGTAGTAAAAGCCAAAAAGAGGAGAAACTTAGATTGTAGGGAAAGACGCCAACAGACTGTGAGCAACAAGGGGAGAATGATATTTCATCACAGGATGCCTGCTAGCGGATAGCTTGCACTTAGAATATAAGAGTGTGGGTCTGGTGGCCAGGGCTGAAAGCAGCATCCAGTGACATTTTCAGGATCAAAGCTGGGGATAGAGATGAGAGAGGTGTCTGGCTGGAGGCTTGGATGAGTAATAGAGAAGTAAATGAAAGGGGAGACAATAGGCGGACTGGAAGCAGGAAAAAAGTAGGCATGGAAAGACCAAATTTAGGATGGGAAGAATTGCATAGAATTTATGTGACTCTATGTACTAACCAAATGCTAGAGAAAGGCTGTGGACAGGCTAGCCTTGCTGTTTCTGTAGACTGTTGCCTCAAAACTGAAGTTCAAGTTGTTTATAAGCGCAGATGGCTGAAGTAGAAAAACTGCTACACCTACTCTCCCAGCTTCCCCATCAGGAAATGGGATGCAGACATACAGAGATGAAATGGTTTGCCTGGAGGGCCCCCTCAGCTGGTGTTCATTTGCATAGCCAGAACAAGATGGCACTTACCCCAATCCCAAGGCAGTCCTATGCCTCTGTGACTCACTCTCAGGAGCATGTGGTTGGGTCATGTAGACTGCCATCAAGTCTAACGTGTAACAGATTGGGAGATCCATTTACCTCATTCAACTGAAGTAAAACTTCTTGCTGAATGGCTAGTCTTTTAAAATCCCATCATTACTGATGAGCTGTTGTTCGGAGCCATCGTCTGTTGTAGAAATGCTGCTGAGAAACTCCTGATCCTTACTTGTACATACAGCTATTTATTTTCATGTTTTTTCTTCTAGTGTCTTTAGCCTCTAGCACAGTGGGACTAGCTGGACAGGTTGTTCACACGGAAACCACAGAGGTTGTGCTGACAGCAGATCCTGTCACAGGATTTGGAATCCAACTGCAGGGCAGTGTGTTTGCCACTGAGACGCTCTCTTCCCCACCTCTGATTTCCTATATTGAAGCTGACAGCCCAGCAGAGAGGTGAGATACATTTCTTTCCCAGAAACCTTTCTGTTTGGCAATTTTGACTCTGGCTATCTCTGAGGAGCTAATAAATTATGGAATAGTGCTCAGTGCAGGAAATGCAAGGCACAATGATCACTCTTTTCTGATAATAAAGTTTTATGTTCTTGATCAGCTTCAAGAATTATGAACATCAATTCTTTTATCTAGTAAATTTTGTCCACCAGGAAACTAGAGGCTATATTAATTTTAAAAAAGAGAAAAATCTGTGCAAAAAGTTACCTGAACTTCAAACTTCAGTGGTTTCTCTGCATTGCAAGAATGAACATTCATCATTACTATGTTGATTCAGAACAGATTATAATATTATCATGATTTTGAATTATTAGTTTCTTCTCTGGGATACTTATAATTCCCTTATGTGCAATTATAAGCCATGGAACGCGAAAGTGCTAAACATTGAAGTTGACCTAACATGATGCCAGTAATATTGAATAAACAAAACCTAAAGTTTAGGCTAATTTTCAAGGATCAGGCAAGTTATGATTATTTGCTGTATCCATGATCTCTAATATGTGGCTCTTAATTAGATGTGGGGTGCTACAGATTGGAGACAGAGTGATGGCCATTAATGGAATTCCAACTGAAGACAGCACCTTCGAGGAAGCCAATCAGCTCCTCCGAGACTCTTCCATCACAAGCAAGGTCACGCTGGAAATCGAGTTTGATGTTGCAGGTAAAATCTGAAACCCAAGTCAGTGACAGAGAAAGGAGAGTGGATTACACATGGATTATGTTCACACATGTGGTAGAAAGGAGGATGCTTTTTATATACCAAACACATTTTTGTTTAAGAGGTCTGCTGTGTTGTTTTTTAATTGAACATAGTGTTTGTATTGTTCATCAGAATATCACCACAAGAACAACTAAAATTAAATGTTACAAGTTGAATAAGTAGGGGCCACTATGGAGGTGACCTTGGAAAGTCATGTCACCTTTATTCTTTCTAACTTTCCCCTCTATACCAGCAAAACCAGATTCTTCAGTCCCAGAAACAAAACAGCCTTTCTGACTCTTCCTCCTGAAGAGAAAGTGTGAAAGTTATGTAGAGAGCAATGAAAATTCATGAGGTAATGGCTGCAGGACCAGATGTACATATTTATCTTTGGCATTAAAGAGAAATTGCAACTGATACTCATCAAAAGTGACAAGGAAGACTTCATTTAAGATTTTCAGTCAGGTCAGGATAATTTCAATAGGTGATTTAACTCAACTCCAAACACAGACGGGCAGGTGGAGTTTTATATATGACCAATGAGCAAGATAAGGATGAGAGGGAGAATGGGTAGAAGAGGACTAAGAGGAACTTTAGCTTTCAAAGTGGGAGGAAGCAGGTCATCACCAAACTGGACAGAGAAGTACTCTTGTATTATCTTTACTATTTATATTATTTTCAGTTAGCAAACAAAAAGTTTCCTTATAATATTTTCAAACATATATATCATTGGTCTTTACTCACATTCATTCCCTCCACTACCCTTGCCTCTATCCCCTTCACTGGTTCCCTTCCTCTCCCCAGATAGTCCCCTTCTGCTTTCATGCCATTGGTAGCTAATGATTGATACATAGATAGATGATTGATAGATAGATAGATAGATAATAGATGAAAAGTAGATAAAATATGGATTTGATTCAAAATTATACATATAAGAGAAAACATGAAATATTTTGTCTTTCACCCCAATCCCCACCATTACTCTCTTTTGTTCCCTACTCCCTTTAGGAGGATTCTTGCTAAAACTAGGCTCCTAGACCAAAATCAAGTCCTAGTCAGAAAGAGAGCTCAGAAGAGGAACCTCTTTCCAGAGTCTTGGGAGTTTGGTCATAAAGAGAGTCCTAGTCAGTAGCCAGCAGCAAGTTCCCACTTAAGAAAGTTGTCAAAGAATTACTCAGTGGTTATAGCACCTGTCTAACACACACAAGGGCTGGGGATTTGATCCCTAGAAGCATGGAAGGAAGGAAGGAAGGAAGGAAGGAAGGAAGGAAGGAAGGAAGGAAGGAAGGAAGGGGAGGGAAGGAGGGAGGGAGGGAGGGAGGGGAGGGAGGGAGGGGAGGGGAAGGAAGGAAGGGGAAGGAAGGAAGGAAGGAAGGAGGAGGAAGGGGAGGGAGGGGAAGGAAGGAGGGAGGGAGAAGGAAGGAGGGAGGGAGAAGGGAAATGGGAAAGGAAAGGGAAGGGAAGGGAAGGAAAAGAGGGGGAGTAAAGGAGGGAGGGAAGAAGGGAGGAAGGAGGAGAAAGGGGACCAATTAAATTGTTTCCAAATGCTACCCAAAGACCAAGTAGCTTGTACCAGGCAGAAAAGCTATGCCTTTAGACATAAGGATCATGTTAAAATGAATATTTGCTGAGGACAAGTTATTCCCCTGTACAATGTAGGAACTGTAGACAATAACAAAAACATTCTTTGTTTTTATATAGTCTACAGTAGGAACAGAAATTGAATTTAAAAACAATAAATATAAAATTAAGAAGCAATAATTACTCTGAGAAAAATAAAGCAGGGTAGAGGTTCAAGAATGATGGGTGGGCTGTTTTGTAGGCTGATTCTCTGAGGAAGTGGTATTTGGGCCAGGAATGGAAGATGGAAATGGCATCAGATAACCAAGGATGGGGAGGTTAGCTTTATAGGCAGAGCGAAGAGCTAGTGTGAAGAAACTGAGCCCAAGAGATTGGCCTAGGGGAGGCACAGCAAAGAGGGCATTTACTGATGTGCAGAAGGAGTTGCTGGCATGCATAAGGGGGTGAGTCAGAGGTCGGGTTGGGTTTGGATTTGGAGAAGGGGGGAAAAATTCAGCAGAGTCAAGTACTGGTGTCCTGATAGAGAATTTATATCCCA
The DNA here is from genome assembly GCA_036365145.1 of Orientallactaga sibirica. Taxonomy (NCBI): domain Eukaryota; kingdom Metazoa; phylum Chordata; class Mammalia; order Rodentia; family Dipodidae; genus Orientallactaga; species Orientallactaga sibirica. Next base: position 36,097,925 of record JAEOAD010000012.1, on the reverse strand, counting down.
AGTATGCAGAATCCAGGGAGCACTTTTGGCAGGAGGATGAGATGACTTTGTGAATGCTTGGAAAGAACCTTAAGAAAACAATTTGGAATGGTGGCTTGATAGGTCAGAAATGAGGGTGTCTTACGAGAAGTAATGGCATAGTGAAATTAAGAACTTGCCTGTGTTGGGCTGGAGAGATGGCATAGTGGTTAAAATGCTTACCTGCAAAGCCTATGGACCCAGGTTTGATTCTCCAGTACCCACGTAAGCCAGATGCATATGGTGGCACATGCATCTGGAGTTCATTTGCAGTGGCCAGCGGCCTTGATATGCCCATTTTCTCCCTCTGCTTCTTTTTTTCTCTCTTTTCAAATAAACAAATAAATAAAATATTTTTAAAATAAATGACTACATAAAAAAGAACTTGCTTGTTTATTGGACATGGAAGAAGAGAAAAAGGCTAGTTCTAGGATGTCACCTGAGGCCTGAGGAGGTAGGTAGTGATGTCTTTAACCAGGAAGAACACTGAATGGGGTCACTTGAGGATAACAAGTTCTGTTTTAGACACGAGGTGCACGTCTGCTGACAATAGCAAAGAAAAGAAGTAAGCCCGGATATTCTTTCCTAAAGACCAATTACTGAATGCTAGGCACTGCTGTGTTCAGAATAGCAAAGGGAAGGCCTAGTGTATTTCCTGGAGGAGTTCCTAGCCCATTGAGAGTAACAACTGCTGTGAAGTGTGTAGGTAAGATTCTGGACTTGTGTTGCCCCTGGAATCTAAAACTGTCTGGGAAAGTGTAGGCATTGCCCCTGGAGTTGGGATGGAGGTGTGGGATAGTGAGACCGACCAAAGAGTGGCCTGCATGACAGTGATTATTAAAGTCACTTGGGAAAAGTTGGCCACTAAGGAAAGAGTGGGCATAAGAAGGGTACTGAGTGGGGAAGGGTTCTGCTTGAAGAATACTATGAGTTAATGGGAAAAGATGCCAGAAAGGAAGGGAGATAAACAAGAGATACTAAATATGGTAGGAGAATCAAAGAAAGTGACATTTGAGAAGACTGAATCTCAAAGCAAAAGTCATAGCAACATAAAGGTGCCACAGAGAATTCAAGTCACATAAGGCAAGAGGTATCTTTGGTGTTAAGTCATTAGGCAAAAAAGACACTTCCAGAGTAGCTTAAGAGGTTTCGGTGGGCAGGGGGCAGTTTGGTCTCAGTGAGCTGAGGAGTAAGTGAAAGGGTCTGAAGTCCCCATTGCACTTAGTGCCTGGCTGGGGTTTAAGAAGAGCTTGGTAGGGATGTATACCATGGGTGAGAGAGAGCAGAGAGTACTGTGGGCTCCTCTTTGTAGAACTTCTGTGTTTCATTAGGTGAGCAGGATTCTTTGTTTTATTTATATTGCATTAACCTCTGTTCATTAATTACTGACCAGGGTTATTTGCCCCAAGAGATATTTGGCAAGGTCAAGAAATTTCACTATACAGAGAGGCAGTGGAACAACACATACAGGGTGTTGTTTGGGGGGGGGTTGGTTTATTTTTCTTTACGAACTCCAGAGGCACATGCATCTGGACACCTTTGTGCATCTGACTTTACATGGGTACTAGAGAATCAAATCCAGGTCATTAGGTATTACAGGCAAGCACCTTAATCACTGAGCCAGCCCTGTTATTTATTTATTTGTTTGTTTGTTTGTTTATTTATTTATTTGTAAGCAGAGAGAGAAGAGATAGCTCTATACATACAATAATGATAGATAGGTAGATAGATAGACAGAAAGAAAGAAAAAGAAAAGAAAGAAAGAAAGAAAGAAAGAAAGAAAGAAAGAAAGAGAGAGAGAAAAGGGGAGAGGAAGGAAGGAAAGAAAGAAAGAAAGAAAGAAAGAAAGAAAGAAAGAAAGAAAGAAAGAGAAAGAAAGAGAGAAAGGGCATATCAGGGCCTCTGCAAACAAACTCTAGATGCATGTGCTGGTATGCATCTGGCTTTATGTGGGTACTGGGGAATCGAACCTGGGTCATTAGACTTTGCAGGCAAGTGCCTTAACTGCTAAGCCATCTCTCCATCACCTGTTTTTTTTTTTTTAGACTGAAGAGACTTGATAATAATGAGGCCTAAAAAGAATGAAAGAGTGGCAAAGTTATCCAGAGCATAAGTTAATAGCCAGCCAACCTAGGGCAGAAGATAGTAGGCCTCTTCTTGTGAAATTGACGAATGGGACAAGGAAACATAAATACATTTTTAGCCATGTTTAAGTAATTCATATAAGAATCATCAACAAGGGGGAAAGAAGGGGTCAGTATCAAGATGAAAAAAATGATAGTGGTTTAGAATGGCATCTGGGGGGTGAATAAGAAAACCAACCAGAAGCCTGGAAAGGACTTGCCAAGGTCAGTGGGGGACCAAGCAGAGTCTTCAGTACCTATGTTTATAGCAGTCTCAACTATCATGGAGAAGCAAGGTTTTTGTTGTTTTTTGTTTTGGTTTGGTTTTGGTTTAGGGAATTTCAATTGTTAAGGTATAAAAGAAAAATAGATGGCATCACTGAGCCAGAGTTTGAGGTCCACAGCAGAACTTCAGTCAAGGAGGTTGCCAGGGGAGCAGATGAATGGCTATGATGGTGGCCCAACAGTTATGCTATTTGCCACGTGTTTTCATTATGGCCTGTCACATTCCTAAGCACTGGCAGGGTTTACTATTATTACATCCTCAGAAAATTGAAGCTCAGAGTTAATGATGGGGCTGGCAGGCTAGCTCCTAAGGGCAAACTCTTAACCACAGCCTCATCCTGCTATACTTGAAAGAATCTAAGTTATAGAGGGATGGAATCAGTAAAGGATCAGCCTGGTAGAGTAAGAAGAAAAGGACCAGAACCAGGAGTCTTCAGGAAGAAAAATGAGTAGAATGAGAAAAAGCAGAGGAGAGGGAGAATGGCTAAGAGACTGACATCAAAGTGACATCTCAGAATTGAGAACTGCAAGCATAACATTGAAGATGCTGAAGAGCAGCCACCAGAGGTGAAGATGATCCCAGAGAAGGAACTGGAACTAGAGATGTGGAGCGGAGGAAGAGCCATGCAAACAGTGAAGTCTCTCTGAGGATGGAGGGATGTGAGGTAGAGTCTGAAGCAGTGGCCCCTGACATGACAAACAGACCAATCAAAGTCCCTTTGCAGCCGCTGTGTCCTCTGCCTGGACATGTCTGGGTGTATTCTTGCTGCATTCGGCTCTTTGCTCAAATAAACCTTTCATGACCCTCTGTCTTTCTCTTCCTGCACAGATTTATGGTTCTTCCTAGTCCAGGGCTCTGATGTTATGTTGTATATTTATTTGTTTACTCTTCTCCTGTAGGGAAAACCCCTGTGATGTCAGGGACTTTGTGCCTTTAGTGTAAGAGTGTATCCCTACTACCCAAAGATAGTGCTTGGAATAGAAAAGACTCTTGGTCAGTATTTGGCAAATGAGTGAATCAATGAATGATGAATGAAAGGCAGTTGGCTCTTCCCAGGGCTGGATCAGGGACTCAGTTATCCACAAGAACTGAATTCAAGCCCACTTTTCCTGAGACTGGTCTCTCAGGACTGCTTCTCGCTCATCGGTCTTTTTGTTGTACGTGATAGTCCCATCTCTTCTAAAGTGAGTAGCTAGTTTGAATTGCTTAGTCCTAGAGGAAAGAATCTAAGGGGCTTCTGAGGTTTCTTAACACTCTCCTTCAATCACTTGAGACCAAGCAGGACTCAGGTGGAAGGACTCTGTGAGAATCAGTCGGGTGGCAGAGGTTTGGTTTGCAAACAAGAAGGCTCTCCATTGGCCCCAAAACATACCTACCACCATGACAGCACATTAGTGGAAAAAGGACTCTTACCATTTCTCGTACTTTCATTTACATTTAAGTGGGAAACTGAAGCTCTGGAGGGGAAACCCTCAGCAATCCAGTAAATGACGTGGAAGTTTGAATGCGACTGTTTAAGTGTATGACCCCATAGACTCAGTCATTTTTTGATAAAACTTCCCACTTGAGCCCCTAGCAGGCAAATCCTGCTACATGGGGGAGTGTCATGAAGGAGCAGGAATCCTAGGGTCCAGCCCTACTGGTTGTGTTCAGATCAGTTTGAGTTCTGGCAGTTCATACTTGCTGGTGGTGCTGGACTGTTGATGGTGTCTCTCTGCTTGGATCTATGAAAGGGATCCAGCTTCTTCTGCTAATGATGGTGCTTCCCCTGGACTCCGTAAGCCTTAAGTAAATCCCTTCCTTGCATAAGCTGTGTCTGGTTAGATGTTCTTCCCAGCAGCAAGGTGCTGACTGAAACAGTGACCTAGGTGAATGGTGAGTCTCTAGTTCTCTAGATGACTTACAGTCCATTTTCTCTACATTAATACACTGCCTCTTAGATTTGAAAAACTGTGAAAACAATCGGATGTTAGATTTGCCACAAAGAAACCATTAGTGTTAGGTTCCTAATCTTCCCTGGAAGTGATCTTTGTGGTAGGGAGATGGCTGTATATACAGGAAGGCATTCAGCAGCTTATGCACTATGTTTCAACAGTGGAATGACCCACATAATTTGACAGTTTCCAGAAATAGTATCTAAATATTTGCTTGTGCTAGGCTGGAGAGATGGCTTAGACAATAAGGCACTTGCCTGCAAAGCCAAAGGACCCAGGTTCAATTCCCCAGGACCCACATAATGCCAGATGCACAAAGTGGTGTATGCATCTGAAGTTCATTTGCAGTGTCTGGAGGTCTTGCCCACACCCATTTTCTCTGTCTGTCTGTCTCTCTTCTCTCTATCTCTTTCTGCTTATAAATAAAATAAAAATAAAATATTTAAAATAAATATTATTTATGCTATAAATACATTTTTATTTTGTATAGCTTGAAAATTGGTTTGTTGTTTAATGAATGTTTCACATATATGCATTTTTAAAATATTTGTTGATTTAATGCTTTGATATCTTTGGTTTAAACTCTTGAAAAACAAATGAGAACTGTCTATTAAACCTACTTTATTCAATACCCAGCTTGTTTGATGAAGGACAGGAAAAGGGGACTTGAGTTTGTCTTTCCTGTCCTTAGTGTTTCCCAAAAACACCCATTCAAGTGGATAGAAATGGTATGCAATAGGGCAAGAAAAAGTTGTCTTCATCTGTCATCTTCTCCCCATGCCTATGGCAGACATCACTGAATTAATACACTGTTCTACAGACTATAGACCTGGCATTGGAACCCTCAACAAAACACTCTGAGAAATCACTACTAATTACTGTAATCTATTGAACATTTTCAAAATAAGAATGAACCTTCTCAGTCCTTTAAGAATTTGAAATATTGATGGGGAATCTATGGATATAGATATGGTAAGGTTGTCCTGTCCTGGATTCATGCCTCACTGTCCGGAAGTGAGCTTGCATTGCTAAAGCTCTTCCCCAGAGTAGTTACTACTACATGTAAATGTTCCAGCTCTTGTGTCTCAGAGATCAGCTATATCTATTTAATAAATATATTAAATGACATAGAGGTGGTCAACAAGTTTAACTGTAAACAGAGTTTTGCCCAAGTCTGTCTTTTTAAACACAAACAACACCATGATGATTTTTAACAGAAAAATTTTCAACTTGAAGCTGCTCATAGCATCATCTTTCCACAAAATGAACGTTTAAACTTTTTTTCATTCTTTCACTAAAATCCCTTGCTATACGTATGATTTCATAAAGTTAGAATCCTACTATACCATATTTTTACTCATTCAATTCTTTTTAATAACATCCTACCGTGAATACCATGACAAGTTTCTTCTTTAACTTTGAAGTTATTTTGTTAGGAAAAGCACTGGCTTGTCTCAGAAGTCTCAGTGAAAAGCGGGAATTGTTTGCCACATGACTGGAGCCCCCGTGCTTTCCTCTGGGTGGGGGAGAGTTAAACATTCCCTCTCCTCACAAGGGTGCCCTTGCTGATGAATTATGATGTGGTGGTAGTCTTACTGTGCAGGCAATGAATGCTTCAGGCAGAAAGAAGGAAACCTTTTTACCCAAATGTGTTTTTAATTATAGCATTAACAAAGATAAAGCAAAACCAGGGAAGTTCAAAATAATCACATGGGAGTCTAACAAAATAAATAGCATTTGTTCTAAGAATTATATTTACTTACTCCAAACCTATTGTTTTCTCAAATATTGGAACCTTTTCATCTGTTTAACAGTACTTGTTTACAAAACCTCAAATTAACTATGCCTCTTCTTTAACAACCAGATAATTATATAAATAAGGAGAAAATATCAAATATAAAAATAAATCACAATGATATATAAAGATTAAAATTAAGCTACAGCTTGATTAGAGAGATTCATTAGTTAATATTTGTTTGCCATTATGAACATTCAAAATCTCATGAAGTCAAAAGTGATCCATTGCTCTTTTCCAGGAAGTCACAATATCTCCTCTAATGTCATCAACACTGTAAATCTTTGTCAAGTTTCCCTTCATTAAACTTTTACAAAAGCAAGATGTTGCCATAGCAACTATTCTACATCAGTGTTTCTGGCTCTTGTGATTCCAAGATGTGACTTGGATAAGGCTAGCATCATGGGAAAAGTATTACATGCGTACATAAATGCAAGAATGTAAACATACATTATGCTTCCTTCGTCTTTTATAGAAAACATTTCCTAAGCATGAAAAAATGGAAACAGTCACACATCCGTTCCACAAATAGTGAAGCCTTGTGTGCCTTTCCCTCTTAACTACTGGTGTGCTTTACCCAAGCAATGGAATCATTTGTTTCTGTGCTGCTTGTGAACACTGAATGTCAGATTTCTGCTCACTCCCAACCCCTTTCTTCTTCTGATTCAATGTGTTTGTCATCGATCTTTCAGTTGCTACAAGACAATTGTACCCCCAACTCATTTGGACCCAGAAGAAGCATTTGCTTGTCAAGACCAGACTTAGGCACTGTCCAAAGCCTTGTCCATGCTCCTCATGCAGGCTTTCCCTTGCTTTTTGCAGACTAGTTATTTTTAAAGATTTTATTTATTCACGCATGTGTGTGTGTGTGCGCGCGCGTTCGCGCGCATGCATACCACAGTATTTTGCTGCTGCAAACTAACGCCAGATGCACGTGCCAGTTTGCATCCAGCTTTAAGGTGGAAGCTGGGAATTCAACCCTAGTAAGAGGCTTATGAACAGTATCTTTAATCAGGTAATATTTCTTAATGAATAAATAAATAAATAAAATATGTGTGGGTCCACTTCCTGATACATCAGTGTTACTTGAGGAAAACAGAGAAGCCAGAGCTCATAAGTGAATGTGACACTGGCCTGGTCCCAGAGGAAATAGGAAAGTCTGCCAGCCAGTTTCTTCAGCCATCTGAAGTAAATATGAGAACTGAGAGGAAGGATGATGCCAGGCCCAGAAACCCCATGGCACAACTGAAGTAGAGAGGCACAATTTGGGGGTCCTTTTTTACAAGTTCTTTTCTAGAAGCCTGGAGTGCTGAGGGAAATCAAATTTTTATTGCCTCCTCTAGTTTAAAGCTCTATGGTGAACCTTCCCAACTGGAAGGTCAGATTCTGGTCTTGTAAAGTTTACTGCCTAAACTTCTCCAGGGAAAGGACAAAAGGCCAAAACCAACAATTTAAGGCAGAACAGGAAAGGAGGACTCTAACCTTGTTCCATGATCCCAGTGTTACCTTTCCTCTCTGCTGGGCAGACTCAAAACCTGTTAAATGTGCAATTAACAGATTGGACTGGGCGCCTGAGGTGTCTAATTGTACTTGAATCCCAGTTGCTATAGTGAGATCTTTACCTACCGGAGCCCAGGAACTTAAGTCAAGCTGATGAAGATGAAGCAGTAAGAGTAGATTCGTTGGTCCGTCCATCAATCCTTCCAGTCTGCTAATGCTTCCTTTACTTTTATGCCTCTCCTAGTTTTTCCAAAACCTTCAAGAAGGGAATGTAGTTATTTTTTAAATATTTTATTGTTTGATTGATTGATAGGTTGATGGGTTGACTTAAGAGAGAGAAAGAGGGAGAAAGAGATTGTAAATGGGCATGCCAAGGCCTCTAGCCACTGCAAATGCACTCCACACACATGCACCACCTTGTAAATCTGGCATATGTGGGTACTGGGGAATCAAACCTGGGTCCTTAGGCTTTGTAGGCAAGCGCCTTAACAGCTAAGCCATCTCTCCAGCCAGGGACTGTAGTTTTTTTGTTTGTTTGTTTGTTTTTGTTTTTGTTTTTGTTTTTTGTTTTTGTTTTTGTTTTGGAGAAAGACAGAGAGAGAGGGAGAGGAAGACAGATAGAGATGGGCGCGCCAGCAGCCTCTCAGCTGCTGCAAACAAAATCCAGATGCATGCGCCCCCTTGTGTCACTTTGCATCTGACTAAATGTGGGACCTGGAGATTGGAACCGCTGGAGATTGGAACCAGCGTTCTTAGGCTTAGGAGGCAGGCACCTTAACCGCTAAGCTATCTCTCCAGCCCAACTGTAGTTTTTTTTTTTTTTTTTTTTGGTTTTGCGAGGTAGGGTTTCACTCTAGCTCAGGCTGACCTGGAATTAACTATGTAGTCTCAGGGTGGCCTCAAACTCTCGGCGATCCTCCTACCTCTGCCTCCCAGGTGCTGGGATTAAAGGCGTGCACCACCACACCCGGCTCCAACTGTAGTTTTTAACAATGTAATATAAACTGATGATAACTTTTAAGAGGATATTCCCACTTATCACTAATTTAACATCTCCCATACTGTTTGAGGGATGTTAAGAATCTACATGGAAATATGTTACTATTGTTTCAAGTTATTAGTAGGGTCTTGGTAAACTTGACTTAGTCCAATAGATGGTTATAAAGCAGTCAGCACACACTGGGTTCCTCTCTGTTGCTAGCATGCTAGTGTACTTGTTTCTACACTGAGTGGCCAGTGGCTGAGCCCACCTTCAGCCTGTTTCAGGGTCGCCTGGTTCTCTTTGGAACATCCCGGAGCTCTGCTCACTCAGGATCTAGAAACTAAATGGTCATCTCTGATGCACTTGGGGCCTCCTGGGTTCCTGGGCTCCATGTCTGCACTCAGCATCCAGCATTATTATAATTGCATTCTGGTTGTGGTATCTTTTTATTTATTTATTTATTTATTTATTTATTTATTTATTTATTTATTTATTTATAAGAGACAGAGAGAGAGAGAAATGGGTGCACCAGGGCTTCTAGCCACTGCAAATGAACTCCAGACACATGAGCCACCTTGTGTATCTTGCTTACGTGTGTACATGGGAATTGAACCTGGGTCCTTAGGCTTCATAGGCAAATACCTTAACCACTAAGCCATCTCTTTAGCCCTGTGATAACTTTTGAATGTCATTCTTGCTTCTACCTCTTTAATTATACCTTTGACTATTGACAAACATTAAGATACCTTTCTACCTTGTAGCCACACAACAATCATAATAACAAACTGAAATTTCTCCTGAAATCTATTCTTCCAAATGTAACAGAATTACTGAATAATAAATCTGAGGAAAATTATAGAGACCAAAAATAGGCATATAATCAGTGCTGGGGTTCTAATTTTAGTGGGCATAAGAATGTCCTGGGTCTTGTGCCACCTGGACTAGGGACATCTGAGCTGATTGCACTCTCCAGCCCCCAGCACTGAGTAGGCCACTCAGGGTCCAGGTGAGCAACCTCCAACCCCAGTGGTACAACCCGAGCCCAGATTGGTGAGCAGGACCATTTGATGATGAACTTATTCCCCAGCCTGCCCCTGTGCAACACCCTGACTAGGAACACTGATGCATTTATGACCCCACAGTGAATACTGATAACCTCAGTGAGGAGGACCCTTGGTGGAATGGGGATGGGGGAGAGGGAACCTAACTGTATAACCCAATGGGAATATCACTGGTATACAATTGTTCATACAATAAAGTTCCCAATTTAAAATAATTTAAAAAGCATTTCCTGGAAAACATGTTTACAATGCAGATTTTAATTGGATATGGTGATGTAACGCTGTTATCCAAGCACTTGGGCAGCCAAGGCAGAAAAATTGCAAGTCAAAGATCAGCCTGCAGTCTGGAGAGATGGCTCAGCAGTTAAAGGCACTTGCTTGCAAAGCCTGCTGGCCCAGGTTCAATTCCCCAGTACCCACATAAAACCAGATGGACAAGATGAACACATGCATCTGTACTTGGTTTGCAGGAGGCTCTGATCCATGAGTATTCATTCTCTCTCTAAACAAAACAAACAAATATGAAAAGAAAAGATCAACTGGACTACAGTGGAGTTCCAGGCTTCTCTGGGCTAAAAACAAGACTCTGTCTCAAAATGCCTGTTTCAGGACTGGAAAGGTGACTTAGTAGACAAAGCACTTGCCACTCAAGCATGAGCACCCAAGTTCTGATCCCCAGACCCTATGAAAAAAGCCAAAAGTGGTGGCAGGTTTCTGTAATCCTAATACACTTGTGGTGAAATGGGAAGTGGAGACTGGAGAATTTCCTAGAAGCAGAACTAGAGATCCTGCCACAAATGAGGTAGAAGGCAAGGACTGACTCATCCCAACCACCATCCCGAAGTTTTCTCTAACCATAGCACACCATAACACATGTGTGACCGCACTCACACACATGAACGTAAACACATATCAGCATCGGCATCATTGTGACACACAAACACACAAAACAAACAACAAAGCCCTGCCAATTTCAAGGTTGCATCTTCAGATATTCTAGATGATCTGTATTTTTTTTTTTTTTTTTTTAGGGCTGGAGGGATGGCTTAGAGGTTAAGGTGCTTGCCTACAAAGTCAAAGGACCCAGGTTCGATTCCCCAGACTCATTTTAGACAGATGCACAAAGTGGCACATGCGTCTGGAGTTTGTTTGCAGCAGCTGGAGGCCGTGACGCACTCATTCTTTCTCTCTCTCTCTCTTCCTCTCTCTCTCCGCCTCTTTCTCTCTGGGGCATAAATAAATAAATAAATAAATAAATAAATAAATAAATATTTTTTAATCTGTGGTTTTTTTTAATATTTTATTTGGACCTGGAGAGATGGCATAGCGGCTAAGTGCTTGCCTCTGAAGCCTAAGGACCCTGGTTCAAGGCTCAATTCCCCAGGACCCATGTAAGCCAGATGCACAAGGGGACGCATGCATCTGGAGTTCATTTGCAGTGGCTGGAGGCCCTGGTGCACCCATTCTCTCTCTATCTATCTGCCTCTTTCTCTCTCTGTCTGTTGTTCTCAAATAAATAAATAATAACAAAAATATTTTTTAAAAAATTTTTTTACTTATTTATTTGAGAGAGAGAGAGAGGAAGTGGCAGATAGAGAGAATGGGTATGCCACCATGTGCATCTGGCTTATGTGGGTTCTGGTGAATCAAACTTAGGTCCTTAGGCTTCGCAGGCAAGCTCCTTAACCACTAAAGCATCTCTCCAGCCCCAAGAATCTATATTTATAAATAATGTAGATGCCTGTATCACCTTTGGGAAATATGAACTCTACTGTGGCTATGAATTCTGGAGAAATCTTGCCAGGAGCTGAGTTTCAGGGTTTTATAGGCAATCACCTTACTGTAGTTCCCTGCAGCTTTTGATGACAGTGCAAGGATTCCAGAGACATAACCATTGAGTAGTGCTCCAGTCTTTTTTGTGTTTTATAAACACTCTTTCTGTTTTTCATTTCCAGAATCTGTCATCCCAAGTAGTGGAACATTTCATGTAAAGCTCCCTAAGAAACACAATGTGGAACTTGGAATAACCATAAGTTGTAAGTAAAAATGATTTTTTAATTTAGAATTTTAAAATGTTAGATATTTGCAGTTGTGGCATGTATATTAATTGTCCTTGCCCAGTTTTTGTTTGATGTTTGTTTGTTTGTTTGTTTGTTTGTTTGTTTGTTTGTTTGTTTGAGATAGGGTCTCACTCTAGCCCAGGCTGATCTGGAATTCACTCTGTAGTCTCAGGGTGGCCTTGTGATCCTCCTACCTCTGCCTCCCAAGTGCTGGGATTAAAGATGTGCGCCACTACGCACAGCATCACCACATACTTTTAATATGCACAGACTAAGATCATTACTAAATAACCCAAGAAAATGAAATAAATGGTCAATTCGTGAGGACCAAAGGTGACACAGAGTCAATGACTATTACCCAAAGATGGTCCCTTCAAGAGAGATTAATTAGGGCTGGGGAGATGGCTTAGTGGTTAAGGTGCTTGCCTGCAAAGCCAAAGGACTCAGGTTTCCCCATAACCACGTAAGCCAGATACATAAGGTGGCGCATGCATCTGAAGTTCATTTGCAGTATCTGGAGGCTCTGGCATGCCCATTCACTCTCTCACTCTCTATATCTCTGTCTGTGCCTCTTTCTCCCGCTCTAAAATAAATAAATAAAAATGAAAATATGTTTTAAAAAAAGAAAAAGTGATGAGACTACAGAAAAGTGCCTCAACATACTGATGGGTAGTTTATGTCAATGGTGTGGTTAAGGCAAAAATAACTTAAGGGTTCTCAATTGGGCAGTATTAAATACAATTGTCCAATTCAAGTGATTATATAAATTTCACACTAATAATGCTTTTCTAAAAATTTATAACTGATAAGACATTCATACCTATTGAAGCACTAAATTGAGTGGCATTTCATTTCAGAGTCAATGTTAAGCCTAAGAAATCACGTGGATGAGTCTGTGTTCCCCACTCATCTACCCAAAGTGGCCTGCTGGGAGAAAAGACAAAATGAGATTTTTGAAGATTCTAGCCCAATTTTAGGTGCTCTTAAAGTCATTTATGGCTCTAATTGGGTCCCTTAGCCTCTGAGAATGTTGACTGTGAAACAAAGAGGGCATGTCATGATTCTGTTGAAAGGTGTGACAAAAAGCAAGTGTGACAACTGAGATTAGTGGCAAACACATCAGAGTTTGCTATTCCAAAGATACCTAGGGCTCAAAGTGGTGCCTGCACTCCCTATGTAACTTTAAGGCTGGTTTTATTCAATGTTTCTTGCATTCCATGCATTTCTCCCCATGAGAGCAGGTGGCTTAAGGTGATATCTCTGGCAATATGACAGAAACCCTGCCTGACCCTCCATTCTTCTGCCTTCACTTGTTTCAGCCCATTTTGGGTGTCCGCTGTGCCTTAGCACAAAGCCTAGTTCTAAGATTCCTTCCCTTGTCCTTGATGATGTTTTCTGAGAATGGACACCCTCCTCTGGAGTGTCTATCACCCCTGCCCCACTCACTATACTCACAAATTCTAATTAGGAAAATGGCCTTCCTTTGGTATAGTAGACATTCTTAAAATTGATAAGAATAAAAATTTAATCAATTCAGTATACATCCAGAATATTCTGTGCTGTTTCTTTTCTTAAAAATAGAATTTACAGGGCTGGAGAGATGGCTTAGCGGTTAAGGTGCCTTCCTCCTAAGCCTAAGAATGCCGGTTCCAATCTCCAGCGGTTCCAATCTCCAGGTCCCAAGTTTAGCCAGATGCAAAGTGATGCAATTGACCACAAGGGGGCGCACACATCTGGATATTGTTCACAGCAGCTGAGAGGCTGCTGGCACGCCCATCTCTTATCTGTCTTCTTCTCCCTCTCTCTCTGTCTCTCTCTGTGTCTCTCTCAAAAAAAATAGAATTTACATATTGAATTTGTTTGAGATACAGTCATGCATACACAAGCACAAATGATTTGTTTCATTGACATGTAAAATCATTTCAATTCATGCCTTTTGATGGTGTTTTGTATGTCCTAAGAATTACTCTAAAACTGATGGCAGTGGCAATAAGGGCAGCACCCAGAAGCTGCCACAAGAAAGGCTTGAGTCTTAGCCTGCTGCAAGCAAAAGCTATTCCTAGACACTGCCTGGGTGGAGCTTTTCCAGAGCTACAGCTGCATTTACACAGCTAATCATCACTATGCTGAGAGTTCCTTCTTGTGGAAAACACTCATATTTTATAAGTTGAGAGGGGAGAATATGCTGTAAAAGAAAATAAAAAGTATAGGATATATTTTAATTGCTAGCAACTCCAGAGACTTCACATTGTTCCTGGTTCACATAAGGTGTTCATTTAATATTTGTGTGTGTCCTGTGTTGCATAACGAATAAGAAGTCTTCATCAGCAAACATGCTTTACTTAGTGCTGATCCTTCCAGGAAGTGAGTCTTAGAGGGAGATGGTGAATCTAGATGATTGTGCAAAGACTGTTGCATGGCCTGAAGAAGTTGTACTGATGAAGAACAAGGGCTAAAAACCTAGCCTGCCCCTCTGCCTGATTCCCCAGCCCTCTCCTGGGCCTGTTTCCTTATCACTAAAAGGGTGCACACATGAAATGAATATGTGTGTGCGTGTGTGTGTGTGTGTGTGTGTGTGCACACACACACACAAATACACTGTAAACCTTAACAAATGCTATAAGGGGGTGATCATGACTTTGTAAATAAAACACATCTCTAGATGACAAAATCTAGTGTTGACTATAAGTTGGCAGGCCACTTATGCAAGAAGCCCAAAGACCCTCTTCTCAAACATACACAGACTCTGTCAATAACACAGTGGTGCTGCTAGCATTGAATGACTTTCTCACTTTCTTTGTGCAAACTCCTCCTTCAGTCTTCATCACCTTGGGAAATCTCTGCATTAAGAAGCAGCCCTACATTGTAGAAATGATGCCTTACCATGAAAGCCTTTGCAGCTCACTGTCCAGACCTAATTGACTAAGAAATGAATGTGTCTGAATTTGGACATGGTGTGCAGTTTCAAACTAATTTTGTTAAGTTTCTGATGAAGCATTCACAGCACATTAGTACCAGGCATTACTTTTACTGATGTTATTGCTGCAATATGGAGTGATTTATTATAGCAGATAAACTGGGATGATGTAGCAGAAGGATGCAGTTTGGAATTGGAAGTTGCAACCTGGCACCCTCACATCCCAGCCAGTGAGAAATCACAGTTCCTTCCTTCCAGCAGAGCCACCCGCTGTTCAAGTCAGAGCACCTGATTGTCTATGTCATGTGCCGTTGTCAGTATTTGACACTGCTATTTATTTTGAGATTTTTATTGCAGGGGTTCATATCTTCTATGTACGACACTATGTGATTTTACATATTTTCTTTTTAATATTTTATTTATATTTATTCATTTGAGTGATAGAGAAAGAGAGAGAGAGAGAGAAGGGAGGAAGGAGATTATGGGCGTGCCAGGGCCTCCAGCCATTGCCAATGAACTCCAAATGCATGTGCCACCTTATGCCTCTGGTTTATGTGGGTCCTGGGGAATTGAACCTGGTTCCTTTGGCTTTGTAGGTTGGCACCTTAACAGGTGAGCCATCTCTCCAGCCTTTCCATGTTGGCTTAATCTTCAAAGCACTCCTGTGACAGAGAGGATGGTATCTCTCAGCTGGGTAATCTGCCCAAACACCCAAAGCTAATAAAAGGCAAAACAAGGATTCCATCTTTTTCTGTCTACCTTAACCCTGGCTTTACTGTCAGCATACCAGTCAGCCCTGTCACCGTATGACTGATGTCCCTTCCCAGAGCCTGTGTTAGAGAAGCAAAAGGCAGCACTCTGTGAACAGAGTTAATTGGTTGGCCATATTTGTACTTGTGACTGAATTGTTTGCAGAAACAAAGGCCCGTTTCGCTTTTTTTTTTTAATAAAATCATAAAGCAGTCTCCATGAGAAGTTCAACAAATCTGTCACTCCCTCTTCCCAAGTGTCAAGTGTATTTAGAATTGAATGTGAACAGTTCATCAGGATTTGTTTTTTTGTTGTTGTTTTGTTTGTTTTTTGCTGACTGCAATAAAAACTTTACTCACTGGTCCATTTCAAATCAAAGAAGTTGTTTTATTTGATAAATATATATGCACTAAAGTAAAACAGAGAGAAAGATTTATTCTAATTGTGGTAATAATCTCTTTAGGGTACTTTGTCAGATTCTAAGCAAAGTACCTCATCTAGCAGAGTAAGTTCCATGCATGACTGACTGCATATATTCTAGAATGTTCTTAGAAAAATTTGTTGACTCCCATTTTACTAGCTTCAAAATTTAATTTTAATCCCAGCACTCGGGAGGCAGAGGTAGGCGGATCACCGAGAGTTTGAGGCCACCCTGAGACTATATCGTTAATTCCAGGTCAGCCTGGGCCAGATTGAGACCCTACCTCGAAAAACCAAAAAAAAAAAAAAAAATTCAAGAGTTCACTTGTCTTCAAATACAGTAAAAAAGATCCTGGCGTGGTGACACACGCCTTTAATCCCAGTACTCGGGAGGCAGAGGTAGGAGGATCGCCATGAGTTCAAGGCCACCTTGAGACTACATAGTGAATTCCAGGTCAGCCTGAGCTAGAGTGAAACCCTACCTCGAAAAAGAAAAAAGGAAAAAAAAAAAAAAACAGTAAAAAAGTGATTTAAATAAAAAGGACTCCAAATATATCATAGTAGGAAAGCATAGCATGCCCTAGGTTCAATCCTCTGCATGGGTAAATGATACACAAATAGGTAAGTGAGTGATCATCATTATCTTTCTTCTCTTACAACTATTTGAAAGGAAAGGAACCCATGCTTTTTATAAACATAACTTTTTCCTAAGGATGGGATAACGTGGTTTTAACACTCCTGAGGTTAGAAGGCCTGTGGCTTGAACACGTACTATCCTGTACTTTGCTTGACAACATAAAGTTTTTCAAAAGGAAAAAGACCAGGAGATAAAGAAAATAAAAACAGGCAACAACAACCTAAGCAAACAAAGAACCTGATTTTCATCCTGTCCTCCCAAATGTCTTAGGAATTGTTAGCTTCAGTAAGTTAAGTATGATATGATAAATCTAAAATAGGAGGGTTAGTTGACAGCCTAAGAATGGATGAGGCCCTTGGATACCTTCTCCCACCTTAGCATAGTGAGTGCTCCTTCCCTACAGAAACACCATAAGTTTTACAAAAGCATTTGAAAGCATGAACTGGGGAGTACTCTGTAAGAGAAGACAAAGCTGACCACTGCACTGTTCTGTAAAAGCAGAGACTATGAGAAAGTGTGCCCATGGAATGCCATCCTTCTTCCCGCATTAAGTTTGAAGAAGCTAAATTGTTAGACTTAATACCTTCAAGGCAGGAGAAAGAATCAAAGACATTGGATCCAAAGAAACAGGCTGGCCTGAACTGAAGAGCAGAAACCATAGTCCACAGGCCTCACTTGGCTATACCAAGCCTCTAAATTGCTTTTGGGGGGCCTTACTCTTCTGTGTGAACAGACAAAAAAAAGCAAACTCTTGAAAAACAATCTAATATACAATACTGTCACAGGGACTTGAGATAAGACTTAGTAGCCAAAGATGCTTGCTTGCAAGCGTGCTGCTCCAAGTTCAGTTCCACAGTACCCACATAAAGCTGGATGAAAAGTGGACCAGGTTTCTGTAATACAAACACATCTATGACAATGAGAGGTAGAGTTAGGAGAATCCAGAAGAAACTGACAGACTAGCTAGACTGGTGTGCATGAAGTGTTAAAACAACTAAAAGGAAGGCCTATTTCTAGCAAAGTAGAAGGAGAGGACAAATACCCCAATGTTGTCCCCAGACCTTCACACATGTTCCCTGACATATGCAAAAGCAAAGAAGAAAACCAGAGAAATAGCTCATGCCGGAAAAACAAAACTAAAACATCAAACAAAACAACTATGATTGACATCATTAGCTACATAAGATTTTTCATCCATGGTTGTGGGCAAGAAGTGAATGCTATTACAAAGTAACACCCAGGTGGAAACACAGGGCTCTTGAAAATCAAGAGTATGACTAAAAGTGGGGGAAAAAAATCAGATGAAAATACTGGAAAATCAAGTTAAGAGCTTTCATAAATTTAAATAAACTAGCAAGTAAATAATGAATCTAGGGCTGGAGAGATGGCTTGGCTGTTAGGGCACTTGCCTGCAAAGCCAAAGGACCCAGGTTCAATTCCACAGGACCTACATAAAGCCAGATGCACAAAGTGCCACGTGCATCTGAAGTTTGTTTACAGTGGCTGGAGGCTCTGGCACACCCATTCTCTCATTCTTTCTCTCTCTCTCTCTGTCTCAAATAAATAAATAAAACATTTTTAAATGATTAATATAGAGTGGATAAAAAAATTATATAGGATGAGGGCTGGAGAGATGGATTAGTGGTTAAGGCGCCTGCCTCCTAAGCCTAAGAACGCTGGTTCCAGTCTCCAGTGGTTCCAATCTCCAGGTCCCACATTTAGCCAGATGCAAAGTGATACAAGGGCACAATGCCACACTTGACCACAAGAGGGTGCACACATCTGGATTTTGTTTGCAGCAGCTGAGAGGCTGCTGGTGTGCCCATCTCTGTCTTCCTCTTCCTTCCTTTCTGTCTTTCTCTGTGGTCACTCTCTCAAAAAAAAATAATATAGGATGAGTCCAAATGATATATACATGAAATGAAAGAAAGAAAGAAAGAAAGAAAGAAAGAAAGAAAGAAAGAAAGAAAGAGAAAGAGAGAAAGGCATCAAAAAATCATTTTATAAAATGCTCTAGAATTGATGGATAGATTCAATCTCGTTGGTCCATAAGCTATGGATGAAAACAGAGCACCCCAAGGCATGTCACCAAACAAAAAGTCAGTCCCATATGGTTGCAGGGGTGGGACATGGAGTGAGAAACTTTTCATACGTTATCAGAATAATGCAACCAATTAAACTGGCATCAGAATTTTCAGTGGCAACTATGGGAGGTAGAAGGCAATGGAATCAATGAAAGAAAACCTTCAGATTTTTGGAGGAAAGGATTTCTAGCCTAGAATTTTTCACCAGCAAAGAAGTGTTCATTTTCTGCTTTACATTTTCTGCTATACAAGTCTCAAAACTATCTCCTATTATGCATTTGTTCCTAGGAAGCTACTAGAATATGTGTTCCACCATAAAATGAGATAAAAAAAAAAAAAGAAACTTAATTCAGGATGAAACATTCCAAAGATACAAGAGAAAAAGTAGAGAAGTGAAGAGAATGTCTGTGTTTCTAAACTTTGTACAGCAAACTTACAAAGTAACAAGTCTAGACAGGTCAGAATGCTTTGACAGAATTCCTAAAAAGTTTTAACATGTTGAGAGAGTTGCCTAAAGTGGGAAATCTGGGGTTTGAATTACTGATTAGCACAAATCTAAGCAAACAAAACATGTAAGACAACAGATAACTGTAGACAATATTCATTCTGGAGGAAAGGAGAGAAATTGAATGCTGCATGACTTGTTTCTGGATGTTGGTGACATACTATTACTAAAGTAAATACCAAATATTCATCACACAACGATTGTCATAAACAGTTGGAAAAATGGAGACATGAAAAAAGGCATATGAAGCCAGGTGTGGTGGCGCACACCTTTAATCCCAGCACTCGGGAGGCAGAGGTAGGAGGATCGCCGAGAGTTCGAGGCCACCCTGAGACTACATAGGTCAGCCTGGGCCAGAGTGAGACCCTACCTTGCAAAACCAAAAAAAAAAAAAAGAAAAAAAGCATATAAATATGGCAGTCCTACAGGAGGGCAAAGGAATAATATCCCCTCATGTTTCATAACAAAAAACCAGAATGACTAACACTGGAACACAGCATAGTGATATATGTTATTTCACAAATGAAATCAGCCAAAGAAGTTGAAAATATAAAAGTTTCTCAAACTAATGGAGTTGTGTCTCCAATATTCCCATTCTAAGTGGAAACCATCATAAGTCAAAAATGCACTGGGAGACTTCCAGTTAAGGTGGCAGTGTAGGAACCACACCAAAGCAGCCTAGGGAAGAAAAAAAAAACAGCAAAATATACTGTTCTACTAAAAAGGGAGGTGGGTAATAAATTATCAACCACAGCAGAGAAGTAGGAGAGATCCAGACTGTCTAGAGCCCACAGAAGCAGGGCACATTTACACAATGGAGTTCTACTTAGCAGTCAAGAAAAATGAAGTTATGAAATTTCCAGGAAAATGGATGGCTCTGGAAAGGATTATACTTAGTGAGGTAACCCAGGCCCAGAAAGCCAAACATCACATGTTCTCTCTCATATGTGGATCCTAGCTACAAATGATTGGATTTCTAAGTGAGTAAAAATAACTCAGTAGCAGGAGCCAGTAAACTAGAAAGGGGATATAAAGGGAATAGAAAGGGAGGGAGGGGAACTTAATAGGATGGTATTGTATATATGTAAGTAGAAGAACAGATTAATGGGGGCGAAAAGGCCTAAGTGAGGTCAGGGAAACAGATTGAGTAAAGGAAAGGTGGAGGGAGGGCTAATCAAAATCTAAGAGGATATAAGTAAGTCATATGGAAACCTACTTTTCTGGACAATGGAACACTCAGAAGCCATAGATTGTTATTAGAAAATTTTCAATGCCCAGGGATGGGATACCTTCCAGTGAGTTGTTGGCCAGGGAGGTCACTGATACCCCCAAAACATTACAGGCCATTGCTGAGGCCCTTGATTTCCTACCAGGAATAGATGGTAAAACCCTACTGCTAAAGACTCCACATACTTGGGCTGCAAGGTCACTGAGAAATCCTGCTAGAGCTGAGCTGAAAGCCTCCTCCATGTGGAACAGCTGAAAGAAAGTTGGAAAAAGCTACCCAGCATGCAGTACAATGGGAGAGAGAGAAATCACCAGTGAAGATACTCAACAGTGGACACTGCAAGTCTTAAATTTGTCCAGCCAGGCCAAATGAGCCAATGGGTGCAATAGTGGCAGGTCTGTTATGGAGGAAACCAAGGGTTCTCTAAATGGACCAGAGGCCCACTCCATGGGAAGGAATACATTCCTGATACTGAAAACCTACAACAGGGGTAGTCATGAGGTTACACCTAGGGGTGTAACATCTGCTGGTGTCTGGCTAAATGTATATACTATGCTCACCAAAATGCCTGGTAAGCACTCCTCTTAATGTTCATACCCATATATTAATGCTACTCTCACTTTTGGTTAGAGAAGCTTCTCTTTTCAGATGGTGGTGACCTTGGGATGACTCAGAAGACACTATGGTGCTGAGAAGGGACAGAGAAGTGCTCAGCACTGAAAGATCTCTAACACACCTTCCAAGGCTCAGGGTCCATCAAGGAAGAGGGGGCAGAAAGAATGTAAGAGCCAAAAGAAGGGTAGGACTCCTTACAACATGCTCCTCAAGACACAAAATGACCTGGAAATCCATGACCTCACAGTGACTGACACTACCTACATAAGACCATCATAATAGGAGGAAAAGATCATGACATCAAAATAAAAGAGAGACTGATTGAGAGGAGGAGGGGATATGATGGAGAGTGGAGTTTCAAAGGGGAAAGTGAGCCGGTCGTACTCGGGAGGCAGAGGTAGGAGGATCGGCACAAGTTCAAGGCCACCCTGATAATACATAGTGAATTCCAGATCAGCCTGAGATAGAGTGAAACCCTACCTTGAAACAAAAAAAAAAGGGGGGGAAGTGGTGGGAGGGAGGGAATTTCCATAGGATATTGTATACAATTATGGAAGTTGTCAATAAAGAAAATAAAAATTTTTTTAAATGCACTGGCTGCACCTAATCTGGAAAACATCATAGCAATAGAGTATACAGTAGAACATGAGCCATTCACCTGTGAACTCAGCTTCTTAAAGAAATGGTTCTCACACTAATCTCAAACCCTCACCACACCAGTGACATTGCCTCTAGCAAGGTGATTGCAGATGCAAACTATAACTAATAAAACACTGAATATATTGGGGACATATATTCAAACTACCACATTCTGCCCTATTTAATAGATTTAGTTCCTGGCCCCAATAGATTTATAACTATCACACATTATAAATTGTATTCAGTTCAATTTCAAAGGTTCTCACAGTCTTGATCAACTTAAGATAGTGAGTCCTGTAAGATCAAACAAGTTATCCAAAACTAATACCAGGTGTGCAGGACACAGCCATATTCTTAATCCATGAACAAAATAAATCATAGCCTTGAAAAGCAGGTTCCTTCTCCAGTCAGCTCTTTCCAAGAGTTTGCATTTCTAACAGTCTTTCCTCAGGCATCCTCTCCATTGTTTTAATGTAAAGCAGTCAGGCCACCTTCCTTCCATCTTCCTTAAGATTGCTAATGTGTTGACAATAGCAACTCCATTAACCTAAAATCAGTCTCAGTGCCTCCAATTTTAACTTGCTTAAGGTTTTCCAACTTAAAATCTTAAAATCTCAGTCTGTTATCTTTAGCCAAGCACATCAGTCCATTACAAATTTAACCTTGATCAAACTTTCTGGGCCTGGAAAGCGGAACGTAGCCATCCCTTATGCCAGTATCCCAGTTCCAACAAAGTCCTCTGCAGTCTTTCCTTCCCCTTAGAAAGCTCATAAGCCAAGCCTCGAAGTTTAATACTGTCTGCACTTAGCATTCTCAAACTCTCATCAGAATAGTCCATAAAACTTGGCTTACCATTCCAGAAGGCATCTTCAGTTGCAAGCACCAAGTCCATGCCCATTCCTCCAAAACAAAGGTTACAAAAGACGGATATCCACACGATCTGGTTCATCTCACCCCACTTCTGGTACCACTTTACTGTAGCAGACAGCTTCAGGTTCACTGAGATGAACTTCCAGACCAGGCACAGTTATAGAGGAAGGGATATTATTTATTGAAGCTTACAGATCCAGGGGAAGTTCCATAATGGCAGAAGAAGCTGGCCTGTCTTCACAGGGCCAAGCAAGAGAGAAAAAAGCCTACCAGCCACACAGCACACAGAGCAAAACTACAGCCAAGCCACAGCAAGCTTCGGGAACTCTTATTAGACACACTTTGCATATCTTTACAATGAAATCTCAAACCCTCACCACACCAGTGACATTGCCTCTAGCAAGGTGATTGCAGATGCAAACTATAACTAATAAAACACTGAATATATTGGGGAACATATATTCAAACTACCACAGTATCGTAATAAGTACTTGCTTTGTGAAGTTCACGAATCCATACCCATGGGACACTTGAAATATTCAATTTTGTCATATTACACCAATAGATAATTGTGATCAGAGATAAAATGTGCAGTTTCACTGAATGTAAAAGGGCTTTAGACAGATCTGTCATCTGTTCTGAACAAGCTTGTAGATGACTCAGTAACACTTTGGTACATTAACAATGAAATTGTATATACAGGTGAAGTTTGAGTTAAAATTAATTTATGAAATATGGGTGGAAAAGGGGCATTAATCTATATCATCTATATCATGTAACATGATTTTGCATCATTGGTCTCTTGTCAGGCCTTCAGTTCTATGAGTTTGGCCAATGAAGTTGAAATTTCACAGCCCTGTTGTTTGTCTTTCATTTTCAGAGCTTAATAACCTTTTCTTGCTCCTCCTTTGTAAGTCACCCTCATGATCTATTCAATGTGGAACCACCACCATCACCCCTTGTAGCAGACAGCTTCAGGTTCACTGAGATGAACTTCCAGACCGGGCACAGTTATGGAGGAAGGGATATTATTTATTGAAGCTTACAGATCCAGGGGAAGTTCCATAAAGGCAGGAAAAGCAGCCTGCTCTCCGCAGGGCCAAGCAGAGAGAGAGAGAAACCAACCAGCCACCACAGCATACAGAGCAAAAACTACAGCCAAAAGGTCACACAGCACACTTCAGGAACTCCTGCTAGGCACATTTGCATATCTTTACAATGGAATCTCAAACCCACACCTTAAGACCAGCCCCCAGTGACATTGCCTCTAGCAAGGTGAATGCAGATGCAAACTATAACTAATAAAACACTGCATATATTGGGGGACGTATATTCAAACTACCACACCCCTGACAAATCCATATGGCCATCCAGGTAGGAATGGCCTATCTGCAAAAAGAAACTGTTTCCTGTCTCATGGCCTCATGAGACCTAACCAGCCCTGCCTATCTTTTGTATATTATTTCTACCAGTTCTCATAGCCAGAGCCCAGTGCATAGACATCTGGCTCACAGTTGGTGTTCACTAAATATGTGTTAAGTAAGCAGGTGGCTCTATGGAGAACTCCAGTCAAATCACAGTGCTGAATCAGTACTGGTGTATTCTTTAAAGGGTCACAAGTTTGAGTGATATCAGCTGAATAAAGACTGAAGGCTCCACCTAAACAGAGGACTAGGAAAGTGAATCTGATGTGGCTGGAGAACAACAGTAAACATTTTTGTATGGCATTCTGTGTGCAGTGATTCAATAATTTTGTATGTGAGAACTCATTTAGTACTCTCAAAAACCTGCAATTACTCAGCATTACCATTTTACAGATGAGGGACTAAGGGCTCTGTGCTCAAACACAGTTACCCAGTGAAAGGTGGACTTTGATAAGCCATGACGTTGACCTTAACCATTGTGACTGACAAGTGTCACCTTGTAATCATCACACTGCATTGTCATGATACAGGTGTGTCTGGCTTGTAGTTTCCTAGGTAGTGAGTAGTTTAACAGGGTGGTAGGGTATGGCAACTATGGCTAATTCCCAAAGCATGCCTTGCCACATGTATGTGCATGGTAGTCACAGAGACAGGAATTTCCACAGATTTGTTCTCACACCTATGTTCACCATCACCCAGTGGGCATCACCCTGTGGAACTTTTCACCTCTCAGATATGGACCTACAGGAGAAAGAGAAGAATCTACTAAGCATGACAGTGGCTACCATGAGTCTATGTCTATAGACCATAAGAAGTTTCCAAGTCCTCTGAAAACTGTAGGTTTATCCACAGTCGCAGTACTATTTTCCTCTCTTTCAAAGAAGACAGATATGGGTTTGATCTGTTTTGTTGCTTCTAGTATGTGATTGTCACAAGTCATTGCAACAGAAAACTCAGAATTTTTTTAAGCCAAAGGAAACTCTTGAGTGCTATGGGATGGTTACTACAGGTTGGCAAAAATACTATGCAAATTCATTGGCCAATATTAGGAATGTAATATTTGCTGATAATATGAAAAAGTTTTA
Source organism: Orientallactaga sibirica (assembly GCA_036365145.1). Classification (NCBI taxonomy): domain Eukaryota; kingdom Metazoa; phylum Chordata; class Mammalia; order Rodentia; family Dipodidae; genus Orientallactaga; species Orientallactaga sibirica. The sequence goes on along the minus strand of JAEOAD010000012.1, from coordinate 36,072,992 downwards.
TTTTTATGTTCTACAGCCAAAACTGTGTTCAGTTTTGGAGTATGACATGAGTAAAATTGCAGGATGTTTATCTTTCTCTAGAGAAATTATATCCAATCATTGAGAGAAGATTTAAATAATGAATTTATTGTAGTAAATAGAATATTTTTGCATTCTTTACTAAAAGCTAAGCTCATTAACATTTACTCTGGTCTAATTTATACAGTAAGGTATTCCTGTGTGTTTTCTTTTCCTTTAAATGTTGTGTTGAACTATTAAACCATCTGTTCTTATGCATAAACATTTTCCTGGGTTTCAGATGGGATTATGGGATATGATATGGTTCTATGATTATTATGGGATGATCAGGCTGTTTAAAATAAAATCTTACTTTAGGGGCCTCTTAATGATCTCTAAAAGGAAATCATCCCAGGCTCCAGGTTGGCAAATCCTGTCTTCTCACAGGCCAATTGTTTTGTACAAATGTTAGCATCCTAAATTAAATGTAAGATTTATGAATCAAGATGATTTTCTTATATCTATGTGGACCACAATTCATACCCAGAATTAATTCTACATATATAAGCTAATTTCTAATTGTTTTTTCCATTCTTGTCAAATAGAAATATTGTCAAAAAATTTACCAAGGCCCCAAATAACCATTATGCTAGATAATTTTATATGTAAATTTAATAAAGATTACATGTATATATTTAGAGTACCAACATATAAAAAATTTAGCTGATAAAATATTTACTACAGTCAACAAAATAAGGTTACATTCTCAGGATAGTTCACAACTTTGCAGATATGATTTCTGAGCAGAATTTAAATATTTAAAGTCCACCTACCAAAAGATTCCCTTCTTGCAAAAAAAGAACTTTAAATCCATGATTACTATTCACTTCTCCTAGTACACTTGAGTAGCACTGTGCGTCCCCATCAACAGTGGAGGAGAGGGTAGGAGACATGCTCACCTTCAATACCACCAATGGGAGCTCTAAATTGATTTTAATATTTTTCTGTTGAGGTGCCAACCCTTCAGGTCACTGGGTTAAACCTGATGATTAGCTTTTCAAATGCTTTCTCCAATTGAAAATTTAAATGACTTTGTCTTAGCTGTTCTGTGTATACCTTTACACAATTATTATTATCATTTTACTGGTGTAAAATTTACTGTGTGTGTGTGTGTGTGTGTGTGTGTGTGTGTGTGTACATAATACATGCCACAGTGCTTATGTGGAAGTCAGAGGATAACCTCTGGTGTTCGTGCTTGCCTTTCACATTGCTTGAGACAAGGTCATTTTTGCTTTCCACTGTATGTGCCAGTCTATCTGGCCTGAAAGCTATCTGTGCCTCCCATCTTGCCATAGGGGTTCTGGCCTAACAACTAAGTGCTACTTCATCTGGCTTTACTTAGGTTCTGTAATCCAAACTCAGGTCCTTACGTGTACACAGTAAGTGCCTTGACCGCTAAATCATCTGTCCAGGCCAATATAAATATTTTTATAGAATAGCCATGATTTCTAATTCGCTTACTGATTGTCTTTAATGTGCATACAAATTCTACTTGTATTAATAATTGTTATCAAGCAGGAGGAATGTAGAGTCTCGAGTCAGTCTTGGATATAAAGATGTGATTGTTCTATCTTCATTACTCTAGCACCCTCCAGTAGAAAACCAGGGGATCCTCTCGTCATTTCAGACATCAAAAAAGGCAGTGTGGCACACAGGTAAGTAAAATGCAGTTTCTAACTTACTCTAAAACATCTTTTAATTTTAGCAGAAATTATCCCTTCCATAACCAAGGTGGATATTACTAGTGGGTGACTGTATTCCCAGTATTGTCCTGGAAACCATGATTAATCAATCATATTTGGTATCCCTAGTAGCAATGGTTGTACACTTTCCTCACCTATTGATTTATTTGTGAACTATGGCAGGCAATAATCACCTGAAAATGATTTAGGGTCTTCTGTGAGTTTTGGCATTGGAATTTTTTCACTGATAATATTCTGTTTCTAGCTGAAAACCCTGAAAGTAGCAACAATGACAAGAAGTCCCTCTCACAGGCATGATAGCTTATAGGATATTGTTGCTAGGTGCTTCCTAGCAAACATGTCCTCCTAGTATAAGCCAGACCCTTGAGCCTACATTCATGTTTATGTCTTGTGTTGCTAACAGACATCTAAGTAAGGAGGTCTCAAACTATATTTCACAGATAAAAATACTTTTAAAGTGATTGAGCACTCTGATATAACACTGCTAACTCTCCTTTTACTTTTCCAGTAACAACACTTACAATCGCACGTATCACCACGATCATGCCATTAAAGAAGTAGTTTAACAGTCAAAAGGTAGGAAGGACATTGTAGGAGTTCAAGAGTATAGGCATAGCCTCAGCTGTAATAAAAAGACAATTGTTGGTATCATGTGTCAAACAAGGACAGACATTTGCTCCTCATGTAACAAGTGGAAGGTAGGCAGACAATCCAGGGCTGGGGAGCCATTCCACCCACTTGCCAGTCATCTCTATTTTGTAGCCATAAATGGAAAGAGGTTAGAGGTGATGCTGAGACAGCCTGTATTTTTAGGGCATGGCCCAGCAGAAGGATAGGGAGAATGGGTATTAAGAAACAGTTGATATACTCCAGCACAGACATAATAATAAAGAATAGTTGTGTGTATGCACTTCCAAACACATGTATACTACATGCTCATCATTTTATCATTATATTATGGACTGTGAAAACTTCCACCAGACATGCCTTGATCCAAAGCCAGTACTGACTAGACTCTCTAACCTACTTTCCACATAAATTCATCTACATGTTTCCCTTCAGCCACTATAGTGAGGTTGCAGATACAGATAAGAATGGTTTAGATCTCAAGTGTCAGGTCTCACTAACTCCATCCCACTTTGGCTTCCCTCATTCCTTTAGCTCTCACCTGGTAGCTGGTTGAAAAGGATCAAAAGTATGCAACAATATGAAGAGTGGTACAATCAGTCACTTTGGGGGTCTCTGCAGATCCTAGGAGCTTTGAGCTTCTTAAGTGATTGACCATGTTTAACTGTAGAAAACATAAGGAAAAATGCTGTTAATAGCCTGCAATTTAATGTCACAGCAGCCTTTCCAAATAAGATAGAGAAAAGCTGGCATTTGCAATAAATCACAATTTTAAAACATTCGAAGAACCCTTTCCCCCAAAGATAACCATAAACTATATTATGCTTAATGCCTCTTTACATGGCCTTCATTAGTAGTTCATCATTAGTCACGTGTTACTGTGCCCTTACTAACAGAACTGGAACTCTGGAACTTGGGGATAAGTTACTTGCAATAGATAACATCCGGCTGGACAACTGTTCCATGGAAGATGCAGTCCAGATCCTCCAGCAGTGTGAAGACCTTGTAAAGCTCAAGATCCGTAAAGATGAAGATAATTCAGGTATTGATGGCATACTTACTGGTGACTGATTTTTCTAATAGCACATCTGTCAAGAAGATAATATATCTTGTTTTTTTTAATACAACAGCTGGCTAGTGACATTGTAGCAATGTTTCATATACTTAAAAGAGTGCTTGAATTGCACATTGAGAATATAGAATGAGTTTTAAATAACAGTGCTTTTAAATTATATAATTAAGATATTTTCAATATAAGCCTTATAATTATGTTAAAATAATTTTAAGGGTGAAAGCTAAATTGCCACTCAATACCTCTCTAATACAACAAAAGTAGTTGTTTCTGAGTCTTTGTTGATACTTATAAAAGATAATTATAACCATGGTGAATGTTGCATTATTAACTTTACTTTTATCATAAATAGTTGACATTTCACAAACTCTAAATATCTGTCTTTGTTATTTCTGATGGTTTTGTCAGTATAGATAGTTGTATCATCCTATACACAGAGACTTTTATTCAGTTTTTCAACTTCCTTTGAGTGAGTTCCTTAGGAAACATCTCTAAAAGCAAGATGAGAACAGAATCAAAATCAAAAGGAAACTCTCGTAATTCCTCGTGCATCCTCTGCCATGTGGTTTGTCAAGAGGGTTGCATCTGTTCTCAGGGCCTTCGGTAAGGTGTGAACACGGGGTGGGGGGATGGAGCAAGGCTTTTCAGACCTCACAGACACCTGAGGAGCTTTTGAAAGCACAGCTCCTACACATGCTGTCCAGGTGCAGTCTGAGACTGCATGTCTGACAGACTGGCATGCATTGCTGCTGTGGTGCTACAGTCGGTGAGCTTTTCATGCCCCATAGTAGAAAGCCTACTATGTAGTTAGGATAATAACCTGAAGCTAATTGGAAAAATCCATTCATTGAATGAGTTAGATAATGTGGGGAGTTATAGAAAAAGGATGAATATCTCTATCGTAAAGATTTACTTTAAATGTTTGCTAATCTTAGTGAGAAACTCAAGGTGTTGCCTATGAAGATTGTTCCATGGATGAGAGTTACAAGACTTCCTGTTCCTAAACTATACCCATTATATATAATATGCTACTTCTGAGTTAGATTTTCAATGCCGTACAAATTACCTGGTAAAAAGTACTTAAGGGCTGGGGAGATGGCTTAGTGGTTAAGCGCTTGTTTGTGAAGCCTACGGACCCTGGTTCAAGGCTCAATTCCCCAGGACCCACGTAAGCCAGATGCACAAGGTGGCGCATGCATCTGGAGTTCGTTTGCAGTGGCTGGAGGCCCTGATGCGCCCATTCTTTCTCTCTCTCTCTCTGCCTCTTCCTCTGTCTGTTGTTATCAAATAAATAAATAAAAATTAATTTTAAAAAAAAAGTACTTAAGGGAGGAAATATTTCTTTAGGCTCATGGGTTCAGAGGTGTCAGGTGGCATTTCTAGGATATGGTAAGGTAGAAGATCATGGCAAAAGAGCAAGGCAGACCTAAATTACTTAACTCACAACAGCCCCCAAAACAGAAAGATAGAAAGGGACCAGGGACAAGTGCTATCCTTCAATGGCATGCCCCCAGTTGCCACCTTTTAACAACACAACCCCACCTCCTACTAATTCATAAGGTAACAACTTACCATTGAATTAACACACTAATGAATGCAGTGCTCTCATGTTTCAATTACATCTCAATAGTGCCAACTCCTGGGGTCCAAAACTTCAACACACAAGCCTTTTGCAAGGACATTTCATAATTATACCATAATATTCTACTTCTATTTCACAATATTAATGCATTTAATCCATCTCCAAGAGTCCCGGAAGTCCCAAAAATTGTAGCATTGCTTAAAATTCCAAGTTCAACGTTTCCGCTAAGACTCAAGGCAAATTCTTAGCTGTGAGTACCTGTAAAAACCTAAACCTATGCAATGGCATAGATTAGACATTTCCATTCCAGAAGGAACACATAAAGAAAGGAGGACTGAAACCCAACAAGCCTACCCTTAATCATGAAGGTCTTTGTCCAGCCTGCAGGTCACATAGTGGTGTGATGTGTGCTCCATGGAGCACAGGCAAGCTAATCCACATGCCCTTGACATCCGCAGCCCACATGGTCTTTCCCCTGAGCTGCCTAAAGCTTTCTGTGTCTGATATTATCTCTCATGGCATGTCAGACTTCCAAGTCTCACCATAGCTTTATTTGCACTCTGACAGCTTCATGTACTGACGTCTTAGGAGCTAACCACATAGATTCCCCAAGGCATTCCTTTGTAATCTCAGCAGAAGCTTCCATGACTCTAGAACTCTTGCATGCTGCATACTTGCAAAACCAACATCATTGGTTGACATAAGGCTTCCTTGAGCAGGTATCAGGCCCACCTGGACCACTTTTTGGACCACTTTTTCTCCCTAATTTTCACTGTAAGTTTGGGTAAAGGCAGCCAGCAATACCCATCCCACAGTCTAAATGCTATGCTGCCTTGAAATTTCCTCCACCAAATTAACTAGTCCATTGTCTTTAAATTCTGCTTTCCACAAAGCATTAGGTCATAGACAAAATACAGATAAATTCTTTCCCAGGAAGTAACATGACTAGTTCCAAGTTCAATCCCAAAGAGAGTCCTCAGGCCCATCAAAAATTATATGAATTCATTCCTTAAATGTTCCTTTTGCCATTCTGGTCTCTTGAGCTCCCCACTAGAATCGAGGATTAAGCTCTGCTTATGGAATTCTAAGTTGTTTGCAGTTTTTTCCTCCACACTTTGCCAAATTCCTTCCACATCCATTACAAAGCTTAGGTGTCACACAGTCAGGCAGTCATAACAACCACTCTACCTGAGAATCACTTGTCTGTGTTATTCAGTTCTCTTCCACTGTGAAAAGATATTTGATGAGAGCAACATAAGGGAGGAAGGCTGGCTCATGGTTTCAGCCCATAGTCAGCTGGCTCTGTTGTTCCTGGGCTATGGGAAAGCACTACAAAAACACTACATGAAGAGCCAAGTTCTCACCTCATGGTAGCCAGGAAACAGAATGACAGACGGAAGGGACCAGGGACAAGTCTCCAAGAGTCCCGGAAGTCCCAAAAATTATAGCATTGCTTAAAATTCCAAGTTCAACGTTTCCGCTAAGACTCAAGGCAAATTCTTAGCTGTGAGTACCTGTAAAAACCTAAACCTAGCCTGCCAGAGTGAGACCCTATAGAACCTTGCAATGGCATTCATTTCCATTCCAGAAGGAACACATAAAGAAAGGAGGACTGAAACCCAACAAGCCTACCCTTAATCATGAAGGTCTTTGTCCAGCCTGCAGGTCACATAGTGGTGTGATGTGTGCTCCATGGAGCACAGGCAAGCTAATCCACATGCCCTTGACAACCGCAGCCCACATGGTCTTTCCCCTGAGCCGCCTAAAGCTTTCTGTGTCTGATATTATCTCTCATGGCATGTCAGACTTCCAAGTCTCACCATAGCTTTATTTGCACTCTGACAGCTTCATGTACTGACGTCTTAGGAGCTAACCATATAGATTCCCCAAGGCATTCCTTTGTAATCTCAGCAGAAGCTTCCATGACTCTAGAACTCTTGCATGCTGCATACTTGCAAAACCAACATCATTGGTTGACATAAGGCTTCCTTGAGCAGGTATCAGGCCCACCTGGACCACTTTTTGGGCCACTTTTTCTCCCTAATTTTCACTGTAAGTTTGGGTAAAGGCAGCCAGCAATACCCATCCCACAGTCTAAATGCTATGCTGCCTTGAAATTTCCTCCACCAAATTAACTAGTCCATTGTCTTTAAATTCTGCTTTCCACAAAGCATTAGGTCATAGACAAAATACAGATAAATTCTTTCCCAGGAAGTAACATGACTAGCTCCAAGTTCAATCCCAAAGAGAGTCCTCAGGCCCATCAAAAATTATATGAATTCATTCCTTAAATGTTCCTTTTGCCATTCTGGTCTCTTGAGCTCCCCACTAGAATCGAGGATTAAGCTCTGCTTATGGAATTCTAAGTTGTTTGCAGTTTTTTCCTCCACACTTTGCCAAATTCCTTCCACATCCATTACAAAGCTTAGGTGTCACACAGTCAGGCAGTCATAACAACCACTCTACCTGAGAATCACTTGTCTGTGTTATTCAGTTCTCTTCCACTGTGAAAAGATATTTGATGAGAGCAACATAAGGGAGGAAGGCTGGCTCATGGTTTCAGCCCATAGTCAGCTGGCTCTGTTGTTCCTGGGCTATGGGAAAGCACTACAAAAACACTACATGAAGAGCCAAGTTCTCACCTCATGGTAGCCAGGAAACAGAATGACAGACAGGAAGGGACCAGGGACAAGTTATACACTTCAAAGGTATGTTTCCAATAGCCTACTTTCTCCAACCAGGCCCACCTCCTAATGACTCATTCAGTATAAATTCATGAATGGATTAACCTGTTGATGAAGTTAATGTCCTCCAGATACAATTCACTCTCAATAGAACTACCATCAGCAAATGAAGCCTTTAGTACATGAGCCAGTAGGGCAGACACTTTTATATTCAAACCTGAACAGTTTCCTATTGTGCATCATTTGGCTGCTTTTTAAATTAAATTTTTATGAATGATCTAGAAAAACAAAAACTATGCATATTAATTAGTTAGCATGTTTTATATTCTTATACATTATGAATTATTTAAATCAAGTTAAACAAATATTTATTTACTCAGATATTTATCATTTCTTTATCGTAAAAATTTCCAAAATCCTTTTTTCTACCTTTTATAAATATTATTATTTCTTTTATTTTTACTAAAGTACTAAATTTTACTAAATTTTTTTATTATTATTTTTTGGAGAGAGACACAGAGAGAGAGAGGAAGACAGATGGGCGAGCCAGCAGTGTCTCAGCTGCTGCGAACGAAATCCAGATGTGTTCGCCCCCTTGTGGTCAAGTACAGCATTGCGCCCTTGTGTCACTGCATCTGGCTAAACGTGGGACCTGGAGATTGGAACCACTGGAGATTGGAACCAGTGTCCGTAGGCTTAGGAGGCAGGCGACTTAACCCCTAAGCCATCTCTCCAGCCCCTAAATTTTACTAAATTTTAACCAAAAACAATTTTATTTACTTAGATTTCTATCTCCTCCAACATTTTTGAATTTTCCTCTCTGTAATAATCAGTAGATTTTTGCATAATGCATTTATTTTGTTTATATTCAACAACCACATAGATATTTTATTAAATACGTAATATTAATTATATAATTACAATAACAAGTGGAGCTGGCATAAACAGGCTTGGGTATCATATTAGTATTATTTTTCCCATCACTATGACAAAAATAACTGGCACAAACAACTTAAAAGAAAGAATTATTGATTTAACTCACTGCTTGGGGAGTTTCAGTCTATCATAGTGGGGACAGTATGGTAAAGTAACTCACATGGTGGGGGGTGGGAGCGGGCAGCATGAAGCAGAGGCTCTTTGCCTCGGTCATGGCTGACAAGGATAGCATAACAGAGAGGGGGAAAAAATAAACATATCCCCAAAGACCTGCTTCCTCCAGCTAAGTCCTCCATCCTAAATGTCTTCCCAATATAGTGTCACCAGCTGGGGACATGAGCCTGTAGGAGGTGTTTTATATTCAAATATAACATGATTTTTCTAATGTTTTTATAAATTTAGAAAACAAGAGCAAGAACTAGAGTCTACAGGGGAATTAGAAACAGAATTTCATTATTCAAAAGCATCCCCTGACATTGGTTTGTATGTTTTATGATGGAAGCACAAAGCCAAAATAATCCCATAACTTGATTAAATGGATACTGGTTTTATATGTAACATAAATGTGAATTCCTGTATATCTGGATGAATATATAATTTCATTTAACTTTATTATTCAGTTTTGCATGGCAGTGAAAAATCAAAAGGATGAGAAAGTGGGCAGGGTCCCAATATTCCCTTCAAGGGCATGCTTCTATGACCTAACTTCCTTCCTGTAGATTCTACATCTTAATGGTGCCAGCACCTCCCAGTGGTGCAACAGACTGACAACTAACCCTTTAATCAATGGGCCTTTAGGACCATGTAAGAGCCAAATGATACCATCAGCCAGTCATGAACTTTTATCAATCTTTTAGAATCTTCTCACAATCAATTCATTTAGATTTAGAGGTCATGATTATGTCAGGCCTCAAGTTTATGATTTCTATATCTATTCAAGTAAAAAAAAAAAAAGAAAGAAAACCCTGTAGTCAAATCTACCAAAGCACTTAATAATTATGATTCTATTCAAATATATTTTGTAACCAGTGTTTAAAATATGCACAGGTTTGTACTATTATTTCCTAAACAGCTGATTTTCTATGCCAACATTTGCATTCCTCTCCTTTCAAGTTTGCTTCAACTGCACTTGCTTTTGGAAATTTGTTTTAAGACAGGACTAAAGCCTCCAGCGTCAAAGGGGCTCTGTCGTAATGAAGAGGCAAAGCCCTGTGGAAAAACCCATTGAGCATGATTTGTCCAGCTAAGCAGATCTCAGTACCTTCCTTGCAATGTGAAAAAGCCAAGCCCAAGATGAATACGTATGATGTACACACTTGGCAACATGTCCAACTTCAAAGCCCAGCTGTGCAGACATGTTGGCAGGGATATCAGAAATAGTTGCTAAGCACTTGGAGAGCACAATCTTATTCAGTTACTGATTTCCTTTGGCTTATGTCCCCCCTATGTATTTCTCTTATAACCTCTATGTCTAGTATTATGGAAATTGTCATTCCCATTGAATATTTTTCAATTGTCAAAAACCTCTATAATTCCATTGAATAAATATCACATGCACACCACAAATGAGACTATACATACAGGCTGGAGAGATGACTAAGCTGTTAAGGGGGCAGGGCTTGCTTGCAAACCTGCCACTCCAAATTCAATTCCACAGTACCCACATAAAGCTAGATGCACAAAATTGTGCGTGCATCTAGAGTTTGTTTGCAGTGGCAAGAAGCCCTGGTGCTCACCCCCTTCTCTCTCTCTTTCTCATTAATAAATAAAAATATTTTTAAAAGATTATAAATATTGGTGGGAGAGACATAATCACCCAATCCAGATTTTATCAAATTGGAATATCAAAATATATACTCATTCAAACATGATTTTATGACAACTGACTATTTAAGAATTATCATCTGATCATCAGTTTGGAAGAATTAGAGTAATCCCTCCACAAACTGAAAATAGAATTTAAGTCACTGAATTCTTTCATATATATTTTTTTTATTATTTGAGGGAAAGAAAGAAGTGGGGGGGGGGAATGAATGGACATGCTAGGGTCTCTAGCCACTGCAAACAAACTCCAGATGCTTGTGCCACCATGTGCATCTGGCTTACATGGTTCCTGGGGAATTGAACCTTGGTCCTTTGGCTTTGCAGGTAAGCACCCTAACCACTAAACCATCTCTCCAGCCCATGAATTCTTTATTCAGAGCAAAGAAAGATGAAAGATCTCCCATTATTCATAATATAAAATCTGGTCATAGATTACTTCATGAGAGTCTAGTCTATGTGGTCTTAAAGAGCACACATTTTAAAAGAAGACCTGAGTATAAGGTCTAGGTCTGCCACATTGGAGCAGTGTGAGTTTGGGCAAGTTACTAAACCGACCTGATATGGACCCACCTCAAGAAAGTGTACAACTGCTGGAAGGGGTGACTTACTGGCACAATCAATATTCATTGAATGGGGTCTACTTTTTTGTTGTTGTTTTTGTTTCTAAGGCAGGGTATCACTCTAGACTGACCTGGAACTCACTGTATTCCCAGGCTAGCCTCAAACTCATGGCACACCTCCTACCTCTGCCTCCCAAATGCTAGAATTAAAAGTGTGGGCCATCATGCCCACACTTGTATTATAAACACCTCCTTGAATTCCTTTCAATGGGCTCTGATCCTTGATCATAATGTAACTGAGTGGAAAATAAACATTGATCATTACACTAGTCCCTAGTTTTTGGAAGCAGGAGATTATGCTTAGTCTGAAATCATACTTGTAGTTTGAACTATCACATTGAGTGATTGTCATCTTTTTTTCTCAATAATTTTGAATCACAATATTCAGAATAAATCTTGACCCCTATGAAATTTGCTCACACTGGGCTTCCTGTAATTCCAAAGCTTTCTTTGTCTTTCTTTGATGGCCTGTTCCTGTCCATCCTTCACTGATGGCTCCATATCAGTCACAGGAAATTCCTTATCAATCACTCTCAATATAGCTTTTTTTCCTAAACTACATAGCACTGCAATTGGGTTTAACAGTGGTAACTTCAAAATATCCACCTTTCTTCCAGTTGCTAGTCTCATTGCTCTGGCAGGTACCTAAGGAAACGAAATAACTATTTCTGACAGTGTTTCAGGGTCTGAGGTACCAGTTACTTGTTCTAGGGAATGAACAATTCTGAAATAAGAGACATAGTTCCCATCCTCAAGTCAGTCATAACCAAACAGGAGAAACAGTAAATAATGAGTAATTAAACTATGATGACTGTGCTCTGAGTACACACATGTGGAACTATTTGGGGGGGGGGCGGGTTCTCAAAACTTTAGGAGGTGTGGGGAAGTAAGTCTCTGAAAGAATGTTTCTGTGTACAGTGAAGTGAGCAGCCTCTTCCTCCATGCATTCTCACTGCCATGGGGTCAGGTATGGGACTGACCCCTCTGAAACCGTGATCCAAAGCAGATCCTTCCTTGGAGCTATTCTCACAGGTATTTCAATATTGTGACACAAAAGCAACTAACACAACACAAGAAATTAAGAGAATATGGATAGAGACATCCATTGGAGTCCAGTGGGCTCAAGGAATAAGTCCAGCAACCTTATGCTGGGAAGGGCTTGGGAGGTAGGACAGAAGGTTAGAGGAAACAGCACATCCCGATGGCTGAAGCAAAAAGTCTGCTAAAGACATTGGGAGTAGGGGAATTGTAAATGTATACTGGAGGCATATCACCATGGGCCCTGTCAACCATGTTAAAACATTGATTTTACTCCAAAGCCAATTGGAGCTATCAGAAGACTTAAAGCAGGGAATGAGTCCAGAGTATTTGGTAGAGAACACTGATTGTAATCGTGTTGAATGAGGCATCCAAGGGAGTCTGGATGAACTGTTTCCAGCTCCATAGAAGGAAGTGACTAAGAACACGAAATAGAATGGCTTCACAGATGGCAGGCTGGGAAACTTGAGCAAATTAACTTTTTGGAGCATCCATTTCCTCATCTGAAAAGGTCCATTTAATGGTCTACTTCATATGTCTTTTTAGGGATCAAAGAAAATAATTAAGAGATTTTAACAATAATTTTACACATAGGAAGGCCCAGTGAATACTATCTACAGCCAAGATTCGAATGTTGAAAAAATTAATTTTAACTTTATTTTGTGATAGCCAAAGACTTTGGCACACTTGGGGTTGTGAGGGTTTTTCTCCCTTCGATTCTGTCACCATGGCCTCAGAAGCTTTGCATTTGTCATCTGGCAATATCACATGAATGTAGCAAAAGTAGGGACATGTGGCTTTTGCACCGGTCCTGGGCTCTACGAAAGTGACTGCTTCCTAATCCTCACATCCAGAAAGATGCAAATATGCAGCCTAAAATGAAAGGTGTTGTTTTGTCTTGACTGTATCTGCTTCAAAGTCGATGAAGCAGGGGGAATGTGGAGCTGTAGCTGGGTCCTAAGAAAGAAGCCAAAAGTAGAAACTCTGAGGGGAGTTGTACAAAGTGATAGAGGTTTCCATTACCACCCCATATGTTTTCCAGGGGTCTGCTTTGTATTACTGCCTTTTCTGTCAATCAAATATATGGTTGTTAATAATTTGCCTCTTGCTTTAAATCATATTACTCTTCATATAAAACTTGTCTTTAGAGGTCATGAATTCAGTACTTTACCTCCATAGGCTTTACTCTATGTAGAAAAATACATCCAGTCTTCAGTTGTACCATCCACAGCACATTGCCTCTCTGTATTTCAGGTAGAATCTTGTGAAAATATAACCTTTTTACTAGTCCAATATGCCCTTCAAAGTCCTGGACTAGCTGACTGGCCGGCTTGCTTGCTTGCTTGCTTGCTTGCTTTTTTCTTTCAGTTTATCAATATTAGGCCAAGCTAAATAATTTGAAGTAGCTTTGTCCCAAAACCTAGACTAGGTTAAGGGTTGTCTCTTTACACGCTCCCAAGAAGGATTCTGGCCGTGCTGTAATCACTGGAAGAGGATGCTGGCTTCAAGGAGAACCTATGATAGAAAGAAATTTTCCTCTGCTTCATGCTTATCTTACCTTATCTTACCTCCTGACTGTCCCTGAGGATTTCTCAGAGGGCTTGCTAAAAAGGCTGGGGATGGGGCGGGGTGGTTCCTACCGGTCTGGGAGGGAAGGCCCTGAGAATTTGCACTTCTGACATGTGTCCCAGTTACGCCAAGGCTGTTGGTCCTAGAATAAAACTTTGAGACTTAGAAAAGGATCGCTTTCGTTAAGAAATTTAATTCCACTCAGAAACACAGCAACTCCTGGGAACTCTCTTTGCAGGTTTCTGGGCCACATGCAGGTAAAATGACCTTGCAGCAGTAAGGCGGCTGTAGGGAGTGGGGATCTCAATGGGTTATTTTCTCAGGCTCGTGTAGCCACACTCTAAAATGAATGCCATCATTTGGAGCTCTGGCTGACCTACACATGTATGTCTTCCAAAGACTCTGCCCAGTTCGAGCCTCCCATTTGGCCACAGAGGCTGCTGCTCTTATGGAGTCAAGCCAGACAATGTTCATTTGGTTAAACAAGCAGCACTCAAGAAGGCTGAAAATAACATCGCAGAGAAGTAATGCAACAATTTTACATCTGTTCTGCAGTCCCATTAATTTTCTTAACTAGAGCTGAGTAGAACAAACAAGTAGACTGGGCCCCGCTCCCATCTTTCACTAATGGTTGTAAACCTTCTGTTGTGATAGAAAAGCTGCTTATCATATCATTAACATCTGTCTGGGCTTGCTTTGAAATTTGCTGGTGAGGCTGCAGTTTTCCTTCTCAGAAAGTTTCTCTGGTGAGTGACTGAACTTTCTAGCTGCTCCCTCCTAAGCTTTTAAGCTGGAGCCGCCTCAAAGGGAGAGCATCTTGGAGCACTTCCACCTCCAAAATTGTCAGAGCATGGCTTTCCAAAGGCAGTCAGTGCCCTCCTCCTAGGCAACAGGGCCTTTCAGATGTCAGCTGGGCTCAAACCCAAGGAGGCAGATGGAATTGGCAATTCAGCCTGAAGCTGACTCAACCCTCCTGGAATAGTGCAGGGAAGAAGTGGTCCCCTCCCAGTGGCAGTGCAGATCTTAGCCTCACTCTCTGAATACTGGCTTTGTGTCACCCATCTTGTAAAAGGGAACCAGGCCCTGGGCAAGTAGGGGCTAACTCACATAGCTATCTTAGAGGTCTCTTCCTAGGAACCAGACTGAATACTCACACTCCTCTATCCTTTTGATTATTTCAGGCATTTCCCCAATTCTCCCTGGCCCCATATGTAGTTATAGGATATGTACATAAAGCTATTATTTTTAGGTGATCCTGTTCTAAAGAAGGAAATAGCGAGAGAGCATTAAAACAGGGTAAAAGTATATGCCAGAATGTGCATGCTTCACAAGGGCAAAAATTAGTTCTTCTTGAGCAAAGTCTCTTAGACATGACATGACAATGGTTTTGATACAAGAATTTTGGTTTCCTTGTACATCAATGCACCAATATTTTGGGGTGTTCCCAGATCCTTGTCCTATGATTTTTGAAAATGAAATCCACACACCAGAGGAAAAGGTTTGATTATAGCTTAAAGCTTTAGGAGATGAAGAGAAGGGGGTTTAAGCCTAGACCATAAGAGAAGGAAGTCAATGTGGAGCTCTTGCCCAGGGAGGCAAGAGGGGGTTTCAGAAGCCCAACTCAAGACTCAGATCTGGGTGTTTTGTTGTTCTTGCTTATTTGTTTGTTTTTATTGTCAACTTCCATAATTATAGACAATAAACCACGGTAATTCCCTCCCCCATGCCCACTTTCCCTTTACAATCCCACTCTCTATCATACCCCTTCCCCCTCTCAATCAGTTCCTCTCTGGTTTTCATGTCATCATCTTTTCCTCCTAGTATCATGGTCTTATGTAGGTAATGTCAGGCACTGTGAGGTCATGGATATCCAGGCCATTCTGTGTCTGGATGATTACACTGTAAGCAATTCTACCCTTCCTTTGGCTCTTACATTCTTTCCACCACCTCTTCCTCAATGGACCCTGAGCCTTGGAAGGTGTGATAGAGATGTTTCAGTGCTGAGCACTCCTCTGTCATTTCTTCTCAGCACTATGGTGCCTTCTGAGTCATCCCAATGGTCACCACCATCTGAAAAGAGAAGCTTCTCCAACCAAAGTGAGAATAGCATTAATACATAGGTATGAACATTAAGAGAAGAGCTTACCAGGCAGATGGGTGAACATAATATATACATTTAGCCAGACACCAGCAGATGTTATACCCCTAGTGCTCATGCCTTCCCCCATCATAGATTTTCAGTATCAGGCATGTATTCCCTCCAGTGAAGTGGGCCTCCACTCCAATTAAAGAGCAGTTGGTTTCCCCCATAACAGACATATTGCACCCATTGGCTCATTTGGCCTGAATGGCCAAATTTAAGGTTTGCAGAGTCCACTGTTATCTCCACTGGTAATTTCTTTCTCTCCCATGGAACTTCATGCAGTATAGCTTTTTCCAGCTTTTTGTCAGCTGGTCTACACAGAGGAGGTTTTCATTTCAGCTCCAGCAGAATTTCTCAGTGACCTTGCAGTCTAAGTATGTCTTCAGTAATAGGGTCTTACCATCTACTCCTGGTGGGAAACCAAGAGCCTTGGTAATGGCCTATAATGTTTTAGCTATAAATAACTGGACTTCTATGTGAGTTGGAACAAAACTCAGTAGCAGAGGCCAGTAAGCTAAAAAGGGGATATAAGGGGAATAGCAAAAGAGGGAGGAAGGACTTAAGAGGATGGTATTGTATATATGTAAGTAGAACAGATTAATGGGGGTGGAAAAGCCTAAGAGAGCTCAGGGGAAGCAATTGAGTAAAGGAAAGGTGGGAGGAGGGTTAATCAAAATATAAGAGGGTATAAATAAGCCATATGGAAACCTATTTTTCTGGACAATGGCACACCCAGAAGCCATAGATTGTTACTAGAAATTTTTCAGTGCCAGGTATGGGATACCTTCCAGATCTGGGATTTTTTACAGGGAGTGGCTATGTGAGGAAGACCAGATGGACAAAGACCAGATTGTACATTTTTACCAGTAATCTTAGACAAGGATCAGCATTTCTGTCCTCTAGGAAGGGTGCAAGCTTGCAAGTTTAATCTAGAGATCTTTCCTGGAAGGTGTAACATCTAGGTTTCTGCAAGCTTAGTGACATTTCCTGCTCTAGTCAGGGAATAAAAAATAAAAAACCATGTCCTTTGGGGGTTCTGTTACTCTAATGCATAGCCAGTTTTGTCCCCTATCAGTTTGTGGCTTTCCAAAGCTCAGCCTAACCTACCTAAGGGAATCTTATCCCTTACTTTTGGGGGATTTTTTTGCATGTGTTCGTTTGTATGTTCATGTGTGTGTGTGCACATGCACGTGTGTGTGTGTGTGTGTGTGTGTGTAGGTGTGCCCACACATGTGCATGTGTGTAGGGCATGTTGACATTGGGTAGTCACTCTCTTTGATGTACTGAGACAGGGTCTCTCACTTAACCTCAGAGCCTCCAAATTCAGCTAGTCTAGCTAGTCAACTTGCCCTTTCTCTGCCTATGGTACACTGGGATTAAAGACAGCCAGCATGCCTACTGGTTGTTTATGTGGGTGCCAGGGATCTGAACTCCATTCCTTAAATGAGAGACTTTGCCTCAATAAATAAAGAGGATAGCTATAAAGCAAAATACATGACCTCAACCTATGATCTTCATAAGCACAAGTGTGCAAGCATACACACACACACACACACACACACACACACACACAGAGCCATGTACTTGCAGAAAACCCAAGAATTTTGAAATACGTGAAAAACATACAGTGACTGGGCTGGAGAGATGGCTTAGTGGTTAAGGCACTTGATTGTGAAGACTAAGGACCCATGTTCTACTCTCCAGATCCCACGTAAGCCAGACACAAAGGTGAAGCAAGCACAAGGTTGCACATGCCCACTAGGTGGTGCAAGCATCTGGAGTTTGATTACAGTGGCTGAGGCCCTGGCACACCAATTCTCTCTCTCCCTCCTCACCCTCTCTAAAATTTAAAAAAAAAATTAAATTTTAAAAATACACTCAGTGCCATAAAACATCATGCATCACTCAGCATCAACAGCTACTAGCTGATTCCCAGTCTAGTGTCACCATCCCACGGAATATTTTGAAGGAATTCCTGGTATACTGTCATTGAGAAGTCAAGGTTTTCCCCGCATCACCCACACTCACAGAATGGCTAGCAGAGTTCCCAGTAGTAACTGCTTTGTGACTGTGCCAGGGTCACTAATCTAACGAAACATCCAGAATTTTATCCAGAATATAATTGCTGATTTAGCCTGCAATATACATGTAATCTACTCAGTGTATCCCTATTAGATCAATGCTAGTTCTGAAGTGTAACAAAATGTGACACTATAGGAAAATTTGGGTTTTGGAACTTTATTCCACTACCCTGTTACCACAACTAAAACTGCATTCTGGAAATTTGAGAACCATCCATCTATCTTAGGTTTAATGTGGAGGAGTCTTAGCTGCTGATATAAATTGGAACGAATATTGAAGACTTTCATGCCTTAACATATTGATTCTAGCAAGACAGTGTGTGTGGGATGGTCTTTAAATCCCAGTGTGTGGAGCCCTGGGGAAGTACAGGTGATGACCACATTCCAGACCTCCTGTCCTTAGTAAGTGCTGACAAGAGAGGACATGTTGCTTCCTTCATTAGTCTGTAGACCTTCCCTTTTTATGTTCACCCTAATTCTTCTCTGCACACACAGATAATTGAATTGTTAACTCAAGCTTTTCTCTTCCTGCTTATTTTAACATTTCATATTGTAAATGAACAGCTTCTCATTGCAAAAATGTGGCTGTATTAATACTTAACTATCTACCAGTCTGACTGTAAAAGCTGACTAATTTGTTGAAGTAGTTACGGGACCATTTCATTGTATCCTTAGGTACAGAAATGAAACACGTTCTTACCATTCATAGCTCCTAGCCTCGAAGAGTAAAACAAGAACTACCCAGAAACTTTAAACATGTCATAAGCAAATAAAATCCTTTGAATTCTGAGACTTCATAATGCCACGTTAACACAGTCATAAAACCCACTACGTTGAAAGTGGCCCATGACAGGTTTCTGGCCAGTGCTTAAGGAAGACTCCATTTAACAATATCTTCCTTCATACTAATATTAAATGGTCCAAATTAGCACATGATAAAAAAGACAGCCTGGCACAAGCTACTGAAACATAGATGCGGTAGCTCTTATTCTCAACAGCAGTGGAGAACTTTTCATTCAAACCTCTGCTTGAATGCCCATGAATTAGTCAGTAGGACTAAAGGCAGTGTTGGTTAAACAAATTGCAAGATATTCTAGAACTCCTGGTATTATCTTCAAGGTAAGCTGCATCCTACTTAAACATGTGCTGTCAATTGATCCAAACTGGTGAAAAATCAGCTTTCCTATTTTGAGAGAAGTGTAGGGCCTGAGAATGGAAATTATATAGCCTGCTCTGTTCTTGGGTACTGCATGACTCTGTCCTCCTGCATTATCTGTCCAGCCATATTTATTCCACACCTATTTCCTACTTAGTAAAATGCTGGCCAACACTGTGCTAGGCCCAGACACAGTCTAAGGGCTCTGCAACCAGTTAGATGGGTCACTCGAGGAATTAAAACCTACGTGATTAGGCAGTGTTCCACCTCCTGATGCTGAGGACAACTTTACCCCTGAATTAGAATGTGAGATTCCTATTAAGAAAAGCTACTTCCAACAATAATTATTTTCTGAGCCATAATGCTTCAGTGATAATGTTTTTATATTTCCTACTTTATGTATGAATATATGTGTCTTATTATTTTGCTTTCTCCAATGAAACTCATTATGACTTCTTGGCATTGATTGCAGATGAGCAAGAAAGTTCCGGAGCAATTATTTATACTGTGGAGCTGAAGCGCTATGGGGGGCCCCTTGGCATCACAATTTCAGGAACTGAAGAGCCATTTGATCCTATAATCATTTCGAGCCTCACTAAAGGGGGATTAGCCGAAAGGTAACATATGAAGGAACTGCTATAATTAGCCAGCCGTGTCTAAGAGGGGCTTGCTTCCTCACAGCCATGTGAAAACATGCTGTCCTGTCCTATTTGTTTATCTGTTGACTTTTGAAGCTGCACTAAGAATTGATTTTAAGGCTCAGGCAGCGCTCTGTCGTGACATTGAAGGGTGTCTTACAGGCAGGAAAAGATGTCATGGGCTTAGCATGGGTATTACTCTCTAAAACTGTGTTAACTGACTATACTTGACTGCAGGAAGATTTTATATATATAAAGTCTATTTTGAGAAGAGGAGACTAAAGTTCAGGGAGGTTAAAAGACCTGTCCAATTCAATTCTGCAAACCTTTGCTGCGCTTCTGTTACCTGACAGGTGCTCTGCTAATCTGCTGTGTGTTCAGGAAAGGATAGTCCAGGCTTCATCTTCAAGGACTGCAGCAGACAGTGTAGTGAGCCTCTCACCAATATCTTGGAATGTACAATGTCCATTTCCTTTGGTAATGCACACCCTACCTGTGATCCAGCCCTCAGCTAAACATTTGTCTCGGAGATATGTCGTTGGACATATAACAAACCCTATAACTGGGACTGTTTTCCAGTGGCTGAGCTCAAAATGCTCAAACATATCATTTATGATGACACTTCAGGACAATGGTTTGCAAAACGGAGGTGCAGTCCTGAAGAATTTCACAGCCACTAGGTCCCTTGCTTAGAAATCAGCTCATTCAACATCTTTGTCAGTCAAGTGAGGGACTGAGACAGCTCGGCTAGGGCTACTCTGCTGGAATTTAATAATCTGATATTAACAGAGACACAGGCATCCTCCTTCCTAGATATCTGTGTTAGAGAAGCAGCAATAAAGGGATTTGTATTGATCGGATTCAGTAAAGAGTTTATTTTCATCTAGTTCTCCAAGCTAGATCTTTCTTAAACTAAAACTCTATGAGAAAAGAAAGGTTTTTTTTGGTGGGGGGGGGTATTTAGATGTAATATTGTATTAGTTAAGCAGCCCCTCTGACCCTGTGTGCCCTGTGGTTCCTCTGCTACCCCGTTACTGCCATCCTAGAGGTAAGCTGTGGTCAGAGCAGCCCTGGGGACAGGATTAATTCCTTCACTCTCCTCTGAATTTAAAGTGAGCCAATGCAACCAGTGTCTGACACACGGGCTTTATTCTTCATCCCATAGTGGGGCTCTGAGTCACCACACCGTCCCTGAGTCCCTCTGCTGTGGTCTACTCTTTCCCCACCCAGTGAAGATGGATGTGATGAACATCAGAATTACAAAGTTCCAATCTACTAGTTCAGATAGGACCAGGACTCAAAGAGCAAAAGAAAGAATATCACTTTATTGATCAATAAATTAATGGATTGTCTTGATCCACATTCCAAGCAGTGTGGCAAGCCCTTTATACCTATAATCCTATTGAATTCTCAAGGCTTCTCTTTGAGATGATTGTCTCCAGTATAGTATAGTGGTGGGGAAAGCAACACCCACAGAGGTTAAAATAAGATTACCGTGTCACATCACTAAGAAGGGAGGAGACAGAGAAGGACTTAGCAGTAAGGACTCAGCCACTTTCAATTCTTGTAATCATACACAGGGACAGGAAGCTGCCCCAGTGTCTAGTGTATGTCCCCATCTCCTTGAACCTGTCTTATGGCGAACCCAGAACCACTTGTGTTAAACATTATAGAGGTCAAGAATGTTCCATGGTATACATTGCTACATTTGTTGCTTAACAGATTTCATTTCCTTGGGACTTTTCAAACTTTTTATTCATTTACTTTTGTGTGTGTGTGTGTGTGTGTGTGTGTGTGTGTGTGTGTGTGTGTGTGTAGACATGCCACAGTCTCTTTCTGCTACTCCTTGTGATTGTTAAGAAGGTTACCAAGTTACCAAATGACTTAGCTTTCTTAGAGCTTAAAAAATACTCAAGTTCATTTTCAAAACTAATTAAAACACTTTTTCTAATTTTATTGGAAGCTAGAAAGTAATTCACAACAGATTCAGTTGCAACATTTCCCAGGAGACAGCTAGAAGTGACTTATAGAACCCTTTGCCAAATTTTTATAGTTATGAATGTGTAAGTATGCCAGGGAGTTTATCCTTGGTAGCACATCGAGCTTGCATCTACCTTCCCTACGCCTGCTTGGTGTTTCAGGACTGGAGCGATCCACATTGGGGACAGAATCCTAGCCATCAACAGCAGCAGCTTGAAGGGGAAGCCTCTGAGTGAAGCCATCCATTTGTTACAGATGGCGGGAGAGACTGTCACCTTGAAAATTAAGAAACAGACAGATGGTGAGTGGGTTGAGAGCCTCAATTAAGGATTTCCAGTGCATTTCCTTCTGAAAGAATGCGCTGGTGTCTGTGTATGTTTCTGGAGAAATGACTCTCTAGTCACAGAGTATCGGAGGATCTCTTCTCTTAAATTTACACTGATACTTAACCCCTTTGCCTGTCTTTACAGCCCAGTCAGCATCAAGTCCCAAGAAGTTCCCCATCTCAAGCCATGCAAGTGACCTGGGAGATGGCGAGGAGGATTCCACCTCAATACAAAAGCCCGGCAAGCTCTCTGACATGTACCCATCCACAGTGCCCAGTGTGGACAGTGCTGTGGACTCATGGGATGGGTCTGGAATAGACACCAGTTATGGGAATCAAGGTAGGCAAGATTCACCTAAGTTCTGTGTGGAGAATGTCTTTTTAAGGAACCTGTGTCTGTTTTGATGCCTACACCTTAACATACTGAATGCTTTCAGTTGGCTGGTCTTGCATTCCTTCTTTCTTGTGACTGATGAGTAATTATCAAATACTAACAGACTCCCATTAGATCTTATGGCCAAATGTTCAATGCAGAGCTTGTTCTGAAAGCTTAGATTAAAATGCAGATCAGACAATAAAGTGGTTTAATGGGGACAAACCCTATTGTGTTTTCTAAATTTTCTTTAAATTTGTGTATTTACTTGAGAGAGAGAAAGAGGCTGAGGGAGAGAGAATGGGTGCACCAGGGCCTCCAGCCACTGTAAACGAACTCCAGCTGCATGTGCCATCTTATGCATCTAGCTTATATGGGTCCTAGGGAATTGAACCTGGGTCCTTTGGCTTTGTAGGCAAATGCCTTAAGCGCTAAGCCTTATTTTTTTTTTTTTTTCTGTAGAGAGTGAGAAAAAGAGAGAAAGAGAGAGAGATAGACAGATAGAGAATGGGTGCTCCAGCAGCCTCTCAGCTGCTGGGAACGAACTCCAGATGCATGCACCCCCTTGTGGGCAAGTGCAGCATTGTGCCCTTGCGTCACTTTTGTGTCTGGCTAAATGTGGCACCTGGAGAATTGAATGGGCATTCTTGGGCTTGGAGGGCAGGTGCCTTAACCACTAATCCATCTCTGCAGCCCAGTTTGGGTTTGTTTTGTTTTGTTTTGTTTTGTTTTGTTTTGTTTTGTTTTGTTTTGTTTTTAGTGAGCTTTCCACAGAGATGGACTGGGAAGTTCTGAAGCTATACATAAGAGACCTGTGAATGATCTACACCTTCACCCCCACTGATCGTTGTACACACTTGCCTTAACAGAGAGGTGTAGAGGTTTGCCTGAGCACTCATTATTAGGGAGTTTTAATCACAGTAAACTGAAGACATGTAGTAGATTTTTCTTCACAGCCATCAGCCTCACTGTTAGCCCTAATACACAAACAGCCTGGAGAGCAGGTTTGGGTGTAAAGGTTGCTTGATAACTTAGTTAAATTCTCTTTGGGGGAATCTAGATCTCTAGTTTGGGTTTTCCTAGTTTCCTTTGTTGCTTTATTCTCTGTTACATCCTAGGATGGGGAGGAGGGCAGAATGGTAAGAACATGACATTTCAAAATTGTCAAGCTCTTACCTAGCAGAAAAAAAATACTAGATTTTGATAAAGAAAACATCTTGAACATCTCAAATAAAATTAAAGATTTTGTTTATCTAGAATATTTTCAAAGCCACAATACTCATGATAAGTTATCCATGCCACTCAGTGACACATTCCCATTGCCTGAAAGTTATTGGAATGCCCGAGGACACTGGATAAAGGACACAAGTCCAATCCTATCAGAGTACATTCTGAGGATGTTTGTTAATGGGTATATTGGCTTGTTGCTTATTGATGTGGAAACCTTCTTATATAGAAATTTTTTGTGAGCAGACTATTGATATGAACACATTCTGGACCGCAAGGTAAGACCTAAGAGCTTATCAGCTGTTTGTTTCCTAAGACCAGGGTCATGTCATTGTACTAAATACATGGTCTCATGAAGCATTTCAAAAATTTGAATAATCATCATAATAATATTAGATTTGTGATCATCACATTAGAAATCTTCATGAAACATTCTATTTATTTATCTGGTTTAAAATAATGCATTTTCTCAAATTCTAGATTGTTTATTTATTATTTATTTATTTATTCATTGCTTTTTATTTATTCATTTTTTATTTATTCATTGTTTGATATAGGGTCTCATGCTAGCCCAGTCTGATCTGACACTCACTCTGTAGTCCCAGGCTGGCCTTGAATTCATAGTGATCCTACTACTTCTGCCTCCCAAGTGCTGGTATTAAAGGCATGTGCCACCACACCCAGCTCTAGTTGACTTTTTACAAGCACATAAAACTGCTTTTCCCCTCTCCTATTAAATATCATGTTCTGGCATGTAGTTTATGTTTTTTCCAATCTGTGCTTCTAGCCTCTCAGCAGGCTATGTATTTTCCCTGTACATTCCCAGAGTCCCCCATTCAATCTCCTGGCGTTGTTCCATTCCCAGTGGGATGCTGAGGGTCCACAATACACATCTTCCTCCACGGGCCAAGAATTGATGCCTTAGTGGTCACATTTGTTATTGTTCACTGCTTTTCTCCAAAGTGTCAAGTGGGAACTGACCCATTCAACAGATCTCTAATGACTGGCATAGACAATGAAACAAGTGTCTCTGCTCTTCCAAGGATCAGATGGTTCACAGACAAGCAAGTACCAACCATGCTAAGTATTACTCAGTGAAAAGGGAGAAGGATGGATTGACCACTGCTGGTGGGGAAAGAAGAGACGTATTTAAGGAAGGGCCACTGTGGGGAAAGCCTCGATTTTATTGGGTAGCTCTGGAACACCATCTTCTCCCACCTGTTCCCCATTCCCTTGCTCCTGATGAACCCCAAACCTTCTGCTTTAACCAGATCGGATCCTTCCTTTTGGCCCTCACTTCTTTCTCCCTTCCTTCCTTCCTTCCTTCCTTCCTTCCTTCCTTCCTTCCTTCCTTCCTTCCTTCCTTTCTTTCTTTTTCTAGTGGAGAAAGCCCCAAATGTTATACATAGATGTAGCAAAGGTCAGTATAAAAGAAGATGACAAATCATTACCACCTGGACTCTGTCGACATTCTCAGGCACAGTGGCGCTCCACTAGCCTCTGTAATTCTTGACTCAGCTCATATAGCTCTGTTTTTGTCTGATAGTTTTCTCTTTTGAAATCATTTGTATTCTCTTCAGAAAAAAATAGTCTGTTTTACCTGGGATTAAATATATTTGCATGTAATTAAGTAATCTCTTGATTAATTATTTTATTTTCTCAGTTTCTAAGTATAATCCCAAAGATGGTTCCTTACTTAATATATTTGTGTTATGTTTCCATGATTATATTATTAATTATTTGCTTTATTTTTTTCCAAAAATTTGATAGTTGCATTTAATTATGAGTTTTTCCATCATGGATCTTTGACATGAAATTTGCTTTTTTAGATTTTTTTATTTTTTATTTATTTGAGAGAGAGGAAGATGTAGAAAGAGAGTGAGAATGGGCATGCCAGGGCCTCTAGCCACTGCATACAAACTTCAGATGCATTTGCTACCTTGTGCATCTGGCTTACATGGGGACTGGGGACTATGAACCTGGGTCCTTGGGCTTCACAGGCAAGCACTTTGACCATCAAGCCATCTCTCCAGCACAAAATATGCTTTTAATTTAACTCTTTTCCTTCTTTTCTTAGATATTGTTCCTTTTCTGACTTGAATACAATTTATTGGAGTGATTTATTTCCATGCTTCCTTGCAGTATTCATAAGGGCAACAAAAGATGCCAGGTATCAGACCTTAGCTTTTTTAATGCATTCAGGAATACAACATGCAGAACATAAAACTCAGCAGTCCTCCCCAGGGCAACATTTTAATCTTTCTTCCATTGATTCTCTTATCTCTATGTGCTAGTATTCATCTCCATTATTTTGCCCAATTTTTCCTGAGTTTTTACATTTCTGCTTTGATTTCTAGCTTTATAGAGCAATGGCTTTGCTATGTTTTTTGTTTGTTTGTTTTGTTTTTAATTTTGTGATGTTCTGTTTTGTCATTTTGTTCATTCGTTCCACGGCAGGCTTTTTTCTCAGAAGAATCCTTCACCTGTTGCCAATTTGTTTTTCTAGTGGTTTTTCTCCTGGTTCTTCTGCTATAACCCTTACACTCATCTTGTGCTTGACATGTCATCACTGAATTCACTGAGCTCTTCCCGAACTGGAAGTTTGTTAGCAGTTCTGAGAAAGACAAGCCCTGGTTGTGTTCCAGTCTGGCAACCCTTCACCAGTTCACAGTGGTGCAGGGAAGTAAAAGTTCCCCACTTGAGGAGAGCTTCAAGTTCAGTGCTCATGGGCAGCATTGCACTGAGAACTCTCTTAGTCTAGGGTACATCCATTTGTATGTGTCGTGTCTCAGCCTGCCTCCTTGACATTTACCTGGTGCTTACTGGGGTCCCAGGCATTTCCTGCCACCAACCCGTGGAATTCATTTTGGTGTTCTAAACAGATGTTGCTGTTTTGCCTCCTGTTGTGGCCTCTGCCTTTGGTTGCTATAATCTTTAGCCAGGGGTGTCCTCTCTGCTCCTTACTACCACCCCGTCCAGCTACTTAGCATGTGATTTTCATTGTACTTGGCTGTTTGTCTCATGTGTTATGGCTGGAGATTATGGAAATATTCTAGTTCTGTTGAAGACATGGCATGGCATTGGATCCTGTTATTCCTTTCATGTTGAGGTAATTTCGGAAAGAAAGTAGAACTATCTACTCTCAGTTTTAAGCCAGAGCTCATCTGAACACTTGAAGTATTTCTTGGCAGGAGCAATTACAAATACTTGCACAAGCATATGATTTGATTTTCTTGTTCTTAACAAAATTGGGTCTTTGGGAAACAACTTTGGCCAGCAATTATCTGGCTCACATTCTGATGCTAAAATTGGTTTCCAAAGCTGCAAGTAACAACAAGAGCTGCAGCCCTCAAATCCTAATATTAAAGAGTAAATTCCAAAGCCATTGTCTGATTTCGAACTTTATGGCAAAGGAACCAATATTGTTCTGTCTGCTTTTTCACATTAAGAATGGCTGTGAATTAAAAGCTGCTAACAGAAAATATTAATCTGCACTTGTACATAAGAACAAATGTGACTATGATAGCATATTAAGATTTTACAAATATCTAAGGTTTACTTACTCTAAAGATAATAATCATCATGCCAAGATAACACCCACATTCAGAAGTACCTGTATTTGTGAAAACTTCCCTTCCATGATGCAAATAAATAAAATGAAATATTCTCCCAAGTGTACGGAAGCTGGACTGAATTGTAAATCTTATACTATGAAACAAAGTGTACAACCAAATATTGAAATCAAAATGCAAAGGAAATGAATGACGAAGGGGACCAAGGAGAAAGAGTTCTAAATCAAAGGAGTCCTTTGCATATATGTTATTTTTATGATTTCTTTTGAAATTTCTTTTATCTAATTTTAACTTAAAATGCAATTTTCAATATCATACATACATTTTAATTTCATGCACACAGTGCTGCCATTCAATAAAAGCAACTTTTTGACATATTTTTGCAGCTGATTTTTCATATACCTGAGCTGCCCCAAAGAACTGTCCTCGGAGCCTGCTAACTTGTCAGCTCTGGCATCCAGCTTAAACTCAAGTGTAACTTCCTGTGCTTTTACATCATTGATGGTATCATCACCCATTTGCATCACTTAGGGATTAGTTTAGTGACTTATAAACCCAAACAGTAGTTAAACAAGATGGGGATGTGTTTTCTCACACTGTTGTCTAGAGTGTGGAAGAGGCATCAGAGCCCAGGCATCTTCCTGCTTCTGCTGGGTTTATCATGAGTGCCTCTCCATCACCACAATCTTCACTCTCTGGCCGCCATCAGGCCTGGAGTCTTGTGCCTACTTCCTCACATAACTTCTTGATTAAATGAATATTTAATTGAGGAGTTATATGCCTACCCCTAAACTGGCATTCTAATGCTAAAGATGAGTATGGGAACAGATATTTCCACAGGCAATCGTATGCTGGCAGAGTCAAATAACTGTCCCAGTCTTGGCCTTCATCAAGCTCAGAAAGCCTCAGGAGTGAATCCCAGGATGTCTTACCACCCAGCCCAGCAGAAGTGGGAGAGAATGAGCCAGGGAGGACCATAAAAATAGCTGATTATATAAGCCTAATAATCATTTCCCAAACTGGCCAATCAGATGACTCGTGACTCACCTCCCTTCTATGGGGAGGAGCACATAAAGGTAATAAGAGGGCCCAGAGTGTCCCTTGGAGCATGTTTTCCTCCTTGAGAGTGGAGTAGAACTGTATTGGTGGAATTGAAGATGAGGCGTGGCCTTGACCACGCTACAACTTTGCCTTTACTCTCTCCTGCTTGGTCAACACTGTCTACCAACATAGCACTCCCTGGGGCTAGAGAGACAGCTTAGAGGTTAAAGCATTTGCCTGTGAAGTCTAAGGATCCAGGTTTGATTCCCCTGTGTACACGTAATGTGCACAAGGTGGCACATGGATCTGGGATTTGTTTGCAAAGGCTGGAGGCTGTGGCATGCCCATTTTCTCTCTCTGTCTTTCTCTCTCCATCTCTCTGTCTCTCTCTCCAATGAATAAATTTTAAAAAAAATTTTTTTGGTTTTTCGAAGTAGGGTCTCACTCTGGTCCAGGCTGACCTGGAATTAACTATGTAGTCTCAGGGTAGCCTCGAACTCATGGTGATCCTCCTACCTCTGCCTCCCGAGTGCTGGGATTAAAGTCGTGCACCACCATGCCCGGCATAAATAAAATATTTTTAACATAGCACTCCTCCCCACCACCAAATGCTAATATGCTTTCCAACTCCAAGCTTTCTGTAGTCTCTCCTTTGGCATCTTTCACGACCCAGGCTCTATACCCCATATCAAGGTATCCAACAAAGGGGAGTTCCACTATTGGAACTCTATCTTTCTACATCTGTCTCTCTTCCTCCTCTTGTACGTATACTTTACTGCACAGTTCTTACAACAGAAACCAATTTTTATTCATATTTGCATTTAATTTCTCAAATGGCACCTGGCATGTAAGAAGCTCTCATGGGTTTATTGCATTAACAGTGCTATAGCTCACCCCGCCCTTGTGTCCCACTTGATAGATAAGAAACCTTACTGAGTGGCTGGGGAGATGGCTCAGTGGGTAATGTGTTTGCTAAACAAGCATGAGGACCTAGGCTCAACTCCTCAGTAACCACACAAAAGCCAGGACTCATGGCACACACCTTTGAGGTGCTGATGAGGAGGAGACAGGAAGGATGCCAAGACTGACTGGCTGGTTGGATAAGTAGTTTGGCCAAATCAGCAAGTCCCAGGTTCAGTGAGAGACGCTGTCTCGAAAGAGTAAATTAATTAATAAGGTGAAAGAGCAATTGAAGAAGACACTTGGTGGAACCACTTTGAACTGTGGCCTCCATAGGATGTCCACACACCTGTGCCCAGAGCAGGAACACCGCACACACTTACACACACATCCACACACACACACATCCACACGCACTACCAACGAAAAGAGAAATCCCATAAGCTCTAGGTGCTTTCTCAAGGATACCTGAATATTCTACTTCCCTTATCAACCCTTATAAGATACCTATCGTTACCTTCATTTCACACTGACGTTAACTGCCCAAGGCCTCCCACAGAAGGAGTGGTAGAGCTGGGACTGGAACCTAGATCTCTTCTTACTTTGCTCTCAGGATGGGCATTGCATGAGTGAGGGGGAGGTCCCAGGACCAGGCCCAGCTCTTCCAACTTTATGCCTCACCAAAGAGATTAGAGAAATTCTCTTTTCTTCTCGGCTTTGTGGTAATGCCATCCTCACTGGGAAGTGCTCCTTCAGACAAGCACTTTTGTTATGCACTCAGGGCCTTTCAAGGTCAGCACATACCAGAAACATACTATATTCCTGTTCAACCCCTCCTTACTTTCTTGCCAAGATAACAAGAAGCAAAGAAGGGAAAGAAAATGAGAGAGTAATCTGCCCAGTCAAAATCATGTTGAATTTTCCCATGGAACATAATGGTCATTTGGTTCATGTTGATCAGAAAAGGACAACATGCCAGGAGAACACCACTAATGGACATTTAAAGCCATTTTAAAGCCAACTGTGGAAAATGAGATACCAGCATCTCTTCATTTATTTCATAGCAGAAGCGAGACTTCATGTACTGCATTGGGTTTGTCTCAGAAGGAGAAAATAAAAGCCAGGGTGAAATTCAGTATTATCTAGTCACTCCCCCTCGATAGAAGACTCATGGGTGTTTCCTTAACCCAACATTTTTGACAGAAAACTGCACATTTATCACACAAGACTTCTTCCCAAATGGCTAGCCACACTTCTGAAGCTGTCTGTGAAAAAAGAGACAGAATGAAATATTGAATTGTCAATATCTCCTCTGTTCCAAGGACTTTTAGTTGTTGCTATCCTAAAACAGAAAGTTCATAAAGTATCTCTATTATGTGGAAAGGGGGCCTTGCCCTTGTTTCTTGAGATCAAATCCTTTGATCAGACAGCTGTATCCTTTGGGCTTCCTGCTTTCCTGGGACCTCACTCATAGCCATGTTGCATTATAGGATCCCAAAACAAATGGAGGGACAAAGAATGGGGAAGATGAAACAAGGTTGTTGGAGAGTTAGTTGCCTTACATCATTATGCTATTTCATTGTATGTGAAAATGAATGTTCATGCCTATTTGCTATACTGAATACTTTAAATTTTTTTTATTATTTTTATTTATTTGTTTGAGAACAACAGATAGAGAGAGAAAGAGACAGATAGATAGAGAATGGGCACACCAGAGCCTCCAGCCTCTGTAAACGAACTCCAGATGCATGTGCCACCTTGTGTATCTGGCTTATGTGGGTCCTGGGGAATTGAGCCTCAAACTGGAGTCCTTAGGCTTCACAGACAAGTGCTTAACAGCTAAGCCATCTCTCCAGGCCCCTAAAATATTTTTTAATATTTTTATTTTTATTTATTTGACAGAGAAAGAGGGAGAGAGAGAATAGGGGCGCCAGGCCTCCAGCCACTGCAAACGAACTCCAGACATGTGCATTTGGCTAACGTGGGTCCTGGGGAATCACACCTGGGTCCTTAGGCTTCACAGGCAAATAAATACCTTAACTGCTAAACCATTTCTCCAGCCCCTATATTGAGTACTTTAAACACAGGAAAAAACACAGATGGTATTACACCCCATTACATATGTGTACTATACACACATCCCAACCTGAGCAAGTAGAAGAAGCAAAGTGTGATGATTACACTACAAACTACAGAATCAGACCCACAAGTTCTTGTTCTCCCAGCTGGACTCTCAGTTGAACAGCACCCCCTACCGCACATTTAAAGTTATCTTCTGATTTTTTTTTCCTCAAATTTAAATGCTTATAAAGAATGTAATGTCTACATTATTGTCACTAGCATTACTGCCAGGATCTTGGGGCCAAAGACCTAGCTCAACTTCATGGAAAAATGTCCATTCCATAACCTAATTGCCAAAGCCACCCCTCACCGTCTCACCCGTTGAGCTAATCAGACTTAACTCCCTGTCAGAAAAGCTGTTCTTCATCCTGCGACTCAGGTAAACATAACAATGCACCACCCCGTCATTGAGACAGGCATCTTACTTCTGAGTTCAAGTTCTAAGAGCCAGAGGCAGAAAGGGCAAAGGCGTGTCCTGCGTTTTCCTGGGGGAGATAAACCCTACCTCAGAGAGCCCTCTTCACAGGAGCAAGGCTCTCTCCAGGTGTCCTTGGATTTGGTGGCTGGGAGGTTTTATGCTCCAGGCCAAGCACCTTCAAAGGTTTGAAACAGGTAGGGAATATGTCTTTCCTGTGTAATTCAGTAGAAAAGCACTTGGGAGAAATAAGAACTGGCAGGTCTAAGAACCCTGGCCCGTCAGTCATGGTAATTTGGGAAAGACGGGCACATGGTACTGAAGGACCCGAAACTGATTCTCTTAACGTGATGACTTAGACCCTCCTGAAGGCTCAGATGCCTAAAAGTGTTGTTCAAAGCCTTTGGTGTTGCCTGTAAAACAAATAATAATAACACTCAAGTTGGCTGTGAATAAAGCCTCGGGGCAGTGGTACATGGTAAGCACACACTGTATATCTGCTATTCTTCCTGCTACTGCTATTGCCATCTGACCCTTTGGCCACAATGTCATTTCTCAATGGAGTAAGAAATCCTCAGGTCCATTCGTAGCACCTTTTTTTTTTTATGTCTTTATGTTTTAGGTACCAGTTTTCAGGCTTCAGGATATAATTTCAACACCTATGACTGGAGGAGTCCAAAACAAAGAGGCAGTTTGTCCCCAGTCCCCAAGCCTCGGAACCAGACTTATCCAGATGTGGGGCTGAGTAATGAAGACTGGGACCGGTCCACAGCCAGTGGGTAAGGATTCCCTCCCTACTGCTCTGTTCAAGATAGCATTGTGCTCATTTGGGCAGGATTTGCACTTCTCTACTCCCAGTGGCACATTCTGTTAGTTTTGACTGTGAAAGCTACCTAAATCATTCATGTTGGCCACAGGGAAGGGTTCTAAAATGTATGCCTAGTGCACAAAGCAAAACAGGAGCTGGTACCCAGAATGAAAATGCTGATGAAAAGTCAACCACTGTATACCATATATACTATATATGCCTGGTCTGTGGCATCCATTTCCTTCTCCTTTCTCTTACAAGACAGTTTCATACTAACTCATGAGTTTTATAAAAAAGATAAATTGAGTGTTTTTATGTGTTTGTTTTTCTTTATGTTGTGTTTCGAGGCACAGTCTCAATATATAGCCTATGCTGGCTTTGAACCCACAGTCCTTCTGCCTCAGGCTCTTAAACACTGGCATTGCAGGCATCTGTCACCAGACCCAGCCATAAATTCTAAATTCTCTCTTTTATTATTTTTTTTATTTTAGAGAGAGAGAAAAGGAAACAGAGAGAGAGACAGAGAGAGAGAGAGAGATTGGTGCATCATGGCCTCAGCCATTGCAATCAAACTCCAGATGCTTGCACCACCTAGTGGGCATGTGCACCCTTGCACTTGCCTCATCTTTGTGTGTCTGGTTTACGTGGGATCTGCAGAGTCGAACATGGGTCCTTAGGCTACTTAGGCAAGCACCTTAACTGCTAAGCCATCTCTCCAGCCCTATTCTGTCTTTATTATTTATTTAATCATTGATTCATTTACTTATTTGAGAGGGGCAGAAGGAGAGAGACAGAGATGGGGAGAGAGAATGGGCATGCCAGAGCTTCTAGCCACTGCAAACCACCTTACACCACCTTGTGCATCTGGCTTTACATGGATACTAAGAAATTGAACCTGGGTCATTAGGCTTTGCAAGCAGGTGCCTTAACCACTGAACCATCTCTCCAGCCCCAGAAGTGTTATATTCTTAATGAGGAAGTATATCTTGAAATTGTGTCCCTTGCCAAAATATTTTTAAATATTTATTTATTTGAGAGAGAGCAAGAATGAGGCAGATAGAGAGAAAGAGAGAATGGGCATGCCAGGGTCTCTAGCCAGTGGAAACAAACTCCAGATGCATATGCCACCTTGTGCAGCTGGTTTACGTGGGTCCTGGGGAATTGAACTGGGGTCCTTAGGCTTTGCAGGCAAGTGCCTTAACCAGTAAGCTATTTCCCTAGCCCTGCCAAAATATTTTAAGAAAACTTACAAAAGTTAATATTTAATTTCTTTATAATTATAATATGTGGAAACACATTCCACTATAAGAGGCTTCTTTCCCTATTGATGTAGCAGGTGAGATATATTCCCATGTTGTCTGTCATCGTAACAGAGCCATGTTGCTGCAGGCATGCAACACAGCCATGTGGAACATGAGCATTGGCTCATAGGACCAAGGACCATCATTGCCTTCTGCATGACACTTAGCATTCATAAAGCATTGGACCTTAGATAGAGGCCACAGTTGGAAAAAAAAATCCTGCTAGAAATGACTTTTTCTCTCTCTATCTCTCTTTTTTTTTTTTTTTTTCCTGTACATGAAGGAGAGAGGTTTTAGATACAGAAACATATACATCGATACCTGCCAGGTTCTTACCCCAGACTGTGTTTCTCGACACCAGTTTTACAGGAGCTTCTGACAGTGCTGAAGCCGAGCAGGAGGAGAACTTCTGGTCCCAAGCACTGGAAGACTTGGAAACCTGTGGCCAGTCAGGAATCCTGAGAGAACTTGAGGTAGACTCGGTCCAGCTACTTACGCTGATTCTTTCTACATTCATTTTTTTTTTCGTCCTTTTGAGTTCGCATTGATCACAGCAGTTCATTTAAAAGCTTTAACCCCTTTCCACAGGAGAAAGCCGACAGGCGTGTGTCATTGAGAAACATGACTCTCTTGGTAGCTACCCTTTCTGTTTATACTTTTGCTTGTGAAGCTGCCTTCCCCACCCTTGCCTTCCGGACAGCAGTTTGATTTGATCAGATGATGCCGTTGAAAGTATTATTTCCCCACTCCCACCCTCCAGCTTACTGACTTGTGGCTTCTGCCCATTGCTCCCTGCTAACCCTTGACTGTACCTGTTTCCCACCAAACCGCTAAGGAGCCAGCTCAGTCTCCCAACAGTGGCGCATCTCATTCTCTTAGTTGCTTTAGAAAGGTTTCTTTGGCATGTTTTCATTTGTACCTGGTATAGAAATTAATTTGAACGTCAAGAGGAACATAAGAGGAAAATTTATTTTGCTGTACCTGCAGACGACAACGCTGATGGTCCAAAGGGCCAGTCTGTTTGATAAGCTGGCAATTGGTAATTGCAAGCTGTTAAATGCAAACCCTAATTCCAGATTAACTTCTGCAAGAATGTAAATTTGAAGAGGGGCAACATGGAGTGTAACAGCTGAGCTCCTGCCGAGTGCTTTAAACAAAACCATGAATTTGCAGGCAGTATTCACACTTGAGTCTGGGAAGCCCTGGACTGTTTCCTTTTATGTTCTTTTAAATTTTCAAAGCTGGAAAAAGTAAAGTGGCACAAGTCTCATTTTTATTTTGATGTCATATGAGGTCCCCAAGTCACCATAAGGAATGTGAATGGCATTTACCAGGTGAAACTCTTGCAATTCTAAAATAATTACTCATCTTTATATTATTTTGCTTCTCAATTGCATGTGTGGATATTTTATGTGATTCTAATGTTTGTGAGTCTGCAAAGAGAACTCTAAAGAAAAATCTAAGTTTGAATTTAAAAGCCTCATAGTATTACCTGGCATGAATTTCAGCTTCAGAGCACAGCTAAAGGATCTGGACATGGATAGAACTATAAAATTTAAATAAATTGTGAACAATTCTATTCACCACCACTTTCAAAAAAAAAAAAAGCATAGAATGCTTAAGTATCTGCTGGTTTATTTAACCCCTTACCACCTCCTGTATGTGCAATGATGGGCCTCCATGGCCCAAACTGATGAGGCGTGCAGTCACCACTCCTGCGCGTGCCCTTGCATTGGAGAACATGCTTTGACTCATGTCCCTTCCCATTTTGTCTTACCTCTCTTTTGAAGAACTAGCTATTTTTCTTATAGCTTCTTTCACATAATGTGATTTTAAAAATAAAGTAACATGGTGAACTTGTGCTTTCATCCAGAAACTTCGTTTTCTCATGAAAACCATGACCAGTAGCACAGAAGCCAGGCTGTGGCTGCCTACCAATTTTCTCTAAAGTATCTCCATGTGGGTGTGGCTCTTGAATGATGAACACAGAAAAGAAATGGGCTGAATGTTAAGCCAAAGAGAAATTAAAATTTTCAGCTACAAGTGATTGATCACCTGGTTTATAGTAGAGTCATATTTATGCTTTTCCACAAAACTTCATTTATTAGTTTAAATTAACTCTATTGTTACCCCAAAATCTTATTGAAGTATGATTCCTACAAATGAAATTTGCACTCAATATCAAAAGTTAAAGCCCACAATGACACTAATAAATGTAGATTAGCTAAGATGAAAAATGATTGTATTTGAAATGAAAATTAATTTCCTAATCATTTCCCTTATTAATATCAATAATTTATGTTCAACTTTAGCATTGAAAAGATTTACCAGAGGCAAAAAATTCAAATTCAAGTTTTTAACTTCTCTTACCCACTATTTCTTCTATAAAACTTAGGAATCATAATGATCTGAACAGCAATTAACAAAGAACATGGCAGTTAATAAGTGTGCAATAAAATGTTTAACAAAAATTAAGTATTATGTTTGCCATTTCTTGATAACTGAATGCTACTTTTTTTTCATTTAACTGAGCAAAGTTTAATCAAATGTCAGAACCTAAATTTTATTTAACTTTTATGTTCCTTTTTAGATGCTAATAATTCCCTCAAAGTTCACTTTAAACAAATCAGTCTTGCCATGTTTTCTAAACTTGAACTAAGGAACCATTAACCATTCTTTCCTTTCGATGGAACCCTATCTGCAATGTTTTCTGTGGTCTCTCAGATTCATCAAAGCCGGGTGCACCGATTGTGTTTTACTCCCCATGTGCTTCCTGCTGATCCAGTGAAAGCAGAATGTAAAAATAATAGACATAAGCAAAGCAGATAAGTCATATAACTAGGTAAAAATAATGAATAGATGGTCCCCACGGCAGGGAAACAAACACTGGGTGTTGTCAGTTACAGTAGATTAAACATAGAAATGATGTGTGTAAAACAAAGGATGTCCCATGACACTGACACGGCTGGCCACAGAAAAGTTTCAATCAACTTAAAAAGGGTGCTAATAATAAACCAAAATGTGATGCCTACATATGTTTAAATATTAGAGACTTTTTTATCTACCAGAAAAGGAAGTTTGATGTGGCTCATGTATAGTGGACAGAGAAGCGATGCAGCTGAGTCATCAAGGAGCCTGACTTTCAGAGCCAGGCTGCTGGAGCTTTATCCCAGGCTCTTGGCAAGTTGCTGATCATATTCAAGTATCAGTTTCCTTGTTCCCATCACAGAAGTATAAAAAGTAATACCTACCACATGGGGTTACTTAAATGTGAAGTGGTATTCTAGGCACAATGTTAAGTAGTCAGCAAGGATTTTTTAGTTATAATTTCCCTCTTCAAAAGTACCAATGAGATACATAATCTAGTCAGAATATGTGTCCCCCAGAGTTGTTGGCTCTATGTATATGTGTATGACACTTGGCTGTTGTTTATTAATGATGCCTGTATAGCTGGGCATCAGTTAAGTGTTAGGATATCTTGGAGAGATGGCCAATGAAACAGCAACTCACTCAGCAGTGTTCCCTCTGAAACATAGTTAAGATAGCGCCCTTGGTTCCACTGCTACTGTGTGACCCTGAGCAAGTCAATCTCTGTGTGCCTTAGTCTCCTCTTCTAAATTAGAGAGAAGTCCCTACCTCATAGATTTAAATGTGTAAATACATTCAAAGGGCCCAACAAAGTAAGTTCTGTAACTTGTAGCATTGAAATCACTGTAAACAAGTAGACCATACTTTGTTCATGTCACATGCACATATACTCATTTTCTGTTACTGTGGTCTCAGGCAGATTAACCCATGCTAGTTTACCTGTACGGAGCCGTCTTATCTTGGGTATGGAGTGAACTGCAGTCATAGATTTATACTCTTAGAAAGGGACATTGCCAATGTGATAGAGATTTCCAGTCCTTTTTTATTCCATTTCTGAGATTCAGTCATCTTTGGGATCTAATCTTGCAAATGCTTGTGCATTATGCAGGGAATATATTTGAAAATCAACAAACCTGCCATCCACAGGTAAAATCCAATCTAGGTTGTGAAGCTTTTGAGCAAAGGCATAAATCCAATAACATTAAAAAAAAAAAAAAAAAAAGGATTCTTTTGTCCTCCGGGGATATTACACAAAGACCATTTCAAAGAAACACGGATCTATGCCTTATGATGTGGAAGCCTAAACACTGATCTCATATACCAAAAAGATATGTCCAAAAGCTTCTGAGGCAGGCCACTTGGCCAAAGGAAACGCAACCCACAGTTCCAGGCAGGAAGCATGAGAACACTTGGCTTTGTATTAATAATCCCACTCCAGGGCTGGAGGGATGGCTTAGCAGTTAAGGCTTTTGCCTGCAAAGCCAAAGGTCCCAGGTTTGGTTCCCCAGGACCCACGTTAGCCAGATGCACAAGGGGGTGCATGCTTCTGGAGTTTGCTTGCAGTGGCTGGAGGCCCTGGTTCACCCATTCTCTCTCCCTCTCTCTCTCTCTCTCTCTCTCTCTCTCTCTCTCTCTCTCTCCCTCTTTCTCTGTCAAATAAATAAATAAAAATAAAATATTAAAAAAATAATAATCCCACTCCAGCCCATTGTTTGCTCCAGTTGGAGATAGAGGTAGAGCATTGCAAGTCTCCCTCAAGAATCATTTGGACTCACTCTGAAAAAATATGTTGAAGGCGGCTTCATGAATTCCATCTCTTGGAGCCCATTCTTAATATGTAAAATGCAGTCTGCAGTAAACTAATGTGAGAGCTCTTCAATTTGTTTCAAAATTGCTAGCGGTGGTATTTGATTAAATAAACTCAAGGGCTTAAGTACTTACATTGGATTTGAGATGTGCATTACAAATGTCACTTGCAAAACAGTTTCCAGACTTTCATAGTTCAATTAGTGCATCCATTCTCCAGCCTTTGGTTATGCCCTGAAGATACCATATTTTGACTGGGCAGAAGAAAAGTGTGCTTAATGTTGAGCAAGCAAACCCTTTCCCTATCCATGGCTTAATTGTTTCTGAAAATTGTCAATGCCACAGGCAACAATCATGTCGGGGAGCACTATGAGTTTGAATCATGAGGCTCCAACACCTCGCAGTCAGCTGGGGAGACAGGCCAGCTTCCAAGAACGGAGCAGCTCACGGCCACACTATAGCCAAACAACTCGGAGCAACACCCTGCCCTCGGATGTGGGCAGGAAGTCAGTACCCCTGAGAAAAATGAAACAAGAAATCAAGGAGATCATGTCCCCAACTCCTGTGGAGCTACACAAGGTGAGTGAGCTCTCTTCCCCCACCCTACAGGTCAACTGTGGCCGCCATTCTGCATGCTGTGGATGCTTTAATGCATGTACCATGGTGACTTCTGCAGGCTCAGCCAAAGAGAGAAGCCAGAGGTTAAAGACAACTTAAGAGACTTTCTTCTCAAAGCATGAAATCTGGGAGAGTTATCCCAGAAAGCAGAGAAGGTTAGCTTTCAAGCAAGGTGTTTGTAAAAAATGGTCAGAGCCTTACAAAAATATGAGACTCCAGTGTCATGTGGAGGTTTATTCTAATCTCATTGGATGGGAAAAGAATTCCTTAAGTTTGAAACACTTATAACTTCACTGAAAAGGGGGTTTGGACTCAATGTGGGAAGGCTTAGTCCTTAATTGCATCCGGTAGGTATTGAGGAAATGACATTAGTTAGATATCTTGGGTCAAGGCGTCCTGGTCACGTTCTGTCTTTTCTGTGGTGCTTGTGGCGGTTGTTTCACGTCATGGAAGCAAACCCACTGTCACGCTCACAGCTGAATCCCAGAGCTGCTGGCAGAGTTGAGGCAAGGCACAAGTGGCAATGTGTGCAAAACCCTAAGTTGGTGTGAGCAGTGGCAGAACATTGCCTCTGGTTCTCTTTTATAGAGACTTTTGCCAATACATGGAGGTAGATAAAGTCGCATCAATCTCAACCCCATTGTCCGTGAGCCCAAAATCCTCCCCACAACAGATAACCTATGAGCCAGAGCTTATTCATCTTATTCCGAAGAATCATTTTTTTAATATTTTATTTATTTATTTATTTATTTATTTATTTATTTATTTATTTATTTGAGAGAGAAAGAGGAAGAGGCAAAGAGAAAGAATGAGCATGCCAGGGCTTCCAGCCACTGCAAATGTACTCCAGATGCATGCATCCCCTTGTACATCTGGTTAATGTGGGTCCTGGGGAATCAAACCAGGGTTCTTAGGCTTCACAGGCAAATGCTTTAACCACTAAGCCATTTAACCAGCCCATGAATAAATATTTTTCAGTTTGAGAAACAGTAGCAGATTACTCCTTCCCTTTTCCTATAGACTTCAATGCCCATAACCACTCTATAAAACATAACTATTTCTTTCATAGTGAACAGGATAGCTATCATTAAAGACATGGGAAGTTGGGTTCTAATCCTGGATTTGTTCTGCCACATGTTCATCCATTCTTTTAACACAGACTATGCACTCATTCACTCAAAGCACATATTGCACATTTCCAGGGAGCAC
Source organism: Orientallactaga sibirica (assembly GCA_036365145.1). NCBI lineage: Eukaryota > Metazoa > Chordata > Mammalia > Rodentia > Dipodidae > Orientallactaga > Orientallactaga sibirica. The sequence goes on along the minus strand of JAEOAD010000012.1, from coordinate 36,032,698 downwards.
ATAAGTCCTTTGGGAAGACTACCTAGGAAACAGTGGGGAGATGGTGGGATCAGTACAAGGACAGCAGCAAACCTAGGGAGCCTCGGAGTAGAGACAGTGAAGAGGAGAGGCTTCCTAGACATAAATGCTGATGGCGCAAAAGGAGGCGGGAGGTCGGGAAACATTCCAAGCACAGAGAGAAGCATGTACAAAGTGATAGGAAAGACGCCTGCCAAGACATCGCAAGAGTGAAATTACTCCCACATGGCTAACGTCCTGGGAATTAGGAGATTTTAGGACAGCAAAGAAACTTCTGAAGCTTTAGGATGAGCATCTCCATTTAAACCCATGCCACAAATCGCTTGTTCATGCAGTTGAAAGGAAACATGTGCTTGGTCAGTCCTGTATCCTAACACACTGACTGCCACACACCATTATTCTTCAGGAACTCCCACAATGATTAAAATCAAAGATACAGTTTTCTATTTTAATTCTGCTGGGCCAAGAGGAGGACTGGCCCTTCTGACTCGGCCAGGTGTTGTGGGGGTCTGAATGACATTCCCTCCACAGGCTCATATGTTTTGAATGCCGGGTCCCCAGCTGGTGGCAGTTTAGAAAAATGGTGGAGTCTTTTGGAAGATAGAGCCTGTGGGAGGTGTGTCACTGGGGACAGACCTTGAGATTTCTTAGTCCCAGCTCTCTGGGTGTTCAAACTAGCTCACTAGACTACTTGCTTTCTGCTGATGTGGAGATGTGACCCAGCCTTCTTGCTCTTGTTATGCTAATCCCTGTCGTGTTTCCCTACCATGATGAAACTTACCATTGAAACTATAAACCAAAGCAAATCCTTTCCTTCCATGTGCTGCTCTTGGTCAGGGTTCTGTCCCAGCAATGGGAAAGAACTGCAAAAGGGGTTATAACACTGCTTTTCTCTTCCCTCATTTTTTAAAATTTATTTATTTATTTTTATTTATTTATTTGCAAGTGACAGACAGACAGAGACGGAAAGAGGCATCTGAATAACTCTGCATTGTGTCCTGCATAGTTACTACCTCTGCTTTCTCCCATGTTCTTGTTCTTTCCTTCAGACCTTTGAAAGGTTCTCAGCTCTACATGGCTTTCATTCATTTCCCATCATCCATGGAGGCCTTGGCAGGCTTTCCTTCCAAGTTATCCACAATCATCCTTGGAGGCACAATCCCTAGCTGCTGCTCTCGACACTTAGGAACAAAGACATGCCGTCTCACTGCCTTCCCTGGCTGCGTAGAAATGGGAGGAAGCTAGAGCTGGAGTGAGCTGGCACTCAGTATAAGAGAGAGGAGAACAGAGAACAGTTCAGAAATGGGATACTGGAACCCTCTCAGCTACTGCTTCCAACTTCCTCACCTCAGATGTATAGTCTGAAATAAACTGTGCTCATAAAGTCAATGTACATGTATGCCACGGTCATGTGTATGAATGAGTCCAAAAGCTTGCTACACAGTGAACGCTGCCATGTTTTTCTTTTACTGTTGAAATGCTGATTGTATTAAGCTGATTCCAAGGTTTGTGAACAGAGCCCACCAACAGTTTGAGGACGAAAGCCACAGTCATTTGGACCGTGGACAGAGGATGACTTTTCATGCTTGCTAAAATGCAGAGGCCTAGTCGAGTATGGTGGCACCCACCTTTAGTCCCAGCACTTGGGAGGCTGAGATAGGAGGATTGTTGATTGTTGTTAGTTCAAGACCAAACTGGGCAACCTGGGGCTATAAAGTGAGTTCCAGGTCAGCCTGGGTTAGAGTGAGACTGCCAATAAATAAATAAATAATAAATAAATAAAGCAGAATCCTAAACCCTACCCTGACTTACCTGCATTTTCAGGGAGTGTGGGCCAAGGACCTGCATTTTAGCCGCATCGTCATGTTTTGCTAGCTGCAGGTGGATGACTAATCTGTTTGACTGACATCATAGACAACAGGGTAACTGAATGAAGAGGACAGGAGGGTGCATTTGGGGCCCTGGAGCTTCTGCCTTTTATCTTGAAAATAAATTTGGTTTTATACTACAGCTTATCACACACTTTTCTCTTTGCAGATAAGGAGCTTGAGATGTTAGCTACAGTTCTTTAATAACCCTTCTTTCCATCTGAAACTTAATTAAATATCTTTTGTGTCCACTTAATCTGCTTCTGAGATGAATCATAGCTTTACTTCCTGGCACACAATCTTTGGCTGAGTGGAAAGTTCCCCACAGTCAGAGCATTTAACTTTAAAAAAAAAAAATTCAAGTTGACATTCCCTTTCCCTGTCATTCATGATTTTCAATAAAATTATACCTTTTGAATGTATGCAGCTATTTTTATTTCTGTGTACAGAAGGGTTCTTAAAATAAATTCCTAGTGTTTACTTTTATTTACAGCTGCTGATGGCCCAGGGCAGGAACATGTGAGTCACTCACTCCTCAGTAACCTTTGTTTTTCACAGTTGTTTGTGCTATGAGAAGCTTTCCTCTCAGGGAAGCTCACTGGACAGTCGCAAGCTATGTGAGCTCTGAGAGGAGAGTTTTTTGTTGTTGTTGTTGTTTTTTTGTTGTTGTTTTTTCGAGGTAGGGTCTCACTCTGGCCCAGGCTGACCTGGAATTAACTATGTAGTCTCAGGGTGGCCTTGAACTCACGGCGATCCTCCTACCTCTGCCTCCCGAGTGCTGGGATTAAAGGCGTGTGTCACCACACCCGACTTGAGAGGGGAGTTTTGATCTAGGTGTGGTAAAGTGGCTTTACTCTTTGGAAGCATTACTGTGTCTAATGTCAGCTTCTTCTGCAACTTTCTCCCTATGTTGAGAACAGGCTCAGCATTCAAAGGAAATAGGAAGTGAAAACACGTATCTTCCTTTTGTGTCTGCTTCCTTCCTCGCTAAATATTTGGCGTCACCACTCAAGATCACACAAGTCCTCATGCCAGGCAGAGACCTCTCCAGATAACCAGTGCAGAACTGCCTGCTGTGGACATTACCAGAAGTTAAAAGCAGCTGGTAAACAAACACGCTTTGTCTTCTGTCTGTCGCTGCACTAAGTTGAGCTCTCCCTTTCTTCCTGCAAGGAGGAGAAACCAGAGAGAACGCAGCCTTTACTGTCAGACAGATGCAGGTTAGGCCCACCAAGCACTGCTCATTAGCCACGTCACTTCTGTGCACCTCGCTGTTTTCTGACTTCACAAAGGGGGAGCAGAGGCATCTGTTATCAGGAGAGGGAGCCCTCAAAAAAATAGCAGTCTCCCTGGTGCAGTCACCTTCACTCAGAGTCTTACCTGAGCCCAGGTGTCAGAAACTCTGACAGTGACATCTCCTCTGGAGCTGCCAAGGATGGCGATGTAAGCCGGAAGACTCCATTTCCACAGAGGAAAGCATGTTTCTCCTTAACAGTCACCATGTCAACTTAGCAGGCAAATACTCCCCTGTGAGTCCAAGGCAGATGACAATGAGGACACTGTTGAGAAAAAAGGAATTGGGGGACAGAAGTTGGAGTTGGGGTTCTATGTTTCAAATAGAAGCTCTGACAACCCTCCAAGTGTGTCATCTGCATGCTCTTCCCTTGCTTATAATTCTGTTCCAAAGTACTTTTTAGAGTGTAGGAAAAAACATTTTTATACAGATGACTGGCTCATATCAAAAATGCTTTTTATTTAAACCAGTAATAAGAAGTGACAGCAGATAACAAAGCTTGTTTAATGGGAGATAGATAGATAGATAGATAGATAGATAGATAGATAGATAGATAGATAGAAGATAAATGATAGATAGATGATAGATAGATAGAAGATAAATGATAGATAGATGATAGATAGATAGATGATAGATAGATAGATATGATAGATAGATAGATAGATAGAGATGATAGATAGATAGATAGATAGATAGATAGATAGATAGATAGATAGATAGATAGATAGATAGATAGATAGATAGATAGATAGATATGTTGGTGGAGCAAGTAAGATTTCTAAGGCAGCACCACACTGCTCAGACTTTCTGAGCTCCCTTTCCTAAAGGGCAGATTGGCGCTCATCTCCATCTCTCCCAGGCGAGACGGAACTCACTTGGCATTTGTTCATGTTTCTCTGGGTTGTCATCCACCTCAGTCTGAGCTCTGAGCAAAAGCAAGGTAATTCAAACAGACCTGTTGTCCTCTTGTGCCAGGTGACCCGTAGACGGGCTTGGGAGACAGTGCTCTGGTGCGTGTTTCAGCTTTTGACTTTTGTCTTCTGGCTTCTGTCACGGGTCCACACCCACCTCTCTTCACAACTGGTCATGGCTTTTTCTTCACCTGACTCGACTTGGGACTATGAAGTTCTCCCTCATTTCCTTATGTATCTCTTTATGGTCATATATGGTGATATATAGGTTGCAGAATTTTAGATTATCTCACTTAAAGTGGTGAGTTCTCTAGAAGTCATCATGAATTTATTTCCCTAGATGCCCAGGTCCTTGGCAAAGAGCCTTCTGCACCTCTCCCTTTATATTGCTCTGCCTTGTCCCTTGGCTGGAAGGCTGTGACACTAAAAGAGAAGCAGTGTAGCCCAGGACTTGGCGTTTTCTTTCTCTAAGATGGGCTATAGTGATCCTTCCTTATCTGAAGCACTCTGAAGTGTCAGACATCAGCAGTACTTTCAATGAAGAAGTAGAATCAAGGCTGTCAGTTCTCAGTGCCTGGTCAGTTGTAAGTTGTCATCTTTTCTGAATGACAGTGATCCTCGGACCCAATTTATTCCCACAAACCCCAGAGGGTTAGTGCATAGTGTGACTCTGACCTAGAGCTATCTATCAAACAGCCCCCAAATCAAGGAGGCCCTTGTGGCCCAAGAAGTAAGGAGGTCCTTATATTGCAGAGGAATCAGAAACGCTTAAGAACTGGCAAGGGGCCAAGCCAGCGTGACCTGAGAACGGGAAAGCTGAGGCTGAATACAGAGCAGTGCTGCACTAGTCCCTGAGCAGATGCCAGGAGCGGGGTCCTTCTACAAAGCCAGCCAGCTGGGGGAGGGGAGGCAGGTGACCAAGACAAATAAATAAAAAGGCCACAGTTGTGATACATGACTAGGTGACCATTAGCCACCTATGCCTTAGATTGGGTTCATGGAGGATTCAAATAATAATGTAGCTCTGCTATCTTCATTTTTCTGTGAAGCAATACATATAGGAAAGTACTCTGTAATAAACCAGGAAAACAGTGTGTAAATCCATCACAGCTCTTAAAAACAGCTGGGGTCCACACAGGACCAAATCAGCCCATCTCCTTTCTACTTGCTCACACTTAGAGCCAACATCCCAACTCCTGATCCTCTCATGGACCAGCCCTCCATGCACACGAAGCCAGAGAACAGCAGAGGCAGCGTGGGAAGCAGCTGGCCCTTCCTCCCCTGTCCTCCCAGATGAAGCAGAAGCTGCCTTTTGACCCAATTTGCCTTGAGACCCAGGGGTTTCTAGTGACATAAATAAGATTGCTTCCTCTAGGGATGGAAACCTGCAATTGGGAAGATGGCATTTTATTTTATTTTATTTTATTTTATTTTATTTTATTTTATTTTATTTTATTTTATTTTATTTTATTTATTCTTCCAGCTCTACAAATAACCTCAAACCTGATCACTTGAATTGACAGGTTTAAAGGAATAGGGATGCCCCAGTGTTGTCTGCCAGGAATAAACTTCTGTTGCTTTGTGAAGAGAAAAAAAAAAAAACAGCAGCATGTTTGAGCAAGAAGTGTTACTTTCATCCTTGAAGCCACTGGGACGAAAGGCTGAGCCATAAGGAGACTGTCAGGGCTTAGGAACTGCTTCCAGGATGGCAGTCACTTACTGTGACTTGTTCAAGATGCTGCATGCAATTGCCCTTTCAAGAAAGTTGGCTCTGGCAAAAACTTTGTGTGTGTGTCAAGCACTGGGTTTCTGATCTCTACCTCAGGGACATGGTTCAGATATGGAAGCTGACTTGTTCAGAAATGTAAAACAAGGCTGAACATGACCAAGCCACTGTGTTTCCCATCATAGCTGCTGCTGTGGCTTCAGAGTTAGAAGTCATTGTACCACATGCTGAGGAATGGTGGGCTCTCAATGACAAGAACTGTATATTCTGGCTCAGAGAGTTTTGTTCTGAGAGGTGTGCTGGCTCTTTTAGAACAGAGAAGTCTTGAAATTATATTCATAGCCCAGGATCCCCAGAAGCATCTTGTGACCAGCATAGAATAGAGACCTTGCCTCACATGGGCTAGGGTAGAATGCAAAAGCACTGGTCAGCTTTCAAAGCAGAGATGAGGGATTGCTTTGAATATTCAGAGAAAACCACAAGAGGGCTCTGGTGAGAAGAAACAGCAATCATACATCATTCATCTTCAGATCGTTGGACAATTGAAAATGAATGAAGGCTGCTTGATCAGCCAGGAGATTATATGCTAGAGCAAAAATCATGATTTGGTGAAAGAAACACAGAAATGAGGTCAGGTATTCTCATATCAAATCCCAGAGCTTTCATGTTCTGTCAAGATAGATCACTCCAGCAACTTCTTCCAGTCACACTGTCCCTAGGAAAAAGAGAATGAATTTCTTTCTCTCTTTCTCTCTCATTGTTGGGAGATCAAAAGTAATCATATACGAGAAACTGTCTGGATCAGGATTCATTTGCATGTTGGGGGCAAGAGGAGACAATGTGACTGAAACCTCAGAATCCTTACTATTGTTTTTGGACAAGAAATAAGTCAAAAGTCATCTCTAGCAATCTCCCGGCAAACTGGACTGCAGGCTGCCATTTATTGTGGCTGCCTTGAGAACAGCAGCAGTCAGTGTTACCATCCTTGTGTTGTTGATTTCTAAGATCCCTATGTGGTCCTAAAATAACTTTATTTTTGTTAATTTACTTTTGTCAAGCTGTCTCCAGGAGAAGGGTACAGCTGGCTATTAAAATCCAGCATCCTCTAGCCTTAGGAAATCTTCCCAGAGAAATAAATTACTTTCTCCTATTAGCCTCTCATCCTGAAGAGAAGAGTGTGCCAGAGAGATCCATCAGGTTGTGGGTCAGAAAACTCAAAGATCTCGGCCACTGACCTAAGAGTCGAAAATTAGTGAGCTAATCTGCTAGCCCACTCATGTAGGCATCCATCTCCAATGTCCTGATTAATGTGTCGGTGTGGGCAATATTAAGTGCCTCTCATACTTTGGTCCCTCCCAGGCTCTGAACTGTCAAGAAAATTCCAAAGAGTCACAGGCCAGCTGAGTGACTCAAGGTATACACCAGATGTTTCTTTCTCTACGTACAGGATTCTGGATTGTTGTGTTGGGAAACATGCCTCAGTTCTCAGACCAAAGACAGCTTCCCAGTATCCACCTCAAGCTTAGGGCTTGAGGACCTTTGCATCTGGGGAGCCTCAAATACGGGGCTGTGTTTGCAGGAGCCGTGCTGACCCACTCCTAATCATAAGCGCAGGGTCCATAAGGACTGGACTCCAGTACCAAGTTGCAAGTGGAACAGAGATCCAAGAGTACTACCACCTCCACGAGCAGTGGCACTGCAAGGCAGGATGCCTTGTCACATGGCTGGGAACAAACTTAAAGAAAAAAAAAAAAGGAAAAAGCCACAGATTGAGCCAGGGACCTCAGGAAGAAGGACCTCAGCCAGGAGGAAACGGGACCCAGAGAATGCACCTACCAGCAATCTGATGCTGTTGTCCCCTTCCTCCTCCTTTCCATACCCCTCCCCTGCTCCTTCTTTTTCTCCCATGGTGAAAAAGGAATAAAAGATACAGACATAAGAGGAAAGGAGCTAGAATATAAAACAGTAATGTTTCCTCCAACCAAGACTTCTCAGGGAAATGGCGGATTCTAGATGAGGGGCAGGACATGACAAGGAGTGATCAGAATGAATAGGTCCTGGGTCGTCACTGGATGTGCTCAGTGCACTAATTCTCTGTTCTGATTCTGAAAGAATTAACATTCCTTCCGTCTTTCTTATACAAACTGCATTCCAAAGTAATCAGGCAACATTAATTTGAAGAAAGGAGATTTTTTTTTCCTTTTTTTACTTATTTGACAGAGAGAAAGAGAGAGAGGGAGAGGGAGAATGGGCATGCCAGGGCCTCCACCTACTGCAAATGAACTACATCCAGATGCATGCACCACCTTATGCATCTGGCTTGCGTAGGTTCTGGGGAGTTGAACCTAGGCCCTTAGGCTTCATAGGCAAGCACTTTAACCACTAAACTATCTCTCTAGCCTAGGAATTCTTTACTTTAAAAAACAAATCTGCTAAGTATGGAAATTTTATAATATTAGAAGAGGGAAATTGCTTTAACACCCTGCGAAATTATTGATACTGTCATGACCTGAACCCACCTGAAGTGGGACAGCTAGATATGGATTGACTGGGTGATGAAGTATCATAGGAAGCACTGTACGCCTATGAGTTTACTCGGGCTTAAGCACCAGAACTAAGTTGCCGTTAGAGGACTATGTGTGAGAGAACATTCTGTAAGACAGAGGATACAACAGGAGCCATATCATCACCCCCCCATTCACACCCACATCTCACTATCTGCAGTTTCCCTTTCTGTGATTTTACATGTCTGATCAACCATGGTCTAAAAATATTAACTGGAAAATACCGAAAATGAACAGTTCTTTGGTTTCTAAAGGCGCACCCTCCTGAGTAGCATGATGAAATATCACTTCTTCCCACCTTGGATGGGAATCCTCCCTTTTCCCAGCATGTCCGCACTCACCCAACTGACCAAGTAGCTGTCTTGGTTATCAGATACTGTTGTGGTAGCCAAGTACGTGTAGGTAAAGTTTGGTGTTATCTGTGGTTTGAGGCATCCACTGGTCTTGGAACAAAGTCCACCCCGAATAAGGGGTACTACCATAAATCCTTAGGCTGGGAGGGGGCAGAGGATGGGCATAACTCAAAAGAGAGCTTAAAAATGTAACACAGACCTAATGTGTAACCTTACTAGGATCCTGACTTGAGAAAACTGCCTTTAAAAATCCTCGTGAGATAATTTGACAGTTATACACTTAAGTATTGAGGATTTTAAAGAATTAGGGTAAATTGTGCCAACAAATTTATCTCATTTTTTACCCTATATCTGCAACCTGTATTTATTTCCTCTAATTTGCTCTAAAAGGAATGTTTTTAGTTGATTTGTAATTGGCCCAGTATTTGTACAAGTATTTGGGGTACAGTAATTTGATACATGTATTCAATATATATAATGATCAAATCAGGTTAATTAGCATTTCTCATTTATTCCTCATTTATTATTTCTATGTGTTGGGAACCTTCAGACTCTTCTAGCTACTTTAAATATATAATAAACTGTTGTAGATTAGTTACCCTGCTGTGCTACAGAACACTGGAAATGACTCCTGTCTAACTATGGCTGGATACCCACTCTCTCTCCCTATCTCCCTCCCTACTTCCTGGCCTCACCTCTACTGACCACATTCTACTTTCTTCTCTCAAAGATCACTTTTAGCTTCCACAAGTAAGGGAGCACATGTTGTACTTGCCTTTCTGGACCTGACTTATGCCCAACAGTCCCACAAGTATGAACGGAAATGATAGTGTGTTTCTCTTACAGGCAAATAATATTCCACTGAGTCTGTCTCACACTTTCTTTGTTATTCCATCATTGTTCACTTTGGTTGATTCCATGCCTTGGCTATTGTGAATGGTGCAGCAGTAAACACGAGAATGCAAATATCCATTCCATGCCATGATGCCATTTTCTTTGGAGAGCACAGTACTGAGATTGTGAGATCAGGGATTATTTCTTTTTTCAGTTTTGGGGGGGCTTCCAAAATTATTTCTGTAATGGCTTTAGTAATTTAAATCCTCATCTGAGTGTATACGGACTTTCTTTTCTCCACATCTCCAACAACATTTACTTTTCATCATTTTTTTTACAACAACCATTCTAACTGGAGTGAAATTTCTCATTGATGTTTTGATTGGCACCTCTCTGATGATCAGTGATGTTGAGAGTTTTTTAACATACATGTTAGCCATTTTATATCTTGTTTTGAGAAATGTATTATCCAGAGAAATTATCATCTCTTTTAGACATGCATATCAAAGTATGTAGGAGTGAAATAACAGGACTGGAATTTGTTTTAAAATACTGTCCAACCCAGGCGTGGTGGTGCACGCCTTTAATCCCAGCACTAGGGAGGCAGAGGTAGGAGGATCACCGTGAGTTCGAGGCCACCTTGAGACTACATAGTTAATTCCAGGTCAGCCTGGGCCAGAGTAAGACCCTACCTTGAAAAACCAAAAATAAAATAAAATAAAATAAAATAAAATAAAATAAAATAAAATAAAATAAAATAAAATAAAATAAAATAAATAAAACACTGTCCAAAAGAAGGTGGATGAAGTGACGGTGGCAAGCACATGATGAGCTGCATCTGGGTGATGGATATAGAGGGAGCCTTTGTTCTGGTCTCTTTACTCTTAAATATGTTTAATATTTTTTCTTTAATTTTGTTTTTATTTTTATTTATTTATTTGAGAGTGACAGACAGATAAAGAAAGTGGCAGAGAGAGAGAGAGAGAAATTGAGAGAGAGAATGGGCACACCAGGACCTCCAGCCACTGCAAATAAACTCTAGATGCATGCGCCACCTTGTGCATCTGGCTTATGTGGGTACTGGGGAATCAAGCCTCAAATCGGGGTCCTTATGGTTCACAGGCAAGCGTTTGACCACTAAGCCATCTCTCCAGCCCTGATATTTTTCATTTAAAAATTTTTCCTCTAATAAATAACTCTTTCTTTTATCAGGAAAGAATACAGAATCATGGGAATGTTATAGCCTGAGATAACATCATAATTCTTGAAGGTCCTAAATATTATTTTCTGCTAAATATATTGATATTTGGATTACTTGGTTTGTTTTGTTTGGCAGTGTTAGGAACTGAACCTAGGGCCTTGGGCATGCTAAGCAAATACTCTAGTACTGACCTATCCCTAACCTGAATGAGTATTTTTAATAAAGCTGCGTGCTAAGCAATGTAATAGAATTATTCGATTAAGAGATCTAAGCTTTACATTCCATTCCTTCTTATGAACTAGTTCTCTGTTTCTTGCTATTTGATATTGGACAACTTCCTGTTCCCTCTGAGCATTCATTTCTCTACACACAAACTTGGTAGAGATAATACCATCATGCTTGCTTTTGAACCCACCCATTCAAGTCCCACAAGCCTTATTATTATCATGAAGTCCATCATGTGCTGCTAGAGGCCTCACCAACTTCCTCACTCATTGTCCAAGAATCAGTTTCCACAGCTCCCAAAGTGGGGCAGGCATAGCTTCAGTATCAGAGGTGTGCTCACTTCTCATGGCCACACAGTGTCGCCAGTGAGCTTCCTCCCATCCAGCCACTCTGACACTGGGCAGTTGCTAAGTCCCACACAGCCTTGGTGAAAGGTACTTTGAAGCCAGAATTAAATTCCTCCTAGGTTGCACTCATCTCTTCTGCACTGGCCTGACAAAGCGTAACACCACACGGCCAGTCAGCCACTGCATGTGTCAGAAAGAGTCCTTTCTGTTCAGCCAAACATCCTACCATGTGGCAGGCTCTAGAATTAGACATATGCGATAGATCAAATGGACAACCACAATACCCTTCCCCATGTCGAGGTTCTGGAATATCCCACATGGCTGAGCCTAGATCACCAAACAAAACTTCGACTCCTCATGAGTTTTGCTTTGCTACGGGAAGACAACACTGTGTCAGCCATACAGCTTAAGCTTAACTTACTTCTCTCATGCATTATCAGTGTGATGAGATGCGTGCACACACACTCCTTCTCTAGTAGCAACTACTTTATAAATGGTAAAGAATATTCCCACCTCCCCCCAGACAAAAGTACAGCAAAGTTCCAAACCTTTATTTCACCTCCCTCCTTCTGGAGTGACTGTGGGAAAAAATGCAGAGGAATGGAACATTAGCGTATTTCTTATTCATAAGATCAAAGATGATATCAATCACAAAACGCTATCTGCTTTATTTTGACATATAAATAAACAAACAAAAAAACTGTGCATTGTAGCATTTTGACCACTGGTGGGAGATTCTAGCTAAGTACTGGCTATCTAGATTCCGACAATCACGGCCCACCATTTATTACCTTTGTGGCCTTGGGTGGATTACTTACCCACTATAAAATTGAATTTCTTCACCTCTAAGATGCTCATAATCACTAGAGCCTTCTGGTAAATAGTATTGACCCAGGAAGCTTTTTTCTGTTTGTTTGTTTGATTGTTTTTTAGCTTTCTATCCAGGAAAATAAAATCTCTAAACCAGCCATGTTTGTATTTCCTTTAGTAGTCCATACCTCTCTGAAGTAAAATAACTGCCTATTAGAAAAAAATTAAAGCTGCTGTAAAAGTTTTAGCCATCACGACAGATTTAGCCTTGTATAGCTCTGCCTTTTTTCTTATTTTATAAGAAATTACCTGTGCTTTTTATGTGAAAACATGTTATATTAGTCTAAAAAGTAAGCCCCAAATAATTGCTTTCATTTGGACAATTTTTTGTGGAGGATATCTAGTAACCCTTAATTAAAGAGTGCCCATCTCCTACCATAAGAGAATGTAAGGAGCTGAGTGTGCCCTGGGCAAGCTGTCCAGCCCATGGACGCCTGGTGATTAGGTCATGATCATGTTTGTGCCTCTTTAAAGGCACTGCTTTTTTCTCTTATTCCAACTGTTTCCAGCACCTAGACCTGTGCTTAGGACTCAGTAGGGACTTGTATAAACATTTTGTGAATATGCAAGTCATTGCTCTTTCTACCTCATACTGCCCCGTATAGGTGAACAGATGGAGGAATGAGGGCTGGGTGATGTTTATCTGGAAGACCCTGCCCTTGGGTACATAGACACCAACTGAGGCTCATAACATTGGAGGCAAACATCTCAAGCTGCTAAACCAAGCCTCAGCCAGTACTTCAGGAACACTGGGGCCAAGTTCCAGGGTCAGGTATTTGTTACAGGAACACCTTCAAGTATTACAGAAAGTGTTCTGTGGATTAAACTGATCAAGACACTATAGCAAATAAGGTAGTAGTTGTGCAGAGAGGAGGCAGCCTGGTGTTTAGCACAGCACCAGGCTGAGGTGGAGAGCAAGGAGAGGCTTTTGGTTGACTCCTGGACATCTCAGCAGCCCCTGGCGACCCCTCGGTCTCACAAAAATAGTAGACATCAGCCTTTTCTTTTCATCTACCTAATGTCTGCACTTAACAAGGGGGTCAAAGAAGAGGAGGAGAGGAAGGGCAACAAAGGAAGGCCAGAACATTTCCATTCTCTTCTCCTTTGTCAGTTCTGGTTCTGATTTTACAAATTCCAAGGATGTTCTCGTGGGGTAGGTGGGTGGGGACAAAGCTGAAGGGCTGGGTGGTTGGAGTTGCCTAATGCTTGTACTACAAACTTATGTTACTGAAATCAGTTAGCAAAGATCCTTCATGAAGAAATTTCAGAACCAAAGGTTTTCCAGCCCAACTAATGTTCATTTTACATTCTCTCACTTTTTCAGGTGACCTTGTACAAGGACTCTGGCATGGAAGACTTTGGATTCAGCGTGGCAGATGGCCTGCTGGAAAAAGGAGTATATGTCAAAAATATCCGCCCAGCTGGGCCAGGCGATCTTGGTGGCTTAAAGCCCTATGACAGGCTCTTACAGGTAAGACCTCAGGGCGAATCTGGGATACTTGCTACTGACTTAAGCTAGCAACTTCCTCCCGATCCTCCTGCACACTTGGGACACTGTGAGCTTTTCCCTTTCAACTCTTGTTAAGATTATAGAATGAGGCCAGGCGTGGTGGCACATGCCTTTAATCCCAGCACTCAGGGCCTTTACCTCTGCTGTTTCCTATCTTGGTGCACCTCTGCTAGACACGCACCCTCCCTCCTGTACTTCAGTCCTTTCCTCAATGTGTTGCTAAAATACCCTCTAAAATGGCCCTCCACTGTTTGCCATTTCATAGATGCTAGATAAGTTGTTACACTTTCTTGCCTCACCACTCCAATCCCATATCCAAGGACAAAAAATAGTGCAAAAAAATCCAGGTGTGGTGGTGCACACCTTTAATCCCAGCACTTGGAAGGCAGAGGTAGAATTGCCATGAGTTCGAGACCACCCTGAGACTATGTAGTGAATTCCAGGTCATCGTGAGCTAGAGTGAGACCCTACCTCAAAAAACCAAACACACACACACACACACACAAAGAGCAAGCTGGTTCTGAAGCTTGTAATACAAGATCCCTACCTGCCCAAGTCCTAGTTAACCTTTGATTCTCAATTTAAGAAACAGATTCACTTGGAGAATATCCCAATGACCAGAACAAATTCTTGAACAATTTAATCATCCTCTCTAGGGGTGAAAAACAGCCTAGACATGTTTGTAAATCTCCCCTGGGGTTCCAGTGTGCAGGTAGAATGAAAAGCAACTTACACGACTTCTCTTGAAGTTATGGTTTACCTGTGCTTCTGTGCCTTTACACATATCCTACACATATTCTACACATATTCTATCGAGGACCAAAGCTTTTAACTTTGGTGGAATCTGTGTTATCATAGCTCTGTTTCTCTGTGTCATGCTTGGTATGTAAATATCTCATGCAAAATCTACAATCAAAAAGCTGGACTTTAAAACTTAATGGAATAGTCGTCAGGTTTAATTTCACTTAACAAAGCACATTCCTGATCAAATGTACAGTTTTTAGGAAGGGCATTTTGCAAGCAAAGGAGTGGGGTTGTCATCAGTCATTGACACATATTCAACAGGAATGAGCCTGACACCAACACCTGCCTTTCAAAGCAGGATCAAACAGATCATTGATCTGTCATTGATCAAACAGAGTTCAATACCAGTTCTGAAGATTGCTTTTACCTTGTCAATGGCACAACTGGCTTTGTCCTAGGAGTTGAAGGACCCTTTGTTTTCCATAAACACTGTAGTGATTGGTGAATGAAAAACTGGCAAGTTACCAAGCCTCTGTGTGTCTTCCTGGTCTACTACTAGGAGTAAATTGTACTTTCATGAGTGTTACTGGATTCAGATTGTGAAGGGCCATGAGTGACACAATAAACTGTGAACACAACGACTTAATTTGCAACTTTGAAAGTCAGTACAGTATTGACACGCGGGAATGGGGACAGAGTGAGGAAGTGGAGACGGCTCGGGAGCTGTGCTCAGATACCGGTTTCAGACCCATCCAGTCTTTCACAGCTTCACTGATGGGAGGCCATTGATAGGCTAAATCTGCTGCTTAGAAGAGTCCTTAGACACTTGGCTAAAGATTTTGAAAGACAGGGGTTTGAATGAAGTTACCTATGAGAAGAAGAAGGGAACCATGAAGAAGAGTCTGACAATATCAAAGATTAAAGGGCAGGAAACAGTAAAGGCAGGAAAGAACTAAAAGTGAATAGTGAAAACTGTAGGAGGATGAAAACAGTGTGTCATCAGAACAACTATTTCAAGAGTCCTGGCATTAATTGGGGTCCTAGTACCAGAGAAGCAAGTGACCCTGAACTAATGGACAGGAAAGGGAGCTGGGCATGGGCATTCCCAGTGGGCCTTTGCAGGGAACACTTCTTTGATAGGGTGGATGGCTTGACGATAACTTGCCTGATCTGTAACTGAGGTTTCCTCATGCGAGAGATTTGTACTGAAGAGACCCTTGTGGCTCTTTTCTACCCCATGTCCAGCTTATGCTGCCTGACCATGGTCCTTGCTCCGCAAGCCCACCGTTTGGTTCCCCCAGTGTCTTGGACAAAACCAGGTCTGGGAAGTTCCAGTTCTTCAGTTGGAAGTCTCAGATTCAATGCTGCACTACCACAGCAGTCCATTGAGTAATACTGGCTTATAGAACCAGGAGAGAGAGAGAGAGCAGCTTGTGAGTCAGAAGGGCCACCATCCTCTGTCCCCAAGACACTGTAGTAATTGGTGAATGAACCAAGAGTAAAGGAGAGAGAGGGGGTAGTAGTGTACATATTAGGCAATAAGGCATGGGTCCCTTTAAGTTTGAGGATGAATGCCTGAATGGTTCATTGAAAGGAAGCACTAGGAATAAACCAGGAAATAAACCTAGCAAGATGTAAAGATGCTCATAGCTGCCAGTATGGGTCTGAGGGTGTGATGGTCTATGTCTAAATGACTGGGCAGTGAGCCTTGTTGTCATTGCCATTATGAGAAGAGAGACAAAAAGGACGATTGGTGACCAAAGCAATAAACGCTAATGGTTCAGGAGGATGAGTACTCCAGTTCCTGGATTGCACAACTCCATCATTCCCCACCTGCCTGTCTAGCTATGTGGCCGGATGCCTGATCTCAGAAGATGGAGAGAGAATAGGAAGCAGGAGTGGAAGTTCATGTAGGTGATTATTGTTAACAAGGGTCATTGTTGAACAGTAGGCGAGCTTGCAAGATGAGTAGGGGTGAGCTCATTCTTATGTAATTCAATGTCATGGTTAGGAGCACTGGCTTTGGAAGCTGCCAGCCTGCCTTGAATTACATCCTTAATAAATGAGCCTCCTCACTTGCACTAAGGCAAAGCCATGTAACTACTCTGGCCTTTGCTTTCTTCACCTGTAAGTGACAGGTAATATTCTGCAACAAGAGAGTCCCTCCACCCCACTTGGTGAGGTGATCTGTTCAGCATGGGTATGGGGGGGTACGGGGGAATGCAGCTAACCTGCTCTTGAGCCCCTCACAAGTTAGCTGCAGAGGGTGATTAGTGAGCCAGTGTCATCTTCAGTCAGCAGGGAGGCGGAGCTTCTGTTCTCATGGTGTACCTTCAGCCAGTGTGATGTGTCTGTCTTCTGGTTTGGGGAACTATGGCTGCAACAGTCATTGCAAGTGGCTCTTCTTAAATGTGCAGGTGAATCACGTCCGGACGAGAGACTTTGACTGCTGCCTCGTCGTGCCACTCATAGCGGAGTCTGGCAACAAGCTGGACCTGGTTATCAGCAGAAACCCGCTGGCCTCCCAGAAGTCTATAGAACAGCAGACTCTGCAGGGAGACTGGAGCGAACAGAACAGTGCTTTTTACCCGCAGCATAGCCACGGTGGTAATCTAGACACACGAGAACCTACTAATACGTTATAGCAGCACTTTTATAAAGCCAGACAAAAGACTATATCTACATGGTGCTAAAAAAAAAAAAAAAAAAAAAACCCTTTAAGATTTCTGTGACATTTGAAGCACAGAGAATCACGTGGCATTAACTGCAAGCACAGGGGTCTTTTAAATCTCTCTCATGGCTCATGTTCATGTCCCTTTCCAACTTGAAGAGGTTTCTTTTATGGTGACCACTTATGGTAATCTGGCAGGTAATTCTCTGCTAGGCCCAATGGTAGAAAAGAAAAACAGTCCAGCCCTCCCCACAAATAACATCAAAGGAAAACTTTTATAATTCATCTTACTGTCACTTTTTTAAAAGATAAATGTCTGTTTGAAAATATTCTCTATGATAATTTCCTTAATTCACTTGGAAACCAGTTTCATTCTATAAAGTCATTAACATAAGAACTCAACATGGCTTTACTTAAAACTGGCTCTGCTGGGGAAACTAGTATTGGTAAGCTTCTGGGACTGCCGCAGTGGGAGGGGTACAGGTATAAAATTATCTTAAAATGTCTCAGCAATGATGCACGTAGGAGACCATAATAGGTGGTGGTAAATGTTTTGCCCAAATATAGGAATGATTTTAACTAAGATGTATGCTATTCCCTATGCAACAAATTACCAAACAGGATATGTCTTGTGACCTGTTTTTTTTTTTCTTAAGGACACATTTTTTAATAGCTGAAAATCTGATAATGAATTAGAGTGTGTAGTTACACTGAGAATTAGTTATATTATCCTATTTTTAAAATTCAAGACTAAGAATTTAAGAGAGAATGAAACTTCTATTAAAATGAAATTCATTTTATTGATAGGCAAATAAAACTCATACTGCTTGACATGTTTGAAAACTAGGATACTGAGGGTGTACAGCACATGTACTTATAAACAATGACACTGGGCTATCTTTTGTTCTGAGCCATGCCACTTACTGAGATTGTAAATACATTTTTCACAAAACACATTGCCAATTCTTACCATCCCTCAAAGCAATAAATTGTGGCAGTTGCTTTTAATGTTTGTTAGCAACTGTTTTCATCTGTTCAGATATTTTGAATAGCTACACTAATAAATGTTATTTGGTAAATATAAAAATAGATCTGTATATTGATGGTAGAATGTTGAAACAATTATTTTCCAAACATTTTCATTTTGGTCAATAATACAACCACTTAAGCGAAGCATTAAAACACTGTGTCCTTTGTTTAAGGAAAAAGTTCACCTTTCTTTTTGTGCAAAAAAATACATTATTTCAATCACATTTCAGGACTGCCAGGGCAAGAAAGCATAGAGCAGAATCATGTTAAGGAAAAAAAAAGATCATGAGTCACTTAAATATGTATTTTTATTTGTAACAAACAAGTATTAAACTGTAAAGTATTTTTGTACAAATTTAATACTTTAATAGCATGATATTTATCGTCTATGTATGGTTTTGGGGAATTCAAAATTGTTGCAAATATTTGTATGGAAAAAAATCCTCTACCAAATGGAATAAACAGTGATTTTAAAAAGTCAAAAAGAAGACATTCATTTTTGGTGCATTGAACATATCTTGGTTTCTATTCTGCATCTTACATAAAGTTTACTTTTACTGTTTTCCAAAGGTGGGAAGGGCTTTGCCATAAATGTAAGAATTTTTGCCAGAGATGAATGAGTGGAGCATGGGCTCTGGAAAGAGATCTGGTGCTCATAAAGTGGCACGAAATTTACCTACCATGAGCCAGCTTCCCATTGAAGGCCATTATCTGCATCATAAAACTGCTGGAGGACTTGGAGTGAAAAGTATGAGAAGGAGCTTAAAAACACCTACACACAGAACACCTCTAAGGCCAATGATATGCTTACTTTAAGGGATAAAGATAGATCTTAAGCCTGGCATAGTGGTACACGCCTTTAATCCCAGCACTCGGGAGGCAGAGGTAGGAGGATTGTCATGAGTTCGAGGCCACCCTGAGACTACATAGTGAACTCCAGATCAGCCTGGGCTAGAGCAAGACCCTACCTCAAAACAAAGATAGATCTTAACACAGGGACAGCAACATGTGCCCTCAGAGATCACTACACACATGCTTTAAGATATATTTACATGAATTATTAAAATGTACAAAATTTAATTATGCTGTCATAAAAATGGATTACATTGGTTTTCTAAGCAAGGCCCTATAAATTCATGCTCATCTTTATATAGTTACATTCAGCATGCTCAGAATTACATTCTAAACATAGGAGGGTCACATGATTCCAACTGGTTTTGTTATGGCAGAGCCCAGACAGTCATGTTTTTATTGCACCATAGATGGTATAGCCTAATGCCTGCAGAGAGACTGAGACTTAAGAAATGAAGTGTAATTAGAACTGATGATGTGAATTAAGCCAAATGAAAAGCTGTGTCTCATGTGAAAGATTCAAACATTCCAGATATAACCCAAACTAAAATGAATCAATAGAAAAGTGGCTGTTAAACAAAATGTAATGCTTTCAGGAAGCACCCTGCACATCAGTGCTGTACAATGGTTCTGGCCATCACGTGAAGACTTGCCTTTGGGAGTGTGTACAATGCTGGTGACTGGGGGACATCTGGCAAAGCAAAGTGGCTATGTTAGAAGACCCTTCCATTTTAACATGCTGTATTCAAGCACTACTTGTTCTGTTTTACATCCAAATTATAGGTTTCTAGAAGTATTTTCCTCAATGAAATTATACAATTTGGAATTGGAAAACTTACCTGCATTTTTGCCAGTAGTACAATAATCATATAAGAACTAGTGGTTTGGAATATTCGGTTAAATAGGATTTGATTCATGGTGTCTTAAGGAAAAGTAAATTTCTTCTTAATAATGTTAAGCTGTACCTGGGCCATTTGCTCTGGAAAACAGTTTCAACAGATTGTTTCTATGAGGTTGACAGTAACCATCCCCTCTTCCCTGCTTGTGACTCAGGAAATGCTTAGTACAAAGAAACCCCCTTCCTCTGTGAGTTGAGATAGTCACTCCCACCCTGTTTTCCTTAATAAAATAAGGCAAGACTGCTATGCAGATGCTGATTCTTTACTTCACTAATTAGCTAAACAACTTGTACCCAGTGAGCCACCCAGGCAGAATATTAAGGTTATTTCCTCTAGAACCCTGAACTTTGGTCACGCCTCCATATGACCTTCCTCAACAGCCCTTTTCTAGTGGAAAGGAGGATAAGAGTTAAAAACTAGTGAACTAGCAAAAATAATAGGGAGAGCCGGGCATGGTGGTGCACGCCTCTAATCCCAGCACTCAGGAGGCAGAAGTAGGAGGATCACCATGAGTTCGAGGTCACCCTGAGACTACATACATTATATGGGCTAGAGCAAAACCCTACTGTGGTGGTTTGATTCAGGTGTCCCCTATAAACTTAAGTGTTCTGAATGCTAGTCTCCCCAGCTGACGGCAATTGGAAATTAAAGCCTCCTGGAGGTAGCGCATTGTTGGGGCGGGCTTATGGGTATTCTAGCCAGCTTCCCCTTGTCAGTGTTTGGCACACTCTCCGGTTGCTGTTGTCTACCTTATGTTGACCAGAGGGTGATGTCCACCCTCTGCTCATGCCATCATTTTTCCTGCCATCATGGAGCTTCCCCCTTGAGCCTGTAAGCCAAAATAAACCTCTTTTTTCCCCACAAGCTGCTCTTAGTCGGGTGATTTCTGCCAGCAATGCGAACCTGACTGCACCAGTAAAGTGGTACTGAGGAGTGGGATTGCTGCTAGACACCTGACTGTGGCTTTGGCCTTTTGGAGATGATTTTCAAGAGGAATGTGGAAGGATTTGAAATCTTGGCCTAAGAGATGCCTTGCAGTGCTGTAAGTACAGCTTGATGGACTATTCTGGTCAGAGCTGAAAGACCTGAATGCAGTAAGAACTATGGACTGTGAGGTTTGGCTTATGAGGGTGAAAAAGAGCTTTACTCAGATTGGGCTAGCAGTTTGTGTGAGAAGCTTACTGTTATGCCCATGTCCTGAGAAGATGTGCAGGGCTGCTTTGTGTAGAAATGAACTGGTGTGAACAGAGGGATATGGCACAGAAAAAAATGAAATCTTTGGGTGAACTCTACCCGTTCAGCTGCAGTGAAGAGATTACAACCTTTGAGATTGGGTCAGCTGACCTGCAATGGGGCAACAGGAAGAATGCAGACTCTTTTGAAGGGTCCTGAATGCTGAAGGAGTGTCCTGTTCTTTAAAGTCTGATTTATTCCCCCTGGATTAACAAATTGGCACCCTACCTGGTATCATGGAGTATAACAAATGCAGGAAAGAGAGGGTCATTGAGTTTGTAACTTGGTCTTGTGTTTTGGAAATGGCCATGGGCAGTGTGAAGCAGGTTTGCTGGATGCCTGCATGGAGATCACATGGGGCCATGAGGATGGACCGTTGATTGCAGTGGAGACCCAGCGGAGATGCCGGGACCACGAGATGGCTTCTGAGGAGAGCTGCCTGCCCTGGATGAAGTTTTCCAGGACTGTGAGTAGCCTAACTGGAGGGGTGGAATTAGAACTCCAGAGACTTGTTGCTGGTTAGAATTATCAGACTTGGGGATTTGTCACTGACTAGAGTTGTTGGACTTGGAGTTACAGAGGTTGATGTTTGCCTTGGTTGTTTTAGATCTTGTATTAATTGAATATTGCTTTTTCTTTGTCCAATGCCATCCTTTGCAGTGTTAATGTTTACTCTGTGTCATTATGGCTTTGGGGGGAATATTTTTGGTTTTATGGCTCAGTTAAAAAACCTTGGAGTACGAGGATTGTTTGAACATCATTAGGATTGATAAAACAATATGGGGACTTTTAAAGTTGGATGAATGCATTGCATTTTACATAATGTATGGTTATCTGTTTATGGGGGCCAGGGGCGGAACGTGGTGGTTTGATTCAGGTGTCCCCTATAAACTTAAGTGTTCTGAATGCTAGTCTCCCCAGCTGACGGCAATTGGAAATTAAAGCCTCCTGGAGGTAGAGCATTGTTGGGGCGGGCTTATGGGTATTATAGCCAGCTTCCCCTTGCCAGTGTTTGGCACACTCTCTGGTTGCTGTTGTCCACCTTATGTTGACCAGAGGGTGATGTCCACCCTCTGCTCATGCCATCATTTTTCCTGCCATCATGGAGCTTCCCCCTGAGACTGTAAGCCAAAATAAACCTATCGTTTTTCCCACAAGCTGCTTTTAGTCAGGTGATTTCTGCCAGCAATGCGAACCTGACTGCAACACTTACCTTGGGGGAAAAGAGAGAGAGAGAGAGACGTCAGTTAAACTAAACATTTGACTTTAAAGTGATCAACAGAGCTTTATAAACTGTTAACTAGACTGACAAGGGAGAAGAGAGGGCTCACTTATTAAAATCAAGAATGATGGAAGGTTTAATACCAACTTTACAGAAAGGACTACAAAGAAATAGTCTAACCTTTATACCTACAGAGAAAATGACAGCTAAAATAGAGGAATTCCTCAAGATAGAAACTATCAAAAGTGACTCTATGAAACAGAAACAGATCTGGAATATGAAAAACAAAGTCCAAATAGACTTTCAGTAAGGTGATTGAATTAATTCTGAAACTTTCCACAAAGAAAAGCCCAACCCCAGATGGCTTTACTCATGAATTCTACTAACCATTTAAAGAACTAATTCTTCGTAATGCCTTCCAAACTAGAAGAGCAATGATCACTTTCAACTCATTATAAGTGATCAGTCTACCCTAATGCCAAAAGCAGACACAGATAACTATAAACTGATGTCTCATAGGAATATAGATTAAAAAATCCTCAACCGATGACTAGCAAACTGAACGCAGCACATAAACAGGTCCATGCACCATGGCCAAGTGGGATTTAACCCGGGAATGCAAAGTTGGTTTAAGGCCCAAAACTCATGATAAAAAAATATACAACAAACTCGCAACATGTGAAATCTTCATCGTGGATAAAGATGGAAAAGTCCATAACCTAACAACATAGTGGTAAACTATTGAATTATTTCTCTTGTGCTACAAGGCTCATGTGTTACAGGCTCAGTCTCAGGGTGCTCCTACTGGGATGTTCTATAGGACCTCTCTTTAGGAGGTAAGGTGTATATATCCTTGAAGAGCACTATGGGGCTTGCTGAGTTTCTCATTTTGTTTCCTGGCTCATGAGGTGAGAGTTTTGCATGTCTACACAGTCCACCATGATGTCTACCCTCACTCCAGAGACTGGAACCCCAGAACTGTATTTCATTATAGTGTTGGAAAGCTGGCTAATATACCCAAATGTCAGGAAAGCTATAGTTAACAGTATACTCAGAGGGCCTAGCAGGGACATTAAGGCAAGAAAATGACATAAAATACAACCAGAATGCAAAGGAAGAATTAAAATCATTTCTGCTTGCAGAATGGGATGTCTTATACAAAAACATACCAAGGAATGCCCCAACAACCTACTGATATCAACAAATTCAGCAAGATCAACATAAATAACATAAATAAAATATTTTTTTAAATTTGGCCTAGAGAGATGGCTCAGCAGTAAGGCACTTGCCTGTGAAGCCTAAGGACCCATGTTCAACTCTCCAGATTCCATGTAAGCCAGCCACATGAGGTGATGCAAGCACACAAGGTCACACATGCACACAGGTGGCACATGCATCTGGAGTTTGAATGCAGTGGCTAGAGGCTCTGGCATGCCAATTCTCTCTCACACAAAAAAATTAATTACTTCTATAATACAGCAACAATGAACCAATTAAAAAATTAAGAAAATTTCATTTTAATATGATATACTTTGAAATAAATTTAATTATCAAGAACTATACATTTAGAAACATAAAGTGTAATGCTCTGAATCTACAAAGAAATTCACAGCAAACTACATAAACGCATCCTCATGGGTCACAAAACATAACACTGGTAAGATGGAAGTACTCCCTGGAACTAGAGCTGGAACACCATCCCCATCAAATTCCCAGCTGACTTCTTTGCAGAAACTGAAAATAATGACAAAAGTCATATGGTAATGCAAAGGTTCCAGAATAACCATAGTTACTTAACCATCTTGAAAAAGACCAGCAACATTGGAGTACTCGTGCTTTATTTCAAAACTCACAGAGCTACCATCATGAATCAATGAGTGTGACACTAGCATACAAACAGATGTATGGAGCCATGGAATACAACTGAGAATCCACAAATACACTGGCACATTTATAGTCAATGGATTTTTGACAAGAATTCCGAGACAATTCATTGGATACAGAATAATCTTCTTGGCACGATTGGATAGCCATACATAAAAGTATGAAATAGAACCCCTATCCTCACATCTTACATAAAAAGTAACTCAAAATTAATCACAGGTCAAAATGTAAGGGCTAAAGTTATTAAATGCTTAGGAGAAAAAATAGAAGTAAATCTTCATGACACTGGCTGGACCATGGTTTCTGGGTGATGACATCAAAAGCATAAGCAGTAACAACAGACACACCGGACATCATCAGAATTAAAACATGTCTTCCCACTGGGATGACCCAAAAGGCAACATAGTGCTGAGAAGGGATGGAGGAGTGCCCAGCACTGAAACATCTCTGTCACACCCTCCAAGGCTCAGGGCCCATTGCAGAAGAGGAGTCAGATAGAATGGAAGACCAAAGGAAGGGTACGACTCCTTACAATGCAACTGTCCAGACAGAAATTGGCCTTGATATCCATGACCTTGCAGTGCCTAGCAATACCTTTGCAAGACCCTCATAATAGAAGAAAAAGATGATGACATCAAATTAAAAGAGAGACTAATGGAGAGAGGGAGGGGATATGATGGAGATTGGAGTTCTAAAGGGGAATGGGGGACAGGAGAGAAATATCATGCGTTTTTTGTATGTAAGTATAGAAGTTGTCAATAAAAAAAAAAAAAAAAAGTGTCCTCCAAAGGATGCCATCAAGGAAGTAAAACTCCACAGAATGAGAGAGAAAAAAAATTGCAAGCCATTTTGGATAAAGGATTTATTTGTAGAAGATATAATAAATGTTTATAGTTTGACAACAATCTAAAGTAAAATAGACATTAGATCTGAATTAGAAACTTCTCCAAAATAGACATACAAAAAAGACCAGTAAGACAGGAAAGATGGTCAGCATCCTTAGCCAGAAGGAAAATGCAAATCAAAACCAAAATGAATTACTACTTACCCCAAGGATGGCTATAAGCAAGTCAATAAAACAATACGGAGAGAATATGGAGAAATTAGAAGCCATGCTGCTGGTAAGAATGGAAAATGCTAACTGTTCCTCAGGAGTTTAAACAGTTGCTGTATGACCCGGCAATTCTGCTCCAGCTCTATATCACAAAGACATGGGAGCATGTGCCCACGCAGGAAAAAAAAATGTCTGCCCAAATGTCCAGTGTCACATTAGTCATCAGAGCAGAACCACCCAGGTGTCCATCTACTGACGAATGTGGAAATTCAAATCACTTCGTATCCATACAGTGAATATTGCATCAACACACAAGACAAAGCATTGGAGAATACTGGTACAGTGTGGGTGACATTTGGAAAACATTATGTCAGTTAAAAAGGGACCATATGTTGTATGACTTCACTTGTAGAAACTGCCCAATGTAGGCAAATCAACAGAGGCAAAGGTGACCTGGAGCTGGGGTGTGTGAGGACATTATGGCTAAGAGGGAGAGAATGAAAATGTACTAAAATTGATGGTGATGACAGCTGAAAAAGTCTGTGAATATATTACAAGCTTCTGCACTGGACACTAAATGAGTGAACTGCATATGAATTAAATCTCAATCAAGCTATTAAAAGCATTAAGATAATAAGTAAATTGTTACTCTTTTTATTTTACTAGTGGTATTAGCTCATGCGACTATAAAAGAAACCACAGACTGGATAATTTAGTAAAAAAAAAAATTTATTTCTCATGGTTCTGGAAGCTAGGAAGTCCTATACCAGCATATTTCAGAGATTTTGATTGCAGGTTCAGTCCCAGGCCACAGGAACAGAGATTATTATAATACAGTCACACAAGCCTTTTGTCTTCCCAGCTGTTTAGGACTCAAAACAGCAATAGGAAGCTTCTACCAGGACCCCACCCACAAAATCACTAGCCCACTCATGACCACACTTCTCATTAGGCCCTACCTCACAGTACTGTTGGAATGAGAACTGGGTTTCTAACACATGAGTTTGAGGGGACACATACAATTCACAGCACCATCTAGCAATGAATATTTTAAAAATCAAACTGCTTTAAGAGAAGTTTGTCTAAAATGGAATATAAGAAATATAAGAAAAGTCCCAGGTGTGCTGGGCCCCAGGAGCTGTGACGTTATGAGTGATGACCTTGTAAAGGAGTCCTTGGCAACAGACACACCCAAAGGCCACTAAGAAGATGCAATTAACTTATCTTTGTTATTACTTCAATCCACTGACAAAGATAAGCAATAATGATCCTCCTAAAAAACTAAAACCGCTACAGTTTTTCAACACACAATATCTTTTCCCCCATTTTATGACCAGTGCAACAATTTCTCATGATGAGAGATGCCAAAATCACTGAGGTTTTCTTTAAGTGAATTTAGAACTGCTCACATAAATGCCCAAACCCAAAACTCCAGTGATGGCTGTCTTCTTTTAGATTAAAACTTCAAAGCTAAAATGTTCATTTTGTCTTGAAAAGAAAAAAAATCTTTTGAATAATTTGAAGTAAATTAAGCTTCTTCTATATTTTGTTTTGCATTTTTTGTTTGTTTGTTTTTTCGAGGTAAGGTCTCACTCTAGCCCAGGCTGACCTGGAATTCACTCTGTAGTCTCAGCATGGCCTCGAACTCACGGTGATCCTCCTACCTCTGCCTCCCAAGTGCTGGGATTAAAGGCGTGTACCACCACACCCGGCTGTTTTGCATTTTTTGAGAGAGGGTCTTGCAACGTTGCCCAGGTTGACCTGGAACTTGTGATGCTCCTGCCTCAGCCTCCTGAGTGCTGGAATTACAGGTATGAGTTACCACACCTGACTGTTCATTGAGTTTCTTGATTATCTGTGGGTTTAAAAAGTTGCCTGGGGAGTAAATTATTTAGTCTTAAATTCTGTAATCTGGAAGATACTTGTGGAGATGAGTCTTGTACCTGTTAGAAAACAAAAATAAAGTTAATTGTATAAAAAAGGAATAACAAAAAGTAAATAAGTAAGTAATCACCCTATCACATGTACTTCTATTCCCTCTGCCTGCTTCTGAAGAAGAAATGATACATGTTTCGCAACTCTTGGAAGATTTGAGCAACTGGAGCTATTGGCTATCCTTTGGCTTCTTAAGAGAATCATGTCTGTTTATTCCCAATGTGGCATCCCCAGTAGCCAGCTCAGGGCCGGGCATGTATAAGTGACTATTTCCTGCCTAAATAGATGTGTCTAACCCCTGAAAGTATGAATGGGGCTCCCTATATGTTGTATGGGAACAAAGCACAACATTCAAACAAAGGCCTGATGTTCAAACAACAAGAATCTCAAGATGGGTATGATAGCAACAAAAAAAGTGGGTCTCTGAGCACACAGCCCTATATGACTGCCCAAGTTGCGAGCCCATGAAGACCCTTGGTCATGGTATGGTGAAACACTGTGATTCCATCAGCAGATTCCTGATGCCTGCAGTGGTTCCCAAGAAGCAGTCAGTAGGCCAGTACAGTCATCAACTTTTGCCAGGATAGGAAGAGAAACACAATTGATTTTCTTCTTTAGAGATGAATTGCGTTGACTTGTTTTAACCCCCAGAACCCAGACTCATTCACATTCTATTCCAGATGTTTCTGTCAAGGCATGTTTGAGATGAGATACTTAAGTAAGTCAAATCTGTTGAGCAGAGTTCCCTCTACAGTGTAGGTGGACTTCATCCAATCTTACTAACAAGAAAGGATGACCTTGTCCGAGGAAGCAGGAAGGCAGACTGCTTTCAGATTCGAGTTACACATGACCAAAATTTGATCTTACAAATTTCTTATTTGCCACTTTCCACAATCACATGAATAAGTCCCTTCAAATGAAGTCCACTCTAGAGATACACACACTCACGGTATTATTGTTTCCCAGAGAACTTTGATGAATACAGAAACTGGCTTTTCTCAACAATTAATACAAATAGATCCTTTCCAGTTCGCATTTTTTTATTAAAATGTGACTGTTGTAAAATATTTTCTGGAAATTGCTGTTTTATCTGATAAAATTTAGCAGTGTTTACTCATGGTTTTATCAAAAGGCACATTTTTATTCCTTTTTGTTGCTGTTCTGGAGAAGACGGGTAAAATATGATGTCAGTATTTCAGGATTTTTTTTTTCCAAAGTTGAAGCTTTTAAATCCATCAAGAAGTACAAAACCTTATACCTGGAAGGCTCTGTCATTAGTAGAGCCATACACATCATAATGAAATTTTAGTCACTGATGTGTAGAGTGGTGGTATAAATCTACTGACATGTGTAGCGTAGCATGTGCAACCATATGTAGTACATAATGATAGCTGATAATAATGAGATTGCTAGTTATTTTTGCAAAGTGGGCTCTCACTTTAGTCCAGGCTGACCTGGAACTCACTCTAACCTCAGGCTGGCCTCAAATTCACAGCAACGGTCCTACCTCTGCCTCCTGAGTGCCAGGATTAAAGGCGTGCACCACTACACCCAGCCACTAGTTTATATATTATGATTTCATCATTATTTTAGTGTATTCCACTTATAATGATTTTTTAAAACTGTAAAATAGCAAACTATTAAGCCAGCACCAGCCTTACACATCTCAGGCTTACTGTATCTCTTACCACATCCAGAGGCCAGGAGGAGAGATTGGTGTAAGCACAGTCTAAGGCTATTTGCACAACAGTGGGATGGCCTAATGAAGCATTTGTCAAAATGTATCCGTTTAGTTGAGCAATCTGTGACTACTTGTGGAATTTGAATGCTGGTGTGGTTCTTAGGCAGCAGTGCATAAATAAATAAAGGAAGGTTATATGACCCACTCTGGTTACTGGATATATGTTTCAGAAATTCAAATCTCAATTCACCTAGAATTACAGAAACCAAAGTCCCTAATTTGTCAATCCTAAAGTTTCGAATTGTGTTTCCTCATTTCTAGGGATTCCTGTACAGGCTATATACTTTTGGCAAACCTGTGAGAAAATGCATCCCGGTCATGAGAGAACTTTAAGCTGAAGCCACCGTGCAGTGATGTGAGCCAGTGCTGAACAGCCCCTCCCCACTTCACTCTTGTGCTCACAGATCTCTGGCCTTGGTCACAGTGCAAGGGCTCCAGTGGGCTCGGACTAACGCTGGGTAATGCTGCTATTTTTCTCTCTGTACCACCATGGGAAACCACACTCCTCCACCTCACATTGGTGCAAAGAAATATATAACTCAAGAAACTTTGTGGAAAGGCTTTCTTTTCTTTTTAGCGCGTCAAAAGCCTTACCCCAGGGCCTTTGCAAGAGATGACAGGTTCATTTCATACTGAGATGGACACAACATATCAGAGTTGTCCTGGCATGTGGAATGAAGCTTAGATTCAGCAGGAATTCTACTATTGCCACAGAGAGAAAAGAAGAAACTTTACCCCTACTATGTACACTTCAATCACTTTCCCCAGACTCTTCCTAATTCTGATCCACCTGATGCCCGGGCCAGATACATACACTCCATTCTTACCCCAATTCTAGCTGTAGGTCATCTGACTAGGCCACATGAGCTGTGTTCCTTAGCATCTCTTCCTATGCTTGTTACTGGCACCTGACTCACCTTTAGCCTAATTATTCTATCCAGGATATGACAATAATCTTTACACTTGGAATCTTAGTCCCCTAGTCTCTTCCTAACTATCATCTATTTCACCATAGTCAAGTCACTTCTCCAATTCTGAGCACTGCTCTCCATTGTAATGAGAAGAATGGGTGATCTCTTTAGAAGACCCTCGGTCTGCCCTTGACAATTACTACATCCTCAGCCCCACCTCTCATTGTACATGGTGCTCTCCCAGTGGCCTCACCTGCCAACCCCTCTCAGTTGAGATATTTGTCAGGCAGAACCTTAAGAGAACCTGCTAGCTATCTGCTACCATGTGAGGACAGATGACATGAGTATCCCTCTTAGAACTCAGCCTGGGGCAGGTGGGATTTCAGGACTTGCTCCTTTGAGTGTTTCATTACAGCCTTGGAAGCTGAAACACCCACCTAGCAAGTCTGCTGCCAGCACATTAGGCAATTTGAAAGCTTCCGCTAGAACTCCACTCAGAATTAATTTATAATCCCACATGTCTAATAGCACCTAGCAGCCTGCCACAGGAAGACTTCATTTCCCTAAATAAGTTCTCCTCACATCTTTCTCATCTCAGGAAATAGTACTGCTGCTCCCCAAATTGTTTCAGTCAGAAAGCCAGAAATCATTCGGAATTATTCCTTTGTACCCTCCCATCTAGTCAGCGGGTTGTACAGACTGCATTCTCCTAAATCTAAGAGCCAAAAGGAAGAGACAGGAAAAACTTTGATTCACATTAGTGAGTGAAGACTGAATTTGACTAAAGCTCATGACTGAAGAAGATAGAGAAAATTAGTTACCCTGGGAAAGCAGGACTCAGACAGAGCACAGTCTCCACTTTGGAGCCTAACAGGGTGGACAGCGGAGACCCTAAAAGCCTCTTAAATTCTTTTTTACATTTTATTTAAATGCACATGTATGTAGGTGCCCATCTTTGGGGGCATGTACATACAGGTGCACATGTGTGTCAATGCCAGAAGACAACCTTAGGTATCATTTCTAAAGTACCATCCACCTTGTTTTTTGAGACAGGGTCTTTCACTGGCCAGAGGCTCAACAATTAGGTCAGACTTGCTGGCTGGTGAGCACCACGAAATCCTCTTGCCTCTGTTTCCCCACCATTTGGATGAAAGACATGCTCAACCATGCCTGGCATTTTACGTGGGTACTGGGGATTGAATGCAGGTCCTAATGCTTAGGAGGCAAGCACTTGACCAGCTAAGCTACCTCACCAGCCTTACTAATGGCTTTTAAACAAAGGAGTGAGCTGAGCACCCAAAGAGGCTGATAATCTGGTAACAACACATGGGGTATCTGAGGGAAATGGGAAGCCAGTCAGGTCTGTCATCCAAGAGGAGATGAGAACCTAAGCCATGGTAGATCAGATAGAGTGGGGAGGGGGGAACTCTGACAATGGCGTTTTGCACAAAGCTACCTACCTAAGTACAGAATGAAGGCAAGATGAGTCTAAGCTGGCTCTGAGACTTCAAGCTGTTTAGCTAGGAAAATGGGGACTGGAATGGGGGAAATTGGGAGAGAGACGATGGGTTATGATTCTAGCAATGTCTATCTGGAACAAGGGAACAAAGATACAGACCTCAGAATGGGTCTCAGAGCACTCATGAGTAACTAACTTCCAGAGTCTCCACAGTCACAGCAAGAGGGGACTGTCACTTATCTCTCAGTTCCCAGTGCCAGCAATGCAGCAGCCACACAAACAGCTGCAATTTTGTTAAATGGATCACCCAGGCAAAGCAACAGCTGAAACTGTGAGAACAGGAAGTGTTCTCAAAACCTTTAGGAGATGTCTCCAGGCAAGAGAATGGGTGAGAGAAAAGCAGTGAGGAAGCAGATATGAGGAGTGGAGTGGGGAGACACTGAGGCACTTGGGACATCAGGGTCGATAAGGTGACACAATCCAGGGAAGAAGAGGATGAAACAGCAGCAGCAGTTAATCTGCTAAGTGCCATGGGGAAAAGTCTAGAGCAAGACCTAAGAGAAGGTCCCTCAAAGTTGACAAGATTGAAACAAAGCAGCTCAAGGGAGTTGTAGGGATGTAAAAAGATAACAGCTACAAAGCAGGGGTAAGGAGGATGCCTAAAAGGAAGACAAGGGGACGGAAGGTCTGGAGGGACAAAGCTTTCTGAATCTGGCACGTGGCAGTCCATCAACCAAGTCATGGCACAATCCTTCAATCCTGGAGGCCTTCTAGGGTGGAAGAACAGACAAAGGGAGCCAAAGAGCAATGAGTGGGCTCAGAAGAGGGGGACCTGGGCAGAGAAACACAGTAGTGAAGTCCCACAGCACAATGTGACACGAAAGAAGTACACAGTCCCGCCCAGGTATACTGCAATTGGCAAGATTTAAAAGAAATGAACAACACACTGGAACATCACTCCTACCAGACGGAATTTGCTTGGGCTTTCATCAACCGGCGGGATTCCATCACCAGTTCTTTTGTAGCGTCGGGACTGGACTAAATCCTCCTCTGTATCCCAGTCGTCCAGTAAAGGCAACTGCCATCCTGCACCCAAGGTGAACTTCTCATCTGTGGCCGTAGCTGCCTCTCTCCTGGCGATGTTGTTGGCAGCTGCGTTATCTGGGACTCTACAGAGGGATGGTGTTGAAGGCAGTGTGCTCAGTCCTCCACTGTCTCCAGAGCTTGTCGGCTGGGAGGGACAATCTGCTGGACGTGCACAACCAGTGGAAAGTTTATTCTGCAAGAAGTGTTTTAGCCGTGTTTTCCTGGGAACGCTACGTTTCCAGATGGCTCTCTGGAGCTGAGACTCTTCGGCAATGACGTACACTCTGCAGCGGCCCCTGGTGATGGCAGTGTAGACATGCTGCCAGTGCTGGCGGCCTGCTTTTCCCACCACGTAAACAACTGTGTCCTCCTCAGACCCCTGAGACAACAACACAATGTAAAGATTGA
This sequence comes from Orientallactaga sibirica, assembly GCA_036365145.1. Taxonomy (NCBI): domain Eukaryota; kingdom Metazoa; phylum Chordata; class Mammalia; order Rodentia; family Dipodidae; genus Orientallactaga; species Orientallactaga sibirica. Next base: position 35,999,849 of record JAEOAD010000012.1, on the reverse strand, counting down.
ACAGAGTACCTCAGGCAGCTCACAAGAGGAAAGACAGGTCAGGCAGCTCACAAGATGGTGTTCTCAAAGACAGGTGTTCTCACACACCTGTCCCCTCACGGTGGAGCCCCCTCATGGTGTTCTCACACACCTGTCCCCTCATGGTGTTCTCACACACCTGCCCCCTCATGGTGTTCTCACACACCTGTCCCCTCATGGTGTTCTCACACACCTGTCCCCTCATGGTGTTCTCACACACCTGTCCCCTCACGGTGTTCTCGCACACCTGCCCCCTCGTGGTGTTCTCACACTGCACCCTCATGGTATTCTCACACACCTGCCCCCTCATGGTGTTCTCACACACCTGTCCCCTCATGGAGCTCTCACAAACCTGGCCTCTCGGGGTGTTCTCACACACCTGCCCCCTCATGATGCTCTCACCTTTCACCTGGCCATAGCATCCACACCAGTCCATTTCATAACTCTTGTTTTCTTCTGTGTTGTGTTTCATAAGAAACTGCCTTGTGGTAACCCAAACAAACCATGTTTTTAATCTTCGTGCCTGTATGTATGAGTGTATGATGTGGGTGTTCATGTGTGAGGATGAGCAGCCATGTGCCACAACACGTGCAGAGGATAAAGGACAGACAACCTTGTGTGTTGCTCCTTGCTTTTAACCTTACTTGAGGCAGGGTCTCGTGCTCACCACATTTGCCAGGCAAGCTGGCCTGCAAACTTCCAGGAATTCTCCTATCTCTGCTTCCCATCTTGCCATATGCATACAGGGATTACAGACATGTGCTACCAAGTCTGGCTTTACCTGGGTTCTAGGGCTCCAAACTCAGCCCCTCATGCTTGCATGGCAGGCTTTTTACCCACTGGGCTGTTTACCCAGACCCAACCAAACAACGAAATTTTCCCTAATAAAGGACTTTGATATGGCTGTATGGACTTAATATGGAAATGTGTTATCATAATGTTACTTATAATGGTAAAAAAAATGGATACCTGAAATACTGAATATCAAGAGAACACATAAACACACATACACACATTTGTCTGAAATTATCAAATGAACCTTAAAATTACAAAATTTAAAAAAATGAGTACCATACAAAAAATGGTCAAAACTGGGGCTAAAGAGATGGCTTAGTGGCTAAGGCACTTGCCTGCAAAGCCTAAGGATCCCTGTTAGACTCTCCAGATCCCACGTAAGCCAGACACACAAGTGAGGCAAGGTCTCAGATGTCCACTAGGTGACGTAGGCATTTGGAGTTTGATTGCTGAGGCCCTGGCATGCCAATTCTCTCTCCCTCCCTCTCTCTCTAAAATAAAAACTAAATGAAATAAAAATTTTTAAATGGTCAAAATTATGTTAAAAACAAAGTTAATCTAGCCGGGCATGGTGGCACACACCTTTAATCCCAGCACTTGGGAGGCAGAGGTAGGAGGATCACCATGAATTTAAGGCCACCCTGAGACTACAGAGTGAATTCCAGGTCAGCCTGGGCCAGAGTGAGACCCTACCTCGAACCTCGAAAACCCAAAAACAACAACAATGACAACAACAAAGTTAATCTGATCCAAAAAACAAACATAAAGACAACATAAATATGTGTCATAAAGAAAATAAAAAGGAAGCTACAAAATGTTTTTAGTATGTCTCTAAATGGCAGGCTTATAGATTTTTAATTTTACTCTTATATGTTGCCATTATTGAACCATTTACTTCATGAAGTTAAGTAAAAGGGAACAATAAACCTCTGTTTTGAAGGTTAACAAACCAAGAATTATGTAGACAAGAAAAACCTACATGTGTCTATGTGACTGCAAGAATCCAATGTCATAACCTGGGGCTATTCTCGGTCCTTCCATCTTGAGACTACAAATATAGGCAGAGGAGTGGTATGAAGCATTATCCCCTTGGTTGTTCCCACATCCCTCCTGCGAAAAGACGAGCTGCCGCAGGAGGCTAACTGACAAATGGGGCGTGTAAAATACAGAGACATGCTGAGAAGAAACTCCTCACAGCAGGCTCGTCCATCTCCACGGACGGAGCTTGAACGAACTCCTCAGAGAATAAGGGTTGAATAAATTCTTCTTTCCAAAGCTGCTGGATCTCAGAAATGGACTTTCAATACACAATGATCATTGATGACACAAATGCTAAATACATTTTACAGATGGATGCATACCACTTCTTCCCCTTAAGACTTCACATCTTGTATTGCTAAATGTGTAAATGTCCACCTAAGCTTTGCTAACTTAGTTCTCAACATCAGCTAGGCAACACTGAGAAAAAGAACAGCTATGACAGGAAAGGAATAATCTCATGTCAGTCTCCTGTGCATGCTTGCTCCGATGCAGCCTCCTCACAGAAATCAAGGTAAATAATATTTTAATGTCATACATTTAAAATAATGCATAATGGTACATAACGAACAAAGTGTCGAGTTTTAAATAAAGATGACATCAGCAGCAAACCACATCAAGTTATATTGGAGCCTGAGGCTGGGAGGAGAACTCAGGGGGAAGGCTTCAACAGTAATGCCTTAGTTCCTCCCAATGAAGGAAACAGTGAAGTGAAGGATGCCAAAAGATGTGTGTCTATCTAGTATTCTGTGTACTACTGTGTACTTTGCTTTCTATTTAAAAATACAAGAGTAGGGCTGGAGAGATGGCTCAGTGGCTAAGGTGCCTGCCTGCAAAGCTTAACAACCTGGGTTCAATCCCCAGTACCCATTAAAGCTAGAGGCACAAAGTAGCACATGTATCATCCCTTCTCTCTCCTCTCCCCCACACCCTTGGAAATAAATAAAATATTTTTTTTAATGCAAAGCATTTTAAAAAGCAAAGGCTTCTGGAAGTATAGCTTAGTGAAAGAATACTTGCCAAACATGCACCAGGTCCTCAACTGGACTGCACAAATGATACTAAGAACAATAGGAATAAAAATAAGAAAACGGGGCTGGAGATATGGCTTAGCAGATAAGGCACTTGCCTGCAAAGCCTAAGGACCCAGGTTCGACTCCCCAGTACCCATGTAAGCCATACATACAAGGTGGCACAACTATCTAGAGTTTGCTTGCAGGGGCTAGAGGCCCTGTTGTACCCACTCTCTCTTTCCCTCTCAACTACAAAAATAAAAATAAAATACTTTATATATTTAGAAAGAAAGAGAGAGGGAGGGAGGAAGGGAGGAAGGGAGGGAGGGAGGGAGGGAGGGAGGGAGGGAGGGAGGAGGGAGGGAGGGAGAAAACAATGCAAGGTATTGTATGGCTTGGCGAGTGTGATGGTTAATACTGACTGGCAACTCAACAAGATGTAAAATCACGTAGGAGACACACCTCTATGCATGGCTGTGAGGGAGTGTCTAGACTGACCATGAAGATCCACCCTAAATGCGGACAGCACCATTCCCCAGACGGAATGATAAGGAGAAAGCTAGCTGAGCACCGGCATTTATCTCTCTCCACTTCCCAGCTGGAGGATCATGTGACTAACTGCCTCATACTCCTGTCACCATGCTTTCCACGTCAGGGTGGACTGTTCCCTCAAACCGAGCCAAGGTAAAACCCTTCCTCTTTTAAGCTGTTTTTAACACAAAGCAACATGAAATGTAACTAATATGGCAAGCTATTTAAACACCTTTTTAAAAGTCCACTCTTACCTGGAAAGTATGAATAGTTTTTGCCCATGCATGTTTTATGTGACAGAATTTCATGAGTTTCCTAAAATCCACAGTGACTTCCAAGCCAGCTGTATTGTCAATGGTCAAATATCTTCTTTTTTCAAAAGTTACATCAGTTACATCCTGTGCTCAAAACAAAGAAAGCTTTGTATATCTTCAAATAGCCACATAATAAATAGTTTGACCTTGGGTTAAACACAAAATAGAAGCCCATTTAAGAAATTCAAGAGGCTTGAGCCTGACAGTATAGCTTGGTGGTAGAGCTGAGCACTGCATGTGTGAAGCCTACCAGTACAGAAAAGAGAAAAAAGAATTTCAAAAAGCTTAAAACCTAAACTAATGGAATAGATCCACACAAACACTTTAGTAAAGAAAAGTATAAGCTTTCAGTTCTTGAAACTTTACAAAACATTTTTCTCACAACGTCATAGAACTTTTTAAGTTTGGAGGGTGTCTACACAATGAGAACAAACAGAAGACAACTTCTCTGGTTTCTACATTCAAGCGACAGCCACGCATGAATAAGCGTGCCTCAGTGTTACTCAAGAATTTTGCTCATTACAAATGTTTCCTCATGCAAACCTTTCAAAAAGAAGAAAAGGGAATGGTTCCCGGGCTAACTATTCCCAACTATTCCAGCATAGCCCTAATACCAAAACCAGACATGACATTGTTAAAAAGCTAGAAACCAATGTTCAGCATAAACATGGATGGATAGGGGCTGGATAGATGGCTTAGCAGTTAAGGCATTTGCCTGCAAAGCCAAAGGACCCAGGTTCAGTTCCCCAGAACCCACATAAGCCAGATGCACAAGGTAGCACAACATGCATCTGGCATTTGTTTGCAGTGGCTGGAGGCAGACACATTCTTTCTCTCTCTGTCTTTCTTTCTTTCTCTCTCTCTCTCTTTCTCTAAGAAATACAAATAAAATATTTAAACTCTAGGGTGATAAGATAAATCTAACTGGCAGAAATTCTTTTCTAAGGCTTACACTGGTTATGAAAAATACTTCTCCGTTGCATAGTCGAATGCCACTTTGAAAGTCATGCTTAGTTTTAGCCAGGTCACGAGGAGTAGAGCGGAAGCCTTCACCACTGGCTTCTAGGCCATTGCCTTGATGACGTTCAGCGGTACTTTCAGGGAGTAAGTCGGAGAGGTATGCATTTCTGGTACAACAAATTTTATCACCAGTTCTAAATATGAGTCTCCTCTGATGGTCCCTGGGTTAGAAGTGAAAGTACACCATTAAGTTTGGAAATTTTCTATTCACGGGTTTTAAACATTAACTCTTACTCAGATCCAGTCCAGTTACCAAACTGGTTGTTATTCTTTTTTTAACACTTTCATTCTCCTAAAGTCAACAAGAAATCAAGTTCTCATGATCATCTGATTATGTACATACGCCCTTTGCATTGCCTCACATTCAGTGACACTACCCAACCAATCTTTTCCATGGTATAAATTCTGGCATTTATGCTCTTTCCTCCTATTTTCTTTTCTGAGGTAGGGTCTCACTCTAGCCCAGGCTGACCTGGAATTCACTATGTAGTCTCAGGGTGACCTCGAATTCACGGCGCTCCTCCTACCTCTGCCTCCCAAGTGCTGGGATTAAAGGCGTGCACCACAATGTCCGGCTCTTTCCTCCTATTTTCATCCTTTCCTCTCCACTCTCTCCAATACTACCCTACTTCAGGTCTTTGAGCACTTACACATATTCCCAATACAATAATTAGGATACTATCAGAGTAACAGTAGCAAACTGAATAAGTGGAGGGGCTCTGCCAGTCACTGTGTGAGTGCTTGAGGTATATTATTTTGTTTCATTCTTACTCCAGCCCTGTAAGGGAAATTCTGTATAAGCAACTTCTTTTACACAAACAGAAAGGTGAAATGACTTGTCAAGACCAGTTAGGGATCATGATTACAAGATTGCATAGCCCCAATCAAGTACTTTTTAATCCCTTCTCAGGCTACCTGACACAGCGTTTTGTGTGCTGTTTTCAGCATCCAGCAGAATCTATACCTTATACACCCCCCAGATCAGTACACTCAGCAAAGAACAAGATACAGGAAGGAGGTTTCCTCTTGTATAAACAGAGTGGCTTTGCCACACTCCAGTTTCTCAGGCTGTTCACAAGGGTGCCCTCTGCAGGCAGCTCGGATCCTTGGCCACATTACACACACAGTATAGTTTCAGAAATTCTCCTTTACCCCTTGGGCTGATCTTGGAGAAACCAGAAGTTGCCTTGTTTTTCTTCTAATTCCTCTCACTACCTGAAAATCAATTCCTAATGACATATAACCAACTTAATTGAGCAGATCATTCTACTTCACACGGGAGGGGGGGATGATTCTTTCAACAGATGGCTTTAGGTGGAAAATGTCAGTACAAACACAAAACCAGCAAGTCAGAGGTGGAGGGTCCCCAAACTGTCTTCAGGAAGATGCTTACCTGGTGAGGTGGCCTGTGTAGTGCTTGCAGCAGCAGTCATTGATCAGGTCACAATCTTGCCTGAAACACATGCAAATGCCCTGTCACTTTAACAGTACCTGCTACATGTGTGTTTACGGTATCAACAACTATATAGTTGAACACTGGATTTTTCATGATTGCTGTATTTTGTCATGCTGGCAAATTAATCCCAGAGACTTGTGCTGACTGGACAGGCATTCTACCACTGAGTTAAACCCCAGCTGATATAGTGAATGCTGTAAGAAGCTCCCAAGGCTTTCTCTAGAAAAAAAGATTTCTTGATTTTTACTTTTACACAAAGTTTTGTTACATTTAAGACTCGCTGTGAGTTCCTAAACATGGCATGTGGTAGAAAAAGTCCTGTTTAGAGTGTCCTCGGAAGCCGGGCGTGGTGGCGCACGCCTTTAATCCCAGTACTCAGGAGCAGAGGTAGGAGGATCACTGTGAGTTCGAGGCCACCCTGAGACTACATAGTGAATTCCAGGTCAGCCTTGACTAGAGTGAAACCCTACCTTGAAAATCCAAAAAAATAAAATAAAATAGAGTGTCCTCGGAAACAGCTCACAAAAAGATACTCCAAAATAAGAATGAGAGTTAAAGAGCGAGTGTCTCTCATCCAAGCAGAGCCCACGTTAACAAGATACAAAATTTAAAAGCTCTATGAAATGTATTACAATATTATAAACGCTTTACCTTCTAAATGCAATAAATTGTGATTTTTTTGCACTTTTAAAGTCCTCCCCTTGCAGTAAAGTCTTAACTGCAGAATATAAACCTGATGGAGAAAAAAAAAAGTTAACACAGAAAAAAACACAAATTATAACAATATTTATATGGAAAAAATAGCTCACAATTCCTGCTGAGACCCTCAGCAGGTGAAACATCTCACCAAATAGAATACAAGGTCCCCAAGGGAACATCTACTTTATGCTCTACATCAGCCGGAGCACGAGGAGGAGAATGAAAGAAGGGATAAGTCCTTGTGATAAAGAGCTAAAATTTGAAACTAGATGTCTTGTATGTACTATTCATATGTAGTACTACTATATCCAAACTGACATTTGGCTGGTATTCTATGCTGGCTCAAAAATGACCCCTGACCTAACAGCACAACTCCTCACCTTCACCCCAACTTTATCTTTCCCCACTGCCCTGAGGTCCGGCACAGCAAGAAGCATTCCAGTGGTGCACAAACTCTACCAGCTTTGAAGTAGTCTGACAACGTGGTATATCCATGCTATGAACCCATATAAATGAAGGTTCCTGGAAGAAACATCCAAATGGGTCAGCATGGCCGGCATCCCACCTTAGAGCTCAGAGGACGGACTTGGATGGCATCCATCATATATCTTCTTTCACACTGACAAGCGAGTTTCCTCTAGTCTCTCAGTAATGGAACAAAAAGGCAAAAAAGAGCCGGGCATGACAGCCCATGCCTTTAAACCCAGCACTAGGGAGGTGGAGGGAGGGAGGGAGGGAGGAAGGAGGGAAGGAGGGAAGGAGGGAAGGAGGGAAGGAGGGAAGGGGAAGGGAAGGAAGGAGGGAAAAAAGAAGGCAAACAATTCTCAGGAGACAGTGAAGACAATAAAAATTGGGGTGGGAGGTCTGGGGGGAGGAGATGGTAGGTGCTGGGGAGTGGGTTGAGTGCTTGTTCCACAAGCATGAGGACTTGAGTTTAGATCTCCAGCACCACATAATTCAGTATAGTGGTGTGTGCCTATAACTGCAGCACTGGGGAGGCAGACAGGAAGATCCCAGGGGCTTGCTGGCTAATTAGTTGAGCTCAATCAGTGGTTCAGTGAGACCCTGTCTCAAAACTAAGCTGAAAAATGCCTGTAGAAGGCACCCAATGTTGGCCTCTGGCCTATACACACAAACATGTGCTTGCATATATATGAACACACACATACTTGTACACCACGCACATATGCATGTGTGCATATATAAACAGATTAATTACATTAAATTGGATAGGAATATTCCAGGCTTTGCATCAGATGAATCATGGGGAAACCTGAAGGCCCAGGTGTTGAGATGACCTCCTCTAGGAAGACTTAAGTTCACTGCTTACCGAGTCCTTTATTTCTCAGATGAAGACAAGACAACTTCCAGATAATGGCCAAACCTCAGCTCACCCCCAGGCAACCCCTCGCCTGCCAGATCAGGAATTTCCAATGGCTTCTAATATGTAGCTATCATCTACACAAGCCAGATTGTACCGCTGGGGGCCCTGCTTTCTCACAATCTCCACATCTCACAGATGCATGTGTTGAGTATGTCATTGATTCTAAATACACACTTTAGTATCTGAAATTCTAACCCAGCTATTATCCTCTCTGAGGTCTTTGTACATTGCAACAATTGGTATAATTTATTCATAAAATTAATTATTAATGAAATCATACTCTATGTGTCTTTGAGGAATATTTACTCAATTTTCTTAAGGAACAGACTAAATTTCCAGCAAAATTTTTAATTAAAATAGGCAGTCAGGGCTAGAGAGATGGCTTAGCCATTAAGGCACTTGCTTGTGAAGCCTAAGAACTCATGTTCAAATCTCCAGGCCCCACATAAGCCAGATGCACAGTGACACACCACACAATGTCACACATGTGCCCAAGGGGACACTTGGTTCAAAGTGGTTGAAGGCCTTGGTGTGCCCTCTCTCTCCCCCGCCTTTCTCTCCCTCTCTCTCTCTCTCTCTCTCTCTCTCTCTCTCTCTCTCTCAAAAAAAAAAAAAAAAAAAAAAAAAGGCAATCAGGCTAAAAGATCTACTTGGTGGAAAGGAACCCATACCTGGAACTGGGAACCAGGTCAGAATCCTAAGAAGACAAAGATTATGTTCTCCAATGTCAAGCTCCCCCATTACTGTTTGGCTAAAAGAGGGTCCACATCCATCATAATCTCCCTAAATTAATAACAGCTATCCAACTGAACCTATTCTGACTTCACTTCTGCTGGAGAATCTATTTTTCTTTTTCAGAAGGTAATGAGACCCAAGGAGATGAACTACCCTTCGCACTTCAGCCAAGCCACAGCTAAAACCACAGAGCAAGTAGGGAGACCAGCAAGAGTGCAGCTTCCATGGTGAGCCTGACAATCAGCACCAGGGTGAAGGAGACGGATGCTGAGGACACTCAACACCTACCAAAGCAGAAATCCAGAGGCTCCTAAGAGCTCATCACTGAAGTAGACTTAACCCCCCCCCTGCCCCCCAAGGCTCAGGGAATTTTGCAAAAGAGGAGGTGGAAAGATTGTAAGAGCCACAGGTTGGTGTATCATGCCCAGAGGCATTGTCTCCCATCCCCCCCCCCAAGTAACTGATAGCTGTTCTACAACACATAACCCACAACCACATGGGGAATATCAGCAAGCCCACTGAGGAGGGCCCCTGTGGAATGGGGGCAGGGAGTAGGTAAAAGATGATACCAACACATGATGTATCCATTCAAAGTATGTTCTTAATAAAATGAAAAAGAAAAAAAAATAGGCAATCAGCTAAGCATGGCTACCAGTCTAAAATAGACAACTTTCTTTTTGTTTTAAAAGTATATTCCTGGGCTGGGGAGATGGCTCAGCAGTTATGGAGCTTGCCTGTAAAGCCAAAGGACCCAGGTTCGATTCTACCATAACCATGTAAGCTAGATGCCCAAAGTGGTGCATGCATCTGAAGGTCTTAGTGTACCCATTCATATTCATTCTCTCTCTCTCTCTTCCTCCCTCCCTCATTCCCTCCCCTCTTTCTCTCTCTCTAATAAATAAAATAAATTTAAAAGTATATTCCCATGGGCTCTGTGTGGTGGTGCAAGACTATAATCCTGAAAATGGGAGGCAAAAGGATTATGAATTCAAAGCCAGTTCAATAGTGAGGTCAGCTCTGTCCCCTAAAACAAACAAAAACGTACTTTCTTATTAATGTATTACATAAGTACTAGAAATACACCAAAATAAATGTAAAGTATTTGAGATAGATCTAATATACATAGAGTAGCAAAGACAGCAAGCTATGAACAGCCTAAATCTGTTTTACTTGTCTGCAATAAGACATACATTCCACTAGGCTGTTTGGAAAATGAACATTATTTACTGTAGGATGTTTAATTAAACCAACCCACAAAATAATATGCAGCTTATAATCTAGGTATAACTAAAATACATGGTGGGATTGGAAACACACACAAAGGGAGAAAGACTTTTAAGATTTCTAAAGTTTCATGCCGACTCATATGGCAGGTTGAGGGGCTAAGTGCAAACTGTATGTCTTTGAGAACTGTGACAACTTCAGTAAATTCAGCAGAATCACAAATCATTAACTAATTCAACTCTGACTAAACTGTGACATTGTCTTTTTTAAATATTTTATTTATTTATTTATCTATTTAAGAAAGAGAAAAAGAGTCAGATATATAGAAAAAAGAAAAGAGAGAATGGGTGCACCATGGCCTCTAGCTACTGCAAACAAACTCCAGACATATGTGTCACCTTGTGCATCTGGAGTATGTAGGTCCTGGGGAATGGAACCTGGGTCCTTAGGCTTTGCAGGCTAGTGCTTTAACTGCCAAGCCATCTCTCCAGCCCTGTGACATTGTTTTTAAAGTGTGCTAAGACAGTTTTTAATCTAAATCAATACCAAAAGAGGTATACTCTAAGGAAATGTATTTGTAGTAGCTAGTTGGTGTCTATTAGTGAGAAAAGGCCAGCATTTATGTAGTGCCTCCAAATATGGATGCCCCTGACCCTCACAAGAGCTCCACAGGCACTATGGCCCCAATTCACATTTCCCTGTGGTGAAGATGGGTTACTTTAAGGGAGGAGACTTCCTATCTGATGCTTCTTTTCAGCCCTGTCATGTTGTCATTCTGGCACACACAAGAGCCAGGAGCAGTGGTTCATGCCTTTAATCCCAGCACTCTGGAGGCAGAGGTAGGAGGATCACCATGAGTTCAAGGCCACCCTGAGACTACATAAGGAATTACAGGTTAGCCTGGGCTAGAGCAAGACCCTACCTTAAAAAATAAAAAATAAAAAATAAAGCTAATAGCAGTATTTATCCATTTTGTCAAACAGAACTCTTAAGAACTCAGTGTAGCAATAGTTTGACAATCATAACGTTTTTTCACAAACAAACTCAAAGGAAATAAAGGTAAAGCATCATTAAGTAAATCTTTCTCTCTCCTGAATTAAGTTAGATTCCCAGGGCTACATTTGAAAAAAAAAACCATCTACATCCACTTAGGCCCTCAACAAATATTTACTGAGTCCTTATTCTGCATGAAGAGCTTACTAGATAAACTTCGAGAGTAATCTGCTTTTGAAAATTCATAAATTGATTTATGTTCAGTGCCCCACTTTTCACTAGCAATGTTTACCTTTAGCATTAAATAAAACTATAGCTAGTCATTTTGTAAATACCTAACAAAACTGAAATATTTACATGTAAGCCTATGCAACACAGAGTTTTATACGTACGGGACTGGTGGTCACTTTGAGATGACAGGGAACTGGCAACTTCTTCAGGAAGTCTAACAAAAATAAATGTCTTATCTTGAAGTGAGATGGGTAACGGAGGATTTTCAGAGATGTGCAGCTCTGCATCAAATTTTGGAAAGTGACGTTCAGAGATTCTTGAATAGAAGTAAAATACATAAACCAAGAACATTATTATCCACAAGTGTGTCTTTGTGTATGTGTAAGCCTACAGGCCTTACGATAATTAATATCTGAAAATGGATAATAAATAGTATGAAAGGGCTGCCCAGATATGTATGAGACTCAATTCATTTTGTAACTGGAAGACTACAAAATATGGTATTTCATTAGCAGTTACTCTCCTGTGCCTAACAAATGAAAAGAGTAAGAAAAAAACATTATCAGACAATGTGCTGGCACCATGCTGAGAACCCGACATTCACATCTCATAGCACAAAATATCACCCAAAGCAGGCATCATCTTCACTTCTCAAGTGGGCCATGTGAAGCTCAGTCAAGTCCACAGGGTTCCCAAGGCCACAGAGGTTAAGGAACTGGGGGAACAAAACTGAGCTTATTTGGCTCTATACCCCTTTCTATTTAAATGACCATGGAGACTAGCTTGACTCTTTCCCATACTGTACACTCTATGCCTCCCCTCTGTTCTGTGTACGCTCCCATTGTCCTAGCTGACCAAACATGCACATCTGTTTGCTTGCATTGCCGCCCCATCCTTCTTTCATTCACATATTTTCCAAGACCAGCCAATCATATCAGAAAATACGCTAAGGTACAGAACCTCTCCTGGGCTGTTTGGAAGGCTGACTGACTCTTGGAACAGAACCAACAGCAGGATGACTGTGGGGGGTAAGGTGCCCTGATGTGCCACCTTCAACCATTCCCAGACAAGAGCTAAAAGGGAACAATTAAGGAATAAACTGTTCTTGCTATAAACACCTCAAATTTAGTTGTGGGATACTCAGCAATCATCAGGGATTCCTCATTGGCTTCTGAGCCTGTATAGGTATCTAACACTGTCATGGTATTTGGGATGGTGGTAAAGGTGAAATAATGACAGGGCACAGTTTGGAGAAAAAAATGCTAAACAAGTTACTAGAAAGAATTCCTGAGTATCAGATAAAGCTGGCTTCTAAGGGATCTTTGGTGAATGTTTTAAAGGACCAATGATCCACCAAAAATGAGGTGACCTTAGGTAGAAGTAGAAAGGTTATAAGAAAAGACTATATGGGGCTGGAGATATAGCTCAGTTGGTGGAGTACTTGCCTAGCATGCATAAGGCCCTAGGTTCAATCCTTAGCACTACATAAATTGGGTGATGGCACAGGCCTATAATCCCAGTGCTCAGGAGTGGAGCAGAAGACTCACAAATCTAAGGTCATTCTTGGATACAGCCTGGGACACATGAAACCCTGTATCAAAAAATATTTTTTTTAGCCAGGCATAGTGGTGCACATCTTTAATCCCAGAACTCAGGAGGCAGAGGTAGGAGGATCACCTTGATGTCAAGGCCAGCCTGAGACTACATAGTGAATTCCAGGTCAGCCTGGGCTAGAGTGAGACCCTATCTTCAAAAACAAAAACAAATTTTAAAGAATATTTTATATCCAACAATATTTATTATTCTTGATGTTGTCATAAACATATATACCATCTTATCTACCTTATTCCTGATTTTTAAGTCAAGAACAAATACCTACTTTCATAATTTAACAATAATTTGTGCTTAACCAGTAATGAAAGACATTTACTTTGTTTTTCTAACTGTAGCAAAAGGCATATATATATTTATATATATATATACACACACACACACATACTTTTAGGGATAAAACAGGTTTGCCAAAAAGCCATAGTAAATACATTGTATTGAATCGTTCTACTTAAGGAGATGTTTTTACTTTTCAGTTCTAGTGGAACAGAGAGAAAATACATGTGTTATTTGTGCTTTACCTTGTAGCATTGTCCACAATTAGCTGAGATTCTGCCCTGTGGTTTGTCTTCAGTTCAATAGCACATTGTCTTGACTTAAAAGTCTCAAAAAGATCTTGTAGCATGTTACCAGGTTCAATACTGGGTAACTGTCTAATATCACCTGGAAGGGGAAAAAAGAAAACAGATTTTAATTACTATGATTCTAAAATGAGAAAATTATTTTTATTTCTTCCATGTGACATATGCTATAATTATAAACTTATTATTATAAATGAGCAAAAAGCCTCCAAATCATTAAAACTACTTAAGAACACCAAATATTTTTAAAATAAAAAACAACATGCAAATTAAATTCTAGAAGACATTAAAATGTGAAGATACTGTGAGGTAACAGAATCTGAACTGTTCACTCACATTTCTAGCCACAGGCAAAGCTCTCAGAACTACATATTCTACTCAGTATGTTAAAGAGTATCTTAGGTACCTAGTTTCATGTTTGACTCTCCAAGTCCCATGTAAGCCTGATGCACAGTAACACAAATGTGCAAGGTCACACATGCACACAAGGGGATACATGCATCTGGAATTCGATTACAGTGGCTAGAGACTCTGGTGCACCAATTCTTTCTCTCTCGCACATAAAAAAAAAAAAAAAAAAAAAAAAAAAAAAGGCCAATCTGTTGGGCTTGCCTCAGAAAGAAAGCTATAAAAATAAAACATAAGTAAACTGGAAAATAGACCAATTCCAGCCATCTAATGACAATGTTTTGACCTACTTAAATCTGTTTTTTTTTCTTGAAACAGAAATCAAACCCTAGAAAAAAGAAAAATAGCAAACTGAGTGGTGAAAAGGAGCATGAATAAGTTATTAATAGGTCCAGCTGCTTATCAAATAAACCTCAAATACCTAAAAAATACTAATTACATACAATTTTATTTTCAAATGAATTTATTTTTTTCTCTACTACTCAAGTTGCAATTTTATTTATTTTTCTCCATTAAATCATACACTCTATGGATCACGACACCCCAACAGGATCTAACTAAACATCCATGGGATTTTGGGGAGGATTAAAGGGGCTGGTAAGATCTCATTCAAGTTATTAGCTTGGAATCATAAAATGACTGCAAAGTGATCTCTAGCTCAGACTGTTTACTACTTCCAGGTGATCTGCACCTTCGTGTACTCTGGCCTGACATCCTTACTATTTTAATGACCCTTACTTAGGTGACATGAAGTAACTTTTCACAACCTCTCATTCATGCTCACCTGCTAAGATACTGGCCAACATGAGGACCCACCTACAAAGATGAGGAGAGTAAGGTTTAGCTCACTGTGGCTTTGGTATGAGCTGTGAGAATGCTTTCCACCTTTATCAAGTGGGTACCACAGTAACGTCCATAACCTACCAACCACGTGCTTTGAACTAAATGTGAGAATTCTATCACTATTTTCACTTACCAAGGATAATAAGCTTAGAAAGTTTGGAGTGCTCACACAGTAACTTTAAAACCGATTTGAAGATTCCTACAGATACCAAACTCCCTTCATCAACAACCAGAACTCTAACTGAAGAAAATTTCCATGGCAAATTCTTGCTCGCCTGGTTTTTGTCCCATAAGTAGAAGCTGTAGTTGACCTATAAGGAAAGTATGAATATCAAAAATCAGATTAAAAAATTAATAGTAAGGTATTTTGAAACAAAACTGTGCTGGGGAAGAGTAAATAAATATAGGGAAAAGGAGAAAAATTAAAAATTAAAGTTATAGGAAATAAAATGCAGAAAAGATAAATCAAAGAAATCCAAAACCCAAAAAGGACCCATTTTTAAAGATACTGCTTCCCAATGAGTACTGGGTTTAGTTTAATAAGTTCTAGACACATCCCTTTGCCAAAAATCTCAACACACCTCTCCCTGCTCTAAACCAGAGAAAGTTGTCGATTCTTTTCTATTACCAATAACCCCAAGTCTCCTGAATCATTCCAATCCCTTAACTCTACTTCATCCGGAAAATCAAGGGCTGCCTTCTTAGCCTAATTATGAAAACACTACGTTCTCTTGCAAGCATTCTAAACTTCGGACCTCTACATGCTAAACCATAACTGCTACCAACAATCCAACCAACAGCAGTATTTGTGATACTCATGTCTTTAAAATGCAGATGAGGAAAACATTCACTAGGAAACTGTAACCACAGAACATTAAACATACAAATATCTACCAGTTTAAAAATGCTTCTATTTCTCATCTGTGGATCTATATGAACATCAGATTTTTAAATGGTATTATATTATATACTTTTTTCTACTAAAACCAGATTCAAGCCGCCTATTAATAACAAACCCCTTATATTTCCTATCCAGGTACATCAACTACCTTTTACAAAACCCACCATCCTCCCAGTGGCCTTGCTTTACATAGAACACCTAGAATTACTTACTTTGGAGTGCTCCCTTTACTTCTATGTAGTATATTCAGATGATTATTTAGAAATGCCTAACTGACACTTTCTACTACATTTCCTCAGCTACCAACTCAGTAAACACCCCATCTGTTAGCATTAGGACCCTGAGCACACCAATAGCCTTGCAGCCATGTTTCTCAACATGCCAGTTCAAGGTGGAACTATAAAATTCACCATAAAGGCCTGGTTAAATTTAAACTTCAAATACACAATGAATGGCCTTTTAGTATATGTATGTCCACTTAATATTTGGTACATAGTTTTAAAATTAAATTCTTATCAGCTTACAAAGAACAGGTGTCACTATGGTCTTTTTCCACTTCCCATATTTGGTAAATACTTGTAGCATTTTTATCCGCTCAATCTGGTAACAGTTGCCCCAGGGTAACAAAGGACATTTACCACTCCAGCATTCTTCCTGTGTTCTTGTTCTCTTTCCTGAGCTTAAAGGTAGCTTCAGAAATGCTGTCTTGACATCCAGAGATTAAGTACTACCTAATGTGAGAGTTCATGCACAAGATGAAGCTTAGTAATGGCCCCTCCCCTTCCCACCCAATCCTTCTTCACACTAATCAGATGTGAACACATACCTCCCCGTATCGTATCATACACTAACCTGAAGACTCTGACACCAAGATACTACACTGAACTTGTCTAGCTCGCAACTTATTCATGTGATTAAAGATAATGGCAAACGAAGTTCTAAGCAGGCTGGTTGCTCTGGAATTCTGCATATTTCTTAAAATTGCTTTCTTTAGTTCACTCTCCTGATTAGGAACCTAAACGGCTCCTTAGTAAACCCAGTTCAAGCTCTATGATTATATGTGCAGTATCTGTAATAGGTGAGGAATGACAGTACCATGAGAAGAACAAGCTGCGAGGTCAGAGATCTCAATTCAAATCCTAGATCCGAACTAGCTGAGCCCCTGAGCAAGTTCTTAAGCATCCCCAAATGTCAACTGACTCTTCATGAGATAATATTAAAATACTAACATTAAACCTAAAATCCCCTACCTAAACCAAATTTAAATTCTATTATTCTATAGTTCAGACTTCATTCAAATCAGTAAGTTACCCCCGGATCTTTTCAACACACTATAATCATTCTCCCCAATGCCTTTAGAAACGCTTTCCTTAAATAAAATGTCCTTCTCACCTGAGCCTCTACCTCTTTCAGAGGTCTTCAAAAAGTATGTATAAAATGACATGCTATGGCTTTACAAGTTTTAGATTAGAACAGTGTTAATGACAGTCGATACTATTTTCTAGCATATTATTTCATTTCCAACTATTATCATGGGACTATTGGCCAAAGATTGTTCTAGATAGGAGAGATAAAGAACTGGCTGGAAAGATGGCTCAGTGGGGAAAGTGCTTACCATGCAAATGTGATGACCTGGGGTTGAATAACCAGCACCCATGCAAAGCCAGATGCAGTAGTTACCACACATGTGATCCCCGCAGCCCTTCAGTGAGATGGGAGGCAGAAACAGGATAATCCCCAGAAGCTATGGGCCAGCCAGCCTGACATATGCAACAGCAAACCACAAGAGATCCTGCCCCCAACAAGGTGGAAGGGGAGGAGCAATGCCCAAGGTTGTCCAGGGACTGCCACACGTGTGTTGTGGCATACTCACACCTGCGCTGGGGCACGCGCAGACACACACATACCCCACAGGCAAAGAGAAATAAAGAGAGACTGAGACTACACCAAAGATCAAAAGCCTCACCTCCATGGAGCTGTCATTCTACAAAGCACACATTTTTTTCTTTCCAACTCCAGTGCTCCTTAGAATATGGACAATTTTGTAACCAGTCTGCATTGCAAAATGACAGTATAGGAGCTACAAAGATGGGTTAGTGGTTAAGGCACTTGCCTGGAAAGCCTAACGACCTAGGTTCAGTTCCCCAGTGCCCACATAAAGCCAGATGCACAGGGGTGCATGCATCTGGAGTTTGTTTGCAGTGACTGGAAGCCCTGGTGCACCCATCCTTTCTCTCTCTGTCTCTCTTCTACCTCTCTCTGCCTGCAAACAAATAAATAAAAACATTTTTTAAAAAAGAAAACAACAGCGTACTAGGATTAAAATTACATCATTAGGCAGACACGTTAATTTCACCAACACTTTCGCCTCTTAAGACTTTCTCAGTGAAGGAAGCCATGTGCTCCTTTCCTTTCTGGCTCTAGCTCCATTCTCACTGCAATCAGTAAGTTTATAGACTGGCTGCTGTGAACAGCACTGATGTAAATAATTAATTTCTATGATGCAAGGATCCAGGAGACATTCAATAAATACAGTAATCCCCCGTTAACCATGTAGTATATGCTCAAAGCCCCCCCAGTGGATGCCTCAAAGAGTGGACAGAACCAGTTCTGTGATCTCGTAGCAGTTGGTCTGATAATTCAAATAGCTATGGGATAGCAGTGACAACTGGGGAGACCCAAGCCTTGTCAAAGTGAGCGGTGACACTTGACTGCTCAGCACTGGATGAGACACCTCTGTCACTCCTGCCAGGGCTCAGGGAACACTGTGGAGGTGATGGGGGAGAGAATATTGGTACTGCTCTCACGCCCACTGAAGAAGTTCCTTTGTGGAGATGGCTGTGGATACTGGAGAGACTCAAAACTCATCACAGTACTAAAAACAAGAGGCTTTTGAGAGCTCAGCTCTACATGTGACATCTCCATCATGTCCTCCAAGGTTCCGGGAACATTGCAGAAGGTGGGAGCAGAAAGAATGTAAGAGCCAGAGGGTGGGGAGGAGTGCTTTGGCACACTGTCTTGCAGACAGGATGGATTGGTGCATTCATGACTTCACAGGCCAGTTGTAACCTCCTTAAGATCTGCACGGTGTTGAGTCCATCAGCATGTTCACAGAAGACGGAGGAGGGCAAAAGTAACAAGAGAGCTATCAGAAGGCCACGTGGAAAGAGGAGGGGGTCTACTGGAATAGGGGTGGAGAAGAAGAGACAAAAGAGGGTAAGGGGGGGGCTGGAGAGATGGCTTAGTGGTTAAGGGGTCTGCCTGCAAAGCCAAAGGATCTGGCTCAATTTTCCAGTACCCATGTAAGCCAGATGCACAAGGGGCGCATGCATCTGGAGTTCATTTGCAGTGGCTGGAGGCCCTGGCAAGCCCATTCTCTCTCTCTCTCTCTCTCTCTCTCTCTCTCTCTCTCTCTCCACCTTTCTCTCAATAAATAAATATTTTTTTAAAAAAGAGGGTAATGGAATGGGATTATGGTCACATCACAGTATATTTATGTATTAAAATTCTCAATGAGAAAAAAAATAGCTATGAAATGACTAAGCAGCTAGCACACCATATATAGCATGGACACCCTGGAGAAAAACTACAATTCACATCCCCGGCAGGAAAGGCCAAAACAAGGTAAGATTCCATCACTACACACAGAATAGTGTACAGTGTAAAACTTACAAACCACTGGGCTACGGATGTAGCTCAGTAGATGAGTGGTTGCCTGTCATGTATAAGGCCCTGGGTTTAACCCCAATATCAGGAGAGAGAAAAGAAAAAAAAAACTTGCAAAGTTTAACTTATGTCTGGAATTTTCCATCTAACATTTTTGGGTCTCAGTTGAAAGCAAATCTGTAGCTAAGTGGGAAACACTACACCTACTGAGTATTGTGAATAAGAAGTATGTCTTTAGAAAAATGCTTTCTCAACAGTCAAAAATAATAAAAGTTTTACCTGGCAGAGCGTGTAAGCAGGAAGACCAGTTTTCTGTCTCAGCAAGCCTGTTGCTTTCCCTGTAGGTGCCGTGAGCAAAACTTCTATTGCCTTGTCTACCTCCACGTGACTTTGCTCAGTGAAGGTAAGCCATTCTTCTGGGACATTCTTGTCTTGCTCAAAGTCTTCACAAGCTCTTTCCACTTCACTGGCTTCCAACTGCTCTACGTGTTTAAAAAGATGGCTGACGATTGTGGTCTTCCCACAACCACCTTTCCCACTTATGACTGTCACAGCATTGGAACAAATCATTTCCAAAGCAGCCACCTGATCCTGATCCAGCCGAGCATCACTTGGTCCTGCATTCACTGCACCTCCACCATCATTCCAAACACTGTCATCCTTTTCCTGTAGGTCCAGGATGTTCACAGCATCTTCTAATCCTGCTTCATCTGGTTTACTTTCCTCCCACACATCATTACTTGTTGAGTCCTTGGGTTTTGTGGTGCCAATGGATGTCAACACCTTCTTGACATCCACGTTTATATGCCACGGGGGCTTGTTCATCAGAGCATATATGGAAGAGGCAATGCCTCTTTCAGCCTGGTAAAGGTCAGAAAGAAAGATGCAATCCCGCTCATATACCACCACACCAATGTCCTTTAGGAACTTCAGAGAATGCCAAGCTTCCAATGTAGACATGTGATCTGACAACTCCAAAGTGAAGGTGGCTTCTTCAACATATGTGTGCCCATGTTCTCTACATATCTGCTTCAGTTTGGAATAAATAATCAATGCATTCTTCTCTAGCTCTGTCATCAGCTCCAGAAGAGGCGGGCACTGACTGAATGCTGTCCAACTTGCCTCACAGCGCAAAAGCTTCAAGTCTCTGTAGGTTATCTTTAGGAAAATAGAGGTCAAGTTGTCTTGTAAAAATATACATATCCATTATTATTATTATTATTATTATTATTATTATTATTATTATATGCACAACTGAAACTGCATTATATTTTAATTATTTTTAAACACCATAAAATACGTATTTCCACAAAATTTTGAACAAACACTATATGGCTAATACATCATGAATATTTAATTGAAGGCCCTATTCATCAAAAGGATGTACATAACTTTCAAATGACAATATTTATCACTATGATACACATAGTTTTTTGTTTGTTTGTTTGTTTTTGGCTTTTTCAAGGTAGGGTTTTACTCTAGCCCAGGCTGACCTGGAAATAATTATGTAGTCTTAGGGTGGCCTTGAACGCATGGCAATCCTCCTACTCTGCCTCCCGAGTGCTGGGATTAAAGGCATGCGCCACCACACCTGGCTACACATAGTCTTAAAAGTCAAAAATACTAATACTACTACTACCACACACGCATGCACACACATGCACACGCGGGGAATTCCCCGCTTACTCTACCCCAAGCCTTTCTAAAGGCAATATATCTAACATTTTTTTATTTCTTCCAGAATTGATCTCCACAATATAAGTACTATTTATCCCAGTCAATGATTTTTTTAAACTCTTTTGGATCTGTATAATTAAATCTCTATCAGAGCTTGGGTACCCATCATGCCACCATTTCTACACAGGCTGCTCTTACTCTAGAAAAGTAGTAGCAGTCATTTTACTTATCAGTTCAGTTAAATCAGTGTTTATCACACATGTGGAAGTCAGGTTCAGAGCTGAGAGACAGGCTGTACAGTCATCACTGCTGTGTGGGGCTTTGCATGTACTGAGACGTGCATGACTGCCCATTTTCTGTGTCTACCAATCATTCTGCCCAAACGCCACAGAATGTGCCTCATCAGCTCTATGATGTTCATAGAGACACCCCTCCTGAGCCCTCCATGCCTTTAACGGGCCGAATTGTGTCCCTTCAAAAGTCAAATGCTGAAATCCTAGCTTCCAGTTATCGCAGAATGGCCTAATTTGAGACAGGGCTTTGGGGAGATGATGAAGATGATCAGGACCTCACTACAAGGCTATGAACGAGGGGCCTTAAGCCCATAAAGCTGGTGTTCTTAGAAGAACCCACATGAGTGAGATTACGTGCCAACCCACAGAGCAGATGACCATCTATAAGCCATGGAGAGGGTCTCGAGTAAAAACGGCAACCCTTTCAACAACTTGATCTCAGTCGGAAGAGTCTTCAGGATGTGAGGAAATGACTGTGATCAGGGTCTGCGGCACTGATGATGGGCACCCTACAAAGGAATACACCACCGGGACGGTAGTGCACATCCAGCATCCTTTCCCACTTGGTCCAGGCCCCTGCAGCAATACCTAAACTCCACAGGTATGACTCCTCAGAGTACAGAGACACTGGACGAGAGACAAGACTTCCAAATACTGACAAAGAGGTCAGGAGAGACCTGTAATCTACTATGCCACCAAGCATAGCAGAGAGCATTAAAGTTAATTAATTGCATGTTCACCTAGAAAATCGTATAGCCACCTTATAGCCAAGCATTACCAAGACGATCCCAATACCATTGGAGCCTCCATGTGCCACTTTATTGCTCCTGATCACTGATAATAAGAACAGATGTGGAGTCATCTGTAAATGGTGTTATTATGCCAACTAAAAATCAAGTGATACCACAATATACCATGAGAATACGAAAGTTCTCCATAGTTCACATGAGAAAACGGGCAATTGTACTGCCCAGCAGAATGTACTTGGCAAACTCATAAGAACTGTGGTCTCCAATGAAACTGATATTCAAGCTTTGAATGACAACTGTTATAGAAAAGCATGTCATACATTTAAATGATGTGACTAGGAATGATAATCTGCCATACATCTTGTTATTTTAGTTTTTGTTTATAAATTTGTTGACTTTATAGGTGAATTAGAAGTACAGACATAAAAAGTTTATGTCTGCCGGGCGTGGTGGTGCACACCTTTAATCCCAGCACTTGGGAGGCAGAGGTAGGAGGATCGCCATGATTTCGAGGCCACCCTGAGACTACATAGTTAATTCCAGGTCAACCTGGGCTAGAGTGAGACCCTACCTCAAAAAACCAAAAACAAACAAACAAAAAAAAAGTTTATGTCTACTTATAAAGCTCACTGAAAAATCCAACACGCGCTGAAAAAGCCACACATTTTTTTCCACAGAAAGAGATGCAAAAATGATCAAATTTGAGAAATTCTGTCTTATGGGATGTAGAACATTTGTCTTACTTACTTTACTAAATCCCAACTTCCATGGATGTGTACTTAAAATCTCTTCTATGTCTTCCAACACAGTCTTTGAACTTGAGTGAATAAGCTGTCTAAAGTGTCGAGGAAGAAGAACTGGAAGGAATTCCATTATTTTGGGAAACTGCAAACCTGTCATTACATTTATAAATGGAGCTACAAGATATCAGAAAAGAACAAATTAAAACATTTCAAGTGGGCCTATATTATAACTGATTTGAATGATCTTCTCTTTTAGTATTACACAATCAGTTTAAGAAATCTAAATCACCATGATTAATAAATTTGCTTTAAGCAAGAAGAAAGCTCATATAACAATTTTTATACCAAGATGGTTTTTGTGATAGAATCTCAATTTTTTTGCACTATAAATGCTTAACTGCTTTTTACTCTTTGTTTTCAACATAATCATAAAATTTTTAGCTCAGTTTTATAAGGATAAACTTAAAACTAAGTGTGGTTGTTTAAGTCAGATGACCTCCATAAGCTCATGTGTATTGAATGTTTGGTCTCTGTGGTAGTTTGAATAGATGGCCCCCAATATAGTCAGTATTTTATTAGTTTGTTGTTTGCATCTGCATCTACCTGGCTGGAGGCAATGTCCCTGGGCAGATCTTAAAGTGTGGTGGTGGGTTTAGGATTTCAATCTAAAGATATTCAAAGTGTGCCTGGAGGGAGTTCCTGAAGTGCGCTGTGCTGTGTGGCGTTTGCTGTGGCTTTTGCTCTCTGTGTTTGGTCCTGTGAAGACAGGCCAGTTTCTTCTGCCATTATGGAACTTCCCCTAGATCTGTAAGCTTCAATAAATATCCATTCCTCCATAACTGTGCCTGGTCTGGAAGTTATCTCAGCGAACCTGAAGCTGTCTGCTACAGTCTCTAACAGGTAGAGGTGGAATGATGCTGCACAAGGTATGTTGTTGGGAGAGGACTTAGGGGTGCTATAACTCAGCTCCTACTGCTGTTTGCTACCTGCTATTGCAAGACTGGGATTTCCAGCCTCTTTTCTACCATCTTTTCCCTGCCATCAAGAAGCTTCCCCTCGAGTGGATAAGCCAAAATAAATCTTTTTCTCCCATCAGATGCTTTTGGTCAGGTGTTTTGTCCCAGCAATGAGAAGGTAATTGCAACATTAAGTGTAAAAAATAAATCCTTTATACCTTAACCTTTGCACCTGCTTTTCCAGTTGTAATGTAATGCACAATTTACTGGCTATAAATAAGAAAGGAAATGTTTTATATGTTTGAATGTTCAGATAGCAACCCATATTTTTAAATTATTTTAAATCAATCTAAACTTAAATGTTTCCAGAGAAAGCTTGCTTTTTTTTCAGTCTTCTTAGAAAGACTAATAACTGAGCTTTTTCTTGGCTCTTTCTTTTCTTTTCTTTTTTAAATTAATTTGTTTGTTTGGGGGAGTGGGGCACAGCAGTGCCTCTTGCTGCACCACACAAATGCCAGATACCTGCACCACTTCTGTCACCTGGCTTTACATAGGTGATAGACAATCAAAACCATGCCAATAGGGCCAATAGGGTTTGAAAGGAAGCACCTTTTTTTTTTTTTTTTTTGAGAGAGAGAAAGAGACAGAGAAAGAGGGAGAAGAAGACAGACAGGGCACGCCAGCAGCCTCTCAGCCACTGTGAACAAACTACAGATGCATGTGCCCCCCTTTTGGGCAAGTGTGGCATTGCGCCCTTGCGTCACTGCATCTGGCTAAACGTGGGACCTGGAGATTGGAACCGGCCTTCTTAGGCTTAGCAGGCAGGCACCTTAACTGCTAAGCTATCTCTCCAGCCCAGCAAGGAAGCATTTTTAACCCCTGTGCCATCTCCCCATTTTTCTTAATGTCTCAAAGTATTCTCTGTGAGCACAAAAGTCAGAGACAGAATAACCATTTCAGTCAGAAAGAAATGGAAAGACTCTTAAAGATCACCTACTATAATCCCCTGTGACAAATGAGAGACTCTGAAGGTAATATAAACACATTTCATCAAATCCATTTCAAAAGAATACAGGTTTTGTGTCCCTTATGTAAAATGCCAGCAGGAAATGTCTGCAGTTTGATTCAGAATCTGGAATATTTGCACATATATGATGATAGGATGGGCTCCAAATCTAAACATTAACTTGGTTAATCTAAACATGCACCTTATATACATAGCCTAGAGATAATTTTATATAAGATTTTTAATAATTTTGCTCACAAAATAGCTTTTGTGCATTGATCGAAAAAGCAAAATAAGAAAGGAAAAAAGGAAAGAAAAAGCATTATTTGTGGTTTGTGTTTGGAAAGTTTTAGACCCCCAGAGCATTTCAGATTTTCAGATTAAAGGTGTGCAACCTATGCTGTGCTGAGATAGGACAGCAGTAAAAGTTCAAACACACCTGTCATTAAGTATCTGGATTATACGAAATCTCACTCATAAAATCATACTGACTTGTGCTTTCCAGGGAAAGACTTCGCTCCCCGTCTAGTGACTCCTCTTCTTGTTCATCCTGTGACCGTCGCTTTTGATTTTTCTTTTCATTTTCTCTGTAGAAAGTTCGTAATTTTTCCCTAAGATTTTCAAAGTTTAGGTCATCATAGCCTGACACATTTTTTACCCATGCTAAAAATTTATCTATGGTCTCAAAGGCTACCCCACAGTCTTTAAGAAAGAGGGAACAGATGTTTTCCTGATTTGGTGGCGACATATCAGACTGTAAAAAGTATGAGGGAAATCCTTGAACCTGATAGCTCTTGGATCCCACGGGCTTTACCACCTTGACCTTCACGCGCCACCAAGGACCTGTGATTGGAAAACGTCCATACACGTCACATTTCTCGTGAGTATTCTCATCAGGAATAGAAACTAAACAAACAAACAAAAAAAAAAAAGATAATTTAGGAGATTTGCAAGCCTCTTCCTCTTCTCCCGTTTTATCAACCCCAGCATTCTCTTTAATCCCCACCCCACAGCACCCTACACAGGCATGTACATAGAACACTTCATTCTGTTACCTGACAATCTGGCTTCCTCTATTCCCCTGTGCTCTCAACAACAAGACCCTACCCCACTTGTCTTTGCATTCCAAATTGAAGCACAGAACATAGCAAGGGTCTGCTGTTCCCTTTTGTAAACTAGGCCTCTCACTGCTGCTCTGACCTCAGCCAATGCTGGACTTTATGCAATTCTTGAGAAAATTATCATGGTGCCTCCCTCCATAAGGACCGCTGCACAGTTATTCCAGCTCCCCAGAATGTGCTCCCCTACTGGTTACCACATTTATTATAGATCTCAGCTTAACTGTCACTTCCTTCAAAAAGCCTTGCCTGAGCCACGGGCATGGTGGCATGGGCCTTTAATCACAGCACTCGGGAGGCAGAGGTAGGAGGATCACCATGAGTTTGAGGCCACCCTGAGACTACATAGTGAATTCCAGGTCAGCCTGGGCTAGAGTGAGACCCTACCTAGAAAAGCCAAACAAACAAACAAAAAAAAGCCTTGCCTGAATCTCATGAGTATAACCTCTCAAGATACTGTTTATTATACCTTTTAAGCTCTATGTGGTAATATGCTTTGTTTTGTGACTTAAGAATGTCCATCTAACTCATTGAGACTATTTCCATTATTTTAGCTCTCTGGAGTATCCCAATATCAAATGCTTGGAACATGACGACCAGTTAATAATACTTCATAGTGAATGGATAAACCATAAACACTTAGAAATTTTTCTGACTAAACCTATGCTGTCTACCTACATATGGTAGCATACACTTAAATTTAAATAAAATAAAACTTACAGGCTGGAGAGACGGCTTAGCAGTTAAACTGCTTGCCTGTGAAGCCCAAGGACCTGGATTCAATTCCCCAGTACCTACATAAGCCAGATGCACAATGTGGCACATGCATCTGGAGTCATTTGCAGTGGCTAGAGGTGACCTGGGGCACCCATTCTCATTCACTCTCTCTCAAATAAATACAAATATTTAAAAAGTTAAAATTCAGTACCTCTGTAGCACTAGCTGCATTTCAAGTTGTAAATGGCCACATGTAGTTAATAGTGGCTATTGTACTGGACTTTGCAAATGTAGAGTACTACCACCGGGGCTGAAGAGATGGCTTAGCAGTTAAGATGTTTGCCTGCAAAGCCAAAGGATCCCGGTTTGATTCTCCAGGACCCATGTGAGCCATATGCACAAGGGGATGCATGCATCTGGAGTTCATGTACAGTGGTTGGAGGCCCTGGCACACCCATTTTCTCTCTCTCCCTTCCTTTTTCCCTCCCTCTTTTTCTCTCTCATATAAATAAATAAATAAAATATTAAAAATAAATAAATAAAAAATGAAGTACTACTACCACCATCACAGAAAGTTCTACCAGGCATTAAAATAACTTTCTATACCAATCATGACATACACACAGGAGGTATGACTTACACCAGAGAAAAGTACACAAAAGTTAACACGAATCACAAGGTTAACATATCAAGAAGTCATTGAAATGTTGTGTTTGTGTGTGACTCTGTGTGTGTGTGTGTGTGTGTGTGTGTGTGTGTGTGTCTTTTCCCAAGTAGCTAAGAAGGAACCATTTCTTTGATTCCAGGCAGGGTAGAGTAATAATTCAAAGCTCTGGTTCCGTGTGGGAGTACCGGCTCTGCATCTACTTTCAACTGTGAAAGCTACCTCAAATAATCAAATAACTGTTAACATGAGATGATATATAGAAAGAGCAAGCTGAGCCCACAGCATGTGGTCAAACTCTGTGCCATCCTTACTCTATGCTACACGGGATGATGGAGCAGCTAGGACAACCCAAAGATGAAATCTGTTCGCATCCCCAGGGCGCCTGGCTCAGGCAGGTGGGAATGGAAAGCACCCTGAACCCGGCCAGCCCAATCCCACGACAGGGCTCAGGCTCACCACGCAGGCGCCCGGGGAGGCTGCCAGCCTTGACGCCCCCGCTGCAGAGCTCCTCGGCGTCCACAAACACGGAGTCTTCATCCTCCTGCACGTCCTCCCTGCCGTAGTCCTCCTCCTC
This sequence comes from Orientallactaga sibirica, assembly GCA_036365145.1. Lineage (NCBI taxonomy): Eukaryota > Metazoa > Chordata > Mammalia > Rodentia > Dipodidae > Orientallactaga > Orientallactaga sibirica. The sequence continues at coordinate 35,971,888 of JAEOAD010000012.1, read as the reverse complement.
CTCCTCCTCCGCCTGCTCCTCGTCCTTGAACGGGTGCAAAGGGCCCAGCAGCTCGCGCAGGGGCCGATTCGTGCCAGCCATTCTCACTTCTCTGCAACTCCGTCCAAACACCTCCGGAAAACCCCGGGCGAGCAGCATGAGCACGACCCACCAATCAGCTCCGCCGCGGTGAGGCCGTCAGCTTCCGGAGCGCCCCAGGAGGCGGGCAGATGCTCGGGGGCGTGGCCTGAGCAGGGCTCCGCCCCCGCTCCCGGCCTGGGGTGGGGAAAGGCAGGACAGCGGGCGGAGCTTCCTGCAAACGCCAGGTTCCTGGCGAGCAGCTGGCCCGCCACCAACCAGAGCGACACCAACCAGTGTGCAGACACAGAACGAGGAAAAGCAAGCGAGCGCTGGGTGCAGCTCACACCCTTGAAAACGGAAACGTCACAGGCTCTTCAGGAACTTGAGCCGCAACAGAAAACTCGGAAGAGCGGCTTGGGAGACTCCAGTGGCGACTGCTTGGAGCCTGAGAAATTGAATGTCTGCCCCCTGGGTCACTCAGTTAAGGAGGATTCCGCGGCTCCTTTCCAAAACCACAGGACTAGGAGTTAAGGCTGCAACCCAGGTTTTCATGCATGACCCGAGTTGTGCGTTTCGATGTTCTGCGTGGTTTAAAAAGCAAACCATCAGCCTTTCCATCCTTTCCTCTGTGACACATGTTGGCCTTCCCGACTTCTGGGACCTGCTGGCAGAGAAGCAAAATGCAAGGCTTTGTCACCCAGGGAACAGAAGCGCTAGCGGAAGGGAAGGAAAAGAGGATAGGGTTTGAAATTTATGGCATTCTTTATTAAGGAGCACTATAAAATACTACATTCCTGTATTGTTACTGTTTATTATGCAATTACACCACTAACAGAAATGCTAAGAAAATAACGAATGTTAAAAAAGATCTCCATTCTTTGCTAAATTCAAAAAACTTGATCCTGAGTTTGAATAGTCTGACCTTCACATCTGGGAGTTCCACATGCATACATTCAATCAACTACAGATCAAACAGTTTTTAAAACAAATTTCACCTGACTGATAAAACATACGTAAGTTTTTCTTGTCATTCCCTAAACAATAGCAACTATTTATGCATTTACCTTGTATCTTGTACAAATACTCTAAGGATTATTGAAGTATATGTGAGGGTGTGTGTAGGCAAACTGCAAATACTGTGCTATTTTATATAAGTGACTTGTGCACGCCCAAATGTTGGCATCTGAGTGGGTCGTGGGGTCAATCTCAAATGGATACTGAGGGATTGCTGTATAGATAAACAACAGCCAGGACCAAAGACTGAAGAAAAAAATATATAATAGAAAAGCGCACAATCGATTTTCCCCTCTGGGGACGAATTGACAAGTTTTCACCTTATTGCTCTTAGCAGGAAAACTTTGTTGCAACTGGCAAAACCAATACATCTTGAGCTGTCTATAGAGGTTCAGTTCCTTCCTTAACACACTTGGTTACTGTTTCCACTCCTACATTGAATCTCGCAGAGAAGGGAGGAAATACAATGGATACCTTTTAGTTTGTGTCTTACCTGAACTTTCCGCACTTTTGGCACATAATTATTTCTTCTTGTAACACTCTTCTCCTGGGACTTTTGTGACTTCTTATCTTTTCCTCTTGCCTTTCTGGCCAATTATAGTCTTGTTAATATATAGAATTCCTCTTAAGTATTGGTATTCCCTCACATTTTCACTCTGTAGTCACCCCCTCAACTATCCATCATCTATACGCATGACTCTTCAATCTGACCTCTAGATCTGTGCAGACTACTGCCTATTAGCTGTCACTACCGGCTCAACATAACCAAACAAATGTTTCTTTTGCCACCCACTTCACCAGAGGCCCAAAATAACAGAGCCAGCCATCCTCCACTGAAACCTCTAAAACTGAGCCAAAATGAACCTTTCCTCTTTATAAACTGTTTGCATCAGCTATTTGTGACAGCAGCTAAAAGCTAACATAACAGTGCACATCGTTTTAGTGCTGTGTGTGTGTGTGTGTGTGTGTGTGTGTGTGTGTATGTGTGTGTGTATTTTGCAACAACAACAAAAAAGAAAGCAACACAGTACAGGAAAGGCAAACCAGAAATTAGTTCAGGGAGAGGGGACTAAGGAGATGGCTCATCAGTGAGTAAGAGCACGTTCTATGCAACCGTGAGGACATGAGTTCAATTCCCAGCATCCACATGGACAATTCATCTTAGCCATGCATACTGGGGCTCCGTGGTCAACCACTCTAACTGAAAAGTAGAAAGCTCCAGGTTCAGACTGTATCTCAGGGAAATACAGTAAAAGAGTGAGAGAAGAGGATCCTTGACTTCTTCCTGTAGCCTCTTCACATATGTGCATGGGACATACATATCACACACACACATGCATCTACCATGCACACACACCACACTTTCTACACACACCCAAAAAGATATAAATACTCCAAAATAAAAGAAACAAAAGTAAAACTTTTGATTGTACCCAATCACATGAATCTATCAAATGTATAATATAACCTTGAAGGGAATATAATTATTTTGAATTACTTTTGAATACTTGAAATATTTTAAGTTACTCTGGCTGTTCCCTCTTAGTAGATTAGCCTCTAAAGACAAAAGAACCACCAAATGAACTTTACTCACTATGGTTAATGTTCCTTGTAATATTGTTATTATAATTTTGAAGTTATCTATTGGAACTAATAGATACTTGACATAGGTCTGAAAATTTATTTGGCAAAGATCCAGAGGATAACTATTTTAGGTGTTGCAGGCAACAGTCTTCATGGGATAATTTTTTTTTCATTTTTTTTTGTTTATTTATTTATTTAAGAGTGACACAGAGAGAAAGAAACAGATAGAGAATGGGTGTGTCAGGGCCTCCAGCCACTGCAAACGAACTCCAAATGAACTCCAAATGCATGCGCTACTTTGTGCATCTGGCTTATGTGGGTCCTGGGGAATCAATCCTTGAACTGGGGTCCTTAGGCTTCACAGGCAAGTACTTAACCACTTAGCCATCTCTCCAGCCCCATGGGATAATTCTTTTTTGTTTTGTTTCTTTGTGTGTGTGTGTGTTTTTGTTTTTGTTTTTGTTTTTTTGAGGTAGGGTCTCACTCTAGCCGAGGCTGGCCTGGAGTTCACTATGTAGTCTCAGGGTGTCTTTGAACAAACGGCGATCCTCCTACCTCTGCCTCCCCAGTGCTGGGATTAAAGGCGTGCACCACCACGCCCGGACCCATGGGATAATTCGTATCATCCACTTCCTCCTTCCTTCGTTTTCTTCTTCCTCTTCTTCTTACATTTGTGAATATAAAAACTATTCTTAGCTTTAGTGCTGTACAAAAACCGCTGTGGTTTTCTTATGTTTAATCTATAAAATGGAACATTCTGTAAACTGATTTAGGTTTTTGGAAGAAGTCAACATGATGGAGAGACAGGGGGCAGGAGAACACAAGTGACTTCTGAATCTACCTGAGGCTCCCTGAACTGTGTCATGTAAGGAAAGGAATAGACAAGCTGAGACTCCAGAGAAGTGGCCTGAACCAGAACTTGCCATTTGGGGTCATACATGAGAAAGAAGCCATAGAGGATTGAAACACAAGCTTAACCATTAATTGTCTGTAGACCACACTCTGATTTCAACGTCTCCTAAAAAACAGTCCCAGGAAATGCTCATTAAATAAACCAGTTCATCTGAAACAGGGAGAAGTCTTTAGGTGTTCAATACATAATGCTTGTCATATGGGAGATTTTCTTTACCGATAGATGATGGTTTTCTGATTATGTCTTCAATTCATTTGTTGCAGTGTGTCAAGGCAGGGAACATAGTTGAGGTATCTCTAGTAAAGCTTAAACACTTTATTGTGTGAGTATGAAGGAAATAAGGGTTAGTGACCTGTTTAATTAATGTGATTAGGTTTTTTAAAAAGACAATTAAGATGTAGTCACAATAATGATGGTTTCATGGGAATGCTGAAAGCACTCCAAATGAAATGATCCTGATGAATGTTCACACATAAAAATGTTTATCCTGATAAATACTTTGAACTATTTTGTTTGTGAAACTGGGGTCCTAGGGGCAACAGCAGAGTTAAGGCAAGAAGTGAGTCAATAATTTAATTAAGATAGAGATGGACAATATTGTACAGTGCATAAATGATCACAAAGATGTGTTCAATTTCATTCAACCAACAGATATGCATATATATCATGGAGTTCTACTGCCCAATGACATCTGGTAGCCCTCTCTTTCTAGGCACTCAGGCGACTACTTCATCTATTTGAATGTCCTTATGGACATCTTGCTGTGGCCAATGGAAGAGCCGCATGTCACTTCCAGGTGGAAGCATTCAATTGGGAGTGCTCCATTCTCCCCTCCTGGTCATCCTTTGCTGGGTGATTATGACACTGTAAGGTGCAACAGTGTGTCATCATATAATAGCCACTGTCCAGAGAGTTAGTTGGTCCACAGATAAGGTTGAATATGTTAGGATAAGTCTTGGTCATGTTAATCCACTAAGATTGTAGAGTTGTGTCTTATATCATCAGGACCTAGCCCGTCATTCTGGACACATAGTGGGTCTTATAGTAGATGTTCATGTTCCATACAGTGAGAGACACAAGGAAACAGTAAAAGCTTTGGCCAAAAAGTTTCTACAACTTAGTTAAATTATGGGAGGATGGGGAGATGGCTCAGTGGTTAAAGGCACTTGAAGGCCAGGTTTCAATTCCCTGGTACTCTAGTACCCATGTAAAGCCCATGCACAATGTGGTGTTGCATCTGAAGTTCCTCTGGCACTCCGATTTGCTCTATGTCTCTTTATCTATCACAAATAAATGAATGAAATTTTTTCTTGGTTTTTCAAGGCAGGGTCTTGCTCTAGCCCAGGCTGATCTGGAATTTGGAATTCACTATGTAGTCTCAAGGTGACCTCAAACTCATGGCCATCTTCCTACCTCTGCCCCCAGAGTGCTGTGATTAAAGGTGTGTGCTACCATGCCAAGCTTGCAGTTAAAAAAAAAAAAAAAAAGAGCGGGGTTTGGTGGTGTAGGCCTTTAATCCCAGCACTTGGGAGGCAGAGGAGGATCGCCATGAGTTCAAGGCCACCCTGAGACTACATAGTGAATTCCAGGACAGCCTGGGCTAGAACGAGACCCTACCTTGAAAAAAACAAAAGAAAGAAAGAAAAGAAAGAAAAGAAAAGAAAAGAAAAGAAAAGAAAAGAAAAGAAAAAAGATGCATGTTGGGATTTAATACAGCAAAGGATTAGAAAACTGCACTTGTGGCCAGAGCAGAAAAGCTATGAATGCTGAACCACTGTTACTGAACCAAAATTGACACAAGGAGACATTCACCTTATCTACACAGTGCTGACATCTATTTCCATAAGTCACTTGCTAGGATCCAGACTCCTTGCAGTTAAGTGGTGATGTACCAGAAGAGACAAAAGGGATCAAGATCAAAATCCAGTGCTCTCTTATTATGTCCCCCAAGTAATTGTTTTTATATTTAAATAAATAAAGTTTTATTTTTTATTAAAGTTTATTTATTTTAAGAGAGATAGAAAGAGGCAAAGAGAGAGAGAATGGGTGTGCCCAGGACCTCTAGCCACTGCAAACAAACTCCAGATGCATGCACTCCCCTGAGCATCTGTCCTACATGAGTCCTGGCGAATGGAACCTGGGTCCTTTGGCTTTGCCAGCTAGTGTCTTAAGTGCTAAGCCATCTCTCCAGCCCAGGTTTTTATTTTATAGAATGAAACGTTGAATAGATTACTTAAGACATGATAAGAGTTAAAAGTATTTTCAACTTTGAGTAGCCAGATTTAGGCAACACATCAAGACCCCCATGGGACATTCATGCCCTCCTCCTCTTGATCATGTAGGTGCTTCAGGGGAAATGTTGATCTAATTAATTGATATTAGTGTTAAAGCCTCTGTCTTAAAATGTCACAACAAAGCAGCTGCCTCCTTCACCTCAATTACAAGTCCTTTGTCACACAAGTATTTACTGAACTTAACATATTTGTTGGGATAAGTCCATACCCTTGTATTAATGCCCCATTTTAATATAAAATTCTAAGTTTTAGGAAATGTATTGATTACAATCACTGCCTCCTAAAAAATTTTTCTAAAAGCAGCTTCTTTCTTAGAAAAGTCATTCTGATATTTGTTAGGTCCGACAGGTCCCAATATGGAGTCACCAAGGACAGCAGACAGATGTAAGAAAGTGGATTATCTACATTCCTCAAGAAACCACCCAGCCTTATCCCCTCCTTGCCTGCAATGCCCCCAGGGCATGGTTTCCTGCCCCCTTATTTTGTAAATCACCTGGTCTCTGTTCAGGTGTCACACCCTGGCTATCTTAGATCTCCCCTAAAGGAACTTTTCTTATTCAAGCTTTTCCCTTCCTCACCTTCCCCCAACTGAAAGCCCTATAAATCCCACTATCTGGAAATTCAGGTGGGCTGTGCCCTGGCAGCTCATGCTTTTCTCAAATATAAGCTTTCATCTTTGCGTCAGAGTGGTTTGAGTGGGTGTGGTCACTCCTGAACCTTACAATATTGAGATAAGCACTAAAACAAACAAGCAAATAAAAACACATTGACTTAGCTATGGGAGAGAGATGGTCCTGGAGGACTGTCCCTAAGTAGCCATGTTGGACTTTGCTAGGCAGTTGTTGAAAATTGTTTATCTCCTCTTCTGTAGCTCACTGAAAAAGCACAGAACATGGAAAGTATACGTAAGATGAAACGGATTCTTAAACTTCATTTATTCAATGAATAAATATTCCAGGAGACTTATGCTCTGAGTACTGGAGAGGGGTAATAAACAAAACAAAGAGTCTCTGTACATCCCAGTAGGAGGCGATGGTGAAGAAGCAAATAGAAGTACCAAGATGATGAGACCTAAGAACAAAGATAAAGAGAGGACAGAGAGTGCCCGGAGGGAAGGCTTGCTATTTCAGATAGAAGAGTTGATAAAGACAGAGGCAGAGATACCAAAAATTTACATTGATGAGGTATTGTGCTATACTGGATATAGAATGAATTATTTATTTAAAAGAATGCAAATCAGAGACCAAGCGGAAAGGGTTACCCTTCTGCAATCCATAATTGGCAATAAAGGAAGAAGATTGACTTCATTGAACAGGAATCTATTCTGCATCATAGAGGATGGGGAGGGGTGGCATGGAACACTGCTGTCTGAACATGACAAGGCCATTGCACTCGTGAACTTGCAGTAGCTGTGGTTATCTGCACATAGCCTGCATATTACGATGGGGCCAGCAACCATTCTATTGTAGGCAGGGGAGGGGCTTCTGAGGCCACTCTTTTCCCTGATGAGTTCATGACAATTAATGGTTGCTGGGGAAGCAGTCATTTTCTTCCATGTCAAAGCCACTGGTAAGTGGTGGGATAAAGAAGGGGTACAGTGGGACTGGAAAATATAAGAGTGTCATGTGAGGTGCGTGTGTGATCAAAGTGTAATATACGTACATGAAAATATAAAAATACAAGTAATTAAAATATACTAATAAAAGAAATACATTCCAGCAATCCTCAGGGTCATTTTGGTTGCAGAAGCCGCATTCAGATGAACAGGTGTGTTTTCCTGGGTTTGTCTTTTAAGGGCTGGAAAATTCCCTCCATTTGTGAGAAGATTCCATTGGTCATATCTTCTTCTGGCCAAGGAGGAGAAAGAAGCATCCAGCATGGAAGAACACACAAAAGGGAAAAGGTATGAATAACTACTTTGAAATGATGAGAAGCAAAAGGGAAGAAATGAGAGCGAGACCAAGAAGAGAAAACAGAAAATTTTATGTCTCTGTCAAACATGAAGCTATAATGCTCACATAATATATTTTACCCAATGGTAGATCTTATTAAGGAATATAATAGAATCACAAAATTCCATTCTTGACAAAAGATGCAGAGAAATTGCTTTCATATTCAGAAATAGAGTATATATTTTTATCTTTTCCTTCCTTATAGGCAATAATAAAAATAACAGCTGGTGTCACGTGCTCATGATGCACCAACCATGAAGTATTTAGGGGCACTGTCCTCTAGACATGAACTGACCAGTACACTCATGACCTCATAATAGTTGTCATTAGCCCAAGACCTGCACAATACTGAGCCTATCAACATTTTGACATAAAGGACAGAGGAGGACAGAAAGAATGAAACATCCAAACAGAAGAAGAACCACTTGGAAAGAGGAGGGGCTGAGTGGAATAAGGATGGGGGGGGAGCGGTGAAGAGGATAATGGGATGGGAATACAATCAAATTACAGTATGCTCATGTATTAAATTTCTCAAGAGAAATACTTTTTAAATATATTTTATTTATTTATTTATTTATTTATTTATTTATTTATTTATTTATTTATTTGAGAGAGAGAGAGAGAGAGAGAATGGGTGCACCAGGGCCTCCAGCCACTGCAAACGAGCTCCAGACACAGGCACTCCCTTGTGCATCTGGCTGACTTGGGTCCTGGAGAATCAAACTTGGATCCTTCAGTTTTGCAGGCAAATGCCTTAACCACTAAGCCATCTCTCCAGCCCAAGAGAAATATTTTCTAAAAGCACATACATCTCATTTAATCCTTCAGACGCTATCATCACCACTTGGGGATTAGGAAAATACCTGTGAGATTCCAACTCTAAAGCCTATGCTTTTCATGACTTTTCCTACCACGTTCATGTGCTCTGGCTTCCCATGTCTGAATCCAGTGTTTTCTATATCTTTTTTGGAAACTTGCTACCCTGCAGAAGAGCCCAGAAACCTCCATACCTAATTCTTGTTGCTCAACACTTTGAAGCACTTTCCTTGTCTTCCAAGACTTCCTCTGGTATGTGGGGCCTGCTGAGCCGGGCAACACCATCTGGGTGGTCCCAGCATAGACTGGGATCTTGTGTGGGCCGAAGCTCCTGGGTCTCCCTTTTGGAGTCCTCTGTGACCCTCTCTCCCATAGATTGGGTTGACCAGATGCTGATGCTGTGGAAGTTCTAATCTGAAAGTGGTGATAATACTGTCTGAAGGATTAAATGAGATGTACATCACAGTAGCTGGTATAGTATCAATTATAAAATCATAATTGTAATTGCCAATATCATCATGTCACCACATACGTGTATGACTGCCAACATGGAGTGAAGCGAGGAAGACCACTGCGGAGACATTTGCAATATTCTCTGCAAAAGATTATCAGAGTCTGCACAGACATTACAAACTGGTAGCATAGGGCAGACTCTAGACCATGGGCATGGGGTGTGTGTGTGTGTTTGTGTTAGTGTGGGAGTGGGGGTAGGGCAGGAGGAAAGCAAAGTATGTTTGTTTCCCATTCAATATTGGGTTTTGGGGGGGATTTTTCTTTATTTTTATTTTTATTTATTTACTTATTTATTTATTTATTTATTTATTTATTTATTTATTTATTTGAGAATGACAGACAGAGAGAGAAAGAGGCAGAGAGAGAATGGGCACACTAGGGCGTCCAGGCACTGCAAACGAACTCCAGATGCATGCGCCATCTTGTGCATCTGGCTTATGTGGGTACTGGGGAATGGAACCTCAAACTGGGGTCCTTAGGCTTAAGCACTTAACCACTAAGCCATTTCTCCAGCCCAATATTATGTGGTTTTTTTTTAATGCAATTACTTGCCACACTTAAAAACGTGAAATTTAGGCTGGATAGATTGTTCAGTGGTTAAAGAAACTCACTTGCCAAACCTGACAGCCCATGTTCTATTCCCCAGTCCACATGTAAACCAGATGCACAAAGTGGTATGTGCCCTGAGTTCATTTGCGCTACCAGGAGGCCATGGCCTGCCCATTCTCTGTCCTTCTCCTTACAAATAAGTAATCATAAAAATATTTTAAAATCAGGTAATTTCACATGATAATATAAGCTTTTGTTACATTTAGATATTTTTAGAATGCCTCACAATACTGAGCTGTCGCTTTCTCATGGCAAGAATTTACGTAAATAAGTCCTTTGAGCTTTCTTTAGATGAGATCCGCTGACTCTAGTTGGCTATCTTCCTCACTGAGCCCTCTTACTCATGTGTCCTCTTACTTGGTTATTGCCAGTAGCATTTAGATCTCTGGCTCATGGTCCTAACCGAAATAGGGTATGTAGAGAGTGAGAGGGTCAAGAAAGGTTAGGGAAAAGGATTTTGGATGGATTCTTTACCAATTAGATGAAAGAGATAGGAATAAGAAAACTGGATGGGTAATTATTTCACTACCCAAAACATGGAATGTACATAGAAAAGTCAGTTTAAGAGAAAGATAATAATTCAGTTTCAGTCTGATATGTCAGTGGGACATCCGGAAAAAGATACCTAGATAACAATTGCATCTGTGGATCCTACCGAGTCCAAACTATATTTGGGAGTCAGATGGTTTTTGTGCCAACTAAAACAATGGTAGTTAGTGAGATTGTACAGGAAGAGTGAGAATAAGAGTGAATACTAAGGAATATTCCTTTTAAAGGATAGAGGAAGATGTGAGTGAGTAAGGAGACAGAGAGGGGCAGGTAGGAGAGGAACAGACAACACACACAGGAAGTAGTCATAAAGTCAATGACCTGAAGATTTTCAAAGAGGAAAAAGACCACTAGCCAAAGCACACAGAGCTTCACATCCAGTCCTTCAGCACCTAGTTTTAGGCATATGTTAGATTCACATCCCAGTTCAACCACAAGCTTCATGAGGGTTATGCAAGTCTTTAAATTCTGGTTTTCAGATATGGACTCCATATATGAAGGAGCTGGACCAGAGCACCAATCAATTCCTGAGTGCTATTTAGACTTCATAGAAATCTACTCACTTCCCAGCATTTATCACAACCTGCTTGCAGATGTGTGTGTGTGAGTGTGTGTGTGTGTGTGTGTGTCTATAGCATCTTCTTACAGAATGTTCACCCAGGCTAGCCATTGCCAGTTCTTCCTTCATCTACATGGAAAGCAGCAGCTGTTTTCTGAGAGGAAATCGTGTAAAGGTCTAAAGGAAGCCCAATTTCAAAGACCAGTTGTAACACACCCATGGCATTCCTCCCTCTGAAGTTACTTCCAAAGAGAACTCCTTAGGAGAATAGAACAATGATTTATGATGGAACTGCCTGTCTAGAAATATGGATTAATGGGCTTCTTGGATAAGAGATTCCCCACTCTGGTTTCCAACGTTTCATTTTATTGACTACATTATAAATTTCTTCATGGTAAACTCTTCTACACAGGAGATCTTCAGTAACTGTACAACTAAATGAATGTGTACATCTAATCATTCATTGTGCTTATCAGTTGGATTAACAACAGTGTTTCCACATAATTAGACAAAGATACAGTTAAGGAATGAAATTGCAGGGGTCTCTAAAAAGAAAATAAGGAAATGTTACTGAGGGGGGGGGGATGTGGAAAATGAAGGTTCTGGAATAAACTATATAGATTGCTATGCAAGTTGAAAGACCCCAAGGTCAAGGCAGGAGAGTTAGCACAAGTTACCACTGTCGGGGTGTGGATTGACACGTGCTTCTCAGCCATGATCACAGGCACATCTTCTTCCAGCTGTTACCGCTGGTTATGCGACATGCATGGAAACTATGCCTCCTACTGGAGAAGGCAGAGGACAGGTATGTCCCCCTGGTCACTCCAAATTCCATTGCAGTCTTTACTTTAGAAGTTTTTGATGGCTGGAGAAATGGCTCAGTGGTTAAAGGTGCTTGCTTGCACCACCTGATTGCCTGGGTAAGATCCCCCAGCCTCCCCATAACACCAGGTGCATGAAGTGGCACACGTTTCTGGAGTTCATGTGCAGTGGCCAGAGGTCCTGGTGGGCCCATACTCTCTCTCTCTCTCTCTGTCTCTTTCTGTCTCTCAAATAAATAAATAAAAACATTAAGAAAACAGTTTATTTTTATTTTTTAGAGAGACACAGAGAGAGAGGAAGACAGATAGAGAATGGGTGCACCAGCAGCCCCTCAGCTGTTGTGAATGAACTCCAGATGTGTGCGCCCCCTTGTGGGCAAGTGCAGCATTGCGCCCTTGCATCACTTTTGCATCTGGCTAAACGTGGAACCTGGAGATTGGAACCCACATTCTTAGGCTTAGCAGGCAGGTGCCTTAACCTCTAAGCCATCTCTCCAGCCCAAGAAAACAGTTTTTAATAATACTTACTTTGAGTTAGCCAGTCCCTCTGTACTAAGCACTCACATTTGATTTTTGTAAGTTCACCATATACTCTTCTCTTTCAAATCCCTTTCAACATATTCTTATCAAGGATTGATGCCACTACTTGCAGTCAGGTTCCGGAACAGTGGCACTTGTCAGAGTTGCAGAAGCAGATGATTTAAATTTGAAATTGATAAAAATGATATCTCTTGGGCCAGGGAAAAAGAGCAGTAAGAAAAATTCTCGCTGAGTTCAATCCATAGTGCCCATGCATTGTAGACAGCTCCACATTGCTGGGATGAACATCTGAATGAGACATAGCTTATGGGAGGAAGGGTTTATTTCAGCTACAGATCCAAGGGGAAGTTCCATCAATAGCAGACAGAGTTGGCTCCCATTCACAGATTCAAGCAGAGAGACAAACCCCCAGCCGCCAGCACCACTAGCAAGCAAGCACAAAGCTGCAGCCAGCAGCAAGGCTCCATGCAGGACTCAGACTGCTCTGCAGACCTTTAGGCTAGGAATCAGCTCCACCCCCAGTGACCCCTCTTCCACCCAGGCAACTGGAAATCCAAACCTTAATAAAATGCCTGAGTCTATTGGGGAGGAGGGACATCCATTCAAACTACCACACTAGGTAAAGTAATGGGTGTGGGGAGTGTACCTGTATTCCCAACACTGGGGAGGGGATAAAGATGGATCCCTGAAGCTCACTGTCTAGATAGCCTTGCCCAGTTGGTAAGCTTCAGATGAATAAAAGATGCTGTATCAAAAGGAGGTTGACAGCATTCCAAGAGTGAGAAATACAATCGAGATTGTTGTCTGACCTACACACACACACACACACACACACACACACACACCTATACAAAAACATGCTTGCATATACACACCTACACATGCATTCTTTAAAAAATATTTCATTTATTTATTTATTTGAGAGAGAGAGAATGGCCATGCCAGGGCCTTTAGCCACTGCAAACAAACTCCAGACACTTTGCCACCATGAACATCTGGCTTACGTGGGTCCTGGATAGTCGAACCTTCATCCTTAGGCTTTGCAGGCAAGCGCTGTGATAGCTAAGCTATCTCTCCAGACAAAAAAAATGAATATTTCTTAATAAAATATGTCTCTCCTGGATGTTTATTTGCTAACTCTGGCAGGCCACTCGTGTATTTGTGATGTTTCTGGTTTGGGCTTGGCTTTAAGTGCTTCAACTAGACCTGGCAAGGGCCAGTGCGTCTGTGCCTCTGCTGCCCTCTGCTGGCTGAAGTTGGTCACTGGCACTCAGGGAAAGGTTGGGTTTCTTGGACCTAACAGAAGGCGGAAGACATGTGGAGGAGCCACGCACCCTGCATATATTCATGGAGTACTGTCTTAGGATGCCGCAGGCCCTGGTATGTTCCACCAGGCTAAAGACAAGGGAGAATCGGACAAAAGGCATGCCGGATTGGAGATCAGAATCTCTGAAAAGTAATGTTCTAGTCTATCATCTGTCACTGACAAGCTATGCAATTTTGAAATCATCTAGGTTTGCTAAATTTTTGTTTTCTCATTAGAAGAGAGTGTAGAGGGCAGGAAGAAAAATTACTATGTAAAATGTACAGCATGGGTTGAAGAGATGGCTTAGTAGATAAGGTGTTTGCCTATGAAGCCTACAGACCCAGGTTCGATTTCCCAGTACCCACATGAGCCAGATGCACAAGGTGGCTCATGCGTCTGGAGTTCATTTGCAGTGGCTGGAGGTCCTGGCATGCTCATTCTCTCTCTCTGTAATAAAACGAATTAAATTTTTACAAAATTTGAAAAACAAAATGTACAGCAGAGCTCATCTTGGCTAAATCAAGAGGCTAATTAATCAGTATGGTCAGTGAGGTTAAGGCAAAGTCTGGTGTCTTGTTCTAGTTTCTTCCAGCCTTTTATCAAGGTGCCAATGCTGGGCTTACAGGCTTATAAGTGGAAGGGATAGCTGTGGGGCAAAATTAGAGTGAAGGGGTCCAGGATGAGCTAGGGCAGCCTGGAGAGAGAAGGTGACTAACATGAGGTGATGTGGAAGACAGTAGCTGTGGTGACAAGAGGCTGTGAAAGCTTCTTCCCTATGCACTCCCAGACATAGCTGAACCTGGGTGCATTTCCTGCAGCCACACATCACATGGACCCGAGGTGATGACTTAGGGAGAATACTGAATGCCACACAGCTCCAGCAGTTTGCAGTTACACTGTGTGTTCTACCAGAGAAAAATGGCATAACCGTAAGCCCAGAGAACAGGATTGTCTTGTCAGCTGTTGGAATCAAAGTGTCTTCATGGCACTGTCTGGCGCCTATGCCTCCAGCAGTGTCCACGCGATGGGAGTACTGTCCTCTATCCAACTGCTCCACGAGAGTCTTAGACACACCCTCATCTCTGGCCCTGCTCCTGCACTGCCTCATGTAGTTCCATTAATTTAACCTCCTGAAAATACGCTTGCTCTGCCCACTCATCTCTTTTGCACAGTTCTCGACGTTATTCCTTTCTGGGCAGCCAGGAAGTCATACTGGCTCTCCTGTCATGCTTTTGTGCTCTGCTTCCACAAAGCACTCAGAATCATCCCCAAATAATTCTCATTGCTTGCAGGACAAATGATTTCCTGGTTTGTGCCTAATCCCTGAGTTTGTCTTCTCTCCTGCTGCTGACCTCCTTCATCGATCCAAGTTCCAGCCACACTGATGTTTGTACATAGAGCTGGAGAGAGGCAGATGATTAGAAAGCAGAGGATGCTTTCCTATAGGAGAATAAGGCTGGACATTTATCTAAGAGGCAGCGCACTGAGAACCACACTTCAGTAGCTTTAGTCAACAAAATTCCTGGATTTAATGCAGTCAAAATTATCACCTTGTGTTTTTACAAAAGTCACCAAAGGCTAAAAGACAAGCTACAGAGTAGAAAAATATTTGTGACACATAAAAACGGTACAGGGCTAGATATTTACATGCCAAGAATAAGGTTGGATTCCTGCCTCAAAACATATGTAAAAATTAACTCAAGTGGGAGTATAGAGCAAAAAGTGAGAAACTGGAAAAAAAAAAAAAACAATTAGAAAAACAAGAGTAAAGCTTCATGATGTTGGACCAGACATATTTCCTAGATATGACAACAAAAAAAGCAAGTAGGAAAAGAAAGAAGAGAGAACTTGAACTACATAAAGATTCGGGATGTCGATAGATATCATCAGGAAAATGAAAAAGAAGCAACTGCTTGTAGTCTTTCACTGCTAAGCTTACTGGCATAACCTTGCCTTTCCCCATTTTATATCTAAGCATATCTTCCCTGGCACTATGGACCTTCTCGCTGTTTGCTCCAAAAAAATAATCTCTTTTGCTTTCAAAAATGAAAATGAGAGAGCATACAAGACTATGTAAATCACATATATAATACATATATAATTAAAAAATGTAAACGAGGGCTGGAAAGATGGCTAGTGGTTAAAGCGCCTGCCTCTGAAGCCTATGAACTCCTGTTCAATTCTCCAGGTCCCACATTTAGCCTGACTCAAGGGAGGCAAGGGTGCAATGTTGCACATGTCCACAAGGGGGCACAAGCGTCTGGAGTTTGTTCACAGCAGCTGAGATTGCTGGTGCGCCCATTCTCTGCCTCTTCCTCTCTCTCTCTCTGTCTCTCTCAAATTTTTTAAAAAAATGAAAATGAAAAAGAGAACTAAGAATGATAACAAGTTTTTTGAAAATAATTTATAAGGGCTAGTGTCCCAAACATATGAAGAACTATTAACACTCAACAATGAAAATTCATAAATCAATTTAAGGGTGGACGAAAGGTTTAAACAGACATTTTTGTTTTACTTTAGAGACAAACAGAGAGAGACAGAGACAGAGAGGAAGAAGCAGAGAGAGAGAGGGAATGGGTGCGCCAGCAGCCTCTCAGCCACTGTGAACGAACTCCAGGTGTGTGTGCCCCCTTGTGGGCAAGCTGGGCATTGCATGCTTGCATCATTTTTGTGCCTGGCTAAGTAAACATGGGATCTGAAGATCGAACGGAAGTTTTTAGGCTTGTCAGGCAGGCACCTTAACTGCTAAGCCATCTCTCCCCCCACCAAACAGACATTTCTCTAAAGAACACTTGCAAGCAGCAAGTAATCACATAAAAAGACACTCGACGTCACTTGTCAGGAAAATATAAATTAAAACTATAATGAGATACCACTTCTTATCTACCCAGTTAATCAGTTTTAAAAAAAACAGAATAAGGATTGCAAGAATGTAGAGAAGCTACAGCCCTCATCTGCGGCTGGTGGCTTGCACCAGTACAATGTGATACAATCTCATGGGAAACAGTTTGACTGTTCCTCAAAATGCTAAGTGCTAAACATAGAATCATCATATTTTAACTTAGCAATTGCACTCTGGGCATATGCTCCAGAGAATTGAAAATGTGCTGACACAAACCTGTACACGAATGTTCACAGTGTGTATGTGCGTGTATATGCATGTTTGTATGTGTGTGGAGGCTTGAGGTTCACATCATGGGTCTTCTATAACTGCTCTCCACCTTATTATTTGAGACGGAGTCTTTCACTGAACCTAGATCTGGCTTCACTAGCAAGACAGGCAGCCGAAGAGAAGCCCCTGTCTCCACCTCCCCACTGCTGGGATTTAGCCAAAAAGGCTAAAACAACCCAAATATTGGTCTATTGACTAATGAATAAAATTGTGTATCTGTGCAATGTGATATTATTTGGCAATAGAAAGGAATGAAGTACCCCCCACATGCTACAGTAAGGATGGATCAGGAACTATGCAAGCTGAAAGAAAGTCATCATTGAAAAAAATCATGTACCGGGCTGGAGAGATGCCCCAGTGGTTAACAGCACTTCTTGTGCAATCATGACGGCCTGAGGAGGCCCAAGAGACCCACTGAGTTCAATACCCAGGACCCACATAAGCAACAGTACATGACCACACACATCAGTAACCCCAGTCCCGTAGGGGAGCAGAGCCATGAGAATCGTTGGAGCTGGAGGGGGCAGAGGGAGGAAGCAGTCTCAGTAAGAGACTCCAGCATAACTAAGAATCATGGAAGAGTGATGGAGTGAGAGAGACCCCTGACATTCCACTCTGCCCACTGCCAGTGAGCACACACTGCTGCAGGGGAGCACACAGGCCATGTGCACATGCATATACCACACACACCACATCACACACACACACCACATTAACACACACACACACACATTACACACATACACACCACATTACAAACACACACACCACATTACACACATACACACCACATTACAAACACACACATCACATTACACACACACACTACATTACACACACATACCACATTACACACATACACGCCACATTACATACACACACAACACATTACATACACACACCACATTATACACACACACAGTGCATTACACACACATACCTCACACACACACATTTCACCCACACATGCCACATTCCACACACATGCCACATTACAAAAACACACACACACCACTACACACACACCACACAAGCACAAAAGATCATGCTGTAAATTCCACTTAGGTGAAATACTCAAACTAGGGAAATCCATCCATGCAGAAAAAGGCAAGTGGTTGTCCAGGGCTGGGGTATGGCTTAGAGGAAATGAGGAGTGACCAATAATGAGTACATGTTTTCTTTTAAGATGAGAATGGTGTAAAATATTCTAAAATTGATGATGGCGATGGCTGCCCAGCTATGACTATCCTAGAAAACATTGGATTATCAACTACCAGTGGGTGACTTTTCTGATGTATAAAATATACCTCCTTGAAGCTGCTACAGTTGAATTAAAAAGGAATTGGTGGGCTGGAGAGATGGCCTAGCGGTTAAGGTGTGAAGTCTAAGGATCCCAGTTTGATTCTCCATGTCCCACATGAGCCAGATGCACAAGAGGGTGCACGCGTCTGGAGTTTGCAGTGGCTAGAGGCCCTGGCGTGCCCATTCTCACTTTCTCCCTCTCTCTTTCCTTCTCTCTGTCTCTAATGAATAAATAAATAAATAATAAAATCTTTTTAAAAAGTGTTTTAAAAAAAAGGAATTGGTTACAATAAGAGCCATGCAGTCTTTTCCTTTGTGGGCTGGAGAGTGATTAGAAAAGAGCTCTGAGGGTTTCAGAGGTGTTAAGGATATACTATTTTTAGGGCTGGAGAGATGGTTTAGCGGTTAAGGCGCCTGCCTGCTAAGCCTAAGAACCCGGTTCCAATCTCCAGGTCCCACATTTAGCCAGATGCAAAGTGATGCAAGGGCGCAATGCTGCACTTGCCCACGAGGGGGCGCACGCATCCGGATTTCATTCACAGCAGCTGAGAGACTGCTGGTGCACCCATTCTCTATCTGTCTCCCTCTCCCTCTCTCTCTGTCTGTCTCTCTCTGTGTCTCTCTCCAAAAATAAAAAAAAAAAAAAAAGAATATACTATTTTTAAACCTGAAAGATAGTTATTTAGGTGGAAGTTTTCAAATAATAATTTATTAAACTGTACTTTCATGTTTATGGAGCTTTCTGTAGGTTTCACTTCACAACAGAAAAAGTTTTAAGGTGATGGGGAGATGGCTCAATGAGTGAAAAATGCTTACCACACAAACACGAGGATCCTAGTTCACATCCCCATTACCCACATAAAATGCTGGGCATGGTGGCATGTATCTGTAATCCCAGCACTGGGGAAGGGGAATCAGGGGGATCTCTTGGGCTCTCTGGCTAGCTGCTCTAGCCAAATCAGTGCGTTCTAGGTTCAGTGAAAGATCCTGTCTCAAAGAATATGGTGGAGAACAATAAAGGAAGATCCCTGCTGTGAATCTCTAGCCTCCACACATATAAACATGCATATACACGCACACCTTACACACACACACACACACACACACACACACACACAGAAACTGTTTTAAAAGTGTACTGTTTGAGTATAAAATGTCCCCCTCATAGGTTCCCACATTTAAATACTTGATTCCCAACTGGTGGAGCTGTTCAGGAAGATTGGACTGGAGAGATAGTTTAGCAGTTAAGGCGCTTGCCTGCAAAGGCTTACGACCCAAGTTCAATTCCTCAATATCCACATAAAGTCAGATGGACAAAGTGACACATGCATCTGGTGTTTGTTTGTGGTGGCTGGTGGCCCTGGCACACCCATTCTGTGTATGTGTGTGTATTTTCTATCACTCTTTGCTTGCAAATAAATAAATAAGAGGGTTTGTTTGTTTTTTGTTTTGTTTTTCAGGGTAGGGTCTCACTGTAGCCCAGGTTGACCTAGAATTCACTATCTTGTCTCAGGGTGGCCTCAAACACATGGCGATCCTCCTACCTCTGCCTCCTGAGTGCTGGAATTAAAGGTATGTGCCACATGCCCAGCAAATAAAAGTATTTTTTAAAAAACGGGATCTTGGTATCATGGCTACTGTGGAAATAAGTTAAGAATATTACATCTGTGAAAGTAACCAAAATATTTCAGCATTTACTGTCAGCGCTAAGAGTATTTGTATTGCATTTAAGTGGCTCTTAATTGCTGGTAAAATCTGTTGCATACTGTTGAGCTCCCTTTATTAAAATTTCTGTGGTATTAAGAATATCTACATGAGCAGTAGGAATACATCATTAATTTTGCAACTGAGTTTAAATGAGACTAAGAATGGAAAAAAAGAGGTTGAGAAGAACAGGTCTTTGGGATAATCTACAAACACCTTTAAAATGAACTAATTAAATCTTACCTAAGGATAGTAACCTAAAAATAAGGAAGAACCTTTCATATGCACACAGTGATCTGAATTCTTATTATACAAAATTAAATGCCATATTCAATTTCACCTTTTCCACAAACACGAATACTGACGTTATCCATAAAACCAGATAGAGCTGACAGTTGTACATTGCTTCAAGGCTGGTACAAGATGGCAGGATTTCAGTTTCTGTTAAATAAACAGCAAATGGCTTTAAAAATTTAACACAAGGCTGAATTTTTCATGGTGATTTGATTCACAAAGCACCTGTAATATGTCTTCCAAAACTGTAGAGAAAGTGCCGCCTTGTGGAATTCTGAGGCAGCGTTTCTCCTGTTAATCCATTCTGTCTGCTATGTGCTAGGCGCTGTGTTTGAGGTGGTTGTGGTGGCTGGACAGAAGAGGAGGAAGTGGAGGAAGGCATTGCAAGGCACCTCTGGAATAGCCAGTGGTTTTATTTGGTGAGGCAGGAGGCTGACAGCAGAGTAAAGAACTTTGGAAACCCAGGCAGGGACCAGAGGTGGCCTCTGTCTGCAATCTTTTCAGTTTGGCTTTTATGCCATTGGAAAATATCTCCTAACATGTGATCTTTGGATATGAAATTAATAGACTTCACAAACACTGTACATAACCACATTCAGATTTTTTAATTATTTTATTTTTGAGAGAGAGAAAGAGGGAGGGAGGAGAGAAAGAGAGAGAGGCTGTTCAGCTGCTATAAACGAACTCCAGATGCATGTGCCTCCTTGTGTGCATGTGTGGCATTGCACACTTATGTCACTGTTTTTTTGCATCTGGCTAGTGGGACCTGGAGATTCAAACATGCATAATTAGGTTTCACAGGCAAGCACCTTAACTGCTAAGCCATCTCTCCAGCCCCACATTCAGATATTTTTGTGTTAATAAAACCTTACATAGGTATGGAAGACTTTCAAAATTGACCCTTTAGCTACTGGTAGGCCTCTGAAAGGCCACGTCAGACAGCATAGAAAAGTTTTCAAGTCAGGGTGCAAAATATTTAACTGTGAAGTAGGTTAAACAAGAGCCCATCAAGTATATATTATTAGTCCCACATGTGTGGAAATTGAGACTTATAGAGGTTGACTAACTTTTTCAAGTTCACTCAGGTGGCAAACTGTGTGGTTGTTAGATGCTGAACCGACATTGCTACTCAGATTGAGTGGGTTGGGATCCTAGCATTTGGGGAGTCATCAGAAACAGGAGTGGTTAAAGTCATAAGAGTGGATGACTTTGTCAAAGCATGAAGGGGGGAAGGAGGGAGAAAGAGAGAGAGAAAGAGGGAGATAAGGGAAGAGAGGGCAGGGTATGGGAGAGACTTTCCAAAGGGAAGTATTTAATAACATTAGATGTCACATACCGAGAACTAACTGAGGCAATGTGAATGTTTGGGATTGGCCTAGGAGGCCGTTGATAGTTGGAGAGAGACACTAGGGTGGAGGGCAAACCCTTTAGCCAAGGCGTTGAGGAACAAACAAAGTGACTAGGCCATCCTTTCAAAGAGCCTTGAAGACAAGGAAAGGACGTGAGGTGAAGATAGTTTTTATGAAGATATGTTTAAAAGGAGTTTGCCAGGGGCTGGAGAGATGGCTTAGCCCTTGCCTATGAAGCCTAAGCAACCGGGTTTGAGTCTCAATTCCCCAGGACCCACGTAAGCCAGATGCACAAGGTGGCACATGCATCTGGAGTTCGTTTGCAGTGGCTGAAGATCCTGGCGTGCCCATTCTCGTTGTCTGTCTCTCTTCTCTCTCTCTCCTTGCAAATAAATAAATAAAAATATTTTTTGAGGGCTGGAGAAATGGCTTAGTGGTTAAGGCGCCTGCCTCCTAAGCCTAAGAACGACGGTTCCAATCTCCAGGTCCCACATTTAGCCAGATGCAAAGTGATGCAAGGGCGCAACGCCACACTTGACCACATGGGGGCACACACATCTGGATTTCGTTCACAGCAGCTGAGAGGCTGCTGGTGCGCCCATCTCTATCTGTCTCCCTCTCCCTCTATCTCTCTCTAAAATATATATCTATATTTAATTTTTAAAAAGGAGTTTGCCTCCTAAACATTGAAAACCATAATCAGGTTGATGTGTTGTGGAGAAGCAGACATGAAATAGAAGGAAAGCCCAATGGAAAGGCTAACTGGCCAAGAAACGAACCCTGGTCCAGAGTGTGGAAGAAACCATTGGCACTGGCAAAAAGACAGATGGAGAAGAGAGGGAGGAGGGAGGATGCATAATGTGTGGCTCTGTCTGTCGGTGAAGGGGGGAGAAGAGTCCAACCCTGTCCCTGATTTTGTCCTCTGAAGTTGGAAGCTAAATCTGTGGCAGGAGGATGAGAAAGGGCGAGGAGGCTGGAGGACAAGCCTCTAAGGACTTCTGTGCTACACAGTGATGAATGTGCTAACACTGCTGAGGCCTGCTCAGTAGCTGGGAGAGATCGGGCAAGTGGAGACGAGTAAGCACAGTGCTATCCAGAAAATTGCCCAGCAAACACAGGATGGTACTTCCCACGTAGAGTGGGGGGGGGCATGGTGCTGCCATTCCCACCCTGAAGATGACCCAGGGGCTGCTTGCCCCAACCTTACTGACCTGTTCTTGCATATAGGACCCTGCCAAATGGGTGAGTTTGCTGTTAATATGACCCGAACTGCTCTGGAAGGGGACAGGAAAGGGCTGGCTAGGTGGGATCCAGAGTAGAGACTATGGAGACCAGGATGGTAGACGGCTCCAGGAGTCAGGGAATATGTAAGCTGGAGCTGTATTATCACATCGGACTTCAAGTGCAAAACACCAATTAAAGGGTAGAGTTGCTTTGTTACTATGTAGGGCTTCTGTAACAAAGTACCACAGACTATGTGACTGTGTCAACAGAAATTTATTTCTTCACAGCTCTGGAGATTAGGAAACAGAGATCAAAGTGTCAAAAATAATGACATCAAAATAGAAGAGAGACTAGGTGGAAAGAAGAAGAAATTCAAGTTGGTGGGGGGAGAGGGGAGGGTGGTAGAAGATGCTTATGATCATGGTATAGTGTCTATATGTACAGAGGTTGTCAATAGAAAGTTTGGGGGTGGCTGGAGAGATGGCTTAGCAGTTTAGACACTTGTCTGTGAAGCCTAAGGACCCAAGTCTGATTCCCCAGGTGCACCCATTTTCTGTCTCTCTGTCTCTCTCTCTCTCCATATGTGTGTGTGTGTGTGTGTGTGTATGTCTCTGATTCTCTCTCTCAAATAAGTAAATAAATTAAAAAATTGAAAAGTTTTTTTAAATGTCAGCAGGATAGCTTTCTTCTGACGCTACTCTCCTTGGCTCCTAAGTGTCTATCTTCATCCCTTTGATGACTTTATATGCTTGTGCTATTTTCTCTATAACTATGACTGCCTCTATCTTCCTCTTTTTTTTTTTTTTGTTTGGTTTTTGGAGGTTGGGTTTCACTCTAGCCCAGGCTGACCTGGAATTCACTCTGTAGTCTCAGGCTGGCCTCGAACTCATGAGGATCCTCCTACCTCTGCCTCTCAAGTGCTGAGATTAAAGGCGTGTGCCACCATGCCTGGCATCTTCCTTTCTTCTTTTAAGAGCACCTTGGGTTAGAGATAAAGACATCACCTAACCTTAACCAGTTCTTTAAAGACACCACGTTGAAGCACAGCCACGGTTTTCTGAAGTAGTAAGGGCGTTCTGGGCTGCATCGTATGCCTTTGTGGGGGGCTCATAACTCAGCTCATAACAATTGTTAAGAATTTCAAGAAGGCAGGTGCAGAGTTAAACCTCAAGCACAGGGTGTCCATGTGGAAGTACTTGTGTGACCTCACAGGTGATGCCAGCCGTGGGCTGGGAGACAAATAAATGGTATAAGGAAAGGAGGTTCTGACGTAGTCCTCCCAGACTTTCAGGAGTTAGCTCATGGGAGAAGGTGCACCTCTTTTCTGGACAGAGTTGTAACAGAAGCTGCTCAAGTGTCCTTGGGTGAAAGCCAGGTTTCAAGACCATGGGAAAGGTAAAGTGTCATTGTGCGGGTTGAGACTAAAGAGCTTCTTTGCAAGCAAATGAACACTCTACTTAACAGAGCCGAACTATCTGCCAGAGAGGTCAGCAATGGACAGAGAAAGCCAGAAGGGACAAGAAACACAGGAGGATGAGAGACTGGGAAAGCAAATACCTAACAGAGGACTTCACATTCCATTACTTTTCATTATGCTGCTTTTAACTCCCTCGAATTAGAAATTAAATGAAAATCTTAATTGAATTTTAATCAAGTGCTAACTCTCCCAGGCCAACTGCAACCTCACTTCACATCCAAACGTGGTGCTAGGGATGAAGGACATTTTCTGCTGATTCCCCTTCATCCCTCCATTTTCTCTGCTCTAGTCATGTAAGGTCTGCGGGAGATGGGGTGAATTCTGAAGCTACAGTACACAACTGACTCTCTCTCCCACAATGAAAGCAAAGTCATATGGGTTATCATACCACTGCAGTGTTTGAACAAATTAAGCCTAATTCCTTGAGTACTTGCTTGGGGGGGGGGTCATGACCCTCAATATGTTATAATAATTTTTCCCAGAGAACAAGAAAAAAAAGCCTTGTCTGCATGCATATGGGTAGAAATACAGGAGATTAATAAATCTAAAAAGCCACAGCAGTGGAATATCACTACAGGAAATTAACAATATGTTAAGTAGCGAGATAAAAGCAACTTTCTTCCATGGAAAGCTGCATAATGAACATACTGATATGGTTTTGCATATGGCTTTCATTGCCTCCTCACATCTCAACAAATAAACTCACAAAGTTAATTTTTCACTATTCTAAAAACAATTACTTGTCCATTATATAAAATGTAGAAAACATAGATAAGCAAACATAAAGGAGAGCCATCACTCTGCTCCTAGATCTCAGTTCTTTTTAGATATTCTTAGTTTCTTCTGATCTTTTTTCTATTATGTTTCCACATATTTTCTTTTTTTAAAAAAAAATGAGTAAGATCCTATTTTACACAGTTAAGTATTCTACTGTTTAACATTTAACAAGGTGAGATAAACAATCTCATATAATGTATCAATTACTACATTTAGTTATAATATATTTAATGAATTTCTTATGGATAGCTATTTAGGTTCTTTTTAAGTATTCATTGTATTCAATATAGCAAATGAACATCGGCAAGCTATTAATTTTTAGACCTCTGTAATTATCTCCAGGGAATAAGTTCATAAAATTGTCAATAATATGTCAAGGTGTAAGTGGAATATTGTAGCTGGTGCTGCTTGTCACAACAGAGGCCACTGGGTAGAGATAGGAGTTTCTGTAAGTGCCAATAGGCTGTACAGAGGAGGGGAAACAAAAGTAGTCAGTCATTTCAGCTCTCAGTCTTGCCCCTCTGATCATGTGGTCAGCCACATTTCTGAGACTTGTGATATCTGAACTTCTCTCGTTACCATCCTTTGCACTCTCCCCTCTTTCTGTGGGTCTTTAAACTCAATTACTTCTTGACACACTGAGTCTAGTTAGTTCTTCCTACTGAGATCAACCTTGTGCTTCTCCAGGGGCATCTGGGCTGGGATTGGTGGAGACTTAACTCAAAACAAACAAACAATTAACTATGTGTATGTTCTAAGTTGATAACATGTATGTGTAGATTCCCTGTTACAATACTGAGTACAAATGTGTCTTTATAATACAGCATGTAAAAGGGCCCCTACTTGTCCCTACTTCCCCCTATCAAAGACACATGCATGCTTTTAAGCCTTTTGAGAATATTTTTCAATTAGACAAAAGAAGCTGAAAGCTAGTCTTCTTGAGTGATTTTTAGGTATTTCCACTTAGCAAAGTAGACTAGAAGACTACACTTACATTCCTCCCTCTTTCAGTCACAAAATTCTAAATGCTGGCTCGACACTCAGCTCCTTTCAATCTCTGGTAATTAAACAGGTTTGACCATGAGTTGGAAATATAGTTGAACTTGGAGATAAGTTACTTAAATTCATATGTAAGGTGTGAATAGGAGCAAGTGAAAAGAGCACCCATGAATATATAAAGGGATCCATGGAAATTAATTAAGAATGTAATGTTCTCACCAAATATTTTGTGAAATTTCCTTGTTTCCTTTTCTGGCAATGAGATGTTGGCTGACTACAAGTATACAGAAAATGGAGTACACACAGCCATGTTGAAGGTGACCCTTGGGTCTGGTCCGGGGAGAGGCAGTTTGGGCTCATCAACCTCTAACATCAGTCTCCTTGGAGAAGCTACATCTCCTGTGCCTGAGGCGGTCACGAGTCTCCTTCCCTGGGAAATACCTAAGATCAAGCCATGTCCTCCTTGGGTCCTGCGGTGTTCCTCTGTGCCAAGGTCTACTTGGAATTGACCTAGCCTTCAATCCTTATGCCAGCAGTGTAATGCATATCGAACATTTGTGTTCACCGTGCCAGGGAGTACAGAGACATATAAGAAATACTGCTCAAAACAACTCATGAATTAGTGTCAGGGCTAGTGAATCTGGCCTTTGGGGTGCACTGTAGCCATGGCAACAGGGAGCAGAAATGATATGTGAAGACTTCTCCACATCAAAGCTGATGTGGAGACTGCTAGGGCCCAGTGCCTAAAACTGCCAAGAGTAGAAATCAATACTGAGCCCATGACGTGGCACCCTTCCCAGGGGAGCCCCATAACTAGTGACAGTTTGGTTCCTTTGGACCCCTTTTATCATGGAGGGAGTAAGGATTTGCACTCACCAGAATCAACTTTTATTCTGGTTGTGGATTTGCCTTCCCTGACCATGGTGTCCCTGTCAGGACCCGAGTGGTGGACTTATAGTCTCTCATTTTACATTAAAGTGAGGCCACGGAGCTCACACTCACGGAATTCCACTGGTCTTGGTGCTGAGGCACCCCATCACCCCAAGATAACCGGCCCTGTACATCTTTGAAATGATCTGCAGAGAGCTCAGATATGCTGCCAGTTAGGAGGCAACACTGGGATTGGATGAAGTAGACTTTAAACCAAAGACCAATTCACAGAGCTACGTCTGTCACAGACAAAATGCACAGACCTGGCAATGAAAAGGTAACATCGGAATGACATTCCTCTCACTTTGAAATCCACTCGTTTGGTGGCTTGTTTCTCTTCAGCATTTCAACTCCGAGTTCTGCTCATTTAAAGCTCTTGGTTCTCAAGTACGAAATGACTACATGTGCCTAAAATAATCCTTTGATGAACCTGGAGTGGAGAGACTGTCATTTTAGATTACTCATGCCTCTTCACTGAGGAAAAAAGGTTACTATATAGTGTACTATATAGTGTCTGAGTATTGAATGCAGAATCACGTGGAAGTTGGATTCATGGATACAAAGAAGTCAGGGAAGTTGAAGTTTGGGATCTATAAGGAATCATGGGGACTAATAATTCCATATCCAGTCATGCAAGTTAACTCAAGTTGTGGCATCCCCCAAAAAGCTGAACTATAAAGGACTCATACTTCCAGAAGGAAGGTTTGGCACTTGCTATCAGGAGAAATTTAGCCAGCTGTGATTGTTAATCTTTTGTGAACTTGAAAGTGATAGCTGGTAAGCATTATCTCTAGCTGTGTCTGTGGAGGTGTTTCTAGAAGTCATTAGCATTTAAATGGGTTCCCTGAGGGAAGGAGATTGCCCTCAGCAGTGCAGATATGTCTGGAGAAGGAGAGAAAGGAGTCTGATGTAAGCAGCCATTGCTCACTCCCGCTGTCAGAGAGTAGCACTCCTGGTCCTTGAACTTTCAGACTCCTGCCAGTTCCTCAACCTTCCCCAGGGCCTTTGGGTTGTCTGCATCTCCATTTTGTAGGTAGCAAATCGTGGAGATTTTTGGTGTTTATCATCACGGAAGCCAATCCCCATGTCTCTCCTTATTTACCTACAGATAAGACACAACATCGGTTGTTTTTGTGGAAAACCCTGGTTAATACAATCGTGGTGAGCCAGCTGAGGAACAGGGAAGCTAATGGAAAAAGTACGTTAAAATATAAACTGTTGCCTAATCACAGCAGAGAAACAGTCTGGTTTTAATGAGTCGGGTGCATTTCCATTTGATTTCTTTGCATTTTTTTTTCGTGTCAATTAATCACGCCTCTCTGTCTCTTTTCCCCTCACATACCATATAAGAATCAAGTCTGTGGAGCTGTAAGGTTTTTCCATGATGTCTCTAGGTAAAAGTCTTAAGATTTAAAACCGAAACCAAAAACAAAACAACAACAAAAAAAAAAGTAAGGAAAGAATCATGTGATGATTACCTCCATTCTTAGGATTAGAGTAGGATATAAATAAAATAGAAGAGAAATTAAGGTTACTAAGGATAATGACTGCTGAGAATTTGTGTCACCCCTTCTAAGAGAGGGACAGCCACTTCCTTACTCGAGGCATATTTGCACAGTACTCTTATTGGTCCTGGAAATTTAAGCTGTAGGAAGAAGGGCAGATGGCTGCTGCATAGCTAGAGGGCAGGATTTGTTTGTTGGCTCTTCATGCTTTCTTCTGTAATTCATAAAAATATCTACTTCCTGCATGTTGTTGCCTGCTGGTTTGTCATAAAGGGACATGGAAGGAGCGGAGAAGCTTTTTCTTTCTCTGCCTCTAGTTGGGGCTCAGGCCGTGATAGGAGCAGCGCAGGTGGCAGGTCAGTTCTTGCTTCCTCCTCCACAGGAAGGCCCTGAAGCATCAGCAGCCAGTTCTCAGCATCCCTGGGAGTGAGAATGGCTTCCTGCAGTCAACCTGACAACTTTATTTTCAATAGCCCATTTCCGATACTACATTCCCTCTGTTTGAAAATGCTTAGTCAGTGTTCTGTTTCCCTGGAAGGATAATCACTGAGACAGAGAGAGGCAAAGTTCAGCCTAGGCAAAGAAAAATTTAGAGTAGTAGGGAGAGGAAAAACATTGCTGTTTGATAATCCAAGAAAAGAGAGAGAAACACACACACACACACACACACACACACACACACAGACACAAAATAGGGTGTGCTATAGGCTACAATCGCAGGATATCAGAATACAATGCTGAAAATGGAAGGGAAATTAGTTCCTTCCAGGCTAGCCTTCATAGTGCTGGAAAGCCCTATTGGAGCTGCCAGAGGAAAAGGATCACCAACAGCATGAATAAACAGGGGACCCTGCAGACCACAAAATCAACTAGCAAACAAGAAGTACACACTGCAGTAGTTGCATGTAGCCACTGCAGGTAACCAGCTGTTCTCTGATTGGACACAAGGCCTGCTCAGTAGGAAAGAACTCATATCTGTTACTGGAAACCAAGTTAGAATCCCATGGTAGGAAAGAGTGGGCTGGCACACCAAAAATCTCATAAATAACTTAGTATACCCTCTTTTAATCCAAATTGCTCTCACGCTTGGTTGTGGAATCTGCTTTATTTTATACATGGCAGAGCAAACAGAAAGCCTAGATCCATTGATAAAACAAGAAGGTGGACAATACTGCCCACCATGAGGCTTGCCACTTCTACCACATCTGCCAGGGCCCAGGAGAAACTGCAGAGGAAGCAACATCATGAATACTGCTCTTACTGCTAGCCTGACAACCAGCCCCAGGGTTGATGGTGACAAACACTAGAGTAAGCAAAACCTATGAATGCAGAAATTCAGGGACTACACATAGTTCAATGCTAACCAGACTGCCAACAGCTCTGCCATAGCTCAGGGAATATTGCCAAAGAGGGGGCAGAAAGATTACAAGAGCCACAGAGCAAGTTGGAACATCCTGAGGTTTGGTCCCCTGTTACCTCACTGGGACTGACAAGGCCTCCATGGCTGCCCAGTGATTACCATAACCCCACTGAGGAGACCCCCAGGGTAATGGGAGTTGGGGAAAGGGGATAATAGCATATGTCCTGTTATAATAAATATAAAATAAAAATTTTTTAAATGGGGTGTCTTCATCTGGTCACAGACCACATACCATGATCTCTGATGTGGAACAGCTGCAGTGGGAGTTAGGGTCTAGAGTGTGGCCTTGGGGCTAGATAGTGGCTAACGTGAGACCTGCCTGTGATTCTACTTAGTTCATTCAAATGACTGTTGAAATCAGGAACAATAACGCTAGGACGTATGGTAGAAAGATTGAGGATGTGACAGAATAGGTCTTCTAGAACACAGTGATTTTTTTTTAAATTAAGGAAATACATTTTACTAAGCAAGATGGTCTACAAGCAATCATCTAAATTATTTTTGCTGTCTTTCAGCTGCTAGCCAAATTCATAATGAAAATGTAAGTCATTGCTCTGCAGCTCTCCTCAAGCAGCACCCTTACAGCTATCAGTGCTGAGTTAATATAAACATGCATATTTGGCTTTGTAAGCATGTTGGAATCTTATGGTGCCCTCCGAGATATATAAAAAGAAAACAAGAAAAGGTCAGAGACTAGTATTTACTCTTGGATGAAGTTAGCACACCTCTTTTTTAAAAATCCTAAGTTGTAATCATGAAAGAAAACTGGGACAAAACTCAGTACTTAATGGCCTGGTAAGTCCACCATAATTAGCCCATATACTTTCAAAGTGACATGAAATTATCACTAGTGAGTAACAGGATTAAGTAGATTAAGATAATAGCCAGAGGTTATCTATTTATACATCACTTCAATGGGTTGCTTGGGAATGGCTCCATTTTACATGGTCTTTAAGAATTTGATTCCTAGTCTTTCTTGTTGATATCTTTGTTATGGTGGTACAGTTGGTATCACCTGGAATTTCCCTTCCAGGAAACAGAGCACCACAACTCTATTAATTTCCTATTAAAACAGCATAATTTGTGGCTGTTGTGCTCTTTGAAACCTAGCACTCATTTATCTTTCAGCTGGATTTGCCTAGGAAGTGTTTTGAATGTATTTACACACTGTGTAACTTAGCTATGTCCACAAAACAGTCCCTCCAGATAGAACTCATTAAAACTGGTTATTTTACCCTGGAGTGTACTTTGCTATTTCCCTCAATAATTAATGTACTGCTGAGGCTCCATCAGCATTGTTATATAGGCTCTAGGGCTACCTGCTACAAAGAAGTACTGTGTTTCCTCACACTTTATCTGAGCTGTAGTAAGCTTTATTTCCAAGTGGTAACTACAGCCCAGAGTCTACTAAATTCAGCAAGTTAAAATTTTTATGGAGGCTAAAAATGGATAGTGGGGCACAAGTCAGGGGAACTGATAGTTTATTGTAGAAATTTTTTTCTCCCAAAGATCTAGAGCCACAGAGCAAGTTGGAACATCCTGAGGTTTGGTCCCCTGTTACCTCACTGGGACTGACAAGGCCTCCATGGCTGCCCAGTGATTACCATAACCCCACTGAGGAGACCCCCAGGGTAATGGGAGTTGGGGAAAGGGGATAATAGCATATGTCCTGTTATAATAAATATAAAATAAAATTTTTTTAAATGGGGTGTCTTCATCTGGTCACAGACCACATACCATGATCTCTGATGTGGAACAGCTGCAGTGGGAGTTAGGGTCTAGAGTGTGGCCTTGGGGCTAGATAGTGGCTAACGTGAGACCTGCCTGTGATTCTACTTAGTTCATTCAAATGACTGTTGAAATCAGGAACAATAACGCTAGGACGTATGGTAGAAAGATTGAGGATGTGACAGAATAGGTCTTCTAGAACACAGTGATTTTTTTTTAAATTAAGGAAATACATTTTACTAAGCAAGATGGTCTACAAGCAATCATCTAAATTATTTTTGCTGTCTTTCAGCTGCTAGCCAAATTCATAATGAAAATGTAAGTCATTGCTCTGCAGCTCTCCTCAAGCAGCACCCTTACAGCTATCAGTGCTGAGTTAATATAAACATGCATATTTGGCTTTGTAAGCATGTTGGAATCTTATGGTGCCCTCCGAGATATATAAAAAGAAAACAAGAAAAGGTCAGAGACTAGTATTTACTCTTGGATGAAGTTAGCACACCTCTTTTTTAAAAATCCTAAGTTGTAATCATGAAAGAAAACTGGGACAAAACTCAGTACTTAATGGCCTGGTAAGTCCACCATAATTAGCCCATATACTTTCAAAGTGACATGAAATTATCACTAGTGAGTAACAGGATTAAGTAGATTAAGATAATAGCCAGAGGTTATCTATTTATACATCACTTCAATGGGTTGCTTGGGAATGGCTCCATTTTACATGGTCTTTAAGAATTTGATTCCTAGTCTTTCTTGTTGATATCTTTGTTATGGTGGTACAGTTGGTATCACCTGGAATTTCCCTTCCAGGAAACAGAGCACCACAACTCTATTAATTTCCTATTAAAACAGCATAATTTGTGGCTGTTGTGCTCTTTGAAACCTAGCACTCATTTATCTTTCAGCTGGATTTGCCTAGGAAGTGTTTTGAATGTATTTACACACTGTGTAACTTAGCTATGTCCACAAAACAGTCCCTCCAGATAGAACTCATTAAAACTGGTTATTTTACCCTGGAGTGTACTTTGCTATTTCCCTCAATAATTAATGTACTGCTGAGGCTCCATCAGCATTGTTATATAGGCTCTAGGGCTACCTGCTACAAAGAAGTACTGTGTTTCCTCACACTTTATCTGAGCTGTAGTAAGCTTTATTTCCAAGTGGTAACTACAGCCCAGAGTCTACTAAATTCAGCAAGTTAAAATTTTTATGGAGGCTAAAAATGGATAGTGGGGCACAAGTCAGGGGAACTGATAGTTTATTGTAGAAATTTTTTCTCCCCAAAGATCTTTTCAGTTAACTGTAGGTCTGTTCTTGAAGTAGGGATTTGTAAGCACAACTTTTCATGATAACACTTAAGAGGTTCTATGAAAATCAACTCATATTTACTCATAAGAACTCAGTTGTTCACTGTGGTCTATTACCCATTACCCCGTATTATAGTTTATCTGGGTTTTGCCTCTTGGGCAGTGTGGTGGTTTGATTCAGGTGTCCCCCATAAACTTAGGTGTTCTGAATGCTAGGTTCCCAGCTGATGGAGATTTGGCCAACAGGCCTGCCATAGCTCAGGGAATATTGCCAAAGAGGGGGCAGAAAGATTACAAGTGCAGAGCAAGTTGGAACATCCTGAGGTTTGGTCTCCTGCTACCTCATAGGGACTGACAAGGCCTTCATGACTGCACAGTGATTACCATAACTGCACTGAGGAGGATCTCCAGGGTAATGGGAGTTGGGGAAAGGGGATAATAGTGTATGTCCTGGAGGCAGAGTATTGTTTGGGGTGGGCTTATGGGTGTTACAGCCAGTTTCCCTTGCCAGTGTTTGGCATACTCTCCTGTTCCTGTTGTCCACCTGATGTTAGCCAAAGGGTGATGTCCACCCTCTGCTCATGCCATCGTTTTCCCTGCTATCATGGAACTTCCCCCCTGAGCCTGTAAGCCAAAATAAACCTCTTTTTTTCTCACAATCTGCTGTTAGTTGGGTGATTTCTACCAGCAATGCAAACCTGACTGCAACAGTAATGTTGATACTGAGGAGTGGGGTCATTTGCTGCTAGACACCTGGCTGTGTGGATTTAGCCTTTTGGAGCTGATTTTCAAGAGGAATGTTGATGAATTTGAAACCTTGGCCTGAGATACCTTGCAGTCTGTAAGTACAGCTTGACAGACTATTCTGGTCAGAGTTGAAAGAACTGAATGCAGTAAGAACTATGGACTGTGAGGTTTGGCTTGTGAGGGTGAGAAAGAGCTTTTCCTGGACTGGGCTAGAAGCAGTTTGTGTGAGAGGCTTGCTGTTATGCCTGTGTCCTAAGAACTTGTGCAGGGTTGCTTTATGTAGAAATGGACTAGTGTGAGCAGAGGGATATGGCACAGAAAGAAATCTTTGGGGCAAAACTGCTGCCTGTTCTGCTGCAATTACATGAGAGATTATAGCCATTGAGATTGGATCACCTGACCTGCACTGGGAAAACAGGAAGATTATCGACTCTTTTGAAGGGCCTGAGTGCTCAAGGAGTGTCCTGTTCTTCAAAGTCTGCTTTATTCCCCATCTGGATTAACAAATTGGCACCCTACCTGGTATTGTAAAAGAGGGGGTCATTGAGTTTGCAACAAGGTCTTATGTTTTAGAAATGGCCATGGGCAGTGTGAAGCAGGTTTGCTGGATGCCTGCATGGAGACCTGATGGAGCTGTGAGGATGAACCGTGGGTTGCAGTGGAGTCCCAGTGGAGACCATGAGATGGCTGCTAAGGAAAATTGCTGGCCCCCATGAAGTTTTCCAGGACTGTGAGTGGCCTAGCTGGAGGGGCAGAATTGGAACTCCAGAGAATTGTTGCTGGTTAGAATTATCGGACTTGGAGATTTGTCACTGGCTAGTTGTTGGTCTTGGAGCTACAGAGTTTGATGTTTGCCCTGGTTTTTAAAAATACTGCGTTGGTTGAATATTTCTTTGCTATGCCTAATGCCATCTTTTGCACTGTGAATGTTTATTCTGTGCCATTATGGGTTTTAGGGGGATTTTTTTTTGGGGGGGTAATATGGCTCAGTTAAAAGACCTTGGATTATGGGGATGTTTGAACATCATTAAGATTGATAAAAATTATGGGGACTCTTAAAGTCATACTGAATGTGTTGTATTTTACATCATGTATACATATCAGTTTATGGGGACCAGGGGCAGAATGTGGTGGTTTGATTCGGGTGTCCCCCATAAACTTAGGTGTTCTCAATGCTAGGTTCCCAGCTGATGGAGATTTGGGAATTAAATCTCCAGCAGGCAGTGTATTGTTGGGCGGGTGTTATAGACAGTTTCCCCTTGGCAGGGTTTGCCATACTCTCCTGTTCCTGTTGTCCACTTGATGTTGGCCTGGGGGTGATGTCCACCCTCTGCTCATGCCATTGTTTTCCCTGCCATCATGCAGCTTCCCTCTTGAGCCTATAAGCCAAAATAAACCTTTTTTTTCTCACAAGCTGCTCTTGGTCAGGTGATTTCTACCAGCCATGCAAACTGGACTGCAACAGGCAGCTTTTCCACAGCATTTTTAAATGATCTCAGGAGACAGCTGATGGACTCACTTGGTAGTGGAATTGCTATGTAGGAGGATAAAAATAGCAAAGGGCAATGGACTAGAAGCATGGTTACCAGTTGCTGGTTCTTACCAGGGGCACAATAAAGCAAATAGGGAAGCAAATGCAGAAATGTAAAGAATATTTTTTTCCCAAAATAAAAATAGCTTTATTATTTTTTATAATAAAAAGTACATGCTCGTTATAAAATGTCAGGTATGAAAAAGTCAAGATCACACAAATATCATGACTCAGACATGCTTCATATTTGGCAAAGAGCTCTCTTTGAAACATATATATCCCTTAGAAATAACTAATGATGTATAGATGAGTTCACATTAAGCATACAATTCTGTAGTCTGCTTTTTCACTCAATAATTCAGGCACTAATTTCCATAGCAATAAATATATGTCTAAATAATTTTAATGATAATTACTTACAATTTAATTATGTGTGTGTTACAATTTAATTTGTTTTCTACTGGAGTTATTTAGGTTATTTCTAAAGCCTTAATTTCATACTTAATTTCATCATGAAATACATCTTTGGGCTCATGTTTACACACTTCTGTGATTTTTATTCACTGAGATAAATTCCCAAATGGCTGGAAAAAAGTATATCATTGAATTTTTTTACCAAAGCAGTTCATAGAAAAGTTATGCCATTTTCATTCCTCCCAGCAGTGATCAAGATCTCCTATTTGCACATATTCTTTTCAATTGCTTTAATCTTTGCCATTCTGGAAGGACAAAATTAAGAATAACAATGTTAATAAATAATATGAATATACTTGTTTACTGTTTTCATTCTTAAACAGGTGATTCTTTTAATTTGTGTTAATTTTTTTTTTTAGGGCAGATATTCTCTGACTTTGATTGAAGCCTTTTCAGTTTATATCCCCTGCTAAGAATGATATAGTTCAGGACAAGAGCTAGCTTCTCTGGGCCCCATTTTCCTTGATCTCATAGTGATGAAACCTACTCAGTAGGTGAATTATAGTTGAAATGATTGACAAAGCAAGTAGCTCTTTCTACATTCTCATCCTGTTTTCAATTAATGTTGGTCACTGAGAATATTTTTAAAATATTTTATGTATTTATTTGAGAGAGAGAGAGTGTGTGTGTGTAAGAGAGAGAAAGAGAGAGAGTGAGTGAGAGAGAGAATGGGCAGGCAAGGGCCTCTAGCCATTGCAAATGAACTCCACATGCATGCACCACTTTGTGCATCTGGCTTTTGTGGATACTGGGGAATCAAGCCTGAGTCCTTATGATTTGCAGGTAAGCTCCTTAACTGCTAAGCCATCACTCCAGCCCAAGAATATTTTTAAATTACTGAGCTGTATTAGTTACTGATCTCCTTGCTGAAGATCAATACCAAATATCTGACAAGAAGCTAAGTAAGGGGGAAGAGGTTTCTTTTGGCTTACAATGGAGGGGATACAGACCATCATGGCAGAAGAGGCATGGGGGCATGAAACGGGTGGTCACATTGCCTGTCCGTGAGGCAGACACAGCAGACAGGAAGTTGGGTGGGAGCTACCAACCATGAAGTTCTACCCCCAGTGACTCACTTCTTCCAGCAAGGTTCTGCTTCTTAAAGGCTCCAAACCACCACCACCAGGAGGGAACAAAGTTTTCTAACACATGAGCCTACAGGGGACATTTCACATTCAAACTACAACAGAGCCAAAGAAAAATTCTGACCATTCCTTTGCCATTAATAGAGTTAACCACTTGTAACATGACACATGACATATATTAAAAGGCTCATAATTTTGGTAAGAAGTATAGATCTTTGGAATGAAAAATGTCTTCCATAAAAAGACTTAAAGTCAAGTCCATGGACCATCAAATACAAAAACATAATTGGGCATAAAAGGACAGGCACAAAACATAACAAATATCAGTTTATTTTTTGCCAAAACATTGGTTTAGCATTGTTTTGACATGATTTTAAAATATTTTCTACTATATAGGTAATCTATAAGCAACTTATACAAAGTCTATCTCCTCTTTCCAAAGGCATGTCAGATATGAATATTTGAAATTAACACGTTTAACCCAAGAATGGTGGAATTTAACCACTGAAGCAAGATGATATTTTGGATTCTTGGTTGACAACATCTGGGTATAATCTGGTTGATGGTTGGCATACTAGATCCCAATGATGTCAAAGGTGTTTTGAAGTGCTATTTTTTAAAATACGTTTTTATTATTTATTTATTTGAGAGAGAGAGAAAGCATGTGCACACCAGGGCCTCTTGCATCTGCAAACAAACTCCAGAAGCTTGCACTGCTTTATACATCTGGCTTGTATATGGGTCCTGGGAAACTGAGTCATGCTTGGCAGTCTTTGCAAGCACCTTTAACCACCAAGCAATCTCTCCAGCTCTTGAAAGTATTTGATTAGTTCATTTTGTTTCCAAGTATCTGTTGGGGGAGCATTATATGCTATAAACTGCACTATCCAAGAGAAACACAAAAATTGAGGGGATTTTTCAGTTTTGTCTGAAGGAGAAAAGATAATTGCACAGGCACTTCCTGTACTAAGTGATGCATAATAGTGAATTGAAGTGAGGTTTGGGTAGGTACTACAGACCATGCTCAAGATGTTGTCAGTGATAAAAAATACATGCCCAGAAAGAATGATAAGTCAATAGAAGCATAGGGTCTGTCATGATTGCCACAAATCGTGGCAGAGATTGTTTAGTGCACAGTAATAACAAAGTGACAGGGCTTTAAACTACACAGCAGGACAAAGAAAACTTCCCAAGTGTGGTGGCGCACGCCTTCAATCCCAGCCCTTGGGAAGCAGAGGTAGGAGGATCATTGTGAGTTCGAGGCCAGCATGGGCCTACAGAGTGGGTTCCAAGTCACCCTGGGTTACACTTCTCTAAACCCCTTGGAAAAGTCAGCAGAGAAACTATGGCCTCTGACAAAATATCCTTAGCAGAGGGGATAGAACATGAAGACCTCACTTGGGCAATGATGGAGAAGACATGAGACAGGCACCCCTCCACTAGGGATGACTTCAGAACCCCAGATCTTGAGTCATGGGCTTGACTGCAAGGCAGTTAGCCTATTACAATACTGGTTTAAGCCACTCTGTTTGGGAGTCTGGAAAGGAGGGGATGGAATTGTGTGGCCTCCTTGGCTACAAATTCTCTATTCTTGCATGCCCTTGGTGCTAATGTGAGAGCCTGTCTTCCCATGGTTGACATCCTTTACTCAGCTGTCTCAGCAACATTGTACTTTTCTTTACCTTCTGGTGAAATTTATTCCCTTTTGGATGGTTCATAGTCATTACAGGAAAATCCAGAGGAACACCCTGTCACTGCTGTTCTGCTCCCGTCTGAATGGCCTGGGGCTTCCGAAAAGGAGTCCAAACTGATCACAGTGGCCCTTAAGTCCCAAGACGATGCAGCCTGTGTCGGGGACGAACGTTCTGCACAAGAAGAACTGGGCATGTTGCACGCATGCTCATTTCTATGGCTCCCTGCCTTCCTGCCCAAGCCCAGAAATGTAACCTCAGACTGGCTACACTCAAAAGGGGTTTTCTGAGTCATGCGGTCTTTCCTCAAGTCTTCCTCATGAGGTGGAGAGCGATTGTTCTGGTCTTCATCATCTTCTACTGGAATACTTGGGATATTGTTGAGAAATAAAGGAGAAGGACACCTAAAGGACTTCAGTGACGTGGGAGGATCCTCCGCGAAGTACAAGCTAGGCTGTGTGCTTTCAAGAGTGTTCAGGACCTGATTAATAAGAAAGCAAACAACCAATTAACCTTGGACAACACCCCTTTCACCGTTTCCTCTTGACCTACTAAGGAATATTCTTTCATTTTTGTGAAGTGTGACTAGAGCATTTTGAATGAAAAAGAATGGTAAGTGCCAGTGCAATGCCTTCATATAGAAGGGCATATCAGGTGACATGGAGCAAGGTCTAAAAGAAACTTCAATAAAGATCAATAGACCTGACTTCAGTGCCCTAGATTTGATACCAACTAGCTTTGCATCTTTGAGTCTTTTCATATTTTTGATTTCAACCATAACAAGAAAAGGTTGGAATGTAGTGCAGAAGGGTACCCCGACCTATATATTTTTTTAATGCCAGGATCACCCAGGGTAGCTTTGTGAATATATAAATCTCTTGGCTCCAACTTAGAGATTGTAATTGA
Source organism: Orientallactaga sibirica (assembly GCA_036365145.1). Taxonomy (NCBI): domain Eukaryota; kingdom Metazoa; phylum Chordata; class Mammalia; order Rodentia; family Dipodidae; genus Orientallactaga; species Orientallactaga sibirica. The sequence continues at coordinate 35,932,736 of JAEOAD010000012.1, read as the reverse complement.
AAATATAAGGAGACAGAGGCCCAGTGTATTTAAGTCGCTTCCCAGACGATATGGATGGCAAACAGACTTTGAACCAATGACCTAACATATTTATATACACACACACACTTCCTAAAAATATGTTTAGGTAGTTTTAAAATTTACAAAGTGTGTTTGTGAACATTCTCATTTAATCTATACATATGACATCATTATTCTGATTTTATAGATGAAGCTCAAAAGAGAGAATTCACATCACTATCCAGTAGGGAGCAGCCTTGCTGCTGTACCTGATCCCCTGACTCCCAGTCCCACGTCTCTCCACAACATAGCTGACATGTGCTTGCTGGGCCAGGATCACTCATTGGCCATGCCAGGCCTTGAATATGCCCTCCCGGTTCCCAGGCCAGTGCTCTCGCATGATGATTAGACCAGCCTCTTGTTTAAAACCTTCCTATGGCTCCACACTAGACTTAGGATAAAATCCAGATTCCTAGGATAGAATGGAGGTCCCTCTGTCACCTGGAGGCTTCTGTAATTGTAACCGCTCCAATTTCCCCTCACCTCGTGCCACCTCCACGATGCTTAGCTGCCTGCTGTCGAACTGTTGGCGATGCCATCACCTCTGAAGCAGCTTTCACGGGTGCTAATGGCTCTTTCATGAGTGTCCTGCCACCTCACTGCTGCCTGACTCCAACCTGCTCTCCAGATCATAGCTAAGCTGTCACCTCTAGCAAGAAATGCTTTTGGCTCACACAGGCTGGCATACATTCTGACTTTACCCTCACACATCAGCCTGGGCTTCTAAATGCCACCACGCTTACCTGACTGGGCCAGGACTCCACGTCTACTGATCTGACTTCTTTAGACAGCAAGCGTGAGAGCGGTCACTGTATCTTGACCACTGTTTTATTCTCAGCACCCAATAGGAAGCTTGCGCACATGAAACAGGCATTAGATTTAGTATTTAGTATTTGCTTATAAATAAATGAATGCTTACGTCTGCAGATAAGGAAATGAGTGTTATGCTAAGTGGGCCAAATTTTTAAATGAATAACATATTCCCTTCAAATGACTTTCTATTAGACATTCTGTGGTTCTCTGGTACCCTCCAGTAATGACCTCTAGCAGAGTACCAAATGATGTGAGAGGTTTTGACCAGAAAAGTTAGCTATTAGGCTATTATTCTCTATTGCATCATTCTCATTTGAATTTGTCTCAATGATAATGAACTCACTGAGACACACATTTATCCAACTTGGATTTTCCGTGGCTCAGTTTTGAAAAAAAAAAAAAAAACCCCTATATACATACTTCATCCATCGAAGGTCTTAGCTTTGCCCGAGTTGCCACACACTGGCCTGCCAGGGAGAAGAGCTTAACAGAGAAGTTCTGAGGACAGGGACGTACTTTCTTGTCTAGAAGTGAGAGACATGAATTAAGGCCTCTCTTCTCCATCAGTTCCATAATGAGGTCCCGCTAGAAAGAGGAAGAGATAAGTTTATTACTCGGAACTCAATCAGAAAGCTAACTAGGAAACAGGTGTCAGAGTTAAGGCCAATCTTACCAGCTGAACATGTTTGGGGTCATGTAACACCACCTTGCAGCCTGTCAGAACTTCCATGATCACCTATAGAGACCATACAAAAAGTTGAATACTTTCACAATATTGGTTGTAAGTATGAACCAAAGCAACGGATACAGTTCTTTCTTTCCTTTTTTTTTTTTTTTTTTTGTTTTTTAGAGAGAGCAAAAGAGAGAGAGAGAGAGAATTGGTGTGCCAGGGCCTCAGCCACTACCATCAAGCTCCAGATGTTTGCGCCCCCTAGTTGGCATGTGTAACCTTGCGCTTGCCTCATCTTTGTGCATCTGGCTTACATGGGATCTGGAGGGTTGAATGTGGGTCCATAGGCTTTGCAGGCAAGCACCTTAACCACTAAGTCATCTCTCCAGCCTGGATACAGTTCTTTCTAGTTAAGACAGTGCCTTTATATTTTATTTATTTTATTTTATTATTTTATATTTTATTATTTGCTGATTATTCAAAATTAATGTATAAGATTATAAGTAATGGGAAATCAATAAGTATAAAAGTTAAAATTCAAGGTCAGGCATGGTGGCAGAGGTAGGAGGATTGCTATGAGTTCGAAGCCAGCCTGGAATTGCTGAGTGAGTTCCAGGTCAGCCCGGGTTAGAGTGAGACCCCCCCACCTCAAAAAAAAAACATACAAACAAATAAACAAAAGTTAAGAATCTTAAAAAGTTTCCTAGGCTAGAGATATGATTCAGTCAGCAAAGTGCTTGTTATGCAAGTGTAATGACCTGAGTTCGGGTCCTCAGCACCTACATGAATTCCAGGCAAGCATGGCAACCCTCCTGTAATCCCTGTGCTCAGGAGACAGACAGAAGATCCCCAGGCAAGCTGGCTAGGCAGTTGAGCTGAATTAGCAATGCGTGAGAAAAGACTGAAACGGAGAGGGACTGAATAAGACGCCTGATGTCAACCTCTGACCTGCACACACACATGCTCATATGTGCATTCATGTCCTCATATGCATGCATGCACATCACACACACCCACACACACACACACACACAATTTATCTCAGAATTCAAAACTTTTTTGGCAATAAATTCTCGTCTTTTGTTAACCAGAAGTTGTCACTCACAATTCCAAAGCTGTACACATCTGTTTTAACAGACAGTTTTCCGTGTCTGATATATTCTTCGGGCATGTACCACAGATATTTCCTGAGGGTGCCAGTCATACTTATGGTAGAACTCTGATGTTCTTGGTGGGGTCGGAAGTGTGCCATGGCAAAATCAGTTAGCTTGGGTTGAAACTGATCGTCCAAAAGAATGTTTGCACTACAATTGTGATCAAGGGCAAAGAAGACACAACATCATGAAGGTGTTCAGTAAACAACAACAAGGCAAGCTAAACTTCATGTCAGGTTCATTCAAAGCACAAAATGAAGCCAAACATTCACTTATAAAGCCTAAAGGCAATTCTTAAACTTCTTCTTAAAATAGAAACCCAAATGTATAAAACCTAAAACAAAAATCTGATCCATTAGGGAAACCAACTGCTTTCTGATTAGAACTGAGGCCTACTCCATGGGAGGGAATACCTTCCTGGTACTGAAAACCTAATCAAAATCCTATGACTAGGAGGTCATAAGCCCTAGCAGGGAAACTACTACTGTTTTCTGGCTAAATGGATATATTATGCCTACCAAACTCCCGTCTAAATTCTTATCCTTATGTCCATATATTAATGCTACTCTCACCTTTGGTTAGAAAAGCTTCTCTTTTCAGATGGTGAGGACCACGTAGAGACTCAACACTCACCTAAGTGCTGAGAAGAATTGACAGTGGCGTATTTATCACTAAATGAAACATCTCTATTACATCCTCCAAGGCTAAGAGCCCATTGGAGAAGAGGTAGCAGAAAGAACAGAAGTGTTAAAGATTGGCAAGGAGTGCTTACAAAACTGTCTTCCAGACACAAAATGGCCATGAGATTCACGACCTCACAATGGCTGCTTAAACAAGAACTGCATAATAGGAAGGGGAGGCGGGGAAGATGACATCAAAATAGAAAAGAGACTAGCTGGAAAGAAGGGATTCAGTGGAATGAAGACTTGGGGGGGGGAAGGAGGTGGTGGGAGGGGATTATAACCATGGCATATTGTCTATTTTTATGGTGGTTGTCAATAAAAAGAAAAAAATATGATCCATGAGCAGTGGGCATTTCAAAGTTGTAGACACATATGGAGACGGAGGGTTAAGCTGAGGCTGTACAAATAGGAAGAACTAAAGTTAACCGAAGCAGCTTTCTTGTGCACTTCTTGTGAGCTTTAATCAGCTAATAATTTATGTTGATGGATGCATGCTGTGGAATGCTAACCTTATCACCAGAAAGGCACTAGCCTGGAATGACTTGAGGAATCTTTGGTAGGCCCTGCTTTAATGACCCAGTTCCATCTTTGAGGGCTCTGCTGTTGAGTGTTGTTTAGAATACAAGTGCCTGCAGAAGCAAAGGCAGAGTGCTAGTAGTCAATTTAAGGAGTTCTCTCAGAAGAACCTTAATGATCATCTCACATCTCAGTAGAGAGCACATATCAGCTTTCTTACTCTGACCTTCAAGAACCTGGCATAGTAAGGATAGGAAAGAAGACAAAAGACGTGCCTGTCACCTGGGTGAGGCAAGAGACATGCCTGTCACTTGGGTGAGGCAGGCTCTGAGACTTTCATTGCCTTCCTGCCTAACATGTCAAGTCAGGAGGACAACAGAATGTGTATGACTGCTACAGAGAATATGCAGTGTATCGACTGCCTGGCACTGCTGAATGAATGGCAGCTAGCATGAAGTTCAGTAACCAATCATAGAACAGCAGGCAGAGGCTGGCGGAGCAGGTAGGTTGGCTGTGAGCTTTACTTAAGGCTATTCAGGCTTATTTTTTGCCCCCTGGCATTAGAACATTTTCTACTGGGCCTGCCCATTCAAAATGCTAGGAAATGTATTTTTTAAATATTTTATTTATTTATTTATTTATTTATTTATTTATTTATTTATTTATTTGAGAGAGAGAGAGACAGAGACAGAGAGAGAGAGAGAGAGAGAGAGAGAGAGACAGAGACAGAGAATGGGTGTACCAGGGCCTACAGCCACTGCAAGTGAATTCCAGACTCATGCGCCACCTTGTGCATCTGGCTTACATGGGTGCTGGGGAATCAAACAGAGGTCCTTTGGCTATGCAGGAAAGTTCCTTAACCACTAAGCCATCTCCCCATCCCAGGAGATGTATTTTATAGTGGTATGCACTGTTATTCAAAGTGGTATTAACTACTTGAGAATATGGGCAAATATTGAATCTTTAAGATTCTAGGGCTGCGGAAATAGCTCAGTGGTTAAAAGCACTTGCTTGCAAAGCCTAATGGTCTGGGTTCAACTCCCCAGTACTCATGTAAAGCCAGATGCACAAAGTAGAGCATGTGTCTGGAGTTTGTTTGCAATGGCAGGGGCTCTGATGTACCCATTCTCATTCTCTCTCTCTCTCTTTCAAATAAATAAAAATATTTTTGCTGTCCTTGAACAAGAAGGCAAGCAGGCAGGCCCTCGCTTGCTCCACAGGCTGGAGTAGAGGTCATCCAGATAATGAGACAGCTGAGAGGCTCCTCAGAGGCTGACTCCTACACCAAAAACTTGAGCAGACTAGTCGAGTATGTGTAACCTATGCCTCAAGAATACCCATCCAGACTTCGTTTAGGCCTGAGTTGACAATAGATAATATCAAGGGACAGGTCAGAGTCCTTTAAGAATAGAGAAAATGGAGAAAGACAGCTGGATGTGGTGACACACACCTGTAATCCCAGCACTCGGGAGGCAGAGGTAGGAGGATCACAGTGAGTTCCAGGCCACTCTGAGAGTACATAGTGAATTCCAGGTCAGCCTGAGCTAGAGTGAAACCCTACCTCCAAAAAAATAAATTAAATAATTAAAATAAAATGGAGAAAGACATGCTTAAACTTTGACTTTTTCTTCCTGTAAAAAAAACAAAACAAAAAAAAAAACTATAGGGTGGGAGGGATGGCTTAGTGGTTAAGGTATTTGCCTACAAAGCCAAAGGACCCAGGTTCGATTCTCCAGGACCCACGTTTGCCAGATTCACAAGGGGGCGCATGCATCTGAAGTTCATTTGCAGTGGCTGGAGGCCCTGGCATGCTCGCTCACTCTCTCTCTCTCTCTCTCCCTCTTTATCTGTCAATAAATAAATAAAAATAATTTTTTCCCCGAGGTAGGGTCTCCCTCTAGCCCAGGCTGACCTGGAATTCACTCTGTATTCTCAGGGTGGCCTTGAACTCATGGCAATCCTCCTACCTCTGCCTCCCGTGTACCACCATGCCTGACAAAATAAAAAATATATATTAAAAAAAACTATAATTTCCAAATGTCCAAATAGCCTACTTTTGCTGAACTCTAGGGCCTCTGTCTGTTTTGCAGTCTTTGCATGTATGGGAAAAGGGCCAGAGAGGCCAACTTCCCAAGACTTTTATCACTGAACACTTGTTAATTTTCTCCTTGTTTGTCTCTTCTCCTGAAGCACCTTGCTTACGCCAGTGTGTGTCTCACACAGCCTCCCTGTGTCATTCCTCACTCGCTCTTCCATTTTCTCCCTTGGAGAACAGTGTGGATCATCCTGACATCCTTCTGAAGATGCAGAGTGGACTGGAGTCAGATGCCCCTTTCTCTCTTGCACTAGGGAAGAACAGACACAACTGCATCTTGTACAGTGCACACTTTGCTTGTTTACATCACAGCTGGGACTGCTGGAGGTGCCCAGAGGTTTCACAGTTCTGAGAAATGTTAAGGTAGGAAGGTCACATGGAATGAAAACGGGGAGGGACAAAACAGTCATCAACCCTCAAGGCTAGCACCCAAGTGAGGCAGGAGTACAAGGGCAGACAGCGAGATCCAGAGGGTGTTGCACAGAAGCACAAAAGTAGTATATGAAAAAAAAAACTGGTTGGCAAAGAGGAAGGCTGGAAATCCTCCAGCCAAGATGGATAACAATCTGGCCCTGACACAGGCTCAGAAGAGCCCCAGAGTGCCATACTCAGACAAGCTTAAGGACAGCTTGGCCATCTTGGATTCCTCTGGGCTTGGGCTCTATACACACTTCTTTCCTAACACTGAATCTAGCAACCCAGGATCCCCACCTGCACTGAGCTGCATGTCCATTCCAAACAGTGTTGAGTTGCGCCTCCTCGACAGTCCCACGGCAATACCCCGCTTCCATTCAAACATCTCCAGAAACAGATCAGACAATGGGAGGCAGGGGTTTAATCCAGCCTGAACCTTTAAGCTCAGAAGCATCATGGGAAAGAACATGCTTGGTCGAGGAAGGTTTGAAAAACCTATGCCTGTCAATCAAAACAGAGAACCGCCCAAGCTACAACCCCTAGCAACCAGCTTCTTCTCCTAAACCCCATAAAAAGAAGCCCCAGAAGCTATAGACTGTTGCTAGAAAATTTTCAGTGCCTGGGATGGGATACCTTCCAGTGAGTTGTTGGCCAAGGAGGTCCCAGTAGCCTCCAAAACATTAAAAGCTATTGTCAAGGCCCTTGGTTTCCCTTGAGCAACAGATAGTAAGACGCTATTGCTGAAGACATCTCTTGCCTGAGAGGCAAGGTCACTGAGAAAGCAAGCTGGTGCTGAGCAGAAAACCTTCTCCCTGTAGACCAGCTGACTGAAAGCTGGAAAAAGCTGCACTGCAAGCAGCCGTATGGGAGACAGAAGTCATCAGCAGTGAAAACAGTGGACAATGGAAAACTCAAGTTTGGCCAGACAGGCCCAATGACCGAACAGGTGCAATAGTGGCATGTCTGCTCTTGAGGAAACCAACTGCTCCCTAATTGGACTGAAGTCCCTCTCTATGGGAGGGAATACACACTTGGTACTGAAAAAACTAAGCAAAAGTCTATGGCCAGGGTGGTCATGAGCCTTAGGGGTATAAAGCCTGCTCTTGTCTGGCTAAATGTATATATTATTCCCACCAAGCTGCCCTGAAAGCACTACACTTAATGTTCATATTCACATATTAATGCTACTCTCACTTCTGGTTAAAAAGATGGTGATGACCAATGACCCAAAAGGCAACATAGTGCTGAGAAGAAGGGATGGAGGAGTGTCCAGCACTGAAACATCTCTGTCACATCCTCCAAGGCTCAGGGCCCATTGCGGAAGAGGGGGCAGAAAGAATATAAGAGTCAAAGGAAGAGTACTACTCCTTACAATGCAACTGTCCAGACAGAAATTGGCCTTAATATCCATGACCTTGCAGTGCCTAGCAATACTTTTGCAAGACCCTCATAATAGAAGAAAAAGATGATGACATCAAATTAAAAGAGAGACTAATGGAGAGAGGGAGGGGATATGATGGAGAATGGAGTTCTGAAGGGGAATGGGGAAGAGGAGGGAAATATCATGGTTTTATTTTTGTATGTAAGTATAGAAGTTGTCAATAAAAAAATAAATAAAAATAAAAAAAGAAGCCCCAAACACCAGGCCAGAAGCTCATGGGTACTCTGACTCAAGATGCCCACTGCTCTTTTGCAGTGTACCTCCATCCTTGTGCTTTACTTTGCTCCCTAATGAGCCTTCTTGCTGTTTTGCTATCTGTGTGTGGCCCTTCAAGTCTGTGAACAGGAGGCCAAGGACTTAGACCCCCAGACAGAGACACCCAGTAGTGGTACAACTCATTAAATACTAAAGCACATACCCCCTGGGCAGAGATTCATGGTGCTAATCTGACAGGTGACCCATGAAATTTTATATAGAACTACACAGAACATACTTAAGGCCTGAACTATGCAAATGGCCCCAAAGCCTGTGCAATGCAACAGAAGATTCACAACGGTGTATAACAGAGAGGGTTGACCTACTAACCGTCTTCCCTGCCCCGGATTGCTTCCTCCCTTGTAAATGGATCTTTGACGAACAAATGGCTCCCGTTTCTGCTGTCATCCACATGTCTCTGTCCATTTCCTTGTTCTAGAGCACAGCAACCTAGAACTACTCCAGAGGTACCCACTAAACCCTGGTATCCCAAGTTTAAGCCCCTTGAGCTTTTGCCAGTCTGAGAGCTACTTCTGCACGCTCTCACTTCGTCTCAGCACAGGGGAAGATAGAAAACCTGAGTGCCATATTTTCAGTCCTCCTCACCACCACAGCTCTCCAGGGCATGAAAATTTAATTTACATGCCAGAACCACGAGAAGGCCAAAGCCAAACCTAAAAGTGGCTTAAGGACCCCCGAAGTTTTTCTAAATACAAAGATAAGGAGGGGAGAAAGGCAAGAACAATAATAAAACCCATAATCTAATCCATTTCCTTGACCCTCTGCAAATCTAGTAGAAAGGTAGGCAGAGGTGTGCTACGTGACCACAGCCATGTTTTAGCCAATAAACCCGCTGAGGACACAAGGTCAGTTAGAGGCCATCGTTAGACAAGATTATTTGAGGACACTGCACTTTCATATTGAATAATGACATTTGGTGGAGAGACAAGTTGCTTACCAGCAGACCTTATATATAACATAAATTTTGACTCCTGTGATTTATTCTGTTCTAAATAAAGGTTAACAGTAGCTGAGAAAGAAAAATGTTCTGTTTTAGAAAAGTGCAGATTGCAAAAAGCCCTTCAACAATCACTTCCTACCCTAATACTTTCCCCTCCATCAACCTGAAATAGAATTGTCAGACATAAAGTACTTTTAGCCACTGTGCAGGTCAACCAAGTAAGTTTATTCTACGGGTGTGAAAATAAACTAACAAAAATAAAGTCAGCATAAAATAGCTAAAATCATAACCCTATAACACGTAAGGACAGCTGGCTGGTAACTGTAGCCACCAAAGAGATAGAAGAAAAATCAAAACTTTAGGGCTGGAGATATGGCTCAGCAGTTAAGGCGCATGCCCGCAAAGCCAAAGGACCTCAGTTTGATTCCCCAGGACCCCCATAAGCCAGATGCACAGGTGGCGTATGTGTTTGGAGTTTGTTTGTAGTGGCTGGAGACCCTGGTATGCCCATTCTCTCTCTCTCTTTCTCTCTCATGTCCTCTATCAAGTAAATTAATTAACTAAAAAGTTTTTAAAAAAACTTTAATTCACATTTTCAATTTTGTGTTTTTACAAACGATTTTATCTACTCTATCATAAGGCTGTTTACTATACCAGGCAGTCCAGCCTTTCTTTAGACAGTCCTTTTAGTAGAAGGAACCTGGATGGTGCTTTGAGAACACAGGTGTTAGACTGTACCCTGACTCTGGGGTGGTCATCTCTGCATTAGGAAGAATCTCCATGACACTTCTCTTGGAAGACCTGGTTTCACAGACAATGCTACTTTGTACTGAGAACTGCTTTCTTTGCTTATCACAAAGCATGATGATGTACCTAGATCCGAATGCTGGATTTGCATACCAATGGCATGTTTGACATGTAGAAGAACTTGTCTTTACATATACATAATACATTATATATAATTATATATTATATATAATATAATTACACACACACACACATATATATATACACATATGTACATATATATCTGTATGTATTTAAAGGGGCTTATTGTAGCTCTGGTCAACTGCCTGGCAACTCTCAGGAAAGGTCAGCACGCCATTCAGTGGATGCCAAACATAGTGAGGCTCCAGCTGGCTTCTCTATGACAGCATGAAGCCACAGGACACAGGAGCTGTCTATGTCATAGCAGTTGCAACAGTAAACACCTCTCTCCAGTTGGCCTGTTCCCCTTCTCTCAGTTGAGGCAAGATCCAATTTCACCAGACCCATAAGTTTCTGGAGAAGTTGTGTAGGGCAGCTGGAGTGATTGCTTAGCAGTTTAAAGCATTTGCCTCTGAAGCCTAAAGACCCAGGCTTGATTCCCAAGTACCCACCTAAGCCATATGCACAAGGTAGCACATACATCTGGAGTTCATTTGCAGTGGCTAGAGGCCCTGGCATGCCCATTCTCTCTATATATATGCCTCTCTGTCTCTTAAATAAATAAATAAATTCAAAAAGTTCTTTAAAATGTAAAATTATATACTTATTTTTAAAACATTGTGTACACGCTTTCCTCTACTTTGGCACACATGGTGACCCATCCGAGAAAGGTATGATCCTGGAACTCTGAATTCCCAGGTTAGATTTTCTGTTTTCCCACCAAATTGAGGAAGGTGTTAGAGAAAAGGTGAAAGTTTGCTTGTGCTTTATAGGTATCTGTGGAATCCACACAGCCAGGGCAAAGGCCAGTCAAAGAGGTATGTGCCTCCTTTAAATGCAGAACTTTAGGGCTGTGGTGGTTTGTGACATGCTCCCCATAGGATTGCGTGTTTCAACACTGGGTCTTCAGCTAGTTGTGCTGTTTGGGAAGGTTTTGGAACCTTTAGGATGTGGAGCCTTGCTGGAGGAAGTGGGTCATTAGGGGTAGGCTTGACAATGTGACAAGCCGGAGCCCAATCCTGACACCGTGCCCCCCACCATTAAACTTCTCCTCAAAACAGTAAGCAAAGAAAACCCTTTTTCTTCCATAAGTTGCTTCTGGTCAGGTATATGTTCATAGCAATGAGAAAGTAACTAGTTCAAGGGCTTTAACCAAACATCGAAGCCTCCCTGGGCCTCTGTTTCCATGTAGATAAAAAGATCTGCTAATGCTTGTTTACTGAGAAAATGTAAGTAGAACTCCTGACATAGAAAATACCTCATAACTTGTAATGTATCTTAAAGACGTAGACTAGTCATTGCTCATACTATACTCATTACATTAAAATCCTAAGGCGTTCAGTTGGATATCTTTAGAAATCCAAGGACACTGATTTAATAACAATGTACAAGAGATTTCAGGATGACCTGAGAACCTGGGTGAATTGTTTCAAAGAATCAGTGAGTTTCAAATTAGTTCCAGAGAAGTTTTGGACAAACCAAATTGAAATAATATTTCTCTCTCTCTCTCTCTCTCTCTCTCTCTCTCTCTCTCTCTCTCTCTCTCTCTCTGTATGTTATACACGTTTGTCTGAAGATGCATGCATACTGGGGCCTGTGTGCAAAAGCCAGAGGGAGACATCAGGTGATCTTCTCTATTACTCTTCTGCCTCATTTACCTGGGAGTCTCTCACTGAACTTGAAGCTCCTCTCTCTCTCTCTCTCTTTTGGTTTTTTGAGGTAGGGTTTCACTCTAGCCCAGGCTGACCTGGAATTCACTCTGTAGTCTCAGGGTGGCCTTGAAGTCACAGCGATTCTCCTACGTCTGCCTCCTGAGTGCTGGGATTAAAGGCATGTGCCACCACGCCCAGCAAGCTCCTCATTTTAAAATAGATTGACCCTCCTGTCTCCACCTCTGTCATTCTGGAGATATAGGCATATGTGCCATGCCCAGATTTTTATGTGGGTGCTGGGGATTGGACTCAGATCTTCATGCTTGCACAGCAAGTGCTGTCACCCAGTGAACCATCTCCCTAGCCCAGGCATCTTCCCAGGCCCAAAATAGTATTTCTAGATAACTTAAGACAATAGATAAGATGGCATCCTGACAAGTGTTGCTGATGAGCGCTGGGACTAGGTACTTCAGTGACACACAAAACTGAGAAGGGGAATTTTAATTTATGCAAGGTCTAATTGTTTCTGCACACTTTGGGATAAAAATGAGCACATTTGGATATAATAGAAGAGGAAGGACTAGCAGGAAACTAGAAAAGTGTGGCAACTCATTTATATCCAAAATATTTCTGAAAGAAAAAAACCAACCTTTTTGATAGGAAGAAGAAGGAGGCTGGTTAAAGAATCAATCCAGCAACCAGATTTTGCTTTTGCTGCAGGTTTATATCCTATTAACCACTGGGCTGAAGGCCAGCCTCGCCAGTCTGCAGTACATCAGCTGACAAACATGTACCTCAGGTAAGGGATAAAAATAGGAAGAGACCGAGTTTCTCAGGCAAGGGTGTCATGGTGGCTAGCTGACCAGTCTGTGGCTATCTGCTCCTTCTTTCTCATCCCTTGTTCTTCTAGACCCTCGCACAGGAAGTGCTCCATGCCTTCTCTAGCTTGCTCCAACCTGATGTCTCTTATCAATGCCCATTTTTCAAAACTCCATTTTTAAGCAAGTAGCTTCCTACTTCCGTTGTCTCACATAAAAGACTGTTTAACTTGGCAAGAGAAAAATGGCAATACCCATTTAGGAACACGATTTTTATAAGACACGTTAGAAATATTCACCAAAATTATCTCCTTGATTTGGAGCCATTAGTAGGAATGAATGTCTGGGATGAAAAAGTGCAAAGGATAAAGTGTATTTCTATTTAAGATTGCCCATAAATGTGAAAACAATTAAGCTTGCAGAGGGATAGGATGAAAATAACAGGGAGGTTTACTGCTTTCAGATGCTTTTATGTGATCCTATAATTCAAAAACATCTTCGTTTCCCAAATAAAAATGTGAGGGTCTCTTGCCAAGAGTACAGATTGCATTCAGGACTTTCCTTTAAATCCTTTCCTCCTCAAGTTCCACCATCTGGAAGTGAGTTTTGTTTTTATAGCATTCTCTTTGAAGAGTTCAAATTACTAAGAAATTTTTGGGGCTAAGTGAACCACCAGACTTGCTGAAAATACCTTTGAAATGTGGGCTCTGCTTCCTCCGGTGGATGTTCCTCAGCTGTGTCCTTGACAGTTTCTTCTTAGAAAGCCACTTACTCTCTCTCTCAGCAATTCAACAAGCAAAAGAAAATTGCGATCGCAGATCTCCAGACCTGATCTCTCCCTCAAGTCAGCTGCTGACTGCAGTTTTCACTAGGAGTTCAACGTCAACATTTCCAAAACTCTGCACACTAACTTTACTCCCATCTCTCTCCCTCTCCTCTTGTGTCTGCTGAGGCAACCAACAGGCTCCCCTTAATCCCAGGCCTTAATCCCATAATAAGCATGGTTATTAGACTCACACAAACATGTCATGTCCTCTCTCCCCCTCCATGTACAGTCATGTGACAGGCAAGTTACTAACCTTTGTAAGCGGCTGCTTTCTCTGGTCAAACTGAGATGACGATAATACCGACATTCCTTTGAAAGGGATTGCTGAGAGGATTAACACATTATTCTGTGGGTGTAGATTTTAGGTCTAAAGCCCTTTGGATTTCACTGAGCTCCCTAATCCACATGCAGCTCATCCTCCATCACTCATGTACAGTGGTTACCAATGCTGTCAGCACAAACTGTGCTCTTTGCTGTCTTGGGCTTTTGTTCCTGCTGTTCCCCTCATTTTGAAAGCACTCCTCCTCCCCTTATCTTTATCCAAATCCTCTTTGTACCCTTAAGAATCACTTCCTCCATGACATTTTCATTGGACCACTCTAAATGCCGGGATTCTTCATTCTTCCAAATTGCTACTGGACGGCCCAAAATATACCATGTGGCATTTAAAGCAGATCATCTCGTGTTGCTTACATACACATAATACTGACCCTATAGAAGATACTAAATACCATCACCCATTTCTTAAGAGGATTGGAAGGCATTAAGTAGCTTTAGACTACTGAGCATAGGATGGCAAATATGTGACCCAAATGTTGCTAAGACATTGTATTATTGGTAGACATTACTAATTGAGTTCAGAAAACACTCATGCCTAGGATCCTTTTCCACACTATACCTGGGAAGTTATAACTGATCAATCAAAGATGGAATGTGAGATAAAACTGATTTGTCATGGCTACGATAGCAGATGGAGTAAATGAGGCCCACACAGTTGGCATGACTTGTTCCATGCATTTACATAAATGCCAGAGCTAGGACTAAAATGTATCTGTCCTTTTTCCTCCTGGAGTCTCGTGACTTACTACAGTTAACTGAAAAACAGTCTTTCATTCAGCTTCATGGATACATGATTAAAATCTGTTCATTTCAAAAAGGAATAATGACTTGGCTTCTCTCTGTGCCTCTATGTGTCTCTCTGTCTTCCCCACTGCTCCTTTCTCTCCTGTACATAGATGATTCTAGAGGCAAGATGAACTAAAGGCTCAGTCACAGGACTTTAGCTCAACATAAGAGGTTATAATAATTAGAGCCACTCTAAAGGGTGCAAGATCCCCATGCGCTAAGCCCTCCAGGAAGGCCATAGTCCACTGTCAGGTTGGCTGAAGTACTTGGGAGATAGAGTCAAGCATAAGGATAGGTTGGGATAAGCTGGGCATGGTGGCACACGCCTTTAATCCTAGCACTTGGGGAGGCAGAGGTAGGAGGATCGCCATGAGTTTGAGGCCACCCTGAGAATACGAGTGAATTCCAGGTCAGCCTGGGCTAGAGTGAGACCTTACCTTGAAAAACAAAACAAAACAAAACAAAAATAAACAAACAAACAAACAAACAAAGAATAGGTAGGGATAATTAATGCCAGGCCCTGGGATAGTTTTTCCATGTACTAACTCACTTTATCCTCACAGACCTGGGAGGAGGCATGCTGGTATCACTCCCAGTTCCACATGAGGGACATTGAGCAGCAGGAAACTGAGTGAATTGCTAGAAGTCACTATGACAGAAAGAAGTAGGACAGAGATGTGTACTGACACCTGTGTGATCCCAGAAGCCACTCTGTTTTTAGTGTGTGTATGTGTGTGTGTGTCTACTTCTTGACGAAAATGAACACCAGGTGTCAGCACCACTTTTTGTGTCTGGCTTTATGTGGGTGTTGGAGAATGGAATCCAGGCTGAGGCTTTCCAAACCTTTAATCACCAATCCATCCTCCCAGCAGCATTTAAAAAAAAAAATTACTGAAACACTACTTTTAACCAGTGCCTACAGACAGGGGGAACCATGATATCCCTGGGTAGAGAAAAGATGGGGGAAGCAGTTTCAGGAAACAAGAGTTTCAGGACTTTTCCTAAGAGCTGCTCAAAGGTAGGTAGGTGGCTAGAATTGCTTCTCTCAACCTGTCTGGACTCTTCCTAATTCGGAAACTGCTTAGGGTAAACTTTGCCAGGATTTAAGAGAACATTAGATCATACCATTCTCTTATCACAATCCCTAGATTTGTGAGCCCAGCCCAGAACAAATGCAGACAAGTTTAAGGTGAAAGAACTAGAAAATAGGAAGTCAACTTGAGATCACCTGGTTGGTTCTGGATGTACAAATGGGAAAATTGGACAGACAGCAGGACACAAGCCTTGGTGTTCTGGATAGTGCCCATACCATCACCCTCCCGACTGACAGTGTGGTTGCAACTCCATTTTTCTTAAATCAAAGGTGCTGTTCACACTTGGGCACCAGGCTGCAAAAAAATGACTTTATCATCATTTTTAATGTATTTTTAAAATCACAAGGGTGTAAGATTTTCAAGCCTTTTTTTATATATAGGTACAGTAAATTACAGAGAATGATATCAACTTCTTTTAGTCCCAACCTGGAACTTCTTCCTACTAGTTGGGTTGAGATACAAAGGCTGATGCTAAGGTGATTTTTTTCCTATTAAATTTATTATGATTGTAAGAGTAGAACATAGTCATTAAATATCTTTATTAGTTGGGTTGCCCTTATTAGCATATATTAGTTGTACAAAAGGCTGGGCTTCATTATAAAATTTTCATATATATAATTTAATGACACCCCTATTACTAACTTCTCTTTCTCCCTCAGTCTCTTTCCCAAATAATTCACTTTCTATATGTGTGTCTTGTTTTAACATCTAGATTCCCCAAATAAAACATGAAATAGTGGGCTGGAGAGATGGCTTAGTGGTTAAGGTGCTTACCTGAGTTTGATTCCCCAGTACCCACATAAAGTTAGATGCACAAAGTGGCACAATGCATCTGGAGTTTGTCAGCAGCTAGACGCCCTGACACACCCATTCTCTGTCTTTCTTGTATCTCTCTTTGATTGCAAATAAATAAATAAAAATATTTTTAAAATATGAAACATTTCCCTTTCTGAGTCTAAGCTTAAACATTAAAAAATATGGAAGTAGGGCTGGAGAGATGGCTTAGCAGTTAAGCGCTTACCTTTGAAGCCTCAGGACCCCAGTTCAAGGCTCGATTCCCTAGTACCCACATAAGCCAGATGCACATGGTGGTGCATGCATCTGGAGTTCGTTTGTAGTGGCTAGAGGCCCTGGCACACCCATTCTGTCTCTCTGTCTCCCCTTTTCTCTGTCTCATATACATAAATAAAATAAAAAAAGAAAAATATGGAAGTAAACCATAGTTATAGTCTCTCCATTCAAATAAATTCTTGTTAATAATTTTGGGAGATTTTACTTCAACATTTTTTAATAATTAAATCTGCAAATCTATAGGTTTCTAATGTGCTCCATAATATTTCTGTTTATCTTATTCTACATAATCTCACTTTATGCAATGTTGGTTCATACTACTGATATTACTTAATACTGTTGAGTAACTTGTGGCAAAGTCTTCTGTGATCCACTAATTTGAAGTCATATGGTGAAAAAAAATTATAATTTCCACCTCCAGCCAGAGTCCTGCCTTACTCCTGGAAAATGATGCTGTCTTCCACAGACTCTGAGCCAGTTATCAAGGATGTACAATAAAAATGGTATCTCTGCTAGAAGCAGTCTTTCCTTATAATGACTTTTCAAATTGTATAGCAAAGGCCAAAAAAGGCAGTGACTTCAGACCTTCCTAAAGGCACTAAGCTATAAGATTTGGGGGCCATGAATCAGGGAGGTCCCAGTTTCGAGTGGAAGGAAGGAGTCCCTTCAGGGATGCAAGAGGGGGAGCCTATGTCATCCAACTCATGTTTGGCTAAGACTGCTGAGGCTGGAAGCCATCACCATCTGACAGATGGTCAGTGGCATGAAATGAACTGAGTTGATCTCACTCGGGTTCCAAAAGAACAGTCATGCCTGCCACCAAACAAGAGGGAATATCTACAGTTGCAGTTGGCACTGATTAATATCATTGCAGGCAATCCAGCAGAAAGCCCAAGGGACAATGGCTAGGGAGGGGCCTGATTCGCTCTGGAAGAGGCAGGAATATTCCGATGAGCTGTTGGGAAGGAGCAGCCTCTGGATGGGCTTACATTTGAATCCTCACTCTTTGGATAACCCAGCATGGTATCAGCTTTCCATCACTGATGAAATGACTCAGAGAAACAACTTAAAGTGAAATAAAATTTTTCTTGGCTGATGGTTTTTGTTGTTGTTGTTGTTGTTTTTATTTATTTATTTATTTGTTTGTTTGAGAGCGACAGATAGGCTGAGAGAGAAAGAGGCAGACAGAGAAAGAGAATGGGCATACCAGGGCCTCCAGCCACTGCAAACGAACTCCAGATGCATGTGCCCCTTTGTGCATCTGGCTTACGTGGGTCCTGGGGAATCAAACCAGGGTCCTTGGGCTTCACAGGCAAGCACTTCACTGCTACCTCATCTCTCCAGCCCTCGATGGTTTCTTTATTTTTTCTAAGAGTTCTCTCCGGTCACCTCTGCCTCCATGAATCTGGTGATGGTGCGGTGCCTGAGCTCCTCACCACTAGCCAGCTCTTGTCCCTAGCAGAGAGGCTTAGCTGATGATAGAGCACAACTGGCCTCGCCTGGAGCTGTCCATGGTAGAAAGGAGATGCCTCAACTAAGTGCTGGCCCTACTCTAGGACTGTTGAGAATGCACAGACCCGGCTGCTTCGATCAACTTGGGGATATCACTGAAGGGCCATATCAGCTTCGACATTATTCCAGGACATTGGCCAAGGCCTTAGTGACAATGATATTGTGACTCAACCTGTCCACTTAATTCTTCTTCACTCCTTCCCTACCCTCTCTTACATTTGGTGGGATTCGCTTTATTTTATTTTTCATTTTATTTGTAGTTCTGGGGACTGATCCCAGAATCTTTCACATGTTGCACAAATGTTCTACAACTAAGCTATATTCCCAGCCTTCTTTTCACTTTTACTTTTTGTTTTGAGACAGAGTCTCATTAAGTTTCCCAGACTGGCCTTGGATTTCCTCTGTAATCCAGGCATGCCTCCTGCCTCAGTTTCCCAAGTAGCTAAGATTATAGGCTTGTAACAACAGGCTCAGTCACCCTTTTTGTTCCTGAAAACCAGCCCCAAATTCTCCTATGGACAAATCCCTAACTCTGTGGCTGTTTCTTGTGAAAAGAGTATGTCCATGAAATGTGAGTCACTCACCCGTGGTGCTGGAAGGGGTTTTCAAGTGTAACCTAAAGCTCTAGGGTCACTTACCTGGATACATTGCCACAGATGACTGAACACGGCTGAGTATTGTGCAAGTACTGGATGGCTTTGGATATTCCTATTAATATGCTGATTCGAATGGGCCAGGAAAGTGGAGCTGTGTTATCCTACAAAGACAAGGATAGTTAGATTGGTTACACTTTTCTACTACAAACTATCAAATAACCCAATATAGTGGAATAAAGAATAAAATAAAAACACATGCTAGGTCATATTGTTTAAAAATATGAAACATTTCCCTTTCTGAGTCTAAGCTTAAACATTAAAAAATATGGAAGTAGGGCTGGAGAGATGGCTTAGCAGTTAAGCGCTTACCTTTGAAGCCTCAGGACCCCAGTTCAAGGCTCGATTCCCTAGTACCCACATAAGCCAGATGCACATGGTGGTGCATGCATCTGGAGTTCGTTTGTAGTGGCTAGAGGCCCTGGCACACCCATTCTGTCTCTCTGTCTCCCCTTTTCTCTGTCTCATATACATAAATAAAATAAAAAAAGAAAAATATGGAAGTAAACCATAGTTATAGTCTCTCCATTCAAATAAATTCTTGTTAATAATTTTGGGAGATTTTACTTCAACATTTTTTAATAATTAAATCTGCAAATCTATAGGTTTCTAATGTGCTCCATAATATTTCTGTTTATCTTATTCTACATAATCTCACTTTATGCAATGTTGGTTCATACTACTGATATTACTTAATACTGTTGAGTAACTTGTGGCAAAGTCTTCTGTGATCCACTAATTTGAAGTCATATGGTGAAAAAAAATTATAATTTCCACCTCCAGCCAGAGTCCTGCCTTACTCCTGGAAAATGATGCTGTCTTCCACAGACTCTGAGCCAGTTATCAAGGATGTACAATAAAAATGGTATCTCTGCTAGAAGCAGTCTTTCCTTATAATGACTTTTCAAATTGTATAGCAAAGGCCAAAAAAGGCAGTGACTTCAGACCTTCCTAAAGGCACTAAGCTATAAGATTTGGGGGCCATGAATCAGGGAGGTCCCAGTTTCGAGTGGAAGGAAGGAGTCCCTTCAGGGATGCAAGAGGGGAGCCTATGTCATCCAACTCATGTTTGGCTAAGACTGCTGAGGCTGGAAGCCATCACCATCTGACAGATGGTCAGTGGCATGAAATGAACTGAGTTGATCTCACTCGGGTTCCAAAAGAACAGTCATGCCTGCCACCAAACAAGAGGGAATATCTACAGTTGCAGTTGGCACTGATTAATATCATTGCAGGCAATCCAGCAGAAAGCCCAAGGGACAATGGCTAGGGAGGGCCTGATTCGCTCTGGAAGAGGCAGGAATATTCCGATGAGCTGTTGGGAAGGAGCAGCCTCTGGATGGGCTTACATTTGAATCCTCACTCTTTGGATAACCCAGCATGGTATCAGCTTTCCATCACTGATGAAATGACTCAGAGAAACAACTTAAAGTGAAATAAAATTTTTCTTGGCTGATGGTTTTGTTGTTGTTGTTGTTGTTTTTATTTATTTATTTATTTGTTTGTTTGAGAGCGACAGATAGGCTGAGAGAGAAAGAGGCAGACAGAGAAAGAGAATGGGCATACCAGGGCCTCCAGCCACTGCAAACGAACTCCAGATGCATGTGCCCCTTTGTGCATCTGGCTTACGTGGGTCCTGGGGAATCAAACCAGGGTCCTTGGGCTTCACAGGCAAGCACTTCACTGCTACCTCATCTCTCCAGCCCTCGATGGTTTCTTTATTTTTCTAAGAGTTCTCTCCGGTCACCTCTGCCTCCATGAATCTGGTGATGGTGCGGTGCCTGAGCTCCTCACCACTAGCCAGCTCTTGTCCCTAGCAGAGAGGCTTAGCTGATGATAGAGCACAACTGGCCTCGCCTGGAGCTGTCCATGGTAGAAAGGAGATGCCTCAACTAAGTGCTGGCCCTACTCTAGGACTGATGAGAATGCACAGACCCGGCTGCTTCGATCAACTTGGGGATATCACTGAAGGGCCATATCAGCTTCGACATTATTCCAGGACATTGGCCAAGGCCTTAGTGACAATGATATTGTGACTCAACCTGTCCACTTAATTCTTCTTCACTCTTTCCCTACCCTCTCTTACATTTGGTGGGATTAAGCTTTTTTTTTATTTTATTTTTCATTTTATTTGTAGTTCTGGGGACTGATCCCAGAATCTTTCACATGTTGCACAAATGTTCTACAACTAAGCTATATTCCCAGCCTTCTTTTCACTTTTACTTTTTGTTTTGAGACAGAGTCTCATTAAGTTTCCCAGACTGGCCTTGGATTTCCTCTGTAATCCAGGCATGCCTCCTGCCTCAGTTTCCCAAGTAGCTAAGATTATAGGCTTGTAACAACAGGCTCAGTCACCCTTTTTGTTCCTGAAAACCAGCCCCAAATTCTCCTATGGACAAATCCCTAACTCTGTGGCTGTTTCTTGTGAAAAGAGTATGTCCATGAAATGTGAGTCTCTCACCCGTGGTGCTGGAAGGGGTTTTCAAGTGTAACCTAAAGCTCTAGGGTCACTTACCTGGATACATTGCCACAGATGACTGAACACGGCTGAGTATTGTGCAAGTACTGAATGGCTTTGGATACTCCTATTAATATGCTGATTCGAATGGGCCAGGAAAGTGGAACTGTGTTATCCTAAAAAGACAAGGATAGTTAGATTGGTTACACTTTTCTACTACAAACTATCAAATAACCCAATATAGTGGAATAAAGAATAAAATAAAAACACATGCTAGGTCATATTGTTTAAAAGCTATTTAAGCTTTTTAAATTTATTTATGGAATAATAGTGCAAGTAATTGAGAAGAACAATTGGCTTTTGTTATCCTAAGTGAAATTTAACCTATTTAGAAATATTTTTTAAATTTGCTCTTCAAAAGCAGCCTAGCAAGCCAGGCGTGGTGGCGCATGTCTTTAATCCCAGCACTTGGGAGGCAGAGGTAGGAGGATCACCATGAGTTCAAGGCCACCCTGAGAATACAGAGTGAATTCCAGGTCAGCCTGAGCTAGAGTGAGACCCTACATCAAAAATCAAAACAAAACAAAACAAAAAAAGCAGCCTAGCAAAATCATGGCATTTATGCAGACTCCACGTTTAAGGAGCCTATCTGGTTTTTATGTCTGTCATTTGTACGGAAGGACACTTTGTATAAAGTTGTGCAAATTTAAATTATCCTACAAATAAGGGTAGTTAATATAAATTCATTTAATATTTAGAATTAATAAGGAATAAGAACTCAACAAGTAGTTGGCATCAAGGCTGCACATAATCCAGTAACTTGCATATCTAGGCACCCTTCCAACAGTAAAAAATTAATTTCCAGGGTTGGAGAGATGGTCCAGTGGTTAAAGGTGTTTCCTTGTATAGCCATGATGGTCTGGGTTTGATTCCCCAGTACCCAGGTAGAGCCAAATGCACAAAGTAGCACATGCTGCTAGCATTCATTTGTACTGGCAGGAGGCCCTGGCATGCCCACCCTCCTCTCCCTCTCACAAATAAATAAATAAATGATATTTTTAAAGAAAATTTAAAAAGAAATTAAGTTCTGGACAGGTCCTCATTTCCCTGGGAAACTATTACTGACTAGCCTTTTAGGCGGACACATCTACACATCCCAGCTCCCTCTAGAACCAGTGGCAGCCTCCCCCTTCACTTCACCCTAGGGCTTCAGCAAGTTGAGGACCAGAGAGAATGATAGGCTTCACTTACTGCACACTGTAATCTGTCAAGAAGCGTTCCATTTGTCATATATGGATAAACCAGGCAGAATTTCTCAGCCTCAGCAAAATATGCAGTCAACTCTAGAATGTGTGGATGCTGAAACCTTGAAACAGAAGGTGGTAAACCATCAAATTATCTTTTCAAATTATTTTTCAAATGGGAAATGAATAATACTCGGGTTTGGAAGTATAGGAAAAGGTCTAAAACAGATAAATTTGGCCAAGAGAAAATTAATTCCATTGTGTATAAAATACAGACTTCCTTTTTAAATTGGGCTAAGTTCTAACTTAGTTACTAGTTACCCTTTGTGACTATGATCAAACAGAGAAGAAAAAATATTCAAATCTAGGACATAAATTTAATGAAACATATTTCTCGAGATTTGGGGTACTGAGGATTTAATTAAAAATTATTCAGGGCTGGACAGATGGCTTAGCAGTTAGGGTGCCTGCCTCCTAAGCCTAAGAACACTGGTTCCCATCTCCAGCGGTTCCGATCTCCAGGCCCCACGTTTAGCCAGATGCAAAGTGATGCAAGGACGCAATGAAGCACTTGACCATAAGGGGGCGCATGCATCTGGATTTTGTTTGCAGCAGCTGAGAGGCTGCTGGCACACCCATCTCTGTCTGTCTTCCTCTCCCTTTCTCTCTGTCTCTCTGAAAAAAAAAATTCAGTATTAACTAGTTTTATTGATACTTCAGCACAATAGCAAACAAGAGATGAGCATGGTAGACATGGTCTCCCTGATTCTCAGCTCACAAAACAGAAATAACCATTCACTTATGTTTAAATGTTACTGATCAAGTAGAAAACATGGATACTGTAGAAGTTGGCAAGGTGTGAGACACCAAGAGGCTGTGGGTGAGATATTGCTACTTTGGGACCTATGAACTCATACCACCTATCATTTCCCTATCAGTTTTTTTGAATCAGAAGGATTTTAAGTTGTATAGACAAAAAGATTAGCAAATATAGGTTTTGAAATCACTCAGCAGGTGTTTCTGAATGCTGACTATAGGCAAACTAATGCAGTTGAGCAGAGAAGAGTTAAATGACACCCAAAACTGGGCTTGACTCTCTGGTGTTTTTTTGTTTGTTTGTTTGTTTGTTTGTTTGTTTGTTTTTTGGTGTGTCCCAGGCATACTCCATGGGAACTCTAAGGTACATGTTCTCTGACCCACGGAGAGATTCTCTCTCTCTGTAACTTTCATAGCAAAGCATTTGAGTCTTTACACTGGTAAGAGTTCCCACTCCCACCCCAGCAGTCATAAGGAACACATTTTTATTATTGTCTTTACTTTTAAGCTTTTTGGAAGTGCACGTCTCTTTTAAATCCCTTTTCATGTTTTTTGTTTTTTTAAATTGGAGATCCATATTGGTTTACATGAGTTCCTGGACCACATGGTGTATTTCCTATCTCCTCACTTTACCTTCCCTTCCTCAGCCCTTTTCCCTTCCCCACATCCTTGTGATATCTAATAAAATGTGATGTTTTAAAAGTCATTTTCTCTAGTTTGGAATTACCAGTTCTTTGGTTAATTTGCAGTTATGAACTTAGGGCTTGGCATTCCAGGAAGCACCCCAGAATCCCATATTTATCCATTACATAATGACATCTTTTACTTAAGTAGAAATCCTAAAATTAAAACCATGATAGATTCAAAACAGTCAAATCAATTTAAGAAAGCCTAACAAATATGGAGGCATTTCTCTTTGGTTTAAGACAAGTATTTCAGAGCTATACTAATCAAAAGAGTGTGTGCTGGCATGAAAAGTCATACAGATCAATGGAATTGAACACAGTTCAGATGACCCTATATACACATGGTTAATTAATACTTTACAAGAGTGTGAAAAATCCACAAGGGGGGAAGGAATATTGAGAAAAGTGACACAGAAAATATTGAAATCAGATTTGCCTTGCACCATATATGAAAATTAACTTGAGATCTATCAAAGTCTTAAATTTAAGATCTGAAGCTATATAGCTCCAAAAAATAGGAGAAAATAAATCTCCTCAGCAGTGACCTTAGCAGTGATTTTATTTTCATTTTGGAGCTGACACAAGTTTTCTTGTTGCAGCATTTTTTTTGAAGAATAAAAGATGTTTAAAAGATATGGAAATAAGGGCTGAAGAGATGGCTCAGTGAGTAAAGGTGCTTGCTTGCAAAGCTTGATGGCCCAGGTTTCATTCCCCTGTACCCATGTAAAGCCAGGTGCACAATGTGGCTCATGTGGCTGGAGTTCATTTGCAGTGGCTGGAGACCTGGCACACTCATACTCACTCTGTGTGTGTGTGTGTGTGTGTGTGTGTGTGTGTGTGTTTCTCTCTGCTATTCTCCTCTCTTAAATAAATAAATAAATAAATAAATAAATAAATAAATAAATAAATGAGATTTTTAGGGCTGGAGAGATGGATAAGTGGTTAAGGTACTTGCCTGGAGAGCCTAATGACCAGAGTTTGAATCCCCAGTACCCAAGTAAAGCCAGATGAACAAATTAGTGCATGCATCTGGAGTTCATTTGCACTGGCTGAAGACCTTGGTGTACCCATTCTCTCTGTCTGTCTCTCTTCTCTCTATCTCTCTTGCTTGCAAATAAATACATAAATAATATTTTTAAAACAACTAAATTAATTTTAAAAAATATGAAAATCCGGACTGCGGAGATAGTTGGCACGGTGGGTAGGAATCCCTGCTGAACAAGCATGGTTCTCCCTGAGTGTGATTCCCAGGCACCTACGTCAACAACTGGGCATGGGTACACATGCCTATAACCCCAGTCCTATGAAAAGCTGAGACCAGAGAATCAGTAGGGCTTTCTGGCTGAAAACAACAGTTCCAGGGTCAGTGATAGACTCCATCTCAAGGAAACACGTGGGTGAGCAAAAGGAGGAGGACACCTGGCATTCATTCTCCTCTGGCCTCCAATACATGCGCACAGGGCATGTGCGCCAGCACACACATGAGTATACAACATACCTACATATGCAACAAGAACAAAACTAACAAAAAAAAATCTCTAAACAGAACAGAACAGCACAGCATAGAATAGAACATGGAGATAAAGAAGCAAGTGTACAATGTGCCATGCTACCTTCCATGCAAAAGGACAAAACTAGGAAAAAAAATGTGTTGCTCATGCATAAAATAGCTCTGAGGGCTGGAGAGATGGCTTAGCAGTTAAGGCACCTGCCTGCTAATTCTAAGAACCCGGTTCCAATCTCCAGGTCCCACCTTTAGCCAGATGCAAAGTGATGCAAGGGCGCAATGCCGCACGTTACCACAAGGGGGCTCACACATCTGGATTTCATTCACAACAGCTGAGAGACTGCTGGCGTGCCCATTCTCTATCTGTCTCCTTCTCCCTCTCTCTCTGTCTGTCTCTCTCTGTGTCTCTCTCCAAAAATAAAAAATAAAAAATAAATATTTTAAAATAGCTCTGAGGATATGTTAATAAAGTGATAACATTGTTGCCTTGGAAAAATCAGCTTGGTGGTGGGAGAAAATATTTTCTTGGTTTACTCCTCTGCACCTTTGTAATTTTGAAATGTTGGAAATATTATTCTACTATTGCATTTTTCTTTTTGGTATTGACTGAATGAAATGATCTGTTAAGATTAGTCTCTAATATTTTGGTCTCTGGTCCTAACTATTGGTGACACAGGATTCAGCATAAACCTCCTCCCTCCACTTTTCCCTCCACTGCTCAGAAAACATCTGAAAAGAACATTTTCTGTTTGTATAGGATGATGAGTGAACGCCACAGGGTTAGGGCCTGTCAATGAGGAAGGCCGCGCAGCTGCAGATGTGAATATATCTGAAAATGAAGCTATGTAACTTGGTCTCTCACATTCATGAATGAATTCCCAGAAAAGTCACATGCACATCAAAGCACTTGAATTTTTTTTTTCTCTAAAACTCTCTTCCTGTAGAAAGTTACACTGATGAAACAGTTTCTCCACTGGCCTGTCTCTAAGGAAGAGGGAATGGGTGAAATCATGCAACTGTAGTGTTCGAAGAATGATTATTCAGCCATGGTAGTCACACTTGACTTAACCCACTTCCTTGTGACAATTTCTTGTTAAAATATATTCCAGTGAATTATGAATGGTCTATTTTAAAACAACACGAAAGCAGATGTCAAAAGAATACCCAATGTTCTAACATCCAACCCACATTAATTAAATGCCAAGCACTGTGATGTAAAATCAAAGGTCAAATCAGACAAAATGTACTCACAGTAGTAAAACTTCAAGCTCTGATAAAAATCTCTTCCACTGTTTCTTAAACTGATTTTTTTTCTCCTAAATGGCATACAGAAAAGATATGGGAAAAATTAAGGAAGTTATTTCTATTTCTGGGAGTCTTACCCTACGGTGCATAGTTTCCCTGAAATTACATAATTTTTTTTTTTTTTTTTTTTTTGGCTTAAATGCATTTAAACATTGTTTCTCTGGGGAAAAGATCCTTAGCTTTTCATCAGTTTTTCAAACATCCATTAACTCCAAAACAGGATTTAGAAGCAATGCTTGAGTTAAAAGTTTTCATACAATATGTTATGTTGCAAATTTCATATTCAACCTCACCATATATTCACAAAGTTACATAAACTCAAAATTACTATATGTGTTCAAAGAAAAATCCCATGATAGAAACTCTGCATTTGGCCTTGTAAATAATTCAACTTATGTTACATGTATTCACTGCAAAATGTTACTGTTTTGACATTTATGAGTTGCATCAATTGTATATGTTGATTCAAGTTCACCTTTGCATTAATTCTGAACAGTTGTATCTACGAGGGAAAATGAAAACATACCTTCATACACTAAGAGAGCTTCAAAATTTATCCCATAGCTAGGCATATGAATATTGACTAATAAAGTCCATAATGTTGCTCTGAGCACCTACTCTGTACCTGGCACATTCTTCTTTCTTATGCATGTGGGGGTGCATCAGTGTGTTTGTGTGGTGTGAATATGTGTGCACAATTGAAGGCCAGAGGACATTTTGAGCGTTGTTCCTCAGGAACACCATCCACCTTTCTTTTTGTTTGGTTTGGTTTTTAAATTCATTTGTTTGCATGTGTGTGTGCATGCGTGTGTGTGCAGACACACACACATATCACAAGGGTGCATTTGCATCTCTTACTGTTGCATATGAATGCCTATCCAGCTTTAAGATGGTGCTGGGGAATTGAACCTGGGCCAGAAGGCTTTGCAAACAAGCACGTTTAACTGCTGAATCATTACCGCCCAACCTTGGCTTTTTAAAAAATCTTTTAAAGAAATATTTATTTATTTATATATTTACTTGACAGAGAAAGAGGGAGCAAGAGAGAGAGAGAATGGGTGCGCCAGGGCCTCCAGCCACTGCAAATGAACACCAGATGCATGTGCCACCTTGTGCATCTGGCTTACGTGGGTCCTGGGCAATCAAGCCTCGAACCAGGGTCCTTAGGTTTCACAGGCAAGTGCTTAACCGCTAAGCCACCTCTCCAGCCCCTTTTGTTTGTTTTTTTAAGGTAGGGTCTCCCTCTAGCTAAGGCTGACCTTCACTATGTAGTCTCAGGCTGGCCTCAAACTCACAGCTATCCTCCAACCTCTGCCTCCCAAGTGCTGGGATTAAAGATGTGCACAGCTCCAACCTTGTTTTTAAGACAAGTTCTCTCATTAAGCTGAACTCACCAATTAGTCTATAATAGCTGGACAGGGAGCCCCAGGGCTCTACCTGTCTCCACCTCTCCAGCCCTAGGATCACAAGTGCACAGCATTCACATGTGGCGTTTTACATGGCTACATGGACATTGGACTGGGATGCTCGAGCTTGTCAGGCTGAGCTGTCTCCCCAGCTTTGTGGTATGTTCTTAATATATTCAATGCTGTGTTATTGCATGTCAGGTTTCTAAACTCCATTATTATAAAGTTAAACTAAGTGTGACCCTGGGTCCCATCATCTGCAAATCCTCACTTGTAATTTGCTCTGCTCTCAGAAATAATGGTGGCTAGT
Organism: Orientallactaga sibirica; assembly: GCA_036365145.1. Lineage (NCBI taxonomy): Eukaryota > Metazoa > Chordata > Mammalia > Rodentia > Dipodidae > Orientallactaga > Orientallactaga sibirica. Next base: position 35,904,264 of record JAEOAD010000012.1, on the reverse strand, counting down.
GCCTATAATTCCAGCACTTAGAAAGCTGAGGTAAGAGGGAGGGGATATAATGGAGAGTGAAGTTTCAAAGGGGAAAGTGGGGGCAGGGAGGGAAATAACATGGGATATTGTCTACAATTAAAGGAGATGTCAATAAAAACAAAAATTTAAAAAAAAGAAAGCTGAGGCAGTTGGATTGCCATGAATTCAAGGCCAGCCTGGGCTACATAGTGATTTCCAGGTCCTGGGCTAGAATGAGATTCTGCCTCAAAGAAACAAAAAACAAACAGAGTGAAAGAGAAATCCCACAAGAATTCTAGATACTATTATCCTAGTTAAATTCAAAACAAATCAGGCTCACAATTTGTTTCCAAGGACCACTTCATTGAAAGTGTGGAGTAGACATGATCATTTCAATAGATGCAGAAAAGGCCTTTGACAAAATACAACATCACTTCATGATCAAAACATTGGAGAGAATAGGTATGGACGGCCCTTATCTCAACATAATAAAGGCTAAATATAAAGCACCTAAAGCCCAAGTAATTCTTAATGGGGAGAGACTGAAGGAATTCCCATTGAGGTCAGGAACAAGGCAGGGGTGTCCACTGTCACCTCTGCTCTTCAACATAGTGCTAGAAGTATTAGCTCAAGCAATAAGACAGGAGAAAGAAATCAAAGGGATACAAATTGGAAAGGAAGAAGTTAAGTTAGCCCTATTCGCAGATGACATGATTCTATACATAAGTGACCCGAGAACTTCCATCCCAAAACTCTTAAAGGTGATTAGCACCTTCAGCAAAGTAGCAGGATACAAAATCAATGCACAGAAATCAGTAGCCTTTTGTATGCAAAGGACAAAGAGACAGAAAAAGAAATAACTAACATCGTCCCATTTTCAATTGCAACAAAGAAAATAAAATACCTTGGAATAACATTAACTAAGGAAGTGAAAGACCTATACAATGAAAACATAAAAACTCTCAAAAAAGAAATTGAGGAGGTCCTACAAAAAATGGAAAGACCTCCCATGCTCCTGGATTGGTAGAATTAATATTGTGAAAATGGCAATTTTACCAAAAGCACTTTATAGATTCAATGCAATGCCGATAAAAATCCCAACTTCCTTCTTCAATGAGATAGAAAAAAGTATCTTAAAATTCATATGGAAAGGCAGAAGGCCTCGGATATCCAAGCTCATGCTCAGCAAAAGAAACACCTCTGGAGGCATCACCATACCTGATCTAAAGCTATACTACAAAGCCATTGTAATAAAAACAACCTGGTACTGGCACAAAAACAGGAATATAGACCAATGGAACAGAATTGAAGACCCAGAGTTTGGGTCAAGAAACTACAGCTACTTGATATTTGACAAAGGCCCTAGCAACGTAGAATGGAAAAAGGACAGCATCTTCAACAAATGGTGCTGGACAAACTGGACAACCATATGTAGGAAAATGAAACTCGACCCACACATCTCTCCATGCACAAAAATTAAATCCAAATGGATAAAAGACCTTAATATAAAACCAGAAACTCTGCTACTACTGGAAGAAAAAATAGGAGGAACCTTCCACGATATAGGAGTGGGAAAAGATTTCCTGAACAAAACCTCAGCAGCTCAGGAAATTAAACAATCACTCAACCATTGGAATCTAATGAAGCTGAAAAGCTTTTTCACTGACAAAAATATTATAACCAAAGCCAGCAGAATACCCACAGAATGGGAGAAAATTTTCACCAGCTATACAACTGACAAAGGCCTAATTTCTAGAATCTACAAAGAACTCCAAAACCTAAACAATAAATCACCAAACAACCCACTCACAAAGTGGGGCAGAGAACTGCACAGGGAGTTCTAAGAGGAAGAAATACAAATAGCACACACACATTTAAGAAAATGTTCAACATCCCTAATCATCAGGGAAATGCAAATTAAAGCAACTATGAGATTCCACCTTACCCCAGTAAGGATGGCTAACATTAAAAAAAACAATGAAAACAAATGCTGGCGAGGCTGTGGAGAAATAGGAACAAGTCTTCACTGTTGGTGGGAATGTAAAATGGTTCAACCACTATGGACAGCTATATGGAGACTATTGAAAAGGATGACCATAGACTTACCAATGGATCCAGTTATTCCCTTATTGGGCATTTACCCTAAAGGCCCCAAGCCTCAGATCAGAAACATTTGCTCAACCATGTTTATAGCTGCTCAATTCATAATAGCAAAGAGCTGGAATCAACCCAGGTGTCCATCACTAGATGAATGGATAACAAAGATGTGGTATATCTATACTATGGAATTCTACGTAGCAGTAAGGAAAGATGAAATAAGGAAATTTGAAAAAAAAAGGTCAAACATGGAACAGATCATCCTCAGTGAGCTCACCCAAGCACAAAAAGATAATCGTCGCATGGTCTCATTTATCTGTCGCCCCTAACCGGATTCCACGTGACAGGTGGCCAAACCTAATAAACACTCTGAGGACGAGACAAGAAGGAGGGTGGGATGGAGGGAGGGTAAAGGTGGGAGGGAATGAGAGGGTGGGAGGGAGGACAAGGGGGGGGATACAAATTGGGACCCAAAAGGGAAAGATACTACAAAACCCTTTACTCTGAACAACAGGCTAAAACAGTGATCCTTCAGCAGGCCTACAGAGGGAATACTCAAACCACAGGAACCTGGAGAGAACATGATGAAGGCCAACTTTAATCTTGTCCTGCTTCTCTTTCTCTTCTCTCTCTCTCTCCCTTCCTCCCTCCCTGCCTCTCTCTCTCTCTCTCTCTCTCTCTCTCTCTCTCTCTCTCCCCTCTCCTCTCTATACTCATTTTCTCTTTTACATTATATATCTTTTTCCTCCCTCACCTTCCTAGGTGCAGACTTATAACTCCCAGTGCCAGCACGGGGTTAACTTCCACAATGAGCTGTTGATGTGAAACACCTACAAGGTTCCCCAAAAAAAGACAGACTTCGGTCAGAGTACTTGGTGACCCACCAAAGGTTAATGGTAAGACCCTACTGTTGAAGACAGCATACATGTGTGAGACCAAACACAGAGAGAGACCTGGCCAGAATATGGAAGAAGGTCAGTCCCCAGACAGTTAGCTAGTCTAGTACCAGAGGGTGCTACACGAGCAACTGGGGGAAAATGTCTGACATTGGTCCAAACAACTTGCAGTCTCAGATACCCAGCAGGAAACAATCTGACGTAATGCTCATACAAGTGCAGTAGTGGCAAACAGCCATGGTGGGTTACCAACTGCTCTTGATTTGGCTAATAAATCCATTCAGTGGAATGGAACTCATTGCTGGAACTGGGAAATAAGCCAAAGCCATGTACAAAAAATGAGCTCAGTCTCCAAGATCTAGAGGCCACCAAATGTGGGCTAGAAGAGAGCCAATGCATATAAAGTTCCCTCCAAAACATATATGGTTATCCCTTCTATCTAGTACTAACTTCTCTCTCCGTTGGAGAATTTGCTTCTCGTTTTTCAGTTGGACAACGAACCTGAAGGGAGGATCAGCTAACCACACCTCACCAGCTGAAACCATAGAACAACGCAGGGGAAGGGCAAGAATACAGCACTCAAGGCGATCACAACACCAGAAAAAGGCTGAAGGAGATAAACACAGAGAACATCCAACTCCAACTAAGCCAGATATCCAGAGACACAGAGGCTCCCAAAACCTCATCACTGAAACAGAACTAAAATGACCCCAATGTGGCTCAGGGAAACTCACGGAAGAGGGGGCGGAAAGATTGTTAGAGTCACAAGTTGGGGCATTATGCACAGAGACTGGGGCCTATCCACCAGAACTCTTGAGCAAACTCACAATGCACGACCCACATTCCCCATTGATGAGGGCCCCTTTGAAAGTGGGAGGACGGGGAGGAGGACAATGGAACCAATACTATGAATGTAAAATCAGAATAATATAAATAAAAAATATATATTTATTAAAAAAAAAAAAAAAGAAAGTGTGGCATGGAAATTTCCATTTTATAAGTCAGTAACCTAGAGCCAGGTAGATTAAGTCTTAGGCCCCTCCCTAGCATTTACTATTTGACATTTTTTTGTTATCACTTAGTCTCTCTAAACTCATAGTTTTCTTAGTCTGAAAAGAAGACATTTTGTACTCCAACACTTTATTGTCTAAAGAGGTTTTTGCACAAAAATTGCAGCTGGACTGGGAGCTGCCAGGCTGGGTTACTGCCCAGATCTGCCAAACCGGAATCAGCATTGTGAGATGATTCTCAGGGGACCGGATGCATGAGCATTCGAGAAGCACAGACCTGACATGACTAGTACAATTTTCCACTTCACATCCTCTGAGAAACGTGATTAAAGATGATGCCTCAATGTTACAAAACTGGATTCCTTTAAAGATGATATGTGCTAAGGCATCATTAAGGGATCTCACTCTTCCCCAGTGTGGTATATGAACCTCTCTTTCTGCCTGTCTGTGAGTTTGGGTGGGAGAAGGAGGTAGGGGATTAAATCAGAAGGCAAATTACTCTTGGCAATTAGTAACTAATTCTTTTTTATTTTTAGTTTTTAGTTTTTTTTAAATGGTAGGGTCTCACTCTAGCCCAGGCTGACCTGGAATTCACTATGTAGTCTCAGGGTGGCCTCGAACTCACAATGATCTTCCTACCTCTGACTCCTGAGTGCTGGGATTAAAGTCATGTGCCACCACACCCAGCAGCAACTATATTCTTGAAAAAGACATGTGTGGGCTTCATTGAACTTGTCCACCACTGTGGATCAGTCCCTGTAATAAGGTGCTAGGAGGCAAAGAGAGATAAAGGCTATCCAGAGGGACCCAGTTACTCCAGTGGGAAAAAGCAGATGAAGAACTCAACACTGTGAAATAACGGAATGCAGCTGTAGCAGGGCCATGCCACAGGATTATGAGGCAATCAAGAAATACTTGATTGTTTTGGGCAGTGGAGAGGAAAGGGAGTTTAGAGACCACAACATTCCATTCTAAAGTCAGGCTGAGCCGGGTGTGGTGGCACATGCTTTTAATCCCAGATCTTGGGAGGCAGAGGTAGGAGGATTGCCATGAGTTTGAGGCCACCCTGAGACTACATAGTGAGTTCCAGGCCAGCCTGAGCTACAGTGAGACCCTACCTTGAAAAACCAAAAAGAAAGAAAGAAAGAAAGAAAGAAAGAAAGAAAGAAAGAAAGAAAGAAAGAAAGAAAGAAAGAAGGAAGGAAGGAAGGAAGGAAGGAAGGAAGGAAGGAAGGAAGGAAGGAAGGAAGGAAGGAAGGAAAGAAAGAAAGAAAGAAAGGAAAGAAAAGGAAAGAAAAGGAAGGAAGGAAGGAAGGAAGGAAGGAAGGAAGGAAGGAAGGAAGGAAGGAAGGAAGGAACCACAGCAGTGGGGCCAGTGAGACATCAGCCACCTGCAATATTCCTGCACCAGGTCCTTTGTCCCCCAGTGTAGTACTTGTCGTCTTTCCCCAACCCTCCTGTGAACTTTAGTGCATCTCCTTGTCGTCACATTTGTATTTTATAACACCAATCTAAACCTTTCACTTTCCTACTTTAGGTACGAACTTATCTTTGTAGTATTATCTTTTGTCACAACCTCCCATCTCCCACATTCCAACAATTAACTCCTTACTCGTGAGCAAAGCCTGGGCTTTCATACATGCACCTCCAGGCCTTAGTACCTACTAACTGCTCCACCCAGCATGTGGATTTGTCCCCCTTTTCTGCCTGCCGAATTGTACTCAGCCGCATAATACAGCAGAAAGATCACTCCCTTCCATCCACTACTGTTCCATTCATTTTTCAGAAGTTTTTTTTTTTTTTTTTTTTTTTTTTTTTGAGTAATTGCTTTGTGCCAGATACTCCTCTGGGTAAGGATGAAGTGTCACCATTCATGTGAGCTAGGAACCTTTGGTATAAGCCTCTGTTCACATACTTTTGTCTCTACAATTTAATCTTTTTTAAAAAAGATTTTATTTATTTACTTATTTGAGATAGAGGGGGGAGAGAGAGAGAGAGAGGGAGAATGAGAATGGGCATGCCAGGGCCTCTAGCCACTGCAAACAAACTCCAAACGCATGCACCACCATGTGCATCTGGCTTACATGGGACCTGGAGATTCAAACTGAGGTCCTTAGGCTTTGCAGGCATGCGCCTTAACCACTAAGCCATCTCTCCAGCCCTGTCTCTACAATTTAATCCTTTACTGACCTGGCCATTTTACCCTGGAAGACGGTGAGATCCTAGAGGACTGAGGATGCATCTCTACCTACACAGATGCTCATGCTATCAAAGAACTTTTATTAAGGTCTCCTGATTGTTAATACTGAAGGAAATGAAGGGCAGTGCTTTTGAGCATCTGACTCCTGAATTCAGTTTTCAAATTGGCTGTACTCCCCCAGCTGTCTTCTCTCCTCTTACTCTGGCCATTGGCTTGTTCTTTGTTATGGTTTATATATGAAGTATCCCTTAAAAAGGCTAATGTAGGCTGGGCGTGGTGGTGCACACCTTTAATCCCAGCACTTGGAAGGCAGAGGTAGGAGGATTGCCCAGAGTTTGAGGCCACTCGGAGAATATAGAGTGAATTCCAGGTCAGCCAGCCTAGAGCGAGACCCTACCTCGAAAAACTAAAAAACAAACAAACCAAAAAAATATGCCTAATGTAAAGCCAGGCATGGTGGCACACACCTTTAATCCCAGCACTAAGAGGGCAGAGGAAAGAGGATCACTATGAGTTTGAGGCCACCCTGAGACTACATAGTGAATTCCAGATCAGCCTGAGCTAGAGTGAGACCTTACCTTGAACCCCACACCCACAAAAAAGTTAATGTACATCGGTTGTAGTGCTACATATTGGTAGGAAATTGGTAGGCAGAGGCAGGAGAATTGGAAAAAGGTTATTTTGGTAAAGACTTGTTTCTCAATGAAGCAGTGTTCAGAGATGGTGCATTTGGCGAGCAATTGGATCTGGAGGGCTCTAACTTCATGAATGCATTAAGCCCTTGATGGACCCACTGTATAATGGTATTATGGGGGAGGTGGTAGAATGTAGGATGTAGGGCCTAGCTGGAGGAAGCTGGTTACTGGAGGTGTGCCCTAGAAAGATCCACCCTGCTCCTTGTCCCAGCCTTTCTCTATCTGTTTCTTGGCCACCATGAGCTGAGCAGCTCTGCTCTCCCATACCCATCCACGATGATGCTGTATCTCACCACAGGTCAGTACATAGTGGACTGAAGCCTGTGAAACTGTGAGCCAAAAATAAGCCTTTCCTGCTTTCAGATGACTTTTTCAGGTATTTGTCACAATGATTTTTAAAAAATATTACTGGAACCTTCTTTCTTACCCTCCTGAACTGTGATAAAAGACAATTTACCAAACAGCACTGAATGACCAGCTGTGGTATAGCCATGAGGCTGTCTAAAAAGGACACTGCCCATGAACAAGCCAGACCTCGTAAGCAATGTCCCAAAGCCCCACATGACATTTAGAAAGGTCTTTCTCACTTGCTTCATCTGAGGATGGAGGGGAGATCTAGCTTCCACATTTCTTCAAGAAAAACATGCATTTCTTAGTCATTTCTCCAGGCACCAGAGGTTATATTTCTTATTTCCATTTATGAAATTTTATTTTCAAATATAGCTTTGAATGGTGATGAAAAATGATATATTTTAGTATGAAATAGGAGCAAATAAATGGAATTGATATCCTATGACAGTACTTCTTTCCATACCTGTTTAAATGATTTAACAGCATATGTTTGGTTTTGAATATCCACTCTGTATACTTCAAAAATCTCCCCTTCTCCAACTAGGAAGTCTTTGTGGAAGTTTTTCGTTCCTTCTATGATACTTTGAAAGCTGATGGAAGATTTAAGTGGTATTCCTTAGAAGGGAAAACAGAGAGAAGATAAACCTTTTCTCTTCTTCAGAATCCATGTCACTGTTATAACTAGTACTTCCATATCAGAAATGCACCAGTGCCCAATGGAAAACCTGGAGAGACAGGCCCAGGGTCCCAAACTGAAGCCACCATGTCACCACGTGTACCGTGTACATGTATTGTATCTGACTCTCACCCTTCCACATAGCAAATAGCTTTGTATATATTTGAACAATAGTATGTTTTTAACACTTCTCCCAAGAAATCACCAAAGGGCTTAATTGAGGAAATGATGCTAAGGATTTGTTTCCTTATCATCAAGTCAATATTTTTCTGTTCTCCCATTATGAATCTAAAAACCACTAAAAAGCACTAGAAGTGAAACTCAATGTGACTAAGCAATATTCCATAAGCTTTACTGATAGCAGTGTTTTTCATAAAATACATTTTACATTTCATTGCCTGAGTTCATCAGAGTGAATTAAGATGTGCCAGCTTTTAGAAAATGCATCCAAAGTGAAGGTTGGGAGAAAATATTAAAGGTAAACACAGATTTAAAGGGGAAGAGGCTAGGGATGTTGTTCAGTAGCAGAATGCTTGCTTAGTATGAATGAAGTTCTGGGTTCAATCCCCAGCACTACAAAAAGTTTTTTTTTTTTTTTTTTTAAGAAAATTTAGCTAAATCAGAACCCAATTTTGGTTATATTTCCACAGATAATACAAAATATTCTCTGAAGACATTTGCAATTTAGTTTAGATCTTATTGGTAAAAAAACAAAACTTCATTTAACTTTTCCAACTATGTTTAACCAAGGAAGCAACAGACTTAGTGGCAAAGATTAGGGAACACAGTTTTAAATTGTCTTTAATTTTATCCCCAGGTAGGACTAAAATATTTTCCCTATTAACAAGGTATGGAAAACAATTGGATTTTCTTAGTGGATCTCAGCATTGTTCTGTAATTATCTCAGAAGATCTTTGTGATTGCTATGAAAAATTCTAAAGCAATATAAATGTCCACATGTTATAAAATGTACCCTTATATAAAAACAGAAAACTGGGCTGGAAAGATGGCTTAGCGGTTAAGGCGCCTGCCTGCTAAGCCTAAGAACCCAGTTCCAATCTCCAGGTCCCACGTTTAGCCAGATGCAAAGTGACGCAAGGGCGCAATGCCGCACTTGACCACAAGGGGGTGCACACATCTGGATTTCATTCACAGCAGCTGAGAGACTGCTGGCACGCCCATATCTATCTGTCTCCCTCTCCCTCTCTGTCTGTCTTTCTCTGTGTCTCTCTCCAAAAATAAATAAAAAATAATAAAAAAATTTTAAAAAAACAAAAGACTTTAGTAATGAAGAAAAGTCCCTTTATGTGATACCCTATGTTTTTCATTAGCAGTGAATTATTTTTTTAGTTTCTGAAAGTCCTGTGGCAAACCCATTTCATTTTCTTTTTTTTTTTTTTTTGGTTTTTGCGAGGTAGGGTCTCACTCTGGTCCAGGCTGACCTGGAATTAACTATGTAGTCTCAGGGTGGCCTCGAACTCTCGGTGATCCTCCTACCTCTGCCTCCCGAGTGCTGGGATTAAAGGCGTGCGCCACCACGCCCGGCTCATTTCATTTTCTTTAATTGATGTATATTCTTTGTAAATAGTGTTGGATTTCACAAAGCAAATGGATTCTTAACATAACAATATGATTCTTAACATATCACTACAAGCATAAGTATCTAATCAAAATTGAAAATATTTCAGTAGCTATGAAAATTTTACACTAAACCTGAAATTAAACAAAGTTGGTTTATTCAGTAACCCCCCAATTCACTTACATGAATGCATGATTAAAAAAATATTTATTTATTTTTACCTTTATCATTATGTTCAGGAACAAGAACATTACCCACTGTGATACTGGTTGTTTCCTAAAAGAAGAAATATATACTGAAATATGACTCACTAAAAGAAATACATACTTAAGTTATTCCATTTTGTATGTCTGGAAAGAACATAGCCTCAACAGAGATCCATAGCTCCCTGTGAGACTATACGGTACAATAGAGTGGAAATTAATCTAGAAGGAAGTTAGGATAAAGCAAAGTTATTTCACTTTATTCAAGAGTGTTCATTTCCTTATAGACTTAAGGCTTTCATGACAACTGTAAAAAGTAAAGTATCAATGCCATAGTCAGTTACAGTCGATTTTGAATGAATTCTAATGTTATAAAAATAATCACTGCTAATTTGTTGTAATAAAAACTAACAGCACCATGCAAAACATAACTAGAAGAGGAACAGTAAAAGCTGAGTTTGATGAACATGTAACTCATAGCTCCTTAGAGCTCTCAGTTTCAGCTTTGGCATACTGTGGAAGGGGAAAGCATTTACTCTTCAACTATTTACAGATCTGTATTTCCTGAACCCTCAACGAAATAAAGAAAATGAGAGAACTGAAGTATTGTTTTGAAAGGAAAACTGCCATCATTTCCATCATTTTTCTGCTAGAGAATTTCAATCTTTATGTCCCAGAGTTCCAGGGCATTTTCTCTGGACACATGTTCTACCTTGGGTGGCATGTTTGGAAATCCATGTCCCTGATGACTCTGTGCTGAAGGACTCAAGCCTGCACCTGAAAGAGAAATAAAGAGAGTTAGACATAATGATGTTGATGTCCTGAATGTTTATTTCTCCTGAGACCATGAAAATAAATATCTTACTAGTAATGTTCATTATTAAAATTCAACTTCATTCAAGCGGAATGGTTAAAATTTATACATGCAAAATAGTTTTCTGATGAGGAAATAAGCAAGCATACTTTCATTTACTTAAAATATGAATGGCTACTTTATTTACTTATTTATTTATCTTTGGCTTTTTGAGTCAGAGTTTTGCTCTAGCCCAAGCTGACCTGGAACCCACTCTGTAGCCCAGGCTGGATTCAAAGCCGTGGTGATCTTACCTCATCCTTCAGAGTACTGTGGTTATAGGGGTTAGCCACCATGCCCAGCTTTAACTACTTTAAATTATTGTTTGACATTATTAAAAATATTAAAGTACAAAATAGGGCTGGAGAGATGGCTTAGGGATTAAGGCGCATGCCTGCAAAGCCTAAGGACCCATGTTCGATTCTCCAGGTCCCATGTAAGGCAGATGTACATGGTGGTTCATGCATCTGGAGTTCATTTGCAGTAGGTAGAGGCCCTGGTGTGCCCATTTTCTCTCTCTCTCTCTCCCTTTCTCTTTTTCTAATAAATAAATAAATAAAAATAAAATCTTTAAAAAAGCATTAAAGGACAAAATAAAGAACCTAAAGGAAAATACTACTATATTACAATATTTTGCATGCATATTTAAAATTTTTACAGTTATGAGATTATATTTCCTTGAGTTAGTTAATTTTTATATTCTTTTGTGCCATAAAGCATTGCAATGATTGTGTGTGTGTTGTCAACCATCAACAACTTACTGCCCCATCCTAAATATAGGCCATAATTTGGGTTTGTTTTAGTTCTGTCAGAACTGAGGTAATATATGTAACTTCCCACAAAAGATTTACACCTTACTAATTTTTGTTGTCCTTTCTAACATTTTGATTAAGACTATGCAAAATTTATATTTTACCTCCTGGTTTGCTTATATTATGTTTTAGTATTTCTTAAAATATTTTGCTTATAAAACTAGCAACATGTGTTATAGGAAAAGTCATCACCTGTCTTAACCAGCAGTGGACCCTGGGAACTACATAACCACTCGTGCAATAGTGACATGACCGTTAAGGGGGTAGCCCACTGCTCTCCGATTAGATGAGAGGCCTGCTCCCTGGGAGGGAATTCATGCCTGGTATTGAAAACCCAGTCTATGGCTGCATAAGTAATAAGCTCTGGGGATGGGTAAAACTACTACTGCTATTTGACTAAATGGTTATGTTGTCCTCAAAAAAATTACCTTCTAAATATTTATGTTTATGCCCACAGATTAGTGCTACCCTCACTTTTTTGGGGGGTGGGAGGAGTTTCAAGGAAGGGTTTTGCTCTAGTCTAGAACTGACCTGGAATTCACTATTCAGGGTAGCCTTGAACTCACAGTGATCCTCCTACCTCCGCATCCCAAGTGCTGGGATTAAAGGCGTGCACCACCACACCTGGCCCTGCTCTCACTTTTGGTTAGAACTAGGAAGACTCAAATTTCATCAAAGTACTGAAAATAAACCACTGTTAAGTGCTCGGCACTAGGTGAGACATCTCGGTTTCGACCTTCAAGGCTCAGGACACATTGTGGAATGGGGAGTGGAAAGAATGTAAGAGCCAAATGATGGGGAAGAGGACTTTCAAATGCTGTCTTCTGGACACAAAATGGCTGTGGCATTCACAAATCCCCAATGACTGTCATTACCAACACAAGCCGTGCACAATATTGAGCCCCTCAATGTGTTATGGATAATGGAGGAAGAGAAATAAATATCAAAATAGAAGAAGGACTAGTTAGAAAGAAGAAGGGGTTCAGGATGGGGAGAGTGGGGACAAAATGAGGTAATAGGAGGGGATTATGATCAAAACATATTATATGCATACATGAATTTTTTCAATAAAAAGTTGGGTTTTTTTGTTTTTTTTTTTTAGAAACAAAAGAGCACAAATACAGTTTTATTAACTTTTCTTAAATCCTTGAAGGGTACAGCATCACACGTATTCTGTGTCCAATGGCCTTGGCAGGAAGGTTGCTACGGAATTTGGCTCGAACCATGCCACTGTTTCCATGGGCCCGAGTTACCTTTCCCCAGATTACTCTTGTTTTATTAGGTTTGCCACCAGGAGTCACTGTGTTGTTTTTTGCTTTGTACACATACGCACATCTCTTGCCCAAGTAGAATTCAGTTTCATCTCGGGCATAAACACATTCTATTTTAAGAAGAGCCGTGTGCTCCCTTTGGTTCCGAAGACCCCGCTTATAGCCAGCAAAAATGGCCTTGCACCAGAGCCTTCCAGACATAATTGCCTTTGGAAGTCCTGTTCCCAGCAGGCTCCAGTTATCTGCCGCCCAAAAGTCGAGCAGCAGAACTACAGCCACCTGCATGAGAGCCAAGATGGCGGAAAAGAGAATAAAAAGTTTTAAAAACAGGTAAAAACCAAACAAATATTAGTTATCAATTTGCAGTTTAAATATATAAATAGGACAATAATGAGCCTTATCAATTAAACATTAAAAGTCTTAAGAAATTATGTCTTTACAATGGCATACCCAGAAGCCATAGATTGTTACTAAAAAATTTTCAGTGCCAGGGATGGGATACCTTCCAGTGAGTTGTTGGCCAGGGAGGTCCCTGATGCCCCCAAAACATTATGGGTCATTGCTGAAGTTCTTGGTTTCTCACCAGGAATAGATGGTAAGACCCTATCGCTGAAGACTCCACATACTTAGACTGCAAGGTCACTGAGAAATCCTGCTAGAGCTGAGCTGAAAACCTCCCCTGTATAGACAACTGACAGAAAGATGGAAAAAGCTATGCTGCATGTAGTTCCATGGGAGAGAGAGAAATCACCAGTGGAGATAAACAACAATGGACACTGCAAGCCTTAAATTTGGCCAGCCAGGCCAAATGAGCCAATGGTGCAATAGTGGCATGTCTGTTATGGGGGAAAACGACTGCTCTCTAATTGGGCTGGAGGCCCGCTCCATGAGGGGGAACACATCCCTGATACTGAAAATGTACGACGTATGACAGGGGTAGTCATGAGCCCTAAGGGTGTAATGTCTGCTGGTGTCTGCCTAAATGTATATACTATGCTCACCAAACTGCCCAGTAACCACTTCTGTTAATGTTCTTACCCATATATTAATGCTACTCTCACTTTTGGTTACAGAGCTTCTCTTTTGAGATGGAAGTGACTTTCGGTTGACTCAGAAGGCACCATAGTGCTGAGAAGAAGTGACAGAGGAGTGCTCAGCACTGAAACATCTCCAACACACCTTTCAAGGCTCAGGGTCCATTGCAGAAGAGGTGGCAGAAAGAATGTAAAAGCCAAAGGAAGGATAGGACTTTTTACAATGCACTCTTCCAGACACAAAATGGCCTGGATATCCATGACCTCACAGTGCCTGATACTACCTACACAAGACCACCATAATAAGAGGAAAAGATGATGACATCTAAATAAAAGAGAGACTTATTGAGAGGGGGAAAGGTTATGATGGAGAGTGGAGTTGCAACAGGGAAAGTGGGGGAGGGAGGGAATTACCATGGTTTATTGTCTTATTGTCTAAACTATGGAAGTTGTCAATAAAAAAAAGAAAAAGAAAAAAAAAAACTTGCCTATTGCATACTTAAGGTCTCTGGCACTAGGCCGGGGGCTCTGAGCTCTGAGTACTAACAATAATGAATAGCCAAGATAAGGTATATAAACTCTGAGCCATCAGAGCTCAGAGTCCAAGCTTTGGGAAAGCCTGAGCCAAGGCTGGTATGAAAATAAACTGATCTCCACTCAAAAAGAAAGAAAAGAAATTATGTCCTTAATATATAATTATAATAATATTCTTCTATAAAATTTGTATATGCCTAAAAATACTACATATATGTATACACATATGTATATGCACACAGAGACACACTCATATCTTTGCAGAATTCTTTAAAATCCTCACTGTAGAAATATATACAGATTTTAAATATTTTATAGCTTATTAAGTAAAACACTATAGAAGTTAACTAGATTACATCATTCAAGTTTGAATTTCAGCTTTGGGCAGCAGAACTGTAACCTTTATAAGCTATTACAGTTATGTAAAATAAGAAAGAAAGATAGGGAGCATTAATGGAGGAAAAGATTTCTGTTCTATAACATTGTAACAGTCACATGGTTAACCAGTGGCTTTCATCCATGCAAGGCCAAAATCTACCTTCTTGGATTTAAAAGTGAGTTAAAAAGATTTAATTCAAATTAAGTTCAAGTATATTTTTCAAATTTTAATGAAAAAACATCTTCTACACCTTTGTCGTTGGTTTGCAAGTCTTTGAGCTGAGCCACTGCTGAAAAAACATATTCTAATGTACTGCACATTCTATTTTATCAGTGCTTATTTATTAATTTACCAAGATAATTTATCTTTGCATATTTGGGGCATAACTTCAGCTATCTCTGATTAAGTATTCTCCATAAATTTGTGGATGTTTTTATTTGTTTGCATGTTCTAGGGTTTCTTTCCAGGGTTTTATGTAGCCCAAGCTGGCCTAAAACTCACAGCTTCACCGGATCTCCATGCAGGCAATCCTGCTTCACACTGCCCATGACAGTTTTCCAAAACACAAGATCACATTGCAAAGTCAATGACCCTCTCTTTCCTGCATTTCTTATACTACATAATACCAGGTAGGGTGCCAATTTGTTAATTCAGGTGGGGAATAAAACAGACTTTGAAAAACAGGACACTTCTTCAGCATTCAGGCCCCTTCAAAAGACTGCATTCATTCTGTTGTCCCAATGCAGGACAACTGGCCCAATCTCAATGGTTGTAATCTTTCATACAATTGCAGCTGAACAGGCAGCAGTTTTGCCCCAAAGATTTCTTTCTGTGCCATATCCCTCTGCTCACACCAATCCATTTCTATGCACTGCAATCCTGCACAAGTTCTCAGGACATGGGCATAACAGCAAGCCTCTCACACAATCTGCTTCTAGCCCAGTGGAAGCAAAGCTCTTTCTCACTCTCATAAACCAAACCTCACAGTCCATAGTTCTTACTACATTCAGGTCTTTTAACTCTGACCAGAACACTTAGAGCACTGCAAGGTGTCTCTCAGGCCAAAGTTTCAAATCCTTCCACATTCATCTCGAAAATCAGCTCCAAAAGGCCAAAGCCACACAATCAGGTGTCTAGCAGCAAAAGACACCAATCCTCAGAACCACATTACTGTTGCAGTCAGGTTCGCATTGCTGACAGAAATTACCCAACCAAGAGCCGATTTGGGGGGGGGGGTGGGAAGGATTTATTTTGGCTTACAGACTCGAAGGGAAGCTTCATGATGGCAGGGGAAAATGATGGCATGAGCAGAGGGTGGACATCATCCCCTGGCCAACATAAGGCAATAACAACAGGAGAGTGTGCCAAACACTGGCAAGGGTACACTGCTATAATATCCATAAGCCCACCCCAACAATACACTGCCTCCAGGAGGTGTAAATTCCCAATTCTCCATCAGCTGGGAACCTAGCATTCCGAACACCTAAGTTTATGGAGGACACCTGAATCAAACTACCACAACACCGAAGTGTTGTCCTCTGACCATATGTTCACTGTGGCACGCACATCTGCACTAACACATGCACATATCACAATATACACACGCTGACAGTACAGAGAAAGGGAAAGAGAGAAATACCTTAAATCATCAACTTACATTTTTCACTTTAAGTTACTAGAAAAAAAATGGCAAACTAGACTAAAATAAGTAGAAGGAAGGAAATAATTAAATAATTAAAACCAGAGTGGAAAAAAACACAATAAAAATAAAAGAGAAAAACCATTAAATCAGATGTGTTTCTTTTTTTTTTTTTGAGAGAGAGACAGAGACAGAGAGCTAGAGAGGTAGAGATAGAGAGAATGGGCTCACCAGTGGCCTCTCAGCCGCTGTGAACAAACTCCAGGAGCATGCACCCTCTTGTGGGCAAGCGCAGCATTGCACCCTTGAGTCACTTTTTGCATCTGGCTAAACGTGGGACCTGGAGATTGGAACTGGCATTCTTAGGCTTGTCAGGCAGGTGCCTTAACTGCCAAGCCATCTCTCCAGCCCTTTTTTTCTTTTTAAAACAATAATTAATTAATTAATTAATTAATTAATTAATTAATTTGAGAGAGAGAGAAATGGGTGCACAAGGGCCTCCTCCTGCTGCAAACAAACTCCAGATGCATGTGCTACTTTGTTCATCTGGCTTTATGTGGGTACTGGGGAATCAAACCCAGGCTATCAGGCTTTGCAAGCAAGTGCCTTTAACCACTGAGCAATCTCGCCAGACTATAAGTTTTTTAATGATTTATTTTTATTTTTATTATTCTAATTTTACATTCATAATGGTGACTCCATTGTCCTCCTCCCTGTCCTCCCTCTTCCATAGGGACCCTCATCAATGGTGAATGTGGGTCTTTGAAAAGACTAACAGAATTGACACTCTTTAAAAAGAAAAACAAAGGAAAAAAAAAGATTCAAATTACCTAAAATCAAGAACAAAAGAGATGTCACGGGCTGAAGAGATGGCTTAGCGGTTAAGCGCTTGCCTGTGAAGCCTAAGGACCCCGGTTCAAGGCTTGATTCTCCAGGACCCATGTAAGCCAGATGAACAAGGGGGTGCACACATCTAGAGTTCGTTTGCAGTGGCTGGAGGCCCTGGCGCACCTATTCTCTCTCTCTCTCTACCTGCCTATTTCTCTGTGTGTGTGTGTGTGTGTGTGTGTCTCACATAAATAATAAATAAATTATTTTTTTAAAAAGTTTTAAAAAAGAGATGTCACTACTAATTTTACTAAAATAACAAACATTACATGTCAAGACATTATGCCAAGAAATTAGATAACTTAGATGACTTTGATGGATTCCTAGAAAAACAGTCTACTGAAATTATCAAGAAGAAATCATCTGAATGGATGTACAATAAGTAAAAAAGAGTGACTTAGCATTTAATAACTTCCCACAAAGAAAAGCCTAGGCTCAGATGACTTATTTGGTTATTTCTACAAAATATTTAAAGTGTAACCCTAACCCTATACAGAGTCCTCAAGTATAAGAAGACAAAAGTACTCCAGGTCATTCAACAAAGCCAATGTTATTGACAAGAAAAGAGCAAACCCATTATCCCTTATGAATATAGATTTAAAAATCCACAACCTAATAGTAAATCAAATCTAGAAACATGAAAGGATTATGTATCACAACCGAGTGAAATTTATCCAAGGATTCCCACCATGTGCTTAAAATTGAGCATCAATTAATGTAAAGTACCACAATAATAAAGGATAAAAGCCACATGTTCATCTCAATATATTGTGAAAACCATTTGACAAAATTCAATACCTAAGCCAGGTGTGGTGGCGCATGCCTTTAATCCCAGCACTCAGGGGGCAGAGGTTAGAGGAACCGGAGAGTTCCAGGCCACCCTGACACTACATAGTGAATTCCAGGTCAGCCTAGGCTACAGTGAGATCTACCTAGAAAACAAACAAACAAACAAAAAATTCGATACCTTATTGTGATAAAAAAATGAAACCAACCAAAACAGCTACAAACAGAAAGGAATTTCCCCAATTTGATACAGAACATTTGTGAACAAACTAAAATTAAAATCGTGCTTAGATATAAAAGACCGAATGCTTTCCCTTTAAGGTCAAGAAGAAGATAAGCTGTTTGGTTTTGCCACTTGTATTCATTTTAATACTAAAGACTTTACCAAGAGCAAATAAACCTGCTAAAGAAATAAGCCAAATCTTGAATTGCCACATATAACAACATTTTCTGTCTGGACCTATAAGGGCACTATGACTTCATTATAATAAAATAAAACATTCAAAATGGTTCTTCCAAGAAGCCGAAAGAAACTAGTGGATTTTGAATCAAGCAAGAAAAAATTCTGTTGATAATTGAAGTACAAATACAAAATGTAGTGCACGAGGATATACCTACCAGAAATATAAAGGTAATAAGCAAAAGTTTTAGTTTTTTTTTTAACTTTTTAAAGTTTTTATGTATTTATTTATTTATTTGAGAGAGAGAGAGAGAGAGAGAGAGAGTCACATAGAGAGAGAATGGGCATGCCAAGGTCTCTAGCCACTGCAAATGAACTCCAGACACATGCACCACTTTGTGCATATGGCTTACATGGGTCCTGGGGAATTGAACCTCAGTCCTTTGGCTTTGCATGCAAAGGCTTTGCATTTACAGTTCCTATGGAATTGCTGGTTTC
This sequence comes from Orientallactaga sibirica, assembly GCA_036365145.1. Lineage (NCBI taxonomy): Eukaryota > Metazoa > Chordata > Mammalia > Rodentia > Dipodidae > Orientallactaga > Orientallactaga sibirica. Next base: position 35,885,463 of record JAEOAD010000012.1, on the reverse strand, counting down.
CACCTGCTCAGCTTCAGCATGAAGCATTTTGCTGTACAAAACTGCACACAAAAGATGAACGAGATCAGCAACATATAGGATAATATATGGCAGAAGCCAATGGGGAACTAATATCTTATTAATAACATCTGCCAAGTATTTCTGAAACTATAATTTTCCAGTTAAAAAGAAAACTCTAAGATTTTTTTCTTTGTGTATGAAAATCTTTTTTGGGTCATAGAGAGAAACTCATGAAAACTAACTATATTAACACAGAATATGGGTAAAACTACACAAACCTGAAAATATGCCTGGGTGAAATGGGCCAGAGCATAATGTAGTTGACTGAAAAGCTTCCAACCTGAAAGTCCTGAGTGTGCAGCACAAGGCCCCTCAGGTCATGACTGCTAGAGTGAAGTATTTAAATAGCAGAGATGTTGTTAGGAGAGTACTGACAAAGAGCACGTGGAGAAAGCTTCATGGGCTCTTGTCTCAGTTGTCTCTGAATGAGAAGCATGACACGTCATTAGAAATGGACAAGACAAGCAAAAATGAAGGACAGTCAAGTAAGACAGTATGACACACTGTGGCATAAGACCAGGAATGAAGGCAAAAACATTCCAGCTTTATTCTGGAGGTGCCATTTCACTAAAATAAGACCAGGCAGTGAGACCCTACCTTGGAAAGAGAGTGAAAGACAGAGAGAGAGAAAGAGAGAGAGAGAGAGAGGAGAGAGAGAGAACTTAATTATATTACTATCTATAACTGAATGATCCAATTATGTTACTAACTTCTAATAATATTAAAAAATGATGGGCTGGCGAGATAGCAGGTAATAGTGCTTGCTTGTAAAGCCTGTTGGCCTGGGTTGGCCCAGGTTCAATTTCCCAGTACCCTCGTAAAGCCAGATGAACCAATTGACACACATATCTGAAGTTCATTTACAGCAGCAGGAGGCCCTGGCTTACCCATTCATTCATAATATTCTCATATTCCATCTCTCTCTTTTTCTCTCTCTGCAAATAAAAAATATTTTTTTAAAAAAAATAACAAGATGTAGCCAGGCATGGTGGTACACACCTTTAATCCCAGCACTCAGGAGGCTGAGGTAGGAGGTTGGCCATTAGTTCAAGGCCACCCTGAGACTACATAGAGGATTCCAGGTCAGCCTGGGCTAGAGCGAGACCTTACCTTGAAAAACCAAAAAAAAAAAAAAAAAAAAAAAAAAAAAGATGTATTATATGTATTTTTCTTAAAGATTGTGATTCTGATTATGAGTTTTAGACAAAACTAATAGCTAATGCTATTAGTTGCTAAAATTAAACACTAAAAAAATTGTGGTTTATAAATAAAAATTAAAATTATAAAGCATTATAAAGATTGTATTGTATATGTTAGGCTGGCAATACAGAAGGAAAAAAATGTCACAATCACACAAATGTGAAGCTGCAAGATCCCTGCAGGTAAATTCAACAGGTGAGGCGTCACTGACATACAGCATGGTAAGACAATGTCTGGGTAAACCGCAACGTTTCCATTTACAAATTACATTCCCATAGGATAGAGGGAGAGCCACATTATAAGAATATGTTTACCATGGTTCATAATTAAATGGACAGCTCGCCAGTGTCCCATCTCCTGGAGGACCTGTACAAGGTCACCGATGGTCTTGTTTTTCTGTGCCCAGGACCACAGTAATTCTCTGGTTCCACTTTTACCTTGCTCGACATATTTTTCAATATGACGAACATCCAGCCAAGTGTTTGAAAGTCGCTCCGCTGTAGAAATTTCAACAGAAAGAATGAAAAAAATAGGTTACTCTGATCCAAATACTTGTTTGGTCACCTTGTGTGATTTATTTCATTTGAATTTTAACTATTGGTTTTGTACTAATTTACCATATATTCCTCACCCCTTTCTACCAATAGTCTGATACTAACCATGACAAACTTATCTGAATCAGTATAGACCTGATCTGAATTTTACTAGCTGTTTCACTTAATGGAATTTTCTTGCTTCTTCTCACTTCCCTCACTGCAGTTACTCACTTCTTCTGAGTCTCCTCCAGTCTGTGAGGGCTCCTCAGTACTTCAGGGTATTGGATGACTCTGTGCTCTTCTCAGTAGCTACCATCCAGAGGCTGAGGTGCAGATGTCTTATTACCACTTATGATTTATTTATTTATTTATTTATGAGACACACACAGAGAGAGAGAATTGAGGCTCCAGGGCCCCCAGCCACTGCAAATGATCTCCAGACATGTGTGCCACCTTGTGCATCTGGCTTACATGGTCCTGGGGAATCGAATCTGGGTCCTTTGGCTTTGCAGGCAAGCACCTTAACTGCTAAGCCATCTCTCCAGCCCTACTGCATATGTTTATCTGCATTGCTTAAAGTGGTATCTGTAAGGCTGTCCATGATAAACTTGCCTTTCCAATTATGTTGGGGGAGATACTGTGAAATCAGGTTGGACCTACTAACATCTGACCCCTCGGTAGATCTTGTTTATCACAGTTATTACTATATTCACATAATGGTGGCTTTTCTACTTTTCCTTCTTAAATAACATTTCTGCACTAAAGAATTCACATCCTTTCTTATTTGTTTATTTTTAACTCAATTTTTTATATATGTAAGTATGAACTGATGGACATTTTATTCTAAAGTTTAAAATACAATACTATCATTATTTAATTTTTAATTTTTATTTAGTTATTTATTTATTAGAGACAGAGACAGAAAGAGGAAGAGAGAGAGAGTAAGAATGGACGCACCAAGGCCTCTAGCCACTGCCAAGGAACTCCAGGCGCATGCGCCACCATGTACATCTGGCTTACGGGGGACCTGGAGAATTGAACCAGGGTCCTTAGGTTTCGCAGGCATGTGTCCTAACTGCTAAGCCGTCTCTCCAGCCCTATCATTATTTATTTTGTTGCTAAAGTTATTCTAAGTATCTTCATTAACTTATGTGTTCTGAATGCTAGGTTCTCAGCTGGTGGCACTTTGGGAATTGGAGCCTTGCTGGAGGAGTATTGTTGGGGGCAGGCTTATGGGTGTTGGAGTCAGCTTGCCCTTTCCCACAGCTCACTCTCTGGCTGCAGTGTTTCATCTGCTATGTCAGAGGTGATGTCCATCCTCTGCTCATGCCATCCTTTCCCATGCCAACATGGAACTTCCCCTCAAGTCTGTAAGCCAAAATAAACCCTTTCCTCCCACAAGCCACTTTTGCTCTGGTCTTGAGCCAGCAACAAGAAGATAACTACAATATCTTTCAACACTGTCTTTTTTTTAAAGCTCTATAAATTGCTCCAGACTCATCTTCTGCTTCTTCCCCAGCACTGGAAGTCATTACTTGCCTAAAGATTTCTAGTTTAGGGCTGGAGAGATGGCTTAGTGGTTAAGGTGCTTGCCTGCAAAGCCTAAGGATCCATGTTCAACTCTCCAGATCCCACATTAGCCAGACACACAAAGGTGAGGCAAGCACAAGGTTGCACATGCCCACTGGGTGGCGCAAGCATCTGGAGTATGATTGTAATGGCTGAGGCCCTGGTGCTCCAAATCTCTCTCTCTCTTACTTTTTTCTTATAAAAAAAGTAAAAAAAAAAAAATTACTAGTTTATTCTTCAGAAACAGTCAAAGCTAAGATGTAGGCTCTGGATGTGGCTGACATGCTGAGTGAGATTCCTTAAAAAGACATAGCTAGGAAATACTTGTATGTATACTGCTTTATATATCTGTATTTCTCTACCCACATGTTTGCATGTTACAAACCAAGAGTCTCTTCTGACACTTCTGAATGCATTACCACAGGGTTACATATTACTCTTCATTTGTAACTCTTTTCTGAAATAGTAAAATACTCTGCTGTTATCATTGGCAATATTTCTATTGGCTCAGTTCTACTGTAAGCATAAAGCATGTTCAGAATCAGTAATCTACCTCAGTAAGGAATACATTAACTAAATTAAAGTATAATCACTCTTCTTGTCCTTAGCCTAAGAATATCCACCTAAGTCATTGTTTTCCAGCCACTTAGGTTAATTCTTGTGTTCCTCGCTCTTTCATTGTGGTTATTGCTCATTTGTAATACTGTTATACTCAGCTGTAGAGGTTGTTAGAGCATTGTGTTTCAATTATTTGTTCTGCAATATCTTGCTTTTAAACATTTTTAAAAATTAAAAAAATTTTTGTTTTTATTTATTTATTAGAGAAAGAGGAGAGAGAGAGAATAAATGGACAAGCCAGGGCCTCTAGCTGCTGTACATTAACTCCAGACACATGTGCCAACATGTGCAGCTAGCTTTTATGGGTGCTGGGGAATCAAACCTGGGTCCTTAGACTTCACAGTCAAGTGCCTTAACTGCTAAGCCATCTCTCCAGCCCTGCTGTTAAATGCTTTTGAGTAGCTAAAAGTTAATACCTGATTAAGTTCAGAGAAATGTTTTACTAGGATACTAGGCTTTTCGTTGCTCATGAACAGAACATATAACTTGCATAAATTCCATAAAGTAATACTGAAAGTATTTGAGATTTTATACCTTGAGTTAAAAGGATGTTTCAAGTGAGAATTTATTCCACCTTGCTGCCCAACTTCCAAATTTTAAAGTGTACTGAAAAGCAAAAGAGGAAGAGAGAAGGCAAACAGCAGAAAGGATAGCCTTCTCATTCCTGAGCTAGCTCAGTGTTCTTGACTTCTAACATTAGCAATGCGCTTTGGAGCCATGGGTGGTGAAGACACCACCCCTCATATCTTTATCTTCCAAAGAGACTATAAAATTTAGGCTCCTAGGGCAATGGCACAAGCTTATACTGACACAGGAGTGCCTCAGGAGTGAAGTTGTGGGGCATGCTGGGACTCCACATGGAGTGCAGCAGCCCTAAGCTCTCAGCACTCTTCCCTGGAACAAAGAGCTGTCTGCTCTGTTCACCTTTTGAGATGTTGGCAGTGTTTGTTCTGCAGCATAATTTAGTTCTATCCTGACTAATGCCTACAACATGGCATCTTTAATTTTCCACTACTCATGTCTTAACCTGCTATAGAATATAGTAAAAAGGACTGGCCGTTTTGTTGTCACATATCAAATAAGAGAGGATAAATGAGACTTTGAAGTTGAAGGCTTATTTAGGCTGTCAAGATAAAATATATACAACGGCCAGGCGTGGTGGCGCACGCCTTTAATCCCAGCACTTGGAAGGCAGAGGTAGGAGGATCACCATGAGCTCAAGGCCACCCTGAGAATACAGAGTGAATTCCATGTCCGCCTTGGCTAGAGTGAAACCCTTCCTCGAAAAACCAACAACAATAAAAAACAAATACATACAACAGAATGTCTGACATCACTGAGTTGGAATGCCTTTGCTTTTCTTTAAGCTTTGGCAAGAAAATCATCTCTTCTAAAAGACAGTGTCTCACAAAGAGGCAAAAACTAACCAAATGCTAAATATGTTTTAACTGGCTTAACACTACAGAAACAAGAAGTCTTTAAAGTAAAAGCATTTGTAAGGTACAGTGATTCTTAGTTTAAAGTTGGTCTTCATATTTGTGGGTTCTGCATCCATAGATTCACTCAAGTAAAAATTAAAAGTATTTAAGCCGGGCGTGGTGGCGCACACCTTTAATCCCAGCACTCGGGAGGCAGAGGTAGGAGGATCACCGTGAGTTCGAGGCCACCTTGAGACTACATAGTTAATTCCAGGTCAGCCTGGACCAGAGTGAGACCCTACCTTGAAAAACCAAAAAAAAAAAAAAATAAATAAATAAATAAAAAAAATTAAAAGTATTTAAAAAAAATTTTGTCAGGGCAGGCTGGGGAGATGGGTCAGTGCTTAATGGTGCTTGCTTGCAAAGCCTTTCTACCCCGGTTTAATTCCACAGTAGTCACATAATGCCAGATACACAAAGTAGTGCATGCATATGAAGACTGTTTGCAGTAGCAAACTAGAGGTCCTGGATCACCCATATTCATTTCTCTCCTCTCTCTCTCCCCTCTCCCTCTACTTCTTCTTGCAAGCAAATAAAAACAAAAATATTTTTAAAAATTGTGTCCATCGCTGAATATTCAAATTTGGCCAGACAGGCCCAAGGACTGAACGGGTGCAATAGTGGCATGTCTACCCTTGGGGTAACCAACTGCTCCATAATTGGACTGAAGGCCCTCTCTATGGGAGGGAATACATACCTGGTACTGAAAAACCTAAGCAAAAGTCTATGGTAGGTGAGGTCATGAGCCTTGGGGGTATAAAGCCTGCTCTTGTCTGACTAAATGTATATACGATTCCCACCAAGCTGCCCTGAAAATACTACACTTAATGTTCATATTCACATATTAACGCTACTCTCACTTCTGGTTAGAGAAGCTTCTCTTTTCAGATGGCGATGACCACTGGGATGACCCAAAAGGCAACATAGTGCTAAGAAGAAGGGATGGAGGAGTGCCCAGCACTGAAACACCTGTCACACCCTCCAAGGCTCAGGGACCATTGCAGAAGAGGGGGTGGATAGAATGGAAGAGCCAAAGGAAGGGTATGACTCCTTACAATGCAACTGCCCAGACAGAAATTGGCCTCGATATCCATGACCTTGCTGTGCCTAGCAATACCTTCACAAGACCTCATAATAGAAGTAAAAGATGATGACATCAAATTAAAAGAGAGACTAATGGAGAGAGGGAGGGGATATGATGGAGAATGGAGTTCTAAAGAGGAATGGGGGGAGGGGAGGGAAATACCATGCACTTTTTGTATGTAAGTATAGAAGTTGTCAATAAAAAAAATAATTAAAAAAAATTGTGTCCGAGGCTATGGATGTAGCCCAGTGGAAGAATGTTTGCCTACCATGCACAAAGTCCTGGGTGCAACCCTCAGTACTACTACACACTAAGTCAGTACTGAACATCCACAATTATTTTTTATCAATATTCTGTGTTCCCTAAACAATGCACTAAAACTACTTAGCATTTATATCGATTTATATATGTATAATAATCTAAAAGTTGTTTAAAGTATATAGGATTGTGTAGGTGGTATTTTTATATAAGGAACTTGAGCATCTTTAGGTTTTGGTGTTTGCACAGGTTCTGGATTCTGAGGGATGGCCATTTCTTCTTCTTCTTTTTTTAACTTTCTATTGACAACCTCCAAGATGACTGTTTTTTTGTTTTGTTTTTGTTTTGGTTTTTGTTTTTCCCTCAAATTAATTATCTGCTGGTTTGGTGGAAATATATTTTTCTTATTTGTTATTTTTTAAAATTTATTTATGAGACAGAGAGAGGGAGGGAGAGAGAGTGTGAGTGAGAATGGGCGCGCCAGGGCCTCTAGCCACTGCAAATGAACTCCAGATGCACATGCCACCATGTGCATCTGGCTTACGTGGGACATGGAGAATCGAACTGGGATCCTTAGGCTTCGCAGGCATGTGCCTTAACCGCTAAGCCATCTCTCCAGCCCGAAATATATTTTTCAACAACACTTTATTTAGCTATTTGTAGAAACTCTTGAGAAAATATTGCAGATCACTGTCATTCAAAACCTTTGTAGGTATCTTTAGCATGTGAGCTGTGACAGTAATTGTAGGTACCAATTGTGAGTAGAACACAGAGGCAAGTCGCTAGACAAGGATACCAGGAAGGGGTGGTTTCTGGACCCTAAGCCAAGTGTAAAGCAAAGGGTATTTCTCAAATGAGGTCAATTAGTAAAAAGGTATTGGCTGGAGCCAATCCTGGGGACTTTCCATTGGAAAACAAGACAAAATAATAACTGTGAACCCTAGACACCATCCTGCCTGCTGACAACAAAAGTCTCCAGTTTATGCAGAGCATGGCTGTGGGTGCCTGGTGCTTAGTGGTGGTTCTGCCACTAACAGACAGGACAACAGGCAAGTTATGGCCTCTGAACAAGCACAAGTTGCCTTTTAGCAAATTACCTTTCATATGGTCCCACCTATGATGCAGTTGTTCTTTCTTGGCCTACTGATTACAATGAACATCAACTTCAACCCACCCCCAGACTTTAGAAGCTGAGACTGTACTTCAGTAGTAGAATTATTTGTGTAGCATTCATAATTCACAGCACTGCACAAAGAAAAAAATTTTAAAGCCAGTCTTTAGAACACTTCCCATTCTCAAAGTTAACATTCCAATAAAACAAAAAAAAAAAACACCCTACAGCAAAAGGGGAAGTTTAGGTTTCTTCTATTAGAAAATTAATTGGCTACTATTTACAGAGTAGTGGGCATAATGTACCACACAAACTAATAATAATGAATACATACAAAACATTGACAGGTTCTATATTTTTTAAAGAAAGTTATTTCCTCTTTCCTTCAAGTCTGTGGGATAAGATACATACACATGATTTCACAGGGGTGAAGAGGGAAGCTGTGTGTGCTGCTACCCCAGTCAAGGAAGGGGCAGAGTCAGCAGACTTCAAAGAGCCTTCAACAGGAGTGGGCTGGGGTAAGGTTTACCTCCATTGCAGGAAAAGGGAAAGGTCTGTAGGATGGATAATTGTTTCACAAACAATAAAGAGGGCACAAGGGATTATGGAGAGAAGAGAATTCCTAAAGCAGAAATTCAGGTTAAAGAGAAAAAGCCCAGAAAGCCTCTGTGTTCCCTTGGGACCTCCTGGCGCATGCCCAGTGCTAATGTTTGATATTTGCTGAGTGATGGTCAGAGGCCCACAGTGCTAGCACAAGAACTTAAGACTTCATTCTGAAAGTGATGACAATGATCTCAGGTTTCTGAAAAGTGATACAAAGTTGGCAGCTGGACTCTTGGAAGAGCCATTTGGTGGTAACTGCCACAAGATTATCATATACAATATTTACACACAAAAAGATTCAAGCATCATTCTATCACTCATAAAGTTCTTACAGCAGGCAAGGAACAACCAGCAGCTATTAAGGTAATCCAGTTAACTTTCCAGATCCCAAGGATGTCAGCTCTCCTTGGTGATTCCATTCCTCATGTTTCTCTTTTTCTTTTTTAATTTTATTTTTATTTTTATTGACAACTTCTTTAATTGGAGACAATATCCCATGTTATTTCCCTCCCCCCCCCACTTTCCCCTTTGAAACTTCACTCACCATCATATCCCCTCCCCCTCTCAATCAGTCTCTCTTTTCCGTTTGATGGCATGATCTTTTCCTCCTATTATGATGGTCTTATGTAGGTAGTGTCAGGCACTGTGAGATCATGGATATCCAGGCTATTTTGTGTCTGTAGGAGCACGGTGTAAGGAGTCCTACTCTTCCTTTGGCTCTTACATTCTTTCTGCCCCCCTCTTCCGCAATGGACCCTGAGCCTTGGAAGGTAGGTTTGAGACATTTCAGTGCTGAGCACTCCTCTGTCACTTCTTCTCAGCACTGTGGTGCCTTCTGAATCATCCCAAGGTTGCCACCATCTGAAAATAGAAACTTCTCTAACCAAAAGTGAGAGTAGCATTAATACATGGGTGTGGACATTAAGAGAATTGCTTACTGGGCAGTTTGGTGTGCATAGTATATACATTTAGTGAGACACCAGCAGACATTACACCCTTAGGGCTCATGACTACCCCTGTGGTACATTTTCAGTATCAGGGATGTATTCACCCTCATGGAGCGGGCCTCCAGTCCAATTAGAGAGCAGTTGGTTTCCCCCATAACAGACATGCCACTATTGCACCTGTTGGCTCATTTAGCCCGGCTGGCCAAATTTAAAGCTTGCAGTGTTCACTGTTGAGTACCTTCACTGGTGTTTTCTCTCTCCCATTGACCTGCATGCAGTATAGCTTTTTCCAACTTTCTGTCAGCTGGTCCTCATGGAGGAGGCTTTCAGCTCAGCTCCAGCAGGATTTCTTAGTGAACTTGCCACCCAAGTATATGGAGTCTTCAGCAATAGGGTCTTACCATCTATTCCTGGTGGGAAACCAAGGGCCTCAGCAATGGCCTATAATGTTTTGGGGGTATCAGTGACCTCTCTGGCCAACAACTCACTGGATGGTATCCCATCCCTGGCACTGAAAATTTTCTAGTAACAATCTATGGCTTCTGAGTGTTCCATTGTCCAGAAAAGTAGGTTTTCATATGACTTTTTATATCCTCTTGGATTTTGATTAGTCCTCTCTCCACTGTTCCTTTAATCAATCTCTTCCCCTGACCTCACTTAGGCCTTTTCACCCCCATTAATCTGTTCTTCTACTTACATATATACAATACCATCCTATTAAGTTCCCCTCCCTCTCTTTCTATTCCCTTTATATCCCCTTTCTAGTTTACTGGCTTCTGCTACTGAATTATTTTTACTCACTTAGAAGTCCAATCATTTGTAGCTAGGATCCACATATGAGAGAGAACATGTGACATTTGGCTTTCTGGGCCTGGGTTACCTCACTAAGTATAATCCTTTCCAGATCCATCCATTTTCCAGCAAATTTCATAACTTCATTTTTCTTTACCACTGAGTAGAACTCCATTGTGTAAATGTGCCACATCTTCATTATCCACTCATCAGTTGAGGGACATCTAGGCTGTTTCCATCTCCTAGCTATTGTGAATAGAGCGGCAATAAACATGGATGAGCAAGTGTCTCTAAGGTAGTGAGACGAGTCCTTAGGATATATGCCTAGGAGTGGTATAGCTGGTCATATGGGAGATCTATATTTAGCTGTCTCAGGAACCTCCACACTGATTTCCACAATGGCTGGACCAGGTTACATTCCCACCAACAGTGTGGATGGGTTCCTCTTTTTCTGCATCCTCTCCAGCATTTATAGTCATTTGTTTTCATGATGGTAGCCAATCTGACAGGAGTGAGATGGAATCTCAAAGTAGTTTTAATCTGCATTTCCCTGATGACTAGGGATGTAGAACATTTTTTTAGATGTTTATATGCCATCTGTATTTCTTCTTCTGAGAACTCTCTATTTAGTTCCATAGCCCTTTTTTTTTTTTTTTTTTTTTTTTTTTTTTTGGTTTTTGCGAGGTAGAGTCTCACACTGGTCCAGGCTGACCTGGAATTAACTATGTAGTCTCAGGGTGGCCTCGAACTCTTGGCGATCCTCCTACCTCTGCCTCCCGAGTCCTGGGATTAAAGGCGTGCGCCACCACGCCCGGCCCATAGCCCATTTTTAATTAGGTTCTTTTATTTCTTATTATTTAATTTTTTGAGTTCTTTTTATATCCTAGATATTAACCCTTTGTCAGATGTATAGCTGGCAAAGATTTTCTCCCATCCTAAAGATTCTTTTTCTTTTTTAATTTTTTTATTTTTATCTTTTTCATTTCTGAATTTCCCTTTTCAAAGTTGCAGCAGAGGCCATGAACCCGTGTGATGTCCCCGACTGACTTCTCTATAAGAGGGCCGTGACACAGTTCTGAGACTCAGCTGGGGCATGGGTGAGCAGAAGTCAAATGAGCTGGGGTTTTTAGTTCTGTAATCTTGACCTAGACAAAGGGGTATAAATTCACATGAAAATCAGTGGGAAGCTAGATTAGGCAATGGGGGCTTTTTCCTAATAGTGGTTCCTGGTGAGAAACTGGCCAGGACTCAGTTAAAATGGATACTACCCGTATGCATAGATTGCTTGAGGCCTAGAAATGAAATATGTTTTCTCTTTCCCCAACTGGTGATTCATGTTGCAACTTTAATAGCGTCTCCCTGGGGATGATTCACTCAGACTAGAAGCACAACTGAAGAGTAATTACTGGCATCCATAACATGGACATTTAGATCAAATTCTTCAAACTAGATCTCTAATTTGATGCAGCAGAATGCAAATTCTTGCTATGTTAATTACATCCAATATTCACAGTTTCCTCCAATCCTTTCTTACTTTTCCAGAATATAGGATGGTATGCACAAATGAAAGGATAAAGTTTCTACTTGCTACTTGTGCTGTTAAAGTTAAGAGTATTCCAAACTGAAAAGATAAATTAAAAAAAAAAAAAAAAAAAAAGCTAGTTAAGCCTTGTTAACAATTTGGAAGTAGGGAGAAGAAAGGCAAATCTTTTGTTGAAAGACGCCTTGGCATAATAATAATCAAAAAGGTGACTTGAAAAACTGATAAATCAGTTTACCTGAAAATGATTGGTCCATCAGTATTACTAGATGCTCAAAGGTTCCTGAAAACTGCTTTGAGAGGTCAGGGCTGTCTAGGGAGTGTTATCCACTGGGAAATTCAGAGACAGAAATCCTATCTCCATATGCAAATATGTCTCTGAAGGGGTTTTTTAGAATAACATAACACACCCCTATTTGTAATCTCTGTATTTGCATGTAACCACATGCCAAAATCCCTAGGAAATAAACATAGTGTTCTTAAAGTTTGTTTTTAAGTAACATAACAGGGAAAGGAAAGCCACATCTTTTCTATCTCGCTACAAAGCACACAAAGAAATTAGTCTGCCTTTAAAAAAGATACTTTTTAATTTCTGAAAAGTAAAACAAAACTCAAAAGTGTAAGTTCGCTTATGCCTATACCAGCCTGTAAGCATTAACATCTAGTAGTGCATACATTTTATATGTTAAAAATATTTTAAAATATTAAAAATATATATTAAAAAATATATTTAAATCTAAGTGTATTTTTTATCCCCTACATTAATAGGACTCCCATCCTACAATGGGAATGGAAAGAGATAACTGTATATGATGTCTCAGATGTCCCTTCATCTATCCTTTCTCAGCCCTAGATCCATGTAAGGACCTGAAGTTAACTACCCCTGAGAGACAACGTATGATCAGATCCCCCTCGACACCAAAACTTCAGCCTGCAACTTCAAACCTGTGTGATTTCATGCCCAGATGATCACATTGTTTTCTCATGCATGCTGTCACTGTTAGACTTCCTTATAGTATGTGTATAGGGCTATTTCCTAAACTAAAGTGAAAATCCTTACAACCATCATTTTTATCTAGTATGGTGATTTGTCAACTATTCTGCCCCCAAAACATTTGGGATGTTTAAAAAATATATGTTGACTCATTCATTCATTCAAAACACAAATGCCTGTTCTGTGTCAGGTACATTTTATTATGAATAAAAGTCAAATTTTAAAAAATCCCTGCCCCCCTATGAAATGTGTTAGTCAGGTTTTCTATGTTGCTATGACAAAAAAAAAAAAAAAAAAAAAAAAAAAAAAAAAGAATACCTGAGCAGTGTCTGATTGGATCTGAAGCCCACTCCAAATGAGGGAATCCATGCATAGGTCTGAAAACCTAGTCAGAAGCCTATGGTTGAGAAGGTTGTGGGCCCTAGGGGGAAAGCTACAAGGGGCCTTTGGCTAAATGGATATGTGCCTGTCAAATTTCCCTCTAAATATTTGTGTTTATGCCCATACATAAGTGCTGCTCTCACCTTTGGGCAGAGAAGCTTCTTTCTGCAGATGGCAGTGACTACTGGGGAGACTCAAAAACCTTTGTCAAAAAGCTGAAGGTAAGCGACTGTTGAGTGCTCAGCACTAAATGAAACATCACTATCATGTCCTCCAAGGCTCGGGGAAGATTACAGAAGTAGTAGTGGAAATAATGGTAGAGCCAGAAGATGGGAAGGAATGCTCTGAAATGCTATCTTTCAGGCATGAAGTGATCATTGCATTTAGGACCGCATGGCTGCGGTTGTTATCTGCACAATATTGGGCCCATCAACATGTTGTCATGGATGATGAAGCAGATCAAGGAAGAAAGAAAAAAAGGCATCAAAATAGAATAGGGACTGGATGAAAGGAAGAAGGGGAATTGGGAAGGGTGGTGGAACGTAGACAAAAGAAGGTAATGGGAGGGGATTATGATCAAAATATATGTGTATATTCATAAAAATAGCAATAAAAAGTTTTTTTAAAAAAGAAAAAAATATCTGAGCAGAACACTTAGGGAGGAAACTTTTATTTTAACCCCTGGTTTCAGAGATTTCAACCCCTCAGGGCAGAGAGGGCATGGTGCCATGAGCAGCTCAGCACATGGCTGCCAGAAAATAGAGGAAAAGAGCACCCCCACGAGTGAACTTTCTTCTTTTCCCCTCTTCTTTCATGTATCCGTCGGCCTATGGGATGGTGCTTTCCATAGCCAGGGCCAATCTTCCTCTTTGTTAATCCTCTCTGGAAACATGCAGAGGTGTGTTTGTTTCCCACCCGGAATAGATGGGAAGACCCTATTGCTGAAGACTCCACATACTTGGGCTGCAAGGTCACTGAGAAATCTTGCTAGAGCTCAGCTGAAAGCCTCCTCCATGTGGACCAGCTGACAGAAAGCTGGAAAAAGCCATGCTGTATGCAGTTCCATGGGAGAGGATGAATTCACCAGTGGAGATAAACAACAGTGGACACTGCAAGCCTTAAATTTGGCCAGCCAAGCCAAATGAGCCAACAGGTGCTATAGTGGCATGTCTGTAATGGGGAAACCAACCACTCTCTAGTTGGAGTGAAGGCCCGCGCCACGGGAGGGAATACATGCCTGGTACTGAAAACCTATGACGGGGGGGACATCATGAGTCCTAGGGGTGTAATGCCTGCTGTTGTCTGGCTAAATGCATATATTATGTTCACCAAACTGCCTGGTAAGCACTTGTCATAATGTTCATACTCATATGTTAATGCTACTCTCACTTTTGGTTAGAGAAGCTTTTCATATGGCAAAGACCTTGGAATGACTCAGAAGGTACCATGGAGCTGAGAAGTGACAGAGGAGTGCTCAGCACTGAAACATCTCTATCACACCTTCCAAGGTTCAGGGTCCATTGCAGAAGAGGTAGCAGAAAGAATGTAAGAGCCAAAGGAAGGGTAGGACTCCTTACCATGCACTCTTCCAGACACAAAATGGCCTGAATATCCATGACCTTGCAGTGTCTGACAGTAGTTACTCAAGGCCATCATAATAGGAGGAAAAGATGAAGATATCAGAAATAAAAGAGAGATTGATTTGGAGGGGGAGGAGACATGATGGAGAGTGGAGGTGCAAAGGGGAATGTGGGGGTGGGGAATTACCATGGTTTATTGTCTATAATTATAGAAGTTGTCAATAAAAAATTTACAAAAATAAAAATTGAAAAAATACTTAACAACAAAAGAATAACCATCACAGGAAGCTTATCTCCTTTCCAGATAGACAATGAACAAATATCAAACCTAAAAGATTTGAGTGATGATAAGTGGTTTAGACAAAAATAAAACAGAAACAGAAGGGAGCATAAGTGGGGCATCAATTTTAAAAGAGCAGTCAGGGTAGATAATCATTGAGAAAGAACTTAAAGCAGGTGAAGAAACAAGCCTCAAGTTTACCTGAAGGAAAACTGCACTTGAATGGTCAGGGTTGGAGGTTCATATTAATGTGGTTTGAAGTCAAATAAGAGGGAGAAGGGAAGACAGGTGCCGTGGAGCACACCTTTAATCCCAGTACTCAGGAGGCAGAGGTAGGAGGATGGCTGTGAGTTCGTGGCCAGCCTGAAAGTACAGAGTGAATTCCAGGCCAGCTTGGGCTAGAGTGAGACCCTACCTCGAAAAAGAGATGGGGCGGAGAGGTGAGTTAAAGAAGCCACAAAGGACTTCCATACTTCTTTGGGTATAACTGTCTCTCTGACCACTGTTTGAGGAGAGATTTGAGGAGAGTAGCAGGGATCTCACTTAGGAGATCCAGTCTAGATGACATCTGATGGGAGTATGGATGAAGATGGCTTTGGTGGCACTGGTAAGAAGTGGTTACATTACTAGATAAATTACAAAACAGACTGGACAGCATCAATTGCTAGGAGAGAGGATGTGGTTTGTGAAAGAAATTAAGAAATTACAAAAAGCTAATATTTTGGCCTAAATAAACGAAGGACAAGGTTGTCATTAGCTAAGATGGGAAAACTAGGGACACAGGCATTTCTGGAATATTTGTTTGAAGATGCCTATCAAATATGTAAAGAGAAGGATGAAGCTGCTATTTTAAAATATTTTATTTATTTATTTGCAAGTAGAGAGTACAGGCAGATGACACACTCAGAGAGAGAGAGAGAGAGAGAGAATGGGAATGGGCATACCAGGGCCTCTAGCCAGTGCAAAGAAACTTCAGATGCATGCACCACTTTGTGCATCGCATCTGGCTTTACATGGGTACTGGGGACTCGAACATGGATTGTTAGGCTTTGAAGGCAAACGCCTTGACCACTGAGCATCTCTCCAGCCTGATGCTGCTATTTTAAAGAGTCCTGGGCTAGAAATTATGGGAGTTAGTAACAAATAGATGAAATTCACAAGGTCGTGGGTGCAGCAGATCCTGGACTAAGGACAGAGGCATCCCAAGTGTGCAGAAAGAGGAAGAAACACCAAGAGCATGAAGTCCTAGATGTACAGCTAGAGCCTCCTGGAGAAAGGAGTGATCAGTTGGGTCAGGATGAGGACTGAGAAGTGACCACTGCCCCAAGCAATGTGAGAAGGAATTTCAACAGAACCAGTGAGAGATGAAAGCCTTGACTGGAGATGGTTCAAGGAGGAATCAATGACATAGATTATAAATAGCCCCTCTGAGGAATGTTAGTATAAAGAAGAGAGAAATGGGGTGGTGGTTGAGAGTAGAAGTAAGATCTAAAGAGAACATTGTGAGATGGGAGAAATAATGTGGTGGTCAAAAACTGGGCTCTTGGGCTGGAAAGATGGCTTTAGCAATTAAAACACTTGCCTGCAAAGCCAAAGGATCCAGGTTTGATTCCCCAGGCGCCACATAAAGCCAGATGCACAAGGTTGCATATGCATCTGGAGTTCATTTGCAGGGGCTAGAGGCCCTAGTGTGCCCATTCTTTCCCTCTCACTCCTCTCTCTCATCTGCCTCTTTCTCTCTCTCTTAAATAAATAAATAAAAATAAAATATTTTAAAAAGGAAAGTAACTAAGATTTAAAAAATAATTGGGCTCTTGTGCTATAGTGGCATAAAGCCTATATGGGTAACTAACTACCCTCTTCCACAACTGGACATGAAGCCTGCTTAGTGGGAGAGAGCTCAGAACTGGTACTAAGAACTAAGCAAGTACCCCATACGTAGGAAGCTGACACCCCCAAGAAAGAAGACCCCATCGTTCTGTGGACAAACTGAGTGGGTAGCCTCATCAAAATATCTCCCAAAATTATATGCATACCCCCTTAATTAAAACTGCTTTCACCTTTGGTTGGAAAACCTGTTTTATTTTACAGATGGCAGAGAATATTGGGGAGACCCAAGATCCACCAATTCAACAAGAGACAGACAGCCAACTGCTCACCATGAGACATGCCACCTCTGCCACATTTACCCCTGGGGTCCAGGAGAAACTGCAGAGGAAGCCACATCACAGGTAATGCTCCCAATGCCAGACTGACAACTGCCTCCAGGGAAATAGCAACTAACACAGAGAGTAACTGAAACACATCTTAACAGAAATATAGAGGGTAGAGTGAACTCAACACTAAAGAAAAACCTGCTAATACACCCAAGACTCAGGGATTGTTATGAAAGAGGGGGCAGGAAGATTGTATAAGCCATAGGGTAGGTAGAAATATCCTGAGGTAACCCCCCCAAAAAAATACTACCAAAGGTCCTAATTACCCCATGATGAATACCACAGACCCTACTGAGGAGAGCCCTCAGAGAAATGGGGACTGGAAGGGGGGTGAGGAGACTTCTATTCATCTTCAGGGAGGGGAACCGTGCCCACTACTTAAATGGAAGATACATATTGCACCTCCATGCAAAGAGTACAACATGGACAGAGGACAAAGAGAAGTTTTATAAGGTAGTTACCTGACAGACCCTACCTCAGCCACAATTAATGCCACAGTGACAACTCACATAAATAGTGTGCACTCTCATTACACTGTGTACTTCACCCCTGTGATCTTACCCCAAATCCATAACCTCAGTCTAGTAATGAGAAAAGGATCATTGGAGGAACAATTAGCATACCTCAAAAGTGTCAAGGTCATCAAAAATAAGAAAAGTCAGCCAGATGTGGTGGCACACACCTTTAATCCCAGCACTTGGGAGGCAGAGGTAGGAGGATAACCATGAGTTCAAGGCCACCCTGAGACTACATAGTGAATTCCAGGTCAGTCTGAGCTAGAGAGAGACCCTACCTCAAAAAACAAAAAGAAAAAGAAAAAGTCAGACCATCACAATCAAGAAGAGATGGAGGATATTTGCCGACTAAATGAAATGTGGTAACTCAGTGTGATGACTTGAATGGAATCCTAGAACCAATGTTAGATAAAACCAATGTTAGATAAAAATGAAGGACATGTAAATAAAGTTCAAATTTTAATTAATGATAATTTAAATTAACTTAATTAATAATGATGTGTCAACATGATTAATAGTAACAAATTTACTATACTAAAGATATCAGGGCTGGAGAGATGGCTTAGCAGTAAAGGCGCCTGCTCCTAAGCCTAAGAACACTGGTTCCAATCTCCAGCAGTTCCAATCTCCAGGTCCCACGTTTAGCCAGATGCAAAGTGATGCAAGGACGCAATGCCGCACTTGACCACAAGGGGGCGCACACATCTGGATGTCGTTTGCAGCAGCTGAGAGACTGCCGGCACACCCATCTCTATCTGTCTTCCTCTCCCTCTCTCTCTGTCTCTCCCCCCACCCAAAAAAAAAAATATCAGCACTAATATGAAAAATTAATACTAGGAGAAAATAGACACAATTTATACTGATACATAGAAAGTAGTAATGAGAACGCCATATCATCCTCTCAACTTTTCTATAAATATAAAACTGTTCTGAATAGCAAAATATATACAAAATTTGAAAATAAAAGACAAAAAAGGGCACAGGTTCTGAAGTTGGATCATCTGTTTCAAATCTTACTCTGTCATTTAGTATAATAGACTATAACTTGAGGATAATTACTTAGATTTCTGTAACAATGAGTTTCCCTAATCAATAAAATCGAAATAGGAAGAATACCTATGATTTCAGAAGTAAATAATGTCATCTATGAAAAATATTTAACATGAGATCAGGCACACAGGAACTACTCTGAGGTGGTAGTGATTAGCATAATTACAATTGTTACTTTATGTCTTTATTAAATAAAAAATAAAATGCATGTTTTTTTGATTTTTGTTTTGTTTTGTTTTGTTTTTTGAAGTAGGGTCTTGCTCTAGTAACGTCAGGGTGGCCTCAAACTCCTAGTGATCCTCTACCTCTGCCTCCTGAGTAATGGATTAAAGGCATGTGCCACCATGCCTTGCTCAAATGCATGTTTAAGGAGACTTTACATTTATTTTAAAATATCTAATAATAATTTACATAATTGTATTTCCTTTTTAAAAGAAGAAAGTTGGGTTGGAGAGATGGCGCAACAGTTATGACACTTGTCTGCAAAGCCTAACAACCCTAGTTTGATTCCCCAGTGCCCATGTAAAGCCATTTAAAGCCAAAGTGACACACGTATCTGAAGTTCATTTTCAGGAGCTGGGGGCCCTAGTAACCCCATTGTCTCTCTCTCTCTCTCTCTCTGCTTGCAAATAAATAAAATAAAGTTTTAACAAAGAAAATCAGGCTGGAAAATGGCTTAATGGTTAAGGCACAAACCTAAGGACCCATATTTGACTCTCCAGATCCCATGTAAGTCAGACGCACAAAGGTAAGACAAGTGTAAGGTCGCACATACCCACTAGATGGTGCAAACATCTGGAGTTCAATTTCAGTAGCGGAGGCCCTGGCATGCCAATTCTCTCTCACTCTCTCTAAAAAAAAAATACTAATAAAAATAAATTAAAAGGCCTGGCATGGTGGTGCACGCCTTTAATCCTAGCACTCAGGAGGCAGAGGTAGGAGGATCACTGTGAGTTCGAGACCACTCTGAGAATACAGAGTGAATTCCAGGTCAGCCTGGGCTAGAGTGAGACCCTACCTCAAAAAACTAACTGACTGACTAACTAACTAACTAACTAAATAAATAAATAAATAAATAAATAAATAATAAAAAATATTGCCAGGTATGGTGGTGCATGCCTTTAATCCCAGAACTTGGGCAATTAAAGTAGGAGGATTGCTATAAGTTTGAGGCCAGCCTTATATTACATAGTGAATTCCAAGTCAGCCTGAGCTAGACTGAAACCCTACCTCAAAAAAAACCAAAAAACAAAAAAATAAATAAAATAAAAGAAGAAAGTTGAATACAGTCCATTGTACAGACTCTATTAAAATAGTCATTCTTAGCATATTTTGAGTAATAAGAGCTTTTCTGGTATAATTCGCTCTAAACAATTTATTTTAATTACAAATCTATGATAATGTAATAAAATGAGTATTCAGCAGAGTTTCTGTAAATGCTTTATTATGTTTGCAAAGTAAACAGTCATCAACATCAACTAGATATGATCTTGAAATTATATTATTTTTTATAATAACACCTGAAAAGTGATTTGAAGGATAGTATGCTTAAAGATGATAAGAATTAACTAAAGAAAGTAGTAAACTAATGGTTATATTAAGATGATAGGTGGGCTGCAGAGATGGTTCAGTAATTAAAGGTGCCTGCTGGCCCAGATTTGATTCCCCAGTACCTATGTAAAGCCAGATGCACAAAGTGTCACATGTGCCTGGACTTTGTCTGCAACAGCAAGAGGCCCCAGTATACCTTCATTCATTCATTCTCTCTCTCTCTCTCTCTCTCCTTTCTTCCCTTAAATATGCACATAAAAAACACAGAAGCTTGGGTTTATTTTAAAAGATTTCTAAAAAAAAAAAAAAAAAAAAAAATGTCAGTAATGAGAATTTGGTCTAAGCAATAATTCCCAAATAAGGGTGCAACAAATTCATACTCATGGTGGACCCTCAATCCACATTTAGAGAATCAGCAGCTCCAAGAGTGAGCCCTGGGCATCTGTAGACTTAAAGGACTACATGGGTGATTCTGTTGTGTGAATAACCAGCTACCCTTTCCTGTACATACTTATTCCATCCCTGGATTTGCTTGTGTCTGATCTCTCTTACTCATTGTAGCCTGATATTTACTATCATCATGGATCCCAATCAAGACAGCTTTACATATTACTATTATTGATGTTTTCCATGTGAAATTGGGGATCTTGTATACATTCAGATACTCACCTGCTCCGAGCATAAAAGGACAGTACATGTGTACGTATGCATGCATGCATGCATGCATGTGTGCACGTATGTGTGTGTGTAGGTACTGAGGATTCAATCCAGGACCCTTCACATTCTAAATATTTGCTCTACCACTCAACTACACCTCCAGCCCCCAAGATAACTTCTCTCCTACCATGAACTCAAGATTTTCCTTCCTGCACCTCCCCCTTTTCTCCTTCAATGTGCCAATAGGAAAACTAGTCATATTTAACACAAGCGGTTGCTGTGAATACACAGGGCTGGGTTAGTGTTCCCTAGGACTGAGCCTACAATTTGTGAGGCAGTCCATCAATTCCAGCCCAGGGAGCACAAGTCAACTATAGCTGGAGCATCACAGAGTAAACATTTTATATCATTTCCCTATGAACATCAAAATACAAAGGGATAATGGTCATACTACATACAAAGACAGAATTCTGGCTGACAATATATGTCAATTCAAGACCAAGATGTCAAACTGCTATTTCCCAGTATTAGTTATTTTCTTGTTATTGTGGCAATATGCCCAACCAGAAGAACTTAAGGAAGGAGAGAGCTTATTTTGGCTTATTGTTCCACAGAATAGAGTCCATCATTGTGGGGAAAGCATGGCAGGAACAGGAAGCCTGTGTCATATTGTCACATCAGCAGGGAGGAAGTAAAGACAGAGTGGGGCTCTCTGATAGGTAAGCAAGTGGGGCTTAGAGCATAAAACCTCAGGGTCCATCCCAGTGGCATGCTTCCTTCAACAAGGCCCCACCTCCTAAAGGTTATATAACCTTCCCAGCAGCACCACCAACCAAGGATTAAATATTCAAACACATGAATTTATAGGGGATATTTTATATTCAAATCATGTTTACCCTGACTCCCATAGAGTCATGGCCTTCTCATGACACAAAATGCATTCAATCCAACTTTAAAATTCCTCATAGTCTTTACCAGTCCCAACATGTTCAAAAGTCCAAAATTCAGGGGCTCAGAAGATTGCTCAGTGGTTAAAGGCACTTGCTAGAAAAGCCTGCAAGCCCAGGTTCAACTTCCAAACCACCCATATGAGCTGGATGCAAAAAAAAAAAAAAAAAAAAAAAAAAAAGTGGTATAAATGCCATAGTGCTGAGAAGTTACAGTGGAGGTGATGGAATGAAATTAAGAGCCAAAGGAAGGGTAGGACTGCTTACAATTCAAAGTTCCAGACACAAAATGGTCTGGATATCCATGACCTCACTGTGTCTTACACTGCCTACACAAGATCCTCATAATAGAAGGAAAAGATGATGACATCAAAATAAAAAAGAAACTAATTGAAAGGAGGAGGGGATATGATGGAGTGTGGATTTGTGAAGGGAATTATCATGTTTTATTGTCTATAATAACAGAAGTTGTCAATAAAAAAGTGGTGAAAGTGTCTGGTGTTAATTTTTGGTGGCAAGAGGCCTTGGTGTACCCATAAATGTGCACATGTGCTCACACACACACACACACGTACAAATAATTTTTTTTTTAAGTCCAATGTCCAAAGTCTCATCTGAGATTCAAGGAAGTATCTTAATTGTGAGCCCTATAAAATCAAAACACATGTAACATACTTCCAACCTTTAATGGCACAGAATAAACAACTGTATTCAAGAGAAAGGAAAGGAAGCATCACAAGGACATGTTGGACCAAAGCCAGACTGAACTCCAACAGGGCAAACACCAACTCCTGTAACTGCAAGTCACGTGTCTGGGACTCCTGATGAAATCCTCTTGGCTCCAAAAAGCTTGGACAGCTCTGTCTCTCCAGATGTGCTGCTCATAGCCTCGCTTGAGAGTTGAATCCACTCTGAACCCTCAGCTTTTCTCAGCAGATATCTCATGGTCCTGGCATCTGTAACCTCCTGAATCTCCATTGCAACTTACAGTTCACCTGCACAGCTTCATGCAATGTCCTCACACAACTTTCATGCAAGGAGTCCGATCCTATCTCATATTGTTAAGCCTCAATGGTTCTGTGGAACTATGGTAAAATACTCCACAACTCTGTATATCTTGCCTCTTTATTCTTCCAAAACCAGTATCATGTGAGTAATGCTGCCAAGTTCTACCATCAGATCTGGAGAAAGCCTGGTGCACACAAAATATAGCAGCAGCTGCCTCTACATGCTGACTTAGGATAACGGAGATCCTGAATTCTTCCTTCAGGCCTTTTCCTTTCAAAAGAATTTGCATGCTTCCTATCTTGAGCCTGTGGTGGGTTGGTTCTTGCCCTCAGGGCATCTTTCCTATTGTTCTAATGCAGAGCAGTAAATTTCCATTTAATGGTGGTAATTTCTTTAACAATTATAGCAGAAGCCTCTGTAGTTTGTGCACCTGAGAATTTAAACTTGTATTTCTTTCTGTGCCAAACTTTATATATCTCTTTCATTGTCGATTTGTATCAGGGCAGCTAAAAGAATCTATGTCACAGACTCAGTGCCATTCTGCCTTGAAATTTTCTCCACCAAAGAAACTAGATCATTACCTTTAAAGTCAAACCTCACTCAAGTACTCAGGATGTAGACAGAATGCAGCCAGTTCCATCACCAGAATATCACATGACCTGCCTTAAGCCCAGTTGTGGACAGAGCCCATAACCCCTCATAAGCCAAACCTCCATTGCCCACCTTTATCTTGGCCTTCTGGTCTTTCAAACTCAGACTAGAATCACCCACTGAGCTCTGCATATGGCACTGTAAGGCTTTTCTAGTCTACAGTTCCAAACACTTGTATATTCCTCCAGCAAACCAGTTCCAAATAAACTAAAAACCACAGGGTCAAGTTTATTGCTGCAATAGCCCACTTCTGTATCAGTTACTTTCTCATCGCTGGGACAAATTACCTGACTTCTAGCAGCATAGGGAAGGAAAGAGTTTTTTTGACTCACAGTTCCAGATGGTAGAGTCCATCACTGAGGGGAAAGCATGCCAAGAGTACAGAGTCCCATTGTCACTCTGTCACATCAGCAGGGATAAAGCAAAAGCAGAGAAAAACAGCAAGTCTGACTCGACTCTATAACCTCAATGCCTGCTCCTACCAGGAAGGTTCCACCTTCTAAAGGTTCCATGACCTTACCTAACAGCACCACCAAAAGTGACTTATTTGAACACATGACTCTATGGAGAGAGTATTTTATGTTAAAACCAAGCACTCACAATCAGTTAAGACTATCTCTAGCAACGTGTCCAAAAAGCCTATAGCCATCAGCCACACACTGCTAGGACTTCATTAGTGACTAATAGCTACCTTAATTTTTGCTCCTATTCTCAACTTACCACCAATCAGTGAAAGCAAAACATGGGCCCCTAAACAATCACATGTGATGTTTCACTTCCAGTTGACCAGCCTGCCACCTTCCTCATGCCAACAGCCTACCAGCAGATATATTTAAATCTTCCCTCTACCCCACTAATAAAGACTTCCCATTCCTCTGCCTACTTGTTAAGTCTCTGCCAAATGTACTTAAAGGAGGCAGACTCTTCTGCTCTAGCTGGATAGGCTTTGCTTATGCTCATATGCATGTGTATATGTGGTGTCGGTATTCATTTAGATGAGGAAAATCAAACTGTATGTTGAGACTGTTCACTGAATCTTTTTGTCAAGCCAGAAATGCTATCCTTAAGAAGGGTGGGGGATGCAGGAGGAAAGAGCACAATAATAGGGGGAAGTGCAGCATGACTTGTGATTAAGGGCACGAGGTTGGATCCAGAATGCCCTAGTCCAAGTCTTGGCTCTGCCACTGTCTAGTAATTTGGACAAGTTACTTATTATGGCAGTACTCAGCTTCAGCATTGCTGGGATGAACTTCTAAACCAGGCACAACTTATGGAAGGATTTATTGAAGCTTACAGATCCAGGGGAAGTTTTATAATGGTGGAAGAAGCTGGCCTCCTTTTTGCAGGTTTACGCAGAGAAAGAAATACCACCAGCAGCATCATAAGCAAGCGCACTCCAGAAATCCCAGGCAGAGCTCAAGTGCTCTGTATATCTTTAGGCTGGAATTTAGATCTGCCCTCAAACATACCTTAGGGCTGGACCCTAGGATCTTTCCACAGTGACACCTCCTCCGAGTTTTAATAAATTCTTGAATCGATTAGGGGAGATCCATTTAAACTACTGTACTTGTCAATGTCCTTACTGATAATGTTCAAATCACCAGACTTACAGGTGACTGGAAAGGTTTATAAGGTGTCTATCTAAAGTATGACTATCTGGATTTCTTTTTTTAATTACCATTTTTGTGCATGTGACAGGGAGAGCATGTGCCACTGTGCTTGTGAGGAGGTCAGAGGACAACCTTGGGGTGCTGGTCTTCTCCTTCCACCTTGCTTCAAGACAGGGTCTCTCTCTTGTTAGTTTGCCACTGAGAAGACCAGCTGACTGGCTCAGGAGCTTCAGGATTCTCCAGACACCACCTCCCATTGCCCTAAGCAGTTTGGAGTTACAGATATGTGTGCCACTTTGTGTCTGGCTTTACAAGGGTGCCAGGGATCCAAACCCTGGTTGCCAGGTTTGTAGAGAAAATGCCTTTACCCACTGAGCCATCTCCCTAGCCCTATCTAGATTTCAATGCTATGAAGAGAGGGGAAGAAGAGAGAGCATAGAATCCAGCAAAAGGAGCAGGACTTCCTGAAAAGCAGAGGCGACTGCTCCCTTTAGAAAGGGCAGATGTTCTTCCATCTGCATGGTTTCCCAATCTGCTTCATTTATCTGTGGCACTGTCTAGCGCCATCACTATCTGAACACTGGGCTAATATAAAGCATTTTTTCTTTGCAAATACAGCAACTCCAGACATCTATAGGTGGTCATATTGCATATGGCACATTTTAGCTCAAAAAGAATATTTGCTGGAACATACTGGAAATATCTGTTTTCCAGAAGTCAGAGCCAAGTATCCTCTGAGCTTAAGATTATTAAACAGGTTTTCAAGGTGCTGGTGGTGCTTATGCTAAGAGGGAACTACTGTTCAGATACACATTAAGCCTACCTTCAGAACAGTTTTTATGTAACTATGTTACAGTCCTAAAAGTGTGTATGTGTTAATTATCAAGAATAAAAAAAGTTTTCACACCATAGGTCTGCTATTCTTGGTAAAAAAAAAAAAAAAAAAAAATCACTATGTCCAACAAAGATCTTAAAAACAGTCACATTTATTTCCAATTAACTTTAAATGTGACAGCATGGGATATTAAATCTAACCAAAAAGAGACCTGTTCTTAACAAAGCCAAAATTTGTCTGAATTATTTGTGATTATATTCCAACAGGAAGTTGCTCAACTATCCAATCTGCCAAAAATTTGAGTTTTGAGGGCCACTTTGTAGATTAAAATAAAACAACAACATTCTTTGGAATAAACTTTCAGTCCACTATAAAGCTTTGTCCCACCATCTTTATTGGTAAATAAAGAATATATACCTAACTAAGAAAGCTGGGGCTGGAGAGATGCCACGGTGGTGACAGGTGCTTACTTACAAAGCCTGTGAGTTCAGGTTCAATTCCCCAGTACCCACACAAAGCCAGACGCACAAAGTGGCTCATGCACCTGAAGTTCTTTTGCACCACCAAGAGGCTCTGGCACCCCCATATTCATTCTCATTCGCTCTCTACTTGCAAATTAATAAATGAAAATGTTTTAGAAAATAATTAAGGGGCTAGAGAGATGGCTTAGTGGTTAAGGCACTTGCCTGCAAAGCGAAAAGATCCAGGTTTGATTCCCCAGGACCCACGTAAAGACAGATGCACAAGGTGGCGCATGCATCTGGAGTTCATTTGCAGAGGCTTAAGATCCCAAGGAGCCCATTCTCTCTCTATCTGCCTCTCTCTCTCTCAAATAAAATAAACAAATAATTTAAAAAAAATAATTAAGAAAGCTGGAAGCCACCTTAACTGCAAGCATTCAACATTAGCAAAAAGGTCTAGCATTTCTTTTGTAATTAATTTGAGGACTCTGGGCTAGATTGAAACTACCAAACGATAAACATCTTAAAAGTCCTAAAAACTATTTTTCAAATGAAAATTAAGTTCTGGGATGCTTCTCCAGTGACTAGTAGACACCGTTGGGTATGATGTATCATGCAGAAAATTCCGTGCTGCTGCGACCTGAGTAGCCAGCATGTCCAGTGGAGGATGCTCGGACCTGCCATGGCCAGGCCTCCCAGACTCCCGCTCCCCGCTCGCCCGCCCGCCCGCACTCACCCAGGCCGCGCCAGCCCAGCGCGCCGTCGCAGCTGTCCAGCACGGCGCACAGCTCGCCCAGCAGCGCGGGCGGCAGGTCGAAGAGCAGCGAGCGCGCCGAGAACCCGCGGCCCGCCATGCCCGGAGGGAGCCCCGGCCCAGGCCTCCCCGCCACCGGCGTTACACCACCGCGGAAACGCCGCGCCCACTGCGACGGCCGAGCCCACCGATCGACGCCCGGCCCAGCCCGGCCCGAGGGGCGGTCCCCGCGTGACGCCGAGCGCCGCTCCCCGCAGCAGCCCTGAGAACCTGGGGCCCGGCCCTGGCGTGACTCCCTGGTCCTGGCTCTCCCTTCCTGTTTTCAACAGCCCCGGCTGCGAGGGGGTGGGGGGAAGCTAGCTGCAAACTAGCCCCGCTCCCGGCCTGGCATGGGAGGACTTCTGGCCTGGATTGGACAGGATGGATAGGAGATCTTCCTTGCAACTCTCACCGAATTTAAATGGAAGAAAACGTGCAGACATTTGGGGTGGGAGGCGAAAAAGAAAAAAAAAAAGATGGACACGTAGGGGACAAAACACTGAAAAACAAGTTGGGACAAATCAGAGTCAAGCAGT
Source organism: Orientallactaga sibirica (assembly GCA_036365145.1). NCBI lineage: Eukaryota > Metazoa > Chordata > Mammalia > Rodentia > Dipodidae > Orientallactaga > Orientallactaga sibirica. The sequence continues at coordinate 35,857,602 of JAEOAD010000012.1, read as the reverse complement.
TTGCTGCTGTTTCAGAAGGCAGCCGGACCCTCCTCTCCGCCGCTGCTCTGCCGGGTGTGACTACGTTCCCCTTGGGCTGCCCTGATGAAACTTCGGCCCCTTCTTCCTTCCTCAAAGTGCTGCGGGGAATCTACCTTTTGCTTTCGATACGGAGTTGAAGTAAATTGTTTCGAAATTTTCTACCGCTTATGCTGCAATACACCGCCGCAGGTTATGATATGCTACTCACAGAAGACGAGGAGCTTCAAAAGGGGTGGAAAGATACCAACCTTGAAGACTGCAAGAGTGGCCATCCACGGGGATCTCACCTAGTTCAACCATTCTATTTTAGTCTTTGGGAATAGCGCCCTCTTGGGGGTCATCGATGAATTAGCACCCTTACCTGAATTTCCAAAAACAGTATTTCATAGAAGCTTATGTAAAAATTGTTTTTTTAAAAAAAAAAAAAAAACAATACGGCTTGGCAAGGCTTTAGAGATCCGTTCATTCAGTTTTTTAATTTTTATTTATTTATTAGAGACAGTCAGAGGGAGAAAGAGAGAGACAGAGAATGAGAATGGGCACGCCAGGGGCTCTGGCCACTGCAAACGAACTCCAGATGCATGTGCCACCACGTTCATCTGGCTTACATGGGACCTGGAGAATCGAACCTGGGTCCTTTGGCTTTTCAGGCAAATGCCTTAACTGCTAAGCCATCTCTCCAGCCCTGTTCATTCAGTTTTATTGTCAAGCCGTACATGCTTACACAGCTCTTTCTTAAAGGGACTGGCTGTACATAGCAATAGAGGAAAGAAACTTTTAAGTACTAGATTTGGGAGGTCTTACATTTCTAGAACAAGGACAGCAAGCTTAGGTATGCATAGCATGGTACATTGAATGTAAAATGCCCCCCCCCCATAGCCTCATGTGTTTGTGATTAAGCTTCATCCTTTTAAAATTAGTTTTTAGAGAGAGACAGACAGAATTGGCGCACTGGGGCCTCAGCCACTGCAATCAAGCTCCAGACACTTGTGCCTCCTAGTGGGCATGTGCCGCCTTGTGCTTGCCTCACCTTTGTGAGTCTGGCTTACATGGGATCTGGAGAGTAGAAGACCGGTCCTTAGGCTTCCCAGGCAAACACCTTAACTGCTAAACCATCTCTCCAGCCCTAAGCTTCATTCTTAATCCCCAGCTGGAGAAGCCTTTGAGAGGTGGAGGCTACAGGAGGTGTGTCACTGGGTGTGTGAATAGCTGAGTATATTACAGAAAAGGATTTTAAACTTCATGGCCGCTGAGAAGGTAAGAAAAAGAGGATAGGGACAGGGTACTAATATTCCCTTTCAGGGACCTAAATTCTTTCCTCTGAGACCCACCCACCTCTTCAAGGTCCCCCCCCCTCCCCACCAATAGCACTGCAGGATGGAAACCAAGCCTTTAGCATTGGAGCATTCTGGAGACTTTTAAGATCCAAATCTTAATAGTGAGGGAAGCATCCAGAGATGCCTGCTCTACCAGATTGTCTCAGTGACCTGAAAGCCAGGATTTCATGTGAAAGCTAGATTCTGTGCAAGCTCTAATTAAACTGCCGTCCAGCTTTGTGCCATCTGCATACATCCCTCACGATTCTTTATGCTTACTGTCATTACTGGGCTTTCCTACTCTGATTCCTCTTCCTTGTTTTTTTTTTTAATAAATTTTTATTTTATTTATTTGAGAAAGACAGAAAAAGAGACAGAGAGAGAGAGAGAGAATGGGTTTGCCAGGGCCTCCAGCCACTGCAAACGAACTGCAGATGTATGCGCCCCCTTGTGCATCTGGCTTACATGGGTCCTGGAGAATGGAACCGGGATTCTTTGGCTTTGCAGGCAAGCGCCTTAACTGCTAAGCCATCTCTCCATCCCCTGCCCCGCCTTGTTTTTACACTCTACTTGTTCCTGGCTCTGTGTCATTCTCTGATATGAATCCTATCCTTCTTTTTTTCTACCTAATCCTATCTCTGAGTCCACTCTCTGGCCATGCCTTTCATCTCTTGAGCACATTCTCTCTAGTATTCTGATTCAAACTACTGCTCTCCTCACCAAAATTGTCTAAACCAGCCGGGTGTGGTGGCACACGCCTTTAATTCCAGCACTTGGGAGGCCGAGGTAGGAGGATCACTGTGAGTTCAAAGCCATCCTGAGACTACATATTGAACTCCAGGTCAGCCTGGGCTAGAGACCCTAAATCCAAAAAAGAAAGAAAGAAAGAAAGAAAGAGAGAGAGAGAGAGAGAGAGAGAGGGAGAGAAAGAAAGAAAGAAAGAAAGAAAGAAAGAAAGGAAGAAAGAAAGAGAGAGAGAGAGAGAGAGAGAAGGAAAGAAAGAGGGAAAGAAAGAAAGATGTTTAACCCAAACTCTAGCTGCCTTTGTCCCCACTCTCTTGGTGTCCTCACTCCTCTCCTTACCACCACACAGTCCATAAAACAATCACTCACATGCTCAGCAAATCTACCATCTTGATTAAATCTAGTTTTCCACATTTGGGGTCTGCACTCCTTCACCTGCATGGAGCTATAAGCAAACAAAAACTAAACAATCCCTCCCAAGCTCTCTGAATTACACTCACTTTTTTACTCTGCTTTGTGTGTGTGTGTGTGTGTGTGTGTGTGGTGCACATGCATGTGTGTATGGCTGTATGTATGCATGTGAGCCAATGTGTGTGTGGACTTCTAGTCTATGTGTGTGAGCATGGGTAAACATCAAGTGTCTTCCTCTATTGCTTCTCCACCTAATTTTTATGAGGCAGGGTCTCTCTGAACACAGATCACCTGATTTGACTAGACTGGGTAGCCAACAAGTCCTGTATATTCTCCTGTCTCCGCACCCGGCCCTCAGCATTGGGATTACAGTTGTGCACCAAGCCAGACATTTTATGTGGATGCTGAGGGTGTAAACACAGACCCTCATACTTGCATGGCAAGAACTTTACCCACTGAGCCATCTCACCAGCCTCTAATAATCCTTTTTTTTTTTTTTTTTTTTTCTTTTCAATGTAGGGTCTCACTGTAGTCCAGGCTGACCTGGAACTCACTCTGCAGTCCCAGGCTGTTCTGAAACTTACAGAGACCCTCCTACCTCTGCCTCTCTGCCTGCCAAGTGCTGGGATTAAAGGCATGCACCACCACACCTGACTGCATTTTATGTTATTTTATATTTTAAATATTTTATTTGCAAGCAGAGAGAGAGCCAGAGAGACAGAGGGAGAGAGAGAATGGGCACACTAGGGCCTCTAGCCACAGCAAAGAACTCCTTTGTGAACCTGGCTTACATGGGTACTGGGGAATTGAACCCTCATCATTAGGCTTTGCAGGCAAGTCCCTTAACTGTTGAAGCATCTCGCCAGCCCTGCATTTTATTTATTTATTTCAGAGAGAGAAGAAAGAGAGAGAGAGAATGGGCATGCCAGGGTGTCCTGCAGTTGCAAATTAACTCTAGACACTTGTGCCACTTTATGTATCGGGCTTTAGATGGTTATTGGAGAATCGAACACAAGCCTTCAGGCTTTGCAAACAGCTGCCTTTAACTGCTGAGCATTTTTAAAATATTTAAAGCAGGGAGAGACAGACAGAAGAGAGACAGATACAGAGATGGGAGTGCCTAGCTGTTGCAAATGAACTCCAGATGCATGGGCTGCTTTTTGCATCTGGCTTTATGTAGGTACTGGGGAATCAAACCTGGATTGTTAGGCTTTGCAGGCAAACTCCTTAACTGCTGAGCCATCTGTCCAGCTCCAACTGCTAAAAATTTTTAAATCAAAGCCAAGACTCCTGTATTAGTCAGGGTTCTCTAGAGGAACAGAATGGACAGAATGAATCGTATTAAAAGGGAATTTATTGGATTAGCTTACACAGTCCAGCAATAGCAGGTTGCAGGTCTGAGAGTCAAGAAACCCGGTAGCTGCTCAGTCCACGAGGCTGGAGGCCTCAGCAGTCTCAATCTGGCGCTGAAGGCCTGGAGGCTTCCTGGAGAGACGCTGCTCTTCAGTCCACCCTGGTCTTCAGTCCACACTGGAGAGCAGCAACACCAAGCAGCAAGTACCAAGCAGAAAACACCAAGCAGCAAGCACCCAGTGGCAAGCAGCTAGCAGCACCGGCAGCCAGGTGGGAGAGAGAGCCTTTCTTCCCAGAGCTCCTTTTTATCAACCAGCCCCCTCCTCCAAGAGGGGCTGCCCACTCTGGGGGAAGGGCTTACCCCTGGGGGAAGGATTCTTCCTTTAGTTAATCCTTCCTAGAGGCAGCCTCAGAGACACTCTTATGAGGAATGTATGCGGATTCCTAAACAAATCAAGATGACACAAACTTAACCATCACAACTCCTTTTTGCCTTGCCAGGCAATAGTGCTTTGCACTTTCAACCTGCTAGTCTCATAGTGAACTATTTTATGATTTTTCTTTTCTCCTCAATTCCCATCACCTTCACCCCCATCCTCGTGCTCACTTAACGAACTTGAGAGTGTTTATGGAGCAGGCTGAGAAGGAAAACCCCTCCATAGAATCTTACTGCCACATGCATTTACCTACTCACAGCTGTACCAACACATGCCGTGAGTGTTAACTTTTTGTTTCTGTGGACAAATACTGGAGAAACACAATTTGAAGGAGGGAAGATGATTTGGGTTCGTGGCTTCAGAGGTTTTTGATCCTTGCCTCCATTATTTCTGAGCCCGTGACAAGGCAGATACATCATGGTGGGAGGGCATGGTGCAGGTACTATCTACACTGCTATCTAAGCCTTTTAGTAGCATGTGCTCTCTCTCTCTCTCCTTTTTTTTTTTTTTTTTTTTTTTTGGTTTTTTGAGGTAGGGTTTCATTCTGGTCCAGGCTGACCTGGAATGCACTATGTAGTCTCAGTGGCCTCGAACTCACGGCGATCCTCCTACCTCTGCCTCCCAAGTGATGGGATTAAAGGCGTGCGCCACGACGCCAGGCTTCTCTCTCTCTCTCTTTTTTTTTTTTCTGAGGCAGGGTCTCACTCTAGCCCAGGCTGACCTGGAACTCACTCTGTAGTCCCATGCTAGCCTCACAGTGATCCTTCTACCTCTGCCTCTAGAATGCTGGGATTACAGGCATGCCCCACCACACCTGGCTTCTTTACTAGCACTCTAAATCCTGCCGCTTTTCCCCCAAACAAAGGCATTAAGAGTAGCTGTTCTTCCCATTTTACCTATTTCTTTTTAATGAGAGCGAGAAAGAGAGAATTGGCATGCCAGGGCCTCCAGCCACTATAATTGAACTCCAGATGCATGTGCCACCTAGTGTCCATATGCAACCTTGTGCTTGCATCACTTTGAGCATCTGGTTTACGTGGGCTCTGGAGAGTAAAACATTGGTCCCTAGGCTTCACAGGCAAGTGCCTTAACTGCTAAGCCATCTCTCCAGCCCTCTAGTTTTAACTCTTTATTGGCTCAACTCCAGCAGAATACAAATATGATATCTTACAAACAAAAATTCTTTGATGCCACCCCTCTACCCAGTACTCCATGACTTTGTGACCTTTTGGTATAGAGCTGAATATTCTCTCTGGCCTGTTTCCTCTTCCTATTGTCTCTTACATCCACTCTCATTAGAGCCATACCTTCCACCTACTCCACTTAAAGAACTCTCCTCAGGGTCACCCAAGTCCACAGCATTGCCCCTGAAATCCTGCAGACAGTTTTCAATCCTGACTCTACTTGATCTTTTGGGCTGATACTTGATTACTCTCTCCTCCTTTTTGTTTTTATTATTGGCAACCCTGAGAGGTATGGTTTATTGTCAAGCCATTGTTGAACCCAGGCCCCAAGGGATCATCATACGTGACAGTGCCTGTCTTAGGTTGTTCCATCTGATGGAGACTTACCCGTCATGGGCCAAATGCCACCTAGGTGAGAAAACCCGAGGGGGATGGCCTGGTATGGCTTTTGGAAAGCCATTGTTGAACCCAGGCCCCAAGGGATCACCACATGTGACAGTGCCTGTCTTAGGTTGCCCCATCTCATGAAATCTTACCCGTCATGGGCTGGCTGCCATCCTGGTGAGAAAACCCGAGGGGTATGGCCTGGTATGGCTTTTAGCATGAGGTCTGGCTAGGGGCTAGACCTGTATTGTACCATACATATGAGGCTGTTGCCTAGGAGGCATGGAAGGGCCAAGTGGGCGTGGCTCTGTGGCATGTGAACAGTCCCAGCAAGCGAGAATCAACTAGAGAGCCTGAAGAAGACTGGGGTAGGACAGGTTGCTGGGTGAGTTCACCCTAGCGTCATAGTCAGTAGCATTGAGTGTCCTTAATGGTAGCAGCTCAATGTAATGAAAGGAGTTGGAAAGGAATTTATAGCTAGGTGGGGGGGGGAATAAGTTTAAAGTCCCATATGTAGTCTGAGGGGTCTGGCATCATCTTCTTCAGCAAGGCTGGTCGCTGAGTCAGTGGCCGGTGGGGGGAAATAAGTTTAAAGTCCCATATGTAGTCTGAGGGGTCTGGCATCATCTTCTTCAGCAAGGCTGGTCGCTGAGTCAGTGGCCGGTGGGGGGAAATAAGTTTAAAGTCCCGTATGTAGTCTGAGGGGTCTGGCATCATCTTTTCCAGCAAGGCTGGTCGCTGAGTCAGTGGCCGGTGGGGGGAAATAAGTTTAAAGTCCCGTATGTAGTCTGAGGGGTCTGGCATCATCCTCTTCAGTAAGGCTGGTCGCTGAGTCAGTGGCTGGACGGACATTTCTGGCAGGAACCCAAACTGGGATCTGTGAAGTTTGTGGAAAGACACAAGCATACCCTTGGCCCTGCGTTAAAAGAGGGTGGGGCCCCTTCCACATATTAGTAAGAGGATCTTTCCAGCGGACTAAGGGTAAGGGTGTCGTGGTTGGTTGGGATCTCCAATGTTTGTAGGCTGGGGAGAGTCCTGTCTCATCAAAGGTGAGAAAATTGAGGGTGAAAAGAGCTTCCACTAGGGCCAAGTGGGGGGTCCTTGGGCGACATAGTGGACTTTTGTTTTATAATTAGTTCCTTTAGGGTCCGGTTTGTTGTTCCCATGATGGCCTGTCCTTGTGGGTTGTAGGGGATCCCAAGGGAGTGTTTTATTCCCCAAGATTCCATGAAGGATGTGAATTGGGCAGATGTGTATGCAGGGCCATTGTCTGTTTTAATTGACCAGGGCACACCCATGACCAACATAGTGGTTTTTGTTGCCTTAATAACATGGGATGCCTTTTCCCCAGAGAGAGCAATAGCAAAAGTAAGCTTAGAGTAAGTGTCCACAATGATATGGACATATTTGAGGTTACCAAAGGAAGGTATGTGGGTAACATCCATCTGCCAGATAGAATTTGGGGTAAGGCCTCTAGTATTGACTCCTTGAGGCTATAGGGGGGGCCCAGGGGGGGTAGGGGGGCACATGCCTTACAAGTATGGGTTAAATGCTTGAATTGGCCAAGCGAGAGCTCAGGATATAGGGTCTGTATAAGGTCCTGTGCCAAGGAGTATGTCCAAGGTAATTGGAATTTCATCCCTAAGATTTTGGCGGGCCTGGGATTTAGCCAGGTCACTATAGGCGGGATGGCCCATCGTAAGAGGACTTGTTTAAAGTAAGCAGAATTAATGACGGATTCCTGGGCCGCCTTACGGAGCTCTACATTAACAGGGAAGGCGGCGAAGGGGCGTGTCAGGGAACCGGCAGTCACCTGGGTGTGTCCAGGACTGAGGGGGGGGGAGGTCCCTGGAAGAGTAACGAGGGGGAGGGGTGGTTGCCAGTGTGGCTGTAGCAGGAGGGGGTTGTAGTGGTGGTCTATTGTAATGTAAAAGTTTGACTTCCTCCTCATCAGAGTTACTGTAAGAGGGGGCTGGGAGGAACGAACTTTGAAGAACCATTTTAGGATCCTCCTTACAGCGTTCTTTATGGGCAGAAATGGTGTTCTCCACGGTGGAGTCTTTAAGGCCGGCAATTATGGCAAGAAGGATAAGAATCCATGGGGCTAAAACAAGAGTTTCATCCCAAAAGCTATGGAGGTCTTTTTGTTTTAATTTTAAGCCACATTGCAGAAGGAGGGCCTTAAGAGCTTGCAATTGCGGCGTCCTCTGGTGGGGAGGGAGGTTGCCCATTATCGCGTGGTGTTGTTTGATGGGGGGGCTGGGCTGGGTCACTCCTGAATCAAAGAGACTGAGAAAATAATAACCCAGATCAAAGATGATAGACCAGAGGATAATCATGCAAACCACAAGTCCTAATGCTGGGGCCAGCTGAGACATACAGATAGATTGTTTAGGACCCACGTGTCTTGTGCTTAGTGGGGGGAGGGGCCAACACAGGCTTAGGGCCGTGCGGCAGTGTGTGCCTTACTGGGGGGGGAAGGGGAGGACAAACAAAGGAAGAAAAGGGGGGGAAGGGGCTGCCTGCTCACCCACAGGCAACTGTTAGCCGTTTTTCTCACCAATGAAGAACTGGGCGCTTTGCTCGTCGGACTTTCAAGGACGAGGCATCACCGAGGGGGCTACTCGCCGAGGGGGCTTCTCGAAGAACTGGGCGTTTTGCCGTTCTGCCAAACGCCGAGGGGCTGCTCACCGGCTCACGGAACGTTCAACGGGGCATCTCGCCTGATGCCGATGGGGCAGGGGGTCACGGATGGGGTGTCTCGCTAACACCGACATCGGGGCAGAGGGTCCCTGTACAGGCCTGGTCCTAGCCAGACCGCATGGCAGAAGACAATAGGAAGTGGCTTCTGTAAAAATGGCGTTTTGCGCAGGCTCGATGTGACAACAGTTACAGCCCCATGCTCGCGAGAAGCCTACTACGAGATGTCCTGTCCAGAGACAAGCTGTCATTGGTCACCAAAAGGGGACCACCCCATACAAGGATTAACAGCCCCTTAAAACCCATGTGCACTTCCTGAATAAATGAGTTTGTGGATTCTCGCTCCACTTTCACCCAACTCCCGGAGTCTGTGTCGTGACTCCGCGCTGCTCACCCCAATTCGGCAGAGACCCTATCGTCCCTCCTGAGCTGGCCTTGGGGGGGACCCCAACAACTCTCTCCCCCTCCCTCTTGGACATTTCTTTGTTGGACTTTAGAACAACACATTTTCTTATACTTTTCCCTGACCTCTCCTCACAAATACCTTTGTACTTCTTCCTCTTCTCCTAGACTCAATGTTAGAATGCCCCAGGGTTTCAGCCATGGTTCTTCTATCTACACAAGTTGCTTTGGTCATCTTGGTAGTAGTAGCACAGCCTTGAATACAATCTGCCAAGGTTATATGTGTATTCCAGAGTCCTCTTTTGAACTCCAGTCATGTCCTAAATTGAACTCTTAATTGTAATTCCTGAACCTCTTCTTCCTACATTCTTCCCATCTAGGTTAGCGGCCACTTTCTGGTTCCAAAACCTACAAAGTCATCTTCTATTTCTTCACGATCTTTATTCAGTTCTATAAATCCTGTTTACTCTCTATTCTGAATGTATCTACTTAACTGACCACTTTTCCCCATCCTTGATGTTACAGATGATGAGAGCAGTGGAACTTTTCTCAGCACTGGTCAGGCATAGCTTAGAGGTTAGAACACCAGACACTCTAGTTAGTTTTCTAAACCAGTTGCTCTCAGGATCTGGTCTTACGACTAGAAAAGCCTTGAAAAGCATAGACACAAAGAGAAGTAAGTGTGATAGTTTGAATGTGATAATTTAGACGTATAGCCCCATAGACTCAGGTGTTTTATTAAAATTGAGTTTACCACTTCAGCCTCTAGCAGGCAAACTCCTGTTGGGGGGTGGGTAGCATGTCACTGGGATGGATCTTAGAGTAGATACTATTTAAGGTGTGGTTTGGGCCCTGATTTGAATTCCAGCCCAAAAGTGTGGAGAGAACAGTTTGAGCTCTGGCTAGTGTGGTGCTGGACTGTTGGTGGTTCCTGTCTGCTTGGATCTGTGAAAGGCACTAGCTTCTTCTGCCATTGCTGGAACTTTCCCTGGATCTGTAGGTCTGAAATAAATAAACTTCTTCCTCTCATCAACTGTGTTTGGTTGGATTTTTGTGCCAGCTGTGAGTGGCTGACTACAACAGCAGGGTGTGAAGGGTTTAATTTAAAAGAGCACAGCACAAAGTAGAAGTAAAAGCTCCCAACATGGAAAGCTGACAGGGTTCCTGAGCTGGTCACCACATGGTGACTTGTATTGTGTTTCCCTACACCCTTGGAGATGTAAACTAGGCACCCAGGTGAGATGAGCCTCACTGCCAATTTCCAATGTGTATGGGGGATCTTGATTGGTTGGGGGATCAGAGAGAACATGAACTTAAGGGTAAGTGGGCTGGAAGAGAGGACGCCCCTGAATAATTAGAGAGAAAGAGCCAGGAAGCTGTTCGGGATCACCATATTGAATCTCACTGAAGTTCCCTTCTACTCTTGACAGGGCAGGTGGGTATCTCTGTTCTTTTGGGCCGGTGTCCCTAACTAACTACCTGTAAAAGAAGACTAGCTTGCTCCTAATCTCTACCGTTACCACAATGACCTGCTAAGAGTGGTTTCTATTTGTGGTAGTTTGAATATATGTCCCCCAATATATTCAGTGTTTTACTAGTTATAGTTTGCATCTGCAATCACCTTGCTAGAGGCAATGTCACTGGGGGCTGGTCTTAAGATGTTAATGGTGTGGGCTTGAGATTCCATTGTAAAGATATGCAAATGTGCCTAGCAGGAGTTCCTGAAGTGTGCTGTGTGACCTTTTGGCTGTAGTTTTTGCTCTGTGTGCTGTGGTGGCTGGCTGGTTGGTTTCTCTCTCTCTCTCTGCTTGGCCCTGTGGAGAGCAGGCCACTTCTCCTGCCTTTATGGAACTTCCCCTGGATCTGTAAGCTTCAATAAGTATCCCTTCCTCCATAACTGTGCCTGGTCTGGAAGTTCATCTCTGCGAATCTGAAGCTGTCTGCAACAGTAAAGTGGTACCGAGGAGTGTGGGGTGAGATGAACCTGACCGTGTGGATATTCGTCTTTTGGAACCTTTGTTTTGGAGGAATGGGCATGGACTTGGTGCTTGCAACTGAAGATGCCTTCTGGAGTGGTAAGCCAAGTTTTATGGACTATTCTGATGAGAGTTTGAGAATGCTAAGTGCAGATAGTACTGAACTTCGAGGCTTGGCTTATGAGGTTTCTAAGGGGAAGGGAAGACTGCAGAGGACTTTGTTGGAACTGGGATACTGGCATAAGGGATGGCTACGTTCCGCTTTCCAGGCCCAGAAAGTTTGATCAAGGTTAAACTTGTAATGGACTGATGTGCTTGGCTAAAGATAACAGACTGAGATTTTAAGATTTTAAGTTGGAAAACCTTAAGCAAGTTAAAATTGGAGGCACTGAGACTGATTTTAGGTTAATGGAGTTGCTACTGTCAACACATTAGCAATCTTAAGGAAGATGGAAGGAAGGTGGCCTGACTGCTTTACATTAAAACAATGGAGAGGATGCCTGAGGAAAGACTGTTAGAAATGCAAACTCTTGGAAAGAGCTGACTGGAGAAGGAACCTGCTTTTCAAGGCTATGATTTATTTTGTTCATGGATTAAGAATATGGCTGTGTCCTGCACACCTGGTATTAGTTTTGGAAGCATGAAAAATGCATGGAGTAGTCATGAATTGCACACGGTTCCAGGAGCTGCTGCTGAGATGCAGCATGAGGCAGGGCATGAAGACCCTCAGGAATAGGCTACAAGAGCCTTTGGAAGATGGACCGTGGTTTGCATGGAGACCTGAAGATGTTTTGGATATACCAGGACTATGCAAGGACTACCATGGAGTGCAGTGTTGGCCTGGGATCGAAGTTTTCCCTGGAAACACTGCCCAGCTGGAGGGGCGGAATTTTGGAAAGCCCGGAGACTGTCAGTCTCTGGTTATATTGAACTTGAACTGCAGAAGTTTGATGACTGCTGATGGTGGTTGAGTTTGCATTGTTCTAGTCTCTCCTTGCTATGCCTTATACCAGTTAAAATGTTTACTCTGTGCCTTTACATGTTGAAAGTATTTAACTTGTTTGATTTTACAGGACTCACTATCTTAAGTTGATCAAGACTGTGAGAACCTTTGAAATTGGACTGAGTACAATTTACATTGTGTGATAGTTATAAATCTATTGGGGGCCAGGAGCTAAATATATTGGGGGCCGGGGTGGAATGTGGTAGTTTGAATATATGTCCCCCAATATATTCAGTGTTTTACTAGTTATAGTTTGCATCTGCAATCACCTTGCTAGAGGCAATGTCACTGGGGGCTGGTCTTAAGATGTTAATGGTGTGGATTTGAGATTCCATTGTAAAGATATGCAAGTGTGCCTAGCAGGAGTTCCTGAAGTGTGCTGTGTGACCTTTTGGCTGTAGTTTTTGCTCTGTGTGCTGTGGTGGCTGGCTGGTTGGTTTCTCTCTCTCTCTCTGCTTGGCCCTGTGGAGAGCAGGCCACTTCTCCTGCCTTTATGGAACTTCCCCTGGATCTGTAAGCTTCAATAAATATCCCTTCCTCCATAACTGTACCTGGTCTGGAAGTTCATCTCTGCGAACCTGAAGCTGTCTGCAACACTATTCTTGACTCTTTTGAATCATATTTAATAGTTACTCCTCTGTTTAGAAGTCAGCAGTCGTTCCTAATAGTGAAGACAGCAGCAGCTTGGTATGTGAAAAGATTTAGCATATTTAGATTTTAAAACCTTAGTCATTTTTTCAGCTCAAGGGACATTTAATCAAGGCTTTTTGTGACAACTTCATAGCATTACCTCCTCATTAAATCAACTTTCTTCAATCATAGCTTTTCTCATTTGTATATTTTCTTCCTACACTTCTGATTATTCCTTCTATTTCCTTAACAAGCTCTTCTTCTGGCCTGTGCTACACACCTCTGGCCAAAGTCTTTGATTTCTTTGTTATTGTTATTTGGTTTCTGGTTTTTGAGACAGAGTCTCGCCATATATAGTCCATTCTGAATTTACCACGAATTTGTGATCATCCTCCCTCTATCCCCAGAATGCTGGTAATATAAGCATGTTTCATTATAAGGCATTATCAAACACCTCTTCCTTTTTTTCTTTCTCCTCCTCTTTCTCTTCTTATTGTCCTTAGGGGTTGAACATTTGATCATCCTAGGTTGTAGGGTTTATATAATCTCACTCTTCTGCTGCTATCTCTAATGGACCCATTCATATCTGTGTCCTCTGTACTAGCTTGCAGATTTCCTTCTTAACTCCAGTGCTCATTGAACAACTCCATTAGGATTCACTGATTTCATCCCAACAGTGTGCTCCAAAGATGACCATAACCTAGAAAACCAACTTCCTTATTTCTGGTCACATGGCACTCACAGTAATTCTGACTGATCGATTGATGCAGTCAGGATTTACAGAGAATTTGCCATGTTGGACACTGTGCTAAGTGCCTGGATCTAATAAGGCATCAAGTCTTGATCACCTGAACTATATCTTCTATGAGTCCTTTCCGATTCCCCAGGATCCACATAAGCCAGATGCACAAAGTGTTGCATACGTCTGGCAGCTGAAGGCCCTGATATGCCCATTCTCTCCCTTCTCTCTCTCTCTTTCGGCCTCTCTCTCTCAAATAAATAAAATATTTTTTAAAGTACTACAAGATAATGCTTTTTTCTTTTAACTTTCTGTAATGTTTCTAACTTGCTATTTAATGTCATAAAGAAAAATAATAACTTAAAATAACTAGCACATATTTTACCATTGATCTTTATGTTGTATGAGCCAGTCCTAAATGCAATCATAAAATCATAAAGGAGCATTTAATTCACAGATGAAATTATCAAAATTATTTTATTTTATTTTATTTATTTATTTATTTATTTATTTATTTATTTATTTATTTATTTGGCTTTTCGAGGTAGGGTCTTGCTCTAGCCCAGGCTGACCTGGAATTCACTATGTAGTCTCAGGCTGACTTTGAACTCAGCGCTTCTCCTACCTTGGCTTCCTGAGTGCTGGGATCTAAGGCATGTGCCACCATGCCTGGTCAAAATTACATATCTTTTATCTCATAGCTTGTACCTATGTATGCGCTGCATTCTAGCCAGAACTGGGGGTGGGGGGGTTGCACGAAACTCTTTTTTTTATTTTACTGCTTGACATGTGCATTTCTACTTTTACTTTATTGATCAGAATGGACTGAAAAGAAAGGAACTGTTGTGGTCTGTCCTTCCTTTCTCTTTTTTCCTTTTTCTGTCGCTATCTTCACTTCTAGTGTAAGCGCATCACAAATACTGGAAAAGAACACAAATTTTAACAGATTGATAAGATTTGTTGGTCATTCATATTTCTTAAAACATCAATGCTTCATTTCTGCAGTCAGAGTAAGTTCTGGATGATCAGGAGAGCTTAGCTTCTGGGGCTGCCAGTATCTGCTCTGCCTTTCCTTTGTTCAATAATAGATGGGTGGACTTTGAACATAGCTTACCTCCCATGTGTCGTAGGTCCATCAGAATGCCCTTCTCATGGCACATCCTGAATGCTGAAATGCAAGTAGATGGGGACAGGGGACATTCATGTTATGAGCACTTGTTCTTTTCATTTTCAAAAGGAAGGATTTATCTTGGCTCACAGTTTGGGGATACAGTCCATCATGGACTGTATTGAGAGGGCTCAATTGTAGGGGTATTGCATAAGAGCCTAATTGTGTTATATCCTGCTTTATTATTTATTTATTTATTTGAGGGGGGCGATGAGGGAGATAGAGAGAGAATGGGCTCGCCAGGGCCACAAGCCGCTGCAAATGAACTCCAGGTTCATGTGCCACCTTGTGCATCTGGCTTACTTGGGTCCTGTGGAGTTGAACCTGTGTCCATAGGCTTTGCAGGCAAGTGCCTTAACCACTAAGCATCTCTCCAGCCCTTGTATACTACATTATGAGAGCACATTTACACTTCTATCTGTAGGGAGGCATCAACACATAAACTTGGAAGCAGTTCAGCACACACACACTGCTAATGGCTTGTTTTGAGTTCATCTTAAATCTAGATGTCATCTGATGGTGGCTCAGGAGGGCAGGCAAGCAGCCTTGGATGGGAGCCCTCCCTTGCTACACGGAAAGGCTTCAATGAGAGCAAAGCAGAATCCTTCCCTGCTGCAGAGAGGAGACAAAAAAAAGTGCCAACACCATGAGAGCCACCTGGTCAGAAGGGTAAGACTGAACTTTGAATGTTGCCCTTTGCTCTGGTTCCCCATGAAAATGTTAATGAGAACAGATCAGGCCAGACAGATCTTTGACGTGTTCTGTCCACTGACTTCTCAGATTAGTAACTGAATAAAACTCAGTTTAAAAATCTTATTCCTGGTCTGTTGCCTATGTGACAAGTGGCATGGACAGCTTATATGTTGCTGATGACAACCACAGGACAACTTTAAGACTTTCTGTGTAAGTCCTTGAGTTGTCCCAGCAAGCCTGAAGGCTGCCTGAGACTGGAAAGCCCTGAGCTTCTCCTATGGGGAAACTCCCAAATCGCTGCCATGTTGATTGCACTTGGGGACTTTCCCTTTCCTGACTCCAGCACTTCCTGTCACCTTCATACCAGGAATGAAATTGTGCTTCCTGTGTTGGGTCCTGGGTAAAGGCTTGTATAAACTTTTGGTCACTGGTTTTACAGCACTGTTTTGCCCCTCCCTATGAGAGGTGGCCAACATGGCTTCTGGCTTCAAGATACCTAGCTGTTCTGTTGTCTCTTCCCTTCTGTTATGTTTTGTTCTGTTCTGTCTGGTTCATTTCAACGTTCTGACTCTACAGTAGATGCCAAAACCTCAATTCCTAGTGACAGCCCCTTGGGGCATAAGTATTGCTGTAGATATACTTAAAATGACTTAAAAAAGAAAAAATATGGTATATTATGATAATACAGTCTGACCACTCTATACATTGGTCTCTGGAAAAAGTAATTGTTGAATGGTTCTTTAAGTTATGTAACTATTTCCCCAATTGGAGTTATTTTTCAAAGAATCAAAAAATGGGTAGAGGTTTTTTTTTTTCTTATGTTCAGGCTTTTATGGCAGTACACAATCAGGATTCAGCCTTGACTGTGGGAAGTTGATGGTTTGAGTTGAAAAGCAGTACTTATTTCAGAAATCCAAAGCCAGGAGGAGAGGGGTGAAGAAGCAGTGGAAGGCTGGAGGGAAGGATTAGCGGTTAAGGGGCTTGCCTGCAAAGCCAAAGGACCCAGGTTCAATTCCCCAGAACCCACATTAGCCAGATGCACAATGGGGTGCATGCATCTGGAGTTTGTTTGCAGTGGCTGGAGGCCCTGGAGTGCCCATTCTCTCTCTCACACACACTCTTTCTCTCCTCTCTCTGTCAAATAAATAAATAAAATAACATATAAAAAAATAGAAGCAGCAGACACATTCAAGCGGACAGGATGAAACCCTCAGCCTCAGCACAATTACCAGTAACCCAGACCCTGTGAATGCTAAGGAACATGAGGAGAAAAGGACACAAACATATAGCTATATTTCTGGTTTAAAACAGATTAAAGGAAACACTCTTAGATGAGGAAGGAGTTTAGATTATGAGTTAGGTTTATCCTAAAACAGAGGAAAAGATAAAGACAAAATTAGAAGGTTAAAGCGTGTCATAAAAGCTTGTATGAGTTAAAACAAAAACAGTGACATGAACATAACTAAGTTGCTATAATTAAAGGTTGTTAAGGTTCAAAATTCAGCACATTGATATAAAGCTAAAATCTGACCCTGTTTAAATCATTGAGGTTCTCTTATTTACAAATGTAGGTTGCTTTTTGAAACCAATATTCACTAGAATTATAAGATACAAATTTGGGTTAGGCACAAAATTTTGTGTTAGTTCATGATAGTTATGGGAGTAGTATTTTCATATGTAATTTGGCATGTATGTACATTATAAACTTTTCAAGGTTTTATGCTGCAGTAAGATAATTGTTCATGTTTTCTATGTCAGGCTGGCAGGAATAAGGCCTTCATCCCCAAAGGAGTAAGTGAAAAGCTTGCTGCCCCATCCCCAGGGGAAGCTAAAGAGAATAACTGAGGGAAGTCTGGCATGGTGCTCCCTTCTCAGACCACACAGGGCACACCTCTGATGGGGGTTCTACTTAGTCCCCACCTGGACACTACTCAGTAGAAGACTACCCTTTTGTAAGGATCCTCCTGTCAGGAGATACACTGGAAAAACTATCAATGGGGAAGATAAACTTTGAATTTTCTGATGGATACTGAAACTAGTATGTCATAAAGTGGCCAATCACAAAAGCGACTGGATACAGTACATGGATGAAAGCAATTATGTCCATCAGAGTAACTATGAGGCTGAGTGTACTGTGGTTACTCTGGAAGAAATCATCAAAGCAAAAGACCAGGAGTTGAGTCTTTTTTTTTTTTTTTTTTTTTTTGGTTTTTCGATGTAGGGTCTCACTCTGTTCCAGGCTGACCTGGAATTCACTCTGTAGTCTCAGGGTGGCCTCGAACTCACGGCGATCCTCCTACCTCTGCCTCCCGAGTGCTGGGATTAAAGGCGTGCGCCACCACGCCCGGCAGGAGTTGAGTCTTTAACTTGTGTTTATTCACACGGTTACCAATCCGAGAAGACAGTGGACAAAACTCCTCAAAAATGTGTCTGGCCTGATCTGTTCTGTTCTCA
The DNA here is from genome assembly GCA_036365145.1 of Orientallactaga sibirica. NCBI lineage: Eukaryota > Metazoa > Chordata > Mammalia > Rodentia > Dipodidae > Orientallactaga > Orientallactaga sibirica. The sequence goes on along the minus strand of JAEOAD010000012.1, from coordinate 35,839,987 downwards.
TTAACATTTTTTTTTTTTGGAGAGAGACACAGAGAGAAACAGAGAGAGAGGGAGAGGAAGACAGATAGAGATGGGCGTGCCAGAAGCCTCTCAGCTGCTGTGAACGAAATCCAGATGCGTGCGCCCCCTTGTGGTCAAGTGTGGCATCGCGCCCTTGCGTCACTTTGCATCTGGCTAAACTTGGGACCTGGAGATTGGAACCGCTGGAGATTGGAACTCACGTTCTTAGGCTTAGGAGGCAGGCGCCTTAATCGCTAAGCCATCTCTCCAGCCCCTTGTTAACATTTTTATAGGGAACCAGAGCAAAGGGCAACATTCAAAGTTCAGTCTTACCCTTCTGACCAGATGGCTCTCATGGTGTTGGCACTTTTTTATTGTCTCCTTTCTGCGAAGGATTCTGCTTTGCTCTCATTGAAGCCTTTCTGTGTAGCAGGGGAGGGATCCCATCCAAGGCTGCTTGCCTTCCCTCCTGAGCCACCATCAGATGACATCTAGATTTAAGATGAATTCAAAACAGGCCCTCAGCAGTGTGTGTGTGCTGAGCTGCTTCCAAGTTGTATGTATAGATGCCTCCCTACAGAGAGAAGTGCAAATGTGCTCTCATAATGTAGGCTATAAAATACCCCTACAACTGGTTAGTCATCTGTCACTATCAGTTTTCAGACTCTTTGCCTTTCTCCAAATTATAGATTTTCATTATATGTATCTCCATAAGTTCTATTGTTGCCTTTCACATTTAATTGCATAATCTAGCTGGGTTGTTTGTAAATCAGATGTTGTTAGTACTGTCTTTAGACAATATAACAATGGGCTTCTAGTTCATCTGTTTTGTCTTTATTGAAATGAGTAACATGTTTCTACATTTTTTTAAAAAACAAGAGTTAAGTGCTTTTCATCTTTGTAATTATGTACATGGGGTCAGTCCTTTGGACAAGAGTTCCCAGTAACATTTTGAGTTTTGAATAGATTGCTCTACAATTGTTTTGGCATCTCACTTGCAGGGTTTTTTTTTTTTTTTTTTTTTTTGGCAGCTTTGGTTAAGAGGAATACTGGAGAATGTGGGGGGATATTTTTCTGGGCATGTGCTATTCTCATGTTTGTAGTGGAGTGACTCTCACACATTGTGTTAGTCACCACCAGAAAATTCTCTCTTTGGTTTACACCACACCATCCTTCTTTCCCTGCCTTTGATCACGATCTTTTCCAGTGCATTCTACAACTGGCACACAGTGGCCTGTTTTCTGCTTGTCTAGTTAGCCTTGCTCTTTGACAACTGTCCCCTGTACCAAGTTGACTTTGCCTTCCCAGGGTTTGCAGATGTCGCTTACTTGAGAACATACATCATTTCACTCTTCTCTGGTCTGTTCCTACTCCCCTTTCAGGAAAAGGCACCATTTCATTGAAAAAGACTGACTTATAGGAACTACAATAAATACAGGGATTATTGCTATTAGAAATACTAGCATTAAGGCTGGAGAGATGGCTTAGTGGTTAAGTCGTTTGCCTGCAAAGCCAAAGAACCTTGGTTCGATTCTCCAGGACCCACATAAGGCCAGATGCACCAGGGGGTGCATGCGTCTGGAGTTTGTTTCCAGTGGCTGGAGGCCCTGGCATGCCCATTCTCTTTGTCTCTCTGTCTCTGAAATAAATTGTATATATATATGAAATGGTAGCATTAGCCGGGTGTGGTGGTGTACACCTTTAATTCCAGCAACAAGGGAGGCAGATGTAGGAGGATCACCATGAGTTCCAGGCCACCCTGAGACTACATAGTGAATTCCAGGTCAGCCTGGGCTAGAGTGAGATACTACCTCAAAAACATAAAAAAAAAAAAAAAAAAAAAAAAAAAAAGAAAAGAAATAGTAGCCTTAAAAGTGTACCCTGGTGTGATTTAAAAAAAAAAAAAACACACACACATTTTTATTTATTTATTTGAGAGAAAATGAGAGAGAAAGAGAGAGAAAAATAGGCAGTTAGAAAAAGAGAGCATGGGCATGTCAACGCCTCCAGCCGCTGCAAACAAACTCCAGATGCGTGCACCCCCTTGTGCATCTGGCTTACATGGGTACTGGGGCATGGAACCTGGGTCCTTCGGTTTTGCAGGTAGCCTTAACCACGAAGCCATCTCTCCAGCTACGCTGGTGTGATTATTGAAATTGATGAATGAGATGGGGTGAGTTACTTTTAACACTTCTCTACGAATAGGTTTCAAGAAACTTTTTGAGGAAAATCCAAGAAAGTTTCCCTTAAGATGAAGCTGGAGAATGTCTGTTGCCTTTGTTGTTCTTACTAAAAGCAACCTTCTCTCAGCCTAACTGGAATTTTTATTGTTGTTTTGGTTTATGGTTTTTTTTTTTTTTTTTTTCTGAGGTAGGGTCAAACTGTAGCCCAGGCTTACCTAGACTTCACTCAGTAGTCCAGGCTGGCCTCGAATTTACTGCGGTCCTTCTACCTCAGCCTCCCCACTGCTGGGATTAAAGGAGTTAGCTTCTGATTGGAATTTGTAAGGGGATGAATCGATTAGCTCGGCACTCGCCCCAGTAAGCTGTGCGGCTAGTTTTGCCTGGCTGCCTCATCCCGGAAGTGGGCGAGAGACGTGATCAGTGTAGTGTCGCTGTCTCGGCCCGGGTGGCCGCGGGTTCTGTTGACGACATGGCCAGCCCTGACCCCCGCTACCCGCGCTCCTCCATCGAGGATGACTTCAACTACGGCAGCTGCGTGGCCTCGGCCAGCGTGCACATCCGAATGGGTACGTGGCCCCGCCGCTCCCGCTGCGCGAAGGCCCTGGACATGGCGTCTCCCGGGTACTCTGGATCTATCCGTTGCTGGAGGCTCCCGGGAACGCTGCTCCCGAGACTTGTAGTGCTCTCGAGGGGGCCGGTGCTCCCGAGGCCGGTGATGCTCCCGAGGGCTCCGATGCTCCCGAGGCCTGTGGTGTCCCCGAGGGGCCTGTAGTTCTCCCGAGGCCGGTGGTGCTCCCGAGGCCGGTGGTGCTCCCGAGGGCTCCGATGCTCCCGAGGGGCCTGGTGCTCCCGAGGGACCGGATATGCCCCTTAGGGGCCTGGTGCTCTCGAGACCTGGTGCTCCCGTAGGGCCTGGTACCTCTTTGGGGCCAGGTGCTCCCAGTGTTTGGTGCTGCAGCATTGTGAGCTCAGGAGTGGCCTTAATTGGACATCCTTAAATTAAAATAAACTCTTTTTTTTTTTTTTTGATGGAAAAAGTTTTACCAAGTGATCTTTGTTGACGTACAACCAAACAATTGCTTAAGTTGATGTGCTGGCCTTCCCGGATTGTGACGGCGTTACGTTTTTATTTACTTATCTATTTCCTGTTCTAGTCTGTGAACTGTGTCTGGGTCTGGGCCAGGTCAGAGACCTTATCTATCCCGCCACTAATGTCTCTCCTCAGGAGCTAGAGCTCAACATGTGTTTGAGTAATTACTAATTAAATTGCTGGAAATTCAAGCTTCCCAAATCAAGGAAAAATGCCCTGGTAGTATAAAGTTATTAAAGATCCCCAGTGGGAAAACATTGTACTGTGTTTAAAATGTTCGGTGTTGTGTAAGGAAGTAGAATTCATTGTCCCTCACAGATTGGAATTTGTTTGCAGCCTGTCTGGGCGGCTGGAAATGGATCTTGCAACAAGGAATAGCACTGTATTCCTGAAATTGAAATTTGAAATTACTGTGGCAAGTGAGACCAGATTTAAAATAATAATTATGGCAAAACATGTGGGACATAAAACTTGGTCAGTGGTGTTAAATATTTTCACATTACTGTGCATCTGAGCTCCAGACCTTTTCTCCATCTTGTGATGATGAACCTGTGTACCCATTAAACAATTCCCCCTGCCTACCCACCCCTCCACTGGCAACCACCATTCTGCTTTCTGTATGTATTAAACTGAGTACTGTGAGTACCTCTGGAAAGTGGAATCATACTGGAAAGGTTTTTTTTTTTTTTTTTAATAACTGGATTGTTTCAATTAGCATAATGTCTTCAAGATAAATCCATATTGCAGCATGTGTCAGAATTTACTTCCTCTTTAAAAGCTGAGCAGTATTACATGGTGTGTTTTACCCATTTATCCATCTGTGGCTAACTATTACTTCTAATTACTTCTAACTCTTGGAAGCTGGGAATAATGCTGTGTGTATGTAGATGTGCACATATCTCTTTAAGTCCCTACTCTAATTTTTTAAAGTACATACCCATGCACAGTTGCTGGACATTATATGGTAATTCTGTTTTTAACTTTGCAATAACCTGGGCTGGGGACATGGCTCGGTGGTTAAAGGCACTTGCTGGCAAAGCCTATTAAAACTGGGTTCAATTCCCCAGTACCCATATTAAGCTAGGTGCACAAAGTGGCACATGTATTTTGTGCTTGTTTACAATGGCAAAAAGTCCTAGTATGCCCATTCTCTTTCTTTGTTCACATATAAGTAAATAAATTTTAATTTTTTTTTAAGTTGGGTGTGATGGTGCACGCCTTAAATCCCAGCACTTGGGAGGCAGAATTGGGAGTATTGCCATGAGTTCAACTCAAGCCTGAAAGTACAATTCCATGTCAGTCTGGGCTAGAGAGAGACTCTACCTGGAGAAACCAAAAATAAATAATATAAAAACATGGCATCCTATTTGCCTTAGTTCTTGGACCATTTTGTATTCTCACCAGTAGCATCCAGAGATTCTGACTTCGCATCCTTGCCAACACATGGTTTTCTTTCTCTGTGAAAGTATGTGTGCACGTGTGTTTCAATGAAAGTAGCCATTCAAATTACTGGTGCTGCTATATATTTTATAGGATCTCACAAATGTATATATTGGCATCTATTCACCATTATTGTAGGATATAATTGCACTCCTTCAAGATCCTCTATCCTGTGCTTATTCATCTTTCTCCCAACTAAAACCTCCTGTTTTGTGTGTTTACTTACTATCTCTTATTTTCAAACATCAGTGTGTATAGTACAATATAGACAATTTACAAAAACCAGTCTCTGGTAACTGAGGAAGACTCAGTCTTGAAGGATGATTGACAGAGAGCTAGCTAGGGCATGAAGGAAAAGAGATGTCTATGTACAAAGAAAGTGGGACCTGTTGCTAATGTTTTATTTCTGAAGGTGGTGGTGAGTTCTTGAGTGTTTGTGTGTTATACTTTGCACATATCAGAGATTTTAATATGTTTTTCAATTTTGTATTTATTTTATCCATAGAATTACAAATATTTATGGGGTATAGTATGATATTTCAATGCATGTACACACTTAAAATTAAATTAATTATTATATGTTACCTTAAACACTTAGCTTTTTTGAGGGGATGACATGCAGAATCCTCTCTTATAGCTATTTGGAAATGCATTATCGTTAGCTATAGGTATACTGTGTACTTGTAGTAAAAGGTGTTGCCATAGTTTGGATGTTGAATGTTGAGGGTTTGGTTCTCAGGGTGGCTGCCTGGGAGTGGTGGAACATTGGAGAGGTGGGGTCTACTGAGAGGTGTTTAGGTGATGGAGATCACTTCCATGAAGGGGGCTGGGGGAGTCCATTCTCCTACATGTTTTTCCCTCCCTGGCGTTGAGATAAAGTGGCTTTGCTCTGCCATGTACTGTGATGTGCTGCTATCCTCCATTGACACCAAATAGCACAGTCATGGACCGAGGCCTCCTAAACTGAGCCAAAATAATCTTTCTCTTTTCAGGCTGATGAAAATATTTTGTTATACTGATGTAAAAATACAAGTGTTTTAAAATAATTATGCTCTGGGATTGATTTATTGATGTTGGTAATAATATGTTCTCAAAGTATTCTTGTTGGATAGAAACTAGAGGCAGACTTACTGGTTATGGTGGCTCACACCTTTAATCCCAGCACTGATAGCCATGAGTTCAAAGCCAGCCTAGGCTACAGAGTGAGTTCCAGGTCATGCTAGGCTAGAGTGAGACCCTCTGCTTAAAAAAAAAAAAAAAAAAAGTAGAAATTAGAGGTGTGGTAAGTTTTTATTTTATTAGAATTTTTAAACTTTTTGACAACTTTCATAAGTATAGACAATAAACCATGATAATTCCCTCTCACTCCCATTCTCCCCCTCTCAAATCCATCCTCCATTGAATCCCTTCGTTCCAGTATTCTCTCTTCTATTTTGATATCTTTTCCTCCTAAAATGAAGGTTTTGTGTAAGTAGTGTCAAGCACTGCAAGGTCATGGATATCCAGGCCATTTTGTGTTTGGAAGATTGCATTGTAAGCAGTCCTATCCTTCCTTTGGCTCTTACATTCTTTGCGCCACCTTTATTTGAATTTTAAGGGTAAATTTCATCTTGGAGAAGCATTTTTATTGCTATGGAAATTAAGATTTTAAAAAAGTTATTTCTGGGCTGGAGAGATGGCTTAGCAGTTAAGGCGCCTGCCCGCTAAGCCTAAGAACGTCAGTTCCAACCTCCAGGTCCCACGTTTAGCCAGATGCAAGTTACACAAGGGCACAAAGCCGCACTTGACCACAAGGGGGCGCACACATCTAGATTTCGTTTGCAGCAGCTGAGAGGCTGCTGGCGTGCCCATTCTCTATCTGTCTTCCTCTCCCTCTCTCTCTGTCTCTCTCCAAAAAAATTTTTTTTTCTTTTTCAAGCCCAAAGTATAACTATTATATAAAAAATTGTATTTTATTGCTTTGTTGTATGCTAGCAGATACAAACAGGAATTTGATAGTTTATTTTTAAAATCATTTTATTTATTTACTTATTTTGAGAGAGAGTTAGAGGAATGGGTGTGCCAGGGCCTCCAGCCACTGCAAACAAACTCCAGACACATGCATCACCTTGTACATCTGGCTTACGTGCGTACTAGGGAATTGAACCTAGTTCCTTTGCCTTTGCAGGCAGGTTCCTTAACCGCTAAGCCATTTCTTCAGGCCTTATTTGTAAATATTTTAATTTATTTTCTATTTGCAAGTAGAGAAAGAGAGGGGGGAGAGAGGGAGAGAAAGAGAAATAGGTGCACCAGGGCTTCTTGCTGTTGCAAATGAACTCCAGATACATGCATCACTTCATGCATCTGGCTTTACATGGGTACTGGGCAATCTAACCCAGGCCCATAGGCTTTGCAAACAAGGGCCTTTAATCACTGAACCATCTCCCTAGTCCTCTTAATTTTGATAAGAACACTTGCTATCTGGTCCACTAATTACATTTTTTAAGTTTATGGTTTTGGGAAGATTAGCTATCCCTTATAATATTTTGAATTACTTTTTCCTCTAGTTTCAGTTATGTACCCTACAATTATTTAGATTAAGATTTAGAAAAGAACACATGTAAAAACTTAATTTTTCTAAGAAGAAATTTTGCCTGTCCATTTGGATAAATACTTGGGAAAATAGTCATGTGTAATACTTTTCTCTGTTTTAGCCTTTCTCAGAAAAGTCTACAGCATCCTTTCTCTGCAAGTTATTTTAACAACATTGACCTCTGCCATGTTCTTATACTTCGAGTCTATCCGAACATTCGTACATGAGAGGTAAGGGGACGACATGACTCTGAGTCCACTTCAGATACATCCTTTAATGAAAGGGTCAATATAAATATTGTTTGATTCTGTGAAGTTTTAAGTTAAAATGTAGAAATGATCCATCATTCATTCAACTCATAGAAGCCACATTTATTTATTTATTTATTTATTTATTTTTATTTTTTTTAAGATACATACATAGACATATTTATCTATTTATTTATTTGAGAGACAGAAAGAAAGAATATGAGAATGGGCACCCCAGGGCCTCTTGCCATATGCAAACCAATTGTAGATGCATGTGCTACCTTGTGCATCTGGCTTTATGTGGGAACAGGGGAATCAAACCCAGGATGTCAGGCTTTTTAAGCAAGCACCTTTAACTGCTGGGCCATCTCTCCAGTCCTAGATTAGTTTTGTTGTTGTTGTTGTTGATTTGAGGTAGAGTCTAGCTGTAGCTCAGGCTGACCTGGAATTCAGTATGTAGTCTCAGGCTGGCCTCGAACTCCCAGCAATCCTCCTACCTTGGCATCCAGAGTGCTGGGGAGAGTAGTATATTTTAAATATTTATTTATTTGAGAGAGAGAGCAAGAGAATGAAAAATGAGTGTGCCAAGGACCTCTTGTCACTGCAAATTTCGGACTCATGCAATACTTTGCCTGTGTGTTGGGGAATTAAACATGGGCCTACAGGCTTTGAAAACAAGTGCCTTTAACCACTGATCCATCTCTCTAACCCTCTGATCAGTTTTTTTATTAAGGAAATTATTCCATAATGTGGTATTTAACCTGTTTTTGGCTTATAGTTTCTTGGGCTTAACTCTACTGGAATAGAAATAAGGAGTTCTACTATATGAAGCTCATATCTTAATTTTTTATAATCTACCCAGTCCCCCAAACCTAAAGCAATATTTGGAAAATAAAGTTGCTTAGTAAATGTGTGGTCATTTTAGTTTTGTTTCGTGGCTAGGATGATTTCACAGAGAAGTGTCTGAAAGAGCACCACATAGGCCGTCCCTTACTAAAGATTTTCCTGTCAGCATAATTATTTCAATAGCTAAAAATAATATGGCTTATTTACATTAAAGGACAGGGAAAATAAATAATGAAAATTTCCTGAAAAGTAGATTTTTCTGTCTGCCCTCTCCTTAACCAAAAGGAAGTCTTGAGGTTGGAGAGATGGCTTAGTGGCTAAGGTGCTTGCTTGCAAAGCCAAAGGACCCAGGTTCAATTCCCTAGGACCCATGTAAGCCAGATGCACAAGGGAGCACACGCATCTGGAAGTCGTTTGCAGTGGCTGGAGGCCCTGGCTTGCCCATCCCTCCCCCCCACCTGCCTATTTCCCTCTCAAATAAATAAAACATTTACAAAAAAAAGAAGTCTTATACTATTAGTTTGCAATTTTGGGTAAAATCATTTCAAGTACACCCATAAGGTAAAGACCCTAAAAGAGTAGTTTTATGTAAGTTTTATTATTTGGTATCTCTTCTTTATTGTACTTTAATCATAAAAGTAATATGCTAATTATAGACATACACAATAATGATGGGCACTCATAAGGAAAGAAGAAAGCCTTCTCTCCCTCACTGTGGGCTCTTTTCTTTTCCTGTGGCTCCTCCCCACTTCTCACTATTTAACTTATCCAGTGATAAAAAGTAAATTCTTTTGATAGTTTGATGTGGATTATTCCAATTTTTTTCTTGTATTAATATGAATACATAAAACATACAAATTTTACTAAATTGCATAGCATTATTCATGCTGTTTTTGTTTTCTTTTAATATTATGTCTTTCAGTCCTGCTTTAATTTTGGTGTTTGCTCTTGGATCTTTGGGATTGATTTTTGCGTTGACTTTAAACAGACATAAGCATCCCCTTAACTTGTACCTGCTTTTTGGATTTGTAAGTACCATGATGATATCTGTCACTTTAACATTTATTCCGAGTTTTCAAAGTATTTGTTGAACTGAATGCATGTGCATACCTACATACATACATACACACACACACATGTGCGTGCGCACACACACACATTCACACACATTTGTATATATATTAAACAGTGATGGAATAAAATTGACCTTTTTAATTAAGGTGTTTTAGGAAATTACTTGTAATTTTGTAGTCTTTTTGAATACTTAACCATTGTCAGTTTCAACAGTTTTTCTATTATTTTTAGGATTTAGGCAAAAATACTGAATTGAAATCAGATGCACTGGGTTTTCAGCCCTCTAGTTATGTGACATTTAGGCCATTAGCCTTTCTGTACCTAATTTGTCTCATAGGTAAAATGAAAGTTGTAAGGTACATAATCCCTTTGGCACTTTCTGTATTTGATATTCTAGAATTAGATGAGGGGATTATATTGGAGATTTCATTTCATAGAATTTAAATTCTTTATGATTAACTCCTCTGTGTGTGTGTGTGTGATCCATTGTGCATATGTATATATGTGTGTTCATGTGGTCAACTGTGGGTGCACATATGCTAGGGTACAGGTGTGATATGATAGGGAGTGTGTGTACAAGTCCGAGGACAACTTTTGGGTGTTGCTCCTCACCTATTACCTCAGTTGAGGCAGGGTTTCTCATTTTTGTTCACTGGTGAGTTCACTAGTCTAGCTGGTCTGTGAGCTTCAGGGAAATTCTGTTTGCCTCCCATCTCACCAGCAGCATGCTGAGATTACAGAAGCCTGCCATAATTTCCGGCTTTTTCATGGGGTCTCGGAATCTTAACTGGAGTACTCAGGCTTGAGCATCACGCACTTTATATACCTACCCATCTCCCCCAGTCTTCTCAGGGTCTTTTAAAGGACCATTTTTCTTAAATGATGTGCTTTTGTGTAAACTTTAGATTGAAAAACCAAACATTGTTATATGTATTGAGAAAGTATGAAACTAAAACCCCAATCCTCCTCATAAAAGCTCAATCTTAGTTTGAAAAAGATTGCCAAGGCTCAATGTATTTTTACATTATTTTATATCTTTTTTTTTTGAGGCAGACAGAGAGTAAGAGAGAGAATGGGTGTACCAGGGCTTCTCAGCCACTGTGAACGAACTCCGATGCGTGTGTCCCCTTGTGCGCATGTGCGACATTGTATGCTTGTGTCACTTTTGCGTCTGGCTAAATGTGACACCTGGAGATTTGAACCGGTGTTCTTAGGCTTTGAAGGCATTTGTTAAGCCATCTCTCCAGCCCTATTTTGTATCCTTTTATACAATATGACTTTGGATTCTGACCTGACAATTTGCAAAATATTCCAAGTTAATAATATTATTTGTAGTCAAATAGTGAAAAGGTTATTGCTCTGAATAAAAACCTACAAATTAAGGAAAATTTTGTGAATTCTGGTAGTAAGTTTTTGTGAATATGATTCAGAAAAACTCAAGACTTTGAAAATTATCAGACTATTCATTTAAATCTTAGGTGCTTGTGTTTGCAGTTTTTAATTCTAACCCAATTTGTCTCCTGTAATAAACACTTTATTTTAAGGAGGTAAGAGCTTGGAAACTCACCAACCTAAATCTACTAAATTTTAAGAATAACTATAGAGAAAGATCCTAGAAATGATGTTGTTTGGAAATTCAGTAGCATTAATTATGTTCTCTTTCTCTCCCGTCCTTCATTGCATCTCTTCTCTGTTTCACAACTGCCTTTGCCCATTGCTTTCTCTTTTCCCATCTTTAATTTTTAAATATTGTTTTTTAAAGTGTTTTAATTTATCTATTAGACACAGAGAGAGGGAGACAAAGGAGAGAGGGAAAGATAAAGAGAGTTTGAGAGAGAGAGAGAATGGGCACACCAGGGCCTCTAGCCACTGCAAACGAACTCCAGATACATGGCCACCATGTGCATCTGGCTTATGTGGGACCTGGAGAATTGAACCTGGGTCCTTAGCTTCACAGTCAAGTGCCTTAACTGCTAAGCCATCTCTCTAGCCCCCCATCTGTAATTTTTATATGACCTATGGTTAGCACCACATAGCTTATTTATTTTTATTTGAGAGAGAGAGGAAGAGGCAGAGAGAGAATGGGCACATCAGGGCCTTTTTAGCCACTGTGAGTGAACTCCAGACACATGTGCCCCCTTGTGTGCATGTGCAACATTGCACGCTTGCATCACTTTGGCGTCTGGCTGTATGTGAGACCTTAGAGATTCGAACAAGCATTCTTAGGCTTTGCAGGCAGGCGCCTTAACCGCTAGGTCATCTCTCCAGCCCCTTATTTATTTTTTGTCTTGAGCTCCTGCTACTGATGCAGGATTTGGGGGTTCAGGAGGGGTCTCCCAGAATTTATGAACCCCAAGTTTTGGGTCCTGTCCTACCTTTAATAAAGAATTAATAAGACAGACTCAAGAAGGATAAATTATGAATTAAGTTTATTTAGGGGGAAATCACAAGTTGTGAGGTTTATGTAAGGGAGATTAGGATTTAAGAGAAACTGAGGCTTTTAAAGAGAGATTAAAGCCTTAAACACATGGACTTAACAGAAACTGAGGATTTTAAGGAGGCATCAGAGTAAAGCTGTAAATGTGTGAAAAGTAGAATCTAGGAGGTTGTATAGGGAGACTTAAGAGGAACCTGCATGGCATCTGCCATGTGCTTTTCCGTGGAGGGAAGTTAAGAGGACAAATAGTGAGGCTCAGGGAACAATGAGAGGGCAGATATCAAAGCAGAGACTAGGAGATTCAGAGGAGGAATGAGTAATGAAGAAAGTTACACTCATGGTTATCCCGAGTTTAAAGAAATTACACAGGTAGCAGACCTAGAGTTAGTGAAAGCACCATATTTTATGCTCTCCTCCCCCACCCCACCCAGAAAGTCTCACGTGTGTCCCTGTGGCCCTAGCAAAGAGAGTAAGGCTGAGCAGAGCCAAAAAAACTGAGCAGAGCCCATTGGAATTAAGGACAGCAAGCAGACAGTAGCCTTTGTAGGCAAGGGGAAGTCCTAATTGGTTGGTAGGTTTGGAGAGCGGGTCCCAGAGCCAGCCCACCTGGGTGGTCTGTATAGGTAGCATGCTACTGTGGACAGCACTAGGGGCTGTAGATTAGGCTCAATCAGATATGAGTTCTGCCAAGAGTTCCCGTCTTGTGTGTTAGGGTGGGATGGCATGTAGAGTGCCATCTCTTGGTTCACTCTTTAGGCCTCAATTTCTAACTAAAACTGTCTAAAAGAAGTGAGCTTTCTCCTGTCCTCCTTCACTACCATTGCTTCATTCTCTTGAGTTCAAATTCCTGAGTCAGAAAAAATTAACTTGGCACAGGTCACATTATAGATTAGCCAATGTGCTGGTTGTCAGTCTTGTATCAGATTCCATCTCTTGGCTCAGTCAGCTGTGTGCCAGGAGAGATAGAAGGGGCACAAAAATCAAGATCTTGATAACTTCTTAATATTTCCATTTAGCTTCCTTTCAGAGGATAAAGGCCATATGTTACCCAGCAGGGAGGAGTCTCACTACAAAAGCATCAGCCAGATGCTTATAGACAAAATACAATTAACTACCAGTGGTTTAACAAAGAAGAAAGCAGGTAAAATATATTGCCTCCTCAGATTACATAGTGACCTCTGACACTAGGTTTTTTTTATTTTGGATTTGGTTTTTGTCCTCCACCAAAATTAGAAAGGAAGTGAATCTTACCTGCCTTAGGCAGGAGTGTGTGTGTGTGTGTGTGTGTGTGTGTGTGTGTGTATTTATTTTTTGAGGGAGCATTATTTCACAGTGGTGTCATGATTTCAGGGAGGCATTATGGTTTTCTAGGCCAAGCTGTACAACTACTTATACTATCATCTCTTTCAGATGTAGAGTAGGATTTGTTATCTAAAGTTATTTCACAAGTAGCAAGTATGTAGTTTGTTTCTATCCTCTACTGCTTGCACTTCCCTGGCACTACCCCACAGTAAGACATGGTAGGGCTGGAGAGATTGCTCAGTGGTTAAGGCGCTTGCTTGTGAAGCCTAAGGACCCATGTTCGACTCTCCAGATCCCATGTAAGCCAGATGCACAACATGGTGTACATGCCTGGAGTTCAATTGTAATGGCTGGAGGCCCTGGCATGCCCATTCTCTCTCTCTTTCTCTCTCATTTAAAAAAAAAAAAAAAGACATAGTAGCAGTGTCATGGCCTCCACACCCACATGGACGTACAGATTCTAAACTCTGTTCAGGTTCTGATGGTTGTGGATATGAGGTAAGATGGAGCACTTCTTTACCAGTAGTATAATTATACAGCCAATGCTGATACCTCTGACTGTTCTTTGTGATACAGTCTATCAGATGGTTGGTATTATCTAAGTAGAGTAAGCAAATAATGTAAAGTGAAGTAACAATGATATCACTAAGCTTCAGAAAGGGAGGCTAGAATACGAGGCTTAATATCTCCAAACTTTTTGTTTTGCTATGGGTTCAGCTACTTGTGACATATGACAAAGTCATGACTAGGTTGCTGTCAAAAGCTCCAGCACCTGCTACAGTTGAGACACGTTCCTAAAGTGTTGCATACTATAATAAGCTAGGTCACTACCACATCCATATAGCATCCAGTTGAAAGAAAGAGAGTGAAGAAGGTGGCGGGGGTGGGGGGAAGCAAGCCTTGTGCTTTTAGAGCACACTCCAGTGGCAGCTAACTACTGCTCTACTCCTATTCATTTGGCTAGAATTAGTCAGGTGGTAAGATCTAGCTGCAAGGAAGTCTAAAAAATGTAGTGGTTAATAGGAATAAGCAGGTGTCCAAGGAAAAATTCTGTTCCTAGGAAAGAAAGAGAATGTTTATTGGAAGATGGTTTTAAGATTACCACACCAGAGTACTTCCCAAATGGTTCATACTTACTATGTTTGTGTGAGATATTGAGGTTGTTTTTTTAATAAATGCACACTTGATTTTTGCAATTACCACTTAATGAACATCCAGTGATAAAATAGAATTTTCTATATTATTTCTACTTGCAGAGGAAAAAATCAGATTAAAACTTAAAGAGTTATAGAACCACATGAGAATTTAAATATTCTCAGTATATTAAGACCACATTTTCATTATGGTGGGCTTATAACTGTCTTGTCTTATATACTTCACAGGACTCCTCTGAAGCTAAGATGCGATCGTTCACATGGGATCACATTGAACCTCTTAGAAATAAGAAAATGTACATGACATAAAGTACATGGTACAGGCATTGGTTAATTTCAGTTTCTTTTTCTTAGACACTGTTGGAAGCTCTGACTGTGGCAGTTGTTGGTAAGTATTTATATATGCTACAGTTCCTTTTTACTATGGATATAATCTTAGGTATAAAGGCATTTTGGGTTAAAGATTAACATCATAAAATATCATATTTCAAAATTTTAGCATAAGATAAAGGTTTCCTTAAAGATAAGCAAAAGTTAAGTATTTATACTTAACATAGTTCAGCTGAGCTTAGAGGAAGTGGAAAATTTTGAGGAAAATAAAAGAATGGAAGTCAGTATTCATTTATGTTTTTCTATTTTTAAAAATAAGGCAAGTGTCACTGATCTTTTCCCTAGTTCAAAGAATCTAGAGGAACTGAGGCATATGTTTTCAGCTGCATGCTTCCATCACATGAGCTTCACTCCCTGGGAATTGCCCCACTGAACTGTGCTTGACTACTTCACCCTTAATAGTTTTCTAAATGGCACTGTAAGAAGCACCCATAATTTCTCTCTGTATTTCATTTTTAAATATGTGTTTTATGGCCAAAGTAACTGTTATAATTGCTTGATGTGCCCTATGTAATGCCTCAAATAAAAGATTATCTCAAAATGATTAATCTTGCATATCAAAAAGCTCTACAGTAACTATTTCAGTACTATCAATTGTTCATACTTATAGTTTGTACATTTATCTCTTCCTAATTGTCAGTACTATTTTTAGCCTTTCAGCTCCAGTTTTGTTCAAGCTATATTTTTTTTGTAATCTACCCTTTTTTTTTAAGAGAAGATAATAAATAAAATAAAAAATACTGAGAAATACTGAAGTAGAACTGAAACTTCTCAGTATAGAAAGGAAGTATTATTTAGCTTGCTATTAGCATTAGCTACTTGCTAATGTTAAGACCATCTCTCTCCTCTCCAGTGCTACCATATGTAAGGAGAATAGGAGAGAGATTTATGGCAGGCTTATTGGATTTGGGGGAAAAATATATAGATAATATAATCTGAAGATATATTTTTCTCAGGGATTATAATATCTGCTGCATGAGATCAATATACTTAAATTATTGAGAGGCAAAATTGACTTCATTTCTGTGTGTGTGTGTGTGTTTTTACCTTCCTAATTCAGTGATGCCATAGAGAAATTTTATTAATCTTGAAAAAAAATTAAAGCCAGTTGTGGTGGCTTACGCCTTTAATCCAGGCACTGGGAAGGAGCATCACCATGAGTTCAGGGTCAACCTGTGGCTACAAAGTAAGTGTCAGGTCAGCCTGGGCTAGAGTTAGAACCTGCCTCAAAACAAATAAACAACAACAAAATTTAAATTACTTGAATTTTTTTTTGTTTTTATTTATTTTTTGTTTCTTTGGTTTTTTAAGGTAGGGTCTCAGGCTAACCTGGAATAATTCACTATGTAGTCTCAGGCTGGCCTCGAACTCATGGTGATCCTCCTACCTCTGCCTCCCAAGTGCTGGGATTAAAGATGTGTGCCACCACGCCTGGCTAAATTACTTGAATGTTTTGGAGTTCGAAGCACTTAACCTCCTTTAAAGAGATCTAATTTATAACATTCTGTTAAAATAGTACTCAGTTATATTGCAATTGCCACAGAAGGGAATTTGGTACATAGTAAACTACACAGTAATGCTTAGATAATATAGACTTAAACATAAGCAGTTAGTGTTGGGTTCCCATATTCTGCAGGTAGGTGAATGGCAGGCCATCTCAGGCATCCTCAATGTTTTCTTTGCTCACTTGCCTTCAAATGGGCTGCTCAGATGATCCAACTAACAAGGCAATTGCTGGCATTGCTATAGGAACTTGTAGCTAGCCTGAAGACCCAGAGTCATCTTATTTCGGTAGACATTCATCAAAGATGGTGGTACATTGCAGGTGGGACAGAGATGAGTGAGGATCACTTTACTAACCAAATTCATAAAAGTCCTATTTAATTGTCTATGTAGTATCTCCATAGTTATTTCATTAGCTTAAAAATATGTGACCCACTTATTTTATGTTAATTATGGGGGCAGTTTCACAATGTCAGTATATTCAAAGTTGTAGGGGAAATATTGTTTGTATTGGTGTGCAATATAGCAGAAAGAATAATTCTGTCATACCTGGAGAGGCTGTATACTGTCTCTGCTTTAGAATATTTTAATTGTTTTGTTTTTCCAGTTACCTTCTATGATGTGTTCATTGTTCTGCAAGCTTTCATACTGACTAGTGCAGTGTTTCTTGGTTTGACTGCATATACTCTACAATCGAAGAGAGATTTCAGCAAATTTGGAGCAGGGTAAGTTAAATGATCCTGGATATAACAAGACCTTCTATATTATAGCTTTACCTTGTACTATCCTGTTAGCTTTGGGTGTTTTTGTAGTAGACAGTTCCAACATTGCTGGGATGAGCATCCAACCAAACACAGTTTTATGGAAGAAGAGGATTTATTTCAAGCTTACAGATCCAGGGGAATTCCATTAATGGCTAAAGAAGTTGTTACACTGCCCACCCCCTTGTTTTGGTTGTTTGAGGTAGGGTCTCACTCTAGCCTAGGCTGACCTGGAATTTACTTTCAATGGGAGCAAGGACCCTAGAGAACCTGAAATGAAAGGGACAAGAGACACAAGGAACCGACAGCAAGACAAAGTTCTGATCAAGCTGTGTGTTTTATTAATCCCAGGGTGCCTTTTATAGAGCAGAACAGGGAAGTAGCTTAGGTATTCTATAATTATGTTTCAACAGGATAAGACCCCAGCCCCAAGGCTATAAGATGTTCCACAGGATAAGGCTCCAGCCCCAAAGCCATAAGATAACGACTTCCTCAATCTCTGTGCATGGGTTAATAGATAACTGCAGACCTTGTGACTTCCCAGAACAGATCAATGGATCAATGGATCAAGATGGAGGCACTTTTGGTTACCTAGTGCCCAATGGTTCCCGACATCTCCTCCCTTTCTATTAGTTTTAGAAGGTGTTTTTGTGGTGGCCAATTTTTGTAAACTTTATTAGGACTCCCAGGGTTCCGTGATGTCACGGTGGGCCTGTAACCAACTGGGGAGCATTGACCTGACTCCTCCGTGGGATTTTTATCCCACCTCTTTTGCTCTTGGTACCTTTTGGGGAGAGGAGGCAGAGCCAACACAGAAAGTACGGTACCAACCTCCATGCAAGTCAGGTTTGACTCTCAGGGAATTCAGAAGCGGTCAAAAGGGGGACCTTCCCTTGCAATATTTTCTACACCCGCGTTGGTGCCCATATTGTACTCACACATTTATGAGCCAATATGCATAGGTCTGACTCCTATGTGGTTCCTGTCGGAGGGGAGTCACTCAGATTATTTTAAGTTTAGACAAGTGCCAATAAGGGAGGAGATATGGGGTACACCTGCAAACTAGGGCAAAGTTTCGGCACCTAGGCCAGGGGGCCGTCGCAGTGGGCTGTCATAAGGCAGGTCAGGCCGGAGGCAGGTCCTCAGTCACGATTCCTTGGCTTGTCAGCTCCAGTCTGTTATCAGCAATTTGTTGAGCTGCTGGAGCACTTGAGCTCTGGAAGCCGCTACATTTAGCCTCTGTAACATTGTTTGCTCGCCTGACTCAGGCACAGCCATTCCTGCATGTTGAAACTGTTGTAAACCAAGTTAAAGTTTTTTCTTTTTTACTTAGAAGACATCATTTAATAACCAGACGACAGTACTGCCATTATAGAACAGATAGTCATTAAGCCCGGGCCTGACTCAGATAAGGAACTAGCTGAGGAATGTGTTAACCTCCAACTCTGTAATCTATGTTTGTTTGTTTGGCAGTAAATTCCCCCCTGCTTAAGCCAAATGAGAATCTGAGAAAGAAACTGCTTGGGAGATACTTAAGGCATCAAAAAAATCCTTTTGCAGCCTTAGCAGGACCACCAAAAGACAAATGACTATATGAAATAACAAATATATGTATATATATATATTTTTGTAAACCTTGTAAATATATGTTAAGATTATTATGATTTTAAATACCCCAAATATGATTTTTGATCTTTTACCATACAGTAGCAGTCCCATTGTAGGATAAAGGAGTAATACTTATGAATTAACAATTTACATGACAAAACAATTGCTTTTGAACCACCAGATTGACAACCTGCCTTTTTAAAATACATAACAGCATTTTTTAGAGCATCTAACCTGACTGACAGCTTTTTATCAATATCTATCTGTGATGAAAAAGTTTGAGAAAAATTTTAATCAGTCCAATAACATAGCTTTTGGTGAGTTTTTATACCTGTAGGACCTTTTAGAGATACTCAGCCATGGGAGCCTCTGATCCTTGTAACAGACAAATTTTGTAAACCATTTATTGACCTGAGATGTAACTCCCAGTCCCCATTCCCTCCCCCACACAAGAATTGGGACCGAGGCTTAAGTGGTGGGCTTGGTGTCTTTTTTGGCTGTGGCCGCCAGCACCTGTGAAGAAAGGAGTGAAGAAAGGGTGGGGGGTTAATTAAATTTTTCCAGGTCACGATGTATGGGATCTGGTCTGGATGTCTGTTCCTAGGACAGAAAACATTCTTTTTAATATTTGAATGAAGGGTGTCCTCTGATAGCCATTGAGGAACAGAAATAGATACTCCATTTTTCTGAGCGATGTCCTTGATTTTTGTCCTAAAGAGGGGGAAGGGAACTGTCCCATGTTATTAAGTCAAGGGAGAAGCGTCCGTCCATAGGGAAACAACATACAGACACACAAATATGACAGAAACACATAGGGCCCAATAACACAGACACACAGAATATGACAGAAACAGAGAGGCCCAATAACATAGACACACGAATATGACCCAAAACAGAGGGCCCAAGAAAAGCTTTAAAAAGGAGAAAAAGGAGAGAGAGAGCGCTCAGGTACTCACCAGACCAGTCTGAGTGCTTTTTGGACCTCCAGGGTTGGATGTTTTGAAAACACAGTTGGAATCAAAGGAAACAATTGTCACAGTGTTTGGGGACATTAAAGATCTTGGGTTAGCTATCAGGCATATAGTTGGATAGGAAACAATGGCAATGGAGAGAGATGTTAGGAATTTTTGTATATTAGCTATATTAACCATGTGAGAGAATTAAATATTAATGAACCAATTTTAACCTTAAGATATAGTTAAAATGTTGACAAATAGGAACTTAATTAACTTTATTGGGTACTCTAAATTTAGTCTTTTTAACCATCATCATGACCAGATTAATATCAACAAGTTAAAGTTGTAAATTTACAAACTGAATACCATAGTAACCTTCTATCAGCTAGAGCCATACTTTTATTAGTTTGATGTAAGCCCTAGGTTGATAATCACTTTATTGTATCTTAAAAGATCTGCAATCTGGTTAAGTGTTTTGTCTTTAACCTTGTTCAAGTTTACTTAATATCTACAGTTACATATTTTTATCTTACAAACTATGTAACCACTTTGTAATAATCTTTTTTATTAAATAGTTACCAACATTTAAAGTTTTTCTCCAGTTTAACTTTTTTTAGTTTATCTTATTATTACTAAAAAACTTTTATTGTTGTTACCATGAGGCTTTTTAAATAAAAAGGCCTTATGAAATATCTTTAAAGAGTAGATCAGACTTGACTTCTGACACACATTTAAATTATGAAAGTAGATTTGAACATTATTAAAAATTTTCTAACAAATTTAGTATTGAGTACATATTTAAGTTTAAATATAATCCTTGAGACTGTTTTTTTGTTAGTAGTCCCAGAAAAGCATAAAGAGGCAAAAGTGAACTTAAAACAGTTGTAAATACTTATAAGAAATCTACATCTATTTATAGTAATTTGGCATTTACCCATATTTCGAGATTTTTGTTAGTAGTCCCCAAGCTCTGCAAGCCAGGGAAGCTAAGAGCCTCTTTCTTTCTCTCTCTCTCTCTCTCTCTCTCTTTTTTTTTTTTTTTTTTAATCTATTATCTCCTTGTTTACCCTGTTGGGCGGAGGGCGGGTGTGGCTGGAGGCCACCTGAGCCCACGTGGGGTAGGCACGCCCCTGGAGCCCGGGCTTTGCATCCAGCTGTGAATGGAGAAGGGGGAAGGGGCTTATCTGATAGTGAGACTGAAGGATGTCACTAATCAGGTTTCAATAGGAGAAGGCGATAAAAATCTTTTAAACAATCACCCATGTGACTCCATCGTTCCTCATCAATAGTGTCTTTTTTGGGGGGAACCATGGACACACATTTTTTAAGAGAACAAAAAGTTTAACTTGGGTCCCCTGCATCTTGAGAGATTCCTCAAGCCCTTGAATAAACAATTCCTGTTTGTTTAACGTTTGCTGAAAAGAAAAGCCTGTAGGAGCCTGAGCCTTGCCCCAGCTATGAGCTTTTGTCTTTGTTGTTGCCTGTGGTTTTTGAGCAGTTTTTCCTGCCACAGTTTTTTGGTGAAAGCTAGTGTTTTTCATGATAGAGAAAGTTTAGAAATGCCAATACTAGAGGGCAACGTTTCTGGGCTATAAATAGCTCAGGGGAATTCCCCAATGGATCTTAAACATAAGCCTGACCGCAAGTTTAAAAGTCTGGCTGCCGCCCTAAAGGTTATTGGAGAGAGGACTAGATAGGAGATTGCTGCCAACACCCAGTCGGGCTTTTGGGACTTGAACAATGAGCTCGGGGCCTTCAGTCAATGCCGGAGAGTAGCCCCAGCCAAGAGACTTCAGTTGCCCTGTCGCCTTGATTCAAGTCCACGCGATGGCTCAAACCAAAAATAAAGAACGAAAGAAGACAGTGTCTGAGAGAGAGAGATTTGTCTTTTCTTTGAGAAGGAAAAAGTCTGTTTTTCTTTACATTACACCTCGCCTAAACCCTCACTGGGGAGGCGGCCACTGCGGGGCCTGTTCATTTGTCTTTCTCTTAACCCTAGTTCCTCGTACCTTGAGAGCTTGTTTTAGCCCAGTCACAAAAGAGTCTTCTTTTGTAAATGCTTGTCCCATGGTAAAAAAATCTTACCTCACCGAGTGTTCACGCGGATCTGTCTCACGGGCGGGCAACTCCGTGGCGATCACCAGCGGGCCAGTGTCTAACCCCCTCTTCGGGTCGCGGCGGCCTCGGTGCGGGATCCCCATTGGGTAGGTGGCAGACGGTGTTTCAGGCGATCCTGGGTTCGAGCTCTCACGTTGGGTGCCATTTGCCCCGGCCAGCGGGGCTTCAACGGGAGCAAGGACCCTAGAGAACCTGAAATGAAAGGGACAAGAGACACAAGGAACCGTCAGCAAGACAAAGTTCTGATCAAGCTGTGTGTTTTATTAATCCCAGGGTGCCTTTTATAGAGCAGAACAGGGAAGTAGCTTAGGTATTCTATAATTATGTTTCAACAGGATAAGACCCCAGCCCCAAGGCTATAAGATGTTCCACAGGATAAGGCTCCAGCCCCAAAGCCATAAGATAACGACTTCCTCAATCTCTGTGCATGGGTTAATAGATAACTGCAGACCTTGTGACTTCCCAGAACAGACAACTTATCAATGGAGTCACTACTCAAGAAGAAGGCACTTTTGGTTACCTAGTGCCCAATGGTTCCCGACATGAATTCATGGTGATCCTCCTACCTTTGCCTCAAGGTCTGAGGTTAAAGATGTGTGCCACCATGCCCAGCTTTGGTCTCCTTTTATAATCCAAGCATAGAGAAAGTGCAGCAAGCAAAACACCAGCACCAGCAAAGTGAACCTGCAGCAAGCAGGACCCCGTCAGTGCTCAGACTTCTGTGTACACATTTGGACTGGAATTCAGATTTGCCCCCAGTAACACCTCTTCCAGCCAGTACATCCTTCTACAGATACATATCCAGTTTTTCCAGCACCATTTGCTGAAGAGGCTGTCTTTTCTCCAATGAGTATTTTTGGCATTTTTGTCAAAGATCAGGTGGCTGTAGCTACCCAGACTTAAATCTGGATCCTCTATTCTGTTCCATTGATCTGTCTGTTTTTGTGCCAGTACTATGCTGTTTTTGTTACTGTGGCTCTGTATTGTAGGTTAAAATCAGGTATGGTGATACCACCAGCCTTATTTTTGTTGCTCATAATTGTTTTACATAATCGAGGTTTTTTTTTTTTTGTGCTCTCAAATGAACTTTTGGATTGTTTTTTCTATTTCTGTGAAGAATTTTGATGGAGATTGCATTAAATGTATAGATTGCTTTTGGTAAGATTGCCATTTTCACAATATTGATTCTTCCAATCCAAGAACAAAGGATGTGTTTCTATTTCCTAGTGTCTTCTGCAATTTCTCGCTTGAATGCTTTAAAGTTGTCATTGTAGAGATCCTTTACTTCCTTGGTTAGGTTTATTCCAAGGTACTTTATTTATTTATTTTATGCAATTGTGAATGAGAGTGATTCTCTGATTTCATCGTCTGTGTTTATTGTTAGCATATAGGAAGGCTACTGATTTCTGTGTGTTTATTTTGTATCCTTCTACATGGCTATAAGTGTTTATCAGCTCTAACAGTTTGCTGGTAGAGTCTTTAGGATCCTTTATGTATAGACTCATACCATCTGCAAATGATGAGAACTTGATCTCTTTCTTTCCAGTTTGTATCCCTTTTATGTGTGTCTCTTGCCTTCTAGTACTATATTAAATAAAAGTAGGGACAGTGGACACCCTTGAGTACTGTCTTGAGTACTGCTGTTGATGAATAGAATGTTCATTGTCTATGAACCTACATCAGGCAAACATATTAGCCTACCTGCAAGTAGTATAAGACCTCAGATTCAGGTGCTTTACAGCTTTTGTGTGTGGGGGGGTGTGTGCGTATTATGTTGCATATATGGAGGTAAGAAGTCAAGCTTGAAGTGTCTGTGTTTTTTTCCATGTTCTTTTAGATAGGGTCTCTTACTACTGCAAAGGAATGCCAGTCTAGCACATCAATTGTAAGCACAGAGTTGGGATCCCAGAGGCAGCATGTGCCACTGTGTGTCCAGCTCAACATAGGTGCTGGGAAGGATCAAAGTCAGCAGGCATTGCAAACTAGATCCTTAAACCACTGAGCCAACTCCACAGCCCCTGCTTTATGGTTCTTGACACCACCTTCCTTCCCTTTGGGTTTCTCTCTGATGATATCCTTACCCTAAATTCTCCTTTGTTTTCAATGTAGCCACCCTAGTTTCTTTGATCTTGTTAGCATGTATGTCTTTTTCTATCCTGCTTGTTTAGTTTATTTCTGTCTTTATGTTGAAAATAATTTTCTTGCAGGAAATGTATGGTTTGATCTTTTTAAAATTCAATTTGACCATCCCTGTTTTTAATTGCTGGTATGTTTGAGTTTATCACTCTTTGAGTCAGTAGCTGTAGCTCTTTTTAAAGAGTTTGTGCTGTGGCTGAAGAGTTGGCTTAGCAGTTAAGGCACTTGCCTGCAAAACCAAAGGTCCTAGGTTCAATTTCACATTAGCTAGATACATAAGGTGGCACATGCACCACCATAAATAAAAATGAAAAAATAGGGCTGGAGGGATGGCTTAGCGGTTAAGGTGTTTGCCTGCAAAGCCAAAGGAACCTAGTTCAATTCCCCAGGACCCACGTTAGCCAGATGCACAAGGGGACACATGTGTCTGGAGTTCGTTTGCAGTGGCTGGAGGTCCTGGTGTGTCCATTCTCTCTCTCTCTTCTCTCCCTCTCCTTCTCCTTATTTCTCTGTCAAATAAATAAAAACAAAATATTTTAGAAGAAAGAAAAAATTTAAAAAACAGCTGTTTTTTAAAAAATAGAATTTGCTCTAATATATGACTTCAAATTTTGGACTACCAATAATTCTTAAAAATATTTTATTTATTTATGCACAGGAATAAAATAGAAAGTACATTAATAGACATTTATGTTCACAGAATAACTTGCAATTATTTCATGAAAATTTCAATTGTTATTATATATAGTTTCTAGTAGTTTTTGAAGATCTCTGAATTAAGATACTTCATGGTTTCTGCTATATCAATATTTTCTTTGCATGCTTCAATTGAAACTTAAAAATAATAGTCCACTAGTTTTGTATAACATAAAAAGTTAGATAGCTATTTCTTCAATTAAAAAATCCATCATACTTGTGCAGTAAGTACTGCATCCACTGAGCAGTCATCTCCCTAACTCCGATGACAGGTTTTTATTATATGTTTAAGAATTAGTCTACTTTATTTTTGGCAAGAATCTAGATGGATTTATTTCCTCAAAAATGAATGGGATTACAGAGTGGTTTTGCATGGAACAATATTTTTGAACTATTAAAATTTTGTTTTTATAGGCTGTTTGCTGTTTTGTGGATTTTATGCCTGGCAGGATTCTTGAAGGTGAGTTTTACTAGAATAGTTAACTTGAAATATAATTCTTTTATGTCAACATATACAAACCCAAAATCCTGGAGAGTTATTGTTTGGGAGCAGTTATATTTACCTAGAATTTCTTTATGTGGGATTTTAGCATAATCTCCAAAAGGAAATCAAGCCTTTATGGTTCATTAGCATAGACCTAAAGAAAGATGAGCAGGCAAATAAGTAACATTACATAGCAAAAGCCTCCACTTGTAACTGTCAACTGCCAAGTGACACATTTAATTCTGGAAAGAAACCATACTTTAGGAGCTTAGGAGATGGCTTAGTCAGCAGAGTAAAAGCAAGCCTGTTGCACAAGCATGAGAACCTGAGTTCAGATCTCAGCACTACAGAGAAAAAGCCAGGCATGAGTGCTCCTGGAATCCCAGCTCTAGGGAGGCAAAGACAAGAACCCCTGGGGCTTGCCAGCTAGTTAGTCTAGCCAAATCATTGAGCTCTGGGTTCAGTGAAAGACCCTATCTCAAAAAATAAGATGAAGAGCGATTGAAGAAGACATGTTATGTTAACCTCTGGCTTCCACATTTCCATGCACACACCTGAATATGTACACACACCACACTTCCCCACACATGAACATATACACACCCCACCCCACACATGAATATATATATACCACGTTCCCCCACATGAACATAAACACACACCACACTCCCCATACGTGAACATATACACCACACCCCCCACATGAACATATAGACAAATCACACACCCCCACACATGAACATATACACACATCACACACTCACACACATGAACATATACACATACCATACTGTCTCACATGAACATATACACATATCACCCCCCCATATGAACATATACACACATCACACACTCCCACATGAACATATACACATACCACACCATCCCACATGAATATATACACATACCACACCCACCCACATGAACATATACCATACCACACCCTCCCACATGAACACATACACATACCACACCATCCCACATGAACATATACACACATCACACACTCTCACATGAACATAAACACATACCACACCCTCCCACATGAACATACACACACACAAAGGAAATGTGAACAGAATTTATAATGCTGTCATTCAAAGTCATTTAGTTGAGAGGATGAAGTCTATCCATCCATGTCTACTTCCACCAAGCAGAAGCAAGCTTGGGCTTGCCTTGCCTCTTTCTGTTTATAACATTTGTATTCAGTGCTGTATGCTATTATTAAATATGTATGTAGTAGTAGATCATTAGTAAAGAATTTAATTGCTTTTAACATGATTCTTAAAGATGAACCTGTTTGTTTAATCTCTTGTGTACAGATATTTTTTTATAGTGAGACAGTGGAATTGGTCTTTGCTGCTGTAGGAGCCCTCCTTTTCTGTGGATTCATCATCTATGACACACACGCATTGATGCACAAACTGTCCCCTGAAGAGTATGTGTTGGCTGCCATCAGTCTCTACTTGGATGTTATCAATCTATTCCTGCACCTTCTAAGGTTTCTGGAAGCAATTAATAAAAAGTAATTAAAAGCAACTACAGAGACTATTTCATTGTATTAAAAAGTTTTAGTTATGGGCTAGAGAGATGGCTTAGTGGTTAAGGTGCATGCCTGTGAAGCCTAAGGAGCCAGGTTCAATTCTCCAGGTCCCACGTAAGCCAGATGCACATAGTGGCACAGGCATCTGGAGTTCGTTTGCAGTGGCTAGAGGCCCTGGCATGCCTATTCTCTCTCTCTCTCTCTCTCTCCGTCTCTCTGTCTCAAATAAATAAACAAAAATAAAATCTTAAAAACGTTTTAGTTATAATTAAATATTGAGTACTTTTATGATCTTTATTAGTATTCTATATTCTTTTGAGTTTTATGTTATTTAATTTCTAATTCTTGATTTAGAATAGCAGGTAAGAGATATTAAAATTGTTTTAAACTTTTGGTTAATTGAGATAGGATCTCACTGTTGTAGTTCAGGCTATGCCAACTTCCCAATCGCTAGAATTACAGGCAGGCAGCACCACGTCTGGCTTAATTTTTAATTTTTATCAATCCTAAATTAGCTGTACCTAGCTGTTCATTTACAGTTTAAATGTAGTTTTATGAATAGATTATACATATCAGTTTATCTTTGCCTATTGATTTAACCCAAATTTTCTCTAAGTAGTAGGTTTGATTTTGACTCAAAATTAGTAATATTTTTAGAGTTTAATATTTTAGGGTTTAATCCCCTTTAATTAGATTTTAATCACCACTTTAAAAAAGCAAGAAAGATACATTCCAAAGAGATATTTAGTATAACACTAAACTATTAAAATTAAAGCTCTGCTTGAAAGTCATATGGGACATAAAATTTGACAGTAATTATTTGTTAAGAATGGGTCTCATTATAAAGTTATAGTATGGTCATGTGGTTTACATGATATTGACCCAGAGATACTGGTTCATCTGACAGTATATAAACTCCAAATAAGAATATCTGGAAAATGGTCTCTCATAATTTCATTTGTGTTGGTTCATAAATCACATGGGTCAGTGTATTAGTTACTAGTGAGCAGTGACTAATGGCTAATTCCCATACTGTACAGGAATTTTATTTAAAGTTTGATTTAAAGCTTCACATTCTGTTGTTTCAGTTGCTTATAAATATCTCTGGTCCAAAAGTATCAGATGGGGACTAGGAAGATAGCTCCGTAAGTGAAGTGCTTAGCTTCCTTGAAAACATAAGGACCTTAATTTAATCCCCAGAACTTTCATTAAAAAAAGGTAGTCATGGGCTGGAGAGATGGCTTAGCGGTTAAGGTACCTGCCCCTTAAGCCTCAGAACGTCAGTTCCAATCTCCAGGTCCCATGTTTAGCCAGATGCAAAATGACGCAAGCGTGCAATGCCACACTTGCCCACAAGGGGGCATGCATCTGGAGTTCCTTCACAGCGGCTGAGAGGCTGCAGACGCGCCCATTCTCTGTCTTCTTCTCCCTCTCTTTCTGACTCTCTGTGTCTCTCTCCAAAAAAAAGGTGGTCCTGTTATCAAGCACTTGTATTTCCAAGATTGGGTTTGGAAACAGGAAGATCTGAGTGGCCTTGCCCTAGGCCAGTGAAAAACCCTATCTCATAAAAGGTGGATGGCTTTCCTGAGAAATGAAACTTGAGCTTGTCTTCCATCCTCCATATACATATGCACACACACGCACGCACACATGTTGTAGTTAGCTTTGCATTCCTGGATAAAACATCTGACCAAAAGCAATTGATGGGTGGGAAAGAGTTTATTTTGGCTTATGGTGTCAAGGGGGAGATTCATGATGACAGGGAAAGGATGGTAGGGTAGAGGCTACTTCCTGTGGCAGCAGCTGGCAGAAAGCAGCAAGAAAGTGCTGAACTCTGGCAAGAGAGACGCTGAGCTATAACACCCCAAAGCCGACCATAAGAAACATCACCAAGGCTCTACCTCCCAAATTGCCATCAGCTAGGGACCAGGCATTGAAAATACATGAGTTTATGGGGGACATCTGATTTAAACCACCACACCAGGTTAATTCACAAGGTTTTGAGACAGAGTCTGATGCTGACTTTGTGAAATTCACTGTCATCTAAATTTTGAGTTGCACATAGTTATAAATATGATGAAGTCTCATGCCATTCTGTTTGACTTTTTCAGACCACCTGAACTTGATCATCCTTACATGCGGTCAGAATTCAATAGTAGTCTATCTCTTTGTTACTATCCCTACATAATTCATCTCATATCAACAAGGGTAAACATAGGATAAGATACCTTAAGAGCTGGGGAGGTGGTAAGTCATTCAAGGTGCTTGCTTGCACAATCTGCTGACCAGGGTTCAGTTCCCCAGTGTTCACATAAAGTCACATGGACAAAGTGACATATGTGTCTGGAGTTCATTTGCAGTGGCAAGAAGTCCTGGCATGGCTATACATACACACTATTTCTCTCTCCTTGCAAATAAATGCAAATAATTTAAAAACAAAATGAGATAGCCTGAGACCACTTTTGACTGTATTGTTTAAAAATGTTCTATTTTGGCTGGGCGTGGTGGCACATGCCTTTAATCCCAGCACTCGGGAGGCAGAGGTAGGAGGATCGTCGTGACTTCAAGGCCATCCTGAGACTACATAGTGAATTCCAGGTCAGCCTGAGCTAGAGTGAGACCCTACCTCAAAAAAAAGAAAAAAAAAAAGTTCTATTTTGGGCTAGAGAGATAGCTTAGATGTTAAGGTGCTTGCCTGAAAAGCTTAAGGATCCAGGTTCAATTCTCCAGGTCTCACATAAGCCAGATGCACAAGGTCGTGCACACGTCTGGAGTTTGCAGTGGCTAGAGGCCCTGGTAAACCCATTCTCTCTGCCTCCCCCCCCCCCGTCCCTCTTTGTCAAATAAATTTTAAAAATTTTTAAGTGTTCTATTTTATTGCTAATCTCGTTTTGCCTAATTTATAAATTGAAAATCACTGATATAAAATACTACATTTGATAAAAGACGACCATGTGTTTCGCTAATACCTTTTATGTAGCTTCTCCTTTGCTGTGATCTGTACCTCCTTTATGTGTCATTCTCTGCCTACAAATGAGTGCCTAGGTGGGGAATGTATGTATAAGAAAATTACTAAGTGTAAGGGCGTGTACAACTTCCATTTTCTTTTACATAATGTAGAGGTGAAAATAGGCACTCAAGAAATACTAAGAAAGTGGGATTAGGATGGACAAAGCAACAGGCAACTCAATGTGCAAAGAACAGGAAAAACCTGTAGGAGGGAAAGGAGTAAGCAGCAATATCAGAACTTCTGTCTTGAACATCATTTGGAAAATGACACAGTGAGGCCTGTGTATCTGCCTACCATTTTCTGCAGGACCTGGACCAGGCTTCAGTTCATTTGATGTGTTTCTATGAAACAGTGTCTGCAGCCAGGCCTTTTAGGAGTATCTGGGAACTTAGATTCCATTTGCTTTTACCTTTCACCTTTTTAGAGCTTGTCCTGAAGTCCCCATCCACTAGGGACCTGGGAATGTTTGCTCACCATTTGAATCACAGAAACCTGTACAGTTTATAGAGATTCCATGGAAAAAGCCTGACTTAAGTGGTCCCACTTTCTAGCTGGGGCCAATAGGGTAGCATGCCCATGGGGAATCAGCTTCATATCAGTTATTCAGCATGACAAATTGTGCCTCTACTTCTGTAGGCCCCACCCAGCTCTAAGCAGTTCTAACAATACTCAGTTTGACCCGTAACTCTTATTTCTGTCAGGAGTAAAAATTTCCCTAACAGTCATTTGGTTTCATTCATCTTTATATATTCAGTAAAGTGCCTATCAGAATTTATACTTGAATGAATGAGACAGTGGTTTATGGCTTAAAAATACCACTTGGCTGTTTGATTGCTAGAACTTTTCTGTGTACAAACTGGTGAGGTACATAAGTAAGAATGTTACCTTCAATAATGTAGTCTACAATTCAGCTTTCAGAAGTGTTTTGTAATGCTGAATTGTGGGATGTATTTTAAGCGTGTGTAAGTTATTTTCTCGTGCCAGGTTTCTACTCAAAAGTCTTTCCTTTTGGTACACTAAGTAGGCAATGTAGACCATCTGAAAGGAAGTGTTCTCTAAAATGTAATGTATACTTTCATTTTGGGGGAGAGGCTTACTTTTGGTGGGAGTGCAAATAGTACAGCCATAATGGAAATCAGTATGGATGGAGAGTTCTCAAAAAGTTAGAAATGGCCTTCCATACAACCCAGTCATACCACTGCTGGACATATACCCTAAGGACTCCACACTCTGAATTCCAATTAGAAAGACTTTGTATATGGTTAACTGGTAAAGTAGAAGTTTACTTGTTCTATATTAATCTGCATTTCAGAAAACTAGTTTTCCCAGACATTCTTCCTTTTGTTTTTTGTTTTTTTTTTATATTGCATGTGTTTTAGCCCAGGGTTAAATTTTTATTTTTTAAATCGTGGGCTGGAGAGGTGGCTTAGCAGTTAAAGTGCTTGTCTGCAAAACATTAAGGACCCTGTTTGACTCCCCAGGTCCCATATAAGCCAGACACACAAGGTGAAGCATGCACAAGGTTGCACATGTGCACAAGATGGCACACACATCTGAAGTTCGATTGCAGTGGCTGGAGTCCTTGGTGTGCCAATTCCCTTACTCTTTCATTAAAAATAAATAAATAAATAAAAGGCTAGTCTGTTGGGCTTGCCTAAAAAAAATTTTTTTTTAAACCTGCTTTCCTATGCATGGTTTCTTAAAAAGAGACAAAAATGTCCAAGTGTCTCACAAGTACTGGGTATTTACATGTTTCAAACTGTAATGTAGAAAAATGGCTTATTTGTTGAATTCTTATCACCTGCCTAGCTTCAATGAAGTTGTAGTATCAAGACTCTAAGACCCTGAGCCACTTAATTCACATGTACTAGAGATCTGTGTGGCTGCACGGTCTATGTTCGTTGCTAGAAGCATGTGTAAGGTGATAACTGTTTGACCTTCCACAGTCTTACCTAGGAACTGTGTCTGGGCTCAGACCGGTAAACACCAGTGGGACTGAAATAACTTTGAACATCTTACCCGTTAAACTCTGGCGTAGGAAAGAACTGTTTTCTGCTTTTAGGGACAGCTTTTAACTGTTATAATTGACTTACAATAAATTGCACATATTTAAAATGCAATTTGATAAGATCATATATTTAAAATGCAATTTGATAAGACCATATATGTAAAATACAATTTGATAAGACCAGCTAAGCCTCCTGGCCCGCTTGCCCAAGGCGGAAAGCGTGTCAGCACCGACCTTCCAAAGGCCACTCCACATTCCCGGCGTGCCTTGCGGTCGTCCTGGCCGGAAGGCGGAAGTGGCTGAGTTTCCGGTTGGCGTGCTGCGGACGTGCGTTTGTTTCTCGGGTGAGTTTCCAGAATCTTAGGTTTGCCTTGTCGCTCGTGGTGGATGTCGTCTCAGACCCTGACTCTGTTTGCGGGAGCTTGACCTCGGGTTAGATTGCGGGACTCCATCAAGGGCGAGCGTCTCCCGAGGTCTCAGGGTGGCTTCCCCCGGGTCAAATGCAAAGGTTAACTGCCGGCTTGTTTTCCATGGCCTTTCGCGCAGAATTTGGGTTGGTTTAGACAACGGAACAAGTTTGTGGGTACTGGTGTTGAAAGGGTTCTCATCTAATCATGCCCCAGCTGCTTCCCTCCATAAGCCTCGCTGCGTGCAAAGTGGTGCTCTGAGGGTCCGCGAGTCCAAGAGCTCTCTCCGCCCGCACCAACCTGGCCTTGGGGCTCTGGACTGCGGCTGCCCGGGCAGCTGCGTTCCCCTGCCCGCATCTCAGCGCACCTCCCAAGGCCGCCCTCTCGCGGCCCGAGGCCTAAGTTGATGCCTAAGTACTTCGCAAAGGATTTAGGGTAAAGGGCTGAGAGGTGGAGAGAGAGCCGAAGTGGACGTGAGTTAAGTATAAGGTAGTTAGATCAGCTTGACTGGGATTGCAAAGGGTTTCTATGAAAATGGTGCTGTAAACTGTTAAGTACAGTAATGACGCTGTTTCTATTGCAAGAAAACTAAGGGATTT
This sequence comes from Orientallactaga sibirica, assembly GCA_036365145.1. Classification (NCBI taxonomy): domain Eukaryota; kingdom Metazoa; phylum Chordata; class Mammalia; order Rodentia; family Dipodidae; genus Orientallactaga; species Orientallactaga sibirica. The sequence continues at coordinate 35,807,422 of JAEOAD010000012.1, read as the reverse complement.
TTAGAATTGACTTGTTTAGTAGGGTGGTGGTTGGCTTCAGGTGTCTGCCATAAACTTAGGTGTTCAGACTGTTAGGGTCCCAGATGATGGCAATTTGGGAATTAAAGCCTCCTGGAGGCCATGTATTGCTGGAGGCAGGATTATGGGTGTTATAATCAGCCTCCTCTTGCCAGTGTTTGGCACACTCTCCTGTTGCTGTTGCCCATCTGATGTTGGCCAGGAGGTTATGTCCACCCTCTGCTCATGCCATCATTTTCCCCTGCCATCATGGAGCTTCCCCTCAAGTCTGTAAGCCAAAATAACCACTGCTCCCTTCCCCCCCAAGCTACTCTTGGTTGGGTGATTTCTGACAGCAATGCAAACCTGACTGCAACAAATAGTTTGCCATTGACTGACCTCAGGAGTTTTGATTTGGTGGTCTTGATTGGTGCCCATAATTGTAGGTGACACATTGACCCTCACATAACTTGCATGTGAAGCCATCACAGATCCTGAATAGCTTACCTTCCATTTATTCCTGTTTAGTCGAGCAAACTTTTGGTCTGATTATAAAGGATTTTCCTTTAAAAATAGTAATCAATTTTCTTTTGAACATATGTTTTTCATAACATTAGGTAAAACATGGCTAAGAGCTTACGGAGTAAATGGAAGAGGAAGATGCGTGCTGAAAAGAGAAAAAAGAATGCTCCAAAGGAACTCAACAGACTTAAAAGTATTCTCAAGGTCGACAGTGATGTTTTAATGAAAGATGTTCAAGAGATAGCAACTGTGGTAGTACCCAAACAGTGCCAGGAGAAAGTTCACTGTGTGACGGAAGAGGAAAAAGGTGAGTTTGTTACTTCATAAAAAATAGTAATAATCCTGTCAGTTTCCTTTTTTGATTATTTTCCCTTTTTAAATTCTTCTACTCACCTCCACACCTTCTTCCTAACATACCCATTATGCTCACATCTTATTATTGGTTAATTTTGTTTTATTGTGGGCCTTCCCACCCACCTACACCCATGTGTTTGGTCATGAACTTCGAGATACTCCTGGCTCTGCCTCCCCATTGACTGGGATTATAGACATGTGCACCATCTTGCATCTGGCTTTACATGGGTGTTAGAAATTCAACTATTGTCGGTAGGCCACAGAACAAATGCTTTTAACCACTGAGCCACCTCTCCAGCTCCAACACTATGTATGTATGTATATAATTTGCGAGAAGAGACACAGAATGGGTATGCCAGGGCCTCCTGTCACTTCAAATGAACTCCAGATGTATGTGCCATCTTTGGTGGGTACTGCAGAATTGAACCATGGTTGTTAGGTGTTACAGGGAAGCACCTTAGCCACTGAACCATCTCTCCAGCCCCTCACCTTATCTTTTTAAAGACTTATGGTTTCTTCATGTCCTAGTTAAGGCTAACTTTCCAATTCTTTGATTATCTAATAGATATGAAATAGTATTGAACATCTTTTCAAATGCTATTTGTTTATATTCAAAGGAAGATCTGTTCAGATCCTTTGTGTGTGTGTGTGTGTGTGTGTGTGTGTGTGTGTGTGCATGCACATACATGTGCAGTGAGTGGAGGCTAACGGACACCCTGGAGTGTCAGTCCTTCCACCTTGTTTGAAGCAAGGTCTGTTGTTGGTCACCACGTAGACCAGGCTAGCTGGCCCAGGAGCTTTCAGAGTATTCTGTTTTACTTAGACATGCTTGGATTACAAACATATGTGCTACTGCTACTGTGTCTGGCTTTACTTGGGTCCTGGGGAAGCAAGCTCATGCACTCATTCCTACATGGGCAAGTACTTGATCCACTGAGCCATCTCCCCAGCCCTAAGTCCTTTGTTTTTAAATGGATTATCTTTTTATTTATTTATTTTGAGGTAGGGTCTTGCTCTATCCCAGGCTGATCTGGAATTCACTGTGTAGTCTCAGGCTGGCTTTGAACTCACAGTAATCCTCTAACCTCTGCCTCCTGAGTGCTGGGATTAAAGGTGTGTACCTCCACACCTGGCCTGTTTTGTTTTTAGAGTGTAAGAGCACTTTACAAATTCTAGATAGCATGTACTCCTGAGTCTGTTACCTTAAAAAATTTTTTTCTTTTAAATTATTTGAGAGTGGGGGCAGATACCGAGAATGGGTACGTCAGGGCCTCTAGCCACTCCAGACAAACTCCAGATGCACGTGCCATCTAGTGCATCTGGCTTTATGTCTGCACTGAGGAATCAAACCTGGGGGTCCTTTGCAGGCAAGCATCTTAACTGCTAAGCCATCTCTTCAGCTCAGTCTCTTATCTTGGTCCTCCAATTTTCTTTTTTCTCTTTCATATTCTCTAATTTCTTCAGTTTTTATCTTCTAGGTTTTGTGCTACAAAGCTTAACCATTTATTTTTCATTTCTAAAAGTTTTTTTTTTTTTTGGAGAGAGACACAGAGAGAGACAGACAGAAAGAGAGGGAGAGGGAGACAGAGAATGGGTGCGCCAGCAGTCTCAGCTGCTGTGAACGAAATCCAGATGCATGTGTGCCCTTGTATCACTTTGTGTCTGGCTAAACGTGGGACCTGGAGATTGGAACCGGGTTCTTAGGCTTAGCAGGCAGGCTCCTTAACTGCTAAGCCATCTCTCCAGCCTTAAAATTTTTTTTTTTTTTTTTTTAAACTTTATCCTTTTTCATGGCCTCTTGCTCTTAATGGATCTGTCTTCTATCACTGAGATTACTTAAAGTTTGTTTCCTTTTTTTCTTTTTTTTTTTTTTTAAAAGATCATCTCTTTTTAATTGTTTATTTGAGAGGAAGAGAATGGGCATGCCAGGGCCTCTAGCCACTGCAAACAAACTCCAGACACATGTGTACCACCTTCTTGTGCATATGGCTTATGTGAGTCCTGGGGAATTGAACCTGGATCCTTTGGCTTTGCAGGCAAGTGCCTTAACTGCTATGCCATCTCTTCAGCCCTCTTTTGGGATTTTGAGGTAGGGTCTCATTCTAGCCCAGGCTGACCTGGAATTCACTATGTTGTCTCAGGGTGGCCTCAAACTCATGGTGAACCTCCTACCTCTGCCTCTTAAGTGCTGGGATTAAAGTTGTGTGCCACCACCCCCAATTTAAATTTTGTTTCTGAAATTTAAATTGAAATCTCTGCATTGTCTGCTTTTCAAGTCCTTCCCTTCTACCCCGCACTCTTCCCTCCTCTACCGTTCTAGTCCTTTTTTTATTTTTTTAATTTTATGTTTTATTTTATTTGGAAGGGAGAGAGAGAGGGAGGTGGGTGCACCAGGGTCTCTAGCCACTGTAAACAAACTCCAGATGCACCACTTTGCAGCTGGCTTTATGTGGGTACTCAAACTTGTGTCATTAGGCATTCCAGGCAAGCACCATAACAGCTGAGCCATTTCTCCAGCCCTTTATTTTTGTCTCTCAGACACTTTTCTCTATTACCTGGTAATTATTACTTGAGTCGCTATTGATACTTAGGCACTAAAATGATAATTGGAACCTCCGGGCTGCAAGATAATGGACAGGCTCTATCAGCCTGGAGAAACTGTGGAATAATTGGAGTGGCTCCACATTTTGTTGGGCTGTCTTCTATTTCTGAATTTCTCTTTTTTAAAATTCTCACAGCGTTAGAGAGGAATTCTCTCCTTTCCTGCCTGGAGATAATCTGGGTGCTCTCATTTTTGTAGTATTTCGGGAGCTAAGTGGGGATAGAAGAGCAGGTGAGGGGAGTAAAGGAGAGTCATCTACCTGTTTTCCATACAGCTCCTTATCTCTACCCTCAAGGTACATAGGTATGTTTCTCCTTGGCCATCCTCTCTTCCTCTTCCTTCATGTTCCGTGTCTAAATCATTAGCAGTTGTACTTAGTATACTCAAAGTACAGTCACCTTAGTCTCTTGGCTTATGTGCTTATCTTTTCTTTGGCTCTTGTTTCTTTTCTTTAGATTTTATTTTCATTAATTTTATTAGATTCAGAGAGAGGGGGAGAGCGAGTGAAAGAGTGAGAATGGGCATGCCAGGGCCTCTAGCCACTGCAAACGAACTCCAGATGCATGTGCTACCATGTGCATCTGGCTTACGTAGGACTTGGAGAACTGAATCTGGGTCCTTAGGCTTCACAGGCATGTGCCTTAACCACTAAGCCATCTCTCCAGCCCCATCTTGCTCCTTCTTATTTTCTGGGTATCAACCATTTTTAATCTTGTAAGGATGTGAATCCATTGCCACTTGCTTGCTTCAAATTTCTCATCTTTTCATTTACTTAAAAGAGCCTGCCAGCAGGACTGAGCTTGGTTTAATACTTCTGGGAAAACGACCTACTACAGAGTGGTGTTTTCTCTTTATAGAACTTAGTGAGCTTCATGAGAACGTGGACCACTGTAGCTCTAGGACCTGGAGCATACTTCATCACTCCACAGCTGGTTCCCTGGTGCCTGTTAAATAAATATCAGCACTGTTTGCAGCAGTGGGGACATGATGATGACTATCTAATATAATGTCAGTATTAATAATAAAAGATCTTGTGGGGCTGGAGGGATGGCTTAGCGGTTAAGGCATTTGCCTGCAAAGCCAAAGGACCCAGGTTTGATTCCCCAGGACCCACGTTAGCCAGATGCACAAGGTGGCACATACGTCTGGAGTTTGTTTGCAGTGGCTAGAGGCTCTGGCATGCCCATTCTCTCTCTCTCTCCTATTTCTGTCAAATAAATAAATATATAAAAATAAAATATTTAAAAGATCTTGTATACCATGTCTAGGGCTTAGGGAGGGATGTTGTAGGCATGTTCCTTTCTCATAGGTGAGGTTGGTAATAGGTAAACCACAGCAGTGCACAGCTCTTGCTGCCAGGTTCCCTGCAGCAAGTAAAGTCTGGTCTCAGGGTGTTATTTGGATAGCAGAAGGGTGGCAATCCCACAATGTATGCAAGTCTGTCTTTTGTCTGCCTAGCTCTGACATTAAACACTCTGCTAAGTTCATTTTAACATCAGTAGGATTTAGTTGAAGTTCATAACAAATGCTAATTGTTGCTAGTTTATTTACTTAGTCTAAGGCCTATGCATTGGAAGTATAAATGCATTTACTATTGATTTACTATTTACGATTGCCTCTTTGTATGTATGTTGTTGTGTTAGAGGTGGTGTGCATATGCATGTGTATAGACCAGAGAATAATCTCACATATCATTCTTCAGGTGCCACCTACCTTTTTTGAGAGGTCTCTCATTGGCCTGGAACTCAACAAGGAGCTAAAGAAAGAATCTGCCAATAAGAGAAATCTTACAACTCACATGTTCTCAGAGCCATGCATTTATCCACTAAAGTAATAAATCCAAGTGATATATCCTCACTGCTTCCTATTTAACTTACTTATTCCAAAGTACATAAAAACCTTTTTTTCCCATTTTGTACATCTGTTTTTTAATTTTATTTTTATTTATTTATTTTATTTTTTTGGTTTTCCAAGGTAGGGTCCCACTGTAGCTCAGGCTGACCTGAAATTCACTCTATGTTCTCAGGGTAGCCTTGAATTCATGGCCATCCTCCTACCTCTTCCTCCCCAGTGTTGGGATTAAAGGTGTGCGCCACCATAGCCGGCTTATTTTTATTTTTTATTATTGACAACTTCCATAATTACAGAGAGTAAACCATGATAATTCCCTTCCCCCCTCACTTTTCTCTTCACAACTCCACTCTCCATCATATCCCTTCCCCCTCTCCATCAGTCTCTCTTTTATTTTGATGTCATCATCTTTTCCTCCTAATACAATGGTCTTGTGTAGGTACTGCCAGGCACTGTGAGGTCATGGATATCCAGGCCATTTTTTGTCTGAAGAGTGTATTGTAAGGAGCTGTACCCTTCCTTTAGCTCTTACATTCTTCCCGTCACCTCTTCCTCAAAGGGCCCTGAGCCTTGGAAGGTGTGATAGAGATGTTTCAGTCAGTGCTGAGCACTCCTGTGTCACTTCTTCTCAGCACCGTGGTGCCTTTTGAGTCACCCCAAGGTCACCGTCATCTGAAAAGAGAAACTTCTCTAATCTAAAGTAAGAGTAGCATTAATATGTGGATATGAACATTAAGAAAAGTGCTTACCAGGCAGTTTGGTGAGCATAATATATGCATTTAGCCAGACACCAGCAGATGTTATACCCCTAGGGCTCATGAATTCCCCTGTCATAGGTATTCAGTATCAGGCATGTAATTCCAACCCATGGAGTGGGCCTCCAGCAGTTGGTTTCCCCCATAACAGACATGCCATTATTGCACCCATTGTCTCATTTGGTCTGGCTGGCCAAATTTAAGGCTTGCAGTGTCCACAGTAGTTTATCTCCATTGATGACTTTTCTCTCTTTCCCATGGAGCTTCATGCAACATAGCTTTTTCTAGCTTTCTGTCAGCTGTCTACACAGAGGAGGTTTTCAGCTTAGTTCCAGCAAGATTTCTCAGTGACCTTGCAGCCCAAGCATGTCTTCAGCAATAAGGTCTTACCAACTATTCTTGGTGGGAAACCAAGGACCTAGGCAATGGCCTGTAATGTTTTGGAGGCATCAGGGACCTCCCTGCCTAACAACTCCCTGAAAGGTATCCCATCCTGGTACTGAAAATTTTCTTACCACAATCTATGGCTTCTGGGTACACCATTGTCCAAAGAAGTAGGTTTCCATATAACTTGTTCATGCCCTCTTAGATTTTGATTAACCCTTCCTCCACCCTTCCTTTACTCAGTCTCTTCCCCTGACCTCATTTAGGCCTTTCCACCACCAGTAATCTGTTCTTCTACTTACATATATACAATGCCATCCTCTCCTTGCTCCCTTATAGCCCCTTTCTAGCTTACTGGCCTCTGCTACCAAGTGTTATTCCAACTCACACACAAGTCCACACATTTGTAGCTAGGATCCACATATAAGAGAGAACATGCAGTGCTTGGGTTTCTGGGCCTGGGTTACCTTACTAAGTATAATCCTTTCCAGTCCATCCATTTCCCTACAAATTTCACCATTTCCTTTTCTTTACCACTGAATAGAACTCCATTGTATAAATGTGCCACATATCTTCATTATTCCCTTGTCAGTTGAGGGACATCTAGGCTGGTTCCCCTAGCTGTTGTGAATAGAGTGGCAATAAACATGGATGTGCAAGTATCTCTAAGGTATTGCAATGAGCTCTTAGGATATATGCTTAGGAGTGGTATAGCTGAGTCCAATGATAAGTCTATTTTTAGCTGTCTCAGGAACCTCCACACTGATTTCCACAATGGCTATACCAGATTTCCATTCCCACCAATAGTATAGAATGGTTCCTCTTTTTTCACATCCTTGCCAGCATTTATTGTTATTTTATTTATTGATAATAGCCATTCTGACAGGAGTGAGATGGAATCTGAAAGTAGTTTTAATTTGCATTTCCCTGATGGCTAGGAATGTAGAACATTTTTTTTAGATGTTGTATGCCATCTGTATTTGTTCTTTTGAGAACTCTATTTAGTTCCATAGCCCATTTTTTAATTGGTTGTTTGACTTCTTATTTTGTTTTTTCAATTCTTTGAATATCCTGGTTATTAATCCTCTGTCAGATGTATAGCTGGCAAAGATTTTCTCCCATTCTATAGGTTGCCTGTTTGCTCTATTCAGTGTCCTTTGCTGTACAAAAGCTTTGCAATTTCATGAGTTCCCAGTGGTTGATTAGTGGTTTCATTTCCTGAGCAATTGGGGTTATATTCAGAAAGTTGGGGCTGGAGAGATGGCTTAGTGATTAAGGCGCTTGCCTGCAAAGCCAAAGGACCTAGGTTCGATTCCCCAGGACCCATATAAGCCAGATGCACAAGGTAGTGCATGCATCTGGAGTTCATTTGCAGAGGCTGAAGGTCCTGGTGCACCTGTTCTCTCTCTATCTGCCTCTCTCTCTCAAATAAATAAATAAATTGAATTAAAATTAAACAAGGAAAAAAAAAGTTGTTTCCTATGCCAATATGTTGAACGATTTCCCTTTTTCCTTTAGTAGTTTCAGGATTTCGGGTCTGATATTAAGGTGTTTGATCCATTTGGACGTAAGTCTTGTGCATGGAGCTACAGATCTATTTTTATCCTTTTACATATAGTTACCCAGTTTTCCCAGCACCATTTTTTGAAGAGGTTATCTTTTCTCCAATGAGTATTTTTGTCGAAGATCAGGTGGCTGTAGCTGCCAGAACTTAAATCAGGGTCTCTATTCTGTTCCATTAATCTACATGTCTGTGTAATATAGATTAAAATCAGGTATAGTGATACCACCAGCCTTATTTTTGTCACTCAAAATTGTTTTGGATATTCAAGGGTTTTTTTTTTTCTGCTTCTAAATGAATTTTAGGATTGTTTTTTCTGTTTCCTTGAAGCATGCCAATTGATGTGGATTGCATTAAATGGGTAGATTACTTTTGGGAAGATTGACATTTTCACAATATTGATTCTTCAAATCCAAGTACATGGGATGTTTTTCCATTACCTAATGTCTTTTGCAATTTCTGTCTTGAGTGTTTTAAGGTTTTATTGTAGAGATCCTTCACTTCCTTGGTTAGGTTTATTCCAAGGTACTTTTTTTTTTTTTTGGAGGCAATTGTAAATGGGAGTGATTCCCTGATTTCATCCTCAGCATGTTTCTTGTTAATATATAGGAAGGCTACTGATTTCTGTGTGTTTATTTTATATTCTGCTATATTGCTAAAAGTGTTTATCAGCTTTAACAGTTTGCTGGTAAAGTCTTTAGGGTTCTTTATAGAATCATATCATCTGCAAATAATGATAATTTGATCTCTTCCTTTCCAATTTGTATCCCTTCTATGAGTGTCCCTTGCCTTAATGCTATATCTAAGACTTCCAGTACTATATTAAATAAAAGTGGTGACAGTGGACATCCTTGTCTTGTTCCTGATTTTATTGGAAAAGTTTCAAGTTTTTCCTTTTTTACTTTTATGTTGGCTGTAAGTTTGTCATAAATAGCTTTTATTCTATTGAGTTAGGTTCCTTCTATTCCCAGTTTCCGTTAGGACCTTTGTCATGAAGGGATGTTGGATTTTATCAAATGTCTTTTCTGCATCTATTGAGATGATCATGTAATTTTTGTCCTTAAGTCCATTTGTATAGTATATCACACACTTATCAGTTTGCCTATGTTGAACCATCTCTGCTGAATCTCTTTGATAAAGCCTACTTGGTTGGGGTGAATGATCTTTTGTATATAGTCTTATGTTGTTTGCCAACATCTTGTTGAATCTTTGCATCTATGTTCATGAAGGAGATTGGTCTATAGTGTTCTTTTTTGTTCTGCCTTTGTCTGGTTTTGGTATCAGGATGATGCTGGCTACAAAGAAGGAGTTTGGTATAATCTCTTCCTCTTTTATGGAAAAGTTTGAGACGCGTTGGTGTTAGTCTTTTTGTGAAGGTCTGGTACAGTTCACCAGTGAATCCGTCTGGCCCTGGACTGTTTTTAGTTGGGAGATTTTTATAACTGCACAGAGTATTTATGTAAAGATGGGGATTAAAATAAACAGATAATTTAGTAAAGCCAAAGTCCCTGAGGGTGTGTGTTGCTCCACACCCTTAATCCTGTCAACTGGGAGGTTGAGATTTCTGTTCAGAAATGAGTAACAGTTCAGCCTGGGGCCAAGTCAGTCCCCAATAATGACAGAAGAAAAAGATAAGGTCCTATTAATCAGGAAACATGAAAGGCAACAACAGTCAACACCAAAAATGCAGCTTGTTTGAGAATGGTAAAGCCAACCAAAAATATGTAACACATAACCTGCCCTGACATGGAAAGAGAGATTAGCCCTTCCACCGCAGGCCTATGTACCTGCCTTTGTGTAAGAAGGCCCTGTTACCTTTTGGGGTTGCTTCCAATCTCATCAATGCTGAGTGCCCACCTTGATCCCTCTCTGTTGTGTTGTGGATCTGGTGGTCTGATCAGCTGTGCTGGATGCCTTGCAGCCAGAGGTGAATGAGTTCTCTGGAGGTTTCTGGCACTGACAGGGGAGGCTGTGCAAGATGCCTGGAGTTGTACCCGAGCTGTTCAGATGGTCCCATTTGTGGTTTCCTTCAGCAGCTGCTGAGCTGATTCCCTGCTGTCTTCTTCAGGTGTCTTGACTGTGCAAGGAGGCTGATGCTAGTGGAAAATACCTTCACCTGGTTTCTGCTCCTGCAGCTCTGTGCCAGGCGGACATGGGGGCTGGGGCCACTGGTGCGTTGGCAGGATTCTGGCCGGTTTCCTCCCTTCTAGAAAATCTGAGTCTCTCCTGCTTCTCTGCTGTGGTTGATAATCACTTACACACCTTCACTTTTCAGTAGAAGAGTGTGTTTTGGTGTGTTTCTCCTTATTTCCCTCCCTAGACTGTTTTGGTATGGCTATTATGCTGCCATCTTACCCGGAAGTCAAAATATTCTTTATAAGGAATCTCAGTAAATATGTGGCATGCTCAATTATATCATTTTATGTCATTCATGGTTTTAGCAACATGTGTTTGATTATTTTGAGTGTGTTGTAAGGAGTTTTCAGTGATAGTCAAGAACATGCCAAAAATAACTGCATTTCCTTCTGTAACACTACACTCCCCTTGCTTCTGATCTTCATGTGCTGTCACGAGGTGGGTTTTTGGTGCATGAATACTAATAGTTCCTTTTTTTTTTTTTAAGATGACATGAAAATGGAGACTGAAATTAAGAGAAACAAAAAGACTCTTCTAGACCAGAATGGACAGTACCCAGTGTGGATGAACCAGAGGCAGAGGAAGAAGCTGAAGGCCAAGCGAGCAAAAGGAAGGGGGAAAAGCAAGGCAAAGGTGGCGAAGGGTCTGGCCTGGTAGACACCTCACACATAAGAGTGCCAGGCCTGGTAGTCACTGCACACGTGAGAGGGAGGCCTGGTAGAGCCTTCACATGTGAAAGTTCCAAACCTGGGAGTTGCATCACACAGAAGAACACCAAACCAGACCGGACAGTGTTTGATTGCATTGTGTACGCCAACTTCATCTCTCAAAAAGTGGAAGCTATTTGTTTCCATATTTTAATCTGACCTTTTTTTCTGTAAGGAAAACCCTCCAATTTGTTTTGGAAACTTAAATTATGCTGATATTTTAATTGGATCCTCCCGAATATCTAACTATTATCAGATAGTATGATTTTGTCAAGTGTTACATAGTTGTAATTACGTGATCTTACAACTTGGGCAGTAATAACAAAGATAAGTGATATGCTGACAAAGTATGAAGCTATTAGAAAGACATCTTTGGATCTTACCAACTCCTTATTTGGAGCTATTATTCTATATAATTCTTAATAAAAGATAATTTGTGTGTAGATCTTGATGGTCTTTTCTGTATCTGTAAAGTTTCCCATTACTAAGGAAGATCAGATAATTCAGTTAAAAAATCTTAAGTCTTAATTTTAGGTACACTATTAACATGTACAAATCAGTGTACTTTTTAGGAAATTAGAACATGTTAGGTTTTTCCTGAAACAAATACTCTTCAGTTTTAATATTGTGTAGACTTACACATTAATTTGGGAATTGGTACATATTCACAGGAAGTATTCGTTTAATATTACTACAGTTTTGTAAAGATCCAGCGGTAACAAGAATCTGTTCAAATTTGGAACTAATTTTTTGAGCAGTAGAATAACAATTGGAAATGCTGATACCATAATGAGTTTTAGATAAATCTGTCTTGCTATAGTTTATTTTCATTCATTCCAATATATACAGGCTAAGTTTCACATTCTCTCTGAAATTCATTCTAGTCACATTAACCATCTTACATGTTCACTGAAACAAATATTTGCCTACAGTGTGCTGAGGACTTTTCAAGTATCAGGAACGTGAGAACTGTGCATCTGCTCAGAAGATGTTAATTTCACAAGCACACCAAGTAAAAGATGAAATCTATTAGAATAAGGGCACTATGTCATCATAACACAAACTTTGCCAAGCATACTGCTGCTAGGCATGGGTGTGACCCAAATCTTGTAGGAGGTTGGAACCTATAAAATTTAATGCCAGTACGATCTTGAAATTAATAGGCCTTCCTCAATTTAGTTAGTTGGAAAGTTAGAAATTTTAACTTGAAAGGAGGTAAAGCTCTAGGGATGTCATTGAACGGTAGAGCACTTGCCTAGCATGTTCTGGATACTGGGTATTGCACTGGGGTTGGAGGAGAGGAGCTAAGAAAGGAGGGTTAGAAGATGGATTTCAGGGCTGGAAGAGCTGATTCTGTGGTTAAAGGCCCTTGCTTGCAAAACCCGATGGCCTGGGTTCAGTTTCCCAATACCCACATAGAGCCATGCAAGCAGAGAGAGATAGAAGAGAGGCAGACAGAATGGGCACGCCAGGGCCTCCAGCCACTGCAAACGAACTCCAGACACACGTGCCCCTTGTACATCTGGCTTACGTGGGTCCTGGAGAATCGAACCGGGATCCTTTGGCTTTGCAGGCAAGCGCCTTAACTGCTAAGCCATTTCTCCAGCCCCCCCCAAAATAGTTTTTTTAAGATGGATTCTGGGCTGGAGAGATGGTGTGAGTGTTTAAGATGTTTGCCTGCAAAGCCAAAGGACCCAGGTTCAATTTTGCAGGACCCACATGAGCCAGATGCACAAGGTGGTGCATGCATCTAGAATGCCTTTGTAGTGGTGGAAGGCCCTTCTGTGCCCATTCTATATCTGCCTTTCAAATAAATAAAAACATTTTTAAAAAGATGGATTTCGTTCATGGTATTCGTTTTTTTGGTATACTTGTGAATAACTTTATGAAGAAAAAAAGATAAATCAATGTTAAGGAAAATGCAAACAAGCCACTGAAAATAATACTAGTGAGTCCTCCCTTTTTCATCATAGGACTTGTCTATGTTCATGCTGCACACTTGGCACTCATTTAGGTTTTATCAGCCTTGTCAGGTATTTTCTAACTTCCATCTAAGTTGAAGTCAGAGATGGATGCCCAGGATCTATACACATGTGCTGTGGCTGGTAACCTCAACTCCAATGATGAGAGCTGCAATCTCTCATCCAGGCCTCTCCATGCAGTTAGGATTTTCAATCAAGTTTGGTCAGTCATGAAATTTCACCATTCCGGATTTCACTGAATAGAAACTACCAAAAACCATACTTGGAAATCATGTTCTGGTATGCTGTGGCCCCTGGAAAGGCGGCAAAGGGAGAGAACTTGACTTCTGCCCTGCTGTGAGCAGGTCTAAAGCACTGGCTTGAAAGGTGCAACTGACAGGAATCTTCCCACCTCAGGTATTGGCAGGAAGTTTACACTGGTGTTCCTAAAGAAGTGTAGGGGCATGATAACCTTTCTTGTCACTTTTACTCTTAAAGATTAATAAGTTCAGAAATATAGCAGAGTTCTGTAATCTTTTATATAATTTGCTTATCTTGCAATTAGTTATCTTTGTAACAGTTTTCAAACAACTACTGAACAGCCACCAGATGGAGCTCAAGCTAAGCAGCATGTCAGGAATGGAATGGAACATTTTCTTGGTGCTTTTAAGGAATTATGCATGAGGATAATAAAAAAATTAAAAAGTGTTAACTTATTTAATGCACCCAGAACTCCTGTGAATTTAAGTGTTAATATGATGTATTTATACATGAGGAAACTGAGGCACAGGTCATCTAACTAAAACCAAAACTGCTGGTATTCAAATTCAGGTTATCTACTTCTAAATCTCATTCTTGTGCAATGATTCTACCTTTCAAGTATACACAAGATCTGCCAGAGGAAAAATTTAATTTGGGGGTTAGACTGCTCTTTATTTAGTTAAATCTGTGACAGGATTGGGGTGGATGCAGGCTCAGGATGAGACATAGAACAAGTTTTAGTAAAGAAATGATTTCTTGAATCTTCCTCAAATCTCAAAAAACCAAACTAGAGTTCCCTAAGTAATTCTTCACTCCAAATGCGCTGGCCAATCCAGAAGCAGAAGGAGTAGGCTAAGATCATTGGTGACCAAGTGCCTAACCAGAAGACATGTGACCTGCAGCAGAAGCTCTAAGGAATCCTGTAGGGTTTTGTTTGCTTGTTTGAGACAGGGTCTTGCTATATATCCCTGGTTAACATGGTACTCACTTATATATAGCCCATGTTGGCTTTCCTCTTGTAGCAGTCCTGCCTCAGCCCCGAGTTCTGGGATTACAGGGATATGCTACCCTGCCTGGCAAGTCATGGTTTGATGACATTTTTTATTTTGATTATTGCTATCTCCTTAATGTGAATATCTTTTGCCTTTAAAACATATTCCTTAAAATATGTAGTGGTACTTACTTTGTTTACTAAGAAATTCGATGTTTTCACATTTTAGATCCATGTAACTAGGACATGAATTTTAGGGGTTGGGGAAAAAAACTGGCTATAAATGATTTAAGTATTAATGTACTGGAGGGGATGAAAGATAGTGAGGTGTACTTTAACAAAATAGTAGGCATAAAATAAAACCTGGGGAGGTGGGGACTCTAAAGAAACCTCAAATTGACCAGTATAGAAACATTACAATTGAAATGCAGGTATTGAGCTGTTGACTAATCTTACCAGTTAACGCTACCTAGCACAGTGATTCAGATTTGTACTAGGCACAATTATCTTTTCCTGTATTTTTCCAGCATATAAAATCACCTTTTTAGTAGACGTATGCCAATTTTACAAAAAACGTTTGGAGACAAGGCGGTACTTATAAGTACTTACACTAAGTCACAGGCCACTCTACTGTCTTAGGGGCCTGTTAGGCAGCTGGAGGTTAAGCCAGGTTTGGATCTATTTACAAAAGGAACCTTAAGGGTTGGAGAGATGGCTTAGCAGTTAAGGCACTTGCCTGTAAAGCCAAAGAACTCCGGTTCAATTCCCCAGGATCCACATAAGCCAGATGAACAAGGTGGCACATGCATCTGAAGTTCATTTGCAATGGCTGGAGGCCCTGGTGCACCTATTCTCTTCTCTCTCTCTCTCTCATATAATTTAAAAAAATAACTTTTTTTAAGACAAAAAAAAAAAGGAACCTTAAAATGACTGCCAGGAGTTTTTTGTACCTATTTTAGAGCCGACGAAAACTACAATGCAATGTCAAATAAGACTCATGATAGAATAATTGTAAACATAATAGCTTAAAGCAGGCATGGTGGCACACACTTGTAAATCCCAGTGCTTGGGAGGTGGAGGCAGGAGGATCAAAAGTTTAAGGTAATCCTTAGCTACACAGGGAGCTCAAGGCCAGCTTGAGGTAGAGACCTCGTGTCACAGGAAACACATGTCTTCACCACAAATAGGGCTTCGTTGGCAGGCCAAAGTACAATTATACCAATACCAGTTCCGTGAACCAGTGAGTTTATTAGGGATTGCTTACACAGCATGGAGAGGGGTTATTTATAGGCCAATGGAGCCCCAAAGCAGCCACTTTGTTGGGGCTTCCTGTGTCAAGATTACTCCTCCCATGCTCCTCTCTCAACCTCGAGATGTGAGCTTAAATAGCAGGGGGTTCCCATAGCAGCTGCATCACTGAGAAGTCTCATCCCATCCTGAATGATGACTTCCTGGTGGCCGCTTCCAGAAGCTCTTGTCTCTGTCCATGAGTATGAAGGTGCCAAAGCAGCACTTCAGTGGGGATCACGATGTCCGGGTTACCCCTGTGGATGCTCCTCCCTCAGCCTGGAGTGAAGGCTTACTTACAACGCATGGAGACTTTAAAGAAACCACCTTGATGGACCTTAACCTTTTAGCCTCTGTATAGGCTATCTCCCCCTGAGGTCACGAAACCTCGTGGGTTTTTGTATACAGCTGGCACAGAGGGCGCCCACCATCTCAGACACCTTTAGTCAGTGGTCCCAGCTGCTTTTGATAAAGCTAGCAATCATTCACTGCTTTCAATGCTGAGGAGTTTTGTCATAAAACACCTTGTCTCAGAAAACAAACAAAAATACCACCCAACAATTAGACAAGGCTTATTCTGCTAAATACTTCGCATAGACTATTGAATCTGTCAAACGGTGCTCTGGGGTTAGTGCTTTTATGAGGAATCAGCTTGAAGAAGTAATGACCAAAGTCACCTACCTGTGAAGTCATGAGCCCGGCTGTCTTGGATATGGCAGAAACACCTTGGATGGGATGTTATAGAGGCAGACTAATTCCATCTAAAGAGGAAACCTTTAACTAAGATGCTGGGGGAGGAATTGGGCCAAATTTGCATGCGCTTTTGAGTTCAGTCTGGAAGTCACTTGGTTGGAAAGTAGCAAAAGGTTTCAAACATTGAACTTGGAATTCAAAATCCTTTCATTTCAAGAAATGTGTTATAGAAAGTGGTGTTTGACATGTACTTATTTTGCTCTATCCTGCCTTTTGGCGCTACATCATTATGGACTTAAGTATCTTTAGTGGAAATAACAAAATCTGAAATCTCCTTAATTTTGTTAATGTTGTTAAATCTGGTACTCATTCAACTAAGCTCCAAGTTAAAGTATGGAAAAATGCTATAAACATCTGCTTTACAGAATGAATAGGAAAAAAGACTTTCAAATTTTTAATTTAAAGAATGGCATAGCTTTATAATATATTAACTTTATGCGATTTTATTTCCTGAAGTGATGAACTGTCTTGGTATTATGCTATCTTATGAAACACTTTCTCACTCTCACATTGTGTCCTTATAGGTTTCAATATCAGCAAAACCTTTAAGTGGTCTTAGTTGGGTGTTGTGTATCGTTGTACAGTAACTGCTAGTACATATGGAATTTCTGATCTGTGTAATAAAGTACATTTGTCATGGATCTTGTGATCTGCATACCTTTCAGCTGTTACTTCATAAATCTGTTCCATTAGAGAACTGCTTTGTACAGCGATGCTTGAAGCTGCTTTTAATAAACTAATATTTTGTGTCTTTTATATGTAATCAACAGGGAGTATTATAGACTTGTGCCTCCGTGGAGGAACATTCCACTAAACATCTTTTCTCTTGACAATAATGGGAAAAAATAGCTTGGGAGAAGCGCAGATGTTCGTGAACACATGTTGTTTGCTCCTAAAAGCTGAAGATCTTTAGTATTGTTCCAGATTTGTTAGAAATGCTTTAAAGAAGAAACAATTTGAGATGTGTGATGAGGAGAAAACAGTTACCAATTCCATTGAGTGTCTAACATGGGGTGCTATTTGTCAGAATTCTAAGGTGCCTCCCTGTGTGCTCACGAAAAGGTACCATTCTTTTTGTTTTTATTTATTTATTTGAGAGCAACAGACAAAGAGAGAAAGAGGCAGAGAGAGAGAGAGAGAGAGAGAGAATGGGCGCACCGGGGTCTCCAACCACTGCAAACAGACTCCAGATGCATGCGCCACTTTGTGCATCTGGCTTACGTGGGTACTGGGGAATCGAGCCTTGAACCAGGGTCCTTAGGCTTCACAGGCAAGTGCTTAACCACTAAGCCATCTCTCCAGCCCCCAAAAAGTACCATTCTTGAGCAGTGCTGAAGGCGGTTAGCTGAGCACTGGTCTTTCTCGTGTCTTCCCTACTCAGATGCAAGCCCTGTTCCACGCTTCAAATTAGCAGCGCTCACAAAAGCAGAGAGTTAGTAATTCAAGGACTAAGGAAATGCCCTTCTGCTTTCCTCTCCCCTCAGCTGGCAAATAGAGGCTGTTACCGTTCCTGATCTCTAGACAGATTGGAGTATTGGATATTGGCATATATATACAAGAATGTTGTTGGGGAACACTTAAAAAGGGAGCTCTGTGCCTTAGGTGAGGATGGTACAAATGTCCTTCAGAAGGCTATGAATCTTTTAAGAGGAGTTGCCGTAAAGAGAATGGGAACCAGCTGTTCCAAATCTCTACTGAGGAAACAGGTTTTGACTATAGCAGAAAGGATTTGAGTTAAATGTAAAGAACTTCCTGAATGTGAGTGTTATTTAAAGCCATGTATGGGTTGAGCGGGCATGAGAGAAAGAATGGCTAGAGACAAAGAGAGTGCTCAACCCCCATTTAATCAAGATGGCTTCCATGTAATTCTGCCCAGTGGTTCAGAATCTGTTGCAGTCAGGTTCACATTTCTGATAGAAATCACCCAACCAAGAGCAGTTGTGGGGGGAAAAGAGGTTTATTTTGGTTTACAGGGTCAAGGTGGGAAGCTCCATGATGGCAGGGGAAAATGATGGCATGAGCAGAGGGTGGATATCAGCCCCTGGCCAACGTAAGGTGGACAATAGGAACAGGAGAGTGTGCCAAACACTAGCAAGGGGAAGCTGGCTTTAACCCATTCCATATAATAAGCCCATTCCAAATAATCCACTGCCTCCAGGAGGCTTTAATTTCCAATTTCCATCAGCTGGGAACCTAGCATTCCGAACACTTGAATCAAACCACCACAGAATCCTTTATTCTTCTTTCTCACCCCCATGTCTTAGGTTTTAAAAGTCAGAACTGGAATTCACTTTATTCTTTAGAACCAGAGTGCTAGACAACCTGGAGATGTAATTGTTAATTGAAAGGTAACAGAGATGACCAATGGTCAATTTTCCATCCTTGTCATTTAAGGCCAGTGCATCCATTGAGCTCACAGTGTCAGGGAGGAATTGGACACTTGTGGAGAAGCAAGTGCCTGATAGGCTTAGGTCACTTGTTTCAGGAGAGGGGTGGCCAAGGGAATGTCATGTCTTAAGCCAGACAGTTTCAGACCACTTATTTGACCAAAATATCTCCAGCAAGACCAAAGGACTGTACAACTTGGCACTTAGAATTCTTGGAAGCAAATTCTGAAAGGATGGAAAAAATAGACCCTTTTGTTTATTATTTTATATTTTTTTTATTTGACAGAAAGAGGGAGAGAGAGAGAGAGAGAGAGAGAGAGAGAGCGAGAGCGAGAGAATGGGCACACCAGGGCCTCCAGCAACTACAAATGAACTCCAGATGCATGTGCCACCTTGTACATCTGGCTTATGTGGGTCCTGGGAAATCGAACCTGGGTCCTTTGGCTTTGCAGGCAAGTACCTTTGCCGCTAAGCCATCCCTCTAGTCCTATTATTTTATTTTATAGTTTGCCTCTTTGTTTTTACCTCTTCATTATCACTACCTTTCTCCTCCTTCCCTTTGACTGTTCCACCAACCTTTTCCCAACACCCTTTAATTTTCTTTTTCCAGTCTGTTTTTCTTATTTTACAGTGTGTATGTGTGTGTATGTATGTATGAATGTGTGTGTATGTGTGTGTGTGTGTGTGTGTGTACACATGTGCATGTATGCATGTGCAGGCCAGTGGACAGCCTCAGGTGTCATTCTTCAGGAATATTGTCCATCTTTTTTGGGACTGGACCTCCCTCATTGGCCTTGAGCTCACCAATTAGGCCAAATTGGCTGGCCGGGGATTTTCCTGCCTCAGCCTCCCAGTGCTGGATCTACAAGCTTGAGCCACCAAGTCCAGCATTTTTTAAAAAACTTTTTCTTTTTTCTTGTTTTGGTTTTTCCAGGTAGGGTCTTGCTCTAGCCCAGGCTGACCTGGAATTCACTATTTAGTCTCAGGATGGCCTTGAACTTATGGTAATCCTCCTACCTCTGCCTCCAAGTCCTGGGATTAAAGGTGTGCACCACCATTCCCAGCTAAATCCAGCATTTTTTAATGTGTGTTCTGGAGATCAAACTTAGGTCCTCATGCTTGTAAGGTAAGCACTTCACTGAATGAGCTCAGCCACCTTCTCACTTATCACACACACACTTTTTTATTTTTATTTTTTATTTGAGAGAGAGAGAGAATTGGCAGGCAAGGCCTCAGCCACTGCAATAGCACTCCAGATGGGCATGTGCTACCGTGTACTTGCCGCACCTTTGTGCATCTAGCTAACATGGGATCTGGAGAGTCGAACCTGGGTCCTTTGGCTTCACAGGCAAGCGCCTTAACAGCTAAGCTGTCTCTCCAGCCCACACACTTTTTAGAGAAAAGACTTGAGATTGTGAGTCAAACATTTTTTCAACCACCAACTTTAAGTGTTTTTGTTTATATATGACCCCTACCATTTTTTCTTCATTGCTTATTGCCCATGATAGAAATAGAAAGGTTCCCTGCTTCTATGTTCTTTTTCTTCCTCATTTTCTCTATCTTCTTTTGTATTTTTCTCTCTCTCTTTCCCCCTTTTTTGTATAACATTTTAATTTCTTCCTTGGGCTCAAATCAATACCCTTCTTGCATTCTCTACTCCTCCATTCCCTCTTTCTTTCCACTTCAGTCTTTCCACTTGTAATGCATTTCTTAGTCTTCCTTTTCACCCTCATCTAACCTTAACTGGGGCCAGAGAAATTGCCTAATGGTTAAAGTGCTTGCCAGCAAAACCTAACAACCAGATTCAATTCCCCAGTATCCATGTAAAGCCAGATGCACAAAGAGATGCATGCACCTGCAGTTTGGTTGAAGAAGCTGAGGCCATGGTATACCCATTCTTATTGTCTCTCTTCTCTCTCTCTGATTGCAAATAAATAAAAAATAAAAATAAATAAACTAAAAATAACATTAACTGGATTCAATATGAATAGAAAATGTGCTTTCCAACAGACTGACCATCTGTATTTGTAAATAAAGTTTTATTGGCACAAACCACCCTCACTTGCTCATGTACACTCCACAGCTCCTTCTGTGTTACAGGAAAGAGTTGAACAGTTGGGATAGAGACCTTCCTTTGGTTTGCAAAGCTTACATTACAACCTTTGAATTAAAAGGCCCAATGACTTCCGCTTTAAATATTTTCTGTATTTATTCTTTAATGTTTTTATTTATTTGAGAGAGAGAGAATGACAGAGATAAAGAAGCACACACAGAGAGTGAGTTTGGTGTACCAGGGCTTCCTGCTATTACAAATGAGATCCAGATACATAAGCCACTTTGTGTACTGGCTTTACTTGGGTACTGGGAAATTAAACCCAGGCCATCATGCTTTGCAAGCTTCTCCTCAGTCCTCTGTATTTATTATTTGAAGATTTTTTCCCCTTCTTTTTGGAAATTGAGGTGAATTGGACCTGTGTTACATCTCCATCCTTTTGCATTTCACATCTGGAAGCTGTCCCCCACCTCACCCAGAAACTTCCACTTTTCTTACCTGAAGGCTATTGTCAAAAAGAAACATGATAATTAAACTCATCCTCAAGCAAGGCAGGTGGCACTAAAAGTTGTTATTTGTGATGTGTTTGTGTGCAGATGTACGCCTATCTGCCATCTCAAACTGGGCTCTGTTCAGTTTGAATTAAACAAACAAAAAGATAGTTGCATTGTTAAGCTTTTCACAAATCTCACAGTTAACTTTTCATGTAAGTTTTACAAAACATTTAGGGAAATGTTAAATGTTGGATAAAGGATTCCATTTTAATTTACTATGGCACCTAGAACGCTTGCGTATGTAACAGCATTCCAATACAGTTGCTTTGGTGGGTGGTCTAGCTGCAAATGCTTTAAACAAATGCACTTACAGGTTGGTTTCATTAACATGAAATTAATATGGACTAAAGTAGTCATAGCGTTTAAGGCTTGAAAATGTTGCAGAGATCACCTATTTGAACCCCATGTTTTTCAACAGATGAAGAAACACAGGCTAATTTTCCCAAGGTATTAGTAGTTCATGGGAAAGTCTAGAGGCCCTGGTCTCTGTCATTTCAGGCCAGTCATTTTCTAAACCAAAAGTCTATGATAGCTAGCCATATGAGCTGTAACATTTGACTACTGTCAAAGTTAATTTTATTCTTTTCTATAAAGACAGGTTGCTAAATGAAACTATGGTATATGCATAGGGATCTTTGCTACAAGTCTGCTTCTGACATAAGTAATAAGTAAATAAGTAAAAGAGGCTAGGCCTTTTTACCTCACAGACAGTATATTTTAATTTAAATAAAATAAAAATAACAACCAGAAATTGCCTCTGTGTCCCTATATCCTACCTCAAAAGGCCAGAATTTGTTTATTTGGGTTTTCAAAAAATATTTTTAAAATTTATTTATCAGAGAGAGAGAGAGAGAGAGAGAGAGAGAGAGAGAGAGATAGAGAATGCAGTGTGCCAGAGCCTCCAGCCACTGTAAACGAACTCCAGACACAGGCGCCACCTTGCATCTGGCTTATGTGGGTACTGGAGAATAGAAACTAGGTCCTTAGGCTTCTCAGGCAAGCACCTTAACTGCTAAGCCATCTCTCCAGCCCTAGGTTTTTTTTTTTTTTTTTTTTTTTTTTTTTCTTCTAATTCATCCTGTGTAGTGGGCAGTTTCTTTTAAAACCTTTAGTATTTTTTTTCTCATAAATGTAACACATTTATAAATTGTAGAAAACTTACAAACTCAGGAAAGTCTAAAGGAAATATAATCATTTGTAATCCAACCACCCAGAGGATGTGCACATATTTTCATAACTGTTTTAAGATTGTATAATTTTATATTCTGCTTTCTTAACCTTATAGCATAAGGATTTTTCCCATGCCACTGGGAACTCTTCAAAAGTGGTGTTAGAAAAATTACCTTGAATTTTAACTTGTGGAAAAAAAATATAGTTTTTCTTTTTTTTGCCTACTTTTGGATTTACCTTTTCTTCAAAATTTGTTTTTATTTTTACTTTTGGTATAAAATCAGTATCAATAATCTGTTATGTAAGTCTAACCCTTATCTGACTATATCCTTGTAGAAAGTTCTAGAAGACTATTACTTTGTCTGTAAAGGCTCCTGGTCCATGTTACTGAATTGATTTTCTGAAAGGCGTCCAGGAGTGTGTGAGTGCCTATTGGAGATACACTTGAAGGGCTATAATCAAGCCTTCTAGGACATTCTTTTGAATATGTCACTGTCCTGTAGCACATTTTTTGCAGCTATAAGATCAGATCTATGCTGCAGAATGTGTTTGCCTTCTTTGCTTCATTTCCAGCTGGTTTCCTAACCACTGAAATCTGGCATCTGCCTCCAGCTGCCTATCAGGTGGCATCAAGGAGCTAGCCCAGGACTGGACTATTGGGGAAATAAGAGCTCCTGCTACTTACTAGGATGTGACCTTGGGCAAGCATGTCAACCTTTTTGAGTCTGTTTCCTCAGCTTTAAAATGGAAATAATAAAACAGACCTTGATGTGTGAGATCTCCTGAGATATGTAAGAAATGTTTAGAATCTGTGGGGGTGTATTGTTATTGAGACTATTCTTGGGGATCGTGCACACGTGTGTTTGTGTGTGTGTGTGTGTGATGGTGGTCATTAATGTTGTCCACTGAATCTGTCTTTTAGGCCCATGATAGAATTTCACTTACCTATACTTAAATGTGGCCAAGTGACTGGCTTTTTAGTCCATGCCATATGAGCAAGTTTTATTTGTCCTAAGGGGCAGAATCTTTTGAAAACCGGGTTTCCTCAGCAGCTTCTTCTGTCTTCTCCCATGGGGAAGGGCAATGTTGCATACAGCTTTTGTTCATGCTCCTGGGTCCTGAAGAAAGGACAGCGCACAGAGAGAAGTTCCTCTCCAGTGCATATAAAGGATGTGTCATCTCTTGTTTCGTTCAAGTCATGCGTTTGCGCGTTGTTTCTTAGGGAGCTCTAACCTACTACGCCTTGATTTACTGAAAGTCTTGAAAGACTCTTTTCCATTGGTCCCCCTCCTCCACCTCTTGGTGCTCCCTTCAGTCCCATTTGCACTTTCCTTCATTTTCTCCTTTAATGCGGATGAAAGATGACTTCTGACATCATCCTGTCCTTACTTACTTTGCCAATTTTGTTTGCTCAGCCATATTTATCCCTGTGTGCTTGAAAAAGCTGCCCCTTGTTATTACTATTTATATTAATGTGTGTGTGCCTATGCGTGTGTGTGCATGTGTATGTGTGTGTAGGTGCACCACGGCTTCTTACTACTGCATCCGGCTTACGTGGGTGGCTTGGGAATTGAACCTTGGAAGGCAGGCCTTGCAAGCAAGCACCTTTAACCACTTATTCATCTTCCCAGCTCCTACATTTCAATACCTTGAATGTATTGAACTACATATGTGTCTACAACATGGTTCTGAGGCAGGAATACAGAAATATAGGTAAACAGTTTCAGGGCCTTAAACATAGTCATGTCACTAAGTGGTTATCTGCTGTATTATTATATCTCATCTCCCTCCTTTGCTGAACCCCCTCTACTCCCATCTTCTGGGAGGATGCCCCCAGATATGGAGGCCTCAGAGTAAATGCAAACAGGTCTAACATCATACTAGTGTCTAATACCAAGTGGGAAAGATTGGTATCCTGGCCCTGAAGACACTGCCTGTGTAGCATTTGCTCTGTTTTCTGACTGGACTATTGCCTTCAGGTGGGTCAGACACTTCTAAAGTTTTACAGGTATCTCTGCTCCCCTTTTGTCTCATATAGTCTCCTGACTAATCATAAGAGAAAACCCACTGCAGGTAAAACTGCTCTACCTGTACTAGTCTACCTCGTGTGTGTGTGTGTGTGTGTGTGTGTGTGTGTGTGTGTGTGTACTGTAGTGCTATCACTACCAGGGCATTGTGGCTATTCCTACTTTTCTCCTTGAGAATATGTAGATATATCTTATGGTGTGAAAAAGTTTTCCACTTTAATGGTGCAATTTAGTGGCGTTAAGTACAGTTACTGCTATGTATTTCCAGAACTTTATCCTCATCTCAAACGGAAAGTCTGTACTTATTAACTTTAACTCCCCATTTACCTTCTGTTCCCTCACCACTCCCTCCAACCATCACAACTCTACTTGCTGTCTTGAAATGTGCTTATCAAATATAGGAGAAAGCAAATATCCCTTGTCCCTATGCCTGGCTTCTTTCACTTAGCGGAGTGTTTCCAAGGTTCATCTCCATGCTGTAACATGGCACTACTTCACTCCTTTTTAAGGACAAATAATATCCCAGTGCATGTACACAGCATACTTCGTTTGTCCATTCAGCTATTGATGGATAGTTGGTTGTTCCCCTGAGAATATCTCGAGATGTTCAATGTCAGCTTATCCACATTCTCCATTCTGAGACAAGCTTCTCTCCTCAACTCTTCTATTGTCGACCCCAATTGTCTGCCTCAAAGTCATCATCTATCTAGTGATAAAATTTGTGGCAGGAGTTGAGATGGATGTGGTGGGATTTTTGTTTCTTTCTGCACATAAATGAATGTTTTTCACAAGTACTGTTGGTATATCATTATAGTTATGGCGCAGGCTTCACATTTTTGGAGTTAGCTGATTTAGTGTGTTTTCAGCTGAAAGTGTTTCATTTGGTAACGGTACATGCACAAAGACCCTGATGCTTTATGGACGCTGACTTGTGACATCCCTTTTGTTGTTTGGTGTATAATTCTGAATCTTGAAAAGTGGTGTATTTCATTGCATTGGCAGTATATTTTAAGTTTCTTCAAGGAGGATACCATTCTAGGGTTTGGTATAGTTAACATTAAAGTCAGATAAAGAACACTCATTTCTTAAAGGACTTGATGAATATTTGGCACTCCTTAAAACGTTTCCTTTTACTTTGTTTCTTCTAGCATTATCCAGCAAAATATGATAGTAGTCATGCTATAGTTTAATACTTAACAAATTGGTTAGTCTATTGGTTCCAGCTTTCCAATGTGCCTGCTATGTTTTTTATATGTTTGATCTTAGAATATTTGAAATAGTCCCCTTCCCTTATAACCATGGATATCCAAATTATGCCATACTCACTGCTGATTTGGCTGTAACACAAACATATCAATTTATATCAACTCTGCTGTTGAAAAAAACAAACCACTTCCATGGACAGTGTATGAAGTTTTATTCTTTCTAAATAAATATTATCTTTGTCTATGAACCTGTGTTAGTTTGCATTCTTGGTTTATATTATAAAATATTTTAGTGTGTGCTTATGATATTACCTAAACTCCCTGAGATTTACCAAGGACAAATGTAATCTCAATATTGTATTTCATTTCACAGGTTTGTTTCATAACCTCAATAGCTATTTCTAGTTGCAATTCCGTTTCCTTTCTAAATGTGTTAATAAAATGCTTGCATTAAGATTGGCTTGGTTCCAGAATCTGATATGGTCCTGCTTCAAGTAAGTGATAAAATCTGTGACAATATAGCACTTGGAGATCTTTGGATGGACCCTGACTATTCAAGTGAGGAAACTCAGTTCCTTATAGAGTTAAATTAAGGTCAGACCTGGTTTCCGACACGAAGTTCAGATGTATTGGCAGATCCCCATGCTTGCATTTATTATACTGTAATTTGGGGCTTAAAGAGTTATATCCAGTCCATCCCCAACATCTGGATAGTGTTTATAACCATCACATTTGATCCTAATGTAATTTTGTTGGGGAATTCACTAGAATTCCTCTGTTGGCTACATTACAACTAAACATGAGATCTGCTAAAATATTACCAAAAAGCAAGTGACTATCCACGGAGAATACAAAAATAGATAGATTTCACCCACCCACCCCCTCCCTTCAGCCTCTGGCCACTAACCCATCATTTCATCTATCTGGGCTTCCTTGTCTCCATTGATAAAACGAGGGAGACACTGTAACAGCAGCCAATCTTTGTCCAGGGTTTTGAACCTTGAAGAGCAGAGCAGGCACAAAAACTGTACAAAGATGATTACTATGTGTGTGCAAGCCTGACCGTGGTGGCATGGGCTCCACTGATGGGGGTGACATGAGCTTGATGGAGATTTTCCCTTTTATTTTCATTTTGATTTAGATGGTATTCCTTGGGGTCAGGAAGACATTATTTGGGATGAAGAGCCAAAGGATTGGTTTTAACTCCCACCCCCCATCAGTGGAAGCCCCAAATGAATCAGGCTGAAACTTTTAAGGGCTGAAAAGGGAGCCTTTAATTATGTGAGATTGACAAGGGGGACATTTGGGAAGTTTGGCAGTGCAGTCTCAGGACCTCCCAGCCCTGCTAGCAGGAAGATTATTAGCATATTTCTTGTAATTTGTGCATAGCTACGTACCCTTCCCATGAAATAATTTTAACATTCAAAAAAAGACAGATGGGAAGAGAGAAAGACAGATAGGGAAGGACAGAGACTCTAAGGGTCTTTAGAGAGAGGGAATTATTTCATTAAATCTAAAGAGCATATGCTTTTCTGATGTATAGCATATGCAAGTCTATGCAAATTATTTAATAGCAGTGCACTCAGAGTAATTTCCATTTCCTCCCTAGCCTGTGACAGGAATATTCCTTTTAATCAGATTAGATGACATCCTTCTCAAACTTTAGGGGTTTCAACTTAATTTACCATGCTAAGTAGTTAGGGTAATTTGAAATAAAGCAATCAGTGTGCTGAAAAGAACCAAGCCAAGCCTCGTTTCTGTCTTGGCAATGAGGCCCACAGGACTTCTCTCTCCCCTCCCTGTGTCCCAGCACCCGGGACCGCAGAGCAGGCAGAGTTTCCAATGTCAGTTGCCTTGTTTTGATGGCACCTAGTTAGATCTGTTTCCCATCCGGGAGTTTGGGAGCAAGGCTGCATTCCATCGGGCTTCCCCAACTGTCACAATTTATGGTGCTGTCTCAAGCAGTGATGGAAAGATGAATTCACACTCCTTACAACCTTTTTCACCTGGGAAGGTTGTTTCCTCCTAAATGTGTGTGTGTGTGGGGGAGTGGGTGGGGGTCTTTTAGGTGGTCTGCAGGGGCCCTGCACATAGAGCTTGTGGGCAAAGGTAGCAGTTCCTTCTGTTAACCTTGGTCTGGCAAGATTCACGGGAGGCCGGGCGTGGTGGCGCACGCCTTTAATCCCAGCACTCGGGAGGCAGAGGTAGGAGGATCGCCGAGTGTTCGAGGCCACCCTGAGACTACATAGTTAATTCCAGGTCAGCCTGGACTAGAGTGAAACCCTACCTTGAAAAACAAAAAACAAACAAACAAACAACAAAAAAAAAAAAGATTCACGGGAGACACGCATCCGAAAGGGCCGGCGACTTACCAGGGGTGCGTGAAGGGTAGGGACATGGAAGTTGAGCGGGTTCTGTGTGGGGCTGTTGCTGGCGGGTCTATTGTCTTGCAGTCACGGGGTAATCTGTGCGGTAATACCTGCAATTGTCCGGCAGATGGCAGTACAGGGTCTCGAGGAAGGCGGTCTAAAAACCCGCATCAAGTTACAGTTGGGACTAGACTAGAGGCTGCTTGGCCTCCCTTTTCACAGCCCTCTGTTTTATGAGCGGTGGTGTTTGGGGGGGCTGGTGGGAAGGGAAGATTTTAATTGCTTAAACTAATTCCCTACAAAGTGTTAGCAGATGAGGTTTAAATATTATCCACATTAAGACTGTTAGGGACATAGAAGAGTGATATGTAATGGTGAAATTTCATGTAGCAAGACCTAGAGTTAACTCCCCCCCTTCAATCTTCTTCACCTGGTTTCTCACAGGCAATGCCTGAGCCGGCGTCCTGGTTTGAGTTCTGCTTTAAGACTTCCTCCCTGTGACACCGGGGTGGGAGTGCTTCTCTTCTGTAACCCCTGCATGTGACAGAGATGAAACAGAACAAGCTGTCATCAGATCCACTGTTCAATTCTTATTAAGGCCGTGCACAGCCAAGGCAGGCTGTAGTTTTCTGAATGCCTTCTGAGTCCTTCCACTCAGTTTTCATTTACAGCCAGGGACAATCATGGAAGGTGATTAACATTTCCCTCACTTCTGGAGAAAGAGATGTCTGCACAGGGAAGTTCGCGACCCACAGGAAGGCTCCAAATTAACCTGTCTGACCTTAAGGCCCAACCTCATGTATGTCCACAGTGTTCGACTACATGACGCCTAAAAATGGGGCTAGATTTCCTACTATTTTGTTTTTGCTCTTCTTTTCTGTGCTTAATAGGCAAAAAGTATAAGTGACAAATTCAGATAGAGAATCACAAATAGGTTTCACTCCTTCTGAGCCTTGACCCTGGCTACCATCCCACAGGCAGCCAATTATAATTTCCTGTGTATTCTTTCAGAATTTTTTTTTTTTTTTTTTTTTTTTTTTTTGCAAGGTAGGGTCTCACTCTAGCTCAGGCTGACCTGGAATTAACTATGTAGTCTCAGGGTGGCCTCGAACTCTCCGCGATCCTCCTACCTCTGCCTCCCGAGTGCTGGGATTAAAGGTGTGTGCCACCACGCCCGGCTCAGAAATACTTTTATTTATTTATTTTATTTATGAGAGAGAAAGAGAGAGAGAGAGAGAGAGAGAGAGAGAGAGAGAGGCAGATAGAATGGGTATGCCAGAGCCTCTAGCTGCTGCAAACGAACTCCAGACACATGTGCCATCTTGTGCATCTGGCTTATGTGGTCCTGATGAATCAAACCTGAGTCCTTTGGCTTTTCAGGCAAATGTCTTAACCACTAAGCCATCTCTCCAACCCATATTTTATTTTTATAAACATGTACATACTTATTTGTTGTTTTTTCCTAACATAAAGGTTGGTAATAAAGTTTCTTCACGTAAGCTAATTAATTCTAACAGCTTTGAAGCTGGGAATAGTTTCTATTGATTGTACTTTAAATGAAATTGACCCATTTAACTTGCAGTTATTTAGATGAGATAGAGAACCCTTCCAGAGACTATACTTTCCAGTGTAGTCAGCCTTTCAAAACTCACTCACACACAAATGTTCCAAGTCTGGATCCATATGTGGCCTCCAAGAATGATTTAATTATCAAGCACATTTTTTTAAAAAAATATTTTTTA
Organism: Orientallactaga sibirica; assembly: GCA_036365145.1. Lineage (NCBI taxonomy): Eukaryota > Metazoa > Chordata > Mammalia > Rodentia > Dipodidae > Orientallactaga > Orientallactaga sibirica. Next base: position 35,777,793 of record JAEOAD010000012.1, on the reverse strand, counting down.
AGATTTTATTTTTATTTATTTATTAGAGACAGAGAGTGGGAAAGAGAGAGAAGAGAGTGAGAATGGGCATGCCAGGGCCTCCAGCCACTGCAGATGAACTCCAGATGCATGTGCATCTGGCTTACGTGGGACCTGGAGAATCAAACCAGGGTCCTTAGGCTTTGCAGGCATGTGACTTAACCACTAAGCTATCTCTCCAGCTCATCAGGCACATTTTTTTTATTTGAGAGAGAGAGAGAAAAAAACGGGTGCACCAGGGCCTCTCAGCCACTCTGAACAAACTCCAGACACGTGCGCCCCCTTGTGCACATGTGCAACATTGCATGATTGTGTCACTTTTGTGTCTGGCTAAACGTGGGACCTGAAGATTTGAACAGGTGTTCTTAGGCTTTGCAGGTAGGTTCCTTAACCACTAAGCCATCTCTCCAGCCCTCATCAGGCACATTTTGATGATTATTTTGTCATTTAAAAATATATCACTTGGGATTAAGGAAATGGCTCAGCAGTTAATGGTACTTGCTTGCAAAGCCTGTGGCCTGGGTTTTATTCCACAGTACCCACATACTGAGAAGCATAAAATGGTGCAGGCATGTGAGTTTATTTGCAGTGACAAGATCCTCCCTCATCCCTATGTCTCTGTTAGCAAACAGATATATACATTTAAATAATATTACTATCACTTCTAATATACATACCTACACACACACACACACATGATCCCATAGATCATTTAAACTGAAACTGAACGTTACCGAAGAAAGGTACCAGAATCTCAGGATGTTTAAAAGGAGTTAACGGTACCAGTGAGGTCCTTATATTCTTTTTTACAGTAAATAGACAATGAAATATAGTCTGTGGACTATCCATGCCTCAGTTTGACTTCCTTAAGAAGGATGAGATAGGTCAGGAAAAATAAAGTAGAACTATGTCAGTCTTCTAGAAGAGAAAGAAATAACAAAGAAGGAATTCTGTAATCTCAATACATAAAGAGGGAAATTCCTTTCTGATCCAGCAAACTTCAAGCTCTTTGATTACAAAGAATTCTTTGGGGACTAATGTGGAAGCTGGTCTGATCTCTCTGTTGACACTCTATTAAGATGAGTTACAACTCTGAATGTACTCAGGAGTCACCTAGATTATGGAATTTATATTCCACTAATTTGGTATACTGGCTTACATGTTCTTTAATGTATAGTAAGGGAAGGAGGGAAGAAAGAAAGGGAGAGAAGGAGAGACACACAGAGAGAAACACAGGAATTCTTCTCCCAGTGGCCACCTGTCTGTAAGGTCAGGCCCTGTCTAGGAATTTCCCAGCTGTCTGTGGGCCATCCACGAGGATGAGACGTTCAAATATTCCACATACTTTCATCTTGTTTCCTCATCATAAGCTGTCTGTTCAAATGGCAAATCTATTAAATTCCTATAAAGAGGGAGTATCTGTTGAATTTTTCCAAGATGGTACTTTTACCTCCACATTTATGCTCATCACTGAATTTTGTACTATTTTGGGAGGCCCATGAGTCTTTTGCAAGCATATCTTTGATCCAGGGATCTAGGCATCTGGGGATTGGCAACTTCCAGCATCAACTACCTTGATTGCTCCTTCTTCCAGGCCTCACTAGTCCTGTACACTCCTGGGTCCCACTGTGAGATAAAGACAGGGCCTCAGGCTCTGAGAGAGTGCAGCCCCAAAGCACAGAGTCACTAATGCAAAGGTGTAGGGGCAGAAGGCAACCTCTGCTTAACTGGAATGGAAGTAGAAGCAGCCAGACTGAAGGAGCTCCTTCCATGTGAAGCAGTGAACAGCCAGAATGAGGTTGATTATCCAGGGCAGCAAGGTTTAGATGTGGAAGAAATCTTAGAAGTCATACAACCTCAGTGGTTCCAGAGGCCTGACCATGAACAGCGATGAAGAAACACACACACACACACACACACACACACACACACACACACACACACACACGATGTCTCATCAGTTATGCAGGTGAAATGTTACAACCGTCTGTCTAAATTGAAGGGAGGTAGGGTCACTCTCCTCTTTGGGGTGTAGAAATGTTCTTGTAGACTCTTTCATCATTATAATAATCATTGCTTCAATGATGCCATATTACGGGCTCAGTGGTTTATAGCAAGAACATGGCAAGTTTATTCTAACAGTAAGTCAAAAACCCAGTGATGTAAGTCTGCTGACATCTCTGTCCTCCAGAGGAAAGGAATGCTGTTTCCTCACATAGTAAAGGCTAAAGGGCAAGAGAGAGAAAGAACTCATGAGAAGCTCTTCTATAAGGGTACCTGGCCCATTGGAAGGAACACATTCCAGTAATAACAGTCGAAATTTGGGCCTTCCCTCCATCTGGCTTTCAAGACACCTCCCTCATGATTTCTCAGCTGTTCTCCAGATATTTCCTTTTTTTGTGGCAAGGCATTGAACATTGAAGAGTCCTGGTGTTCACTCCTTTCTGCATTTTCTCGATTTACTCATCCCGTGGCTGTAAATACTGATAACACCCCCTCCTATGTCTTCAGTGAACTCTCCTGAGTCCCAGGTGGGTATAACTTGAATGTCTCATAGATGTCCAAACTTAGTATTTTCCTCCCAAAACTCCTCTACCTTGATGCCTATCTTTCAGAGAAGATGGAAAATACATCGTCCAGTCATTTGCGAGTCATCAAATATTCCCCTCCCCCATCACCACCTTATTAAGTCTCTGCAAGGACAACTGGTAGTATGTTCAGAACAGAACCAGACTCTCACGCTTCACAGCACCCCCATTGAGTCACAGTGGCTAAGTCATCTCTCACGTGAGCCACATCTCTCACTATGGACTCCTAATGGGTTTACCTTTCCTGCCTTTGCCATCCCAGTCTATCCAGAGAGATCCTTTTGAAGATGCAGTTTCAATCATGATATTCTTCCCAAAACAGTATTTCATCCAAACCAAATCCTTGAAATGCTCTATAACACCTTATGTGATCTGTTCTCTGCCATCCTTTTCCTCATTTGTCCTGCTTCAGCCATATTGGACTCGTTGCTACTCCAGGAACATGCCAGCCATGCTCTCACCTCAGTGCCTTGGCGTTCTCTTTCTCAGATCCTCTTCTTCTTAACATCTGCTTCTCTCGCACATCTCTCATACATTCTTCTTGTCTTTGGTTAAGTGTCTCCTTCTATTGGGACCTGTAGTATGATATGTAATTCTGTAGCCTGATGTCCCTCCCAGTCTTGTTCAGATCCTCCAAATTATCTTCAACCTACTCTCCTTTCCCTTTTTTCAGCAGCACTTATCATCTTTTAAAAAATTTTATTTATTTATTTATTTATTTATTTATTTATTTATTTATTTATTTCAGAGAGAGAGAGAGAAAGATAGAGATAGAGAGAGGAGAGAGGAGGGAACGGGCATGCAAGGGCCTCCAGCAACTGCAATCGAATTCCAGATGCATGCACCACCTTGCGCATCTAGCTTATGTGGATCCTAGAGAATCAAACCTGGGTCCTTTGGCTTTGCAGGCAAACGCCTTAACCACTAAACCATCTCTCCAGCCCCATTTATCACCTTTAAATCATGCATCAGGGCAACTTGTTCGAAAGATGGAGGTGAGAAAAAGGTTTTATGGGTGTGTATGCAAGGGTGTCACAGTTGCTAGCAGTAGCCTCCTATGGTTCAAATTGATCACTTACTTATATAGTTCATTTTTTTTTCTCATTAGCTCATAATAATCAAAGTATGACTATTTGGTTTCTAGGCATTTGTAAACACAATTGGAAATATAAGCTGTCCATATAATAATAATAATAAAAACAGATGGGAGCTGGACCTGAGGAGATAAACAACCCAGTGTACTCCACCCTGGCCCCAGCTGAAACCACAGAGAAATTGGGAAAATGAGCAAGAGTGCTGTTTTCTCAGTGAACCTGATATCAACATAAGGGTGAAGGAGATAGACACTGAGGACATTCAACACCTACCAAACCAGAGATCCTGAGGCTCCTGAGTGCCCACCACTGAAGTAGACTTAAAATGCTTCCAGCATGGCTCAGGGAATTTGTCAGAAGCCACAAGTTGCACAGAGACATTCCCTCTCCCCTGCCACCCCCGCCATAACGGGATGTCTGCCTAGTCTCTCTACTGTAAAATTATCTTCACTTTATTATTGATAAATATTTAATAAGGATTTACTTTGAGAATATAAAATCTAATTCTACTTTTACCCACATGTTTGGCTTCCTTGGGATTCCTTACCAGAGTCAATTATTACTACAGTTATTGCCAATGGTGGTTTTCTAATTCTGTTATTCTTACGTGGGACCTGGAGAATCAAACCAGGGTCCTTAGGCTTTGCAGGCATGTGACTTAACCACTAAGCTATCTCTCCAGCTCATCAGCACATTTTTTTATTTGAGAGAGAGAGAGAAAAACGGGTGCACCAGGGCCTCTCAGCCACTCTGAACAAACTCCAGACACAAGTATGCCTCAGAAAACATGTGCAACATTGCATGATTGTGTCACTTTTGTGTCTGGCTAAACGTGGGACCTGAAGATTTGAACAGGTGTTCTTAGGCTTTGCAGGTAGGTTCCTTAACCACTAAGCCATCTCTCCAGCCCTCATCAGGCACATTTTGATGATTATTTTGTCATTTAAAATATATCACTTGGGATTAAGGAAATGGCTCAGCAGTTAATGGTACTTGCTTGCAAAGCCTGTGGCCTGGGTTTTATTCCACAGTACCCACATACTGAGAAGCATAAAATGGTGCAGGCATGTGAGTTTATTTGCAGTGACAAGATCCTCCTCATCCCTATGTCTCTGTTAGCAAACAGATATATACATTTAAATAATATTACTATCACTTCTAATATACATACCTACACACACACACACACATGATCCCATAGATCATTTAAACTGAAACTGAACGTTACCGAAGAAAGGTACCAGAATCTCAGGATGTTTAAAAGGAGTTAACGGTACCAGTGAGGTCCTTATATTCTTTTTACAGTAAATAGACAATGAAATATAGTCTGTGGACTATCCATGCCTCAGTTTGACTTCCTTAAGAAGGATGAGATAGGTCAGGAAAAATAAAGTAGAACTATGTCAGTCTTCTAGAAGAGAAAGAAATAACAAAGAAGGAATTCTGTAATCTCAATACATAAAGAGGGAAATTCCTTTCTGATCCAGCAAACTTCAAGCTCTTTGATTACAAAGAATTCTTTGGGGACTAATGGAAGCTGGTCTGATCTCTCTGTTGACACTCTATTAAGATGAGTTACAACTCTGAATGTACTCAGGAGTCACCTAGATTATGGAATTTATATTCCACTAATTTGGTATACTGGCTTACATGTTCTTTAATGTATAGTAAGGGAAGGAGGGAAGAAAGAAAGGAGAGAAGGAGAGACACACAGAGAGAAATACAGGAATTCTTCTCCCAGTGGCCACCTGTCTGTAAGGTCAGGCCCTGTCTAGGAATTTCCCAGCTGTCTGTGGGCCATCCACGAGGATGAGACGTTCAAATATTCCACATACTTTCATCTTGTTTCCTCATCATAAGCTGTCTGTTCAAATGGCAAATCTATTAAATTCCTATAAAGAGGGAGTATCTGTTGAATTTTTCCAAGATGGTACTTTTAATTTCCACATTTATGCTCATCACTGAATTTTGTACTATTTTGGGAGGCCCATGAGTCTTTTGCAAGCATATCTTTGATCCAGGGATCTAGGCATCTGGGGATTGGCAACTTCCAGCATCAACTACCTTGATTGCTCCTTCTTCCAGGCCTCACTAGTCCTGTACACTCCTGGGTCCCACTGTGAGATAAAGACAGGGCCTCAGGCTCTGAGAGAGTGCAGCCCCAAAGCACAGAGTCACTAATGCAAAGGTGTAGGGGCAGAAGGCAACCTCTGCTTAACTGGAATGGAAGTAGAAGCAGCCAGACTGAAGGAGCTCCTTCCATGTGAAGCAGTGAACAGCCAGAATGAGGTTGATTATCCAGGGCATCAAGGTTTAGATGTGGAAGAAATCTTAGAAGTCATACAACCTCAGTGGTTCCAGAGGCCTGACCATGAACAGCGATGAAGAAACACACACACACACACACACACACACACACACACACACACACACACACGATGTCTCATCAGTTATGCAGGTGAAATGTTACAACCGTCTGTCTAAATTGAAGGGAGGTAGGGTCACTCTCCTCTTTGGGGTGTAGAAATGTTCTTGTAGACTCTTTCATCATTATAATAATCATTGCTTCAATGATGCCATATTACGGGCTCAGTGGTTTATAGCAAGAACATGGCAAGTTTATTCTAACAGTAAGTCAAAAACCCAGTGATGTAAGTCTGCTGACATCTCTGTCCTCCAGAGGAAAGGAATGCTGTTTCCTCACATAGTAAAGGCTAAAGGGCAAGAGAGAGAAAGAACTCATGAGAAGCTCTTCTATAAGGGTACCTGGCCCATTGGAAGGAACACATTCCAGTAATAATAGCCTAAATTTGGGCCTTCCTCCATCTGGCTTTCAAGACACCTCCTCATGATTTCTCAGCTGTTCTCCAGATATTTCTTTTTTGTGGCAAGGCATTGAACATTGAAGAGTCCTGGTGTTCACTCCTTTCTGCATTTTCGATTTACTCATCCCGTGGCTGTAAATACTGATAACACCCCCTCCTATGTCTTCAGTGAACTCTCCTGAGTCCCAGGTGGGTATAACTTGAATGTCTCATAGATGTCCAAACTTAGTATTTTCCTCCCAAAACTCCTCTACCTTGATGCCTATCTTTCAGAGAAGATGGAAATACATCAGCCCAGTCATTTGCGAAGTCATCAAATATTCCCTCCCATCACCACCTTATTAAGTCTCTGCAAGGACAACTGGTAGTATGTTCAGAACAGAACCAGACTCACGCTCACAGCACCCCCATTGAGTCACAGTGGCTAAGTCATCTCTCACGTGAGCCACATCTCTCACTATGGACTCCTAATGGGTTTACCTTTCCTGCCTTGCCATCCCAGTCTATCCAGAGATCCTTTTGAAGATGCAGTTTCAATCATGATATTCTTCCCAAAACAGTATTTCATCCAAACCAAATCCTTGAAATGCTCTATAACACCTTATGTGATCTGTTCTCTGCCATCCTTTTCCTCATTTGTCCTGCTTCAGCCATATTGGACTCATTTGTTACTCCAGGAACATGCCAGCCATGCTCTCACCTCAGTGCCTTGGCGTTCTCTTTCTCAGATCCTCTTCTTCTTAACATCTGCTTCTCAGACATCTCTCATACATTCTTCTTGTCTTTGGTTAAGTGTCTCCTTCTATTGGGACCTGTAGTATGATATGTAATTCTGTAGCCTGATGTCCCTCCCAGTCTTGTTCAGATCCTCCAAATTATCTTCAACCTACTCTCCTTTCCCTTTTTTCAGCAGCACTTATCATCTTTTAAAAAATTTTATTTATTTATTTATTTATTTATTTATTTATTTATTTATTTATTTCCAGAGAGAGAGAGAGAAAGATAGAGATAGAGAGAGGAGAGAGGAGTGGAACGGGCATGCAAGGGCCTCCAGCAACTGCAATCGACTCCAGATGCATGCACCACCTTGCGCATCTAGCTTATGTGGATCCTAGAGAATCAAACCTGGGTCCTTTGGCTTTGCAGGCAAACGCCTTAACCACTAAACCATCTCTCCAGCCCCATTTATCACCTTAAATCATGCATCAGGGCAACTTGTTCGAAAGATGGAGGTGAGAAAAAGGTTTTATGGGTGTGTATGCAAGGGTGTCACAGTTGCTAGCAGTAGCCTCCTATGGTTCAAATTGATCACTTACTTATATAGTTCATTTTTTTCTCATTAGCTCATAATAATCAAAGTATGACTATTTGGTTTCTAGGCATTTGTAAACACAATTGGAAATATAAGCTGTCCATATAATAATAATAAAAACAGATGGGAGCTGGACCTGAGGAGATAAACAACCCAGTGTACTCCACCCTGGCCCCAGCTGAAACCACAGAGAAATTGGGAAATGAGCAAGAGTGCTGTTTTCTCAGTGAACCTGATATCAACATAAGGGTGAAGGAGATAGACACTGAGGACATTCAACACCTACCAAACCAGAGATCCTGAGGCCCTGAGTGCCCACCACTGAAGTAGACTTAAAATGCTTCCAGCATGGCTCAGGGAATTTGTCAGAAGCCACAAGTTGCACAGAGACATTCCCTCTCCCCTGCCACCCCGCCATAACGGGATGTCTGCCTAGTCTCTCTACTGTAAAATTATCTTCACTTTATTATTGATAAATATTTAATAAGGATTTACTTTGAGAATATAAAATCTAATTCTACTTTTACCCACATGTTTGGCTTCCTTGGGATTCCTTACCAGAGTCAATTATTACTACAGTTATTGCCAATGGTGGTTTTCTAATTCTGCTATTCTTTCTTTAAGTTTTTTTTTTCAAGGTAGAGTCTCACTCTAGCTCAGGCTGACCTGGAATTCACTATGTAGTCTCAGGTGGCCTCAACTCACAGTGATCCTCCTACCTCTGCCTTCCCAGTGCTGGGATTAAAGACAGGCACCACCACACCCTGCATCCCCAAGGAGGAAGGCCTCTTCAGAAAAGGGGCAGGAAGGAGGCAGAGGATGGTACCAACGTGTATTGTTTACATACAAAGTATGTCCATATCTAATAAAAACAAGAAAATATAAACTCTGTAATTTCAAATTACAAACATAGCTCAAGTCAATGTGACCGTGTTGATTAAGATTACATTAATTGTCACTACAGTTTAAATGATCTACTGTAAAATTATCTTCACTTTATTATTGATAAATATTTAATAAGGATTTACTTTGAGAATATAAAATCTAATTCTACTTTTACCCACATGTTTGGCTTCCTTGGGATTCCTTACCAGAGTCAATTATTACTACAGTTATTGCCAATGGTGGTTTTCTAATTCTGTTATTCTTTTCTTTTAAGTTTTTTTTTTTCAAGGTAGAGTCTCACTCTAGCTCAGGCTGACCTGGAATTCACTATGTAGTCTCAGGGTGGCCTCGAACTCACAGTGATCCTCCTACCTCTGCCTTCCCAGTGCTGGGATTAAAGACAGGCACCACCACACCCTGCATCCCCAAGGAGGAAGGCCTCTTCAGAAAAGGGGCAGGAAGGAGGCAGAGGATGGTACCAACGTGTATTGTTTACATACAAAGTATGTCCATATCTAATAAAAACAAGAAAATATAAACTCTGTAATTTCAAATTACAAACATAGCTCAAGTCAATGTGACCGTGTTGATTAAGATTACATTAATTGTCACTACAGTTTAAATGAAAACACACACAAAAAAGGTCCATAGAACCCTTGGGATCTCTGAGAATACATTGTATGGACCTTGATATTGGAAAGTGCTGCCCCGTGGAATGATATTCATAAGTCAGTGATAAAGCTACCCACAGTAAAGCATTGAGCAGGAAACTTCTGGAACATTTCTAACACTGCTACTTGTTCACCTTGTAAAACAAAATCCCAGTCCTATTATTTGCTCCAGCCTCCAAAGAGAAAGTTCAAAGTATTTGATAAGCAGGTTGAAAAGAAAAAGGAAATTCATATTTATTGATCATCTAATAAATGCCATGTGTTAAACCATTTCATTTGCCAAACAAAGCTGTTGAATTATTATCCTTTCATAGAACTAAAAGTGAACTCAGAGAAATTCACTGATTTTTCCCAAGGTCACAAAGAAAATGAATAGATTTTTTAAAGAAAAATATATAGTTTTACTTGACAAATTTCAAACTTAACAAGAACTTGCACAAATGGCACAAAGAGCTCTGTATATTTCACCCAGATACCCAGTTCACATTTTTCTAATTTCCTAGCAATAAATCCAACTGAAGCATGTGTTGCAGTCCACTATGTCTCTGGTCTCTTTCTTCAGGAACAGGTCCTCAGTCTTTTCATGACCTTGACAATCTTGAACATTTTACACCTGTAATTTTGCAGAATGTCTCTCAATGTTCTTTTTTTTCTGATTTTTTTTTCCTGGCACATGTTTAGAGCCTGGCATTCTTTTTTTGGATAAAGAATCACGGATGCTGCTTTCTTTACACTGAATCGTATTGATGGATATGCAGTATCTATTTACTTTCTTTCTGGTGGGGTTAACTTTGATTTCTTGAATGCAGATTTGGGATGTCTGCCTAGTCTCTCTACTGTAAAATTATCTTCCCTTTATTATTGATAAATATTTAATAAGGACTTTACTTTGAGAATATAAAATCTAATTCTACTTTTACCCACATGTTTGGCTTCCTTGGGATTCCTTACCAGAGTCAATTATTACTACAGTTATTGCCAATGGTGGTTTTCTAATTCTGTTATTCTTTTCTTTTAAGTTTTTGGTTTTTTTCAAGGTAGAGTCTCACTCTAGCTCAGGCTGACCTGGAATTCACTATGTAGTCTCAGGGTGGCCTCGAACTCACGGTGATCCTCCTACCTCTGCCTCCCCAGTGCTGGGATTAAAGACAGGCACCACCACACCCAGCTTTTTTTTTAATTTAAAAGATATTTCATTTTTATTTATTTATTTGAGAGAGAGAGAGAGAGAGAGAGAGAGAGAGAGAGAGAGAGAGAATGGGTACAACCACTGCAAACAAACTCCAAACGCATGTGCCACCCTGTGTATCTGGCTTACGTGGGTATTGGGGTATCAAACCTGGGTCCTTAGGCTTCGCAGGCCACTAAGCCATCTCTCCAAACTCTCCATTATTCTTTCTGTATTGATTGTCTACCTTTACACTTTAAGGAAGAACTTTCCCATCTCTTCCATTTGCATCTGTGTAGACTCATGAACTCCTACTTTTCCATTGGGTTATAATCCAGTATTACGTCTTTGAATGTTCATACTGTCCATATTTGAATACTTGCGAGCCCTTTTCAGATGCTTTAAAAATATTTTATTCATTTATTTGAGAGTAATAGAGAGAAAGAGGCAAGGAGAGAGAGAGAGAGAGAGAGAGAGAGAGAGAGAGAGAGAGAGAGAGAGGAGGAGGAGAAGGAGAGAATGGGCCTATTAAGACCTCAAGCCACTGCAAACAAACTCCAGAAGCATGCACCACCTTGTGCACCTGGCTTATGTGGGTACTGGAGAATTGAATCTGGGTCCTTAGGCTTCACAGGCAAACATCTTAACTGCTAACCTGTCTCTCTAGCCCTTCAGATGCTTTTGAATACATGTCTTATAGATTTGGAGTTTCTTGCATTATATCAGTTACTTCACTGGAATAGAGACAACCAGAAAAATAAAAGAAAAATTAGAAAACAGTGAAGGTATAGAACCTGTCACAGGCTCAGGGCTCAGTGGATAAAATCACCATATACTAGGAGAAAATCTTAGCTGTCTTTTTTTCTTCAAATCTATTTTATTTATTTATTTGAGAGTGAAAAAGAGGCAGAGAGAGAGAGAGAGAGAGAGAGAAAGAGAGAGAGAGAGAGAGAAAGAATGGGCATGCCATGGCCTCCAGCCACTGCAAACAAACTCCAGATGCATGCGTCATCTGGCTTACGTGGGTCCTGGAGAATCGAACCAGGATCCTTTGGCTTTGCAGGCAAATGCCTTAACCGCTAAGCCATTGCTCCAATCCTTGGCTGTCTTTTTGTTTGTTTTTGTTTGTTTGTTTGTTTGTTTGTTTGTTTGAGATAGGATCTCACACTAGCCCAGGCTGACTTGGATCTTACTCTATAGTTCCAGGATGGCCATGAACTCACAGCAATCCTCTTACCTCTGCCTCCCAAGTGCTGGGGTTAGAGTTGCCGTCACCACACCCGGCTTGGCAGTCTTTTTTTTATTTAATGACATTGGTCAAATTGTCTGCCTTGCAGTTACTTACTTACTTGTCAAGTGTGGAGGGGAAGATTTACTTTACCAGGTTGTATGAATTACAAATGAGAATGTGCCAAATTTGAAAGACAGAACACAATGCCTGGCACACAGTTTGTAGCCACTGCCAGTTAATCATAATTACGAGCCACATGTTCTCATCTCCAAAGTGATGACCAAAATCTCTCACCAAATTACTAAAAAGACCAAATGAAGAAGCACGTGTAAGACCATTTAGCTTGTGTTAGTACCCCAAAATGTAACTGTTACAAGTCACATTGCCATTCTCTGAGCTTCGAGTCCATCATCTTTAAATTTTGGGCGCGATAGCCACATCATATACTTTGTTTGTTTGTTTTTGTTTTTATTATTTATTTATTTATTAGAGATAGAGAGAGGGAGAGAGAGGGAGAGAGAGAGAGAAAGAGAGAGAGAGAGAGAGAATTGGAGTGTCAGGGCCTCTAGCCACCGCAAATGAACTCCAGACACATGAGCCACTATGTGCATCTGGCTTACATGGGACATGGAGAACTGAACCAGGGTCCTTAGGCTTTGCAGGCATGCGCCTTAACTACTAAGCCATCTCTCCAGCCCTGTTTGTTTGTTTTTTTGCAAGGTAGGGTCTCACTCTCTCTGGTCCAAGCTGACCTGGAATTAACTATGTAATCTCAGGGTGGTCTTGAACTCTCATTGATCCTCCTACCTCTGCCTCCCAAGTGCTGGGATTAAAGGTGTGCACCACCATGCCTGGCTCACATCATATACTTGTTGTGACAATTAAATGAAACTTCATGTGCAAAACTGCCAGCCTAGTGACTGGCATTTAGGAACTGCACTGCAAATAGGAATACTGTAATTGCAAAGCAGACCTAAGAACATCTGGAGAAGTTTTATGCATGTGAAATATTTTTCCTAAAGAGAATCATGCATGCAACTGTGTGCCTCTGTGTGTATGCATACCTGTAATGTGTGAAAGATCCAATACCTATTGCTTACCACTCTGCGAGTCTGGGTCTCTTTCTGTTTGTCTACTCTTTGCTGTGTTGAAGGAGAAAGTGTACTTCAGTGTAATTGGTTTGGTCAAGTGCAGTGACAGTGGTTTAAAGATGCTTTCACATTCCCTAATCTCATTTCTAGCCACTTGCCTCTAACGGGATTCTACTTAGCCTCCCCACTGGTTTCCTTCACTTCCTGTGAATAAAAGAGCACTCTGAAGTGACATGAAAGCCTGAGAGAAGGTCATAGTCACAGAGGGGCAGCTTCTCAGCTGAAATAGACACAAACCTACTTTAATAAGAAAAGCAACAGACCAGCATTCATGTATAGAAATTACTACGCCTTGCCTTCCTTTAAACTTCCTGTTTTCATTTCAAACTGAATAGCATTCAGTGGGTCTGCACCCAAGCATGTCCAACTGCACATCAAATTTATCCTTCCTAAGTCTGGTGACTTTGAACATTTAAGTCTCAAAAAAAAAAAAAAAAAAAAAAAAAAAAAAAAAGAAAAAAAAAAGGTATATAAGCCAGGTGTGGTGTCCTATGCTTTTAATCTGGAGGGAAGTTGAGGTAGCAAGATCATCATGAGTTCAAGGCCAGCCTGGGGCTACAGAGTGAATTCCAGGTCTGCCTGCCTAGGCTAGAGTGAGACCTTGCCTCAGAAAAAAATTAAAAAAAAAATTAAAAAAGGTAAAAAGTTACTGCAACCTCCCCTCTCCCAAAATGGCTAAGAAAGAAGTTTAAGTAACTTGTTGCCAACCTCCTATATCCCTTCTCCTTCATTAATAACAAATGCTGGAAGCATAATCAAGCACTATGTTAAAATGAAATATCCAGTTCAATGCTTTAAACAAACTGGGGTAGCACTAATATTGCAATGCTCCAGCAAAGAACACAGAAACTTTGCATATGTGTTTGGTGTGCCAGACACTGTACTGAACATGCAACATAGATTATTTTGTTTAATTCTCACAACCATATTGGGTGTTAAATGCTTTTATTATTTCAATTTATGGACCAGGAAACTTTAATGAAATGCTTTTGCAAGGTCATCCAACCAGTGGTTCAGAGGTTCTCCACTGAGGCTGCTTGACCCTAAAGTTCAAATTCTTATTCTCTTCTAAGTACCAGAGGGCTTAGATTTTTGTTATTACTGCTCTTTTGTTTTTGATACTTCTGTTTGATTATGAAGCTGTCAGTTGCACTGGGAATTCACTTCAAGCCAAGTAATGACATCAGAGGATGCGGAACAGCAATTGCTTCCGAATTCTTGCTGGACACAGACCACGTCCTGACACCCTGTGTCAGTGCCCAGCTCTTAGACCTTTGTACAAGATCAGTGTAAAGCACGAGGCTGCTGCCCAAGCATTTCACAGCAAAAACTGCCTTTAAGTGCCCATTTGTTTTATCCTTTATTTTATTTTTATAAATTTTCCCACTTGGTGTGCTATGTGATATGCAGTATGCTATATGATATTTAACTTCCTTCAGCCTGTGTAGCAGACAGCTTCAGATTCACTGAGATGAATTTTCAGACTAGGCACAATTATGGAGGAAGGGATTTATTATAGCTTACAGATCCATGGGACGTTCCATAATGGTAGAAGAATCTGGCCTGCTTTCACAGGACCAAACACAGAGAGAAAAGCCACAAGCCAAAAACCACACAGCACAGCACACCTCAGGAACTCCAGCTAGGCACACTTTGCATATCTTTAGACTGAAATCTCAAACCCACCACCACACCTACCACAGCCTGTTTCTGAATCTACCCTCCAAAGGGTTAGAGGAGATGTTCTGTGATATTTCTTCTAGCTCAGACCTGTTGAGTTTCTAAATGTCCGAATTACAATTACATTATTTCCAGCCCTCCCCCTCTCCAGCTCCTCCCCTGTATATAACACCACCTCCCTTTTGGTGCTTCCATTTATGCCCTTCTTCTATTGCTGTTTCTCTTTTCCCATCCATTGTCTCTGATGTTCTATTCTCTCCTTCTTTCCTTTTTGTTCACTTTAACTTCCTGTCTGTACCCTTTTGCCCTCATCTTTCAGTTCTTTCTATCCAGCTGTCTTCTGTATCTCTCTTTTCTCTGGATATTCTATTCTTTTCTCACTTGGCCCTTTATCTATTTTAATCGAGTTTAACATGCTGTGCATTCCCTCTGCTACATTATTTAGATACAAAGAGAGAGCTGGGGAGAAGCTTAGTTGGCAAAGTGCTTATCAGGCAAGCACGATGCCTCGAGTTGGATCCCCAGAACCCAGGCAAAAAATGCCAGACATGGTGACATTACTTGTAAGCCCAGCTATGGGGAGACCAAGACAGGCAGATGCCTGCAGCTCGTTGGCCAGCCATTCTAAACTTCCAGGCCAATGAGAGACTCTGCCTCAAAAAGGTGGATGGCATTCTTAAGGAACAATATCTAAGCTTGTCCACTGGTGTCCACATGCATGCTTACACACATACATATATGTACATCCCACACACAAACACAGGTACACAGGTGCACTAAAAGAAAACCCAGCAAACAGAACCCTGGAATATAAAATGGGTGGGTTGGTCAAAGAAAATTAAGAGAACCTGGTACATTTCTTTCAAATTTGAGATAGCAGAAGATTGGAGCCTGAAAAATCCATTATTTTTGTTTTCTCTGCTGTACAGGTAGTCACTTCATTGTAATTGAAGTTGTCACTCAAGAGAAACATTTTTCTTGGGTGTGCTTCTTTTTTGGTGCTCATGTGCCATAATCTGGGCTCCTTCCTGTAGTAAAATAGCACTGAAAATGGCTTGCTTTCGTTAGGACACATGAAGTGAAGGGAGGATCCTTAAAAGACTCAGATCCGAAACCCACACCTCTGATAAGCTGGCATATTAGCTTGAAAAGACACACATCCTATCAGCTGGAGTTAGTCCCTGAATAGGTACAGCTGAGGATGTCAATATTTTACCTGGTTTTCTTTCTCTGTGGTTCACAAATCAGTTTTGTTTTCTCTTGTGCTCAGTAAGATAACTGAGGATTTAACACTTCCTAAAACACTTCCTTCCTAGCATAGATAGGTAGAGCAATGAATGACTGTTGCACTTGAGTAGTGGATCTTAGGTTTACCTGTTGACCCACGGGCATTAATTGAATTGTAACAGTCTTTAGAGTCACACTATTTCAGGATGCAACAATTTTTACCCGCTTAGTTCAATTCTGCACCAAATGAAGTAAGTTTTTTTTTAAATAAAACAATGTTTGGAAACATCTCTATTCTTAAAAATCACTTATGTTTATAGGATTTATTTTTTAAAAGTCTTGTTAGGGCACAAGACTTTATACTATGTGCTCTCAAAACACCTAGGTTCTTCCCAAATTTCAATTATTATTTCTCAGTAAAAATTATCAGTCATTGCATATATCATATAAGTATTTTCAGGATGCAAATAGACCTGGGTTTGATGTAAACGGGGGAATGAATCATCTTTAATACCCAATGTCTGCCAATGCTTTTACATAAACATTTTAAAAGAAACTTATTTTTATTAATTTATTAGAGATAGAGGGAGAAAGAAAGAAGAGAGAGAGAGAGAGAGAGAGAGAGAGAGAGAGAGAGAATGGGTGTGCCAAGGCCTCTAGCCACTGCAAATGAACTCCAGATGCATGTGCCACCTTGTCCATCTGGCTTACATGGGTCCTGGGGAATCGAACCAAGGTCTTTTGGCTTTGCAGGCATGTGCCTTAACCGCTAAGCCATCTCTCCAGCTCCTACATAAACATTTTTAAGGGACCCCAGATAACCATAGCATTTAAAAGGGGCTAAGCTGATATTAGTTCAAGAGAGACCCTGTCCTTTCTCAGAATCTTGGATTCCAGCCTCAACATATACATTAGGTTTGGAATTTAATTTAGCTCTGGGAAAAGAGTTCCTTCATAGATTCTTTAATAAAAAAGAGATTTCAGAAGTACAATCAGGTGGTCTCCACACAGAGGCCTACAGGACACTTTCTGATTTATGGACTACCCCCTCGTGTAAAAGGACCTTGGCTGCTGAGTCCTGGCTTAAACAACAGCTGGGGCAGCTCTCAAACCCACCCACTGTGGCCAAGGTGGGTTTACATTTGAAAGCATTCAGACCCATGGGATCTCTGAACTCAGAGTCGCACCACAGGGGGTCAGGCAGGATGACAAATAGCCTTCCTAGAGATGTGTGTGGAATGTCCACAGAGGCCTTTTGTACCTGAGACACTGAACACATTAACTTTACACAAAGGGGTGGACTTTGCTTCTGAAAGAGTGTCAAAGTTAAAAGGTGACATGAAAGGGGCATGCATTTGATAGGGAGATGGCATGTAACCTGATGGCCAACATGGACCTCCAGAGAGAAGAAGGTATCCAGTAACAATGCACATCTCCTGCAGCCTGGCTTATGAAGGGGAGGATGGATGGTCTCTGTCTTGCACTCTTTCCAGAGTGTTTCTTTTTCTTTTTCTTTCTTTTCTTTCCCTTCCTTCCTTCCTTCCTTCCTTCCTTCCTTCCTTCCTTCCTTCCTTCCTTCCTTCCTTCCTTCCTTTCTTACTTCCTTCCTTCCTTTCTTACTTTCTTTTTTTTTTTTTGATGCAATGGCATTTTTCACTGTGCTGTGAATGTTCTCTGCTCCTGAGATGGGATTTCCATGAAGACACCACTGACCAGGACTGTGCTAGCTTCCTCATTTTGATTCTCAGACAGCTAGGTGTTGTTGCTAGTGTAAAATGTAGCACAGGCCTCCTATTGTAAGAAGAAACACTTCTCCAACATGAAATGCCTTATCATCCTGATGAAACGCAACAATCTGCATGTACCCTTCATAATAGAGAAATCACAACACAGGGGCATTGTCTTAAAATTGGGTCATCAGTGCAAACAAAACTTTCCAAACCCAGATCTCTCCATCCGGAGTCATTTAACAAATGTCCAGTAGATGGCACCATGAGCATCTGATATAAAATCCAAGGTGGTGAGTATTTATCTTCACAAAGCTCTTCTCAAAATATTAAGCAAAACTTTGACTGAAACACAACCGTATTTGGACAAGCACGTTTATTTTACTTTAGTGCTTTGTTATTAGAAACATACATACGCGTGTGTATATATTTTACTATCAAACCCTAAAGTTATGGAAAATATCCTTGATGGTTAGGACGGACTGTAAACTTTTACGGTATTATTTGCAGGCAGATTTTTCAATTTCTTATTGAAGCTAACTTTTTCTTAATATGAGAACTATCCATATGATTCCTTACTCAGGAGAATATTTTTGCTAATCTAAACACTCCTATGAGAGAAGCACTCATGCAGCATGGAACAGAAGTGTTGTGTAATATATTGTGTGTGTATTTTTAAAGGATGACATAAATAAATTTCCCTTTTTCTTTTTCTTCTTTTTGTTCAAGACAGGGTCTTGCTATGGAGCACTGGCTGGCCTAGAACTTGCTATACAGCTCAGGCTGGTCTTTCATTTGTGGGAATCCTCCTGCCTCTCCACCCCAAGTGCTGAGATTATAGGTACACACCACCACACCAGATTTAAATATGTTTTAAATTCCATATTTCCATCTACCTGAGGAATATACATAAAATATAGTTATTCCAGACTAGCAAATGTATGCATATGTACAGTTCAGTATAGAAACGACACTCTATTTCAGATTCCACTCCACCCTAAAATCTGAAGGTTTTAGAGTAGAAACTGACCCTTCAAAATTTGTGGAAGACTGGTATCTGGAAGGGATGCTAACTTTACACTAAAAAGCTACTGCCTATGTGAGACATGTGAATGTATCCTTTCACTCCCTTGGTGGACATTTTCTTGCTAGGTAAGTAAATTAAGACATGGTGGCATATGACAAAAACGAACAGACAGACCAGAGAATTGGAGACCCAAGTCAAGTGCCCAAACTGTATTTGGGGCAGAAACAAAATTTGGGGCCAACCATCAGAAGAGAAATAATGAGTCACACCAGCATTTCAGAGGTATAAGTAACAGGCTAAACCTTGAATGGGGACATTCAAGACAAAAGATGTGGCCAGCATGGTGACTAGAGCTTGAGAACTGGACGAGGATCTGTTTCCTGGGAAGAATACTGCTTGCTGGCAAGTTTGTTCCATTTGAAGATACAAGAGCTGTCTTCATGGTTGCCTCTTTGCTCTTCCAGAGGCTCTCTCTTTCTCTTTTTACTCCTTTTGGGGCTAGGTGGGAGCTGAAAGAAGGACTAATCTCTGTTTAAAAAAAAAAATCTTATTTATTTATTTGCAGAGAGAGAGAGAGAGAGAAAGGGAGAGATGGAGAGAGAAAGAGAGAGGAACATGAACATGGGTGTCCCAGGACCTCCAGCCACTGCAAACCAACTCCAGATGCATGCACCGCTTTGTGCATCTAGCTTTATGTGGGCACTGGGGGATTGAACCTGGGTTGTTAGGCTTTGCAGGCAAGCACCTTAACCACTGAGTCATCTGTCTAGCCCCAGTACTGATCCCCTTAATGATAAGTCTTAACTTTGGATCACTAATTCAGAGCTTGTTTAATCGCTGGCATTGATACAGCTGTATCTTGCAGACAGTAAGCTGAATAATCATTCTTTGAGGCAACGTGATACCAAGAGGAGAAAAGAATCCTGGGAATGCCCAGAGCAGGTGAGCTGGAGTCTGGGGAGATTACATAGCATTTTGGTTGCAAGTTGGTTTGGGTTAATGTTTCAGGAGAGGGAGGGTGACAGGCTAGAGCTGTGGAAAGAGAGACATCCTAGTCATTAGCTCCCATGTCCAAGGCTCTGTGGGTTCAGTAATGGAAGTCTCTAGCATTGCTAGGGGTACTTATCTGTGGCAGAAAGATGTCTTTGCTGGAGGCATTGGGAAGCAGATTCATATGCATTCAGTTGGTGTTGCAGTTGCCTTTTTACTGCTGTGCTATAAAACATTTGACCACAAGTAGCTGATAGGAGGAAAGGTTATTGTGGCTAATAGTAACCAGGGGAAGTCTCATGATAAGGAGGAAAGGATGGTAGAGCAGAAAGGCTGGACATCACTTCTTGCCATAGAAGCTGCCAGAAAGTGCCAAGATAGTGAGCTGAACTAGCATAGGCAAGCTGAGGGGCTAATGCACCTCAAGTTCCATCCCTAGCAACACACTCCTTCTAGAAATACTCCACCTCCCAAACTGCCACCAGCTGGGACCACACATTTAAAACACCTGAGTATAAGGTGGACATCTGATTCAAGCCATCACAGCTGGATATAAAATGGTGATTACTAGAGGTTGGAAAGGGTTGGGGAGGGAATGGTAGTAGGAGGTTGGATAATAGGTACTATAATACAGTTATATAGGAGTAAGTATTACTATTGTACAATATAGTGGGGTAGTTATAGCCCACAATAATCCATAAGGTATTTTATAAAGAACTATAACAGAGCAACTCAAGGTCTCCAAACAAAGAAATGATAAGAAAATGTAAATGTTAATGTAATGTAAATGTTAAGGCATATGTATGACATGTTAGAACATGTCATACATATGCCTTAAAATATCACACTATAATCCCATGCATATGTATAATATGTGTTTGTTAGAATAAAAGCAATACGTAGCCAGCTATACAAGCCCTTGCATTAACTCTTCCCTAAGAAAGGCGTGTTTTCATGAACTTGTGGACCTTCTTGCTCAAGGATGAAAATGCTAATGAGACTTGATATGAAGCCTTTTTTAGCCTATAGTTGAATTCATAAGATTCAGAGAAAGAAGCCTGAGAGAAAAGTGGATTTATCTTCAGTTATCAAAATAGATATTTTCAGTGACAACCACAAAAAGAAAATATGAAGACTATTGAGGAATTGCTTAATATATACAGATCAACACTAGGTAATTGTCCAGGCAAATGGTAAATCATGAGAGCAGTCAATTTCAGTCCATTCTCCAGAAATGCATAAGACTTTTAAAGGGAAAAAGCACAAAGTGTAAAGCATATGTAATTGTTTCCGAATGACAAAAACAAACAAAGTCTGATTCTTCTCACCTCACAAGGGCAGTCTGGGACTTTATTCATTTCAGTCAACAGAAATTATTGTGTAGGTCTAGCTCTGGTATCATAGCTGATTTTGAGTTGATGTTCTAACACATATTAACTATGTATTTTTCTGCAAGTTGTTGAACCTCTCTGAGCCTTTGTTTGACAATCATATCTACCTCAAAAACTGAATGAAAATATATTAATACTGAAAATCGTAAGACTCCTAAGCCTCACATTTACAGAATGTCTATTTTATTTTCAATACAGTTAATCAGTTTTTAAATTTCACACTTATTTACATGGTAGAGACCGATTCTGAGCTTTCCATTCTCCTTAAAATCTGAGGACATTGATGTGCCAGGGCTAATTGCTAGCTCATCTGAAAATAGAGCTTACTCTCTTGCTGAGAACACAGGAGAGTAAAGGATTGCTCTTATTTTAGAGAGAAAGAAAGGGGGAGATGTGTTGTGTGTCTTCATTGTTACTCTGGTTGAATATTCTTCCCCAAACACTTCTGCTGTATTCTGAAATTACCTTCTCAGCACAGGTACCGAGCAGGTCATAGCCCAGCCTCCTGGAATGGAGCCACTCCTACAAAACCACTGTGCATTTGAAGGCTCTGCATTTGCCAGGCACTCACTCAGATCACCCAATAGCTGAATTGTCTGTTGGCTTTCTTCTATAGGACAGAAAGGGAGAGAAGAGGAGAGGAGATCTAAACTAAACCCAAAGTCAGTAAGTTGTTCCTCAACCGAGGACAAGCCATGTCTGTGTATACACAGCTTTCCTCTCCTGTTGCTCCATCAACCATGGACAGATGAATTGTAAGACTTTCATTAGTTTTCTCTTGGCTGCAGGAATTACTGTTGCAGAAGTTTGTCCACTCCGGAGAAAGTGTAAGACCATTGTTTTGTGGTCTTCATCTGATTGTAGGTGTATTTGTGAGTCTGCTGTTTGCCATTTCTTCTGGTTGTCGTTTGCAGTGTCCTATTTTCTTGTGTGTCTGGTTATCATTTGACTACTATATCTGACACCACAATTGAGATGATACTGATAGCAATCCAAGGGAAGGCTGGGTTATTTCTGCTTCATCCTACACTAAGAGTCTTTGGCTAAGTGGACCTCAGGTTTTTCCTTTAATCCTCTCAATCTTTTGGAGTCCACTCAAAGCACAGTTTCATTTTAAAACCATTTTACAGGTAAGCAGTGCCTTTGGGCAGAGATGCTGGGCCAGGCTCACCTGGATTTTGGCCCAGTAGTTATTTATTAATTTGTTTGATGCTTTTTTTTCTGTTTTTTGACACTTTGATCTTCTTCCTTTTTTGTCCCCTGACCTCACCCCAGGTCTAGCCCAGGATGACCTGGAGTGCATGATGCGGTTTCAGAGCTACCTCAAACTTGTTGTTACTCCGGCCTCTGCCTTCCTAGTGCTGGGATTAAAGGTGTGGGTCACCGCATCCTGCTCTTCCTTTGGTTTTTTTGAAACAGGATCTCACTCTTGTAGCCTAGGATCATGGTGATCCTCCTACCTCAGCCACCTGAGTGCTGGAAATAAAGGCATGTGCCAACCTCCAGCCTTTTTGATGCTTTAATGCAATGCATTTTGATCCCACTCCCTCTCTGGTCTGTGACTTCAGCCTCCTTTTATGTCGTATTTGCTTTGTTTTCTCTTTTCTTTTTGACTCATTGAGTTGAATTAAGGTTGCTTGCATGATCATAGGTGGGAGGTTATTTGGTTATTCACTGGGAAATGGGCAACCCACCACTAGGGAACATGACACTCCTCTCTCAGCAACCACCAGTTACCACTAGCCCCACTGGGAGGTGTGGGATCTCCTATGTTCCTACCCCATCCATGATGAAATATTGACCAATTCAATCATGGCTGGAAACCATATCCACTGTGACTTCATGAGCCTAATGGCCATGTCCTAACCAGAGACAGCATTCGGCAGCCTCCCATCCTAGCCTCCTGCTCTTATCTTCTTTCCACCTCCAATTCCTTGAGGTTCCTTGAGCCTAGGAGGGTGTGGTTTAGGTTACATGTTTAGGGCTGAGCACATTCTAACCACCGATTCTTGCATCTGTATACATGAGGGGATTGGTTATAGTTTTCTTGTGTCTTTGTTGTTTTTTTTCTTTTTAAAAAATATTTATTTATTTATGAGAGAAAGAGATAGATAGTTAGAGAGAGAGAGAGAGGGAGGGAGGGAAGGGGTATGCCAGGGCCCCTCGCCACTGTAATCAAACTCCAAATACATGCACAACCATGTGCTTCTGGCTTATATGGGTTCTGGGGAATTGAACCTGGGTCCCATGGTTTCACAGGCAAGCACCTTAACCAGCAAGCCATCTCTCCAGCCCATTTATTGGGTTTATTTTTTATTTTTATTTTTTTATTTTTTATTTATTATTATTATTATTTTTTTTGGTTTTTTGCAAGGTAGGGTCTCACTCTGGTCCAGGCTGACCTGGAATTAACTATGTAGTCTCAGGGTGGCCTCAAACTCTCGGCGATCCTCCTACCTCTGCCTCCCGAGTGCTGGGATTAAAGGCGTGCGCCACCACGCCCGGCTTATTTTTATTTTTTTATTGGCAACTTCTATACTTACATACAAAAATGCATGATATTTCCCCCCCCCATTCCCCTTTAGAACTCCAATCTCCATTGTATCCCCTCCCTCTCTCCATTAGTCTCTCTTTTAATTTGATGTCATCATTTTTTTCTTCTACTATGAGGGTCTTGAGAAGGTATTGCTAGGCACTGCAAGGTCATGGATATCGAAGCCAATTTCTGTCTGGGCAGTTGTATTGTAAGGAGTCATACCCTTCCTTTGGCTCTCAGAATATTATCTGTTTCACAGAAAGAATTTGTAAGTATTCCATCCCTTTCTGTTTTATGGAATAGTTGGAGAAGTATTGGTTTTAGTTCTTCTTTAAAGGTCTGGAAGAATTTTGCTGTGAATCCATCTATACTTGGGCTGTTCAAATTATGGATCTCATCTTGGTTTAATTTTGGTACATCATGTGCATCTATAAATGTATTCTTTTTAAAAAAGATTATCCAATTTGGTGCAGTGTGGATTTTTAAAGCATGTCCTTGTGATTTTTTAAATTTTGTTGGTATCTGTTGTAGTACTTCCTTTCTCCTCCAATTTTTTAAATTTGGATCATTTCTGATTTTCTTTTGGTCAGTTTGGTTAAGGGTTTGTCAATCTCATTTATCTTTTCAAAGAACAACTTCTTATTTCATTGACTTTGTTGTATTATGTTTTGTTTCTACTCCATTAATTTCTCCCCTGATTTTGATTATTTCTTCTTGTCTACTGGTTTATTGTTTTTTCCCCAAGATCTTAAGATGCATCATTATTTTTCTGAGATTTCTCTTATTTTTTGATGTAGGTATTCAGAGTTGTAAACTTCCTTCTTAGGACTACCTTCATTTATCATATAGGTTTTGGTATGTTGTGTTTTCATTTTAATTCAATTCTAGGAATTTTAAAATTCCTTCTTAATTTCTTCAATTCACATAACTCAATGTGTGTTGTTTGATCTCTAAGACTGTGTATTTTCTGTAGTTTTTCTTGTTGTTAATTTTTAGCTTTATTGGATTGTGATCAGATAAAATACAAGAAGTTTTTCTAAATTTATTGAGGCTTGTTTTGTCTCTTAATATGTGATCTATTTTAAGTCTCATGGGCTGCTGAGAAGAATGGGTATTCTATAGTTTGGAGATGGAATGTTCTATACAAATCTGTTAGGTCTATTTGCTTCATATAATTTAGCTTTCATGTTTCTCTGTTTATCTGTCTGTCTGTCTATCTTTCTATCTATCTATTTTTTTGTTTGATGACCAGTTTATTGTATTAAAGTGACCTACTATAACTGCATTGGGGTTAATGATTGGGGTTAATATAATTTGTTTTATGAAATTGGCTGATCCTGCATTCAGTGCATATATATTTAGGATTATAATATTCTCTTAGTGTATTGTTTCCTTCTTTATATTTTCTGACTAGTTTTGGCTTAAGTCTTATTTTGACAAATATTAGAATAGTAACACCTGATTTCTTTTTGGTTCCATTTGCTTAGAATATCTTTTCCACTGTTTCACCCAAAGGTGGCATCAGTCTTTGATAGTGAGGTGAATCCCTTGAAGACAGAAAAGATGGATCCTGTGTCTTAATCTGTGCCTTTTGATTGGGCAATTGAGACAGAATTACTATTTAAAAGGTATGAAGTAGTTCCTGTTGATGAGTTAATCATGTTGATGACTTTGTGTTATTTGGTGTTTTCTTGGTCTTCATTTGCTTCATAACTGATCTATTAAGTTATTAATTGATTATTTTTTTTCTCTCTAAGCTCTTGAATGCTTATCCTTCTCTTCAGTCCAAAGTGTTTCTTTCAGTATCCTCTGTAGAGCTAGTGTAGTGGTCATGAATTTCTTTACCCTGCTTTTATCATGGAATTTTTTTCTTTGTCTTTTATGAGAGATAATTTTGCTGAATATAGTAGTTTGGATTGGCAGCTGTGATTTTTCAATACTTGAAGTACATCTTCCTAAGCTCTTATAAGCACTTTTATAATTTCCCATGAAAGCAATCAGCTGTTATTCTAGTGGGCCTGCATTTATATGCGACTTGCTGATTCTTTCTTGCAGTTGATTTTCCTTCCTTCCTCTCTTCCTCCCTCCCTCCCCCTCTCTTTCTTTTTTTTTATTTTTTAATTTTTTTTGAGAGAGACAGAGAGAGAGAGAGGAAGACAGATAGAAATGGGTGTGCCAGCAGCCTCTCAGCTGCTGCAAATGAAATCCAGATGTGTGCACTCCCTTGTGGTCAAGTGCAGCATTGCACCCTTGCGTCACTTTGCATCTGGCTAAATGTGGGACCTGGAGATTGGAACCAGCGTTCTTAGGTTTAGGAGGGAGGTGCCTTAACTGCTAAGCCATCTCTCCAGCCCTCTTTTTTTTTTTTTTTTTTGATGTAGGGTCTCACTCTAGCCCAGGCTAGAATTCACTGTGTAACTGGAATTCATTGTGTAACTGGAGTAAATGGAATTCACTGTGTAGTCTCAGGGTGGCCTCAAACTCATGGTAATCCTCCTACTTTGGCCTTGCAAGTGCTAGGCTTAAAGGCACGCAGCATGATGCTTGGCCTGGTATCCTTTCTTTGTTATGAGTATTTAATATTTTTAACTATAGTATGATGTAGGGAGTTTCTTTTCTGATCATGTCTAGTTGGTGCCCTGTATGCCTCTTGTACCTCTGGCACACCTTCCTGGCTTGGGGAATTTTATTCTATAATTTTATTGAAAATATTATCTATTCCTTTGGCCTGAAGCTCTTGTCCCTCTTTTATGCACAATATTCATAGATTTGGCTTTGTCATAGTGTCCTAAATGCCTCTCATATTCTGTTATACCATTTTAAAAAGAATATTTTTATTTATTTATTTGCAATGAACTTTAAATACGTGAATGATCCACTTTGTGCATCTGGCTTTATGCGGGTACTGGGGAAACAAAATCCTGGTCATTAGGCTTTCCAGGCAAGTGCCTTAACTGCTGAGCCATCTCTTTAGCCCTATTCTAACTTTTTTGAACTTATGATTGATTTGGTCTATATGAAGTATTTTCTCCACTTTGTCCTCAAGCTCAGGTTTTCTGTCCTCCACATGATCTATTCTATTGGTGTGGATCTTTTTATTTGACTCATTGCATTTTTCACTTCAGTTTGATTTTCTTTAGAATTCCTATCACTTTATAAAATTCCATTTTCCTATCACACTATTTTGATTTCCTCATTTCACTCAGCTGCTATTTGTTTGTGTTCTCGCAGAGATCATTCAGGCATCCATTTATGTCCTCTTTAAATTACTCAGATGCTTGAGTTCTCTTGGATTCCATACAGGTGTTTACTGAATTCATTCATCTGTGTGTTTTTGTTCTTTTGGATTTCATTCAGGCATTTACTCATGTCCTTTTCAAGAGCTTTATATAAATTTATCATAATCATGCTATAGGATTCTTTGACTAAAATTTACTCTCAGTAGTTCTAAAGGGAGGCCTCTATACTCAGAATGGGCATTCTTAGAGGAGACACATTACCTTGTTTTTCAAGCCTCTCATTTTATGTTGGGATTTGCACCTGGAAATATTCTATTGGTCAAGTATGCCTGGATTCAACATGGTAGTGGTGCAAGAGAGGGAGGGATGAGTATATTGGGGGGTTTTCTGTGGCCTTACATGGGGTGGAAGTGGCAGAATGGGTAGAGGAGAGATACAAAGAGGGGAAGGATACAGACTTACATGTGGTGTGGTGGTGTGGCAGTCAGGGCAGATGGAGGAAGGGTGTCAGAATAACAGTGTGCATATAGGTTCACACATAGTGGTGTGGTACAAGAAGGCAGGCCCAGGAGAGGCATGCAAGGTAGGAAAATGCCTGTGGTTCAATGGACTCACTCATGGCAGCGGTAGCTTGGTGCACAGGTGTGTTTTGATGCTTTTTAAAAAGATATTTCTGCTGTTTTGATTTCTTGCAGTGGCAAAATTGGTCTATATCAACTTAGTTTTGCCTTGTTTGGAAGAGTATTGTTGTTCTTATTTGTAAATAATTAGACTTAGAACACAGGGAGAAATATAGGCTCAATAAAAAGCCTACCTAACTTTTCTAAGTGAGGTTTGTACTTTTTCAACCAGTAACCTGTTTGCCTCATGTGAGTTTGTTTTTGGTGAGCTTAGGAGGATTTTTATTTCCTGCTTTGTTCTCAGATAAGAATACTGGCCTTAAATAACAACAAAAAGTAGGTATGACATACAGCCCTCTGGAGCATTCTGTTGTTACAGCTCCTGTTATTACTGCATACAGCAGAAGACCTCTACTCTATAAGCTCTGGTAAGACTTAGAATTGCTTCTCCCAGGATCCTCCTATGGTAATAGACTAGCCTCCTATATCCCTCCCTCTTCTAAGAGGTCTGATGCTTCTGTCAGTTTTCCCCCTACTGATTCTTCAGTCTCAGAAACTTAAGACCTCCAGGGATCCCAAATCCATCACTTATCACAGGAAAAGGCAATGCAGTAGGTCCTGATGTGTACAAACTATTCCAGATAAAATGTGTTCCATACTTAAGCCCACAACACTGCTTCTATAAGAGTAGAAGTTCTTTGAGACTGGGGCTGTCCACTGTCCTATGTAGTCATCACCCACTGCTATCATGCATGAGATGAGAGTAGAGGGTGGAGGAAGAATTCATTCATCAAGTGTTAATGACTTCCTGTCCATCCTGGTACCCCATCACTGTCTTCTCTGTCACTCGGGTATCTAATCACTTGCTGGCTTTCCTGAAGTACAAGAGGAAAGGATAGAGTTGAGCCTGTCAATTGCTGAGAAATAGAGAAAGTATGTTCTTGAGGTCTAATTTGATGGGACTTACTACATATGAACACACTCCCTGGAGACTATTTCTTAGTCCTCCAAACTTGTAGCTTGTTTAATTTATAGATAGAAAAACAGGATTATGAAAAGTTGTAGGTATTAATGTTAAACCTTTGATAATTACATATGTATTTATTTAGATTAGCAATTCTTAACTGAATGCATTTAGCCACCAGACTTAGTCAAACCATGATTTTTTTTCCAACTCTAGTATAACCTCAAAGAAATATGGTCTTCAGGCAGCAAAGTTACCACACACTTCAGTGTTACCAAGAAGAACCTTGTTTTCCTTAAGTATTTTGGGTTAAAAAAGTCTTAAACTTTCCAATGTTTAACTGACAGAGGTTGCAAAAGATAGTATCCTTTCATTTCAGACCAAGTATTATTTTTATAACATATGGGGAAGGTTTAAATTATTGAAATGAGTTGTGCATGGTGGTTCATGCCTTTAATACCAGAATTTAGGAGACAGAAGTAGGAGGATCACTGTGAGTTTGAGGCCATCCTGAGACTACAGAGAGTTTCAGGTCAGCCTGGGTTACAGTGAGACCATATCTCAAAAAAAATATTTAAAGAAAACTTCCAACTACAACAATAACCTTGCAATACCATTTTAAATAGACAAATCATAAAATTGACAAATGTATTTTATAAATGTGATAAGTTGTATTGGCTTCTGTGAAGATTAGTAAAATTTTCTAAGAACACAAGCTAATATTAAACAGGGATCACAGGACAATAATTCCAGCTCTAAGTACAATTTTCAAAGTATTTACTATGTGTCACATACTATGCTGAATACATAAATTATCCCACATGATCATCTTGCCAAGCCTAAACCAGTAGATATATTTATTCCTGTTTTGTAGAGGAGAAATGGAAATTTCAAAAAGCTGGTGGGAGACCTTTCTTACCTCACATGGTAAGTGATAGAGCTGGGGTGTGAATTCAGAAATATCTAATTTCAAATTATATGTTTCCCCCTCTTTATATGCCTTACACTATAAAATATGCATTACTCTGTAAAATTTAAGCCAAGGAAACAAATCTTCAAGAGAAATCTGCTTATGCACAGATGTTTATATTGTGGGTTATACAACAGAAGAAACAGCAAGTATTTGGAAATCACCTATACATTTTTTACAATAGGAAAGTGGTTAAGGAATCCACAGGAGATTTGCTCAACAGAATATTATGCAATCATTAACCAAATTACTGGGTTGACTCTTTAAAAATATGGAAAGATGTTTATAATTACATTACTTTTACAAGATTGAATGCCGAATATTGTTTGCCACCAAGATCTCAGCCGTGAAAAAATGCGTATAAATAAAAACAAAGACTTAAAGTTGAAAAGAAATAAGTTTCCAAGAATGATATTATGTGTGTGTTTTCCCCTAAATTATAATACTTTCTTTTTATTGAATTGGACACAAAGGAATTAGCTTTAGTGTTTCTGCCTCAAAATAGCAGCAATTCATTAAAATGGTAGTACAGCAAAATGACCCTTTGGTAATAATTATTGCACAGATGTACTTCTGGAAATGTGGGAAATGATAGGATTCCACTGGATTGACAATTATCTGCTCATGTGTATTGTTGTGTCAAAAGACTTTTGTCTTCTGGATAGAGCCTGTGTTGGTGGTGACATTTGTCCTGACTTTAGTCATTCAACCTCCATCCCCCTTATCTCCCTACTTATCTCCATGCTTACTTCTTGTAGTTTGTGGGGAGCTGACCCTACCATTGGCTTTAGGGATGGGGAAGTGACTCAGGCCTAACTGATCAGAATATTGTATTGCTTTGGCCATAGAAGTGACTTAGATGAGGGTACAAAAACTAATCAGGTCCATAAATCTAAATTTTAGAACTTCTAGCAAAGAAGCTTTAAGAAAATATTGCCTTTCCTATCCAACATTGTTGAGAAGATGGGCTGTAAGTCTGGAGTACTGGCATTGGCTTGCAAGTGTGAGGACATAATTTGAGTGAAAATGGAGATATTATGCCTTTAATCCTGGCACTCAGGAGGCAGGATTGTTGTAAATTTGAGGCTGGCCTAGGACTGCGTAGTGAATTCCAGGACAGCCTGGCCTAGAGTGAGACTCTAACACCTCCTGCAAAAAGTAAACCAAAACAAAAACTTAAAAAAAAGAAAATTTTATTGTTGTGATCAGATGCAATTGTGACTAAGGATAGACTACACTCAACAGGCTGGGGAGATGGTTCAGGGGTTAAAGACACGTGCTTGCAAAGTGTGACAGCATAGGATTAATTCCTCAGCACCCACATGGAGCTGGAACAGAAGTGCAGCATGTGTCTGACACTTGTTTGTTGGGGCAAAACACCCTGGCATGACTCCCCTCCACATTTATAAATAAATAAAATTAAAGAAAAATGCTTTAAAAGAATACACTTCACTTGTATGAGCCAATTATATTTTCACATCTAAGAAATTTGTATACTTATCATGGACTATATTTCCTTTTGGAGAAAAAAGAATGCAGGAAAAATTGTAAGGCTAGGCAGGCAGAACCAGATCAAGGCTGGGATATAATCTGCATTTGGGAAGGTGCATTGGGACCAGATTATAAAGTAATTTAAATGTCAACATGTAGTGTAGGATGTCAAGCATCAAATAGTCAAAATGTTGTCTGGTAGGCTCAGATTTTCACTCAAGGCCAGTGGATGCAATTCCATGGGAAATCCGAGATCTGAGTGATAGAGCTAGGAGTTTCTCCTGTCCCCACCCCACGCTATGACCCAGTGCAGGCAGGCCTTGTAAAGCACCCGTGCAGGCTGATTTCCTCACAGCCAACGTGCCCACGTTCCCCACAACAGTTGTGACAGAAAGGGAAGCTGAGCCATTGACCTAGTTGGGACCTTTTCTGTGAGCTTTCATTCTTGGTCTTTCCCCATAATTTGCCTCATTCAATTAGAGCCTGCCTGAGCCTATATAAATCCCTGGGAACTGACCTTTTCATTGGAAAACCCACTATGGGAGCACCATGCAAGACCTGCCTCTCCTGTGATCTGGTCTCCATCGGTCCTTGAGAGGCAGTCTCATCCCTTGCTCACTTTTGGCAAATGCCACAAGACCTGCTCATGGATGGCATCCCATCACCACCAAGAGTTCAGGGCTGCCATTCCAGCTTGGCTCTGTCGCTGGGGGCATCTCCAACCTGCAGATGGCAATCTCCATCTCAGAACCCTCTCACGGTGGCCTTTTGCCAGCCTGGTCTCTCCTGGCTATTAGCTTTCTGCTGGGAGAGCATGTATTTTCACTTTGAGAGTTTTTACTTCCACGGGACCAAAATCCTTCATTTCTTTGTCTGTCTGCTTCATTCTTCAGGGTGGAGAGGCAAGAACTTAGTAGAGCAGGAAAGAAGACTCTGCTGTATCATCAGCAGAGCTGTTATCCCCACACATCTAGAGAGGTTTTATTTTATTTTATTTTATTTTATTTTATTTTATTTTATTTTATTTTGTTTTGTTTTGTTTTGTTTTATTTTGTTTTGTTTTATTTTATTTTATTTTATATTTTATTTTGGTTTTTCGATGTAGGGTTTTGCTCTAGTCCAGGCTGACCTTGCATTCACTATGTAGTCTCAGGGTGGCCTTGAACCCATGGTGATCCTCCTACCTCTGCCTCCTGAGTGCTGGGATCAAAGGCATGCACCACCACGCTGGGTTTATTTAGAGACTTTTAGGAGTTCTGTAAGGGATCTTCCTTGGAATCAGTTTACCAGGTTGTTCATAGTTTTTATTCTGTTTAAATGTGCCTAATATTTGAATCAAATAAATGGTTAATCAAATAGTTACTAACATAATGCATTGAAAGCCATCTTAATGAAAAGCCTGTCGCCGGGCGTGGTGGCGCACGCTTTTAATCCCAGCACTTGGGAGGCAGAGGTAGGAGCATCGTTGTGAGTTCGAGGCCACCCTGAGACTACAAAGTTAATTCCAGGTCAGCCTGGGCCAGAGTGGTGAGACCCTACCTCGAAAAACCAAAAACAAACAAAAAACAAAAAAAACAAAAAAAACAAAAAACAAAAAACCAAAACAAACAAACAACAACAACAACAGAAAAGCCTGTAGGTAACAGGCCACATGCAGACAGTACAATAACCATAGACCATCGGCACCCAGGCTTATCCAAGGACAGCTGGGACATCCATATTGTTAAGGCAAAAATGGAAGGGAGCTCAGGGTAGGAATAAAATTACCTATTCTGGGAGTAGCAGGCTTTCCTTTTGTACTGAATCTTTTTTTCTTAAAGCAAGGTGTAGTAGCACACAACTTTATTTATTTTTATTGATGTGTTAGAGAGCAAGAGTGAGAGAGAGAGAGAGAGAGAGAGAGAGAGAGAAATAAGTGTAGGTGCCAGGAACTCCTGCAGCTGCAAATGAACCCCAGATGCATATGCCACTTTGTGCATCTGGCATTACATGAGTATTGGGGGCCTTGAACCTGAGCTATCAGAGTTTGCAAGAGGTGTTTTTTAACCCCTGAGTCATCTCTTCTGCCTGTTAGAATTTTTTTTTTCTTCTATAGCAGTACATTCTATTCTAGCATTTAGTAAGGCAGGGAAATTTCATTTTTTCCCTTTAAAGAAAAGTTACCTTTATCCCTCTGCACTGTAAAGTATGCCTTTACATGGGGGAAGAATGACTTGATACTACTAACAATATAGATGCATAAATAACAACTCAGATCTATTAGAAAGGATTTTAAAGCATTCAACATTTTTGTTTTGATATTCTTTGCACATGCTAAGCAAGCACTCTGCCCTGAGCTATACCTCCATTCCACCATTCAGCATTTCTGCTTAAACATAAGATTTATCAAATATTGATCTCAATTTACATATAAGGTATTTTGCAGTGAGCTCTTCAGTGATGTAGCTCCCTTTGCTTCATGCATGCTCTTGGAGGGAACCTCAGTCAGCTCATTGCTTCACCAAGCTAGACCTGGGTGGAATCATTTCTTGGGTCTGTTATCCTTGCCCTGTCTGGGGTGGACAGACATTTGTTCATGCCTCCCTGGGAAAAGTCACACAATAAAGGCCCTTGGTTTCCTCTCTGCTTCCTGGCTGCCATGAGGAGAGCACCTCTGCTACATCACACCTGTACCACTGTGATGTTCTGAACTGCCTCAGGACCAAAGTAAAGGAGTCTGAACACTGTAGACTGCTATGTCTTAAACATTGAGCCAAAATAATGCTCTCCCCACCTTTAATTTATTTTTCTTGGAGATTTTGTCATAGTGACGGAAAGGTGACTAATACAGTCCAGGTGTGTAGAACATGGATTTTCAGATAAGTAGAAATTCAGGTCTAGATTCCATGAAGCAGATGCACTGTAACCCTGAGGAAATTTCTCTTCCTTATATGTGTTTTTCATTTTGAAATCAAGCTACTATTGTCTATCCAGTAACTGCTGGAGCAAATGGCTCGCTAATTAAAATGAGCATTAAGAAAATTTAAATATTAATCATTATTATCACAGAAAATGAATGTTCCAATTTTCCTGTGGATTCTTTCACATATGGCCATAACTAAAAATGAAAGTTATAATAAATGGATCTTTAATATGTAAGTTCAGGATTTATGAGAAATCAACACAGAAAAATGTCATGATGGATGAAGAAAACAAGGTCTAGAAGCCAGAAATGTCTCACTTTGAAGGCTGGAAATATAAATCAGTGTAAGAGCATTTTCCTAGCATATGTGAGGGAGGCCATACGTTCAAATCCCAATTCAACCAAAAACAAACAAACAAAAAGCCTAGATCAATGGCAGATGTCTCACTTTCATATTTTACAAAGGTAAAATTCTCATAAGAATGTTAAGAGACTGAGTAAGATTAGACTAAAGCGAAACTGAAACCCAAAAAGGCAAACATTTAATCCAATAGCTTGAGGTCCAGATGTGGGGTCTGTGGCGACATAAGGTGAGTTCCAGTTAGCTTGGGTAGCCCTGCCCCAGTAGGGTAGCCCTGCCCCAGTAGCACAGCCCTGTGCAGCACGCATTGCCTACAAGTTTCCTTTGCAGACATCCCATAGTCCTTGGATCTCTAATATCCGGGGGATCTCCATTGAAACTTAAACTTTCCCTTCAAAGCTTCATGAGTAGCCCAATTAGGAACTCTCTGAAGGAATTCAATGCCTGACCTTCCAGGCTTTCCTGAAAAGAAAATCTTGTATTCTGTGTATCTATGAAACTAGCTGCATAGGGACAACACCAAGTTCTGCTGGCACATTGAAACTCTGGGCCATGGTGACAGTGTCTGCTGAGCACCTGCTGAGATGACCTGGGAAAACACTTCCCAGGGTAGTCAGTCCTGTTTAAGCAGGGCAGAGCTATCTTTTCTCTCTTTTCAGGCGTTTCCTTTCCAAAGAAATTCTTGTTAGTGAGTTTGCACTTTTATTTTCAGGATATTTCATAGAGAGTTTCCACTCTCAAGGCCTATTGTCCTCGTACAAAATGTACAGCTTCTCTGCCAGTGATTAGACTAAAGCGAAACTGAAACCCAAAAAGGCAAACATTTAATCAGGCACTTGCCTGGTCATAATGTGAGTTCCAGTTAGCTTTTTTTTTTTTTTTTTTTTTTTTTTTTTGAGGTAGGGTCTTGCTCTAGTACAAGCTGACCTGGAATTCACTATGTAGTCTCAGGGTGGCCTCGAATTCATGGCAATCCACCTACCTCTGTCTCCAGAGTGCTGGGACTAAAGGTGTGCACCACCATGCCCAGCTGAAATTTTAACACACTCATTATCTCACTAAATGGTGTATTTCTCACATCTAAATGCTCCATTGTTTGCTCTTGATTCATACTGTAAGCCTTGCTAAAAGGAACTAGCAATAACCATGCCATAGTCTGAATGTTATTTTATCTTTAAATTCCTTTCACTATATAAATTAGTCCATTGCTCTTGAATTCAAACTCACTCAAATTTCCTGACAAGGACAAAATGCAGTTAGATTATTTGGCAGAATGTAACACAAATGTCTTCTAGTCCAATTCCCAAAAGAGTCCACATTCCCATCTGAAACCCCATGAGCATAATCTTTGCTATCTGTATTTCAGTTAGCATTCTGTTCTTCCAAACTCCAACTAGAACATTAAGAAAGCTTACAGACTCTATCACACCCTGCAAGGCTCGGGGTCCATTGCAGAAGAGGTGGCAGAAAGAATGTAAGAACCAAAGGAAGGGTAGGACTGTTTACAATGCAGTCTTCTAGACACAAAATGGCCTGGATATACATGACCTCACAGTGCTTGGCACTACTACACAAGACCATTGTAGTAGGAGGAAAAGATGATGAAATCAAAATAAAAGAGAGACTAATTGAGAGGGGGAAAGGACATGATAGAAAGTGAATTTGTGAAGGGGAGAGTGGGGGAGCGGAGGGAATCATTATGGTTTATTTCTGTAATTATAGAAGTTGTCAATTTAAAAAAAGTTAAAAAAGAAAGTTTACAGAATTCTAGGCTTCTCTAGCCCACATCCCTAAGCTCTAATCTATAAATGTTCCTCCCACAAGTCAAAGACCTAAGAGTCACATGTTTGTCATAGCAACAACCCCACTTCTCTGGTACCAGTATTTTGAAAAAAAAATTATTAGCCGGGTGTGGTGGCACACGCCTTTAATCCCAGCACTGGGGAGGCAGAGGTAGGAGGATTGCCGAGAGTTCAAGGCCACCCTGAGACTACATAGTGAATTCCAGGTCAGCCTGGACCAGAGTGAGACCCTGCCTCGAAAACCAAAAAAAAAAAAAAAAATTATTGACAACTTCTATACTTACAGACAATAAACCATGATAATTCCCTCCCCTTCCCCCCTTTCTCCTTCACAGCTTTGCTTTCCATCATCTCCCCTCCCTCTCTCCATTAATCTCTCTTTTATTTTGATGTCATTGTCTTTTCCCCCTATTATGAGGGTCTTGTGAAGGTATTGCTAGGCACTGCGAGGTCATGGATATCGAGGCCAGGTTTTATCTGGACAGTTGCATTGTAAGGAGTCGCACCCTTCCTTTGGCTCTTACATTCTTTCTGCTACCTTTTCTGTAATGGATCATGAGCCTTGGAGGGTATGATAGAGATTTTTTAGTGCTGGACACTCTTCTGTCTCTTCTTCTCAGCACTATATTGCAATTTGGGTCATCCCAGTGGTCACTGCCATCTGAAAAGAGAAGCTTCTCTAATCAAAAGTGAGAATAGCATTAATATATGAATATGAATATTAAGTGTAGTGCTTTCAGGGCAGTTTGGTGAGAATAATATATGCATTTAGACAGACAAAAGCAGGCTTCATACCACTAAGGCTAATGACCTCCCCTGCCATAGGCTTTTGATTAGGTTTTCAGTATCAGGCTTGTATTCCCTCCCTTAGAGGGGCCTCCAGTCCAATCAGAGAGCAGTTGTTTTCCCCAGAGCAGGCATGTCACTATTGCACCCATTTGGTCATTTGGCTTGTCTGGCCAAACTTGAGGCTTTCAATGCCCACTGTTTTCACCGCTGATGACTTCTGTCTCCCATTGGGCTGCATGCAGTACAGCTTTTTCCAGATTTCAGTTTGTCTGGTCTACAGGAAGAAGGTTTTCAGCTCAGCACCAGCTTGATTTCTCAGTGATCTTGCCTCTCAGGCAAGTGAGGTCTTCAGAAATAAGGTCTTACCACCTGTTACTTGTGGGAAACCAAGGGCCTTTAATAATAGCCTGTAATGTTTTAGAGGCAACAGGGACCTCCCTTGGCCAACAACTCACTGGAAGGTATCCCATCCCTGGCACTGAAAATTTTCTAGTAGCAATCTATGGCTTCTGGATGTGCCATTATCCAAAAAAGTAGGCTTTAATATGTCTTACTCAGAATATCTTGAATTTTGAGTGATCTTCCCCCCACCCTCCTCTTATTCAATTTCTTCTCCTGGCCTCACTTAGGCCATTCTACTCCCTATAATCTGTTCTTCTACTTACATATGTACAATACCATACCCTAAAGTCCTTCCCTCTCCTCTCTTCCTTATAGCCTTTTTCTAGCTTACTGGACTCAGCTACCAATTTTTGGTTCCAGCTCACACACAAGTCTAAACATTTGTAGCTAGGATCCACATATGAAAGAGAACATAAGACGTTTGACTTTCTGGACCTAGGTTACCTCACTTAGTATAATCCTTTCCAGATCCATCCATTTCCCTGCAAATTTAATAATTTCATTTTTCTTTACCATGAATAGAACTTCATTGTATAAATGTACCACATCTTTATTATCCATTCATCTATTGAGGGACATCTAGGCTGGTTCTGTTTCCTAGCTATTGTGAATAGAGCAGCAATAAACATGGTTGTGCAAGTATCTTTAAGGTTGTAAAAAATGTCATTAGGATATATGCTTAGGGGTGCTATAGCTGGATCATATGGTAAATCTATTTTTAGCTGTATCAAGAACCTCCATACTGATTTCCACAATGGCTGGACCAGACTACCTTCCCACCAACAGTGTAGTTTGGTTCCCTTTTTTCTGAATCCTCACCAACATTTATTGTCATTTGTTTTCTTGATGATATCTATTCTGACAGGAGTGAGACAGAATCTCAAAGTAGTTTTAATTTGCATTTCCTTGATGGCTAAGGATGTAGAACACTTTTTTAGATGTTTATATACCATCTGTATTTATTCTTTGATAACTCTCTGTATATTTTAATTTTAATTGTTTGATTTCTTATTGTTCTGTTTTTTGAGTTCTTTGTATATTCTGGATATTAATCCTGTGTCAGATGTGTAGCTGGCAAAGATTTTCTCCCATTCTGCAGGTGTCTTTGTGCCAGTACCATGCTGTTTTTGTTACTATGGCTTTGTAATATAACTTAAAATTGGGTATGGTGATATCACCAACCTTATTTTTGTTGCTAAAAATTGTTTTCACTATTTGAGATTTTTTTGTGCTTCCAAATTGATTTTAGGATTTTTTTTTCTATTTCTGTGAAGAATGCCTTTGGAATTTTAATGGGGATTGCATTAAATATGTTGATTGTTTTTGGTAAGATTGGCATTTTCATAATATTGGTTCTTCTAATCC
Organism: Orientallactaga sibirica; assembly: GCA_036365145.1. NCBI lineage: Eukaryota > Metazoa > Chordata > Mammalia > Rodentia > Dipodidae > Orientallactaga > Orientallactaga sibirica. The sequence continues at coordinate 35,739,367 of JAEOAD010000012.1, read as the reverse complement.
AAGAACATGGGATGTATTTCCATTTCATAGTGTCTTCTGCAGTTTCTGTCTTGAGTGTTTTAAAGTTCTCATTGTAGAGATCCTTCACATCCTTGGTTAGGTTTATTGCAAGGTACTTTTTTTTTTTTTTTTTTTTTTGAGGCAATTGTGAATGGGAGAGATTCCCTGATTTCATCCTTTGCATGTTTGTTGTTAGTATTTAGGAAAGCTACTAATTTCTGTGTGTTTATTTTGTATCTCCTATGTTGCTAAAAGTGTTTATCAGCTCTAACAGTTTACTGATAGAGTCTTTAGGGTCCTTTATGTATATAGAATCATAGCATCTACAAATAATGATAATTTGATCTCTTCCCTTCCAATTTGTATCTATTTTATGAGTGTCTCTTGCCTTATTGCTATAGCTAAGACTTCCAGTACTATATTAAATAAAAGTGGGGAAAGTGGACATCTTTGTCTTGTTCCTGAAATTAGTGGAAAAGTTTCAAGTTTCTCCCCATTTAGTATTATGTTGGCTGTAGGTTTGTCATAAATAGCTTTTATTATGTTGAGATATGTTCCTTCTGTTCCCAGTTTCTGTAATACTTTCAACATGAAGGGATGCTGGATTTTGTCAAATGCCTTTTCTGCATCTATTGAAATGATCATTTGATTTTTATCCTTCAGTCCATTTGTATAGTGTATTACATTTATCAATTTGTATATGTTGGACCATCCCTGCATCTCTGGAATAAAGCCTACTTTGTCGGGGTGAATAATCTTTCTGATATATATTGTTGTATTCTGCTTGTCAATATTTTGTGGAGAAATTTTGCATCTATGTTTATGAGGGAGTTTTGTCTGTAATTTTCTTTTTTTTGTTCTGTCTCTGTCTGATTTTGGTATCAGGGTGATGCTGGCTTCATAGAACAAGTTTGTTTGAATTCCTTCCCTTTTCTATTTTATGGAAAAGTTTGAGAAGCAGTGATGTTAATTCTTCCATGAAGGTTTGGTAAAATTCACCAGTAAATCCATATGGGCCTGGAATTTTTTTAGTTGGGAGATTTTTTATAACTGTTTGGATCTCCATACTTGTTATAGGTCTATTTAACTGGTTTATTTTGATTTAATTTTGTAGGTTATATGAATCAAGGAAATCATCCATTTCTTTCAGATTTCCAAACTTATAGGCGTATATATTCTTAAAGTATGTCCTTGTGATTTTTCTGAGTTTCTATGGTATCTGTTGTAATAGTGCCTTTTTTCATCCCTAATTTTATTATTTTTTTGTCTCCTCTCTCTTTCTTCTGATCAGATTTGCTAATCATGTTTATCCTTTCAAAGAACCAACTCTTTGTTTCATTGATTCTTTAGATTTTTTTTTTTTTCCATTTCATTAATTTCTGCCCTAATCTTTATTATTTCTTCCCTTCTACTGATTTTTGGTTTGCCTTGTTATTCTTTTTCCAGGGCCTTAAGGTGAAGTATTAAATTGTTTGCTTGTGAACTCTCTAATTTCTTAATATAGGCACTTAGCATTATAAGTTTCCCTCTTAGAACTGCCTTCATTGTGTCCCAAAGATTTTGGTATGTTTTATTTCCATCATCATTTGATTCTATGAATTTATTGATTTCCTTTGTGATTTCTTCAATGACCCATTCATCATTTAGTAGTGTACTGTTTAGTCTCCATGAATTTGTGAATGCTCTGTAGTTTTTCTTGTTGATGATTTGTAGTTTAATCCCATTGTGATCAGATAGCATACAAGGGATTTTATTCAATTTTCCTATATTTGTTAAAATTTGCTTTGTGTCCTAATATATGGTCTATTTTGGAGAATGTTCCACATGCTGCTGAGAAAAATGCATATTCTGCAGCATTTTGATGGAATATTTTGTAGATTTCTGTTAGGTCCATTTGTTCCATGACATCATTTAATTCAGATGTCTCTCTGTTTATTTTTGCCAGGATGACCTGTCAATTGATTAGAGTGGGGTATTGAAGACACCTGCAATTGTGTTTGGTGTTATTTGTGACCTTAAGTCTAATAGCATTTGTTTGATGAAACTAGGAGCCCCAATGTTAGGTGCATATATGTTTAGGATTGTAATGTCCTCCTGTTGGAGTGTTCCTTTAATCAGTATAAAGTGACCTTCTTTATCTTTCCTCACTAATGTTGGTTTGAAGTCTACCCTGTCAGATATTAGGATAGGAATCCCCGCTTGTTTCCTGGGCTTGTTTGCTTGAAATACTATTTTCCATCCTTTCACCTTAAGACAGTGTCTATCTTTTATTGGTAGATAAGTTTCCTGGGGCAAAAAACAGCAGGATCCTGTCTTTTAATCCAGTCTGTAAACCTGTGTCTTTTGGTTGGGGCATTGAGGCCAGTGACATTAAGAGTTATTATTGAAAGGTATGTGTTTATTCTCGTCATTCTTCTTGTTTTGTAGTGCTTCCTGTTTCCCTTTACTCTCTTGTTTTAATTGTTATTTGAGTACGGTTTATTTTTCCGTGTTTCTTCATGTGTGTGCCTTGCTTTTTCTTCAGCATGAAGGATTCCTTCGCGTATTTTCTGTAGAGCTGGCTTAGTTGTCATAAATTCCTTTAGCCTGTGTTGGTGATGGAATATCCTTATTTCTCCTTCTATTTGGATTGGTAGCTTTTCAGGATAAAATAATCTTGGTTAGCTGCCGTGGTGGCACACGCCTTTAATCCCAGCATTGGGGAGGCAGAGGTAGGAGGATCGCCGTGGGTTCCAGGCCACCTTGAGAATACAGAGTCAATTCCAGGTCAGCCTGGGCTAGAGTGAGACCCTACCTTGAAAAACAAAACAATAATAATAATAATAATCTTGGTTGACAGTTGTTATCTTTCAGAACTTAGAAGATATCATTACAAGCCCTTCTGTATTTTAAAGTTTGTGTTGAGTAATTTGCTATGATCCTGATGGGCTTGTTTGTAGGTGACTTGTTTTTTCTCTCTAACTGCTTTCATTATGTTTTCTTTGTTTTGTGTGTTTAGTAGTTTAATTATAACATAGTGAAGAGAGGTTCTTTCCAGGTTTTGTCTGTTTTATGTTCTAAAAGCTTCCTGTATCTGCATTGGCATTTCTTTCCCAATTTGGGAAAATTTTTCTTCTATGATTTTGTTGAAAACACCTACTATGCCTCTGGATTGAAATTCTTCTCCTACTACTACACCCTGAATTCTTCTGTTTGATCTTTCCATAGTGTACCAGATGTCTTGAAATTCCCATTTATACCTTCCTATTAGCTTGTCTTTCTCTTTGTTGGACTGTATTAGGTCTGCCACCTGGTCTTCTAATTTAGATATTCTGTTCTCTCTTTCATCCATTCTACTGGTGAGATTTTCCACAGAGTTTTAAATTTTACTTTATGTGTTTTTAAGTGCTAGTATTTATGCCTGGTTTTTCTTCAATATTTCTATTTCCTTACTTATGTCTTATAATGACCTCCTTATTTCATTAAGCTGGTTTCCTGTGTTCTCTTGGCATTCCTTCAGAAGTTTGTTTTCTTCTTTAATTCCCTTTATTTTCTTCTTTGATTCCTTTGATTTCTTTGAGTATAGTTAAAATCATTTTTTTGAAATCTTTGTCAGGCATTTCAGGCCATTTCTGATGTATTTATAATTTTTGGTGGGATTGCATTGTCTTGATTCTTTGTGTTTCTTATATTATCAGGTAGCAATTTTTGCAACCTGAGTTTATTTGATGCTTAGGTTTTCTAATTATCTGTGGTGTTTTTAGACTTGGAAATCCAACTTTATGTACCTTCAGAGTAGGTGTTTAAAGTGTCAGGTGGGGGCTGGAGAAATGGCTTAGCAGTTAAGGTGTTTGCCTACAAAGCCAGAGAATCCTGGTTCAATTCTCTAGGACCCACATAAGCCAGATGCACAAGGAGCATATGCATCTGGAGTTTGTTTGCAGTGGCTAGAGGCCCTGGCATGCCCATTCTCTTTCTGTCTGCCTCTCTTCTATTTCTTTCTTGGCTTGCAAATAAATAAATAAATAAATAAATAAATAAATAAATAAATTTAAAAAAAAACTAAAAAAAAATCAATTGCCAAGTGTAGCTCTTGAACTCCCATCCAATCGCAAAAGTAGTTCTAGGTTTTGAGTTTGCCTGCTATTCAAGTATTCTAGGGGGCTGGGTGGAGCAATTTATTGGCAAAGTCTAAAATTTAACTGAGTAATATACACATTCAGTAAAAAGCAACCCAGGCTATGCAAGTGTGAGGATAGAAACAAACAGATAACCTTATAAAGCCAAAATCCCTAAGGGTGTGTGTTGCTGTACACTCTTAAATCTGTCAGCTGGGAGGTTGAGATTTCTATTCTGAAATGGGTTCCAGTTCAGTCTGGGTCTGAATCAGATCCTGCCTTCAATAATGACAGGAGAAAAAGACAAAGGCCCTATGAATCTGAAAGCATCCAAAGAAAGAATAGTTAACCCCCGAATACAGCTTAATTGAGAATGGCAAAGTCAACCAAGAATATGTAAACCATAACCTGCCCTGACATGGAAAGAGAGATTTAGCACTTCCAGTGCAGGCCTATATACCTGCTGTTTTGTCAGTCAGCCTTGTTACCTTTTGGGATGGCTTCCAATCTCACCAGTGCTGAGTGCCCACCTAGATCCTTCCGTGTTGTGCTATGAATCTGGTGTTCTGATCAGCTGTGCTGGATGCCCTGCCACCAGGGGCTGAATGAGTTCTCTGGAGGGTCATGGTGCTATCGGTTGGGGGATGGGAAAGTGCAGGAAGCCTGTAGTTGTGCTGAAACTGCTCAGCTGGTCTTGCCTGTGTCCCCTTCAGCAACTCCTCAGCTAATCTCTGCTGTCTCCCCTTCAGGTTTCTTGATTTTGCAAGGAGGCTGATGAGGTTGAAAAATCCCCTTGTTTGGTCTCTGCTTCTGCAGCTGGGCACAGGGTGGGCACATGGATACATGCACGGATTGGGTTCAGGTCTGCAAGCACCTTGGCAGGAATCTGGCCTGTTTCTTCTTTTCTTATAGATCTTAGTCTCTCCTGCTTCTCTACTGTGGTTGATCAAAACCTATACACCTTCACTTTTTGGACAAAGAGTGTATTTTGCTGTGGTTTTGCTTAAATCTCTCCCTAGGCTGGACTGGCATGACTCCTATGCAGCCATCTTACCCAGAAGTCTTGAGGTAGCATCTTACTCTAGCCCAGGCTGACCTAGAATTCACTTTTTAATCTCAGGGTGGCCTTGAACTCACAGCAACCCTCCTACATCTGCCTCCCAAGTGCTAGGATTAAAGGCCTCACCAGTTTTCTTTATCAGTTTTTGCATGGTCTCACCAAAACACATGACATACAATTTAAGGGAGGAAAAGTTTATTTGGCTCACAGGTTCTTGGAGAGTTCAGTTTATCATGTCAGGGAAAACATTGTGGTAGGAGCACGTCTATCCATGGCCATGAGAAAGTGTCACTGGCTATTCTTGAGGTTGAATGGGAAGCAGAGAATGCTTAGGGCCATAATCAGAAGCAGCTACAAACCTTAAAGTTCCCCATGACGCACTCCATCCCTACTCGGGTTGCAGTCCTCAGCTATTAATCTGAGCAACTGCTACAGGTTATAGGAGGAGAGATGAAGGGCTAGAATTTTCAAGACACTATGGAGATGAGGCTCATAATCCTTACTCATCCTTCTCTCCTGGGTGGTCCATACCATTAGCCTGTGGTGTCAGGGATGGGGGCAGGGGAAAGCCACATTACTCACGGAAAGTCAGGATAGTGACATCATATGGGGTCACCTACAATACCAAAACAAGCTTCCCTCATCTTCACACCACAACTCATTTCCTGGTTGGACTGATGTGGACTCTAGCCTTTAGCTCTCCAATATATCTAGCACAGCCCTGCTACATCAGCAACCTAAAGCCCCAGTCTCAGCTAATGCTCCTCCCTGGGAACCAATGATAAAACTGAATAGATAATTGTTATTTGCTGATTTAAGTAGTAAAAAAACCCTCCAAAATATATTTCCTATGAGGCTTTCCTTTTGCTTTCTAATGTTCCCCAACTCTATCCTCTGTTTGAAGAACCGTCTTTGTATCCTTCTAGGAAATTGCTCCAGATCTTTGTATCTAAGGTCCTTCCCTTAAAATCCCAGATACCATGGCCTATTAAGAATACATTCTATCTTCATAGAGATCTTCCATAAACCTTCCAATATAGTGTTGCTTTAAAACAAACAAAAAAAACAAAACAAAACAAAACAAAACAAAACAACAACTTTTGTGTTACTGGTTAACCATTCGGAATGTAAATATCTGAAATCCAAAATTCTTCCAAATCTTTTAATGACATGATACTGTAAGTCTGAATGTTCAAAGTACACAAACTTTGTCATGCACAGATGATCTCTCTCCTTCCCTCCCTTCTTTAACTAATTAAACACCCCAAGTTCCTTTAAGCAGCCCTCATATTGAGAGGGGGAATATGAGGGCCCTGGTTGTGATGGAAGCCAACAGGCGGGGCTCAGATTCCCTCCCCCCTTGCCACTCTCATACACACAGAGTTTTGTCATTAGCTCTTTTTTTTTTTTTTTTTTTTTTTTTTTTTTTTTTCAAGGTAGGGTCTCACTCTGGTCCAGGCTGAACTGGAATTAACTATGTAGTCTCAGGTTGGCCTCAAACTCTCTGCGATCCTCTTACCTCTGCCTCCTGAGTGCTGGGATTAAAGTCGTGCGCCACCATGCCTGGCTTATCATTAGCTTTTGATAGTTGGCAGTATGCAGATCTGAGCCAGTAGTAGGTAGCCAGCAAGCCCTTGGGCACAGACCATCTTGTTGCAAGCAGCTCAGCTTTCCTCCAGATCACTCACTGTTCAAACAACCTGCAAGCAAGACAGCCTTCACTGGTGGAGACTGGAGTCATCTCTGCCATTCCTTGCTCTGCCATTTTCTTGACTTTGGGCACTACTTGGTGGTAGCTATGGTAACAGAGGAGGAGGAGGCGCCCTGCAGAAACTTTTAGACTTTTAGTGTTTTCCCAGGCTTTCCCGATTGTACTCATGATTTTCACCTTATTTGCATGCACCAATCAAAATCCACCTGGATCTATATAAATTCTTATATTTGGCTCCAGTTGGTCAGACTAGCCAGAATCGGAAGAAAGAGAATTTCGGGGAAGAAAGGAGATCATGGGAATCTTTTGGAAGGAGAGCCCCTGCTCTGAGGAGGCTGAGTTCTTGCTCCAGTCTTGGGGCACATTTGCCTCAGGTAGCTAAAGAAAGAGTTTGTGGATCTCCTTTAGGAGCAGACCAGTGGTTCCCCTCCCTGCTGCAGCAAGAGCCCTCCCCACCACCTTAGTTGGTGTCCCAGTCCGCCAAGAACCTTGAGCTGTAAAACTCAACGATACCTTTCTTGACAGTCGTTCTGTAGGACTGTCAAGAGTAAGAATTGTAATCTATGTCTTTACAAACCTTTTGGTTGACAAAATCCATCACCACCAACAAGGGTCAGTTTTCCGTTCAAGTAGTTATGTTCCCATGTTAAAAAAAAAAAAATTCTTCCCCTTTTCACCAATTCATTTCTTCAGGTGGAGTGTCATGGACCCAGAAGAATGGACTGTTTTAATATGACATCATTTCTAGATCATTACTCCTTCTGGAAGCCTCTGATGACATGCTCTACTTAGGTTAGGTACCTCTTAAATGCGTCTTCATACTGATCCTGTCCCAAACTGGATATGTGGGAGGGCAGAACGGCTCTAACTCTGTCTACACCCTATCCAGAAGTCACCATCCTATCAAAGCTTCTAACATCTGCTCACTGTGGCTTTCACAGACCAGAGGAAACTGTGGGCTTCTCTACCACTTTGCTTGTGAGCACTTTTAAACCAAGATTCCCCATGTTTTAAAGAGCACTAGTTAATTCAGCTTCACCCCATCTTGAAGAGGAAGGAAAACTCTTTTCTTGCAGCATGGAAACAGGCTGCCCCTCTGTGGAATGCTAACCACCCCTGTGCCCGGCGAGGCTGCTAGACGAGGGTCCAGACTATCAGATTCAATGGAAACTACAGGGGGAGTTTTAGGGAGGCAGAATGTAATTACTTTAGTTGGACTCAGGCCAGGATTCTGGAGTTAACACAACTGCTCTTAGAAAGTCTGCCATAAGATCTCTGGTGACCACAAATGGTTAGGTCTGTGGTTTTAAGTTTCATCCGAAAGGTAAACAGCTCAATGCAGCACAGTGCCCCCTAACACCACGCGGGCATCCATTCACAGGGACCCAGAGAGGAGAGGCCACCTACGGAATCAGAAATACTATTTCCTGAAGTACCTACTTGTTCCTGGGAGGTCTCTCATCCTTGCACGAAAACTGGCCAGCCCTTCCTTTGCTGGTAAGAATTGACAGGCTCACAGCACTGAGTGCTATGGCTGCCAGACTAAATTATGTGCTTGTCATTTCTCCTTGTGTTGTCCAAGATTCCAGCAACAAAACAGTAGGGAACTCCCGATCCACATTTTTTTGCTCAAAACACATTCGTTTCTCCTTTTTGTAAAGTTCCTGGATCCCACAGTCCAAGTTAAACACAACTGGAATTTCCCTATAAGTCAAAAACAATATTAATTCCGAGACCACATATTTTTCTTCTTGTAGGATATGTACACATTTAAACACAGCTATGTTGCAGACAATCTGCAAATGGTAAAACGCTCTGGAGGAACAAACAAAAAGGAGAAATGCAAGGAAACATATTTTTCACAAAAGAGGAGAGATTTGGTGGGGTGTCTGACCCAGCAATGAGCATTTTCCTCTGTGGCTAGTTGAAAGAAGAGCAAAGGCTGGCATTGTGCCATGGATTGATGGTTGGAAGTTTCTATACCACACAAATCTTCAGTGAGGGCTACATCTCCGTGGGAAGCAAGGAGATTCTTGTTGAATATTAGTATGGCACACAACTGAACTGAGGAGTCCCTGACTCTGGCTGTAGAGGAGACATTGAAGTCCCTGTTTATCTGAAGTCTCCCAGATCACCATCATCATCTTTTTCAAATTAAAATGGCAATATAACGTTTTGTAAATGTTAGCTCTTCTAATTGACAGTGGCTTGTATAATTAAAATAAAGTCACTAATATTTTCTCTTGTTTTCTTTTTTATCACTGCAAGTTCATTTTTCACTAACTCAGACAAGGTCTTTATTTTTATGAAGACCCATGCTGACCCCTAAATATCTGATTTTTTTTTCAGTTAATGTTTGTGCCCATCTGGTTTGAATTTAGCATTCTTATGAGTCATTTCACTGTGATAGGAACACTCTGCTGTAGAAAACTTCTGCTAATATTTTAATGTTTTCAATCAAACACCGCATAGAGCATTACCTAAGTCTCCTTGCAATTATGGAACACCATGCCCTCTATTTGTTCATGGTTCCTGCCTTCGTGTTTATTTTCTTTAAATTGAACATAGTACATGGTAAATAAGTGCACACTGTGTATGTGTGCTCAAATACTTAGCCATCTTGGGCCAGCAGAGCCATCTGCAGCCGAGGAGCCTTTTGGAGGCAGCATTTCCCTGAAGAAGGATGAATGATTTTGTAGGAAGTCGTTGCTTCTCATGGCTGACACTTAACCCATTTAAAAGAGCTCGATTTATTTTTTGCTCAACATTGACTTTATAACTGACATTTTACTACCCAAATTTCCTGATTTTGAAGCTTGAGCTCATTTTCCTTTTACTGCTGGGCAACATTTCTCAAGGTAGTCTTTAAGGCAAACGAAGGAGGGAAAAAATGCCAGGAATCTCTTTAAGAAAATATAGCAGTGTCTCCTCTACCTTCTTAAGCAAATGGATGGTTCCCTGAGAGGGTCAACTCGGCTGTGTACTTAGTCGGTAAATTGAATCTGCACATGGGGTGGACATAATTTAACTTAAAAAAATAAAAAGAGGATTTGAAGTATTATTTGTCTACATTAAAATGGAAGTAAGTATGCCTTAACAAGCCAGGCCATTTTGTCCTTTATTTGTTATATGTAAAATATTTCATCTTAATTTTGGAAGGAAAAAAAATATCAGTGGTTTAAATCAAGTGTTTCAGGCCATTTGTAAGATATGTACGAGTTCTGCACTCCAACAAAGATACAAATGAGCTCCTACTCTGAATGAATAATAGGATTTCACTCCCTTATTCCCCCATTAAGGTTTTTTTGAGTTTATTTCCTAATCTGCAAAAATATAGCTTAACAAAACAAAGCACCTTACCTGGGCCCTGAGCACCAATTTCTTAAGACAAGTTTATTCTAATTCTTATTACATTGCAGTTTACTCATGGTGCTTGGAGAGGTTTAAATCAAAAGAGGAGAAATCATAACCACTGGCTCACAGAGGTGGGGCCCAGGTCCTTAGTCTTTGTTCAAGCAAAACACGTGTTGGAGGCTAGGAAAGCTTTGCAAAATCCAAATCTGGAGATTTTAGCAGCCACATGCCACAACTGTAGATCCCAGGCTCTGGGCATGACGGATACATTTGGACTCCCCATTAGCCATATTGTTGTGCTGAATAAAACATGTAGTCTTTTTCACACAATTTAATTAGAAGTACCAGATGTGGTGTTGTATGACTGATGTCAAAATATGACACTTTTATGTAAACACTTTAACTTAATCAATCAAGTAAATAGCTCTCACTATTTTAAAGCACTTCAGATCTGCTTGGTACAAATGCATTATTTTCGCAGTATGCTAAATAGATCATGGCCAGCTGCGGCATTATTAAGAGATTAGGGGAATAAAGTTAGATTTTACTATATTATTTTTCAAGGGCTGGCCTTTACAATTTCCTCCTTTGGGAAAGAAGAAAAGAAGACAGGGTTACAAAATCCCTTAATTTTGTGGTGCCGAATAAAATTCTCTTTGAAAAAAAAAAAAAAAAAAAAAAGAAGCAGCTCTTTCTCCATCCCCGGGAAATATTATTTCAAAACATACCTTTGCATTCTCCAGCACTACCAGGGAAAATGGTTCTTCTCTTGTTCCCTATCTAGCAAACAGTTGGTCGGTCACTGAAGTACTGTACCTTCTTTGGCATATTAAGTGTCCTAGAAGTTTGATATTCCCTGGAGTACAGGCTGGGAACAGAGCATTCAAAAGCAAGGCCATTAGTTTCTAGGCACCTATCCTTATCCTGCCTAGTTTGAATTCCTTGTCAGTTCAAATTGCTTTGTGTAAGCAGACTTTATCAGCAAAAGTCATGTCGCTGCCCAGAGGTGTCCCTCTCAGAAGAGTCAAAGCTTAGGGAATGGGCGAGTGTCAGGAAACCAAGCAGAGGCATCAACTGCGAAGTGAAATACAGTTGTGTGTTCTGAAGGTTATATAAATTTTTATCTGTAGGGAAGGTGGCTGAGATGGCACTTGGTGGAAAATAGTTCCATTTTAGAAGATGCCAAAAGGATGGATTTAAGGCTTCTTCAGGGCAATGGTGGCTCAGAAAGATGATTGAATGTTCTTTTCTTTTTTCTTTTTTGTCATCAACCTGTTTCTTACCTGGCCCTCCTTCCTCTTATTTTCCTTGTCCCCATTTGCACAGGATATTTGGATTAAAAGCATTATTTTGGGGAGAGAGTGGTTGGGAGAAGCCCTTTATAATTATAGAAGCTGATGTACATGATACTGATATTCTAAAATAATCTATAATATTCGACAGCTACTAAACTTGCCAAAGTTCTTTATCATATACCATTCACACTACTGTTCACAAAAGACATGATGCTGTCACTGTTGGGCACTGCAGTGGTTTACTGGAAGAGGAGGACCAAACAAAAACTCTACTCTTTTTCTGCTGTTAGAACCACTAGTTTTGCTTGTGTGTGTATGTATAATGTGGTGTGTGTATGTATGTGCATACGTGTTGATGCACGGATATGTGCCCATGTGGGGCCCCATGCACTTGTTTGTGTTGGGGGGTGTTGGATGTCCTGCTCCATTCTTCTTCCACATGTTCTTATTTGAGCAAGAGTCTCTTACTTATCCTGGAGTTTGCTGTTTATTCATGAGATCCAGCAATTCGGTGTCTCTGTTTCCCTATGAGACTCTGGTTACAGATATATGCGATCAGCCCATCTGTTTATGTGGGGCCTGGGGATTGAACTGAAGTGGTCACTTAGGCCTCATCTGGTCTTTATACTTGCACAGGAAGTGCTCTTAACCACTGAACCATCTCTCCAACATATAAGAACCATTGATAGAGGATATTTGAAGAGATAATCTGATCTATTGATTCTATATATGCATCTATATTATATATTTCATTTCAGGTTAACATTTATTTAGTTTGCTGAAGTGAAAACTTTTTTGTTTGGTTAGAACAATGGGATTGCTTCCAAACTTAGAGCAGATGGGAGGATAAGCTTAAACAGTTCAGTTTCTTGAGAATTCACTTTAAAAGGCCAGTCATAAATGGGGAGTGACTCTGTGTGGAGAAGCCAGTGAGATTAAATCTCCACCTGGCCTCTTGCAAATAAATGTCTGAGATGTTGAAAAGCCTGTGTGTGCAGGAGGAGGCATTTTGCCCCATTTCCATGCCGGAGACTGTTTTATCAGAGTGGTCAACAGGGATTTGGAATTAGGAAAATGATACATGACATGTGTGACCTCTGATTTCATTTTATAATAATTTCTAAGTAAAAAAAACCCAACAAAACAAACAAACTAGTAATTCTTGGCTTTGCCATGTGACCCACACCTTGTAGATCCACTTCAGAACCATCAGAAGATGCTCTACCTAACCTTCTAGGATAATGGAGGCTTCCCCATACCCTCTTCGGTCCCTCCTCCCTCTCCCCTTCCTCTTATATTTCCTGTACTTTATCGAGAGCTGCTTACTTTCCTGATCCTACTTGGGTTTCAGGCATTACCTGGAGAAAACAGTAAGTGAGGAAACTGAATGAACTCGCAAAGAAGAGGTGTGTGCTTTGTCCTCCTAATGGATTGATTTTCTGGACCACACGCCTTGAATGCAATCAGTAATGGGGTCTGCTTTTTATGCTACTTAAGCTGGGTGCTGAGGTTGCGGGGAGTCGTGAAAAGCTATCTACAGGAGTCAAGTTGGCATTCAGATAATTTTGCTGTGTGAATCCCAAAGTGCAAGAAGTCCTGGAGGGATTTATTTTCTGCTTTCACCTCCCTTTCCTTTTTTTCTTTTCAAGGCAACTCTGTTTACTTTGGCAGACACAGAGATCTAAGTTAAAGGTGGGTGGAGGCATCCTGGGAAGGAAGTGTGTGTGTGTGTATGTGTGTGTGTGGAGGGGTGGAGAATGCAATGAGGCCTCGCTATGATCCTGCTTCAGTGTTGCTAGACCTGAATAATTAACATACAAGCATTTTGGAGGAGATTTGCTTTAATGTCAGAGACTATGGGATTCTTACTTTTCCACCCCCAGGGCCTCTCCCATCTCGTGCTAGATTCTGTGTGGTAGGAGATGGGGGCAGGAAGGGCCTGAGAAAGGCCATAGGATCTTCTTGGTGGACTCACGAACATTTCAGAGGTCCCCCTAAAGCAAATAATTCCCACCTTCCTAGAGCACAGCTAATAGTGTGATTGCTTGATCTGAATATCTTTTTTGATCTGTCTTGTAGTATCTTATTTTCCAGGGTTCAGCTTACATGTCCGTTTCGAGAGGACACTACTTTCCAGTCAACCAATGCAGAAATGATTGGTTAATAACTGAAGCTAACACTGATACCTGCCTTCTTGCCTCAGGGTCTTTGCATATGCTATTCTGTCTCCTTGGAACATTTTACTTACTTCACTCAGCACACATCCATTCATTTTCCCATTAGCTTAGCCATCATGGAAAGCCTTCCTTGCCATACCCAAGGTGGGCTAGTATCCCTTTCACATGTCTCATGGGTGATAGTATGTATCTCAATGATAATTTTTTCACTTGTGAACCATTGCCAGTTCACCAAGAGGTTTCTTTGCTAGATTGTAAGCTTCCGAAAGCAGAACTGGGTCTTGGACCATCTCCTCAGGTCCTGATGTTTCATGGACATTTCAAAAAGGTTTGTTGGGCTGGAGAGATGGCTTAGCAGTTAAGGCACTTTCCTGCAAAGCCTAAGAACCCAGGTTTGGCTCCCCAGAACCCACATAAGCCAGATGCACAACGTGATGCATGTGCACAAGGTTGCACATGCACACAAGGTGATGCACGCATCTGGAGTTTGATTGCAGTGGCTGGAGGCCCTGGTGTGCCAATTATCTCTCTCATGTACATGCCTTCTTTCTCTCCTTAAAAAAAAAAAAAAAGAAAGAAAAATAGGTTTGTTGAATGAATGCATGCATGCATGAATTAATGAATGGACAAATGGGTATTTGTATTCCTGCTGGGTGGCTGCCACTGTTGAAACAGGCACTTAGAAGCTCTGGTGGTCTTGATTCTTCTTGGCTGGAATCCTGAGGCCTGCTGAAAGCTTGGAGCTGTATCACTGGATGATGACCTCTTTTGACTGGTATCTGGAAACCTGTCAAGCATTCAAAGCTGGATTGCCTTGGTCCTCTTTTGCCGGCAACACGTTGCCACCAAGAGTCAGAGCTATCCTCTTTGCCCTCTTGGCTGGCCACAGTCCCACCACCAAGAGACTGGTTTCACTCAAGTTATTTACTCCTATGTAAACAAATGGATTTTTCACACTCCACCATCTACCTGTTCCATTGTTTGGATAGAGACACAAGAACCTGGAAGAAGATTGACCTTTTATTCAGATTATTAAAAAGACACTTTAGGGTAGGAGAGATGGCTTAGTGGTTAAGGTGTTTGCCTGTGAAGCCAAGGGACCCAGGTGTGATTCCTCAGGACCCACGTAAGCCAGATGCACAAGGTGGCACATGAGTCTGGAGTTTGTTTGCAGTGGTTGAAGGACCTGGCGTATCCTTTCTCTCTTTCTTTCTCTCTCTCCCTGCCTTTTTCTATCCCTCTCTCAAGTAATAAAATAAAACACAACAAAATAAAATAAAATAAAAGTTTTAAATATAGCTATGAGAAATTGAAAATAGAAAAAAGTGTAGGGGAACTGGAGAGATGGCTTAGCTGTTAATGATGCTTGCTTGCAAAGCCTATGGGCCCTGGTTCAATTCCCCAGTACTCACGTAAGCCCAGATACACAAAGTGGAGCATGCAACAGGTCCTGGCATATCCATAATCTCTCTTTCTGTGTTCACAAATAAAATAAATAAATGAACGACAACAACGACAAAAAAACCCAAACGAAAAGTATTTCCTTCCTTAAAAAAAAATTAACAATGGGAGTTTCAGTGGCAAGGAGACCGTTCACACTGTTACCCTCAGCAGCTTGAGGAGAAACCTTGGTTCAGGCAAATCCAGTATTTGTGGCTTTGATGTAGAAAAGAATGTCAGGACTGTCCAGAATAAAGTAGAAAGTGAGTTTATTAAAAAAAAAATTGATACAGGTTTTAAGTAGCAGAGTTAATAGAAAGGGAGGCTCTCAGAAGGAAAGTAAGACAACCCCTAGAGCAAGATGTGGGCTTCTCTAAGAGAGCCATAGTTTATTAAAAGAGTTTTTTTTTTTTTTTTTGAGGTAGGGTCTCACTGTAGCCCAGGCTTACCTAGAACTCACTCTGTACTCCCAGGCTAGCCTTGAACTCACAGTGATCCTCCTACCTTGGCCTTCTAAGTGCTAGGATTAAAGGCATGCTCCACCACGTCCGATAAAAGACAGTTTTAAAATAGATTTTTAAGTATGGGCTTAAGGGAAAGAGATCTCAAGAAAGACAAGTCATATACAAATATGGGTGTGGATTTTTCAAGAGAGTTGTAACTTACTGACTTAGCAATAGCCTTGTATATCATTTTGATGACTCTCAAATTACATCTCAAAAGGTTGCTAAGAAACTTTCTACCACCTCCTTCTTTTTTTTGATATGTGAGATCATAGTATGTCTCCAGAGGCATCTTAGATGGAGTTATGATGTAATAAAGGAAAACCAGGAGCCACTAAGGTTGTACAAAGGATTGCGTCATTTTCTTTTTCTTTTATTATTTATTTATTTATTTGTTTGTTTGTTTTCCAAAGTAGGGTCTCACTCTAACTCAGACTGACCTGGAATTCACTATGTAGTCTCAGGGTGGCCTCAAACACTCGGCGATCCTCCTACCTCTGCCTCCCAAGTGCTGGGATCAAAGGTGTGCACCACCACGCCCAACTCTTTTCTTTTATTTTAAAAAATGTTTTATTTTTATTTATTTATTTGAGAGAGGGAAGGAGGGAGAGACAGAGAGAGAGACAGAAAGAGAGAGAGAGAGAGAGAGAGAGAGAATGGGTGTGCCAAGGCTTCCGAGCCATTACATAACTGTTACCATCTCTCCAGCCCCTAAGCCATATTCTTTTACTGTAATATGGGGGTGGGGGTGAATATGATGATTCCTAAAAAGTTGCAGTTTTATAGCTGCGAAGGAAAAGGGGCCTTGTGTAAATGTTAATTGTGCTGAAATTAATTCTTTTTTTTTTTTGAGGTAGAGTCTCAGTCTAGCCCAGGCTGACCTGGAATTCACTATGAAGTCTCAGGGTGGTCTCAAACTCAGGGCAATCCTTCTACCTCTACCTCCCAAGCGCTGGGATTAAAGGCATGCGCCACCATGCTGGGCTGAAATTAATTCTTTTTTTTTTTTTTTTGAGAGAGAGAGAGAGGGACAGATAGAGAATGGGCACGCCCGCAGCCTCTCAGCAGTGGTGAACGAACTCTCCAAACACGTGCACCCCTTTGTAGGCAAGTGTGGCATTGTGCCCTTGCATCACTTTACCTGGCTAAAAGTGGGACCTGGAGAATTGAGCAGGAATTCTTAGGCTTAGGAGGCAGGCACCTTAACCCCTAAGCCATCTCTCCAGCCCTGAAATTAATTCTTAATTCTCAGCTATGAAAAGTTTCAGCCACAGTTTGGAGTGAAGGACTCTTTTCCCTTCTCATGTCTCCATAATTGTTTTTCTGTCTTTTATCTTGCCTCAGGGAGAGGAGAGTATGGTGATCACTGTTCCAAACTACTCTATGCAATTCTGTATATGTTAAGCCACTGTAGTGATTTTCAAAACTTCATCCTTCAGTTTTTGAATGTGCATATGTGGTATGTGGGTATGCACGTGGGTGCATGTTTGTAGGGGGACAGTACATGTGTGCATGTGTGTGGGGGGAGTGTGTGTATACATGTATCTGTGTGTGTGCATGTGCATGGGGAGTTTTCAAAACTTCATCCTTCAGTGTGTGCATATGTGGTATGTGGTATGCATGTGTGTGCATGTGTGTGGGGGGAGTGTGTGTATACATGTATCTGTGTGTGTGCATGTGTGTGTGTGTGTATGAGTGTGGAGTCCAGAGGTCAACATTGAGAGTTGTCCTCAAACACTCTTCTCTCTATTCTTTTTTGTTTGTTTGTTTGGTTGGTTGGTTTATTAAGGTAGGGTCTCACCCAAGCCCAGGTTGACCTGGAATTCACTATGTAGTGTCAGGGTGGCCTCGAACTGACAGTGATCCTCCTACCTCTGCCTCCCGAGTGCTGGGATTAAAGGCGTGTGTCACCTCTCCTGGCTCACCTTATTCTTTAAACAGGGTCTCTTGCTGTACCTACAGCTCACTGATTTGGATAGACTAGCTAGCTAACCAACAAGTCCTAGGGATCCTTCTGTCTGCACTACCTCTATACTGGGACTGTAAGTGTGTGACATGCCTGTCATTTTATGTGGGTTCCAGGGATCCAAATTCAGGTCCTCATGCTTATAGGACAGGCACTTTAAATTTTTTAAAATTTTTTATTGACAACTTTTATACTTACAGGCAATACACCATGACATTTCCCTCCACTCCCCCCATTCCCCTTCAGAACTCCACTCTCCATCATATCCCCTCCCTCTCTCCATTAGTCACTGCTTTAAATTGATGTCATCATCTTTTTTACCTATTATGAGAGTCTTGTGAAGGTATTGCTAGACACTGTGAGGTCATGGATATCGAGGCCAATTTCTGTCTGGACAGTGGCATTGTAAGGAGTCGTACCCTTCCTTTGGCTCTTACAGTCTTTCCGCCACCTATTCCACAATGGACCCTGAGCCTTGGAGGGTGTGATAGAGATGTTTCAGTGCTGAATACTCCTCCATCCTTCTGCTCAGCACTATGTTGGACAGGCACTTTCTTTACTCAGCCATCCAGCTCCCTCCCCCTATTTGTGATATCTTCTAAATACATGAATACCTATTGAATTTCTGTGTTGGAGAACTAAACTCCTAACTTGAAATGTAAGCACAGGGTAGTTGTGGCCACTGAGTGATTAAGGCAATGGACTTGAAATATAATCACTTATTCAAACACATATTGAATATGTCACAGCAGCCAATGAGTAACACTGGGAAAAACACTTAAACTTCATATACCTCGGTTTCTTTAAATGTATCATAGGCTTCTTGGGATTAAATGAACTAATGCCTGTAGTAAAACATTAAGCACACAACATACGGTGAGCTTTCATGCAAAGATGAAAAGGAAACCATCCTGGCTGTACATGAGTTCAGGGCTTGTGAATGATTGGCCCTGCAGTGCCTCCGCATACATTTCCCTCTCTACAATCAGCCAAGTTGATAAAGTGACCATCAGCAGGAGTTTCTTACAGCACTCCCGGGTGATGGCTTCCAGCTTCTCAGACATCTTGGCAGGACTGTGGTGTGTTTGCAAGGCCTTACTCTCAGGAGCATTTGTTTCTCTGCCTCTGCAAGCAAGTACCACACTCTGGGGCATTAGAGTGGCACGACAGATGGTCTACAGGCCATTTGCTGTCGTGCTCAGATTATATTGAGCTTGGGTGCTGCTGGATACATGGTTGAAGGTTTATAGAAAAATTGTTCACAATCTGTGAAGCATGTGAATTATATTCCTGTGACATTTAAAAAGTTCTTGGCAGGGGGAGAAGTGTTGAGTGAAAGGCAATAATCCACTGTTACCTTCCCCTTCTTTTGACTGCTGGAATGGCTGTTGGAAAGGCCTCTGAGAAACCTGTGGAATTAGACTCTTGTCATTTCCCTTCCCATTCGTTAGATAGCCTCTTTACTCTTCCTTGCCATTGCCCGCTGGCGGTCTGTGATTAAAAATATATCTTGGACACAGGCACGCAACTGAAGTTCAATCCCCAAGTGGTTCACTTCTTAACACAGTGGACTGTACGTGAAATTGAGAACAAGTTTTGGCTATTACTTTTATAGGTGAAAATGTTTCACAAGTGTCTGCTATTTCTTTAAAATATCTATCTCGGCCTTGTGGGAGACTTTTTTATTTGTTTATGGAAAGTTTGGAAAATAATATAGACATCTCCACTCAGTTTTGTCCTGAGTTGTTTATTCATATGGAGGAGAAAAGAGATTTTCCAAAGCATATTATTTAGAACCATGCCTATTATTATAACTTTTTTCTAAAGCATTTTTTTTCCCTGAACTACTTGGTAACTGTTCTTTCTTCTGTCTTGTTTTTTTTTTCCCCTCATTGTTATTTTCATAATATCATCATTATTACTGCTTATTTCTAAACAAGGAAATATGGGCAGAAAGAACCAAATAAACCACCCAATGCTGGTAAGTAGGGAGATGGTTCGAGAATACTGTCAGCCTTTGACCATAAGGCTCTACTCCCACTCCCACCCAAGTTCACCCAAAACAGATTTCAGGGAGGGTGGAGCTGTCATACAAGGACAGTGCCAGTTACTCAAGATCCTGACATGGTTGTGGGTCTCCGTGTTGGAAAACACGTTACTGATTGTGTCCTCCTTTTGCTCTTTGTTGCTTAATTATAATTATTAGCTTTGGTCAGGGTCTCTCTCTGTAGCCCAGGCTGGCCTGGAACTTTGTGTAATCTAGATTGACCTTGCACTTGTGACAATCTTCCTGCCTCATCCTTTTAAGCACTGGATATTAAAGTCATAGCTCTTTAAATATTTAAAAAAAAAACTGTAAATGAGGCTGGGGAGATGGCTTAGTGGGTAAGACATTTGCCTGCAAAGCCCAAGAACTCATGTTTGAATCTCCAGGTCTCATATAAGCCAGACACACAGTGACACAAGCACGTAATATTGCACAAGCTCACAATGAGGCACATGCATCTGATGTTCATTTGCAGTGGCTGAAGGCCCTGGCACACCCATTATCTCTCTCTCTCTCCCTCTCTTTCTCTTTCTCAAATAAATAAATAAAACTGTAAATGGAGTAAAGTATTAACAAAGCTTTCTTGTTGAAGAAGACACTTCTTCATTGTCCATACAACATCAAATCTTTTAGCATAACAAATATGGATCCTAGAAAATAAAACAGACTGATGCATGCACCTCTTTTTGATTGAAATTATTTGAAAGTATTCTATGTCTTAAATAGTGCTTTCTCTTTTAGAGCTCTCCTGTCTGCAGTCTACAATGAGTCCTCCCAAGCTGAGCTTTGCATGAGTCACTTCTGTCATTTGTCTTTCTACCTTTTCATGTTTGTTTGTTTTAATGAGCTCAATTTCTTAAACTCCTGTTTGGCTCAAAAGCATGACATGCTGGACACAGACTGAGTTTACTGACTTCAACATCTGTTTTTAGAAATCTCAGCACTTCTCACCTTTAGTTGGAAGCTGCTAAGTTCTACCCCTAGAATGAGGTCCACTTTGAGCAGTAAAGGTGAAGCTTTTACCAGGCCCTCTTAAACATTCATACCTTTTATGCCTTCCTGAACAGAGCTCTGGGGACGGAGCAATGTGGTCTCAGCTATTAAAGATGGGGAGGGGGGCGGGAACACCTGGTCACAATAAATATAGGTTCCTTCTTTTAGCTTTCTCTGTGGTCTTAAAATGAATCTACAAATTTTAAAATTTGTCATTTCCAGGATTATGATAATCTTAGGTAATGAGACGTTTCACTAGTCCCACATTGTAAATCTGATGCTTGCTTCTTTAAAAGGCCATGGCCACATGAGATTGAATTTTGCTAATTGTATAGTTTCTTGGAATCAGTTTATTTCAACCCAAAATTGACTTTGAAATCAATAGTATTTACAATTTACCTAAGTATAAAATCATGAAAGCTAATGAATTCAATGAGTATTATTTTCTTTTTTTTTTTTAAAGAAATTTTCCAGCACAATGAAACAGTTACACACATTCCCTGAGTCTAGAAATAAGTTAGGGTAAAATATCTGAGTTTCAGTGAGTTAAAAATCTTCCTTCCTTCCAAGTAATAGCATTTATTGGTATGTTTCTAATTATAAACATTATTCATGATTATTTTAGAAAACTGGGGGAAGGGTGCAGAGAAAATGAAACCATCTTCAATTTGACTTGTGCCTGAAAATTTGACATTTAAGGAAAAACAAATGTGGACCCTCTGTTGAGGGCTCTTTTTCAAAGTGTCTATGTAATTGAAATTGATATGCATTTGAATTTAAAATATAAACAAGAATAGCTTCTAATGGCAGAAATTATAATGACTCTATACCACATTTTCTAATAGCAAGGTAACTCAATTCGAGGTACATTATTCCTCATTTTTAAATTATGCAAAGTACATTACTTATTTTATTATTTATTTATTTATTTGAGAGAGATAGAGGGAAAGAGGCAGGTAGAGAACAAAAGAATGGGTGCATGCAAACGAACTCCAGATGCATGCACCACTATCTGCATCTGGATTATTTGGGTTTTGGGGAATCTAACCTGGATCCTTAGACTTTGCAGGAAAGTGCCTTAACCGCTAAAGCCATCTCTCCAACCCACATTTTCAAATTATTGCACGTTTGGAGAGAATTTAAAAAAAAAAACCATACTTAATCATCATACTTCGCAAGTAAACTGTGATATTGGTCTATTCTTATCCAGCCCCTTCAGGTGCTTTCCTAGAACTGGATGGAATCAGGTCATCTTACAAAAGCTGTTAAACATGTCCAATGCTATAGGCCAGGCTTTGGCAAACTAGAACAGAACCATTTCATACAGCAGTGCTCTCTGGTCAGGGATTTGTGGGAAGGCCTTCTAAGAAAGGAACTCAAATGGGTCTGTTCCATAAGGAGGCTCAAAGGGTCACTGGACAAGGGTCTGCCATTTCACATCTCAGGTCTGCTATGTCTGATATCTTGGTAGAAAGAAGTGTCAACTTGTCATAGCAGCTTGGGCTGTGCCACAATGTAGTTGTAGTTCCTTTATCAATTATGAAAATAATCAACTCAGTATGATGAAATCAGGTACACGGCAGGCTTATATACATCATTACTTAGCTCAACTGTTTTCTTGAGTCTTTCTATGAAGTCCATGTTGGCCTCAGTCTTATTACACAGTCCAGGTTATCCTGGAACTATCAATCCTTCTGTCTCAGCTCCTTGAATGCTAGGAACACAGATATACTCCACCATGCCCCCAGCAAACAAACAAAAACCATAAATTTATAAGCAAACTTATCCAAAAATATCAAATTGTGTCATGAAAGATAATTGAACTTAGTTAATAAATCTTTTAGGAAATGTGTGGATGATTAAATATGTACTTAATGAGACGATGACAATGGGAAAGGGGAATGTGAAGGATTATTCAGCAAAACATTATGCTTGTCTCAATGAATATATACACATGTTACTACATGTATCTGGACATATATGAGCAAATGAAAAAAAATTGGGGGGGGCTTTTCAAGGTAAGGTCTTACTGTAGTTCAGGTTGATCTGGAATTCATTATGTAGTCTCAGGCTGACCTTGAACTAACAGTGATCCTCCTACCTCTGCTTCCTGAGTGCTGTAATTAAAGGTGTGTACCACACACCCAGCTGAAATTTTTTTTTTACAAAAATATTTTTGTAATAGTCAGTGCTGATGAGTTAATTTTGATAGAAAAATAAAAATATGCAAAAGGGAATGTCAGATGCTAAGAAATAAGCTCAAGAAATAAAAAAGTACATAATGAGAAAAATGTTAATTTTATACATTAGCAGGTCATTTATTTTACTTCATGAATTTTAATGTTGCATTGATTTGCCTCAGCCAATTTCATTAACATCTCATTTATGCTTAGGACTTTAATGATATGCTAATGATCTATATGAAATGAAGGCCAGCAACCCACATGTTTTGAGACTTTTTTTTTATTCCTTGGAAAATTCTTCTAATGTTTGGAAAGTGTCAGCTGTGAATACTATCCACTTTGTATAAAAAATGGAATCAGTGACTATTTCTTTGCTTCAAAAGATACTCTTTTTTTGTTGTTGCTATTGTTTTTTGGGGTAGAGTCTCACTGTAGCCTATTGCCACCACACCCTGCTTCCGGATACTCTTTATAATCTCTTAGATCCTGCGTCTCAAAGGGTTTGCATTTTGGAGAGAAAGGCCTGGGGACTACCTTTGGCAAGACCTGGCGGCTAATTACATGCATGAAACAACGCGGATTCCTGGGCCCTACTCCAGACCTACTGAAAAGAGAATACTCAGGTATGGAGCACTAGAAATCCAGATGACACTTATATATACCAATATTTGGGAACATAGTGCAGAAAAAGAACCCTTAGGATGTATTTTCAACTTCTCAGATTATAAAAACTCCACAAGTGAAAAGGGAGGAAGTACATGGCTTCTTCTGCCAATAGGGGTCACTCACCCTCTAGCCTTGAATTTGGGTCTGACAAGCTTACTGATAACAAGGTTCACAAGAGGAAGGTGAGCTGATACCATCATCAGAGGAGCAGACCAGGAAATCTCCAGCGAATGAGTCAGCTTTTTGGCTACTGTGATAATGATGATAAACAACACTTGTAGATGGCTACTTTGTGTTCAGCGGTTTCCATGGACAACTGTCAGGGATCTCATGTGATCTCCATGACTCGGTGAGACAGAGGCATCTTTGTTTGATGATGGGCCTATTCAAACTCAGTGCCTTCACAACTTTTCTACACCATCACTTTGAGTACACTTCCTAGAGAAAGAGCTTTGATCAGTGCTGCCTTTCTTGGATCTAGCTTGAACAGTTGCTATCATATATGCCATGCTGACGCTCAGTAGTCCAAACCACAAGAAGAGAGAACACTGGCTGTTGTCATTCCCTTTTGTGTTCCAGGCATAGACTGTTTCTCATATCATACTATATTACATGTACACTCATAGTATATATATATATATATATATATATATATATATATATATATATATATATATACATACACACACATGAGAGCTGATAATGTGTTGGTTCTTAGTCTAGATGCTGGTTATAGGAATAAACTATATACTCATGAAATATGTATTCTGAACTATATGTTGTATGTAGATTAAAAAATAAAAATAAAATGAAAACTACAGTCTTGGATTGAATTGTGCAACCAAAACTCACCTCATTGCTGCCTTCTGCTGGTCTCAGTTTTCCTTTTCATTTCCTAACCAACACAATTTTCTGGTGAAAAAATGACAAAGTAAAATTGTTCTAATAAGTCCATATGCAAGTATTGGTCAGACCAAAAACTGAGAGTGGAAGTTAATCCTACTGGGGGAAATGGGCTATTTCCCTGTTAAATCCTTTTCATCTCCTGGTTTTGGTGATCTTAAAAGTTTAGCACATTTTTCTATTATGTTAACACATTGTGCACTATGCAGACATGAAGCATCTTGACTGTGCTTTAAAAAAAATTTTTTTTTGCTTAAGTAACCTCATAAGACTCCTACATTCTTCAGTCTTGCCTGTATTGAGAATCAGCAGTTACTTTTAAGTTTTAATAAGTTTCACATGTTTTGTAGTGAAACTGTGTTTGGTTAATTCCACCCTTTAATGAGTAGCCTCTGGATTGGTGTATACCAGACACGGGGATGTTATTAGTGTGAACCGGAAGCTATGTGTGTTACTCCACAACAGATCAAAACAAACCCTGTGCGTTCTGACAGCATAAAACCCCACTGAGACTTGAGCAGGATATGGTTTTCAGTTGTAAAAGAAAATTGTAATTCACAAGTACTAGCCAGATGTTGTACCCAATACCTCAGCTTCATTACATCTGCCTAGAGTAGCTAGTTGTAGGAGGTTGAGCCAAAGCTAGTTTGGTTTTTTAGTCATCTAAAAATTAAATTCATTCAAAATATGGAAGGGGTAAACTGGGGCATCTTGGTGTTTTCTTTTTGATATTTTGAAATAATAATTGGGATGGTGAATTTTGGAGGGCTGTAAGTAGTACTTGCTAATGTAGGTGATAACTATCAAATCCTCACATATAATGCAAATTTTTTGATAATATTAAATTAGGAAGAAAAAATTCACCTAAAAATATAGAAAAGATAGAAAGATACTAGAACCCACTGACCGGATTTGAGCAAATGAACAAAAAGAGACTTGGGAGCTTGGTGTCCATTGCAAGAGCAAGTACAAGAATTCTAGGATGTTTCTTGCCACATACTTGTTCTACATTGTGGATACTGCCATGTGCAAGTTACAAACATTTTACTATGTTACTAAGGGAAAAAAAAAAAGAACCAATGTATGCGTTAAAACTAGTTTGAGTGACAGTGGCCTCTGAAGCATTGAAAGATATGAAGTAATGTTCCAATGATCATTTACAGGATGTATTTACAAGTGGCTCATGTAGATGTGCCAGGACAGATAGGAAATCTTACCAATTTGGAGTTCAACACATGACCATGAACTCTTGGACTTTTTTTTTTTTTTGAGTCAATTTACATTCTGTTATATGACTTTAGCAAAACATATTTTATACCTTATATTTCTCATATCCTTTTCTTAAACTATTAGATTTGTGGATGTTTTCTTTGGTTAGACATTTGCTCTTATTCTAATACTTAATATAAGTTCAATATAATTTCACAGTAATATATAATGCAGATGGTAGGACATAGTAGTAGCTTTTACCTAGCAGGAAAATCGTATTTTATCTGGCTATAACTATAAAACGTTATTCCTGAGGGAATGCCAAGAAAGATTTTTTCCCCCAAACTGGACTTTATTGTAGTAAAGGTTGATGTTAAATCTCAATGATTTAAATGTAAATTATTATATTATATTTCCCCATAAAGAAACAAGTATAAAAAGCAATGGTATGGTATTTTGATTATATACATAATTTGACACCAAATTCCCTGTTGACTAATTTGAAAGATCACATTCAGCTTCTTTTGTTTTTGCTGACAAAAAAATCAGCACTTAAAAATGTGGCAGGAGTTCTCTTGAAGAAACTGTTCTTTCTTTTCAAATACCTTGAACTTGTCAGGAACAAAATAATCATATATTTGGAAAAGCATTTTTATTCATCAACTTCATATGCAAACGATTTTTAAAAATATTCTTTTAGAATCTCCATGTCAAATGTGTATATGTAAACTCAGCAATAAAACCACACAGGTGAGCTTGACCTGGGCTCTAAGGTTAAGGAATACATTTGAACCTTGGGTATTTTGCCTTTTGATTTTTTTTTTCTATTTCTTTAGTTAAAAACCACAGAAGAGGAATTTGTTACTGCTCATGCAGTGTGTGAATTGTTGGCCCAACTTCTTGAATGACATTATCCTTCAAACATCCTTCAAAGGGACAGATTTTTTTTTTTAACTCCTTCCAGCCTACTTTATATTTCAAAATTTCAGCTTCAGGAATTAACAAGACCCAAATGTCTCCCCTTGGTTCATTCTCTTCTTACAGCTGCCACCAACAATTCATTTCAGAAAAACCTCCCTTTTCAGGTTAGCATGAAGAGATGAGTGACTTCCATTTTACCCTACAATAAAAAGATTGAGAATTATTATAATTCTAAAATCTTTGTAGTTTTTGAAAAGCTATTAATTGGACAAGTTAAGACAAAATATACTGTATAATTCAATAGAACATAACATTTCTCAAAAGTTCATAAATGACAGGATTCTTTTGGTCCTTATGATTAAGCTTGCTAATAGTTTAGATGACATTCTAATTTTATCTTAAAAATTAATATTATTGTGTTTTAACTTGAGTTTTTTTTTTTTTTTTTTTTTTTTTTTTTTTTTTGAGGTAGAGTCTCACTCTAGCCCAGGCTGATCTGGAATTCACTGTGTAGTCTCAGGATGGCTTCAAACTTACATGATACTCCTACCTGTGCCTCCCAAGTGCTGGGATTATCAACATGTTCCACCACACCTGGATTTGAGTTATTATTTTATTGATACAAAAATACATTTGTAGTCATGTTTCTTTGGGGAATTGGTGCCTGTGTTTATGTTCTGACCCTTCTAGTACCTACCTATCTTGGGGCACAAAGTGGAGTGATAATAGCAAAATGTTTGGAGTCAGGAAACCTGACTTCTAGTCTTCATCTGAAACTGAGCTGGAAGATTCCTCCCTGCTGGCTAGTTGTCATAATGCAATAAAGTGCTATGTAGACTACTAGGGGAGAAACATCAAGTCTAACCAGCAGGGGACCCTGTGAACTACATAACCAGCCAGCTAGATGTGCCCACCAGTGCAACAGAAGGATAGCTGTTATAGGGGTAACCAGTTGCTCTCTTATTAGATTGGAGGCCCACTTCAATGGAGGAAATTCTTGCCTGGTACTTTATGGCTTATGGGTTGGAAGATCATAGGCCCTAGGAGGAAAGGTGCTACTGTTTGGCTAAATGGATATGTTAGGCACATCAAATTCCCTGCTAAACATTTATGTTTATGCCCATAGATTAGTGCTGCTCTCACCTTTGGTCAGAAATGCTTCATTTTTTCAGGTCCTGGTAACTAATGAAGAGACTCAACACTCACCAAACTGCTGCGAAAAAGTGGTTGAGTGCTCAGTACTAAAGGAGATATATCTATACCATTCAGTGCTCAGGAAACATTGAAGAAGAAAAGGTGGGAAGAATGTAAGAACCAAAAGATGGGGAGGAGTGGTTTGGAATACTGTCTTCTGGATGTGAAGTGGCCATT
This sequence comes from Orientallactaga sibirica, assembly GCA_036365145.1. NCBI lineage: Eukaryota > Metazoa > Chordata > Mammalia > Rodentia > Dipodidae > Orientallactaga > Orientallactaga sibirica. The sequence goes on along the minus strand of JAEOAD010000012.1, from coordinate 35,711,471 downwards.
GCATTCATGGTCTCACAGAGCATGTACTTGTTCAAGGCCTGCACAATACTGGGCCCATCAATATTCTGGCAGGCATGATAGAAGAGAAAGCAAAAATATATCAAAGTAGAATAGGGACGAGTAGTAAAGAAGGGTTCACTGGAAGAAGGACTGGGGAGAAGGGTCAAAAGAAGATAATGTGAGGAGATTATGATCAAACTGCTTTATATGCATGTATGAAAATTGACAATAAAAAAGAAAAAATGATTTGTGTATTTTTATCTGACAGTATGTGTGCAGAAAAAGAAACTCAGTGAAAATATGCTGAGTGAATTCACATTGTTTTCATTGATATAGATTTTTTGAAAATGTACTTTGTAGGAGCTGGAGAGATGACTTAGTGGTTAAGGAGCTTGCCTGTGAAGACTAAGGAGCCAGGTTCCATTCCCCAGAACACACATAAGCCAGGTGCACATGGTGGCACATGTGTCTGGAGTTCATTTGCATTTGTGACCATTCTCTCTCTCTAATAAATAAAATAAAAAATGTTTTAAAAAGGAAAAATGAAAATGCACTTTGCATTATCTAACATGCTCAGTCTTTTGAAAATATTTTTATGGCACAATTATCAATCGAGGCTTAATTATGTAACCTCTCAGTGATATGTTTTTCATATAAAAACTTCAAATAAAGACATACTTACAATATTATTTTGTTCAAGGACCTTAGCCTGGGACAGACTCTTAGCCATAATATGACTATCTTTATACAGCATTACTCCTGGCAAATAACATCAAGACAGCATGACTTACATATCAAGAAATTCAGCAAGAAAGTAGCCTCTGAGCAATTGTGGAACTTGTTATAAATGTTTTTCATCAAAAAATTGTAAAAGAATATTTTTGACATTATCATTAATTTCCTGTGTGAGAAATTCCCTACTTTCTGCAAAATCAATGTTTAAAATGGTAAAAAGAAGGTCCATGAGTTATTCCAACCTTCTCATGTAACTTTTACCATTACACAAAGCAACAGTAGCTGAAAGAGTGAACTAGCACAACCAATTGTGTACATAAATGCTAACAGGAGCAGACAGTCTGATAGTTACAGACGAGGCTTCAGAGGCATGGCTACTTCCTGAAATTTTGACTAATCTATTGTCTAACACTGATGAAGCATTGCTATTTATCTCACATGACTCACTGATGGAGCATAAGGTCTTTTTTGTGTGTATATTTGAGAAGTTAGAGCAGACACTCCCACCAAGTGGTGGAGGACAGCGGTGAGACAGGGAAAAGTGAGAGGTGTCTCACTGACTGCAGGTCAAGGGAGAAGGTATTAGATGGAACGTATCGCACCGGCCGAGGTAGTCTGCTGTCTGGTTCAGCTTGCTGTGCGAACCCTCACGTAGATGCTGCTTCACTTCTCAACCTTCTCGGGAGGCTTTCTCTCGATGGGTAGACTCCCAAGAGACCTCCAAATCATGTTCTCCTGCCTTTACACATGCTTCTTCGTTTGCCTGGAAAAGTCCTCATCCTCCTGTCACCTTGGGGACCTTCTGTTTTTTCAGAAGCTCTCAAACCTCACTTCCTCCATAAAGCTTTCCTTCACTAAGCACACCCCCATACACCCCATGTGGCTGTCTCTAGGGAAGGTCATATATTATAGATTTGTCAACCCACATCTACCTCCCTGTATTGTAAGCCTTGGTTTCACATCTCTCTTCGACTAGAGGGTCAGGCAGGGCTTGCATTTCATTCCTTTTATGTGCTCAGCACATGGTATAAAACTTCACAGATAGGAGGCCAAAATTAAACATAAAATAATGGACCATGAATGAAAATCAACTGGTCTTAATATGCCTTTTGCTGAATGCAATCGTTTGATCAAAAACTTAAGTGCAGTTGAAAGATTCTAAATCTGAATATTGACTAAGAGGAAAATTAACTAATTTTCAAGGGAAAGAACATAATACAGTGGCATTGGGAAGTGCTTCTTGAAAAAACTGGTATTTAAAAGGTTAAAGAAATCTGAGGCTAAGAAAAATTTAAAGAATATCTATTGAAACTCTAGGTTTTACTATAGTTGCTGTGTGTATGTGTGTGTGTGTTTGTGTACATATTCCTTAAGGGAGAAGGAACAAATTTTTACACTTTTTTTCAACATGTTAGCACAGTGCTTCATGAACAATTAATACTCAGTAAGTGTCTAATTGAACACACACACACACACACACACACACACACACAAAACCACAACCACACTTTACCACCACATACCATAAGCAAACACTCCACATCTTGAGAATCACCTGAGAGCTTGGCACTACTTTTTTAGCCAGAATTCTTGTGGCAAGACATCAGCTTTTAATTGAATGTCATTGATATACAGTTAATTCACCAATGGGAGAACAAATGTCCTCTGTGAGTGATTTAGAGTCCCCCCAATTTTCCGACAACACAATGACTGCAGTTTGGGAAACACAACTTCAGGAGTGTTTTCCCCAATATATATCTGACTTCTCACTTAAAAATTTTTAGAACGGCTAGAGCTGTGGTCACACTCCAAAGCTAACATCATGTGAACATGCTTCTTGCTGCAGGATTATTTCAGCTATGAGAATTCTGCCAGAAGAACCTGCTTTCTCTATTTCTATGAGGAAGAGAGAGCTTAAATCCAAGGGTTTCTCTTGTGTGGTACTGACTTCCTCTGAGACCTGAGATAAGCCATTTGAATTTTCTTCCTTGGTTCCTCCAGCTGTAAATGGAACTAATAATGACTAATAATGTATTTCACAAGGTAACTATGAGCATTGAAGTAATTATTGTTCCAAGGTGGTAGGCCACAAGTATGGAGTATTTATATAATGTAAAACTCAGTTGGATCAGTGTTTTTCCTAGCTGAGTACGAATGTTTTCTATTACATTGGGTTTTCAAATCCCCTAAGTTCATTTAAATGCGTAGGTCAAGTGATTTGTAAGCAACAAGTTTTGTTTCTATGTTAAGTTTTCCATCATTGACTAAGACCTTTCTGGAAAGCAATAGCACTTGGCCTTAAGGTAAACAATACGCATTCTACTCTAGTTACATTGCAACCGTGGAAAGGTCACAAAAATCCCTGTGTTGCTCGTTTCCTCTCAGGTCCTAGAGCAAAGCGTCTATGTCCCACTCTTACAGGATCGTTGAGCAAAGAGGGAACACATGGTGAAGTGCTTTAAATAAACTCTGTGGTGGAGATGTCAGAAAAAAAATATTCTGCAGATGGGGCAACTGAGTCCCAGAGAAGCAAACAGGTTTGTCTGAAGTCATGTGACAAAGTGGCCTGAGGAAAATCACTCAGTGCTCCGGAATATATCCATTTATTTTAGCATTCTGGCTTCCTAAGAAAATGAGAGCTGATGCAATAGAATTTGCTCTTTGAGAAATCATCCTTCCACCTTTCAGAGTAGTCAGTTTTCTTTCACCTGTCCTCATGGTTTGAATGTGAACTGTCCCCCATGGGCTCATGTGTTTGAACACTGGTTCCTTAAGTGGTGGCATTGCTGTAACCTTTGGGAGGTGGAGCTTAGCTGGAGGAAGTGGCTCTATGGTGGGAGGGGGCAGTTGAAGTTTATAGTCAGGTTGTTTCCTGCCCTGGCTCTGCTTCCTGGTCTGCTGAGATGTGAGGGAGAAGGTGCTGCATGTTCCTGCTGCCACTGAGCCCCCCCCCCCGCCGCAACATTCCTCCACCACAATGGACTGAAATCATGAAATCATGAGCCGAAATAAACTCTTTCTTCTGTAGGTTGCTTCTTGAGTATTTCATCACAGCAATCAGAAAAGTAAATAACTTATGGTTGAGCTTGTTTGCTTTTGCATCATTGTAAACACAGAGCTCATTTTCTGCTGAGATGGTTCTGCCTGAAGGATGGAAGAGGAGGTGGCTCAGGTTTTTTGACAAGGAGGAGTCTGAGGAAAGGGAGCAATTGGAAACCCTGAAATTGGCTGCCAAGAACACTATTATGGTTTGTAAAAATCGATGTCTAGAGCGGAGGCCTGAAAGTTAAAAAAAAAAAAAAAATTTGTAAATCCGGCTGGAGAGATAGCTTACGGTTAAGGTGCCTGCCTGCTAAGCCAAAGAACACCAGATCCAATCTCTAGGTCCCACAATTAGCCAAATGCAAAGTGATGCAAGGGTGCAATGCCGCACTTGCCCACAAAGGGGCACATGCATCTGGAGTTCGTTCACAGCAGCTGAGAGGCTGCTGGCGTGCCCATTTTCTATCTGTCTTCCTCTTCCTCTTGCTCTGTCTCTCTCTGCGTCTCTCTCCAAAAAAAAAAAAAATGCTGTAAATCTTTATTCTTACATGACGCTGAGAAAGTAGAGAAAAGTTTAGGGTGTAAATTGAGCTCTAATTTCAACCAAGTCAACACAGTGAGTTTTGAGAGCTACCTAAAAGATGCATGAAGGCTAAAAGTTCCAAAAGGTTACAGATGCTGTCTGTTATCCAAACACACTTGTGGCTGAAATTGGAGTCTTCTCTCTTGCTGGGGATAATGTATTAAAAGACAATGCAGCAGACTCTCTTGACTACAGAGTTTGCACTGTGCATATTGATGGTGACTGGAAACTCATTTAGCAGAGACTAGGAGGGTTTGAGGAGCAACACAGGTTTTATGGGATAGTGGATTTTGTATAATGCATACATATTCACTGCATTCAATGGCTTCACTATTATTATTTTAAATGTTTGTTATGTAGCATAACTATAAATGAACACAATATTTCTTAGGTTGGGAGAAAAAATAAACTGGCATGAATCTTTCAAATCTTCCCTGTTGGTTCCATCTCTTGGAGGTTGGGTTGAAAAGAAAGGAATACAAAGGCAAAAATTCAATATTTGACATTTTTGATTGCTCATTACACATACTTCAGACCCTTTAAGTATGTATTTATTATATCATTTAACCAACACAATAATTCTGTGAGGTTTGTGAGCTACATTTTTAAGATGAGAAAACAGAAGCTTAGACAGGTAAAAGAGAATGCAGTTGTTAAAAGCTTGACCTCTGAAGCCAGGCCGTCTGGGATTGAATCATAGGTCCCCCACTTCTGAGCTGGGTAACACCAAGCAAATGACTTAATTGCCAACTCATGTGTAAAATCATACAAAAACAGCATCTGTCATCACTGCGATGATTAACTAAATTAACAGACATGAAGCATTGAGAAGAGTAACGCATACATGGTATGTACTGATATATGGTGCTTGTTTCCATTATCGCCTAATATAATTAGCATACCTGTAAACAGTGTGGTGGCAGAGCCCATTCTAGAACTCAGGCCTTCCCCTTAGTCATCTTTGTCTATTGCTTATGTAAGAAAAAAGAGGTGCAGTGGCTAGGAAAAGCAGGAGCAAGCTCTAGATTCATTTCTGGTTCTTAGCCACAGGAGAGCAACAGAACAAGAATTTCTTTTGCATTCTGCCCTGGCCCACTCTCCCCACCCACAACTGTATTTGCTATGATGATTATGACTACTACAATTTATTGAGTCAGGGCCTCGTGTAGTCTAGGCTGGCCTCAAACTTGTTACGTACCAAAGATGACTCTGAATTCCTTATTCTCCCGCCATTGCTTTGTAAGTGCTGGGACTACAAGCTTGTGCCATCATGCCTGATGATTTTTTTTGAGGTAGGGTCTCACTCTGGTCCAGGCTGACCTGGAATTCACTATGTAGTCTCAGGGTGGCCTCGAACTCTTAGCAATCCTCCTACCTCTTCCTCCCAAATGCTGGGATTAAAGGCGTGGGCCACCATGTCCGGCCTGATGATTTTTATTATTTCTCACTGCTACCACTCATCCCATCAGAGCTCTGCAACACCTAACACTTACTTTTGTGCTATCTCATTAATGTCTGTCCCTACTGATTCTTGCCTGTGTTTTGCATCCAGTGCTATGTGGGAATCAGAGGGAAGAAAGATGGTTTTCCTTATGAATGAACAGCTTTGGTTCAGGAGATCATCAATTCCTCCAAGAGTGGGCAGCCCTTCCAGTGGCAGCCTATACAGAAAGAGGTTCCAGGAAAAAGCAGTATATTTTAGCCTGGCTGTCCTTGCTACGTGCTGGTGAGCACATCCTTCACAAATATTCAAACCCAGCTTCTTCAGCCTTGCTACATGGACTGAAGACCAAAGGCTCTCCAGGAACCCTTGAGGCCTTCTGTTTTCAGATTGGGACACTGAGGCGGCATCCAGCCTTGTGGGCTGAACAGCAAACAGAGTCTCAGAGTCTCTAGCTTGTAGATCACCATTGTTGAACTGCCCAGCCTCTATCCTGTAAGCCAATCTAATAAATCCCTTTATAGTACACGTTCATTCTATCATTTCTCTTGCTTTAGAGAACCCAATACAATTGTATTCAGAGTTTTCAAGTTTTAAAATAGGAAATTCAAATCAAATCAATTGGCATGCCCGTGCTAAGATTAGCTCCTCTCTGATGCTCTGGTTAGGACTGACATACAGCCTTAGGGGAAACTGTCTGTTACTATAATGAAGGGAGGAGAGGCTTGCCCAGCAGACACTGCTACATCTTCTCTGGGGCCAGAGGATCATGTTGTTCTGCAACAAGGAGACAGCACTCTTTGGACTTTCTTAGTTCATTAAATGGTCAGTTTGCAGTCTTGTCTTCTGTGTGTTTTGCAACAGTACAGAATAATTGCGTATATATATTTATTAAATATGTACTTAATAAACTTAATATATTTTATTTAATTATTAACATATTAAATTATATATATAAAATTGATGCAGGCTGCAGCAAATAGCCCACATTTTACATGAATCCTGGAATTTGACCTTGCTGGTGAACATCAGAGAACTCCAAAAAGCTGCAGCAAGTCTCCAACAGTATTTACAGTATTCCTCTCCTGACCACTGGAACATTCTGATTATCACTTCAGAAACCTTGCCAGAAGGGTTTCCCTGGCCTCAGTTTGGGTGCAGGCTTCCTTTGTCCTTGGATATAGCTATTCATCCATTTATCTGCTTACTCAACATCTACTCTGTATCTAGAATCTTCTTGCCTAGAGTCCTGCCCATTTGGGGAAATCCCTTCTACAGTAATTCTGATAGTTCTCTCTACTTTCAGGGGTTAATAGAATAAATGACCTCTACAGTGGGTCAAAGCTTCTTAAAAGAAAAATGATAAGAATGCCAGGCTGATCCTCTGTTAATTCTAGGCTAATATCCAGTCTATTATAGGTTGGCTCTGCCTTCCTTTCCTGTGAGCTTTTTTACTTGGGAGCTGGAGATGTGTGCAGAAGGACATGCAGGCTCATTTTCAGGCTTTGTAGTAAGCTTCATCAAAGAGCTTTTTGTGTTTGTTTGAGGTAAGTCAAAGTTAATCACCTAAATTAAACCATGAGTCATGTGTACATTTTTTTTTTCTTATGCATGTTGTTGGCACCATCAAGCCGGCTAAAGGAAAGAAATCTATGACTGAAGACCATTGTAAAAGTTTACTGACAAGACAAATAAGCCATATTTCCCTCTACCTTTTTTTTCTTGGAAATGTGATAAATATATGGTCATGAGAAAACATTTATTTGTTCTCATAGAGAAAACTCATCACCTGCTGGATAATCAAGATTTGTCAAAAGTAAACTTGTTTTCCATAGAATATTCTGTCTTATGTCAGAGACCTCCATACAATACACACTTGTGTCTATTTGCTTAAATCTAGATTGAAAATGGAAGGATATCTGAATGGAAGTTCCCATATTACCATTAGAAGCGTCTCATCTCAAAACACTTCAGGACTCATTTTTGATTTGTTGGTGATTCCCACACTGAAAGCAAATGATTTAAAATCATTTTTCTTATCAATGGATAATGGGTCCACTGTGGAATCCATTGAGCTGCTAGTCAATGTTGCTCTCTGTTCTAGGTTCTTCATGTTAGTTCAAATTGTTACTGGTGAAGGGAGAGGCAGATTGTGGCATGGCCCATAACACACATGCATGAATGAGACCCCACAGAGATCACAAAGATGTAGGCACGCAATACTATGGAGCAATATCCATGCACTAGAAAGGAGGTTTCACTTCGGAGCAACCAAAAAATGGAAGCGTTTGGTCTCAGGGAATTATGAATTTTCCCGTTTGTTCTAGACTCTTATTTAAAAATGGTAGAGCATTTACAAATATTTAATTAATTAATTTATTTATTTGAAAGAAAGAGAGAGAGAGAGAGACAATAGGCACACTAGGGCCTCCAGCCACTGCAACCGAACTTCAGATGCTTGCACCATCTTGTGCATCTGGCTTAAGTGGGTACTGGGGTGTCGAACCTAGGTCCTTAGGCTTTACAAGCAAGTACCTTAATGGCTAAGCCATTTCTCCAGCCCTATAGAATAATTTTAAAGCCTTTTTGATTATCATTGTTTCAGTATTTACAACTGAAGAAGAAAAGGAACATTAGCAGGTTGTTGTGAATGATGGAAGGAGGCAAAAAAATACATCAATACAGAAGAGGTAATAGTAGGAAAGAGGGGGTTCAGTGCAGAGGTGAGGGAGGGGGAAAGGAGAGTGACAGGAGGGGCTAATATACATTTTGTAATAAGAATATTTATTTTAATAAAACACTAAGGAACTACACATAATAATACCATAATAAAAATAAAATGGAGCTGGACATGGTGGCTCATGTCTATTATCCCAGCACTTGAGAGGTTGAGGTAGGGGGATCACCTTGAGTTTGATGCCAACTAAGCTACAGAGTGAGTTCTAGATCAGTCTGGGTCTGACTGAGATCCAAAACAAGCCAAACAAAACAAAACCCCAAAAATATTTAAAATAAAAGAAAGAAAAGGAAAACATCCTTCTCACCAGCACCAACCATAAAGAAACAGCCCAGTAAAGGTGGAAACATTGGCTTTGGAGCCAGACTGCCTGGGCATGCTCCTGGATTTCCTTCTGTAGTGTGGGGTCATAGTTACCTATAAAAAATGACTGATAAAGGTGTCTGCTAATGACATTGTTATGGGGATTAACTGAGATGATTTAAGTGTTGGTATAGTACTCGGACCTGAGTAAGGGTTAGATTGTTGGCTATGATTTAAATAAAATTGTTGTACTCACATCAATACACTCCTTATGTTTAATTGCATAAAATGAGGGGTCAGTTTGCTCCAACATCAATAGATATCGTATGGTTTCAGTCAATCCGTACTGTTGTGAAAAGCCCAAAGAAAAAAAGACGACATCATACAACTAACCACTAGCTAAGAAGGCCCACAAAGAGGTCTTCTGCTCACTACATCTTTCAGAAAGAGGACAAGGAAGCATTATTGTTTTCACTTTTAAATTATTTTTTCTTTGTGTGTGTGAGTGCAAATGTGCATGTGTCATAGTGTGTGTAAAGAGGTCCGTGGACAACTTTTGGGTGTGGGTCTTTGCTTTCCGGCTCTTTTGAGTCAGAGTCTTATGTTGCTCCACTGCTTTTCAACAGGGTAGCTGGACCAGGAGCTACCCTTTACCCTTCTTTTCTAACAGCTACATGGACCCCTGCTTCTACCCTTGAAATGACTAACTACTGCAGCATTTGCCCTGCCATTGTGAGCAACAAGCATGGAGACAAACATTGAACAACAAAATTTTGACCTCTGTGAGGAAAAACAAATGAAGTAACCTCCATGACTGCCAGAGCTTACACCCGAAGGTACTTTTCAGCACCCTACCCAGAGGGTTGAACTGAGGAGACAGAATGTAATATCTGGGTAGATGGAAGAGGCTGTAGAACATTATATATAAACACACACACACACACACACACACACACACACAGATACATATATGTATGTGCATATATATACATATATATATATATATGTATGTATACATATATATGTATATATGGATTATACTCTTTTATCCCCTCACCCCTGATCCTGTTACCCTGGGGGCCCTCCTCGGAGGGGTTATGGTATTCACTGTTGGAGACATGAAGATCTAAGTCAGTCCCTATCTGGTAGCAGGGCACTGTGCTTCAGGGTATTCCTACTAACTCTGTCACTCTTACAATCTTTCTGCCCACCCCTTCTGCAGTGTTTCCTGAGCCATGGCTGGCCTGTTTGCAGTCTGATTTAGTGTTGAGTTCTCTGTAGCCTCTGGATTTCTACTTTGATGGGTTTTGATTGATCACCACGTCTGTCACTATTGTCCTGGAGCTTGTTGTCAGGCTAGCAGTAAGAGCAGTGTTTATATCACAACATCTTCTGCAATTTCTCCTGGGCCCTGGCAGATGTGGTAGATGTGGCAGTTGGTGGGCAGTTGGCTCTTTCCTTGTCTTATTGATGGATATTGGTTCTCCTCCATTTTCTTTGCCACATGTAAAATAAAACAGATTCTCCAACCAAGAGTGAGAGAAGTTTGGGTTAAAGGGGGTATGCAAAGTTTTTTGAGAGACATTTTGGTGTGCAATCCCACTCTTCTCCAGAGAGCAGTGCAGGCTTCTTTCTGAAGTCTGTGAGTTTCTTCACCATAGGATTCTGACTTTGTTTCCAGTACCACATATGACTTCTCTCCCACTGAGTGGGTCTCATGTCCACTCTAGAAACAGTTGGTTGCCAGTAGAGGCTGTGTGCCACTGTTGCACAAGTATGCACTTCTTCTCTGGCTGGTTGATTTTGTAGTCTGTAGGGTATCCTGCTCATTCATGCTCTTTGTGGCCATTGTCCTCCACTGGCTGCCTTAGGGATTTCTAGAACTATGAGGGCTAGCCAGGTGGGAGCTAGTTTTCTTTTCAGTTCAAGCATGGTATTCTAATGTCCTGTGGCTGCAGCTTGTGGTGCCTTTAGCAATAGGGTCTTGCCTTTAAGCTTTGTCAGATAATCAAGTGTTTTGGCAATGGCCTACATTTTTTTGGGGTCCTCATGGATCTCACTGGCCAATAGCTCTCTATGGTGGGACAACCCAATTCTGTGCCTGGGATTTACCAGCCAGAGATCACAGTTTTAAGGCTAAGTTTTTTTTTTTTATATTTTGTCTGGACTGTCCTCTCTCCCTCTTTATTAGTGGTTATATCTTATAGAATGCTAAAATATGTATTTAAAATTTTTTTACTGAGATAGTTTTTCACTCTAGGCCAGGATAACCTGGAATTCACTCTATAATCACAGGCTGGCCTCAAATTCACAGCAATCCCCTTGAGTGCTGGGATTAAAGGCGTACACCACCACACCTGGCTGAGAGCACAAGATTTTATGTGTAGATTATTAGAAAAGATAACTCTGTAGCAAAGGAGTTCTGGAGATTTGCAGAGGGTTCATACAGTGTTTTTGGTATTGGAGCATTATTGATCTGTACATACATGAAAAAAACCTATGAAGAACAAGGAAAGAACTACCAGAAATCACCAAGGCTACTGTTTCCACTAACCCGAGTAAAGAAACTTCTAAATATATAATGTGAAATATTCACAAGGTTCATAATATTTTAGTGTAGTTACATTAGTCCTAGAATAAAGGCTGCTCTGGAAATACCATCTAAGGCTGAAAAGTAAGCCTCTCATATCACAAGATCCAACATTTAAAAGAAATACAACAAAATCCAGCACCAAAAAAATGACATTTACATCTGTAATTTAGAAAGTCATTATTAGATATGCCAAGAAACATAAACTATAATAGAGACAGACTGAAAATTATAGAGGTAATGAAATTGATAAGCATTGATCTTCCCAGAGATTATGTTTATATTTAAAGATGCAGAATAGATTATAAAAATGATTGAGAACAAAGTATACATAAAAATTCAAATGGGCACACGACTTTAATCCCAGCATTCAAGAGGAGGATCCCTGTGAGTTCAATGCCACTCTGAGACTACATAGTGAATTTCAGGTCATCCTGGGCTAGAGTGAGGCTCTACCTCAAAAAACCAAACCAAACAAGCAAAAAAAAAAAAAAAAAAAATTCAAATGGAACTTGTAGCACTGAAAATGTGTGTGAGAAAAAGCAGATGGATAGGCATACTAGCATACCATATGACATAAGGATCACTATGTCTGAAGAAATAGCATAGATACTGCCTAAAATGAAGCATGTGTTTAAAAAGAGACTGGAATCCACCACTCACACACTCACTCAACCTATATCATGAATGTAGAGACCATTGTAAGCCCTACAATGTATGTAAAGAGGCCTACAAATGTGCCATGAAGAAAAACAGATAACAGCATTTGGAGATGTAAAAGTTGAACAATTAGCTGGGCATGGTGGTGCATGCCTTTAATCCCAGCATTCGGGAGGCAGAGGTAGGAGGATCTCTGTGAGTTCAAGACCACCCTGAGACTACATAGTGAATTCCAGGTCAGCCTGAGCTAGAATGAGACCCCACCTTGAAAAACCAAAATAAATAAATAAATAAATAAATAAATAAATAAATAAATAGAAAAATTGTCTAAATTTTATGAAAAATGTAGCCCACAGATCCAAGAACTGAAACAAATTCTAAAGAAAAGTGATATAAAGAAAACCACATCAAGGCACACCATAACCGTTGATCTGAATGTAAATAGAAGCTAAGGTGGACTGGGGGATGGTACATTAAATACAGTAGAAAGATGAGGATTACAACAGACTTTCCATTGCAAAGCATGCAGGCTACAGACAATGGAAGGTCGTCTTTGAAGTGCTGCTCCGAACTGAAACAAAACCCAAACTACCAACCTAGGATTCTATACCCAATGAAGATATACTTCAAAGATGAAGGCAAAATACAGTAAGGGAGCTTCACTATGAGAAATATTTTTAAAGTACTTTTAGAAAAAGGAAAAGTGGTACCAGATGTGAATTTAAACCTGCAGAAAGACATAGAGAGCACACTGCACGGTGCATATGTGCGTAAATGTAAACAATGTGACTTCCCCCTCATCTTTCAGTTTTTCCACACCTATCTGTCTTCTAAGAAGAAAATCTATGCTTGATTAACACCCTCTCCTTAAGTCATGAGTGAAAAAGTCAAATCCCTAAATACACCCTGATCAATAAGTTAAGTGAATGGCACCTTTGCATTTTTAAAGAAAATACTGGTGGCAGTAATAAAAAGGATAGTGTGTGTCTTATTTAAAAGAAGTTCTTATTACTCCAGCTGATTGCTCTTGGGAAGGAATTCAACACAATTCTTCCTTTAATAAATGTTAGCAACTAATTTAACTTAACCAAAACAACAACAACAAAAAGCCCAACATGTGCTATATTCATGGGCTGTTGTACCATGTGGAAGCAATTACCATTTAAAGCATTCTTCACTCGCGCTCCCATAGTACTCAGTGAATATCTGTGTTCTACTAAAATCTCTTTCCTTTTTTTTTTTTTTTTTTTGCTAATGCTTTTTTCTTCCCTATAAAATTAGTGCTGTTTATGGCCAAAAATCATGTCTTATTTACCTTTATACAAAGCAACTAGTACATAGGCTAGCATAGTAAACTCCACAAACGTCTGTTAAATTAGAGACCATTTTAATATGTCATTTTCTCAGGTGAGGTCATTCTCTTTGCATCCCAGGGGACCGAGGAAAGGTTTTTGCAGATTTGACTTAGAGCTTTGCAGAATCTTCTGAGTGTGTGTCAAAATAATTTCATGTAATTTCTTTTATTCAGTTGATAAGTCTGTGCCATCCTGACAATGGGAATGTTTTGTGAGAATCGAAGTGTGAGGGTGAAAACTAGGTGGTAGCTTGGTAGCTGCAGACTTATTCCACTGGCTTTCAAAAAAGAAACCACAAAGAGCGTTCATCATCTCCTCCAGGAAATACCTTTCCTAATGGAATTCCACAGAGGTGCATCTGTCACTGTGCATGTTTCTGAGCACGAAGGAAAGCATAGATGGAATCTCTCGTTTTATTCTTCTTGTCATTGTTTTTCTTCTCTCTTCCTCCACCTGTCTCTGCCCTGACATGCTTCACCTCAGTGGGCACACCTTCATCTCATCATTAAAGCACCAAGTTGACACAAGGCATTAGTATTTGGAAGTTGTCCCAGAGCTCAAAGCAATAGAAAGAAAATACGGATGCTAGTCAATGTATTGAATCCTTATTAAGTGCCAGATAAATGCCATGATGACACTTAATGCTCACAAGAGTCCAACACTATAGTACTTATAACCTTTATTTCATGGATATGAGAACGCTGAAGCCCAAGGTGTCATACCTTCCATGGTCTGAACTTTTTTAGTTCATGATCTTTCCTCTAGGCATCATCACCTGAAATTTTATGAGAAAGACAGTGTCTCAAGCCATACCTGAGATTACTGAGTCATAACCTTTAGTAATAACAAGATTCCTTAGTGACTGTCATGTACAATTGATATTAAGAAGCCCTGTGTACATCATACCATTTCATGTTTGATGTGCACCTCCTGACAATGCCCATACTTTCTATGGCTTGGAATTGCCAACTCATTCCTCAGGGTGCCCAACTTTCTCTCAGGAGTGATCTAAACAACAAGATTTTGTTTGTGAAATTCCATTGTGTTGATGGGAATATTCATAAATGAGACCCTCCTTCCTCTTCCTCCTCTCAACTTGTCATGTCTCCTTTTTCCACTTTCAAACCCAGCTCAGGGGCTGGATCCTTATAGAGAAGTGGATAAGCCATGGAACTTTCTTTGTGGCAGTGGTGCCCCAAATAATGGATGGCACCAACTTTGAATAACCAATCATTTATCTAAGAGGCTGCTTTTGCCCCTGTGCAGGCCATAGGACAGTGCTGAGGATGGTGCAGGATTGGACCCCTCACAGGAAAAATTCATCATGAAAGAAAAGAACAAACCCTTGGCAGCACTGTAGCCACAGGCATGGATATGGGTACCGAAAAACATGGATACTGGAAACTTTATTAAAGCTTTTTAAAAATTGTTATCATCTACAAGCTAAAGTCTAACTACTTCATATACATCTTATTGCGTCCAAAAAAATACTGTGGGACTGAGAGGTTAAAGTGTATTCTCCAAATACCACATCAGGCCAATAGTTGGATAGTAGATGGACAATGACATTTCCAGTTGATGTGTTTCCTATACATTTGCTTTGGTATGGCAGTGGAGACAAAGAGTATGACGTTCTTCTGAGGGCTATTATGATGTTAATAAATAATTTCTTTTCTTCGTTTTCTTTTCAAGAGATAGGGTGTCTGCAAGCTTTCTGTCTGTCAGTTCTCTCTTTGGAAGCCTTTTGTACTCGTCACCACCCTTCTGTGGGGGTCTGGGTTAAGCAGAATGGGCTGCTGTAGAGAGATGGCAGGAATTCTTTCCTCCTGAGACATGCCAGTTGGGGTAGAATTCTGGGAACGAAGCCAAGTTCTCTGCCAATAGTGTAGAGCGTGAAACTGAAGCATTCTCTTTAATGTTGTTGTAACTTCATTTTCCACATTAAATTAATGGAAATACTTCACAGGAATAGTGCCGTTTGCAGAGGCAGCATGGCATAGCTGACCAAAACCCTGTCTTTGGGCACTCATCTGCTCGGTAGCTAAGGGCTGTTTTCACAGGCTCCTGATTCACAAGACAAAAAGTTATGGTGTTCACCCGCCATCATAGTTGCTCAAAGGGGGTGCAATAAGATCATTTTCTATGTTTTCTTCAAAGATAGGCAGACATTTAAATTTTGACCAGATAAAAGGCAAGGAGGTACAAGAAAATGAACAGGACTTCAGACAAGGCAATCTCTGAATGAATCTTATTTCTATTATTTATTAACATGACTTTGGGAAAATTGTTCAAGTTCTCTAACTTTTAATGTTCTCATATTTAAAAATGAGGAAATAGAAGCATATTTTTTTCTACTTTTGATCCTGAAAACATGGCTGTGAGCTGATTGTAAGATAGTGAAACAATAGATTGTATCTAAAAGAGAAGGGGCAAAGGTCCTGTTTCCATGTATGTTTTCTTTTAAGACCTATAATTTGAATGATTTAAATTTTTGCTTCTCACACAAGCTCCACAATAGCCTTTTCCTTTGTAATTGGAAATGTAAACTGCCTATTTAAGTGAGAGTCTGCATGAGGTTAAAGACTTTATTGCTTTTAACCTGACAAGAAATTTCCATCTTTTTCTGAGTTCTAGTAAGTTCATAGCACTCGTACTGTTAATATCTATACTTTTTTTTCTATTTTCTACTCTCTTTATAGAAAAATGACCACAAATTGTGATGAAGTATTCAGCTCATCACACAAATATTGATTTTTGTTTGTGTCACTGTATTCATCAAAGCTATTTGTTACTGTTATTACAAATCATAGCCTAGCACCAGTCGTTGTGTTGAATTATTTTGTCCAGATGGAGTCCATTGTGTTTGGGAATATCTTCTTTAAATGGGACTAAGGGGCAGGACATCCTTCTTCTGTGACTACACCATCCACCGGAGCCTCCTTGGGAGGCCTGGGCTGGCCCTGCTCTACTCAGCAGCCATGGAGAAAAGAGAGAGAATGTGGAGAATCTCACAGGCCGTTTTTATTGACAGTTCTTATATAAGTACATGAAGTTTGATCAGACCCCCATCCTAACACTTTTTGCCCCTTCCCTTAAATCCTTTCAGCCAGGGAATTCCTCGCTCCTACTTTCATTATTTTGACTTTTCTTTCTCTTTTTCTTCCTTCCTCCTCTGTCTTTCTTTTATCCTATCCTTTCTTTCTCTTTCCTTCTTCCCTCCCTCCCCCTCCCTCCCTCCCTTCCTTCCTTTCTCTTTCCTTTCTTTCTTTCTCTTTTTTTTCTTCTTTCTTTCTTTCTTCTTTATTTTTCTCCATACTGTCTCTCATATTCTTTTAAACTTTTTTAATTTATGCAATTTTCAAATGCAATTTATTTTTATTTATTCTCATTCCCCCTTCTGTCCTCCTATTCCCTTCCTCCCATTCCCTCCCCACTATAGTTTTCTTCCCTCCATTTACATGTCACAAGTATTCTTTGGCCTTTCTCTCCTGCTCTTCCAGTTCATCTCTTTATATTCACTTTTGGTTAAGCTTCTATGTTTATAGGTTTTATCCACATTTGCTGCCTTCATGGGACATTTGCCTGTCTGTAGATATGATAATCCCCCACAGGTTTATTTTCTTCTTTTATATGTTTATTTATTTATTTTTAAATATTATTTTATTTCTTTCTCATGCTTTTCTCTTGGTGATGTTTTGCTTAGTTTGATTTGTTTGTTGTATTAGACTGTTATTTTCTTCCTTTTTGTCCTTTCATATATATTTGTTGGATTATTCTGTTTGTTTTATCATTTTTGTTGTTCCTATTTTCTCTTTCCTTTGCCTCTCCCTTCTCACTCTCTCATTTTATTTTTAGCTCCACAGACTTGGTTTTTATGGTTCTTTTACCTTGTATTAATATTGATATAGTTATTGTTTTGAAATATGAATGTTAAAGCCTCAGTAGCCAAGCCATTGTAACAGTATGTTGGTGTTAAACTGGATTATTGAATATTAATTGTTAGATAATCCAAAGGACATAGAGTGGTACCAATAAAAGTTACCATTCAGCTGGGCAAAATCAAGCTTACCATAAAATCTATGGACTTGACACTGGGCCTACCTCCTAAAAACCTCATAGAAACATACTTGCAACTGGATCTTACGTTCTTTCCTCCACCTCTTCCAACAATGTTCCCTGTGCCTTGGTGGGTGTAATAGAGATGTCTTATTTAGTGCTGGACATTTAACTGTTTCTTCTTCTCAGAACTATGATGAGCTTGGTCTCCCCAGTTGTTACTACCATTTGGAAAAAGAAGTTTCTTTGATTAAAAGTAAGAGTAGCACTACTATACAAGCATAAATACAGGTGTTTAGAGGGCAATTTGACAGGCACAACATATCCATTTAGCCAAACAATAGTAGTAGCTTCCCCCTAGGGTGCATGATCTTCCACACCATAGGCTTGTGGTTAGGTTTTCAGTACCCGTTATGAAGTCTCTCCTGAGAAGCAGGCCGCAAATCCAATCAGATAACAATTGTTTACTCCGATGACAGTCATGCCACTATTGCACCAGTGAGCTCATCTTGCCTGGGTGGCTAGTTGTATAGTTCGTAGTTCCATTGCTGCTGTTGATGACTGTTGATGACTTTCCCCTCCCCAGCAGTCTACACAGCACTTTCTAGTACTATGGCAGCTATCCAGTAGGGAGGAGGCTTCCAGATCAGTTTCAGTTTGATTTCTCAGTGTTACAAACTGATGCATATCACATAAGCTTTTTGAAGAGTTAGTGCTATAAGCAAGTGTATGTCTGTTCACACCTATTGGCCATCACTTGTCACAAAATGCCATCTAGATACAAAAGAACTGTGGGGATACAGTTTTCTCATGTGCCCATGAGAGGAATCAGATGGTTTTGTGAATACATGAATTGTCTGCGTGACAATATTTATGCCAAAGTAGTGTTAGCCAGCATAATGTTACCAGGAGAGTCCCTCAAAAAGTTTGTTCAGAGGCTGGAGAGATGGCTTAGTGGTTAAGGTGCCTGCCTGCTAAGCCTAAGAACACCAGTTCCAATCTCCAGGTCCCACACTTAGCCAGATGCAAAGTGACGCAAGGGCGCAATGTTGCACTTGCCCACAAGGGGGCGCACACATCTGGATTTCATTTGCAGCAGTTGAGAGGCTGCTGGCATGCCCATTTTCTGTCTTCCTTTCCCTCTCTCTCTGTGTCTCTCTGCCAAAAAAAATGTTCAGAGGCTGGAGAACATGAAGACCTGAGTTCAAACTCCAGCACCCATGTAAGAAGCCAGGTATAACTATACATGCCTGTCACCCCCAGAATTAAGGGAAGACAGTGGAGACAGGAAGAACTCTGAGGCTTGGTGGTCAGTCAATCTAGTGGGAAAACTGTGCGTTCCAGGTTCAGTGAGACACCTCATCACAGGAAAAGCAACTGGGGAGGACACCATCCTCCTCCTCTGGCCTCTGCACACACGCTCACGAGGCACACATATCTGCACACACATGCGCACTGCACACATACACAAAGAACAAAATAGAAAAAAAGTAAATAAATAAAAAGTTTCTTCATCACTTGATTTCCACAATGCGCATCTGGCTTTCATGGGACCTGGAGAATCAAACCTGGGTCTTTAGGTTTCTCAGGCATGCACCTTAACCACTAAGCCATCTCTTCAGCCCCATAATCCCCTGATTTCCAAAATGGTATTTTTGCTACATAGTAAGCAGCTTCTAGGTGTCCCCACATGATGTGTTAAAGTACATGATCATTGAGGACTACCTCAATGTTTCATCTATTTCTGAGTCTTGGTGAAAAAGCAAGGTATTTATATGGAAATGTCTAGCATAGAACTTTTACTGACCTGTACATCTCAGAATTTGAAAACTGCACATTGATCACAGTGATTTTCTACTTTTCTTTCAAGGAAAGGGAATCCTCCTTTCAAAGAGAATAAATTCTCCCACAGTCATCATTGGTAAACTTTTCAAGTGATGAATGGGTTCCAGCTAGAATATGCCATTTCTCATATTTTTGCCAAAATTAATTTTTCCACAGTTGAATCATACTCATTTTGAATTGTTCTCAAAGAAGTAGTAAAACATCTGATCATCATTCTTCCTGTGTGTCTTTGTCAATGTCCAGGCAATTGGGCCATCTGTAAGTCTTTTCTTCTTTTGGCTCACTTAACATCTTTTTGATATGTCTACCAGTTTTCACACATGACTCAAAGTATATTAACTGCTGCTTTCTTGTGGCTTATAGTGTGTGAAAAATAGCGAGCATTCTAACAGTTTCATATCTGAGAGATTTTTCAATAGAAAATAACTTATTTCTCAATCAAAAGTAGATGTTCATTTCCCCATTTGTTGAAAGAATACTTCAGAAAAATAAAGAGTACTTTAAAAATTCAGAATGTTCATGTACACCAATGGGCTTCTGTTATCTGAAATTTATGAGCAATACCATCTCAATCGAAGGGCTTAAAAGTAGTAATTTTCTATTGAGAACATGTGAATGACAGCTTATCCTTTTATTTAATCTTTTCTGCATCACACAAAGTAAAATTCCCCCAAACCTCTTCCTCGCTGGGAATGAGTCCGTTTGTCCCATGTCTTTACTCCTGATGTGCCCCTGCGAGTCAGAACCTCATGAATTGGAGCCACCTCATCATGTGGACACTCAGTGATTCTCTCCCTGTTCTGATGTGAATTGCTCAGTTTCAGAGGTGCTGTGACTAAATGGGATGGGTCACCTTTCCTTCTTCCTTACCAGCCACTTAGCAGCTTCTTCTGTGACTCCCTTCCTTTGCTGAGTAGGTATCTGTGTAGTCTCGATCATTAATGTTCAAAAGGTCTTTTCAGATGAATCACTGATTTATCCATTCAAATTAAGATTTTCATTTTCCAATTTTATCACAGCTGGCAAAATTAACAATGTCAATTTTAAAAACTATATTGTGACAACATTTAAACTTGTTATGCTTAGCCTGTGGATGTAATTAAGGCAGTGTGTTTGGTATCAGTTTATTCTTAAAAAGCAAAGTAAAAGCAGATGAGGTGTATTTATAGACTCATCAACCAATGAATGGATGAAAGCAAAAAAAAAAAAAAAAAAAAATTAATGGGGAAATGTCAGCCAGCATGGAGGAGGGACCCACTGTGAAGTTCATTTCCAGACCAAGTATTTGGAATTTATTCCAAAGACAGCTGTCCCTTGATTTACAGTAGGGGGGAAAATGACATTTGTAAAACTATCAGGCCTCAAGTTAAGAAGCAGGCAAGGAGCAACATACTTCAAATAAACTTCTGCAGTTGAGGTGGGGGCCCAGGCACAGAACTTGCAGTCAGAACCCCACCTGGAGGGGGTTTGGGAAAGTCTGGGAAGGAAGGAAAAGTCTCTAGGAAACGTAGGAGCTTTGGAACTTGGTCCTGGCCACTTGAAAGCTGTTTTGATTTGGTGCCAAATACCCTGGGTCCAGGGAGGGGGGAGGTCATAGAGGGAGTGGACGGTGTTGGGTAGAGAAAAGTGCAGAAGACAAAATTATAGTATAAAACCCCATCTCAGGGAATTTAGTTTTCAGACCAGACAAAGAAGAAAAATGAATTGCAGAGCTTAAGGGATACAGATTCATTTCTCTGTGTTTTCTCATGAGCTTGGGCAGTACATTTCCTTGATTTTGAAATGAAACACAAAAGTTGTCAGAAATTCCTGGGCATGTGTCTAACATTAGACACAGGTGAGGCGGAACAAATCTTCATTGTCTCGAGTACATGGAATGGGGCAGCATGGGGGCAGGAAATATGGTTGTTTGGGGGTACTATTTTTAACTTTCCATATTTCACAGTCTAGGGGAAATGACTTGGGTCCAATGAAAGTCGGGTGATGTACAACAGTTCAGCTGGGGCAAAGGGGGAGCAGGGGAAATGGTTTCACCAATTCTCTTCCCAAAAACGACCTACAGAAATTTCACCAATCTCTTGTAGAAGAAATTTCTATGCATTTCCATAGGTAAATAACCAAGAAGAATTCATCAAAGATTCTGATTGAAAATCCTTTTATAGATGATGAACATATAAATAAAAAGTTTCAGAAAAAAATTGCCTGGAATTCACGAGGGAACCTTGTTTTTGTTTGTTATAGACACTTTTCTTTGTATCTCAGGCACAGTTTACTTCCTCCATGTATTTGCAAACTTTCCCCACTCCTCCACCTCAGTTTTATTGAAGTAATTTATAGGTGGGCATGAACTTTATCTTTTGGTTTAATTCTATAGAGAGAAAAAAATGATTTGTTCTTTATATAGAAATGGCAAAAAAAAAAAAAAAGAAAGAAAGGCGAGGAGAGAGAAGAGAAGCAGAAGAAGGTGTGAAGGAAGAAGAAGAAAAAAATTATTAAGTCCAACAAATCTATTTGCTTTAACCATGTAACTCAACCATACCTATTTCTGAACAACCGACTCACCTGTGACACATCTGGAGAGACTGAGGAAATGAATTAACTGAACTTTGAGTTTTGAGTTGACTATATGTTAGATAAATAACTACTGTGGTCTCTCTCTCTCCCTCTCTCTCTCTCTCTCTCTCTGGGTGTGTATGTGTGTGTACATTTACTCCACAAGACAGTTAACTGAGTATCCAGGTCACTTTGTAGCTTAGAACAGTGCCTTTCAAACTATCTGAGGCAAGGGACCAGTTTTAAAATTTCCAGTCATCAACTAATACTTTAATAAAATATAACAAAGCATACTTTTTTAGAAAAATTAAATAAAAACACTCCCAAATCATGCAGAATGCCAGGCTCTAGAGTTTAATATTAGATTTAACAAACACAAAGAGATGACATGCTAAATACTCCACTTTCAGTTTGTACTCAACTGATTGTTAAGGGGTTGACAATTAGCTCAGGGGCAGCCAGCACTCTCCCTGGAGTCTCTTATGTAGTGCCACTCCAGGCTTGCTTTCAGTAGAAGGTCTCTACGTAAAAGCAAAAGGATAATAGTTTAGATTATTGAAATTCAGAGCCATCAAGTGACCTTTTTGTTTGTTTGAGTCAGGATCTTGCTATATCACTCAGGCTAGCCTTGAACTCATGATTCTCTTGCTTCAGCTGTCCAAGTGTTGGGACTAGAGGTGTGTGCCACTATGACTGGCTATTTACTATTTAAATGTAGACAGCAACAATTCTGTTGTTTTTCAAATAAGTTTGTTTCCTTATGTATTTATGCACATTTCATTTGAAACAAAATATTTAATTACCTGGGCAGTGTTGATTCTTCAAAGTCACTGAAGAGTCTGATTAAATAAAACAAACTATGTACAAGGCTCTGTTTGATGGAGCCTGTTTATTCTCAAATACTGGAAGAATGAATTTATTTCATTGTTGAAATATTTTTAAGAATGAAACAATTTCTCAAATGTAAATGAAGGTGTCGTATTCTGAAATACTAATACTAATGTCTTTTAGAAGAGGCATTTGTGCGTGCCAAATTATTTCTTCCCAAATGATCTCTAAATATAATGAAATAATGTGGACCATTGCCCAAATCTGGTGTTCACTGAAATAGTATAAACCCATATACTGCATTGAAATAGCCAGGCATATTAAAGAGAGCTGATGAGCATCTACAGTGGGCTGTGTATTTTCCTCTTACACTATAAAACATTATCCAGTTTCCACTGATTCCAAGTTACCATAGTAAACTTTCCACACACACAACTAATAGAATTTATGCCCCTAAAAGTGGCAAGTCAAAGAAATGGGAGCTTGAGTCACAAAGAAATTCCCTTGCTATAAATTTATTATTCACCAGGAAGAATTTCTTTTTTTTTTTTTAACAACAACAACAACAACAAAAAAATGCATAACAGAGCCATTGCTTATCATCCCCACACGGAGCAAGTGGAGAAAGGACCATGGCATTGAGGAAATCATATTTATTGTTATCATATGTTTTCTGTAGCTGTGGCTATCAGAAGGAACCTTTTGGGGAGGGTATCATTTACAACCCTCTGTTGTTTGACCCAGCTTTATGATTCTGTTTCAATAGGAATTTATTACCATCACACACACCCTCCTACCTTCTCTAGATTTGATCTTCGATAAACGTCTCACTCTGGTAATGAGATTTTAAGAATTACTCACTAACCAAACCATGTGAATTCAGTGGTCTATAAGCCTGGAATCTGCAGTAATAATTGAGTAAGTAAATTTTGACGAGTAGGCATGGCAACAGTTAAATATGCCATGTAAAAAAAAATGGAACTAAAATCCATGGAGCAGCAGCAAACTGGCATAACCTTGGCATTGTTGTGGCTAAGGAGAGGAGCCGGTTCTCTGAAGGCTGTATTAAGGGTACAGACAGAGTGTCAGGGCTGGAATGGGGCCATCCTGGGTGGCTTGTATAGGTGCACAAAGGTTTGGTGTGTGACTTTTGATACTTCAAGATGTTTAAGCAATTTAAAAATATTTTCATAGCTACCCTCCCCCAATGGGACTCTTCCAGTGTTCTCATATGGCAGGAGTCGTTTGGTGGTGTCAAGAATTGTGCATAAATCTGAAGTGGGGCTGGGCTCTGTGAGAAGAGGCTTCCAGAAGAATCATTTTTTGTGTCACTTTGTTGGTTACAGATTTGACCCCAGGGCCTGATTCACCATCTTCTGGCACACTACGGGTCTCTGTCTCCTCTTTCCTCATCCTAGTATCCCACATATTCATGCATAACACCCAAGTTGGTTGTACTGTGTGCTGCACACAATTCTTATTTCCATGGTGGTGATCCGGCTGCTTCAGTTTCAGAGAAAGAGGCAGAAGCAGGCACTAATCAAGAGAAGGATAATACACACTAGTTCGGCAGAGTTTGGTCAATGACACTGGTGTGTTGGTTTGTTTTCCTGTGGCCACTGGGACAGTGCGGGCTTATGAAAACATTGTTGTCTGAAGGGAAGAATGATCATGATCTACCACCCTATCATCTCTCTGCATATCCAGTGTATACATGTTGTGCTCTTCCCCTCATACTCAATCATTTCTTTGAGGTCAGAACATTTGAAATCTACTTTCTAGCAATTTAAATATTCTTAAAAATCAAAAAGTCTGCTGTTATTAACTATAGTCACAATACTGTGCAATAGATCTTGAAAACTAATTCCTCTTAACTAATGGAAATTTTGTACTTACTTTGACTACAAAATAAACTGCCCATTCTATTCCCTACTCACAATCTTTGGTAACCACCATCAACTTTTCTCTCTTTCTTTCTTTCTTTCTTTCTTTCTTTCTTTCTTTCTTTCTTTCTTTCTCTCTTCTTTTTTTTTTTTACCACAATGTATTTTACATTGCACATATAAGTGAAATTATGTGGCATTTGCCCTTCTATGTCTGGCTTTTTTCATTTAACATGGTGTACTCTCAGTTCATCCTTGTTATCACAAGTGATAGAATTTTTGTTTTGTTTTGTTCTTAAGACTGACTAGTGCTGTACTGTGTATGCCTATCACATTTTTTTAACTCATTCATCTTTTTTTTTTTTTTTTTTTTTTTTTTTTTGCAGAGAGACACAGAAAGAGACAGAGAGAGAGGGAGAGGAAGACAGATAGAGACTGGGCGTGCCAGCAGCCTCTCAGCCACTGCCAACGAAATCCAGGTGTGTGTGCCCCCTTGTGGGCAAGTGTGGCATTGCCATGCCCTTGTGTCACTTTGCATTTGGCTAAACGTGGGACCTGGAGTTTGGAACCCGGTTCTTAGGCTTAGTGGGCAGGAGCCTTAACCGCTAAGCCATCTCTCCAGCCCTAACTCATTCATCTTTTGATGAATACTTAGGTTATTTCATTATCCTGGTATCTGACTAGTGTTGCAGTACATGTGGGAGTGCAGACACCAATTCCTTGGAATACATCCTCAGAAGTAAAATTGCTAGGTCATATGGATATTTGATTTTTCAGTTTTCAACAATGGCTGTATGAATTTACATTCTAACATACAAACTAACAGTGCTCAAGGACTCAATTTTCTCCATATCCTCACCAACTTTTGTTATCTATTGTCTTTTTGATAATAGTAGTCCTTCAGGAATGAGATGATATCCTAATATAATGTTACTTTGAATTTCCCTGATAATTAGTAATACTGAACATTTTTCTTGAACATTTTGGCTATTTGTTTTCTGATGGGTGACCTATTTTTTTCTCTTTCTTTCCCTAGCTCTCTCTCACACACATTATAAATATTTATTGAGGCTGCAGTGGGAAAGAAAATAATATGGTTATACCATTGCTTGAGTAAATTTTAAATAATTTGCAAAACTTGTTTGATTCATGTTCACATAAACAGAAATCTTTTGATCTAGACTTTATTAAAATAATACTTCAAGGTGGGAAATGTTGGCTATTCCTTTCAGAAGTGGTAATAAGTAACACATTGTATTTTATTGCCAAGATGTAGAACTGTAGAAATCCCAAAGAGGAAATATCTTTGAGAGGCTCTGTGTGAAAAGCTATCAAGCTATGAACTTGAACAGCGCTAAGTGGCTTCTAGTACAGCCATACTATGGAAGGGGTTATCATTTTAACAATGCTAGCACATGGCACGCTATAACACAGTGATAACCACAGCTAAGAATTGTGAGGTTTTGGGACAACTACACAAATGTTTTCTTTTAGTGTGAAATTTAAAGTAGTCTACATTAATTCAGGCTTCTGTCATGCCTGTACATCTGAAACAATTCAATACTATCTTTATTTGAAGCCTTTCCTTGCTTGTGAGCTGGTTGTTGGAGACGTATCACATGCAGTGTGTGGTAGTTTGAATAGATGGCCCCCAATATATTCAGTGTTTTATTAGTTTGTCTTTTGGATCTGCAGCCACCTGGCTGGAGGAGGTGTCACTGGGCAGATCTTAAGGTGTGGTGGTGGGTTTAAAATTCCAATCTAAAGATAGGCAAAGTGCCTACTTCAACCTGGAGTTCCTGAAGTATACTGTGTGGCTTTTGGCTTGTGGCTTTTACCTCTCTGCTTTGACCTGTAAAAGCAGGGCCAGCTTCTTCTACCATTATGGAACTTCCTCTGGATCTGTAATATCCCTTCCTCCATAACTGTGCTTGGTCTGAAAGTTCATCTCAGCGAACCTGAAGCTGTCTGCTACAGAGTGGTTTCTGTGTTGTAGGTTGTGGACCATGGCAAGATGAATGAGAGTCACAATCACATTAAGTTTAAGGACTACGGTCAGACTTAAACCATTATCCTTGAGGTATATGGCTGTTGACTTATTAATGTCTTCATTTTGAAGAAGGAAATCTTCTCAAAGAGGTTGTATACTCTGTGGTTGTATGCCAAATAAGTATAATTATATATTTTTTCATAACTTCATAAATAAGAATGCATTGCTTTGGGGGTAGAATGAAAGGACCAGCTTTCTTGAACATCTATATATTTAAAGGACCATAAGAAAGATAATGGTTGTTGGCAGCTGGTCAAATTTCTTTGATGCACACTGTTTTTTTCCCCACTACATTTCTATGCTTGCCCCTCCCTTGATGAGCTGTCATCACATTTGTGTATATAAATGATGCTGTGTTTATTACATTACTTCCAACCTATCTCAAAAAAAGCATAGTGGTATTACACACACACATACACACACACGTGTGCGTGCGTGCACGTGTGCACTGTGCAATCTCCATTTTGGTGGCATTTCTGCTTCCTAATAAATTCCAGAGAAACATAATAGATATTCAAAACCTGTTTTATGTATTTCAGATTTCTGTGTTCAGGTACAGTTTGTTTGGGAGATATGTTCTTAGGAAGTTACTTAGATATTTGAATATTTTGGAGAACTTTTGCAGAAATGGTGGACTGGAGATGCATATAATCTCACTGTGTATTGTATATATTTTCTTTCTTTGTATTTCTTTTTTTTTCAATAACTTGGATGTAATATTCAATAACTTATGGACTTAATTACATTATTTACTAATGGTTTCAACCTTGACTCTTTCTTAATTGAGTATCAGAAAGAGGTTTAAAAAGTACCACATTAGCTCTGGGGGTAGATACAAAAAATGTCTCCTGTCTATCTTCAAAGACTTCTACAACTTTATCTGCATGGAATGTAATGGTGCCCAGTTGCTCTGAAGTGGTAGCAACCCACACAAACCTTGTATTTGCTATTTTCTTCATTCTCTGCATGCTATATGTAGAAGTTAGCTTTTTCTATCACTTAAAATAAATTTCTATAGTAATACCCATGCCTTTTATTTTTTGTTTTGGATTTTTAAAGTAGGGTCTCGCTCTAGCCCAAGCTGACTGGAATTCAAGATGTAGTCTCAGGCTAGCCTCCAACTCACGGCGATCCTTCTACCTTGGCCTCCTGAGTGCTGGGATTAAAAGTGTATACCACCATGCCCAGCTTGTGTGTTTTTTATTGTAGTGTTCCTGATGATTTAATGCTGACAGCATTAAATTTGTTGAGTAAATAATAGTTCAAATACTAAGTTGACAAGTATTTTGTTTTTGATTTTTACTTAAGCAGAAAACACTAAAATCAATACATTCAATTTCTCAAAAACAAACAAACAAAAAAAAAAAAAACAACCCACATTAAAAACATCTTAACACAGCCGGGTGTGGTGATGCACACCTTTAATCCCAGCACTTGGGAGGCAGAGGTAGGAGGATCACTGTGAGTTCAAGGCCACTCTGAGAGACTACAGAGTCAGCCTGAGTTAAAATGAGACCCTACCTCAAAAAAAAAAAAAAAAAAACAAAAAAAAAAACAAAAAAAAAAAACAGAAAAAAAGAAAGAAAGAAAGAAAGAAAGGTCTTAACACACCAAGAGATACTGGATACATGTTATTGGATGTAAGAAGACATTATTCTACTGTATTTGTAAAGATGTATGTAACAATATGACTCAGTTATCCAGTTCATTGGGCTAGGATCCCAAGTTCATGGGAATTCACAGAAAAAATTACGAGTATAATATTTTTAATGTTTTTTTGGGGCTATGTGTGATTCTCTGTGACTGTTTATGTGGTCTGACATATGATGTGATGCATGTGTGGTACATGCAAGTGTGCATGCATAGCTGCGTGTATCCTGTGCACACATGTGCATGGGTTAGAGGACACCGTCCAGCACCCTCTTCTATCCCTGAGACTGTGTCTTCCCCCTCAACTCAGAGCAGCAATTTGCAGGTTATCTATCAGTCAGTGAGCTTCAGTCATTCTCCAGTTTTTGTTTCCACCCCCATCTTCCTATACAACTGGAGTTCAGATGTGTGTGTGGCCATGTCCCGCTTCTTATGTGGGTCCTGGAGAATCTGACTTGGGGTCAAAGGCCCTCATGCTTAAGTAGCAAGCACTCTTGCCCACTGAGCTTTCTCCCCAGCTCCTTTGTTAATGGTTTTAACAGCTAAGCCTATCTCATTTTTAATTCGCTAGACCTAGGTCACTTGTTTGTACTGCTCTCTCGGAGATGGTCCTGAGCATATTCAAGGGCAGCAATGGGAGGGCTCGAGTGTCTGGGTAAATAAAAGCCCCTAAAGCTAATAACTAACTCACAAGCAGTTATCTGAAAACTGACTGCCAGGCATACAACACAGCTGATTCCAATATTAACCTTTCTGCTTTAAGAAAATCATTTGTGTGCCTGCATGCCAATAAACCAAGGAAAACTATCCCAATTCTCAGGATTAATTGAGATGATTATTTGCAGATAGAATTTTTGTTTTTCACAAGGCTCCTTCTCAATCCTTTTCTTTTAAACTGAGTAATCCTCTATTGCATTAAAAATAGTTCACATAAAATGTTAAGTTTTAGAACAAAGTTTTAGTAGAAGTTCTTTGTGGGTTTTATACAGCTTGTGAAATGCACATGTTACTGCATGCACATGGCTATTACTATATTTTGTGGAAATGTTTTCCCATTTTAGCATATAAGAAATTCTGAGTTTTCTTATCCCAAAAATGAAAATATGGTGGCCTTGGTATGTGAACCAATTATGAACACTGTAGTCAGAGCCAGACAAATAAGGAATGCTTATTTACTAGAAAGGAATCAAAGGAAAGCTTATAATGGGCAATGTAAAGAGTTTTAGATTTTCTCCTATTTCACAATTCACACATTTAATTCCACAAGTATTTCCTGAAACTCCAGGACCAGCCACTCATTGTTCTTGATGCCTTTAGCACATAAGGCTTCCTGACTTGTGTTGTTTCCAGAAATTGATAATCAGATGAGAGTAATTGTGAAGGTACTAGATTGTGGAAATCATGGTTATGGGAACAATGATTGATTCACAAAGCAGTTACTGAAGCTGTGCTCTGTGATAGCAGGTTCTCTGCCAGGTACGGGGTAGTGCCATCCCTTCATAATGCTTTAAACTCCTTAAGGTATTTATTTTATTAGAATTTATAACTGGACATCTAAGAAACTTGGTCAAAGTGATAGAGCTGTCCCCAGTGGGCACAATCTTGATGTGATTCTCTCTGTCCCTCTCTCTCTGTCGCTCTCTTTCTGACTCTGTCTTTCTTTCTCTTTCCTTTCTCTCTTTCAATGCATGCTACTCATGCACACATACACACATGTATGCATGTTCATCGCCAATCTATTCCCATACAGTGGGATACAAATCAACCTGCAATTCCTGCCTTCAAGTAGCTTACATAATAGTAGGAGGAGTCAGACAATTTCCTCAAATAAATTTTAATTCTCCATTATATTGGAAGGTAAGCCCTGTGACAAAAAATAAAGCAGGAAAATGGAATGAGCTGTGGCAGTGAGGGACATTTTTGTCATTTTAGATAGAGGAGGTCACAGAAACCTCACCAAGAAAGGACGTCAGAGCACAAGGAACAAAGATACCATTTTGGCAGAAAAGTGAGGTAGAGAGTTGATAGCCATGGACTCACCTTCCCAAGCTGCCAGAATAGAACACCACAGACTGGGTAACCATGGGAACTGCCACTCAAAGTTCCGGGGGAGAAATAGGTAAGGTGCTGTCAGGTGGGCTTCTGCCGAGGCCTGTCTTCCTACTTGGCAGTAAGGCCACTTTTCCCCCTCCCCCAGGGGGGCTTCTTTCTGTCCATGAGGACATAGAGGGCACTTTGGTGTCCCCTCTTTACATGGTGATATCAGTCCCTGGGCCTTATCTTTATGATCTCATTTCCCCTCAATTATCTTCTTAAAAGACTGAATACTGGTCATACTGGAAGTTAAGACTTCAATATATGTACTTAGGAGGCGGATGAAATAAGCTCAGAACAATCCCAATTAAATGATATAGGCAGAAAAGTACAACCCTGGGCATTATTGTTTTTAGAAGGATCAGCATGGTTGCTAGATAGCTGGGAGACCAGGCTGGATCAGAAGGGGAGAGAATGTGACCTTGACAAACCAGAGTGTGCGAGAACTACTGAGCAAATAAATGAATGTGAACATCCTTGGATCTGACATTGAGCTTTTCTGTGAACCTCATTTTTTTGGACAGGAACTTCTGTGATATGTCTTACTCTGTTGTGAAACCAGCAGAGGATTACAAATTTAAAAAAATCTATATTCATAATTGTCAAAATTTCAAGGCTTTACTAACAGGCTTCAAAATTTTTTGTTTCA
The DNA here is from genome assembly GCA_036365145.1 of Orientallactaga sibirica. Taxonomy (NCBI): domain Eukaryota; kingdom Metazoa; phylum Chordata; class Mammalia; order Rodentia; family Dipodidae; genus Orientallactaga; species Orientallactaga sibirica. The sequence goes on along the minus strand of JAEOAD010000012.1, from coordinate 35,680,417 downwards.
TTCCTTAGGATGGCACTTTCATTCATTTGCAATCTGACAAGTTCTCTGGAATAGAAAAAAAAAAGACAGGTTTAAGAGCATAACCGGAGAAATTCAGTGAGCAGTGCTTTGGTAGAAGTGTCTCTTTCTTTCATCTTCCCCTGGCTGACATTTTCTTGGCATTCAGGTCCCAGATCCAAAATCTCAGTGAGTGCATTCTTGAATATTCAGTCTAAGTAATTCCCTGCTATTATTTTCCATCCTGTTACTCTGTTTTTGAGATGCTAGGGATGGAACCTAGTGCCTTGCACATGTTAGACAAGTGCTGTACCCCTGAGCTATATACCTCCAGTCCTTATTTTCCTATGTAATGCATTCATTCTCTGTTCATTGTCTGCCTGACCCTCCTAGAACCTGCACTCTGGCAGAACAAAGTCTCGTTCACCATCATGTTCTTGGCATCTAGAACACCATCGCCATATAATAAGAATTCAATAGATAGATGCTGAATTTATGGAAGAATGCAAGAACTAACATGGAAGCCAGTCATGCACCAAATCTACACTTACGAACTGTATAAGGGAAAAGAAATCACTCTGTGTAGTACGATGTTGGAGGTTGACAGGGGACCACACAGGAGAAAAAGGGCTGGAAAGATTTTAAAGCTAGAAGGTTTGTATTTTTGATGGTTTATGTACTGATCTGGGAATCCAGAGATTGGGGTTTGCACCTGCTCTAACTCAGTGAGAACTACGGTGCAAATCATTTGCTTCCCCAAGCATTCATTCCCCCATCTGTGTGGTGTTACTGGCTAGTTTAAACATTTAGAAACCATCATTGGCAAATATGACTTTATTTAGGCTGTTTCTTTCAGGAGATTGAGTGCTTTGTGGAAGCCAGCCCCTCTGGTTACTGCACTGCGCCTCCCAGGCAGGCAAGGTGATTAATTGACCCGGATTCCTTTCCTGAGCCTCTTCTCAGCTTCTCTTCTCAGCGTCCTCATGTGGTGAGGCTGTGTGACTTCCATGGGGACGGTAAGACAATGGCTGCCTGAAGAACTGCCTTAGTGTTTGTTATCCTTGTTTGTTTTTCTTTGCCCTCCTTCCTGTTTTTTTTTTGGGGGGGGTTGTGTATGAGTGTGTGTAGTATGTATGGTATGCATACGTGTGTGTGGTGTATGCATGTGCATGTGCAGATGGGTGCTCACTGTGTGCACATGTCCAGAACCAGGGTCTCTCACTGAACATGGTTTTTTTTTTTTTTTTTTTTTTTTTTTTTTTTTTTGAGGAAGGGTCTTGCTCTAGCTCAGGCTGACCTGGAATTCACTATGTAGTCATGTAGTCTCAGAGTGGCCTTGAACTCTCAGCGAGCCTCCTACCTCTGCCTCCCAAGTGTTGGGATTAAAGGCGTGTGCCACCATACCCAGCTTTTTTAAAGTTAAAAAAAATAATTTTATTTATTTGAGAGAGAGAGAGAGAGGCCAATAGATAGACAGATAGATAGAGAGAAAGAGACAGAGACAGAGAGAATGGGCATGTCAGGGTCTTCAGTCACTGCAAATGAATTCCAGATGCATGTACCATCTTGTGCATCTGGCTTACATGGGTCCTGGGTCCTGGGGAATTGAACCAGGGTTCTTTGTCTTTGCAGGCAAATGCTGTGACTGCCAAGCCATCTCTCCAGCCCCCTTTTTTTGATTAGACAGAGATCTTGCTGACATTGTCCCCTGAGCACTGGGGTTACAGGGATATGAGGCCATGTCTGGTAGCCTTCATTTCTCTTTACCTGCCTGCCTCAGCTAGGTGGCACTCCCCTGGGTCCCTTAGCTCACTCCACCCAAATACTTAAGCTTGGCCCAGTACTTTAGGGGCACAGGTAGCTCTTGCTTATCTTCTACAGCCCTTTGCCAGATCCAAGAGGCAGCCTGTGCACCTCCCACCTTTCCTTCCCTGTCAATCAGACCTACTCTGCTAGGGGTGGGGACTTGGTTCTGAGAGCTTCAGCTGCTGCTTCCTTCTTGATGGTATTCTCACCTGTGAGTTGACCTCCTCTGGACTTGGTTCTGGATTCTGTCCTCTGCTCACATTTAACTCTGAAGCAGGACAGCTGCTGGGAATAAGCTTTGGGTTCTTCTTGTCTTGGGTTAAAAATCTCAGTGCTGTATGGATGAGATATTTGTAGATTAGGATCACTAATTATTATCTTGAGCAGGTTACTCAATGTCTTTGAGTCTCAATTTCCTCATCTGTAGTCAAAGTTAAAGAAATGGGGCTGGAGAGATAGATCAGTCAGTAAAGTGTCTGCTTTGCAAGCATGGGGACCAGAGCTGAAAATCTAGTACCCAGGTAATTATGTCCAGCATTCTAGTATGCATCTATAATCTCAGCAGTGGAGAAACAGAGACAGCAGAGTCCCTGGAGCTTCCTGGCCAGCAGGTCTAGCCCAATTGGTGAACTTCAGACCAATAAGAGACCTTGTCTCAAAAAAAAAAAAAAAAAAAAAAAGATGGGCAGCTTTCTTGAGTATAGTAGCCAAGTTATTCTCTGGCCTCCACATGCATGTGCACACACATACACATTTGAACACACATGTATGTGCAACACACACACACACACACACACACACACACACACAAAGAATGACATGGTCCAAGACCTGATCACAGATCCTGGCATGCAAGTTTGATACCTGCTAGCAATTGTTCATGTCCTCTTTACCAAGACAATAAAAAAGGCTCTTCTTGGTTCCCAAGGTTAGGTTGTTGCTGACAACTTCAAATTTTCAGTTTAACAAAGCTCATCACATTTTTTTGAGACCTACAGTTCTCACAGTGAAATAACCAACCAATTTTCAACTCAACTGTTACCTACTCATCAGCTCCTGTCTGATGACTCATGTTCCTGATGGACTTTGCCTGGTGCCTTAAATACAGCTTTTCCAAAGGACATTATCCAAGGCAATGTCCACACAGACATGATCAAAGAGAAGTTCCTGTTACTTCCCAGACAACGGGGATCGTAGAGACAGCCAATGCAGACAATTTCAATTGGGTTATAAATGTGAATATTTTATGGACCATTTAACTTTTCTTCAAATGTTGATGTCAGCAGTATTCGTTTTCAAGTGATTTTATTTCTGAAACTGATCTGATCTAATCTTTTCCATGCAAAGAATGTTGCATTGGCTTCCCATATAGCAGATTGATGAAATATTTGCTTAGTCCCATGGATGGAATTTGCTTCCTCTTAAAAAGAAATCTCTCAATAAAGGTGTTTGGCAGATGCTTTCCAATTTATCAAGTCCCACAGCAGGTTTGCTTCAGTGGGGTGTCATGTTGCTGTCTGCTCTTAAGCTGTAGGGTATCCTATATTTAGAGTAGTGAAGGCAGCCAGAGCTTATTGATGTTAAGAACTGTCAGCTTCAGCCTGGAAGGAAGGAAGGAAGGAAGGAAGAGAGGGAAGGAGAGAAAGAAGACAATAAAAGCATTGTAAGAAATATTTATAAGTCAAATGTCAATAGAGAAAAATCCAAATGAAAACTTATTTCAAAAAAAAAAAAAAGACTTGGAGGAAATGGTATATCTTTTATGTGCTTAAGCAAATAGTTAAAAAGAACTTCACAGCACTGGGTCTATTAAGTACATTTATTCCAGTGATTTCTCAGATATTTCCAAGTTCCATTTAAAACAGAAGTCTCCTATCAAGCAATCCTTTGAAATTATTTACTCCTTTATGGTTGTAAAGTATGGAAACATAATACTTTTAATGGAAACCCTAATAAACGGCACATGCTACAAAGTGTCTACTGATGTGCTTTATAGGCCGGGATTCTTGTCTCATGAGAACTTTCTAGTCTACACTTCTGGACCTAGTAAAGGCCCAGTGATGTGGAAGAGGATGTGTGGAATGGCATGGACCATTCAAATTCACAACAGGTAGAGCCTATCAGGTGAGAAGCAAGCCATGTCCATAGTGGGAAACAGAACTACTTGGATCAAGAACTTTATTTTGGTCAATGGGTATTGCCTTAGTGGGCACCATAATGTGGAAAAAAAAGGCTTTTGTGGGGTTTAATCTAAAATAACATTTGGTGAAAACCTGGTTGTGCATTCACAGAATAAAATAGTATGTAAGATTTTAGTATATATTTATTTGGCAAAAGAAAAATTAAAACCACTTGATTTATAATGTTAAAATGGGTCCTGGAAAAAAGTCAAATCCCAATTAAAAAATTTAATGCATTCCTCCAAATGTATATTTTCATACAAAATAAATAGATTTTAAAGTTATGTATACTTAATTTTATTCTGAAACAGTATTTGCAATTCACAGATAGGTTTTTCTACCCCTTGAAAATTTTTTTTTCTAAAATGCTTTCCAAGCTTTCTCACTTGGGTTGCTTTCGCCTAACAGTTTGGGCATCTGCATTAAATAATAATTGATGTATTGACATTTGATGGATTCCTACTCACGTTCAATGGTTTAAAAATCTTGTTAAATGTTGTTAATAATCTGTGGGTATATATTTCAAATAACTGTCATTAAATTTAGAATAACTGTCATTAAATAGAGAGAATTAAATTTAATAGAGTAGTTACTACATATTTAAATACCAATGGGTGATTGGAAACAGATTTATTGGGGGCTTAATCACTGCTAGACAGATTCATGCCTTTTTTTTTAAGCCAATATGTTCATCTTATTTCTTTTCTTTTCTCTTTCTATTGTAATCTAAATGACTAGCAGTCTCTTCAGTTAGAAGTGCTTAAAAAGCTAACATATCAATTAATGAATATTTGGAATTTACCGAGTGCATTATAATAGCCAATTCAAAAGTATACCTTAAACCACTGGGAGGCTGAAAAAGTCCACCCTAGGCAAACCCAGAGAAAATGACGGAGAGGCACAGAGATAAGAATATCATCTTCCCTTGTTCATATTCCTCACTTGGTAAAACAGTTAACCTTGAAAAATGTCTGTGACACCCTGGGTAAAATATCAAAGACAGATGCTTTTAGCAGCCTTGCTCAGGCATGTCAGTTTGATACATTCAGACTATCATGCTCTAATTTTAAATAACAAGACAGATCTCCCAAACTATCTAGAGAGGCTGGTTTCTTTACACGGCCCTTCAGCCCACCCTACTCCAAGTTTGGACTCTTTTGTTGAATCTCTTTGATCTTGTGTTTGACTTCTGCTTCATGAAAAAATGCTCATAAACCTTCAGAGAAAGGCTTTCTTTACTTTAGGCTTTATTTAAGAATTATAAACAGTGGACAGGTCGATAGCAAAACGATTTTAAGAGCACTTAGGACCCATATGCTAACTTACTTGCTCACCACCAAAAAGAATCTTGCCTGGTAAAAAGAAGCTTAAAAAGTTCAGCTTTGCTGCGTGGAAAGAACTCTACTTTTAAGTGGCGCAAAATATTTCATTTCATTTTATTTTGTGTTTTTTAATTAGTAAGATCTCTAAAAGCAACACTATTTTTAAAGATGTTATGCGTGAGGATTGGTATGACATTTGAAATGACTTCAAGAGTCCTGCTCCTCTTGACATGCTAGCAAACACTTCACAGATGCATTTCTTGTTGCAGTAGCCTCAAGGAGAGAATGTGGCTCTATGACTTCAGACCCATCCTCTCCCCCTTCCATGTGTCAATACTATGGAGAAGAGGTGTGAGTGGTCAGCTTCTGTCATTATTCCACTTTACTATAGACTGTCCACACTTTTGGAATCTGCAGTTGACCTCCACATTTGTAGATGCTGGACAACTGTTCTTTCTTCTAACAAACATACCAATAAATAAAATGAGAAACCTTATTTGCCATTTTGCATTTCTTTTTTTTTTTTCTTTTTTGGAGAGAGACACAGAGAGAGAGGGAGAGGAAGACAAATAGAGATGGGCGCGCCAGCAGCCTCTCAGCTGCTGCGAACGAAATCCAGATGCGTGACCCCCCTTGTGGTCAAGTGCAGCATTGTGCCCTTGCATCACTTTGCATCTGGCTAAACGTGGGACCTGGAGATTGGAACCGCTGGAGATTGGAACCAGCGTTCTTAGGCTTAGGAGACAGGCGCCTTAACTGCTAAGCCATCTCTCCAGCCTGCCATTTTGCATTTCTAAGAATATGTTTCAGTGTAGGAGATGAAAGGGGTTAAAGATTGTTTACATGACTGCCTTTTCAACATGGTTTTCTCTATTTGAGAGAGAGAGAGAGAGAGAGAGAGAGGGCCTCCTGCCACAGCAGACTCCAGATGCAGGTACCACTTTGAGCATTTAGCTTTGGAATTGAACCCAGGCAGTCAGGCTGTACAAGCAAGTGCCTTTAACCACTGAGCAGTATTTCCAACCCTAAAAGTCACTTTCTAATAGCTCTCTTGAGGTTGTCAACAGATAACTCCAGAGTTGACTCAGTGTGATTGAGGGATTTTATTGGGAAACAATCGACTTCATGTAGAAATTCAGACTTCAAGTTCTCTTTTAAAAAAAAAAAAAATCAGATCAGATCACACTAGTATTTTCTCCAGAAATAACAATGGAAAGTAATGGTTCCTGTGCATCTCATCCAGATGGTTTGGTGAGTGTGTGTGTGTGTGTGTGTGTGTGTGTGTGTGTGTATGGGTGCCCGGGTACCCCCGTGCCACCATGCATGTGTGGAGGTCTGAGTATAATTATATAGTATGTTTCCCCTCCTTCCCCCTTGCTTGACACAGGATCTCTCTCTTTTTTTTTTTCCAGCTGTGTGTGTGCTAGTCTGGCTGGCTCATGAGTCTGAAGATCTTCCTGGCTCTGCGTCTCATTGTCAGGTGCATGAACCATTTTGTGTCTAGCTTTATCTGGGTGCTTGGGAACTGAACTTTGGTCAACAGGCTTGCAAGAAGGGTCCTTTCATCATTGAGCCATTGCTACAGCCCCAGGATGATTTTTAAAAGTCTTTCTCGCTACTGCCATGACACTGGGTATGTTGACTTATTTATTCATGGCTCCCTGAGTTGGCACTTGGATCTTTTAGCCTGAATTGTGTGATTAATCTGAAACACCAATTATGGTACTGAAATATTTGTATCAAGGGGTTTTACAAAATTTAAGTTCATGTTTCTTAGTAAATATGCATTGTGCAGAAGGAATTTGGGAAGTCTACAGATATTTATTTCCTTTATCACAAGAGTATGAAGATATTGAGACACAGAAAATTTTAACTGAGGTCATGTCACTATAAATGGCAGAGATTTTTATTTAAGTCTCATTGATCTCAAACCTACAAGACTGTTTGGTTACTCCATACTTCTTTTAAACAGAAAATAATATAAACATGAAGCAAGATGGGAGGACGTGATACGTTGCTGGCATAGTTATTTTATTTCACAAAACCAGCTCACCGAGCAATTTTGGAGCTGGCAGGGAAGCAGAGCCTGTGAACTGAGCATGCCCAAGTTATGTGTGGACCTGCACCAGAAAGAACAGGACAGCCCAGGTAAAAGCAGACATTAAGCCTCAGGCTCTCTCCTCTGATGGTTGGTCTCCCTGACCCCACTCTTTTTCAGAAGAAAGTCTGAAGGATTGAATTTCCTCAAAGCCTCCCCTTTGACCCTAGGAGCTTGGAAATCCTGCTTCTGACTTGCAAAGTTCTTGGCCAGGCTTACTTCCTGTGGACAGTGTCTGCTTTGGCTCATGTCTTCCTTGTTGTGTGTATAGTCTGGTAACCTTACTGCAACCCTTCATTGCTCCCTTAGTCTGGCAGTTTTGAGTTGTATATCTTTGACCTTCAACAGTGGCCAGACACAGTCCACATGAGTGCAACACATAAGACTTGAAGACCTTGACTTACAGTTGGACCCATCTGAACTGGTCTGTTTAGCACGGAGCTGGAAAAATTGTCTGACTTCTGTGCCTCTTAATTATATTTGCCTCTCTTTTTCGTGAAGGTAAGAGATAGCTTTAGCATTGTTTATAAAGTGAAGTGAGAAATGCTCATGAATTTAAATGAATATAAGAATAACAAATTTAAGGCTGGAGAGATGGCTTAGTGATTAAGGTGCTTGCCTACATAGCCTACGGACCTGTAGTCAATCTCTTTCCAGATCCCATGTAAGCCAGATGCACAAAGGTGAAACAAGTACAAGGTCACACATGCCCACTAGGTGGTGCAAGTGTCTGGAGTTCAATTTCAGTGGCTGAAGCCTTGGCATGCCAATTCTGTCTTGTGTGCTCTTAAAAAAAAGAATAACAGGGCTGGAGAGATGGTTAAGGCGTTTGCCTGCAAAGCCAAAGGATCCCAGTTCAATTCTCCAGGACCCACGTAAGCCAGATGCATGAGGGGCACATGCATCTGGGGTTCGTTTGCAGTGGCTAGCAGCCCTGGCGTGCCCATTCTCTCTCTGTCTGCCTCTCTTCTATCTCTCTATCTCTCTGCTTGCAAATAAATAAATAAAAATTTAAAAAAAGCATAACAAATTTAATGAAATTTTTATTAGCTTCTCTGTGAAGTATTGAGATAGGTAGAACACATAAACAATCTTCACATACCCACATTATTATGTAACCCAGAATGAAGAATCAAAATTGAAGCAAACATTGAAAATGGTGACTTTTATCGTGGAGTAGTTGACCAACTTATTGAACTGGTACTTTTTCCTAGATATTTATTTTTGTCTATCCTTTACAATTCATTCATTAAAATATTAAGATGTAGTTTAGCTGTAATGAAGCTTACTTTTGAAGTATAAAATTCTGTGACTTGTGTTAAATATATCCTTCATATAATTACTACCAAATTCAAAATATAAAATAGTTGTGCCTTGCAGAAGCAGTTGCTAAACCTCTTTGTCATTAACTTCTTACCTGCAGATTTTGATGATTAGTAACAATCAATATAAAATAGCTTGGTATGGTACCCTAACCAAATGCAGATAGATGTCCTCTGGCCCTCTTCATGCTTCCCTGTGGCTATAATGCTAGGGGAACCCACACAAGAAAATACTGACTCTATGGCAACTGTTACTGCTGTGAATAATCAGATTCATTACTCTGATGCCTACCTCCATCAATTTGCTAACTTATTAGTTTATAAGCAAGGCAAAATTTTAGACCCATTATGTAGTTCCTAAGAATTTCATTCTTTGTTTTAAATTACATGTATTTTATTTCTTTTCTTTTTAAAAATTAATTGTGATTTTTTCCTTTTTTCTTTTCTTTTATTTACTTTTATTTATTTATGAGAGAGAGAGACAGAGAGAGAATGGGCACACTAGGGTCTCCAGCCACTGCAAATGAACTCCAGATTCATGTGCCCCCTTGTGCATCTGGCTTACGTGGGATTTGGAGAATCAAACCAGGGTCCTTAGGCTTTGCAGGCAAGTGCCTTAACCATTAAGCCATCTCTTCAGCCCTTATTTCTTTTCTTGTTCTATTGCATTGGCTAGAACTTCTAGTATGATGTTTACTAGGCATATAAAAGAGGGACATATTTTCCCTTTTCTCAGTTGTAGGGCAAAAGCATTCAATTATTATTATTATTATTATTATTATTATTATTATTATTAATCTTTCAAGATAGGATCTCACTCTAGCCCATTCTGACCTGGAATTCATTATGTAGTCTCAGGGTGACCTCAGACTCACTGTGATCCTCCTACCTCTGCTTCCTGAGTGCTGGAATTAAAGGCATGTGCCACCACACCTGGCCAATTTTTTTTTGAGGTAGGGTCTCACTGTAGCCCATGCTTACCTGGAATTCACTATATAATCTCAGGTGGCCTCGAACTCACAGTGATCCTCCTACCTCTGCCTCCCGAGTGCCAGCAACATTTTATTATTGTTAAGTATTGTTAAGGTTAACATTAGCTATAGGTTTTGGTATATGCCTTTATCAAATGGTACATGGGCCCTTTCTTAAGTTTTTGATAAGGATTTTTGTTCAATTAGGAAATTGGTATATGCTTCTAAAAATATTTATTTATTTTGATTTATTTTAATTTATTTGAGATTGAGATAGGGGAAGATGAAGAGAGAGTGAATTAGTGTACCGGGCCTCCAGCCACTGCAAATGAACTCTAGATGCATGTGCCCCTTTGCATCCTGCTTATGTGGAAATAGAACTGGGTCATTAGCCTTCACAGGCAGGTGCTTTAACTTCTAAGTTCTCTCTCCAGCCCTGGTATATACATTTTATTGTTTTTTGTTGTTTGTTTTGAGGTAGGGTCTTACTCTATCCCACGCTGACCTGGAACTCTGTAGTGTCAGGCTGGCCTTGAACTCACAGTGATCCTCCTACCTCTGCTTCCCAAATGCTGGGATTAAAGGTGTGTATCACCATGTTTGGCCAGCATATATTCATATACCTTTTTTTGTGGAGAACTTTAATATGTGAACATAATATAATTTGTTGTGTTTTTATCATGTTATCCTCTTTTGTCCCCTCTCTCCTGCCCCCTATCCTCTGAAGACCTTCCTCTTTTAAGGTAGTTCTTCCATTGTTTTGTGGTATCATTCCTTTTGTCCTACTCTATCCTCTATGTTAAAATATTGATGGGCTCAGAAGTGGGCAGGCCTTGTGCAGGTATTCTAACAACTGTGGGGCCATGAATGCACCAGTCAGTTCATGTCAGGAGGACAGTGCCTCATGCTATGTCTTCCCATCCTGTGGATCTTACCCTCTTTCTTCCCCCTCTTCCACAATATTCCCTGAACCTTGGAGGGCATGATAGAAACCTCCTTCCGATTGAACTCTAGATGACCTTTTGTGTTCTGCTTTGATGAGTTTGAGTCTCCTCAGTGTCTTCTGCCATCTCCATAGAGAAGTTTCTCAAGCTAGCAGTGAAGCAGCACTCATCTTAATTCTGCTAATTTCTCTGCATTGTTCTCTGAGCCTTGGCAGTATGATAGAAATGACTCATTCAGTGCTGGGATTTCTCGTCATTTTGATGAGTCTTGGGTATCCCCAGTATTCACTGCCATCTGCTTATCTCCTGTGTTCATTTACTTGGTATATATTTTTCCATCATTTCATCCTAAGGTGGTGTCTGTCTTTGAAGGTAGGTGGGTTTCTTGAAGACAGCAAATGGATGTATTCTCTTTTCCTATCCAACCCATTAACCTATGTCTTTTGATGGGGGAGTTGAGTCCATTGATATTTTTGAAAATTGAATTGAAAGGTGTGAGTTAATCCCTGTCATGTTGGTGGTTTTGTGGAGTTTGGTGTTTTCTTGATCATCATTTTATTTCACTTCTGTTTTAGTTTTGATCATTGATTTTTTTTTTCCCCTTTGGAAGCTTCTTGAGGATGTTTTTTTCTTCAGTATGAAATATTCCATCTAGTGTTCTCTGTAGGCTGCCTTAGTGTTCATCTAGTCATATAGCCAGCGTTTATCATGAAATGCTTTTCTTCTCCTTCAATTGTGAGGGATAATTTTTCTGGGTGTGTTAGTATATATTGGTAGCTGTGGTCTTTCAATATTTGAAATACTCCACTCCAAGCCCTTTTGGCGTTTAGAGTTTCCATTGAAGAATTAAATGTTATTCTGATGGGCTTTCCTTTTTCAGAAGCATGTGCCACCTAGTGCATCTGGCTTACGTGGGTACTGGGGAATCGAAACTGGGTCCTTTGGCTTTGTAGCTGTTGCAGTCAGGTTTCATATGGCTGGCAGAAATCACGCAACCAAGAGCAGCTTGTGGGAAAAAGTTTATTTTGGTTTACCAACTCAAGGGGAAACTCCATAATGGCAGGGAAAAACAATGGCATGAGCAGAGGGTGTACATCCCTGGCCAACATAAGATAGATAACAGCAACAGGAGACTGCCAAACACTGGCTATAATACCCATAAGCCTACCCACAGCAATACACTGCCTCCAGCAGGCGTTTATTCCCAAATCTCCATCAGCTGGAACCTAGCACCTTAACTGCTAAGTCATCTCTCCATCCCCTAAATGTATTCTTTTAAATAAAGTATGCTTCATTTTTTATATATGCTTATATATTCTATAAATAATGTCCTTTGGCTTAATCAATTATCTTTTAGAATACCTAAAATATTTCATAAACTAAATTCAATAATTTCCTTTACTTATGGTATTTCTAACACTTATTCTCCTGTTCCCCTCTCCTTCCCTCTTATTCCTTTCCCTTTCCCCAATATTCCCCTTTTTATTTTCAACAGACACAAAAAAATATAGTTCCACATATTAGAGAAAGCAAGAGCTTTATTTGTGGATGGGACAGTCAATCTTCATTGTCAGCTTGTCTGGATTTTAAAGCTGTATTATGACCATCCACCCCACTCTCTCACTACTATGCTTCTGTAGTGTGAACTTTTCCTGAGGTGAAGCCAACTAGCACTTGTGCCCATCCGGTAGGACACTTCCAACAGTCTGAGTCCATCAAAGTTCAAGCTGGTAAACCAGTGAGTTTATTGTGCTTCCTTATAGAGCATGAGTGAGGGGTTACTTACAGGAAGCCAAAGCAGCTGTAACATTGAAAAGCTACATCGCAGCACGAATGATGATCTCCATAGCTGCTCTGATGGAGCTCCCTGTCCCTTAATCTTCCATTCTCTATATTCCCATCTCTCCTGAGGCCACAAGATCTTTGCATCATTGCATATAGCTCATACAGAGGGTGCCTGAGATATCAGTTGAGGGTCTGATGACCCTCTTCATCCCCTTCCTTCTATGGGTGAACATCAACAGGCCCAATCTTGAGAGTTGCTTGGGAATAGTCACAGCTACTTCTGATGGCTATAGTTGTTTTTCTCAGAGGATTGTGTCACACAATACCTTCTCAGCTATGATGGACTATATTTCTCTAGACTCTGAGCCAAAAGAAACCATCCTTCCCTTAAGTTCTTTTTTGTTAAGTATATATTTATAGCAGCAGGTAAAGAAACAAATACAATGGGTGTGGTTTATTTTGCTTAATAGGTTGACTTCCAATTCCATCAATTTTCCTGCAAATGACATATTTTCTTTAGCCAATCACCTGTTGCTAAACACCTAAAATGATCCCATAACTGTCCCATAACAGTCCCACTATAAACATGAATGATAAGCAGGTGTCTCTATGAATGCTGACTTAGATTCCTTTGGGTATATTCCCAGTAGTGGTAAAATTGAATCATATAATAATTATTGTTTTATTGTGCAGTTCTCTTGGTAATGAGCTCCTTTGGTTTTTGTTAGAAGATTTGACTCTCAATTTTCCCAAAATAGGGGACTGGGACAATAATATAATGAGTGAAGTGCTTGCCTCACAAACATTTAGACCTAATCTTTACTGTAAGTGTCACATAAAAAAATCCAGGTATGGTGGCATGCACTTGTAATCCCAGTGCTGGGGAGGTAGACACAGCTCCAATATAACCCAGAGCTTTCTGGCTACCCAGTGTAGACTAATTAGTGAATTCCAGGTCTTATTCCTTAGGAATGCTGCCCCACCCCTTCTTTAGAAAGAGTCTCTTATTATCTTAGGATATAGAAATGCTACCATGCCCAGCTGGTCTTGAACTTGTGGCAATCCACTTGCCTCTGCCTTCTGAGGGCTGGGATTATAGTTATATGTCACTATTATAAACAACTATAGTTATATGTCTGTGTTTGTCTCCTAACAGTATATTATTTCATTTACTGCTTTGTGTGTCTTATAATTTGGATTTTACATTTATGTAGAATATTTAAGAATGTACTACATGTAAGCTGTCATGCTTAAAACCTTCTATCTGAGGTGTTCAGCAACTATAGGTAAATCTTACTTTACAAAGCAAGTATCACTTAGGTCATTTTGAACTTCAAAGAACAGAATTCCATCCAAATCATCTAAACCCAAACTCTCTTTATATTTCATTTGAATAGAAAAGTAGAGATTTGGGTTTAGTTAAATCAGGTCAACACTCTTGTTTAAGTATCTAGATTTTGGATCCCTACCCAGCCTTTCAATGGCTACTAAAGTTCTGAACATCCTATCCATTCAAATGTTCAAAGGCAAAAAAGTAAGGAAAGACTGGGGAAAGGGATGGAGGAGAGGGTGGTGGACACAATAAAACTAAAGAAGGTATAAATAAGTGCTATGGAAATTTTCTTTGTTAATGAATCAAAAGATGAGAGAGAGAGAGAGAGAGAGAGAGAGAGAGAGAGAGAGAAAATGGTTTGGGCAGAAGTACCCTGTTGGAGTGGAGAAAGCTTTACCCTGAAGTCATAGGTAGTTGTTGGTAAATCCCAGTCCTGGAAATAGTCACCTTTAGTCATTCTTTAGGGAGGCCAGTGAGGTCCCCATAACAATGCAGACTATTGCTAAATTGCACTGAGCCCATCAGCATTTTCACATAGAGGATGGAGGAGGACAAAAGGAATGAGACAATGAAACAGAGGAAGGACTACCTTAAAGGAGGAGGGTTCTCAGAAGATGGGGGTGAAGGAGATGGGATAAAAGAGAATTACATGAGGACAACATGATCAAATTACTGTATTGTATTTTAATATATTAAAGTTCTCAATAAAAAATAAAATAAAGATAAATGAATTAAAAATATAAAAATGGATAGACTTCTTTTGGGGATGAGGTCACATATACCCTAGAGTGGCCTTGAATTTACCATGCTGAGGCTTCTGTTTCTCTTGCCTCAACCTCCTAAGTACAACTATGCCCAGTTTTATCCAGTGTGATAGATCAAACCCAGAGCTTCTTGCATGCTAGACAAGTACTATACCAAATTAGCTACATCCACAGCCATTTATTAAATCCTTTAAGAGAGAGAAAGTCATCTCAAGAAGCCTTCCAGCTGGCCTTATAAATGACTGATTTGAATGGACTGGATCACATACTCATTGTTCAACCAGTTGTTATAATGGGATGGAAATACCATGTTTAGTTTAATTCCATTAAGATATGCTTCTAGTCTGAGAAGAGAGTAGAACAAAATCTTTTTTTTCTATTTTTTTTTTTTTTTTTTTTTTTTTTTTTGCAAAGAAGAATGTGGGGAATGACTGTTAAGTGAGTTATGGTTCCTAGTAGCCTCCATAAGGTGTGAAGACGAAAATGGATCCAGTTGTATATGGTTCAAACTCTGGCCCATTGAACTGTAGCAAGCATGGAGGGGATCATATTTTGTAAATACTGAACATGTTGTATTTATCTTTCTGTTTTATTAACTCATATTCCTTGATATTCATCTGCTATGATAGTGCAGAAAAGGTGCATTGTTGACACCACCTTAGGATTATAGAGAATGTCATTTCAGATAAAGTATGTGCTGTTGTAATCACGCCTAAAGTTTGTTCTAACACATTTAGCAAGTGGCCTTTTATCCTGGCTGCACACTCCACTTTGAGGGAAGATGAGGAAGAGTTTTGTACTTCAGGTGCAGAATGCAGGCCTTTAGCTGATCATGTGTGTGTTAGCAAAGGGCAGGGTCATGTGACAGAACTTTTGGTTTAGGGCTTTCTGATTAAGAGGAGGAATCTCTATCTCTATCTCTGTCTCATATCTCTATATCATCTATACCTCTATCTCTCTTTGTTCCAGATGAACCACAGTTAAGGACTATGGTAGTTTTCGAAGGACAATAAACGAGAGACAGGCTCTTCCAGCAATGGGACTCATCTTTTAATTTTCAGTTAAGGGACTCCGTAATGCAAAGAAAAATATTAGCACCAGACAGGTGTTGAATGTTATGTCTTCATTTATCTTTTAACATAACATAACATAACATAACATAACATAACATAACATAACATAACATAACAACATAACATAACATAAGAGGAAGACAATGGTAAATTTAAAATGTAATGCAGGGCTGGAGATTGCTTAGCGGTTAAAGCACTTTCCAACAAAGCCAAAGAACATAGGTTTGATTTCCCAGTGCCCATGTAAAGCCAGATGCACAAGGTGGCACATGTGTCTGAAGTTCGTTTGCAGTGTCTGCAGGCCCTGGCACACCCATTCTGTCTTTCTCTATATCTGCCTTTCTCTCAAATAAATAAATAAATATTTAAAAAATATAATGCATTACCACCAGACCACAAAACATATGAATTTATTTTGTACACTAGCCACAAAAATGTTGTCTTACTTCATATGATATTATGACATAAACACATATATAGTGTGGTGTTCTTTTTCCAAGTTTTTGGCCCTTTCTTTCTTTCTTTCTTTCTTTCTTTCTTTCTTTCTTTCTTTCTTTCTTTCTTTCAGAGACAGAGAGAGAGGAAGAGGAAGAGGAAGAGGAAGAGGAAGAGGAAAGAGAGAATGGGCATGCCAGGGCCTCCAGCCACTGCAAATGAACTCCAGATGCATATACCCCCTTGTGCATCTGGCTTATGTGGGTCCTGGTGAACTGAACCAAGGTCCGTAGGCTTCATAAGCAAACACCTTAACTGCTAAGCCATTTCCCCAGCCCCGTATAACTTCTTCTTTAAGGCTAGCCATGTAAACTGAAATTTCTATTCTTCAGACTAGGTTATATCCAAAGCAGGTTATGGTCAATCTCTCCCACCTCTCTTGAGCTATCTCTTCTTGAATCAACTTCAGAAGTTTATATTTGACTCAGGATATTTGACATGCAGATAGTAGAATACCTCATTAAATATCAATATTTAAACAGAAAGACTATTTAGTATGTCAGTTATTAAAAAGCCCAGAGTGGGGCTTTTCTCAGAGTTTATATATAGGTTCAATAATACAATCAATGTTACAAGTTCTTTCCATCCTTGGTTGTCAACTTGAAGAGGTGTCTAGGCCTGGTGAAATGCAAATCTGTGTGTCTGTGGGAATATTTCTGAGAAGAGCACACAAAACAGCGAATTGAGGGAGGTGGAGGAGTAATGATCTTTGAGGGTGGTGGTACCATCCATAGCCTGGTGCTGGAATGAAAGGAAAGTGGAGGAAGGCACTTGTGTGCAAACCCCTTTCCTTTCCGAATGAGTATACATGTATCCATGCTGCTGCTATTGTTAGCTGATGTCAGATTCCAGTTTCTTTAGCCTTTCAGTGTGAACTCTCAACACCAGGGACTTCCCAGGAAACTCCCAGGCCTTCATGCCTATACTAAGGCTGCTGATGCATCCAGCTCATTGGCATGCACAGCTACCTGGTTCCCTGCCTCTCCAGCATGCAGACAATCAGTGTCTAATTATCCAGCCCCTATCATGCAAGCCAACCCAATCAGTCCCCCTCTTTTTCCCCTGCTGTAGGATCTCCTTTCAGCCCAGGCTGACCTGGACTTCACTCTGTAGTATCAAGCTGGCCTTGAACTCAAAATGATCTTCCTATCTCTGCCTCCTGAGTGCTGTAATTAAAGACATGTGCCACCATGCCCAATGCTTTTTAATATATACGTGCATCCCCTTGGTTCTGTTCCTTTACATAACTCTTCCCAAACACATCCTTTCTGTCATCCTCCATGCGTTGGCTCTCATTCTCAGACACAGCAACAGTCGGCATGAGTGGGGATCATTTCTTCCTGTTCTGTGTTGTGTTCCCAGTAATGATGCAGCAACCATAACTGCTTGATTAAAAAAGTAAACGAGCTCATGTTCTCATTATTGGATCAATCACTGGACACAGAGGCTTAGACCATGACTCATAATCATTTTCTGTATGAATTCAAATAGTAAGTACCTTGTTTTATGGGCCATATGGTCAGTGATGCAACTATTCAACTCAGCTGTTGTAAGTGTAAAATATCATGGACAAAACAAGAACAAGAGGTCAAGAAAACTTTGAGAACCATGTGGCCGGCTGGATTTTGTCCAGGGACCACAGTTTACCAATATCTGGCTGAGTCCATGGCCTGAATATAGAAATAGAGTCAATGATTGTTCGTGTATGTAAATATGTAGATGAAGCTAGTGACCTCGAAAAACCTAGTTCTATCAAGGTGTTGGAAACATGCGCTAGGCAAAGAGGCAGAGATGGGCCAACAAGGCCTTATCCTGAGAAATGCTTTACACTGAGATTTATCTTCTGGGAAATAGGAAACTGCAAGAGAAAGATGACTTCATAGGTATCCTGATGTATTAGGAACCCAAACCCTCTTGTTGCCTTCCAGGTATAAGACACCATAGGCTTCCCCTTCCTTAATATATCTATTTTACTTCCCAGTAGCTCTAGTACATCTGCTCAGGTAATTGCTCTAGTTCTACACTTAGGGACCTCCTGAACTTATGTTCCTGTCCTGGGAATTAAAGACTGCCAGCTGATCCCAATGTATAGCTAGAACTGAAGAAAATAAACACAGTCATAGCTTTCTGACTGACTCAAAGAAACTCAACTCTCTTGCTTCTGTCTCTTTAATGCTAACTGGGGTGACCTCAAAATTTCCTTGATATTAAAACTTTATTTCAAAGATTGTAGGCAAAGAAACTCATATTCAAAGACGGCTTTATGTCTTTTCAATCGGATCCTACTCCATTTGCAATAGTCTCTGAATCATGCACTGTCATTAAAAAGTAGTATTACAAGCCATTAATACAGGCTAAGTGTTGTGGTTTGGATATTAAGTGACCCATACAAGTTTCTGCGTTGAAGTTTGATTCCCAGGTGGTGGTGCTATTAAGAATGGTTGGATCACTAGGCCACTGATTTCATAGCTGATTGAAGTGGGATTTGTTGGAGGAAGTGGATCACTAGAAATGTGCCTTTGAAAGGCGTGTATTGTTCCTAGGGCCTTCCTCTCTGTGCTTCTGTCTGCTTCTTGGCTACCATGAGGTGAGCAGCTTTCTTCCATCATGCCTTTTTTTCCCCTCCCTATGGTATTTGGCCTCACTATAGACCTAAAAGCAATGGCGCCAAATGACTATGGATTTAAAACATGAACTACAATAAATCATTTCTCCTTAAGTTAGTCTTCTCAAGTATTTTGCTACAGTGATTAAAAAAAAAGAACTAACACACAAAGATAAAAGTAAGAGATACAAAGTTAAAAGTAAGAGATACAAAGAACTCTATCATCTACAATTTCATGTTGATGTTCCTAGAATGCCGTGAAGACGTCTAGTACAGAGGCCTGCATGAGGATGGCCAGTGGGGGTGGTCAGCATTCTCCAGAGAAACAGAACTGATAGATTAGTTACCATATCCACAGGCTGAGGAGTTCTGCAAATGGCTGTCTGTGAACCGGAATGAGAGGAAAGCCAATCATATGGTTCTAAGAAATGAGCAGCTTCAAAACAAGACAACCTTCATAGAGCAGCCCCAGTCTGAGAGAGCCCCAGAGGGGGGAGCCCAAAGGCTGGAGCACTTAAGTTTTAGAGGAGGGAAAGAAGAGGAGGAGCAGAGAGAAGGAGAATGGATCCTGCCTTCTTCAACTTTTCCCTTCCATCTGGTCTTCAGCCTATTGGGTGGTGTGGTGCTCATTCAGTGTGTCTTTCCCGCTCAGTTTGCTAACTCACAGCCCACCCCTTTGCTGACATACCCAGGAGTATTCTGTGAAGTGGACATCCAATATCAATTATCACGGCCAGTCTCTTGCTTCCCTTTGTGAGAGTGGGGCTAACCTTGACATCTCTGACATTCATGGGCACATGTCCTTCTGTGCTGGGGGCTGTGTACTCTTTTATCTTCTAGATTTGAGGACACTGTGCACAGCAGGAGCCCAAAATCCTTACTTAGATCTTCTTTTCATCAGCCAAAGAGTAGTAGTCTTAATAGGCAAGAGAAAAAGGCTGCCTGGGCTTTCATTTTATCTGGAAGTCTTCATCTCCCTTCACTGTTACCTTTATTCCCTGAAGTCAATGTGACCTCCAAACTCTTACTGCCACACTCCTGTTTCCCGCCTGCCCCCAGAACTTTGAGAGCTGGCAGGAAAGAGCTGTCCCAACCCACACCCAGGGCGCTGCATGCCACCCTCCTTACTCATAGCTCCTGTGGGTTCTTGTGTTTTGTTTTTCCAGGACAAAAAGATTCAAAACACACTCTTTGTGGCAAAATGGCCCCAGGAGGAGATTCACGCTAACAAAACAGAATTACACAAGCTGTACAGCTCATTCCGACCTCTCACCCATATCGATGCGTATTTGAGGATCGCCTAGTATTTACAGAAGGAAACGCACAGCTTCATTCTTGTGGTTTCTGTACCCCCGCTTCAGGCAGGCTCGGACACATTCTAAGTGGATTGCTAAGTGATGGATCCGAAGTCATTTCCAGCAACTCAACGGAGAAGGAATCCAAGGAGGGATGGGTAAGGGGGATGAGTGAGATAATTCTCGTGTACAAGGAAGGGCCACCCACATATCTATAAGGAGCTGCTGACACTTACCTTTCAAACCTTCAAATGTTGTTTCATTTTGACAGAGGTCAGGGGAGGGCTGTAAGGAGCTCCTGTAGCTCCCTAAGCAAGTAGAGAGTGAAGTGCAGGAGATGTGGACCTCTCCCCTGCAAGGCGAGGCCAGTCTAGCTCTGCAGTCCTGTGTAGAACAGCTGCAGTACACAGAGCTGTGCATCTGCTAGCTGAACTATATGGTAGGACCATATTGTCCATGTATATCAGAGTAGGTCCTGTGTGTGTGTGTGTGTGTGTATACATATACATACATAATATATACATCTTTGAGCATTAATGCAAGTCTGGGGAAATGTAAATGTGTCATATATTAGTTTATTTTGTATTATTCTAATGAACTACTTGAGACAGGTTAACTGTAAAGCAAAGAGGTACATCTAGATCATAGTACTGGAATCAGAAAGTCTCAACAGCATAGTGCAGACTCTGGTGAAGGTCCTTAGAGGCTGTGTCATCTCATGACAAATGGCAATTGAGGCAATGGGGGCAAGTAAGTGATTACAATGGCAAACAGGAAATAGCAAACAACTGAGTGGGGGCAGGCTGAGGGTTTTTATCATAACTTTCTTGAGAAAAATATGAAGGAGCCATAGCAGAACTTTAATCTTTACGAGGACATCAGCCTTCACTGACTCAAGGACATTCCACTGCCCACCCCCCTTACAGGTTCACCACCACATTTCAATGGTGCTGTCCTAGCCCAAGCTTCCGGCACATAAAACTGAGGGACCTGCTGAGACCATATCCAAACCATATCAGATCTGAACCATTTAAGTTCAGAGCATCTGGAAAAGAGTGAAAATATGCCTTGGAAGCAAAGAGGGAGCAACTGGACCTAAAACAGCTTTGGAAAGCAAGGTCTAGAGACACTGTCAGAGTGCTTGTGAAGGAGACGTAACAGGGGCACCATGACAAGAGAACTGTGCAACGGAGAAGGGAATGACAGCTTTTATCCTCAGATAATGTACACATGGAGGAAATAGCACCTAAATATAAATGTTTTCTAGTTCATAATGTAACCATGGATATAATCTCCAAGATGCCCAGGCTAGGAGGAGCCGATTGTAGGGTTTGTCATGGAATATTTTCCAAAGGAGGTCATGATTAAGGAAGGGTTTAAGTGGTGCCTACAGGTAAGGATGTGAAAAGGGACAAGGGAGGGATATGTACAGATTCAGGGGCACAAACCAGGTCTGTAGAGAGCTGTCGGGGAGAATAAAGGGGTGACAGGAGGTCAAGCCTAGAGAGGAGAGCCCCAAAGCTGGCATGTGATAGGGGCCTTGCCTTCCCTGTGAAGGAGTTGGGCTTGTTTTATTTGTCATCTGGGAGGAGGGGCCATTGATGTGTTATAACCAGGGCTGTGTGGATTGATCTGCTTTGAATTTTCAAAGGATAAATTCCTAGAGAAAGTGGTGATTATGCAAAAGATTCATCTGAGAACTACGAGGATGAATGGACTCATTTGGAGAGCTACTGCAAAGATTTGGGTAGAGGTGAGTAAGGCTAGAACCAAAGTAGTGGCAAAGGGCTTGACAGCAAGACACGGAAGAGTAGCAGCACACAATTAAGATTCAGGGATGAGCTAAACATAAGTGGTGAGGTCAAAATAAGAGTCCAGTATGACCAACTCAAATGATATTCATCTGCTGGCATTTCTCATGCCCTAACTTCCCCTTGAACTTGACCTGTACATACATTACATATGGATGACCTTTCCACAACCATCAGTTGGATACCAAACCTTCAACACTTGTGCTTTAAGAAGCATTTAAGATCTAAGCCATAAGCAAATGGAACCATGACCCTGAGGCATATGGCTATGGACTTGAGAGAAGAGTCGGGTTTGCAATAGAGGTTACTGACAGGTGCTGCAACTTGCCAGCTCATGGAAATTTCACGTTAATCCCCTAAACTGGAAAGAGTAGGTGAACAAACTTTCAGTCAGTCTAGTTCAGACACTGAGTGTTCATAGGAACACATCTGTCTTCACCTCCTAATTTATGTATTAAAAACAATGTAAATGCACCCATAGAGAAACATGTTTGAACCAAAGACTTATAAAAATCGTCAAGGCCTTTTAAAAAAAAAAAAAAAAAAACTCTGGATGGTCTTTCCTACCTTTACCTGCCTAGGTGGTGAAGATTATGGTCATAGAATATCTTGGTGAGTTTTGTTTTCAGGTCCTAAGTGGGAGATAGGACAAGATGCTTATGGCACAGATCGGCTAGTGCTGATGAAACACACAACCTGAAAGGGAGGGAGCAGAAGGGTTGATAAAGAGAATGGGTCTGTGTGCTGGCATGGGGGATTGGTGACCAGGTAAGATGGTGTCACCTAGAATACTTCATTAATTTGAAGGAGCCTCTTGGAAATTATAAGGCAGACTTCCTGGAAAGTGAAAATGTTACTCACTGATAAGTCCTCTAGCCCCCCAGCTTCTACCTGTGCAGTGAAGTGCTGGGAACTTCTACCTGCTTCTCATTGCCCTATGGGACCATATGATCAAGAAAATGGAAACAGAAAATAATACCTTTTTTTTCTTGTCTTTTTTTATTTTTTTTTTTTAGCAAGCCCAACAGATTGGCCTTTTGTGTGTGTGTGTGTGTGTGTGTGTGTGTGTGAGAGAGAGAGAGAGAGAGAGAGAGAGAGAGAGAAATGGTGTTCCAGGGCCTCCAGCCACAGTAATTGAACTCCAGACATGTGTGCCACCTAGTGCACATGTGTGACCTTGTACACTTATTTCATCTTGTGCCTGGCTTACATGGGACCTGGAGAGTGGAACATGGGTCCTTAGGCTTTGCAGGCAAGCACCTTAACCACTAAGGCATCTCTGTAGCCTAGTAAATACCCACTATTAATCAGTGCAGTGTTAGGGGACATGTATTTCCTCATTTGATCTTTAGCATGACTCTGTGCCTTATAAACTTTTTTTTTAATAATAAGAAAGAAGCAATTAAAAACTTGCTTGAAGAATCATAGCTGGTGTGGGAGGAAATTTAGACTAGCTCTGTCTGATCCCAGAACAGCCCAGAGCAGTGTTCTCCAAGAGAAATTCATGTAGCACACAGGAGAAATCTCCAAATTTCTAGTAGCCATGTTTCAAAAGGAAAAAATAAGAGGTGAAATATATGCAATATAATATAAATATGTTTAATAATATATTTGGGGCTGAGAAGATAAGTAAGTGGGTAAAGTGCTTTCTGTGCAAGCATAAGGACCTGAATTGGGATCCCCAGAACCCACTTAAAAGCGGGTTGTGGCCGGGCGTGGTGGCATACGCCTTTAATCCCAGCACTCGGGAGGCAGAGGTAGGAGGATCGCCGTGAGTTCGAGGCCACCCTGAGACTACATAGTTAATTCCAGGTCAGCCTGGACCAGAGTGAAACCCTACCTCGAAAAACCAAAAAAAAAAAAAAAAAAGAAAAAGAAAAAGAAAAGAAAAGCTGGATGTGGCAGAATATGTCCATAATTAGCGAGGCAGAGACACGAGGATTCCTGGGGTTTGCTGGCTAGCTAGTCTAGCAGAATTGGTGAGCTCCAGGTTCAGTGAGAGATTCCTGTTGCATAAAATAAAGTGGAGAGTGAGAAATACCAGAAATTACACATTGACCTCCACATGCATGTCCACACAAGTGCATGTGCATCCACACACACGTGTATCCTTGCTTATATGAACATGCATACACATATGCATATGTACCATGTACACACAAAATATATTTTTCAACCATATTAAAAGCACTCTATTTTAATATGTATTCAATCTAAAAATTTTCAGCACATATTTTACATTAATTCTTCAAGGATTTTTACATACACATGTCACATCCGAGGGCTCTCGAATCCACATGTGGCTAGTAGCTTTTTAATTGGACAAATACAAGGCTAGAGTCCACTATTCCATATAGCCCTTAAATTGTCCCATATTGTGGGAGAGATTTGGAAATATGGGAGGAAAAGGAGGACCTTGAGGGCAGAGCTGTCACTAGTACATCTGGTGAACATGAAGTTCAAATGAAATTCTCCTCCAGTCTAGATACACTTCTGCACCAACAGGCCTGACTTTACAAGAAGAGTGCTCAGTAGATTTTGGTCTTACTTGTTCCCCAAGTTAGGTAGCTTATGCACTGAGTTGCCTGCACAGCTATGTGGGGTGACTCAACTCCCTCATTCTCTTCTGGTTCCTGGCAACTGACAGCCTCTGAAGGGAGGAATTTTCATCGTATTTTTTCACACTGAGAGTTATTTTTCCTCTTATCTTAATATTTACCTTTCTGTAAACATGTCTAATAGAGCAAATGCTTACAACTTGAAGAGTACCAAAAATGTCCCAACACTTCTTTTTTATATATAGTATTTTATTTATTTATTTGCAAGCAGAGAGAAAGAGATAGAGAGAGAGATACAGAATGGGCATGCTAGGACCTCCAGCCACTGCAAACGAACTCCAGATGTGTGCAATACTTTGTACTTCTGGCTTTACATGGTACTGGGAAATCAAACTTAGGGAGGGTGGGAGGGAGGGAGGGTAAGGGTGGGAGGGAACGACAGGGTGGGAGGGAGAACAAGAGGGGCATACAAATTGGGACCCAAAAGGAAAAGATACTATAAAACCCTTTATTCTGAACAACAGGTTAAAACATTGATCCTTCAGCAGGCCTGCAGAGGGAACACCCGAACCACAGGAACCTGGAGAGAGCATCATGAAGGCCAACCTTAATCTTGTCCTGCTTCTCTCTCTCTCTCTCTCTCTCTCTCTCTCTCTCTCTCTCTCTATCTCTCTCTCATTCTCTCTCCCTCTCCTCTCTATACTCACTTTCTCTTTTATATTATCTATCTTTTTCCTCCCTCACCTTCCTAGGTGCAGACTTATAACTCCCAGTGCCAGAATGGGGTGAACTTCCACAATGAGCTGTTGATCTGAAACACCTACAAGGTTTCCCAAAAAAGACAGACTTCTGTCAGAGTTCTTGGTGACCCACCAAAGGTTAATGGCAAGACCCTACTGTTGAAGACAGCATACATGTGTGAGACCAAACACAGAGACCTGGCCAGAATCTGGAAGAGGGTCAGTCCCCAGACAGTTAGCTAGTCTAGTACCAGAGGGTGCTACACAAGCAACTGGGGGAAAATGGCTGACATCTGTCCAAACAACTTGCAGTCTAAGATACCCAGCAGGAAACAACTTGACGTAATGCTCATACAAGTGCAGTAGTGGCAATCAGCCATGGTGGGTAACCAACTGCTCTTGATTTGGCTAACAGATCCACTCAGTGGAATGGAACTCATTGCTGGAACTGGGAAATAAGTCAAAACCAGGTACAAAAAATGAGCTCAGTCTCCAAGATCAAGATACCACCAAATGTGGGCTAGAAGAGAGCCAACGCATATAAAACTCCCTCCAAAACATATATGGTTATCCCTTCTATCTAATACTAACTTCTCTCTCCGTTGGAGAATTTGCTTCTCATTTTTCAGTTGGACAATGAACCTGAAGGGAGGATCAGCTAACCACACCTCACCAGGGCCCCAGCTGAAACCATAGAACAATGCAGGGGAAGGGCAAGAATACAGCGTTCATGGTGATCACGACACCAGAAAAAGGCTGAAGGAGATAAACACAGAGAATATCCAACTCCAACTAAGCCAGATATCCAGTGACACAGAGGCTCCCAGAACCTCATCACTCAAGCAGAACTAAAATGACCCCAATGTGGCTCAGGGAAACTTGCAGAAGAGGGGGCAGAAAGATTGTTACAGTCATAAGTTGGGGCATTATGCAGAGACTGGGGCCTACCCCCCAGATCTCTTGACTAACCTCACAAAGCATGACCCACATTCCCCATTGACAAGGGTCCCTTTGAAAGAGGGAGGACAGGGAGGAGGACAATGGAACCAATACTATGAATGTAAAATCAGAATAATATAAATAAAAATAAATATTTAAAAAAATTTTTGAAAAAAACAAAAAGTCCCACCTCTGCTGAGTGTGATGATACACATCTGTAATCCTAGCACTCTGGGGCTGATACCAGAGGACTGAGAGTTTGAGGCCAGCCTGGATAACAGTGAAATACTATCTCAGAAATACAAAATCTACCACAAAACAAATGCCCTAAAACTGTCATTTTTTCTCTACTAGAAACTATCTTCTATGTATTTCTATTAATTTAATTTGCACAGGACTGTGTATGTCTTATAGGTATAGGTTGACTGACATATTTCAAGTTTTCCTTATTAAAGCTGCTCATTTAGCAAGAAAAAAATTGAATTCCAAATTATTTAGATAAAATGGACCCATCTACAAAAATTTTCATAACCATAGATTTGGGCTGGTTGATTTTCCAAGAATAAGGACATTGAGTTGATCACTTTATAGAGAAAAAGTTCAGAACTTGCTTTTGATGGCTCTGTGTCTTTCCCCTAATTTTCATAAATATTTAAAATCATCTTTGAAAAGCGAATTATATATTATTAAGTATTTTTTAAAGTAAAACTATTTGCAAATCTAATGTTCCATGATAATCTGAATCAGCATTACATTTCACATATCATGTTAGGTAGTATAATTTTTTTAAATTTTTTTTTAATATATATAATCAATAGTCACATGCAACTGTTTTGAATGAAAAACTAGTTAGGCAAGCGTTTAACCACTAAGCCATCTCTCCAGCCCAATTTTTAAAAATTTTGTTGTTTTTTTTTAATATATATAATCAATAGTCACATGCAACTGTTTTGAATGAAAAACTAGTTAGTATGAAGCTCCTAGGTCCCTGACTGGAATATAAAGAGACACAAGAAATGTGACATTTAGTACCACTGGGAGGTCATGCCATTTATACAAGAAGAAAGGCATCACCAACCATTTGTCGCTTTTTTTTTTACACTTTAAAAATAGTTTAATTTTATGTTATATACACTTCAAAGTTAAGGGCTGGAGAGATAGCTTAGCAGTTAGGGTGTTTGCCAAGGAAGCTTAAGGACCCAGGTTTGATTCCCCAGTATCCACATAAGCCAGATGCATAAGGTGGCACGTGCATCTGAAGTTTGTTTGCAGTGGCTGAAGGCCATGGCATGCCCATTCTCTCCCTCTGTTTGCCTCTCTTCCTCTCTCTCTCTCTCTCAACTAAATAAAATATTAAAATAAGATTTCAAATTTAAAAATCCTTTGCATTTGAGGAAGGAACTATTTTATTTATGAAAATGTTGACTACTATCACTCCCATTTTTCATTTGACTATTAACTATCCTTCCCATTTTTAACACACACACACACAGAGAGGAGGAGAGAGAGAGAGAGAGAGAGAGAGAGACAGGAAAGCTCCTTATTATAAAGCAATCCACTCAGTTTTCTTATTCCTGGAAATCCATGGAATGGACTTATTGCCTCAGGTAGTTTGAATGTAAATGGCTCTAAACTGTTGGGTATTTTTGATTAAGCTTTGTGCTTAGTCTCTAGCAAGTGGAGCCCTGCTGGAGGAGGTGTGTTACTAGGGGGCAGATTTGGAGTTCAGCCCTAGGTGTATGTTCAGCATCAACTCATGCTTTTACTGGTGCTGGCTATTGTCTGTTTGCTGTGGATGTGTGATGAAGTGAGCCAGCTTCTCTTGCCATGATGAAGCTTCCCCTGGAACCTCTAAGCCTGGAGTAAATCCTTTCTTCCCGTAAGCTGCTTCTGGTGGGTGTTCGCCTAAGCAATGAGAAGGTAACTACAACATTGCCTTAGTAAAGCCAGCTAAGGTCTCAGAATTGACATCATCCTGAGAGATGTTCTGGAAAACATCTTTTCCAAAGTAGGATACTTCTCAGTATTCTTAACAGAGTCAGTCAGCTTCACTTTTTCACTTCCGGTGACAGGAAACTCACTGTTGCAAGATTAGCCATTTTATGTGTCC
This sequence comes from Orientallactaga sibirica, assembly GCA_036365145.1. NCBI lineage: Eukaryota > Metazoa > Chordata > Mammalia > Rodentia > Dipodidae > Orientallactaga > Orientallactaga sibirica. The sequence goes on along the minus strand of JAEOAD010000012.1, from coordinate 35,652,269 downwards.
ATGGATCCAGTTGCCAGGGAGATCTTGCTTGGCTGCCTTTAATTTTGCACTGTTATGCATTTATTAAAATATTTTTATTTATTTGCAAGAAGAGAGAGAGAGAGAGTGAATGGGAGTGCCAGGGCTTCTTGCTGTTACAAATGAATTCCAGATGCATGCACCACTTTGTAAATCTGGCTTTACATGGGCACTGGTGAATTGAAAGGCAAGAAAGTGCTTTTAGCCACTGAACCATATCTCCAGCCCCACTCCTACTATGGAGTTTTCTTGCTTTGATCTTCTAAAGCTGTGGTATCCACTTCAGGAACATTCTGATTAGCCTTATTATTCTATTGAGTTGCCAGATTCTTTCCCTCTTTGTGGCATCCTAGACAAGACAGATATTAGAACTTGGAGCATCTTAGAAGTTCTAAAAATGTTTGGCATCCTTCACTGGATTCCTGTTACCTTGGGCAGAGCCACAAAAGTATATTGCCTTGTAATTTCCTCATTGTGCAAACAATACACAGTTAGGAACATGGGTGATCCCAAAGCAGCCATGTCACTAAAATGCCTCACTTCAGCATAGATCAAAAACATCTCATAGGTGAATAGACTTCCTTCTTTCTAGCTGTTTCCACTGTTCAAGTCCTCTTCTCAGAACAGAATTTATGTCTGTTAGTAATGGGTATTTTTTGTTTGTTTGTTTCTGTTTTGGTTTGGTTTGGTTTTTCGAGGTAGGGTCTCGCTCTAGCTGAGACTGACCTGGAATTCCCTTTGTAGTCTCAGAATGGCCTTGAACTCATGGTGATCCTCCTACTTCTGCTTCCCAAATACTGGAACAAAAGGCATGTGCCACCATGCCCTACTGTATTCTTTCTTTCTTTCTTTCTTTCTTTCTTTCTTTCTTTCTTTCTTTCTTTCTTTCTTTCTTTCTTTCTTCTCTCTCTCTTTCTCCTTTTCCTTCTTTCTTTCTTTCTTTCTTTCTTTCTTTCTTTCTTTCTTTCTTTCTTTCTCTCTCTCTCTTTCTTTCTTTCTTTCTTTCTTTCTCTCTCTCTTTCTCCTCCCTCCCTTTCTTTCTTTCTTTCTTTCTTTCTTTCTTTCTTTCTTTCTTTCTTTCTTTCTTTCTTTCTCTTTTTTCTCTTTTGGTTGTTTGCAATGTTTCAACCTGTGCCCCTTCATGACAGCCAGAAGATGGATATGGGGCAAAAGATTTGAGGAACTGCTTTCCTAGGGGCATGAAAGATGTTAGTTTTGAGAGCAGATGTGTGGGATTATAAGATATGAGCAGGTACTGAGCACTAGAACTAAGAAACAGAATTCATAGGCTTTTAGTAGAATGTGTTTGCATGCATACAGGGTGACATGCTATCATTAATCTTTACATTACTGTCACCCAGAATGGAAACTTCCTCTTCTTTCTATAGCATGCAACCTTGGAATCACCTTGAACTCTTTTCTTTCTCTCATATCCTGAATAAAACCCCTCTCAAAAATTCTGTTGGAACCAACTTCAAAATAATTCGAGTCTCCTGTATCCAGCTTCTATCACTACTATTGTAGCTCAGGTCACTATTACCTTTCATCTGCTCTGCTGTGCTTTCTAACCTGTCTTCCCGCCCCATTCCAGAAGTCTAGAACTGTAAGGCTTTTAAAGTATAAGTAGCATTTCATACTCAAATCTAGCCAATTCCTTTGTGTCCCTTGAATAAAATCTCTGCTCTTTGCAGTGGTTTCCAAGGCTGTCCCTGGCTTGCTTTATGTCTGCCTTTCTTTGTTTCCTGCCTTTAGGTCCCAGCTTACTGGATGTTAGACACTTGGCCTTCTTTAATTTTTTCAATACTCCCCTCCCATATTGTCTTCACCTGCCCTTCCCACTCTTGAAAGATCCTCCCAGAGTATTGACAATTGGCTTCTCAATCTCATTCCCTGTCTACCCTTTCTAAAAACCAATTCGACCCTTCTGTATTTCTTTACTATATATTTGTGTGAAGCATTTATCAATGGGCAGACATAGTCATCTTTGAAAGGTAAATCAGTATTCACCCAGAACTGTTACTGGAACAATTTAGAAATTAAAGCTCTGTTTGCATATTGGAGTGATTCATTGATTTATTTTTATCTTGTGAAGCAGGGTCACACGCATCCCCAGGCTGACCTGGAACTCACTTTGTAGCCCAGGTTGGCCTCAAACTCAAGGTGATCTTCTTACCTCAGTCTCCCAAGTGCTGGAAGTAAAGACATGTGCCACCATGCCTGGCTGACCCCACAATTTGTAAGAAATACTGTTTGAAAGAGAAAGATGACAAAAAGAAAAATCAGAGAAAAGCAATAAAGATCCTTGAATACATAGTTTCAACACTAAGATTTACAGTTAAGTAATCTGATGAATTCTATTTTTTTCCAGTTAAGTCACTTTGATTTACAGTAACAAAGACTCCAATGCATACTCTGCATTACTTCCATATTTATCTCAATGTCCTTTTATAGATGTATAGGTAAATCAAATTTTACTGAAGGAGAAATTTTACAAATTCCATATTGAAGAAGAATTCCAACACATAGGTAATAGTAATAAAATAGTAACACCAAGTCAGTTCTGTACTATGAAAATGAATACTAACACAACCTTGGTTTCCCACCAGGAATAGATGGTAAGACCCTATTGCTGAAGACTCCACATACTTGGGTGGCAAGTTCACTGAGAAATCCTGCTGGAGCAGGGATGAAAGCCTCCTCCGTGAGGACCAGCTGACAGAAAAGTGGAAAAAACTACACTGCATGCAGGTCAATGGGAGAGAGAAAACACCAGTGAAGGTACTCAACAGTGAACAATGCAAGCTTTAAATTTGGTCAGCCAGGCCAAATGAACCAACGGGTGCAATAGTGGCATGTCTGTTATGGGGGAAACCAACTGCTTTCTAATTGGACTGGAGGCCCACTCTGTGGGAGGGAACACATCCCTGATACTGAAAACGTACGACAGGGGTAGTCATGAGCCCTAAGGATGTAATGTCTGCTGGAGTCTTGCTAAATGTGTGTACTATGCTCACCAAACTGCCCAGTAAGCACTTCTCTTAATGTCCACACCCATATATTAATGCTACTCTCACGTTTGGTTAGAGAAGCTTCTCCTTTCAGATGGTGGCAACCTTGGGATGATTCAGAGGCACCATGGTACTGAGAAGAAGTGACAGAGGAGTGCTCAGCACTGAAATGTCTCAAACCTACCTTCCAAGGCTCAGGGTCCATTGGGGAAGAGGGGGTGGAAAGAATGTAAGAGCCAAAGGAAGAGTAGGACTCCTTACAACGTGCTCCTAAGACACAAAATGGCCTGGATATCCATGATCTCAGTGCCTGACACTACCTACATAAGACCATCATAATAGGAGGAAAAGATCATGACATCAAACTGAAAAGAGAGACTGATCGAGAGGGGGAGGAGATATGATGGAGAGTGAAGTTTCAAAGGGGAAAGTGGGGGAAGGTAGGGAAATAACATGGGATATTGTCTACAACTAAAAGAAGTTGTCAATAAAAATAAAAATTTAAAAAATGCTAACACAATAACAAATCCTGTGAAACTGTACAGTTTCCACTGTCTGAGAGAAAATAATGTAAGAAACTGAACAATGTGCATGATTTTTCCAGGAGGGTTCCCACCCTGTCCTCAGCTATGTGCCGCTTCAGAAGAGTGCCTCTTCCTCCTGGACGCCCTGGGAACTCTTGGCTTCCACTTTCAATCTGTTTTTCTTCCTGGCTTGAACTTCTTCTTTAGCACTGCATTTGCCCAGGTGTAGTTATTTGGCCTATGATAATAAGCAGAAGAGAGAGTAGGGTGAGGGAAGGTGAGGGGAAAGGGCTCCACAGGACAATTGAAGTGGCAGCTGGTGGTCGAAGGTCTTCAGAGGAGGTCTAAGTGGACATAGGAGTTTCAAATCCAAAACCTTTCCCTGTGTACTGTCTGTCCTGGGTGAATTATAAAATTTTGTACAGGAAGTGTTTCCCCACATCCAACAATGAATGACTAGACCACACACACCAATACCAGCAGTGCTCAGACAGTGTCTTCTATACATGGAAGAAAGGAATGTTTTCTAAGCATCCCCCTGGAATCGTCAAGTGTAGCTCTTTTTCTAGATCCAAGAGCTCACCTTTATCACAGACTTTCTTTTTTTTTTTTTTTTTTTTTGGTTTTTCGAGGTAGGGTCTCACTCTGGTCCAGGCTGACCTGGAATTAGCTATGTAGTCTCAGGATGGCCTCGAACTCACGGCAATCCTCCTACCTCTGCCTCCCGAGTGCTGGGATTAAAGGCATGCGCCACCACGCCCGGCTCACAGACTTTCTTATTGCTGGGACAAAGTATCTGACCAGAAGCAACTTAGGAAAGAAAAAGGATTTAATTTCATCTTCAGTTCCAGAAGGTCAAGTCTATTGTGGTGGGAAAGCATGGAAGGAGCAGGAAGCTGGCTCACAGTGTCACACTGGCAGAGGATGGAGGAACTGTGGAGAGAGAACAGCAAACAGGACTGGACTATGAGACTTCAAGGCCTGGAGGTCCCCAGTGATATACTGCTTCCAGATAGGCTCCATCTCCTAAATGTTCCAAAACTTTCCAGAACAATGCCAGTAGGTGGAGATTAAGTATTCAAACGCACGAGTGGCATGGAGTCATTTTACATTCAAATCACTACATAAAGGACACTATCTCAAATATAATAGACATTTGAACAGGTAACACTAAACTTCCAGCCCAGGTTCCCGTCCCTGCTTCATATGGAGAGAAGAAATGGGGAGTTGTCATGAATGTGATAGTATGTCCTTTTTGTTGTTGTATCTTTCTTTCCTATACCTGGGGCTCCTTGAAAAATCTGAAATTCTCAGCCAGGTAGACTATCAATAAGTGATCACTAAATTGGTGAAGATTTCTATGTTGTCATGAGTTTTTTTGGATTAATTTGATTCATAGATAATAATAAAATAATTTGGGAGTCTTCTTTTGGGATAAGGTCTGTTTTTCTGCAAATTGCTTATTAAGATGAACATATTTATTTAAGAAGGAACCTTAATTAGATAGTAAGTATACATTTAAACAAAGTCAGTTCCTATAATGGCCAGAAGAGGGCAGAGTCCCTGTGGGGATGGGATCTGGGGCATCTGTGGATCGGCAGAAAGGTTTCAGCGCTTGTGAAACTGCCTAAAGCAGTAATGAGGGCAGAGTCAGTCTCGTGATGGGACTGAGGAAGAAACAGTCTCCAGAAGGCAATGGGACAGAGATTTTTAGAAGTCCCATTGACTTTTCAAAATTCACCATTCAGAGGCTGCAAAAATGGCTCAGTGGTTAAAGCACTTGCCTGCCAAGCCTAAGGATCTGGGTTCAATTGCCCACTATCCGCATAAAGCCAGATGCACAAAGGGGCACATATATCTGGAGTTCGTTTGTACTGGCTACAGGCCGTGGTATGCTCATTCTCTCTCTCTCTCAAATAAATAAAATTCACACTATCTTGTGTGAATAAGACTTATGTAAACCTACTTTTTTGAATAATGGCACATCTAGAAGCTGTAGACTGGTACTAGAAAATTTTCAGTGCCTGGGATGCAATACCTTCCAGTGAGTTGTTGGCCAAGGAGGTCCCAGTAGCCTCCAAAACATAAAAGGCTTTTGCCAAAGCCCTTGGTTTCCCTTGAGAAACAGATACTAAGACCCTATTGCTGAAGACATCTCTTGCCTGAGAGGCAAGGTCACTGAAAAAGCAAGCTGGTGCTGAGCAGAAAACCTTCTCCCTGTAGACCAGCCACTGAAAGCTGGAAAAAGCTGCACTGCATGCAGCCGTATGGGAGACAGAGGTCATCAGCAGTGAAAACAGTGGACACTGAACATTCAAGTTTGGCCATACAGGCCAAATGACTGAATGGGTGCAATAGTGGCATGTCTGCTCTTGGGTAACCAACTGCTCCATAATTGGACTGAAGGCCCTCTCTACGGGAGGGAATACATACCTGGTACTGAAAAACCTAAGCAAAAGTCTATGGCAGGAGAGGTCATGAGCCTTAGAGGTATAAAGCCTGCTCTTGTCTGACTAAATGTATATATTATTCCCACCAAGCTGCCCTGAAAGCACTACACTTAATGTTCATATTCACATATTAACACTACTCTCACTTTTGGTTAGAGAAGCTTCTCTTTTCAGATGGCGATGACCACTGGGATGACCCAAAAGGCAACATAGTGCTGAGAAGAAGGGATGGAGGAGTGCCCAGCACTGAAACACCTCTGTCACACCCTCCAAGGCTCAGGGACCATTGCGGAAGAGGGGGCAGATAGAATAGAAAAGCCAAAGGAAAGGTATGACTTCTTACAATGCAACTGCCCAGACAGAAATTGCCCTTGATATCCATGACCTTGCAGTGCCTAGCAATACCTTTGCAAGACCCTGAAAAATAGAAGAAAAAGATGATGACATCAAATTAAAAGAGAGACTAATGGAGAGAGGGAGGGGATATGATGGAGATTGGAGTTCTAAAGTGGAATGGGGGGGAGGGAAATATCATGTGTTTTTTTGTATGTAAGTATAGAAGTTGTCAATAAAAATAATAATTAAAAAATAAATAAATAAAATATTTTTAAATATTCACCATTCGGCTGTTAATTTATTTCATTAACATTATCGAGTGTTTACTATATGTTGGACACTGGGCCTGAGAACAGCAACACAAATAAACTAATAACTGTGTGTCTGTCCCAGGGACACACAGGCCAATAAGGCTACCGAAATTTTAAATAAGTGCAATTTAATGATGGGTTTTTGGTAAGAACTACAAAAGTAATGGACTGTGATAACAATGACAACACCAAACGTGATCTAGTGCATCTTCTACATGAAATTTGAAAGAGGAAGAGCGATGGAAGCTGGAGCAAACATTCTCCAGGCAGGAACAATAGGTTGGAAGGAGGTTGAAATGGTTAAAGCTATCCAGAAGATGGTGGCTCACAATTGAGGAGGCTTGTGACATGACAAGGGTTTGCGAAGATGGGGAGGAGGATGGAGAACTATTTACATCATGCTAAAGATGTATGTATGAGCAATGGGACGCTGCTTGGGGTTTTACAGGAAGAATAGCAATGTTTCATCCATATTTTAAATGATCTCTTTGGCAATGTAGAGAAAGAATTAGTGAGACGCTCTTAGGGAAGGAAGGGATGTCTGTTAGGAGGCTGTTTCAGTGGCCTAAGAAAGAAGGCATCACTTAGAAAAGGAGGATGTCAACAGGTAGACACAGCCAGCTTGCTGAGAGATGTATTTGATCATAGACTTGACAGACTTTGGTAATTGGATATTGAAGAAAAGTGTCTAATGTTTTTGACTAGTTTTCTTCACGAACGGTTGGGAAAGTGTAGGGAAAGTCGTGCTAGCAATGTGAAGATGGGGCAGAAGGAATGGAAAATTAGTAATTTGGCTGTGAAATATACCAGTGGATATAGTCTCAGCGGGAGCTTGGAAATAAATGAATTTGTGAATCATAGCACAGATCTGTCATATGTAAGGCTGTGAGTGCGGGTGGAGATACCAAGGTGAGGGGAGGGGAAGGATGAGCCACACTGTCTGCATCCTGAGAAACCACAACAAAGGAGGGAAGAAGAATTGGCCTTTAGGTGATTCTAGATCCTGTCACTCTGACAACATTAACCATCACATATGCAAAACTATATCACCTGGAGTATCATGAATTATAAAAACTAAACAATTTCTTTGTACCATAAGGCATAAATCTTTTCCTAATTTTAGCAACTTACTACATAGCATAGTGATCCCCAACTCTGTATAGCATCGCAAACACTGTATATACAGTTACATGGGGTTGTCACACTGTCACCTGTGGTTGGTACTGATGTTACAGTAATTCTCATTTACATATAGATATTAAAGTTTTCAGAGACTATGTAGGTTTGCCTAAGTTAGCCTGCTAAGAAAAAATAAAGCAGAGACAAAATTCGATGCTGTCTACCCTCCAGACCTATAGTCTCATTCCTCCCTCTATTCTTGCCTCTGTCAGAAATGTTTTCAATTTAGAGTCATCTTGTACTATTATACCTATATACAGAGAATCATATTGCATATAGATATAAATATTGTGTATACATAAGACATATGAGAAGGCCAAATAACTACACAATCTCACCAAAGTTTTTGATCAGTACAAATATAAAAGAGACAAGAAAGAGTAGAGTGAATAAAATCATAGCTTTTATTACCTGACTGATATGAATTTCACTTGGGGCAAATAAGCATTTGCTTATTTATGCAATGATGTATATAAACCAAAGATGGAATCTTACTTTGGTCTCTAAATTTCTTTTAAGTGATTTTAATGCACTTTCTTGAAGAATATCCTTTTAAAGAAATAGCTGAAGGTATAAACATATCTTAGAACCACTTTAGATATGCCCCATAATTTCTAATATGCATTTGTGGTTGTTTGGATTTAAATATTTTGTGATTTTAAATGTCATTTTCTCTTTAAGTCATGCATTGTTTGTAGGTGCAGTTAATCAAAATGTGAATCAAAGTGTTTCTCCCCTTTCTGCATTGTTATTGTTGGTGTCTAATTTAAGGATAGAGTGGTTTTTAAAATGCAATCTACATGAGATCAAAGTTTTGAAAGATTTTGAGCTGTCCTTTGTGACCTGGTACCTGGTCAGTTATAATCAGTGTTTTGTGTATTCTGAATAGAATGTGATTTTTTTTTTAAATTTGGAGAATACAGAGTTTTATATAGCTGTAATTGGAGAATTGAATCCATGGCACATGGTCTGCAACCAAGAAAAAGTAACTTTAAATGAATAAACTTCAGTGAAAGTAAACTTCCTACACTTCTGGTTTCTATTTCTAGAAAAGCTGGCATCTTTTCTGGGAATTTTTGAATGATAGTGCTGTTCTCACTATGGTCCACAAATCACTTCCCCTCTTAAGGGCCCTGCTGGGGAATAGCCATCAGTGCTAAGTGCGATTCAGGTCAGATTGCTCTTCTCTGAGCTGAGATCTGTCCTTGGCTATGGCTTGCCTTTGTGTACGTACTTGGCTTCTGATCCCTTCATGTCTCCTTGTCAGCTTCTTAACCTGCTGCTCCTTTGGTGCTTTCTGTTTAGTGAATGGACCTGTACCCACCAGCCTAGCTGGGTCAAGGCAACTTCTCTCCCCATTCCTACTCTCATTTCTGAGGAATGCCAACACTCATCAACACTTTCTAAAAACTCTCCAAATAACCCTTTGCTCTCTACTTCCTTTGGCTCAGGTCAGGCCATATCTGTCTCTTCTTACCTCTTTGCAGCCCCATACTACTAAAAGTCATTTCTGTTTGGCCACTACTAAATTCTTCCCGGCGAGGCCAGTGAGATTTCTCAAATGCTTATTGGATTGAATCCCGAATCATTCTCCATTCATCACTTAGTAGTTCTACAGAACAGAGAAGAAATCTCAAATTTCATACCTTCACTTAAATGCCCTTTTTGGGTATCACTCTGTTTTTATAAATTCTCATAAGCATCTTCCGTAATCATTTTCATCTCCCCAAAATAAAGCTAAACTCCAGCCTCTGCAATTCCCAACAAAGCATTGTGCCCTATCATTGAAATTAAAACAATGTATAAGACCTTGTATCATTAAGAATAATAATAGCTCTTTTTTCTCTTTATTTTCTCTTCCTTCCTTCCTCTCTTCTCTTTCTCTCTCTCTTTTCTTTCTTTCTTTCTTTCTTTCTTTCTTTCTTTCTTTCTCTCTCTCTTTCTATCTCTCTTTCTTTCTTTCTTTCTTTCTTTCTTTCTTTCTTTCTTTCTTTCTTTCTTTCTTCCTTTCTTTTCTTTCTCATTTTATAATCCAGGCTGGCCTGGAAGAACTCACTATGTAACCCAGACTAGCCTTAAACTCATTGCCATCCTCCCTCTTTAGCATTATGAGTGCTATGATTACAGGTGGAAGACACTATGCCTAGCATTCTTGAGTTGGAGCTGGTCATGGTGGCACACGTCTTTAATCCCAGCACTCAGGAAGCAGAGGTAGGAGGATCGCCTTGAGTTCAAGGCCACCCTGAGACTACATAGTAAATTCCAGGCCAGCTAGAAAAACCACACACACACACACACACACATACACACACACACACAAGTTCTTGAGTGCACATATCTTAGTTTTACAAGAGTAAATTTAAAGAAGATAATCTATTTACATGCATACACACATCCATATTATGTTTAGTTTTTCATTACTGTGATTAAATGCCTGAGAAAAATACCTTAACAAGGAAAGAGGTGCCAGCATATGAGCTAGCACCATTGTTTTTGGATCTGTGGTGACTAGAACCACAGTGGAAGGGTGTAGTGGAATGAAGCGTCTCAGTTCCTGGTGGTGAGCAATCAGAGCTATGGAAGCTCTTAGGGACAAGACACTCTTCAATGCCCCCAGTGATTTGTTTCTGCCAACAAGGCCCCACCTAGTAGTTTCTGCCATCACCCAGTAATGTCATAAAATTATGAATTAATTAATGTTTTAATCCATTGGTTAGGTCAGAGCCTTTATGATCCAAAGTTCCTACTCTGAACATTTCATTGGGGACCAGGTCTTCAACAAATGAACCTTTTGGAGAGGAGGATATGTCATATATAAACCATAACACACACACAGAACATTTTGAATAGATACATGAGAAGTATACATACATACTTACATATATGTGATTGAAACCATTATCATCAACAAATACTTTGTGTGTGCTCTATGTATTGTGTACATGTGATCAAAGGTATGTTTTTGTACATGTGTTTGTGCATGCATATGTAGAAAGCAGAGGTCCGTGCTAGATGTCTTCCTCAATGACTCTCCACCTTATTTTGTGAAACAAATCTTTCACTGAAATCAGCTTTGGTTAATTAGCTGGCCAGCAAGCCCCAGGAATCCTCCTCTCTCTGCCTCCCCAGTCTGGGATTATAGGTGTATGCCTCTGTGCCAAGCTTTCTATGTAGGTGCTGAGGATTCAAACTCAGTTATTAATGCTTGTGCAGAAAGCACTTTACTGACTGAGCCATCTTTTCAGCCCCTCAATAAATACTTTTTAAAAATTGGCCATGTATATCTACTTACAGAAAACAGATTATCCAAAGCATTAATTTCTTTTTATTCTCTAGTCCCCATTAAAATCAAGGTGAGATCCCTAAAATGTATCAGCTCATGAGGACACAAAGAAGGCATTAGGAGTCCATAGCAGACAATAAATTTCCACACATTTCTAGAGGACATGTTTAGCAGATCTAGTGGGTGCTTTGGTGACATATACATGGAGATTAAAGGCAAAGACGCTAGGTTCAACCAGAGGAATTCCAAAGACAGGATTCTGGCATTCCAGGCACACTTGTGGATGCGAGGTAGGCTGAGGTCTAAAACCAAGGAGGTCGCATGGGTCACTTGACTGCCATCAAGTTCTTCAGGTATTGGAAAAATAGCATGTGTCTCAAACCTGGAGTACAGAGGTAACTTGAAGGAGTCTGGAAGCCTCTCAGGAAGTAGGTGTCATAACAGAGAGTTAAAAAGTTAAAATGAAGAAAACCTTCTGGAGAATGAAATGAGATAAAGACAGAAAAAGATGCAAAAAAAAAAAAAAAAAAAAACAAAAAGTCCAAGCACTCTAGAGAATTGTGGTAGTTTGAGTCAGACGTTCCCCATTGCTTGGTCCCTAGCTGATGGGAGGTAGAGCCTGTGCTGTTGCGGGTAGGCTTAGCCAGAGTTCAGCTTCCTCTCCTGCTGCTGTTTTTCACCTGCTGTGGCAGAGGTGATGTCCAGCTTCTGCTCATGCCATGCTTTCCCCTGCCATCATCGTGCCTCCCCTCAAGACTGTAAGCCAAAATAACAACTTTCCTCCTATCAGTTGCTTTTATCCCAGCAACACAAAGGTTACTACAACAAGGATTAAACCATCACTGTCAACATTGGACAAATAAGCTATTCCAAAAAATAGAATGGAGAAAATGAAGATGAAGAAATTGTTAAAAGAAACCACATAAGAAAATTCCCAAGGTTAGAGCCTGATCAGATACTAGCTTCTGGATGAGTTATTCCTGGCCACCTTGAACCATAGCCTAATCCACATGTGTTTTTATATCCTCTAGTCAATTACTTTTCCTCACGGAATGTCTAACCATCTGACATGCTATATATTGCACTGCTTAGCATCTCATTTTCCTTGTAGGTATGCCTTGATGTCACTTCTGTTCCCATTGTTACCTGTGGCACGTTGAATCTATGTCCCCCAATAGACTCAGGTGTTTTATTAAAACTTGGATTTCCAGCCACCTGGCTGGAAGAGGTGTTACTGTAGGCAGATCCTGGAGTCCAGCCCTTAGGTGTGTCTGGGGGGCATATCTGATTCCAAGCCCAAGGGTATGCAGAGAAATCTGAGCTTTGCCTGGGCCCCTGCTGTTTGCTGCCCATTTGTGCTTTTGTGGTCCTGGCTGCTTGTGGTTTCTCTCTGCTGGGATCTGTGAAAGGGGCAAGCATCTTCTGCTATTGTAGAACTTACCTTGATCTGTAAACTGAAGTAATCCCATTCCTCCCATCATATGGGTCTGTTGGGAAGTTCATCCCAGCCAATGTGGATCTGACTACAACTCGCTCCTCATGCTCACTTGTGCTTGAAACAGTATTTTGAATATGTTCAAAATGTGATTTGTGCAGTTGACCAGCCCGTGACAGATGAAATAGATCCAAATTCTCATCAGCCATGTATATCTACTTTCAATTTCAATTGATGGTGCCTCCAATGTACTAATAAATAAACAATTATGTCTAACATGTAGAACTATGTAGGCCAACACCAGTTAATGGCAGTTATGTGCTTCTAAAGAATAGAATGGAAGTGTGGGAGTGGAAGGAGGCAAGTCGCTTGTTTTTCATTATAAGTTTTTGCAAACTATTAACTTTTTCATCATATGCTTGTATTGTTGATTTAAAGAGTATACATGGCTTAAAAACATTTTGTATTTATTTACTGTAAAGATGTCATATCAACAACAATAACAGCTAACATTTATTGAACACTTATTACACGCCAGGCATTGTGCTCAGCCTTACATGGATTATTGAAAAATGTATTTCATATCTGCTGTCATTTTTCATGAATTGAAAACATCTGGATTTAACTTATATATAGGAAAAACCTCAGTCCTCAAATATAAATATTCAGTAACATAAATCCAATTGAATAAATTCTGCTTATCAATCCTCATAACAGATATGAATCTGATATACAAGAAGAAAGCAGTGCTTACCACGACAATCAGTAGGACAGCAGACATGCCTGTCAACAGGATGGGCTGCCACAGGATGTATAGAGGCTGAGAGGGAAATTGTGACTAGGTTTCTCTGCAAACATCTGTCAGTGTCTTCTGTGGGCCTGGCCTCCATTCCTCTCTCTATGTTTCTCTTTTGCTCTACTCATCTAGAGCGGAAGTGACCCTTATTCAGAGGAAATTCACGAGAATTTCATGTATCATGCATCTGTTGACACAGTCATGTGGAAGCCTCAGCTCTGATCCACTTCCCTGGGCCTGGGCCTGGGACTTGTGTGGTAACAGTGTCATCCACCAGTGCTTAGGAAGCGCAGGAACCTGCTACCATGGCAATGTGTTCCTCCAGCAGTACAGTGTTGTGATTTAAACTTTGTTAATTGTTTAAAAAAGAATCAGAACAATTCTTTGGTGTGGATGCATCTCGTGTTCGTGCTGTGGATCTGTTGGGAATTTCCTCCCCTTTCTTCCTCTTTTCTGCTTGGCTGACATTCTTCCTGCCTCTTACACTTCTGCTCAGATGTAAACTCTGCAGAGAAAACCTCATCAGTGAGATGGGGATTTTGCACTTCTACAGTGTGGGTACACCTGGCATGCTGCTTTAGGGACTCTGACATCTCTGTTGCTCATTCCCATTTTCCCCTTGTGGACTTTGTGCTCTGTGGCCAGAGATTGAATTGTGTATCACCACCCCCCCTCCAAAATCTAGAGGTGTTTCAGTTTTTTCACATCTATTAAGCTATAAATTCACAGGGAATGGGTCCCATCATGTCATGCTCCTTCCACGTGCTCTTACAAAGGTGCTTCTCTAGATGGAGTGAATTGATGCTTCAGTCAAACTCAAGTTTCTTTTTCTCTTTGGCTTCCTTCTTTTTTTTTCTGATCATTTCCCTTCATCTATTTCAGGAAATGTCTTCAGTTCTTAGAGAGCTTATTCTGCTTCATATGCACATTAATTCTCTGAACAAGAAACTTGCCCTTAACTTGCGTGTTTATAATGCTGACAGCACACTGTAGACTCTTCCAGTTTTGCCATGGTGACATTTATGAAACCCATTCCTTTGATGTCTACAGTATCACCCTTTTTGAAAATTCACATCTATGTGGCCAAAGGACAAACTCTAGGCTTTCTAAAAGGCCCAGAGAACAGATATGGGTCTCTTCCCTTCCCTCTGGCTTTCTCATTTGTTGACTTACTACACAATGGCAGTTCTAGCTGAAAGCTGGACCATGGATTTTGTTATCTCTAGAACATCACATAGTGTCTGGTACAGAGTAAGAGTTCAATAAACATTTGGTGATGTCACCATAACACAGTTCCCCTTTAGTTTTTCACATTGAGTATATCTGAAAAAGAGCCAAAACAACCACACATATGACAATTTCTATATAAACAGCTAATAAGAATGAAAATAAGTTCAGCCCAATCACAGCCATTAAGGAAAAGAACATAGATGTCCCTCAGCAAACTGGATCTAGGATTGCTGTAATACTCTTCATAATGCCAAGATGTGGAGTCAACTCATGTGTCTGTCCACTGACAGATGAATGAATGAAGAAAATGTAGCAAGTATACACAGTGGCATTTTATTAAGTCATACGAAATAGGTCATTTGCAATAACCATGAAGGAGCTGGAAGATATTAAGTGAAATAAGTCAGTCATGTTCTCATTTTTATTGTGTGGAGGGCAAAAAGTTGATCTCAATAAAGAAGAGAATAGAATAGAGGTGAAGGGTATTAGAAAGATGGAGAGAGTGGTTGGACTGAATTGAAGAGGGATAGGAGACATAATGTCAAGTGTCAGTAGCACAGTAGGATAAACATGACTGTGTATTTTCTGTGTGTATGTGTACCTATGTGAAGGCTAGAGGCCCTTGGGTGTCATTTTTTTAGGAACTGTCCAGCTTTTTTGAGACAGGATTTCTCTCTGGTCTGGAAGTAGGCTCAACTGGCTACTCATCAAGCTCTAGGGGTCCAGCTTTTCCACCTCCCCAGTACTGGAATTTCAGGTATCAGCTACCATGCCCAGAGTTTTTACGTGGGTTCTGGGGATCAATTTCAGGTCCTCATGGTTGCCAGGGAAGCACTTCGCTGACTGGGCTATTTCCCAACCCCCAGAGAAGTATGATTGATAATAATTTTTTCAAATATTTCAAAATGGCTAGCAAAGAGGATTTTGAGTGCCCTCAACCCCCCAAAAATGATGTATATGTGAGGTGATAAATCTGCCAATTACTTGATATGCTCCTAACATATTGTACACATTACTGAATCATCACACTGTGCCCATAACTATGCTAGCTTGCTATGTGTCACTCAAATGGATAGCATATAAAAATAAAAGGAAAATGGAAATTGCACCAGAAAAAAAGTTAATGAGTTAAAAAATATTGGCCTAAATCCAGAACTTAAGGAAAAAGAGATACAAAGAAGGCTACAACTATTTCCTGTGGTCCATAGGAAATGAATATTTCCTAAATTCTTTTCTGCCAGCAACTTCCTGGACACTACACCATACCACCTAGTAGCCCCATGAAAGAAGAAAGTAAAGTGCTTTCAAAATGGCTTGTGTCCCATGCCTCTTCTTCACACTTTGATTAATAAAACAAGGTAAAGTTATATTTCCCTGTTTCTTCAGTCTTTGAATAGGAGTAAATGCAGACTACATTGAAAACTTAACTCGTCATGAACATATAGTGTAGTTAGAGGTAATAGAGTACTATTCTACTTTGATGAATTATGCATTTTATGCATGGAAACAGATTTTTAGTGTGTATGCATCTGAGGCAAAGTGGATGTCGGGATGCTATTAAAAATGCTTGTGGGAGTACTGACTCATGAGAGCTTAGCCTCTGCCACAATGTCTATTTCTACATGACAGTTGTTACTCTTCTTTTTCAAAAATATCTTTGTGTACATATGTATGATTGTGGTGTGTGTGTGTGTGTGTCATGGTGTACATGTAGAGATCAGAGGTCATAGGACAACTATAGGTGTTATTCCTTGCCTTCCACCTTGATTGAAGTAGGGTCTCTTTGCTGTTCACTGCTGCATAGACCAGAATAGTGGGCTACAAGCTTTCTGAGTTCTCCTGTCTCTGCATCCCTTCTCACCATGAGAGGGATGGGATTACAGATGGTTGAGCTACAACATCTGGCTTTTGTGTGGGTTCTGGGGATCTGAACTTAGCAAAGTTTTTTTTTTTTTTTTTTTTTTTTTTTTTTTAATTTGAGAGAGAGAGACAGACAGACAGACAGAGACAGATAGAGAATGGGCATGCCAGGGTCTCTCAGCCACTGAAAATGAACTCCAGATGTGTGTACCCCCTTGTGCACATGTGCAAAATTGCGTGCTTGCGTCACTTTTGTGTCTAGCTAAATGTGGGACATGGAGATTTGAACGGGCATTCTTAGGCTTCATAGGCAGGCACTTTAACTGCTAAGCCATCATGCAAAGGTTTTTACTGAGCCATCCCCCAACCCTGAACAGTACTACTTTAAGCAGGATATATCTTCCATTAAGAAGCTGCTCCAAAGACATGTTTAGTTAGAATCTGGAACTATATTGGTAACAAATCTATATCAAATTATCTGTGAGGGATAGAATATATTTTATATTTATCCATTTTATAAGACATAATATTCAGGCTTTATTTTAGTAGCTCTACTTGCATAATTTTTGTCTTGAACTTATTATATTGTTAAATTTTATGCTTAATTATGAATAACTATTTTTATTAACTTAACACATTTCCTGATAATACTTAGCTTCAATAATATCTAATACATATATAATATGTACATAAATAGTTATGTATGTACATATTGATATATGTAAACACACAAACTATATTGCTTTGAAATAAACCAGCTTTCTCATGAAACTTTCCTGCTTTGTGTACATATGTATGATTGTGGTGTGTGTGTGTGTGTGTGTGTGTGTGTCATGGTGTACATGTAGAGATCAGAGGTCATAGGACAACTATAGGTGTTATTCCTTGCCTTCCACCTTGATTGAAGTAGGGTCTCTTTGCTGTTCACTGCTGCATAGACCAGAATAGTGGGCTACAAGCTTTCTGAGTTCTCCTGTCTCTGCATCCCTTCTCACCATGAGAGGGGTGGGATTACAGATGGTTTGTGAGGTTACTACTTTGTTATTTGTTGGCTTCAAGCACTGGTAGAGTCTATATCAGTCAAGTGGCTTGAAATGGCTCAGGGATTAATGCACTTGCCTATATCAGTACAGGAAGCTCCATGCTTCTTTAACCTGGAACTATACTAGGAAGCTATGCACACATGAGTTATGGAAGATCCAGGCTAGTTTCTTCCACCCAGGATTATTTCCTTTACAGGTTCTGAAATCCAGTTCTCATCACAGTGACTTAATGCCTTTATGTTTAAGCCCTGTGGATGCC
This sequence comes from Orientallactaga sibirica, assembly GCA_036365145.1. Classification (NCBI taxonomy): domain Eukaryota; kingdom Metazoa; phylum Chordata; class Mammalia; order Rodentia; family Dipodidae; genus Orientallactaga; species Orientallactaga sibirica. Next base: position 35,634,537 of record JAEOAD010000012.1, on the reverse strand, counting down.
TTAGCATCACGGAATCCTAGAATTTCAAACCTAGGAGACTATTAACAATCTGACCTAACCACCATTGCCAGTGTAAATAAGGAAAGTGAAACTCGGAGTTTTGTCTAAGATGGTCCACACTCTCAAAATTGTAGGATGTTGGCTAGAACAAAGGCTTTCTTAAAGTCAGTTCTGGAGTCTTTCACTATGCATGCATTTTTAAAATTTATTGCATAGGTAGAAGTCTTCTGGGTGAATATGAGAGAAACCCAACTCTGACAACTTTGAGAAAGAGCTGGCTTCATTGCTATGTGTAACTGTCAACTTTCAGTCAGATTAGAATTAAGTCACTCAAATAAAATTTTCAAGATTTAGTCTGTTTCCAGAACATGCCTCCACTTTCCTCCATGCTGAATTCATTCTCAGATAAGCTCATCCCATGCTGTGACTGCATACCTTCCCTCTCTCTATCTTTCCCTCAGAACTTATGGCCATAGATTTTTACCAGCTTCAGTTCTACTAGAATGAGAGGTCACTAATGTCTACTGACAATAAACCTCATGGGCTTGCCTTGGGTTGTATACCTTGGTTTAATCAACGACAGTGTCATAATATATGAACTGACTTGACTTAAGTTACATGCCTGCTCTACCAGCCAGAGGTGAATTTCAAAAACTGAGAGTGAAAGAGAAATGAATAAAAACCAAAAAAGGCTAGAGAAATGGCTTAGCAATTAAGGCACTTGTCTGTGAAACCAAAGGACCCAGGTTTGATTCTACAGAACCTACCTAAGCCAGATGCACATGATGGTGCAGGGGTCTGGAGTTCATTTTCAGTTGCCCTAGTGTGCCCATTCTCTCTCTCTGTCTCTCTCTCATATATAAATAAAAAATATAAAGGCTGGACATGGTGGTATATGCCTTTTTTTTAAAAGGAGTACTTTTACCAGGGATTAAATTAAATAGATACTGTTTACATCAAATGTATTTGCATGAGGCATTGAGCTAGGTGTTTGTCTATGGGGCACCTGTTGTCCATTTATTTGTCATATTTTTTTTAAGATGGACAAGCTGGCAAAAATGGATCAAAGGACTTATGTAAAACTACTTTTTTGAATAATGGTACATCTAGAAGCTGTAGACTGTTACTAGAAAATTTTCAGTACCTGGGATGGGATACCTTCCAGTGAGTTGTTGGCCAAGGAGGTCCCGGTAGCCTCCAAAACATTAAAGGCTTTTGCCAAAGCCCTTGGTTTCCCCTGAGAAACAGATAGTAAGACCCTATTGCTGAAGACATCTCTTGCCTGAGAGGCAAGGTCACTGAGAAAGCAAGCTGGTGCTGAGCAGAAAACCTTCTCCCTGTAGACCAGCCAACTGAAAGCTGGAAAAAGCTGCACTGCATGCAGAGTATGGGAGACAGAAGTCATCAGCAGTGAAAACAGTGGACACTGAATATTCAAATTTGGCCAGACAGGCCCAAAGACTGAACGGGTGCAATAGTGGCATGTCTACTCGTGGGGTAACCAACTGCTCTATAATTGGACTGAAGGCCCTCTCTACGGGAGGGAATACATACCTGGTACTGAAAAACCTAAGCAAAGTCTATGGTAGGTAAGGTCATAAGCCTTAGGGGTATAAAGCATACCCTTATCTAAATGTATATACTATTCCCACCAAGCTGCCCGGAAAATACTACACTTAATGCTCATATTCACATATTAATGCTACTCTCACTTCTGGTTAGAGAAGCTTCTCTTTTCAGATGGCGATGACCACTGGGATGATCCAAAAGGCAACATAGTGCTGAGAAGAAGGGATGGAGAAGTGCCCAGCACTGAAACATCTCTGTCACACCCTCCAAGGCTCAGGGATCATTGGGGAAGAGGGGGCGGATAGAATGGAAGAGCCAAAGGAAGGGTACGACTCCTTACAATGCAACTGCCCAGACAGAAATTGGCCTTGATATCCACGACCTTGCTGTGCCTAGCAATACCTCCGCAAGACCCTCATAGTAGAAGTAAAAGAGGATGACATCAAATTAAAAAAAGAGACTAATGGAGAGAGGGAGGGGATATGATGGAGAGTGGAGTTCTAAAGGGGAATGGGGGGAGGGGAGGGAAAAATACGCACCTTTGGTATGTAAGTATGTTTTGTTGTCAATAAATATTTTAAAAAAATGGATCAAAGGGGCACACTCTTTTGATGCTCTTGTCCACCTGATGTTGGTCAGGAGGTGATGTCTACCCTCTGTTCATGCCATGCCATGCCACACATCTTCTTCTATCATAATAGAGCTTCCCCTTGAGTCTATAAGCCAAAATAAACCCTTTCCTCCCACAAAATAAATGGATCAAAGGAGTCATTATATTGGCTATATCTAGGAAATGATTGGGCAGAGTGGGAGGAAGAAGTCTGTAGCACAAAGCCCAGCATAGGAGAGTAAAAATAAGGTCCAAGTGAAAACCAGAAGGGCCCCAGAGGATGGAAGGGATCTAGGGCAAGGTCATGTGATAGCTGTCAGAGTCTGTGCTCAGTCCAGTAGAAATTAGGCATGGTTCATTTCTTCATCCATTCCAACAGTTTTGGAAGTTCTGCTGTATTTGGTACTGTGGCATTAGTGGGGAATACAAAAGTGGCGAGACAGATTTGGCCTGTGATCCATGGGCACACATAATAGACCTGACAAATGACAATTATGATTGTGAGAAATCCAGGTGTTAGAAGAAAATGAGCATTGTGGGGTCTGACCGTGTGCAAGTGAGGGTGGGAGTGAGAAGACAGAAGGTTTCCTATAGAGATTTTATCACAGAGACTTCAAGGATGAGGAAGAGGTTTGGCTGGGCTAAGGTGGGGCAGAAGAAGGAAAAGAATTTTAGGCAGGGGGTAATAGAGACGGAGAGAAAGCACTCAAGGTTCAAGGAATAAAAGTGTGTAGCACACCATCCTAGCAAGTACATTGAGCCTAAGGAAGACGGTGAGAGTGCAGGCTGGAGAAGGAAGCAAAAGCCAGAATAGGTTGGGCCATCCATGCCTGATGAGAGACTGCGAGTTTCCCCAACCATGTTAGACTTGGGAGAATGACACTGCTGTGGGAAGAGAAAGAATAGAAGAGGGATGGGGCCATAGAGATCAAGACAAACAAAAGGAGATGGTGGTGAGGATTGTGGTGCAGGCAAATAGAGACAAAGTTACAGTAGACACATTTAAGAGCTATTTGAAGATCTTGAAATTATGAGTACTGCAGTTGTTGGACAGGCAGTGCAATATATTTTTGTGCATTTAGATAAGCGGCATGTTTTCATTAGCTGGTTGAATTGTCGGTTTTATATTTCATGAAAGTATTAAATTGGCTAGGGATTAAGCTAAATGTAATAGTTTTATGGCCAAATGTATCCATTATGATAAATAATGGCCATATATCACCTGGTTTTGTTTCTGACTTAAGACACAGGGCCACAGGGAACTTTTGTCAAGCCTGTGGCTCTGCAAGCTAAGCTAAAGATGAAAGAATAGGACTGTGAACTCTGAGGGACTCTCAGGATGTGATGTGTCCTACAGCCGTCCTGCTTGCTGCAGTATGGATCATCTCTTCCATCTGTCTGAGCTCTTATTCCCTCGACACATAGGGTTGGCTGCTCAGTGGGATGATCAGCCAGATTCAGTAATCCACATTTTAACTGAAGATTTCCAATCAATGGAGAATGGCAACTCAGAGACTGAATGTGATGGTCTTTCAGTAACTCCCTAGAAAGCCAGCTTTGAAAACCTGAACTAATATGTTAGAGATGCATCTAAGAGAAGGTTCATATTGTGAAGTTTGTACAGTATACTCTGCACAGGGGCATCAGTCTAGAGGAGAGGGTGTTACAGCTAACATTACCAGTTCTGTTTCTCGAAGTCATTTTCTCTGAACCTAAGTTAACTCATTGGTGAAAAAAAAGCACAATTAGTGAATTAATAATACCAGCTATAATACCATTATGGAGCTGAAATTGTAAAGAAATGAAACTTGTAATTAAAAAAATTGGGAATGCAAAAAAAGAATTGCCACTATTTGTTCAAGTTAAAATGGTCTACAACCTGTGGTGGTAAGAAACAGCCATCCCTCTACCTTCAAAGGATACTTCTTTCCTATGAATCCCATGGCCAGAAGAGCAATTCTCAGGAGACTTGTCTTCTATTTCTGTTATTGTTAAAGTGTGTGAAATCATAAAGACTTGCTCAACGTTTACCTCACCCATTTTTCAGACCCAATGGCTGTGCTTTTCTAACCAGCAGCTACTGTTTTCCCTTCTTCTGTGTCCATTTTCCCTTTTCATATAAGTGCACTTGGATTTTCTTGGAGGCACCACCATTTTCATGTTTCCTATGGGATTCCTGTCCCTCATTTCCCTCCTCTCACATACTAAGGTTTCTTTTCCAAGACTGGGGAAAAAACAAGAGACCCACATCTGGCTGTTCAGTACTCTTATTCCCAGGCCAGAGTGATTGGTATATTGATTAGTCTTTGATGCAAGTTGACCCACCAATATTCTACCCCAAGGATTTTTGGAAATGTTGGAGAAGTAGATGAAGAAGAAGAAAAAGAAGACAGAGGTAGAAGAAGAGGAGGACTGAGAGGAGGATCACCTTCCTAGAGTTTGCTAGAACAAGAAGATGTGGGTCTGGAGGTTCCAGGAACTATCCTATCACCACTAGAGAAGAACCTATCTGGAAGTGAATTCAAGACAGAGAAAACTGAACTGTGCTACCAATGACATTCTCAACTCTAGTGCTTCTCCAGATTGTCCTAAATCCTACAACCAGCTTGCTCATTGTACTGTGGGTCCTCTCTGAAATCTGTTAGAGCTCTGCTTCCCCTGATACATAGAGTAGAGTTGCTCAATGGCATGACCAACCAGGTTCAGATACTCTGTAATGCAAAGTAAGATTCCTGGCCACATGTTGGATCCCTGGGTCACACCATACTTGGATTTCATAATTGTAATGGTTAATGTTGATTGTCAACTTGGAAGATTATAGAATCATCTTGAAGATAAATCTCTGAGCATGTCTGTTGTAGAATTTTTTAGATTGGGTTGAGATGGAAGACCATCTCTAAATATGTGTGGCACCATTCTGTATGCTTGCCCCTGGACTGAATAAAAAGGTGCCAACCAGCTGTGTACCAACACTCCTTTCTGTCTGCTTCTTGACTGTCACTATAGACATACTATGACCAACTCCCTCACACTCCTACTTCTGACTTCCTTGTCATCATGAACTGTACCTTCAATCTATGAACCAAAACAAACCCTCTCTTCCTTAAGTCAGTACAAGTAAGTGTGGTCATCATTGTGATAAATTGGACCATGTGGTTCACAGGCATTTGGACATGGTTTGTGGACAGAATGTGGAAGAGTTTTTTTTTTTTTTACTATTTTAAAATTTTATTTATTTTACTGATTTGACAGAGAGAAAGCAAGAGGAAGGGAGAGAGAGAGCAAAAGAGAGACAGGATAGGCACACCAGGGCCTTCAGCCACTGCAAATGAATTCTAGATGCATGTGCTACCTTGTGCATATGGCTGACGTGGGTCTTGGGGAATCAAACATGGGTCTACTGGCTTTACAGGCAAGTGCCTTAACTGCTAAGCCATCTCTCCAGCCCTGGAAGAGTTTTTGATGTTGGGCTATCAAAGCCCTAGGATGCTTTAAGCAGAGCTTAATGAGTCTTTCTGGTAGGAGTTTGAAAGACTGGAATACCAAGAATATAGACAGTGGAGGTCTGCTCATAAGTTTTAGAGGACTTGACTGGGAATAGAACTAGAGGCATTTCATGTTATGGACTAATTTATTTGAAGGAAGAAATCTGAAGACAGGTTAGAATTCAGGTTATGTCATGGTCATTACTCAATGCTTTGATTGACATCTATGATAAGAGAGGTATAAGAAATGTGCAGTTTGACAAGACAAAGGGTCACAGACAAAGCATATTCAAAAGCAGTTGCAGGGCTGGAGAGATGACTCAATGGTTAAGGCACTTGTCTACAAAGCCAAATGACCAGAGTTCAATTCCCCACTATCCACATAAAGCCAGATGCACAAAGTGGCACAAACATCTGGAGTTCATGTGCAATGGCTGGAGGCCCAGGCACACTCATTCTTTCTGTCTCTCATTTCTCTATGCTTGCAAATAAATAAAAATATCTTTAAGATAACTTTCTAAAAGCAGGTGTAACTATTAAAAAATTAGTGTTGTTAAAAAGAAACCTGGTGTTCTGCACTTGGACAATAGGAAATGTGCCCTGAGGGTAAGACTCCACTCACTGAAGGCTCCATCTTATGAAAATCTAAATTCATTTGAGGAGAGAGCCTAAACATAGGGTGCCACTGATGACATTCCCTGTTCCAAAACAACCACCTAAAGGAAGTGATTCCCTAGGATCCACCTGGAGGCACATAGAGCTGAAACAAATGTGGCCCAATGTAACAAGGATACATCCCAAGCTGGCAGCAGAACTGGGCACCATCATCCATATGGTTTTATAGGCATGAAAGCTGAAATATTGAGGGGTCATAGAGTCTTTCCCCACAGTTCCAAAAACCAGGAAATGTGTGACAGGGTCAGTGTTCTGGCAAGGAGGCCTTTAGTGTCCACTGTGTGAAGCTCAAAGGTGAAGCCTCAGGTGCAATGGCATTGGAGATTCCAGTCCCATAGGTTTGTTTACTGAGACACGTTGCAGGTACAGAGCAGAACTGTCCAAAATGAGAGACCATGTGTGCTATAGGCAGCAGCACTGGAGGAGCAGGGTTACCCAGACCCTTTGGAGTCTAGATGATTTCCTCATAACCCCGGGTGCTGGACAGAGCTATAGATTTTATGATTTCCCTGCTGCATTTCAGTCTTGCTCTCATTAGGTCTTTCCTTGCCATGTCCCCCTTCCTCCCTTTTAGAATGGGAATATTTATTGTGTGCCACTGCACATTTGGCACAGAATATAATTTGTTTTTGAATTTATAGAAGCTCACATTTAAGAGGTTTCTTTGAGTCTCAGAAGAGATTTGGACTTTGGGCTTTTCACAGTGTTGGTAGTGTTAAAGACTATGGGCATATATGAAGTTGGACTGAATGCATTTTGCATTATGAGATGGCCAATAGCCTATGTGTAAAGTGGTGGAAGGCTGTGGTTTAAAAGTGATGTATTTGAAGTCAAATCGACGAGTGGTGGACCTAAAATGATTAATATTGTCAACCTGACAGGGTCTAGAATCACCTTCAAAACAAACTTCCAAGTATTTCTGTGAAAGTATTCCTAGAGTAGGTTAGTTAAGGTGGGATGACCTGCCCTAAATATGTGCAGAACCATTCCATAGGCTGTGGTCCTATACTAAATAAAAAGGAGAGAGCAATCAGAACCAGCATTTTCTCTTTCTCTCTCTCTCTCTCTTTCTTTCTTTCTTTCTTTCTTTCTTTCTTTCTTTCTTTCTTTCTTTTTTTTTCTGGACTTTTTCTTGACTATGGATGTAATATAACCAGTAGCCTCAAACTCTTTCTACTGTGACTTCCCCACTATAATGGACTATACCCTTCAATTGTGAGCCAAAATAACCCTTTCTTGCTTAACTTGCTTTTGTCAGATATTTTGTCATAGCAATTAGAAAAGTAATGAATACACCATATATAGCAATACATTTTCATTTTGGCCTCAGCCATTTTGAAATGAATTTATTGCCACTTGAAGTTAAGGACTGCTCCCTAATACAGTTGTTCATTTCAAATACAGGAGTTCTTAATCTGGTCAAGGATATGGTAATGTAGGCGAAGATGGGCATGTAGCTTCTCAGTCTATCCCAGGTCTGATTAGTCATTAGGGAAAACTGAAAGCAGATGCCTTCCTGTTTACATTTCTTCATCTTCCAGTTTTGCACTAAGCATTCAATGATTTCATGTGAAGGGGTCCAGCATCCTTGACTTCCCTTTGATAACCTAAAAGCACTAAGACTATATAGAAAGCCCAGCTAATTTCAATGTAGGAGGACTAAGCAGAAGAGGACAATTAGGTGGCTTAAAGAATACTGATGATGTGCAAAAGTTGGCTGCAGAGCGCAGTCAGTTAAGCTCCATGAGGTAGGTGGGCCACAGCTGGAGGCTGGAATCTGAAGGAATAACATGAGGGAAATCCTACCAGCCAAGAAGAGAGGACCACCACAAAACTCAGTACGCCAACATGGCAATGCTGTCAACAAAAGCCAGAGCCAGTAGTTTGGAGCAACCCAGTCTTAACATGTAGTAGATGTGAACCATCTCTCTCTGTGGATGGCAAAGAGCAAGGCCCTTCACAAGAAAATAGGGAACAACAGGGACCCCAAAAGCTGTCATTGTAAGGAAGTAAATTAGTGTGTGGCTGATTTTTGAGAAGTGACTTCCTCTGGTAACCAAACCCTGTGACATCAAGCAGTATAAACCATTTGGGGAAAGGGAGAATGCATATATTATTAGTGGTTTCCATCCTTACAATACACAATCCAAATGATATTTAAAATCCTGGTACCTTTCTGACCATGATTTGTGGACAATTGTATGTGCCAAAGATCAAATAATGATAGAAAGGAGAACAGAAAAGTTAGCTTTGAGCTTACTTTGCAGCAAGAGGGAGGATAACAAATAATATCAAATGCTATATAATGTATCATTTATACATACTATATTATTATACCAAGTATTTTAAATCATTTTACATTAATTGACCTATTTAATATTCAAAACAACTATTCTAAGTGTATGTGATAACTTTTGATCTTAGGACAATGATGTAACTTGCCCAAAGTCCCTGGCTTGGGCAGAGATATGATTCAAAACCAAACCATTCAGGCTCACAGTCTACACTGTCAATATTTTGCATCATATGATGAAAGAGATGATTAGTCATCACCATTTTGTGTGTGTCTATATATGTGTGTGTGTATCTATGTTATTGCCCTTGACTTGGGTCATAATACATCTGCATCACACATTTTAAAAGTAAGCTTGATCCTTTCCAGTGTCTTTCCCCATTTTAGACAAGACTTCCTAGAGCTGAAGAGTAATTGCTCAAGGATACTCATAGAGAATTCCAGGTCAGCCTGGGCTAGAGCAAAACCCTACCCTGGAAAAAAAAAAAAAAAAAAAAAAAAAAAAGAAATGAGTCCTGAAGGGAAGTGCCTCTATCCCGCCCTGTTCTCTGCTCTGGGTCTTTTTATTCTTTCTATTCTGAGTTTGTACTCCATATCCCCTGGATGGAGTGTTTCTCTTCTTTTGTTCTGTTTTTATTTTTGCCCATACTTTTAAACCACTTACCATTCTTGAATCCACCAAAATGCTGTGGCAGAAGTGATGTCCAGCCTCTGCTCATGCCATGTTTTCTCCTGCCATCATAAAGCTTTCCCTCTAGACTTTAAGCCAAAATAAATAAATTTGTTTTTCCCATCAGCCACTTTGGGCTGGGTGTTTTGTCCCAGCAACAACAAGGTAACTGCAACAGGAAATTGGTACCAGAAGAGTCGTGTTGTTGCTGCTAGAAACCTGACCACGTGGCTTATGGTTTTCTGGAACTCATTTGTGGGAGGAATGTGGAAGAATTTAAAATTGTGGACTAACAGATGCCTTGCAGGGCTATAAGCAGAGTTTGATGAACCATCTTCTGAGAATTTGAAAGACCTAAATGCAGAAAGAACTATGGACCATGTAAGCGTGGCTTATGAGAATAAGAGAGAAAGCTTTGTCCAGAGTGTGCTAGAGGGAGTTTGTGTTAGAGGCTAGTTGCTATCTCCCTGTGTCCTGAGACTTGAGCAGGGTTGAATTTAGAGGAAATAGACTGCTGTGACAAAATGGATATGGCACAGAAAGAAATGGAGGTCTTGGGCAGGAGACAGCAGCCCACTTCAGCTACCATTGTTTGAGAGATTACCACCATTGAGATTGGGCCAGTTGCTCTGTATTGGGATAGTTGGAGAAAAGCTGCTGCTTTTGAATGGAGGTGGCTTGAAGGAAGAAGGTTGAAAGTTTTCCTATTCTTCAAAGTTCACTTTATTTATTTATTTATTTTGTTTTTGTTTTTGTTTGTTGGAGGTAGGGTTTCACTCAAGCCCAGGCTGACCTGGAATTCACTATGTAATCTCAGGGTGGCCTTGAACTCATGGTGATCCTCCTACCTCTGCCTCCCGAGTGCTGGGATCAAAGGTATGTGCCACCACGCCCAGCAAAGTTCACTTTATTTAACCCTGGGTTAATAAATTTGGTAGCCCACCTGGTACTATGGGAGTATAATAAATGCAGGAAAGAAAAGGTGATTGGATGTATAACATAATTTGTTTTTTGGAAATGGCCACTGGGCAATGTGAGTAAGGGTTGTTGGAGGCCCAATGGAGCCATGAGGATGAACCATGGGTAGCAGTGGAGACCCTAGGATTTTGGAGTTGCCAGAATTATACAACAGCTACCAAGGAGAGCTACAGGCTCAGGATGAACTTTTCCCAGGGCTGTGAGCAACCCAGCTGAAAAGGTGGAATTGGAACCCCAGGGACTTTGTCACTGGTTACAGTGTTGAACTTGGAGCTACAGGATATGATTGTTTGTCCCTTTTGCTTTAGATTTTGCATTGGTTCAATTGTTCATTACTATGCCCAATGCTATATTTTGCAATGTGCATGTTTACTGTTCCATTATGTGTATTTAACTTGTGTTTTAATTTTACAGGCTTACAGTTAAGAAACTGGATTGGGTCAGATGAGACTTTGGACTATGGGATTAATTACTAAAAAAGAAACTATGGGGACCTTTTAAAGTTGGACTGAATGCATTTTTACATCATGAAATGTCACAACTTTATGGGAGCCAAGGTAGAAATGTGATGATTTAAATCAGATGTTCCCCCCATAAACTCATATGTTCTGAATGCTTGGTTTATAGCTGGTGGCAATTTAGGAGGTGAAGCCTTCCTGGAGGCGTGTGTTGGGGGTGGACTTTATATTGTTATAGCTAGATCCCCTTTGCTAGAGATCTGCTCACTCTTCTACTGTTTTTCCACCTGCCATGACAGGAGTGATGTCCAGTCTCTGCTCATTCCATGCTTTTCCCTGTCATCATGAAGCTTTCCCTCTGTAAGCCAAAATCAGCTACTCTCCCTACATCAGCTGCTTTAGTCAGGTGTTTTGTCCCAGCAACCTGAATGTAACTATAAAATATATCTATACAACTTTCTCAATAAGGTAATGTTTTGAAATAGTAATGGATCTTACCACAAGTAAGTACAAAATATTGGCTGTGAGGATGAATCAATGAATCAAGTAACAAGTCTGATAATTAACTTCCTGATAGTAGATATCTTAGAAACAAGCTTCCCCTTCTAAGGAGCTAAATGAAGAGTTTTAGTAACTGTGGTAGTATAACCAACCAGAGGCTTTAGGTTTCCAAAAAGTTCTGGGTTTACTCATCATAGGAGCAAGTGAAGTGTAGAGATGAACTTGAACTTGGTGGGATAATGTTGACTCTCCTAATACTCTGCTAGTGCTTTTTTCTTAAATGTAGAATTATGAAACTTCTACTTGGAAGAAACTTTATGGCTTTCATTTCTTATTCTTTTGACCAAACTTCTATATCTCCCTCCAAATGTCATTTCAAAGATAACTGGTATGCCAGTTTCTTCCCATACAAATTTTCTAGGCACTAGACCTTAGAAAAGACTGATTTTAAATTATAGCCAGTTACTCCTTTGCATGCATACTAAGCTAGTCTCTTTGGAATTCAATGTCAAACCACTCAAAGTAAGTTCAGGTCAGGTGGTGATGTAGGGAATGGTTTTCAAAAACATACTTCATACTAGTGTGAACCTTGAGGCCACAAAAATGATTTGAGAATGTGCCCTTCTTTGAATTGTTTTGACCAAACTTTATTATTCATTTCATGAAATCGTGATAAAGAATAGGAATCAAAACACACAGAGGTCACAGAGGCTGTTATGTTTATTGTGCAGAACAGACAGTGATAATCCACTAGAGAAATATTTTCAACAAGCAAGCGTCTCAAAGTACAATCTTAGACAGCAATTCTACATGAGAACAGAGAATAAAGTTAGAAGACACTCAAAGGAACAGGGAGAAAGTCAACTGCAGTTAAACGTCTTGATACTTTTCTCCTACAAACATACCTAACTCACAGAAATGGTAGGAAAGTTAAATGTCCAGTCTTACTTAGCTGTGACCAACAACAGCAAAGAACAGTCCTATAAAATTTATCTCCCACAAAAATAAACTATATATATAAAAATTTTATGATGTTCTTACTGTTCCATTGGCCACAAGCTTCTTTTTTTTTCTTTTTTTCAGTATGAAAAATGAGGTATACTGGGACTTAAGAGGTAGTAGTGTGTTTTGATTGTACAATGTACAGGAAATAAAAGAGTAACTTCATCAGAGATGGAAATTGCTCTGCGCTCCAAAGTTTGGCCAGCATGAGAAACTGCGTCAGTTTTATGAGCTGGCCAGTAAGGTTTCTAAAAAGGCCCCTCCAAAGATATGGACTGGGACTTTTACTTTTATGAGCCACTGTTTATTTGCTTATTTAATGCACAGTTAACAGTCATGTTGAGTTTTAATTCTCTCCATAGCCCCTTTGCTGATTCACAACAGTGAGCGATCTGCCAATCTCAGAGAGGTATGTGGCCTTTGAAATTACCTCCCTGAAGTGGCTGGAAGAGAGATGGTTTTGAGTTTCATTTGGCTTCAGTACTAAAAGTCATACTGACATAAGCCATCATGAGAAACTACCTCCTGGCCCAGTGGATAACACCATGATAAAAGTCAGCACACTCACTAGGAGAGAAAGGCATAAAAACTCTACATAAGAAGCGCTCAAAATAAATCTGCTTGAGACATATTACAAAAATCACATTTGTGTAAAATACATGAAAATATCTGTCAAGCATATTCTTATAAGCAACTAATCTTAAAAACCTATTTTTTTTTGATTGCATTAGGCAAAAGCAGAGCTGGCTGCAGCTCACCTACAAAGCTTCAAGTTTCTTTGAAGGTTGGCTTTAATTATTCATTTATTTTTGCAAAAGGATGTAAAAATGTGATCCTTTCTATCAAATGTCCTTTACAAAAATAGTCTTAATGAGGAGTAGCTGCAGTTTGAACTAGTTCAAACATTGGAGGAAAAAAAAAAGATGCTTCTAGTGACAAGTTCATTCCTTTTGAAGTCTGGAGGTAGGTTCTTGCAAGTCAATTCATCCATTTCCTTAAACAATTCATTTGAGGTACAGACTTGGAGGGTAATGTTTAAACACTACAGACAAACTGTGTATGTGTGTGTGTGATATGTAGTGTGACTGAGGAAAATTATTTGTAAGAACTTAGGAGCGACTTGGTTAATTTTTTTTCAAGTTAATGTGGCAATCTAGCAGAGAAGCTGAAACAAGTACTTACAAATTTTTAATTAAAAAATATAGAAACTTACATAGTCATACAGAAAGAGAGGAAGGAGATGGCTTCTTTGACTGTCATGAAGGATACAAAAAGAACTGCAGGTGATCTGAATCACCTGCCCAGTAAGTTTTTGCTCTTGCATTGCTTGTGTCTAGCAGCATGTAGTAAGTATGGGGCTGTGAGTTCACTGTAACACTCAGAGGTAGTTTTGAGTAGTGGGGATATTGCATCTCTGACTGAAAGTGCAGTTTGGATGTAGAGATGGTGAACGGAACCGAGGTAGAGCACCTTGTCAACCATCTTATGTCAAAAGGAAATGTATTACTTGAAGTGATGCACAGGCTTTATTTGAGGTAAGTGGTATTTAGGTCTTTCACGGAAACTGATAAGAAAGGGAGAGAGGAATGTACAGAGAGGAGACAGAGAGAGAGAGAGAGAGAGAGAGAGAGAGAGAGAGAGAGAGAGAGAGAGAGGGAGAGAGAGAGAGAGAGAGAGAGAGAGAGAGAGGGAGGAAGAGAGGGCTTTTTTGTTTTAAAATTATTGTCTTTTATATAGCAAAGGAAATTTAGATTTCGCTCCTCCCACCTTATCATTCAGGTGAGTTTATCATGCATTATTGTGTTGTACCTTTTCATTAAATTACAAAAAGGGTAATTTTACTTGTCTAGGTTCCTTCAATGTTTTGAGGCTGACAAGTGTTATTTATTGCTAAATGGTATTTGGCTTTGTAGATTTCCTGAAAATGAGTGCTGTGAGTAAATTTATTACTCCTGTTGATATGCGTGAGATCCATAAATATAGGAGTTAACATGTATGTGCTTACTTCCCTTTTTTTTCTTTCTTTCTTTCTTTTTTTTTTTTTTTTGAAAAACGAACACAACCTTTCCTGGTTTGTTAGCAGAATGAAAGGATACATTAGCATTTCTTCTCATTAGAAATAAAGTCAAAAAATCATCAAGTAAGTGTCTACAAGATTATAAGAAAAGGAGAGTCGCATCTAAGTCCTTATCTTTGGTGTTCTAAACAGAGAGTTCACTACGCTGCCAACGGGGTGGGGGTGGCATCTGAGGTGTGAGGATGGTCACACACCTCACTTTTCCTATGTGAATGCCAGCGGTCACCAAGGTGACACGAGTCTGGTTTGCGTGCGGTGACTGTCTATACCCATTGCAGTTCTTCTCACCCACCCACCCTTGCTTATCAGATCCACAAACTATTAGTAGGTTAAGAAACAAAAGAGAACAGTCATAAAAAAGTTGCATTGTTAAACTGTGTCCCCCGTGTTTACAGCAGTTTTTCACTAAACCTGGGACTGTGAAGGGATTACAAAGAAAGTGATTAATAGTCCTTTTCAAGGTTATGTGATTTCTCCCGCCCCGCCCCGCCCCCGCCCCTCGCCCGCCCCACCCGCCCCGCCCCGAGGAAAGTGGAAAGACCGTGGCAGTAGAGAGTAAGTGGTCACACTGCAGTGTCTTCTCCCTTCGAAAGATCCAACTGCTGCTGAGGTAGAAATCGAATGTGGGCGCCCCCTAATCCTCCTCGGCGGACTCTTGCGAGGATGTCTCTTCAGTCTCCTCCTGCAAGACACGAGGGCAGGAGGATTAAGCCTTATAGTTGTCGACTCCTGTGCGTGAACTGTTCCTGCACACGCACAGAGGTGACCCGTGTCCACCATGCCAAGGGACATTGGCTTCACAAGGGGATTCGGTGATTGGCTTGCCCTCGTTCCCAGGACTTCTGACCCTGTCATTGAGAAATCAACTTTCCATTTTTTTCCCCTTTTTCTTTTTCCCCACAGTTGCCTTTAGCCAGTGTTGACTTAAGGCTTGACATCATGATGGCTGGTCAGCAAATTCAATTGTTTGCAGTCGGGAGACTGTCAGACTGATGTAAGCTTACTTGCCAATTAGAGGCAAAAAGGAATGGACTTATTTTTCCTGACAGCATGCCAGTCATCAGTTTTAAAAACTAGCATAATAGCCCCAAACCTAAAGTTAAGGGATTCTTTCTTAAGGCACACACACACACCCATCCTCACCACCCCCCACATCCTCAGCAGTGGTGATAATAGCTGATTCTTTCACTGTGCTTGCTAGATGAGATGCCTTGAAGTCAAGTCTCTATTTTACAGATGAGAAAGAACAGAGCTCAAACGTGCAATGTGTGCCCGTGGTTACAGGGCAAGTGGGGTCAGATTTGAGTTTTCAGGTGTCAGGACCTCCGTGTGATCACTAGGCATCTATAGAGGCAGTGGGAGACAGTCAGTGAATGCAGAGTAGAGATAGTTCCTCATTCTTACATTTATTAAAGCTCATTTTGAGACAATGACCAAAGTTTGACATAACTGCTCAATCAGTACTAAAGCTATCCACATCAGCCAAACATCTAATGGCGGGCCAGCCAAGCAGAGAAAATCTAATACATATATTTTTGCAGGGCCTCCTCTCCATGTAAATCTAACCTCTCTTTTTCTCATTCCTTATGGCTCTGGAATTTGTTGGGGGTTTGCAAGCCAGCTTGAGCTACAAGGTTCTCTTTTCTTTTGCTTATTTAACAAATGTGCAGTACCTTTTAGGACACGGGTGGTAAAAATGGAGAAAATAAACATTTCTGATAAAAGTGTCCTTAGTGAGGGGATGATTTTTATCAAATGCTGCGCATTGTCTCCATAGATGGCATGTGAAAAAGATCTGGGAGAATAGGTAAACATTGACTCCCGCAGCAAATGGAGCCCCTGTAAGAATGGCCAGCTTAAAACAGCTTATAACAGTCTTCATACTTTAATAGATTTGATTTTCCACATGGATTCATTTTGTCTGGGTGGCTAACTGACACAATTTATACCTCTCTTCCTTTCCCAGGTCACTACAGTACACCATTCAGTAAAGCATGCCTTAGAGCTTGTCTGGACTATATGACCAAACTTCCATTCATTAGTGTCTGAAACACTTCAGCTGTGAAAGGGCTTCTAAATGCTACCATGTGTGACGCTTTTGCGTAAAAGCAGCAAACGGGAGGGGGAGGCTCCACCACTGGGCACTCACACAGTTGCATGAAAGTGTGCGGGCGTGCGCGCGTGCGTACACCTACACACAGAAAGACACACATATGCATATGGCCACAAAGCCTCTATTGGGCTTTAATCACAGCCCACTGCTTATTGCAAACCTTTTGCAAAAGGTTTCAAACATTCTCCTTTCCCCAAAGACTGAGAGGGTTGTAAATCCTGTGAATAAACACACACACACACACACACACACACACACACACACACACAATGGATTACAGCTTAAAAAATATAACCATAGCAGCATCAAGTCATGAGATTTCACACCGGTTTTGTTTAGTCTGCTTTTGGTTTTGTGGGAAATGTGCAGCATATGAAATGATCTGCCTTCTTCCAACCCCCAAACTGCAGGCTTTCACATATTTAAACAGCAGGTTTATACCTCTTGACGAGGCAACAGGCCATGACCCTAAGATTCTCTGTGGAGAACTCGTCACAAAGGAGGATGTCGCATGATCAAAGCCATGAACAGACCAAAGGGAGACAAGCCAAGGATCAGCTGCCCCATGACCTTGTCTTTTCACTTAATATTTAAATTCCAGAAAGTCACCAAATTGTTTGGCAGATATACTCTTTTGTCCACTCCCAAAGGACTCACTCCTTGTGACACGAGGTGTGGACTTTCGCTTATTTCTCCAGAACGAACTGCAGCATAAAACCCGGCAGGTATATTTAATTCCATCTTCTCACAGTTAACTTATTAATCAAATTCAGGCAGGTTGGAAAGCCTCCTGGACCTAGCTGTGATTATTTCATCTCTAACAGCTTGATCTATTTGGAAACCAGTCTTCAGAATCCGGAAGGAAATAGAATTTTCAGGCCATGAACTTACCAAGCCCTTGTAGGAATGTGATCAACTTCTCAAAACATTCCCAGAGCTTTGCCTGATCTGAGCTCCTGAAACTCCTGACAGTCAGACCCCTTAGACACAACTCAGTGGAAAATGATGGTCCTTCACACTGTTTCCTTTACTTAACAGTTCCTAGCACAACATGGGTAGTTGTTTCATTTATGTATCTTACCACTGACCTTGAAATTCTTCTGCAACTAACTATCAATTAGTACTGGGAACATAAAGAGGGGGTCAGGGTGGGAAGTCTCAGTCCATTAAGTTTTTGGTGGCAACATGGCTCTCACATGCTCAGCACGATGGTTAGTAGAGAGCTCTCTTCTTGTCATGGCCTCTGCTGGCCACCCTCCAAAGCAAGGCCAGGTTGCCAAGTAGATGATGCATGTAGGGTGGATGGCCTTCCCCACCTCTGCATACTGTAGTTCATAGCTCTTCTGCTACATGCGTACTGCTGTGCCAGAAGTGTGTAAACAATTCAGATGAAGTTTGAAAATCAGTCCAGTTATGTGTAAGGGTCTCACTAGGTTTCATACAAGGTGCCTCTGAGGTGTAAAGAAGGGACAGGAACAAGGGAGAAGCCCCTGGCCCTGAGGTCCTCCAAGGAATCTTGTTTCCATAGCAGAGCAACTGGTCCAAACCCCCGAGCTTCACAGCTCTTGAGTACCTTAAAAGCTATGGCTGTGGATTGTGGATAATAGCTTGTATCTCCAGATGATTTTAAAGATGGCTTCACATTGGTAACATACCACCAAAGGATTTTTTTTTTTTTTTGAGGCCTACAGCTCCCCACAACCACTTTGAGGTAATAAAGAGATTAAAATTCTGTGGCCAAGAGTTGCACACATCTCATTAGGGGCTAGTTGATGGAATGGGAAATCCAAACAGCAGCTCTCCAGTCAAGAAGGCTTACCTATTGGAACGGGACTTCAGGGATGTTATGATAAAAGGACTTTTCAGCATAGAAGTGCACAGTGACATTTTTATGAGCACTAGCTACTAAAACCTCTAAACATTGAACAGCTCACAGACATTCTCACAGCTATTTTACAAAGACAACTGAGGCCATACCATACTGGAGTGAAATGTGTGAGTTTTTCTGGCAGAACTGACAGTAGAGAAAAAGAAGGTGGAAATATTTAGAGAATTATATTTTTTATTTATTATAGCTATTACAAAACAGCACTCTTTTGCCTCAGTTTCTCTTTTTCATGAAAGAAGGGGTTTCAAACATTAACTTTTTCACTGCTTTGGCTAAGCATGAAAAAAAAATCCCTATAACCCAGAAAAGCAGTTTGCATAGATCACCTTTCTTTCTAGTTTATTCATCATGGTGCATGTTGTATGTATCTTTGGGAACAAGTGATTACCAAAAGCAGAAAGAAGATACTCTGATACTCAAACTTCACTGCTAGTGTTTGATAGCATCTTAAAATGTTCTAGTTTAACCATAGATCTTACCACGCAGACACAAGCAAGAGTGTGAACTGGAATGAAGCTCGATGTTAAAAAACTGAGACAGAAGCTCTGGGTTTAATTTCAGAGGCAGACTAAACAGCAGGTCTGCAGTGGAAAAGGCCAGTCAACTCTAAATGGGACTGGGAAGTGGACATTCTTCCTTGGCAAACTTGGGAGGCTGTTGTTACCGTGATGTTTCTCTGTGTGCACTAAGGCACGCAAAGCTGCTGAAGTTCATGTTGGATTTAACAAACTCTGACAGCTTGTCTTTAACTGCAAAGAATGTTGCAAGTTTTTAATTGCATGACACACATGATGCAGAACTACATTTGTAATTTAAGCTATGTCACCTGCAAACCTGAAAGTACCTGGTAATCAAGGAAGAGAAGTTGCAGCTGAATGGTATTATTTTTGCCATCTTAATATTAAGCATACTAAACTCTTTAAAGTCTCAGAGGGACAGTGCGGGGGTATGAATAATAAACTCACGTGTTTTGAATACTTGGTCCTTAGCTGGTGGCAGTTTGGGAGGTGGAGCCTTGCTGGAACAGGTGTGTTTTAGGATATGTTTGGGGGTGTTCTAGCTCAGCTTTGTCCTTGCCAGAGCTCAGCTCATTTTTGCTGCTTTCTGCCAGCTGCTGTGACAAGATGTGATGTTCAACCTCTGCTCTACCATCCTTTCCCTGCCATGCTGAAACTTCCCCATAAGACTGTAAGCCAAAATACACCTTTACTCTTAACAGCTGGTTTTGGTCAGTGGTTTTGTCCCAGCAATGAGAAGATAACTACAACAGACACACTTAAGAGGTTTTTGTGTGTGTGTGTGTGTGTATGTGTGTGTGTGTTTAAACACAATCCTGTCAAAATAGAAGGACAGCAAAAACAAACAAACGAAAAAAAACCAAAAAAGCCGGGCGTGGTGGAACACGCCTTTAATCCCAGCATTCGGGAGGCAAAGGTAGGAGGGTCCCCATGAGTTTGAGGCCACCCTGAGATTACATAGTGAATTCTAGGTCAGCCTGGGCTAGAGTGAGACCCTACCTTGAAAAACTGAAACATGAAAAACCAAAAAAAAAAAAAAAAAAAAAAAAAAAAAAAAAAATTAACTTCCAGCTAAAGGAAGCTGCAAGACCCACAAGACCACAAAGCCAAGTTTTTATGATTTTTCTGTCAGATTTTTAAACTCAAAATTAGTTTGGGCTGTTTTTTTTCATAGAAAATTATTATTTTCTCCAACTAGGAAAATTTTATAGCAGAGCTTTTAAAATATTTTATTTTTATTTATTTATTTAAGAGAGAGAATGAGGCAGAGGAAGAGAGAGAAAGAGAGAGATAAAGAATGGGCATGCCAGGGCCTCTACCCACTGCAAGTGAACTCTAGATGTATGCTCCACTTGTGCATCTGGCTTACGTGGGTTCTGGGGAATCAAACCAAGGTCCTTTGGCTTTGCAGGTAAGTGCCTTAACCACTAAGCTCTATAGCAGAGTTTTAAAAAAATGTTAAATAGGATTTATAGATATCATATAATCTAGCAAGTATAAAGGATTCTTGTGGAAATGCTAGAGCAAAAGGAAATTTGAGAAGTTGAGATATTTACAGCATGTGTGTTGATCTTTTAGCTACATGTTTCTAACAATAGACAGGTAACAGGTTCACTTTGTGGATGTCACCATCAAATTGTAGAAGTTGCTTTGAAGGTTTTCCATGGCTGTGCTCCTAAAAGAAGGAGGCTGGTCTTAGATGTCACTGACTATGGGTGCCAGCTGTGACATGAGAAGATTGTGTAACAGTGCCTTATTCCCACTGTGTGAACCCTGCATGGTGATGTGACAAAAAAAAGTGACAACCATATGAGTAAAAATCCAATAAGACTACCATGTGCAATGCAATGGTGATCATTAACTTGATTTAGTATTTGTTTCTTTACCTGTGATACAGCAATAGATCTTGAGAAAGAAAAACACTACCATTAAACAATTCTCCCACAGAAAATAAAAGATATACTGGAATCTTAAAATATACTTCTTTTGGTCCTGGGTATTGACCCTAGGACCTTGCCCATGGTAGGCAATGCTCCACCACTGAGCTGTATCCTCAATTGTTTTTTCAGTTTTTATTTTGAGATGAGGTCTCACTACTTTGCCTAGGCTTATCTGTACAATGAGGCTTGGCCTAAAATGCACTTCTGTTCATCTTGGTTTTGCCCTTGATAGAGCTCTGTCACTGGCAATATTGCAATAGAGGTAATGCTGGTCCATAGGATACTATGAATATTTCCATCCTGTAATCAAAGGCTATTTAAAAAATATTGAGACAGGACTCACATTTTTAAAATCGAGAAATCATTTCATATCAAAACTAATTGCAAATTTCAAGAGTCATAATTTCTTTTTAAAAATATTTTTATTTGTTCATTAGAAAGAGAAAGGCAATGGGAATGCCAGGGCCTCTAGCCTGTGCAAACAACCTCCAGATGCATGTACCATCATGTACATCTGGCTTACATGGGTTCTGGGGAATCAAACCTGAGTCCCTAGGCTTCATAGGCAAGCACCTAAACCACTAAGCAATCTCTCCAGCCCACGAGCCATAATTTCTGAGGGTCATGTGTTTGATCAGTTTTACCACACCAGTTCCAATTCTTATAGAAGGAAACTTGCATGTAAAAAAAAAAATGACTACACATGTAGCAAAAGGATCCTTGTATGATGAAAATATTTAGAAGGATCTCCCAAATCACCCAGGAATGTTCTTATTTTTATGCAAAATGATTTTAAGGTATGGTTAGGCCCAACTCTGCTTAACAGTCATATTCCAGAGTTACTCACTGATGGCAGACTAGGACAAGCCTTTCCCCTTTGTTTTGTATGTATACCAAATTCTGCTTAGCCTGTTGGACTTGTTGTCAAGCAACAGAGCATTTCTGGATTTTAGTCAAAATTGTACCAAAATTTTCTTTCATTATCCTGAGTTATGACTTTTGAATAAGACTGGAAACATCAATAATCATAGAAGTCAATAAGTAACTATGCAGCTGAGTGATCAGCAAATATTTCCTGATTTAATCTTGAAGCACTTGCTTAGAAAAGCCAATTAGTATGTTTTCCATATTAATTGGTGTCAGCAAGCATGGATACTATGAAGAAAATTTAGATATTGAGCCAAAAATTTGATTTGATCCAGCTTATATTCAAGTGCAGATGAAAAGCCTTCTGCCACACGAGTAGGAAAAGAAGTCAAACATTGCTATTTTTCATGGGTAGCTTAATCCACAAATTTCTACATAGTTAAAGAATAAAAATAAAACAAACAAACAAACAAACAAACAACCCTGCAGCAAATGTGTTAAGTCCAGAGACACTAGATTTTGCCAGTTTAAGTTTTACAAATTGCCTCAAATTGAGTGTTTCTTTCACTTCCATGAGAAGTTACATTATCTCTAAATGACAATCTATGCCAAGAAACAGCTGCCCTCACCTTGCCAATATTCCTTTATGACAACTGTTAGCTGAGCTAATTACTTCATCTGTTTACAGTTAATGATAATTTTCCTGGGCTTTCTCTGCACTCTACTTTTCCTGAGCTGCTATGTCCTTGAACTACTTTATGAAGAGCTAAATGTTGGTTTCAACATTGCTTTCTTCTTTTGCCTTGACCTTTGCAATGCCAGGGGTCAGAAGTTAAATCAAAAAGTATTTCCTAGACCACAAAAACAGGGTCACTCCAGGAAGCCTTTGATAGGATCCATCATGTTTTGCTACTTGGTACCAAACATTGACCGGCCTACAAAATGTTTTCCCAGCTTGAAAGAAGCACATGTAGGAAAATCAATCACTCAGGGCACTTTATGACTTAGGATGGTATAAATCACACGCTCCCCAAGCAAGCCGACCAGTGACTGCTTGCAAGTCTGATTTATGATGAACTCTTTACTGCACTGGCTAAGGCACCATGTAAAAGATGAGTGCTAGAGTGAGCATGCGTTCCCTTCTTTCCATCCTTTTCTGTGTGTCTAGACTAGAAGCCCTCAGTGAAAACACCTTTTTGAGAAGGATGGGCTGACTGCCATTCATGGACGTGCTTGTCCCAAAATGAAATCTCTCATTCTACTCCAAACAATGTTTAGGTTGTTTGAAATATAAACATTCTAAAAACTGCCCTTGAAGTTTCTGTTAAAAACATTCAACTTTTTTTTTTTTTTTTTTTTTTTTAAAGCGACAGGGTATCCTGAGGCTTATTGGGAGTCCTTTGCCTGGTGCACACCACCTACAGAAGATGTGCATTGCAAATGAGAAATCTACCTTGAAACAAAAACCTTTGTTTCTAGTCTTTTAGAAAATGAAAGCTTCCCAATTCTCCTAATGGGAACTTGAAAAGAGCAGGTTGATATCTTTCCCCATCAGGAAATGTTTAGCTTGCCAGTGAACAATACAGATTGAAATGACAGAGCTGGGCATGGCAGCACACGCCTTTAATCCCAGCACGAGGGAGGCAGAGGTAGGAGGATCTGTGAGTTCAAGGCCACCCTGAGACTACATAGTGAATTCCAGGTCAGCCTGAGCTAAAGTGAGACCCTACCTCGAAAACAAAACAAAACAAAACAAAACAAAACAAAACAAAACAAACAAACAGATTGAAATGATGGCATGTTGTAAGAAATTTTTAAAACTTGTTTTTCTCTTGGTAAGGCTGAGATGAGGAAAGTGTCTGAATTAGATATAAGGATTCACTTCCATTCTCAACTTAAGGCCTAAAAGTGGGGATCATGAAACAATAAAACCTGGGACAAGCTAGTAAAGCCTTTTAAGTTGTCTGAGAGATATGGTTTTATCAAAATAAAAAAAACTGGAGAAGCAAAGTTCCTTTCATTAACAATCACTATCATTATTTCTCCCTTAAAATGAACTTGAGAATCCATACATCTGAGAATTTAACTGCTCCCATTTGTTAAAGAACTAGCCAATTTCTATCTATTTCTAACGATTTTTAACAAGTTAACATGTTTATTGCTTGTTTATGACTTAAGAAATAAAGTTTTTGGTAAGCCTTGATTTCACTGGTTTCAGAATTTTAAAAAGTGTTTTGCATTTTGTAGATTTTTTTTGTCATTAGGGCTTAAGGGATGATTACCTGCCCATTAAGATTATAGGATATACTCGAGGTTTGAAACTCAAAGTACTTGATCCAGTTTCCAAACTCAAACCCTCACAGTAGAGCTTCCCTTAAGCTTTTACAAACACATGTGCTTACATATGCAAACACATATGTACATGCTGAAATTTGTCATAATTCTGAATTTGCCTCTTTGAAATGACATTTGCTACTTTTTATCGCAGATGGCAAGAACTTATTTTACCATAGTGTCTAATTTCATATACATGGAACATACATACAAGGAAAATGATTCTGATGGATTTCATTCTAATAGAAGAATTTAGCAATTCCTCCCATTAAAAAATTTATAAATAAGTAATGAAAATACTTGGTCAAAAAAGAAAAGTTTTGAATTAATTAAAATTTAAAATTTCTGAGATTATAAATCTCAAGATATGAAAAATTTAGCAGCCAAAAGAAGATAGAACATACCCCCTGGTGTTTTTATAATTGTGAACCTTTGATAATGTTCTTGGAACTTAGGGGAGAATCATTGTATTTATGCCATTTTCATAGATGGATAAACAGGAGAAAGCCCAGGGATGGGGCCAGAATGAAATACCCAGGTTGCCTTACACATGGTAGAACTGTTTTCTTTACACGAAACATATTTAATTGTGCTGAAATTGTCACCACCTCAAAACAGGACCTGAACGTAGACTCTTAAAGTGCTTTCATGAAGAAAGGATATGAGCCTGAGTTAATCCAGACTGCCACATGGAAAAGCCATCTGGGAGAGTATTTTGAAAGAAACAGATGGAAAAGGAAGGGATTCTTTTGCTGTGTACAATTTACATTATCCTCCACGAACTTCCATGTAGTCCCCATGTTTATATAATTCATCACAGTGTCCCAAGACAATATAAATGAGGTAGTCCATTGAGTTTGAGCCCCTTTTTGTAATTCTAGGTCTGAACCCTTCTCCTTTAAAGGGCAAATTTGAAGCGGGGTCTGTATAACCACCAGATTGATCTGTGAACATCAACCCAACTCACTTTTGGCTTCTTTGAGATTCCTGTTTCTCTTGGGAAAAAATATGTGATTTCACTTACATTCTACTTGGGGATTTAAAGCTCAATTTGCTATCCATTGCAGACATATTAATGATCTCTCCTTGTGAAATATCTGCCCCTGACTTTCTACCTTTGTACATGCCATGGATTTAATTCATGACATCTCTTCTTTATGTCCACATAAAAACAAAATCAAAGAAAACAATGAAATTCAACTTTTCAAGAATTCATCCCCTTATTAGTCCATGGCATTCCACTCATTTATCTGTCTCCTCAATGGGTCATATATGCATTGACTCTATGTGGCCATTCACTCATTCAAACAATGTTAAGCATCTTTTCTTTGTCTCTCTCTTACTTTTCCAGAATATGTTCATCCCTGGCTATCCATTGGGATCATGAAGAAAGTTCATAGAAAATGCTGTTACAGGTTTCCGAAGCAAATAAGCAGACTTGATGAACAACCACTTGAGCCACAGTGGTTGTTGGTAAATGTTTAACAACTTGCTCTCCAGGGGAAAATAATCATCTGGATAAGCAGCAAGTATCTGTTTCTATGGTGCAAATACTCTCACATAGTAGATTTCATGCGACCAACTTATCATCATTGAACATAGAATGAATCTGAAAGAAATGCTCACCATTGGCTCACAAGGGTGCAGAAATTTATCTATGTTTATATATAATCTCTAGGCTATTCTAATTTGCAGCCGTGTGTAAGAACGTCTGAATTACATAGTTCTCTAGTACATGACCATTTTTGCTTAATGAATTTTCCCCATAACACCAAGAGTAGTTTGAATCCATGTTCACAACTCACATATAGTTATAACTCTGCAGTTCACAGCCTGTGATATGACATTGAGCATTGCAGTGTCCTTTGACTCAATGCACAAACTGTCCATTCACTTTCTCTTGAGTTATTTGCTGAGGAAGGATGAGAGTCTAACTTAATGTGGGACTTCCTACTGAAGATGTCAAATGGATATTTAAATGTGTTTAGTTAAATATTGTTGACAAATATTCAAACACATCATTTTTACTGTTCCATGTTATACTTTGCTTTTAGGTTTAGGAATAGCAAAGAGAATAAGTTTTGTTCCATAGTCACTCTGCATATATTCCATTTAAAACACATGTAGCTATTTGAATTCACTTCCCCCTTGGTCCTTATACATACTTGAAAGCTTTAATTTTACTCCAAGCAGCATTTTTAAAGAGTAATAGACATGTAAGAGTGCCCAGATGGTGTTTTCTAGGCAAAGCAATTCTATTCTAAGAGAACAGGATACTAGATATATCTTATAGGTCTTTTAAGAAAATAGTTCTATGAGTAATTGTAATTATACAAAAGAGGTCTATATAGTTATCAAGAGGATCTTGATAACTCATGACACCAATAGCTTACCTTAATATGGTTTACAAGGGCATCTTAAATGTTTATTTAAATTCAAGTAGAAAGAGATGAGCAGCATTTTCTTATACATTAATACTTCACATTCTTGGCAATCATGGTTAATTTACTCTTTAGTTATATTTTCTTCAAGATATATTTTCTCAATAAATATGCATTTGTATGCTGCTGTGTTTAGACTGTAGTTAGGACAAGGAACTCTAGGCTCTGGACCCCCAAAAAGTAAGGCTAATTTTAATGTTGCAGTCACTTTAAAGCAAGATCTTAGTCATTTCTCTGAAAATTTCCTAGTTTCTCAGCTTCATTGGAGATGTTTTAGGATCATAAAATATTACAGAAAAGTATAGTGATAAGCTATGCTTTTAGTTATGAATTCAGTGATTTATAATTAGTAAGTTCTGGATCAGGTCAAAGGAATATGTACAGTTAAGAGGAAAGGAAAAAATTTGATGCTTAAGACTTGATAAAACACAGAAAATTACATATTTACTAAAGGTCCTAAAGTAAAATAATTTTATTTTTTATAATATTTATATTTTCATTTACACTGAAGACCTTGATTTGGGGGATTTTTAATAATATAATCTCAGACTACAAATTCCTGACTCTGAAAGACACAACACATTTTTAAGGAGGTTTCAATGCTAACATAATCAAAAAGAGAAATTAATTTGATAACCTTTTCTAGTACATATTTGATTTTACTTTAGCTCTTTGGGGAGGAGAATAACAATGACCATGTTTTACCTGAGCAGGTTTCTTCTGAACGACTTGTTGTGGCTAGGGAAGAAACAAACAAAAAGAAGTGTTATATTTTAAAAGGAAACATACATAACGAAAAAGAAACCTTAGTATACAAGTGTTAAATGTAGACTTGTGTCTACAAAGCAAAGAAGACAATGTAACATTTAAATAGTTCATCTGAGGTCAAAGGGTGTTTATTCAAAATTTCTATTTGTTAAGGAAATAGGATGCAGGTTATTTACCAATTTTATTGAAATAATTTTTCTACTGGAATAACTTTCTTTGTAGTTTGCCTTTCACAAAATCTGAGGAGTGAAAAGATCTAAATTACTAATAGTTTATTAACTATTGCTAAGCAATAGTTAATTTTACCAAGATAAAATTTAGATACTATATAATTTCTGCAGAGTAATTCCTTGAGGCAATTCAGAGTAGATTTTTGTATACTCTGAGGACTGTGCAAGCACCACCATAATCTAATTGAGGAGCATTGTCATGTCCTCTACAATAAAGTTTATATCTACCTGTGATCACTCTCTGTTCCTTTCTACCCTCTTAGTTGACCACTGCTCTGTTTTCCGCCTCATAAATTTGCCTCGTCTAGACATTTGATCTAAGAAGAATCATATGTCATCTTTTGCATCTGTCTTCTTTCCTAGGCATAATGATTTGTTTGGGGGGTTCTGTCAGAGTGTAGCATTGGCAATGATTAATCTTCATGGCCAACTTGATTGGATTTATAATCACCATGGAAATGTCCTTGAGGGTATTTCCAGAAAAAGTTTAACTGAAGAGGGAAGGCCCACCCTGAATGTTGGTAGCACATCCCATGGGCTGGGGTCCAAAATGAATAAAAGGAGCAAGTGAACTGAGCACCAGCATTTATCTATTTTGTCTTTCTGACTGTGGACCAATGGCCAGCTGTCTTATCAGGATGAATTTTATCTTCTCATACTGTAAACAAAAATAAACCCTTCTCTCCTTTAAGTTGCTTTGGTCAGGGATTTTGACATAACAGTGAGAAAGACACACATACAACATCAGTAGTTTGTTGCTTTTTATGCCAAATAGTATTTCCTTGAATGAACCACATTAAAAAAATATTTTATTATTTATTTATTTGAGAGAGAGTGATTGAAAGAGAAAGAGGGAAAAAAAATGGATGCAGCAGGGCCTCTAGCCTTTGCAAACTAACTGGAGTCACATGCGCCACCTTGTGCATCTGGCTTACATGGATACTGGGGAATCGAACCTTGGTCCTTAGGCTTTACAAGCAAACATTTATCCATTCAACAATTTGTGGACATTTGGGTTATTTTCACCTCTTGGTTAGTAGGAACAGTTCTACTATAAGAAATCATACACACACACACACACACACATATACATGTATGTATAAAATCTTCTAGTATAGATGTTTTTCAGTTCTTGTGGGTAACCTAGGAGTTGCTTGCTGGGTGATAATGGCAATTATTTTTCTACTTTCTGAGCAGCTGCCAGCTGGGTTTCCAAAGCAGCTGCACTGCTTTACAGAAACACAAGGGAGCTCTCATTTCTCCACACATGGGCCAATGCCTGCTATGGTGTTCTTTTAAATTGTACACCTCCAACTGGGTGGGAAGTTGAATGCCATTGCTCCGATTTGTATTTCCCTCATGACTAATGATGGAAAGTATTTTTAAAAATGTGTTCATTGGCTATCAGTATATCTTCTATGGAGAAATGTTTGTTTCAATGTTTTGCTCACTTAAAAATCTGAGTTATTGATATTTCCAACACCAAATCCTAAGAGTTCTTTGAAATTTCTGGACACAAACTTTTATCATATATATGACTGGAAAATATTTTAATACATTCCATGTGTTCATTGACTTTCATAATTGTATCATATAAAGGTTTTTTTGTGTGTGTCGACAACTACATATTTAATTGTATGAATAGATAAAATGCTTATCTTTTCAGTAAAGCATCCAAGGAAAATATTTTTTACAGCCTAAATTAATTTTTCATTAGAGTATTAGGCAATATTTGTTATTCTTTGGAATATAAAACATGGGGATGAAGCCCAAGTTTTTTGATAGATAACTTCCAGATCTCACATTCATATATGAATATAAACCTTATGTAGACTACACATTACTGGAGTTTGTAAGTACAACTGAATCACATTGCTATAGTTTTCCAAATAACAGAAGTTGGTAGAAATTCACTGTGTCATTTCCTTCTCAGAATTTCTGTGGTTGTGTGATATTTTCTTGCTGGCATATTAAAAATATATAAAATTACCCTCACAGCTTTGTTACTTTAGATGGATAAGATTTTTAAAAGGAAGAAAAAAAAAAAAGGCAAGACGCTTTAAAAAAAAGTCCTTTCCTGTGTCTTTAAATTACAGTGGAACTGACATCATTATCAAAGGCCAGGTTTGGAGATGATGTTTTCTCCAGGTGGACTCGAACCAGGGAAGACTAGAACTTCCTGCCTCTTGGGACTCAGAAGCCTGTGCTGAGAGAGTATTCATTTCAAAAGGGTCATTTCTAAGAACAGCCTGCTTCTCTTCCTCCTCTTTTTTTTTTTTTTCCCTGCCAATTACACCTGTACTCATGTTTACTCCCAAACCGTTTCAAATCCACACATGTCCTTGCAGGCTGCCTGTTTCCTACTGCTCAGAAGTCCCCTCCTTTTTTGGCCGAGGATCCCCATTCATGTGACTGCCGTGCAGCGTGTCTCAATGAAACCCTCTGAAAGGGCTGCCAGCTCGCCCAATTTTCCATGAATTAGGTCCTGACACTTCAATGAGGGGAAAGACAATGTCTGAACCTCTGCCAGCCCTGGCTCCCGGCCTAGTCCGTGTCACAGAACTTCTACCAGCTACGCTTAGACACAGCACTCCATACTTCTCAGGCCACCAAACAAACAGACCCCTGAATGCTTTCAAGGCTGGCTGTGGTTAGGGCTGCCAGGATGTTTTCCCAGCCTCTGGCACCCAATGGCTACAGACTGTGCTGAGAAAGTTTTTTTTTTTTTTTTTGTTGTTGTTGTTTTGTTTTTTTTTTTTTATGAATGGCTTTGGTTTTAAAAAAAAAGTCAGAGTGAATCATAATACTACCGCCATTCATAAAAAGGAGGGAAAAAAACACAAAATTGTCAGCTGGAAAGCTTTTTGGACACCACACTGCTAGCCTCTTATCTTCCTTGAGGCATTGCCCAGCTTAGATACAGAGAAATGGCCTCCTCAGGGTTCTTTCAATGCATTTCCACAAGAATTCAATGGTAAATCTTTGTGTGTGTGTGTGTGTGGTGTGTGTGTGTGTGGTGTGGAGTGCATGCACATGTGTGTGCATATACACTTGATCCTTGCACACATAACTGCTCTTCTGCCTTATTTCTCTGAGATGAGATCTCTCACTGGATTGGAGCTTGTTTTTTTTTTTTTTTTTTTTTTTTTTTTTTTTTGGTTGTTGTAGTAGTTTTGTTTTGTTTTTGTTTATGTGGTTCACTTGGCTGATGGAAAGCTCCAGTGATCCTCCAGTCTCGGCACCCCCAGCCCACCAGCAGCACTGAGCTGGCATGTGTGACTATGCCTGGCTTTTGTTCCTGGGTGCTAAGAACTGAGCTCAGGCCCTCAGGCTGGCTAGAAAGTGCTCTTTCACACTGAGCCATCTCCCTAGCTCGGGCTTATTCACTCTTTGAGGTGGTTAACAGTATGTTTTCATGCATATTAATAAAGAAGTAATATTTTACATATGTATTTCCTATGTGACGGCTAAAATATTTTATATTTTTAACATCTTTGTGATTGGGTGGGCCCAGGTCTTACTGTTTTCACTTTCTCACGAGGAAACGAAGGCAGAAGGACTTTAGATAATCTCTTTGAGATCATTTTCTAAAACTAAAACAACTCGAGTCTATTAATTCTCTTAATCTCCTGAATAATGTTCACAGGAAATCCATCCGCCTTCAGAGAAAAAAAAAAAAAGTCCAGAGAGTCAGTTGAGGAGGAAAAGCCGCCTTTCTGGCTTTGCATCTAGCCCCAGGTTCATTTTCCTCTCCGACTCTCCCAGCCCCCCTTCCAGGGCCATCATTGTCAGGGAAGGCAATTCTTTCCGTTCCTCAGCATGGCCCCTCCACGCAAACTTAAGTTGCTGAAGTCTACAAGAGGCCTGCAAGGACCAATTGCCCTTCTTCATGTGGAGATTCTTTTCTAACGAATTGTGAAGGATCCCAGTAAGGTGTTATTACAGACATGGATTTCATGCTGACTGTTCTGTGGAACAGACAGAAAAGTCTTTCACATTTGTGAGCACAAACAATTCTGCTTCTGATAAACTGTCAGCTCACAGTGCATTTATATATGCCAGCGCCAATCACCTCTGTGCCCAAGATTTTGAGTTCATTATGTTAAGACACTTTCAAAAAACCTTGCTATGAAAATCTTCTCACTTAAACTTCTTAAGCACCATCAATGAAAGGTAGATTCTGCACAGAACAACGCATCACCAACATGGGACTTAGAAGTGCTTTGCATTCATACCTTAAAGCAAACCTGTGAATCTGACTTTGTCAATGGAATGTACTGTATAAAGATAAAAAGGGGCTCTCTGTAACTCCACAGACCTCAATGTACACTTCCCTAGTGTCCGGTGTGCTATAAAAGTGCAGAGTATATAAGAAAAAACAAAAGGTGGCTGGAGAATCAAACTCAGGTCCTCCTGCTTGTGAGGCAAGCACTTTATCAATTGAGCTATCTTCCAAGTCCTAAGGATACTTATCTTTAAACTTCTAAGAGTAGTTATGCTTAAGTAACCTCATTGACCACCAGGCCGGTGGTTATGATTGCTTTACACAAGGGCAACCAGATTCACTTGTTCTAAATTGATTTTCCAATATATCCACTCCATGTGTACAAAATTTCAGTAAATGAATATTTATTGCCAATTACTTCAACTGCTTTAAGTCCTTTATGGGAAGAAAAAAAAAAAAAAAACAACCAAGGATAAAAATGGGTAGGGAGCTGCAGCTCAGATTCTAGGCACGTAATTGTCAGGTCTGTGCAAACACTCAAGCATAACCAGGACCATCAAGGCCAGTGGCAGCTTCAAGTTCTGTGGGGTAAACGACAGAAGACTGTTCCTACTGGTGGTTTGAACAAGAGCCTTCACACTTTGTCTCAAGTTGTTTAAAGGTTCCAAGGATGCTCTTCTCTCTGTATGTCGACATTCATCACGCTTCACTTTCACTTATGTGTTAATTAATCTGCTTTCCGTCCTCTGAAATTTCACAGTGCTGCTCTGAATATATTTTCTCTGCCTGATGATAGCTCAAACTGGAGGAGGAGTACCATGATCATGAATGAAAATTCCTTCCTGCCTTTCGTGAAATGGTGCAATTGGCAGACTCGCTCGTGACCTTCTGGATTTAATTTCAAACCTTTACTCTTCAGAATGTCTGGATTTATGTTTGAGTGAATAGTCAGCACCATGCTCTAGAGGGTTGAAACTAGTTTATTTTAAGCAAGAGAACCCCCTCTCTTCTTTGACCAATGAATGATGTGTCCCGCTGCAGCAGGAAGTAGACAAGATGGTACTTGTGAGTGCATGGCTGCAGGAGGACTTTCAGACTCATTCAGTGGAACACTGGACGAGGTTTAGGCGGAGGAGCGAAGTCCTATAAGACGTTCTGCTCTCCAGTTCCTAATCACCCGGCAGATCTGTGTCAGCATGATAGAGGAGACAGAGCATCTTTACAGCATTCACTCAAGGTGACTTAGCTATTGAGTGACCTACATGAGTTTCCTTTTGTTTTTTTAATGAAAGAGAGAGAGAGAGAGAGAGAGAGAGAGAGAGAGAGAGAGAGACTAGTGCACCAGGACCTCCAGCCACTGCAATCGAACTCTAGACACATGTGCCATCTTGAGCATATGTGCAACCTTGAGCACTTGTGTCACCTTGTGCATCTGGCTTACATGGGACCAGGAGAGTTGAACATGGGTCCTCAGGTTTCACAGGCAGACACCTTAATCATTAAGCCATCTCTCCAGCCCTGAATTGCCATTTTTGTAGGTCAAAACTGATAAACCAGTAGTAATCTCACATGGCTTAGTCTAATAGATGTGTGACAAGGCATCTCTCTACAACATTCAGTTGTAGAAGTTTTGTGATTTGACATTAAGCCCTGTTATGCAGTAGATTTTTATATCTTATATGTACTAAGAAGGCTTATACTCAATTCCCCTGCTTACTCCTCTCCAGCATGGGTCTTGATGGTTACAATTAATTTGTCCGACAATATCAAACTTTGATGTGAAAAGGATTTGCCTACACCAGGAGTGAGGCGTCTGTCTTCTTGTATACACTGTAGCCCTTCCTCTTGAGCACTTTTACTGTCGTTGTGACCACCTGGCTAACAGTTTTCTTTTTCTTCTTCTTTTTCTTTAATGAGAGAATGTCTTATGCAGCCCAGGCTGGCCTTGAACTCTCAATCCATTACTATAGCAGCTTCAATGTTTACACATGGAAACTGCATTTTAAATGCTGAATAGTGATTTTAGAAAAGAAAAGTACTTCTTTTCCTAAAGGAAAGAGCCAGTAAATTTATCTCCTATGTTCTCAAGCATGACAAAGGGATAGTTTATGGGTTGAGAGCCCTGTGATATTTAACTGAGTCATATCTCTCCTTGAGCCCCAAGTTAGCACTATTTTCTTGGCACTAATATAGGATTGCCTTTCACAGTGGGGTTGTTTTCCTTGGAGGAAGCTTAATATTCAATCGGAGAAATGTTACCTCTTCCTGAACATTAGCTTATATCCTGAAACTTGTTCAGTTATGGAAGTGAGGTCTTTCTCTCCCACATTCTCACACTTGTGGAGTGGCTACAGCCCCTGGGCTCTCCCAAGGGCTTTTCCTTCTTAGATTTTCTCTCAAAGTTTTCTCTGGATTCATGTCCCTTTCCTTAGAATCTTTAAATTACAATGTCTCCATCCTTTTGTAGAAAAGCTGTTTGGCTTGCTTCCCAAATCTACTCCATTTTAAACCCACATGGAGCTTCAGACAACCTCTAACCACTTTAGCTTAGCTCCTTGAGCCATCAGCTTCTCTAAAACTGACAATTCTCAGATTGACATTCTGGCATCTAAACAACTATTTGTCTTTAATTAGCATTATCTGGAATATTCCACCAATGTCTCTTGGAATTCTGCTTCATAAACATACCCACCTGACAAAAAGTTCTTTAACTATAACTCACGACAAGTTGATGACATGATTAATTTTATATTTGCACTGATTATATGGTAATGAGGTATTTAGCATACACTGTCTGACCTAACCCTCACCACGGCCATCTCAAGTACTGCCAATCGGATTCACAAGCAACGGAAGGTGAGTTAGAATGACAGAAATGCCCTACAAAAAAAGTACAAGGTCAGTCAGTAAGGAAACCCTAACTCTAGCCCAGGGTGCCTAAAGACGTCTGCATAATTATTCAATGCATTTAATAAGTCTTTAGGCAAATATGCTCTTTAAGAAAGTGTAGTTTTAAAATATATAATAAAAATCTGGGTTATAACACTAAGATTTCATTACGAAGAAAATGACCCAGGAGAAATGACATTTCAATGTAATAATTATTTTAAAGATGATCATTATACAAAACAGTTCCACTATAGTTTAAGGACAAATTTGCATTGGATAATTTTTCTGTCTTAAAAACTTTGCTCTGATAAAACATTGTTATTATTATTATTATTTGATGAAAATAACTTAAGATGAGCCAGACAAAGGGATGCATGTCTGTAATTGCAGAAATAGGGAGTCTGAGGCAGGACAATCACAAGCTCAAGGCAAGTCTGACTACATAGTGAGATACTGTCAAATAAAGAAAGTTTAAAATGTCTTACAAATTACATAGCATCTTGTTTCTCACTAGACTTTTATAAAAGTAGAAGTCCTACCCTGTTATTTCTCTATCTAACCCTAATCTTTTTAAATTTCTTTCGAAAACTCTATAAAATTTAGATAAGCCCGTGAATGCAAAAGTACCTGTGATAAATTGTGATGATTATTTTGTTTTTCTCTTTTATTAGCTATCCATTTACGGTATCTACAGCATAGGAAAAATAAGATAGGAAAGCTCTTACATCTGTGCAGTTCATTATTTCATATGTTGTATATTATCATCTGTAATCAAATGTAAGGAAGAATAGAGACTCTTGCCTTCCACACTAGTGTCATCTAGGTCCATCCCATACAAGCCTGTCTACATCACATACATTTTTCCTTCTCACTCCCAGCCTTTGGCTTTCTGTTCAAGAAAATTGCACGTTTCTTGTCTTTAATCCCTTGTCCAGTCTGGTCTGTGTGCCCACTGGCTGATGCTTTTGGGGTATGTGTTCAGTTCTTTGGAATGTGACCACTCATGGCACTAACATTTTACCCATGATATATATATATAAACTTTTCTATACAGAGGGAGTTACTTAAAACACTCCATTTGAAGCCTGCTCATATATATGTGATATCTATATATATTTATATTAAGGTAAAATTGCTAGTCAAAACTCCCAACCCTGACCACTTCATGCCCCAAACTCAGAGAAGTTGTGCGTTCACAAACATTGAACAAATCATACCACCAATGGAAATTTTCAGGCGCTTCTTCTCACAGACATTTCCACCCACCAATTGAGCCTCTAACACACCTTCTGTCTTCTGTGAGGCACATAAATATCCAAAAACTTCTAAACTGTTTCATTGTCTGGAAGAAATCTTCCTCCTCTCCTTGCTTCATTTCCGTAAGTGATAAGTAACTCCTACCTTTCACACATCCTTAAAAAGATGTGTGTTACAAGTGCAAATTCCTGGACTCTATTCTCAAATTCAGCAAAGAGCTAGCAACTTGCTTTTAAAAAGTGACTTCATAGGTCCTACTGTGAGAAACAGTGTCCTGGGAAAAAAATGATTATACAATTGTAATTCCTCTCTCCTACATGGTTGTCGTTGATCTATGGAGATCAAAACGTAAGGAGACGAAAATTAGTATGATTTAAAAATATGACAAAATGCATTGCCATAGTTTGGATCAAAAGTGTTCTGTAGCAGCCCATGTGTTGAAGGCCTAGGGTTCAACCTATGGCATTATTGGGAGATGGTGAAACCTTTAGAAGTTTGTACTAGTGGAAGGAAATTGGGTCATTAGAGTGCCCTTGAGGAGAATCTTGGAATCCCAACCCCTGTCTCTTTTTTTCTTTTTTAAAAAGATTTTTTAAAATTTATTTATTAGAGACAGGGGGAGGGGGTAATGGGCGTGCCATGGCCTGTCACCACTGAAAAGAAACTCCAGTCGCACGCGCCACCATGTGCATCTGGCTTACATGGGACCTGGGGAATCAAACCTGGGTCCTTAGGCTTCACAGGCATGTGCCTTAACCATCAAGCCATCTCTCCAGTTCTTTTTCTTTCTTTCTTTCTTTCTTTCTTTCTTTCTTTCTTTCTTTCTTTCTTTCTTTCTTTCTTTTTTTTTTTTATGTGATGAGGTGAACACACCTTTTCCACTATGCACTCCTGCCATTCCTGCCACAAAGTTTTGCATCAATAAAAGCCAAAAGTATCAGGACCAAGTTCCTATGGATTAAACCTCTGAAACCATGAACTAAAAGAAAGTATTTTTGCTTTTGAGTTGATTCTCTAAAGTATTTTGTAATAGTGACAGAAAGCTGTCTCAACTTATTACATAGGATTTTTATCTCCATACATTTCTTATAAATTAATGTGAGAAAAGCTCACAGAAATTAAGTAAATGTATAAGAACTTAGATAATGAATTCTGATGAGTCTTAAGTAACCCACCCCCCCTCCAAAAAAAGTCCTCTGTCCTTGAGGTATACAAGGGACACCAGTTGAAAATGACTTAATAATTATACCATTTGTATAATGGGTCAAATCTGTCAGAGCTTTGGGTTCTTTCATTCTTTCTATCCTACTGTAGTAGGCTTGTTCTCAGCCTGGCTCTCTCTAAGTTGCACAAGAGACAGTGGTTGCATTTCTTCATTCACAGCAAATTTCCCCACCCTCAGCAGGACAGATTTGCTTTGCAGGGAAACAGGACTCTCAGAACCAGTTCCACCAAGTCAAATACCCCTGGACCTTGAAAAGGTCACTTTCTGTGACCAAAAGAAGATGGGGAGAATGGACATAGGAGCAAACAGTTTGGCTTCAGATATTTTGACCTTTACTATGCCAATCTGTCTGGGAGGGCAGGCAGGATACTCCCTGTTGATTCTGAAATTGGCAGCACAAATTTGTCCTCTTGCTTTGCTTGTCTTGGGTCATGCGCAAAGCTTTTGCCTTTGTTGAGCTATTTCTGCGGAGGTAGAGGAACTCCCCCCTTTGTACAATGCGCACGTTTCAGCTTTACAGTTATTATTGGGATGGTATGAGTGGTTTTTGCTTTCCTGGTCTGTTTGGAATTTTCCCCCTGGTAACTCCAGCTTTGAGTTCATTTCATTATGGACTAAAGGGTGAGGCTGTTCCTGACAGCTAGTTAGTGAGTGTGCCACGCTGCTTAAACACCAGCTGCAACTCATTGGTCATGTCCAGAAGGAATTCCAGAGATGGGTAGTAAATAAATAACAGGAGCTTCTGCCCACATTCTGGAAGCCGACTAAATGTCTACTGACTCTGGGAGTGAACCGGAGATCTGCTCGGCTACACTGAAGAAGAGCAGAACCCGAGGGTGTGCTTGGGGCCTTGGCCACAGCGTAACAACCGCTCTCTTTGTTTTATGCTGCTCGTCTGACTTGCTGTCAGTTCAACAGGGAGGATCCCAACTCTAGGAACAAGTTGTCTATTGAAGTGAGATGCTTGTCTCTCCGCAGATGCAGGGGTGTTCAAGTCCTTGGCTCTAGATAATACATGTTTTGGTATGTCTGGGCTCACTGCCAGCTATGCTTAATGTATCTCTGATCTTGGGAGGGAATGTTGGTGCTGGTAGCGTTTTCTTCTGATTTTTAATGTTTTTTTTTTTCTTTTAAATAGAGGAAGTATGTTTAGAAGGTGCTCTCTTTGATTGCAGTTGTTGTATCAGGGCATAGAGGCAGCTTTTTTTTGGCCTTAGGAAAAATTTCCCTCCCAGGAACCCAATTTAATTTTTTTTTAAAACATTTTGGCACCTTGAAGGGGTCTACTCCCTTCATGTACTGGCAATGGACCCTCAAGATAGTGTTGAAAAGTAGGGTGTTACGGGCTGGAGAATTGCATAGTGGTTATGGAGCTTGCCGGCAAAGCCTAAGGACCCAGATCTGATTCCCCAGTACCCACCAAAAACCAGATGCACAAAGTATGCATACATTTGGAGTTTGTTTGCAGTGGCTACAGGCCCTGGCATGCTCATTTTCCCCCCCACCCCCGCTCAAATAAATATTTTTTTTAATTTGAGAGAGACAGAGAGAGAGAGACAGAAGAGGAAGAGACAGAGAGAGAGAGCGAGAGAGAGAGAGAGAGAGAGAGAGAGAGAATGGGCGCACCAGTGGCCTCTCAGCAGCTGTAAAGGAACTCCAGGCATGTGTGCCATCTTGCGGGCAAGAGCAGCATTGGGCCCTTGCGTAACTTTTTGCATCTGGCTAAATGTGGGACCTGGAGATTGGAACCAGCGTTCTTAGGTTTGGCAGGCAGGTGCCTTAACCCCCAAGCCATCTCTCCAGCCCTAAATAAAGTATTTTTAAAAAGCAGGGTGTTGGAGCCACAAAGATCAGAGTTCAGGTCTGTGAACAAGTAGTGTAACTCTCAGGCAGTTTATATTTATATGTCCTGGGCTAGGGTCATGGTTGTGTGGATTACATGATTGCCAGGTAGGCATGAGGATCTGCATCTGGCTCCTAAGTACTCAGGTAAAAAGCCAGGTGTGACAGTGCTTGCCTGTAATCCTAATGTTGGGGGCGTGTCTAGAAAGGAGAATTTCTGGGCTTGCTGGCCAGCTAGTCTAGCCACGTCCATCTGCTCCATGTTCAGTGAGATACCCTATCTCAAAAAATAAGGGGAAGTGTGAGGAAGACACCTGATACAGATCTCTGGTCTTCACATACACACATGTATACATACATCCCCCACACATATGAACATGTGTACATACATACCACACACGATACACATTCAAAAAAAAAAGATAAACTTTAATTTCCCAATTTGTGTAATGTAGAGCCCTTAGGAGGTTGTTGGGGGGCGTGGTGACTAAGTAGGGTACATGCCACTAAAATGCACAGTGGAACACTGGCCGTGAGGACACGGTATACACTGCTTGACAGCACGAGCGTGGAGGCACCGTTCCCAGTGTTTATGATGAGCGTTGTTCAATATCAGAGAACTTGGTTCTTTTGGAATGATTACAGAACTCTGAATTCTAAGCTTAAAATCCACATGCCCTTTCCACTTGCCAATTTGTCACTTAAGCCATGTCATTTTTGTGGCCTTCAAGATTCCGGTTTCAGCCACACAGGAATCTGCATGGCCAACAAAACAGAATGCTTTATGTGTTTTGTTCACCTAACTTGCACAGGACAATGGCAATTTCCTTTGCATTGTGTGATGCCGAGTTCATAGACTGAAGTTTCACAGAGATGTTATCTGTGCCGATTTCCTTCATTCAGCTCTGGGTTGGCTATTTAAAGCACTTGATTTGTGGATAGGGATGTCCTCCCCCCACATTCTTAAGGACAGAAAAAAATGGGACAAAAGATTTACAGATAGAGCAAAGAACACTTGCATTCATAATACTCACAAGGAACCATTACTTAATCGTAAAAGTAAAACAGCTTAATAAGACTGCCTTGCAAACTGCATCTGACCTACAGGTCCCATTTGTGAATGGGTCTAGCCATGTGAACATGAAAGCTATATGTATTAATGTGTATGAGAATTCCCTGAAGCTTTTTTTCATAATACTACTGTAACGTGATACTGCATCAAGAATGTGGTGCCTTAAGCTCTCCACTGCAGCCCTGTAAGGCTTTACAAGCTTCATGGCCTCTCCTTGTTTGCCTACCTGCAAAGCCCTGGGGGTTGCTGGGAAAGTGAGCAGAGCTTTAAAATGTACCATTGTAGAGAATTTCTTTTGAAAGAACCTTGTATTTTATAGAATTTAATTAATGGCTACCAATGAATTGCAGAATTTAAATGAAAAAATACACTAATTCTATATTGTCTTCAAAATTACCTTCTCTGCAGATAACTTTTCGGCAAGTTACAAACTATGAATTTCATTAAAAATAAAATTACTTGGTGTTCAAAGTTGTATTTTCCTCAGAAATTACCTTTTGTAGGTGCACACTGTTAAAACTGCAGAGATACACATTAAGATAACAGAAAGGAAATGTTCTCATTATGATGCCTGCATGTATTGTATGCACAGAAATTAAGAAAAGAAAAACAACAGAAAAACAAAACCCAAATCAAATACCCAAACATGTATAACACACATCAATTACGTATATCTGTCAGAGATTTCATTTATTCAACCAAATTTCCAGTATCTCCTTTGATCTTAGACAAAAAAAAAAAAAAAGATGAAGCCACTTTAAATCAACGGTTCTTCTTTCGGGAACAATAATATCAGACTAATAGCTATATCTGAGGATAGCTAATCAGCGAAGCAGGGTACTGGCGTTACTTTCGTGTTGCTGGAAAAAAATAGTAGCTGATGGGAGGAATAGTATTTAGGCTTATAATCTCAAAGGGAAGCTTAATGGTGGCAGGGATAAGATGGTAGAGCAGAGGCTGGACATCACCTCCTTGCTACAGTAGGTGGAAAACAGAAGCAAGAAAGTAAGCCAATCTCTGGCAATAGGGAGCTAGCTATAGCACTCTAAGCCCACCCCCAGCAACACATCTCCACCTCTCAAATTGCCACCAGCTGGTGACCAAGCATTCAAAACACATGAGTTTATGGGAGGGGGGGTTGATCCAAACCACCACACAGAGGGTATAGTTTTGTGAATATTTTAATCTTTTTATCTCGGCATCAGTTACCTAAAATTTACCATAAGGATCATTCACTATATGAAATGTGATTACAAAATGTATTTCATGAGAAATTTAAACTATTTCAAGGACTCTATAGAGACTACTTAGAATAAATGGCTTTTCAATATCACTTATATCTAAAGCAAAAATACTGAAACATAAAAAACACATTGTAGGAGCTAGAGAGATGACTCATTGGGTAAGAGGTCTGCAAACATATGGATCTCAGTTCAATTCCCTGCACTCGTGTAAATGCTGGGCCTGGCCAATATGCCTGTAACTCCAGTGAGGAGGAGGGCCAAGATGGGAGAATTGCTGGGGCTCCCTAGTCAGTCTAACCCCAAAAGTTGGAGCTTTAGATTCAGTGAAAGATTCTGTCTCAAGAAGATAAAGTGGAAGAACAATGAAGGACATACAATGTCTGGCCTCCTCATGTGTGCCCATGGGGTGTGCACATCTGCACACAAAACACACACACATAGCACACACACACACAGACATGGAAAAAAATCTTAGCTTTATATTGTTTCTGGTCAGGTGCACTCAATCTTCAGAGCAATAATAAAAGTAATTTTGCATGGAGTTCTGCATGAGTTTTTCCATTGTACCTCAAGTGTATAATGATGCCATGTTAAAGACACAAACACATTCCAGAGTCACCCATTGGTTGACAACGGATGAAACAAACATTCAAAACTGGATTCATTTACCTCCACACATCACACTGTCCATCTCTACCATATGGGATAGACTGTAGTAATAAGGAATTTGTGAGGATGTAATTTGTCCTCAACTATGCTGGCCCAAATTCTATTTACTTATTTATTCAAGACAGGGTCTTGCTATGTAAGTAACTCTGACTGGCTTGGAACTCACTATGTAGCGCAGTCTGGTCTCAGAGTCTAAGGTAATCTTCTTGCCTCTCCTCTTAAGTGCTGGGATTACAAGTGTATGTCACTGTGTCCTAACCTTGGCCAAACGGCTTGAAGTGATGAGGAACACTGCTATGTCACACCCCAAGAATGCATGGAGCAGAGGTGTGGTGAAAAAACTAAGGATGCCAAAGTCATTGATGCTCAGAATGATAATGTCGAGGTGAAGTTCACCAGCTGTAGTTCTTTATGGATTATCGTTTGTAGGTGAAGGAACTGTTTTGGAAGATAGTTGCTTTAGGCTTTGATTTGAACATGAATTTTTAAAGACAGTATCCTTGTCACAATGAGCAAGGATCCTGGTACCTGCACAGGGTTCCTCTGATATTTTAAAAATATTTTATTTACTTATTTAAGAGAGGGAGAGAGAGGAAGAGGCAGAGCGAAAGAGAGAATGAGAGCACTAGTCCCTCCAGCCACTGCAAATGAACTCCAGACATAGGTGCCCCTTGTGCATCTGGCTTATGTGGGGCCTGGGGAATTGAACCAGGATCCTTAGACTTTGTAGGCAAATGCCTTAACCGTTAAGCCATTTCCCCAGCTCGGTTTCCTCTGATTTTATGAGAAGGTATTCAGTGACAAAAGAAATTATTCTCATATCTACTTCTCGAGGAGAGATGGGCACACTGCCTGACGGTGATTAAATCGGTCCTTGTAGTCACACCATTTATGGCTGAAGAGCTCTACTATACTCATAGCACTGTGGATGGTCTTACACCCAAAGTTTCCTAAACATAATCTACTCTTAAAATTATCCATTGACTTTGTTTATTCAACAAACATTCACTAGGCAACTTCTATACACCAAGGACCACGATGGGCACATAGTCCCTGGCACACAGTTGGTACTCAAGAAATGAAGAAGAAAAGATGAAAGAATATGCTCCTTGCTACTTGAAAAGTCTAGTGATGCTTATGTTAATGACCAGGTATTATCAATAACCCAACACAAACTACACTCAGTGCATTCACAAATGCCACATATGCTAGCCAGATTTTCACGGACAATAACATTAACAAGATTTAAAGTGAAAATGTGTAGGTATCAAGTCAACAATCTATTAAAGAAACGTTGTCTGAGAGTGCAGGATTAGAAGGGCTAGAACAATGCTAGGTTTGACACCAGCTTTCACAGACCCTTCCTTCTGGGAACCTAAGGTACCGTGATGATTAATATGAATCTTAAGTGAAATACAATTATTCCGCTTCATACCTCTGAAGATGAAGATGTAGACTTGCATTTAAGAATCTGTACCTTGAAGTCGAATCTCTACTACAAGACAGTTAAAGAGTGAGGATAACTGAACTATCCAATTCAATGGTTAGCCAAGCATAAGCTAGTCAAACTAACTTCAGCCCTGCACCGACAGAGTCAATCTGGCCCCTAGCCACTCAATAAGTCCCCAATTCAGAATTTTAAGGGGGAAAGGAATGCAGATGCCTAACCAGCAATTTTTATGCTAAAAATACTGTGAACATTTGGACACGTTTAGATATAGATGTATGCTCCTTCTGCCCACATACATGTATATTCATATACACATAGAAACTTAATTAGTTCCTGGGTTTCATTTTTGTAGCTGCTGATAAGCACGAGAGTTATAATCATATAAAATATATTTATAGGAGCAAAAACCTTTTAAAGTCTTTCAACATTGGATTGCTTTATGCAGTTTTGTGATGATGGTTTGGGGAGGGAATAAAGAAGGAAATTCCAAAATGTGAACAGTATATAACCCTATTAACTTTTTTTTCTTCAAAGGATGAGAAAAAGAACAAAATTGTGTTTTTCCTATTCAACATGATGGCATGCAGAAGGACCATGGCAGAAAAATAACTAAAAACAATAAATATAAAGACCCATTGAACTGAGCCCCTTTCATGCAAAATGTGGGTTAAAAAAATCCAATAACCATAAAAACAACCTTTTCTTTGATGCAGAACAAAAAACAAGCTTGAAATTTAGTGCTGCTGAGCAAATGAATGAAAAATACAGATGCCTTCACATTCAGCTCAGCTCAGACTTGCCCTTGCTTACCTCTGCATGATGAAGAGTATCCGAGCATTTTGTGAGCAGAAAGTTTTACAATGAACCTTAAAAATATGGTTTCTGTCTTTTTAAAAATAGTCTTCAATAATTAGAATTTGTTTTATCCCCTTTCTTTTCCTTCCTGAATTACAAGATTTGAAGTGAGAAATAAAAACTATCTGTCTATCTATCTATATATCTTTTCATATAATACTTCAGTTCAATTTTTTAAAAAATAAGATATTGATTATTTTATCTAAAAATATAGAATCCTGGTACTATTTTCATTTCCAAAAAAGTTTATCATACCAATTTTCCCAAAGGTCAAACACACTATAATAAGGAAATACCACCTGCTACTTCGAGCTCACACAGGAAGTTTGCATTTCCACTTTTC
This sequence comes from Orientallactaga sibirica, assembly GCA_036365145.1. NCBI lineage: Eukaryota > Metazoa > Chordata > Mammalia > Rodentia > Dipodidae > Orientallactaga > Orientallactaga sibirica. The sequence continues at coordinate 35,590,049 of JAEOAD010000012.1, read as the reverse complement.
ATTATTGGGAGAGAGAGAGGAAATGACAGTTGGCTTCATTATTCCAATACCTGTAAAGGAGCAGGCAAAAAGAGAGATGGCCAGTGCCCATTTTCCTTCTGACTCTCACAGAAATTACAATTTCAATAGGCAAAGGCAGAAAGCCTATGTTAAAGTTGCTGGCACCCCATGATCTCTCCTTTGTTTCCAGTAAAATCAGCCTGGCTGGCCAGCGTGAGCGTGAGCGGGGCTTGTTGTGCAGAGGGCAGGTATGGATACATTTTTCAGGCTTTTGTAGACAGTCCCTGAAGGATTAAGTTGGTTGGTGGTCCTGCCCAACCCTTTAACCTGACTCTGAGACTGAGGAGGAGCACATGGAGAATGCTTGTCCAAAGTTCAGCAGATGCTTTTTAACAGTTTTATTTACAAACCAAACAACGTTGAAGATGGATTACTTCCTACTGTCCAGCCCGCAGGAAAGAAACATTTTGTTCAGATATAGGATATACGTGAAGAAACAAAGGAGTTGCTGGCGGTATCTCATCTTAGAGGCTTTCAACTACACTGGGGTTTACCAAACACTTTATTCTGCAAATAATCTCTCTTGAGTCAGCTCTTTTCTGGAGTATATCCTCTCTCTTCTCATTCTTTTCTGTCTGCCATGTTTCCCTTCCCTCCACAGTCCTTATCACCATAGAATGCTACATCTCACACTTGGTGTATATGACACTTACAGCAGCCACCTATGTCTTGACATTTTAGGAAAATTCATTCCATTGGTCATGATTTTATCTAGACAAGGGCAGTTGGTTTAACCAATTGCTCAGCAAGTTGATAGAATATCCTCTTTCAAGTATACTTTCAGCCGAATTTAGTTTAAAATGGTATAGAAATGGGTATTTCTTAAAGTGCCTAACATAAGTTCCATGAAGTCCTTGCTGGACTGAAATAAGGTTGATTTTGTTCTCTCCATGAAGAAGCTGGCTACTTAAATATACATTCTTTCACAAACATCAAGTCGGTAACTTTTTTTCCCAAATTTTTTAAACAAGGAGACTTTAAAATTAGCAATAACTCCTTTTCATTATCAAAGGTGAAAATAACTGAGCTGGCAGTCATGATGCCCAACAAGCATGCGCTAAACAAGTCACGACTTTAAAAACCAAAAGTGGGCTGGGGTAAGAGCATTTGCCACACCAGCCTGAGAGGACCTGATGCGCCTCCATTCCCAAACACCTGTACAAAGCTGGGCAAGATGATGAACTATGCATGCCTGTAATGCCAGTACTGTGGGGCGTTGTATAGGGCATTCATAGTTCTCCTCTGGCCTCCACGTAAGTGGCCCCTCATCTTGTGCGCACATGCGCGTGCACACACACACACACACACACACACACACACTGAACAACACTGAAATATAAAAGACAGACACAAGGCAGTCTTCTGTTTCAGCAAAACTGGGCCAGAGAGCGCCTTCCTGTTCCCAGCACTTGCACAGGAAGTGACTTGGGGAATGGAGAAACTTATAACTTGTCTTGCACACTACCCAAAATCCTTTGCTAAAATTTGGCCAATTCCCTGAATAGCTTGGTTCAGATTCTGTAAGTTTGCTGTTCCTGGACCAAGTTAAAATCGGTTTTTAAAATTTAGAATATGAAATTCCAAAGAAAATGCAAAAGAATTGGATTGTTAAGTTTGAAGAAAGTCAGTGTTGCTGACTGTGAGCAACATTGGAGATTATATATATATATATATGTTATATGTATCTATATATAGATATATTACAGATGCCTTCACATTCAGCTCAGCTCAGATATATATATATATATATATATATTCTTATAAACTTCTTGTCAGAGAGAGCGAGAATATGAATGTGGAGACCAATACCCCTTTATCTTTAAAGAGAGCAAACCAGGAGAAAGTCACATTAATCTAGTAAAGACATTTGGAAAGCCCAAATCACAACAGACTATCCATCAAGATTCTGGCTTCCACCCCATTTTCTGCTTCTGAGTTTCTGTGAGGTCTCGGGTAAGTTTCTGGAACTCTCTGGGATTTCATGTCCCCATTACACAGGAAATCACTGTCAAATTCTGCAAAAGTAGTTTTTGTTCTTGTCATCTCTAAAACAGAAGTAATAACCAATTTTGTCTACAACCCGGCTGTTTAAAAGCAAAGTGCTGAGGGGCATGATGGCACACGCCTGTAATCCCAGCAGAGGTAGGATCGCCATGAGATCAAGGCCACCCTGAGACTACATAGTGAATTCCAGGTCAGCTTGATCAACAGTGAGACCCTACCTCAAAACACAAACAAAACAAAACAAACAAAAAGCAAAATGCTATCGTTGCCCGTTTGCTTTGTGTCCTGGGCAGCAGTGGCAGAAGAAGGAAGCCGTGAGTACACAGCCTGTGGGAAAGTGGCTCGGCACCTCTGCATAGAGTTGGGATTCCTTCTGGGGCCCTGGCACAACTTCGGAGGGAGGAGGGTAGCTTTTAGGACTAAATTTTAGACCATCCTTTTTGTTTTCCCTCTGCGGTGAGAATCAACTTAGTCCTTACAAGTACGGCAAGGAATAGGCACCTGCAAACATCCTGCTGGGAGGAGAAAGGGCTCATTTGTAAAAAGCAATCCAGGGCTAGAACCAAGGCTATTTGAAAAATGGTGTTAAGTTGTGCTTTTAAAGTGAGTGCTAAAACTCCCATGTGTTGAAAGAAGGCCATAAAACACTGCAACTCCTCCTTGCTTTACAAAAAGGAGCATCTGCAAGGCTCACCCAGGAGTTCCTATGATATGCCTGGCTTAAGTTACACTTAAGCAGCAGCAAGATCCCGGATTACTGCAATTAACAATGACCAACCCGGCTGTGCCAATGACTAAATGCGAGAACACTTTTATTTTCTTTCTTTGAATGAACAGGGGCTGCTTCTGGAACTGAAGAGAGCATTTTTCTCGCCACATACCTCCTTCAGAGCCCAGTACGTGTGGGGAGACAGCTGAAGGAGAGTCTGGCTGCATGTTTCATGTGACAATAGGGGCATTTCAGAGTTTCCTGCTGGGCTGGTGATCCCAGTAACCCTTCCTTTGTGATCTGTGCAGTTAATGAGACTGTAAACCAGCATCCAGGCTGATTGAAGGCAGGTTTAAAGGGCAAAAGAAAACGGTGGTTGTTTAATGATTAAACAACTTTTTATTGCTAAACATTTAAGTTGTTTTATTTTAATGTTTAAATCACACTGTACGTACAGAATGCAGACTGTAGTCAGGTGGAAATAGAACTTGACCACACTGTTCTGCTATCACTTTAAATCTCAAATTTGTGAGGTTGCTTCCAGACTCCAGCCTTCCCCCCACCCACCTCCCAAGAATCATTCTACAAAGTTAAACACATCATTTGTAAAACTATTGAGAAGTAAACTTCTTGCTGGTCTGCAGTAACTGGAACAGTTGCCAAATGCAGATAAATCTTCAGCCCTGAGTAGGAAGCCCCATGCTGTTTTGAAAACAATTGCAAGACTTTGCCCCCGTTGAAACTGATTGAATGCTCAAGTGTGGTGGGTTTACTCTCACTTGCGGCTTTTTAGGGGCAAAATTAACACTTTTTAAAAATCAGCTGTCCCTAATAAACAGTGATTTAGTGGGGATTTTGATTGTCTCGAGTTGGTATTCCTGAGAACAGAATAATTTATTTTGCTCTAAGCAAGTGTGTAATGAGAATAGAAGCCGTGTTGATGGGAGATCCTTGGGAATTGGTCATATATTATCCTCCATAATTTCTTCCTAAAATAGACTTAATGGAAAGAGGATGCATAATATCCCCTTTCTCAAAGGAAGCATTCCCCAATACAACAGAAGCAGTCATTCTAAAAACAGCTTTATGGCCCTTCAGTCAATAGCTCTATTTTCTCCCCTTTCACAACTTCCTTCCTTCTGCTATGTAAGAACCTATGTGGGGACACACACATTCACATCTCCACACATACAAGAGCAAATACCCCTGAGATTTGCATCCTCCTGCTAAGGTCTGGGAGATCACTGGAAATTTAATGATTGCTTGACGTGATTTTTACCTGAGTGTTTTATACTGCTTTGAATTTAATTTTATTTTTACTCCAAATCTGATCGCAAAGAACAATGAATTAGCCTGGGGTTAAACTCAGTTCAGGGAGCAATTGCTAATCTTCTTCTGTGTTTGAAGCTCAGAGTCAGACACAAAGACAAATGAGGAAAACTATTCACAAAATGTGATGATTTACAGTAGAACCTTTTCCTGAAGATCAAGTGGAGAGGCAGAGCAGAATGAGGGCTTGGGCATCCACACTATCTGTTCTCAATCCTATTCATGAAGCTTAGCTCCAAGTCAGGGTATTTTCCAAGGACTTGGGAATGCAATGTCTTTGTGGGGATGTTTTCCTTAGCTATATTTCATATTTTATTTATTTCAATATAAATATAATTTATTTTAATATAAAATAACATAAATGTTTTATTTATTTATTAGAGAAAGAGAGAGGGAGAGAATGGGTATGCCTGGTACACTAGCCACTTAAAACAAACTCCAGATGCATGTGCCACCTTGTGCATCTGGCTTAAGTGGGTACTGGGGAATCAAACCTGGGTCCTTAGACTTCACAGACAAGTGCCTTGAATGCTGAGCCATCTCTCCAGCTCCCTTAACTATATTTTAAACATCAGAAGAACATTTCTCCTGCTCAGGGGCAACCCAGTCCTTGTTAGAACAGAAGTGGTTCTAAAGTTGGCTATGATTTTTTTTTTTGTTCAATTTTGAGATACATTTCTCATGAATGAACAAGATATAAACAGCAGTTAGATTCTATGACACGTTGGCAAAAGCTTATCACTTAAGATGTAAGACATTCCTAACAGAAACTGCATAAAAATATACCTTTGAGCAATAGCACAGTTAATTGAAAGAGTTAAATGTTTCTATGAAATATTTTTAAAATTCTTCTTGGAATCTGACATTTGAGGAATACCAGGGTTTAATAAAAGAAAGTGGATGGAAACTTTTAAGGCAGATCTGAATGGAAGCTTCTGGGCATTTTCAAGGGCTGAAGATAAATGGCATTCTTTCTTTATTCTGTTAAAATTTTTCCTCAAAACATATGGTTTCTCTTCTCTGATACGTTTATTGCCAGGGCCACTCTAAGAATATGACAAAATGGCAGACAAAGCATAGGAAAAAAAGAGAAAGAGAAGGAGAAGACATGTTCTGAAAAACCTGGAAGAGAGGATGGAAGGGCAACAAAACTGAAAACTTGTTTGCATGAAAATACATACGAATAAAGTCTGGAAGGATGTAAAGACAGGGAGAATCCCTGAGACACACGACATTCTTTTCTAACACACAGCAACCATCCTCTGCCAGAGACCTCAAAATTACTATCTGAGTGGCATCAGACATGTGTGCACCTTTTGGTAGGCAACACAGAGGGCAGTTGGTGATTAGTAACTTTATGGAATTCACACTTAAGTTCCTCTCCTATATCCAATTCACAGCCATATCATGGACTAACATACTGAATAAAGCACAAAGAACTACTGGATTAGTATTAGGTAAGATTAAGAAATAGGAAAATCAAGCTGGGCATGGTGGCACATGCCTTTAACCCCAGCACTCGGGGAGGCAGAGGTCAGAGGATCACCATGAATTCGAAGCCACTCTGAGACTATATAGTGAATTCCAGGTTAGCCTGAACTAGAGAGCGAGACCCTACCTGGAAAAAAAACAAAAAAAGGAAAATCATTTAAGGCCTTACTTTAGAGTTAGTTCATTTAAGAGTCCAATTCCATAATGAGGAGAGTTTCAAGTGCGTAAAATGTATGTATTTTGCCCTGAGTAAACAAAGGTTAATGGGCCCTAGTGACAGCAAGAAAATGTAAGTGAGAAACAGGATCCTTCCTAGGGCAGTCTGGGGATGGGATCAAAGACATTTGGCACCTATGATCACAACAACTCTAGAGCTCACATTGAAAGCCATAAAATGGCATGCATTTTGGTGTCCGAACATAGTTTTCTAAGTTCACATTTGATACAGAAAAACCTACAGGGACTTAAATGATTCATTAAGCCAGTCAAGGAGTTGTTGGATCTTTAGCATTATGATAGATTTTGTAGAAATCAGTATGGAGGTCCCTCAACAAACTGAAAATAGAATTAAGTAAGATTCAGCAACACCACTGCTAGGTACATACCCAAAGGACTGTAAGTCAGCCTAACACAGAGATACCTGCACATCGATGCTTATTGCAGTGCCACTTACAATAGCCAAGGTACGGAGCCACCTACATGCTCATCAATACATGAAGCTCGCTCTCTCTCTCTCTCTCTCTTTCTCTCTCTCTCTCTCTCTCTCTATATATATATATATATGTTACTTAAAAGAGAAAATGAGTGAACATGGGAACATTCAGTCCTCTTGCTGCTGCATATGAACTCCAGATGCATGCACCACTTTGTGCATGTGGTTTTATGTGGATAATGGGTAATCAAACCAAGATCTGTAGGCTTTATAAGCAAGCACCTTTAACTGCCATACACACATACATATATTCTTAATACATAAATTATATGATGCAGTTTTATTCAGCTGTAAAGAATGAAATTCTATCATTTATATAAAAATAGATGAAGGGGAAGATCATAATGTTGAGTGAAATGAGACACTTCCCATGTTTTCTCTCATATGTGGAATCTAAGGCACTCTCTTTATGAACTGACATAGGAAGTTTTTGCCTTTCTTTGACTTGACTGAGGCCACATTTACTAATTAAATCAGAAAGTGGAGCAAGCTACCTTTCTTTGAGGCTTGCCAATTAGTGGGGATGAGAGGCTCCCCCCTCCTTTCCAATGGGAGACACCAAGGAAGTGGTCTTGAAAATTTATTTCTGAAGGTCATTGGTGAGGAGAGCTGGATCTAAAGTACACATTCTAAACAACTTCTTTCCATTTTCTTTCCCCTTTCTTTTCTCAAGAGTTTTCTAGTACACTTCAGTATGCCCTTGATGTTTCTGAGGACCTGGCAAATTCCCAAATTCACAGTCTTTAAATTTGAGAATCCAGGAAATATTTCACTCCAGTTTGGAAAATTCTTCTGAAACTGGATTACTACCTAGAGGCAAGCGTTTCCTGTGCATTCCACAAGTTAACGCCCTTTCCGTGTCCATCAGGACTTGTCTCTCACTTGACAGTTACTTTAACAAAGAAATTTTTAAAAAATGATGTATTCTCTTAAAGAGAGTTGCTATGTAAACTCAAACTAGGAATCATCCAAGCTCTATTGCAATGTGACTACTGGCAACATACTGGGTCATAAACACAATGATTTTCTGCCAAATATCAGCATTCAAGAGCCAGAATTCAGCCTCATACTTGAGAGACATGACAAATTACTAAAACCGACAAACCTCAGGATATATCTTTGGTCATCAAACACTGATCACCCCAAGTCCATAGTATTCTCTATAAGCTGTCTTGAGGCCTTTGTGGACGATATCAATTCAGCTACAACTATTTAGACAGTGGATCGGAACGTCACCTGAATGGGCACCAGATCTTTCTATTTACCTAGGAGTTCTGCCACCTAGTTCATTTTATAGCCGGCTTCAGTGGTGTCAATGGAATCATGGACATCTTAATCCTCATCCATTTAAAGGTGGTTTCGTAGTAAGGAAAAAAATAGCAGATTTATACAAATGATTAAGAATTATTGGCTTCGCCTTTGAAATAATATTAAACTCATATTTCTTAGATTTGATTTCATGTGCAAAAATCTGCTCATGTAACACTTTCACCACTAAGACACTTCCAGGGCAGCCGAATAATCCACTCTTGCTTTTAAAGTTTGGGATATCAGCCTTCCACAGCCCTGCTCAGGGCTGCTCTACATTCACCATTCTTTGAACAGTTTTCATTAGTAATGCTGTCTTGTATACCACTTACTAAGCTCATCATATCACCTAACATGCTGACTAGAATAAGTACCACAAGTACTAAAGACTGGTTATTGTTCTGCTCGGGGAATAAACCTCCATATATTTAGGTATGTATGTACATGTGTGTGCATGTTGGTGTGTGTGCATATGCATGTGTGCGAGCATGCACGTGGAGGCCAGAGGAGAACCATGGGTCTAATCCTCCGGAACACTGTCTACCATCTTTTTTTGAGATCGATTTCTCCTTGTCCTGGGGCTCACCAATTAGGCTTGATTGAAAGCCCCAGGATCCTCCTTGTCTCTGCCTCTAGGATTGCAAGGAGGCACCACCACAGCTGTAGGTACTGGGGGTCAAGCTCAGGTCCTCATGCTTGCAAGGCAAAGGCTTTACTTATCGGGTTTTCTCCCCAGTCACCAGTCTATATTTTAAGTAATCGTTTTTATTTTGGGGACTTACCAAATCTATGCTACATAAGATTTCTAAGAGGATTTGGTTGCAAAAATCTGGCTGTCTGATAAATATTCTTATCTGAAATTAACTTGTTTATGTAGACAAAATTCTATGGGATGAATGAAGACTGGATGGACTGCCTCCTCTAACCCTCATACTGCTGAGAGTTTTATCAGAAAATACCTTTCCTCTGTGGTAAAGACATTCTTTTTAAAAATATGTATTTTATTTATTTATTTGAGAGAAAGAGAGAGAGAGAGAGAGAGAGAGAGAGAGAGAGAGAGAGAATGGGCACACCAGGGTCTCTAGCCACTGCAAACAAACTCCAGATGCATGCGTCCCCTTGTGCATCTGGCTTATGTGGGGCCTGGAGAGTCGGACCAGGATTCCCTGGCTTTGCAGGCAAATGCCCTAACCTCTAAGCCATCTCTGCAGCCCAAGACATTCTTTTTGCAATTTTTCTTTTAACTTCTTGAAATGCTTTATGGTCAGCTATCTTATATTATCACTGGATTTACTCTAACAACAGGAGCCAGTAACAGATGTAAAAAAAATTATCTAGCTAAAAAAAGTGATATTGTTACACTTTTCAACTCTTTTTCCATCCTCTACTGTACATATACTACTATACATTGTGGTAGAATGCTATAAAGTTTCAATTAGATATTATCCTTGTGACACTTTCAGCTTTAGCCTCCTGAAATCTGTCAGCTTGCCCTTCACCACAGGTGAATTTTGTTTCTTTTCTTAAAAATTATTAAATTGTGTTCAGATGTTTTTGAAGTATAAGAAGATAAAAATTACACTGTAAATGTTTTCAGGGTAATTTTTCCTATTCATATCATTATTGTGTACAGACTAGCTTTAAAAAATGAAGTTTTCCAGGTGTCCAGAATGAAAGTGATCTTGTAGAGTATCTATTTGCAATATTTCCCAGGGTCAAAATTAATTGACAGGCACCATCAAATCTCACTACCCTGCTTGTGTTCCCTGCTTGTACATTTTACTTACCAACCAAGCTTGGCTTTTTTTATCATAGGTCCTCATCTCACAAATCAAATGGACATGTGAAGTCCCTCAACCTTGACACTGTCTTTAGTTTATCTGCAAACACTGACAGATATTCTTTATGAAATCAGCACCAAAAAATTTTTTTAAAAAGAATAAAGGAAAACAGAGAAGAAGTATTCCAACTCTTTTAAGCCCATCTCTTCCTCTTGCTGAGATTAGGAAGGACTTCTGTAGAACTGGCTTAGGACATTTCACAAGCAACACCTCTAGCACCTTTTTCAGAGACAGGAGTTTAAGTAAATTATTTAGAAAAATCCAAATTTAAAGACTTCCTCTGAGTGAAGGAGGGGTGCTTTAGTTTCATTTGTTGAAACTGGGAGTTTGCCCTGATTAGTTTTGGATAATTTTTCACATGGAGTAAGGGAAGCTTGCCTTTCCAGGTATCACAAAGGCAGAGCGAATGTTTGTGGATCTGCCTTAAGTTCTAATGTGGTGCAGGCACACAAGTACTTCTTGTCTTCTCCAAGAAACTTAAGGTTCTACCAGAGAGACCAGAAGAATGTCCAAGAAACAATTAGAAATAGAAACAAAGCATTGCCCACAAAAAATAACTGATTGCTGCTCCTACAATGCATAAACCACAACCCCATAGGGAATACCTGCAACCCCACTGAGGAGAGTCCCCAACAGAATGGAGGCAGGGACAAGGGAAAAGAGGGTACCAATATATGATGTATCTGTACGAACTATGTTGATAATAATAATAAACATAAAAAGAAATAGATTCAAAGTAAAGGCCAAACCCATATATTTAGATGTTTATTCTATAGCTGCATACATCAAGCAACCCGTCTTCCTTCACTCCCTATTGCTGTGTTCTTTCTCCTTCCCAGCCTTCTTTCTCCCAACTCCTTTCCACCCTGTGCCTGTTTAACAATTCAGACTTCTTAGTGAAGTTCATAGGCAAGTGTTTAGTACCTGCTACTATTTTCTTATTCATGAAAAAAGTGATCATGGTACTGGTTACATGCTCCACGCATGTACTCAGCTCCACACTTACCAGTTCACTCAGAAAATACTATCTTACAAAAGCATGACTAGGTAACATGATGGGGTTGTGACCCAGATTCTACCCTGGCATTGCCTGTCTGAAACATAGGCCCTAGCTTTTGTTCCTTGCTTTTATGAGAACCAACAGACACCATTTCTCAAGAAGCACACTGTAGTGGGTTCCCCTGCATTTCTTGATGGGTTCTTGGGCTCTAGACTTTGCAGATATGTCCATCTGCTTCTTCTTTCTTCCTTTTGCTTCTCCTCCTTCCCTCCCTGCCTCCTCCCTCCCTCGATGCAGTACTACCTAGTGCTCCTGGACAGTCAGGGGCTCCTTGCTCTTCTTTCCTTCACCCATGTGGATTCATTTAACACCCACAGCACATGAGCCCCGCATTCTTATCTCTCTCTCGGACCTTTCATCTTCACTTCAGTCCCATAATTCTCAATGTCTAGAAAATACATAGACTAGACCTGTCACTGCACCTACAACAAACATGTCTGAACTTGGTTTTACTACTTCTGTCGCAGAGCTGTGTCAGCTGGCTACCTCCTCAGGAGCCACATAGGTGCTAGTGCCTGAAGTGCTGGGCTCCATTTTACCAGCTTCTTTTTGCTCCTTTCTCCCTATTTATTGTCTGTACTCATCCCTCAAATCTTCAATTAAGACCCACTAGCACTTTTTCCTTTTATTTTTCCAGATCCAACTTTTAAGCTAAAATTTCCCTTTAAAAATATTTTTTATTTACTTATTTATTTATTGGAGGAGAGAGAGAGGACATAAGCTAAAATTTCCCTTTAAAAATAGTTTTTATTTACTTATTTATTTATTGGAGGAGAGAGAGAGAGAGGACATACCAGGGCCTCTAGCCGCTGCAAACAAACTCCACACGCTTGTGCCACCTTGTGCATGTGGCTTTATGTGGATACTGGGGAATCAAACCTTGGTCCTTTGGCTTTGCAGACAAGAGCTTTAACTGCTAAGCTATCTCTCCAGTCCCTTGCACAACAATTTCTACAACCAAAGAACTATTCTTGATATTAATAATCTCAAAGTCAAAAATCTATCTACTAATATACTCAGAAAAGTAATTACATAAGAAAACTTTCTTGGGTGGGGATATCTGTGCATTTTAAGATTGGGAATGGTTCCCATTACATGGTTTTTCTAGTGACTTGTAGAGTATAAAGAAATACTTTGAGCTAGAATTATATAAACATTTATTAGGCTTTTCCATTTGCTTAACTCAATCGTTGTTATATTATTGTGTTCACAGGAAGGCAATGGCCTCCACAGTGTCATGAGAAATAAATAAAAAGAGATGTAGACAAAGGAAATTTCATGGCATTCAAAGCATATCTATCAAAAGACCCATCTCAGGCTGGAGAGATGTCTTAATGGTTAAGGTATTTGCCTGTGAAGCCTAAGGACTCAGGTTCAATTCCCCAGTCCCCACATAAGCCAGATGCACAAGGTGGCCCATGCATTTGGAGTTCGTTTACAGTGCTTAGAGTCCCTGGGGCACCCATTCTCTCTCTCTCTCTTGATTTTTCTCTCTCTCTCTCCTCTCTCTCTTTCTTTCTCAAAATAAAATAAATTTATTTTTTAAAAGATCCATCTTCCCAGTGCATCAAGTTGTCAGTAAATCCCACCTTTGCCTTAGCTTTATGTTTCCCATTTCTTAGTTTTCAGATATTTCTACACCTTTTTAAAATATTTTTTTGCATTAAAATGGTCTTTCAGGGCTGGAGAGATGGCTTAGCCATTAAAGCGTTTGCCTGCAAGGCCAAAAGATCCCAGTTCGATTCTCCAGGACCCATGTAAGCCAGATGCACAAGGGGGCAAATGCATCCTGAGTTCGTTTGCAGTGGCTGGAGGCCCTGGCATGCCCATTCTCCCCCTCCCCACCTCTTTCTTTCTCTCAAATAAAGAAAGAAAGAAAATATAATTTTTTTTAAAAAAGAAACTTTTTAAAAAACATCTTTCATCTCCTGAAGATGGATTTAAGAATGTCTATCATTTGCTGGGCATGAGAACAAGCTGGATGGGGCCTGTAGATTCTTTGACCACTATAACTGATTCGGCCAAGCCCTGGAAACTCTGACTTCCCATTACATTGCTCTATATGGGGCTTGCCTAGTGTTATGAGTGCGATATAAGAGGACTTCTTGCCTGTTTAGAACTTCTGAACTCTTTCCTCCTGTGAAAATTACCAAGGTGTGGATTTTGGAAGTGCCTCTTTCACTCTCTTTACCTCAGCTTGAGTCATTTCGGTGCCCATTTAAGTGCAGAGTGGAGGCGCAAGCAACACCAGCACAAATTTTTGCCATTTTCCCAGATATGAGAACCTGCTAATAGAATGTAGAGGTGTTTAGTAAAATCGACTTGGCATAATCTCCAAATGCTCACACTTTAAATATAAAGAAAGGGCATTTCTACAACGATATGTGAGCCAAGGCAGGCATGCAAAGAGATAAACTGGAACCAGTAAAGCTGGAGCCACCTCGAAGCAGGGATGGAAATGTTTGTAAATTGCACAGCAGATAACAGATATAAGGAATGTAGAATGAGAGGAAGGTTGACATTAGGTGAGACAGACAAGGCAGAGGCTGTGAATGTAATCTGAGCCTTTGAGGTTTGTGAAACTAAATCACACTGAGATCAACACTGTGGTTTCTGCAGAAAGGTTAATTAGAAGGCATCCTGAAGTTCAGCCCACCCTGTCATCTCTAAGCTGTCCTCAGGACATAGCTTTATCAAATTTGTACAAGGGTGCCATAAGGGCCAGTGGAAGTGGGGATTTGAGCTGGAAAACAAGAAGGAATAATTTAGTGTTTTGAAATGATGTGCCTGACCCCTGATGGGTCCCTCTACTGGAAAGGACCACAGATAAGCCTCATAGAAGTCACTTGGGAAATTCCTCAAGGTTAATACGCGATTAAGGGCTGACCTGAAATAATTCAATACCAACTAAGTAATTCCACTGAATATTGTTTCCCTTGGATTTTCTGTCTTCATAACCGGCTCAAGATTAGTACTTTGGATATAACATCAGGGCTGAAGTTTTATAGACATGGTATAAAATGATCTACTATGAGATATAATCATAGCAAAAAATGTTAAGGGTGGTTCAGTGGGGTCAAGCAAAGAGACTCATTTCAAATTCTCAACACTGTGTGTAATTGTAGACCCATAACTAGTAGTAAATAGTGACCTGATGTCGAGGAGAGTAACAAAGAGAAGGAGGAAGGACGGAAACCAACATTAATCAGAGCACCAATTACATGTCAGGAATGTTACATGCATCAGAAGTTCTGGCAAGGACCCTGTGAGGCAGATCTCATTAACTCTGCCTGACAGATGAGGAAACTGAAGTTCAGAGAAGTTAGGCGCTCTGGCTGGGGTCAAACAGCTAGTGAGGATCAAACTCAGGTCTAACTACAAAGCCCATGTTCTTTCAATTAATACCATACTGCTTATTAAAAGGTTGAATAATATGCCTTATGAGAAAAACTTAAAGGAAGTTCTATAACTCATGCTTGACAAAAAAAAGACTGGAAAGTGATATAATGTTTTTGAAGTACTGTCTAGGAAGGATTAACCTAAAGGATGGCAACCAGCTGTTTTGAAATTTGTTCTGAAGAGACAGGAAATGGGCTTCAACTGTCACATGAAGGGAAGTCTTCTCACTAGAGGCTTGCCTGTATTGGAGTCTGTGGTAGTTTGAATAGATGGCCCCCAATATATTCAGTGTTTTATTAGTTTGTATTTTGCATCTGTAGCCACCTTGCTGGAGGCAATGTCACTGGGTGGATCTTAAGGTGTGATGGTGGGTTTAGTATTTCAATCTAAAGATATGCAAAGTGTACCTAGGTGGAGTTCCTGAGGTGTGCTGTGCTGTGTGGCTTTTGGCTTGAGGCTTTGCTCTTTCTGAGTTTGGTCCTGTGAAAGCAGGCCAGCTTCTTCTGCCATTATGGAACTTCCCCTGGATCTGTAAGCTATAATAAATCCTTTCCTCCATAACTGTGCCTGGTCTGGAAGTTTGTCTTAGTAAACCTGAAGCTGTCCGCTACAGAGTTAGTGGCTAAAGAGCATTGTGGAATCTTCTTCCTGTGCCTAAGTAAAGATGACTGACCCAAGAGAGGAGAGGAAACGTGGAAAAGACCGCTGAAGGAACTGACAAGAGAGCAAGAGGAAGAAATCTGCCTTGGCATGGTCCATTACAGAACAGCACAAGATGGTGGAGGGAATTCAGGGACAGAAGAAAAGTTTGATGAGGAAACAGAGAACATTAGAATTGTGTTTATATGTTAGTAAAAATATTTTTGCTTTAAGAACATCTAGTCTGACTATGTTTACGGTACAAAATTCTATAGTACCTGCTTCTCTGGAGACATTTTCACACCATACAGATTTTTATCTGAATGGAAGGATTTAAGAGTGATATTGCTTCAAATGAGTAATACTTTCAGTGCTAAATGAGCACTTTAGAGCTTTCTGTAGTCCTCAAAGTAGATTTTTAAGAAACCTTATATTTATGTAGGTTTAGCAGTGTTCATATTTTTTTTAAAAAAAAAACTATACTGCCCCCATTTAAATCTTATATTCCCCTACATATTAGGCATTATTATCCTATGGCAATCTGTCTTTTAGTCTTGTAAAAACTTTGGTGAGAGATGCAAAGGGAGTCCTCCAGTTAAAACCAACAGAGCTCAGACTTGACTTTAAGTCCTTGGACAGATTCCAAATCCAGGATTCTTTCTGGAATCTTAGCCTATGTTTTCAAACATATTGTGAAGGCCGACTGGCTGTCAAGCATACCACCTCAGGTTGTTCCCTTTAATTTCTCTGTGAATCACTGTAAACACTAAAGACTGCTTGCCCGGGTGGCCAAAGAATTGTGAAATAAAATTGAGAATTCATAGCACCAGGACAGTAAGGCAGACCGCAGCAACGAGTTCACAAAGCCATTCTGCAGACACCTCGATAAAAGCTGTGCCAGAATGCTGCTAGACAGAGCGAGAATCAGTGTCTAAAAGCTTTTGTTCTTTATTTTTCTGAAACCCACTATGAAGCCTGCTTCCACAGAACTTTTTATCCTTCATTTATTTATTCAATCATTTATTCAAATTTAACACAGTGAAGTCACAATGTTTGGTCTATTTTTGCTGCACTGAAAAAAAATTTACAGTAGTATACTCTGTGGAGAAATAAATGCTTAAATATATAAAAAACACCAAGTTAACTTTAGCATTAAATATTTTCATTGGTTAACTTGTCAATATAATATGCATAAATAAAAATATTTTAAGTATTTATCCTTTACCTTAAGACCAATTCTATGATGTGTGGTAAGGAATTCAACTCCTAGGTGTTTGAAGATTGCAAAGAGAGCAGCAGAAAGACTAAAGTGGTGAAAGTACAGTTACAGGTAATATATCTTAAGGTGGTATAGTGTCAAATCAGAGATCACCATTTCAAGTGTGGACACGAATTATAGATATATATTATATATATATATATGAATGCAGCCTTCCTGTTTGATCATGCATATAAAACAATTTCAAGCATGAAATAGTTAATAAGCATACAACTACATGTACAACTACATGTAGTGAATCCCAAATCTTAGTGATCCAGTAACACAGAACCTTTACCACAGAACATTACCATTTTTCCAAAGTTGCCTTGTATCTGTGTGGTGGGAGGCATACAGGGGCAGTTTACGGTCTAAGGGACCTCATCATCTCAAATGTAAGAAGGAAGATTAAGAGAGGCCCCAAATGAAACCGAGTTTGTTATTGATGAAAAGTAGAGATGGGCAGTGCTGGCGGAATCAGCTATGCTAAGAGGATGGAGAAACAAGACAGCTGACAGCCTATGGCCCAGGCCTGCTTCCTGGATCCTAATCTTGCTTCACCGCACAGCTTTCCCTTGGAGCCTTGCCAAGCAGTGTGCCAATAGAGAAGCTGCTCTGATGAGCAGAGGACGCGCATGCTAACTACCCTGTCACCTGCTTCCGGAAGAGCTGATAGCATATAAAGGTTTCTAGAAGGGTCATTCTCAGAACAATCAGCCCCACTATTAAGCGATCCTTTTTATCTAAGAACAAACTTTAAAGTCAAGTGATAGAGGTGGTATGGTACATCTGCTACCTTTGAACTATGTCTTTGTGCAACAATAATAACCAAAAATCAGATCCTTCAGGCATTCCACCTGGAGCCTGAGGCATTTTCCAAGCTTGCTTGTAGCTTAAATGCTCTAGTATCAGTCATCAAATATCCCAAGTGAGTTGCATTTTACAGAACACTGTTTAGAAATAAAAAGTTAATGGGGGAGATGAAATGCAATCAAATGTCTAATTTATGTCAAAGTATAATGAAACATACTATTTTATATAATTAATATATAAATAAAAGTTACCTATATGTCGGTTTTTAGGATTTAGTGTTATTTCTTTTTTATGCACATGTGTGTCTTTGTGTGTTTATGTGTGAATGTGTATGCAGGGGCATGTATGCCAGAGGACAAACTCATGTGTTATTCCTCAGAAACACTGTCCACTGTGTGTGTGTGTGTGTGTGTGTGTGTGTGTGTGTGTATGTGTGTGTGCACATATTATGTGTGGTATGGTATATGCAGTGTATGCACATGTATGTACTAACGTGGAACCATGAGAGCTTTCATGTGGTTCCCCATGAGCTGACCATAGGAGGACAGCAGGTGTCCTTCTCCATCACTCACCTGCCTATGTTTTCCTTGCAAGGGAGTCTCTTCCTGAATCCAGAGCTTGCCATTTGGGAGCCCCAGTGATTGTCCCATTGTCGGCTCCCCCAGAGGGCTGGGATTACAGATATGCATGGATATGCCATTTATGTAGTGGGTGTTGCAGATTTGAACGCAGGCACTCTTGGGCCTACTCAGGCCATCATACTTGCACAGAAAGTACACTTAACTGCTGACCATCTCTTTAGCCCCCACCTTTTTTTTTTGAGATAGGGTCCTTCATTGGTCTGAAGCTCACCAAGTAGGATAGTCGGGCTAGCCAGTGAGCACTCAGGGATCCTGCTGTCTCTGCCTTCCCAATGCTAGGAGTCCTAATGCGCTCCACCACACCCTCAGCATTTTTGTGTAGATTCTGGAGATAAACATAGGTTCTCATGTTTCCAAAGCTACCCCAGCTTTAGCATTATTTGACGCTATTCCTCATAAGGATCTTGTCCATTGCTATGAAGTTTATGGAGACTCCGATGAGGATGAGGGCAGGATGGGGGTCTCAGGAAAGCTACCAAGTAGTTCCCTTCACTGCTTGCATTCAGTGACAATATCTGCTACTTCTCAGTCTATTTGGTACAGAGATTTAAAAGTTAAAGTTGAGCCTTTGATTTCAAGGATACTTAGCACCGTCCCCTTTTTTTAAGCAAAGGGAAATATGTAAAATACCAAAAGAATGCCAAGGAGGTGTATATTATATTTCAGCTTAAGTTGAACAGCTTGCAAGAAGTGATGTGGGGCAATGTAAAAATTAAAGAAGAAAAAGAGAAGAAGCTGTAAAAAGTGACCCAGGATCCAGTACCCAGATTCTTACTTGAAACTATCTATGACACACCAAGAACTACAGAAAATGAAGGAAGAAACATGCAAAGAGAAAATGGCCTGAATTGGAATTGTCAACATGTATTTTATTCTTGCTAAAGATCTCAGGGCTGGAGAGATGGCAGTTAAGATTAGTTTAAGGCACTTGCCTGCGAAGCTTACAGACCCATGTTCAACTCTCCAGATCCCATGTAAGCCAGACATACAAGGTGATTCAAGCGTACAAGATTGCACATGTACACAAGGTGGTGCATGTGTCTGGAGTTCGATTATAGTGGCTGGAGGCCCTGGTGCACCAATTCTCTCTCTTTCTCTCTCTAGCTCTCACTTTCTCACATGAAAAAGGTCTGTTGGGCTTGCCTCAAAAAAAGAAAGAAAGAAAGAAAGAAAGAAAGAAAGAAAGAGAAAAGAAAGAAGAAAGAAAGGCAGACAGAAAGAGAGAGAAAGAAAGAAAGAAAGAAGGAAAGAAAGAAAGAAAGAAAGAAAGAAAGAAAGAAAGAAAGAAAGATCCTAAATGCTCAGTAAAATTGGGACAAATGGGTAGCATCTTCCAGGTGTGAAGATAAAGATTTTGAAGCAAGATAAAAACGAATAACAATGTTGTGGTCAGTAATACTGTTGTTCAATCATGTAAAGGCCTGGAGAAGTTGTCTGTACCTGGTAATGGGGACTTCTTGTAGGAACAATCAGAATGGACAAAAGGCTGAGCAGAAGCCACTTCCTCCCACTGGGATTCTCTCTCTCTCTCTCCTCCCTACTTCATTTAAAAATATCCTCCACTGTGCTAACTTTATCTTTTTTATCCTAGTGAAAAGTATTTTTTCTCCACTCTAAACACCCCAAATGACATGTATGCAGGAGTCTTGTAGCAAAGGACTTCACGGGTCACACATCTGTCAGCTAGGAGTACTGGGTGCTGGGTGTGTGAACATATATGGAAGGCTCGAGCTTGCTCCACCTCTCTTGCCTCGTGGTCCTGAAACACATTCAAAGGCTAGCATGCCGGTCCTACAAGCAGAGTCTAAACGTGTGCTGAGTGGACTTATGCACATATTGTTGCCATGCTGCTGTTTGCTGATGTTATACTTTACAGTCATGTCTACACAGACAAAACAGACACAGCATCATTCTGGAAGCATGATAATTTGGTTAAATTTGGTCAAAGACCTCTGCTTTTCTTCACCTTCCGGCCACCTCCCTTCTTCCTTTCTTATTTTCTCTAAACTTATCATGAACTTTAGTTTTTCCTACGAGAGAGAATGTGCAAAATTTTGAACTTCTTTCATAAGAATGCTAAATTCAAAATATGCCTGTATAAAGATTAAACAGAAAACCAGGGACGCTAAATATTCCATGTTACAGGAACAAACCAGAGGTGTAAAACAAAACAAAACAAAACAAAAGCAGCCTATAATTTAGTTTAAATTTCCTGCCTGCAGGGCATGCTACACCTTATATCCTCTTAAATTCCTCAGGTAATATAATTTATATTAAATAGGGCAGGTCCCAGCAGAAATTTGTACTGGCACCAGGCAAAAAAATTGCTTTGATGTGTACTTTTGAAAGTATTGTGGCTCCCAGATATGGGGTTTGCATTCAGACAAACAGTAGAAGATTTAAATGTACTTTCTGGTATTAGAATTATTTAATTACTAACAATTATTGCACACAGTATACCAACAAATTAAAGCTAATCTATTTACTTAAAATTAGATCAACAGTTAAAAAGTAAGAAAAATTAAAGTCAGACTGTCTAATAGTTTGTTAAGCTATAGTTTCCTAGGAAAGGGAGCAAAACAAATCCGCTGCTAGCAGACGTGTCTAGAATTAAACTTTTGTCAGATGATGGCAGGATATATGTTGTAAAGGTAATTATAGTGGAATTCAGGTGGAGCCACAGTGTATCAACATTACAGCTTTGTAGCAAAATGTCTTTGGCTGGTGTTAGCTACACCACAGGAAGTCCTCAGTCTGTGAAGGAATTATGTTTCAAGTCAGTCTCTGTAAACTGACAATCTGGAAAGCCACGTAAACTTTCTTATTGGAATTATGACAGTTAAAAGTAGCAAAGCGTGTAGTACGTTCCCAAGAGATGACAGAGAAGTTGCTAAAGATGAAAATGCCTTCAAGGTAGAAAATAATAATAATAATTGCAGCACAGCATCTCCTATGGTACCAGAGAGATGCTGTCGATGAAGAACAATTGGGCAGAGGCAGGAGTGATTGCACTTTCCCCGCAACCATGGGCCAGATTTCAGTGACATGCAGAATGCAAAAAAGAAAAGGCCAAGTAGGAAACAAAGAAAAGGAAAAGAATGGATGCTGAAGAAAAAGGCAGCACGTCGAAGAAAACATGTGAAGAAAATTTTGGAGAGGTCAGGTCAAAACTAGAAATGTTAGACAGTATGACCAAGAAATGGCAAAGAATGGGAGAACAGAGAAACCGAAGAAGACACCTACAATGTGGGTGAGAAGTCCTAAAGCAGGGGTTGGCTCATGCACACAGCTCCCAGTGCCTATTACCCAGGTGCAAGGATACGTCCAGGCCACATAAGTGCTGCCATTTCTATGTAATGTCTGCGCAAAAGCTAGGAACTGGAAGGTACTGGTAATCCAAACAGTGTGCTTATACCATACTATATGTCATCATAAAAATAAGGCAAGTTCCTCCACAATTAAACCAAAGTTTAGGCAAATTCTTGGCTCACTTGGCTGTTTAATTTGGCCTTTTTTTCCTTTATAAAGTAAAGCATTTCATTTTCTTTAAAAGCTTAATTGGCAGACTGTTTAGATATGGCAGCAACTTTAAGATATCAAGAGCTGAGAAACTGGGTGTAAAGGAGTCACAGCCTACCTTTGTGAAGTCTGAGGAGTGTCAGCAGAAGCTAACATGGACTGCCAAGATGGTACTGGGGCCACAGAGCAGTTGATACCACCCAGAAGCAGTGGAGAGACTGGAAATTATGTCAGAAACCCGATTACATCACCACCACCCAGCGCAGCTGCTTAATCCCATGTCTACCACTTCCCAGAACCACTCAGCCACAACAGGATTGTTACCTAGAAACATCCTTACTGGAAAAATTAAGCGCCTGTCCAATCATTTCCCATTTATAGCCAATTTCCTTAAATGTTGGCTTGGGTGCCCCTTAAGCAGCCATTCCATCTTTCTGCTCCCTGCTTATAGACCACTGTCCTTAACAAAGAACTCACCTTCCAGGTGCTTCCAGGGAAGCAAAGGATCCTCTTTCAAGTTCACAGTCAATTTCCCTTAGTGATTATTAAATATTGAGCAATGCCCTAATGTGGACAAATGCTCTGAGTCTCTGAGTTCTGTGAGCATTTGACCACTTACTCTTTTTACTACAAGTAACTTTTTATATGCCTGACTTCCATTCATTTTCAGGGATTTTTTCTAAATTTATTTTTATTTATTAGTGAGAGAGAGAGAGAGAGAGAGAGAGAGAGAGAGAGAGAGAAAAGAGTCAAGAAGAGAGAAAGACAGAGAATGGAGGTGCCACTGAAAATGAGCTGCAGACCCATGGCCACCTTGTGCATCTGGCTTACATGGGTCCCGGGGAATCAAACCTGGGTCTTTTGGCTTTGCAGGCAAGTGCCTTAATTGCTGAGCTATCTCTCCAGCCCAGGACTGCTTTTTCTTTAAAACCCCTGGAACAAGGGGGTAAACTTTGTCCTTGTCCTATAGATGATCAATAATTGTGAAAGAAACCAAAGTTAGCAAGTTCATGATCTTGTATAGTCCCAGTAATCACAATACAATAAGCTGATATTGACCAACTTGAATGTCTTTTTTGACATCCACCCCTCAGCCTATATTGCCTTGTAAACATGAGTTTTTGCCTTCAAAGTACTTATAATCTAAACAAAGAATAAAAGTGAATTTAATATTTAGCATAGGTCATTTTACTTTCTTGTTTTTTTGGGGGGGTGGGTGGGTTTCAATGTAGGGTCTTACTCTAGCCGAGCCTGATCTGGAATTCACTCTGTGTTCTCAGGGTGGCCTCAAGCTTACTGCGATCCTCCTACCTCTGCCTCCCAAGTGCTGGGATTAAAGGCGTGTGCTACCACACCCGGCATTTTGACCTTCTTTAATGCGCTTGCCCTATTCCTCTCTGCCCCTTAGACAACGCCACCCACAACAGTCAACATAAAGTTAAAAATATCCTCAAAGAATATTCCTTGAGTCCGACCATCTCACACCCCTGGATCTAAATGTTAAAAGTGGAGTGCAGAGACGCCTTCTCACTTAAGTGCAGGAAGCCAAACCACATCCCAACAAGAGAGCCCTGTCTACACTTTTCCTTCTAAAGCCACAGAGCCCACTAATAAGCACAAAGATGTGTATAAACACTTATTAACAAATGCTACTGGGCTTCTGTGGACCTACTTGTCTAGGAACTGTCTTTCAAGGGTTCACATAAAAAGCAACAACTTTGCATGCCCGTTAAGATGCTATCTTCAGAGACACTGACCCTCTAAGCGACCCCTGACAGCCCCTCACCTCTCTCACAAGACTTCCAAAGGAACCCTCCCTTGAGCGATTGTCACATGTGACCTCATGGCAACTTCCTGACATGAGTTTAGCTGCAGGCTGATGTCTAGAAGTTCAGGCACTATAAAAACTGGTTTATTGGATGCAAAAGAGAATGAGAACTTCAAAGACGACTCTGTCAAATTAAATTAGCATATGGAACAGCAACTAAGCTATGATTGGTATTCCTGGCATCAGCTCTTTGGTAAGGCTCTGGCTGGGTTTTAATGCACTGTGTTCACTGTCTTAAGTGAACTATTGCTAATCTATTATGGTTTCCTAGAAGAACAAATGGCATGGGGAATGCTCATAAAATATGTGAAATGTAAGAAGCCAAACACAAAATTATATATACATACACACACACACATATACATATATATGGAATAATCCATTTTTTTCTAAGTGAGATAGAGTCTATAGTACGCATAGTGCAAAAAATACTTTATCTATGAAAAAATTATAATAAAATATCAATTATGACTTTCTCTAAGCAGTAGAATGAAGAAAGTAATCTTATTTAAATCCTTATATTTTAATGAATTATCCAATAAAAACATTTTCAATGAAAAACATTTCTTAGTTAAGTGTAAAAGTGTTAAAAGTGCTGTGTGTGAGCAGAGGGAAGTTCACTCATGTGCATTGTGCACATCACAGAGCAAGTATAGTCCAGGACTAATATACCTAGGGGATACAGTTTAGTGTCCATGAACAGGAATGAGGAATTTTATTTACCTCTTTGTTTATTTTTATTTCTGTTTCTCAAGTTAGAAAACTGAAATAATGCATAAGCTGTGTTTTACAATAGTAAAGATTTTATTTTCTTCTTCTATTCTTAAAGAAGTATTGTTTACAAAGTACACTATAGTACCACTGAAGAAGCTTGATAGAAACACAAACAAACAAACAAAAAATCCAAGCTGAGGCATGAGATGTATACAATATTCAGTCATTTTAGCCGGGCGTGGTGGCGCACGCCTTTAATCCCAGCACTCGGGAGGCAGAGGTAGGAGGATCGCTGAGAGTTCGAGGCCACCCTGAGACTACATAGTTAATTCCAGGTCAGCCTGGACCAGAGTGAGACCCTACCTTGAAAAACCAAAAATATTCAGTCATTTTGGACTAATAAAAATGTTTTGAATGTTTTGATATTGTTAACTAAATATAATAAGTGCTATCCTCCCTCCCTGCCATGTATACATGTCATTTTTATTATAAATTTATTATAAATTATTTCTCAAATCATCAGAAAATCAATGTTCTAAAGAAATAAAACTTAGGACAGGCATTTGCAAGTCTGGCATAAAAGACTATTTGTAATTTGGGGATAATGCTAAAGATTACAACCACATGCTAGGCAGGTGATCTACCACTGATCTATATCCCCACTCATATAGGCAATGCTTTTATTTTTTAAATGCTATTTTAGTTCACAATTCATCTAATTAAAAGCTGACTTAGCTGTGGTTATATGTATGTAAGAGGTTTAAAATAAGTCATTAATGCCATGAAAATAGCAGTAAGATGTTATCATTAGTACTCGGGATTATCATTACAGAATGTGTCTGGATTTTTATTTTTATTTATTAATTTGAGAGAGACAGAGAGACAAAGAGATAAAGAGAGAGAGAGAGAGAGAGAGAGAGAGAGAGAGAGAGAAATTGAGAGCAAGAAAGAGAGAGAATGGGAGTGTCAGGGCCTCCAGCCACTGCAAACAAACTCCAGACACATGCATCATCTTGTGCATCTGGCTTATGTGGGTACTGGAGAATTGAACCTGGGTCCTTAAGCTTCAATGGCAAGTGCCTTAACCACTAAGCAATCTCTCCAGCCCTGGATTTTTAAATTTACTATCACTGGTAAATATAACTCCTCCCCCTCACATGTAGTATTTTTCCTCTTTCAGTTCACTGGGAGATCAACGTGCTTTAGGCAGTAAAGCATGAATGCAAACTTGTCAGTGTTGAGTCTGATTTTATTACAACAACAAAAATGAACATGCTCTATATCCTCCAAGTGATACATAGAAGCCTGTATCTCACTCATCAAGAAGTATACAGATGTGAAATAATTTGGGGGTTAGTATACTCTATTATTTAATCCATATTCTTTCTTGGGATGAAGGAGCCCTACGTGTAGAGCACAGATAAATTCTGTAGGTCCACCCAAGCAGTGTTTGACAGGGCTGTCAGAAATATTTTGTTAGCCGGGTGTGGTGGCGCACGCCTTTAATCTCAGCACTCGGGAGGCAGAGGTAGGAGGATCGCCATGAGTTCAAGGCCACCCTGAGACTACATAGTTAATTCCAGGTCAGCCTGGGCTGGAGTGAGACCCTACCTCGAAAAACCAAAAAAAAAAAAAAAAAAAAAAAAAAAAAAAAAAAAAAATTTGTTAACTTACTTACTTTGACCTTTAACACTTCACATCTCTTATGTTGGATCATTCTTATAGTGTCTATTGTTAACCAGGAATGCATGCTCTGCCCAGGCCCTCCTGAGCTACAGCATGAATGTCCATTCTGCTTGTGACTTCACTCTACTCAGCTCTTCCTAGTAGGCAAATTCTTTCCCCACTAGGATAATTTGTTAGTACCTAAATGTGTATCTTCAAAGTTTTCCAATAGTTTGATATTTATTTGCTTCAAACTGGTGACTAAAAAATAGATTAGTTTTTTGTTTGTTTGTTTTGTTTTGTTTTGTTTTTCAAGGTAAGGTCTTACTCTAACCCAGGCTGACCTGGAATCAACTTTGTATTCTCAGGGTGGCCTAGAACTCACTGCGATCCTCCTACCTCTGCCTCCTGAGTGCTGGGATTAAAGGCATGCGCCACCACACCCAGCTAGTTTTTTTTCTTTCTTTCTTTCTTTTTTTTTTTTTTGAGAGAGAGAGAGATGAACAGGCAGAGAGAATGGGCATGCTAGGACTTCTCAGCCACTGTGAACAAACTCCAGACATGTCCGCCCCCTTGTGTACATGTGTGACATTGCGTGCTTGCATCACTTTTGCGTCTGGCTAAATGTGGGACCTGGAGATACAAATGGGGTGTTCTTAGGCAGGCGCCTCAACCACTAAGCCATCTCTCTAGCCCAATTAGTTTTTTTTTTTAGCCTACATTTCCCTTTATTTTCTAGCATACATTGATCATAAATACATTCAATTTTATGGCATAATTTTTTGGCAGTTTTAAATGAAATGACACAAATTTAAGTCATTTTAATCAACAAAGCAATGTTGTCAGTTTTGCAGAATGTGTATAAACTCCTGGATCAATATGCATTGAAATAGAAAGCAAATAAAGGGAAATAGTATTTCCTTATGACATCTCATGACCTGGTGTTCATTTCACTTAAAATATACACATACATTCTAGGCAAATGTGTTAGCTCTGAGTTCAGTGAAAGAGCCTGCCTCAAAAATAAGATGGAGAGCAATTAAGAAAAACACTTAGCATAACCTCTGGCCTCCACACACATGTGCACCCATGTGCATATGCACATGCATGCATACACGTGCTCCACACACTCATGCAGACACAAAAAAGAGATTTACATACTTTTCTGTGAAACAGAAAAGACTTTCTCAAAATACTTTAAATCAAGTGCTCTAACAAAAGTGAGGTTGGTTCTTTTATTTTTCAGAGAGAATCACGTCCCCTATTTTGATTTGTATTTTCCCTTAGAGGACTGTGCACCCCCAAAACCTGAGGGACTCCTGGAAGGATTTCAGGATACACAAAGGAGAGACTAAAACAAAAACATATACACTTGAAGGTTTGCAGGTGTATCCTTGGAGCAAGTTATAATAATGTATTCTCTCTTCCTTAATGACATCACACTTCAGCTTGTTGTTTTCTTTCTAATCATACTACCTGGATTGTAGAGCCATTTCACTCTGCAAAATTTAGGTATTCCACTTGGAATTATTACTAGTAACTAGTACCCTGACAGTTCGTATAGAACAAGAGGAGACAGGGGAGGTTGGATACACCTTAGGCCACATTCTTAGTTTAATAATGAAATTGTGTAGCATCTGCACATACATCAAAAATTGGGTTGTGACTGGGGAGATGGCTTGGCTGGTAAGGTTCTTGCTTGCAAAGTCTAATGACTTAGGTTTGATTCTCCACTATTCACACTATGCACAAGGTGGCACATGCATCTGGAGTTCATTTACAGTGGCTAGAGGCCATCACGTGCCCATTCTTTCTCTCTCTTTCTCTATCTGCCTTTCTTTCTTTTTCTCTCTCTCACTCATAAACAAATAATATATATATATTTAAAAATTGGGTTCTATCAGAAACGACCAAGGAACTGAGAATACATTTTTTCCCTTCTTCTGAATGTAAAAAGATACCAAAACATAGGTCATCTGATCCATTTCCTCATTTCTGGGCAGCTGTTTTCTCATACTGTTTTCTCTCCAGCAGAAAACAGATCTGGCCACCCAGCTGTCACTTAGTTTTGCTCTCACACTTGTTGAAAAGCATTTCCCTTGGCGCAGTGTGTATTCAGTGATCATATACAAAGGAGTATAATTTTGTTTGTTTTCTTTGCCAGAATTCTTAGAATAAAAATATTTTCAAGAAAGACAATATTGAGTTCGAATGACCTGAATGCAAGTTCCATCTCTGTCATTTATTAGCAGTATGTTTTTTCATGAAAAATGGAAATGCTAGAACCTAGCTCACAGAGTTCTTTAAAGATTAGATATGAAAACTGGGCCTGCTCTAAGAGCATGGAAAGTAACAGCTGTTCAGTACTGCAGGCTTAATTCCACTCTATGGAAGACACATTCAGATTATTATCAGTCCTCACAGATTCATACTTTTTAATAAAACAAATTGGGATTAATGGTTTACTTTTGCTATGTATTTGGAATGAAAAGGGATCTTTAAAGTGGGCTAACCCATATGAATAAGTACTTGACCTCAAAAGCAAGAATCCAGTTTCGCTTGTGCAGAGTCAAGGACAAAGTCTGACACATAGCTCTCAAAAACAAAACTGAATGTTTGGCATGGTGGCTCATGTCTGTGATCCTGGCAGTCCAGAGATTGAGGCAGGAGGAACAGGACTCTGACACTAGTTTGGGCTATATAGTGAAACCCTGTCTGAAATAAAGTGATTTTTTTAATGAAGACTAAGTTAATTAACACTATCAATTTTAGGTATACTGGGAAAACAATTCTAGGAGGCGTAATTTTCATACATGCCAGGACAGTTTGCATACAACTACTGTGATTGGCTTTTCAAAAGCCAAATAGGTTGGCAGTGATGGCTTCTTCTCTTAGGTGTGTGAGTGTGCATGTGCACGCATTCCAATGTATGGTTTTCATTCTGGTTCAAAATGCTGCTGGTGTCCTTGGGATAACAAAAACATAAAAATAGGAGTAAATAAAAAATCCTGAAAGAGTTATGCATTCAGGTCATAAAGCTTCCTTTGTCTTTCCATTATCTAGTGAATGTCTGACACCTGGTTCTCTGAGGGGGGAAATGTGTGTGCAATATCAATTTGCATAAGTTTATTGTAAGTTTTGTGAGAAAATGAAAGTGTTTTATAAATAACCACGAATTATTCAGTAGTCCATTTGTATATAGCTGCATACAAATTCTCCACGTCTGTAATGTCAGTGTCACTTGCTACTTCTTGCAAATTTGCCATCGATTTTTATAATTCCATTACCAGCAACAGTGTCATAAATTCAGATCGCATACAAAACACCTTATTACTACTCAGAAATAAACAGCTCACATCATTAGTCAGTGAGTAGAGTTACAAAATAAACACTGGTTGATAATTTTGTTTGTGTCTACATGTAAGATCAATGTTTAAAAGAAAATCATGAAGTCAGAACTTTACTCATTTATCCGTGATATGACATTTTGGTACACCGAAAGAGATTTTTCAAATATTCAAACAACAATCCTCCGTTTTTTTTTTTTTTTGTCACTCATAATGTAAAGTTTATACCATTTATAAACTAATTCTTAAACTTAAGTTTAATTTGCATTGATAAAATACTCTCAATTATTTTCTTATGTCTAGACTATGTTGAGCTCTATCTGCAGCATTGCCAATTTCTGTGGTTGTAAATATTTTTATAGCGGTCCATTTCGTGCTTCCAATGTACCCTCAGTGAACCCAGGGCTACAAAGCAGTGAACAATGGCACACCATTATATAGCATCTTCTCTGAACTGATAAAATGAACAAGAATAATGCCAAGAGCAGAACTGTATAAAAGTAAAGGAGAAACATCACTGGGAAGTAATGAGCTTTGCCTGTTACCTTCATTTCTGAACATGATTTGTTTAAACATAACATTATATTTGTGTGAAGCATGGGTGGCACGGATGTGTGCATGTGGTAAATGCAGATGCCTGTGCCCTATGGCGCATGTTGGGATTCCTCCCCTATCACTCTTTTGCCTTATTTCCTGGAGACAGTCTCTTACTGAACCTGGAGTTCACTGTTTTGGGGCTACATTGGGTGACCAGTGAGCTTCAGTGGTTCTCCTATCTCTGTCCCCATCAGTGTTGGGGTATAGGTGTGGACAGCCACATCCAACTTATTGTGTGGGTGTTGGGATTCAAATTCAGGACCTCATGTTTGGGCAGAAAGTGCTCTTACCTTCTGAGCCATCTCCCCAGTCCTGTATGTTAATTGTTTTAAAAATATTTTATTTATTTATTAATTTGAGAGAAAGATAGGCAGATAGAGAGAAAGAGAGAATGGATGCACCAGGGCCTCTAGCACAGACAATGAACTCTAGATGCATGTGTCACCTTGTGCATCTGGCTTTATGTGGGTACTGGGGAATCAAACCTGGGTCCTTCGGCTTTGCTGGCAAGTACCTTAACTGCCAAACATCTCTCCAGCCCATGTATGTTAATTTTTTAATAATGACTATGTTTAACAGCCAGCTTTTAAATTTCCTGAAAATTTAATAATTTGTTCCAAGCTTGTTCCAGCACACCAAAATGTCTCCCTTAAAAACAGCCATCTGGGTTTATTTAGCTGTATCTATAAATAAGTGAACTTAGTGAATCTTTAGAAGTGACTAGTGCTTCTATTATAAAAGCTGGACCAAAATCCTGTTCTTTGACTTATCTCTTTGAGTACCAGAAAAAAAAAAGTGGTCTCCACACTCTTTGCAGTGCATCAATGACAGTGTACAGTATTGGACAATCTGCTTTGACACATTGCCTATGATCATTGCCTACTGTGAGCTCACTGTGGCTCCTGAGAAGAAAGATTATGATACTTGTCTGATTTCTAATTGAATAGTAGCCAAGACTCTGATCTGGCAAGCCCTGAACACGAAACATATCTGACCATGTTTGACCATGTTCAAAACATGTTTGAGGCCTGGAGAGATGGCTTAGCTGTTAAGGCGCCTGCCTCCTAAGCCTAAGAACCCGGTTCCAATCTCCAGGCCTCCCATTTAGCCAGATGCAAAGTGACACAAGGGCGCAATGCCGCACTTGCCCACAGGGGGCGCACACATCTGGATTTCGTTCATAGCAGCTGAGAGACTGCTGGCGCGCCCATCTCTATCTGTCTCCTTCTCCCTCTCTCTCTGTTTGTCTCTCTCTGTGTCTCTCTCCAAAAATAAAAAAAAAAATTAAAAATTAAAAAAAAACATGTTTGAAAATATTGTAGAAGAGTTTAGGGAAGAGCCTGATCCTACTTTTGGCATGAGAGCAAAACTGAGCCCTCAGGACAGGAGTAGTATGCCATATAGTCTCACAGGATGTAGTACTTTCAGAACAAACATATCACATACAAGTTTAGAGTACAGTAAGGCCCAGCCAGAGAAAGTGGTAATTAATGCTAGAGATCTTCTTCTCTAAGCAATGACTGAAAAAATTCAAATCACTTTCACTGTGTACACACTAAACATGACCTAATCTACTAGTAGTGATTAGAAAAATAATCTAAGTTACGTACACAAAATAAACTGAAATAATTGCCCTGTGTGAGCGTCTTTGCAAAAGAAAATACTCATAACAGAAACAAAGGTTTCCCCTTCTTTTGATTTTATTGTTTGTTAAATTTCAGACATAGCTGCCTCCACCTCAGACTTCACGACTAGCAGAAAACCTCACATGTCAGGAAACTAATTGCTTAGGTGGAAAAAGTGTTGTCAGGTGAAATGTGATTAAGATGGAGCTGGAAATACCAGGTTGGCTAGGGTGCAAGTGAGATTTGTAAACTAAAATATAAATTACCCAGAGATGAAAGATCTTCAATTCTCATCATAAAAATAAGACAATCTGGGGGTGGGAGAAAGCCATTTTCAGACCATGGTAACAAGTCTAGAATGTAAAGACATTATGTGGTGAATTAGGCTTTTCTTTAATCAGCAATTCCATTAATTTCTTAAATCAGAATTCTCCTGTTCCAGAGATAAATGCAAACCCTCATTTCCCTTTATCCCAGCCTTTGCAATTCAGAAAATATCCTGTGATTAGCATAACATGAATCTGGCTTTTATGAAGTATATATGTCCCACGAGAATAAAGAAGACAGCCAAAGAAAATGGTGAGTTCTAAGCAGGGAAAAGCAGAGTGAAAAGTCATTATGAGGGAACACAATTTAAATGAAGACATGATATAGCATAGATAAAGATTGGAAAGGACTTGCTCCCCAATATATGACAAACTGTATGCTGTGGAATATAAGAGTACCTGGAAATATTTGGAAATAATATACTTTTAACTTTTCATCCATATGGAAACCATGAGAAGGCAGAAAAGGAAGGGCATAGCCAATATGATTTGCCATGCAGAGTTGGAATCTGACTCCAGTCTCCTTTTAAAACTAATATTTCCCCATGCCTCAGGTTGATCATCTTTAAAACAGGAATAATCATGCTATAATATTGCAGGATTATTTGGAAGGCTGATGGGTATTAGAAACAAGGGCAGGATATTCAAAATATATATTGCTCTCACTAAAATTGCCATAGACATAAGTAAAATTTAAGTCTTTGAAGGCTGTCAAATATATTCAATTAACCATACAAGTGAAGCACTTGAGTATTAAATCACATAGATGTTCTGAAACTCCTGATGTTTTCTTAATGGACATGCACAATGCCTTCTGAAAATACCCCAAAGCTTGTTATAACCTGCCTCTGCAGGAATCTATAGCCATGGCAGGGTTCTATTGAGCCTGGGAAGTATCACTTTTCAAATTACAGAATCACTAAAAAGCAATCTGACATTGGGCTTATGATGTATAATAGATTACACTGAACAAATTATGACAATGGTATTACTCAAAACCTGAAAGAAAATGACTAAAACAATGTTCTGCTGAAGAAAATGATTTTCTATCCTGTGGTCAAATGCTTTTTCCCCACTCAGCAATACATTTAAAACTTACCAAGAAAGCTGATAAACAACCCCCCCCACACACACACACCACAACATTTTAGCCAGAAAGAAGTCTGGTTTCATGTTTGTTACCCACAAAGAGACTGAAGTTCACATTGAAATGGCCATTTGTAAGCACGTCATATTGGCATTCTAATGAAGAATTCCTACCAATGACTTTTGGAAACAGGATGCATCATGTTCTCTTTTCCTATGGATAAATCATTTAGCTTGACCTAACACTCTGAATTTTTAAACTCTATTGTACACACCTACTTCCTTTGTCTTTCATATTTCCTTTATATTTTATTTTATTTTATTTTTGTCTGCACTCTAATTTCAAGATGGAACATAAGAAAATGCATCGAAAATAAATGCAGTATCTTTTAGGATGCCCAAAATTACTTACTCCCCAAAACAGAAAATAAGAATTATCTTCCCAGAATCATAAAATAAACCCACGTGCATGTGCTCTAGAGTGTGTTGTCAGGTTTTTCATTGATAAATATTGCAATGACACATAAAGTAAGCTAAAGGAACATAGCAGGAGACAAGTTCCAAACCAGTGTTATATTCTTCTTAGAAAAGAATCTGAATTCTGCAGTAGCCCTGACCAAAGCTGCCCATCAAGTCTGTTGCCAGCAAGAGAGACAGAGGGGTATGCCAGGCAAAGAGGTCACACTTGAGTCAGATTCTCATGCTGTTTGTCCACACAGACTCATTCATCTCAACACGAGATATTTTCAGAAATTAAATGTCAGCATGTAAAAAAGATCTCTGAGTCATATTGTTCACACAATCTCCCTCCAATGTTTAATCAATTAGGAAAACACAGATCTCCCCGCAGGCTGCAGAACTGTTATACTTCAGGTTATAGAATCATCATCTGTCCAACAAAGGCCTGCAATTGGCCACTGAATTCCAGGCAGTGACGAGGGTCAGAAGATCTGCTTCTAGAAATGGCCATGGTGTACACACACACACACACACACACACACACACACGTTCATAAAAAGAAAGAAGAGGAAAGACTAAGAAAAAAAAATAGGAAAAAAAAGAGAGAGAGAGAGAGAAAGCAACACCCCTCCTAACAACAGCAGCGTTGTGATCCCTCTGGTCATGTTACCCAGTTTTGTTTATCATGAAAAGATCCCATTAATGCCTCAGCCCCATCAAACAGCAGACCAAGTCCATGAATGGCACCTATCAGAGCCCAGGGTAAATCCAATGATTAGAGGGAATTTGCCAAAGGGCCTTTGTAGCTGAGAAAAATGCCTACTCTGGAGAGGAATGCAGAAAATTCCTGGGAGCACAGGCCCCTCTTTGTTGGCGGTCTGGCGGTATTCTGGAGCAAATAAAGGGACAAAAATGGGATCTTAGATGCAATGAACATTTGAAGAAAATGGTTTTCAAAGACCTCCTTGAAACATTCCTTTTAACCGCCCCTTCCCCCCCCTCCAAAAAAAAAAAAAAAAAAACCTATTACTCTGATAAAGATGAATGACAGAACTTCTGCCCAAACCACCATTTTATAGCATAGCATAACCTTGGTGATTTTCAGTTGGAATATAGTTTCAGTGAGATCTCTTTTGTCCTGCTGAGTTTCCTGGTTAAACAGTAAACTCAAGTTAAAGCTTTACAGATAGGAATACCACACACACACACACACACACACACACACACACACACTCACTCACAATCTCAATTTTACTGACAGAATAAACTGGGATTCAGCATAATGTGAAAGTAGCAGACAAGTCTGTAGGGACGTATACTGTGTAGATCATTTGTAGATCAGAATAAAGAGTGAAGATCACGTTGAGCTTTCACCATGGTCTACACATGTGTACAACTAACCAGAAAGGGAATCTATCAGGAAGACTAAAATATGATGAAGAAAGAAAGGTAAGGACATCAATCAGTAAGCCATGCTTGAATTGACATCTGTACCTAAGAATGACATTTGTTGAAGCCCCTCACATAAGACAAATATAACATGCCTCTATCGTTTTAACCATACATTAGCCTAAGTCTGATACAGCACTATTATGCCTTATTTTTAGTGTGCTTTCTCAGACAAAACAAAATCTTCCCATTTTGTTTTGTACAAAGAAACTGGTATAATAAAGGATGAGCCAGAACTTTTAAGTTACAATGTGCTTTAAATTATTTTTCTAAACCTAAAAACTCAGGCAGTCCTCACCAGGGCATTCCATACATCTGAGTTTCTCATTTTTCTCAAAAGAACCTCCCCCCTTCCCAGGCCCAAACAATTTTAATGACTTTTCTGCACAATGTGCCCCTAAGTGTAATACTTTTCCCCATAAATCTTGTTATAGACTTATTTTATGTTCCATTTTAATGTTTGCTGGGTTGAGGGAGAAGCAAAGTAATAATCATGTAATTCTAGTTGAAGGTTTTCCTCCCCTTTCTCCTGGGCTGAAATCTAATAAAATATTATTTATTTGCATCTTTGGAGAGCTATTCACTAACATTTTTCAAAACTGTAGTAAAGTGGTTGCAAAGGTGGTGTCTTTATTGCTTTGCAAATGTTGTTCATTTTACTATTTGTTTTAAATGCTATTTTACAGGTACCAGTGGACTTACATTATACAGCTGAGCTGTGGTGGGATGCTATTTGGGGTACACACAACAAATGCAAACCTCTGTACTATGCTTCTCTGTACTCACTTCATGTTTGCCCATATAACCATATAAAACATGCTCCCAGACTTCCCTTCCAAATAATTGAGCATACATAATTGTGGGGTTATTGCACCACTGTTTACGGCCAACCTTGCCCTTTCTAAGAGTTACTCCAATAAGCTTCTACCTGGGGGTGTACTCCCATAAAGTTTATACATCTGTGCTCCAAAAAGGAGAGGTCAATTTTGCTTTTGCATCATTAAATATATAGTTTTGCAAACACTAATGAATACAATACTTTCTCAGCATATATTATGGCTTAAAAAACAATTGACAGACTTTCCTGATGCATTTTGTAAATTTCCTCCTATGTCTGGACCAAAAAGGTTTTATTATTAGAGTGCTTTTGAATAATACCCTTAGTTTGGCCAATATAACAAAATCCATTTGAAAGAAATGTCCAGAGCAGAAATAAATTTAAGCACAGAATGAAATAAATGCTTTGAATGACCCTGCTTCAGGATTCCCCATAAATGGAGAGTACCTCTCCAACGCTGTGGAGCTCTCTGAAATCTTGCCAAAGGCATAAATCCTGGAAACATCTTCTAAAAGATAAGAATGAGCCTTGGAAAATGGATCATCAAAGAAATATGCAGTGCCAATAAAATAAACCACACACATCTACACAATTTCATTTACCAGGTCCTCTTTCCCCAACCTAGCAGATGGGAAAAGTTTTAAAACTAAATTTTTCAAACAGCAATATGATCTCCTATTTAAACTAGAATCCTTAGCATGTTAAAATAAATGCAGTGAATATAATATAAACACCAGAGGCATATAACCATGTTCACATTAAGCTTGACAACAGAAGATATAAAAGAATTATAAAACTTCAAAAGCATAATACCAATCATGAGTTATGTAAGTTTTTTGACATTGATATCACTCTTTTATAATACTTTTAAAGTATTATGATCCTTTAAATAGTCAATTAAAAATCATCACAGACACTACACTTCAGCTAGTGACATTTTTGCACACTCTGAGCAATAAAGAACATAAGGAGCCAGAATTTCTACCCTGTGAGGCAAGGAGCCTGAGTGTGGAAAGCCAAGGGTCCATCTTTCCTTTTCAAAGATTCAGCTATCCTGACATCTTTCCATTTCAGTCTTCAAATCCAAATGAGACCAAATAACTTTTGTCACTTAACTCTTGGGAATGCTGTGATTTGATGCTCACTCCTTGGTGACTTCTGGAAACAGTTCTAACCAGGAGGGAAGAAGTCAAAGAGGATGTCCTTAGGAGACACTACTTTTTTATTTTTTAAAGATTTTTATTTATTTATTTACTAGAGACAGAAAGAGGGAGAGAGAAAGAGTAAGAATGGGCACACCAGGACCCCCTAGTCACTGCAAACGAACACCAGATACATGCAGCACCGCCATGTGCATCTGGCTTACATGGGACATGGAGAATTGAACCCGGGTCCTTAGTCTTCGCAGGCATGTGCCTTAACCACTAAGCAATTTCTCCAGCCCCCTATTTTTTTTTAAAAAAACTTTTATTTATTTATTTGAGAGAGAGAAAGAGGGAGAGAGAGAGAGAATGGGTGCACCAGGGCCTCCAGCTACTACAAACAAACTCCAGATGCACGTGCCCCTTTGTGCATCTGGCTTACGTGGGTCCTAGAGAATCAAACCGGGGTACTTTGGCTTTGCAGGAAAATGTCCTAACCGCTAAGCCATCTCTCCAGTCTGAGACACTGCTTTTTCTTTTGTTTTTCTCCTCTTCTTCCCCTTCTCCTTCTCCTTCTTCTTCTTCTTCTTTTTTGAGGTAGGGTCTCATTCTAGCGCAGGCTGACCTGGAATTCACTATGTCATCTCAGGTTGGCCTTGAACTCATAGCTATCCCCCTACCTCTGCCTCCTGAGTGCTAGGATTGAAGGTGTGTTAAAGCCGCGCTGAGCTGAAACGTTGCTTTTTGACACTGCCACATTTGCTAAGAATGACAGTCTCAAACAAGGAAGGAGTTTGGAAAACAATTGCTACTTTACAAATATTGAAGTGATTTTAATGCTACCTTTCCTTGGAAGATTATTTTTCAACATGTTAGACTTGTACTCTCAGTACAAGTCACATAGAACAAAACAAAATCCATCACCAGAGAAGGTATCTCTCTGTTCTTTGCAGATGCGTTTGCTTGGCCTCTTCTCTTACGGTGCTCAACTGTGGGGTTCCCTGTCATGGCAAGTCTCATCATGAAACTGAATGCCTGGGACTTCAGCTGCGACCGCATCTTGTGAAGAGACAGTAGGTGTTGCTATGAACAAAGAAGGGTCTTGCTATGGCCCTTGAAGGTCTCCCTGTATTAACAGCAATTAAAGAGTGGAGATGTAATTTCACCCTCCTTCATTCAGGACCCTGCCTCACCTTCAACAGGAAATAGGGCCTGAGTCAGTGGGGTATGACTATAATAGGAGTCTGTGACCAGAGTGTGGGGCAGTCATCAGTATAAATCTGTCATAGACACACTCGCAGAGGAAGAAGGCCTTCCCATACACTGCAGTCTTTACACTTTTTGATGCAGATACTGATTTATGACACCCGGGAAGCAGAGAGCCTTTGAGCCAAAGGGGCCTTGTGAATCAAGGCCATTTTGTAGGTTTCCGCCAGTCAGAAAGAGCTACACATTTATAATTGTGCTTGAAGTCAATCTCCTTCCAGCCCCAGGAGGCAGCACCATTTGGTTGAAATAAAACTGAGGACTTTTCCTAACAGCTGGCCAGTTCTAGTTTTAAGTTTTAACAACAGGATGAATGGATTCAGGACTGTTGAAGGGATCAAACAAGCGCTATGCCAGACTCTTAGGGACCCTCTCCCAAATGATGCTATCCCAGGCATCAGATTCACCCCAAGATGAAAGATTCCACTTTGAAGGGCCCCCTTGCTTTGTTCACCCACCACAGATGACTCATTCACCAAGACACTTAAAAATGATCCAGCTGAGACCTGAAGAAATGTCTTAACAGTTTCAGGCAAGCAAGGGGGGGGGAGGTGAGAGGAGTCGGCTAGCAGTAAATGAAAAACCAGCTCAGAGTTGGTGTTAATTAATTAAAAACACAGCTTCGAAGCATCTCTAATAGAAGACTTCCTCCATGTAGCTAGTATCTGATTCAGGGAGTGACTCAAGCAATAAAATCACAGTTGGGACAACTCTTGTGGCGCGGGCAGGCCAAGTTCAATATTTTCCCTGTGAGGCATGCCTGTACTATAAAAAGAATGTGATGTTTGAAAATGAGTGTCTCAGCTCTCTGTGTGCTGGCATTAAAAGCCTCTCCCACCCCTCCTGCCACATTTCAAGAGTACAGTATGAATCACCATCATGTGACGAACATGCCCTTGCCAAATTCTTTCATGCTGCTACCACAGTGCATTCCCTCTTAGGTCTCTGCCAGCAGCTTTTGTCCCTTGGCCAACACCATCATCACGAGTACTGGTAGACAGGCAGAGTTCCCTGGTCCAGATTCACCAGCAAGGACAGGAAGCAAAAAGGTGCAGTATTGTAAACACTCTAATTGCTGAGTTGACGAAGTGGGCATCAGAGGACAAAAGTGAGCCGAGAGATTGAAGAGACAGACTGCGGAAGAAAGGGTGAAAGACACAGAAAAGAAGTAGTGTTTGGGGGAAGGTATTCTCTATTGTGCTGGCATGGAATTCAGTTCTTGAAATTCAGGCTGTCAATCTAAAGTCCTAACAAAGTTTTGCTGGCATGATGGGTGAGGAAACTGAAGGTTATGGTCTTTAGTTAAGTGACCCATTGCAGGCACAGTATGACTGGTAATAAAGCTAGGGTCCCTGTCTCTCAACCTGCTCCCTGACTCTTTGGCTTGGAAAAAGTCAGTAAATCACTTCTCTCCTGTCTTCTTCATAGTTAAGCTGTTTTTTGAACTAACAAGATCCCCTCCATGTCCATATGACCACTTTTCAACAACAAGCATGGAAGTATTTGTCAGCCAGATTAACAGTCTTAGAGTCACAGTCTTCACCACAGAGCCAGTCTCATGCCTAACCATCCTCCCAAATGCTACACCAGGATCACAATGGGAACTGGGAAAGTGTACAGAGAAAAACAGTATTGTAGTTCAACATCATGAATCACTACTGATAGAGCCACTCAGAGTTTATCCCCTACTTACAACTGCATTTCCTTTGTGTTTCTTTATTGCCTTAGTTAACTACAGATTAATCGACTTGCCAGTTTTCTGGCTCAGTCGTCTGTAAGCCTAGCACTGTCTGGCCCCTAAGAGGCAGAAATGGATCATGAAACCAACAAGCTTGTTTATCTCATCTTCCTAAATGGCCTGTTAGGTACAAGAGTTTGGCATCAAAACAGTATTTACATCAGAAAGACAACAGTTCTAATGGATGGATAAGGAAAGAGTGCCAGGCTCAATATATGTGGAAGAGGACATAGAAGAAGCAATTAAAAAAAAAAATCTTTTTTAAATCTCAACCTAACCTAAGGAAAACAGCATTGACAGAGTTCTCATCCTCCTGAAAGCAAAATCTTGCTCAGAGGTAGGTAGAGATGATGCTTGTGCACATGTACCTAGTGCAAGTCAGGAAGTCAGGTGTGATTGGCTGCCAAATTTTATATATATATATATATATATATATATATATATATATATATATATATATATATGTTTGTGTATGTTTGTATATGTGTGTGTGCATGTATGTATGCATGCTTGCATGGTATGTGCACACACTTCTGTGTGCTCAGGGGTGTGTGTGTGTGTGTATGTGTGTGTGTGCTAGAGATCAATATCAGCTGCGTTTGTCTATTGCTCTCCACCTTATTTACTCAAGCTATGATCTCTCACTGAGCCCAGAATGCCATGACTCAGACAGAAAAGCTGACCAGCAAGTCCAGTGATTCTCCTGTCTCCTTTTCCCAAGGGCTGGGATTATACATAGGAAATGCAGCTTTTTAATTTTTTTAAAGAATATTTATTTACTTATTTATTTTCAAGAAGAGTGTGTGTGTGTTGGGGGGGGGGAGGTAATGGATGTACCAGGGCCTCCAGCTGCTGAAAAAGAACAGATACTTGCACCACCATGCATCTGGCTTTACATGGGTACTAGGGAATTGAACCGGGTCATTAGGCTTTTCAGGCAAGCACCTTAACTGTTGAGCCATCTCTCTATCCTCCACATGCAGCTTTTTATACCAAGGTGTGTATGTGGATGCTGAGAATCCAAATTCAGGTCCCCAGGGTTGTGCATCAAGCATTTTACCCACCGTGCTACCTCCCCAGCCTCAAAGATTCACATCTTACCCAAAGTGACAGAAATGTAACATTTAGAACAATACTAGACTGGAGCTTGGCTCTTTCTTCCACTGCTCAATTCCCAAGGGTAGATTTACAAAGGACGAAGCCGGGCTTTGAAAGGACTCAAGCCAAGACCTATTAATTTACCCACTCCACCATTCGGTGAACAAACATAAATTGTCCAGTAACTATGTCTCAAGCCCTGTGCTGAGATTATTGGGATAATGCAGTATTTTAAGTTAATCACTTGGTACTATAATAAATTTTGGCCTTTGTCTTGCTTAGTTCTTTTTGATGATAATATAATAATATGATTTTGTAACTTTGCAACTCTTTATGGGATGGTGATGCTGCTGATGCCGCTATCTCATGGACCCTTATTTTAGTAAATATGGAATAATTCAATGTGGGTAAGAATGAGTGATAAAGGAAACTTGGGGTTTCTTTACAGATTGAGACAGACTTTTTTTCAGAGTGACCTGCCACATAAGTGGGCAAGGACATGAAAACAGGATAAACTAAGATGTCTGAGAGCAAGCCGCCCTGCTTGACTCTCACTTATCAGCTGTTGACTTCTCCAACAGGTTATTGTAACTCCATGTGTTTTGCTTTTTTTCATCAGTAAAATGAGGATGATCATAATGTTTACCTCCTGGAGTTATTTCAAGAAGGAAATATGATTCTCATAACAATCCTGTTAAATACTTTCCCATGACCTAGTCTACTCTCCAACTAACATTTGTCAGCAACTACTGACCTACCTCTAAAATTACAGCTTAATTCATTCACCATTTTGTAAAGCTGGTATACTCTGTTTGATACCTCATTGGCCTCTGGCACTATGTTTTCACTTGGCATTCTAAGAATAGAAACAAACTAAGTCTACAACATTAACCTGTTTTTATCTACATACATATGCATATATAGTTCCGAGATATGCATTTATTCTACATATGTTTGATAGAAGGCCATCTATGGAGCTCTTTCAACATCCTCAGTGCAGGGCCAAGGTCTGAATTTGTTAGTGGAATAAACGTCACATTATACTGGCAGTGGTGGGACACTGAGGTGTGTTTGATTTCTAACAAAAAGAAGTCATTTCTTGGGCTAGAGAGCTGGCTTTGTGGTTAAGGCACTTGCCTGTGAAGGCTAAGGACACAGGTTCAATTCCCCAATACCCACATAAGCCAGATGCACCTCAGTACCCACGTAAGCCAGATGCATGGGGTGGTGCGTGGGTCTGGAATTTATTTGCAATGGCTAGAGGCCCTGGCATCCTCATTCTCTCCCCCTCTTTCTCTACTTCTCTCTCTCTCTCAAATAAATATGTAAATATTTTTTAAAAGAAGCCACTTCTCTTTATAAAGACTTGAGAAGGAAAACAGAAAGATAATAATCCTATATTTATTATACCAGTCTTACAAAATTGCAAATGAAGGAAATCTTAAAATATCTACCAGTATACTATGGATTATACAATTAAGAAGTTTACAAAAGCCAAGCCTGGTGGTCCAGGCTTGTAATTGGGAGATTTAGGCAGGAAGATTACAAGTTCAAGGCCAGGCTTGGCAACTTAGTGAGACCCTGTTTCAAATCTAAACAACAACAACAAAAATAAACAAAGCAAAAAAATAAAAGGAAGGTTAGAGACTCAGCTCAGTGATAAAGTGTTTTTGTGCCCTGGGTGTCCCATCCAGAAGGGAGAGGTGTCTCTGTGTCTCCGTATCATCAGTGTTATCAAGGTAGCAATGCTATAGGCTAGTGAATCAAAGGTATAAAGTTTTATTGAAAGACATTAATATACATGACACCACCCCATCCCCACAACTCACAAACTACCTCCTATGTCCCAGAAAATGCTGTAGGGAAAACAGCATTAACCATAGGAACATTAAAGTGTGCATGTACATG
This sequence comes from Orientallactaga sibirica, assembly GCA_036365145.1. Taxonomy (NCBI): domain Eukaryota; kingdom Metazoa; phylum Chordata; class Mammalia; order Rodentia; family Dipodidae; genus Orientallactaga; species Orientallactaga sibirica. The sequence goes on along the minus strand of JAEOAD010000012.1, from coordinate 35,548,180 downwards.
TGTGTCTGTGAAAATGAGACCCCGAAAGGAAACACTAACAAAAGCCTAGTGGGGTAGCTCAAAAGGTACATTAATGCATTGGGGTTGAATGCACGGCAAGAACAACTAGAATAATACACTCAAAAATTTTGGTTTTAAAAACAAGCAAATAAGAAAAGCTTATTATGCCAGCCTATATTGGCTACAGATTTTTTTTTGTTAAGGTGAAAGCTCTTGTTTTATTTGATATTGCTAATAATACACTCACAGACAGTAGATACTACCAAACACAACAGCAGAAAAGTATGGACTTAGGCCTGTAAATCGACTCCATATATCTAGGACCAGGCAATTCATAGGATATCTACATATTTAGATGTTGATTGACTGTAAACTCAGAAGAATGATCCCAGAGTGTGTCTGCCATTAAAAATCTATCTATTGGGGGCTGGAGAGATAGCTTAGTGGTTAAGGTGCCTACCTGCTAAGCCTTAGAATGCCTGTTCAATTCTCCAGGTCCCACGTTTAGCCAGATGCAGTGACTCAAGGGCACAATGCCGCACTTGCCCACAAGGGGGCACATGTGTCTGTGGAGTTCCTTCACAGCGGCTGAGAGGCCACTGGTGTGCCCATTCTCTATTTCTCACTTTTTAGGGCTCTTGACTGCAAAGCCAAAGGACCCAGGTTCGATTCCCTAGGTCCCAGGTAAGCCAGATGCACAAGGTGGCACATGTGTCTGGAGTTGGCTACAGATATTTTATTGTAGCTGCACTAGTGATCAAACTGCAAAGAATTTTTGCTATTTATTTTGCTATTAAAAGTCAAGATCTATTGTTCTACACAGTTTTAAAAATTTTACAAATTCTAAGTATTCTAAAAGAATTTTTCTTAATCATCTTCCATATAGTAGTTCGGTGGCATGGCAACTTTGAAAAGAACAGGGAAAATAAAGTTTACATTGCTTTCCCTGAACTGGTGTTAGAATAAGTTATCAAACTCTTCTATTTCTGAAATTCCAGACTAAAATACCAGCCATTGCTCCAAGGTCCATTGTTGTAGTGAACTGCTTCTAGGAAAAGCATTATTTAAATTGCCAAATAAATAGAGTTTAAGTCACTGGCTTTCAACAATCCTGACCCAAGGCAAATATGCATCACTTTCTAAATGACCTTAAACTCATTAAGCAGCCCAAGAATTCCATAACCTATGGTCAAGAGTGCCCTACTTACTTGTTAAGGAGCACTGGGGAAGGCCATGACTAAAACAAGAAATGAGGAATTCAATGGACTATGCCTTCAAAAACCAGGAGTGTGTTTGTGATAAGGCAGAATGAAGGCTGGGTCTTGACCAGTGGATTGAGAAACCTTGAATTCAGTGGTGTGCTGGGGTTGATCATGCCCTGTGAGCAAGATGGATCAAAAGAAGTTCCCCACTAGAAGGGAGACCTAGGGGTCTGAGAGGCTGTAACTCAACGGAGTGTCAGATGGAGAGCAGTCTGGGAATAGCCCCCTTGCAATTCTGTTTGGCATCTCAGCCTCTTAAAACTGTGCACCACTGACTCAGTGTCCATTTTAAGAGTAGCAAATATATGCATATCATATACACATATATATGATATACATATATATATATATAAAAGATATCCTATATCTTTCTTTTGATTCGATCTAAAAATTTAACTCACCAATCAGAGTCATTATCTATAGCTTTTGTCTCAATATTTTTGTTACCTCCTTTTGAAACAGGAACTATGGGAAGGGTAACGTGCCTTACACATTTTTTTTTTCTAATACAAATTGGTGTGAGATTGTATGTGCTGTAAGGTGCATAAGCGATCCTATGGCTGCAAGGCAAGCTATTTTTCTAGTGTGTTATTTATTCCCAGGAATTGTACACATTCCAGATGATGTCACCAGGGCTGTGAGTGCACAAGAAAATAAGCGAATGAGACACACATTAGCTCATGTGGCAAATCACTGGGTTTGCCAAATGGAAGAGAACAAAAACTTAGAGGAAAAACATTTTGTTTTCAATCTACAAGGTTATTAATAAGACTCAGACTCAGCATTCTGTGGTTACAATTCCCAGGAAGAAGTGCCTTCTCCAGCCAAAAGAACATAACAACAAGCTTTTGTATCTCAGAAATATGTATCTCGTGGTGTCACTTAAAACCCCACTATTTATCATGAGCAGAGCCAGCTGGGCACATGTTTCTCTGAGACTTGGGTACCAAAAAAGAAACCCTGAGAAGAAATTCTACCTAATGTAATTTGTAATTCAGAGTAAATACGTTCAAAGAATGTAATATGAACCACTGTATGTAACAGTTTAAAATTAAAAGGTTCTCTAGATGAAATTCTAAGTAATAAACAAGAAACAAGGAAAACCAAAAGCTTCTTGCTATGCTGCTAGGACACACAAATTTCTTAAAGGGAAAGGCTGTCTATGTAAGTATAACTTATATACACTAGTTATGAAGTAGGAGGTAAAGTATACAAGTGAATAGCAACTAAAATAAAATGGTTGGGAGGCTTATTGTGATTTTAGTATGTATTTTATACCATTATAGGAAAATTCCAATTTGGAAATCACAAGTGATGAAGACTTCTAATTAGCACCTATATGGTAGATGTGCCAGGTGAAATTTAAAGCACATTTGTGGCTGAAGCAACAGAGACCAGAGAGATGGAGAAACTTGTTCAAGGTCATACAGGTCTACATGAGTCAAGCAATTTCAGTGATACTTAAAATAGATACTAAAGAATTTAGAAGCATAATTCCACTAGCCCATGAAAAATTGTGATAGAGGATTTCAGTTAATGCTGAACCGTTCAGACTGCTTACCTTAAGTTCACTCATTTGCAGGCCTGAATCACAACCTCTCTTAGAAACAGCTTAAGTTTTGTCCTCGACAGCAAAAAGAGATACACTTATAAATTAGTATCAATCACTCATTATCAGCCAAAATGTTAACTGTTTGCCAACAGCCACTAGGCATGCACATGAAAACAACACAGGCAATTGTTACTCCCAGTTTTCAGTCCCTTCCTGAATGCTCTGCTCTACACAATTCATACCTGTGAAAAGGACAACTGGTTTACTGAGTTTTAGTAAAGCACATTGTACTTGGAAAGTAAGGACATTGGTTACGAACTGTACCTTTCTGGATGCATTTAAAATTTTGAAAGAAGTAGCATTGGCAATAATGCAGCCTTACCTTTAATTTACAAGTGAAAAAGCAGCCAAGCACAGAGGTGAACCTAAATTTAGGTTAGGACTAAGGCTGACATGAAGGGGCAACCAGGACATACCACAGTGGCTAAGAGCACTTTATTAAGGACTAGTAAGCCACTTAACTTCCCTTTAAACTCCACTTTCCTCATCACAAAAATAGGAGACTATTTCATCGGGTTACTGTGAAAACTTAGTGAGTTACCATGTAGAGTACTTTGTGCAATCTCCAATGTCCATTAAGAGCTGAGTAAAATGCTCATTGTTGCTGCTACAGCTATCATTATTTAGTGATTCACCACTAGTTAGTGTCTGTGGGAACAGAGGAGGTGGGGCTGTGATAGAGAAAGTGCTGTTATAAACTGTTTTCATTGAGCTCCTTATCACATACACAGATCTGGGCCTACAGATGCAACATCACCCAGAGCTGAGATTACAGGCTTGCATCACCACACCCTGCTTTTACCTGTTCTGGGCATCTAAATCAGATCCTCATGTTTGATTGCCAGGAGTTTCACGGGCTGAGGGACTCCCTAGCCCTCAATCTCATTTTAATTCAAGTATGTGCCTTGGGCTATCTTAGAAAATATTCTCCTAGGGGCTGGAGATATGGCTCAGTGGTTAACTGCTTGCCTGTGAAGCCTAAGGACCCCAGCTCAAGGCTCGATTCCCCAGGACCTATGTAAGCCAGATGCACAAGTGGTGCATGCATCTGAAGTTCGTTTGCTGTGGCTGGAAGCCCTGGTGTGCCCATTCTTTCTCTCTATCTGCTTCTTTCTCTCTCTCTGTCGCTCTCAAATAAATAAATAAATGAACAAAAAAATGAAAGAAAAAAATTACAAAAAAAAAACCAGAAAACATTCTCCTATCAGATCAAATACTTAGGAACAATTCCCTACCTTCCCCAATTCAGATTCTGGTTCAAATGAGATCAGGTGACATTGTCTGAGGGTGTACTCTCCTGGGCATTGTGCCAAGTGCTTTGTTTACACTTTCTACTTGAATTCTCACCATTCTTGGAGGCATGACTGGAATCCCCATTTTACAGAGGGGCTAACAGAGGCCAGATGGATTAACTCACTTGTTCCAGGTTACTGAATCAGTAGCAGAACTATTAAAACCAAATAGCAGCAAAGACAGACCATCAGGAGACACCATTTCCACCTATGCTTGGGCCACTGCCCAGATGTGTCACATCCTCTCCAGGTCTCAGTTTCCCAACGTTGGTACAATGCAGGCCCAGCTACAGGTTCCCATCCAGACCCACATCTTGTGCCTGCTGCAGCTGCTGCCCTGGGAGGGCTGCTTTGTTTCCATGCTCAGCTGCTCGGAGCCTCCGCTGGCTCTGCCCTGCTTTGTTTTTGCTGCTGGACCTCATACAGATGCAGCCTTTGGCAGCAGTGCTGGCGGAGCCCAGGCGAGACCCAACCCAGGCTTCCTCCTTCCCTGTGTTCCTGGCTGCTTCAGTATGAAACAGAAAAAGGTAGGCAGAAGCCAACTGGCAGAACGGCAGAAATAGCAGCAGGATTCTCCCGGGAGCCCCAGAAAGGCAAGCACGCAGGACCTCGCCTTCTGCCCAGCTCATTGGCAAAGGCTCCTTTCTCTTCCCTCCGGCCAGGGCAGACTGCTTTGGTGGAGACTCCGCAGAGGTAATGAATGCTCTGTGGTCCCATGCCAGGAGCGGACCGCCCAAGGGCAGGAGATGGAGACGCTGAACTCCAAATGCCACGTCAAAACCCCTCAGTCTGGACTTCCCGTGCATGCTGCAGCAGGAGACCCGCCAGCGCAGGGCTGGTGGTTCAGGTACAGGAAGGGCATGTGTCAGTCACACCCTGCCCAAGCTGCCAGACTGGTCCTGTGATTGGCAGGCGCCTTTTACCAGCTTGCTGCTGCTGCTTAGCGCCCTCAAGGAAGGGAGCAGTGCTGCGGGTGTGTGTGTGTGGGGGGTGCTGTTCCCAGTCACCAGTCACCGCAGGCACAGTCTATGACTCAAGCGCTCCTACAACTTTTCCTGTTTCCCCCATCTCCCCCCTCCCCTGCCTCTCCCTCTGGGCCTAGGACAATACCGGGGCCAGGACAGTTCCAGTCATAACTGGATCTTCCCATTATGAAGTAGCACACTGGAGGATTTGTTGGAGTGGTGTTTTGTTTTGTTTCACTACTATTAAGCAAGATTGCTTCATAAGCCTTTAAGTGTTTTTTTTTTTTTTTTTAAAGTCCAGTCTTATTTACATATCCTGGCCAGGCCAATAAGCACGTGATTAAGCGAAGGCTGTCACAAAGGGGAGGCAGATGCTGCATCTGAAAAATATCCCATGTTGTGTCATTCAGGAGACACAAACAACTGAACTGTGTAATAGAGGACACTAAGATCCTGGAGCCCTTTAGGACCAAGGGGGTAGTGGCCCATGGGCCACATTTCCTTGCAGCCACCTTCTTTCCCTAGTTACATGCTAGAGACAAAGCTGAAGGGTAGAAGGATGTTAGCATCTTCAACATAGGTGGGTGATCCGTTGTCCTAGCAACCTTGGGGCTAAGATGTGATGCCTTCTCACAGCTTACAGACCTACTAGGAAACAAGCTGTGTTTGCACTGAAAGAAAGGGAAGTTGGTGCATTTCTTTAAATGAATACTCTCAATCAATATTTACTGGGTGTTTTTATGGAATAAGGTCATGCTAGACACATCAATGTCTCATTTTTCACCCTTCAAGAAACAGCCATCAGAAAGTTAAATGGATCCTAACATAGTGACTTTTGCTAAGTAAAAGAAACTTTACCCAAAATCCAGAGTTCATGGATCAGTGATCCCTTCCCCAATGAGAAATTCTCATCAAACATTAAATATTCACCTGGAGACCTTAGTGAGATTGTATCTGGTTCTGAGGCAAATACACCACAAACACACACCAATTTTCTATCTGGCTTATCCTTTAGTACCACCCATGTCTGTGATCTTCTCAAAACGTAGTCCATCTTACAATCTTTTTTTTTTTTTTTTTTGAAGTGGGGTCTCGCTGTAGTCCAGGCTGACCTGGAATTCACTATGTAGTCTCAGGGTGGCCTCAAATTCACAGTGATCCTCCCAAGTGCTGGGATTAAAGGCATGCTCCACCATGCCCAGCCCATCTTACAATCTTAATATGAAGGGACTATGCTATTCATCTCTAATTTCCCATCTAGAGGTAAGATGAAATGTTTATTCAATCCTTGTGAATGGAAGTTTTTTGTTTAATCTTTAAATACTAAGGGCCACACATGCTTTGTAGCACAAAAGTACCTCATTGTGATAAGCGTATTTTCTGCATTTCCCCTAACTCTTCTTGGGGAAAACAAACAAAACCCCTATCATTGGGCGCCAGGAATGAACAGAGAGTTGCCAGGGATGTGGGGTGGTGGCCAGAGGTTTTATTAATTTGCTTTGAACTGAAATGCCTTGGAAGTGCTAGGATTCCCCCCCCCTTGGAAAATGCTTTTGCCTCCAATATTATCTCTGTAATGATCAAGAGTGGTTGTCAAAGGTTTGTGAATGGATTTTAGGATATGCAAGTGGCACCTCTCAGCCTTAGCTGTCTACATTTCTTTTTTATAACCACTGCATACTTTTGGTCAACCACTGTAAAATAAACAGTCCTTCCCAAATGTTTTTGTTTTCTTTGACAGCACAGCAATAATTCACTTGGAATACTGGAGCATAGAATAGCATTTTAATGCTGCTGTGGGGCTGGTTTTTCATGATGTCTATTCATCAAGTTGTTTTTAAGTTGGAAAATGCTAGACTGAAAAGAACATTAAACATTTTGGAGATGTGTTAAATTTGTATCTTCACTTCCTGTTCCCACCAAAACATTATATGTATGTATACATACATACATCTGTCTATGATATATGTGTGCTTGTATAAGCATACATGAACATATACATATATGCATGCTTAATATATATCTAAGGCCCTTAGTATTTCTGTATTTGAACTATTGTCTCAAACTATTGTCTCAAAAATTCTGGTACAATTTTATACCCATGAAAATGAAGGTCTGAATTTTTATTTATTTCTGCTTAGAACAGTTTGTGGGGTAGACGTTCTAACATACTTTCTGTTTAGTGACTAAATTGTTCTTGATCCTTTTCCTCCAGCTATACACATACTGCAGAAGTATAGAAGGAAAAAACTGACTTTATTTTTTTTTGCTTTCAAACTTGATACTGCTCTGTCAAGAGTTTTATTTTTTTTTTCTTTTTCAGTGGGAGATGAGATTGCAAATGTACATAACAATAAAGTATACCTACAGGTATCAAATATGGAAGCCAAAAAAAATAACTTGAGGCCCTCCACAGGTTCATGCACCACTAATTATGTAGACATCTTTATGGGGGCTATACTTACAGTAAGAAATTGGAAATCCCCCTCTCTGAAAAACCCATTTCTAGCCTGTCCAACATGGCTAGTAATTTGTGACCTATGGCCAGCATGAATAAGTCTTGCATTGAGTTTAATTCCAGAGACCAGGAGTTTATCATCAGAGCCATCACACCTGTGCTCCTTGAACGTGGTCTCCCAGATGCCTGGGTTGCCTTTGGGCTTCTCCAGCAGAGAGCAGTGAAACACAGTCAATAAACCGACTTCTGGAAACCAGAGGAGATTCCAAGCAAAGAAAACACAAAAGCAGAGCTAGCCAGCCTGTCTGACTTGCCAAGAAACTGGGTTCCTAGACTTTTAAAAAATGGATATGAAGCTGGGCGTGGTAGCACATGCCTTTAATCCCAGCACTTGGGAGGCAGATATAGGAGGATCACCATGAGTTGAAGTCAGCCTGAGACTATATACATTCCAGGTCAGCCTGGACCAGAGTGAGACCCTACCTCAAAAAAACAAAACAAGCAAACAAACAAACAAACAAAAAAGCTACAAATTGAAATACTAATATTATTTACAGCATTATATATTTAGGTATTTAATGTGATCAAAATATCACTTGATTAAATAAGGGAGAAAATACAAAAGAGTTTCCCAGAAAGTCGTCTCTTACTTTCATCCTGCAAGCTTTACTACTGCACGTTTATGAAGTCACTTTCATTTGCATTTAGAATCATCAAGAAGTCTGCTCTGGAACCTGGCCACTTACCTTGGCAGCTCTTCATGCATCCCTTGATTACAGCACAGCAAAGGCTTGGTAAATTAAGAAGAAGCAGTTTATCCATATACATTCTGGAAGAATGCTATTGCAGAGAACATTTTTTGAGAAGGCTGAAAACAGTTTGCAATGGCTGTAGTTCAAAATGAGGTTCACAGTGGGAATGTGTGAAGGGTACTTCCAGGTAATGTGATTTATGGCCTTACACATGAACTTGTGAACAGTGTAACACAAAAGGGTGCACCTCCCCAAACACTTTGCTACTGGCTGGAACACAGATGTGCCTTCCAATCAGTGGGAGCATGATGACTGAGAATATAAGTAGAGTATTTGATCAGCGGCTCTTAAAGAAAACATATGTTTTTCACAAATGGAAGCATGAATATTCATAATTCTATGATTTGACACATAAGATTTGACCTGTTACTTCTCTTGGATGAAATAGAGTATAATTCATATTTTTAAGCAATGATATCAGAAAAGAGATCTAAAAAGCCAGGCAGGCCAACCAGTTGCTCTATTGAAGTGGGAGATAATACCCGGTGCATATACTGCACAAACTTTTGGACAGTGACTGGATGAATTCCCAAAGCCCAAACTTTTTTTTTCCTGTCTTCAAAGCACGGGCTCAAATACCAGCCTCTGCATGCAGGCTGCCAATATATGAAGTGAAGCATGGGGCACTACTCATTAAAGGGGAGAGGTCAGCATGGCACCGTGCCCAAATAGCATGCTGTACATCCCAGCGAACTTCCAAGAGACCGGATCACATCAAAAGTCACTCTGCATTTTGCTTTCTTTCAGTGACCAGTGTCATTTGACCTTCTGTTGGAATCTCTACTCAGCCATTCTATCTACCACTTCTTGAATGAACCCCACTCCCTCTGGACCCCTCCACAAGTCCTCTCCAGAACACCTCCCAGCAAAAAGAAAGAGCTCCCAGACAGGAAACTGCTTCCAGAGGGCAAACAAAGCTTTAGCCAGTAGAGCCCAGCCCAAGGCCAGGCTTCCTGCTGCTTGACCCAGCAGGTGCAAAGGAAGGACTATTGGAAGAAACGCATTCCTAGGCTCTGCTCATGTCCCAGCTCTGGCCTTTTCCCGTGGCTCAAGGAGAAAAACTTTTCTTTAAATTTCTCTTCCCACTCTCTCTCTCTCTTTTCCTATTTTTCTTTCTTCCCTTTTTTTTTGTTGTTGTTCTTATCAGTTCAAACAAGAGCAATGAATTCCTCAAGCCCACAAGAATGTGACAAGGTGTCAACAAAGCCAACCAGGAAAGTGATGTATGGCCCAAGCAGTTCCCATAAATCACTATAGCCAAGGCTAAAAAGAATGAACCCGCCACTCAGAGCTCAGAGTGGGAGCTTCCTCCACCTTCAAACACTGCACCCCTCAGAATCACCCAGCTCCAGCTCCAGTACCCTTCAGGCAGCTCACCTGCCACCCTTACCTCCCTTTCCCCCCACTAAGCAGCTGGCAAACTCAAGGGTTAAGACAAGTTCTTTTTCCCATGTGGCAAATACTGTGTGCACATGGTGGAGAATTATATAATTGAATGTGCTTTAGGGATGCGTGTTTACATGGCTTTCCTTGAGGCTGTCTGGAAACATCTATTTGAAACTTTCAATTTCAAAGGATTATAAATGGAAATGGCATTTGCTCTTAGGTTAAAATGTGATTTTAGAAGGTTCAGCCTTAAGTGGTGAATGATTTTTCAGGCTTCACAATTCAGAAGCCAAAGCCAAAAAGCAAAGACAGGTGGATCATGAGTTCAAGGGCAGCCTGGGTCACAGAGCAAGACCCTTGTCTCAAACAAAAACCCAGGGGCCAGAAATTGTTTTGTCTGCTTTCTAGTGATACAAAAAGAAAGAGAAAATTATTAATCTGGAATCCCTTCCTGGGTTCATAGGATCTGGTTTTCTTGGATGAAAATTTAAATTTGGAGTTGTATATGTGCTCAAATTGAGAGTGGAATAAAGGAGCATTCAACTTTGCCATATGCAAAGTAACCTATTGGCAAATGCAAAACTACCACTTGATAGTTTTTTCTGTCCAAGTTTGCATATATCTAACACACTTATTCTTTTTACACTGTGCTTTGAGAAGGAGTATGTCATAAATTCTTAATGCAAAAACTACTGAAAATATTTAAATACAAATGATCGGCTAACTTTATAGCAACTTAAAAATACATTCTGTAGAAACCAAGAGACAGAATTTCAAAAATTTTTTGAAAGTACCTTAAGTGCACAACAAGGCAGACTACAACAGCTAAGTGAACTACTTGTAAATATATATTCATATAATAGATTAAACTGCAGCCACTATCTTCCTATATAACAACTTTAGGAGAAAAATAAAGATCTTCCAAAAATAGTAAACAGAAGGAAGAGAGAAAAAACAACTCCCTAATTCCCATGATAATGAAGACCATGGTCAGCCTGATAGAAGGTGGCTTTATTTCTTCCCTCAAAGTACTGTTCTTTTAAAACCAAAGATTCTCAGCAGAGCCAGAGTAACTTTGTTACTCTATAATGACAGAAAGATAATCCAAACAATATATAAAATACAAATTAAAAGAAGAGCGTCTACCAAATTGGTTGTTCAGATTGTCGATTGATGTTAAACTTAATATTAAAAAAAGAAGAAACCACACACACATGAAAATTTTTACAAAAGATTTTGTAGCACTTTAAAAAATATTTTTAATATACCTTTTAAAATATTTTATTTGTTTATTTGAGAGAGCGAGAAAGAGGCAGAGAGAGAGAGAGAGAGAGAGAGAGTGCCAGGGCCTCTAGCCACTGCAAACAAACTCCAGATGCATGCACTACCATGTGTATCTGGTTTATGTGGATATTGGGGAATCAAACCTGGGTCCTTGGGTTTCGCAGGCAAGTGCCTTAACCACTAAGCCATCTTTCCAGCTCTGCACTTAAAAACCTTTGAAATAATGAAGGAAGGGGTTATTATAAATTAAATAAATTAAATTTTTAGTGCATGTAAATAAATCAACTTAGAATAATAGCATTTACTCATTCAAGAACAGAGCTATTCAATTGAATAAAATAACCTGCTAGTACTGCTATTACATCAAAGAAGTATGCACTGGTCCACTATGATGCTTGTAGGTGGTGGTGCAGGGAAAAAAAAAATCTAATTTGGGACTATATGGGAGGAATTACTTCTTGTATTAAATGCTACTGAACATATACATTTCTTTAATTTTGCATGCTTGTGTTTTCGACAAAATAATACCTATTATAGCCACAACATCAAATGACACAGTAGTTCTAAAACAGTATTACTACAAGGAAGGTGAGAGAGTAAAATAAGAGAACACAAACTTGGGAAATTCCAGTGTCCTTGCAGTAGAAAAACATATAGAAAGACCTGTGATGGTTTCAAAATGTGACTCTTCCTGAGAAGGAGCTGCAAACTGGCAAATGGCAAGAAGAGGCTGTTACAACCAACCATTTCATTGCTCCCAGTATATCCAAATATCCTTGAGAAACATTTTTCAAAATCAACCATTTGGGCTGGAGAGATGGCTTAGCAGTTAATGCGCTTGCCTGGAAAGCCTAAGGATCCAGGTTCAATCCCCTGTACCCACATAAGCCAGATGCACAAGGAGATGCATGCACCTGGAGCTTGTAGTGGCGGGAGGCCCTAGCACTTCCATTCTCTCTCCCTAACTGCCTCTTTCTCTTTCTCTCTGAAATAAATGAAAATTTTAAAAAGTTGAAAAGATATTTTTAAAAATCAACCATTCAGTTTCCTGTCATATCATTGAAGACTTGGGTATAGACTTTCACTCAGTGTGTCTCAGCAGGATTAACAAAGTCTTAACTAAGTAGTAGACTTACAGAGCTTTAAATCATATGTTGTTGTAGACTTACAACTTTATATCTCATAAATATTTATTATTTATAGAATAATTAATTTTGCTTCCAAATATGTAAGATAAAAATGTTTTTATCTCATAGGTAACAAATAAATGAGATTTATAAAAATGAAAGATAGATTCACTCTTTTTTTTTTTTTGGTTTTCCAAGGTAGGGTCTCACTCTGGTCCAGGCTGACCTGGAATCTGGAATTCACTATGTAGTCTCAGGGTGGCCTCAAACTCATGGAGATCCTCCTTACCTCTGCCTCTCGAGTGCTGGGATTAATGCCCAGCTCGATTTATTCATATATTCCCAATTAGCTGGTATCAGTAGACATAGCTCAAGACCCACCTCCACTTTAATGCACAATGAAGAAAGACAAACTGAAAAGCTACTACAGATTCACTTCTGTTTCATTGTTTCTTCATTCACATAGCTGCACCCAGGTGTAAAAAGTGCTGTGGTAACCCATGAGGTGGTGCAAAATAAAATTGCACTTCCTGTTTGCTATGAATTCATATATCTCAAATTGCTTTATCTTGTCCCCCATCCTTTCATCAGTATGATGTTTTTAATTTTGCAAGGGTGGAGATAACCCGTGAAACCCTGTGGGGTGGGTGCCCTGCATGTTAATCACCTCATTGAAGAATCTGTTGCTATTGTCGTTGTATACACAAGACATAAAAACTGAGCTCCAGTCTCTTATCTTTTTATTACTGCACTTACAATGATATTTAGTAGTAATAGGTATTATAAAATAAAATGCACAGGAATGTGATAATAGTCACACTGAATTATGCATATATGTTTAATATAATATTACATTTATATGCATACTTTATCTGTTCCACAAGGCACCTTCTATTGAGCTACTAGCTTTTGTATGGGAAGTTAAACTTTATCTCTAATATATTAGATTCACTGACAGGGACACTGGAAGTGCTCTCGTTTTCCATTCATGAGTAGCCATCTACAATTAACCTGACTCGGTAAAAAAATTAAAAAAGATTGAGAAGAAATAAAGCTTTTACGTTATAGCTTTCACAGTACTGTTTAGCATGCCTAGCACTGGAATTTAGAGAGTTTTTGGTATAAGTACAGACCCTTAAGTTGTACACATTCATTCCTTGGGATCTTTTTTTTTTTTTTTTTTTTTGAAAGGCGTGCTGCGCTACCACGCCTGGGTTTTTTTTTTTTTAATATTTTTATTTATTTACTTATTTGAGAGAGAGATACAGAAATAGGCAGAGAGAGAGAGAGAGAGAGAGAGAGAGAGAGAAATGGCACGGCCAGGGCTTCCAGCCACTGCACACAAACTCCAGATGCATGTGCTCCCTTGTGCATCTGGCTTATGTGGGTCCTGGAGAATAGAGCCTTGAACCGGGGTCCTTAGGCTTCATAGGCAAGCGTTTAACCACTAAGCCATCTCTCCAGCCCCCTTGGGATCTTTTTATAAGACAGTCACTGTACTCTGCACTGCAAAATCAAAGATAAATGTTTAAGAGCTCTCCATGTCAGGTGCATGCCAACTTGCATGGTGGCAAAAAAGGAGGGAGTAATAAATTTCAGAAAGAAAAATACCAAATTGGAAGTGGGCCTTGGGAGATGTGCTGAGATGTTTTCCTGATGGAGAAAAACATAAAGAATATGCCTATCCGAGCAGAGTTGTGAAAGAACCCATGCAATCTGCAGAAAACCTGGTCATTCTGTAGAAGGAAGTCAAGTCTGAAGCTAATGCATGGCAGGAGGCAAGATCAGAAGCCAGACCTAGTGCTGTGTAAACATAAAATGTTTGGACTTTAGTCCCCATGAGAGAATGGTGGCCATTGAGATCTTTTGGCAGTTTCTGTTTTAAAGATAACACTTGCAGTGAGATTGGGGGTGGGTGAGACAGAGAAGACTAGAGACAGCATGCAAACTAGAAAGTGTGTAAATAGTTCAAATGAGGGATGATTAAATAATTCAAGTGAGGAATGATAAGGGGCTATGCAAAGAAAGAAGCACTGTGAATGGGCAAAACCCCAGCCCATGGCTCAAGGCATATTTAGCAATAATGAATGGCACATTGCTATGAGTGCTGAAAATGGTAAAAGAGCATCAAGGGTGATCAGATGAAGACATATCACGTAAGCAGTCACTGAGAGCAGGAAGTAATTGAAACATAGGACCTGTCACCTAAAGGGAAATGCACACTTTCAAAATCCCCATTAGAAAGAACATGGTTATGGAGAAAACACTTTCTACCTCATTACAAGTGAGTTTGAAAATGGAGATGTGGGACATTCAAACTTCCCAAGGGAAGGAAACAAATATACCTGGAAGTAAAGCCAACGGTGTCTTGCTTCTATTAAAGAACTTAAGTTCAATTTCCATTCACAGACTAGAAGAAACCCATTTAAATGAATAAAGAAAGCCAGAAAGAAACACTGAGGTAGGTGTGTTGGGCAAAAATATTCTGTTAAGAGTCAGTAAGAATGCTAGGTTTCGTTGTGACAGGCACTACACTCTGTTGCTATAGAACATGGTACCTCACAGGTAACAATGCATAGACATCATGGCTAGGTCCAGCACAAATGATTTGCCAACACAGAATCTCACAGCATTTTCATGCAACAAAGCATTGCTATTTTTCAGTCATTTATAAATATAGCCTATATTATAAACATATACCTTAGGGAGTGTTTCAGAACTCCTATGCTAAGCCTCCAAACTAGCTGAGACTATAGGCATGCTCCAGTGAGCCCATGTGTACAGGTTTTACAAACTCATTTCTAAAGAAGAAAATGAACACAGTAAATAATAGTGCTGTATTGGTCATTACACAGGCTTCTGGCCAAACCTACAGTTGTTTAGGTCAAGTCAAATCACACTGGTCATTCTTTTGCTTAAGAATCTTTCACAGTGTCGCATTTCCCATAATGGTTAATCTCTGTACGCATGTCTGCATGGCCCTTATCACCTGTTGCCACCTACTGTTTAAGCTTTGTCTACATCCACCCCCTTATCCATGCTACTTCCCCAGTTCACACTATTGAAACTCACCTTGCTGTTCTTGCTTGAATACACCCTATACTTCCCTGTCCACACTGACCCAGGGCTACCTCTCACATGCATGGTGCAGATGGGCTTTTCCAGAAATCTCCTTTCCTCACTAACTGTTAACATCGCATTTGTTCTTTGGGGCTTGGATGAAGCACCACCCATCTCCTCTGTATAAAGCCCTCCTTATTTTAGCTAGATGGAACAAGAGTGTCTTAGGTTGTTGTCTGTAGCTTACATCTCGGCAAAAATATTTATGACACAACTGTCTTTCAAGACTAGGAAGGGTTAAATAATAAAGCAGGACAAGGTTTAAAAAGTCATAGGTGGGCTTCAGAGATGGCTTAACAGTGAAGGTGCTTGCCTGAGAAACCTAAGGACCCATGTTCAACTCTTCAGATCCCACACAAGCCAGAAACACAAAGGTGAGGCAAGTGCAAGTTCACACATGCCCACTAGGTGATGCAAGCATCTGGAGTTCAATTGCACTGGCTGAGGCCCTGGTGTGCCAATTCTCTGTCTCTCTAAAAAAAAAGTCATACCATAACACTTGCCATCTAATTGGAGTGCAAAATAAACAGAAGCTTTATGCACATGCACGTCTAGCCCTTGACTGTAAGTTCTTGAAGCAAAGAACCATATTTTATTTACTTTCACAAGGTCTACAGTGACCTGCATGCACATAGGTTAAGTGCTCAATAAATGTTTATGAAAATCTGAATACTGAGTACAACATGGCATGAGATTAGATTGAAAATCTACCTATCTATCAGGTGGTTCTTTAAGAGCTCTGATAATTCTCATCTCCTGAACAGTGTCCCAGAAATACACCATCATGATTAGTTCCCACCTTCTAGTCATTGCTGTCATCTCTCTAAGTTGCTCTATTACTTAACATATTCCCTCTCTAATCTCACTTTGATTTATGAAGATAAAATATGATGGTAATATCCTATTTCAAATGATATATACCCATACTAATTTGGTACAGGGAACCCTCCACACATACACAAAAAATTAATCAAAGCCTACCTGGCATTGAGTTGAATGCATTGTATCCTTAGAAAACAGTTCCTATACGTTCTTATGAAGCTCTCCATAAATTGAATGATTCATAAAAGGTTTTCCCTCATTGGTCAAGGAAGGGTAATAGTTTACAATGCCAATTTCTTAAAATATGTAACACACACACAATAATAATAATGATGGTACTCTATTAGCCTCACTAGTAGGAAATGTACTAGCAGCTTAGGGCAGCATGAGAATTTATGAAATTTTTAATATTTTCTTAATTGACTTTCATGTGTACTGCCATGTGTCCATTATTCCATTAAGAATAATCAAGAGGGGGCTAGAGAGAAGATTTAGTGGTTAACGTGCTTGCCTGTGAAGCTTAAGGACCCAGGTTCAATTCTCTAGAACAACATAAGCCAGATGCACATGGTGGTGCATGAGTCTGGAGTCATTTGCAGTGGCTAGAGGCCCTGGCATGCCCTCTTTTCTCTCCCCTTCTCTCTCTCTGAATAAATAAATAAAATGATGAAGAGGGAACTGGAGAGGAGGCTCAGTTGGTAAAGCACTTTCCACACAACTGTAAGGACCTGAGCTCAGATTCTCAGAGCTTGCTGGCTAGCTTGTCTATCTGAATTGGTGAGCTCCAGTTACAGCGAGAGACTCTGTCCCCAAAATAAGGTGGGGAGCTCCGAATGAGGAACATACCTGGTGTTGACGTGTGGTCTCCACATGCACATGTACACATGTGTGTACACATCCCCACATACACGTGGCCACAGCCATACAAACATGCATACATATACATACCAATTCCAAAGAATAGCCAATAGCCAGGCATGGTGACACGTACCTACAATTCCAGTGCTTGGGAGATAGAGATGGGATGATTTTAAGTTCAAGGCAAGCTTTGCCTAAACAGTGAAATTCTATCTTAAGAAAATAACATACAATAAACATCTGGGTGTGGTCATTCACACCTTTAATCCCAGCACTTGGGAAGTGGGAGGCTGAGGTAGGATAATCACTGTGATTTGTGAGGGCAGACTAAACAAGATAGTGAGTTCCAAGTAAGTCTGGGCTAGAGACCCTCCCTCAAAAAATTAAAAATAAATAAATATATTATAAAAATCACAACAAAACAAAAAGAATAACCAACAAAGGCCACCAATCAGTAGATTGACAACTGATTAAAACTGATATTACCACTGGTTCAGTGGGGTTCAGATGAATAAATTCAGGAGGAGCAGACAAGGCTGATACTACTTGGATTCTCTAGCCATCTCATGGCTCCATAACCATACTTTAAGATGCCCTGACCTGGAAAAGCACCTTGGGGAAAACATCTGTAATCTGGATGGTACTTATAAAAGGAAATTCTAGCTTTAATTTTTAATCTATCTGCAAGGTAAAGGGCATTTGGGGCCTAAATGGAGTCGTTCATTGCCTCAGTTTCCCTTTCCTATTCATGTTCAGACAACACCAAGTCTGGGTAGTAACCTGATTCCTTTCGACCCTTAATGGACCGCTGCCAGGATGCTACTCGGCTTTCATTCTCCGTGTGCTCTGTGAAACCACCCACTACTCAGAAAAGCTCTTGGACATGTTCTGACCTCTAAGAATGAATAAAAATGGCATTTTCAAACAAAAAAAAAAATGTAGCCAGAACAAAGAAGTCAGAAACATGATGCTGCAAGATTAGGCACTTATCTGTACTGCAAGTGAAAAAGTTTCAACCTCAAAGAACTCAGAATTTAACCACTGCCTTTCTCCTGGGACCTCAGTGTCACAAGAGATCCTTACATTTCCAGTGGCATTCAACAGATTCTCCCCTTTCAGCAGGGACAGCTTCAGCAGGTTACTGGATATCTGCTCCTTCTCACATGCTGAGATTCTTTTGTGAGCAGTAGTGGAAGGAGAAAGAGCTGGAACATCAGGAAACAAAAGGGACAGATCTACAAGGTGTTGGTAACAACTGTTCTCATTTTGTGCTATGGCCAGTGGCAGAGTAGAGTCATTTTAGCAACATGGTGCCTTGGTCTAGTTATTCAAACTCTTGGCAAATACTACTATAGATAGCCCAACAAGCAACAAGGAAGTTTCAAGAATGGACAAGAAAGAAAGGCCATCTCCTGGTTTGCAAGATGATTCTAGTCTTTTACAGGTGACGAGCTTTTAAGTTCATTAATTCACATCTTTTCCTTATTTCCTTCAAAACCCCACCCAAACGTCTTCTGCAGAGCCTTACATTGCTGACTAATAGCTCACACATCAACTCTGTGTCCCCACAAGACTCATATCCTCCACTTTTACACAATTTGAACTTGGCAGAAGTGTTCTTTGGTTGATTCATGTGTGTTCAGTCCAACTGATTTGTCAGTATCAGGAGGACAGGGTTTCCGCCTCCTTGTTCCTTCATGTCGTTTTTTACAGTCATTACTTCTGTAGCTTAAGCGTAATAAACACTCACTAAGGGAAGACTGGCCAGCCAAGTCTGATGACTCCCGCTCAGATACCACTCCAAGTGTGCTGGTTCCTGGCTCTCCTCCCCACAGATTAAGTTCCTAGAAGTTCCCCTTCCTGAGAAGGCCTCTAGATTTCATGAAGCCTTTGTATTCAAAAGCAGAAAAAAAATGTTCTCAACAAAGCAAATAGTGAGAAAAGAGCTTGGGGCCCCAGTGGGATTGACTTTTGCTCAACACACACACACACACACACACACACACACACACACACACACACACACACGACAAGTGCTATTTCTATGCATTCAGAAATACTAGCTAAAGAGAGTAGCAGGCCCTAATTTCCTAGTATCAACTGTTCTTGGTCATTTTGTTAGTTAGTTAGTAAGTTAATTGAGCTAAGGGGTTTCATCTCTCCACTTCTTTCCACACAAACTGTTTTCTCCTTTCCTGAGCTTTGCAACATTTAGAAACCAGAAACTCAGAACTTCTTTCTTTTCCCCATCCTCTCCCCCAACTCTACATACATACACACACACATACACACATGTGCACACATACACAAGAAGAACGGAGACTGGAGTGATGGTTCAGCAGATAAGGCGCTTGCCTGCATAGCCAAAGGACCCAAGTTCTATTCCCCAGTTCCCATGTAAGCCAGATGCACAAGGTGGCACATGTATCCAGAGTCCATTTGCAGTGGTTGGAGGCCCTGGTGCATCCATTCTCTCTCTGTCTCTCTCTCTCCTTTCTCTCTGCCTCATTCTTTCTCTCCAATAACCAAATAAAACTTAAAAAAAATAAACAAGAAGAACTCTTAATTGGCTTCATCAAGCCCTCTCAAAGTCTCCTATGTAAAGTAGCTTCTCCAGGGGGCTGGTAGTGCAGCTCAGTGGTTGAATACTTGCCTAGCATGCATGATATCCTTGTCTTGACCCTTAGCACTGCAAAAATAAATTAATAAGTTAAAATGAAGCATTGTCCTTCCCTCCACCACTGCATCACATTAAGTCTTCTCATTATTGCTGCTTGAAATGATCCACTGAGTGTTAGGAACCAGGTTGTTATTTATCACTGCTTTCTAAGATGGAGGAGCCAGGAAAGCACAGACCTTGAACTGTCATTACACCCCTCCTGTATCTAGCTGAGGGCCAGGCATGGAAGGGCCATGAAAAATGTTATTGGAGTGAGTAGATAGGTGCCTCCCTACAGACCATTCTCAATTTCCTTTTTTTCTTCCTGTGTTTGTGAGTTGCTTTTCTCTGTAATATAAAAGGTCTACCTCCTTTGGATACAAAGGAATTAGAATTGCATATTAGTAGGATTCCAAAACTTCACCAATTTTTTGCTCTCCATCATTTTAGCTGGTCACTATAGCTGGAATTCTAGGGAAAACTGGATGGGAAGATGACTGAGTAGAAAGAGTACCTTCCAACCTTGACATTGGAGACATGGGAAAACAGCATGGGAGTGCATTCCACATTGCATTCCAGTTCAAGCCTGAAGACAACCTTAATTCTAAATTTAATTTAATAATTATTTGGAGCTAAACTTTTAGTGCCACATAAGCTTAATTATTATAGAGTACTTTCTGTTTAGATGTAGCATAAAAATGTTCACTCTCAAGAAACCAACCAAAAATGTGCAAAATGTACAAAAGAGCTGATATGAATTAAATTCATCAAAATATATCTGATCACAAGTGTGATGAAAAATGTAGGTGATGCAGTTTTATGCTATATTTCAGTACCAAAGCACATGCAATACAAGCGAAAGCCTCCCATGCTTATCAAATGGAAGCACTAAAGTCATCTGTAGTGTATCTGGGAAAAAGGATTATAGTAGCATTACAACATTAATGTTAATGTCAGGAATTCAAATCATTTTTCTATGTTAACTATTTCCCTGTATTAAGAAAAGGAATGAACATGAATAGCCAAGCTGGGCTTCCTGCCAAAAGGAAGGTGAACGTATGCTATCTTCAAAATAGCAAACAGGAGTGAGTGAGTGAGTGAGTAACACACTAGAAGATCTCAAGGAGGCACAAGAAAACTATTATTTTTTTATAATCATAATTTTGTTTCTGGCTGTGTAATTTTGTCTGTATAACACTACTCAATTAGATCTACAGTTGAACCAAAAAATTATCATCTTGGCTGCTATGTGGCATTCTTCAAATCTCTTAAAATCCCTTACTTAAGTTTGCTTTTAGTGAAAAGCACTTACCCACTCTCTGGGGTGTTATATGAATTAGGAATCTTGGAGCTCACAGCAGCTAAGCCTGGTTAGCAGGTTGGAAGCTAATAAGCACAATGGAAATGGGCCCTACTTAGTTACTATGGATACCTCAGATATAAAGGATTCCTGTTCATGGTACTCATCAACTACTGCTCACACAAAATCCCTCATGCTGCTTGGACTTAAATATGGTCATAAATGTTTACTACGCACACAGAATATTCATGGAACTGTTCTGAGCCTGCAGAGCCATTGTGTGGGAAACTGTGTGTATTCCTTTTCTTTGGTGAATTTGCTATCCTGTTTTCCATCTGGAGGAGTTATGCTTTTGTTTTGCAATTAGCTTTGCAGAATCAAGCACTTTTTGAGGAATTACTAAAACTGCTTAGCCCAAGTCAGGCCCAAGAAAATTTCTGTGCCAAACCAGCTTACCTAAAAGTTCTGCATTTACCAAAAACTTAAAAACCCCTTGACTGCATGGAATGAAGGTCACAACTACTATGGCCTGATGAGAAATCACAAGGTCAGGGAGACTGGAAGGTACAAGAGCCGTGGTTCTGACCTTTAGAGTTCTACTCCCATGAAAACCTTCCAGGCCATTTCTTGTGAATGAATTCCAAATTACAATTTTCTCAGTGTCTGGTCTATGCAAAGGAAGTTGCCTTTAGAAAAAAGAAAACCTTTGAAATCTAATGATCCTTGAAGTTAAGGTAGTCAGTTTAAAGACACCAGGGACAGTTTGCTCTTCTTTACAGATGTCCACTTCTTACTGCAGAAAGGAAGGTGCAGCCAACTTGGGGGACCAGGACTTGCACTTGTGCCCTATTTTAGCTTAATGGCTTTAGTCGACCAAAAGAAATGCTCCATCACATAAAGATAATTGCACAACAAAATTTTATCTTTTCCAGATGGCAAATGGGATGTCACTAACTGTGACTTAATGATCTGGTCCCCAAAGGGCTCTCCCAGGTTCATTCCCCTGTAGACCTTGAGTAACCCACAATTTAGGGTTCTGACTGCTGTTCTTGGTGTTACCTCAATGAGCAGGCTGGTATAGGGGGGCTAACAAAAGTCAGAACCAAGCTGATAACCAAGCATAGTTTTCTTTTATGTGTGTGTGGTATGTATGCATGTATGTGTGTGTATTCAAAGGTATGTAGAGGTATTGTGTATGTGTGTGTGTACATACATGATTGTGCATGTGCATGTGGAGCCCTGAGGACAAGCTGATCACCTTATTTGATATAGGGTCTCTCATTGACCTGGTACTAACCAATTTAGGCTAGCTTGGCTGGCCAGCAAGCCCCAGGAATCCTCTTGTCTCCCCGTTTCGAGCACTGCGATTATAGTCATGCACCACCATGCCCAGCATTTCATGTGGGTAATAGGGATTGAACTCAGGTCCTCATGCTTGGGAGGTGAGAACTTTACTGACCGAGCTATCTCCCCAGCCCCAATTATACACTTTCAAGAAATCATCTTGTGGAACTGATTTGAATAGTCTAGCGTGTACATCCCCCTCCTCCATGGATTGTCTTAGATATTCAAGAACGTTCAAAACTCTTTTCAAGGAGCTTACAACACTGGTAAGCAAATAAAAGACAAGCTCAAAAATTATCTAGGGTCCAGGCATTAACAACATACATTCATGTTACTGGAGTGTGATATCTCAGCCTCTGACCAGTACTAAACTAACTGTGCTAAATTGGGCTTGGAAGGTTGAAGAAGGCCTCAAGTATCTGAAAGTGGAAGATGAAAATTCCAGGTGGAAGTGAAGATGGGAAAATGTACTATTCATGGACTAGAAAGGTTCCTCCCCCCATCCTATAAATAGATAATGGTCAACCAAGAACCAAATAATTCTATTTATGTGGGCTGAAAAGTTTATGAAATACTGGGTCACGAATTAGGAGCCATTTGGCAATGGCAGAACAGAATGGCGAGACAAGGTGATGACATGAAAGAACAAGACCCAAGAAACATAAAAAAACAAACATAAAAATATATATATAACAAGACAGAGAGGTTCAAGATATGCATGTGAAGAACGTTTTCAGGTAAGGTAGGCATACCACTTCACTACTCACAATGTTTGGAGTGAGAGGTGTTACTGAGTGTTACACTACTGAGAGGTCATAAGTCTGGTGAAGGGAGAAAAGCGGTGGAGCACACAAGACACAGTAACTTCATCATACTTCTTTTAGTGCAACCTGTGTCCTGAAAGCTTTTAAATCCTCTGACAAATCTGGTGTAAAGTTAATGCTTAATAAATATGGAGTCACTTGCTGGTGGTAGATTTAAAATGGACCCTGGTATCACATCTAGGTAATGCTGTCCACATTTCTTCATAAGATCAAGGGTGGTAATATTCCAAGATTTAACCTCTTATTACTTTTAATAATAGTTCTACAAAGGTCTTTATTAGTCTAAATAAAAAGAATACAGTGGGCTAGTTGATTGAAATCAGAAGTGGGAATACAGTGCTAGCTTTTAAAAACCAGAAAAGAACATGGTGGGCAATATTTTGTGACTTGGACAATGTTTGCAATATATAATATACTTTTTAAAAATTCTGCAATGCTAAATTACTAAGCAGTGTTTCTCTCTCTCTCTCTCTCTCTCTCTCTCGGATTTGATATGTAAAAGTATAAAACATAAGGGTGCCTGTTAAGTATCAGAGAAAATAAAAGAAGCAAAATCATTATAGAAGTGAGTCCCCTATGCCTGCTTTCTTTCTTTCTCTTTCTTTCTTTCCCTCTCTCTTTATCTCTCCCTTTCTTTCTTTCTTTCTTTCTTTCTTTCTTTCTTTCTTTCTTTCTTTCTTTCTTTCTTTCTTTCTAAAAAAAAAATTTTGCCTAAAGGAAAAATTATCACCACAAAGACAGAAAATAAAGTCTTGTTCCCTACACGCCATATGTGAAACCTTGATGTTATTTGCAGACAATAACAGAAACTTGTGCCATTATGTTACTGAGTAGAATAATTTTAAGCTTCAGACCAAGGTAGGAATTACTAAATCAAACTGTTTTCTTTCTTTTTTCTTTTTTTTTTTTTCAAAGAATGGTTGAGACCATAAAATCAGTCATAAAATATATGGAACACTGAAGGATGAGTCAAACAATCTGAATTACACTTGTATGTATACACATCTATTTTCCTGAATTATACGTACCATTGGAAACTGCATCAACCCATAAAAATAACTCATATGCCTATTATGTTTTTCCATTTTAAGCTTATAATAGCAATAATGACCTCAGCAAAAGACATTTCCTTGGAATTAATGGCTGGCTGGGAGGCAGAGCCAAGGGCCACCGGTTCCTCCCAGCTGGTCATTAATCCTCAGGAAATGCCTGCACCTCAATCATTATTGCTAAAGCGCCATTATAGGAAATTCTCACAGTTCCAATATATGGAAATCTGAGGCTATTTTGCAAACCTGTGGTATTCATGTGCGTTAATAGGCCACCACTGAGCACAGAGGACATAATTATCAAAATGACAGAAGGGAAAATACTGTTCTCCTAGGTCTATAAGGTTATAGGAAATAGGGATTAACCTTACGGGAAGAGGTATATTTGAAACTAAAAGACATTAATTTAAAGGGAGCTTTGGAATCACATTTATAAAAGTTAATAAAGGACATGGAAGTCAAATCCCATTACATAGTTTAAAAAATATTTTGAAAAGAGAAATTAAGGTTATATGTATATTTCCTTCTAAACCAATCAAATTGTATTAGAGAGAATGAGGTTGAGAAGACTGTGGACATAAATAATTATAACCAAGACATAAAGGCGATGAATACAGCTGAGAGTGGTAAGTGGACAGGATTTATTCATTTTCAATTTTTACGTAAAATTTATATATATGCATCACTAACTATTGTGTACAAACATTCTAGACTTGTGGCTACAAAAAGAAACAAAAACATTGTTCTTAGCTAGAGGCCTAACATATGCAATAAAGTATCAGAGAAAATTTAAAGTCAAAATAACACACAAATATAGGGTATTCCATAACATTGTATTTGGTTTTCTAAAAAATTCACTGGCTTCCAACCTATATTGAAAATGAAAATTAGATGTTTTAAAGTCTATTCATTCCCTGCTTTAGCAAAAACTTAGTCCAACAAATGGTTCAAAGGAAGGAATTAATCCAAAAATCACACCCAAAACAGTCTATTAATCTTTTCATTGTGTTACTATAACAAACTACAAATGTTGGATATGATGCTTTAGATTTCATGAAAATCCTTGCAATTCTCCTTGTGTGTAACAAATCCTATTATTTATTTATTATTTATTCTAATTATTTATTATTTATTCTATTATTTATTTATTTATTTATTTATTTTGGTTTTTCAAGGTAGGGTCTCACTCTAGCTCAGGCTGACCTGGAACTCACTATGTCGTCTCAGGGTGGCCTTGAACTCATGGCGCTCTTCCTACCTCTGCCTCCCAAGTGCTGGGATTAAAGACGTGTTCCACCACACCCAGCTTCCTCCCTCATTCTAAACATGGGCTTGAAGCTAAAGAGAGCTGTTTTGGCTTTTTGCTTGTTAATTTGTTTGCTTTGTTTGTTTGTTCATTTGGTTTTTTTTTTTTTTTTTTTTTTTTTTTTTGATGTAAGGTCTCACTCTAGCCCAGGCTGACCTGGAATTCACTATGTAGTCTCAGGGTGGCCTTGAACTCATGGTGATCCTCCTACCTCTGCCTCCTGAGTACTGCCATTAAAGGTGTGTAACACCAAGCCCAGCAATAAGGGAGCTGTTTTGGGTTAATTTATATTCCCCCAAAAGATGTTGAAAGTCTAACCCACCTTGTATCTATACTAATGAAACTTTATTTGAAATAGGATCTTTTAGTATGCAATAAAATTAAGATGAGGTCAGTAGAGTGGGCCTTAGACAAATATGGCTGGTGTCCTTATAAGAAAAGAATCACCCAAATACACAGGAGAGATACTATGGGACATTAATGGTAGAGTGTACAGTGCTGTGACCAAATGCCAATAGCTATCAGTAAGTACCAGTTATACCAAATGCTAAGAAAAAGGGCATGAAACAGATTTTTTGTGTAGAAACTTTAAGAAGAAACCAGGTATGGCCGCTCACACTTGTGATCCCATCACTTAGGAGGCTGAGGTAGGAGGATTCAAGGTGAGACTGGACTACAGAGTGAGTGTGAGACCCTCCTGAGCTTCAGAGGGAGATTCTACCATGAAAGAAGGGAAGAAAGAGAGAGGGGGAAGGAAGGAAGAAAGGAAGGAAGAAAGGAAGAAAGGAAGGAAGGAAGGAAGGAAGGAAGGAAGGAAGGAAGGAAGGAAGGAAGGAAGGAAGGAAGGAAGGGAGAGAGGCAGGGAGCAAAGGAGGGAGGCAGAGAGGACATTGAATGCAACTATTTAAAATATTTTCTAGATGTCTCCCCAAATGGTCACATTTATAGTGGGAAGCTGCTTGGTTATTATGCTCACAGATCACCTACTTTCTGGTTATTTCATCAAACACTCAAGCTTCAGGAGAGGTAAGTGGAGTGCGTAGGCCTTTATAATTCTAAAATAATAATGTTCATAGTTTGAGCTATTGGCACATCCAGTTTTTCTCAGAGTAGAAGACAGGCTTAGATACTTATTGGTGAACACAGCTTCACCATCTATTTGATCTGTTTGTTATGCCTTTGCTCTGTGTGTGCACACACATGAATTTGCATGCATGCATGTGTTTACATAGAAAGATGCTTGCCATTTTACTTGAATTGCTCAATGTATTTATTTGTACTTGGGGAAACTATTGCTGTGGTAGAGCTATTCCTAGTGTAGCTACTCCTGAAAGTTTCAAGGTGACAAGGTTCTACTGCTATTCATTCTAGAGATTGTGATAGATGACCAAAATACAGCTAACAGATAGTTTGCCCAATGAATATCTGCCCTACTGGACATTTAAAATCACTGTGAAATAATTTCTGATTTTATTTATATATGAATGTATGCATTTACTTACTTATTACATATTTTGCAGTGATAGTGATCAAACCCAAGACATTGTGCACATTAAGTAATTGCTTTACCACTGTGCCATATTCCTGGCCTGAAATGACAAATTTCTGCAGGGTAATGAAGGTATTCATCCACAACTTTAGGACTCTGGAGACATGTTGGAATATATCCCAAAAGGCAGACAGGTACTGAACTAGGCATGGTGTGTGTGGCCTCAGGAAAAGCAGGTGTGTTATACTCCTCAGCCAGTAACTTTTCTCAGCCTCTGAAATTGGCAGAACTCTTAATGCAGTACAAAATACAAGTCACTCCAGGCAAGTAATTAGTTGTGTGCCAAGCCCACCTATGATTCTGCCGGGGTTAGCCAGCTGTTCGTAATGAGGGAACATGAAAGACTAACTGCACAGCCACAGACAGGAACCACAGGCCAGAACCCCACTGCCCACTCTGCTCAGCCAAGCAACATTCTAGTACATTTAGAGAACAATTCACATCTCAATGTCTGTCATTGTGGGATATGCTAAAAACAACTCTTAAGCAGTACTTCTGGTGGAGGTTCTGAGCCTACACCTGTGATAAAATTGTATGGGATTTTACACACACACACACACACACACACACACACACACACACACACACGTACAACTGAGGAACCTAGAATATGGTGGATAGATTGTGCTCATGGTAACATCCTCATGGAGACATTTTGCTATAGGTCTTAAAAGTGCTAATTGTAGCGTAGCTCAGTAATAGAGCACATATATTTGAGGCCCTGAGTTGATCCTCATCACTGTAAAGAAAAAAAAGCAAGGAGGAAAATAGACACAGTGGGGAGAAACTAGACTAAGTGTACAAGGCACTTTTCTTTGTAATTATTTTTTTTACAACTGCATGTGAATGTATGATTATCTCAAAAAGAAAGATAACATATTTTTCTTGGATTTGGAGCAAAGGAAAAGGAAGGGAGAGTCAATTTATCTTTCAGAGAAAGGGCAAGAAAGAAATTTTTATTTTTATTTTAAAAAAATATAAATGAGGGAATGTAGCTCAGTGAAAAGAGTGCTTTTGTAGCATGCATGAGGCCCTTGCTTTAATTCTCATCACTGAAAAAAGAAAACAACAAAAATATAAATGCATAATGCTATCAAACAGTTATTTTCTTTTTTAAAAAAAGTTGTTTTCTAACACAAATGGAATTTTGAAAAAATGGAGAGGGTCTTCTTTCTGATTTTCTTTTCCTTTCTTTTTTTTGAAGAGAAGGAGGTAGATAAAATATGAACACTATAAATGAAACAGGGAATGTCTCACAAATTGTATTGCCATGAGCTATTTCTCATCACTAATACTTTCAAATGTCACAATATGACATGTAGTTTAGAAATGTTTCATGAAAACTCCTTCATCCTAGATGGAATCTCATGATGGCTCATGAGCATGGGAAACCGAATGATGAAGGCAGTGCAATCACCTTTCCTACATTAACTACCTGGAGTCCCACATTGCCTCTGCTTTCCTTATGGATGTTCACTGGGGAATCTAATGCTCTGGGGGCATTCTCAAACTTGGATGTTCCTACTTCAGGTCCAGCCAGAAATAAGAAAAGCAGCTAAATTTATTGAGTGCTCACTATGTGCCAAGCACTGTGCATTGAACTGCCTAGACCAGGAAGGGTGGACCCCTGTGTGGTGAGGATACAGGCTCATGCCCCAGACATGACATCAGCCTACCTCTCTTCCTGCTCCACATCATTGGCTTAAGAGGCCAGAAAGCATTAAATGATTCAATGGCTAAGGTTATGGGCAGCCATGGAGGAAAAGGCCACGGGAAAACAGTACCTATGGCTCTCGTATAGACCATTACTCCACTATGGCTGGTTCTGCTAGGGTATGGGAGCATATTGATCAATTATTGGGGATACTAAACCAAATTCTACTCTAGACTACTGAAAGGTATATAGTTTCGGTACCATAATTAAACATGAAAAAAAATTGACTTGAGTAACAAAACCAAAAGATTACTACAATATAAACAAGGGAAGGATGCTTGTTTCTACAAACTCTACCTGTATATTTTTAATACATTTAAATTTTTTACATTTTACATTTTTAAAATTTTACATTTTTAAATACATTTAAAATGTAAAACAAATAGCTCATATAAATATTCCTTAAGCATTATGATGTCTACTCTACCTTCTTTTCACTTTAATCCTCATGGTTCAACTGGATATTCAAGCTCACCGCTGGTCTGTTCCCCCACACATCAGTCCTTCACACAGCATAGTCATCACCTTCTCCTACCGGTGATCTTGACAACCTTCAAGGACACTTCCACTCTAAGCAGTCTTTGATGTCCCAATCAGAATGCCCTTCTCATTCAGGTATATTTTGGCCACTGCATTCTTCTGTTAGAACCTGAAAGTGACTACTTTAGGAGACAGAGTCCTACAATCCTTCCTTTGAATGTTCACCATCACTCATCTCTTTGCCTCTTTATTCCCACTTGGATCATCTGGCTCTTATTTAACACTGCCCAACCACCCACACAAACAACACCTTTAGAGTTGGGACTATTTTTAACTTTCCATCCATAAAAGCAGATTGAAATGGAAAAATCGTTAATGCCGCATAACAACTAGGAGGGAGGCTGAAGATACTGAGCAATGTTTCAAAAGTTACATGTGTGACAAGCTCAAGTTCATTCACCCTGTTTTATTCCATTTCAGTTGCCAATACTTACTACGATCCCCTTATGATCATGTGGTGTTTTGTGACATAAATTTTCTTTTTTCCTTATTCTGATCACAATCCAGAGAGGAAGACATATAAGATATAACAGTTATCTCCACATAGCATGTGAACAAACAGGCTCGAGGTTTTAAGTAATCTGTCCAAAATTCAAGCTAGAAATTCTTTGTCAGAAAGCCAGTCAGACAGGCCTCGTAGGCCTTTCATTGCAAACTAGTGGTCCACCTATACATCATCTGAAATTGCATTTATAGCTATGATTAGCAAGTTAGAAAATGGGGTATAGAAACATCTAGGAATGTATGGCAAATGATATTTTGAGTATTTCCTAGGAACTGGGTATATTGGCTAAAACTCTAAGGGAGGTATCACGGATCTCATATCACAGAAGAAATGTAGGCTCAGAGAAGCGACAAAGGCTTAAACTGAGTAATTGACAAAGCTCATCCTCAACCCCTGATCTGTTAAGACCACAAAAAAGGATCTTGCCCACACCAAGAAGGATGATTCATTTTGAAGAGGACCCAGAAGATTCTCTCCATCACTACTAAAAACAAGGCTGGAGGAAACGGACAGAGAACCATATAGGGAGAAGTTTAGGATGACTATATGAACACCCTCCCATCATAGGAAAGGTAATCAGACTCGTACACCTTGCTTAGAGTACTCATGGAATCTCCTTTCTAGATGGCATGTTTTTCATGTACCTATTGATATTTTTCTCCCCAAAATAATTTTGTGACTGCAAGGAACTGAAATGTTTTCTTGGGCTTAAAAATTTGTGACTCAAATTTAGAAAGAAAGAAAGAAAGAAAGAAAGAAAGAAAGAAAGAAAGAAAGAAAGAAAGAAAGAAAGAAAGAAAGAAAGAAAGAAGTCACAAAACACTAAAAATACACACAAGTTGAAAAATTCAAATTTGCCTATGGATATAAAATGCCAGCATCTCAAATAAGGGTCTAAATGTTTTTTGTAATATATTTACTTCACAGAAAATTAAATAGTTATTCTGGACACATGTCATGTTATAATAATCCTAGGTAGAGAAGTCACTTTTTGGAAAAAAAAATAAACATTTGTAATCATAAAATAATTCTTCACATTGTGACCATCTTTGGTAAAACTTTCTCATTCTAAACAATGCATGTGCATTGAGCCCTATTAACCCAAGAATATATATAAACTCTCTTGCCCTAACATAAATAGCAGGAAACAGTAGGGGGAAAGTGAGTGTGGCATTCATTAGTCCCCTGAGAAGGACCCTTAAGAAGGTTCCCCAATGCAGGTAAGATAATAGTTGTATCAGCTTATTCTTACAAATGTTAACTTTTCAAAAAGCATCTCAACTTACAAAATTAGCAATTTAGCAGGTGAGCAAATTATTAGACAAATTCACCATTTCCTTGTTTATAATATTGGGGATTTTAAATGTTTTTAAGTAGTCTACCAATTATCTAAACAGAATGCAAAGCATAAAAGCCCTAAACCTGACTGGAGTCCTTGAAAACAATTTCAATACCCATAGAAAAATAAATAACTACCACCCCAGAAGAAGACCATTAGTAACTGAAAAGAAATACTGTCATGATTTGACAGTCTAGAAATGCACAGTCATTCTGTAACTGGCAAATCCAAGCAGAATAGCATTAAACTCTATACTGTTGGTTGTTGGGACTATAAGGGGACCATCAGAGCCGAGGGTGAGACCATGTTTGCCTAGTCATGTGGAAAATCTGGGGTTCAAAGATAAGAACGAAGCTATACTTACTCATAAATGCAAGATATAGCAAGAACACAAGAGAGTGGAAATGAAATGTATAGCTAGCACACATAGCCTTTTTTCAAGCTTTCTTGGAAACACTAGATGTGTATGTCCAGTGTCAGAAATGCCATCTCAGAAGAACAGAGGAACATAGATGGTATTCGGGCATTCCAACTTGATGTCAAACCTGAGAGTTGGTGCAGACATGCGAAAGCCTCATCAAGTTTCTAATGTGAAATCTAAGGACCATTCGAGTTGAACTATCTCAGAAACTCATGGTGGGACAGAAAAGGTAGGTACTGAGACATGGAACCAGAAAATGGCACTCCAGGATGAGCTTTTGACTGGGTAATGTGTGTCTTCTCTGAAATCATAATCATTTTGGACAAGTGACATAAAATGACTTTATATAACAGCATCTGCTCTACTGTTAGGAGTCCATGTTCCTCTGGACGGTTGGTTATTCTCTTATATGTCATGGGGCATTTCCTCAAGAAAAAGTATCAGGGCTGCCTAGAAGCTTTGGTCAATCTACTCTTCCTTTATTAGTGATTTTAATGCTTAAAATTCTAAGTGAGAGGGCTGGAGAGATTGCTCAGTGGTTAAGGCGTTTGTCTGCAAAGCCAAAGGACCTCAGTTCGACTCCCCAGGACCCAATGTAAGGCAGATGTGGCACATACAACTGGAGTTCGTTTGCAGTGGCTGGAGGCCCTGGCACACCCATTCTCTCTCTCTCTCTCTCTCTCTCTCTCCCTCCTTCCCTCTCTTGCTCTCTCAAATAAACAATTAATTAATTAATTAAAAAAAATTCCAAGTGAGGCAGCATTCCTACACCTACGCTACTCTGGCTGTAAAGTGTACTTCTATGGTGACAA
Source organism: Orientallactaga sibirica (assembly GCA_036365145.1). Lineage (NCBI taxonomy): Eukaryota > Metazoa > Chordata > Mammalia > Rodentia > Dipodidae > Orientallactaga > Orientallactaga sibirica. Next base: position 35,515,820 of record JAEOAD010000012.1, on the reverse strand, counting down.
AACCTAGTATCCTCACACCCCAATGAAGTCCTACTAGTAATCTCACTATTAGTGTATCAAATGCCTCTGGAAAAGGTCAAAGAAACATCTTTATTTTCACATTAGCAGTAAAAATTAAGAGCAAGGAAATAGACCACAAAGAGGACATTAGAATGTGTTTCTAACAAAAACATTTTAACTATCTCACTTAGAAAATCATTTTGTGAGGCTTAGCCAACAAAGATCTCTTTTGCTTTTCTGATAATCCAAAACTGTGGCAAAAGTTCTTTTAATGTACCACACTCCAGTCTATTTTTAGAAAGCAGAATGCTATTTCAGGAAGTGAAGAAATGGAGACATTAATACAGGGCAAGGCCACCAAAGTCCCTTTTGGAAAATAGTGCTAGCCACTGACATTGAGTGGGAAGGCATGAACGGGCATTTGAAATTATTTGAAAACACTGTTTTGATCCCTACAGGTTGCACTCATATGTATGTATGTATTTAAGAGAGAAAGCGGAAAAGACAGAGAAAGATAATCAGTGCACCAGGGTCTCTAGCCACTGCAAACAAACTCCAGATGCATGTGCCACCATGTGCATCTGGCTTACATGGTTGGGGGAATTGAACCTGGGTCCTTAGGCTTCGTAGGCTCCTTAACCGCTAAGCCATCTCTCCAGCCCCTTATTATTATTTTGAATGTGTTTTGTATGTATGTGTCTATGTTTTATAAGTATGTTGCTATGTTTTGTATGTATGTGTGTCCAGTTGCTTATGCATGTGTGTGTGCATGTGTGTAGAGGCATGTCTTTCTCAAACTGCTCTCCACCTTATTTTGGAGACAGGATCTGTCACTGAACCCCGAGCTCACTGGTTCTGCTACACTAGCTAGCTGGCCCCCACGCCTATGCCACCACATCTGGCTTTTACATGGGTGGTGGAGATCTGAACTCAGCTCCTCAAGTTTGCTTGACAAATGCTTTACTCCCTGTTGAAGTTTTAAACTTAGTGTAACCTCTTTGAAAATATAGGTTATCAAATTTTAATAAGAAAAAAATAAACCAAAGGATGAAATTTAAATCCACACTCATTACTGGGAAACAAAAGTTCAAAGATCATGCTGTATATATACAAAAGAAAAACTCATTCTATTCACTAAACATTTATTAAACACTATTATGGGCCCAAGATAGCACTGATATCAAGGACTATGATGCAATGCATGTGTGCTTGATATACAAAATGTTATGAGGGCTTCTCACTTGATTCTTTAAAAGTATCCTATGAGAACTGTGACGACCCTGAGACCACCTTGATATTAAGCTTGGTTTTGCACACAGGAATCTGTGGGTTGGTGACAATGAGATTTGCCTGGATGAAGTAGATACCTGAATCCAGGTAGTCTGAGCTCTTAATCACTCTGCTGAATTCCCTCCTATGCCTCCACTGCTAAGGGTTTGAAGGTGTCTTCAGCTTTCAAAGAGCTATTTTTTTAAATACAGATGACAGCACTATTTAGAAACACTAAAGTATATAATTAATTTGCTTTAAGACCTGGTGATTTATGCATTACTGATAAACATAAATTATATTCAAGTTGAGCAAACAGAAAAGGCAATACCAACACATGCTGAGGTGGTATCACAATAGAATTCTGGTCTTTCTGATTCCCTTTTTTCCTTGTCTCCTTAGAGCTGACATCTGACAATTTAATATCTTTATTTTCAACCCACCTTAACAAAGTGAAATTTGACTCATTATTCTTACAAATTAAATTATGTACATTTGCTAGTGGAGTGAATATATTCTGTGCCAACAATGACAGACTACAGCCCACTTCACATTTTATGCACACAAATGACAGTACAAATGATGAGTTTCCTTTCTGACAGCCTTAGGATCTAGCACAGGCTTGATCCACAGTATTGTCAGAAACCTTAAGCAAAATGTTTAAGGATACACACACAGAGAGAGAGAGAGAGAGAGAGAGAGAGAGAGTCTTAGAACTGGAGCCTTAGGGATTAACTAGTCCATGCAAGCAAGAAACTTGGACTTCTCTTAGCCATAGCATGAGAGTTAGCTTCATGATATAAAAGTTATTACATGCTTAAGGTATGAAAGCATTCAACTCCAGCTTCATAACCTTTTATTAGTCAAAAAGATAGTTTTTTCAGCATCCATAATCTTTCTTAACCTGAACTTAAAGAACTATCATTCCATAACCTGAGTCTAATACAATGGACTCAGTGAAGTCCTTCTAATTTAAATATGTGATTGAAAAAAAGAAGAAAAACTTTACTTAGACCAAGAACTCATCAATACTAAGGAAATTTGAAAGCTTCTTTTCTAAATTGTAAAATTATTAATTTATTCTCAAAGCTCTTATGAGAATATAATGTGTAACAAACTTCAGGGTTATGGCAACATTAAACTACTCTTAAAGATGAATTTGGGACACAGTACATCCAGATAATCTGAAAACTTGCTCTTAGCTAAGATCTCCAGACTTCTCACCAAGCCTTTTACCAGAGCTGACCTCCCTGTTCCTGGCCCTGCCCCCATCTGTTGGAGGCACTAATGAGCAGTGAAATAGCCAAAGGGCAGGCAGCAGTAGGAAGCAGAGAAAACAAAGCAGAAAAGGAGCCAATAAGCTTCATTATCTACAAACCCAATCCTCAGTTCATGGATGACAGAGCTGGCTGCAGTGATATTTACAGCTACTACTGCATGACAGTCTTCAGTTAGGGACAGATGTACCTGCCAGGTACTCAAACATGAGAAAGTGCATGAGTAAATTAGGCAACCTCCTAAAGGTATTTACAGAGGTCCTAACTTCAATCTGAGGCAGAGGGAGAACGCTTGACTTAATGGTTTCAGATTCAAAGTTGGTCCAAAAATGTTGAATTCCTTGTGTCAAATATTAAAGAGTTTAGAATCAAGAATACCTTGAGTTAAAAAAAATCTTAAAATAAAATAAGACTCCACCTAAAAACAGAACAATAATATTCTCATTCAGGACAGAATAATGAGATGTGTACCTATTTGCCTAGTTAAAAAAAAATTAGTGGCATATTGATCCTATTTATCTACAATTGGAGGGTTTTCATTCTTTTAGAAATATTTACTACCATCCCAAACACTTGAATATGAGTAAGTTCAAGGAAATGTGTGTGTTGGAGAGGATATAAACATTTATATATATGTACATTTATTTTCATATAAAATGACCATAGAATATTACTGTATCTGTCATTTTCATAGTGAAATTGAGATAACTGTCCTAGCCAGGATTCTGTTGATATAATTATCTTGTGTAAAGAACCAAGACTTTTTAAAATCTGAATTGCTGCTAGAATTTGCCTGTTCATCACAAGTAGGGAAAGCGTGTCCTCTCTTGATTGTACTTTAATAAACTCACCAGGTAATTGTGGCCCTGTAGCAACACATCTCTGTGTTCAATATCTTTATAACTCTGAATGGTTTGGGTGAAGGAGATCTTGGCCTTAACACACTGCATGGATGACCAGGAAAAGCAGATTATCAATCTCTTTTTAAAATTTTTTTCATTTAGCAGAATAATTTAAAACATCCCTTCAATATTAAAATTGACCAAAATATATTAATTTTTAGCTGGGCATGGTGGCACACACCTTTCATCCCAGCACTCAGGAGGCAGAGGTAGGAGGATCACCATGAGTTGGAGGCCACCCTGAGAATACATAGTGAATTCCAGATTAGCCTGGGCTAGAATGAGACCCTACCTCAAAAAAAAAAAAAAATCAAAACAAAGCAAAATATATTAATCTTTAATTATAACATGAATGAAAAAGTTCAATTATTGCTTTATGAAGCTTATTAGTATGTACATATTTAATCTTACAAATTTAAACCATTTTAGTAAACTTTGCGTAAAGTGCTGAAGTAAAACAAGCTTGATCCACATTTCCCCCAGAGAGTTCTGTTATGATTTGGAAAGGGCTCCATTTTTATCAGAAAATGTAGCAAAGTAAGCAATGGTTTCAGAAAATATTACTTGCCAATTTTGAATGCATTGTATGCATTAGAAAATTTGCATTTTAATGACCGAGTACATATGAAATTCTATGTGCTTTAAAAATGGAATCCTGTGTTTTCTAAAAAATGCTATTACAAGCTTCCAAAGGCAAAAGGATTTCACCTTTATATGCTCCATCAACAGTTTTTGATGTTATATCAAAGTCAGCTTTCCCTCTCTAACCCCAGTACAAAGATAAGTAATCTACATTATTGGATATCTCTTTCTAAACACTGAAGTTCAGCTTAAACAAGGCAAGTGTTGAACTACAAATAGCTACAAGGTTTTCAAAAAGTACCATACATCTGGAAGGAAAGGAAACGAAGAGAAAAACATAATGCTTTATTTAAAAATTGTATTTCCAAGTTGTTCCATACACTGATGCTTGTCATCTTTAGAAAAACAAACAAACAAACAAACAAAAAACCAGTTTCAACCAGTCAGGTTACAGGAGATTTTATTCTAAGTTTCTCATCTTGATCATAAAATCATCAATTAAATTTCTAGATTTCTACAAAGTAGGAAAAGCAGGAAGCCCTTCTTGTCTCTAGAAGACTCACATGTTTGACTAACAAATGAAATTACATCACTTTCCTGTGTATCACAAGCTCTTTAATAAAAGACAACTGCCCCTGAAAAGAGGTGAAATTAAATGCATATTTTTAACTTAACATCCTGCACACACCCCATTACCAAATAAAGAACATCAACAGCTCAAGGAAACAGCTGGGTTGTTAGTAACATTTTCTATTCACCATTTGAAGTTAAGGTCCTGAGGTCAATTCATTCATATCAGGAAGCATTTTCTTTGTTAAAAAAATACTCTAAAATCAAAACATCTAAACACCTAAACTGGTTGTTCTCAGTGAATTATTCTGTTTTCTGGTCTTTGCTTTTCTTCCAGAAGCACCATTGCCTTTACTAAGCAATACTTAGTTGCTTTCATTAGAAAGGTAAGTATCTGTATTAACTCTTTGGTCTTGAGCCTTAGCTCCACTCTCCAGAACTTTCCCCAAATATCTACAATCACTATAGTAGTGAAGTGACAAACTCCTTTCCAGGGCAAAATTGAGATATGTAGAAATGACAGGAATGCTACTGGCAAGAGGCTATTGGAATGCTGTAGAGTTTCAAAAACCAGCATATCTCTGTATGTTCACAAACAACAGAAATAATACAATTCAAAAGTCATGACATAAAACTTTTACTATCAAAAGAAAAGCTTATGAGCTGGAAAGATGACTCCGTGGTTAAAGGTGCTTGTTTGCAAAACCTGATGGCCTGGATTGGATTCCCCAGTACCCACATAAAGCCAAATACATAAAAGTGGTTCATGCCCTGGCATGCCTATTCTCTCTCTTTTCTCTCTCTCTTTCAAGTAAATAAATATTTCTTTAAAAAAAGAAAGGCTTGTAAACTATGTCTTATGTGAATAAACATAAATGTACTCTTAGTGTCATTGATGACAGTTCTTAAACTTAACCATATTTGGCAGATACAATGAAGACCTGTTACGACCCAGGGAACATTGCTAGTTTGGTATGGAAATCTGTCACTTCACTTCATGTAAATGACTGGTGTCCACACATAATTAGAGCTCAAGCTACAGTTGCTGCTGAAGCAGAAACACAGCAGAACCGACTGCACTCTCCAGCACTTAGCCAGCACTCGTTGCCATACATTGTATTGAGAAGTTTCAGGCAGTCTCTCTTTTAATACTCACAAGAACTTCATGAGAAATCTATCTTTAGTCAAGAAGACAGTTAAACAAGGGTCAGAACTTGAACCCAAGCCATTTGAATCCTGATCCTAATTGTAAGAAACCAGAAGGAAAATTAGACCTAATTTCTCTCCTTTTACCTCTCACTATACACATTCTCTCCCCCTCCTCTCTCTCTCTCTCTCTCTCTTGCTACAAATCTAGAAAACTCCACCAAATAATAGATGTGAAATTTAGTCAAACAAAACAGGGGATTAAAAAAACAAACAGGAAATAGTCAACAGTAGTTAACATGCTCAAGGACCACTGGGTCAGCCAATGCCATGTCCACTTCAGGGGCAGGATTATTGCAAATTTCTCTTGTAGACCTACATATTTTTGGTGAATCAACTTTGATAAACACCCAACTCCTGATCCCAATTATATCAAAAAATAGGGTTCCAGTATAGATATTTTTTCCAGGTCTGTTACATGAATCTGTAAGATTTTTATGATTTTTTTTTTGCAATTTATCCTGTTATTAATTTTTCTTTCATTTATCTTTTCAATTTCCATTGTATATATTTACATAAAAAGTTACATAAAAAGATTTTTTGTATAGGTATATGTTATACGTTGAGAATAGTTCCCTTCTATCCCTCTACCTCTCGTGCATTCCTCCTCCCCCTTCCAGTCATCTCATTTGTTCCCTTGGACAGTTTCACTTCTACTTTTATGAATAGGACACATGCTTAAAAGCAAAAAGGAAAAAAAAAACTTTAAAACAAAACAGTTCACAACAATAAAGGGAACCATTTGGCTTCTGAGCCATATATCTAGTGTATCCAGTCAGTTTCAAACATATATCTTCAACTTAAGGAAGTCAGTGAATTGTCACTGTTGGAAAGAACTCAACTTGGTATAAAGTACAAGCCCATTTCCTATGGAAAATGCAAAGATTTATTTCTTCAATGCAAGCTTTTCAGTAAAGAATGTCATTGAACAGAATGCCTTGCTGTGACTGGCTGCACATTCACCAAAAGAAGATATACAAGCAAAAAGGAAACATGTTGTCTAGAAAAAACATACAATTTCCTTTTATTTTCTCTTCTAAGTACATCAACTCTTCCTTGGAGACTAAATTGGGGACTGGTAACAATTCATGGCATGAAAATTTTCCATTCTCACAGCCAATAGAATTTAAAAACAAGGAAGGTGAGTGAGGATGGCCAAACTCTTTTCAGGAAGGCCAGGTTCTCTGTAGTGGATGGTTCACGTCAGCTTCCTGGCCAGAATGATGATCAGATACTTGGAATACAGGTTCCTCACAAGTGAGCAAGAACCTCTTAAGATACAGACTGTTGTGTGTATGTATGTGTGTAGTATGTGGTGTGTTATGTATGTGTAGTATCTGTAGATGTGTGTGCCCACTGGACACATTCAGAGATGACCAGACTTCCAGCCAATTAAAGCACCAGACCATAAGTGAAGCAGCTAAAATCTAGATACCAAGTTTTAGAGCCACTGCCAAATGCTAGAGTCTTCCCAGCAGAGGCTTCAGAAATTCCCAAGCAGAGACAAGTGTTTCTGCTCTGCTCTTGTCCAAAGCAGGTGAGATAATGACATAGGATACTTTTTTACATTATTACATTCCTGGGCAGCTGATAAATCCATTGGTTACAAAACCCACACCTGGAATATGATACTTAGTTTTGGGTAACAGATTTCAAATGATTTAAAAAATATTTTCTGAAAAAGATGAACAAGAATCTTCCATTATGGGGAAAAGGAAACTGAAAGGACTAGAAACCCTAAAAACAGAAAAGATAACAAATGGCTTGTGATAATTGTCCCCAGATATTTGTACAGTCATCATAAGTGAAAGCGGAAACAATTACTCTACGTATTCCTGGGGTGCAGACACAGAGACAGTGGACAGAAGGTAGGCTTGGATGGAAAGTGTTCTAAGTTCTGAGGTCTTCTTGATGGAAAAAGTGGCCTAGGGGGCAGTGAGATCTCAGGTTTAAGGTGAGGAGGCATAGGATGGAGGGTGTCACATGCGTAGGCTTGGAGAAAATTCATCTATTGAAGAGAAGGCCAACTAAAATGTCTTTGCTTTAAGGTTATACTGTAACACTGAGATGTTTTTAATCTAAAGATCATTCTCATTTCCTTGTGCTAAGAAATCCAATCCTAACACATGTGGAGCAGAGGGAAAAATACAAGAAGAATAAATTAAATGAAAGGCAATACCAAAGTATAAATAGAAAGTGATGTAGAACTCAAGAGAAGAAAATAATGGCAAACTAATAGAAAAAATAGAGCTGGGCGTGGTGGTGCATGCCTTTAATCCCAGCACTCGGGAGGCAGAGGTAGGAGGATCGCTGTGAGTTCAAGGCCACCCTGCGACTACACAGTGAGTTCCAGGTTATCCTGGACTAAAGTGAAATCCTACCTCGAAAAACCAAAATAAATAAATAAATAAATATACCAGAGCATAACAAGACAAAAATTTGGAAAGTTAGAAGAGCCTGAATAACAGGCCAGAGAAAAGTTCTGGAGAAAGAAGGCCAGAATCCCATCACAGATAATGCTGGACACAGAGGGTGCCTAGGGTATTTTTGAAAAATGTCGTGATTTTATTATTGAGACTTTTCTGCCCTAGAATTGGGAAAGGCATACCAGAACATGGGTAACATGGCCACAAAAAAAACAAAAAAACAAAACAAAAAAAAAGACTAAGATTCAAGGGGCCAAATGAGCAAGGCTTTTCATTGACCATTGAATTTCTGACCTCACAACACAGGATCTGGGTGCCTTGTGCATGGATGCCAATGTCTCTGTGGTCTGTATATAGAGGTTAACTATGAATGTTTGCCAGGAACACTGAATATTAAACCTTCCTAAAGAAGCCAGTGTGGAAAAGAAAACTACCTTGAAAATGAGATGTGCTCAGAACAAAGCAGTGGAGAAAAGCAGTAAGAAAAAAAAAGTTCTTCATACACATTTCATCTGAATTTTATCACTTTTTGTAATCAACATCTGAGGTTTCGTAATACCTTTAATCATTATCACTCAACCCATGAACAAATCATCTCATTGTTATTCCTTTTGCAGGAAGCCTGGACACTCCTTTGATGTTGATAAGAGATAGAAAAAGGAGTCACTCTCAGAAAAGGAAAGTGTTTGGAGCAAACTCTGGAGCATGGTGTTGTAAGTCAGAAACAATCATCCATCACTTAGTCCTTTGATAGGTTCATCAAACCACAAGTTAGAGATTCATACCATCCACAACACGCAACTATTCCTCTCTCTTTTTTTTTAATCTTAAAAAGAGACAAATTTTTCTTTCTAAGAACAGAAATTATATCTTATCACTCACCCATTTCCTAGGTCTGCCTCTTGGCCGTTTTTCTCCAGTGGCTTCTGCTTTCTGCAAAATGAAAAAGGAAGTTGTGTAGTTTCCTACCTGACATTGTTTGTAAGTGCTGCACCGGGGACATGTTTCAAGTTAGACCATTCTGTACTACAGATGAGGTATCAAGATTGTCTTAACAAGTTCTTTCTCTTCTAAGGTTCATCTTCTGCACTTTTCAATGGATTGTCTTTCTGGTTGTTTACTGTATGATGTAAAGAGACATCTCTACAACCCCTCATCATGGCAGGCTTTTGCACAGTGATCTCTTCTGAAAAGCATGAACATGCTTTTGTTTTATTCATACTAAGAAATTACCACAACCCATAATTATGCAAGTTAGTAGTTTAGAGAATTACCATTACTTAAATGACCAAGATTCTCTTTCCATGTTGTAACTAAGGCTATAGAAATTATTATTGACATATTGATTTGAACTTACAAATTACAACTACTTTTATTGTTAGGAAAAAGCAAGTTGAAATGTAAAAAGGAATACATAAGCATTCTAATACAAAATTATAAACAAATGCCCACTTCTGCATGTTCCTTGCCCAAAACAATTACCTGAAAATCAAAATCAATCTACCTGAGAGGAAGAGAGAGAGAGAAGAAGAAGGAGGGGGAGGAGGAGAGATAAAACAAAACTACTTGCAGAATTGTCCCAGAGCTGGAAACTTTGGCTGCCTAAAAGTAAATAGTAATTAAAAGTGTACGTTATTAACAAAAATTCCACACTCAACTGCCAGGTGTTGTGGCACACGCCTTTAATCCCAGCACTTGGGAGGCAGAGGTAGGAGGATCTCCATGTGTGTGAGGCCATCTGGAGACTACATAGTGAATTCCAGGTCAGCCTAGGCTAGAGTGAAATCCTTCCTCAAAAAAATTTTTTTCATTCAACATAAACCTGCCATGAATATATTTCCAATTATCATTAATTTATATCATTGCTGCACTTCACAGATTTTCCTGGTATCAATTATTTGCTTCCCTTTTGATTTGAATGGTAAGAGTATTTATAAAGGAATTAGCCTTTATGAGAGTCACCCCTACTTTACAAATTGTCTGTACTTTTCTGGGCAAGAGAAACTTAGTGCCTATTGTTCTGTGTATGAGACTATCTCCATGTAAAATCTAGGCATCCCAAGGCTATCTCTTTGTAAAATCTAGGCAACCTGAACCAGGATAACTTGTGTTGTAGTTTAGTGTTGTTATCTGAGCTAATAGTGGGCATTTGACACAGTGCTACTGAAAGGAGATGTTATGACTGTGCTGCCAAATGAAACTTTCTTCTTTGTCCCTTTAATCTGCCTAATAAAACTAAAAGAAATTAAAACAGTGGCACATAAATGATAATATAGACAGATAGCTAACTGCAAATGTCTGGTATTGCTAAGCAGCCGTTGGTTTAACCAGGTCTATGAATTAATCCCAACTCTATATGAGGCTAATGTTAGCTCATTTATTGAACATTTAAAACACCTCAGGCTGAGTCAGGCATGTGTGTTTCCTTCATTCTTGCAGCAGACTTGTAACATGGGCATCATTATTTCTCTTATTTTGCAGATAATTAACTAAATCATAGGTCACATCAGTTTAGTGACTAACTCTCTCCAGGTCATAAACAAATCTGCTAAGTAGCAGACCTTGAATATTGAAACCAGTTATGTTTGACTTTTTTTTTTCTTTTTTTTCTTTTTCTTTCTTTCTTTTTTTTTTTGGTTTTCGAGATGGGGTCTCACTCTAGCTCAGGCTGACCTGGAATTCACCATGGAGTCTCAGGGTGGCCTTGAACTCACGGCGATCCTCCTACCTCTGTCTCCCGAGTGCTGGGATTAAGACTGTGCTACTCTCCCCTTACCAAGGCTACCTCCCCTTTGTGCTGACTGACTCAGCCCACTAGACTTTAGGGATTTTAGGCTAACTTTTAGATTTGGCTCTGTGAAGTTTTTGTTGTTATTGTTGTTTTGTTTCTGGATTTATTAGGGCTCCACCACTGGTTCCTTTATGGCCAAAGTTCATGGTGTTGCTTTACCTTCAGTCATGTGAGCATTAATTAAGGTGAGTGAAATCCAAGGGAACCCAATAATCCACAGGGCCTTTCAGAGTTGTCTCCCAGAGGGATCAAGATGTCCTACTTTGGAAAGCGTAGGTCCAAATCCCTGCTCAGTCATTCAGCTTTATGACTTCGGGCAGGTCTCTGGAACTTTTAATTTGATTTCATCTATAAAATAGAGATAACATCTCCTTTGAGGTGACATCAAGGTACTTGAAAGCACCTGCCATAAACAAAGCTACTCATAAGTGTCCTTTCATGCTTAACAGATGGAAGGCCTGAAAGAAGTTTTTCTCTGAGTTAGTCCAACCTCACAGAAGGTTGAGTCAACACAAAAATATTCCATAACACCCATCTGTCACCTTTAGGAGAAAGCTTTGAATAAATCCTGGACTGGGACATGGTAAGTTGTAAAGGTACACAATTTCCTGGGACAGAGCAGCATTTGAGCAACTATACGATTGCCCAGTAATGAAATGCAGGAACATGGACAAGAGAAATCCTTTCTCATATGAATGATGGTGGTCCTTGGAGTCCTAGAAGGGGAGGCTGATGCTGACCTTAAAGCTAATGTTGCTCTGCTAGGCTTTTCTGGACAAGCCTTACATCCTAACAGCCATGATATGATATGCTTGTATCTGAAAATCTACTGAAGAGAGAAGGGAGTTTTCTTAAAAGGGTTTCCCTGCATTTCAGAGTCAGGGAAAACGAATCTCTCAAAGAGAGAAAAAGCCTTGCAAATAAGATAACATTTAAATGAGCATCTCATTTACAAAAAGCCTATTGATGAATAAAATTCATACCATTAAATAAAAGGGCACACTAGCCTGATTATCACTGCAAATTGCTAAAAAGCAAACTTGTTCCCTGGTCGCCCAGGGTGCTCCATGTAAACTGACACCCTCTTCTGAGACGACATCTAGAAGAAGAGCCCTGAGCAGGGCTGTGTGGCCTCCATCTGGGAGGTTTCATTGTTCTTTAAAACCCACAGTATTTAATCATTCTAATCAAACTCCACGAAGGCTGCAAATCAAGTTATGTCAGTTTACAAACCAGAATAGATTCAGGATTTTTAGATATTGGAAAACGTTGGCTTAAACGTGTGTGTGTGTGTGTGTGTGTGTGTGTGTGTGTGTGTGTAATGTTCTTCAGGGCAGTCTTTCAAAACAGGCAAGAATTCAGAGGACTCGTTTTAATGTGTAAACTTATGTGATGCTATTTAAGGGTATCTTTAGTTTTCCTTTGCTGGGGTAGACTTTGGTTCTATATTTCAAGCCCATGTATTCCTGAGACATAACTAGTTCTAATTATTTTCTGCCTTTATAGAGAAAGAAAAGGGGGAAGCAGTAGGAATTCTGAATCTGTGAGAAACTAAAATGTCACACTATTACTACATGATTACCTGTGAATTCACAATGATCACATATCACAGATTAGTAAAGGTGCTAGTTCTTCCTTGCTTGTCTTCATTTCTGTTTTAAAGTTTATAAAACAGAACTGTATTCTTAATTTTATAATATGTTTAGAAGCAATTTCATGAAGGTGAGGAGGTTGCTTAATGGAAGGTGTATTTCTTTAAAACGTTCTAGGCTCATAAATATATTCCACATTTAGAAAAGTAAGAAAGGAAATTAATCTAGTAAATACTACTTTTGAATTTCAAAACAGTGATTAGCATTAGTGCTGTTGTATGAGTTGTTTCTTTGTTTACTATGTGTTTGTGAAAAGAAGGAAAAGTGAAGGAGGAAGAAAGGGAAGAAGAGAAAAAGACAAGGAGAAAGAGTGGGAAGACAAAGTGGGAATGGTGTTTGTATTATATATGTATTTATTTCTCACTTACCAATAAAGCTCGGGAGCTTGGTAAAACTCTAGAAATTATTTCTTGTGGCTCTCTTGTGGCTCTCTCATTTAACAAGTAATAAAACTTCTAGATTGTTGCAATCTACAATCCCTGTGATTTATAGGAGGCCGGAAGTCTCTAAGGATAGCTGGCAGAAGATACACATCTCTAAGCCCTTTATACTCTTGGAGAGAGAAACATCCTTAAAAGTTTCTCAATATTTCACTTCCAGCCTACATTTCAGGTAACTGGAGATAACAGAAATCTACAGAGTAATCAATATTTTACTAAGTACTAGATAGTCTGCAGAAGTAGAAAGGGTATAAGCTTTAGAAGTGCAATTGAATTCAAACCCAGGGAAGACAATTCACTAGAGTTAAACACTGGACATGTCACAGTGTACAACTTTGAATCTGTTTCCTCACTTGTGAAATGAAAGACCACAGTAGAGGATTCAAAGAACTAATATAATTGTGAAGGGCTCTATAAGGTTGCAGCATCTGGTAGGTACTCAAATGCAATTTCTTCTCTCTCCTATTTTAAAGATACTATCCTTAAAAGGGGTACCTTGGAAGTTCTGTAAGACTCTACAGTGATTTTCTGTGCATAATTCTATATAAGTAAGGCAGCCATTACCTCACCTTTCCTACTTCATGGGAGATTAAGTGATTTACTCACATTCATAAGCAGAGGAACATAGAGTCAGTCTGATGTCAAGGCAGTAAAGCTCTAACTTTAGGGGGATATTCTCATATAAAACAAAATTGTCATGGGCAAATTATGGAAGGAAAGAAGGAAGGAAGGAAGGAAGGAAGGGAGGAGGGAGGGAGGAAGAAAGGAAGGGAGCAAAGAAAAGGGAGGAAGGGAAAGGAGAAAGGAGGAGAAGAAGTAGAAAAAGAAAATACTCTAGGGTAAATATCAAATGAATACTTAAAAGTAAAATTGTTGAACGATTCCTATAAAAGCATGGACAATAACAGTGATTGAGCACCAAGAGACTAATTCAGTCCTAATCTCAGGGTCAAACTTAGATAAGTACTAATGCTTTGTAGTTCAAAATGTTTTCATTGTATTTTATAGATGATATGCTAGATAGAACATGGAATTCCCCCACTCTAAGTCAATAAGTGATATGTACAGGAAAAGAACTAGAAAAAACACTTGCATGTGACAGTGCCTTGTTCTGTCTTCTTGTGTTTTCATTTCATTTCATTTATTTTATTTTTTTAATACTAAAATCTTCTTGGACCTAAGAGTGTGTGGAGCTTAAGTATATGAAGTGTGTGGACTTCTAACCAAAGTCTAGCAATAGCACATTATTTCTTCCAATTACTATTTGAAAATGTCGACAGTATAAGTCCATGTACACTGTCATCAAAATCAAATGGACTAGTCAGTCAGACTAAATATTGAGTACATTCTCATGTTACCTCTTGATAATCCAGTTATATAGGCCTCCCACTTTTAAGTACAACCATTTTTAATCTTGAAATGTTACAATTTTCTCTCACAATACATTTTTAATAGGAAATAGAAGTAATTCGACCATTTGTGGCAATCCATGCTAATTTTACCCAAGAATGCACTTACTTTTAGTTCTTATGCCATTATTTTGTACACGTCTGTCTTCACTTATACAAACACTAACTTAAAACCAAGGCCAAAATTACAGGAAGAGTTATAATTTTCAAAGTTGGAGACTTTTCTCCTCTAAATTGTCCTTTCAATAGTGATGATACAAGAGTTCACAGTGACAGGGTGGGATATAGCTCAATGGCAGAGCACTTTTCTAGCCTGCACAGGCTCAACGTTCGATCCCTAGCACTGAACAAAGAAAGAGAAGGTAGAAAAAATATATCAAGAGGGATGGAGAAAAGGGGGAAGGCAGGGATTAGGGAAGGGAGACAAGGAGGGAAAGAGAGAGAGAGAGAGAGAGAGAGAGAGAGAGACAGAGGAAAGAAATTCACATGGGTTACCTATTCAGCAAGCTGGTTCCTACATCCTCCTACAGAGAATGGTTGCTAACTAAATCAAACAGAGTTTGCCACTCATAGTTGTTTAGTATATTGAAGCAATATAAATTCAAACAACAGCTAGTTGGTTCTCCATTCACCTTTTTTTCCTAGTTAACAGAACAAAGATGCCTAACTACAAACTTCAGTGTCTGGGGTACAGAAGTTGTTTCCCCCTTGTGTAAGCTATCTGGTTCTAAGATGAGCTATGGACACTGCAGAAAGTCAACTAACGAGATAAGACAGCTTTGAATGACTTAACTGACATGAAATGCCCTTCATCATCCATCTACTCTCAATAACAAACTGAAATTCAATAGAACACAAATCTGGAGTATTCAATCTTCTTAATAAAATGATCTGTTGAGACCCTGGGATAAAAATGAGCCAAAGATGTGGGTCAGCCAAAATCATGAGGGGCTTTAGAGGAGTGTTCAGAGGAATGATAGTTTCCAGAGAATTAGAATATGGGTGCCCTGGCATTGTTATTACATAATAACCCAATGTGTTTTAATCTCCTATATTTGCATGGCAAGCTATGGTTTGAACGAATTGCCAGATAGAATTTGCTGATGCATTAAGTAAAGCTTGGTCCTCCCTGGAAAAGTGAGGATAAAAAGTGTCAATCATTTTAGCTAGTCAACCTAAAATGTCAAGATAATGGAGGCAACAGTTGTTTCTTACTTTATTACAATTGCCTGAACTCATTTGTGCACTCACATAGGGCCCTGTCTCTCATAATACCACTTACCTGTCCATTAAGACACAGAGGAATCATGCCAAGTCACTCAGTCATTGTGGAAAACAAAGACTAGACTTCTATGACAACCTCCAATGTCATCATTCTCTGACTTAATAAGCTATAATGTCTTTTGTGATTCTTTAGACAGTGGGTCTATAGTCTTATGATGATCCTGTCCTCACACTGCAGCTATAGCTTGTTATGTGTCTGGAATGGTCAGCAAGGCCCACTTCCTCTTTTCTTAAATATCTATGATTGGTGTTAGTAACAATTCCTGAAAGAACAATAAAAAAGTCTACCACTTCTCTATGATTTAGAGCATGACTCTGTGTTTATAGGGCCCAAATAATAGCAAGCTTTCTTGTAATGGTGAACTGAAGATAAACATTAAATGCCAATTATACATAAATTGTTTGAAGTATATATGCATTGCCATGATGGTATTTTCATTCTGTTCTTTGCTTTCTAGGAAGACTAAGCCAATCTTTATGAAACAGGGTTATGTGACACCTGAGCTCATTTGCTTATAAAAAACTTTTCTACTAAAATATAAGAACTTCAGAAAAAAAAATCCTTCTTTGAAACACTTTAGTGAGAATTGGCTTCACATTTAAAGATCAATTTGATTGTGACCTTGTGACACAGAAGACTGATTGACAGCCCCACTTGTATTTTCTCATGCTTAAAAAGAACTGAAACCCTAAACAAAACATAGAGGGAATTATATCTTTCACCTCTCCAAACATGGGTAATGTGAACATCCCAAGTATTTCCACTCAGCACAATCAGGAGAGGAAGACCAAACAGCACAAAGGAAATTAAGAGAGAACTGGCCAGAGGTGTACATCAATCTGGAATCAAGGAATAAAGGACAAAGACACATAGAACTCAGATAAAACACTTACTCAGGAAAACAACAACTTGTGATTTCTTTTTATTAAAGTAAGCACTCAGATTGGAGGAGTTCTCAAGAATGGTGAGAACTGCCACACAATGGTCATCTGTGGAAATTGGCTCTGATGGAAGAATAATGATCATCTAAGCATAGCAAGTTGCCTTTTCATAAACTTGTCTGTTTGGCATATTACATAAAGCAATTTTCTATTGAATGTGGCCTGGTGTTAAAGTAATGGCTAATTTAAGAGTGAGTCATCCACTTGCTCTTGCCACACTCTGCATGCATTGTCAAATTTTACACTGTTAATTTGTTTAATAAGTAGTTTTGTTTTCAAATGCCCCAAGGCCAGTTTCTGGGTCCAAGTATACACTTAGGAAAGAACCTAAAAGTAGCAATAAATGTTGAACTCCAATGCACACTGTATCTTCTCTAATTTTAAGAGTTCTTTTTCCTCATATACTTACCATTTTTTAATAATGTTCTTTTTCATTATGATGTGTGCTAAGGTGCAGGAACATACTCAGTTCATTAATCACGGAAAACTTCTTTCTATTCAGCTCAGTCTAGTATTTTTACCTTCCATGTCACAAACAGCATAACTTTTTCTAAAAGTATTTGCAGCTTAAAATCATAATGAACATATGTATGCTTGGTTAGAATGTAATACATGGTTGATAAACATGTTTAGAGAAGGGTAGTAGCATACTTGATAAAAGCTGATTTGAAATGAGGCTGCCTTAAGTTTATATATGCATGAATGATTTATTAAAGTCATTCATTATTTTGCAAAGTATTGTCATCTCCAAATGAAGCATAAAAATAATAGTCCTCCTATGGGCAAATGTATTTATTCATTTTTATTAGGAGAGAATTTGGTAACAGAATTATATGAAATAATTGTGCCTAGAAGAATGAAAAATTTCAGAAAAAGTTCTTCTTGGTGGGGGGAGCCTACTGATGTTTTGGAAATTGTACTAACACGTGCACACACTGAAAACCTTATTTGGTCTTATTTGGAAATGGAAAAGCTATTTTAGTGTTTCACTCTCTTCTTGTTCATAGAGATGCTTAGTCCATGGTAAAGTTTCTTAACTGAGGAGAACATGATAGGACCATTTCTACCTATGCATTCAAACAAAAAAACAAAACATATAATAGAGTAAAATCTGGAAGAAAATTCATTTTCTTTTTTTGTATTAAATTTTACATTTTTTGTACTGACCTGTAGAAATTTATTAAATATAATGATAAATTTTTAGAGTAATTATGTCATTGTTTACCTGTTAGCTACCTACCTACCTATTCCTGTGCTGTTGCCTGAGAGCAAAACTAAGTAAATTATAGACACAATAACTGTTTGTTTTAAAAATTAGTCCTTTTTAGTTAATTTATAAACCAAGTAAAATGGAACAAATAAAAATTATTCATATTAAGAATACCAGATTGTATATGGTCACTTAAATAATAAGGCTATTTAGAGCCACTTTAAGATTAATTGATTAAATATGAATTATAAATCTAAACTGCAAGAAGCAGTTATAAAGTGAAATATTAGAAAAATCTTTTTCAGACTGAAGTGATAATTACTTCCTAATTTTGTACATATCAGCTATGGCAATGTACACCATGGAAAACCATCACATATAATATGGCTAGTGGCCAAAGTCACAGAAACCACACACACACACACACACACACACACACACACACAAACACACAAATCCTAACAAAATAAACATATAATCATTCACACAAATGTTATATATTCAAATCTATTGAGAAGACATATCAAAATTTCCTTCTAGCTCTTGAGTCTTTGTTTTCAACTACTATACAAAACTACAAATAAAATAAAAATTATGTCTAATTTCCTTATAAGGCCAAAAAGTGGCTTATATTCATCACCACTGTTCTAGGTAGCCATTTCCTCTAAGACCTTTCCTCTTGATTAACTCATGCACAACCAATATAAAATTATTTTAAACTGCAATTTGAAATTTGTTAAGAAAAACACTGAATGCCAAACCTGACTGGCCTCCATCCTGCCCCCCCAAATATATTAAATGAATCAAATATTCGTTTTTAGAACTTTTTGTTGTTCAATTCAGAGTAACACATTATCACACTTGTGTTCCTTGTGTTTATGATATATTATATTGCAGGTTTATTATAAAGCAAACATTCTCCTTTATTGTAACATTTACAACTGTACAATTCATAAAATTTTCTCCAGTATCCCATAATTGGATTTACTTTTAATTGACACCTATTTGACAGAGTACTTAACTTTAAGAGGAGGACTTGATTTGCAATAGTCATGTAAGTAAGCACAGATCAAATTAATATCTATTTGTTCAGAGAAAGTTGTAGGAACTTCACCACCAAAGTTCTATAGCTTTGATTTGTTTTGAACTATTTCAAAATGGGTGCAAATAGTAATTATACCATTCTCCATTCCCATTCCACCCTCAATTTAAGATTCACAGTCACTTTAAGTTTCACATTATTTGATGGCTTTTTGTTTGTCAAAAAATTTTGTGTCTTCATGAACCTTTTATGCTAAGCATTAACTTAGAAAAAAGGTCAACTTCCATCCAACTAATGTTAAATATAGGAAGTGAGTCAAATTATTCAGCTGGGACAAATCCTTATGTATAGATTTAGAATGGGAAAATTACAGGGAGTTTGCTGTCTGCAGTCATTGATAGAGTTAGGAGAGTTTGACATGAGAATTCTCACCTTTTGAGCTGCCTTAGAGGGACTCTTGTTTTTGCTGCCTTTAGGTCTTCCCCTGGGTCTCTTCGGAGAGGGCTCACAGGTTGGCTCCTAATTGTGGGGAGGGGAACAGAAAAAAGGCTGTTGTGGCAAGACTGTCTGAAAGAAACTGACCCTGGCTCTCTTGAGCTATACGTTTTTGCACTTGCATCTCAACTAAGCTACCCCAGCATGTCCAGCTCACACAGCTGGATGATGAAGAAACAGTCTACAGAGAGGGCAAGAATACCCATAGTTTTATTCCAAGGATTCAGAGGAAACTACTATACATGTAGACTATACATGTATACAAATAGACTCTACTTCAAAATTAACATGATAGAAAAACCTGAAAAGATTGCATGCTGTACAAAGAAAATCATATAATTTTAAGGCACAAAGTTTACACAACAATGCATTTGTTAATTTATAAAATAATAGGGATTTTATATGACTACCACTACAATTATGACAGCATTTCAAGTAACAGAAATAGGAGCTAGCATCATAGATAGTTCAATAGTCGTCCTCTTGAAAAGATGTCTTTTTTAAGTGACCCTATATACCTACAGCCTGGGTGGACAGGGACTCAATCCACTCATTCTGAGTGATTATCCAAGCTCTTCAGCTCAAAATAACTCTATCCTACCCCCCCCCCCCCATTCCCAAACAATTGTGGTAAATCTGAGGTGGGAGGTTTTGCTTGAATTATCTAGATAATTGCTTCAATTCTCTTTTCCTTTTGGAGAGACAGGCATGGTCTCCAGTCGAATTTAAATATCTTTTTTTTTTTTAATTTTTTTTCTTCCACCTTTCTTTTTAAGAAAACTCTTATGTTGGGTGGACTGTTTAAAGAAAAGAAAATCTTTAAAGGGGAGGAAGAAATGGAAACAACCACCAGACACAGTAAAGCTTTAAACACTTTAAATGGCCCCTATACCAACTTCTAAATACCCAAGTGGTTAAGAAAATGTGGTGATTTAAAATGCAGATCCTACATATCTGTCCCGTGAATCATCATCTCTTCGTGGTGGTTCATTAAGATTCAGTGATTCAATGAGAGCAATTAGTGCCCAAATGCATGAAAGTTCTCAATGAAAGTTTGCCTCTTATTTAGAGAATGTAGGGAAGATTTCTTACAAGCTTCAGTGGGATGCTAGCGCCAGTGGGCACATCAAGGGCATCACAACCGAAACACATTTTCCTCCCTTTGTGAACTCTGCCTTAACTCAAAGGTTAAAAAAAAAAAAAAAAATTCTCCAATCACCTCCAGATTCCACTGCATTTTCTATTAAACTTTTTTTTTTTCAGTTGGGGAGGGTACAATTAGCAGAGTTGGGGAAAGCTTGGTGGCTGGTGGGAAGCCAGGTTGGGTTGGAGGGGGGAGGGCAGAGACTTCCTGGGAGGTGTAAAACACGATCCCAATGCGGTGTAAAGTGTCGTTGGCGCAGAGCGGGAAAACTCAGAGGCCTCCAGATCGGCTTGTTTCCTTTGATGATTTCAGAAAGGTACAGCCCTCTGGGTTTTTCTAAACGGTGTGGCAAGCAAACACAGTTCAACCCCCACCTTGCTCTCCGAGCAGCTTGGAACTTTAGGAATACTTTCTAATCGGTCTATTTGTCACGCCACAAGGGAAGCGATTTAAGGCTAAGGAGTGAGTGAGCAGTTCTAAGAGCCGAGGAAGTGGAGTTTCAATGTTCTCAGTAGTCCCGTCCGGATCGCCGGTCCCGGGTCCCACTCTGCCCGCCTTGGCTTGGAAAAAAAGCCTGCGAACAAAACCCCCGCCCTGGGCGCTGCGCTGCGCTGCGCAGCGCTGCGAGAGCAAGCCGGCTGCACGCTTAATTGGTTGCATCCGCAGACAAAACCCTGCACTCCGCGGGGTCTGGGGCGCCCCTCGATCGTCCCCTCCCAGCCCTCAGCTCCTTGCCCTGAAGGATAGCATTTCACATCTGCAGCTCCGAGGCGTGGGATTCGGGAGCAAAACCGGGACGGGGCTCCTGGCTTGGAAGTGACCCCAGCTACCGGGCACTATCCCTTACTCCGTGCATCTCCAAAGCTCCCTGGGCGAAGGGAGTTAACCCGGTCCCGGGAGGGCCTACTCTCCCCTGGGAACCCCTTCCCCAGCCAGTTCTAACGCCAGCCTCACTGGCATTTAAAGTTCTCTAAGAGCGCCCGGCAGTCCAGGGCCCACGCGTTCTTTGTCGTGAGGGCGCGAGCCTCCGGCCATCTGGAGCTCGGGGACACACAAGGGGGCGGCTGCGACGCGCCATCCGCCTGTCCCAAACAGCGGGGAGAAAGAACCGCAGTGCCCGACAGCCCCGACCATGCACACTGCCCCAAGTCCCCAACGACTTCTGTCCCCCGGGCCAGGCGGCTAGGGAAAAAAAAAAAAAAAAAGCAGTGCGATCTTCAGTTGACGCGACCCTGGCCGATTCTAGTCCCCAGGCGGCGCGGCGCCACTCGGGGCTGCGCACAATAGCGAAAGTCTGAGGACGCGCCAGCGCGACCCCAGCTCCGACGGGTCCTGGCCGCCCGCAGCGTCCCTCCTCCCCCACCCCCAGCTCCTCCCGGGGACCATGCCGCGCACTAAGGGGGGGGACTCGGTGGCCCGCCCACCCGCACCCTCCACCCGCCCGCCTGCGGGCAGTAGCCGCGAGGCTCCCGCGCTCTGCTCGGCCGGCCGGCAGGCGGGTGGCACCGAGGGTGGGCGAGCGTCGCCGGCGTACTGACTTGCTGCTGCTTCCTGGGTCGGCCGCGTCCTCGCTTCTGCGGCGCCGGGGCGGCAGGTTGTCCCTGCGCTGAAGTGGACGGCTGCCCGGCGCCTTCCCCGCGTGCGCTCATCCTGCCTCCCGCCGCCGCTACTGCCGCTGCGCTCGGCCGCCCCGAGTCTGCTCGGCACCTTTCGGGAGGGACGCGGGGAGGAGAGGAGGTGGCTCCGAGAGGCTGGCGCGTACTGCGAGGGCTGGCGTGGGGCGAAGGCTGGGCTGCTGCTGCTTAGGCGGCCGCCGCTGCCACCATCCACACTGGACGTCCAGCGACTGCCAAAAAGAGAGGAGAGAGAGAGACAGACAGACAGAGGAGTATAGAAGGAGGCGCTGCCGGCGGTGGCAGTGGTGGGCGGGTGGGTGCGGGAGGTGGTGGCGGTGGAGGTGGCGAGAGGAGGCGGGAAGCGGAGGAGAAGGAGAAGATGAGCTGGTGTGAGAGACGGGCCTCGAGGCTGGGGATCAGAAGGAGTTGCGGGCACCGGGAACACTTCGGCAGCGGCTTGGAAAGGGAAGAGACTTGGAGGGAATTGGGTCCCTTGAAATGTTAGGCGGGGAAAGAATTCCTCCTCCTCTTCCCCCCACCCCTCCGTAGGGGGAGAGAAAGAGAGAGAGAGAGAGAGAAGAGAAGAGAGAGATTGGTGTAGTCCGAAAGAGAGGATGGGGAAATTGTGCCAGGCTCGGTTCGGGCGCGCAGCGCAAAGCGAGGAGTGGAGCAGTGGGTGGCACCGCGCCTCCTCGGGTGGCAGGAGGGTTGCAGGCGGCGGCAGTACCGCAGAGTCCGGAGGGACCCGCTGCTAGCCTCTCCGTTCTGCACCCACCGCGCGCTGCCGGGACTGGAAGTTTGCTGAGTTCCTGCCCGGGATTCAAGTGGGATGAGTGAGTGTGTGTGTGTATGTGTGTGCGCGCGCGCGCTGGCGAAAGGGTTGGCGGCAGTCGGGGGGAGTGCCCACCTCTAATCGTGGGCGGATAAAGGGGAGGGGGCTGCGCAGGAGGAGAAGTCGGAGGAGGAGGGAGGCACGGCGGACCGCCGAGCCAAGGCTCCTGGCCGCCGGCCAGAGGCAGCGTTCGAAACACAACTGCCTTGGCTGCGGCGGCGCCCCGGTGCCACCCCGAGCTCGGCTCACGTGCTTCTTCCAGGCGGCAGGGTTAAAGGGACAGACCGGGGATCCCAAGCCGGCTAGCCTGCAGGCCTCGCCCCTCCGGCCTCCCGAGGTCACTCCAAAGTCGTCCCAGAAAGGAGCGGGAATAGGACTGTCCCGGAGCCACACTTTGGGACTCGGCTTTTACCTGCGCCTCCACGGTGCGGAGCCAAAACGTTGCAGGAAGGCGCCGGCAGCACCGCGGCATAGTTCCAGTTCACCAAGTGCGAAGGGGCCGCAAGCGGTCTGAGCGTGGTCCCTGACAGTTCCGCTCGGTGTCAAGATGCCCTGGCCCTAGAGCGCGGACCAACGCGCGCGCGCGCACGCACGCGCACACACACACACACCATGCACAAAGATCTACTCGCCCACATGTGAGCGCGTTCACACATGCTTGCACGCAGATGCACGTGCACACTCGCTCACACATGCACACTTGCAAACACACGTGCTTACACACGCAGGCACACCGAGGGACAAAAACATTTGCAGAGCACGTGCACACTTGCAAATGGTGCACAGGCCAGTGAGCGCGCCAGCTTCGTCATTGAGCTCTTTTCTTTGGGCGAGATGACTAGCGACAGAACGTGTCCCTAGAACTGACGCTAGTTGTCCAGGTTCAGAAGCCCACAGGGTACAGGGGACTTCCTAGATTACTCACTTTACAAGGGCACCCACTGCCCCGCTCTCCCTTCTGCTTATCTTCATTTACCCTTCTCCCTCAGAATTCCTTTCTGCCAAGTCCTAATTTTATAGCCTGGACTGTTTCTGAGTTATGTGAACACCATCATGGCCACAATCCGTTTTCGAAAGGTGGAGTACATTTAAACGTACCTCTTTTTTCATCCTTGAATGACACAAAACTCCGAAAAAAATTAGGTTCAGATTTGCACACATCACACCTCAAATTATTTTGGGCTGAGTCCAAAATAAAAACTTTCACTAGGGGAAGAATTTTTCTTTCAAAGATACAGACCACCGTGGAATTAAAAAAAAAAAAAAAAAAAAAAAAAAAAAAAAAAAAACGCCTGCTTTGCAGCCTGAAGCCGGGATCTAGGCTCCGCCAGGTTCCGCAGTCATTGAGGAGGCGCGTGTAAATGTCTGCTCCGCGGCGCCTCTGATTGGCCAACGTTGCTATTTGAAATCCATTTCCAGTTGCCCTTTGCAGACTTGGGACACTTGGCTGCACGTTGAGTCCTTCGTAGCTGCTTGGGGTTGCTGCAGGGTCTGGGAACGCTTAGCTCTGATAGAGAGGAGAGCCCCCAGTGCCTCCAGATGGGGCCCAGCCAGAGCGAACGAGGTCTAAGGGGCACCAAAGGTTTTCTGTCAGGGCTTAGCTGAAAGATGGTATCTTCATCAAAGGGACTGAAATTTCACCTACTAACGATTGCACTGACATTTCCTTACTGCCAACTTGCACATTTTTTTAACGTGATCACATAGTTGTGCTTTGGCGTGCACATTTTACATACATGCACAAGATGGACTTCTAGGTTGTTTTGGTTTGCTTACTTTTTGTCAGAAACAGGGATAAAATTCTGAGGATGGATGGTAGGCAAAAGTCACCTAGGATTTCCGCCAGCTGATTTTACACTGGGAAATTCATTGTACCCTTGGACTCTTTTTAAAAAATGGACAGAGACCAGCAAGGGGGAGATTCTAAAACTTATTTTTTGATTAGGCTAGAATCTAAGAGAAGCACAGAAAAATTGGGGGAGAAGAAAAGTCCAAGTAATTCTGATTCCATTTTCCTTTCAGACTTGAGACTTTTTGAATTTATGCAGAGGAGGCTATTAAAATAAGTTACTTTCAAACATTTTCATTCTTCAGCAGCTTTTACCTTTCCAAGTTGCTATATGTTTTCTTCAGGCAAGGCATTAAAATTTGTGTTTTATCCCTAAAGTCATTGAGAATTTTATTAAAATAGTGTCTATTCTTTTTATAGAGTTAAATGGTTAGGTTTTTCTTTTTAAAGAAATGGCTGCTTTTACATTTAAATTTGTGAGGTTTAAGTTCTCAAATTTAAATTCTTCAGTCTTTCACTTTCTCCTTTATTTTACTTACATTACTCATCTATTCAAGACTTAGCTCATTTTTCCAGCTTGAGAACTTGAGAACTCCAGATGGCTTCTGTGCACATTAAATTATTTTCTTCTTCACCTGCTATCAAATTGAACAATTAGCACCTTGGTTGTATACGTTAACAAGCTTTCTAATTATCTGTGACACATGATTTATATTAGTGTTTAGATCAGGTCAGCTCATTAGTGGGTGGTAAAATCAACTTAGTGGACCCAGAACACCATTAAAAAATAAATAGAATAGGATAGAGAATTTTAGTTCTATAGTACACTGCATAAAATTGCTTTAAGAGTCCCCCCACCACCACACACCCACACACCTTTCTGCATTCTGGTAATTGGGATGCATCTTAGAATTCAAGGTGTCTTAGCATTTTGTTATTACATATTAAGCAGTATCATTTCTTTTTTAGTTTTGGACACAACACAGGGTCTATCTTAATCATGTCTACAGTCCACTGCTTACTGAGAATTACACTAGACATTTAAATACCAATGGCTTAGACTTATGAGATCTGAATTCCTTTAGACTCCATTAAACCATATCTTTATCATTTCTATGATGGTTAGCAAACTGTTTGTCCTGTCCATCGCTCAGTGTCCTTGTTTCTAAAATGCAATAGACTAATCTCTGAAAGGTCTTCCAATAAACTGTGAAACTGATATCTTGTGTTCTACTTGTTGTGTCATGGTTATATGTAAATTGTATGTCTATTTCCTGAAGACAGGTAGCACTTCTAATGTCTCTTTTTTATGCCAGTTTTGTCCTGGTATAACATAACAGACTCTTAGTAATTACTTATTAACTTATTGCGATGACAAAGGTACTTTGTGTGTGTGTGTGTGTGTGTGTGTGTGTGTGTGTGTGTTCATGAGTGTGGGGTGCACATGTATGTATACACATGCACCTGTGTGAGTGTGGAGACCAGAGTACTGTCTCTGTCTTCCCAGCACTGAGATTATAAGTGTGTGCCACCACATCCACCTCTTTTTTTAATGGTTTTTTTGTTGTTGTTGTTGTTGTTGTTGTTGGTTTGGACAAATTTCCCATTCCTACAGTAGGCAAATTACCAAGCAAAACAAATATGTTTACTAAACAAACATTGGCTTTGACTGAATTGGATGCACATTGACTTGCTTTTGCAGGCATAGCATCTATTTTCTTGGATTCAGAAATGTAATTTATCTAGAATTCAAGAGAATCTCTTTTAAAACAATTTAATATTCACATGTGCTATATCTTCCATTTATTGTTACAAGTGATTATTCTGTATGCATTCCATAGTTCATTCAAAAACTACTTATTAGGGGTGTAATATGGGTGAGGATTGACAAAAGTCAGTTTTCTCTACCTTATCATAACAGATAAGTTGGAGAATTGGACAAGAAGGATTTGACTCATCATTACTGGTATGAAGATGGAGGGGATATGTGGCAAGGTAAATATGGGTGAGATTTAGGAGCAGAGGGCAGCATTAGACTGGCTGCCAGCCAGGAAACCGGGACCTTTCTTTTCTAACCAAGAAGCACTTAACTCTCCAACAGCAAGACTGAGTTTGAAAGTACAGCCTCATTATCCCCAGAGCCTTGAGAGCAAAATCCTGCTAGCCCACACCTTGATTTCAGTTATACATATTCCAATCCAAGTAGGCAACACAGCCACTCTATACCTTACTCTGACTCAAGGCCATGAGTTAATCAGTACTTTAAGCCACTGAGTTTATGGAAATTTGTTATGCAACAATGAAAAATTATCCAAGGGATTTGGTCCAATAAGCTCCTTCTCTTTTCTCAATTCTCCTAACTGCTTCAAAGCACAATTACTCAAGCATCTATCTTGAAATATGGGTCCCTGAAGTTAGTGGTACTGTCCCTATTAAATGTCTTTTGGCTTCTAATGAAGCAGTCGTCAGCCAGAAAACACATTTCTTGAGTTGTTTCCTATCCCTTTCTGCTTTACCTCCATTTCCTCTGACTCTTTCTGTCCTGCATACATATCAAATAAAATACAAATTTAATCCTTTACTGAGGAGTGGACTGTTTTCTGGGAAGCCACCCGAAACTCAACCTCAAGTGTCAGAATGACTATCATGTAATGAGAAAAATACAATAAAAATGAGACTGAATAATTTTGGTAGATAAGACAAAGATCCAAAAAAAGACACATTACCTTGACCTCATTCTCTCTCCTCTTCTCCCTCCCTCTCTCTCTCTCTCTCTCTCTCACACACACACACACACACACACACACACACACACACACAATCTCTCTCCCATATCTCAGAATCCCTGAGTCAACATGTCAGAAGCATTTTGAAGCCACCATGCTGGAAAGAACATGGGGGAAGAGAGAGAGAGAAAAGCTGTGGCAGTTCCCAGAAGTTCATTTTCCCATCAGATGAATGTATGAACACTCAGGTAAGTCCTGTGATTAAGCCACTCTAATCTGACAGCAAGTGGAGCTGAGAGATCTTTGCTGCGCTCTGCCTCAAATGTAGGCTTATATGTATATCTCTCTCACACACAGCTGTTTTTGTTTTCTAGCCACTAGGTTTATGGGTGGATTGTTAAGTACAGAATCTAGCCCAACATTATCCCTCAAAATTATTTTCTTTTTGTCTCATTCCAATAGAGGGGGAAAATAATAAGAGAAAACTCAAATGAACGATTTGCTTAGCTAGAAATCACTTTTATATGGGATTTTAGCTGAGCCAGGAATTACTCTGGGATATCCTTTATTTTTCCCCACACTAAAGGATCTAGTTCCACCTTCTAGATAATTTTCACTCTGTCCACTCCATTTGGGTCACTTCCACAGTAGGGAGCCTTTTCATTCATATTTAGATTACTTCACTATCAGCTTTTCTGTTCTATCCTTCAGTCTTACATTTCTAAAACCCGTAAATCCCAGCACCCAGGCAGAGGTTCACCAAGAGTTCAAGGCCACCCTGAGACTACATAGTTAATTCCAGGTCAGCCTGGACCAGAGTGAGACCCTACCTTGAAAAAAAATTAAAAAAAAAATTAAAAAAAAAAATTCTCACATTTCTATAAAAATATTTTTTATC
This sequence comes from Orientallactaga sibirica, assembly GCA_036365145.1. Taxonomy (NCBI): domain Eukaryota; kingdom Metazoa; phylum Chordata; class Mammalia; order Rodentia; family Dipodidae; genus Orientallactaga; species Orientallactaga sibirica. The sequence continues at coordinate 35,487,318 of JAEOAD010000012.1, read as the reverse complement.
AGATTTTTTGTTTTATTTTGGTTTTGAGACAGGGTTCCACAATGTAGGCTAAGATGGCCTTGAACTCCTAATTTTCCATCTCACCCCCCTTCTGTGTTGAAATCACAGGCATGTGAATCATATCTGGCTTTGACTTGCCATATTTGTACTTTCTTTTCTTTTCCTTCTTCTTTTCTTTTCTTTTCTTTTCTTTTCTTCTTTTCTTTTCTTTTCTTTTCTTTTCTTTTCTTTTTTCTTTTCTTTTCACAAATGTAGCAGAAAATACATTCATGGAAGCATGCTATAATGTAATGAAGAAAAAGTTCTCTAGTTATCCTAATACCTAGAGATAATTCTAAAAGATATTAGGCTTTCTAGAATTTAGGTGAGCAAGTATAGAGTTACACTGCACACTTAATCATGTAACCTATTTTTATCTAAGTAACATGTTGTGGATCCTTTTCATATTAATGACTATTCTACATAGCACAACTAATAACTCCATTGTATGTATTCAAATTTATACATAAAATGAATACATATACACACACCTGGAATTAAGTAAGCATTTGATAAAAATTTTTATGACATCCTTGTGGAAAGCTGAAGAAATATGGCTTGGATGTTGCGCATTCCTTTGTGCTGACATCAACTTCAAAGGTGGTCTCTTCTATCAGCATCCTGATATAATTTTCAAATTTTCAGATGTCCTGAAGGCAGAAAGGATAGCTAACTCTACTGATGCTTAAATTAAGAATCAAAAGGATCTCAATGAAGCATAATGTGATTGAAGACGATAAATGTGAAGTAGATTATTAGTTTTCAAGGGAAGAAAAATAAGCCACGCCAGCATCAGGTAGGAAAGTGACTTAAAAACAATTTCTATGATTATATGTCAGACTAAAAGCAGATATTGCTAAGATCTCACATAATAGGTCTTTCTATTTACATATATGTAATATGTAATTATGTGTAACACATACACATATATATCCTTAGCAAAATAATATCCATGTTATTGAGATAGCAAGGTGCCCAACCATCACACTGCATGCCACAGCCTCCCTTTTAGATTGAGGTTGTCAATAGTAGAAGTCTCTGGGAAGAGTTCCTGGGACTACTAAGGGGGATGACTCAGCTAGGAGGATTCTCCCAATAACATTCCAATAGCCATCTGAGATTATGAGGTAACTATAAAAATGGAAACTATAATTTGAGCTTGCTGGAAGAGAATAGGTCCTTGGTAACCTCAGATGTGAGGTGGGCAACTAAACCAGTCTTGAGCTGCTGACCTCTACACCTATTTTACAAAGAAGGACTTAGATCTTGTTTGAACTGAGTTCCCTTATAATTCCAATTCCTTCTCAGGTAGCCAAATGTGATCATTAATTGATAGAAGATTTAATCAGTGCATGTTTGGCAGAAACCAATGTGGCTTATTTTTTAACTAATTTTATTTTTAAAGCAATTTTTGGTTCATAGCAGAATTGAACACAAAAACAAAAAAATCTCCTATGCCCCTCCTATTCATCCACATATAATCCTCTCCCGCACTATGACTGGCTCCTGTGTTAAATTTGTCACCCTCTATGAACCTACCTTGACACATCATTATCAAGTGAAGCCCGTAGTTTACATGAAGGGTCTCTGAGTTGAAACAAATGAGCAATGCTGTGTATCCATCATGTAGCTTCACACAGAATATTTTCACTGCCCTAAATTCTCTGTGCTATGCCTAGTTATCTCTCCTTCTCCACTAATCCCTGACAACCAGGAATCTTTGACGGTTTTCATAGCTTTGCCTTTCCTAGCTTTTCATGTAGTTGGAATACCACAGTATATGTTCTTTGCAAATTTACTTCTATTACTTCATAACATGCATTGACGATTCCTCCATGACTTTTTAATAGATTGACAGTTCGTGTTTTTAAAGATCAATTATATCCTATTGTTTGAATGTACCTATATTTTATCCATTCACAAACTGAAGAACATCTTGGGTGCTTTGAATTTTTAGAAGTTATGAAAAACCATGCTTTTAACACCATATACACATTTTTGTGTGAATATAAGTTCTCGATTCATTTGGCTGCATGCCAAAGAGAGTGATTATTGGATTATATGATAGAGAACATTTAGTTTTGTAAGCAATCACTAAACAATATTCCAAAATGACGCTTCCATTAAGGCTTTGTGCTTCCTCAAGCCATCAATGAGCATTTCAGTCATTCCATGTCGTCAGTAACCTTTGTTGTGGTGGATTTTAGATTTGGACCATTTTAATAGGTTCTATAGTGACAGCTCACTGGAGCTTCAATTTGTAATTACACTGGGATGGATTTTGTTTTTGTTGTTTGGGGTTTTTTGTTTGCTTGTTTGTGTGGGTGGTGGCAGCATGTGTGGTGTCTGCACATGTATGTGCTCATCATGTTGAGTGTCCTTCTCCATCACTCTTCTGCCCATTGTTTGTGTCTGAATTCTTACTGACTGTAGTGCTTGCTAGTTTTTTCATAAATTCAAGTTCTTCTCTGCTCCCCTAATGGACTGGGGTTACAGGTACATGTGACCATACTCAGTTTTTTTTTTTCTTAATGTGGGAATCAAAGTTGAGTGGTCTCTCAGATATCCACAGGGCCTCAGCTATCCATTCTTTTTTTGTTTTTTTCAAGGTAGGGTCTCACTCTGTCCCAGGCTGACCTGGAATTCATTCTGTATTCTCAGGGTGGCCTCGAACTCACAGCAATCCTCTTACCTCTGCCTCCCTAATGCTGGGATTAAAGGCGTGCGCCACCACGCCCTGAAGTAGCTCTCCATTCTTCTTTGGTGAGATGTCTGGCCAAGCTCTTTTGCCCATTTTGAAATTAAGTTGCTCATTTCCTTTTTCTTTTTCTTTGTTTCTATCTTCTTTTTTTTCATTCTTTCTTTGTGTGTGTGTGGGGGGGTAATGGGAATTGAACCTGGGTCCCAGCTCATCACTGAACTAAATCCTCAGCCTTTCTTTTACTTCTTATTTTGAGACATGATCTCACTCAGCTTCCCAAGCTGGTCTTAAACTCACTCTGGAGCCCAGGCAGGCCTTGAACCCATAATCCTCCTGCCTTAACTTCCTAAGTAGCTGGAAGTACAGGCAGCCAATGCCAGGACCAAGGAATTAGTTATTATACTCTTTAAAGTGACAAAAATATATAGCAAGTAGAAACTTAGAAAAGGAAGGGTTTATTTTGTCTTATATTCTGAAAGGGTACATTCCATCATGGCAGAGAAGGCTTGGCAGCAGGAGCAAGAGGCCAGCTGATCACACTGCATCCAGAGTCAGGAAGAGAAGACGAACAGGATGTGAGGCCAGGCTATAAAATCTCAATGTCCCACTCAATGACCCACTTCCTTCAGCAAGGCTACACCTTCTAAAGATTCCACAACCTTCCCAATTATTCTATGGGGGAGATATCACATTCAAATGACAACAATCAGCTTTATATTATCATTTCATAAAAAATTTCAAAAAAATTTGGATATATATTTACATCAAATGTGACTGTTCCTAATGTTTTCTTGACTCTGTCTCATTTTCTCATGTGTTTCCAGAGCAGAAGTTTCTGATTTTAATGAAGTACAGGTTACAAATGATTTCTTTTGTAGATCATACCTTTGGTGTTGAGCTTAAAGTCTTTCAATATTCAATGTCATCCATTTTTTTAAATGTTATCTTCTATATTTTTAGGAGAGAGAGAGCAAGACTGAGACAGAGAGAATTGGCATGCCAGGGCCTCCAGCCACTGCAATCAAACTCCAGATTGTGGGCCATCTTGTGCACATGTGCAACCTTGCATGCTTGCATCACCTTGTGCATCTGGCTTCCATGGGATATGGAGAGTAGAACATGGGTCCTTAGGCTTCACAGGCAAACACCTTAACCACTGATCCATCTTCAGCCCTAGTTTATTCTTTTATATTTAAGTATATCATTCATTTTAAACTATGTTTATGAAGGGGAAAGTTCTATTTCTTAATTCTGGAGGATTGTTTGTTTGTTTATGCAGCAGATGTTAAATTTTTCCAGTATGGTTTGTTCATAAGATGATGTCTGCTCCATTACATTACCTTAGTTCCCTGTCAAAGAGCAATTGGCTATATTTATATGGGCCTGTTTCTAAACTCTCTGCTCTGTCCAGGCATGATTTCTGAGGAGCAGGACACAACTCTTACCTTTACTTTCCCATGGCTGTATGGGTAAAGGGTGTTTCATCTTTATCTTTCCCTCCCTTCCTTCCTTTCTCTCCCTCCTTCCCTCCTTCCTTCCTTCTTCTTTCTTCCCTTCTTCCCTCCCTTCCTCCCTCTCTTTCTCCCTCTCTCCTGTCTACTTTTCTTTTCTTTATTTCCTTCCTTCCTTTCTCTCTTTCTTTCCCTCTTCCTTTCTTTCTTTTTCTTTCTTTTTCTTTCTTTCTTTCTTTCTTTCTTTCTTTCTTTCTTTTCCTTTCCTTCCTCCCTCCCTCCATCCCTTCCTCCCTCCTTCCTTTCTCCTTTCTTTTCTTCCTTTCTTTCTCTTTCTTTCTTTCTTTCTTTCTTTCTTTCTTTCTTTCTTTCTTTCTTTCTTTCTTTCTTTCCTGTTTACTGAGTACACTATAAGGAAGCCATGAGCTGGGTAGTAACTAGAGGAATACCTGACTTTGTCTTTGAATTTTTTATATCTTTGATTTCTCAGGTTTGTCATGCAGTATGCTTACGTTTAGGAATTGTTTTGTTCACATGTATCTTTCTTGGTGTTTTCTTAGCTTCCCATTTGGTTTGGTATATAATATGATATGACATGACATTATATGATATTGAGGGAAATTTCTCAGTTGTTATTGCTTAAAATATTGTTTTTGTCCTTTTCTTCTTCTAATATTTTTATTATGTATGCATTATACTTTTTGTAACTGTCTTACAGCTTTTAGACATTTTGTTCTTTTTTTCTAGTCTTTTCTTTCTTTGATTTCAGAGTTTTTTTTTTTGTTTGTTTGTTTGTTTGTTTGTTTGTTTGTTTTCAAGGTAAGGTCTCACTGTAGCCCAGGTTGACCTGGAATTTACTATGTAATCTCAGGCAGGCCTCAGATTCACAGTAATCCTCCTACCTCTGCCTCCTGAGTGCTGGCATTAAAAGTGTATGCCACCATGCCTGGCAGAGTGATTTTAGTTTTTAAAGCTTCTATTGCCACATCCTCAAACACAGAAAATTTTCACCTCTGTGCAGTCTATTAAGGTACCCACTAAGGGTGGTCTTCATTTCTGTCATTTCTAGAAATTCCATCTTTCTGCTCATCTTATCCATTTATTCCTTGAAGCATCTACTCTTTCTAGTAAAGCCCTTTATATATTAATCATAGATTCAAAAAATACTGATCTGATTATTCAAATTTTGCTAGCACATCTGACTCTGTTACTTATGATTGTTCACTCTCTGCAAACTGTGCCTTTTGTCTCTTAGCATGCTTGGTTGAAAAGTGTGTGAGACACTTGGTAAAAGCTCCTATGGCACATAGGCTTTTAGAGATGTGGAGGTAAGGTATGATGGGTGGGGTAGCAGTCTCCAATCCTATCATGAGGTTGTGGTCTTTGGATGAACCTGGGCCTCCCATTGTCAGCTACATATATGTTTTTCATATCTCCTCCCAGGGCAAGGTGCCTTCCCTTACTTAGGTAAGTTACGCTCTAAAATAACATCAGCAACTCAGACATTTCTCCTGACAGCAGGTCTTGTTAAGGAAAACAGAATGCTGTGGGGTTTCAAACTGGTGTCTTCCCTCCCGTCCTTTCCAAAGCCTAAAGGATTCTTCTTAGGTACTAATTCTAAAGACCTAGACTATTTCCTTCAGGCAAGTCTCACAGAAGTCTAGGGAACCCCATGATGGGACCCTGGGGTTTCTAGCACATAAGATGGATCACCCTGGATGTCCTGCCAATTCTCAGGTGCAGTTAATCTTTTTGGTATGGCACTGGGTCCTTCAGAGGTTCTGGCTCCAGGAAACTATGATTCCTTGCATCCTGTTCTCTATCCCTCTAATTTGCCAGGACCTCGCTTCTCAGAAAGATTTCAAAGGAGTTGTTATTTTGCTCTGTTTTGTGTTTGGTTTTACTTGTTAAGACAAAGTAGTGATTTTTCATCTCCTTGCATGCTGGGCCATCAATCAGAAGTCCCCATGGCTGACTTTTAATAACCCAGGAAAAAGAAGTCAACAATATCACTACAGTATGCCCTAGTCACAGTATAACTGGGATGTTACCTCCTATGAGGGGATCATGTTGGAAGAAGGATGTTCACAGTGGCCAGGCATGGATTCACAGACATGTCACATGAAATTTTTGTGAGGGAAATTTGTATTTTCAGCCCAAATGGAGACTCGTGACAATTTGATCACTATCTTACACTGTTGCCATGTTGAGGAAATGAATTCAGACATATTTTCTACTGCTTCAAAAAGAGTGATAGTGAGGTTGTAGCCAAATATGAGCTAGAACTTTCAGGAACATACTGTGATCTAATTGAGAGGTGGCTGAATTTGATTAGTGAAGGTCTTTGGGTAGAGATATGTCACTGAATAAAAATGAACATTGTGGGAATGTTTGGGTAGGAAATGAGATAAATTGTTTTTACTCTTTTTGAAGACCAAAGCCTTTGGAGAGCTTCTCACTCATAGCTCACTCTTGGAATGAGCCTCCTGAAGTTCCAAGAGCAGTGCTTGAAAATACTAGATTAGAAGATAACTCCATAACCTCAAGGCCAATTAATGATGATAGATAACCTCAATTAGAGCTGGATATTGGTTATATATGACTTTTTCCTTTGATTCTCAAAAGAGGTGTTAGAAGAAAATCAGATTTATCACTTGAAAAATTTTATTTTTTTCTTTTTTTTAAAAAAATTTTATTGACAACTTCCTTAATTGTAGACAATATCCCATGGTACTTCTCTCCCTCCCCCCATTTTCCCTTTGAAACTCCACTGTCCATCATATCCCTCCCCCTTGCAATTAGTCTCTTTTTTAATTTTGATGTCATCATCTGAAAAATTTAAATAAAAATTCCTCTTCCATATACAGTTGACCCTCCATATTGCATGAGTTCTTCATCCTGAGATCCAACCAACAACTATTTTGAAAAAGTTGAAAATATTTATCTGTACAAATTATATAGAGTTTCTTGTCATTATTTCCTAAGAAGTATGGTATAACAACTATTTACATAGTATTTACATTTTATTGGTTATTATGAATAATACAGATGCTTCAAGTACATGGGAGAATGGAGTGCAAGTTGAGTACAGTGTTTTATATAAGGAAGTTTTGTGTCAGTGGATTTTAACAACACCAGGGTGTCTCAGAGCCAATTCTCTGCAGATACCAAGAGTACCAAGAGGCAACTGTATGCATTATAGATGAATACTGCACATTTTAAGTGGAATGAAAGCATTCCATGAGAGAAAAAATTTATTCTGCTTTATAATTTGCATATTTGTTGTAAAGTGTCCTTTGAAACTGGCATCTATTATAGTACTATGAAGTGGCAAATAAGAAGAATAAGAATGAGGGCTGGAGAGCTGGCTTAGTGGTTAAATGCTTGCCTGTGAAGCCTAAGGACACTAGTTCGAGGCTCGATTCTCCAGGACCCACGTAAGCCAGATGCACAAGGGGGCACATGCATCTGGAGTTTGTTTGCAGTGGCTGGAGGCCCTGGTGTGCCTCTTTCTGTATCACTCACTCTCTCTCTTAAATAAATAAATAAATTCCATATTTTCCACTCTCTCTCTCTCTCTCTCTCTCCCATCTCTGCACTTGACCACAAGGGGGCGCACATCTCTCTGCCTCTTTCTGTGAGACACTGTTGGCACTCTCTCTCTCTCTTAAATAAATAAATAAATTCCATATGATGTCAGGCCTTGGGAACAGGGAGGCACAAAGCCACATAGATGCAAAAAATAAAGAGAAAAACTAAAAACAAATCAGAGGGCTGGAGGGAGATGGTTGTTGAGATGCAAACCCAAATGCATGCACTGGGGTTAAAGGCACCTGCCTGCTGTGAAGCCTAAGAACCCGGTTCCAAGTCACCACATCCAAGTCGCAGAGAGAGAGAGAGAGAGAGAGAGAGAGAGAGAGAGAGAGAGAGAGAGATTTAGCCAGATGCAAGGAGTGAAATAAAAAGCAGAGGGCGGTGAAAGTTGGAGCAATGCTGCACTTGACCACAAGGGGGCCCCAGAGCAGGACCAAGGTGACACATCTGGCCTCATTTTCTGACCTTCTCAGTAGCTGAGACACTGCTGGCGCAGCCACAAGCATCTCTGTCTTCCTGTCTCCCCCTTGAAACCCAGTTTTGATTCTCTCTCTCTGGACCTCCCCAGTGTGTCTCTCCCTTCAAAAAAAAAAAAAAAAAATTCAGACCTAGATGTGGCTTCAGACTTAAAAGAGGTTACAAACTATCCATAGTCACATGTACATAAGTCAGTATAACTTAAAGCAGAAAAAGATAATCACTATTGAGTTTGTGTTGAGTGAGTTCAAGCAAAGATGAAGGAAAGATGGTATGTGGAGTAAGGAAGGTTATTTGGTAGCTGTGGTGTTCGGGATAGCCTTGAAGGACAGCTCGACACAAAAAAGGAGTAAAGGGTTTTCAGGCAAAGGGAGGATTATGAAAAAAGTTGTTGAGATGCAAACCCAAATGCATGCACTGGAGAGGTTTTACTGTAAGGCAGGTGGCAGCTGGAAGCAATTCACAGCAGATGGTTCCTGTGAAGGAATGTGGATGTAAGGACTGTGTGGAGAGATCCAGCAGGACTACAAGAACAACAACCACACACACACAAACACACAAAGAGAGAGAGAGAGAGAGAGAGAGAGAGAGAGAGAGAGAGAGAGAGAGAGATGTTGAGGTTCCTAGATCCTAGTCAAATTGAGGATCCACCGTCACCCAGAAATAAAAAGCAGAGGGAGGAAGTTACAATAACGATCCAGGTGAAAGTTGGAGCCCTAAGGAGGATCCCAGGGATGGGAAGCCTGTGACACTTTTGCTAGAGGAGGCCCCAGAGCAGGACCAAGGTGAAAGGCAATACCCTGGCCTCATTTTCTGACCTCTTTTTCTTCTCCTGTTTTCTTATGTCATGTTTCTGATGATAAAGCTTAACAGCCACAAGCAAGAAATCCTAGGTGATTTAGAGAAAGATGAGTTGAGAAAAGCTGTCATGGCCATGGCTATCTTGAAACCAGAGCAGTTTTGATTACATACAGGGGACCTCCCTAGACTGGACCTCCCCAGACTGGGCTTATTTAACATCCCTTCATGAAGGAGGGGAACACGTGGAGTCCTGGAGATGCAAGATGTCCCGCCCTTCTGTGAGATATATAAGTATTTCTGGAGGACACCCTTCTGTGATGATAGATTGTCCATCTGTAAACTGCCCATGATCCTATGGGTAACCCTTTACCCTAGCTCCTGTAACTCTTTGCCCATGCTCATCTAAGTAACCCCAATTCAACTGTGGTTTACCAAACCACTCTTCGATGAAATTGTTTCTTTGCCTTGTTGTTGGTACCTCATGAGAGATGAACAGATATTTATTTGTTGATGTTTCCCAGGAACATAAGCATGCTAATGAGTGGGTAGCTGATGAGGGATTAAGGATTATACATTTGTAAAAATTAAATACCATATTAAGGCATGGTATTTAATTTAATTCTGTCAATTACTTGATAGAAAATAGAGGGCTGGAGGGATGGCTTAGCAGTTAAGGACAGGACATTTGCCTGAAAACCAAGCCAAAAACGCCATTTTTACAGGACCCTGTTGTTTTTGCCATTCCCCAGGCCTGTAGTACCTATAGGCTGGAGGGATGATGCACAAGGGGGCCTGAAAAGCCAAAGGACCCTGTGTCTAGAGTTTGAATGCAGTGGCTGGAGGCCCTTTGAATGCAGTGGCTGGAGGCCCTGGCACGCCCATTCTCTCTCTCTCTCTCCCTCTTTCTCTGTCAAGTAAATAAATATAAAATATCTAAAACAGAGAAAATATAAAGAGAATAATGTCTTATCAACAAGATAATGACATAAAACTCTAGCAATGGGTGGACAGATGGGTCAAAACTCACTGATGGAATACTGGTTTGTGCTCCTTCTTCCCTTCTGTATCCCAGTTCTTAGTCCTTGCTCTCATTTATCTGATGATGTAATGTTTCTGACCAATCCACTTCTAGTTTCATGATCATATGCTAGTCAAAACAAAAACAAAATGCTGAGGAAGCCAAACTTCTCCAGACATGCAAAAAAGATTTTCAACTCAGGATCAATCGTAGCTGGAAATTAGGGAGGTTGCAAAAAAGTGTTTCTCTACTGTGAGAAATATGAAAGATATGCTGTCTTTTCTATCAAAGGGTTAAATGAGACAGGGAAAATCCAGTTTGAGAGAAGGTCCTCTCCAGAGTGAACAGCTCCTGAAACTATAGTTTATGTTCCCTTATTGGGTAAAAGTTATGAAAATTTACATTTTCTTCTAGAAACTGCACCATTATAAAGCAACCATCAGCTAAGAGTATGAGGTCAAGGTCTGACTAATCAGAATGAGGCACAGGACCCTCAGGTTCAGGATAAAAACCCAGTGGACTTCCTGCTGAATGTGCATGCCTGCCTGAATTCTTCAGGGCGGTGTGCTATTCTGCAGAAGTGAAGCACCGCCTTGCTAAAACACTTTGGATTCTTTGGTCATTTTTGTGATCCAAGACTGCATATAAAATCACCTAGAACTTGTTTGTTTCTTTGCTTGTTGAGAGTGGGTCTCACTATATAACTCAAGATGGTCTTAACTCACTAAGATGCCTATGGTGGTCTTTAACTTGTGTTCCATCTGCCTCAGCCTCATAAATACTGGGATTACTTCCATGTGCCTCCATACTTGGCTCATAATCAGTTATGTTTTAAAATTTTTTGTTTTATTTTTATTTATTTATTTGAGAGTGACAGAGAGAGAGAGAGAGGGAGAGAGAGAGGGAGAGAGAGATGGGTACACAGGGCCTCCAGACACTGCAAACAAACTCCAGATGTATGTGCCACCTTGTGCATCTGGCTTATGTGGGGACTGGATAATTGAGCCTTGAACCAGGGTCTTTAGGCTTCACAGGCAAGAGCTTAACCACTAAGCCATTTCTCCAGCCCCCAAATCAGTTATTTTTAAAGAAAAAAAAAGAGAATTATTGAGTAGCAGCTAGCAACATTAGATTCCAAAAAAGAGGTTTGGTGAAGATACTGTAATTCTTAATCATTTAGGCTTTAATACTCTCAGATTTCAGTGCAGTTTCTCCAACGGAGAATTTGAGGGGAGAAGTTATCTGGAGAAGGGATTTCTGAGATTTGAGATGCCCTGAATTCTGAGTGCAAAGAGCATAGATCATGTATAATGCCTACACTTCACTTTCTTTCTTTATTGTTTATACCTTCTTGCTCTTTGCCACTTTGAACCAAATTAACTTACTGTCTTAACTGAACTTGGATTTGGAGATAAGAAATTTTTGGATAATGGCTTGAGAGCAGAAGCGACATATGTGAGCTGGAAAGATGGCTCAGCAGTTAAGCCACTTGCCTGCAAAGCCTAGCAACCTGGGTTTGATTCCCCAGTGCCCATGTAAAACTGGATGCATAAACTGTCACTTGCATCTGGAGTTTGTGTGCAGTGGCTAGAGGCCCTGGTATGCCCATTCTCTCTCTCTCTCTCTCTCTCTCTCTCTCTCTCTTTCTCTCTCTTCTTGCAAATAAATAAAAATATTTAAGAGAAGTGACATGTGCTTGATCTAGGCTACAGAGTGTTTCTTCTTGCTGCTTGAGTGTCGAAGCTCCAGTGCAACACAAGCAACCTCAGCTCTGGGATGAAGACACATGAAATGAGGTGCAATGACTGTCCAGCTAAGCCCAGTCAAGCCACAATTAACTTTTGAATTGATGTGGTAGAAGCAGATGCTAGTAGGTTCAGCCATTGGGTTTTGCAGTTGTCAAAAGAGGCAATGTTATTGAAAAGAAGCAAAATTAGTTGAGGTGGTCTTCTTTGAGAGCATATGGAAATCACAGTCCTCCTTCTCCACACCCCCAACAAAGAAATGCTATGATCAAAAAGATAGGTAGAATAAGAGAACCTGGAACATTCACACATTGCTAGTGGTTTAGAAAAACAATGTAGTTGCTTTGGAAAATTGTCTTATGGCTTACTAAGATGTTAAGAGTAGAATTCCCATACAACCCAATGTTTCCATTACTGTATATATTAGTAGGGACAATTAAAACTTATCGCCACACAAAACTTGAGCATGAATGTTTATAACGGTTCTGTTTAAAGCAGCCCAAACACAGAAACAGTGCAAATGCAAATGTCCCCCAATGGACTGGATAACCAAATCTGTGATGCTCATGTGATAGAGTGAAAGAAGCAAGCTATTGACACATGCTACAACTTGGTGACTTTTGAGAAAATTGTGTTAAGTCAGTCCCCAAAGATTGTAAAATTGCCTTTATAGGAAATGTTCAACATTGACAAATGAATTGATATGGAAAGTTGGCTCATACTGTGTATAACGTAGGGAAGCTAAAGATTTTCTTTTGGAGGTAATGGAAATGTTCTAAGCTTGATTATATTGATGTTTTCACAACTCTCCATATACTAAGACTAGCAAATACTATAGGATACATGGTATAAGTGATACTTGTTTGGTATGTAAACTTTACTTTAATAAGGTCATTTAAGGCAAAGAACACAGACTGGAGCACAGACACCTGCTGTGAACTAGGGGTGGTTACCAGTCTCACTGTCTCACCAGGCTCAGACGAGATCTACTGTATTGTATAATTACACAGATTGGTGTCAACTTTATCCAACAATAGAGAGGTTTCCTGTAGGCTATACTAACTTGCCTTATGACCTAGTGTCTGCTCCAAAACTGTCACTTTAAGATTATTAAGAGGTGGGACCCTCATAGTTGTGATTAATGCCATTTTAGAGAGACAGTTTTGGACCATTTCCCCACTGGTGCTGTTTTGGCTCTTCCACCTGACACACTATGAGAATAAGGCATTCCTCCCCTTGAGAAGACACAGTATCCAAGATGCCATCTTGGAATCAGAATTACCAAACCTTCCAGTGCCTTGATATTGGGCTTCCCAGCCTGTAAAACTGAGGGTTTTTTTTTTTTTGTTGTTGTTGTTGTTCTTTTTTGTTGTTGTTTTTTTGTTTTTTTCTGTTCATTATGAATAAACTGAGTCTGTGGTATTCTGTTAGAACAGCAATAAACAGACCAAGAAGTTTGCCTGTCTATGAACAAGATAGATATTCATGGCCAACTTAGTTCCATGATCCAACCTAGTAGCTTTAAGCTCTTGTAAAAAAGATTTCCTCTAATAATTTCCCAAGCAATGTATGTATGTATGTATGTATGTATGTATGTATGTATGTATGTTTGTATGTATGTATGGTTCTCATTCTAGGACATTCAAATAATTCAAAAACATTTGGGAAAAAATAAAAGCTCCTCTTTACCATCTTTTCAACTCTATTTTATTTTATCCTTGGAGGCAACAGTTGGTGTATATACTTCTAGTCCTGTATTTAAGCATCTATCTATATATATGGGCATTATATACACCTATGTCCTAGAAATTATATCGTACTATATACATTTTATTGAAGCTTGCTTTCAAAAAAAAATCAGCATGTCTTAAAGTCCTTTCCATGAAGCTTTATCAGCTGTATGGTATTTTATAGTTTGGATGTGCCATAACTGAGTTAACCATCCCAATATTAAAGCACATAGATTGTTTTAAATTTCCTATTACTCTCAAATAATGTGTACATCTTTGAGCACATGTAAAAGTATTTTTACAAGGTAACCTCTAAGTGTGTTAGTCAGCTCTCCATTGTTGTGACAAAATACTTGAGCACCCTGACTTTAAGGTAGAAAGATTTATTTAGGCCCATTATTTCAAGATTTCAGTCTATAGTCACTTGGCCCCATAGCTTCGAGACAATAGTGGCACAGTAAATCATGGTTGGGTGTGTGGTAGTGGGGGTCTTTTTCTCTCATGTGACAGGAAATCAAAGAGAGAGAGGATGGGCCCATAATCCCACATCCCCTTTAAGGACATACATCCAGTGATTTAACTTTGTGCCACTAGGATACACTGTGTGTGTGTGTGTGTGTGTGTGCATGTGTGTGTGTGTGTATGTGTGTGCATGTATGTATGTGTGTGTGTACTTGCATGTATGTATGTGTATATGTATGTCCATATGTGTGTGTGTGTGTGTGTGTGGATACACTCATGTGTGTATGTATGTATACATATGGATGCCAGAGATTGATGCTGGATGTTTTTCTCAGTCTCTCTAACTTATTATCTGGAATAGGATCTTTCACTGAACCTAGAGCTCACCAATTCAGCTAGACTAGCTAGCCGGCAAATCCAGGATATCATCCTGTCCTCATCTCCCCAGTGCTGAATTATAGGTACAGTTATGTACGTCCACCCATTTAGCTTTTGCTTGGTGCTGGAGATCCAAACTTAGATTCTCATGCTTATTCAGCCAGCACCACTGAACCATCTCCTTAGATAAAAGTGCCACCTTTTAAAGGGTCTCTCACAATATTGTCACAGAATGATTACCCAGCCACTAAATGTGGACTGTTGGGGAGCATTTAAGATCAAAACATATTTTATAAGTACCTTTTCTGGGCTAGAGATATGGATCAGTGGTTAAGACACTTGACTGTAAAGCCTAATGACCAGAGTTCTATTTCCCAGTACCCACATAAAGCCAGATGCACAATGTGGCACATGCATCTGGAGTTTGTTTGCAGTGGCTAGAAGCCCTGGCATGTCCATTCTCTCTTTTTTTCTCTCTCTCTATCTTCTCTCCCCTTGCAAAATAAATAAATAAATAAATAAATAAATAAATAAATAAATAAATAAATAAATGAAATAAATACCTTTTGAGGAAGATGAAGATCTCAAAAGTCTTGTAGACAATTTTTTTCAAAGGTTAACTATAGAAACCCAACATACAGAAGGTTAAAAGTATTAAGACAGGGCAAGAAGGCCAAACTCTGATAATTCACTCTGTCTCTCCCTCAGCCGCTGCCTCACATGCTCCCAGGCATCTCTGTGGGGTTCATAAAATACAGGTTAGAAGCTACTACTTTAATCAACTGAGTTGATATGTTGTGTCTCAGAATATAAGGATGACTTTCAAACATCATTTGTATAGCAAACTAATAATGAGTAATATATCATTTTATGTCATACAATTGGGGAATTGTCAACCAGAATGACTTTCCAGACAGGAGCTTAGGGAAGGTAAGCCAACTGCAAGAAGACACTGGAAGCATCCTGCTCTGAACTGAAGCAGCAAGTGCCTTGTCTGATGTGGATTTAGGGGCTGAATGTGTGTGCAGGGGGTAGGAAAACACATCCTCCTTCAAGCTGCCCCTTGGATTGACCATATTGTAAGGGTTTCATAAATCAAAACTCTATGTCAAGGAGAGATAGTAATTTAGATGCTAGATTTCATACATTTTTATTACGTATGGTTTTGTGTTAAATCCCAGGCTTAGAAATATGATCTCTTTAGAATGCTTATATTACCATCCACTAAAGGAACATATATGGATAGCGATGTCTTTTGCAATCCAATACAAAACATAAGGTGATGTTACCTGAAGCTAATGAAATCCTTAAGAAGTGAAGTTCAAAAGCATAAAATGAGTTCTTAATAACTCATTTCAAACACATCAAGATCATTTAGCTTGGTAATTATCATGACAGTTTTCAACTTGAAGTTTCTAGTTCCATTTAATAAAAAATATGTCATTCAAAAATCGTATTGCCATGTCTCATCATAGCCATGAATTTTTTTCCTTCACAGAGGAGCCTCCATCTTGTATCTCTATGTTCCTTGGGCCTTTTGGATGATTATTTTTGATAATGAAAAAATAACAGTCTCCAAGCCTGAGTGCCAGTTCATCCTGAAAGGAGAGTATGCATAATTGCACTGGCCTCTTAAAAGCAGTTTTAAATAAAGGAGCAGGCCTTTAAAAAAGTAAGCAATATCTTTAAAATTAAAAATAAATATGTTTTATTATGATTTTCAAAAACTATAGAAAGACACCTATTAGAAGAATAGCTCTAATTCAGTTCTCCAGAGGTAATTTCTGTCCATCATTTCTTGTTAATTCTAATTCAACACTAGAAAACACAAGTTAATTCTAATTCAGCATTAGTACATCTATTCATAGTGAATATCTTTTACTCTCTTTTGGCAACACATGATCAGAAGCCTCCTTGTTTTGGAGATCCATCCTTATTATTGCAGCTCTGCCCCACATATGCTTTTGTCCTATATCATATAAGACCACAGGATACCTGACATAGCAGGTGACACAAAACCCTATATACACTACCTTTGTATTTATGCACATCTATATACCTTTGATAAAGTTTAATAAATATACTAAATGAGGCACAGTAAGAGATCAAATCTAGCCTTGAAATAGAATATTATGATATACTGGAATAAAAGTTACATAAAACTGGTGAATATTTATTTCTTGAATTTTCCATGTAATATTTTCAGATCATAGTTAACCTCAGATAAGTGAAACTAGAAAGTGACCCTGTGAAGAGTGGAGGAGACAGCTCTACTTCTCAAAATGGAAGTTCAACAGATACTCCCTCTCCTGGTTCGGTTGGAGCTGAGCTGTTAACATGTAGCCCCCTAGATTCTGGTAGTTAGAAACACCTGCAGCAGGTAGCAGGTGGAATCTGTGTTATCTGGGCAGGCAGAGGCTATGATCAGGAACCAAAAGCAGCAGTGGGTCAGTGGCATACAAGGGCCACCATCAGCATCAGAGATCCTCTGATGCCGCATGGGACAGAGGCATGGTGTGGTCAGGAACATTTTTGCAGACTGTGTAGTTTAAGTCTGATTGTTCTCAAATAATGCATTGTGTTTGTACCTTCCCTAATCTGTACTTCTCCTTCACCGGAAATCTTGATTTGCTGTCATTTCCCCCAAATCTACTTTCTACATCTTTTTTTCAAGGACCAGCCACCCTCCACCTCAATTTCTGGAGCTACCACTTGTCAGAATGCTTGAGCAGCTGTAATTTCTGTGAAACTGCCCACCAAATCAGAGTCACCATTGACCATCATGTGCAGACTGGGAAAGCCTAGCTTCTGTGCCATGTTCCAGGGGAATACTGACACATAACTTCTGCTATGAAGCTCTCCTGTGGGATCAAACTGAAGCTACCTACCTTTGCTTATAATTGCACCCTCGCAGAGCTTTCTCCCCTTACTTACTCTTTTACTGATTCCTCTTGGCATCACTTAATGAATCCCTAAACCACAAATCTTCCAGAATTTGCTTCATGGTAATTTGACCCACAACATTCAACTTCCAAGAGATTCTGTGCCAAATTCTTTTTTTTTTTTTAAGTTCTCCTTTTATCTCAAATAGATTTGCTTTCCCTGTTTGCTATTCACTGTATAAATACATGCACATATGGACATTGAAATGTATTTTAAAAATAATATCATCATAAACTATTCTATATTTTAATTCCTTACCTTATTTTAATAGCTACTAATTTACCTTTGGGTCAATTTTCTTACCTGTCTGCCATGATAAAGATGATCTTCTTCCCTTCTAAATGGCTCCTTGAATTTGTCATCAGCCTCATTCTGGCAGAGTTAGACCCACACGGCTTCAGGGGTGACCTTTAATTGGCTTAAAATGATCAATTAATCTTTAAAAAAATCTGTACCGGGTGTGGTGGTACATGCCTTTAATCCCAGCACTTGGGATCACCATGAGTTCAAGGCCACCCTGAGTATACAGAGTGAATTCCAGGTCAGCCAGGACTAGAGTGAGATACTACCTCGAAAAAATTTTTTTAAAAGTGACATTACCAAACACTGGATTATTTCATAGGATGATCACAAGAGCAAATAGAACCAACTGGAGCACCAAATTCATAGATTTTACTTAAACTACATTTCTAACCATTTGTGATAGCACAGGGAATATGGACCTTGCTTATATCTACAGTCAGCCAGTTTGGGGCTAAGAGCAAGGAGTTGGATAGGTCCTAGAGTCAGGACAATGTCAGTGGAGGAATGAAATTGTAAGAGGGACATATTTTTTTAAACCCTGAAAATAGAAAGCCTGGTCTAAAAGAGTATTCAGTTATAACCCAACATATTTCCTTTTTTTTGTTGTTTCCTTTTGTATATGATTTTCTGTGTCTTTTATCCTTTAGGCATGCCATAAGGTTAAGTGATTTAATATATGGAGAGTGCTTAGCACTATGCCTTGTATGGTATTCCCTAGATGCTAGAAGCACATGTGGTACATGTTTTTATGTGTGATGTCAACAGCTTTAACTTTTTTCCTCTGGTGCTCACAGACACTTTATTTCATTTTTCAACTTCTTTGTGATTGTAACCTTTGTGAGTATCCCTACTTCTTCCTCACTTCATTTTCCCCATTTTTATTAGTCAGAATGGCTACAAAATACTTAAGGCAAATGACTTATAAAGAAAAAGAATTTATTAGTTCATAGTCTGGAAGTAAAATTCTAACAAGTGGCAGAAGAACATGTGGGAGGACATCACATCATGAGCCAGGAAGTAGAGAGAGGAGATGATCTGGGATATGTAGAAGGATACATTCCCCCCAAAACTATGAGTCTCTCACTAGGCTCCACCATTCAGAGGTATAGCACCTCTATTCCACCATGAGGACCAATTCTGTCCATGTGTACTTTTGGGGAACCCTTATCCAAAATTTAGTATGTTCTCTTGTTCTCTCTCTCTCTCTCTCCTCCCCCATGTCATTTCTTTCTTTTTTTTTTTCACCTTCTTTCTTCTCAAAAAAAAAAAAAAGTATGTGGGATGTAGAGGATGCAGTTGGGGAGAGAAATGCTAGTCAATGATAATATTATTCCACATCTTTTCCTAGTTAGATCTCTTTTTGTCTTACACTTAGTCAAATTTATGCCTCCCTTCTTGAGTCTTTGGGTGATGATATTGCAAAGCTTTTGTTCTTGGCAAGAAAACAATAAACATTGAGATCATGTCTTGCCACAGTACTTGTGAAGTCATGAAGCTGATTTGATACTTACTAATGTCACCTTCATTGGAAAGACAGAGTGCCCTTCCCTTTGATTCAGTCAAATACCAAGTGGTATAGTTAGCTCTGTGCTGTAGGGATGAAATTCCAAACTGGACACAGTTTATAGGAGGAAGGGATTTATTTGAAGCTTACAGATTCAGGGAAAGTTCCATAATGGCATAAGAGGTTGGCCCCCTTTCACAGATCTAAGCAGAGAGAAGAAAACCACCAGCAGCACCACCAAAAGCAAGCACACTTGGCCTCAAATTGCAGGAAACCTAGAGAGAGCTCAGTCTACTCTGCATACCTTTAGGTTTGACCCCAGAATTCGTCTCTAGTGACACCTCCTCCAGCCAGGCAGCTAGAAATTCAAGTGAAAGCTTTAATAAAACATCTGAGTCTATTGAAGGACATACATTCAAACTATTACACCAAGAATTCCACTTTATGTTACACATTTTTAAAATGTTCTTTTCCAGATAAATCTTTGCATAAAAGATTTGTACAAATGCTTTTCTTGTGTTCAAATGAGAAATCATTGTAATACAAAGGAAAGTTCCATTTAGGTGATCAAAGAGGGAAGTGAATTTTCAATGACTCAGCATCAACACTTCAAGGTAGAATCTCTTCTGTGGTTATAGTCTTTGCCTTGAAATTAATGTTCATTTCTTTAAAGTTTTATTTCTTTTTTTAATATTTCTTTAATTTTTCTCTTTTACAATTTCATCCATGCATATAATGTATTTTGATCTCATTCAGTGCCTAATTACTATTTCATATCTCCCTTTCACTCCCACAAAAGTCCTTCTTCTCCAAAAATTCTCTTTCTACAATTACAGGAGGGGTTTTTTTTTTGGACCCACTAAGTTAAATTAGGATTGCTTGCATGAGCATGAATGTAAGATTGTACGTTTGAATGTAAAATGTCTCCCATAACCTCATGTGTCTGTAATTAAACCTCATACTTAATTCTCAGATGGTGGAAACTTTGGGAGGTAGAACCATATTACAGGAGGTGTGTCCCTTGGGGGTGACCTTAGGATTTTATAGTACAACCCAACTTGCTATTAATAGGTAACTCATCATTTCATTCTTGCTGATGTGTGGAGAATGTGACACTCAGCTTCCTCCTCTTGCCATGCTTTCACTACCATGAGACATTTCCCTCCAAATTGTAAGCTAAGATAAACCCTTTCCTTCTCATAAGCTTCTTCTCACTTGGTGTTTTGTCCTAGCAATGAGAGCATAAGTGTAACATAAAATTTGTATCAAAAGTGGGACCATTGCTGCTATAAACCTGACATGTGGTTTTTTAGTCTTCTGAAAATGGTTTGTGGGAGAAATATGGAAGAATTTGGAACTTTGGACTAGAGAAGCTGTACATTGTTATGACTGAGTCTCAATGGAAAATTCTAGTAGAACTTTTATAAACCAAATGCAGAGAGAAATATGAACTATAGAGGCTTGGTTTGTGAGATTTCAGAGGGGAAGGAAAGGACTTTTTTGGAAATTTGGCTAGAAGCAATTAGTGTGATATTCTGGCTGCATTCTGCCTGTATCCTGAGAACTTGAGCAAAACTGAATTTAATACTAATGACCTAGTATGTTTGGTGGAGCAAATACAGAGCAGAATGATATTCAAGATGTAAAGCTTGGTATTTTTTTTATTAAATGGGAGAAATGTGAGCAGATTCAGGGCACAGACATGAGCCTGCAGTTGCTTCAGCTGCAATTGTTTCAGAGCTCACCATCACTGAGGATGGGCCAGCTGCTCTGCATTGGGACAGTAGGGGGCTGCTGATTCTTTTGAAAGGAGAAGACCTCAGGACTAATACTAAAGGAGTATCTTGATCCTCAAACTAGGCCTTTATCACCCCAGGAAAGACAAATTTGGCAGCAATGGCCACTGGAACTGGTTTTTGAAGTATGACATATTCAATAAATAGAGGGTCGGGGTGCTGCCATTGTTGCCTAATCCATATCTTATGGCTCCTGGGCTATTACATGCCTATCCACCACAAGTATATGCTTATGATGACTTACAGATGCTTCAGACAAAGTTTCCATTGGATTACTACAGTATCCCATTTCCTACACCTACCAATCCATTGACTGGAAGGGATGGTAGCTTTGCCAGCAACCCTTATTCTTGTAACCTCACCAAGTTGGGGCATGGGGATGCCTCCTCCCCAGCACCAGCAATAACCTTGACTCAACACCAACAGAACCAGACACAGACTCATCACACCAAACAGCAGACATTCCTGAACCCAGAACTGCCTCCTGGTTATAGAACACCAACCTGCTATAATAGAGAGGGATGTGGGGCCTCCCTAGCACCTTCCAATATGGGCCTGCTGTGTTCCCTGTGACTCCTACCTCTTCCAAGGACCGTGGTGTGAATGGCAGTGTGAATGCCTCAGCTATCCCTTTCCAACAGCCAAGTGCATATGGGTCTCATGGATATAACACTGGTATATTAGTCACCTCCAGTAACACTGGCATGCCAGATATCGCAGGTTCTGTGTATGCCAAAACCAGTAGTCTTTTGAGAAACAAGGGTTTCATTTTGGTACTTCTGCTGCCTCCTTCAACTTGCCTTCAGCCCTAGGAAGTGGATACAGCCATAGCTGCTGTCTATCCTCCTGCCTCCTTTATGTACATTCTGACCCCCATCAGCAGCTGCACTCCCAGATCCTTCATCATCATCATCATCTGCAGCAGGATGGCCAGCTATTATATTTTCAGATTATTCTCTGTTGCCAGTGCCAACAAGAGGAGCAGACAGGCAGTGGGCAAAGTAGCCAGACTAGCTCTATCCCATAGAAGCCCCAGACCAAAAAATCTGCCTGCAACAGCTATAGTTGAGGACTTGAACCCATTCTCTTGAAAAAAATAAAAAGAAAGAAATAGAGGGACATAAAGTAAACATGGTTCTGGAGACTTTCATTAGACCATGTAAGGCAGGATTGAAATCCCTGTATTGAGGACACAGGGGACTATGGCATGGAGCTATGCAGATAAACATTGGAGACCCCAGGATGGTGGAGACGCCAGGACTATGGGAAAGCCAACAAAGAAACCTACTGGCTTGGGGTGGATTCTGACCAGGAAACAAACAGCAAAGCTGGAGTCATGAAGTTGCCCATGGCTTTCAGAACCCAGATGATTTCATCATGAGTCCCAGGTGCCAGACAGGCTGATGCATGAATTGATGTTTTCCCTCTGTGGTAGTTTGAATCTATGCTCCCCAATAGAGTCCAGTGTTACTAAAATTGAGTTTGAAGCTTCTCCCCTAGCAGATAGACACCTGCCTCTCTGCTTTGATTTACAAATGGGAGCCACCTTATTTTGCTATAGATGAAATGGAACTTCTCCTTGGATCTGTAAGATGAAATAAATTCTTTTCGTCCCATAAAATGTGTCTGTTTGGAAGTTCATCCCAGCAAGGAGGAGCTGACTACAACATCCTGGCTGTTTCTGATCTTGCATTGGCACAGTATTTTCATGTTTGGTTCCCATTCCCTTTTGGAATAGGAATATTTACTCTGTTTCATTATGTGTTGGAAGTAGGAACATGTGTTTTGATTTTTACAGAACTCATACTTAAGAGAATTCAATTCCTTGACTCTCAGGTGAGAATTTGGATTTGGGACTTTTGAATAGTGTTGGGATTGGTAAAGAGGGCATGTTTAAAGTTAGATTAGTTAAATTTTGCATCATAAGATGGCCATGAGTCTATGGAGACTAGGAGTGGAATATAGTGGCTTATGTATAAAAATAATGATGAAATTCTTGAAAAGACAGTTTTGTTCTTGGAGTGCTAATTATGTAATATTTATTTTACTGATGTATGTCATTATTTAAATTATTTTATGATCATTTTCCATATTTTCTTTAATCCCATTCATTTGTTCACATATTCAGTTAACAAATGGTGGCAGAGTATCATCTACGCTCACAATATTATGTTCGTACTAATGGGTAGAGGTATAAAAGTGACCCAGTCCTTTGACTACAGAGCTAGTTGAATAGTGGCAAAACCTGACAATGAATTAAATCTGAAAATAGTGGAAAGATATGAAATATGAGGCAGAGAAGGAGAAATATGGCCAAGGGAGAATAGGGAAACATGATGTCATTGTGTGACTTTAATAATTCCATCTTGAAAGCCACCTTGCTACTGGCTAAACCTCTCATAGTCTCATGTGAGCTGCTGGGGGATCATGATCACCAAACATGTGAACAAGCTGGGATCCTCCCAGCCATAAAAGCAACCAGCCAGGCAAGATTTACATACTGAAGCAAGAGTGACACACAAACTATGGGGTTAATCAACTGCTCTCTGATTTGATATGAGGCCCACTTAGTGACAGAAAATTCATACTTGGTACCAAGAAGCAGGTCAGAAGTCTGTCATAGAGGTCATAGAAAGTCACAGAGCCTAGGGAGAAGCTTCCATTGTTCTTTGACTAAATGGAGAGATTATACCCATCAGAAAGTCTTCTTAATGTCTATGTTTCGCCCCTCTGATCCATGCTGCTATCACTCATTTTTAGTGAGAATCTGCAACAAATACTGAGGAGACCCTAGACCCATCAGTACAACATGAAAAGAAAGCCAAGTGCTTTGCACAAGACAAGTTATTCTATCACATTTTCTAAGGCCCAGGAAACATTACTGAGGAAGTAAAAGATAAAATACAAGTGTAGCCCCCACTTCTAACCCAAGAACCTCCTCCAGGAAGATGACAGTAGACATTGAGGAGACTCAAAACTCAGAAAAGCAGAAAATCAGAGGCTGCTCAGAGATCAACACTAAGGGAGACTTATAACACTCCCTCCAAGGCTATGAAAGCATTGTGAAAGGGAGTAAAAAGAATGTGAAGAGTCACAGGGTAGGAAGTTATGTTCTGCGGCATTGCTCTCCTTCCCTTCAGAGACTGACTAATGCATTCATGACCTCACAGTGAATATTGATAACCCCACTGAGGTGGTTCCTCAGTGGAATGGGGTTGTGGGAGGGAGAACCTAAGAGTATAACCCAGTGGGAAGATGACCAATATTAAATATATTCGTACAGTGAATGTCTCAATAAAAAATAAAATTAGCTAGCAAAGACAAAAAAATTAATTCTATCTGGAAGAGTGGAATAAGACATAGGATAGAGAATAAGGGTAAGGCCCAATGAGAATTTTAAGGGTAGTAGAAGCATTTCATAACTTCTATGTTTGTTGTTGTTGTTGTTGTTTTTTCAAGGTAGGGTCTCACTCTAGCCCAGGCTGACCTGGAATTCACTATGTAGTCTCAGGGTGGCCTCGAACTCATGGCGATCCTCCTACCTTGGCCTCCCAAGTGCTGGGATTAAAGGTGTGCACCACCACGCCTGGCAACTTCTATGGTTTGAATGTGGTTTAGTGTCCTGCAGGGTCCAGTGTGATCAATGGCTTGGTCCCTATGGTGGTCATACTGGGAAGTAGTTGGATTTTAGCAGAATAAGGCCAAGTGGGAGGTCTTTGGGTTATTGTGGGCATACTCTTTTTTCTTTTTTTTTTGGTTTTTTGAGGTAGGGTCTCACTCTGGCTCAGGCTAACCTGGAATTCACTATGTAGTCTCAGGGTGGCCTTGAACTCATGGTGATCCTCCTATCTCTGCCTCCTGAGAGCTGGGATTAAAGGCGTGAGCCACCAAGCCCGGCTTGGGCATACTCTTGAAAGGTCTTTTCTGACCCTCTTGAGTTCTATCAACGGTGTTGCATTAAAAGGAAAAATCCTTGCCCAATTCATCTCTCTGCTTCCTGGTTCATGAAATGACTTTTTTACCCCAATACATGCTCCTACACATCTTCTCCCACCATCTTTTCACTAAGAAGCCTCAGAAAACTCTAGCTGATACTGGCAGTGTGTTTTGAAACTCCAAAACTTAGCTAAACACACTTCTGATTCTTTACAAGTAGCCTGTGCCAGGCATTTTACTGTAGTGACAAAAAGCTGACCAGTACACTGGTAAGCAAGAGCCAAGGATTGTAAGAATTAAAAATGATTAAATCCGAGTATTAGGGATTTTCATGTTTGAATTGCATACAATGAAATACAAATGGTTACAAACTGGTATTATTGATGATGTGCCAATTAGTACCTACCTATCCTTAAATATTGTGATTTTCACCAACACTGGTAAGCTACTGCATGGTAATTTTGCATAAATATGGGAACCGACAGACAAAGAAATGAATCCAAATCAACAGCCAAACATGTAGTTATTCTGTGGAATCCAGGGAGCCTGATAGATATTCCTAGAATGCATTAGGTTTCTACCAGGAGTAGGTTTCACAACATCCTGGGGCATTGTGGGTAAAGATGGCAAACTATGTCCATCATTCTTTTGAACCCATCAAGTTGTACAATGTTCATTGTATGATCCTAATGGAGGGAGATTTAGCATAGCAATTAGCTTGTTTCTGGGTTGCTATTGCCTCAGATCTTGAATTAGTTAAATTGAAACAGAAAACTAAAGTAAATTACACATACCAGTTGCCCTGAGGATTTACATCCTCCTTGTATATGTTCTTAAATATCATCTCTGCTCATCTGAAGACTGTTCCATTGCAGGACGTGATGGCATAGAACCTGATATCCTGTCCTGTGGCTCTCCCCTCCCCCTCCAGAAAGGGAAGAAGAGAAGAAAAACAGAAACTTCTTCCATTTTACTAAAGGCCTGGCCCCAAAGTAAAATTAAATTAGGTTAGCAAAACTATCATTACAAAGACCATTTCTGATCAACCAAAGCTTTCTGTACTATAGCAGATGCTGGTTCCCTTACTCCATGCCTTGGGAAATATAGACAGTGTGGTGGTTTGAATGGATGTCCCCCAGTTGATTCAGGAGTTTGTTAAAGCTTGTTATTTAGATCTCCAGCTGCTTGGCTGGAGGAGGTGTCGCTGTGGGTGGATCCTGGGGTCCATCCCTAAGGTGTGTTTGGATCTGAATTCCAGCTAAAAATATACAAAGTACAGGAGTTCTGCCTCATGTTACTGAAGTGTGCTTGCTAGTGGTGCTAGTGACAGCTTTTCTCTCTGCTTGAACCTGTGAAACTGGGCCAGCTTCTTCTGCCATTATGGAACTTCTCCTCAACCTGTAAGCCTCAATAAATCCCTTCTTCCCATAACTGTGCCTGGTTTGAGGGTTCATCTCAGCAAACTGAAGCTGTCTAATACAGATAGTATGAATGTCAGCTGCATGTTGAAAACACTTGTGATGGCACTAAATCTCAGCTTACCTTGCTGGTGGAGGGCCCTTGGTCTTGTTGCCAGGGTAGGTAGGGAATTGCAGTGGGGGAGGACTTGTCGGCTGTTCTGAAGACGCTGGACTGTAGGCTTCCCTTACAATAGTTCTCTCCATGCTCCTCTGCCTCTCATTGGTCAACAGCATGTACAATTACCTTTCTGCAGTTAACCAAGGAGACAGGCAAGTTCTGCTTCAACAATACACCAAACATGTTCCCTGATGAACCTTATTCAGAAAGCAGTCTGATTTTAATACTTAATGTGGTACATTCCACATTCTAGACCTAAGTACAGTTCCTCCTCTCTCCTTCCCTGCCTGATTTCATAATCCATTTTATGCTTCTTCCTTTTTTCCTTTCCTTTCTTCTCCCTTTCATTCCCTTCTCCCTTCCCCCCTTCCTCCCTCCTTCCTATCCTTCTTTTGAAGGAACCATACTCGTTATGAAAGTTAGAAGAATTAAAAGAAGTTCTACTGTGTGCTGGAAGAAGTACTGCCAGAAAATGGTAAAATGGTAGGCATTAGCATCTAGTCTACCTTGCCATGGAAAATATAGATTTGCCTTAAATTGTTTATATATATATATGATGTTTTTTAATCCTAATCCCTTACTTTCTCTTGGACCTCCTCCCCCTTCTGCTGAACCCTTCTTCTTTCCAATTAGTACTTATTCTTTTTGGATGACTTTTTTTCCCTTCGCCATCATTTGTGACAGAATATTGATGGGCTTGATATTTTATGTCTTGTGCCGGCAATGACAGTCACTGTGAGGTCATGAATCCAACATCCACTTCATGTCTGGAAGACAGCATTCCAAAGCACTTTTACTCCCCTTCCTCTGGCTCTTGGATATTTCCCTGTCCTTTCTTCTTCAATGTTCCCTGAGCCTTGGAGGAGGTGATAAAGATGTCTCATTTAGTGCAGAGCACTCATCAGCACTTTTTCTCAGAACTTTGCTGAGTTTTGAGTATCCACAGTAGTCACTGCCAACTGCAAACAAACAAACAACAATAACAAAAGTAAATAAACTTCTCTTACCAAAGATGAAAACAGCACTAATCTATGGACATAAACATAAATATTCAGAAGGCGATTTGATGGACACAGTATATCCATCAAGCTAAACAGTAGCATTAATGTTCCTCCCAAAGCCTCTGACCTTTCCAGCAACAGGTTTTTGACTAGATTTTTGGTATCAGGCACGAGTTCCTTTCCATAGACTGGACCTCAGATTCAATTAGAAAGAAGTTGGTCCCCTTTATAAGTGCCATGCCACTATTGCACCAGTGGGCACATCTTGCTCTGCTAGTTGGTTATGTAACACACAGGATTCACTGCTGGATACGCCTGTTGATGGCTTTTCTCCCCCAGCAGCTTGCATTGCTCTTTTCAGTATGGTGGCAGCTAGTACACATGGAGGAGCTTCCAGCTCAGTTCCAGCTTGATTTCTCAGTGACCTACAGCCCAAGCATGTGGTCTCTTCAGCAATAATGTCTTACCATCCAGTTCTTGTGGGGAACTAAGAGCAGTAAGCAGTACTCTGTATTGTTTTGTGAGGCTTCCTGAGCCCTCTTCACCGACATCTCACTGGGCAGTATCCAACTTCTGGCACTGGGATTGTTCTATTTAACACCCTATGGTTTCTGACAGCAGCATTGTCCATACACACATAAGATACTTCTGCTTCAAGTAGGTAAGAACATTTGCTGCTTAGGGATGAGAGCCTGAGAGGACCTAAGAACAGCCAAGTCTGATTCCCCACTGTGACCCATGGGGTTGGAGAGATGGCTCATAGGTTAAAGGTGTTTTTGCTTACAAAACAAAACAGCCTGGATTCAATTCCCCAGTACACATGTAATACCAGATACACAAAGTAGTGCGTGTATTGGGAATTCATTTGCAGAAGATACAAGCTGTGGTATGTCTCTATCTTTTTCTTTCTCTCTCTTTCTCTTTCTCAAATAAATAAATATCTTTTTAAAAAGCTGAGAGTAGCCACAAAAACCTGTAACCCCTGTCCTGTCCTGTGGTAAGCAGAGACTGGAAAATTGTTAGGGCTTGCTGACAGAAAACTGAAAACTGCAACTCCAGGTTGAGGGAATGATTCAATTTCAAGGAAATACGTACAAGAACAACAGAGGAGGGCACCCAACATTCTCCTCTGACCACCATGGGTGTACATGTGCACATACATACACATGTATATACCACACACACCACACTACACATACTACACACACACACACACAAACTATACATCAATACATACATACATATTTAATACATTAACAGAGAGTGGGTGGCTTTTTAACACATCTTTAGTTTTGGATAGCCTTCCCTCCAAACATCTCCTCTGCTCAATCCCTCCACCCCTAGTTCTGTTTAAAACTTTCTACCTCCAGTCTACTATCCTTTCCTCTCATGTCCCCTTTCTTCCTCCCACCATGGTCCCTTGCTAGCTTACTGGTCACTACTGAATCTTTTAAACTGGGCTCTTAGCTATAGATTTTTAGGGCTGGCATTCCTAGCAGAGGCAATCTGTCTTTTAAAGAGCAGAGGAAAGATCTGGTTGTTCATCTACAACTCTGGTTTTCAAGCCAACCCTGGCTTTTATCCTGGCCACGTGCTTCCACCAGTTAAAGCTAGAAAATGGATGTGTGGGTACCAGCTCGTAAAGCATCAGTTGTTTTTCCTTCTTTAGCTGTAACTAACATATTATGACAGCATCTGGGACAAAAAAAAAAAAAAAACTGTCCCAAGAGCCACAAAGGAGGCTGACACTGTGTATCAGTTTCCTAGGGCTGACATAATAAATTAACACAAACTGGGTGGCTTAAAGCAGCAGAAATCTATTCTCTCACAGTCCTGGAGGCCAGAAGTGTGAGATCAGGACATCTGCAGAGTTTCTTCCAGGGATGCCAATGCAGAACTGTTCTGTGCCTCTCTTGCAGTGTTGGTGGCTGCTGGCCACCCTTGGTAATCCTTGCCTTGCTCACTCCATCTTTACCACTGCCTTCACATAACTTTCTCTGCAGTGACTCCCTTTCCAGATAAGGTCATGGGGGCTAGGACTTGAGCAGACATTTGGGTGGGGGATACAAGTCAAGTCACTGAACTTTTCTACGTTGAGAAACAAGGAGTTCAGATTTGAATCTTTAATATGTAAAGTCATGCTAAAAGTGAATCAGTGGTTCAGACAGTGGGGACAGAAACTTTAGTTCCAGGTTAATCAGAGATTTGTCACTTAATAGAAGAGAATTCACATTCCTTTCAGCCCATCATCTGTTTGTATAGATTAGTTTCTGTTGCATTTTGCAAAGGATATTCTCCTTAAACACTCATTCATGTTAGCAGTTATTTCAGAAACCTGACAAAGGAAAACACTCTAGCTAACCTGCTTCCAAAATGCTTTACTGAAAATATTAAAAATGTGATGGGCTGGGTGTGGTGGTGCACGCCTTTAATCCCAGAACTCGGGAGGCAGAGGTAGGAGGATCGCCATGAGTTCAAGGCCACCCTGAGATTGCATAGTTAATTCCAGGTCATCCTGGGCCAGAGTGAGACTCTACCTCGAAAAAAAAAGAAAAAAAAAATGGGATGGAGAAATCGCGTGGCAGTCAAGATGCTTGCCTGTGAAACTTAAGGACCCGGGTTGATTCCCTAGGACCCACGTAAGCCAGATACCCAAAGTGGCGCATGTTTCTGGAGTTTGTTAGCATGCTGAGAGGTCCTCTAGTACCCACTTGTGCCTCTCCCTCTCTCTCCCCCCTCTTTCTCTATCTCTCTCAAATAAATAAAAACGTTAAAAAATAAAAATGACTGCACAGAGGAAAACAATGTGGATGGTTTCATTAAAGATTACTTTAAGATTAAGAACCATGCAGTGAGCTAGGCCTGACAGAGCACACATACAGACCAGAAGCTGAGGCAGAAGGATGTGAGTTTGAGGCCAGCAAGTCTCTCTGTAAAAAAGAAGAAAAAAGGAAAGAAAGAACCATACCTTATTACTTGAGACTTGGTCTCTCGGGAGACACATGCCAAGAAATGTCTTGAGTAGTTTCTGGTCAGTATAAGTGCACTAAAAACAAGCAGTAACTTTGAAAAACAAATCTGTCTACTTTATTCTTTTTGCTCTAAATGAAACAAAATGTTAATTTTTATTTGACCATCAGAAAATTTTTGATGTACCATAACTTTTCCATGCTTCAAATACTATAATCAAGCATTTCCTCTACTTTAGGATGGGAGGGATGTGAACATCTTTAATAGATTAGCATTTTCTAGCAGCAGACCTGACAGCACAGTTTAATTATTGCTGACACATCTTTCTTTACAAGATCTTGTTTTATTGGCATATCTATACATTTGCCCAAAGAGAACACATTTGATGGTTTTCTGGAGTGCTAACCCTCATCTGCCTATATAATTTTGACATCTCAACTATTGACTATGTACATAAAGAAGTCCTTGGAAAAACAAATTCTCAAGGAAGGTATGTAACTCAAAGAGTGTATTTTATCATCAGTCACAAAGACACTAGGAAACTACTCTGAGTTCCTGGGACAAGCAAGTTACATGGATAGACCCTTAACATCAAATCTCATTCTTGGTGCCCACATTCCAATGTGACTACAACAAAGCACATGACTAACATGTCTCTTATGACATCTGCCATTTCAAGTGACCTGTGCTTTCCCTCCTTCCAACAGCATGAATCACCAAGAACTCACCTTATGCTTCCACTTACTTCTAGGAACATTTCAACCTGTAACAAATGGGCAAAAAGCAATTAAATTTGATATATGAATATAAATCCTATGTAAGATGACTTTTAAGATGGCATAGTCAGATATTGACAGCACTTTGACAAGAACTTATGATTATTTGACATCATATTGACATGATTTCAAAAAGGACAACTTGTTTGCAACTAGTGGCTAGTAGGCACTTGGAGTTACATACATGCCCTATTAGAAACACAGAATGGGTCACACTTACAAAGCCATGTGATTCTTGGATGCATTTACTAGCCTGGGCACTAACACCTAGGAAAACACATAAAAAACATAAATCTTAATTGAAATGTGCTCATCTTGTCTAATTCATGAGTACTCCCATGGAAGGCAGAAGTTTTTGCCTGCATAAAACAAGCTGCAGAATATGGCCTAGAGGTAACATGATATACTCCTTGTGGCAGGGTGTGATTTTTTTTAAACAAAATTGTAAAACAAATACCTACTGTGCTTGGCTCATTAACAATAGTTATTTTTTATCTGAATTAATATTCTATCATATTTACTTTGGAAATAGCAATGTTGATGTTTATAAGCAATACAAACAAATGAGGTAATGTTTCACATTCCCAGTTTTTCACTGAGGAATATTCATTCTTTAAAATTTTATGTTAGCTCAAAGAAAAAAAACTGCTTCCAAAATTCCTTTCAAGATAATATATTACTCCATTATAGCAAATGAAGTACAACTTGAGCTTAGAAACTAAATCGGTCTTTGTACATGTGTTCATTATGTCTTGAACAAATTTCTTTTGGTAGGTTTTGGACCACTGATAAGTTA
The DNA here is from genome assembly GCA_036365145.1 of Orientallactaga sibirica. Classification (NCBI taxonomy): domain Eukaryota; kingdom Metazoa; phylum Chordata; class Mammalia; order Rodentia; family Dipodidae; genus Orientallactaga; species Orientallactaga sibirica. The sequence continues at coordinate 35,455,319 of JAEOAD010000012.1, read as the reverse complement.
TTAAAAGATACAATTTCCAAGTGGCAAGAACTCTTCAATATACAAATGTACCTACAGATATGAAAATTTGTATGTCTCAGTGTACTAGTGAAATCTTTATAGGAAGTATTTTGCAGCAAACAGAAATATATATATATATATATGTAATTTTTAAAATTGAAATGAAACTTACAAGAAAAATTGAAGTCTGATTAATGATTCTGTGAATGTATATTTCACCGAGAATGATCACCCATCATTTATATATAAATATATAAAATACATTAAGATTCTTATTTGTGTTTATTTTTAAGATAGGGTCTGATTCCGTAGCTCAGGCTGACCTCATACTGATCTTACTGCCTCAGCCACTGTGTGCTGAGATCACAAGGGTGAACTATTATGACTAACTCATGGATATTTTTTAGCTTAAATAAGCCCAATTGAAAACTTAAATTAATCAATTTGAATATTTTAATAAAAAAATCTGAGGATGGGCATCAAATTCTGAACAGTGTAGTAAAACAGACAACATTGGTCTATGATGGTCCCCCTCATCAATGGGGAATGTGGGTTATGCATTGTAGGGGTAGTCGAGAGTTCTGGGGGGGGGGGTAGGCCGAAGTCTCTGTGCATAATGCCCCAACTTGTGGCTCTAACATTCTTTCCGCCCCCTCTTCTGCAAATTTCCCTGAGCCACATTGGGGTCATTTTAGTTCTACTTCAGTCATGAGGTTTTGGGAGCTTCTGTGTCTCTGGATATCTGGCTTAGTTGGAGTTGGATGTTCTCTGTGTTTATCTCCTTCAGCCTTTTTTCTGGTGTCATGATTACCATGAACACTGTGTTCTTGCCCTTCCCCTGCATTACTCTATGATTTCAGCTGGGGCCCTGGTTCAGCAGGCCCGCAGAAGGAACACCTAAACCACAGGAAACTGGAGAGAACATCATAAAGACCAACCTTAATCTTTTCCTGCTTCTCTTTCTCCCCCTCTCTCTCTCCTCTCTATACTCACTTTCTCTTTTATATTATCTATCTTTTTCTTCCCTCATCTTCCTAGGCGCCGACTTATAACTCCCAGTGCCAGCACGGGGTTAACTTCCACAATGAGCTGTTGATCCAAGATACCCACAAGGTTTCCCAAAAAAGACAGATTTCTGTCAGAGTTCTTGATGACCCCCCAAAGGTTAATGGTAAGACCCTACTGTCGAAGACAGCATATGTGTGTGAGACCAAACATGGAGAGACCTGGCCAGAATCTGGAAGAGGGTCAGTCCCCAGACAGTTAGCTAGTCTAGTGCCAGAGGGTGCTATACAAGCAACTGGGGGATAATAGCCAACATCTGTCCAAACAACTTGCAGTATAGGGTACCCAGCAGGAAACAACCTGACGTAATGCAAGTGCAGTAGTGGCACACAGCCATGGTGGATAACCAATTGCTCTTGATTTGGCTAATGGATCCATTCAGTGGAATGGAACTCATTGCTGGAACTGGGAAATAAGTCAAAACCATGTACAAAAAGTGAGCTCAGTCTCCAAGATCAAGATACCACCAAATGTGGGCTAGAAGAGAGCCTACATATATAAAATTTCCTCCAAAACATCTATGGCCATCCCTTCTATCTTCTTATTTTAAATAAAGAACAGTCAATTGCAAAACTGAGGGAAGTTAAACTGTCTACCGTCACATCTCAAGTAAAAGGTGAAATCTATCCTATTATCCACAACTATATTTGTATCTCTATTGTTTCAAATTACAAATCTTGTATTTCCTTAATATCATGTGAATTCTTATATGTTATTTAATCTATGTTTTATATTTAAATGAACAAATATTTTTCTCTCTTGTTTAAACAAAAATGCAAGGAAAAGTTAGAACTTTAGGTTGTTAAAATATTTGAGCAATGTGTAGTAGAGCCAAGTACAAAATAGCAAGGATTACATTACACATATTTCTTAGGAATAAAATAATTTTAGGAGATCATAAATGTTTTAAGTATATGATAGCATGGCAAATAGGCCAATTTTTGATTCAAGGTGAAGCTTTTAGCCTTTAGATTACTAATTACACAATCTAATTCTATTCATTAATTGAATACTCTGTTTCTGGAATGTGCAGATATATCCTTATATTAGAGCTTAACTTTCAAGCAGTTTAACCTCCAAGACTTCTAGAAAACTGTGTGAAAATGACACTTGAAAGGAAATAGTCCACAACAATCAACTTTTATGTTCTTGCATAATTTCTTAACTCAAGTGTTTTAATCTTGCCCAAGTTCTCTCTTATTGTTCTTCATTTCTGTAATCGATACAACTTTATGAGTTTACTTTGTTCATTAATCACCTGCATAGTGAAATTATTCATTTTATGTTGAATATCCATTCTTCCCTTTTATCTCCTGGGTCTGGGAAGACAGCTCAGCCTTTAAATGAGTGCTTGCTTGCAAATCCTGCCAGCCCCAGTTCAATTTCCAAGTCATCTGTGTAAGCTAGACACAGAAAAGTGGTGCAAGCTTCTGGTGTTCCTTTGCAATAGCAAGAGGCCTTGGCATGCCCATACACACATTCTTGTGCATAAATAAATAAGTAAATTAATTAATCTTTTTATTTTGCACTGTTTATTTAGTACTTATTTCATTTATTTTTGCTCTAATCTTTGACACTCATTTTTAATTGTCTTTTTCAATTTCATCAATTTTTTAATTTGTTATCTTCTTAAAAGGTTAAACTCTTGGGCTGGAGAGATGACTTAGCATTTAAGGCATTTGCCTATGAAGCCATTCCCATTTAAGCCAGATGCACTCGGGGCACATGCATCTGGAGTTTGTTTGCAGTGGCTAGAGACCCTGGCTTGCCTATTTTCTCTGTCTCTCTTCTATCTCTCTCTCTCTCTCTCTCTCTCTGCTTTCAAATTAAAAAAAAAAGATGTGGGAAAAAAAGATTTTTTTAAAAAGGTTAAACTCTTATATCCCCTGTCCCCCGCTCCTATTCCACTCAGTTGGGTTATTAGAATTCACTGTGGAGTTCTGATCACCTCAGTCAGTCTGGGGTGGGGGGGGGGATGCAAACTACGCCTTGGGCTACTCCTACCCACCCTGTGGCTCTTACAGTCTTTCTGACCTTTCTTTCCCACATGTTTCCTGAGCCTTGGCGAGCATGTTAGAGGTCTAATTTAGTGTTGAGTTTTGTGCGGCCTCTGGATTTCTGCTTTGATGAGTTTTCAGTGACCACAGAGTTTGTTGCCATCTCTCTGGAATTGGTGGTAAGGCTAGCAGCGAGAGCAGTATTCATGTGTCACTGTTTCTTTGCACTGTTTCCTAGGCACCAGCAGATGTGGTAGAGGTAACACGTCTTGGAGTAGGCAGTTGGCTCTTTTTTCTTGTATTAATGGATCCTGGATCTCCCCAGTATTCTCTGCGATCTATAAAGTAAAACAGGTTTTCTAAACAAGATTGAGAGAAGTTTGTATTAAAGGGGATAAGCACAGTTATTTGAGACTTTTTGATGTGGTATACTCATTCTTTTTCACCAACTAGTGATGGATATTCTCTTCAGGGTCTATAAGTTTCCTATCCATGCGATTCTGACTTGGTTCCCAGTACCAGATATGAGTTTGTTCCCACTGAGTGGGCTTCATGTCCAATCTGAGAACAGTTGGTTACCTGTATAGGCTGTGTGCTACTATTGCATACATGTGTACCCTTATGCATAAATAAATAAGTAAATACATTTTATAATTTTTCCAAAAAGAGACCTCTTGCCTTTTAGTTGGGCATGCTGTTTTCCAGAATAAAGTTGTATTTTCTATTTTCCCTTGTAGCCTGGCAGGACAATTGGAATCAATGGAATGTGAAGTAAAGAGCCCATATATGACCCCTCTGGGTGTCTTCCTCATGTAGACTAAAATGGAAGTATCCTACCTGAAGCTTGAGCAGACATCTTTGAACATGAAGTGCTCTTGAGCTAGGGCCTTCATGGAGAAAGCAAGTTGAGCACCTTGAAAAAGGTGAATATGCCATTGGGAATCCCATTTGGCCAAAGTCAATTGCTTTCAGACTCTGCAACCATGAAGAAATATTGAAATATTGCCAGTTGTTTAATCTGCATATATATATGGCATGTGTGTGTATTTGCAAGCAGAGAAAGACAGAGATAAAGAAAGACAGAAAGAGTCTAGGCATACCAGGGCTTCTAGCCACTGCCAATGAACTCCAGATGCATGCACCCTTTTGTGTATCTGGCTTTACATGGGTACTGGGGAATCAAACTCAGGTTAGTTAGGTTTTCCGACAAGTACCTTAACTGCTGAGCCATCACTCCAGCCCCTGCTGTGTTTTTTTTTTTTTGTAACATGCAATAAAACCCACCTAATTAAAACACAATTCAATTCAATGGTACACTTGATCATCATTGTTTCTAAAGTTCCTCAGTATAACTAGCAATGTTTAGTTTTGGAATTTTGGTAACAGACATAAATAAACTCAGGTGATCAGAACATTGCTGTTGCAGTTACCTTCTCATAGCTGGGACAAACATCCAATAAGAAGCAGCTTACGGGAGGAAAGGGTTTATTTAAGGTTTACAAATTGCTGGAGAAGTTCCATCATGGTGGAAGAAGCAGGCTCACTTCCATAGATCCACAGCAGAGAGAGAAAAACCAACAGCCAGAGGTCAAACTCTCTTTCTGCACACCTTAGATCTGGACTCAAGATCTGCCTCCAGTAGTTTACCTCCTCCAGCAGGATTCTGTCCATTGGAGACTTTAGTAGGATGCTTAACCTTAATCAAAAATCCCTGAGGCTCTGGGGAATATACATTCAAGCCAAGACAATTGCTGAGTATTGATTGCTTATAAATTGGCTTTCTGCGTGCGAGGCCCGCTCCATGGGAGGGAATACATCCCTGATTCTGAAAATCTACAACAGAAGTACTCATGAGCCCTAGGGGTGTAACGTCTGCTGTTGTCTGGCTAAGTATATATACTATGCTCACCAAACTGCCTAGTAAGCACTTCTCTTAATGTCCATACCCATTTATTAATGCTACTCTCACTTTCGGCTAGAGAAGCTTCTCTTTTCAGGTGGTGGTGACCTTGGGATGACTCAGAAGGCCCCATGGTGCTGAGAAGAAGGGACAGAGGAGTACTTAGCACTGAAACATCTCTAACACACCTTCCAAGGCTCAGGGTCCATTGCGGAAGAGGTGGTGGAAAGTATGTAAGAGCCAACGGAAGGGTAGGACTCCTTACAACATGCTCCTCCACACACAAAATGGCCTGGATATCCATAGCCTCACAGTGTCTGACACAACCTACACAAGACCATCATAATAGGAGGAAAAGATGATGACATCAAAATGAAAAGAGAAACTGATTGAGTGGGGGAGGAGATATGATGGAGAGTAGAGTTTCAAAGGGGAAAGTTGGGGGGGGAGGAGGGAATTACCATGGGTTATTGTTTACAATTAAGGAAGTTGTCAATAAAAACATTAAAATAAATAAATAAATTTGCTTCCTGGCATGCCTTTCATTTTTTAAAATTGTTCTTTGTTCTGTATAATGTATGACCTTGTTCAGTTCAGTAGATTATAAAGATAAACTGCTTTTTGAAATACTAGAGTTAAATACATTGTATGCCTACCTTATTAAGTTTTTTTTTTTAAATGCATTTTATTTATTTTTATTTATTTTGGAGAGAGAGACAGAGAGAGATAGACAGAGAAGGAGAGGGAGACAGAAATGGGTGCGCCAGCAGTCTCTCAGCTGCTGAGAACGAAATCCAGATGTGTGCCCCCTTGTGGTCAAGTGCAGCATTGCGCCCTTGCGTCACTTTGCATCTGGCTAAACGTGGGACCTGGAGATTGGAACCAGCGTTCTTAGGTTTAGGAGGCAGGCACCTTAGCCGCTAAGCCATCTCTCCAGCCCCCTTATTAAGTTTTCTAAAACTGTATTTGTGTGAACACCAGGGGAAGTCATTCATGTACAGAAGGTTTGGTATTCTGAATTTGAGGGGAAGTTGATGGGGTGGAGATGTTTATTTGGTTATCCTTAGCATAAAGGTGAACTGGGTGGCCATCAAACTCACCTTAAGAAAGTCCTTTGGGCTGAAGAGATGGCTTAGCAGTTAAGACCCTTGCCTGCAAAGCCAAAAGATCCAGGTTCAATTCCCCAGGACTCATGTAAGCCAGATGCACAAGGTGATACATGCATCTGGAATTCATTTGCAGTGGCTAGAGGCCCTGGTGCCTTCCCCTGTTCCCACCATTTGCCTCTCTCACATGCAAATAAATAAATAATAATAATAAAAATCTTTAAAAAGAAAAGAAGGAAGGAAAGAAGGAAGGAAGGAAGGAAAGAAGAAAGAAAGAAAGAAAGAAAGCAAGAAAGAAAGAAAGAAAAAGAAAGAAAGAAAGAAAAAGAAAGGAGAAAGAAAGAAAGGAGAAAGAAAGTAAGTCCTTCTTCAGTGGAGACACATCTCTGAAGAGGTAAAGGCAAACTCTAAAGGGGCAGCTTCCAGCTGTGCCCAGGTCTTAATGGCATTTGAAAAGAGGGGCCTCTGCTGCTTTATCCTGACCTCCTGTCTGGTTCTATATAGATAAATCACTGTCATAAAACTTCAATCAAGCATTTAGTCAGGTTCAACCTAGCTACAGTTTGATAAAACTAATTCTGCATTTTGTCTGAATTTTAAAATAAATATGCCTATGCATTTTGTTGGTAATTGCTCACATGATACAATGATCATTGCATGCTCTTAATTTTACATTAAATTTAAAGTAGTTAAACATTTCAGTTTTGAGGTATTTATAGTTAAAGGTCTTTGAAAAATAACTATTTCCTTCTTGGATAGAGAAGCAAATTTTCCTTTTACTTAAAAAAAAAAAATCACATTAGGGAGGCAGCCACCAGGGACAGTTTCACTTGCAAAAGGACGTTTTAAGACGGTTCCAAGTGACTGAGAAAAGAGAATTATAATGGAATTTGCACCACAACTTTTATTCTGACAGAGGGGCTATTCATCCTATGGAATTCTTTTAAAATCACTGACCTGAACAACATGCTTCTGAGAATGTTTTCCTGCTTCACTTATAAAGATATTATTATGTATCTATGATATAATCACTAGAAAATGCTCCCTCTGGGGCATTTGTTGATTCTCTAATTATTATAGTTGATTGTAGAATTGATATACCTGAAATGCTTCAAAGAACAACAGGAAAGTAGATATAATCTTTAAAGCAAATTGAACCTTCTGTCTTTGGACTAAAATCTGTCTTAATATATAATAATTCTATCAGTTAGAGAATAGACTATAAATGCATTTTTAATTTAAATGAGAATAAGCTAATTTCTATAATTATTTGTGATTTTGATATCATGACAAATCTAGTTACAACTATAAAATAGATACAAATCACTTCTCTGAGTACTTTTATGTAACACAGAGTTAGAACTATCTTTATCACAAAGGTCTGATTTAAAGATTTAAATAAGGAGAGATGATAAGCATAAATAGTTGAAATCTATGATTAACTAATTCTGCTAGTTTTAGTTTAGAATCCATGCAATTCTGAAGTGCAGAGGTATAAATAATACAAGAACATAATTTATTATATCAATTTCCATTATTTTGGTTGTGAAATTAACAAATAGAAAATAAAATTAACCAACTATTAAAAATCAATATCTAATTGTTATTTAGGTCTTTCAATTATTCAAACTATTTGGGAAGATTACAAATTAGGTTAGTAGAAAACAACTGTGAAACTAAAGTTTCTGTACATTTGATATTGAAATGTGTTCAGTTCTTACATCTGAAAATTACTGTCTCTGTGGTTGGTCTAGATATTCATTCCAAACAAAAGGGATGAAGACATTGAGGGGACGTGGCTCAGGCTGAGTGAGCCTCCATTTCTCCATCTGGCTTCTCTAATCAGTTCATCCCTTAAGCCACATAATGGCAAAAAAAAATGTCTGCTTTTCCTTAACTGGTGAAAAATCTGTGCTCTCTCAAAGCTTCCTTAGAGTGGGGACATGGCTAAATGAGTTCAAAGGGCTTCTCTGATGCAAACTCAGTAACGGAAATTGAAATGGCTAAAAAGCTATAATTAAACAGATGAAAAACTTACTAGCTGCCTTGAACTTAAACACAAGCTTGTTACAGATAACTCTGTATTCCAATAAACTACCTAAGGATAATATAGCTAACAGCAGTGAGTTTGGAATACATATGATGCTACCTATAGAAAACAAAGATTATACTATGATTTTTTGTTTTTGAGGAAAAAATTCACTTCTAAAAAAATCCTCAATGAATTTATTTTAGATAGTTTAATTTTTGATTTTGAGTCTGATGTATTCATTTAAACAAGGCTCATTAAACCAAACTTGAAATGTAATTCATATATTTACTTATTCATTATTTTTATTTTATTTTATATTATTTTTGGGTTTTCAAAGTAGGGTTTCACTCTAGCCCAGGCTGACCTGGAATTCACTATGAAGTCTCAGGGTGGCCTTGAACTTGGTGATCCTCCTACCTCTGCTTCCCAAATGCTGAGATTAACAATGTGCACCACACCACACCTGGGTAATTATTTTTATTTTTAAGAGTTGGGATCTTATTATACTGTCTGGGAAAATCCCAAATTCCTGGGCTTAAGCAATCTCCTGCCTCTGCTTCTCCATAACTGGAACTATGATAAAATATATTATTTAAGCCACACATGAATTCCTAGCTATAAAAAGTAACATAAACTATTCCTAAGGAAAAAGGTAATATTCTACTGGAACAAAGATGTTAAATCTATTCTTTAGAAATAATCAGAATTATATGACCGTTTTTACTTTTGAAAGAATCCATTGTATATTACTTCTAATAGATTTGCAACAAAGCTTCAGAGAAGGTTCATAATATGTAAAGTGCTATATAGTGATTTTTAAAATTCTAGTAAGAATATGGGCTGCATTGTTAATAGACATGTGAGAATATATCTATATAGGAGTATGTGAAGTGAAACTTGTTTCATTTAGCTTAATCAATTGCTTAGATAAGTTTCCTCCACACTTAGCAGCTTAACTAGGTCATTCTGTTCATGGTCTTTCAGGGCTGAGGTCATCTGAAAGCTCGACCAGGGTCGGAAGTGATCACTTGATTCCAAACTGACACACTAATGTGACTGAGGCATTAGTTCATAGAAGTCAATTACAATGAAAGGGAAATAAGCAACATTTTTTCAAGAAAAATACCAAAGAATTTGTGACTACATAATAAACCACCACACATTTCTATAGAACTTTCTTGTTGAGCAAAAGTTAAAGAAATGGTTCCACAATGGGAAATTTCAGTCATCTTGGGAGGAAATTTTTCATGATTTTAGTGAAGTAGTCTTCGTTTTCTCTTTCTAAAAGAAAGAACAGTTTTTTTGTTGTTGTTGTTGTTGTTGTTGTTGTTGAGTGTGTCTTTAAACAAGATGGTAACAGTGCTGTGAGAGCACTCTGAAGCTGACTTCAGAAGAGTGGTCTTCCTTTTCCCTTTCTAAAAGAAAGAGCATGTTCTTCTGAGTGTCTCTTAAACAAGTACAGTGAGAGCACTCTCAGAAGGTGCAGGTAGTATCCTGTTGTGCTTCCCTCATGACATGGCTCTCAGAAGGTGCCAATAAAAGGAACTGGGCTCTGGTAGCTAATAAACAGGTCTGACTTCCCAAGTGTTCCCATAAATGTTGAGAAGTACCCCATATTCATCTGATTAGGGGAGAGGAAAAGCCCCTTTTGACCTGTTCTGTCTTCCAGCTAGCTCTTAAACAGGAAGGATATAGTCAAGAGGAACTGAAGAGAGTTAATTAGAATTGTCTACATGTCAATTGCTTTTGCTTCTGAAACACAAACAGAAATGTGTGAAATTTTCATTAGATTCTCTGGGTGTTAATGTGGTGCTATATATCATCTTGAATTAAAGGAGTTATACATGTGAAACAGTTCCAAGAACTTGTAAGTGCTAGGAAAGAATCAGAAACATACTGAATTATTTTTATGATTATATTGATGGAAAAATTTTACATTCATATTCCTTAGAACACAGAACACCCAAGTTTCACCTGGTTGGCATAGTGCTTTCAACTTAGAAAAATCACTGGTGACTTAAAGGTCAGAATGTTACCAAACTTGAATGTTTTGGCTCTAGGTCATCTCTGTCATCTGTAACAAAAAATGTGGTTGTCTGTGTATCAGTTCCAGACAAAAAGTAACTTTAGTAATTTAGACCACTCCAAGTGTTTGGCATTCTGTAATTAACAATTTTACTTTTATTTTAAAGTACTTACTATGTTAATGTTTAGCTACCCTTGGGAAATTATATTCACTTTATATTCACTCTTACATTTATAGGCCATTTATCTTTTCTTAAAATACAAATTTACTAATGATGACAGGTTAGACATCAGCCACAAGTGACTACTTCATCATTCCTTTCTTTTTCTTTTCTTTCTTTATTTCTTTTTTTTTCTTTTTTTTTTTTTGTTTTTAGAGGTAAGTTCTTGCTCTAGCCCAGGCTGATCTAGAATTCACTATGTAGTCTCAGGATGGCCTTGAACTCATGGTGATCCTCCTGCCTCTGTCTCCCGAGGGCTGGGATTAAAGGCATGCACCACCATGCCCAGCATCAGGCATCATTCTTTTAAGCTGTGATTGGCTAGGAGTTTGATGGACTTCACACATTCAGAAGAAAAAAAAAAAGTCTTCAAGAAACCCGGATGCAATTGGTCAATCAATTTTGTATAAATAAATTGCAAGAATCAAAACTTGAAATGAGTGTGTGCTACTCTTAAAATTTGTTAGATATCTTTCCTCCTTTGACCCAGATAAAATGTTGGGCAGTTTGTCCAGCTTTATCCATTGCTTTTGGACAATAAGCAAATAGCTATTTTATTTTGCTATCCAAAATGATCACTATTATAATTACATGGCTATAGTTGGTAAGTCCATGGTCAAAATCAGGAAAGCACATTTTATCCAATTTAAAGCTTTCTGTGCAAACTTCAGTGGGGTATTAGCATGCATTCTATAACTTCCTTCCTTATCTACCTTCTCCCCACTCTACCCTCCAGCTAAAACTTCTGACCCTGGAAAGGTGGATAAATGGATGGATGAGAAGGAAGGCAGAGCTTCAATACCATGTTGATGGCCTTTGGGAAGGCCTTGTTTCTGGTATGATGGAGTTAGCGGTTAATCATTGTCATTATCAAAATTTAAATTAATTTATAAATACATCTGGATAAATTATACTGAAAAGGAAGATAATAAATATGTTGGCCTTCCATATCCACAGGTTCTAGATTCTTTGTTCCACATCTTCAGGTTTTACCAAGCTTGGGCAGAAAATGCTTTTAAAAATATTTGTGTCTGACTGGGCATGGTGGCACACTCCTTTAGTCCCAGCACTTGGGAGGCAGAGGTAGGAGGATCACAGTGAGTTCAAGGCCATCCTGTGAGTACATAGTGAATTCCAGGTCAGCCTGGGCTAGAATGAGATCCTATCTCGAAAATCACATATGTTTGTGTGTGTGTGTGTGTGTGTGTGTGTGTGTGTGTGTATAGATAAATATAGAGATATAGATATTTGTGTTTGTTCTGAGTATGTACAAATTATTGTTTCTTGTCATCATTCTCTAAATAATATAGCCTAACAACTATTTTCATAGTAGTTGCATTGTATTAAGTATTTTAAATCATCTAAATATGATTTAAAATTTGCATGGGATATATGTAAATATTAAGCTAAATTTTATATAATAAAATTGAACATCTTCAGATTTTGGTAACCCAGGGGAGTCCTGGCACCAATCCCTCAGGTATACTCCAGCATGACATGATTTGAAATCACTCCTTGATTATTTTACTTCATCATATTATTATCTCTAGTCTTGAAATAGAACACGTGTCTGTTGTGTGTGTAAGTTGAAAGAACTGCATGATGACGCACTGCTGCATGTTTCTGCACAACTCTGAATCCAGTGGCCTACCTATGACAGCTTGAAATCAGCCATGCTGCTACTTTTTTATACCAAAGAAATTGGCAAATAAACAAATCAGCCTCTTACAACCCCCTAGATGGCTGTTAACCATTTACCGATTCATTATTGCTCAAGATTCTCTCTTTAGCTGTGTTAGAAACCATCAAGACAGCATGTGCAGCCCAAGGTTAGAAGACTCATTTCCATAGAGAAGAGTTAGTCTTTCTTTCTTTCTTTCTTTCTTTCTTTCTTTCTTTCTTTCTTTCTTTCTTTCTTTCTTTCTCTCTCTCTTTCTTTCATATATATATATATTTTTGCAGAGAGACACAGAGAGAGACAGAGAGAGAGGGAGAGGAAGACAGATAGAGAATGGGCGTGCCAGCAGCCTCTCAGCCACTGCCAACGAAATCTAGATGCATGCTCCCTCTTGTGGGCAAGTGCAGCATTGTGCCCTTGCTTCACTTTGCATCTGGCTAAACGTGGGACCTGGAGATTGGAACTGACGTTCTTAGGCTTAGCAGGCAGGCGCCTTAACTGCTAAGCCATCTCTCCAGCCCTCTTTCTTTCTTTCTTTGCCCATCAGACTGGCCAGTTTTTTATGGGAGACAGTAAGAGAGAGAACGAATTGGCACTCCAGGGCCTCCAGCCTCTGCAGTCAAACTCCAGATGCATGTGTCCCCTTGTGTACACATGCGACCTTGTGCACTTGTGTCACTTTGTGCATCTGGCTTATGTGGGACTTGAAGAGTTGAACATGGGTCCTTAGGCTTCATAGGCAAGCGTCTTAACTCCTAAGCCATCTCTCCATCCTGAGAAGGACTACTTTCTATGCACTCATAGATAGATGCAGCACTTCAGACCAACTGTCTCCTAATGCTTTTAATTCCTGAGAGATCAAGTTGGTTCTTCACCTTAGGTATCCACCCTTAATACATTTTCAAGGGCAAGTCTGAGATTAGAGGAAGAAGCTCCTGCAGCTGCACATTCCTTGGCAGCCCACATCATAAATGCTTTTGCAAAAATGCCTCACCCAATTTTTTAAACTCTTCTGGGCACCGTTAAATAGATGATGAAAATAATGACTTTTAAATATGCTGCTGTACAATTAGGGCACTAGAGCAACTGAAACACTTTAAGAAGCCTGAGTCTAAGACACTATAGAAATACTTGCAGGACAAAGCCAAATATCTCCAGGAAAGGGGTAGAACTCAGAGGTTAAAATTTGCATCGACATAGTCACATTGAATAGATGTGACAGTATAGAAGAAACAAGCTCTGCCTTCTCATTGATCAGTGTACGTGCCAGCATTAAATATCTCTCCATTTTTGTTTATCTTGAACAGACTCGGGGAAAAGCTAATGGTGGCAATATTCCTTAGAATCAAGGAAAGTATAAAAACACACATTCTCTATAAGTGGAGTCTTATGCACAACATATTCCTACACTAGGAATATGTTGATATCATGAGGGTATTGAGAATAGGAACTTTTAAAAAGATAATTTTTTTTGGATATGGTTCTGACTTGTTTCCCCATATCCAAAAATGAGCCTGCTTTCCAATATCAAGATCCTACCAATAGTGGGACACAAGAGGGCCTACACCTATTAAATTCTCTCTAAAATAATACTGGTTTTCCATGTATCTTGCACTGACCTCACTCTCCTTTGGATAATTTGCTTCTCTTTTTCAGGTGGACACAGAACCTAAGGAGAGAATCAGCCCATTGCACCTCACCAGGGCCCCAGCCAAAGCCATAGAGTTATTGGGGAAATGAGCAAGAGTGCTACTTTCTCAGTGAACAACCTGTTATCAGCACAAGGGTGAAGGAAATAGACACAGAGAACACTCAACCCCCACCAAATCATATATCCAGAGACACAGAGACTCACAAAACCTCGTAACTGAAATAGACCTAAAATGAACCCAACATGACTCAGGAAAATTCACGGAAGAGGGGACAAAAAGACTTTTAGAGCCATAAGTTGGGTCATTATGCACAGAGACATTGCCTCTCCCTAAAACTATAGCTACCTCCCACAATACAAGACCCACAATCCCCATGGGGGAAGGACAGGGAGAAGGCTGATAGTGGTACCATCATGGCTGTATACTACACACTATATACATAACTAATAAAAAAGAATTTATTTATTTATTTATTTATTTATTTATTTATTTATTGTTTTTTTGAGGTAGGGTCTCTAGTGCAGGCTGATCTGGAATTCACTATGTACTCTCAGGGTGGCCTCAAACTCATGGCAATCTTCCTACCTCAGCCTCCCAAGTGCTAGGATTAAAGGCATGCACCACCACGCCCAGCAATAACTTATTTATTTGAGAGAAAGAGAAAGAGGGAAGGAGAGAGTGAGATAGACAGACAGAGAGAGATAGAAAGAGAGAGAGAGAATGGATATGTTAGGGCCTTCAGTCTCAGCAAATGAACTCCAGATGCATGCGCCACCTTGTACATCTGGCTTATGTGGGTCCTGGGGAATCAAATCTGGGTCCTTTGGCTTTGCAAGCAAGCACATTAACTGCTAAGCCATCTCTCCAGCCTGAAAGTAGGAACTTTTAAGAAAAAATAGATATGAAAGCAAAACTCTAAAAATATAGAGGAGTTGTTGCATTGTGGCACCTTCTTTGTAAATTTGTTGCTTGCCTGTCCCTACCCCAGGCTTTCACAGAGCAACCATCCTGTCACGTTCATGAGTCTCATCTACACCCAAGGGGCATATGAGGATCATTACAGATCCTGCAGGTGTAGGACCAAGGGGTCATTCTGGAATTCTGTCTTCCACAGGTCTGAGCCTCTTACACACTTGAATATCTACTTAACTTCTTTGAGTCTCATGGTCTTCAAAATTACAGCAATGCTATTCCCTTGAAGAGGTTGTGAGATGCTAAGGTGCTAACATCTGGGCAGTAACTGCCTTCCTTCTTCCGCCCTTGCTGCTTGCACACCTCTGTCTTTGGGTTACCAGGGCAGCTCCGTGCTTCCCCTATCCTGATTGCCACAAAGCAGTATGTTGTAAACTACCACAGCCAAGCTCCAACCTTGTTCATTAAAGATGGAACAGAAGATTTGAAAAGAATGACTAGCTCCGTCCTTGGGGAGGAGCTCCTGGAAATGATGTCTCTCATATTAACTTCATTAACCTCATTAACCCTGACAACCTTGCACAGAAGGTATCACTTGGCCCAGTTGACAGATGAGGAAACTAAGATTCACCAAGTTTTTATGTGTACTCAAACAAACACAGTGAATAAGAAGCAAAATGCACGATGGGGATCTAAGCTTGTAACAGGATATCCCACCAAAAAGTCACTGATAAACCCAGAAGAGTGTGTGTGTGTGTGTGTGTGTGTGTGTGTGTGTGTGTGTGATTCATGAGGAAGGAATGTGAGGAATTTGCCTTTCTCTCAAAGAGAAGGCTGGGCCCTTTCACCCTCAACAGAGAATGCACTGATTTTCAAATGTTGTGAAGGGCCATGATTCCTACCATGAGGGAAAAAGTACACCCCTGAAGGGTATTTTGTGAGGAAGAAGGGGGCATGTACACACTGGAATCAGGGATGGAATCTATTTTTCACATGATTTAATGCTGCTTTAAAGTTCAAATAATGCTTTATTGCTGGTGTGTTGCAATGTCATTATGTTTCCATATTTAAACAACAACAAGAAACTTGAAATCCAAAGCAAGGTCAATGGCACAATCATTCAATTATCAATTTCTCAAAATCTTGCCAACCTTCTCACTTCATAGAATGATAAAACAATTTCTCATAAAGTAGCCACATATTTATTTTGAAAGAGGAATCCAAAGCCATAGAGATTTAGTAACTGACAAGGCAAAAATGGTACAATAGGAATAATTTTTTTTTTAGTTGCATTTGTTTTAGCTTCATTTATTTTGTTAAAATTCACTCAGATGCATATATAATGAATCAGGGAAGCAGACAGGATGATCAGACTTGGCCTGAAAAAGAAATTAAGTTTTCAAAAATTTAATGAAATGTTATTAAATTTTTGGCAAAGGCTATTAACAATTTTACATTTTATGTACAATTGCCAATGTAAACAATTGATAAAAATTATACAATGTCTATATATTTCCCCTTTGGTCAAAATTCTGAGATAAGTTTATTTTTGTCATATGTATTTTAAATTTTAAATATTTCTTTAAAAATCATTGTGCATATTCATTGGACACAGTGTAATGTTTTGATATGTGCATATATTGTGGAATAATTTAAATTTTCTTAAAATAGATAAAGTGAACATGACCATCTGGAAAGGATGCAGGTAACACTTAAATTAACACTTAAATAAATTAGCCATGAGTACTTGAATGAAAAATGAAAAGGGCTGGAGAGATATCTCAGTGGTTAAGGCAATTGCATGCAATGCCTAACAACCTGAGTTTGATTCCCCAGTACCCATGTAAAGCCAGATGCACAAAATTGTGCATGCATCTGGAGTTCAATTGCAGTGGCTAGAGGCCTTGGAGTGCCTATTCTCTCTCTTCTCTCTCTCTCCCCCACACCCTCTCCTTGTAAATAAGTAAATATTTTTTTAAAAAATGAAAAGAATATAGAAGGACTGGCTAGATGAAAATGTTTCAGAGACAGATTATTTTTAAAATAAAACTACTTCTAACAACAAAGAAAAAATTTTTCATAAGTCTCAGCCTTATAGACTAAGAGATAAGGCTGTCTGAAGCTGTGGATTCACAAGGAAAACATGTCTGGGACTGAACTGGAATCATGTAATCATCATCATCTCACTAGAGGGCACACAGTCTCAAAGAGCTTGGCAGCCCCTGAGTCATGTAAGTCACATTTATAGATGATTCAGCTTTGAAGAATAATGAATGCATTGGACTCAAAAGATTTTCATAGGCTGAAATGAGAACTCAGTTCCAATAAAATCAAGTACTCTGCTTGTCTGGAAATCTCTAACTCTATGAAATAGGATAGAAATGAACTAGTAATGCTATGCAGTGCACAGTCTCTCCATGCCCTTCCTTAATAGGAAAACCTAGGTGTTATTTGGAGTGACAATGTGTATCTAAGACTATATTCTCCAGCTTCTCTGGTAGAAAGGCTTAGCCAAAGAAATAGAAATGAAATTCTTTGCAAGCTGAGGCTCATTTAGGAGAACTGTTCTTTATTAATGTAATAATTGGAGCTCTCGTGGCCACATGGTGTCACAAATGATGGGCATGAGTAAGGGAGGTAGAGCAGAAAGACAGGCCAGCATTGAATCCCTGATGACACTGCAAGCCTCCTTGTCAGTGCTGGACTTCACTTCCACAGGACTTCCTCTACATGAGAGAACAAACCCTCCACTAGTAATTACTCATATCTGTTACTGGCAGAGAAACTCAGATCTTTGTACTATTGATAAATATAATGTGATCGTGAAAATGGTCAAATTCATTTCTGACAGCATTAATAGAAGTACTTTGGTAAGAGGAAATGAGACAAGGCATTAAATATGGAACAACAATAGAAACATGGGCTGTGTGTTGGTCACTTTCCTTGCTGCTTTGACAAAATGTCTGACGAGAAGCAATTCAAGGGAGGGAGGATGTATTTCAGCTCATAGGTCCAGGGCACACAGTCCGCCATGGCAGGGAAGACATGGTGGCAGGAGCATGAGGCAGCTGGTCCCATTGCATCTGTAGTTAGGAAGCAAGAAAGTGATGAATACTGACATTCTGCTGACTCTCCTTTTAATTCAGTCCTGGACTTGAGCCCAGCAAATGGTGCTTCTCATAGTTAGGGCTGGATTTCCCCTCATTTAATCTAATGTAGACACTCTCTCATAGTCACAACCAAGGGTTTGTCTCTTTTGGTGACTCCAAATACAATCAAGTTGACCACTGAGATGAACATCACAGTACAGACACACCTTCTGTTGCAAGATAGGCCAAAGTATGTCCATGAAGTCTCTAAGAGAGATTGATACTAAATTCATCTGGATTTGCAGAAATAGATTTGCTTAGAAGGCAAAGGCAGAAAGGGGTTTGTCCGGGAAGAGGATGTAAGGTGGTAGCAGGATCATTCAAAGAAATGGCTGCATATTGCACAGAGGGAACCAGATGGTCAGACATCAAGGTTTTTATTCCATCTCCGGCAAAGATCCTAATGCTCAAGCCTGGAGGGGAGAGTAGTGCATATCGTCTCTCCACAAGGGCCTCATGGACAGAGATGATGGACCTCCTGTGAGGGTTATGATGACCTAAAGGGGCAGACACAGTCCTCAACTACCAGAACCCACACGATTGCTTCTCAACCTCTGTACCCTTTTCACATGATCCTTGAGGAGGAAAAGCCAAGTACTTTTTTCCCTTGTATTTGTGCATGATAAAGTAAAATTGTCGTTTGCACAGTCATACCTTTTTTAAAAAGCACATAGTTCTGTTCAGTTTTTAAATTTATTTTATTTATTTGAGAGAATGGCAGAGGAGAGAGAGAGAGAGAGAGAGAGAGAGAGAGAGAGAGAGAGAATGGGTGCTCCAGGGCCTTTAGCCGCTGCAAACAAACTCCAGACACCTGCACCACCTTGTGTATCTGGCTTCTGTGGGTCCTGGGGAATCAGACTTGGATCCTTTGGCTTTTCAGGCAAGCACCTTAACTGCTAAGCAATACCTCCAGTCCTCTGCTCAGTTTTGACCACAATAGGTCACCAATGACAAAAGTGCAAGAGGAGAATTATCTCCCATATCGATCTATTACCTCTCATTAAACAACAGTACATCTGTGCTGTAGGAGGAGCAGGGTTCCCTGGTCCACCTTGAAGTTCCTTGCATGTCTTCCACAGACAGGCAGGGGCAGCTAAGCTGGGATGGATGGAATATATGCAGAAGAGACTCCTGGACAGGTTTCATATGGGACAGCATTCATGCACACTTTCTCCCCTTTTCCCCACCTCCTTATTAGAACTTAGTTGCTACCATTCAGTCCTTGAGGCAAAAGCCACGCATAGGAGCCACGAGCTGGATGGACTCTGGATCTGTGATCTTATTGAGCATCATGCCAGATATAGAACTACGTTTTATACAGAGAAAATCACTCATATCTTGTTGCTCGAATCACTCGCAGCAGGTAGCAAAATCTAACTGGTCCAGAGGTTCACAGGAATTCACATCAGAGAGCCGAACGAACAGGGTCAACTTGGCCTGGAAGGAGAATGCTCAGAGGGCAAAGGGGTCTGTTTTCTACAAGCAGAATCCTATTGCATTAGGGATTGGCCGAGCCTATGTAGCACAGATTGACTGGTTGTGAGTATAACTTTATATTTTGCTTGTGTATGTAATGTGGTGTTTGTGTGTGTATAGTGTACATCTGTGTGGTAGGTGTGGTGTGTGAACATGTATGTGGTCTTGTAGTGCCCCATATGTTCGTGTGTCGTGTGTAACAGAGCACACTTTGGAGCAAAAGGTAGAGTATCCACTCTACACTCTTATTTATTTATTTGAGAGAGAGGGAGAGAATAAGCCCACCAGGGCCTCTAGAACTGCAAACAAACTCCAGAAGCATGGACCACCTTGTGCATCTGGTTTATGTGGGTCCTGGGGAATCTATCATGGGTCCTTAGGTTTCACAGGCAAGCACCTTAACCACACTCTTTTGTTGGCTTTTATTAGAGCTGGAGTCTCTTACTGATCTAAGAGTTTGCCTTTTTTTTTCCTAGTCTCTGATGATTCTTAGGACTCTGCTCCCCTATAGGACTGGGACTGGAGTTATAGACTCATACATGGCCATGACCAGCTGTTTACGTAGGTCTTGGGGATCTAACTCCAGCAGTCTCTCAGGTCCTCAATCTTGCAAAGGAAGTGCTATTAACCACTCTACCATCTCTAACCAAAGTATAACTTGTAATTGAAGGAAATATCTTCCCTGGACTCTATCACTGCTCAAATGAGTCCAAGTTTCCCTTGGACTGTAAACCCAATGAGGTAGTGACATGGCTTTCCACTTCTCCAGTGTTGGGCTCCTTGCGAGAACTGGAGACAGCTTTGTTCTTTAGGAGAGGGAAAGAAAGGTAGGTGAGAGCCCTTTGTGTGGCCAGAGAAGTATTGGAGGAGAGAGCTTCTCTAAGCAGCAAGCAGAATTTCATGCTATTTAAACTCATTTTTTTTTATCACCAGGGAAAGTTAAAGTGAAATCAACCTAAAGAAAAGATTGCTATAAAAAGCGGGTGTTACTGGGTACCATAGAACAGATACCACACAACTGGGCTGTGGTGATTCTGGGGAAAAAAGATAGGGAAGCCCTCTTTTAGCTTGCCCCATTGTGTGCACATACATTGGGATATGTAAGGAAAAGTACACCAGAAGTGGTGTGCCAGGCCATCACATTCTCACTTTGAGATATGTAGGCATTTCAGCCACATTGCAGCCCAAGCCATCTTGATCCCATTCAGAAAATGTGAACTTTTTGAGTAAAACTATATCAGATGTTTTGCTCACAATCAATTTTCTTTGTATTCCTTTTATCCCCAAAGCTAATTCAGGTGTTCCTTTCTTTCAAGAGCAAAATATAGAACATTGAATTCTAAATCTGATAACATATAAATCAGGGGTTTAAAATCCACAGTACAAAGTGACTCTGGAAGCTTAACTTTAAAGGAGAAAGGAAAACCTAAAGTCACCTTTATTTGTTTGTTTCTTGTGTGTATCTCTGTGTGATGTGCAGATACTCTCTCATATACATATGTATGCGTGTTTGTATATGTGTGGATGCACATGTGCATGCAGATGTGGGGGCACATGTATGCATGTGCCTGTGGAGGCCAGAGATCTCTTTCACTGCTTTCCACTTTTATTCCTGGAGGCAGTATCTCTCACTGGACCTACAGCACACTGGTTTGGTTAGACTAGCTGTCTCTGTCCTCTCAGTACTGAGATTACAGATGGGGATTATAGATCCCCAGCCCTTAAAGCCACCTTCTTAGACTAAAATAGAATTGAAATATCATGGAAATTGTGTGGTAAAACAAGGCAAATAACTATTTGCAGGACCCAACTTCACTTGAGACATCTTTACGATGAGATAATTCAGTGTCAATAGATGCGATTAGAAATCTGTGCCATGGGACTGTTGCACAAAGGAGCTCTCCATATGCAGTGTTGGAAGCAATTATTTTACATAAACTTGGCTTATGAGAAAATAACCCCAGCAACAACATGACACAGCCACTTCCAGGATGCTTCAATAAGGAACGGAATTAGTCATTTGGTCTGAGTCATTCCTTCATTCATTTGGTAAACATTACTTGAAGCCTACTGTCCCTGGCCCTAGGCTGGGTGCTACGATTATAAGACTGAATCACGGAGGTACTTTCAAGTGGTCCATTGACAGACAAGTCCATTCACAAACATGACTGTGTAATGAAGGTATTGCTAATCCCCATAGCAGCTTGCCAAGGAGGCCTTGTGGCTTGTGCCATTTCCTGTTCTTTCAAACCACAGTGGTTTGGTGTTTGCCCCAACTGTGCCAGCTCTGACCAGGCCCCACAGGGATCGGCAGGCAGGGCTCAAGACCATCCCAGCTGCTGGGGGTTTCCTTTGCATTCTCCAGTATCCCTGGTCACTGAGAGATTCCACCCTCACATTCTGTGTGGCTCCAGCTAGAGGATCTAGAAATGAATACAGAGGAAGCACATTTGGAAAAAAAAAATCTAATTGTGATTCTATAGATAGGGGTGGATAGATTGACTGAAAAGCACTCACAAGGCTCTGGGTTTGATATCCAGCAACACAAGGAAAAAAGTAAACTTAAATAACTCTGTAAGAGAAACCCCAGCTATGAAAAATGAAAAGCAGTATTTCTCGGTTATCTCCTATGTGTTGGTTATGTGTAGGATATGAGGTGTCACAGCAAGAAGATGGCAGAGTCAGCTAGGGAACTTTGGCCATGTTTCAGACCAAGTGCCTGTCCCTTCTCTCAAACTGAAACAGCCCATTTCCAAAGTGGCAGAAAAATCAGCCTTTCTTCCCCATAATTCTAGAAGTCAGCGATGGATAGCTGGAAGTTACCAGATGCTCCCAGTGCCAGAGTATTTCGCAGTTTACAGGCCAGCAAAATAGGCAGAAGAATGCAGAACAATGGGTATAGATGGAACCCTGGCCATGGAAGGGTAGGGGGACTTCCAGCATCTGCAAAGAATATCCTGGGCTGGCTTCCTGCAGGGAGCAGGAGCTATGCATGTGAGGGATGTCTGGGGTGTGGCAGGGCAAGGGCTGTATGTAGCTCCAACCTCAATAGAGTTTGGTGGTTAAAGGATGAGCTAGGCAGAGGCCTTAACCAAAACAAAGAATGATTTGGTTTTATTGGTACATTTAAAAAGAAATTCATACCTTGAGCAGCCCTTCTCTCTTTTGCGGGGAGCTGTGTGTATCTATGAGACAACAGTACATTGATATTGTTTACTCTCTCATGTTATAAATTGTACAAGGGCAGGTCCCCTTTTCAAGGAGGAGTTATGATGACCAAATGCTAACTGTGAATACATTGCTAAGTCCTTCAATTCTGGAAGCTAAACTGCTGATAAAGAAAAGATTGGCTAACGTTAGCAAAACCACCTTAATCATTTGACTTATTTCTCATTTGGTCCAGACCTGTGAGTTAGAAAGCAAGCATCTGAAATTTGAGCATCATCAATAGGAGGAAGCAGGGCCAGGGAGCCAAAATATCTCATGTACCACAGGTAGGAAGAATTGGTACCCATTCAGGGAGTTGTGATGCTGACGAGAGGATGCTGACAGAGGAGCAGAGGATACTCTGACTGCATTATTGGCATAAAGACCCTACCTTGAGCAGTCAAGCAGAACTCAGGCTTCACCCATACAAAAATTGGCAAGGACTTTCAGGCTAGTCCATTTTTATTCCAAGACTAAGCAGATATGTTCTTTTCAAGTTTATTTTACTCTTCTACCTGTGATCAGAAGGTCCAAGAGAAGGAGATAATTTCAGGTTATTTCTATTCTAGGTTTCAAGCTAGAGTCAAATTTGTGGTCTTCACTGGGTCCAATTCATAACAAAGCAATTTGTGAGGATGAAACCAATGACTAGGAATCTGAAGCTCTCTGTAAACAAATGAGGTGGTCTAAAGGTAGGTTTGCTAAACCAGTAATTCAAGATCTAATTTTCTCTTCTCTGGGTGAATAGATGAATAAGGGGGAAAAAAACACCTGCTTCAGCTTTACACTGTCTCAATGTTCTTTATAACCTTAAGCCTATTTTACAAATACACATGCATATAACTTCAAATGTCACATATATAAAACATATGTCCATTGCAGAAGTGATAGACCTAAACAGGAGGGAGAGGAGGAAGAGGAAATCCCTGTTGCTCAAGCATCATTTAGGATCACATTTGACTGCAATAACCAGTTTGTAATAAGTGTGAGAATGGTATAGCAGTCTCACAATGCCTTCAGGACCCAGGTCCCTTGATCTTTCCTTTTCACAGTATTTGTAATGAAACACTTGGCTTCCTAATGGTGTCTAATGGTCACAAGACAGCTGCTGGGGCTCTATATCCCATATACTTCTAAAGCAGGCAAAGGCAATGCTCATATCTCTGTATCAGAGCTATGAACATTTTTAAAAGAACTTCTATATTTAGTTTTCATTGATCAGTACTATTGCAGTTACCTAGCTCTAGGGAGCTCAGAAAAGTCCATGTGAAGGTGGGCCCAAGACTACACTCAGGAAAGTAGCAAAATCTCACTTCATTTGCAAACAAAATAAATTTTAAAGCATGCTTCAGAATGGAAAATAGTAGACAAAGGGAAAAAGGGTGAAATAGCAAAATAAACAAACAAACAAAAAGCCAGGGAGAATACCTAGAGGGAAAGGAATCAAGTTTCCTGCAGTAGAAGAAAGGCTGTCAGTTCAAGCTGTTAGTTCTATCTCTTACTATGTGACAAACTACCCCACCGTAGTGATACGACATGCTTCAGATCTTGCTAAGAATGTGTTTTGTGAAACAAGAAGAAATGGAGCACAGCTAGGTGGAATTGTGTGGTTTCTACTTCACAGTCCCTAAGGTCTCTGCTGGGACAATTTGAATGACAAGAGAAGACTGGACCAGCTCAACTTGGTCCTATGTTATGGACTTCTATTCTGTATATTTATTGAGTTCCTGTGTTCTTATTCATAAGGAAATTCTTCTAGCAAAAGTCAAGGTGACTTCTTTAGTTATATGTCTGGAGCTCATGTGGGATTCAGGTGTTTAGAGACACTCATTTCTCTCCCACCTCCTCCATATAAACACAACCGATCTACCTGGTTAGCTAGGGTAGTTCAACATATTACATGGTATCTGCCTCCCAAGAAGTCAGAGTGAAAGTTGGCAGTCTCTTCAAGGATGGGATTAGGACTCCCACGAGGTTACTTTTGCCTTAGTCAGTTGTTCAGAGCAGTCCCAGGCTACAGCATATCAAGGGGAAGGGATAGAGACTCCCCCCAAGTCCAGCTTAGTGAACCAATGAGTGTACTGGGGTTACTTGCAGGATCAGGGGTGACTCAAAGACAGCTGCATTCCCTGAAAGCCTCAACCCAGCATGGGTGAGGACTCATTAAAGCTACACCAGTGGAATCCCACCCACCAACCTTCCACATCTATATATTCAACATCCCCCAGGACCACATGCATCTGGGGCAGGATTATACGCAGTTTGTGGGGGAGGGAAGGAATAGCTGGATTCCCAGGTAAGGGCCCACCTTTTACAAGGGAACATCAGCTGACTGGATCTCGTGGGGGTTTCCTGGGGATAAATACACATGTTCTGATTTCATGACGGCAGCAGCCATATTATGCCCTGACAACAGTGTCCCACAACATCCCAGTATCAAAAGAAGATGCACGCAGACTCCTAGCTTTTTCCCAAGGGAGATCCATGAATGTGTTTTTAGACAAATGACAACTAAAGATAGAGTTGGGACCATTTAGGCTCATGGCCTCAAGAGTCTCCTTTGAACCCCTCAACCACTTTTCCTGTGTGGCTTATGCTTTTCTCCATCCTGAAGCCATGCTCGAGGGATAATAAATTACAACCTTCCTCTACCATCTTTAGAAAAACACATGCCATCTTTAAAAAAAAAAAAAAAAACATTCTAGCTTTCTGTGCTCATCCCTGATATTCCATCTTTGATTTTTGCTTTTAGAGTGAATTCATAAGTATAGCTCTGTAATGAACAGTCTAGGGTTGAAGTTTATACTAGGGAGCAGGGCGTGGTGGTGCATGCCTTTAATCCCAGCATTCAGGAGGCAGAGGTAAGAGGATTGCCATGAGTTCGAGGCCACCCTGAGACTACATATTTAATTCCAGGTCAGCCTGGGCCAGAGTGAGACACTACCTCGGAAAAAAAAAAAAGTTTATACTAGGGGAGAAAACATTGGTTTCTATTCTTTTACTTGCTGAAAAGAGGGCAGCTTGATAAAATAATATTGTAAAGCTGTTTTGTTTGGGGTACTCATTTGCGAGGCTATGTTAGTGAATTCCCTCCAGCCTTCCATAGTCATGTCATCTGGACTCACTGATTTGTGTGTTCAGATTTTTCAAGCATTCTCCTACCTGTGTTGACAGAACATATATTTGACAGAATAATATTCAGAGATATAAGATGGCCAGCAGATGGTCAGGATCTTGAGGAAAGAGATCATACTGAAAATGGTTTGAGAATGTAGACCACGCTTTTGTTTATAGGAATGTCCTTTCAAATCTTTGGTTTGATCGCCAATGGAGGTCGTGAAGGAACTCAATGCCTGTTAGCTGATATCCTCTACCTGAAATAATGGTTCCTTCCCTTCATAAAAAAGGAAGAAAAAAAAGGTAAAGAAGTTTTCTGCACTCCTTGCAGCCAGATGTCTGTATTGCTACCTAAATCATGGAGGTTAAAAAAAAAAAAAAAACTTTTCCTGAGCCCAGATGCCTGGTGCAATGAAGGCATGGAATTTCATCTGGTGAAAACAAGAAAAGAACAAAGAAAAAAGGATGTGAAAGAGAAAAACTTCCAGGAAAAATAACTGTGAGGATCTCAAATTTAGTTCCTTTGCAATGGGAGGAGAACAGGTTGACAAGAAGTCGGGACTCGACGTTGGCACCTGGAATTTAAACATACCATTTTTAATTTAAACATAAGGCTCCATTTAAAACCCTGATGCCTTGCATAAGTTGCAAGAGAAAACTTAGGATAGCAATCTTGGGATATCCCTATGAAGAGTTTTCTTTGGTGGATATTTTATTCACAGAGACAAAACCCAAGTCAGCACTATTTTGACAGTGACATGTACACCTTCCACCATCCCAACAGTGACGCTCAGTGCCCTATCACTTCCCATCACTGAGCTGTCACCACCAAAAACGTTAGAGGAAGATAGATGTACCACCTTATCTGAACGTAGTCCTTAGTTTCTCGGTTCAATTGCTAAGGTACATAGGCAGAGAGACACCAACAAAATAGGCATAGAAACAAAATAGGCATAGAAAGGCCGAATACTTTGGAAAGATGGATCTTCTCTGTCTTTGATACATGTATACTCATTACCTTCTTTGTGACACATCAAGATACACTCCTGCATAAAATAGCATTCACCAGACACTAATGGTCCTATGCCATTTTATTTCCCCAGGCATCTTCCATCTGTCTTATAGCATGAGATATTTTTAAATGTATGCCCTCTCAATCTCATCCTGTTTTACACATAGCTACATTTTCCACTCTTTGTCTCCCTAGCCCATAGTGCTATTAGGCGTTATGATCCAGTCACTTCAGTGGTTAAGACAAAACTCTTATTTGTTTAATGCTACCATGTTGAAATGACCGATGATTAAAAATACACTTTGCATCCCCAAAATGGTACTGTAAGAGGTTTTCTCTCTTTTAAGTGGAATACATGAGTTAATAGTGCCATGGGGCTGACAAACATGACAAAAGTTTCATTCACCTGCCTCCACATGAGGTCTGAGAACTCCTGACACATGCATCTCTCTTGGAAGAGGGAAGATTATTTCCCTAGGAGGTAGACCAATATGTAGAAAAAGCAAATAGTCATTGACTACCAACTCATTGACACCTCAGTTGGTCAAAATATCGATTTTAATGTTATTTATTCACCAAGAACATGTTGTCGTATGGTTCTTAGTTCAATTGCTAGAAAAAAAATCTATATTTAAAACTACAGGATGTCATTCCAGACTAAGACTGGTACCATACTTAAATTTCTTAAAGCCCAAGAAATTTTCTTTCTCCAAAGTAAGCTGTATATTGGGTAGCCTCACTGACACTTCAAAGACAAATTCCTGTTATTTTATTGCTTATTAGAAAAAATTATGACTCATTAAGTGGGTAATTGGGCCCATTGCTCTACTGACAAATTGCTATCATGTTAAATATACTTTAAGGAACTCTTACAGATCTGTTATACTCTTTTTGTTGTTGTTGTTGTTGTTTTGTTTTGTTTTTGTTTTTCAAGGTAGGGTCTCACTCCAGCTCAGGCTGACCTGGAATTCACTATGTAGTCTCAGGGTGGCAGCTAATTTGTGGTGATCCTCCTACCTCTGCCTCAGGAGTGCTGGGATTAAAGGCGTGATATCTTATCAACACATCCATAATATGCAGGCAGCTCTGACCTCCAGATGAGTCAGGCCAACAACCTATTCACATTGTATGCACTTGAATGTTCTTTTTTTCAAAGATAATCCCACTTCCCCATTTTGAAATGATAAGGTATTTTTCTCCCTATTCAAATCATCCTAAATTCTTCATATACTTCTCTTGATGACTAACATATGTCTGTGATGATTTTAAATTTAACAGGAAAATTTAAATTTAGCATATTTCATTGCATATATGCTTGATTAAAAAATAAAAAGAATGTATATGTATTTATATGGATATGTATTTATAGATAATCATTCATGGATCAGATGTCTTTAAATACCTTCTTTTGAAATCCTTTTTATAGTCATATGAAGATATACAGAGAATATAGGAGGCTAAAATACTGTAATTTCAAAAGATGTGTTTTCTAACTAAAACACCAAAGTTCTCCTGGTTGCCAAAAGGAATCCAGCCAGTGTTAGGTCTCGAGGTTTTGAGCCTCTGACATTACACATAACTTTTCAGACATATATCTTAATTACAGGCAAATGCTTTAAAAATAATCAAAACATTAAAATAGGCATGGGGAAAGAGTCTGAGAACTGAGCCACATAGTTCTCTAGGGCAGTGACCACATTTCCCCATTTGTTCATGTAGCAGCATGCATGAGGTCGATGACCAATAAAGAAATTAATACAGGATTCACATAATTATGAGCTTCCATGACTAGAGGGAGTTTTCACAGAAGACATGAAAAATATTTTACAACACCAACAAGCAAAATGGTGCTATTCTATAGACAGATTTCTCTCCAATACTGGTTGGTGTCCATATAATCAGACATGGACCGATTCCATGCATTTTTGGTTTAACTGTTTCTAGAGACTATTCAAGATTTAATCAGTGGTTCAGACACAGGCTGTTCTAAGCTTGAGCATCAGCCGAAGAATTAACAAAACAGAAATGCCTGTTTTCAATATACCTTTTGCACTCCAAGATTTTCCTTATGTCTACATCTGCTGTCCTGGTCCTAACTCATGCTTTATTTGTGAATATATATATATATATATATATATTTTTTTTTTTTTTTTTTTTTTTGCTGAGTTTTAAAGCTCTTATAAGGTAGGGTTACAAGAGTCTTTAAAGATAGTTCAGTCCAGGCCTGGTGAGATGGCTTAGTACCCATGTAAGCCAGATGTATAAGGTGGTGCATGTGTCTGGAGTTCATTTGTCTCTTTCTATCTCTCAAACAAATAAATTTTAAAAATGAAAATAGTTCAGCCCAGACATCCCAGGCCAAGTTTCCCCACAGTCAAATATCAACTCAGAGTCACTGTCAGATTGCTGCAGTCGTCATTTTGACCCTGCCTAGGACAATGGTCAGAAAACTATTTCTGGAAAGGGTCAAAAGTTAGTGTTTTAAGTGTTGTGGGCTGTGCAGTTTTTATTGTACTTGTTTCTAATGTGAAAATAGTCCCAAACAATTAGAAAAATATTGAGCCTAGCTGTGTTGGAGAAAACTCACTTTACAAAAAACAGGCAGTGGGTAAGATGCAGCCAAACACTGGCTGAAAGAACTTGCTGTGAAACATGGAATGGCAGCAGGAAACAGAAGGGAAACATGAAAAATAAGCAGAATACTCATGATGAATATTATGTCTTCTCAATCCAGAGAAAACAGGAATTTGAAATAAATTTGATATAATACTTTGTTAGATGGTACTAAGTATAAATCAGCTCTCTCTCTCTCTTTCTCTCTTTCTCTCTCTCTCTCTCTCTCTCTCTACTGTGTGTGTGTGTGTGTGTATGTCTCCTATTCCCTTCTTACAAACCCAAAGTGCAGTAGAAGAGAGAAACCAGCAGCCATCCAAGTGATCATCTACATGTTTTCCAGATATTCTTATGGATGTCATTTTTTTAAAATTTATTTTGTTATTTGGACATGAGAGAGAAAATGGGCTCACCAGAGCCTCTAGCTACTACAAATGAACTCCAGAAGTATGAGCTACCTTCTGCAGCTGGTTTTATGCAAGTACTGGGGAATCAAATCTGGGTCCTTTGGCTTTGTAGGCAGGTGCCTTTACTGCTAAGCCATCACTCCAGCCCTAAGATGTCATTATTTTTAAACAAAGGTAGACACCCTAGGAGTGATAAAGAAAGCATGATATAGCTCAAGTGGATGGTTCCTAATCACAGGCAGGAAAAAGAAAATAAAAGATGAGCCAGAAACACAGAATCAGGAAGTGAAAACAGTATTCAGTTCTAAATGTGAAATCTCACAGTAAAGCTAATTTTGAAAATAAAGGACCACATGGCCAGGTATGAAAGTACATGGAAATTGGGAGTCAAAACCACCTGGATTTGAATAGTTTTTGCAACTTAGTAATTCTGCAGAAATGGACATTTATTGTTTCTTTAAAAAAAATACTTTCGTTATTTATTTGAAAGAAAACAGACACAGAGACAGAGTATGGGCTCATGTTCTACATTGTTCATCCAGCTTTATGCAGGTACTTGGGAATTGAATCCAGGTCAGCAAACTAAAAATAAGTTCCTTTAACCACTGAACAATCTTCCTAATCATGGACATGCTTTTTTGATTTTCTTTCTTGTGGAGCTGGGGCTTGAAGCTAGGACCTCTATACCACTAAACTTAACTTCTACCACAGTCTAATTTTTTTTCTTTTGCATGTACATGTATATGTTTGTGGGGGGATACCCATGCACATACGTGCACATGCATGTGGAGGCCAGAGGACAACCTATAGTGTCATGCTCAGGAATGCAAATCACCTTTTTTTACACAGAGTATATTTGGCTTAATTCAGAGTGTCTGCTCCAGCAAGCTCTAAGGGTTCTTCTGTCCCTATCCCCAACCCCAAGCACTGAGATTACAAATGTATACCATGCAGGTCATTCTTATATGATGTGGTGGCTTGAATGTAAAATGCACCCCCTCCCTAGCTTCATGTGTTTATGATTAAATCTCATACTTAATCTCAAGCTGGTGGAACCTTTGGGAAGTAGAGCCTTGCTGAAGGAGATATGTCAGTGGGGTTGGGCCTTGGGATGTTTCAGTCCAGCTCCACTTGCTGCACCCAGCTCACTCTCTCTGCTTCCTCCCTGCTGCTATAGAAACGTGGCTCCTGGTTGTCTGTTCCTGCCATCCTTTCCCCTCCATGATGAAGCTTTCCCTAGAAACTATAAGCCAGAAATAAATCCTTCCCTTCCATAAGCTGGTTTTGGCCAGATGTTTGTTCCAGCAATAAGAAATGGGTTACAAATGGGTTCTGGAGACTGAACTGCTTGTGATGCAGGTACTTTATCAACTGAGCCAACTTAATTTTCTTGATCCTACTGCACTTCATCTATAAAATAAGGATAACATATATTTTTCTGGATTGTTTTAAGATTCCATTAGTCAAGGTGTGCAAATGACCTAGCACAGAGCTGTCACACGAGAAGCACTGTTGTTCTATACTGAAAGAATAATGAATGTCCGGTTATAAAATTTGTCAACTGATCACCATTTGAAGAAATCTACAACCTGGATCACAGAAGCTGGGCTTTCAAGAAAATGCGTTGCTTCCATATTTCCAAGGGAAAAATGTCAGTTGCTTCTATCTTGCTAAGCAACAGTTATGACCAAACGCTTAGCAAGAGACATTGAATTTGCCATAGAAGCTACCTATTTCTCTTTGATTCACTTTCTCTACAACTTTTTGGTTATTGAATTAGTGGTGGGCCCAATTTGGTCATTTATGTTCCCCCTCAGACCTCATGGACTCTGTCATGTTGAGGCCAGCATAAAGTCTACTTGCATGCTCACCAGGTCTTCATATGATCAGCAGTGAGAGAGAAGGCCAGCTCGTTTCCCTTTGAAGGCAGCCCTGGGACCACCCAGGAGCTTGCCATGCTGGAGAAGGCAGCAGCATGTTTATGTAGGAATGTGAACTGCAGAGAACATGGAACACCTGTGCTCCGGGGTCTTCATGGCCCCAGTTAGCTTCTGGAAAGAATTCAAGCTAAAAGTTCATAATGTGATGTCCCCAAAGTGCCTCAATCCTGAGCCCTGAAATGATTTCTTCAGTCCTGTGAACTCTACATCAGACACACTCACTAATAATTCACTTACTTAAAACAATATTTGACATTCAGGAAAGACACTTGACTTATTTAGACTGAGAACTTCCAAGTGCTTGCATAGGAAACTGATAATAACATATAAGAAATGGACTTTCAAAACACAGGGCTCCTCAAATAAAAACTGTGTAGCTCCGTGGGTTAGAAGTGACAATCTACTGGAAGAATTGGAGAAAGGATGCCCACAATGGCAGGAAGATTTGGCTGGATGGCTGTGTCCATAGATGATTATTTAGCAAGATTTCTGAGCAATTACTCTGAGCTAGTATCTTTTTAGTTAGGAAACATTAAAAAGGGTTATCCATTCAAGGCTAAACACATCAGTGACTTTGCCCTTAAACGACTTAAAGATGAGATGACAAGACAGATAAGTGGATAACGGTTACAACAGAGCACAGGTGCTATGATGTATGGATGCACAAAGATGGGGCACCAATCTTAGTAGGTGATGTTTATGAAGAGTTTTTGTAGCAGCTGACACTGAGTCTCAAAGGGTTAATTAATGCACTGACAAGCTGCACCATTCATTATTGTAAGAAACATTGCCTAAGAAGCATAACTAATAAATTAGTAAATAATAGAAATATATGATGATAATAATAACAAATATAAATAGTGAATTTAAGACACTGAAAAGAATGCAGTATGAATTTAACAAATAACTGTCAAACCACCAACTCTTAAAAAGTGGTTAGATGGGTCCAGAAATACAGTATATGGTAGAACTGGACAATAAAAGAACTTACTAAGAAAGATTTAGAGCTAGGTATGGTAGTTCATGTTGTAATACTAGTACTGGAGAGGCTGAGGTAAGAGTATTGTGAGTTTGAGGACAGCCTGGGCTATATGACATAACCTCGTTTCAAAAAAAAAATAATAATCAAAGAAGAAAGGGGAAGAAGAGAAAGAAATTTTAGCAATTTGAGCTAAGACATGCTGTTGGGGCTGGGGAGGTAGCTGAGTTGGTAGAAAGAAAGAATAAGTTTGATATCCAGCACTGCATACACTGGGCATGGTAGCTTGCACACCTGTAATCACAACACTCAGAGTAGATGGAGACTGGAGAATCAGAAGTTCAAGATCATCCCCAGGTACCCCAGCTATATAGCAACTTCAAGGCTAGACCCTGTCTCAAAAAAAAAAAAAAAAAAAAAAAACAAACTGTCAACATATGTTAGTCTTGGTGATGAAAGTGTGGATTGTCTGTTATTTTTTACATACTTTATAACTTTAAAACACACGCCAGTTATTGGTAACTATAATTCAACAATAGTAGGTAGTTGTCAAAAACCCAAATTTTTGGCTGGAACAATAGAAGTGAGAATTCAGAATGATGGATGTATTGTCACCTCTATCTGTATGAGCTGATCAATCCTGGGTTTTGTACTTACGGACATGTGTTTAGATCTGTTCTGAGGAAAGCCACAGACAAGGAAGAGGCTCAAAGTCATGTTCTGTGAGAACCCTTTGAAGGCATGATGACATGTGGAGCTGCCTCAAGAATTCTCATAACTGTCTTCAAAAGACTTTCCCACAGAGGATGTTGGGCTTTCTATATGCAGTTTTGGAAGGCAGGCTTAGACTGGTGTCATATGTGTCTTTTTCTTTTTCCTTTTTTTTTTTTTTTTTTTTTTTTTTTTTTTTTTTTTTTGGCTTTTTGAGGTAGGTTCTCACTCTATCCCTGACCTGGAATTCACTATGCATTCACAAGTCTGGGTGGCCTTGAACTCACAGCTATCCTCCTACCTCTGCCTCCCGAAAGTACTGGGATTACAGGTGTGAGCCTCCATGTCTGGATGTCTACATGTGTCCTTTTTTAACAACGGTATGTGTGTTATATGTTTGTGTGTATGTTGGTTTGTTTAGGGGGTGCATGTGTGTGTGAGCATGCATGCTCATTTGCGCATGTGTGTGGCAATTGATGTTAGGGGTTCTTCCTCAATTGCTCTTCACCTTATTTTTTGAGACAGTGTTTCTCATTGACCAGGAGCTCACCAATTTGGCTAGACTGGTTAGTCAGTGCGCTCCAACTATCCACCTGACTCCACCTCCCCAGAGCTGAGTTTACAGATGTGCACCACAACACCCAGCTTTAATATGGGCACTGTGGATCAGAACTCAGGTTCCCATGCTACAGCAAGCATTTTGCCCACTGGGTCATCTTCACAGGCCCTCACATGTGGTATTAATTGAAATAAATTCAAATTACCTAAGGTATATAAAATGAAATTGCACAGCAAGGGTAACTACTCTAACCACTCTACTTGATGGTATCTCTGCCCCCCAGAATGAGCCAGAAACTCATGAGTAAGAGTCCTTCTCATGTCCAGTTCCCTCCTCAGAACAATAGCATCTCTTCAACTGAAGTGTGATTGTAGCAATGAAAAAAAAACACTCTTTTGTAGGTGCTGAGGATTGAACTTGGGGCTCTAGACATGTTAAAGCATGTGCTTTGACATTGAGCTGCACTCACGACCTGGAAATACATAGTTTTATCCTTTCATTTCTGATGTGCAAGCCAAGTACTTTCTTTGCTTCTTGACCAAATAAGCAGTAATCAGTTCCAACACTGGCTGAGAAATCATGAATGGATAAAATTTGAAGCTCTTGAGAACATGCACAGCCCTGCGCAGCTGCTGCTCTGGGATAGCTGTACAAACTTCCTGTAAAAGATGCTATTTCTCCATAGAACCAGAAAGTAAACTGAAGGGACTGGTTTTTTGTTTTTTTTTCTTTTCTGTTGTTGTTGTTTGTTTGTTTTTGTCTGTTTTTCTGTGGCTAATATGTTTGGAACTCAAGCTCCTAGTATAGCTGATTTCATGATATGTAGATGTTAAAATAGATGTTTACAGGAACAATAGCAGATTTTGGATGGAAAAAGACTTCAAAGTTATTGATGTGCATAAGAAAACATTCAAAACTTAGCTTAATACAATAATCTTTTTCATTTTTTTAACCTTCACAGATTTGTAGCT
Source organism: Orientallactaga sibirica (assembly GCA_036365145.1). Classification (NCBI taxonomy): domain Eukaryota; kingdom Metazoa; phylum Chordata; class Mammalia; order Rodentia; family Dipodidae; genus Orientallactaga; species Orientallactaga sibirica. The sequence continues at coordinate 35,420,590 of JAEOAD010000012.1, read as the reverse complement.
TATATAGAACCCAGCAGGGATAACTCAGCTAAAACGCTAAAGATAACATATGGAGGTCAGAACCAGAAGGTCACTCATGCACATGACTGATGAGTGCTATTGGCTGACAGGAGAAACCGGAGCCAGGGCTATCAGCTAGAACATCGATGTGGGGTTTTATCTGTGACTGTTTAGTTTTTGTCACTGTGGCTCAAGAGTTAGTGTCTACAAAGAGCCAGGTACATGAAAGATATGTTTTTGATGGTCTTGAAAGTTATACAGTGTCACTTTTGCCCTGTTTGTAAGAGCACTCAAATTTGAAAAAGAAACATTGTCAGAAAACATCACGTCAAGCTGTAAGAAAAGTGGATGAGCGATCCTACTGCAGCCATGTTAGGACATGCAATCTACCATGAAATGGATATGTCAAAAATAAGAAAATAATTCAAAAATAAGAAGACTGGAAAATTCTATGTGATAACTTGCTTCATCTCCTTCACTTTGACATTACTCTTGAATGTATACCTCCAAAAATCTATTTATATTTTTTTTATTGTGCTGACATGATTATTTTATTAAAATAGATACAAGGAAGTTAAAACAGGTGTCTGAATCTAAGGTAAAACTATGTGTGGACATAAACTTGATGAATGGGTTGCTGTGACTACATTAAATGACAGCATGGTTGTCAACACTAGCTTTGTGAAAGACTTCTTTTCTCTTACTTTTTCAGACAGGCATATGCTGAGGCTTTGTACTCACCCTGAGAAAAGCAAGTGTGCCACAGTCAGAAAATGTGAAAATTAGCTGAAAAGAGTGTACAAAAAATGATTCTCACTGGTCTGCTCTGGTCCTCAAAGCTTGTTTTCTGAGCCCTCTTCCACTGGGATCAGAATTTCTAGTCTGTTGTCTGCTTTCAGCGTCATGTAACCATTCAACACAACAAGAGAGTCAAACCTAAAACTCACTATTTGAATCTCAGTATAGTATTGAATGACAATTGGGATCCGTGTAATGTGTTTGTGGGTATAAGTGGGCAATAGTTCTGAAATTTCAAAGAGCATTTCTCTTTTTTAGTTTACATTTGGAGGCTTTCAGGTGAATGGCTTATTTTGGTTCACTAGGGTAAAAACATTTAAAAAAAGGATGAAAGAGAGGGGAGAACCAAGGGAATTGGAAAAGAGAACACTGAGTATTGTGATTTTGAATCCTCTCTGGGTGGATCTCTCACTGCTGTTCAGGCTTTATTTCCTCCGAGTTAAGATCATAGATGTGGTGAATGTCATGACATGAGTATGACTCATTGTAAACATTGTAAACGCATTGTAAACATCAGCAGAACTGATACTAATATGTTTGTGCAACTATGCAATTCTCTGTCAGTTACTTTCTCATTGGTGGGACAAAATACCCCACCAGAAGCAGCTTAATGAAGGAAAGGGTTTATTTTGGCTTACAGGTCCAGAGGTTAGAGCCTATCATGGTGGAGAAAGCAGGGCAGGAGTGGATAATCAGAATCACATTGTCATATCAGCAGGGAGGAAAAAGAAAGGAATAAATACTGAATGCTCAGCTAACATTTCTCCTTTTGTATAGTCTAAGAACCCAACCCATAATGGTGCTAGCCACAATTAGGGTGTTTCCTCCCCCCACAACTAATCTAATCTAGAAAATTCCCACAGGCCTGAGCAGAGATTTATTTCTATGATGATTCTAAATCCTGTCAAGTACGACCCCAAATTAACCATCACAAACTGTTTCTCTGAAAGTTATCCTGTACCTTAGAAGCTACAGTGAATAATCATAACTTTTCATGCAAGGGTGAAGCTCGTCACTCTTACTGGTTCCTCGGAAACTATGGAGAAATGAGCCCAATATAACTATGGCAGCTGGAACAGTGGCTCTGGAACAAAAGCTATGCTCCTGGGAATTCTACAACTGCCTTTTCTCTTTCTTCTTTTCTTCCTTCAAGAGAACAAAGCACCTCCCTGCTGCATTTTTAAGCCCATCTTCCCCACCACTGGCATATATACACACACACAAATACTGTTAGCAAGCTCAAACTTCCAAACCACGGCAGGGGGACAGGTAGAGGAGGCAGCTTAGACCATCTATGGCTGAGTGCAGTATATTGCCTGGTGGGATTGCCCTCCCAAGATAGATAAATTAGATTTGTTTAAAATCTCATGAAAACAGAATTCAAATCATCCAAATGTCTAAGGTGGTCTGCAATACCCTTAGGGACTGAAGGATTCAAGAGAGCTATATGTATAAGAAAAGTTAAGTCCCCTGCCCCCTCAGAAATGTTTGAGAATTTTCTTTTTCAGATACAGACTTAGGACCAGCAATGAGCATAAATTTGATAGAAACAGGGAGGCAGTCCCGCCCCCTTCCCCCCCCCCCAGGAAAGGGCCATTGGCTCAAAATCCCAATGGTCAGCTGGAGTCAGACCAAATGCACACCTTGGGAAGCAGGGACATTAATCTGTCTGGCTTGTGGGTGTGATATGATTCTTTGGAGGCCAAGGGACAATGAGGTAACCAGGAATGAATAGGAATAAAAGGAGATTTGTGAACAGAGGGAGAATCGATAAAATGAGTAAGAATTATGGGTTTCTGTCTGCTGAGAATAAACAAAGGGTTTCTGGTGGGATGGAGTTCAGCACAAAAGGACTTGAATGATCAAGTGACATATCAGGTCAGATAGGGAAGGCTTTACTTACCTTCGTTATAATGTAAGGATTTATTTTATAAGGTGCTAGGTCTGATACTAGGGAGTTGATGCAATTCTCAACAAGACATTCCAGTATGGGCTGCATCCGTCTGGGAAAATCACTATCAGTATCAGCAAGCATCCCCTCCAACAAATATAACCCAGGGTGGTCTCTGAGCACCAGCCCCCTTCGTCCTCTTGAGAGTTGGGGGCTTCTGATAGCTGGCATGCCTCCCAGCTAAGAGTCATGTGTCCCTGCCACCCTGGCAAATTTACAAGTGAGCTGTGGCAAATTTACAAATTTACAAGAGTGCTGCAGAGCTGGGAAAACACTGGCCTAGTGGGATGGCTGAAAGTTCTCCTGTTTCTTCACTAGAAAGAGCATGTCCTTTCTCTTTAAGAGTCTTCACTTATTTTGCCAGTTTTGCTCAGGTACCCCAAAACAACCCTCCTTTCACTGACCCCAGTCAAAACTGCCTAGTTTTAGCAAAAACTCATTTTTCATAGTAAAGTTGTGACACAAATTCAGAAAATGAGCTCCTTTGACAGTTGTTTCTCATTAAAATTCTTACCTTAAGGATTTAAAACATGGTTTCACAGCACGTGCGTACCAACACACGCACACACACACCCCACCAAAGGACTGCAGAAATCCATCTAAGACTCTGAAGCCTGATGTCATTTTACATAAGGATGAATACCCTGGGATTTATCCAAGCACAGGGGTCATACAGTTGCCTGCACAAGAAAGTAAAGATGAAGATTTCCAAAATAGTGCTGTGTACACATCAGGGTGGAAGAGGAGACATTCCTACAGCTCTGATCTAGAAATCTGGCTGTTGTGAGAATTCAAGACATTGCAAAAAGCATGAAAAGTGTGTAGAGGAATAACCTTCAACTCTCAATCACATGGGCTGTGACACTGCCAAAAAATGACACCATTTAGAGGATAAAAATGCATCATGTTTTCTAGCAAAACCAGAGTTTCACGCCTATCAACTTTCAAAGGGAAGCATGGCATAGTAACGTAGGCTGTTGGGTGGGCTACAGGACCACAGTAACCTCTCTCACATGTACTGCATTCTCCTGCACTGGCTCCTACAAGAGTAATGATAGAATTTCTGTGTGGCACTGCAGGGACCAGCTTCTATTTGAACATGGTAGGGAAGGTAAGATGGCCAGGTCTCCTAATGGAAGAAAGGGGAAGGAGGGAAGTTAAATATGGTGCTGAGACCAACCTGACTCATCTCAGCAGTGTTCACACATTGTGATGAGAATGGCATCACCCGGGCTCTGAGGCCCATCTAATCTCAGGGAAAGGAGAGCTTAACTATGCTGAGATATCAACAAACCTAAGTCCAGTAGCCAGAGTTTAGAAAATGTGCATCTATAATCCTAGAGGGAACTATGTCCAACTCCTGATAAACCAGAATTATTCTGTGTTTCTCCTTGACAGATTGTTCATCTTTCTACCTCATGTGGATGATTTGGGGTCAAAAGTATTCCAATCTATTTTGTTTCAGGTTTAACAAAAACCAGCAGCCCCAACTAAGGTCATTGTGACTATTGAAAGCATGTGTTTGTCAACTACTTCCTTTCTCCTGTATTTGATGAAACTTTTGCATAGCTCACATAGTTCTGGTAGAGAAGACATTGATGGTACATTTCCACTAGGGACAAGGTACATTTATTTGTATGATGTACCCTGTCTCTCCTCAAAGTCTTGTGCAAATACATGATTTGGTCTTGGTTTTGAATACTACAGCACTTTTTCCCTTTGTCCACAGACAAGATGAGCTTCAATTCAGTGTAAAACCTGCTCATCATTTCCATAAGAATTTGAAATGCTATCAGTTCTTTAAATCTGAAAATAGGGGCTGGAGAGATTGCTCAGTGGTTAAAGGTACTTGTTTGCAAAGCCTAATAGCCCAGGTTTGATTTGCCAGTATCCATGTAAAACCAGATTCACAAAATATCACTGTGTCTGGAGTTTATTTGCAGTGGCTGGAGGCACTGGTACACCCCTGTTCCTGCCTTCCCTCTTTTTTCTCTCTCTCTCTTTCTCTGTCTCTCTCTCTCAAATAATTGTTCTTTTATTTGTTTTATTTATTTATTTATTTATTTATTTATTTATTTATTTATGGCTTTCCAAGATAGGGTCTCACTCTAGCAGGCTGACCTGGAATTCACCATGTAGTCTCAAGGTGACCTCGAACTCAAGGCCATCCTCCTACCTCTGCCTCCTAGTGCTGGGAATAAAGGCATGTGCCACAATGCCCGGCTATTAAGTAAATAAGTTTTGAACAACCTTGTAATAACTTGAATATTCATTTAACAGAAGGGGGAAATGCTAAATCTTCAGACTCATTTTATTTTTATATTTTATATTTACTCCAGATTCCATGAAGTCCTATTTATGTAGACTTTTCAAGTTACTTTTTATTTTAAGTGAATCATACTACAAATCCTGGTATTTTCTAATTGAGGATTCTATGCAGAATAATATATATTGAGGAAAAAGATAAAATTTCTTATAGCTAGATGGTTCCATACGGCTAGACATACATAGTAGTGTAAGTACACGCTAATCTTCATACAAAATGGAGAAAACCTAAGAAGAGAGTGCTTTCTCCTGTTGTCAATTGTCCTTTGGATGTTAAGTATTATGAGTTACAACCCTTTGTTAAAACTCTCATAAGTAATTAAGGGACATCTGCTTTGGAGTCACCACTATCAATAGCACAGAACTTGAAAGATGAGTGTATACTGCCATTGTGAAGGACAAACATTTACTGAAACTCACATGTGCAGCCTCTGGCTAAAAATATTCATCCACAGCAGCTATTTGTTTTCTCCCACAAAGAGTCTAAAACTAAAAGAGTCATTTTTCTCATTGTGCCTTGGATCTGGAGAACAACTTCTTATAGTGACTGGTGGACACCAAGCTACTGTTGGTTTTCATTCTGAAGTTCATCTTTTTAAAAAAATATTTTATTTATTCATTTGTGAGGGAGAGGAGAGAAAGAGGCAGATAGAGAGAAAATGAGTGTGCTCGGGCTTCCAGCCACTGCAAACAAACTTCAGAAGCATGTGCCACCCTGTGCAGCTGGCTTACACGGGTACTGGGGAATTGAACATGGGTCCTTAGGCTTTGAAGGCAAGTGCTGTTATGCTTGTGTCCTGAGAACTTGTGCAGGGTTGCATTGCATATAAATGGACTGCAGAGAGATATGGCACAGAAAGAAATCTTTGGGCTGAAACTTCTGCCTATTCAGCTGCAATTGTATGAGAGATTACAACCATTGAGATTGGGTCAGCTGACCTGCATAGTACAACAGAAAGAATACAGTCTTTTTGAAGGGGCCTGAATGCTGAAGTGTCCTGTTCTTCAAAGTATGCTTTATCCCCCTACCCTGGATTAACAAATTGGCACCCTACCTGGTATTATGGAGTATAACAAATTCAGGAAAGAAAGGGTCATTGAATTTTCGACATGGTCTTGTGTCTTCAGCCCTCATTTATTTTTTAAAGTTACTCTGGTTACATTAGCCTCTGCCCATCCTTTAAAAGAGATAAAATCCCTAACTGAGGAAAGACAAAACCAAAATTAAATTACTGTATTAATCTTCCTGTTGCTACAACAAAATACCCAAGATGGGAATATATATATATATATATATATATATATATATATATATATATATATGAAGGGAGGTGGAGAAAATTCTAGTTAGTGAACTGTTTTCCATGCTAAAAGTCCAGGATCAGGTGGCCCTGTTGGTTTGGCCTCTGCCAAGGGTCTTCTAGCCTATGTGTGAAGCAGGTCTGCCAAGGATTGCCTACATGGAGACCTGATGGAGCTGTGAAGATGGACTGTAGACCGCAGCCTGCTAAGGAGGGCTGCCAGCCCCAGATTAAGTTTTCCAGGACTGTGAGTACACTAGCTGGAGGGGAGGAATTGGAACTCCAGAGACTTGTTGCTGGTTAGAATTATTGGACTTGGAGACTTGTTACTGACTAGAGTTGATGGACTTGGAAGTACAGAGTTTGATGTTTGCCCTGTTTAAATCTTGTATTGGTTGAAAATTTCTTTGCTATGCCCAGTGCCATCTTTTGCAGTATGGTTATTTTGTGCCATTATGGGTTTTTTGGGGGGATGGGGTTGGTATTATGGCTCAGTTAAAAGACCTTGGATTATAGGGATTTTTGAATATCATTAGGATTGATTTTAAAAAATATGGGAACTTTTAAAGTTGGATTGAATGCATTGCATTTTATATCATGGATGGTTATCAGTTTATGGGGGCCAGGAGCGGAATGTGGTGGTTTGATTCAAGTGTCCTGAATAAACTTGGGTGTTATGAATTCTAGGGTTCCCAGGTAATGGAGATTTGGGAACTAATGCCTCCAGGAGGCAGTGTATTGTTGGGGGCAGGCTTATGGGTATTATAGCCAGTGTCCCCTTGCCAGTGTTTGGCACACTCTCCTGTTGTTTTGTCCACCTGATGTTGGTTAGGAGGTGATGTCCACCCATTGTTCATGCCATCATTTTCCCTGCCATCATGGAGCTTCCCCTTGAGTCTGTAAGCCAAAATAAACCGTTCTTTTCCCCACAAGCTGCTCTTGGTCAGGTGACTTCTGCCAGCAATGCTAACCTGACTGCAATAGTAAAGTTGGTACTGAAAGTGGTCTTGGTAGGACGATTTCTGCCAGCAATGTGAACCTGCCTGCAACACCCATAAAACAGTGAACAGTTTCACTATCACAGACAGTTCTATTGAACTATACAAAGATTTTTTTCAAAATTTGAATGAGAACTTAGGAACAAGTAAATTAACACTTCATATTTCAAAAAAAAAAAAAAAAGCTGCAGGGAAGGGTGGATGAAAAGTCTTATAATAACATATATTGAGGACTTTAGCAATAACTCAGTTACATGTTTGCCTTGCAAGCATGAGGACCTTAGTTCCACCACCAGAACCCTTGTAGGTAAAATCAGGTGTGGTGGCATTTCTTTGTAATCCCAGCATTGTGGAGGTGGAGATAGAAGAATCCCTGGGGTTCACTAGCCAGCCAGTGTAGCTATGTGGTGAGCTTCAGGCCAGTGAGATCACCTATCTCCAAAAGGAGGACAGTGATTGAGGAAAGACACTTGGGGTTGTCCCCTGGCTTCCATACATCAGTGCACATATGCACTTTCACACACAAAACTAGCACATACTGAGGATATGGGGAAAGTGTGTGTTTAACACACTGTTAATCAGAGACTATATAGTTACAATGCCTTGAAAATCAATTGGTGATGTCTAGGAAAGATGAAGATATGTGACTACTTAACCCAGCTATTTTACTTGTAGGAGCAAAATAGAATCTCATGTGCAAGCAAGGGGCCATCATGACAAGGACCCCATAAAACAGAGAAGAGTTCCACTATTGAAGAAAGTTCTATTCCATGGAATACTATAAAGTAAAATAAAGACCCACATGTCTCAAAATAAATGTATCACAGAAATGTACTGTTGAATGGGAAAAGTTGTCTACATGAACATGCACATGCATTATACTCATTAATGTTCTGCTATGGATTACACATCACTGGTTCATCTTCCATAGTTCCACAAATTTTCAAATATTGTATTTATTATTTATTTGAGAGAGAGCGAGAGAAAGAAATGAATATATATAGAGAAAATGGGTTCACCAGGGCCTCTAGCCACTGCAAACAAACTCCAGATGCATGTGCCACCTTGTGCATCTGACTTCACATGGGTACTGGGGAATTGAACCTGGACCCTTTGGCTTTGCAGGCAAGCGCCTTAACCTCTAAGCCATCTCTTCAGCCCTCATTTATTTTTTAAAGTTACTCTGGTTACATTAGCCTCTGCCCATTCTGTAAATGAGATAAAATCCCTAACCGGGGAAAGACAAAACCAAAATTAAATTACTGCATTCATCTTCCTGTTGCTACAACTAAATACATAAGACGGGATATATATATGTGTGTGTGCGTGTGTGTGTGTGTAGTGAGGTGGAGAAAATTCTAGTTAGTGAGCTGTTTTCCATGCTGAAAGTCCAGGATTAGGTGGCACTGTTGGTTTGGCCTCTAGCCTATGTTAAGTCATAGAGTATGGCATCATGTGAACAGTACATAGGAGAGAGAGAAATCCCTTGATAAGACAGAAAGACAGAGAGAAACAGGAGTCACACTGGCTCATTATCACATTATCTTGGAGAAACTAAACAAGGTTCAACAAGAATTACACTAATCCCTTTTGCAAATGGGGTCCTGAAGGTTTTATCACCTCCAACAAAGGTCCATCTCTTAAAGGTCCCATCATGGCCCACTTGCCATGGCGATGAGCAGGCTTTTAATAATGAACCCCCGGGGGGACAAATCATCTCTAAATCATAGCAGTTGACATTGTCTAAATCTGATTTGAACAGTCTTTGTCCAGTTTAGTCTTGTGTCTACAGCTTAAACTTACATGTTAGAAAAGCTTTGAAGATAATTCAAACTGATAGTATTAAAGAAGGCTGGTGGCTGAAGTGATGGCTCAGAGGTTAAGGCTCTTGCATGAAAAGCCTAGTGGCCTGAGTTTGATTCCCCTCTACCTGTGTAGAGCCAGATGCACAAAGTGGCACATGCATCTGGAGTCCATTTGCAGTGTCTAGAAGCCCTGGAGCACCCATTTTCTCTGTCTCTCTTCTATCTCTCTGCTTGCAAGTAAATAAATAAAATAAAAAAATTAAAAAAACAAAAAAAAAAACAAGCTAGGTGTGTGATGCAAGCCTTTAATCTCAGCACTTGGAAGGCCAAGGTAGGAGGATCACTGTGAATTCGAGGCCACCCTGAGACTACAGAGTGAATTCCAGGTCAGTCTGGGCTAAAGCCAGACCCAGGAGGAGGAGAAGGAGAAAAATGCTGGTATGGTAATGTGGGAAGCAGGGAGAACTTGAGTGATGGAGTTCTCAGATATGTATAAACTATCTTCAGCTCTATTTCTTTCAAAGGACCTGAAATTTTATCCTAAGATTCTCTTCCCTTCTCCCTTTGCCATCCTCTCTGCCCCCGTCCTCCCCACCCCCCAGCCAATACTTCAGGTAACATTCTAAAGTGTGCGGAATGAAGTATTTGGAAACTTCATGAAAAAGGATGGTTCAGTCGAATTCAGCACAATTGAATCCACGGCTACAATTTATTTGCTGTGTATTGTGATCACTAGCCTCCCCAGATCTCAGTCTAGCTGAATATAGATATATGTAAATCAAGGACTATACCCTACTCCCTCAGATCAATGCCTGCAAAGCCGCCTTTATAAAGTGGAGGAGAAGACCTGGCTGAAAAGGAGCCATTTGGTTATGGTGACCACCCAGGTGGTGCCAGAAGTTGGAAGCAGCCCTCCTCCCCAGCCCGCCACCACGGCGGCTCACAGCGGATTGGCTTTTCAGGAATGCTGAGAGAAAAGGAAAAGCTGGCCAAATCTTCCCGGCAGAAGTAGTTCCGATCCTAGGATTAGAGTCTGTCAATTAGGGGTGTTCGGATGGGAGGAGGGAAAAAAAGGAAGGAAATATGGCTTAAGCTCCAGGGAAGACTGGCTTTCTTTAGGAGAGAGGGTCCGGCGTCTGGAAAGGAGTCGGTCCTGGTCCTCATCTCCCTCGTGACGAAATGAATCCCTGCCTCGCCGGCCAGTGCTTGCCAGTCCCCCCGCCCCCTCCCACTCGGGGGTGGCCATGACAGGCCATCAGCCCAAGTGGCCCTCACTAGGCACTGCCTTGGCCAGGGGCTCGGATGCTGCCGGATCCCGCGTTCCCTCCGAAGCCCTGGTGCGGACTGGAGCGGGGCGGGATGCGGTTGCTCAGCCTCTCCAGGATCAGGTCGGCCCGGGGCGCCTTTGAAGTCCCACTCAGCTGACTGGGTGGGAGATGGATAACCCAGGAGGGACCAGACGCTGGGGTCCTGCCTGGTTCCCACCATCGATCGGCGACACGGAGGGGCCACCGTGCCGTGTGGGCCGTGGCTGGGCTACAATCAGAGCGCACGTGGGAGGGACCAAGGGAGGACGCCCCAGGGAAGGTGTGACACGGAGGGACTGGGCTGAGTTGGTTCGGTGTGGGTCTGGAGAAAGGGGTGTGACAGCAGCGCAGGCGTGACGTCCCGGGCGGCGTGCGGAAGGGTGAGGATGAGAAGGCCACAGCGTGGGACACGGGACGTACCCCGGAGAGGGGACCCTGCAGCGCAGGGGTGGCCCACGGGCGTCGCTGCGAGCGCGCGCGGGGGGGGGATGCTGTGACCGATCCCGAGGCCTCCGGGAGCGCCTGGCCCGGGCGAGGCTTGGGGGATGGTCTCGGACCACGAACGCAAACTGGGGTAGGGACAGGTGGCGGGAGGCTGCAGGACGACGTGGGGACAGCCGAGCACCGTGTGCGCAGTGCCTGGCGCGGAGACACCCCCTTCCCCCCAATACACACACACACACACACACACACACACACACACACACACACACACACCCCTGCGCGGACCGAGACTCGCTGCAGGAAAGGGGTTTCGTTTGAACCCGGGAGAACAGCGAGAGTTATTAACTTGTCACTCGCATCCGCTCCTCCTTGAAAAAGCCGCCGGCCAAGGAACCCCCAAGAAGGGAGTGCGAGACGGCGGGAAGACAGAGAGCCTCGACCCGGCCGTGGAGCCCCGCCCCCCCCCCAGACTGCGCGGCGCCGGCCAGCAGCCAATGGGAAGCGCGTAGCCTGGCCGGGCTGCAAATCACCGCGGGAAGAGAAAGGCGCGCCGCAGCCCCAGACAAGATCGATTACGGGCGGGGGGAGCTGGGCGGGAGCAGGGCCTAGGAACCCGAGAGGGACCGGTCCCTCTCTCTCCGGCTCTGGCCTTTGGGCCTACAGAAAGCTGAAGCTTAAGGCCACCGAGCCTGGGAAACTTGCCGCCTAGCCTTGCCTCCTCCAGCCTCCTTTCGGACACGGATAATAATCCGCCCAGTTTGAGGCCCAGGGAGAGGCTCATTAATTAGAGATTACACACTACAGACTCTCCTGGAGAGGAAAGCCGCTTTCTCCTCTTGCCCCAAATTATTTCCGATGGGGTCGGGCACATAAATCTACAACACTACATCTGTTCAAAAGGACCTATTAAAATATTTGTTGACCTAGAAGTGAAAGTTGCATGAAAGGGATTTGGAATGTGGGGGGTGGGTGTAGTGAATGCTAGCTTCCAAAGTGCACTCGTGGGTGGGTAGGTGGAGGGCGTTAAAGGTCACCTACAGTAAACCTTCCTTTAAAATATCTTGTTCTCCATGTTTAGGGGGCATAATCTTGGGCTGCACGGTAGATTGGATTTCTTAAGATCTGGTGGTGAAGAATAGAGCTTGAAACGGAGGAAATACAGAAATAACCACAGAGAACAATTTGGACTGATTAAAAAAAAAAGTGAAATTAAGTGGAGGGTAGGTAATAAAAGATGATACACTCACAAAACTCGTCTGTATCCTGAGACAGCTGCAAGTAGGATTCTGTATAGCCAGAACACCCCACGACCCCCTGGGGAAGAGGGACTCCCTTTAGGATTTTGTTCTGAATATTGAATCCAAGACAGATGCACTGGACTACTCTTGTCTGTCAACCAGCCTGTCTGTATCTCTCTCTCTTTCTCTCTCTCTCTCTCTCATTTTTTTAAATTCCAAATTTGACTTTAAAGATGGCTCGGATTTTTCCTGTCTTCTCATTCGCCTACCTATAAATTCTGAGAAATGTGAACACTGACAACACAGGAGAAATTGTTGTGCCGCTTGTCATTATCAAAGAAGAATACTGTTGGCAAATTAAAACTTCTCTGCTACTAGAAGCTGTTGCTCATCCCAGAGTTTATTTCAGAATAACTTTATGTGAGGAAAAATAGTTGATTTGTAGAAGCAAGTATATCTTATCAAAGCCATGATTACAAATGAATTTATCATAGCAAATTCACATTAGAGTCACAAGAAAAGCATGTAACTAATGTTTATAAAATCCTAACTCTTAAATACTTGAAATTAAACTGCATACTTATTTTTAAAACCAGTCAGAAGCCTTCCACTGTTCTTTTTTTCTTCAGCTTTTCTTTTTCCATTTGAAAATTGAGACACATGGAGGAAGAGAGCTGTTACTTTCTTTACTTCAACAAATGGATTAATAACAGATATCCCTGTGGTCTGTATGAGGCATGTGGCTCAGTAAAATACACCAGTAGTGTGCAGAAGTATGTGGAAAAGGGAGCATGAGGAAACTTTCCCATGGTGTCATAATCTATTCTTTACCCTTACCAGCTGTCTCAAAAATCCATATTGTTAAATTGTTCCTTTTTAAAAAAATCTTGATTGCCATCTTCTTTTTCTCAGCTGAGTTTCCCAGGCCTTTCTCTTCTCGCCTTTCCTTCCACTGGCCCAAGATGATCTCATACATTCCTTTGGTTCTTAATTACATGGGGGTCTCCAAATTTATAGTCCCAGAGCAGATATATCCCCTGAGCTTAATCCCCAATTCACATTTGCTTGAAGGCTACCCAAGTGTCTCAAACTTGGCAAGTCCCAATCTGATTACCTGATTTCACATCTTCCCATTGGTTTGTCTCCTATATTTTCACCAAAATAAATATTTTCAACAAACACCTAACTGAAAACAGACACCTAGAAACCATCTTTAGACTTTACTCTATGCTTTCTGTACCCAAGTTCTATTCATTGTACCTCCAAGGTATATGTAGAAATTACCCAATCATGTCTTCTCCGGCCTGTCCTACTCTAAAGCCATATTTTCACCAGGAATTCTTCAGAGACATGTCTGTTCTGTACATTCAGAGTCCAGCATAGTATTTGCCTTTCAGTATATGTTAGTTGAACACATGAATGAATGACCAAATATGATAACAAGCATCTCAACAATGTGCTTTTCCTATTGTGGCTTTCACTGGCATACAAATGCAATAGATGATTTCATTATGGGTTGCTTTTCCTCCCTTCCCTCTTTCTATCAGTGAAATTACTTTAGCATTTGCCTCATCCAGAAATTCAGGCAAAATTTATTCCCTTTCCTCAACCACCCCCATATCCAACAGATTTGAAGCCTGGTCAAAATGCCTTTAACAATGCCAGATTTCGTGTCTTCCTCAAATCGCCAGTCCCTGTTCAGGAGTTTAGGACCTTCTAGTGTCAAAATCAGATGTCTGTTTTTTTTTTTTTTTTTTTTTTTTTTTTCCTGTACCTAGGTAGAAATCATGGATTGTTAAGGGGCAGTGTCTTTAGTGTTGTTGACTGCCCTGAGTTCCCTAGGATCACAGGCTGGGCTTCCAAGTACAGAAGCATATAGCTTTAAGATTCAGAGACTTATGGCTGCAAGCTTTTGAAGCAGAAAACTTATTGCTGTAGATATTCAAGGCAGAGCCTTATTACTTGGGATTTACAGAACCAATATCTGGTGGCTATATCCTTGGGTGTTTGGATCCTTAGCTCTGAACTCTGAGCAGCTCTCCGGAACTCTTCTAACAACTGCTCCTTCCCGCCTTCTGCTCTTCTGCTCTCCTCTTCAGTAATCTCAGCTCCTCAACTCTCTCTGTGTTTCTCAATACCTCCACCATCCTTCATAGTTTTAACCACTTGGAGACTTTGTACTTGATTAGCTCTCTAGAATCTTCAGCCGTTTCTTTGTGTTACACCTCTGAGCTTTGGATATTGGGTCTTTGGTTCCTGATGATTCTCTGGGATTTTTCAAGAGCTTTGTCATTGCTGCTGCTTGCTTGGGCTAGAAGCCGTGAGATTTTTTTTTTTTTCCCTGCTCTTTGTGCAGCCAGATCAGCCAGCTCTACCTACAATAAAGACCATAAGCAGGCAAAAGATCATTTGGGAAAGGCTTCATTTGGGCTGCACTGAATAGTGCAACACTGGGAAGATGTAGTTAGTGCACAGGAGAAAAGCCTTCCAGGCTACCCCAACATCACTGAGAACCTGTTCATATAGCTGGAAAAGGAGATAGACAAGCTTGTGCTCAGAATGCAATTTCACCAAACACAGCCCTACATAAGTATGGTTTCCAAATCCACCAAGCACAAACCACATTCCATTAATCACAAGTTCCGCCAATCACAAACTGTGCATTACATCAATCACAAGTTCTACCAACCACAAACTGCACATCACATCAATCACAAGCTGTACATTACATCATCACAAGTTCTACCAATCATAAACTGTACATTAATTACATCAATCATAAGTTCCACCAATCACAAAATGTATATTACATTAATCCCAAGCTTCTGGGCTAAGTCACTGGGCAAGTGCTCCCTTTCCTTTCCTGTGTGAGAATTGCTGCAGGTGAGCAGGGTCACTTAAAATTCAGAGAGTGTGAGGACAGTCCTCCTGCACCTGTGAAGTTACCTGAAGCAGTTGTGACTAGAGCAAGGCCTCTGGAAACAGAAGTGATGGTTTCCATAGCAGCTGTGGTCCGCACAGCTGGAGTGGAGTTTCCCAGAGTAATCACAGAATGTTCAGAGAAGGTCATGTAGAAAGAAGTTGTTTGGCTGAGAGCTCCACACTCAGGGCAGCCAAACATAAGAGAGGAGTTTGTCAGCTGTCATTCAAGGGGCAAAGCAGCTGTTTCCTATGGCTTTGGCCATTAATAACATCAAAGGATGCCTGCAATAAAAATGTGAGAAGAAATGGACCAGCTGAAGGTCAGCTGCAAGCAGGGTGCATGCCATTATGGCAGAGAAAATGGAGCAGAACCAAGATCCATCAATGAGAAGATAACTGACTTCCCACCATGAATCTTGCAACTTCTACCTCACCAGCCAGGGCCCAGAAGAAAGTGCAGAGGAAGTGACATCATGAATATTGCTCTTACTGCTGGCCTGGCAACCAGCCCCAGGGTGATGGTACCAAACAGGATGATTAATCAAAACCTATCAAAGCAGAAATCTAGAGGCTACAAAGAAGTCAACATGAAATCATACTGCCAATAAGCCTTCTATGTCTCAGTTGACACTGCAGAAGAGGGGGTGCAAAGGTTGTAAGAGCCACAAAGCAAGTAGGAATATCTTGAGGCACAAATTCCCTTGCTGCCCCAAAGGGACTCACTGAGGCTTTCATGACCCCACAGTGAATACCATAAACCCTCTGAGGAGGAACCATGATGTAATAGGAGCTGGGGCAGGAGGGAAAGTAGCATAACTTATAATAATATATAAAATAATCTTTTTAATTAAAAAAGTAAATAAAAACCTGTAAACGGAAAAACAATCAAACATGAAATTAATATTATTAACAATATTCAGTAGTACTTAACAAATACTCCTAAGGACAGCTGAGTTCCTCTAATTAGTCTCACCAGTTTTCCCCACTGGTTTCTGGACATACTGATTTCTATGGTTTGTATATGGAGTGCCTTTTAAAGGCCATGTGTTAAAGATATGGTCCTTGCCTGTGGCACCACTGTGGCACCTTTAAAAGGTGGAGCCTGGTGAAAGTAATATACCTCTTTGAGAACTGCTATCCTCTCTCTACTTCCAAGCCTCTAGGTTTCACTGTAGCCCAGGCTGACCTGGAATTCACTATACATTCCCAGTGTGGCCTTGAACTCACAGTGGTCCTCCTACCTCTGCCTCCCAAGTGCTGGGATTAAAGGCATTCGCCGCCACACTCGGTTTCAAATGTCTCCTTTTAAGAAACACTTTTCTTGATCAGTCTATTTAAAACAGCACCCTCAGGGCTAGAGAGATGGCTTAATGGTTAAGACATTTGCCTGTAAAGCCAAAGGACCTAGGTTCAATTCCCCAGGACCCACATAAGCCAGATGCACAAAGATGCACATGTGTCTGTAATTCATTTGCAGTGGCTGAAGGCTCTGGCATGCCCATTCTTTCTCAGTCTCTCTCTGTCTCTCATCTATATGCCTCTTTCTCTCTCCCTCACTCTCTCAAATAAAAATTAAAAAAAAAAAACACCTGCTTTTCTTGATTACCCACCAGAGGTTAATGATAAGATGCTACTTCTGAAGACACCATATGCTGTCAGCACGGACCATGGAGAGGCCTGGCTGGAATCAGGAGAAGAGTCAGACCCCAGACAATTAGCCCATCTAGTGCTGGAAGGCACTACATGAGGTACTTGGATAAAGTGGCCAACATCTGTCCAAGCAACTCAAAGTCTAAGCAACTCAGAAGCAAACAACTTGACATGATGCTCACTCAAGTGCAAGAGTGGCACACAGCCATGGTAGGTAACCATCTTCTCTTGGATTGGCTACCAGATCTGCTCAGTGGAAAAGAAACCATATCTGGAACTGGGAAACAAGTCAGAATCATATCCAGATAATGATTCTGCTTTCCATTGTCAAGCTTATAGTCAAAGGTTAGTACGTTTGACTATAAGAGGGTTTACATCTTTTTAATACTTTCTAAATTAGTAATGGTTATCCCATTTAACCTGTGCTGACTTCATTCTCCATTGGAGAATCTGCTTCTCTTTTTCAGATGGGAGCTGGACCTGAGGAGATGAACCACCCAGTGCACTTCACCCTGGCCTCAGCTGAAACACAGAGGAATTGGGATAATGAGCAAGTATTCTGCTTTCTTAGTGAATCTGATACAAGGGTGAAGGAGATAGACACTGAGGACATTCAACACCTACCAAACCAGAGATCAAGAGGTTCCTGAGTGCCCATCATTGAAGTAGACTTAAAATGTTCCCAGCCTGGCTCAGGGAATTTTGCAGAAGAAGGGGTGGAAAGGTTGTTAGAGCCACAAGTTGGGACATTTTGCATAGAGACATTGCCTCCCCCCCCACCACATAATGCATGACCCACAATCCCATGGGGTTGACCTGCATCCCAAATGAGAAAAGCCTCATCAGAAAAGGGACAAGGAGGTGGGGAAGGATGCTACCAACATGTGTTGTTTACATACTAACTATGTCCATATCTAATAAAAAATGAAAAAAAGAATATCAGATTAGAATATTATATTGTTTTAGTATGACTGTGATTGCATAATTATTTCTATTTTAGTCATTGCAATCAAATGATAACTAGTTTACTATATATGCATCACAATCCTAAATTTTTGATAACTCTCTACACTGTGATAATATTTATTTCAATCTAAATTGAATATAAAATTCATGAAAACCAGGAGCCATGTTATCTAATACTTCTTAGTTAAGTTCTTAGTCTGTCTTGTGGAGGGCTTACTACTCAACAGTACTTAAATAGATAGAGTAAAAATAAATAAAAACATGAAAAAAAAACCCTGCTTTTAAAACACAACCCTCAAGCCCTTTTCCTTCTATTCTAAATCTTTCTTAGTATTTACATTATATATTTATGTGCTTCTTTGCTGTCTGTTCTTCCCAAGTAATTTATAAACTCCACAAATGTGGAGGCTTTGTGCATCACTGAATTCTCAATGCCTCTGCATGCAAACAGACTGGGCACACGATAAGTGTTGGCTGAGCAAGAGTCCCTAATTCTTTCTAAGCTCACTGTCACCTTTTTCATTCATCCTTCAAACTACAGTAACAATGCTTTTTAAGAACACACATATTTTTTTGTTTCCTTTCATGAATACTTTAATTTACATCATAATTTCCAGCTTCATTAGTTTAGGTTTCAAAGCTATTGACCAAGGCTGCCTAGCTCCCAAATTTCCAGTCTAGGATTCAAATATGTGTTCTTGACATCAAGGAGCCAACAACCCTTTAAAAACCCTGCCTCCTTGCCTCCCCCCCCCCAAAAAAAAAAACATCAGACTTTTGAATTGCCACATACTAGGCTACTCACACCACTATACTTTGGGGTCTGAGAGTCCATGTGCCAAGACTCTTCCTATTCACTTTCTAAACCTTCACTCACCTTTCAAGATTCAGCCTCCATGAAGTCTCACTGGTCCATTCTTTCAGAGAAAACCACAGCCTTGCTTGTCCATTCATACTACTTTACACGTGTTTCTGTTTTTATGTCAACACTTGCTACAATTCTTTATTTAATTGTCTTTTATCCACATTGTGAGTACTAGATTAATGACTCACTGAATTTATTTTAGATAGCTGAGTCTACTTAGCTTAATGATGTATTTGAGAAGGATAACTATCACATTAAAAAAAATCACTGTTTTTCTCTTTCTTTTTCCCCTCCTCCTTTTTCTCCTTATTCTTATTCTCTCTCTCTCTCTCTATCTCTCACTTACTCTGCCTCTCAGAAACAAGATTTCTCTATAGTACTGTGCTAGTATTCAACTCATGATCTTACTGCCTCCACTTCCCAAGTGATAGGATTTCAGGTATATGCTACCATGTCTCTCTACATGAAAATAACTTCTTTACCATCCTGGTCTTCAGCCTCATTTCCCCAAGTTTATATATTCATAACTCAATTAGCTAGTTAGAAAGTGTGACAAGTATAGGATTTAGGAATTGTTTTCACATACTAATAGCTAATAATTAATCATTTGAAATAAATGCATCTCCAGCAAGAGAAAATTGTTTCCTTCTTCTCACAGAGGCAATCCAGGGCTGGTATGGTGGCTCCCCAGTCCTCAATGATTACTTCTATCTTTGATGGTGACCCTCCATTCATAGGACATGGTTTCCATTCTCAAAATGTCTCATGGGTCATGATGAACCTGTAGCCTTCATATCTTTTCTTTTTCCTTTCTCTCTCTCTTTCTTTCTTCCTTCCTTTCTTTCTTTCTTTCTTTCTTTCTTTCTTTCTTTCTTTCTTTCTTTCTTTCTTCTTTCTTTCTTTCTTTTTTGTTTTTTTGATGCTGAGGACCGAACCCAGGGCCTTGTGCTTGCTAAGCAAGTGCTCATCCACTGAGCTAAATCCCCAACCCCTCAATATGTTTTTATATAGGTGCTCCCCAAAACACTATAGCACTGTTAAGCACCTCTGAATTCAGTCTAGTAGAATAAAGTACACACTAAACTCAGAGGTATCTGCTTTTTTGGTTGTTGTTGTTGTAGTTTTTTTTTATTTTATTTTTATTTATTAGAGACCAAGAGAGGGAAAGAGAGAGGGGGAGAGGGAGAATGGGCACACAAGGGCCTCTAGCCACTGCAAACGATGCCCCTGGTGCATCTGGCTTATGTGGGACCTGGAAAATCAAACCGGGTTTCACAGGTATGCCCCTTAACCACTAAGCCATCTCTCCAGCCCCCTCATATCTTTTCTAAAGACAGGAAAAAGGTGAGCAAGGCATCGGGGTCACAGAACAATGGTACAGTTTCTAGACCTTTGAACATTTGAGGACAGGTATTACAAGCTCCTCTGCCACAATGCAACTGATTATAAATTTAGGGGAATGTGATCTGCTAGTGTGCATGAGGCTCTGGGTTTGATCCCCAGGAGTAGGAAGAGAGAGAGAGAGAGAGGGAGGGAGGGAGGGAGGGAGGGAGGGAGGGGGGGGGGGGGGGGGGGGAGGGAGAGAGGTTTTAACAATTGCAGCCAAACCATAAATATTTGTCTCATTGAGAGGTGGACTATGTGTACACTCCATGCAAATCTAAACAATTGTTTGAATCGACACAGGGCAATAGGACATCCATAGCAAGACCACAGAAAGGCCCTCAAAAATAAATGTCTGCAATATGTAACAACTGTCAGAATCTATGGCATTCAGTTCCATTTTTGCCATCCTGGAGTGTCATCAGAAAGCTACCTCATCAGTCAGAGATCCTGCAGAAGTTTTCCACCAGCCACTGTGGGTGATGCCGAAACACCAGATTTGAAAATTTTTCCATGCCAAAACAGTGTGAAGCTCTGGGGACTCAATTAGACATTTGTTCAAGTGTTGGAGCACATTCAGAGCAACTTCCTAAGGAAAATGTTGGCTCACCCTTGAGGTGCCCCTGCAACCTACCTCTGAGGCGAACTGGGGTGGTCCCTGCAAGTGAAAACACTGACTCGCTTCTGCCACTGTTGGCGAAGGCTGGCAAAATCAGCATTCGCTCTGCTGTTTGTTTGCGCTCTGTGAAGCTCTCCTCTAGGATCCAAAAGTAATACATACACATTGGGCTCTGGCCAGAAAATAATCCCAATTTTAAAACTTACTTGGTTCTTATCAAGACCCCAGCTGAGGGAAGTGATATATGAGGAAGGCTGCCTGGTGGCTACATGATTTGGTGTTTGCTGTGAACCCCTAAATACAGGATTATATGACGTTTGCCTGAAAAGCCTCATTCACCTTCACTCAAATCTTGGTTTTTGTGGGAAGCCATTACCAGAAGCAGGGCTGTTATATCCCCCTTTTGCTTGTCTATAAAAGCACAGTGAGAACATTGGCTGTTACATCCTTCAGTGACATTTATGGGTGCTCTGTATAGTAAATTCTTTCTGTAATTTCATTTCACCTAAACTAGGGCATTCTTTGCCTTTTTCAATAGTAAAATTGATATCATGCATAGTTTTTCTCTCTTTTCCTTGGCTGCTAAGAAGCTTGAGCCCAAACGTGAGGCTGATCTCAGTAATCATTGTAATGCTTGGAACTGGTTTATTTTAAGCCTATCCATGCACATGTGTACGTGTGTTTGTGTGTGTGTGCACACGCACTCATGCACACACATCCATACCCATGTGCATGCCCGTGTCCATTAGTACATGAGTGTCATAGCTCACATGTGGAGGTCAGAGGACAACTCTGGGTGTCAGTCCTCACCTCCCACTGTGATTGAGGCAGGGTTTCTCAACCACAGCTGTGCTTGCCAAGCTACCTGGCTTGTGAGCTTTGGGGAGATTCTCCTGTCTGCCCAACCCTTCTCATTGACAGTGTGCTCAGATTACAGGCACCATCTGCAGTGTCTGGCATTACATGGATTCTGGGGATCCGAACTCAGATGCTCGTTCTTATGTGGCAAGTGGCTTATCCACTTACATTTTCCCAGTCCCTTTTATCATTTTCTATTTTGATGCGACCAACTCATTTTACGTCAGATGTTTTCTGTCATAGACCACCCAGATTCTGTTTGAAAACAAAGAATAAATAAAGCATTATTTAGTTCTAACTTTGAGTCCCTTTGATTGGGTCATCTAAGCTCAGCTTCATTTATAAAAATTGCCCCCAATGTGAGTGCTTAGGAAATTTACAAGAGATGAAAGTGACAACATGTAAGCTGATAAAGGAAACATACTGAAGGTTCTCAAAGGGGTAGCATACATACTGTAGGTTCCAGAAGAGGCACATCCCTATCAAGGTACAATCTTCCATGCACTCCTTCCCTTTACATGGAGCCCACAGCAGAGTTGATGTTTGATCAGATTCCATCTAATGTGGAATGGTCCTTCAGATGGAAATAATCTGCCTCCACCAGAGTCACTAGGGCTGTATTTCCATCCTATCTGGAAATATTATCACTTTCTACCTCTGCTATCGTCTATCCTTAAAATTTCCTTCTCTCTCCTGCCCCTAGACTGGATGATCTTTGAGGTCAGCAATTCATGTTTTTATGTCTTCCAATATTTTACTCGCCATACAAACATATCTTTCAAACATTCATTGAATGAAAGATGAAAAAAAAAATCCGGGTGTGGTACCACAGACCTTTAATCCCAGCACTTGGGAGGCAGATGTAGGTGGATCTCTGTGAGCTCAAGGCCACCCTGAGACTACATAGAGAATTCCAGATCAGCCTGGGCTAGAGTGAAACCCTACCTTGAAAAAGACAAAAAGAAAAATATTAAAAGAAAAAAAATCAGCACCTGAGTTCAAGAAATAAGTGATGTTCTTTACAAAGCTCCAGCATGCCTTATTTGCCCTTGGGAATCTGCTGCCCAGGTTTGTCCCTGTAGTGTCCAGCCCTGGATACTTGCCCAGAAAGGATACCAAGATCTAAGGAGCATGTGACATTCTTCGCATTGCTTGGTCTCCACTTATGTACATTCTGGTAAGTAAATGAATGTGAGTCCCATTTGATCCTTTCTATTCCTTTCCAAAATTATGTTGGTCATTAATTTCCCTTTCCAAATTACTTTGCTTATTTGTCTCAGATGATGAGAATTGAAAGATATTGGAACATATCCTTAGAAGACTAAGTTTAAAATCCCAATTTTTACGACTCTGCCATTTGTGATTTCAATCAGGGATGATTTAAAAAAAAAAAAAAAAACCCTAAGTAGAAATGTGCTAGAAAAAGATGTCAGCCAACTTCCATGCTGGAGTAGGAAATCCAGTAGCTGAATCCTGCGGCTGGAGATAAAAAGGGACTTTATAACGGAAAGTCTGACATGCACACATTTAACACACAGTATTAAGTTTATGAATGGGTGGAGGCTGCGGTGCATTCGTATTCCTTGGGTGTCCTGCCTGGCTTTGTGCTTAAAATAGCTTCCATGTCTCTGTGTGCTGCTCCTGCAGACTAGCTGGGCGTTTGCCCTTGGTGCGCAGGGTCCTGCTGAGGTGGAGGCCCCCGGAGCGTCGGGGTTGGTGGCTAGTGAAGCCCTCCACAGGGTCGGTGGTCGAGCGAGCGCAGGAAATGGTTCCCCTGACCTGCACTCAGGACGGCTGTTCCCAATCGCAGGGGTACGACAATTGCACAGCTGCAGAAACCAGCGTCTCCATCCCTGGCCCTTATGGGCAGCATGCGGATGCTGTGGTTCTGGCCAGAGAGGCCCGGTGCGGGGGACACAGGTGGTAGCCCCCCGAAAGACGCCTCCTGCCCAACCCGGTATCCCCGCGATGGCATGGACTCCCTGGTCTGCCTCTTGTCTCTGGGGTGGGATACATTTCTCCCCCCTCACCAGCCAGCGTCGCATCTGTCACATCTCACTTCAGGGAGATAGGGGACTTCCACCAAGGACAGGGGAAATTTAGAGTTACGGTAGCATTGAAATTATTATTGTCTGAAAGAAATGTTTTTGAAGAGGGTCAGGCATGGAGGTGGCTGGTGGCTGAGGAGAAGCATTAAAATCTTTACCAAATCATGAGAAATCTAACTTAGGAGTTTGTGACCATTTATTGGTGACCCCCAAGTGTCCTCGGATTAGCCTGAGAGCTCTTTACCTTAAAAGCCACCACCTCTGGGGACACTTAAGTGGTGCCAGGGAATTCATTCTTTGTGATCAGAAGTTAATGCGTGTAATAAGCGAATCGGAGAGGTGACAGGTTGTTCCAGGAACATAGACAAATGGTTACCTAAAATATTTTGATATGTGTGTTGCCTTAGTAATGCTGAGGCCTTCTGCAGTGGTTCTTGTTTCTTGGAACTGACATGTTAAACAATGCTCGCTGTGGAATGAATAAACCCAAATGGTGTTGAACTAATCGTCTCTTGTCGTGTAACTGTACAATTTTGTTAGAATTATTAACATGATTATTCCATTGGGATTTTACATTTAAAAGCTTTTTCTCCAATGTGATTGTTACGGGTAGAGAACGCTACAGCTAACATAAAGTTGATTTGAGAAACGCCCCTTTTAATCCTATTGGTGTTTAAAGATTGTTCTGTTATGGGCCCTTGGAGGCCACCTTGGGCTACATGAGACCTGTCTAAAAAAACAGAACAAAGGCTGGAGAAATGGCTTAGTGGTTAAGGTGCTTGCCTGCAAAGCCAAAGGACCCAGGTTTGATTCCTCAGGCCCCACATAAGCCAAATGCACAATGTGGAGTTCCTTTGCAGTGGCTAGAGGCCATGGTGTGCCCATCCTTTCTCTCTCTCTGTCTCAAATAAAAATAAATTTTAAAAAACAGAACAAAAAAAAATGTCAAAAAATGTCTTTTTAAAAAAACTTCTATAAATTTTAATGAGATATATATAATTCTTCTTTTTTTTTTTTTTTTGTTTTTTGTTTTTTTGGTTTTTAGCAAAAAACTTCTATGTATTTTAATGAGTTATATATAATTATACCTTCTATTTTTAATAGTCATGTATATATATACCTTATATTTTTAATAGTCATGTGTATATATATATATTCAAAATGTTGATGTTTTGCTGATTAAAAGGAAAACAGTGTCCTGATCTTCTTTATATTTCAAATAAAGCTATCATTGAAAAGGAAAATTTTTGATGAAAACTCTCTAATAATTTAAATAGGGCATGACATATTATCACAAAAATGGGTGGGAGGTCAAATTTTACAGTTATTAGTTCCATCCTCTCTCTGAGTAACTGGAGACTTACTTCAGAGTGAGCTAGACTTACGAGGAAAGAGAGTCCAGTAAAAATGGAGGGAAAAGGGCTGGAGAGATTGCTCAGTGATTAAAGGCACTTGACTGGAAAGCCAGCCCATCCAAGTTCAATTCCCCACACCCCAAGTAAAGTCAGATGCATAAAATGGATCACACATCTGGAGTTCATTTGCAGTGGCAAGAGGCCCTGGGGTGCCTATTCTCTCTCTCTTTCACTATCTCTCTCTCTTCTCTTTCTCTCTCACAAATAAATATAATAAACATATTTTTTAAAAGAGGAAGGAAAAAAACAAACAAATATTAGTTTATGAAAAAACAACATATATACATCAATAAAGCATATATATTTCCTGTAAATGTTAAAATAACAATATTTAAAATGTAGTTACATTATCTGAAACATAGAAGTATTTGAGCGATGCCATCTATGGGGACTAATTTTTTTCTGGCCATTAATTTATCTAAACATATGTCTCCTTACTAAAAAAAAGGGAAGAAGGTGCAAAAAAAAAAAATCACCTAAACCGTGTGTTTCTGGGGAGGGCAGCTTTGTTTGTAGTGTAGAAATTGAACAGATATTAACTGAGGCATGAAGTGATGAGGTGATCAAGAGTTAAATTTGCCTGGTTAAAGTACAATATGAGCATCTGAAGTGTTTCTGAGGAGAACATTACCAATATTAGACATTGAAAAGTTATAGCAGTTTAAGTATTAAAGGATTGTCTAACCTTGGGGAAGAAAGATTCAAGTTAATAACCACAGTGAATTATTTAAGAGTGATTCTAGCTAAATCCCAGCACTTGGGGAAGAAAGGATTCAGGAGTTCAAGGCCACCCTGAGACTAATAAATTCCAGGTCAGCCTGGGCTGGATTATTTAAAAAAAAAAAAAAAAAAGAGTGATTCTTAGAGTACTGGAGTCAGGGCATGTCAAAAGAGTTAGTGCGAAGAAGTGATCTTTTCATTGGCAATGGGAGAAATGAACATTAAGATGGCAGGTTTTTCCTAATGCAATAAGGATATTGAGTTCTAAAAAGTCACTGTGTGTTTGTGTGTGTGTGTGTGTGTCCATGCTCATGTGCAGGTGTACACATATGTATGTGCACATGCACATGGAATCTAGAGGACAATCTTGAGTGTTATGGTCCACTTTTTTTTTTTTTTTTTGCAGACAAGGTTTCTCATTGGCCTGGAACTCACCATGAGGCTAGAATGGCTAGCCAGTGAGCCCTAAGATTCATTCACCTGTCTCCATGGCTTCAGCACCAGGATTGCAAGCAAACCATTATTCTGGGTATTTTTATGTAAGTACTGGGGATCATACTCAGGTCCTCATGCTTTCAAGGCAAAAACACACTTTACCAACTGAGCTATTGCCCCAGTCCAACTATTTGTTAATTTACCTTAATATTCTTACTAAGATACACTTCACTTGATAGTGGTCCTAAAATTCAGACTGCTGTTCTAGGAAGAAGAACCTCTCTGAGGCCTTCCCTTTTACTCTCCTTCTAAGTGACAACTTTCCAGACAAACAAGAAAAGTCATGAGGTTAGATGTGGCCAGGAGACACTGAGCTTGTAAACGTGTGGCTAGCTTTTGGACATAGTCCCAACCAACAGCAGCGCCCTCCTGTATAATGGTTAACAGCAATGTCTATCTATTTGCTGACCAGTTTCCCCCTTTCCCAGCCTTCCTCTGAAGAGCTCAAATGTTTTCCAGGCCTAATATAATTAACCTTTCCGGATTCTTCCACTTTTTCTCTGCCTTTGTAGTATGGAATTGCCTTAATCTTTCCTTTCCAGTCCTTCCTATCTGTTGACATTTTCATCTCTTTGCCCTTCTCTTTTCCATATTATTCTTTCTATCTGGATGCCATGACAGGAAGCCCAAGTAGAGGACGGCCAAAATTAACATATGAGGACCAGATTGAAATACTACTAGACAAGCCTGGATGACAGGAAAGGAAAGAGATGGCCCAAAACCTTTATCATACTTAAAAGGCCTTTTGGGAATAGGTGTAGTATAGTATGGTGTCAGAAACAAAGGACTAGTATTTGAGTGATTTCGATGTCAGAATCCAAAGTGTGTGTTTGTGTGTATGTGATCACACAGTCCATGAAGAGACAACTATTGTAATAGGAAATCATCAAACCACACACTTATGACCATTTCTGGTTTGGAATATATTTAAGGAGAAAAGGGAAAATGCTCAATGGATGCTCATTTTAATCTCTGTGTGTGTGTGTGGGTTTATGTGGTCATGGAGGAATCAAATCTGGACTGGAAGGCTTTGCAAGCAAGGGCCCTTAACTGCAGAGCCATCTCCTTAGCCCTTGCTCACTTTAAACTCTATGTTGTTATTAAGTTGCTATATTACAAGAGTCTTAACCTTTTCATGTGCATGTACTTTTATTTTCCTATTGAATTTTATATCTTACTTTCTTCTTTCATAAATCATAAACTTTCTCTTCATTTCTATAGATGAAAACCCCAACAGACTTATTTGTCATTCATTTATGAACTCTCACTAAGGCATGTGTCCCTATACATTATCACAACAATGAACTTCTTGCAAATTAGTTCCCCTCTTTTGACTGAAAAAAAATCATTAAAAGAAGTATTAGAAAAATAAAGTCACCATTTCCAGAGGAGTAGCATGGACATTTCATACAATAAATCAGTTTAGTATTTCCAGAGGAGTGGCACAGATATTTCATATAATAAAAGTTGAAGGCAGGAGAGGTCATGCCGCTGTGGGCATCACTGTCTACACACAACACTCACCATTTTTATCAAGCTTTTCCATAAATTTTGCTTAGTCGGGGGCAAATTCTTGCCCTTTAGTAGGTTAAAGGGACTGATCAAGTAAAAAAAAAAAATCCAGTGTTTCAATTTTCATGTTTAAGATTATTGGAGTTTGGGCTGGAGAGATGGCTTAGCGGTTAAGGCGCCTGCCTGTAAGCCTAAGAACCTGGTTCCAATCTTCAGGTCCCACATTTAGCCAGATGCAAAATGACACAAGGGTGCAATGCCACACTTGCCCACAAGGGGGCACATGCATCTGGATTACGTTCACAGCAGCTGAGAGACTGCTGGCGTGCCCATCTCTATCTGTCTCCCTTTCCCTCTCTCTCTGTCTTTCTCTGTGTCTCTCTCCAAAAATAAATAAAATAATAAAAAAAAAATAAAAGATTATTGGAGCTTGAAACAATGCGTTCCAAAATTACTAAGAGTGAAAATTCTTAGACAGCCATACTAAAAGAACTAGAAACAAAGGAGGGGTTCATCTCACATGACAGCAAGTCATTCCTCCAATTCTGCAATCTTACTGCCTAGAAACTGCATGCATTTATTATTATGCATCTAGTAAAAATGAAGGCATTCATCTGAGAATAAGTGTATGAAATTAAGAAACAACAGGATGACAGGATAACTGACCATCCTAGTGAACTAGATATGAAGGTTCAATGTGCAATCAGGATTTTTATTAAATTAATTTAGAACTCAATATCTAGGAAAACCTTTCTAGGAAAGGAATTTTTATAATAAAATATTTAGTGAAAATAAACATAACCCTCTGGCCTTGAGAATTACCATGGAAAAGAATTTGTAAGATTTCTAAGATTTTGGCATCTACTGTAAACTATACCTGGGAATTCACTAATGTTTTACTTCCTAGTTCATCAGTTCTACTTAACTTAACAATGGCTGAAATACATTCTATCACTTTTTTCAATTAATTTTTTATTCATTTACAAATACAGTGAGCCTTGCCCAGGAATGAGACCTTTCATTCTTTAAAAATCCTGCTTGAACCAGGTGTGGTGGCTCATGCTTTTAATCTCAGCACTGGGAGGGCTGAGGTAGGAGGATATCTGTGAGTTCTAGGCCAGCCTGAGACTAAATAGTGAATACCAGGTCAGCCTGGGCTAGAGCAAGACCCTATCAAAAAAAAAAAAAAAAAAAAGAAAAGAAAAGAGGAGGAAAGAAAAGAAAAGAAAGGAAAAGAAAAGAAAAGAAAAGAAAAGAAAAGAAAAGAAGAGAAAAAGCCTGCTTGACCTGGGAAAGTTTCTAACTAATCAAACAAACAAAATCAAGTGTGGAATAAGCACAAAGGAACTAAGGTTTCTTTAGCATTTCCTGGGGTTTACACATGGTTACTTATCACATAATTTCCTACAAATCCCTTGATTCCCTGTAAGGTGAAGATTCCCAAATCAAAATTTGAATTGTCCTTTTAACCAATGGTTAACACATCCTATTAAGAAGCTGAGTGGTTACCAGACCAAAAGAAAAAGAGGGCATCAGATTTGAAAGGAGTCATGTGGCTCTGTGTCCTTATCTATTTTTTTTTTCCATTTTTTCCCTTTCTGGTTACAGCTGTCACTAAAGAGCATATCAAGTTTGAAATGAAAATCTCTGTTTTCAGGGTAAAACATCTCAGGTGCCTTTATGTATTTGAAAACAAAACAAAATAAGCTCCACAATCAATGTTGGGCCTATCTAAATATTCTTAGAGTTGTTTCATATTTCATTCCTAGAAGTAAAATGAAATCCAGAAACATAGGTTTTCATCAGTTTGACATATTTCTAACATGTAGGTATACACTAATAAACAATAAGCACATATACAGACTTCTCCCTTCCAGTGTTGTAAGATTATATGCACCCAAATCAACAGAAGAAATGTTACAGGTCTGACCTAATAGAACAGGAAATAAAATCTTTATATACTTCAAAAGCTTAACATTACTAGTATAGAAATTGACAAATAAATACATAAATCACCTTGAATCACTCCATATGACCAATTTAAAGGTTTTGCATATTTTCCTTGGCAAGTTAGTAGAGTGGACAATAAGCTGGTCTAGGAACCAAGGAAGTATAATAAGGACAGAACAGACTGAGTGGGAAATAGGGGCTTGGCTATTTGAACCATGCTATCTATCACAATAATGAAACTCTGTCAGAAGCCATGGTGGGGGTAATGTATTCCATGACCCAGTCATAAAGCATTGTTACCACCAGTGCCCAAAGACCTCAAGACTTTGGCCACTTCACAGATCTGCTTGACATTTGTCCCACTTCATTATTAATGCTTCTGTACTATATAAACTATGTTAATAATATTGCAGTGGCCTCTGGGTATGAGTGTGGTGTCAGCGTGCTTGCAATTGAGGCAGTATTTTTAAGTCATAAAGTTATTCTCTTTTGCTCAGCGTAAATAAGTTTGTGGCCTGAGCCATTGGCCCTTTCTTTCAGATGAGTAAACACCCAGCCTGCTGCTGACTATATGTGTGTTTTAACAATGGAATTAAAATACAGACAATAGCATATGAAGGACTTGAAACTCAGGACCATATGTGCCTGCTTATTCTATAATTTATGCTGGATCCTCAAAAGCAGTTTTCACTCAGGTTGGGCTTAGCTACTTCTGAGATGCAAGTTTGAGGATGCTGGGGTGTCTTTTCATCTTTTTCTTTTATCTTGTACCTATCCTCTCTCTCTCTCTCTCTCTCTTTCTCTGCCAAGAACTGACAGAGTATGATTTGGTATAAAGAAAAAGTTCAAAGTGCAAATAACTCTCAGTGATCTAGCATTTTAACCAGAATATGCACTATAGTATAAATGACCTATATAAAATCCTGTCATGCTCCAAGGCAAAAACCACACAATGTTAAAACAGTAGCATGCTGTAGACATTGTAATAAGCATTTTCACCATACTTAAGACACTCTTACTATAACTGTCCCCATTTAACTACTGAAAAAAGTGAGGTTAAGATGGGTAACTAACTTGTTCAAAGTTACTGCAGGACAGAGACACACCTATATGCTTATGATTTTTTGCCTCACCAACATCGCTTCTTCTGTTGTATGGTATAGCACTACCTCCTCCTCATCCCCTGTCCTGCCTATGACAGCCACCTATAAACTGAATTTAGAATCTCTGTACCCCAAACCCAAAATATGAAGAGCATGACCTGATTCAGTTTGCTGGGCACAGAAGTGAAAGCATGAAGTTGCCAGGAAGCAGATTCCTGAGGAAGTCAGAAGAGCACAAACACACTTTTCTTTGAGCTTCACACATCTTCTCTAAGGGTTTCTCTGCTTTCCCCATCACTCATGTCTCATATCTCTACATGTCATGTGTGACTAATAGCACACTGGGGTGATTGATGTGACATGATGTGACATTGCAGGAGGCATAGGAGGTGTGGTGACCATGTTTCACATGGCAGGCATTCTTGATTTGTTGGCAAAAGGGCCCCTACCCTCACATGTGACTTTGTAAGCTTCATTATACTCAGAGAAAAGTAGAAGAAAGTGAGACAGTGACACAGAAGGAAGCAAACCCCTGCAGATTCCTCCATAGCCCCAGTGTTTGTGATGTAGTTTACTGGTGTTATAAGACAAAATTATATGCGGTTATCTGATAAAACCAGGCTATTTGGATCATCATTCAAATGTTAGAAGACTTGAATGTGAGGTGATTTAATGTGACTAAGGAAGGTATTTAGTGGTTAAGTCAATAACTGAGGTAGATGGAAAGAAAACAAAGACTGGTGGGTAATGAAGGAAAACCTAGTTCTAATTATACTCTGAGCATTTCCATTGAAAAGTTGGCTGGGAGATGGCTCAGTAGGTGAAGCACTTGCTGAGCAATTGTGAGGCCTGGATTTTGGATCCCTAGCACCCACATAAAGTGCTGGGTGGCTGTAGTGTACTGCCTGTAATCCCAGCACTCAGGATGGAGGTAGAAATGAGATCAACCAGGTAAGCTGGCCAGCTAGACTAGCTGAGTCCATGAATCTGCTTTCGGGTGAAAGGCCCTGTCTCAGTAAATAAAGTAGAGAGAAGACACCTGCCATCAACTTCTACCCTGTCCATGCATGCTCATACATGTTCATATACATGTGTGCCCACACGTATACACCAAACACACATGCTAAAAGAAAGAAGAAAAATTTGTAACTCCACAAGCCTTTATTTTCTCATGTATACCCAGCACAATTAAAGTATAAGTAATATAATTTCCTTCTGAAAAAGAACATTTGCTTATCTGGAGGTGGCTGTGGTAGGTTTTGGGAAAGGGGAATGAATTAGAATATGATACCATAGTTCTTTCTGCTTAAATTAAAAAAAAAAAAAAAAAGACAAACCTAGGCTGGAGAGATGGCTTAGTGGTTAAGGCACATGCCTGCAAAGCCGAAGGATCCTGGTTCAATTCTCCAGGTCCCACATAAGCCAGATGCACAAGGGGGTGCACACGTTGGGAGTTCGTTTGCAGTGGCTAGAGGCCCTGGAGCACCCATTTTCACTCTCCCCCTCTGTCTTTCCCTATCTCTGTCTCTAATAAATAAATAAATAAAAATAAAATCTTTCTAAGAGCTGCACTGAAAATATGGACCAGCATCATGAAACTCACCCAGGGAACTGGCCCAAGCAGACAGAGTCAAACCCAGAAAGATCAGGATGGGTGGTAAAAGTCCTAGAAAAGGAAAGGTGACAAAGGAAGTCAGGAAACCATGTTTGAGGCATCTTCGAAGGTCACCTGGGATGGGCAGGCAACATAGACAAAGAAAATAGTCACAAACTGCAAAGAGTCTCCAGAATTCATTGGATAAAAACATTGTCCACAGGAGAAGGAAACTAAATGGTACTTTCCAGTTCTAATGAGAACATGATTGCAACATGATTAACATGTAGTATTAGCCCTTAGTTCTATATGGTTTATGTTACCAAACTCTCCGGACACTTAAAATTTGTACAAATTCATTGTAAAATAGGTTTTATAGAACTCTGGATACAAACTATAACCTAAAAATTGACAAGTCTTCCCTATCTCAATACTTTCCTCAGAGGCAAGCAGTGTTAATGGCTCTTCTTTTATGCACGTGTGTATGTGTGTGTGGGTGCATGTATGTGCATGCATGTGAAGGTCAGACAACAACATTTAGTGTCATTCTTCAGGTCTACTGTCCACCTCATTTTGAGACATGGTCTCTCTTTGGCCTGGAGATGACTGATTAGGCTGAACTAGCTGGTCAGCAAGCCCCAGGGATCCTCTTGTTTCTACCTCCCCAATGCTGGGATTATAGGCACATGCCACCACACCTGCCATATGTTTCTACGTGTGTACTGGGAATTAAACATGCATTCTCACGTGTGTGAAACAATTTGTTGACTGAGCTATTCCCCCCAACCCCAGTGTTAATAATTGTGAGTGATGAGTAGATTTAGAAAATTGGGCACCACACACATATACACAAAGTCTATTTTTACACATGTATATGTGTGTATTCTGTGACTCAACAGTATATCATAGTCTCTTCACCTTTTAAATTCATATATATCTGTTTCATCCCATTAATGGCTGCATATCCCTTTAAAGTATCAGGTACTGGAAAATACTTAACAGTGTCCCCACGTCTATTCCCCTCTTTAGCAGGATCTCTTTCAGACCCATTCACTCATTCAGTCACTGGATTTTAAATATCACTCTCAGCATGTCAAACTTACATGGTGAATATAAAAATATAAAATCCATATTGTTTGTATTCTAGGCTTACAGTGGAAATGATAAGATACAGTTGTATGAATATCATCATAAAATATAAGACAATTTAAAGCCACCTTAAATCTTTCTGTCTGTGCAGCAGGGAGTGGGTTAGTAGGAAGGGAGCAAATAAACAAATAAACAGCCCACTTGCAGCACCAGATCAACTCTGCACCAGGAACATAAACAAAGAGCCACAGGAGTTCAGAAGAGCACAAGATGCTTCCCAGCAGGGCTTTCCTGCCCTGTCCCAGGCCTGCTGTACCACCAGATCAATCTTCCAGCAGCCGCTTTGATCACGCCTCCTGTTACCCTCTTTGGCCTGGCCTCTTCCCCCATCTGCTGCAGAAATTACTTCACTGACATCACTGTCCCATTAGAATGGAGGTCATTGTGATATGGCCAATAGTGCCCTGGAATTGTTATTACAAGTCCCAGGTGTGAATTCTGTTACTGTCACTTTTTAGCTGAATGACCCTGGTCAATCCACAAAACCCAAGATTTACAATCTTCATCTGTCTGTGACTGATACTGCCCATCTTGTCAGCTTTGGTATAAGAATTTAAATGAGATAATGTGGGCAAAATTTTTCCGGGGTAAGTATGAGGTGTTTTGTGAGTACAAGTGTTTTGTGAGTATATATATATATATGCATATAAGATACATACAGTCACAGGACACTTAATCATGTATTTATAAATTTGACCAGTGCTTCTAGGCATAATATGTCCATAATTACACACACACACACACACACACACACACACACACACACACACACACAATGAAGACTAGCATATTTATTTTAGACTCTGAAAGGTTGATGGAAATTTGAGAGGAAAATGGAGTAAAGCTATTCCAGTCTGACAGAATGGTATGAGAATGAATGTGTTAGGAAATTTTTAAAAATCTACAATGTGGGGCTGAGGAGATGGCAAAGCAGTTAAAAGGTGCTTTGCTTGCAAAGTACCCATGTAAAGCCAGATGCCCAAAGTGGAGCATGCATCTGGAGTTTGTTTGCAGTGACAAGATGCCCCATTGTTCCCATACTTTCTCCACTCTCCTCTCTCTCTCTCTCTCAAATAAGTAGATATAAATAAATAAACATTAAAAAAATATACAGTGGGTTTGGAGAACCAAATATTATCTAATTTGTTCAAGCATTTACTTAGAGAAGAAGCTGGAGATGACTTTGGAAAGAACGGTGGTTCAATTTTGTGAATGCCTTCAAAGGCTGAATAAAGATCTGCCCAGTTCAACAGCCATCAGGTATGGGTGATGGCAGAGGAGTGATAGGATCAGCATTCTGAGGGATGGGATTGATAGAAGGGTGGTTAGGAGGGAGGAGGGTGCTAAGAAACAGAGGCTTTTCCTGGTATCAATAGATCAGTTGCTATGCCAGCATTCTGAGCCAAGGAAATGGAGGAAGTGTAGAAACAAGTTAGCGAAACTGTAAAATTGTTGGCTTGAATTTTTTTGGTCCCTGTTTGGACTCTGGCGAGGACAAAGAAAGATAGACCAAGGAAGTTTTTGTGCTTAATGGTCATCTGGGATTAGGAGAATAAGCCCACTTGGGAGCAGAGGAATGGACATGGAGCTTGGTGGAATTTCATTTATCTGCCTAGGATGTGGGGGAAATGGAAGAGAAAAGAGGCCAGGCAACTCTGAGAGGGGAACTAGCCAGGGAGGTAGCAGCTGGGTTGGGTAGGGTTTCTATTTTCTCACAAACTGACTGAGCCCCAAGCTGCAAGGAAACACTCTTCATAGGAACACAAAGTTCACCCCCAAAAAATCAATGGTGAAAGCTAGACTTGGGGAGAATCTTAAATCTTAACGGAACAAACAAGACCCTACTTATAAGAAACAATGGGCTTGCTGATTATAATGTTTTCTCAACTGCCTCTTCAATTCATGAAAGAGTTCCCTTCAAAGGATTTGGCTTACAAACATTATTAGCCAAGTTTCAATGACTGTATATCCTTAAAAGGAATCCAGATGCATTTCTTTACAAATAGTCTTCAATTCAGACATTTTACCAGTTCAAACTCACTTTGATTTCTAATATGTTTGAATAAATAAGGCTATATTGCAAAGCTAATCTGTTTCCTGAGGATTTGAGAAATAACTTGGAAATCAACTGTAAAGCTCTCCTCTCTGGGAAACCCCAATATTTTGTAGCCAGATGTCTCTTGAAGGCCTATAACTAAGGAAAATCTTCATTTGCATTTCTAACCAAAGGAAATGGAATCTCTCCCCATTGTCAAAACTAATAGATTTTTTTTTCACTTTATGTGGGTTTGCTTCATTCCATTTGAAGCTATTATTTATACTGAGAGCAGCAACTAAATATAGTTCATCTTAAAAAATAAAGTTACTTATGAATAGATGAAAACTTGTGATAGGAATCGGGTCATTATGACAATAACTAGTTCAGAGAAAAACTAATGGTATAAGGTTGAGACTTTAAAAATATATAATTTGATATTGCCTCATTTATTATATCTACACAGTTCAAGAATGTGTTTTAAAGGACTTTTTGTTGTGACTTTTAAACTTAAATTATTTTCTTGAAAACTTGCTACAACATGAATTTCCTAGCATAAATAATAGTTGAAAATCGTAATGCATATGTACTTGGGAGAGATTGTTGTATTCGAAAGCAGAAAATGTATCTGATAAGAGATGGAAAAGCAAACACTTGGAGAACAATCCCTCAGCATATGTAATGGAGTGTCAAGAAATTGATAGGCTTTTTGACCAGTTCAGTTTCTACCAGCCACTGAGACTAATATCCAATGTCTTTTTTTTTTTTTCTTTCAAGAAAAGGAAAACAGTTCCCTTTATACGTCTAGCTGGGTCTGCTGAGGATATGGAAACATTGGGATGAATGTGTGGCACACGTCAGAGCTACAGAGGCTGCTATCTTTATTCCATATGGCCTGAAGTGAGTCTGATGGGATTTCAGATTGTGGCCCCAGATAGCAGAGGCTCATGCAAAACTCCTGAATGAAAACCCTGAACTTCTAAATCCAAACCTCAAATTCAGGGTCAAGGTCACCGAGAGGTTTGCTGAGGCCCATGGACCTCTGCATGAACCTGCCTCAAGTCCTAAACTAGATAAGGGCAAATTTCAAATGAACCAGAGATGAATTATGGTTTCAGGTGCTGATCACATGACACTGCCTCAGCTGTGTTTCTTTTTAAGCTTAGAATGGGGATCCACATGAGGCAGAAATGTGTGTCCCTTCTCAACTGCTTTTGAGTTTCATACAAAGAGAATACACTAACCTCCAGCAGTGTGAGCTGATGAAATTTTTGTCACAGGCACATTTCATCTTTAACAAAAGTACACACTGCCTGTTACCTTACTTGACTAAGCTGAAGGGCTCCAGGGCTCTCTGAAATAGAAGGTGAAGGCAGAATGACCTGAATATGTTTTATATGGGTATCAGGCATAGCACCTTTTCCCATCCTGAAGCAGTATTTCATGCCAACAACTTTGAACAAAAACGAAGTGCTGGGGAGACAGGTGTCATGAACTTGTGACTGGCAGGAAGCACAGTCTGTACTTCTTCCAGACAGAAATAGGGAGGAAGGGGCTAGAAAGATGGCTCAGAGGTTAAAGGAGCTTTCTTACAAGACTTACCAACCATCTTTGATTTTTCTTCCCTCAGATCCTCCAGACTAGCTAACACCAGTAGCATATTCACAATGCCCACACATTCCCATACCCATTGTATTAGCTAGCTAATTGCTGCTTCTAGATGTCTGACAAGAAACAGCTTTAAAAAGGATGGGCTAATTTTGGCCCACAGTTTGAGGGCACAGTTCATCATGGCAGGGAAGGCATGGTGGTTAAGCATGGACCGCCATACTGATCCAGAGTCAGCAGAGAGAGATGACTGCTGAAACTCAGCTCACTTTCTTCTCTCTCTCTCTCTTTTTTTTTTTTTTACTTGTGTGTATGTGGAGTTTGATGTGTACATATGTATACTGTAAGAACATGGATGTGTGCACAATTGTACATGTCCTGTGCACGTGTGTGGTACCAGAGTGGAACATTTAGTGTCTTCCTCTAAAGCTCTTCTGTGTTGTTTCCATAGGACAGAGTCTCTCTCTGCACTTGGAGGTGGTTCTGTTTTTCAATCTGTTTGAGTGGCAAGCTCCAGAGAGTCTACTGTCTCTAAACCCCCTCAGGAAGGGCTTGTAGACAAGTGTGGCTATGCTCTGCTTTTCCCAGCGGTGTCAGAGACTGAATTTCAGTCCTTATACAGCAAATGCGCTTACCTGCTAAGCCATCTCTCTCTCCAGCCCCAGATTTCTCCTTTTGTTCACTCTGGAACCTCAGCCCATACTGCTGCTCATGTGGGTCTTACCACCTCATTACCTGATTTGGAAAATCACTCACAGACATGCCCAAGAATTTGTTTCCTCAGTGATTCTAGATCCTTTCAAGTTGACATTATTAACTATCACACCTACAGACCAAGCTTGTGAGAATCTGAACAAGGACAGGGCTAGAGATAGCTTCTAACATTTAAACGTGAATATAAGAAAAATATTAAGGAAGTTTTTCATGTGTTCCACCAAATACACATAGCTGTACACATTTGTACACATTTACAATTATACTAAAAGATTTTTTCTTAAAAGAAAATTGCAAATACAATGTATACTTGAAAGCTATGAAATGTCTATTATTCAGACTTTTTTTTTCTGGTTTGAAGAGGAATTTCATTTTCTTGTCCTTTTCTTCCCTGCTTCTTATATCCTACTTCTGTGCAGTTTGAATCTATCCAGTCTTTGGAGTATTTCTTTCCTCCCTCCCTCCTTCCTTTTCTGCCCCATAAAACATATGACCATCTTTAGACATTGGGGTTCTTTTCATGCTCCAGTGTGATGCTCCAATGAAACCAACATACAAATTGACCTCAAGTTCATTTAAAGGTATGGACATATCTAGTTTCCAGTAGGTAAGCAGCTCAGATTCCCTGCTGGGGTTGAAAGAACCTGAACATTGTCTGTGTGATTAAAACCTAGTTTTCCTTATATGAATAACACCTGAAGAGCTTGAAATGATTTGACAGTTTTCCTAGAGACAGTACAATTGGCTACAGTCACTTTGAGAGTTAGTCAGTGGACAATCGGGAGGACACTAAAATTCAGGCCTGGAAAAAAATAATGACCCGAAGACGGCTCTCCAACCCCAACCTGTTCTGTTATCTTCACGTCCACTATTTTTGGTATGCAGTGGAAATTGAAGAAAGCCTGTGTCTTCAGTTCTAGGATGTAGCTCCTCTTCCCATGACTATATGCTTTCATGTTAAAACTCTGAACTCTGATGGTCAATGACATTTTATAGTCATCATTAGTAGGTGAGATTCCTAGTGTAATTGCTGCTTTTGCTCACATGACCTTAAACTTGATATGGGGGCAGTCAACATAACTAGATCTTTGCACTCCTTCAACACTTTAAAAAGAAATTTAAGTTCTGACTGTTGTTTGGATACACTCCTCTGAGATCTGGGTAGATAAAACAATTAACAGCATTGTAGAAGTGGGCGGCTGGAACCTGAGAAAATATCTCAGATGATAAGATAAATGTTATGCTGCAAAGACATCTTTCTACCTCCCTTCTTCCCTTTCTCTTTCATTTATTTCTCCTTTTCTTTCTTACTTTCTTTTCTTTTTTCTTTCCTCCTTTCTTTCCCTCCCTCCTCTGTCCCTCTTCTTTCATTCCTTCCTTCTTTCCCTTTGTGCTGAGTACCAAGTACCATACCATTGAGCTACACTACAGCGCCTTCCTCACCCAACAAACAAGATATCTTATAGCACTGAGAACAATATTATAAGGGTGTGGGTAGGTCTGATTAAAAATGATTTGAGGGGGCTGGAGAGATGGCTTAGCAGTTAAGGTGCTTGCCTGCAAAGCCAAAGGACCCAGGTTCTATTTCCCAGTTACCCACGTAAACCAGATGCACAAAGTGGCACATGCGTCTAGAGTTCATTTGCAGTGGCTCGATGCCCTGGCATGCCCATTCTCTGTCTCTATTCCTATCTCTCTCACTCTCTGTGCCTCTCTCTCTCTCTCTCAAATCAATAAATAAATTTTTAAAAATGATTTCAGGGGCTAAAGAGATGACTCAGCAGTTAAAGTCACTTGCTTGCAAAGCCCAATGACCTAAGGTTCAAGTCTCTGGTACCTATGGAAAGCCAGATGTACAAAGTGGCACATGCATCTGGAATGGCAGG
This sequence comes from Orientallactaga sibirica, assembly GCA_036365145.1. NCBI lineage: Eukaryota > Metazoa > Chordata > Mammalia > Rodentia > Dipodidae > Orientallactaga > Orientallactaga sibirica. The sequence continues at coordinate 35,380,931 of JAEOAD010000012.1, read as the reverse complement.
AGGCCCTGGTGTGCCCATACTCTCTCCCCCGCCCCATCTGCTTCTTTCTCTCTCTCAAATAAATAAATAAACAAATAAAAAATTTTAAGACTGATTCAGAAGAGTTAAATTCTGAATGAATGAACTTTAGAAACACCTTTATCTGTTTCATTTGTATTAACCTTTGTGAAAAAAAATCTACACACAGGTTGCTAAATTGAAAAATCTGTTAAATCAATTTAAGTGGGTTCTTCTGATAAGTGCAAAATAACCTTCTCATTTTTAAAGCTTTGTGCTATTTTAATCGTCATACTTATCTTTATTTTATTGTACCTCATAGTGAGCTTTTAGTTAGTGGTATCTTGGTTTTGATGAAATATAGCACAGTTGTATTGTTTGTGGAGGAAAAGAGAGGGAGTGAGGACAGAAGGAGCACAGATTTCTCTGCGACTTTCTCCTCAAACCTTTTCTATGGCTTCACACTATTTAGACATTCATGGCTAAAATTAGCCAAGGGTCATTCTTCAAGACAGCAAAGTAACACACTGCATGGTAATAATGATTAAAGCCAGTGTGTCAAACACCTTTGAAGAGGAGGCAAACAAATGTTATTGATTCTAGGACTTTTGTTGTCCACCACCATTTGGTGCCCCTGCAACATATTTCCTGGCCATTTGCAATCTCTGAGCTGATGAACCTTTGAAATGGCAAGACTTGGCTTGTTTTTATTTCCATTTTTCTCTTTTTACAAAAACCAAAACCAACCACTTCCCTCATTTAAGGACTGAGTCAAGGCGTGGGCTGTTCAGACATGACTGTATGCTCTGTTTTGCCATCAGACACAGTTATCTCTGAGCGTATTCAATGCACAGTGCCCATACTGACCTACCTTAAGACAGTGCAACTTGCTATCCTTTAAATACAGTAACACTTTAAATACAGTAAGCTTACATGTAAATGGTCCAGCCAATACTTGCTGTGGAGCCTGTGTACAATAACTCAGTAACCTAAACTCTTGTCTTCTCTAGATTTACTCCAAGAGTAAGAGAGGGGAGAGTCACAAGAAGAGCACTGAATTCTTATAGCTCATGACTTTTCTTGGGAAATGAGTACTTTAAATCACAAATGGGTTTATTGACTCTTTAAAACATGGGCACTAGTTCCTCCACTCACTCCGCAGAAATTCCAAAACAAAACCTTCATATTTTCTGGAAGGATGGGAAAAGAGAACAGATATATGGAGCTTATAGATTTTTTAAACAAAGACTTGATACATAGTTATAAATAGAAGTAAAGTATGGTTAGAAAAATAAGCTTTAATGTCAGACCTGGGTGAGCACAGTGTGTGGGCTTGGCAAAGAATTAAATGCTCAGAGCCTCAGTTTCCTAATCTGTTGGTTGCATGGATGGATTATATAAAATAAAATAATAAAATAAAATAAAATAAATCACTGATTCATCCCAGAAACTCAGCAATGATTCACTACTTTGGAAGACAGTGACCAATTAGTATCATTAATTTTATAAATTGCCTTTCCACAGAATGTATGATATTATAAATAATGCTTTAATGAGCACCTTTGTGTATAAATTTGTTTAATTTTCCCAATTTTCTTTCTTAAGAGATGTTAAGATCAGTGAAGTCATCAGGTCAAGGACATAAATATTTTCTTCTGCAAATTTTAGTGCATAAAAAGCCTTTCCATAAAAAGTTGTATCTTTTCATTAAAAGAACAGAGAATGCTTATCTCACATGTACTTCAAGGGCATCACTATTTTTATATTATTATTATTATTTGCAGTGCAGTGCTAGATATTGAACACAGTGCCTTGTTCGTGCTAAGCAAATGTTTAACACTGTGCTACATACTCCAGGCCCTGTTCCATTTAATTTTGCCTATATAAAACTCTTATTACATTCTTTGCTAATTAGCCTCTTTTTGATTGCTAGTAAAACTGAACTTTATTATTCCTTTATCATTGGGTTCATACTTGTTCATGAAAGAGTGACTTGTGAGGACTCATTGCTTACACATTGTTTGTGCATAGCAGAGTCTGATTCCAAATCAACTGTGCCTCCCATTGATGTTTACAGGCTTGTATCTGTCTCACATTGCTTTAATTATCACAGTTATATTCCATGTTTGAGTATGTTTTGAAAAACCTTATAATCACTGAGCTGAAATGTAGCAAGGCATCTGCAACAGTCTAGAGACAAAGCAGAAGGAGAAAACAGAACAAATGTGATAGAGATGCAATGCTCAGAAGCTTCAACATAGTCCCATTGTCCAGGCCTAAGATATCTGATGATCTCCTTAAGTCCATTATGGAGATAGATTAGATAGATAGATGATAGATAGATAGATAGATAGATAGATAGATAGATAGATAGATAGATAGATAGATAGATAGATAGATAGATAGATAGATAGATAGATAGATAGATAGATAGATAGATAGATAGATAGATAGATAGATAACTTAGATAAGTTACGACTATAATGAAAAATGAAGCCGGGCTGGTGGCACACGCCTTGAAGCCCAGCACTTAGGAGGCAGAGGTAGGAGGATGGCTGTGAGTTCAAGGCCAGCCTGAGACTACATAGTGAATTCCATGTCATCCTGGACTAGAGTGAGACCCTACCTCGAAAAACAAAAACAAACAAACAATAAAACAAAACAAAACGACTGGTGGATTTCTTTGTAGATACATTCATGTAGTTCTACAAAGTAATTTATTTTTCACCTGCAAATCTGATTGTGTTACTCTTCTTTTTGTAGGTTTTAAATCACTTGCTTTTATGCAAAGAGAAAAATCTAAACACAAATTGTGTAGTACTGAATGACTTAACTCTGCCGGTCTACACAGCCTCATCTCCTTCTGTACCCCCACCCTTTCAGTGATGGCCAGGGAGAGAGGACCTGGATTTCTCCCCATAACTCCTGCTCTGGGTGCTAGCGGCAACATTACATACCCTCTCTGCCCTCTCTTTTGTCGGAGTTTCTTCATTCAACAAATTTCCACAGCCCTTCAAATTTATGTCCAAATACAATCACCTTAATCAAGTCTTGCCAGCCTCTGCGAGGTGCTCTTTACACCTCTGCATCATAGCAATTATTGTAAGTATATGTGTTCCTTATGGGCCAGAACCATGTGGTTTGATCTTTGTATTTCTGGCTATACAGTGAATGATTAATAAAAAGTTCTTAAATAAACAATGAGATGAGGATTGGGTTTTGAAATCAGTGTAACGGTACAGGAACCTTTTTTCCTCTGAAGGAATATTCCAGAGTTAGAAAGAAAGTAGAACTCTGTAAAACTTTCCCAGTATTCTTGTTAAAGGATTTCTGCTCCCCCTGCCCCCATTTTGTCTCAACTAGTACAAGAAGAGTACATATAAAGATTTGTCATCATCTATCTTCTTAAGGGATGTGGAAGGACCAAAAAGCTCTGTTGGGAGAGAAGAAGCTGAAGACTGGGATAAATGTGGCTAATCCAAAAAGACCAGAGATCATTTTGAAAAAAGCTCTATACTGACCCAAAGAACGGAATTCTCACAAATCCAGCCACTCATCAAAAACACAAGTAGGACAAAAACTATCAGCGCCTTTTAACCACAAAACTAAATTATAAACGAGCAGCTGCCAAATGTCACTTCAGATAATGCTGGTATTTCTGGCTTTGAAGCTTCTACATACATCTCAATTTGGGTGCTAAAAAGTAAGCCAGATCTCCTCTATAGCTGAGCATAACCCCCACTGACCTCAAAGTCCAGTGGTTCTGGGGCCAACCCCTGGGAAGTGGGCTAGACAGGAAGCAGAGCCACCTCTCACTTCCACAAGTTGTAATAGCTTTCCAGATCGTGTCTGTGGTCAATGACTGGCCAGAGCTGGCCAGTCTCCAACAGGCTTGTTTAGACTACTTGATGAGTTGACAGAAGCAACGACTCTTTCCAGCGCTATTAGTGTCTGAACATTAACAAGCAACAGTGTTCTGTGAGACTTAAAGAGAAAAGGCATTTTAATCTCTGTTTTGGAAAGGAGCCTTTCAAGAAAACTGGTGGTGGGGGAGCCTTGTGAGCAAGTGCCTGGATGGTAGCAGAGGACAGCAGGGGAAGGGCTGAGTCATTGAAGGGATCCTCTGCTCAAGGTCAGAATAACTGGAAGGGGAAGAAGGGAGCGGAGCTCCCAGCCCACCACCCTGACATAAAGAAAATGCTAAGTACACCATGTGATGAATTTTCAGCACTCTGTCAGCAATACTATACATTTAAATTCTATGTGAATGGTTCACAAAGGACTCCCTTACCTTTGCTGACTGCAAAATAAACAGAACCCTAGAAGAGAGGGTTTCTCACCTTACAAAGGTCCCTTGCAATTTCGAGACAACTGGAATGGCATTTAGAATTATGATTCTGGGAACTGGTGTGGATCCCACGTGTGTCACTCTGTCAAGGACAATCTCACCTAAAGCATACAGATGATGGCAAGAGCATGTCACATGGGGCTGTATCTGTCTCAAAGAGTGGATGTTCTAAGTCAAAACAAAGGCAAGTGATTCACATATGAACAAGATGTGGATAGTCATATTTGTTCCTTTTTCCTTTGCTCTTCTGACGACAAGCATAACAGATAATATTAAAACTTAGAGTTTGGAGAGAAATTAGAGGTCTTAAGCTTTATAAAGATCAGTCTCCTTTGTGGATTAAGTTGGGGTTGGAAAATGAGGCCCTCAATCATTGCTTTCATCATATAGAATCAACCGCTTATTTTTCCTTAAGAGATTTGTAGGAAATAATGTAACAAAGTTGACTTTCTCAGCATTCCTTATTATGGTTGGTAGGACTATATCCTGAGTTTGTAGGGTAATTCATCATTGTTTATTGTTAACCGTTTGTAAGCAAGGCTTGCAAAAATAAGAAATCCTTCCATGTTCCATATGTTGTTTTTTTTTCCTGTAGCCATTCAGTGAAACGAATGAAAACCAAAGGCTTGAACTGCAGTTTACCCTCCAGATTGAATGAAAATGTTCATAAATGGGAATGAGACATGCAAACCATACAGGTTCAAACTGAGAGGAAGAGATAGCAGATCTTACTATTATTCAGTCCTCTCTGTCTATCCATGAAGAAGATTTAAGTAATCATTTGTGAGAGCCCACTTAAATAGTAGTTTTACTAAAATTCAACAGTATGACTGATAACAAAGCAATTCCTGAGCAAGAACTACAGAACGGTGATTCTGGTAGTGTGCACACCTTATTCCTAACCTCGCTGCTTCCTCTGCTCTCTTTCAGTACAGACTATATTCCTGGCACATAGTTACTTAGCTATGACATCTTTATAAGAATACTTTTCTTCGCTATACTACATCTGCATACCACCCAAATTGTAAAATACCAAAGCCTATTGGAGGTGAGAAAGCAAATCCTGTCTGCTGCTAATTTGAGGGCAAAAGGATCTGACAATCCAAATAAATAATAGATTCTTACCTGGGCTTAGCAGCAGAAGAGATACCCAAGACTGTATCTTCTGAGTTCCATCCCAGTACCTTTTCCACTGCTGATGGGCACTTTTTCCTCTTTATAACTTTTAACAGACTTAGTGCACTTAGGAAAAGTACTTAGATTGTCAATACCTTTAAGAATCATGGGTATTTTTTTAAGTTTTATTTTATTTTATTTTTGGTATTTATTTATTTATTTATTTATTAGGGAGACACACAGAAAGAATGATCATGCCAGGGCCTCTAGACACTGCAAACAAACTCCAGATGCATGCTCCACCTTGTGCATCTGGCTTACGTGAGACCAGGAGAATTGAACCTGGATCCTTAGGCTTTGCAGGCAAGCACCTTAACTGCTAAGCCATCTCTCCAGCCCACATTTTATTTTTTAAATGAAAACTTCCCTAATTATGGACAATAAACCATGGTAATTCCCTCCCCCTGCCACATTCCCCTTTGCAACTCCACTCTCCAATCAGTCTCTCTTTTATTTTTGATGTCATGATCTTTTCCTCCAATTATGATGGTCTTGTGTAGGTAGTGTCAGTCACGGCAAGTTCATGGATATCCAGGCCATTTTGTGTCTGGAGGAGCACGTTGTACGGAGTCCTACCCTTCCTTCGGCTCTTACATTCTTTCCACCCCCTCTTCCACAATGGACCCTGAGCCTTGGAATGTGTGATAGAGATGTTTCTGTGCTGAGCACTCCTCTGTCACTTCTTCTCAGCACTGTGGTGCCTTCTGAGTCATCCTGAGACCCCACTATCTGAAAAGAGAAGTTTCTCTGACCAAAAGTGAGAATAGCATTAATATGTGGGTATGAACATTAAGAGAGGTGCTTACTGGACAGTTTGGTGAGCATAATATATGCATTTATTCAGACACCAGCAGGTGTTACACCCCTAGGGCTCATGACTTCCCCATCATAGGTTTTCAGTAACAGGCATGTATTTCCTCCTTTGGAGTGGGCCTCCAGTCCAATTAGAGAGCGATTGGTTTCCCCCATAACAGACATTGCATCTATTGGCTCATTTTGCCTTGATGGCCAAATTTAAGGCTCTCAGTGTCCTCTGTTGCTTATCTCCACTGGTGAATTTACTCCCTCCCATGGAGCTGCATGCACTGCAGTTTTTTCCAGCTTTCTGTCAGCTGGTCTACACCAAGGAGGTTTTCAGCTCAGCTCCAGCAGGATTTTTTTGAGGTAGAGTGTCACTCCAGCTCAGGCTGACCTGGAATTAACTATGTAGTCTTAGGGTGTACTCAAGCTTGAAGCCATCCTCCCACCTCTGCTTCCCAAGTGCTGGAATTAAAGGCATGTGCCACCATGCCCGGCTTAATCATGGGTCTTTAAGAAAGAATGCTGGGCTAGAGAGATGGCTTCGTGGTTTAAGTGCTTGCCTGCAAAGCCTAAGGACCTAGGTTTGATGCCCCAGTATCCACATAAGCCAAATGTACAAGGTGGCACATGTGTCTAGAGTCCCTTTGCAGTGGCTGGAGGCCCTGGTGTGCCCATTCTCTCTCTCTCTCTACCTCTTTCTCTCTCTCTCTCTTTCAAATTAATTAGTTAATTAATTAAACATCTTTTTTAAAAAGAAAGAAAGCTGTAGGTAATCTACTAAAGTCTTGCAATTTCCAAATAAAAACACTGAGCCAGGCAAATTGTTTAACTTGAATGCAGGTCTTCCATTTTCTTACATAGGTCAACCACTCAGGTTTACTTCTGTTACTCACTTTTCTCCTTTCCTGTATCCAGTGACAACTCTCCAGGCTTAACATTGAGATTGCTTCTTCACTCTCTTCTGTTCTTTCCTTTCCTCCTACTAGGATGGTCTGATCATCCTGGACCCCATCCAATTCAAAGTAGGTCAGGGGACTAGGGAGGGCTCTTTGTTCTAGAGGTATTTTCCATCAGAATGGAAAAAAAAGATCATGAGAACATGGAAGGTTCTTCACCAGGGATTCAAGAATAAAGATAAAAATTTCCCATATTTCTAGGAATTGTTACAAGTCAGTTGCTTTTACCCTTGAAATAAAATGCCTAAGGACCTCCAACTGTCTCTGAGTATCTGTGTAAAGCAGAAAAAGCCATGGCAATTTCTGCATTCTCATGATTACTTCCCCTGAATTATTTCTTTTTTAAGGAGAGAGAAAATGGGCATGCCAGGGCCTTGAGACACTGCATACAAACTCCAGATGCATGCACCACTTTGTGCATCTGACTTTACATGGGCACTGGGGAATCAAACCAAAGTCATTAGGCTTTGTATGCAAGCGCCTTGACAGCTGAGCCATTGCTCTAGGCCCCACCCCTGAATTGCTTTCAGTGAAGTCCTCTTTTCAAGATTGAATGCCATTCCAAGTCCTGAAGAAGCCTCATGCTCCCCAGACTTTCCTCTCACTTATGATAATCCCCTGTAAGAGTCAGCTCCCACTGTGCCACACAGTGTTGTTATCAGCTGTTGTATGTCTCATTGTTATGCCTTCTCTGGTTTCTTCTTTAGTGAGAACCACTCACGATTTGAATTTTCTGCTCTGTTCATCAGTGGTAGTTGGATACATGACCATGATGTGCATAAAACATTGGTTAAAGATCAGGGGTCTTGTGATTTAGGTCCAGCTCTGCTATTTGCCAAATGTGTGACTTTGTACAAACCTCTGACTTTTAAAAATTATTATCATCTATAAAAGTGGATATAAGAATATCTATTCATAGAACTTTCTAAATGGGAGCAAGTGAAATGACATAGAAAACTCTTTAAACAAAACCTGAGTGTAATTGTTCTTGTTGACAAGATGTTGGGGTTGGGTTATTGTATTAACTCTTTGGAAAAGGCTGGCACTCATCAATATTCATTATGCATGGCTGAGATCATTTTTTTTTTTTTTTTGGAGAGAGTCAGAAAGAGAGAGACAGAGAGAGGGAGAGGAAGACAGAGATGGGCACTCCAGCAGTGTCTCAGCTGCTGAGAACGAAATCCAGATGCGTGTGCCCCCTTGTGGTCAAGTGCGGCATTGTGCCCTTGAGTCACTTTGCATCTGGCTAAACGTGGGACCTGGAGATTGGAACCGCTGGAGATTGGAACCAGCATTCTTAGGCTTAGGAGGCAGGCACCTTAACCCCTAAGCCATCTCTTCAGCCCTGGCTGAGATCATTTTTATTGGCTAGTGCTTATACTAGATCAGCTGCAAATTATTTGAAATTTCTGTCTTACCCTGAACAAAGGCCTTTGCAAGATAAAAGTTGTTAATGTAATACATCTAGGGTAGTTGAGACAATCCTATACAATCCTACATTCCCTTTTTAAACCATTCCTTTATTATCCTCGTTGTGGCTTAGATCTCAATGTCTGTTCCCCTAAAGCTCCTCTGTTGATCAGTGGTCCCTAACACAACATGTTTTAAAAGTGAGGCCTTTCAATGGTGGTTGGATCATCTGGGCTCCTACCTCCAGAATGGGTTACCATTATTTATTCATAAATTAACGGTTACTAAAAGATGGAAAGTTTTTTTTTTATAAAATATTTTATTATTTATTTATTTATTTGAGAGAGAGATACAGAAATAGGCAGGGAGAGAGAGAGAGAGAGAGAGAGAGAGAGAGAGAATGGGTGCACCAGGGCCTCCAGCCACTGCAAACGAACTCCAGATGCATGCACCCCCTTGTGCATCTGGCTTACGTGGGTCCTGGAGAATCGAGCCTTGAACCGGGGTCCTTAGGCTTCATAGGCAAGCATTTAACCGCTAAGCCGTCTCTCCAGCCCAAGATGGAAAGTTTAAAACCTGGATCCTTACTGGAGAAAGAATGCTAGTGCCCATTTGTACAATAATTGTATGACTGTTATGGAAGTAACCAGGTGTTCTCTGATCGAATTTGAGGAAATTTATGTTTGGTACTAAAAATCTAATCAAAAGCCTATGGCTGGGAAGGTCATAGGCCATAGGGGAAAGCTACTACTGTTGTTTGGCAAAATGGATATGTTGCACCTATCAAGTTACCCTTTCAGATTTTACATTTATGCCCATAGATTAGTGCTACTCTCACCTTTGATCAGAGAAGCTTCTTTTATTGCAGATGGCAGTGTTGACTAGGGAGCCTCCACACTCATCAAGTGCTGAGAAAAAGTAACAGTTGTGTCAGCACTAAATGAGATCTCTCTATCATACTTTCCAAGGCTCAGGCAACATGGTGGAAGAGGAGTTGGAAAGAATGTGAGAGCCGCAGAATAGAGAGGAGTGCTTTGAAACTCCATCTTCCAGACAAGAAGCAGTCATTGCCTGTCATTACCTGCCTAAGACCTGTGTAATATTGGGCCCATCAACATTTCATCACAGAGAGTGTAGGAAGAAAAAAACAGACATTGAAATAGAAGAGCATCTAGCTGGATAGAAGAAGGTAATCATTGAAAGTCAGACAAAGGAAGGGTTCAAAGAAAGGTTAATGGGAGGGGATGATGATCAAAATATATCATGTATATGTATGAAAAGCATCAATAAAAATTTTTAAAGGAAGTACATCACTGGAAGTAAGCTCTTGAAGGGCATATATTTTGCTGCCCCACTCCCTTCCTTTCTATTTCGTTCTTATTCCTGGCTATCATGAGGTGAGGAGCTTGGCTCTGCTATGACTCTCATCAAGTCATGATGCTCTGTTTCACAGAGGTTCAGAAACAATGGAGCCAAGTCCTCATGCACAGACAACTTAGAAATGTGAGCCAAAAGAAATCTTCCTTCATTGACGTTGATTTGCTCAGGGGTTTTGCCATAGCAATGAAGGTAACATAATCCTAAAATAAAATTCAGAGGTAACACAACCTACCTACCTAATTATACAATATATAACTGCTAAAGAAAGCACAACTCAAGGAAAGCAATTTATAATAAAAATCATATGTGACTCAATATGGAAATATATGGACACTGAAAGACACAATAAAGTGGTTATTTGCTTTCACATATTTATAATGAATAAATGGGAGGTAGGAAGGTCAGAAGCCATTCTGTACAAGATGTTTGGCAAAATTAAAGAGGAAAAGTACAAATGGGTACAAGAAGAAAAACTAGTGCTGGGTTAAGTAATAACAGACTATACATTTTTATATGATAACCAAAATAAGGGGCTAATCTTAATCTAAGTATGGAAAAAATGTCAAGCAGAAACAAATTCAAAATATAGAAATATTTTTGCAAATGAGCTAGGCCATGTTTATAAATGTAATGTCAAAATAATTCCCAGTGTTATGACATTGATTAGAGCAATATCAAAGAAATGTCTATTTCCTATCTTTTAAGACATGCAAACCTCAGCTCTGTCTTGCTATGGTTTTCTTTGACATCCACAGATGCAGGCAGGTTTGCAACACAGGCAACTCAAGACCCGTGCAGCATGGCGATTGCTGGCCTAATGTTCACAAATGCAAAGGGTCCTCACTAAGGTTCTTAACAAAGGAAAGGATCATTTTCCTGTCACGTTTAGTCAATTGTTTTCCTGAAAATTCAGCCTTTCTTAAAAGACTGCTTCAAAGGAGTTTGTGTCTCTATTTAAAGCAGCATCTAGGGTTAGGCTCAAATAATTATACTTTTCCCATTTATATGTTCAGTCAGGGGATGTTACAAGCTAAGGTTCAGCATTGAGGTTCATCTTTCCTGCTTTGTAGGATAATTAGCAACCTTGCTCCAACAAACACGAGGGGTATATCTAACAGAGAAATGATATTCCCAAGATTTTCTGAAAAGGCCTCTAGGTGGAGGTACCACCTCTATTCAGAACCAAGAATCAAGGGAGATATTATTATTGCTAGCCTCTGAACTCCTTTGTTTCTGTGTTATGTTATATGGGAGATCTGTTGTGATAGTTCTAGTTTTAACCCCAATGAAGAATAGAATATTCAAAATATTTCTTAAGGGCTGGAGAGATGGCTTAGCAGTTGAGGAGTTTGCCTGCAAAGCCAAAGGATCCCAGTTTGATTCTCCAGGACCCACATAAGCCAGATGCACAAAGGGGCACATGCATCTGGAGTTCTTTTGCAGTGGCTGGAGGCCCTGGCATGTCCATTCTCTCTCTCCCTCTTTCTCTCTCTCAAATAAATAAATAAAATATTTCTTAAGAAAGCCCTTAGCTTGAAGTACAGTTTGGTAAGGCTCTGTTGTTAATGTATGTACATAACACATGAGTGTTACCTTATGAGAGAGCTACTTTGGATATAGTACTACCATTCATGAGCATCATGAGAGGACTTGCTTTATATCTCTCCAACAAGAACAATGATGGCATGTAATTCCTACAGCCATTCATGTCTATTGGGTAAATGCTGAAGGAGGCAAGCTTGCATATCTTTCAGGAGGGAAAAGAAGGATGGAATCAGAGTGTGGAATCATGCTCACCCCCTAGGAAGCACAGCCATCTGTCAAGTCTGGTGTCTGAAGGACATGAGGATCGGATCAGGCATGATATTAGAGGTGGTTAGTTCAGCGTGTGAGTGAGCTGGGCAGAAAAAGAAGGGAGTAAGGAAGCACGGTTTGTAATAATGTCCTCAAAGCCAAGGCAGTGCCATGGCATGAATAGCAAGTGTGGGGCAGGTAGAGATGAAATGAGTTGTGTTAGGGGACAATATGGGCAACTAAAAGCTATGGCCCTAGACTCAGGTATGACTGACCACAGGCAGAACTTTCAGAGTAATGTGGCAGGACAGCCCTTGAAAGGAAGTTCATATGTTGAGTAACTGTTTTTGAATAATTCAGTTTGATCTGGAAAGTAGGATCTGGAAGGGATCAATACTGAAGGACTGGATAAAGCAGAAGAAAGGCGATCCAGCTGGATGGATGGTAGAAGAAAGGTGAGGTAGAAAGCATCATTTATTAAGTATAAAGTTAAGTGAGGTGATATATTTTAACCTATAATATGCTATGAGGTATTTGACTTATGATTAGTTTTTACCATATAATAAACCACAGGAACTAAGGCTTAATTCTTAGTGTCCCAACCAGAGGACAAGCAGATCAAACTTTCCAGGTTTATTTTCAGTAACTAAAATGTTGGGGAATGGTCTAAAATATTCCAGATGGGATGTGACTTGAAGCAGGAGGCAGGAAGGAGGGAGAAGTGTGTGCCGTTTCTCACCTTGACTTTACATCTGTTATTACTTTCTTATTTCCCTGAAATACCAGGCTTGTCTCCACAAAAAACAATTCCTTCTTCATGCACACTAGCTCCTGCAGACTCCCCTCTCCTAACAAAAAGAAGGCGGCGGCAGTATGAATGTAAGGCTTCTTTGTTTCTCAACATATCAATAGGCTTGACTTTATTTGCACATAGTTATCCTAAATTTAAATATTGTCTTATCCACAACAAAGTAATGACTACTTCTGTAGAAACTAACAGCACCCCACAGCTTAATGCGAGGGATGCAATGACAGGACAGCTCACCATAGACAAAACCCTTACCATAACATATTTTATGTGATTGAAGTCGCAACATTACCCAACAGCACAGTAGTACAGTATGCATTCGTGCTGAACATTACTACTGAGTAGGACCCAGTGGAGACCCCAGACTGTTTAGAAAACTAGACCAAAGTCATTTCAACCTAGCATTCTGTGTGGGTCAAAACAAAGAAACGGAATTGTTTTGAAAATGAGGTGCCAGGTAAAGTCAAGAGAATTTAAGTCACAATGACTGCCTCAAGGTCTCGGAAGCCACACTTACCTAAGAAGAGGATTGTTAATACCTATGTGGATCCCTTTTTGGATTAGATTTTATAACAGTAAATTTAGATTCTGGCAGTGTTTACAAGTAAGGGTGAGATTTTCCATGGTGACCAAAAAAGTGGTCCATAAAGACATATGACAAGATGGTCTGAACCTAGAAAAATTGCTGTGAAGGGCCAGATTGCTGTGCCTGGATGATAATTAGCACATTGTTGTCACACTGTACATATCCATTCTTGCTGTTCCCCAACTCCTTCTTCAACATAAGTTTAAAGTTAGGTTAACCTACAGGAGCAAGAAAACTTTCCACACTTAATAAGAACCATGACTGGAAAGATTTAAAAAAAAAAAAAAGAATCCTAACCAGGTTGGATAAATTAAGCCTATCCTTGCTATTTTACAAATAGATTTTCTCTCTCCCTTACCTCCAACACTCTGCACATGCTGCACTGATCTAAGTGCCATGCCTCAAGGCTCTGGGAAACTCATTCATCAACCTCCTCCCTGGCCCTCACTGATTGCCTCCCATAGACTGGATAAATCTCAACAGCATAATGCAACTTGCTTTCTTTGTGTATACGTGTGTTTGTGTTTCTGCCTGCTATTGTTTCCAGTCTTGTGTCTTTCACCAGAGCAAATATTCCTTCAAAGTAAGTTCCATGTGGTAAGCATCTTTTACGTCCAACTGGTAGAGAGATGAGTTACTATTTTTGGCAAAATGACTTGGTGATTTGCAAAGCATTTTCCCATGCATCCTCATGTAATTCTCATGATAATTCAGTGAGGATGATGCTATCATTACCCTCATTTTATAGACCATAAAATAGTTCACAGAGGTCAAATGATTTGTCTGGGATTACACTCTTAGGAAATGTGTGACTAACCTTGTACGTAGCATTATGGGATTCTGAATCTTTGAAAATAACCGTGGTACCCTCAATCTCTTCCTAACAAATTGCTGGGTGAACCTACAGTTACATTATAGTTATATATAGATAGGACAGTATGTTTGACTGTTGATGTAGGATACAATTCAGTCTAGAAATTCAAATGTCTCAACCATCATATAAGAGGTTTAAATGCACCAATATGATAGAAAGAGATGTCCATCATTATAGAAAGAAATGTCCATCATTGTCTGGGCCATATAGTTTTATACATACAGGTAATATGCATTTAATATGATTTAATATGAAATTTCCAGATTTTATACTATGTATATGTATGTATGTTTTCTTAAATAACAGTATCACTTTGTATTTCTTATCCTCTATATGAGTTGTTTCACTTTTTGGATGTCTTTGAAATTTCATTTTTCCATGAAAGTTATTTTTTTTCAGGCATCTGTGGTACTACGTATAGTTCTAACTTACTTGCTTTCACTCTTATGAAACATTCTTTTGGATGAATAATATAACATTTAAATACCCTTAAATATATGTCAGTTGTCTTTTGCATCATTTCCAGTCTTCCAGACTGATAAACATTGCTGGTCTGGACCTGTCTAATATATACCTTCTCTGTGTGCATTAGGGATTCTCTGGAGTCAACATCCAGAAGTGAAAATGCTGGGTCACTAGCATAAATATCTTCAACCAAGATAAGAGTTTCCAAAATCTTGCCTCCTCACCAACACTTGGTATGGTTGTCTTTAAAAATGCTTCCAGGGATCTGGGGAGATGGCTCAGCTGTTAAAGGCATTTGCTTGCAAAGCCTTCCAGCTCAAGTTCAATTCCCCAGACAGGCATACATTTGCAGCAGCAAGAGACCATGGAGTGCTAGCGCATGCACGTGCACACACACACACACACACACACACACACACACACACTCACAGAATAAGTAATTTTGTTGTGTTTTGTTTTTCAAGGTAGGGTCTCACTCTAGCTCAGGCTGACCTGGAATTCACTATGTAGTCTCAGGCTGGCCTTGCACTCATTGGGATCCTCCTACCTCTGCCTCCTGAGTGCTGGGAATAAAGGCATGTGCTATCACATCCAGCCGTAATAAATAAAAATTTTTACAATGTTTCCAGAATGATGAAAATGAAATTGTATCTCTGTGGTTTCAATTGCAATTTTCTAATTACTAGTACAGTTGAGTGTCTTTTCATATGTTTACTAGCCATTCCCATCTTATCTTCTCTGAGTAATCTTTTAATATTCTGTGTTATATTCAGTGTTTATTTTCCTGCTAATTTGCTTGAATTTTTCTTAATGGTTTTGGAAGTTCTTCACATACTCTGTCAGCTATATGCAATGTGAATACCCTCTCCTAACCTATACTATCAATTTATTTTCAAGATATATTTTGATCATAATTTTCACTTTAATATAGTTATTCTTATCAATACTCTTATTTATACTTTTATTTTGCTTCTTAAAATGTTCTTCCCAAATGAGATGTAACTATTTCCCTAAATGTTTTTGTGTATTAATTTTAATGCTTATTTCTTTTTTAAAATTATTTTTATATATTTATTTATGAGAGAGAGAGAAAAGAGAGAATGGGTGTGTCAGGGTCTCTAGCAACTGCAAAAAACTCTACACACATGCACCACCATGTTCATCTGACATACATGAGTACTGGGAAATTAAACCTGGGTCCTTAGACTTCACAGGCAAGTGCCTTAATCACTAAGCAATTTCTCTATCCCTTAATGCTTAGTTCTTTATTCCACCTCATTATTTTTTTTATAAATATGGCATGAGGTGGGGAGTTATTTGTGTTTCCATTTGGGAAAGCAGTTGTCCCAGTACTACTTAGTAAATAATCTACATCATGTTTCCACATAGGATGTGTTTACTTCAGGACTCTATTTTGTCCCATTTGGTTATCCATCCTTGAGCAAAAATTATTTTAGAAAATAATTTTTTTTAACTTCTTAGTGGTTTAGGAAAAAATTCTTACTCTAAAGTTATTCTGACTCTATTCTTATTCTTCTAGATAAAGTTTTGGATCACTTCATCAAAGTTCACACACAAAACATTTTGGGGCTGAAGAAATGGCTTAGTGGTTAAGGCACTTTCCTGAAAAGCCAAAGGACCCAGGTTCAATTCTCCAGGACCCACATAAGCTAGATGCGCAAGGTGGTACATGTGTCTGGAGTTCGTATGCAGTGGCTGGAGGCCCTAGACTATTCTCTTTCTCTGTGCATCTGCTCTTTCTCTCTCTGTCTCTCACAAATAATAAATAAATAAATAAATAAATAAATAAATAATAAATAAAACCTTTTTGGTTGGATTGTAATTGCATTGAATTTGTAAATATAATCAACCATATTAGAAGGAAAAAATCAAACAAAAGTCTCATAATATTAATTCTCTAATATAATCATTTCTCTGTGTGTGCATGTATATGCTTAATTACCACTAGAAAATGACTTTTTAAATTTTATTTATTTATTTTAGAAAGCAAGAGCGAAAGAGGCAGACAGAGAGAGAGAGAGAGAAAAATGGTGCACCAGGGCCTCCAGCCACTGCAAACAAACTCCAGATGCATGTACCCCCTTGTGCATCTGGCTTACGTGGGCCCTGGAGAGTCAAACAGGGATCCTTTGGCTTTGTAGGCAACACCTCAACCACTAAGCCATCTCTCCAGCCCTGAAAATGATTTTTTAAGAATAGGGACTTTGCCTTTTTTTCACTGCTGTAAGCTGGTGCCTACCAGAGTGCTAGGAAATAGTAGCTACAGAATATTATTTATGCTATGAATGAATTAATAAATGTAAGTGCAATTTTTCATAATTGTTTTCTTATAACTGGGTTTTCAATAGTTTTGAAACAATTAACAGAGAAGCTAAATATTTTTCTTATAGATTTGTGAAAGGTAAAAATTACTCTTAGTAGACGTTTCTCATAGGTTGTTACACAGACATTATATCAGGATAATGCTGTGGGAAAGGAGCTCAGTGGTCAAGCACATTTGAAAAATGCTTCATGCAATGCTCTCTACAGTCACTGTGTCCATTAGAATAGTAAAGGTTCTGAGAAGACCTGCTAAGGAAACTAGTTCAACAGTTTCCAAAAATGATATGATCTTCACCCTTTAAAAACTACTAACTCCCTTTTTTAAAAACACTAAGTTGTTTAAGAAACATATTTTATTATATCTGGGAAAGGACAGAATTGGAAAATATTGGAAAATATAAAATTATTTAAATATCTTCTCTTATTACATTTGAGCATTTGTTGGGACAATGCTGTACGCTAAAGAAAAGATTAATTCATAGGACTGATATACCCCTGGAGAAGTCTTAAAAATTAAGTTTCCTGCTTATATAAAACAAACTAGAAATTGTTAGTTGATCCAAGCTTCCAAATTTCTACTATGCATACAAATAAAATTAAGCCAGAGAAATACATTTAAGGAAGTCAATTTCATTTCATTTACTCCTAAAATGAGAACCTTGTCAAACCTATCTTCCATTTGTAAATCTATGTGATCAGATGTTGCTGGCACTGTATTCTGACTCTTTATTCTTACCCTTTAATGCCAACAAGATGTCAGCTACCTAGCATTGACAATAGGCAACCCACCTCCAATTACTGCTTATGTGGTGGGGTAGCCTTGAGGGTAAAACCTTAAGGCAACTTTGTGAAGTTGCAGGAAAATCTTGACATTTTGCCAAAATAATATGGTGAGATTGAAAGTCATATAGAATTCCTCATTTTTCATGGCAACTTCCTTGGAGATCTCTCCCCATGATAGTAACTAAAAGAACATCCAGCTGTGTTTGGTGAGTAGGATTCTCTTCCTCCTGAAGATGCTTGATCCAGTTGTTTTATGAAGGTGTAATCTGGGGGTGCTTAAGCTTAATCCTCTTGTGCCCATAATACAATTGTAAGCATAGCCAGATATGGTTAAAGAGTCATGTTATATGTATATAGGAGGTCATTTTTTATTTTTCAGAAATAAGCTTATCAGACCCGAGGCCTTAGTAGCAAAATCTATCAAGCTGTATGGATACAGGGATAGATATATATGGGTATATCCAGAGTATATTGCATAGCAAGGTGTCAATGTAGATACAGATGCTATCAATGTGGATATAGGAAAACACACACATAGACACAGAGAAAATATAGATGATTCCTTCCTATTTTAGCATATGCATTTAAGGTATCTTACTAAGAACATAGTATTACTTTCATCTCTGTTTATGTTTCCAAAATGTGTTTTGGCTGTTATATCAGTGAAACCCAAAGAAAGGATAGGATTCACATTGTGAATACAGATTTCTTCCCTCACATGTTAAGTACATGCATAGAATAGCTGGTTTAGAAGCTTTCTTGAGAGCTATGCCCTCCTGACTTCCCACCCGGTAGTGTTCTTTCCACAGATTCCCTAAGGTGTATTCCCTAGCCTTAAGGAAAGATAAATGATATATGTGCTGGACTAATTAATTTCTTTACTCAAAGAGGGAGTCATAACCACTCTGTAAAAGAGAACATCCTCCCCATAACCACTCTTTAATATTCTACTTTGTTTTATTCCCTTGCATTTGTCATTTCTAATTAATTTCTTCCTTCCTTTCCCTTGCCCCCTCCCTTCTTCCTTCCTTTCCTCCCTTTCCTGCTCCTGCAACTCCTTCTTCAGCTATTTGTCTCTAAAGGGCTGGAATTTCATATGCTTGCTATTCGATTTTTTTCAGTGCCTAGACTTCCAGGTACAGAATAAATGTTCGAAATATCTTTAGAAGAATGAAGGGAGGAAGGAAAGGAGAAAAGTCATAACTGAATAATAAAAAGGAAGGAAGGAAGAAAAGAGGAAAAGAAAGATAGCTGTTTTGCTACCTTCTGTACATAGAAGATCAAAGTTTTTGCTAGGAATGGCTGGGAATTCTATTCCACAGCCACCTTGTGATAATGTTTTTTTTCCCTTTCTTTTCTTTCTTTCTTTCTTTCTTTCTTTCTTTCTTTCTTTCTTTCTTTTTTTTTTTTTGAGGTAGGGTCTCACTCTGGTCCAGGCTGACCTGGAATTCACTATGTACTCTCAGGATGGCCTCGAACTCTTGGCAATCCTCGTACCTCTGCCTCCCAAGTGCTGGGATTAAAGGCATGCACCACCACTCCCAGCATGTTTCTTTAGTTTAGTTCCATTTCTATATTGGGTCCTTTTTCTGTAAGTGGAGGCTTTGGGAATCACTCTACTTGGGATTCCATGCTCCTTCCTATGTGTTATGTCTACACTCTCAGGATTGCCATGTGAGTGGGCTACACGGTTCTGGGTTTGTGAGCTGTCCGTGACATCACCTGATGGGCAGCATCCTTGTTTCTGTTGAGCTCACGGCCATTAGTCAGCAGGTGCCTCCAGATGGGGCACAACCTGAAAGACCAGAAGGAAATCAAACATGGGAAACTACCTCCTTTGCCTCTTGAAGATACATGAGACCTTTTTGCTGTATCTGAGTAGAGAAGACAGCCAAAGGTAAGAGGTCAGGGAATATTTAGGAAACAAGGAGAGGACAAAGCGCTAGAGGTGGGCAAGTGACAGCATAAGAACCAAAGAAAGAGATGTATGAGTGGCCCACAGAATCAAACACTGAAAGGAACTAGTTGAAATGGTGGAAAAGTGGTCTTAAGTATCATGTTCACAGTTTGTCAAAATAATTACATCTTCCTTTAAAGGGGTGTGAAAAGAGAAGTTGGCCTAAATCATACAACATAGACAAAACAACTTCTATATTTGTGTGTTCTCTGTGTGTATGTTTTCTTTTCCTTATTAAAAAGCTTCACGATTTACCTATAGAAACCCAATGAAAGAAGGCTGGAACCGTGTGACCTTTCTGTTGCGAGACCACTAAGTACAGGGTTGGTTATTGGCTGTGTTTCCTCAGCCCCTGGTTGAACTAACTTGGCACACTTAGAAAATATTTAACATTTCATCCTGTGATATGTACTGTTTTTCACATGGCAATGACCTTCTGTTATGGTCAGTTTCTCATTTGCTTTCTGCTTCCCCCTCCCCCACCAAGGAAAAGGTTTCATAGAGGCATTACACAGAACAGCTGCTTGGAACATGCACAGGCCAGTTTACATTAGGCTGTTTTTTCTTGAGAAAGTCAGAGTTTAAACAAATGGTTGTGCCTATTTTAATCATTTTTGCCCTCTTTTGAAGTGTTTTTTCAAACATGAGGGTTTTTTTTTTTTTAGAATGGAGTTTTGCATTATAAATTAGTCTGCTCTGCCATGTCCCTTTTAAACACAGCTGTTACTACAGTGTAAACAGAGTTTTCAAAAATGTAGATAAACTGTTACAAGAGGAAGAGTTTCAAGTGTTTTTAACACATGGTCAGTTTTTGCTTACTTGAATACTGTGGTTTGAAAGTTGAATTCAAAATACACTTTTGATTTCACAGATGTCAGGCTATTCAATACAGCTGTTCTGCATGCCTAACGAGGCATTTTAATTTCACAGTAAGCACAATTTTAACAATATCACATTTTTTAAATCATGTCAGTAGTAAACTTAGATGAATATGGAAATTCTATAATGGTGCACTACACAATATCCCTTTGAGGCATTAATGTTGAATGGGCAAATTATCTAGTGGGCTGAAGCTAAATTATGAAAGAGTTTTTCATGGTCAACCCAACAATGTGAAATACATAGCAAACTCCAGTGTTTTGAAAGGAGCTACTGTTATACTCTAGGAAAGAGAAAATAAGAGAGTTCCAGTTCATTAGCAGGATAATCTTATGCTTCTGTTCTAAAAATTTGTTTCTAAGCCTATAACTTAAAAAGTTTAAAATTTGAAGAGCCAGGCATGGTGGCCCACACCTTTAATCCCAGCACTCGGGAGGCAGAGGTAGGAGGATCGCTGTGAGTTTGATGCCACCCTGAGACTACATAGTAAATTCCAGGTCAGCCTAAGCTAGAGTGAGACCTGTCTCCAAAAAAAAAAAAGTTTAAAATTTGACATTATTTGGTAAAAGGCTTTGGACTGATCTAAGTGCATTATCTTAATAAAATTCAAACAAAACAGCTTAGATATAGCAAGATGCTCCTATTTCCTAATATCATATTTAAACACTAGGTCTTCATATACATAGGAAACAGAGTCCCTGGAACTGGGAATATATCAGAACTAGATTATCTCAATGG
Source organism: Orientallactaga sibirica (assembly GCA_036365145.1). Taxonomy (NCBI): domain Eukaryota; kingdom Metazoa; phylum Chordata; class Mammalia; order Rodentia; family Dipodidae; genus Orientallactaga; species Orientallactaga sibirica. The sequence goes on along the minus strand of JAEOAD010000012.1, from coordinate 35,359,636 downwards.
CTTTTTGGAGGATTATTATGTTAATATTTTGAAATCAATACTTCCATGAAATGATCTATCAACATATTCAAACAGGTTATTAATGATAACACTTTAACATTTCATTTAAATTATTATTTAGACTTTCCCAATTCATTATCTTATATTATCTTGTAATAAACATGTCATTTCCATTCCTTAAGTGATAATTATTTAAACCACATAATTTCCTATTATTATTTGGCAAATGCACTTCTACACAATGCCATGCAAAATAAAACTTATAAAATAAAATAAAATAGTATCTAAAATACAGTTTAGTTAGAAAATACCATTTATTTAAATATCCAAGAATAACATACAGAATTTCTACCTATATTGTTCCCAAACCACCATGTCTGAGTTATGGATCTTGGGGAGGAAACCATGTTACTAAACCTAATTACTCTATGTTTGGCTTGGAAAAATAGTTTACGATTATTTTGCTATATCACACAACCCAACATGACCTCATTTTCAATAAAAACATATGATTTGATCCAAAGCCTTCTGCAGTACTCCCATAATTAGACACCTTATCCATCAGGCTGCTAGTGAACCTTGGTAAAGAGTAAAACAAGAATTTTCATGTGTTAAGTTATACACCAGAGGGAGTACCATGAATATAATACAAACACACTGATATTGCCAAAGAAAAGTCAATTAAAAATTATATGCACTGTAAGTGTTATAACACTCAAAATGGTTGTATAATCCAGGTCAGATAGCCATTGAGGACAGGTATTCATGAAAATTTGTTTTTATTTATTACCATTTTTCATCTCTGAGAGCCTCTAAAAATTTTCCTAAGTAAATTTTGTAGCTGATAAAAAGACACCCAGAGAGCATTAGTTCTTCATAAAAATGTTTTGGATGTATTTGTATGTAAGGACACAGATCTTATATACTTATAAGGAATGTTGTTTTAGAATTGTTAACTTTTTTATAAAATTTAATCACATGGCTGATCCTTTAATGTTTAGGATACACACACACACACACACACACACACACACACACATATACACACATAAATCTTGTTTCAAGATGAATCCAGCAGCCTCTTTTTAATAAAAGAGAACTGGATGCCTTTCAATATCTCACTTCTTCCTGTATTTACTCACTGCAATGGTTGTCTCTTGCCTCTTCATGTGTCATATAAAGGAACCCCACAAGTGAAACCAAGAGGATTTGCTTCTGTTTCTGCCAAAGTTTTCCCTTTCTTTCTTGCTCAGTTTTGCACTGTTCAATTGACATGGAGAATCTTGCCAAAGACAAGTAACAGTAACTCTATAAGCTTCCGTGGTTATGGGCCCCAAAGCGCTTTTGTATATGCTTAAAAATTTAAGGTCAAGAAAAGTTGTTAATATCTTCATAGGCACTTCATTTTCTTATTTGTATTTAAAAAAAAAAAAGGAAATGGTACTGGGAAATGGTTCAGTGCTTATTACTTCAGTCCATTGTTATAATTAGTGTGAAACATAGTACCAAATGGCACTTTATTAACACGATGCAAAAGCAGCAACTCAATGCATGAATCACCACTTTTTTTGGAAAAAAAAAAAAAAAAAAATAGGCAAGGTGTTAAATTGCAGGTTGAAAAAGAGACTCTCCTGGGTTGATAGCTGCCTGTTCTTATGGAGGAGCTAACGTATAATTGAAATTTCCTGTTTCTTTTAAACGTTCTTGATGTGACACTGGAGATGGCTGTCCTGAGGTCAAGTATAGAAATGTAAAATTTTGAAGTCAAGAGTAAAGTGAGGCCCTTGTGGAAAGTAACTCCTCAGTGTCTGAGCAGAAGAAAACTTCTGCAGAGGTAACTACTTCTGCCAGATTCTACATCACATTTTATACAGAAAGCCCGTGATGACTTAAGGAATGTGCTATTTTTATCTACATTTCCCCTCATTCATGACCACCTTTCTCTTGCCCCTGTTGCTGCCCAAATACTCTCATGGTTGGTCCTCCATCCACTTCAGGCTACTTCCCAAAGTCACTGAGATCCCCTTCTTCAATTATTTTCTATCCCTTAATCATTTCATGGAGACTGGTCAGATATCCTCACTCACTGGTCAGTGGGAAACACTGAATTCCCACAATGAGACTTTTTGTTTCTAAACAAATTCTATGGTAGTGGTGACATTCTGTCCAAATGATTCAATAATTCACACTCACACTGAATGAAACTGAATGTCCCTTGCATACAACGTCAGTTCAAAATGTTTGTGTATGCTATGCACCATGATTTCCAGCCAAATAATTCAAAGGTTAATTTTCTCTTATCAGCTATAGTTTTTAGTTGCAAAAAATTTAAAAATAAAACATTCAATTTTGCTTAAACAATAAGAAAAATGTGCTAGGTCTAGTGATCAAAAAGCTTAGCAGGTCTGATTTCAAGTGTGACTTGATTCAGGGGCCTACACAATGTCACTCAGAACTTGATTCATCAGTTTTGCCTTTCTCTCTGCTAATTTCACCTCCAGGAACAAATATTCCCAGACACAAACTGAATAAAAGTGTCGATGTATCTTCCTTGTGGTTCCTGTGAAAATTCCAGCATTCATTCTTACTGGGTCAATTTGAGGTAAATGTACATCTGTGAACCAGTAATGGTAGTCGGCGGGGGAGTGGGGAAACTGTTCTATTCATTGGCCAGGCCTGGAACATGTACTCCAATTCTGGTGGTGGGTATTGAGAACATCCAGTCACAGTCTAAGAGAAAATGAAACACAGTTCCTCAAGGCAAGTTTTGGTCCTGGTTCCAAACACAAAGGAGATGGATGCTAAACTGTATTATTCTCAATTGCTCACAAGGTGATCTTTTATTTGTGTCCAGGAAAATGAGGTAGGATTTTCCAAAAACTATACTGGGTAACGTTGTTCTACTGTGCAAAATCCTTGACATTTCTTAAGGACTTTGGAAATTCAGCTACAGACTTTCCAGTCTCATATGACATTTTTCCCTTCCACCCTAGCTTAAGTTACCAAAATACACACTGCTCTTTTCTAGCCAAGTGTTTGTGCCCTTTCTTTCTACTTCTCATTTGTTTGTGTGTTCTAGAGTGATGACAGTGTAAGGCCCAGGAGTCTATGCTACTGCTGTGGTGTGAAACTTTTTCCCTGGGGAGACATGAACACATGCATTCACCCCATATAGAGATAGACAGCAGACCAAAACACAATTGCACCAAAATCTAATTTTGGTTAACCATCTAATTTATTTGGGTTACTTGCAGAGCGTGGTTGAGAGGTTTCTTACAGGAGTATCAGTGATTCAAAGGCAGCTGAATCACCAAAAAGCTCACCCCAACATTGGTGACAACTCCCGAAAGCTGCATGTCTAGAGCACACTGCACATGACTTGGAGGAAGCTCAGTGGCTCCCAAAGTCATCTTCTTTCCAGCAGTTCTTTACTGATTGTATAACATTGAGGAAGTGTCTGTGACCCTTTAAGTTTTTTTTTTATTGTTAGTTATGCACATAATGTGAATACATTCATGTTGGTGCCATCAATAGCCTCCTCCCTGTCTTTTCCCCTCTGAAGGGACCCTCCTGGTTGGAGGACGTGGGTCATGCATTGTGGGGGTAGCCATCAGTTTTGTGTAAGAGGCAATGTCTCTGTGCATAATGACCCAACTTGTGGCTCTAAAATCGTTCTGCTCCCTCTTCTGTGAATTTCCTTGAGCCATTCTGGAACTGGGAAACAAGTCAGAACCAGATCCAAAAAAGTGAGCCCACTCTCCAATATCAAGCTCCCACCAATCGTGGACTACAAGAGGGTCTACACCTATGAAATTCTCTCTAAACTAATAATGGTTATCCCATTTATCCAGTGCTGACTTCTCTCTCTGTTGGAGAATTTGCTTCTGTTTTTCAGATGGACACTGAACCTGAGGAGAGAATCAGCCCATTGTACCTCACCAGGGCCCCAGTTGAAACCATAGAGTAATGGGGGAAATGAGCACGAGTGTTGCTTTCTTGGTGAACCTGGTACCAACACAAGGGTGAAGGAGATAGACACAGAGAACACTCAACTCCTACCAAACCAGATATTCAGAGACACAGAGGCTCCCAAGAGCTCATCACTGAAATAGACCTAAAGTGACCCTTTATGTTTAAACTTTTCCAGAGCTGTTTACCTCCTGAGCCTCCCTCTGGGAGGAAATATTTTAATTCAGCACTTCAATTCATAGAAAATTGCTTCACAGCAGCTATCATGGCACTTGGTTAAAAATTAAAAGTACTACAATGGACTTCCATGCAAATGCCCCTCTTCACTATGCCCTGAAAATAAGCCTTTCTAGTCAAAACCCTTCCTTAACAAAGGTTTCAGGGGCAATTCCAGCCATCTTCTGAAAAAAAAAAAAAAACTATTCAAACAAGCTCATCATAGTGTCCTGCGCACACCAAAGGCACCTGATTCTCATCCTTGGTGCTACAAAGCCCGCCTCTCACACACCCTGCATGGTCACTTATTTCTCAGGTACAACCCTTTACCTTAAAAAGTACTAAAAAGAATGAAAGTCCTTCAAAGGATCTGTTTAAGTGAAGCAGTGGCCCTCCATCATGTGACAGAACTGTGCAGTGGTCATGTGTTCAGACCCAGGTGTCTGGTTGTCTGGGTTCAAACTTCAGCTCTACCACTGACTGGGTGTGTGACCTTGGGCAGGTATTTTGTCCCTAAGTCCTGGTTTCCGTCATAATGAAAATAATCTACTCACCGAGTTGTAGTATTCATATAACTGAAATAGTCTGTAGAAAATTACATAATCACTAGTACCTAAGAGTTCAGAAAATATAAGCTTTAACACTAACCATATCATATTATGATCCTGAAAATATCCACCTTTTGTTCTGCTACTAAGACCATTTTTAGTTTCAGTCAGTAAAGCCTCACAAAACTCCTAGAGTCTTTCATTTTAAAATTGAAAGGAACACTATTGGGTGCCATTGTACACAAGTCTTGATTAAACACAGGTGACATTACTAAGCAGTCTATCACATATACAGGACTTAGGTGGCCCAGTGTATGGGGTGATCAATGGCTGTGATTGCACCTTTTAGACTTTTGGGCAATAGTGGAACAAGCCAACCTCATGTTGCACTTAAGGATTAACTGGGTGCCAATCAATATAGTCCTTTTGTCATTGCTCCCTGCTTCCTCCCTGCAACTGTGCTTGCGCCAGGGGTCATGTGGACAATTTCCATTCATGTAGCCTGGTGATTTCTTCCCACATGATTCTCTCCTCTACAGGAAGCAGAATAGACACAACTTTACATATTAGTCAGGTCTTTGTTGGTAGAGATGGTTTTTGTGCCTAGGACTCAAGGCAAAAGAAACTTTATTCCATGTTGTTCAGTCATTTCAAATTAAACACTTGGATTTTCCATATTGCATATCCTAGAATGCTTCCAGGTCTACATGTGCTTGTTGCCTTTTGGTCTTTGTATTCAGTTCCATAAATTTTTTTTTCAATTAATTGCTCTGCTATATTCTCTTATTATGCCCTGAAACCCTGAGGCTTAAAACTGCCCTGGAGTCTAAATCACTTTGTGACCAGAAGCAGCTGATGGAAGAAGGATTTATTTCTTCTTAAGATTTTAAGAGGAAGCTTCATCATGGCAGGAAAAGCACAACCCAAGCAAATAGCTGGTATCCCATCTCTCCATTAGCAGGCAGGAAGGAGCATAAACTGGCAAGCAAGGTTGGTCTATAACATCCCAAGGCTGACCTCCTAAGTGGTACACCTCCTCCAGCAATATTCCACCTCCCAAAGGCTCTACCAGCTAAGGATTAAGTATGAGGCTTAATCACAAACACATGATGCTACCACTCCTAGAATGAATAAATCTTCTCAGATGTGAAGTGGAAAGAGGGCTTGTGATGCTGTTTAATGGTAGAAGTATGACCAGACACTTATGTCCATAAACCTGCTGCCTTAGTTCTCCTGTACTGACATAGGAAATGTGAATGTAATGAAATTAAGCAATGCAAACTGGATTTTTCCAGTTATTGCAGTCCCGAGCCACAGCCGCGAGCAGCAAAGTCTGTCTCGACTCCCTGTATGAGGGAGCTTGGGAAGTCCTGCGTGGGTGAAGCTGCACATCAGCCTGAAGAACTATGACACGCAGAAGAACAAGAGATTCTCAGACACTGTCAGGCTTAAGTCCACTCCCAACCCCAAGTTCTCCATGTGCATCTTGGGGGACCAGCAGCACTGTGGCGAGGCCAAGGCTGTGGACATCCCCCATATGGTCATGAAGGCACTGAAGAAGCTGAACAAGAACAAGAAACTAGTCAAGAAGCTGGCCAAGAAGTACAATGCCTTTTTTTGGCATCTGAGTCTGATCAAGCAAATCCTGTGAATCCTGCTCCCTGACCTGAACAAGGTGGCCAAGTTCCCTTCCCTGCTGACTCACAATGAAAGGATGGTGGCCAAAGTTGATGAGGTGAGTTCACTATCAAGTTCCAGGTGAAGAAGGTGTTGTGTCTGGCTGTTGTAGTTGGTCATGTGAAGATGACAGATGAGGGGATGGTGTACAACAGTCAATTTCTTGGTGTCATTGCTCAAAAAGAATTGGCAGAATGTTATCTGTGAGGAAATTGCCAGACCAGAGGTGTGTGAAGAAATCTTCTTGAGAGGCAAGTTCCTCTAGGTTCAGTGCAGAACGTTAGCATCCCTTCCCCCAACCAAGCATGGGATTCCTGGAAGAATTTTAATTCTTTAGGGTCTATTGTTTTAGGATCCCTGTTTCAGAAGAACTTCCTATCACTTCTGAGTTTGAGGGTTCAGCTCCACAACCACACAACAGAGAAAGAAAGAGGAAATATATACATACATGCACACACACACACACACACACACACACACACACACACACACGGAGAGAGAGGGGAAGGGAGGAAGACAGAATTCTTCTAGTCATAGTAGAGGAAGCTATATTACCTCAGGGATTTAATCCCTCAGATTTATTTTCAGATCCTGGCGTGGCCAGTGAGTTTATTGAAGGAAGAAGTTACTTCAGTTCTTATTTGGAGCTTTTTATTCCCACCTTGGAAAATGGCTTTTAATTGTTTTATATAAGTGTACATTGCATATTTCATGTGTATGTGGGCACATACACGTTTGTAGGTGTTGGGTGTGTGTGTGTGTGTGTGTGTGTGTGTGTGTGTGTGTGTGTGTGTGCGCGCGCGCATAGGTCAAAGGACAACCTTGGTTGTCATCTTTAGAAACACCATCCACTTCTTTTTGAGACAGGGTCTCTCACTGACCTGCAGCTTAAGGATTAGGCTAAACGAGCTAGTCAGCCAGCTGGTGAATTCCAGAGATCCACCTGTCTCTGCCTCCCCCGCACCATCATGCACTGTGTCTGGTATTTTATGTGTGTGCTGAGGACTGAACTCAGGTCCTCATGTTTGCAAGCACTTTACTGTCTCCCTAGCTATCTCCCTAGCCCCCTTGGAAAATCTTCACCATTACTTCTATCTTCCTTTATTTACCTCCACTAAAAAAAAAGAATTCCTACAGCACTCGGGAGGCAGAGGTAGGAGGGTCACCATAAGTTCAAGGCCACCCTGAGACTACAGAGTGAATTCCAGGTCAGCCTAGGCTAGAGTGAGTCCCTACCTCAAAAAAAAAAAAAAAAAAAGAATTCCTAAAGAAGTAGACCCCAAGTATTATGTTACTAGTTGTTTACATGGTGGTGGAAGGAAAGGGTAAAAAAGGACGACTCATTGGTGTCTAGAATATGGAAAATATAATGATGTAACTATACCATTCCTACTTATTTATTTATTTATTTATTTATTTATTTATTTATTTATTTTTGCTTTTAGGTAGGGTCTCACTCTAGCCCAAGGTGACCTAGAATTTACTAGTAGTTTCAGGCTAGCCTCAAACTCACAGTGATCCTCCTACCTCTGCCTCCTGAATGCTGGGATTAAAGGTGTGCATCACCACATCCAGCACATACATATTTATTTTTATTTATTTATTTTTGTTGACAACTTCCTTAATTGTATACAATATCCCTTAGTACTTTCCTCCCTCCCCCCACATTCCCCTTTGACACTCCACTCTCCATCATATCCCCTCCCCCTCTCAATTAGTCTCTTTTATTCTGATGTCATCATCTTTTCCTTCTATTATGATGGTCTTGTGTAGGTAGTGTCAGGCACTGTGAGGACATGGATATTTCGTGTCTGGAGGAGCACATTGTAAGGAGTCCTACTCTTCCTTTGGCTCTTATTTTTAATGTAATCTTAATCCCTGGCTAGGGGACATATTCATATTTATTGCAGTCTCTTTAGCTTAGCTATGGAAATAGTAATAAGAAGCAGAAATGTGAACAATCTCTATATCTCCTTTGCAGCCAACAGTGGAGAATATATTTCACAGGCTATGAGAGAAAGAGAGAGAGACTCATAGCAACCTGACCTCCAGACAAACATAAACATAAACATAAAGTGGGACATAATGTACAGTAAGTGACAGCTACAGTGCTGGCTGGCAACATTCACACCACAGAAGCCCAACCCTCTGCCTCCTGAGCATTTACAATCACACTGGGAAAGGGAACCAGGCCAAATGAAAAACATCAAATAGCAACCTAGGGACAGGGCTTGTCATGAGGCAGATGTTTTGGCATCAAGCACCAGTCCTACCAGCTGTGTGCATGATGTCGTGTGGAAACCTGTTGCTTCTGCCTTCCCAGAAGCCTGTTCCTCTTCTTATGGTAATAGCACATCTATTTCTATTAGGGAAATAAGTTAACAGCTACAGAATATAGTATTGGCAAGATCAATATTTGATTTGCTAATGAATGGAATGAGACTCAAATAAAGACTCTACTTTTTTTTTCTCCTGCTAATGTGACTATAGAGTGTAGTGACACCATGAAGGGAAAGGATCTGATTAATTTCTCCTGACTTTACATGGCCCATTAAACATATAGAGCTATGCTATTTTATGTTCATTTGATAGACTGGGGTAGCAGACTTCTCTTTAATTCTGAAAACCCCAGGGTATTTAATAATTATTATATTGGTTGAATTAGGCAGCTTCAGTTTCCTTAGCTTGCAGCTGAAGAATTTGAGGAAGTCACCACAGGACAAAAGGAAAAATGAGTCAAGATGCATGAGAGTCAAGATATCTCAGATCCAGAGGGGTCATTTAATCTTCCTGATGCTCAGTTTCTCCATCAGCAGATGAAATACTAGAGTTGGATGATTATAAGTTCTTTTTATTTTATGATGTTTTAGGATTCTAAGTTTAAAAAATCATTATATCATAATTATATTAATGTAAAAGCATTATTTATTGAGTGTCTAAGTTGCTAATCATTGGGGATACAGAAGTGAACATGAGATATAGACATTGTGATCTAGTTAAGGATATGAACTATAAATAAATAATAAAAGCTGGGCCTGGTGGTCCAGGCCTATAATCTCAGCTATTTAGGAGCCTGAAGCAGGAGGATTGCACATGAAATAATGGCCGACTATGAGAAGAGCTTTGTAAACAAAAAAATAGCCGATGAGACAGAGAATCTACAAGAACAGCCAGTTAACACAGCCTGGCCAAGGAAGCATTTCTGGAGAATTAGAATAAGAATTCAAAGATAAGAATGGTGCAGCCATGTCAACGGTGAGGAAAGGAAATTATAAGCAAAGAGAATAAGAAATGAGCAGATCTGAGGTTCAGGTTTGGTTCCTAAACTATGGTGAGGAATGGGGAGAATGGTAGAGAAGAACCCATAGAAAGAAGAAGACCTATATCTGGCTGGACTTTGTAGTCAAAGGGAAAGTATGTGAATTTTATCATAAAAGAACCAACTTGCAAGAGAAGACTTCGGGAAGCACGGTGGGGTCTAGAATGGCATCAGATGATGGGGTAAGATGACTCAGAAGGATATAGCAGGGATTTAGGTAAGAGAATATTGTAGCTTGATTATAAAGGCATCACTGAAAGGCAGTAAGGGGTTTAGTAAAAGAGTAATCTAAAAGGCCTTTAAATAGCTGGTCTACTGTGTGAATGAAGCTGGTATTCTTTATTGAAATAGAGGAATCAGGAGCCAGAGGTATGGGGTATAAGGTGGTGGGAGAGGTGCAGAAGATTCATGTTGCCCATATGAAGGGTTGATAACCTAAGCAGAGTGGATGCATCACCCAGTAAGTGAAATATGGGCCTAGCACACTATTATGCTTACCCAGTAAGTTCAATATAAATAGCAGAAGCTCAAGAAAGGGGTCAGGGTTGTAAATAGATACTTGAAAATCAGTAGCACCGACATGTTATTCAAAGCCACAAGAATAGGCATGATTCTTTTGGGAAGGAGTTTAAATAAAGAATAGAGCTCTCTACTAGAGGCCCAGTGACAAATAAGACTGCAATTAAGGACACCCTCAAGAGAGGACTAGTGAGAGAAAGAGAAGGATGGACCCTGAGAGTAGAGGGTGTTTCATGAAGGGGCAGGGGAGTGGCTAGCCATGTTCAGGGTTCCTGAACATCAGAGGAGCAACCCTCAGTGATTCTGAGCAGAGGTGTTTTAGCAGAGTAGCAGAGACAAAAGTCAGAATGGCAGGCATGGGAGAGGGAGCATAGGAGAAAGGAGTAAAGTGTTGACGGCCTGTTTCGAGAAGTCTTTGGAGAAATTTTGCTCTGAAAGGAAGCAGAGGAATGAGGCAATGGCTAAATAATTGAATGGACGGTTGTCAGAGGATGCTGTTAACATAGGCATGTGGGAACAATTCAGTAGAAGAAAAGCACTAGTGATTCACAGGAACTTAAAACTGCTGGCAAAGAAATATCTCTGAAGAACTGAGAGGAGATGGTGTCTGAGCACAAAAGAAAGACTTCTTACCCTCCTGAGGTGTACAGATGATTTCTTTTACTACAAAAGCAGGAAATGTTCATAAGGGTGTAGATAGGTGGATAAATATGTAGGCTGCAATACTGGGAGCTTGTTTTTCTCAAAGGTGTGACACTTGACCAATGCGTGAGACAGTATCAATTGTCCTAAATAATGGGAGGCAACAAGAGAAAGTAGGAGATGCTATCTTAAAGAGTGAGGGAGCAAGTTACAGAAGGAAGGAGTTAGAAACGGTTATTGGGCACTGATAATGGAACCTTTGGGATTTGGACAGCATGATTTCAAAAGGGGTTTTGTTGGTTTATACCTAACAGCATGGTGATATGGGTCTGTAAGGAGAGGTGAAAGAGAGCTGAACTTCATTGACATTCTTTCTTCTCCCTTTCTTCTTTCTTTTCTTTCTTCTTTCTTTCTTCTGTTTCTTCTGTTGAACTGGCAGAAAGAAAGAGAGACTCTCAGGGTGCAATGATGCCCCATGGAATCTAAGCAGAGTACAAAAAAAGTTAAAGTAGGAAGGTCCATGAATAGTATACCAGTTATAGGACAAATGAAGAGGGAGGAAGAGGTGGGTCACTAAGAGAATGATGGCAGCAGGAGTCATTAGACAATGTGAGTTGTAAGGATAGGAAGTGGGGTTAAGGGAATAGGTTTTAGGAAATCAGGATTTCAGAGGAGGCCTGTTAGATGAATGGATTTAAGTTGGAAGATGGAGTGGACACACAAGCATTAACCAAAGTAGTGCTGATAGAAAGAGAAGCAGACCATTCTGCCTTTTCTCTTGTTTATTTTTAATTTTATTTCAACCCTTGTACACACAATTTTGAGTCAACTCCATCTTGGGAGACTTTGTGTCTGCTTCTCAAAGCCTAAAGACATCAACCCAAATATATCATGGGTTCGAGAGTGTCATATTAAGCTGAATCTGGGCATGTTCAACAGGAATGCATTTTGCTGTCAATTAAAGACAACTCAACCAAGAATGGCTTAGACAAATAGGTGATTACTTTTCTAGTATGAGTAGAAGCTGGGATAGTACTGACAGCTGGCCATGGGTTAGAAAGGTGTGTGGCCTTTTCCACTTGGTGACATGGTAACTGTGGTAGCTGCATGTATCAAGACTTTTGAGCTAGTTTTCTTCTGAGAACAGGTAGAACCATGTCAAATTCTGAGAAGAGGATAAAAGGACCCAGCTGGGCAGTCACCAGGGTTTATAACTAATATTGGAGTACTTCTGGCCTAGCCCTGGCTAAATTAGGATACATTTTCTTGGAACTCTTAAATAGGCACAAATGGTTATCAAGAAAAAAAAAAAATGTTTCTAATTCCTCATCAGCTGTTTTCTTTCCTCTACAATCTTGCCTACCCTAAAAGGTTTGGCTATAAATATGCAAACTGGATCAGTTAGAAACTGTAATTTGGATATCTTTGAGCAAAAAAAAAAATGGCTTTGCACATATTATTGAGATTTTAGCTATAAATATAGGACTAAAGACAGTCAATGAAATATGGGTTTCACCTACAAGGATTTTCCGGCCATTTCTGAAACCCCACTTTAAGCAATCTCCTCCCACCACCCATAAATCCTGAAGGATATCAAGTTTCTTATTGGAAGCAGATGGGACACTTTCAGGAGTTGCCACCTCCGTGTGAGTAACTTAAGGTTTAAGTGCTCAGGGCATCTGTGGAATTCTAAAATGGATGAATGGGCTAATGAAGGGAAAGTAATTAAAATCCTATATATAGCACAGTAACCACCCAGCTTCAGAGGAGTTATTTAGCTATTTTTCAGTTCCTCTAATCTTCCTTATCTAAATAAAAATCACAGATGTCTCAATTTTAAGCTGTTTGATCTTTGACATTTATTGGTTTTGAGGTACTTGGTTTTATTAACTTATTTAGAAATATATTGTTGTCTTTCTTAATTCTCCACTATATTATGACTTCATGGCAATTAATATTGCACTTTTATTAGTAGTAAATTTAAAAACAGAAAGGTGTGTGCTTTCAATTGAAACTATGGCATCTAGGTACCTATATGCATTTTGTTAGTAGTAGCTACTACATCTGTTTTGCCAAAAACTTTTAAAAAGCATAGATGACCTTGAACATCGGCCCCATATGAAAGGTCAAAATAGTAAGAAATATGTTCTGGTGCTGGGTTTTAAACAACTTTCAATCCCCAGTTTCGCTGATGTGAATTTCAGTGGCTCTATGCTTTTGTGGCTGATGCACTCCTGTTCTGGCCACTTTTTATTTTCATTTTAGAAAATGCTTGTAACATCAGCTGCCTTTTATACTTATCTAGGTACCTACTTTAGATTCCAGAAAGAAAATAAACCAAAAAAGCCATAAAAACAATGGATAAGTTGAAAAGCTGAATGCACATTTACTGTTGAACTTCATGTTGACCAGTACCTAAAGGGAAAAAGGAAGTGTCTCTGCTCTATGGTGTCCTCAACGTACTAACAAGGCTGTCACAAGGTGCCATACAGTACACCGTCGGTATTGTCACTATAATAAGCAATGACAAAAATGCCTGGAAGTACGGAGATATAGGCTCACAATTTCTCTTTTGCCTTTTGCGTGTCATGAATGGCAACATCTAATTCACGCACCATCATTCATTAGGAAAACAGTGAACTTCTAGGCGTTTCTAGTGGAATGACCCATACTGTGGACTGGATTTATAATATATATTTCTAATATAGAAATTCTCCATGAGAACCCAGAAAAAATGTGTATTCCTATTCACTGGTATATGTCCAAGTTTATAACATTAGAATGGATTTAAATTTTCCTTTCCTCTAAAGTTACAGTGGACAGTGTGATGTTGGTTGAGATACATTGGCTCCTCCGCCCCTTACAGCTACCTTCAGTTTTGCCTGTTAGGACTCTGTGGCTATGGATGGCAAAAGGCGAACTAAGCTTTAGGGTCAACAGGGTTGTAGACACTGGTTCAGAAGTCGGGGACGTGGAGGCTAATATAAACTGCACAGGATATACTGAACACCTATTTAGGCTAGACACTGCGCTAAACACTGGCGACACCACACAAGCCAAACCCTGGGTCCGTTCTATTAAACCCTTCCCCAAGGCTTGGGACAGATACAAAGATATAGGAAGGAAGAGAAAGATTAGGACCTAAAGAAACGGAGTTTCCGGTGTTGCTTCTCTTTGCCTTTGACTGAAAGAAGGAATGATAAAGCTCTCGCCACACTTAGTAGATCAATAGGAAAACCACAAAACGTACTAATTGCTCTGCACAGGATGCAGGTGTCTTTCACCACGTCTTTAGACTACTAGAAACAGTTATCACCCTAGAAGACTAACAGGTCCAGCCAGCTTTGTTGACAAACTGTTAGAACACTACCAGGTGTTTAGTGCTGTCTTTGAGTCACACAGTTCAAGACCTAGCCGACTCAGGAAAGTGTTAACTGCTCTCTCCCCACGCTTGGTTGGCATGTTGGATTGAGAGGCAAGAGACTCTGAGCCTTCCCATTAATTCAGTTCAGCAATGTTCATTTCAATGGATTAAGACATGATTTTGCCTTGGGTGTGTGGAAACTACTTCATACCCCATTTGCTAGTCCAAGTCTAGCTGACTTCCTACTGGGCTTTCCACGTGGCTGTCTCATAGGCACCAAAAACTTCATATGTCCAGTTTGCTAACAAGAACACTTCTCCTCCTGTGTTTCCTATCTCAAGGAGTCAAACATTGTCATTTCAGTAAGCCAAGCCTGAAAAGGGGACTTCTCCCTCTTCTTCAATCCTTTGTCCAGCCAATGTATCAATTCACTCCAGAGAGCATGTCCTGAAGAGGTTCTGTACTAGCCACTAGGATGCAGTGGAACCTAAAATAGACAAAAGTCCACATCCCATGACACTCGCATTCGAGTTGAGGCAGATAATAATCATAATGAGTGGCAAAAGAACATGGTAAAGTTGATGGAGAAAAAGGAGTCAAGGGGATAGAGAATATGGAGTTGAAATAAAATAAATAAATAAACAAACTAGCTCAGCAGTTTGAGAGCACTTCCTGTGTAAGAGGTCCTATGGAGATCTGAGAAGACCACTTGAGTTTGAGCTCATGGACTCACATAAACAGATGGGTGTAGCCATGAACATCTGTAACTTCAATCCTGTTAGGAGAGCAGAGACCCCAGAATTGCTGGAGCTTGCCAAAAGAAAAAGAAAAGAAAGAAGAAAGAAAGAAAGAAAGAAAGAAAGAAAGAAAGAAAGAAAGAAAGAAAGAAGGAAGAAAAACAAGCTCTAGGATCAGTAAGAGACTGACTCAAATAAGAACAGGCAGAATAGTGATTTTGCAGGACACCCAATGTTTGCTTCTGGCCACTGCAGGCCAGCATACCCTGCTGCAGGAAAGCACACCCCACCACAGGTGAACATATATCCATATACTGAGGACTGGATTGTACAGGGCCTCATAAGAACACTGGTTTGTAAGGCTGGGATGTAACTCAATTGGTAGTGATCTTGGCCAGCATGCACAAGGACCTGGGTTTGATCCACAAGCCTGAAAACAAACACACACAGACACAAACAAAATGATACCTACAACTCTGGCTTTTACTCAGTGAAGTGGGAAGTCATCAAAGAAATTTCAGTACAATAATAAAACATAATCTGCTATACATTTAAAATGAATTGTTGTGCTGGAAAGATGGCTTAGCAGTTAAGATGCTGTTCTGTGAAGCGTAAAGACCCATGTTTGATTCTCCAGATCCTACATAACCCAGACACATAAAGGTGAAGCAAACACAAGGTTGCACATGCCCACTAGTTGATGCAAGCATCTGGAGTTCGATTGCAGAACTTTCTGAATCTTTCTCACTCTCTTTCTCTCTCTTTCTCTCTCTGTCTCACTCTCTCTTGCTCTCTCTAAAAATAAAAAAATAATTAAAAAACAAAAAAAGCAACTGTCATTTTTAAAAGCAGGAAGGATTGTTCTAGGATAAGAAACACCAAAACAACATGGTAACTAAATGAAACAAATCAGCTTATGTCTGATTGGATCCTGGGCCAGAAAGAAACATCTGCACAGGATAATTTGTATTGCATTGTTCTTTCGTGCTTTATGGTGTATGTGATTGTGGTTATGTGCACATGGTCATGTTTCTGAGGGCAGGTGCCCATGCCATGGCACGGGTGTGGAGGTCAGAGTAAAATGGAGTATTGGTCCTTGCATTCCACTTTGTTTAAGGCAGGGTCTCTCATTGTTCTGGACTGTGCTTGCCAAGTTAGCTGGCCCTTGAGTACTCAGTTCCCCTATCTCTGCCTCCCTTTTCACCACAGGTGCACTGGGATTGCAAACACAAATCTTATGGCATCAGGCTCTTTATGTGAGGTTTCAGGATCTGAACTCAGGTACTCATGCTTGTGCAGCAAATGATTTATCTACTGAGCCATTCCTCCAGCCTTGTTCTTCCCATTCCTGTGAATGCTTGTAAAATTTCAACTAAAAATGTGCAGGTGCTGTGTCACTGTGGCTGCTGTATAGGAAATGGACTGCAAGACAAGGGAAGAAGCTAGTTTAGTCAGGGGTCTAACACTAATCCTAGAGTAACGTGACTCCAATGAGCATGTCACAGTGGGGATGGCAGGAAGCAAAGAAGTGTTCAGGCTTTTTGCATGTTTTAAATAAGGGAATGTGCTGATGCACTCACTGCGAGATGTGTATAAGAAGAGTGGTCAACAATTGCATCAGCTTTTCAGATATGAGCACCTGCAAGTGGAATCACTACTAACAAAAATGGAGAAATGCTGAAGAGATGGCTTAGTAGTTAAAGGAGCTTGCTTGCAAAGCCTCATGGTCTGGGTTTGATTCCCCAGTATCCATGCAAAATCAGATACACAATGTGGCTCATGTGTCTGGATTTCCTTTGCAGTGGCAGGAGGCCCTAGTGTGTCCATACTCAATCTCTGCATGCATTTTTTCTCTGTGTCTCTCAAATAAATAAAAATATTTTTCAAAAACCCGAGAGCCATGGTCTCAGATTTTAAAACTATGGAGAAATCCTCGTATCAAAGTAGGGCAGGTCTTGCATTCAGATTGGAGCATATGAAGTTTAATACCATTAGTAGATTTGCAGATGAACATGTTGCATAGATCTTTAAATATTCAAGCTTAGAGTTCAGAGAAGTATGTTTTGTAGACAATTTTGAGTGTGATCTGTTTGGAATTATCATTATTGTGTCTCTATCCCGAGCAAAGAAGACAACCAAGGATTGGGCCTTGGGGTGGAACAGGTCTAGCAACACCACTAAGAGCCTAATCATTAAAACTCAAAGCCAGAGCCCAGAAATAATCACTTGCTCATATCAACTCGTTCCCATGCCCACTGAACTTGCTTTCTCCCTGGCTTTCCCACTTGTCCCTTATATGATGCTTGTGGGCTCTCCCTAGTCTGTCAGGTTGCATCTGTCTTTGTCCTGTAATCTCTTTCTAATATGTCTGCAAATCTACTTACCACACTCTGCTGAAACTCTCCTGGACTCCTAGATCCCAGAATCAAGGCCAAGTTGTTTTTGTTTTATTTTGTTTTGTTTGTTTGTTTGTTTCCAGGTTGGCTCAGAGGATCTAAGGGCCTTTGGGTTCTCTTTTCATCTCAGCGCTTGGGCCTGCCCTACAAATCTTATACTGTGAGGTTCAGCTGTGCTAAGCTTCAGCAATGCTGAGTCCCACGCTCCCAGGAAGCAGAATACAAGGTGTTCTAAATATTTGTTGAATAAATGAATAAGGTGTTACTTTCAGCAATGCTGAGGTGGAGGCCAGTGACATGTCTTTAATGTGGAAACAAACAAGCGTTCATATTTACTTTATTTAAACCAAAGAGGGGCCCTTGTAGGTCTTATAAATGAAGAGTTACAAACCTGTCTAGACCAGTTTAATTACAATTCTGCAGAAGACTGGGAAGAGGTAGCTTCAGATAAAAAGTCCATTCAAAGAACTACTTCTGATGTTTTCTCTTACTGAATTAGAAATCTAAGCAGCCTTATTGCTGACTTTTACCAGTCACACTGGGGTGACCCATCACAAAGAGCTTATGAGTCAGGTGATGATCCATTCATCAGTCATAGGAAATACAGAGTATTGAAAGTTTAATACGAAACCCCAAACCCACAGAAAACTACCCACAGTTTCCTATCATAGGGGATGTGACTCATATCTCAGCAGGAGCACACATACCTTATTATAATCACAAAAGAAAATATTTCTCAAACAAACTTTTCCCCCCAACATTATTTGCACAGAGCAGTAATTTGGTTAAAAAAAAAAAGAAAGAAAAGAAAAAAAAAATCTTTTGAAACTTACAAAGTAATTTGTTTCTTTGTGGTTGGCCTATATTGCTATGGTTGGTTCTGACCACAATGACTCCTAATTTAGGGAACAAAATGATGGCAATTAACCCTTTAACTATATTCAGCTGGATCCAAAGTCAAATTGAAGATGGGTGGAAAGAAAAGGCCCTTGGCTGACCTAACCTCTGGACCTCCCAGAAAGCACTCCCACACTCTAGGGATGCCCCACCAGCCCATGGAGAAGAGATCTTAAAATGTCAGCTTAGCTTTTTCTACTTCCTACATTAACCCAAACACCTAGCAGAATTCAGGTGCTTTTGAATATCTTACAATCCTTCATGAGGAAAATAAAGATTTATCTCAGTTTTCACAAATCATTAATACAACGTCTGAAGAGCATCAGTTATGTAAAATAATAGCCCAACTATAGAGGTATAGGCCCAGGAAATGCATTAATTCAAACAGCTGAACAGAGCAGATGATATGGAAGAGTTGAACTTGGCCTGGGTGCATTTAATAAAGGAGGCACTTAAATGCCACTTGGGGCTTATGGATGGAGTCTCGAAGAGCAATGAAAAATGGGATGCCTAGTTTACAACTGAATAATGATTGGGATGGCCTTAAGGAGTCTTTTTTCCTCGTGCTCTGTGCTACATCACTCAATGATATGTTCTGATGGACTCAAAGATTCTCAAAAGCACCTGGTATTCCTGATGGTCTATGGGGCAATCAGAGAAGTAGAAGCAAGGCTTTATCTGAAACAGGTTCATGTGTACACAGCATTTATCACTTCTTGTTTTGACCTACAGTGGCACACTTAATGAACATAGCTTATTAAAAGATTAGAAGTTAAATATAACAGAGCAATTACAGACTATTTAGAGAAACTTCTCTGTTTTTCTATTTATTAAGAAGTGATCAATCTTTTGTTTAAATTCTTTTGGTATGTGTGTTGTGTGTATGTGGTGTGGTGTGTGTGTGGTGGATGCATGTGTGCACATAGGTGTGTGTGTGTGTGTGTGTGTGTGTGTGTGGTGTGCGTGCATGTGGAGGCCAGGAGAGAATAACAGGTGTGTTCCTTTATCAGTCATCCTCATGTTTCCTATAGATGGAGTCTCTCAACCGCAAGCAGCCATTTTCAGTCAGACTGGCTGACCTGTGAGATTCAGATATTCTCTGGCTTCCATTCCTCACCTAACTGGCCTTCAGGCTTCTATGATGACCACACCCAGTTGTTTATGTGGATACTGGGGAATCAAACTGAAGGTGAATCAAGTCCTCTCAGACTCCTGCTTGCCCAGCAAACACTTAACACTGAGCCATCTTCCCAGCCTCATAATTCTTAATAAAGATTATTAACGAAATAACACAAATAATCATATGTGATTAAATCTTTATAAACAGGGTCTCCTAACATTTGCAATCATGATTAGAGTATTAATCATTTTAAAAGGTTTTCAGTCAAAGTATCCTTCCCTAATATGAATTAGGAACTACAAAATGACGGACTGTTCAACATAGCAAGATTTCACTGTGGGATGGGATATATTGTATTTGGGGTTTTTGTTTGTTTGTTTGGATTTTTTGTTTTGGTTTGTTTGTTTTAGTTTTTCAAGGTAGGGTCTCACTCTGGTCCAGGCTGACCTGGAATTCACTATGTAGTCTCAGATTGGCCTTGAACTCATGGCGATCCTCCTACCTCTGCCTCATAAGGGCTTGGATTAAAGGCGTGTGCCACTACTCCCAGCTTGTATTTGTTTTTGCTAGAGAATCAGGTCTAAGGGTTTGGATTCCAATTAGCCATGGGTTCATTTAGAATCTTTGACTTACAGACATTCTCAGGCCTCCATGTGTCACACAAATAAAAAGCACTGTCAAAATTCATGAATATTTCCCCTTTTTGTATTTATTCAGTATTTGTACTGGGCCTTGAACCCAGGGCTGTGGGCATGCTAACCATAGGATCTACCACTGAGCCTCACCCTTACTGAATTTAAAGATAAGCCTTAGATATTTGACATGGATGTTTTTGTACATATCCCCAGTCAAAGTACCGCCTGTCTTGAGCCTGGTGACCCCTATTGCAGAAAGGGCTCAGTGCTAGCAATTAATTAGCCTGACAAAAATACCTCCTATAAGCTCCTTTTCATAAGAGTCTCAATTTAAACAAACAAAAAAATCTCAAACTATCATCTTCAAAAGCATTATTAGTCTTTATCTAAGTGTTCTCAAAATCCTTCCAGGAAAAAAAAAAAGAGAGAGAGAAACTAGTTGACACTTCTCCAAATATCCCCGCGTGGCCATATCTACATTCTTTTGAAGGCATTTCTTAACTGAAGCACCAAGGATGTCTTGCTGCCTGTATATTAATTAGAAATTTAAACAGGGCTGGAGAGGTGGCTTAGCAGTTAAGGCATTTGCCTGCAAAACCAAAGGACCCAGGTTCAATTCCCCAGGACCCAAGTAAGCCAGATGCACATGTGTTTGGAGTTTGTTTGCAGTGGCTGAAGGCCCTGGCATGCCTGTCCTCTCTCTCTCTCTCTCTCTCTCTCTCTCTGCCTTTCTCTTTCTCAAACAAATAAAATAAAACAAAGTTTAAAAAAAGAAATGTAAACATTGAAATTTCAAACAAGTATTTTGACTTATAGTATGAACTGACATCAGACTTTTTGGTGTTGTGTGTTTCCTTTTACTGATGCTGGGGGAGGGGTGGTTAGGATTCTCACTGATCATTCTACTGGGCATATAGACAGAAGAGTTCCCAGAAGGTTGTTCTGGTATTGTATACACACACACACACACACACACACACACACACACACACACTCACTCATGCATACCCCCCACACACCCATTCATACATTGGTGGTATGGTGGTGAGAAAAATAAGCTACGTCTAAATAATCATTTCTTTTACATTTTGACTGGCTCAGACTCAGTCTTGCCTTCCCACTTCATCTTTCATTTCTAAGGCTCTGTAGGACGACAAGAACATCTCTAGTTCATGTCTGTGTGCATTTGGGAAGGACCAGCATACAAATACCACTTAGAGCATTAGAAGGCATATCTTATACACTGTTGCAAAATGCCGTGGGAGATAGCCCGCTGAAACTAGCTCAATGTCATAGAGTGTTTCAAGAATCAATGAGTACATGTCTCTAGTGAAACCAGAAATGTGTCCAGGGGAACAGTTGAATCAGGTTACCATGGAGTTGACAGAGTACCCCCACCCTGACCCTAGAAATTAGTGTGCGGAAGAGCACATCTTGGGTAGGACATGGAGACATGGAGGGTCCACAGTGCTGATGTGTGCCAGTGCTCTGTCCAGAGCTTCACTGGTCCCAGGATCTGCTGTGCTGGCAGCAGGACAAGAAGGCTCCGGACGCAACTGCCCTCCAGGCTAGTCTGAGAAGGAGATGGATAAGTGTCATTGATGTTCCTGGTTCCCAAGAGTCCTGGCCAGACTAGTCCAGAGACAGAAAGAGACAAAGGAGCTGGGCGTGGTGTCACACACCTTTAATCCCAGCACTAGGGAGGCAGAAGTAGGATGATCGCCAGGAGTTCCAGGCCAGACTGAGACTATATAGTGAATTCCAGGTCAGCCTGGGCTAGAAGCGAAACCCTACCTCAAAAAACCAAATAAATAAATAAATAATAAAGAAAAGAAAGAGATGGAGGAGCAGTGACAGACAGGAAGCAGGGTCCTGCATTAGGGAGGGCTCTTAGGGTGCTGACGTGCAGGTCTGTCTAGGTAAGGTTTGTCACACCCAGAGATACGAGTCTCCAGATTCTTGGATCCTACTATTTCACAGCTCAAGCCTTCATGTCACAATCCCCAACTTATCTCAAGTAATCAACAATATATGTGCTGTTGTTGAAGTCCATACTTTATTCCACATTCATTGGTTTATTCTCAATGTCCTCCCCCCAAAAAAATCTTATCTAGCATACTTTATTGTGCATAATTTTCAGAAAAGAATTTTTCTCCAGTTCTGTCTTTGGACTCTTGTGGGTTTCTCTTATTATCTTGTGACCCTAAGGCAGTATGCCTGGGTTTTAAAATTCATATGAAGTCAACATGCTGAGACTAGAGATGAGGAACAATGGAACCTGGGAAAAGCCTGATTTTTCTTTCCTCCCTCCTTCCCTCCTTCCCTTTGTTTCTTCCTTCCTCTCTTTTTCTTTTATCTTTTGTTGGGACAGGGCCTCCTTACTCTGTATCCCAGGCTGGCTTCAAACTAGTGGTCAATCCTCATACCTCGGCTTCAGGAGATTGGTAGGATTATTGTGTGAGCAAGGATGCCCAGACAAACTTGGGTTGTTAATAGCTGTTGATCTTTAGAGCCATCAGTAGTGGAATCAGCTTTATGTCTGGATTTCCTGATATACCACCAATATATTGCTTTAATTGGAAACTATTTAAGTTACTTGTAAATGAAACCATCCTAATAGATATAATGGATAATGATAACATAAATATTCCTTGGCACAGTCCAGGCACATAGCATTGTAAAAGGGATACTGGAATGGGGGGGGCACTGCCAACAGCTCTAAGATGTTGACCAAGTGCTGACCTTCCTGTGCTGAGTTTTTCTCATTTCTGAGATCCAGGTTTGAACAAATTGATCTCTGTGGCTCCTACCAGTTTTAAAATATTTTTAAAATAGGTCTAGGCCGGTCTCTGCTGTGACAATGAAAAGAAAGCTCAGGAGATTTAACAATTGGCCTAAAGTCTGTTAAACAGATAGTACCAAACTTAATTCTTCTTCCTTGACTACCAGTCCATTATGGTCTTTTTATGCCTCTCCCGAAGGAAGGTGTTTATTAGAACACCTGGGATTTGCACAAAGGTGTAAATTATTTAGAGATTGCATTAGTCAAGTTCCTTTGGTCTTACAAGACAGAAACCCAACTCAAAATAACTCAAGCCAAAAGAGCATTTATTGGATTAAGTAACTAGAAAATCTTGGAAATCGTTTGGCATTTCACAGAGCTGGTAGTGGGGTTCAAACAATGCTTTAGCTTTGCTTCTCTCCCTCTCTGAGTTAGTATCTGTGTTTTGGTTCCTGTCTTCAAAGAGTAAAGTTGCTATATTTCTCTAAGTAGAAGTTTCATACGGTTTACTTGAACTTCCAGTCAGATCCTTTCTTACTCACTCAACAACTCCCAGTGGCAATCGTATCAATTCTATGCTTCTGTGACTGTGTTGAAAAGCATTGGTTTCTGATGATCTGACATACCGGCACCCTAGCATACTATAGATTTTTTTTCTCACTGTGTAACCCAGGTTGGTCTTAAATTGGGTAATCCTCCTGGCTCTTCCTCTCAAGTGCGAGGATTACAGGTATGTCCCATCATGATCAGACACACACACACACACACACACACACACACACACACACATACACACAGAGAGACACACACTGTAGGTTTGTAAAAACCTGTTTTCTTGTAGAGGCCAGGATCCTCATTTGCAAACTCTTTTGTGACCAACCGGCTTGAGTTTTCTTCTGTCAGTAAAATGGTGTCACATGTTGGTGGTTAGCTCCTAGACCTTTGGTTAATCCCCAGCTCTGCAAAACTAAACAACCAAGAAAACTGCATGTCTTCGTTACTTTTCTCATGGCTATGACAAAAACTTGATGGAAGCAACTTAAGGGAGGAAGGATTAATTTTAGCTCATGGCACAGAGAGTATAGTCCATGATGCCAGGGAAGGCCTGGTGACTGGGGCAACTCCACCTATAGTGGCCGGAGGAAGCAAAGAATGTAGACTGGAACTGGAAGTGTATATAACTTTCAAAGCTTGCTACCAGTAACCTACTTCCCAAAGATTCCACAACCTCCCAAAACAGCATTGCCAACTTAGTACCAAGTATTCAAACATATGATCCCGTAGAGGACACTTTATTTCCAAACGAACACTGTGTAATTTAAGAGAAGGCATCAATATTAGGTCTCTATCTAAAACCATAGCTGGCCACCTCCAAAATGCTTGATGGTTTTATGTTCATAAGAGACAGGCCAAATTCTTTAATCAATTTCCATGAGTGACAATCGTCCCATTTCAACCAAACAAGGATGTTTCTCTCAGCTTACAGTGAGTAGGGATTTCAGAGAGGTGAAGAAGGGTACTCTAGTACATCCGGTCTTGTGATCACTGACATCTATGAATATTCAGGCCAGTATTGCACTCAGCTTGATGTTGAGTCACTGCAGGAAATCCAAGGGGTTCTCATTACACATGGTGACTGTGTTTCCTGCAGCAGGAACAGTACTTGGCATGTCTGGATGCATGTGAATCACCACTCCGTCTGGCTGCTATACAAGTACGTATTGTTTTATTGAATAAGAGGGTAAAAAGTCACATAAAACATTACATACTACAAATGGCCAGGGAATAATTTGACTTGCTTTGGTGCAACTTAATTTACACATTTGACTCCTAGAAAAAAAAAAAAAAAAAAACGTTCCATAAATATAGCCTCGTCTGGGCACATGAACTGAGAATGGCTTTGATTATTATTTTTAGTTGCAGTCCCCTTGCCATTTTTATTACAAAAATTTAAAGATAGAATAAAGCTACTTTCCAGCAATGAGAAAATGAAAATAGGGTGAGAGCAGCTTACAGTATTCAAAACAGATGAGAAAAAGTACAAAGATTTTCCCCAAATTTCTAAAACATTACCATTTATTCCCAAACCTAAATAATATAACCTCCTTTAAAAGGCTGTGTTTTTTTTTTGTTTTTTGTCATACATCTGATTTGTAGTCATATTTAAGGTTTGACATATTGTCTCTAAGAAGAAAATATAATGAACTTTTTTTACAAGCTCAAATCTTGTCCATGGGATATTGCTTTAAGTAGAGGAATAATGCTGTTTTTACAAATTCTGCAAGTTTTATACAATGTCAATATCCCTGGAAGTGGACAGACATAAGGGTGTTTGGGTGATTAGTACATGCTGAGATCATGATTTGAGCATCTCAACTAGTAAAGGGAAAAACTGTAATGTTATCTGGATGTTTCTAAACATAACATGCATTTTTCTTGACCTTTCTGGCTGAGTGATGCTAAGAGTGTCTTCTGAGAATACACCTGAATTATTTCACACATACATGAGTGAATAATAGATAAAGATATATGGTTTTTTTCTGAGTTTGTCTAAGTCTGACTTTATTTCTATTCAGAGTCATAAGTAAAAGAGACAGATAGTGACTAAGATATCTTGTGGATTTTCTCTTACTTCCACATACTCCAAGGCTTTAGAAAACATTATTGTCAAAGTTCTACTGTAAGACTTAGTTGTAGATATGAATTTCAGGCCTTTTCAGTATTGGCTCCTGTATTGTCAACTTTGTTTTCAGTATTGAAGTACACTTTTTAATTTAGGTGTGTCAAGTTTTGCAACCTCCTTTCCTGGAAAGGATGGGGGTTGTGTGTAGTCTCACCTAGTGCTGGGTGTTATGACAGACCTGGCAGCCGTTACTCCCTTCACTTGGGAGTACCAATCCAGCCTTCCCTGGGACCTCCTGTAAACAGTGCAGTCTTTGGTGAGCACCAGACTTTGAAGTCAGCATGACTGTGCACCTCATAGCCATTTACCCTCCTCTCCTATCACGTCCCCTGGTGGTGCCAGGAGAGAGCCTAAACTCACTCATTCCTCCTCCCCCTGAGTCAAAAATGTTTTTCTAGTCTGGCTAAAATATCTTTCTTCAAACATTTGTCTCTTGTATGTGCCTGGGCTTTTAGCAGTAAACCCCAGAAGCCCTGTCCCAGACCTCCCATAAGGTAAAGAGGCCCATGTTCTTCCTTCATTCATGAAAAAGAAAATGACACAGATGTTTTCTTCCTGCTGGACTCTGAGATCTGATCTAGACCATAATGTCTGATTTCACCACATGGTAGAAACATGAGGGCCTTGTGGGAGTCTGAAATCCAGCTTAGTTAACAAAGATGAATTTTATCACTGCAACCTGTTAGCATAGCCATTTTAAAAGAAAAAACAAACAATAATGAACGTTAATATGGTGGTAATATAAAGAGAACTGTGACACATTGTTGGTGGGAATATAAATTAGGAAAGACATTATGGAGAACAATTGGAAGGTTCCTTTCAAAGGAACTTCACTCTGTAACCCAGCCTGGCCTTGAACTCACAGCGATCCTCCTGCCACGTCTCACAGTATTGAGATTATAGTCATGAGCCACCATGCTTGGCTTGTCTGTCTCAGATCTTCCTTCCTTGTATTGTCTACATGAACGATCTAGAGAAATAGGGTTACCTGGAGTTCTTGATCACAACTCGTCAATGACTCCCCCTTTGGGCATGTTTGAAGTTTAAGATAATAATTTATGATCCTTTCTGTCAGACTTTTAAGGGCCAGTCAATGGCAGGCACTCCCACTTATCTTCCAAGTTTCTGTTCTCTTTTTATTTATTTATTTTTTCAAGGTAGGGTCAGGCTGACCTAGAATTCACTGCATAGTCTCAAGGGGGCCTCATCATTGATATATATCAAACCAAATTCCTTTGCCAAAGTCACCAGTGAGATCCAAGAACATAGGGCACACCCTTTTAGAACTCTTTGTTAGCTATTTTAAGAGAACATGGGATGGTCTCAGCTGGAACCAGGTAGAGGTAGGATGTGCTTCTGTTTCTGCATTACTCTAAGCAAGTAGAGAACTCAGGACATCTGGAGAAAATAGACCCTGTGGACGACAGAGCTGCTGAGAGCACACTGGCTTCTCTTGGATTTCTTCCTTTTGGGTTTTTCTTGGGACCCAAATTCTCTCAGCACTCATCTAAGTCCTGTCATCATGAAGTCACCTGGCAGAGCTGTCACGTGAATCCTTTCCTGGTAGGTTCCTCCATCTGTCTGCTGGCTCCAGATCTCTTAGGCTCCCCAGCTCGTTCTTATCTTATGTCTTGGAATCTTGGAGTTTACAGTAATCAGTTTGCTTCCACCACTCGTATGGAATCCAGTGTTGATGTTACCTAAATTTTCCTGTCTCAGGGTGGCAGTAATGAGGGGTGGGGAATAGGTTTCATGTCACCCCTTATATTATGAATCATTGACATAAGCTTTTTAAGCCCAATGTCTTTGTAAGATCTCCCTTTAAATTTATAGCAGATTTGACCTCCACTCTTCCAGTTAAACTGATTTCAGAAGGAAATGTAGTGTTCAAAGTGAAGTTCGTGCTTTTCTCTGTATATTTGCAAATGCACAAAGTGGGGTCTGTTATGTCCTGTCTGAAAGGCTATCTATTTGTACAGTTTCATGAGTCTCTTCACCAAACACCCATGAAGAAGTCACAGCTCATATTTCTGCTTTAAATATTCGATCTTTTGGCTTTAAACACCCATAAAGGTTATTTGTCAAAATGGATCTTAAACCTTGCCCCAGAGTTCTGCCTCAGATCTTTAAAATCATGCTGTAAGAGTGGGAAGGAAAGGGTGGGGGAGATGGGAAAAGTTAGCCTTGAGTAAGCATTTATTGAGTGCCAAGTACATGCAGCACATATGGTGACTAGTAATAGGTGCTTTGTGGGGGATAAAAAGGAAATGGAATACGTGTTCTTACTCCCAAGATTAAGGAGACAAAAACACAAGCACTGTCCACCCAGTGTGAGGCCCAGACATTTCATCTTGGTTTTCCAAAGATGTTTGTTTGTAGAGTAGGAGCCAGCAACATGGGATATGTAAGGACACATTTGTAGCAGCAGTGGCGTGTACATGTGCTCATGTGTCTGTGTGTGTACTTATGCCTGGATGTGACTATGGGGGACAGACAGAGTGGAGAGTAGAGTTTGTGTTTATAGGGATGGAATACAAGTTATGGCTTATATGGGAGGTCCTTGATGAGTTTTCCATCACTTTCTGACCAAAGATAACTTGACTTAGATTTTGGGGCTCCCACTAGCAAGCTCCTGTGCCCTCTTGGTACAAGCATGTGAGCCATCACCTTTCTGGTCCTTCCAAATCCAGGCTCCTTTTTATTTCAGATTTATGTTTGTTTTGGTTATGGTTTGGAGTAAGAGCAAGCTTACCTCACTGCTCACTGTCATTCGTTTTTACCACTGCCCTCTTGAGCTCTGAACTGGGTGGAAGACACACCTGCCATGTGTGGGTCCCAGAGAAGTGTCTCTAACTCAAGCAGACATGGCTTCCCTTAGCTTGCCCACAGGGATCCTGACATGCTGGGGTGATGGGGTAGCCACTGAAGGGAAGGCTCAAGTCTCACAGAGGCATGCTCAGAGTAGTAGCATAACACAGGATTTGATTTTAATTCTACTTCCACTCCCCTACTATCTTAGTATATTTTTTATTAAGTAGAAACTTTGTATGCACAAATAATGTGTTAGTACCATTCCCCTCCTCTCTGCCCCCATTCCATAGAGGGCTGTCCTCAGTGGGATTTTTGGTATTCACTGTGGGGTTATGAGTTATGAGAGTAGTAGTCACTCATTGTGTGTTGTGGGGAGGGCAATACTTCTGGATCTTCCTTCCCAACCTGTAGCTCTTATAATCTTTCTTTCCTCTCTTCCACAAAATTCTCTGAGCCATGGCATGTGTGTTTTAAGTGTACATAATGTTGAGCTCTCAGAAACTTCTGGATTTCTACTTTAGTAGTTTTGTGTGTCCTTGGTGCCTATCACCATCACCCTGGCTCAGATTGTCAGGCTCATCTTGAAAGCAGCACTCTTGCTTAACTCACCAATTCCTCTGTGGTTTCACCTGGACCCTAGGTGATGTGCAAGACATGGCTAATCTCATGATAGGGAGTCAGCTATCTTTTATTGTCATGTTGACAGATTTTTGTTGTCCCTGGTTTTCACTGCCTTCTGTAAAAGAAAAACATATTCTCCAACAGAGTGTGAGAATAGCATAGATTAAAGGGGTTAAGCATAGTTAAATAAGAGATTTTATTGGGTATAGCCTCTTTTTGGGCCAAAGAATAGTGGGAGTTTCTTATTGGAATCTATGACCCATATCACCATAGGAGTCTGACATGGTTCCCAGTACCAGCTATGAGTTCCTTTTCACCAAGTGGGACTCTTATCCAATCAGAGAGCCATTAGTTACCAGCCTAGGCTGGGTGCCACTATTGCACAGTTGCGGACATCTTGTCCAGCTGGTTGATTTCACATAGCAGGTCCCCTGCTTGTTCACAGACTTGATAGCAATTTCCCCCCAGCAGCTCAGGTAGCACTTCCTAGCATTATATGAGCTAGCTGGCAGGAAACTGGCTTCCTTCCAGATTCAAGGATGATCTCATGATGTTCTGTGTCATCAAATGGTGGTATCTTCAGCAATAGGGTCTTACCTTTTACCTCAGGCAAATAATCAAGTGCTTTTACTGAAATCTGTCTTGTTTTGGGACCTCTTAGATTTCTCCAACCAACAGCTCAATCTAGGGTATAACCAATTTCTGGACTGGGAGTTACAAGCCAAATCCAATTGTTTTAAGATTAGGCTTTATCCCACTCTCTCCAGGGCCCTTCTGTCCAGATGATCCCCCCATAATCCTATTGAGGGTTATATCTTTAAGTCTTTTCCAGTAGAAAAGTTTCTATGGTACTAAGTCATCTTAGCTTTAGTATTGTATATATCTCCCCCAGCACTCCTTTCCCCTCCCCCCGAACCCTTCCATCCTTGTTATCTGTCCCTCAAGTTGCCTGTGAAACATGCCTGCACATCAAGTTGTTCCAGGCTAGAAACCACATATAAGGTGGAACATGCAGTGTTTTTCTTTTGGTGCTTGTGTGAATTCACTTAGTATAATTTGTTCCAAGTCCATCCATTTTCCTACAAATTTCATTGTATCATCATTTCTTACTGCTAAGTAGAATTCCATTGTGTATATGTACCACATCTTCATTATCCATTCATCAGATGATGGCCTGTGAAACATGCCTGCACATCAAGTTGTTCCAGGCTAGGAACCACATATAAGGTGGAACATGCAGTGTTTTTCTTTTGGTGCTTGTGTGAATTCACTTAGTATAATTGTTTCCAAGTCCATCCATTTTCCTACAAATTTCATTGTATCATCATTTCTTACTGCTAAGTAGAATTCCATTGTGTATATGTACCACATCTTCATTATCCATTCATCAGATGATGGCCTGTGAAACATGCCTGCACATCAAGTTGTTCCAGGCTAGGAACCACATATAAGGTGGAACATGCAGTGTTTTTCTTTTGGTGCTTGTGTGAATTCACTTAGTATAATTTGTTCCAAGTCCATCCATTTTCCTACAAATTTCATTGTATCATCATTTCTTACTGCTAAGTAGAATTCCATTGTGTATATGTACCACATCTTCATTATCCGTTCATCAGATGATGGCATCTGGGTTGATTCATGTTCTTAGCTATTGTGAGTAGAGCAGCTATAAACATGGTTGAGCAAGTATCACTGAAGTGAAGAATAGAGCCTTGAGGGTAGATGCCCAGGAAAGGAATAACTGAGTGAGATGGCAAATCCAGCCCTTAGTTTAAGCAACTACAGCTACCTGATCTTGGAGAAAGGAGCAAATAAAGCACATGGGAGAAAAGACAACATTTTCAACAAATAGTGCTGGAGAAATTGGATAACCATATGTAGAAAGATGAAACTAGACACACTCCTCTCACCATGCACAAATATCAACTCCAAATGGATTAAAGACCTCAATATAAGACCTAAAACTCTTAAATGACAGGAAGAAAAACTAGGGAGAACTCTTCACAAGATCGGAGTGGAGAAAGTTTCTGAATAATATCCCAGTAACCCAGGAAATTAAACAGTCTCTCAACCAGTGGGATCTCACAAAACTAAAAAGTGTTTGTACAGACAGACATACCATAAACAGAGCCAACAGACTATCCACATGATGGGAGAAAATCTTCAGCAGCTATACTTCCAACAGAGGTCTAATATGTAGAATCTACAGAGAAAAAAAAAATCTAAGCATAAAACAATTAAACAATAATCTACTCAAAAAATGGGACAGAGAGCTAAACAGAGAATTCTCAAAGGAAGAAATACAAATGGCTAATGCTCACTGAAGAAAATGTTCAACATCCTTAGCCATCAAGGAAATGCAAATCAAAACAACTATGAAATTCTACCTTACTCCACTCAGGGTGGAAATCACTAAAAAGTCAAACAACAATAAATGCTCTTGAGGATGTGGAGAAAGTGGAACCATTATCCGCTGCTGGTGGAGTGCAAACTTGTTCAACCACTATGGAAATCAGTGTGGAGACTCATGAAAAAGCAGAAAATAGAGCCACCATCTCTCCCCTACTATCTTAAAAGACTTTCAAATATTATATTGAGGCATATTTTCTTCAACTGTAAAATGGAAATTCTCTCACAATATTTATGCATAAAAAGTGAGGAACATGGTACCTGACATCTGGAAATCACTCAATACAATTTTAACTCATGATATCAATAAATATTTTATGCTTTCTTTTTTTGAAGTAAGGTCTCACTCTAGCCCAGGCTGACCTGGAATTCACTATGTACTCTTAGGGTGACCTCAAACTCACAAGATCCTATCTCAGCCTCCCAAGTGCTGAACCATGTCCAGCTAATATAGTTTTTATTAAGATTCATTCATGTGCTTTGAGATTTTCCTTAGTGCCTAAGGTATATTCATTCTGTCTTACAAAGTATATGACTAAGAGGAAACAGGAAATGTGACTTACTCCATCAATTAAACAAGCCTCCTTTTGAAGTGCTGACTGTATAGCCAAGTACTGTATTAGGTCCTTCCCTCTTGCCTCCCTTCTTTTATCCTTCTACAAACATTTCTTGTGTGTCTATGAGATGTTAGGTATTGCCCTAGATTCTAGGAAAACATTGGTAAGATAGATACATGTTTCCCTCCACTACAGCTTATGATCCAGGAAGAAAGAAGATATTATAAAAGTACCACCCAGTGTGACACCAGCAATGAGCTCCATGTGCTACAGGAAGGATTCTGCAGATCTGGTGCTAATAAAATGGTATGAATTTACATTTTTTGAGACCAATTACTTGAGTGTCATTAAGTCAGTGTTATCATTATGTTGTCTCTGAACCAGGCTGCCATTTACTAATGTGCTATCAAATGAATTTTCTATTCCGTATTTTTGTCAAAAAATTATTTTTCTGTCCACTGTATGTGAGTGGCTGGAGAATTAAACCCAGATAAGCCTTTAGTGATTGAAGCATTTCCCAAGATTTCCTAGACCACATCTTTAGTAACAAAATTACTCTTCATTTGCAGCTTTGAATGTACCATTATCAAAAAGGGGACATGCAAGACATCCAAACTTAATGATGAGCTCATAGGTATGACTTGGCATATGCTTTACTGACTTCCTGTTGCATGTTTATTAGTCCTTCTGTCTGATACCAAGTGCAGATTTAGCTAGAATGGTTCCTTGCACATCATCTTACATTCATTATGACAAAACCCAAAATGTGGTTCTAAGCTTCTCAAATTTTATCTGTAACTTTTTCCTTCAGGCCATAGTTCCAAGGCCCTTATGGAAAACCAAAAGAAATGATAAAGTTGTGTTTATTGGTAGTCAAATTAGGCATGAGAACCAAATGTAATCTTATTTAATTCACACAGAAAGGAAGCTTGTAAAAAATCAGTCATACTTCTTTTTTTACCATATTTGGAAATTAAGGCTCATGAAAGTTAAGAAATGTGTCCATAATTGCATGTAAGCCCCATATTTAAAGCTGAGGCTATCATTGATTCCAACATGTATTTCTAATTTAGGAATGAAAGACCTCTCTCTTCTCCATTGACTAACACACTAATTCTCCAGCTACTAAAAGTCAAGTGATCCTGCTCCTTAACTCACATATAGAAAAATAATTGATTTCTTAAAATAATGTTCTATTTTAAATCTCCCCCTTTATTTTTTTTCCCTCAGAATTTTATCCTGACTATCAGCTAATAGGAGTGTCTATGCTTGTTTCATATTGTCTGTAAATAATACTTCAGTTTCTAGGCCTCTGTGATATAGTAATTTTAGGATCCCAACCTTAGACACTAAGTGTTAAACAATGGTCAAGACCCTCTAAACTCCACTCCACCCCCAGGCCACCATTCCCATTAGTCTAGCACACTACCCTGGATGCAGTGGGTTGAAGTTCCTACCCCAATGTAGGAGATTTCAGTGCAGTATTCAGTCACTCATTAATTCACTCAGTACTCACAGAATGCACTTCATTCACTTTGCTATGAGGCACACCCATGCTTCACTCACTCATGCAGACGTCCTTTCCTTACTCCCTATCTCTTCCTTTTCTCTCCTTCTATACTTTTATTTTTCCAGACACAGCAGTTAATGCTTCCTGGGGTGACCAGCTGTGGCCCTCATAAGAGCAAGCAGATGTTTATTTTGCATGATATTACAACACAAATTCCATAGCTGAGAACTGCGCAGTTTACAGTTTTGCACTGGGCTACAGTCATGGCTTTCGTGGATGGTCCAATGGTATAACCTATGTGCTTATTTCCTCTTCCCCATGCCTTTATGTTCTATGTATTAGCAAGACCTCTTTGCCAGGATCTCTATTTCTGAATTTTCAACATAGAGATTAAAATAGTGCCTATCTCACTTGACTGTTGTAAAGGAGGAGTTAACATATAAAGTAACTGTTTAATACACATTAGTTATAATTGTTATTAAACTATTTTATGACTTTGCAAATTGAATTTCATGTAGATTAAAAATTTATCAGTAACTAGTAGAGCCAAGATTTAGACTCAGCTATGTCTCCATAGCTCATACTCTCAACCACTGGGCTCTACCACCTCTGTTTTTATTCAAATATCCCACCCCTTCAGATCTTGGTCACTTTTGTGTATGCCTAGAATACCCTTTGAATGTGGTATTTAGCATAAAACATGACATGATATGATGTGATATGATATGTAGAACAGTGCTACACACAGAAAGACACTGCTGTCTGTATATAAGATTTCAAATATATAAAATAAGGGCTGGAAAGATGGCTCAGCAGTTAAAGGACTTCCTGTGAAGCCTGTGGACCCAGGTGCAATTCCTCAGTACCCGTGTTAAGCCAGATGCACAAGGTGCTGCATGTGCCTGCAGTTTGTTTGCAGTGGCTGAAGGCCCTGATGCATCCATTCTTTCTCTATCTGCCACTTCCTCTCTCTCTGTCTCTCCCTCTCTCTCAAGTAAATAAATAAATAAATAAAATATTTTTAAAAACATTAAATAAGATGTTTTGTTTCAATTGTATTAATAGCAAATAGCAATATAACTGTGCTAGTGACATATTCTTTCCATTTTATATTTGAGCTGGGGATCTGAAGTCCACCCCCAGGATCAATGATTGGCCAGAAAGACTTACCGAACTCTGTACATAGTCCTAGCAAAAGATGTCTGGCAACAGGTGTAAACTCTGATGTGGTAGCTTTCCATCAATAGAGGAGTCTCCAAAGGGAATGTGTCTGTGGCTGGATGAGGAAAACTGAAGAAATCTAGAAATTCTTTACCATTCCTTACCTGGAGATAGAGAATTTATTTCCTCTCTTCTCAGATCTGAACTTGTCTGTAGCTTGCTGTAATCAGTAGAATGCAGCAAAAGTGACATTTTCAAGCCTTAAGATACCCTGGAAACTTCTGTTTTTGTGCTCTTTGGAGCCCTCTATCCATATGTAATGATGTTTGGAGAGAGAGAGAATATGACTTACACCTTGGTAGCTCCAACAGCTGTTCTCATTGAGGTGACACACACCTCATAAAGTCAGTCTATCATGACTGGGAGTCAGCCTAGAAGAAGTTTTGGATAAAGCTAAGGTCAAAAGAAAATTGCTTTGCATAGCCCCACCCACATGACTGAATAATAAACAAATAATAAAATGCTGTGGCTTTAGACCAGTAACTTTGTAGAGGGTTATTTCATAGGAATAGATAACTTATATGGTATGGCAGCTGGAAGAGTCTGTGCGCAATGGCTTCACTGTGATGATGGAGTACTGAGCAGAAGGCAGGAGAGAGACGTCTGAGCTGGAGCAGTGGGACATCTCCAAGAGATTTGACACCCGGTTCTCTTTTTCCTGCCACTTCCCAGTGTTTCACAACACTGACATGTGTCGCTTTACAACAAAAACAATCTGTACTCTTTTGAATTAGGCACTACCCTAGAATTTTTTCCAGATTTCCCCAGCCCTCAAACCGAGGTTTGTGAATCTGAACCATGGAGGGAAATCCCATTCACAGTGAGTCATGTTTATCTTCTGAGTAAGATCTGAGATCATCACCAACCCATGGCCTGAAGCGTCTTTCTTCCCTAGGGAACCCAAGTACAATGTATAACCTCATCTCTGGTAGAGGTTCTCACACTTGCTTGAGTATGTATGTGCAGGAGGCCAAACACACATGTAATGAATCCAGAAATGGAATTACTCCCAAACCAACATGGCTGATTTTCTGGACAGCACTGATGGGATAGTTACAGTGGAAACTGGACCAGTTACCAATTGTTGCAAATATTTTTATAGATAAGGAAATCAAGAAAAGGAGGAGAGAGGGGGTGAGGGAAAAAAGGAAAAAGAGATAATCCCATAAATCCTCAGGCCACCAAAGGGAGAGATATTCTGGCCTTATGAATATTGTTTAGAGCTTTCATTGACCTGTTTTGTTCTTTGTGGGGGCAGAGAAGAAAAATGAGAAAGGGTTTTATTAGGCAACCATATCTGGCCTGGTGTTTTCCATGTGTCCCACAGTGTATCCAAACACACCAAAACCCTCCTGTCTCAGTTCCCAAATGCTGCAATTACAGACATGTGCTACTACTTCTGGGTCATTTACATATGTATTATTTCTCTATTGGAAAGGACTGGACTCTCTTTTCAACCATAAGTAAAATATTTTTTCTTCTTGTGATATCACTGTTTAATTTCTTGTCAGCAGCCTCAATCATCACCTTAGGGGGAAAGAAGAAAGAAAAAGAAAGGGTCTAGTATGAAATAAGCTCCTGAAGCACCATGAGTGAGAAGAAATGTAGAAGCCCCGCCAGCAGGAGTAATGTTGAGTTTTTTCTGCTGGAGTCTCAGAAAAGAAGTGCCAGACTTATAAAGATGACATTTATCCAGGACACTTCAGTTCATATGCTTTAAAAAAGATCACTTTTGGGCTGGAGAGATGGCTTAACAGTTAAGACACTTGCCTGTGAAGCCTCAGGACTCATGTTCAACTCTCCAGATTCCACATAAGCCAGATGCACAGTGATGCAAGCACACAAAGTTGCATATGCACACAAGGGGGTGCATGCGTTTGGAGTTTGATTGCAGTGGCTGGAGTCTCTGGTGCACCAATTCTCTCTCTCTCTCTCTCTCTCTCTCTCTCTCTCTCTCAAAAAGGGCAGTTTATTGGGCATCTAGATAGTAGGCAGCAGAATGGTAGATAAGGGCACGTAAAATGAGATGTGCCCATCTATCCATCCATCTAGCAAACACTGATCAAACACATACCCTTTATAGACACATTAAATGGAGGCTGGACTTCTTGCATGCTAGATACTGCTTTTTCAGTCTCATAAAGGGGATTAAGACAGGTCAAGAACACAAAGAAGGAAGATGAAGGTAAGAAATGAATAAACACCATGAGAAAGAAACAAGGTGAGATTAAATCTTATAAACCCATCCAAAATCTCACGCCGTCCTTTTTCTCTTTAGGCAGAAGACCTCTCCTGGATTTATGCCTTCCATTTGTTACTGAGATGTTACTTATTTTTAATTTTTGCCTACTGTTATGGTCTCAATATGTCTCCTCAAAATTAATTTCCAGTGTGTAACATTAAGAGGTAAGCCTTCAAGAAGTATTAGATCATAAAGGCTCACCCTCAAAATGGGATTAGTACCTTTATCATGTCTTGATGGATCCCAATTGCCTGCCTCTCAATTGTGTTGAGGACATAGCTTGCAAGTTGATAACCAAGTATTAAATCTTCTGTATCTTTTTTTTTGGGGGGGGGTACTGGGGATCGAACCTAGGGTTTTATCTATGTTAGATAAGCACTCTGCCACTGAGATATATTTCTAGCCCCTAAATAACAAATATTTGGATGCTTTTTTTTTTTTTCCCCCTGGGACTTCCAGAACTAAGAGGAACAAATTCTTATTATTGATAACCCAGGGTAAGGCATTATTAGTTACCATAGAGATGGACAAGGATACCTAACCAAGCATTATTCTGAGGCTTCTAAAATACTCAAACCTGCTTCAGAATCTATCCATTTCAAAAACCTTCCCCTGCACAATTATCTTCCAAGGCTCTGTTGGGGCTTTGTACACTGTGTTCTCATGGTCACATGGACAATAACATTTGTGAAAACCCAGCAGCTAATAGCAGTGAGTTAAGACCACTATTTCTTTCTACTTTAACTTCCATTCTATTATACTTTTCCTCACCTTCAGTGCTGTGAACATGCTCATGGGCTTTTTGATAACCAGCTAAGGGAAGATTAGGCTTAACTGTGCTTCAATTGAATATGTTTTGTGGCTGTCAGGCATTTTCATGAAAATCAAGTCATCTCTAGGCTTCTCAGTGTGAGAATAGCATTTATCAATGGTCCTGCATCCTCTTGTGTTGCTTTAAAGAGGTATGACCAGAAGTCTCAACATGAGGACATACCCTGTGCCATGTTAACAGAGGTAAGTGAACTGTAGAAGAGAAACAAGGTTGGAAATACACACATCCAGAAGCTAATGTATAGAGAGTACTTCCAATCCTCAAATATATGAAACTGTTAGCCAAAAACTAACTGGTCGAAACTACCTTGAATATTTAATGTTTTTATTTATAGCAGAATAAAGAATGAATTACTTAACTCTCTATTAAGGATTCTAGCATGAACTAGTTTTCATTTAAAGGTATGATTAGATGCGTAGTAAATTTGTGAAACTAAAATAGAAACATGCCAAGTGGTGGCAGAGGTCTAGTAGTTGGTCAATTAATATAGCCTCTACATTTTCTTGCATTTTTTGACATTTGGTGTAGTTGTCCACTTGTAAAATGTGCAATGCATTGCAATTTCTCCTTTGAAATCAGTCTTCACTTTCAAACTCCCTAGTTCCTCTCATAATTCCTTTCAGGTCTCCATTATTTCCTTGGGGTCACCACTGGCAACTCCATGAGGTCAGGAAACACATCTCACTCACTCAGGCTTAGCACAAGGACAGGCACACAATGAATGCCTGCTGGATTAAAAAAAAAAAAAAAAAAAAAAAAACTTGAGCAACTAAATGATTAGCTATTGGTACGAAAGTGATCTTCCCTTATAGGAGCAATCTTTACAATTCTGAATCTCAAAGTTAGCAAGACTCTTGAGAAGTTCATGAGTGTTCTGGGGACTATATTTCCATTATAATGCTATACGCTTTGCTTTTATATTGCTAAAGACTTCGCTGCTATGTTTTCTTCTCCTTCCTTGCCTCAGATTCTCACATAACATGTGTATGTACTCACAGTCATACTCATATGCACTGAAGAAACTGGCGGTGAATTGACTGGAGACTATTGGGGTCGAGGTTCTTTTATTTGCAGCTTAAAATCTGTTGGGCCATGTGTCAGTGAGAGCTAGCAATGTGGGGGAAAGAGTGGTATCTGTGCAGTGCAGGAGAAGCCACACAGTGGTACAGATAAGAGAGACCTTGTTCCAACTGACAAGGTGCTGAAGATGGCAGGCACTGTTCTTAAAATGGGCCTCAGGAAAGAAAATGCATGTCTAGGAATAAACCTCAGTTTCTCATTGGTCAATAGCAAGGATGCCTTATTTTCCCAGTAATAATGCCTTTCCTTCATTGTGATAAGTGATGTCTAGTTTTATTTCCTTGCAAACTAGATCATAACCCTCTAAAATGAAACACCTCACCCTAGGATATTTTCATGGAATGGAGCAGACAGCTGTTGTCTTTGCCTGTTCAGGCTCCCTTACCTCTGATTCTGAGATCTTATTCCTCCAGGGTCACAGTGGGGGATGGCGCAGCCCCTGGGGGTGTCCAGTAAGTAGGTTCAAGGGCTCGAGCTGTGTCAGATGTTCTCATTCTCCTCTCAGAAAGAAAGCTTGAACAAAGTGTCAACAAATGAAAATTATTAACGTTCTTTGATTCCAACCTCAGTGGACTAACCAGGTCCTCAAAACTGCTCAAGTACCTGTGGTAGGACTTGGTTCTTTAGTTATTGCTTCCCCTCTGTGAGCTAGTCTTTGCCTTACTTTTTATTTTCTTTTTCTCTTTTATCTTCTCTCTTTTCTTCTTGAGTCTTCCAGTGGAGGTTTCTGCAGTCTGCAATTTAACAAAACTAGGGCTGCAGATGTAGTTCAGTTGTTAATATGTTTATCTAGACTGGATATAATGGTGCATGCTTGTAATCTCAGCAGGAGGGCAAAGACTTGGTGCATAGCCTCATATGGTAGTATGAAGGTGAATATATGTCCCTCTGAGGTATTTTTGATTAAGCTTGCAACTTGAATCTCCAGCAGGCAAAAGCCCTGATGGAGATGTCAACTGGGGCAGATCTTGTGGTCTAGCACTAAGGTATGTTCAGAGAAGTTTGAGCTCTGGATATTCATGTTTGCTGGCTGTTGGGTGGTATCTCTCTGCTTGGATCTGTGGATGTGAGCCAGTTTCTTCCACCATTGAAGGTGTTTCCCCTGGATTCTGTAAGCCTGGAATAAACACTTTCTTTTCATAAGCTGTTCTGGTCAGATATTTGTCCAGCATTGTGAAGGTAACTACAACACCTGTGATACAAGAGACTCTCTCAAACAAAACAAAACAAAACAAAAGATAGCCAAGACTTGTGGCCACTCTGGTGCACACCTGTAATCCCAGCATTTTAGAAGCTGAGGCTACAGGATCTCTAGTCTTAGGCTAGACTGAGCTGAGTTGAAAATCCAAGTCCATTGTGGAATGCATAGTGAGATCCTATCTCAAAAATCAAACAGGCCAAGTGTAAAGGTGCTTGTCTTCAGTCCCAGCACTCAACAGGATAAAGTGGGAGAATTGCCATGAGTTCTGGCCCATCCTAGGTTAGAATGAGTTCTAGGTCAACTTTTGCTAGACTAAGGCAGTGCCTCAAAAAAAGCAGTAGCAGACTTAGTAGTCTATCCTTATTGGCTTCCAGAACCTTAGTTACAGCTCAATAACACTCTTTTCTCTGTGTTTGTTATACTTTCCAAGCCAGCACCAGGTGGATGGCACTACTAAATTTGTTAATCCAGAGGTATGTGACTTTGAGGACCATAAAGCTCCTTTTGTGTTCTTCTTTCAGGCCTCCTCTTTTCAAAAGAGTAAACACACTTTCTATTGTCCCAATGCAGAGCAGCTGGCCCATCACCAATGATGGTCATCTCTTAGACAATTGCAGTGTAAGGACTGCAATCTCCAGCTTGTGACCTTCATATCTTTCTGTGTCAAACGTTATATCTTTTATATCCTTCAATTTTCCTCCACCAAATGGACCAGATAATTACTCTTAAATTCAACCTTGATCAAGTTCTCAGGACATGGGCAACCTCTCCACAAGAACATCATGCAAACTGCTTTTAGTCCAGTTCCCAACCATATTTTCTTCCCCTCTCTGAACCTCATAAAACAAACTATTTACATTCCATGATCTCTACATTTCAAACTCCCACCAGAGTGGCCTGCTGAGCTTTCCAACTTAAACGTTCCAAATCCTTCAATATTCCTGCTGCAAAGCTGGTTAAACTAAAAACCATATAGTCAGGTTCATGGCAGCAATGAATCCACTGCTGGTAGCAATTTTCTGTTGCAGTTACCATCTTGTTGCTTGGACAAAACACCCAACCAGAAGGAGCTCATTGAAGGAAAGGGTTTATTTAATGCCTTAGTGTTTCAAGGGAAAGTTTCACTATGGTGGGAAAAGCATAACAAGCAGTTGGGCATCACATCTTATCCTATCACCAGGGAGGAAGCAGCAACAGTAACTTAACTATGAACAACCAGTAGGGCTTGACTAATAAATCTCAAGGCCTATCCCCAGTGACACACCTCCTCCAAAAAGGCTCCACTTCCCAAAAGCCCCACTTTCCTAAATTGCCATCAACTGGGGAACACATGAGCCTATGGGTGACATTTCATTCAAACCACCATATGCACAAATACCAAAATAAGGAGATTTTTTTCCATCCATATCCCTTGTCATTTAAGTTTAGAATGCTTATTCATAGGGCCAGCAAGGTAGTCAGTCCCAACTTCACTATGTGACTTACTCCAGCCAATGGAATGCGAGAAAAGGCTTTATTGTGCTCCATTGGTTTGGCTTGTCCATTTGGGCTTCTTTCATCTGCCATGAGATGATTCCCAATGAGACAGAAAGAGCAAATTTGAATCCATTCGTAACCCAAAGTGGAACATCACTGCCAATGCACAGGTGTCCCAGCAGACAGAATATATCTGTGGTTATAAACTACAGGGACTGGTGGGGGGGGGCTTGTTTGCTACCCAGAATTAGGATATTTAAAATGTGATTCATATAGTCACAAATAAAATTAACTGACTATTAGTGGCCCTTCTAATCTGGAATTAAACATAATAATAAGAAATTTAGACCTTCCATTAAAATCTGTTAGAGGGCATGTCCTGAGTTTCTAAAACTTTCTTGAAGGTAAACATTCTGAAAAGCCACAGGTGAATCTTTTTCCTGTGTGAAATATGATTTAAGGTGCTGTTTAATGAAGACAAAATGACCTTGCTGTTGAAAATAGCACAGAAGCAGGAAGTGAGTCCTTGCCTGAGCAGTGCTCATTCCACCCTATGGTGAGCCACCAGATATCTAGTAATCCCAGATGTTCCTGCATTCAGAGTATGTGCACAGCAAAGTAGTTATAGTTGCCAAGGTAGCTTTCCACTCTAGTATTAATGGTCTTCATTCCTCTGTAGACCAGAATGCAAATGATTTGGTGGCCATAGAGGAAAGATGCTCTGCTGATGGATGGAAACAATTAGATGAATTTATTTTTAATACTCCACAGAAATGAATAGTTCTGCTTTTATAAATGGAATATACAAAGTAAATGAAGCTGCTAGGGCTGTAGCTTAATTGGTAGAGTGCTTGCCTAGCAGGTATGAAGACCCTGAGTTTGATCCCCAGCACTGCAAAACTAGCTGGCATATACCTGTAATCCTAACACAAGATCATTATATATTTTAAAGAGAATTGGAGGCCAGCTCAGATGCAGGAGACCCTGTCCCAAAGGAAAAAAATAAGTGAACGGAATGAAAAAGAAGGCCAACCCTAGACCAAACCATAGCAAATGAGGAAAAGTGCCACAGGTGAGAGCTTATTCTGCAGAAAAGGTTAGGGGTCATTTTCTTTGATAAGAAAGTAAGTGCAGAAGCAGAGCTCCACCTTGGTTTCTAAGAATAAGTTTTGTGAGATTGCAAATG
This sequence comes from Orientallactaga sibirica, assembly GCA_036365145.1. NCBI lineage: Eukaryota > Metazoa > Chordata > Mammalia > Rodentia > Dipodidae > Orientallactaga > Orientallactaga sibirica. The sequence continues at coordinate 35,316,986 of JAEOAD010000012.1, read as the reverse complement.
ACTAGAAAGCAAACCTGTGGAAAGTCAATCTTGTCTAATTTGATATAGCAAATACTTGTATCAAGTGTTTGGCTTGCTCTTTGTGTCATCCATATTCACTGCTCCTTAGAACTACTTCTGTGAAACTAATAGACTTGCCTTGCCAAGCTTACTCTTGGTTATATCCAATAGTCTGTGGGCTGAAGCAGAGCTGTGGAAATGATTGCATTCTGCAAGGCAAACTCTATGGGAGGAATTCCTTTTGAGATTTTTTTTAAACTACTCTTTAAGAAAGATGATCTGTCTCAGTAACATGTCTCGTCTTCCCCTGATCACTCTCTGCAGTCTGCCGTCACCCAGCAATCTGCTTTGTTCTGCCCAGGAGCCCTGTCATCTCTCAAGGCAGGGAGAATCATCAATGGCATCTCACTTCAACAAATTAGCCACAGTGTTTACACTGCAGGTCCTGGGGCTGAGCTTTCTTGTATTTCAAGAAATTCCCAGGATTCTAATGTTTTTCCAAGTGGGAGATTTTTGATGCAATGCTTTTTATTTCTCTGGCTTAGCATACATTATTCTATGTGAGCCTACTGAATGCTTTAAGCCAAACTCCCAGACAGACATACATACATACATACATACATACATACATACATACATACATACACACAGAGAGAGGGAAAGAGAGAGAGAGATGTAAGTACAGAAGGCAAGGGAAAGAAACTGATATGAAAGCTAGGAAACCTTGAGACCTGAGTTGTAGTTCTGCATCTGATAAGCCAAACAATCCACTGTGGGGCTTTAGTAAGTTATTTGTCCCTGACATTCCCCTGTTTCCAATGTAAAGTTAAAAATGAGGGCTGGAGAGATGGCTCAGCAGTTAAAGGCACTTGCTTGCAAAGCCTGATGACCTGTATTCAATTCTCCAGAACCCATGCAAAGCCAGATGCACAAAGTGGTGCGTGCATGTGGAGTTCATTTTCAGTGGCAGGAAACCCTAGTGTGCCTATTCCTTCTCTCTTTCTCATCTCTCATTTTTCTTGCAAAATATTTTTTTAATTAAAAGGTTTGTGGCTGGAGAGATGGTTTAGTGGGTAAAGTGCTTGCCTGCAACCCCAAAGAACCACAGTTTGGTTCCCCAGGACCCATGTAAGCCAGATGCACAAAGTGGCACATATGTCTGGAGTTTTCTTGCAGTGGCTGGAGTCCCTGGTGTACCCATTCTCTCTCTCTCTCTCTCTTTCTCCCTCTCTGTGTGCATATCTCTCAAATAAATAAAAATAAAATAATTTTTTAAAAACCAAAGGGTTGGATTAGATATTTCTAGTACCTTCCCCAGCTCTAGCATTCTATACCTTTAAACTTCTGACTAGCGGCCAAATAGAAATGATTTTTCTTAAGGCAAGGTGGTAGGGAACCAGCGTTTAGAAGTCCAAGGATAACTTTCACCCCAAGCAAGTACTATCACACAATGGGGACAGACAGAAACGACAGGTCTGAAAGATCCACCATATCCTTGGGTCAGTTCCCACACAGGAGGATGAATACAGCTATAGAGGAGGCCAGGCCAGTGCTACATTTTATTAGGTGTATTAGTCTCTTCACAGACCCCAAAGGATATGATTGTAGCATTTGAAAAGTTCCTATCTTAGGAACAAGGCTACGGGATAATAAACAAAACATCATAGTCAAGGGTAACCTAAATAACTTCCTGCACTGGATTTTTTGCTCCTGAGTGAATGTATAGGAAGAACAAGCTTATTAATCAAAAAATGTTGATCTGCTCAATGTCTAATTATACCTGTCACTTTTGTTGCCCATACTCCGGGCCTGATGTAGTTTCTCTCTCTGAAGTCACATAGCTGTGTTTTCAGACCAATTTCAAGTTGATCTGTGTATTTTCTATGTGACATGTCTCTTTCATGTGACAGTTCAAAATTGCCCAGAGAAACACCAAAACCTCTCTATAGCACAACCCAGCAAGCCAGAGACCACACAAGCCCTTTCTTTCCTCTTCTCCCTAGAGCTGCCTAGTGAATTCCCAGCCATCTCTCAAGGCCAAGCTCAAATCCTTCCTCCTCCAAGAAGTCTTTCTTGATCCCTTTCCCATCAGACCTAATCCCTCTATGCCTTATACTCCCCAAGCACTTTGTACCTTTATTATTTTAGCACTTACTTACTAGAGTCTGTCTTGCATTAAAGTTATTTTGTGCATATGTCTTCCCTATGACATTTTGAGCTTCTGGAGGGTAGAAACATTGCTTATTTTTCTTTCTATTGTCTGCAGCATCTAGCAAAATGCTTTGAACATAGTGGGCACTTGTGGCTGCCCCATGAATTGTAAGTGAGACAGGAATCTCACCTTGTTCATTCTTTTGTTTTCCCTCTTTTTAGCAAGATGTTTGTAAGTAGTACAATGTTTGATATTGGTGGACATCTTATATATGCACTAAATAATGCAAAAATAGAAAGGTAGAAAACCTACTAGTCCTGTAATTTGTTCATATTGCCGTTAACATAAATTTAGACTATCTAATCAATGTCAAAAATGAAATTTTCCAGTATATTCATTTAGAAGTAAATGCTTCTTTCATTCACCCAGTGAATTCATTTATGACGAGACTGCACATGTTAATTTGGAAGGAATGTATACTTTTAATGAAACACTCAGAGCATTTAATTAATCATTTGCAACAAGCCATAAAAGACATGAAAAATCATCTTTCCATTTATATGACTGCTTCCTAATATAACAAACTTCCCAATCTTAAAGCAAAGCTACAGTAATTTCTGCTAAAGGATTTTTTCACTTGTCAGTTTCAGCCTCTCTTCATCCCCTCTTTCCTGTTCAATCGGTTAAATGAAATCAATCAAACGAAAGACTGCTCAAATGACCTTAGACTCCATCATAGCCTCCTCCCCTGCCCACCGACACTACACATCCTAATACCCTTCACACCTATTTCTTACAGTTCTCTAACATGTTCTTTGAGAGTTGAACTTTCCAGATTTGTAGAAAATTGAAGAAAACTGGTACATTTCATACCTCCTTTTTGCCGTGGATTCTATTCGGTTCTCTAAAAGTTACTCTTTGGATAACATTTTGGACCATATTAAATGAGAAAATTATGTTTTCCTTCTTCAAAACAGAGTTATTATATAAACTAGTAGTTGTTAAATGCAACCTAATGCCAAATCTGCAAAGAGGAAAATTCACTGAAGGAGAGCCCCATTTTTTTGTTTTAAAAGGATAGAGTAGAGCTGGAGAGATAGCTTAGCAGTTAAGGCACTTGCCTGCAAAGCCAAAGGACCCAGGTTCAACTCCCCAGGAGCCAAGTAAGCCCGATGCACAGGTGGTGCATGTGTTTGGAGTTCGTTCACAACAACTGGAGGGCCTGCATGCCCATTCTCTGTCTCTCTCTGTCTCTCTCTCTCTCTCTCTCTTTTTCTCTCAATCTCTCTCTCTCTCAAATAAATAAATAAAATATAAAATGGACACAGTATTTTAAATATATACTACAAAATTATGACCATAACTATTTATTCAGCACAATGTTGTTCACTGGCTATGAGTAGCCATTACGAGCCAGCAGAAGCTCTCAGATTGCTTATACTGTTTTCTGGAGAGAAGCACCATCACTGATTACTTGTTATAACAAAGTCAATGGTAAAGCACAGACATGCTAGAGTTTCTCATGGGGAAGCAAGACAAAAATTAAAATAATCTATGGAATGTGAGCAAAGACCTGTGCATGGTGTTATAGAGATTCAGTTAATACAAAGAGAAATCAGACCTTCAATAGTTGACAGTAAAATAGGAGAGTCAGAACTTGTATTATATGGCTGTGTTAGTATTATGTGTTAAAGGAAGATAGAGCATACTACAAACATCTTCTTTCCCAATGGAGAGACAGGACAATTGTCCAAGAGAATGTGACATGAAAGCTGAGTGAGGGGTGCATGCTAGGGGAGGTGAGAGAAAACAAGGAAACTCCAGTCTTTTTGACAATTTATTTAATTTTTTTATTATTGACAACTTCCATAATTATAGATAATAAACCATGATAATTCCCTCCCCCCTCACTTTTCCCTTCCCAGCTCCATTATATCCCACTCCTCCATCAGTCTCTCTTTTATTTTGATTTCATCATCTTTTCCTCCTATTATGATGGTCTTCTGTAGGTAGTGCCAGGCACTGTGAAGTCATGGATATCCAGGCCATTTTGTGTCTGGAAGAATGCACTGTAAGGAGTCCTACTCTTCCTTTGATTCTTTCTTTCTGCCACCTCTTATGCAATGGACCCTGAGCCTTGGAAGATGTGATAGAGATGTCTTAGCCTCCCTAGTGCTGGAATTATAGGTGTGATCCACCATGCTTAATTTAGACTTACCTCTTTTAAGGCAATTTCTTTTTTTTTTCCCCTTTTTTTCTTGAAAACTTCATAGGTATAGACAATAAACCATGGTAATCCCCCCCCCACATTCCCCTTCACAACTCCACTCTCCATCATATCCCCTCCTCCACTCAGTCTCTCTTTTATATTTGATGTCATCATCTTTTCCTCCTATTATGAGGGTCCTGTGTAGGTAGTGCCAAGCCCTGCAAGATCATGGATATCCAGGCCATATTGTGTCTGGAAGAACACATTGTAAACAGTCTTACCCTTCCTTTGGCTCTTACATTCTTTCCGCCACCTCCTCCATGATGGATCCTGATCCTTGGAAGTTGTGATAAAGATGTTTCGGGGCTGAGCATTCCTCTGGCACTTCTTCTCAGAACAATGGTGCCTTTTGAGTAATCCCAGAGGTCACCACCATCTGAAAAGAAGTTTCTCTAACCAAAAGTGAGAGTAGCATTAATATATGGGTATGAACATTAAGAGAGGTGCTTACTGAACAGTTTGGTGAGCATAATATATATGCATTTAGTCAGATACCAGCAGGTGTTACACCCCTAGGGCTCATGACTTCCCCTGTCATAGATTTTCAGTATCAGGCATGTGTTCCCTTCTGTGGAGTGGGCCTCCAGTCCAATTAGAGAGCAGTTGGTTTCCCCCACAACAGACATGCCACTATTGCACCCATTGGCTTATTTGGCCTCCCTGACCAAACTTAAGGCTTGCAGTGTCCACTATTGTTTATCTCCATTGGTGACTTGTCTCTCTCCCATAGAGCAACATGCAGCATAGTTTCTTCCAGCTTCCTGTCAGCTAGTCTATAGGGAGAAGGTTTTCAGCTCAGCTCCAGCAGGATTTCTCAGTGACATTGCAGCCCAAGCTGGTGGAGTCTTCAGCAATAGGGTCTTACCATCCATTCCTGGTGGGAAACCAAGAGCCTTGGCAGTGGCTTGTAATGTTTTGGGGGCATCAGGGACCTCCCTGGCCAACAACCCACTGGAAGGTATTCCATCCCTGGCACTGAAAATTTTCTACTAATGATCTATGGTTTCTGGGTATACCATTGTCTAAAAAAGTAGGGGAAACTCCAGTCTTGCTGGGGTAGGACAGCACAAAGGATTATTCACCCCTTCACCTTTTCAACCTGGTATCATGTTGCCTTTTGCTTTAAAAATGTTACTATATATTTTAGTTCCTTTCTCCTTCCTGGGACAAAATACCCTATCAGAGCAGCTTAGGAAAGAGTTTATTTCCATTTACAGTTCCAGAGGGTAGAGTCCATCATGTCAGGGATAACACAGCAGGAGCAGGTAGTTAATGTCATAGCATCCTATCAAGCAAGGAAGAAGTTAAGAGAAAGAACAGGAAGCAGGGCTGGACTTGATAACCTCAAGCCCTGCCCCCCAGTGACATACTTCCTCCAGCATGGCTCCACCTTCTAAAGTTTCCAAAACCTTCCTGAACAGTGCCACCAACTAGGGATCAAATATTCAAACATGAGTCTACGGGGGACATTTTATATTGAAGCCGCCACAACCATGCATGAGCCCACAACCCTGAGTCTCTACCCTTTCAGCTTTTCGTATGTGACTAATTGTGAGAAAACTGTCACTGAAGATAGTTTTTCTTGCAATCTTCCTTAAATGCTAAGTCTGCTCATTTTCTCCCATAAACATATATCACACATTGGGCATTATAATGGGACTTGGCTTTGAAAAAGCTTGTCTATGGTCTTGGCCCTCATTCCTTCAATAAAAGAAAGCCGCAGCACCATGTTATAGAACTTCTGCCTTCACTATACCACTGCTGCAACAGCCACTTATCACACAAAGCTACTAGCACTTAACAAAGTGCCCTGTGAGCAGGGCAGCTGGGGAACGTTTCTATCATCAGAGGAAATTCTGTTAGATGATATTTCTCCAGCATCTTTGCATCTGTTAACTTTAGCCAAATTACTGTCTGCCTCTTTTCCCTCATCTACAAATGGGGATGACAATGGTAGGTGTTCCGCAGGATAACCATAAACATTTCACAGGTTCATATTTATGAAGGGCTCAGAACTCTGCATAGCACATAGGAAGCCCTGTAAAATATGTAAGGAACACATTCAGCCATGCTCTCTAAGTCTGAAATACAACAATAAACTCACAATCATTTCCAATGTGAGTGAAAGGGGTGGGGCCTGGAATCTACTGCTATTGTTTGCCACCAGCTGAGGTTCCCTTTCTACCTCTTCCCTCCAGCCTCTCTTCGTGTTTGTTTTGTTCAGCTGGAAAGACCACCAAGCAGGAGCTCTTCTCTATTGCACAGTGAGCGCTTGATAAATATTTATACTAGAAATAATAATGATGTATATGGAAAAGAATCGCTCCATCATCTTGGGATGGTAGCCACTGCCAAGAAGTGGATGACTTCAAGCAACTGGGCTGTGCTCCACAGCAGATTAGGAAAGGAAGTTAAAAACTCAACTTGTTTGGGGATTTATGATGAGAAATAGTCCTGGTAACCAAAGTCTCTTGGATCCAACCCAGACTGGTAATCCCACTTGGATACATATTTGGGTGTTTTATCATAAATACAAAAGAAAAAAAAAGTCTCATTGCCTGAGATACTTAAAGTGTGTGTTGTTGAATGGAATTCTTCCTCACCTCCCACCCCATGGGATGATGAACAGATTGTGAAGAGAGAAACGGATGTCATGGGGTTTATCCTCAACTACAGACATCAATTTCTCACTGCCTAAGCATTTCTTGCACCTGGGCAGACTATAAAATGGTCCAACAGATGGCACAGCACTCATTGTCAAACAGCAATTGACCTTCTTTCACACAAGTTTCTATATACACTTTTTCTGCTCCAATACTTCTCAACTGTTCCATTTTGTCTTCATTCTCCTGGGTCCTTGTAAAATGTCCTTGCTCTAGCAGGGTCTCTTCCATCACCACAGCTGGGCATAGTCATATCCCTTCCTGAAAACACTGTCATATTAACAAGCTGCACCCATATATAATGGCTGTGTGCTCATTTTTATTTCTCTGTGTACCTTTGCAGCTTCTACCTCTTCTAAGCTTTTTAATTTAAACAAAATTGTATTAGCATACAAAGAATTATGTTTCATTCAGAATCTTTTGGCCCACCCCACCCCACCCTTTCTCAATATTTCTTCCTCCCCTTTTATGCCTCCTATGGCCACACTTAACCTCCTTCTTTATACACATAGAAATGTTAAAAGCTAAGATTCCCAAATCAGTATCTGTGGATCCCTGGATTTTAGCTAAGTTTCTCTCTATGCAAAAAAATTTTAATAAAGTCAGGCGTGGTGGCACACACCTTTAATCCCAGAACTCAGGAAGCAGAGTTAGGAGGATCACTGTGAGTTCGAGGTCACCCTAAGACTACATAGTGAATTCCAGGTCAGCCTGGACTAGAGTGAAACCCTACCTTAGGGGAAAAAAAAAGTTTTAATAGAAATTCAATATCTGAAAAAAAAATTGCCAGACTCTTTGCCAAAGAGGTGTGACCATTTGCCTAAAGGCCAATGAGATACGAGAAGCATAGTAGGGAACTCCCTGCAAGTCTCCAGGAAAGGATGAAGCCTGCCTATACTCTCCCTTCCTTAATCACTCTGGCTAGGGACACAGATGTAATAGCCAAAGCACTGACAAACATATCAGATCATGGGATGGTACTCAAATGCTGAGATGGCAGCCTTAAGTAAAGTTAAGACTGCATCTATGAAATCACCATGACCACCCATCCAGAACTGCCTGCTTCTAAGCTTATTTTACAGAAATAAGTATTTTTTTCTTGTCTAAGGTGCATTTTTTCTTGTTGCTTGTGAACTTAATCCTAAAATATAATAATTATTTATAGTATATATCTGGTAACACCTACTTTCTGATTTATCATTTTTATTTACTTAATTTTTTATTTATTTCCAATTAATAGATTTCCTTTTTGAGGGCAATTTTGGATTCATGGTAAAATTGAGCAGAAAGTACAGAACCATATAGCGCCCTCTTCACACACACAAATCCAACCTCTCATACCATCAACACTCTATGTTCTGTTAAAATTGATAAGACAACAATACATATCACGTTCAACCCAAGTCCATAGTTTCCATTATGGCTCACTCTGTGTTGTATTCTCTATGGGTTCTGATGGCTGTATAATAACATGTGCTCACTCTTATAGCACTGGAAAAATAATTCTACGTCTTAGAAATCCCCTGTGCTCCACCTATTCATCTTTCCTTTCCTCTCCCCAAACCTTTGGGAACCACAGATCTTTTAAAACTCACCATATTTCACCTTCTTCAGAATGTTCATATAGTTGTAATTGTATAGTATACAATCTTTGCAGATCGGTTTTCTTTCACCTACTAATCAATATGCCTTCAGGTTTCCTCCATATATTTGTCATTTGTTTCTATCTAATGTATGAATCTACTTCAGTATATCTATCCCCCATGGAAGGAAATCTTGATTGTCTGTAAGTTTTGGCAATTATAAAGAAAACTGCTGAGATTTTTTTTAATGATTGAATCTGTGGACATAAGCTTCTACCTTATTTTGGAAACTATCAACAAACATCATTACTTGATGGTAAGAGCATGTTAATTTTGTAGGAACGTGCTAAAACCCTCTTCCTGAACATAAGAACCATTTTACATCCTGACAAGGAAAGAATAAGATTCCTGTTGCTCTACATCCTTGCCAGTACTTGGTATATTGTCAGTGTTTTGGAGTCTTGCCACTATAATGGATGTGTAGTTCTGTCTTATTGTTATTTTAATTTGCGACTCCATAAATGAATGATGTTGACCATCTTTTCATAATCATTTCAAATGCAATTTCTTCCTACAAGTTTGTGAGAAATGGTTAACATTGTCCTCAGTTGTACTTGAAAACCAAGGAAAGAGACACAGAAAGCTTCTTGATTTGTCTGAGATCTTTATAAGTAAAGGATGCTAAACAGTAGTTAGACTAGTCTGTCAGTAGGTCAATTGAAACTTCATTGCTGAACTTTCAAAAGTAACCCCCTTGTTTCATAGGAACCAAAAAACTTTCTCAGCACTTTGAGGAGTGTCTGTCTCTGGCTGACAATGATGCTGAAGAAAGGTGACATCAGGTAAATGAACACCTGGCAAAAGGAACAGTCACAATGCCACCACACATTGCTACCTACAGAATCATGGTATGCTAGGCAGAAACCCTCTTGCTTAATCTAAGCCAAATCTTTATCTGGAAAACAAAAACAAAAGAGCTTCTACAATATAACACATGAAAAATGGCCTGCAAAACCCAAACGCACAACATATTTTACCCCCAATCTGTCACATACTAAGTGCTACTTGGTATATTCAGGAGACCCTCAGGGAATTATAGATACCATCTTTCTAGAAGGCTTTTATTCCATCTAATATACTATATCCAGGTATGGATGTTAAATATGTGACCTCCATGAAAACTGCATTTCCTATACATCTCTTTCAGTATTGAAACCTGATTGTCTGCTCTAAGCCCAGCATGCTCTAAAAAAAAAAAAAAAAAAAAAAAAATAAAAGAAAAAGAAACAGATTTTTTTTTACAAGAACTGAGTCAAGAAGTATATCATACACCACAACTCCGTGCTCATGTGTAATGGAAACCGAATTCCACAAAGGGAAGTCAGGGCAGAGATTTTTGAAATAAATTTTAAAAATGGGTATGTTAACATAGAAAAGAACACCTCCTGAGCTCTTGAAACATCCCATTCTGTCACCCACAAGGTCGTGGATGACACTTGGTTACAAGGATGTGACATTTGGACAGTGTTGGAGGGGTTGGAATCCTTTGGAGATGAAGTTCTGTGTATTTAATAGAGCGTGTCTCACATTCCGTACGTGCATTTTTGGCACAGTCATGAATCAGTCAGCCAGCTTCTTCTTATTGCTTTAACATATTGAAGAAGTAAGTAACTTCAGAAATGATAAAGTAGAAAGGCAAAAGTGCTTCTCTCAAACCAAAGGAAGAAACAAAAGAAAAGTGGAATTTAAAAAGAGAATGAAAGACTGAAATAAGGAGCAAACTCTTCCTGTTCTTTCTCATGTTGAATTTTCACCTCCATGACGCTGCTCCCTCAGAACTTGGATGCATGACCTTGGCCCCTGCCAACATCAGCCAGTAAATTCTCAGACCCTAATCGAGCAAGGTCTACACTGGTCTACATCTGTGAATATCAGTGATTTGAAATGACAGAAATTGTGTCTTGCATTTCTTTGGGTTTCTGCATTCACGTGGAGCCCATTGGCACCTTATCACTGGTCATATGAACAGTCAAAGAGAGAGCATCAGGCTGTATTGAGATACAGACTGATTAAGGTGGATTCACATGAAATCAAGATACATATGGTTCAATGATTGTGACAGAAGCTCAGTGATATCATTACAAACTCAAGATTTTTCTCTTTCCCTCTAGTCAGCCCTACTATGGTGACTTTGATCCTCAGCTTGTTGTCTTCATTGTCACAAAACAACTATCATGTTAGTTTACAACTATCTCAGAGACTGGAAGTAAGAGAAAAAAATTTTCTCCCCCAATCTGTCCCTCCTTTTAACCTAAAGGAAATTATTTCCTAGAAACATCCAAGCCACAGAGGGCCAGAATTATGTCTCACAGACAAGTCTAGGGGCAAGAGAAGGTTAGAAAACTAACTGTGTTGTTGTAGGTTTTAGTTTTTCTTGTGCTAGGATAGAAAGGGTACAATGGGGCTGCATGAAAAACATTGTGTATTGTTTCCAAGGGTAGCAAGAGGAAACATCTTCCCTAAGCAATTGAGCAGTAGGGTTTTTATTGGGATGAACATCAAGTAATTTAGGTAACAGTCAACAAATGCCCTGCAATGAAAAACAGCCTCATCTGACTACTTCTTTCTTCTAACTTCAGAAAGTCCTAACACTGAAATGAGCTGAAAGACTCCTCGTACACTAACGCTGGTTTTGCTTTTCTTCTTCTTGCCTGTCTCCCATGGTTCTGTTTCTTAATTCTTCTGGTCCCAGATGGGACTCCTTCAATAAAATTTAGTTCTTATTGACTCCCTGGGGCCCAAATGTTTTTCACCGAATTGCTAGAGTTGAATATTTTCACAAATTTTCCCATGGAGAGATGGAGAGTGAGAACCTACCCAGCCCCATAAAATCTGCCATCCCCTCTTCCAGGGTTTTCAATCATCACCCAGCTCAGACACTGCAGCTCAAAGACACTTTTTCATTTTTCTGCTTAAAATGGAAGGAGTGTTTTGAGCCAGTCCTTCCAGATGAGACCCATCCTAGTTCAGGAATCTCCACTAATAAACATGAATTTACCTTACCTTGTGGAAACTCTCCAATTCCTTTTATTCACTTGAACAATGTGTAGGTTGGGAATTTTAAATTCTTCTCGTGCAAGGAATGCAAATATTCTTAGCTCTCCCAAAAGAATCTTCTCTTAATAAAAGAACAGAGAGCCCATCTACAAAACACAATCCTTAGCCTGGGTTCAACTGGAAGATTTAAAAATATTTGTGTTATCTTGGTTTTCAATAGGAGTTGCCCCATGGAATCAGATCCCTGTTTGTCCCCACTAATACCTCTTGTTTAGCCAGAATCTGTTGTACCAGAGTAAAGGAAAAAGAAAATAAAGAGGGAAAGTCAAGCCTGTTGCACCTGGCCATTAGGCAATACCCCATGCTGGAGTGAGAGGTGGGAATTCCTTTTGGCCCCTCCCTCCACATGTGATCCATTTACATCCTGGAACATGAGACTTTATTTCCTTGTGTCTTTTTTGTTCTAGTTCACATAACTTTAAATGCTAGTCATGCTCATAAAATTGTCTAATCCTTCCTCAAATCCAGCTCTACTCTGCCTTAACAGCCCTCTATGGTACTAACTGCCACAGGCTGACCTGACCAAGCTGGTTGGTTGACTAGAAACTGGTTGGTTTGCATAGCTTTTTCTTCCATATTTATATTTCCTATCATTCAGTTGCAATGAATTTGGAATAAGCTCAAAAATAATGAGGACTTTTTTTTTTCACTTTTGAAAAGTCCCCTTACACTTAGATTAGATGGCCTGAGAATTGTTGTTACTCTAGTACTAGCTGAGAAATTTCCCAAGTGGATGTGAACAGGTTAAACTCAAGTGGACCAGCATGCAGTAGAGAACCAAAGCTATTACTTGGAGCAACATAATCATTAGACTTCTACCTTGAAAGAGCACCATAGTCAAAAGTGCTGTCTGCCACATCCAGTGAGCTTCCAAGTACTAAAGTGAATGCTCTGAGAATAATAACCACCAGAAAATCCTGATCCCTTAACCCAGTGTTTTCCCAAAGTCATTCCTTGGAACTCTGTTCTTTGGGATACTTGATTTACTTCTAATGGTATCAATCTGTAAGAAACATGGCCTAAGATCATTTAGGTAAAGCATCTTCTTTTCTAAAAAGTAATTTAATTATTAATTGCTCTCCAAGATTTTTACAGCATATATGCCAAGATGAAAAGAGTCAGTGTCTAATATAGAAAAAGCACAGTGTTTGTGGCTGAAAAGTCTTGGTTCTAGCTTAGGTCAAAGGAGTTAACTATTCTATAGTTAAATTTCTTTTAACTACACACATATAAATGTATTACCACTCATCAAAGTTGTTAACAGGATTGAGTAAACAAACAAGCAAAAGATGCGGGGGTAAAGTAATGCATTAAACAACAATTTTTAAAAATACATATTAGCCAGGAGTGGTAACACACTCCTTTAATCCCAGCACTTGGGAGGCAGAGGTAGGAGGATCGCCATGAGTTTGAGGCCACCCTGAGACTACACAGTGAATTCCAGGACAGCCTGGACTACATCAAGACCCTACCTTGAAAAGCTAAAAAACAAAACAAAACAAAAAATACAGCTTATACCTTAATATACTGTACCTGGCATATACTTATGCACACATTGCACTATATTACACTTAGAATATGTTACCTGTTATTTTATAATTTATATAAGACTCGTTAGTTTGGGTAGGGATACTATAGAAACAATTAACCCTCAGAGCTTAGGCTTTCATGTATTAAACATTTCATCTTTCTTATATATATTGTTCATATCAGATGCTGATATTCAGGTAATTCTCTTGGGTGGCTTCCCCTCTAAGTAGAAGCTAAGGGATCTTGGTCTTTCCCATATCTTGGCTTTATTATATTGTGGCTTCAATTCACCCTAAGGCAAAAAAGAGAAGAAACCAGGGAAAGCAAGAATTCATGGAAGAACCACACAATGATTTAATGCCTGGAAGCGTGTGTGCCACTTCTGCTCCCATTTCATTGGTTGGAACAGGCATGTAACCCCTGTTCAATGCAAGGGGCCTTGGGAATGTGGTATTTCTGAGTCCCTGGAGGAAATGAAATAGCTACATAAACACATAGTATTGTCTCAGGCACAAGGCAAAATTCCTAACTTGTGTATAAGCCTCTCCATCCCTAACATTTGAGATGTAACTCCCAGTAAATGTTGCTGCTTATAATGAAGCAATTCAGTCAAGTTTCTTTTATTCCTTGACAATGACCACTGACAATGATAGCTAACATTTGGGACAAAGAGCTTCTAAGTCACTATGCACAAATTTCTGAGAAAACAAGGAAGATACTCTTGTGGCAATGTACTTAGATGAGAGAACCCACATAAATATATCTAAATACCAACCAGAGACTGTGCCAACTATTCAAAACCAACTGCAGCTGTGCACCAGGAATATAAATCTATAGTCAGAGAGAAAGGCAAGAAAGGAATGGACGATCTGGATGTCTGAATTAATTGGAGCCAGGAGGAGAGCATCTAAGAAAGCTAAACTTTATGCAGCATTTTTCAACAGACTATAATTTTCCTAATTATAAAAGGCACAAACTATAGGAGAGGGAGAAAAATACAAGCACAAAAAAAATCACTCAGAATCCAAATACCCATCCACACTGCATATACCTTTTCTCTGTTTAGATGATTATAAGCTACTGTTTTAGTGGACATTCTTCCACTTATTTCTAAGCATATATTTCCCCTCTAAATATCACACTCTATGGGTTTTATGGTTCATTTTCTCAAAACTCGACAATAGTCTTAAGTATTTCCCAATATTGAGAACATGACTCATGAATGGTTACATAGCCAACCACGGTTGGTGTGATGGTTTATACTGATTGTCAACTTGGCCAGACCTAGAATCATGTTGGATAGGAGCCTCTGGACATGTCTGTGAGGCATTATCTAGATTACAGTAGCCTCTGGGCAAGCTAGTGAGGAAGTATCTTGATAGGTTAACTGAAGGGAAAAGACCCACCTTACCTGTGGGCAGAACCATTTCCTAGGCTGGCGTCCTGGACTGGATAAAAGAAAGAGAGGTAGCTGAGCACTAGCAGTCCTGGTTCTCTTCTTTCTGGCTGCAGGTACAATGGGACCCGTTGCCTCATGCTCCTACCACCATGTTTCCCGCTCCCCATGACGGACTATAACCGTGAACTGCAATAGTACACCCTTCCTCCTTAAGTTGTGTATGTCAGGTATTTTGACACAGCAACAAGAAATGTAACTCACACAGTTAATATGGTTGGGTATTAGTCTCTAATCTTTTCACTCATTAAAAAAATGGCTTGAATGTATTGGATATCTTTTTGTACTCATGTTGGTACATAGACCTGATAATTTCATACTACAAAAGATTTGTAATGATGGCAATTAACATTTGTTGAAACTGTATGAAGTGTTCACTTTCCATTGTGTTTCTTGTGTGTACCATTTAATCACCAAACAAATGCTTTGCTAGTAGCATTAATATGATAACCACGTTCTACACTAGGAAACAAGGCTCTAGAAAGATGAGTTTGCCAAATAGTATGCAGTTAGTAAGTGGAAGAACTGGGATTTGAACTTGTACTGGCTGACTTCAATATCTAAGCTCCATTCTCTGTGAGAACTCTCTACCCCAGGAGGACACTTAAATTCTCACTAGAAGATTAACCTCCATGGAAAGCTGACAGTGTAATGGATATTGATTGAGAAGGGGTATATATACTCAGGAGAAATAGTTTATGTGATGGCTTAGAGAAGAGAGAGGGTAAAGTTTTATGAGGGACAATAACTTTTGCCAGGTTGAAGTAAAAAAAATATGAGCTAATATGTCTGGAGAGGCAAAGTCATTCAAATGACAATCTCTAAGCCAAAGTTCAGGAGTGTTTAAAAATTATTTAAGGAGACAATGGGTATGTCTGTCCACTTGTACAAAGAGAAGTGATGTCAAAATAACACTTGATAAAGATGTTTTTTGTATCATTATTTGATTTAGGAAAGTGCCCTTTGGCTTGTGGAATGAGATAAGATCCAAATTGCAGAGGCCTTTTTAGAGACCTTTTGTCATAATTTTCTTCCCATCTGACAAGTTCTCTGTGGGAATGCAACTTTCTTCACAGTAGCTGGAGAGCTTGAAGAGAGACTGAAAGGCATGGATATGGATCTCCTTCTATTCCCAGTGTCCATGCATAGCCACTTCTCTAAGTGCATTCCAAATTCACAGGGAAACTGGAGAGGAGCAATTGACAGCAAGAGACAAGAATGATGTCCAATGGCATGTGTAAGGTAACACTTCAGAGCTTAGGTTTCATGTTCATACTACCTGGCCACATGACTTTGGGCAAATTAATTATGCTTTCTGTACCTCAATTTTCTCAATTTTAAAATTGTGTAATAATAATAGACTCTCCACTGTGAAGATCAGATGAGGAAAAATCCACCTCTAGGTAAAGGTTAATTGCTGATATTTACCATCATCTCTGTATTCCAAATTCTTGAATACCATAGCTGATATATATTTAAACTGAGAGTTCAGATCTTTTTAAAATCTAGAAACTGCCAGGCATGGTAGCACATGTCTTTAATACCAGCACTTGGAAGGCAGAGGTAGGAGGATCACCGTGAGTTCGAGGCCACCCTGAGACTACAGAGTGAATTCCAGGTCAGCCTGGACTAGAGTGAAACCCTACCTCAAAAAAAAGCCAAAATAAATCAATAAATAAGATCTAGAAGCCCTTGACCCCAAGGAACAAATACCCATTTATTGAAAATCCTAAATATGCTCATCTACAAAAAAATTATGCACTAACACTTTCCTTCTCCCTTTTTCACTTTCTGGGAACCAGCAGCACCATTTATGAGCACAGAGAACGCTCAGACCAATGTCCCTTCTCTCTTCTCTGTGAGTACTTCACTCCTCCTTCCTTGTGTACATAGATAGACAAGAAATTTTAACTTCTGCCCTTTCCCATGTCTTGCCCTGTTACCTTTATGGTTCTAGAAGTTACAACAGAGACAGGGATGATTGTCCATCTCCATCTGAGTAGCACTAGCCAAATGAAATTAAATAAAAGAGACAGTTGCTATAATCTCTCCTTAGTCTTCAAAGTACTCCAAGTCTTCTACAGAAATAATATAAGAGTCTCCACCTATGATCTCAATCATCTGTAACTGAAACTGCTTTTCCTAGACATTAGCACTTAAAATAACATCTAAAGTCATCGATAACTTTTATGCTCATTAAGTAATAATATTAAAAGTAAAGCAATGATTCTGAGGTACACAGAAGCCTGCTACATAGGGGTTAAACAGCAGTTGAAGGGTAGTCTGGGAACGAACTGCTATGGGTGACATTGTGTCTATGGGAAAATACACTCCAAATTCCAGACAACTCATTTACCCACTGACTTTTGGAATATAACCCTTTAGTAAGTAAAAGACTGACTAAAAATATCAAATATTTCAATGAATTTTTATTAATATATTTAACTTAAATTCTTTGGGTTTTATTGTAATAGATTGAAGCAAATTCTAGTCTTTTTTCAAAATAATTATTTTCCTGATATTAGAACCACAACTAAAAGAGGATTTTTAAAATTTTTCTGGAAAAATAGGTAGGACCTGCCTATTTTAATTAGCTTAATGTATTCAAGATCAATTATTCTAAGGCAGTAGGCAAACAAAATCATTCATATTGTTGGCAGGTTATCCAAAATAATTTCACAAGGGTAAATCATTTTTAGCTTACATAGGACAGATGCACACTCTGTATGTGAGAACATTGGGAAATATTTTGGAATCCTTTCAAAAGCATGCACTACATGTGGAATTAACTGGAACCTGTCTAGTAAGTTCTTTATGACCCCCACAATAATGATAAGTTCCCACTCACAAGGAGCTGTGACATTTATGTGCTTTCAAGTTTCCTTTCCTTTTGACTATTTTTAAAAAGTAATACACACTATTTTTCCTTTGCCATTACAAGCTGAGTCTCCTGTGAGGTTTTACACAAAAGAATGAGAGTTGAAAAAAAAAAGAATGAGAGTTGAGAAAATATATTTATGATGGAGTGTCTGTGTGAAATTCATCTTAACTGACAAAGACACTGCAGCCTGTAGAGTGGGAAGGAAGGGCCCAGAACCAGCCAGAAGACATGAGTTTTGGCTCTGACAGCTAAGTTCAGTGGCTTCAAGGAAGTTACTCACCAGAGAGCCTCATTATCTTCATCGAACAAAAGGGGTTTGGCATCAGTGCCTCCAAGTTCCTTTCCAGCCCTCTGTTTTGTTTCTGTGGTTGGAAATAATGCAAGGATTTGGGGGATACATTCTTCCAAAATCTGGGCTTTCCACTCTGATCACTTCAGGGGAGAACACAGAGAAAGACTGCCAATGTCACGTTTGTTTTCAGTTTATATCAACTTTAAAATGCCTTTAAACAAAGAGTGAGTTGGGTCTGTGTGAATAACAATTGATACTTTCTGAAATTTGGTTTGCTTTCCCTTTCCATTTCTCCCTCCTTTTCTTCTTTCCTTGTTTCCTTTCTCCCTCTCTCCTTTCCTCCTTCCCTTCTTTTCTTCCATCTTTCCTAGGCTTTAAGAGGGCTGTGGAGAGATGGCCTGCTGGTTAAAGGCACTTTCTGCACAGGCCTGACAATAGGAGTTCAGATCCCCAGAACATATGAGAACACATAAAGCTGGACTCAGTGGCACACATGGCTGTAATTCCAAAGCACCTATAGCAATAGGAGGCATAGAGAGACAGAATCCCAAAGTTCACAGGCCAGCTAGTCTGGTATATGTAACTGAACCATAAGAGACCCTGCCTCAAACAAGGTAGACGGGATAAACCAACACATGACGTTATACTTGGCCTTCCACACACCTGTGGTATGCATGCACTCTTCCCTCATATTTTCTCTTTTTCTCTCTCTCTCCCTTTCTCTCTCTCTCTCTCTCATACACACACACACACACACACACACACACACACACACACACACACCCTGGAGAGAAAAGGCTTTAAGAGGCAAACACAATGGCTTTGGTTTTAGAGTGCACTATGCAACTATGCAGGTCGGACCCTAAGACTGGGGAAGCTCTGTGCTGGAACCTCCAATCCCCAGCAGTTTATGAAAGCTGAAGTACCACGGAGTGAGCCAAGACAGCACTTGCGATTCCAGCCAACTGTCTCCATTCCAGACTATTTAAATGGATGGATTCTGCTGGCCTCCTGCCTCAGGTTGCCACGATCTAGGAGATGAAGCACCTGCTCTTAAAGCTAGGGCTCCTGAAGAAATGAATGGAGGGGGGGGACACCCTGTCTCTTCTGCTTTGGCAAACATCCCCTTTCCTGCCTACTGAAAGGTAATTTTCATATATTTATTTCCTCACATTAATGTTGCTTCACTTTCAAGTCTCACATAAAACGAGGAAGAAGTGGGTAATCAACAGGGGAGAGATGGAGTGGGCGAGGATAAGAGCAGGCGGTGGTACTGGTACGAGAGGAGGAAGAGCAGACATAAGGAAATGAATAAGGGATCAAATGAAAGGATAGGCCATCAGAGGAATGAAACAGCAGGCCAGTGAGCCAACAAAATACATAGTTATTGAGTGCGGCCAAGCCTCTGAGTCACGAATTTCAAGCAGAGAAGTTAGTAAACAAACAGTTAAACAGTACATTAAACAGTTCCCAACTTGATGCAGTTGTCATGAAGACTTGCCAAAGGATCCAACCTAGTCTAGGCAGAGAAGAGAATGGGGTCAATTTGGATATTTTTATGTCATGTTTCCAAATAGAAACCTAAACGTAAATTATATTACAACATGGTGTATGTTATTTTTCCAAATGAAACCCAAGCACACACCCCACCCTCCACCTCCACGCGGTAAGCTCCCTCCCCAGTCCAGCAACAGTCCCAGGGCCCTAAGGTTCGGTTTCCATTCCCAGCTCTGCGTGCTCCTTCCCTGCTTCCCAAGCCCGATGTGGAGCGCCACCTAGAGTTTGACTGGCGCATTCACACAGAGCACAATGATCCTTGGAAATCTACAATGTTTACTTTTTTTTTTAATTGAACAAATATTCAGTTAAAAAAATTAACGGAATGAGTGAGCAAAACAACATCCGGCAAGGCTCAAGCAAGACAAATAAGTTCTTTCACTGTTGTTGGCATCTAGAGTGAATTCCAAAGACTCCAAGTTTTCTAGGAAGAATTCTCCAGGCGTTTTCCAAGACTTAGTCTACAGAGCTGCCAGGGAAAATTCTAGACAATGTCTTGGAAGTAGCAATTTCCATGGTGACATCCAAAACATTTTTTTTATCCAGATCTCAGGGCTACAAAGTCGCAAGAAGATGCTTCACAATTTATTGAATAGTCCAAGTTACAGAAATACACATAGCATTAAGATACACTAAATTGTGTGTGATTTATAAAGTAGGCTCAAATTGCAGCCATTAAGGTAATGAAAAAATGCATAGAACATGGCATTTTTATGTCACTTTAATGCAAGAAACACAGCTTTGTTACCACATTCCAAACAGCCAGACAAGCAGAAGTAAACACAGTTGGATTTGAAGAATGTAATCACCTACATAAAGATAAGGTAGAACTCCTCTTCCCTCCTGATGGTAGACATCTTTCTCTCCCTAAAACTTGTGCCAAAAGGAAAAACAGAAACACTCAGGTAAGGAGACTCACATCCATCCCTCCACTCATTCCTTTCATTTAAGCAACCT
Source organism: Orientallactaga sibirica (assembly GCA_036365145.1). Lineage (NCBI taxonomy): Eukaryota > Metazoa > Chordata > Mammalia > Rodentia > Dipodidae > Orientallactaga > Orientallactaga sibirica. The sequence goes on along the minus strand of JAEOAD010000012.1, from coordinate 35,296,529 downwards.
TTATTGAAGACTTATAGTAGTAACATAGAGACAAGAGGAGATTCTGCGTAAGATGCTCATAGTCTAGTGTGAATAGGTAGGCAAAATATTGAAATGGGAATTTTGGGTTCCCTTGCCAAAACACCAATATGCCAATGATCCCATAAATTTAGAGTACCCCAGATTCGTGTCTTATAAATAAGAATTAAAATCCATAGATCAGAGGGTAAAGTTTAGAAAGACTTTATTAGATTAAAAGAAGGATAGAAAAGAGAGTGCAGAGAATTCCTGCCATGTGGAGAGCAGAAGTGGGTAGAGAGCCCATGTGGGAGTAAAGGTGGTGGTGGTGGGGGTGGGGTTCCTCCTTGCCTTGGCACATTGAGCTCAGATGAGGGAAGGTTACCAGAACTTCCAAGTGCAGGAGCCAGCCAAGAGAGAGACTTGTCCCCTGGCACACATCTATTTATAAGGTTCTTGTGGTGGGTTTCCTCTTCAGGCTCAGGTGAGCCAGAGGGCTGATTGGTTTGGGCTAGGGGGCTGGCTCAGGAAGACACTAGTCATGATGTCAAGTTCTGGCAGCTGAACTTGACCAACCACAATGTCAGAATTAGATTTAAATTCTAGGAAGGCAACCTCCCTCCCAGGAGAGGCTCATGTTGTTTGTGGAAACAGAACTGGGGAACTCCTTCAAGCAAGAGATAACAAATCAGATCTCCCTTTGATCTTGATCTCTAGGTAAGTGGAGATTGCAAGGGCAGACATTTCTGCCTTTACTTTTGGGGCCCAGTCACCTTAAACTACCTAACAAAGCTACCTGACTCCCTCTTAGTATACCAAGAGGGCAGATATGACAAGGGTGAATCTTTCCTAAACAGGGTAAATCAAAAAGCTGAGTGGATCCAGAGATAGTGAAAAGGCTCTGAGAAAGCATCTCCTAAGTTAAAATGCTGTGTATTAATCAGCTTCTTGAATGGTTAGGTTAAATGAAAAGGCATTTACAAAAGAAAGACAAGGGTATACTGAAAAAAAGTTCCATCTGACATACAAGATCAAAACAGAAGAACATCACCAAAATGAGTATTCTTAGACTGTATTCTGGGAGTATGGAGTCCCTTTTGATCTTGTCCATTCCTGTAGCCCTGACATTTTCCATAATGCCTAGCATATAGTAGACATCCAATAAGAAACTCCTGGGGATGGGAGAGAGGGCTCAACAGTTAAAGGTGCTTGCTTGCAAATCCTATGGTCCAGGGTTCAATTCCCCAGTACCCACTTAAAGCCAGATTCACAAACTGTCTTACGTGTCTAGAGTGTCTCTCTCTCTCTCTCAAATAAATAAAACTACTTAAAAAAAAAAAAAACACTTCTCAGCCATGTGTGGTGGCACACACCTTTAATCCTAGCATTTGGGAGTCAGAAGTAGGAGGATCATTGTGAGTTTGAGGATACCTTGAGACTACGTAGTCAGGTCAGCCTGGGCTAGCACAAGACCCTACCTCGAAAAATTGAAAAACTGAAAAAAAAAAATGACTTCCCAAAACCTGGATGAAGGCTTAATACAAACACTATCTGCATAGTAACAAAAATATGAGATAGATATTTAAATCATAAACAATGTCATTATGAGTCAGTTTATTGGCATGCCTTCTCAAAAGCTTTCAACAGTTGTTTTCTACTTCACAAAATTTCAGTATTTCCACTTATTTTTGTTGCCCACCTCCAACCAATTTCTTCCTGTATCTCCAGGTTAGTTTCTCCTGCTCTTCAACATGACCTCCTTTGTCATTTACTATCAGTTTGTTCCTGGCTGCACCAACCCCACACACATTTCCTATTGCAAATAGTCCTGCTGGGATTTCCTTTCCTTACCTGGATGCATTTTGTCTTCTTTTTTGCCTCACACCTTCCCCAGATCTATAGAATTACACCCACTCTTCCATAATCATTTTGATCTCACAGTGCTCTCCTTCCCTCTTTCTCTCCTGGTTCTTTACCTTTCTTCTTCCTCCATCTCTCCCTCTCTTCCTTTTCTTCCCTCTTCATAAATAATATATTTTCCCTTGGCTGCCACAGAGATTCTGAGTAAGGAAGGTAAGTGTAAAGGAAAACTCTGAATATCAGGTGAAAAGTTTGCTTTTAGTCTTGAGACCAAAATACTGTGTTCTACCATGTCAGAAGAGTGGCAGGCCCTTCCAAATTTGCATCCTCTTTCCCATAGATACTTCACTATCAGTGGCTAAGTAACTACCAATAAATTATAAAGGAAAAATGTGGAAAAGAAAATTTCTATCTTGATTTCCATGTTCCATAGAGCTTTCTGATTGGGATTTTGTATGATAGATGAGTGGTAAGTAAAATACATTCTACTCAGTTTCATGTCTGCTGATCTTTATAAGATTTCAAAGGAACTATAGTCCACCCAGAGTTTGCACAGAGCTGAAAAGACTGGTTATTTTGCTCTTGATTGAAATGAGCAGACAAGCTATCCAGAGGGATTCAGAAGGGGAAGAAATTCAGGTCAAAGGTATGGAGAACATATTCAATTAAATTATTGAAGAAAACTTTCCAACTCTCTCAAAAGAGAGTCCTATCCAGATACAAGAAGCACAAAGAACACCAAAGAGACTGGACCAAAGAAGAAACTCTTCAAGGCACATCATAGTTAAAACTCTAAACAATTAAAACAAAGAGAGAGTGCTAAAAGCAGCAAGAGAGGAACAACTCACTAATACAAAGGCAACCCCATCAGAATTACCTCAGATTTTTCAATGGAAACAATGAAATCTAGAAGGGCTTGGAATGGAGCACTTCAAAATCTAAAAAACTATGGCTTCCAGACCAAGCTACTGTACTCAGTGAAAGTATCCCTCATAATAGACAGTGAAAGGAAAACCTTCCATGATAAAAGCCAGCTCTATGATTAGATGAACACAAAGTCAAACCTACAGAGAATACTTCAGGAAATACTCCACACAGAAAAGTTGAACAGCCAACCCCAAGATCCTATAAGAGGAAGAACACAATAACCAAAACTAGAACAGGCACAAAAGCATGCAAAGCCCAAGAAAGCACCAAACTCCAAAAAGTATCCAACATGGCAGGGATTAAATAGAACCTCACAGTTATAACATTAAATATTAATGGTCCTAACTTACACAAAGGAGACACAAGTTAACAGGGTGGATCAGAAAAATGGACCTTTCCATCTGCTGTCTTCAGGAAACCCATCTCACCACTTAGGATAGATACTTCCTCAAGATTAAAGGATGGAAAATGATTTTCCAAGCAAATGGAAATAAGAAGCAAGTGGATGTGGCTATATTAATATATGAAAAAATAGACTTAAACTAAAAGTAATCAGAAAGGACAAAAAAGAACACTTCTTACTCCCTAACTTACTTAAGGGAATGATCAAACAAGAGGAAATCACAATCATAAATCTATACACACCAAACACTGGTGCACCACAGTTTGTAAAGCAAAACCTACTCAATAACAAACCACAAATAAATTACAATACCCTCATAATAGGGGATTTCAATACCCCCACTATCATGAATAGATAGATCATCCAAGCAGAAAATCAACAGGGAAATAATAGATCTCAACAACACCATAGATCAATTATACCTAACAGACATCTACAGAACATTCCACCCTAATTCTACAGAATACACATTGTTTTCAGCAGCCAACAGAACCTTCTCCAAAATAGATCATATATCAGGCCATAAAGCATGCCTCCATAAATTCAGGAAAATTGATGTAACTTCCTGTGTCATATTGGACCATGATGCATAAAGGCTAGAAATTAACAAGAGAAACAGCAGAAATCACACCCTGGCCAATTTGATCAAACAAAACTAAAAAAGAGAAATCTCAAATTAAAAAATTAGAAATGGGGCTGGAGAGATGGCTTAGGGGTTAAGGTGCCTGCCTCCTAAACCTAAGAACAATGGTTCCAATATCCAGCAGTTCCAATCTCCAGGTCCCACATTTAGCCAGATGCAAAGTGATGCAAGGGCGCAATGCCGCACTTGACCACAAGGGGGCACACACATCTGGATTTTGTTCACAGCAGCTGAGACACTGCTGGCGCGCCCATCTCTGTCTTCCTCTCCCTCTCTCTCTCTCTCTGTCTCTCTCTGTGTCTCTCTCCAAAAAAATAATAAAAAAAAATTTTTTAAATAGTTTTAAAAAATTAGAAATGAAGAGACCACAACAGACAATAATGAAATTGGAAGAATCATCAGGACATATTTCCAAAACTTTTATTCCACAAAATTGGATGACCTAGAATAGGTGGATGAATTCCTAGACACATACCATTTACCAAAACTAAATTTAGAGCAGATAAATCTCCTAAGCAAACCTATTACATGCATTGAGATTGAACATGAAATCAAAAACCTCCCCACAAGGAAAAGTCTGGGACCTGATGGAGTCTCAGCCAAATTCTATCAAACATTCATTGAAGAACTGAAACCACTTTTTCTCAAGGTTTTTAACATAATCAAAGAACATGGGATGCTTCCCAACTCCTTCTATGAAATTATCATCACCCTAATATCAAAACCACACAAAGATACAAGAAAAGAACACTATAGACCCATGTCCGTGATGAACTTAGATGTAAAAATCCTGAACAAAATCCTTGCAAGCCAAATTCAACCACACATCAGAAGCATTATCCACCTTGATCAAGCAGGCTTTATCCCAGGGATTCAGGGGTGGTTCAACATATAGAAATCAATTAACATGATACACCACATAAATAATCTTAAACACAGAAACCATATGATCTTTCAATAGATGCAGAGAAAGCCTTCAACAAAATACACCATCTCATGATCAAAACACTGGAGAGACTACACATGGAGGGATTATATCTCAACATAATAAAGGCTGTATACAAAGCACCTAAACCCAAATCATACTTAATGTTGAAAGAAGTTCCCATTAAGATCAGGAACAAGACTCAGGAGCCCACTCTCACCACTGTTCTTCAACATAGTATTAGAAGTCCTAGCCCAAGCAATAAGGCAGGAGAAAGATATGAAAGGGATATAAATTGGAAAGGAAGAAGTCAAACTAGTCCTATTTGCAGATGACATGATCCTTTACATAAGTGACCCAAAAGTCTCCACCAAAAAGAAAGCTGGGTATCAAGCATGAAGGGAATCATGTTTATCACATCTGCAAGGGCCCAGGAAACACTACAGAGGAAGTGGCAAATTTAATATAAGTGCTGCTATCACTGCTAGCCTGAGAACCTCCTCTAGGAAGATGACAGTAGACACAGAGGAGACTCAAAACTCATCAAAACAGAAAAGGCTGCCCAGAGTTCAACACTAAAGGTGACTTATAACACACTCTCTGAGACTAAAGAACATAGTAGTAGAGGGAGCAAAAAGAATGTAAGAACCATAGGGTGGAGAGGTGTACTCTGAGGCATTGTCCACCCCCTCCCAACAAGACTGGTGCATTCAGGAGCCCACAGTGAATACTGATAACCCCACCAAAGATAGCCCTCAGTGGAATGGGGCTGAGGGAGTGGGAACATAAGAGGACAACCTGATGACCAATTTGAAATATGTTCATATATTACAGTGCCCAGTAAAATGTTTTTAGTGACAGAGCCTTGGTTTTGATGTTGGACACCTTGGACTTGAAACTCAGAGTTGATTCTACCTACTAATGTGAAGATTACATAAATCTCTTTGCCTTTGAAAGAAAATATTTCAAGATCATGAAGATAATTAAAAGGAGTGATATCCACAGAGTCTAGGACAAGTACCTAGCATACAGTAAAAAATGCATTACTTATGTATATCATCACTGTGACCAAAGACTTGACAAGGAGTAACTTGAAGTTACTTTGGCTCACAATTTTGAGGGTACAATCCATCACAGTGGGAAAGGAGGAGGAGGCTGCTCACATCTCAGCTGAACAGAAAGTAGAGAGAACCAGGATTTGGGGTACTCAGCTGGGTTTACCCTATTTTTTTTTTTCTTTTTAGTTCAGGACTCTAGAACATGGGACGATGCTGCTCATGCTTGGGGTAGATCTTCTTTCCTCAGTTTCATTTCTCTTTAAAGTCCTCATAGACATTCTCAAGGTGTGCCTCATTAATGCTCTAGGTGTTGTTCATGAGTCCACTCACATTGATCATTGAAATTAATCACCACAAAGGGCTTGGTGCAGGGCTGCCATTGATCAGGCATACTTTTCTTCCCCAAGTAATGTGTTTTCCATTTCAACAGCTCATGAAATTATAAGGTTGAGAATGGCTCTCTGTTGACAGGACTCTTTACTCTGCAATGGAACACACAGAGTCCTGCTATTACAGAACTACCTGTCAACAGCCAGACTGGAAGCTAGAGACCAACTTGAAAACTGTCTACTTTGAGTTGACCTATCTTCAGGCAATTTTCTGTTGAAAATGTGGCTATTTACCATATGGCAGGTGTCATCCTAAGTTCTACATACATTTCATTCACTTAGGTATAAACAACAACATAACCATCTTCCTGTCAACACACTCACAGAGCCCTAAAAGATTGCTGCCCTGGGATGGAGAGATGGCTCCATACTTAAGGTGCTTGTCTGTTGAGCTTAAGGACCCAGGATCAATTCCCTCATCGCCACGTTAAGCTAGATGTACGTGGTGGTGCATACATCTGGAGTTTGTTTGCAGTGGCTAGAGGTCCTGGTGTGCCCATTCTCTCTTTCACTTTATCTGCTTCTCTCTCAAATAAATAAATAAATAAAAATTAAATTTAAAAAGATTGTTGTTCTGCAGTTTATATTGAAACATCATATCCAAATTCATCCAGAGTTTCCACTGGAGACCACATGGGAGGGGTAACTTGTCCTTGTGTAATCTCCCCAAGGGGGGAGCAAAAGTCTGGAAGCCGAGATAAGCACCACCTTATGACCACTGTGAATATTTTTTTAAATTTCTTAAATATTTCATTTTACTTTATTTTTTTGAGGTAGGGTCTCACTCTAGCTCAGCCTGACCTGGAATTCACTATGTAGTCCCAGGGTGGCCTTGAATTCACAGCAATCCTCCAACCTCAGCCTCCCGAGTGCTGGGATTAAAGGTGTGCGCCACCACACCTGGCTTAATATTTTATTTTTATTTATTTATTTCAAAGAGGGAAAGGAGCAGAGTGAGACAGAGAGAGAGAGAGAGAGAGAGAGAGAGAATGGGTGCACCAGGGCTTCCAAGCCACTGCAAATGAACTCCAGATGCATGCACCACTTTGTGCATCTGGCTTAAATGGATACTGGGGAATTGAAGCGAGGTCCTTTGGCTTTGCAGGCAAGCACCTTATCTGATAAGGCTTCTCTCCAGGCCCTGTGAATATTTTTTTTATGAGAGAGAGTGTGAGAGAGATTGAGGGAGAATTATCATTCTAGGGCCTCCAGCCACTGCAATTGAACTCCAGACACATGTGCCACCTTGTGTATGTGCGCTTGTGTCACCTTGTGCATCTGGCTTACATGGTTGAACATAGGTCCTCAGGCTTTGAAGGCAAATGCCTTAACTGCTAAACTATCTCTCCAGCCCCCTTTGAAGACTAAGAATATTTGAAATCACTTTCTTGAGACCTGCTTCCCCAGTGGCCTCTGGCATGAATCAACATCAAGCCAGACAAGTCAAATCCACTGCAGGGTGGAAATGTGAACATGAGCTTCAGATTCCACTGATGAAGGAAGAACAGAAGTCCTTGCAGTCTTTTAGCCTCAGAAGGAAGCATCAAAAGTTCAACCATACCCTTTCCACTGAGAAAATCAGCATCCAGTTAACAATCTTTTAAAATATAATTTATTTTTATTTATGTTATTCTAGTTTTACATTCATAATCGTGTCTCCATTATCCTCCTCCCTGTCCTCCCTCTTCCAAAGGGACCCTCATCAATGGGGAATGTGGGTCATGCATTGTGGGGGTACTTTTACCTTATTATTCGAAAAGAATGGGCCACTGCCTCCCAGCATCTACTTATATTTCCAAGATGTTTCCTCTCTTACCTTACCTTCATGGTAGGGAGTTAGCAGGGATGGAAGAAAAACTCATTCCACCTCATGTCTTTCTCAGAAAGTTCCCATCACTTGAGTTTTAAAAACCCGTTTCCTTTTCCTTGAGCTAAAACAATGACTTGTCATCACTTATCAAAAGGGGATAGTAATCGGAATCAGGTCAACCCTGAGGATAAGGAGAAATCGTGCTTACAGGCTCTGCATATCGATGGCTTGAACACTGCTGAAGATATTAATTATGAAAGCTTGTTTTGTTGTCTGTAGAACATACAAAGCACATCTGGAATTTAAATAAAAAGAGGGTTCAAATCAACTTGTGTTTTCCAGAGAATCCCTCAAGACAGTCAATAAGATGTGGGCCACATAGGTAGAAAGAGACACTTTTCAGCCTGCTCTGCTTCAGAAAAGTAAGGATCAAAAGTCCACCTGAAGTAGTTTGGTTCATGTCAGGTACACTCTCCTGAGGGCCTTCACATGAGAGCTCGGAATCGGCCTATTTTGTATAGGTTTCATTTCATTTGCTTTTGTCCGTGCTGAAGAGATGTGTGGCTATTTCTAAATGGTCTTTTGGACACTACACAATCCTGACAGCACAATCAAAGCCCTGAGGGAGGAGGCAATTTACTGTGGGAGGCAAGGATGTGGAGAGAACATCTTTCCTGAAAAGTACCTGATGAGGTGACTCTCGCCAAAGAGCCAAGGTCAAAATTAAGTCTGCATGAGGCTCTCCCCTGCCAAGAGGGAGGCATTTATTTGGAGATCTTCTTTGTTAGTGAGAGTCTGTTAGACAGTGCAAAGGAAGAGAGAGGAAGTGACTTCAACCTTTTCCCTTATCTGTAAAAAGCAATGATTACTCCCCATGCTGTGGTACAGCCAGCCTGTCAAGAATTATGGATTGGGGCCAAATTGAAGCAGGAGTAGAAGAAGGGCCAAGTCTGGGCTTTACAGATTCTTCCCTTCCTCTTTCCTTATGGTGTTTTCCCACCCTTGTCCCTGTAGGAACTCAGGAGCCTCTAGCAAATCACCAAATGCTCTGAGCCCAATTCTTTAAGCAACTTAAATTTGCTTATTAGAATTTTTTTTCCTCCAAAACCTCACACGTTGAAATCCTAACCCCAGTACCTCAAAATACCACCATATTCTGGTATGGCCCAGAACATCGGGTTAACATAAGACAGGCATCAGCAAGTCAATAAGAGGTCCTCAAACAGATCTTCCTTCATAGCTCCCGAAAGGAACCAACTGTGTGGACTTTGATTCCCAGCTTTGAGAACAGGAAACGGTACGTTTGGGATGGGGAAGCCACACTTTGGTGGCATTTTGCTATGATGGCCCAGGATACTAACACTTTCAGCTGACATTCACACTTGTTATACTCCAACATGCAGGAGCTTTAGAACCCTTGATTTATTTACTCTTATTGTCCTTAAGTTAATGCCATGTGGCTGGGCTTGGTGGACACCCCTGTAATCCAGCCCCTCTGAGGCTGAGGTAGGAAGTTCAGAATTTCAGTGCCTACCTGGGCAACTAAGTAAGACCCCCATCTTAACATAAAAAGAGGGCTGGGAAATAGTTCAGTGGTCACTTGCATAATGTGTGCAAGAACCTAGGTTCAATCACCAACACTGCAAATAAATATATAAACAAAACTATCCATGTGAGTTATACTCATCGATTACTAAATGACTGTTCTTGGCACTCTTTTCTAGATTCAACTCTCCTTAACCTGCCTGTCCTCACTCTCTTCTAGCCAGGCTGATCTACTCATGTCCTAGAGAAAAGCCTGTTTGCTTAACTAAGAACTGTTTGTTCACACTGTTCTCTTCCTTAAAACACCCCCACCTATGCCAAGGTCTGACCAACTGCCACTTACACGTTAGTCACTCTGATGGGCTGCATTGCCAGATCTTTGAGTGCATCCTCACCAAAAACGATCCCCTAATACCAGGAAGCGCACTCGTTGGTGATGGCCTCCTCCCTTGATCATCTCACCCACCAGACCAGGGGAAGGCTACTCCACGTTCAATCTTAAATTTGCAGCACCAGCTTCCTTGAATACCATGAAATCAGGTCCACCCGTGCTAATAATGCATTCCAACTTTGTTTGGAGGCTAGGAGTATAGCTCAGTAGTCAAATGGTGACCTAGCATGCACAAGGCCTAGAGTTCCATATTCAGCACCGCACACAGAAAAAGCAAACCTTTGTTTTTGTGAGTTTTCTTAACGAATCAATATGAAAGAACTGCAGTGGAAAAACCTTGTTTTTCATGTCAGAAATGATCTGCATCAGAAGCTCAGAAACCATTGTTCTAATTCAGAGGGTCTCTAGACAGAGCAAGGACATATTCTGACCTGCATCTGGGTCAACTGAGTCAGCCCAGTGCTCCAGATGTGTCCCCAAGTGCACATGCATTGCAGGCAAAACAGGCTTCCATTCTGAATAGTCTGACACTCACCCCTTTTCTCATTGGTACTGGGTTCTTTATAAATATTCCCCCAAGGGCTGGAGAGATGGCTTAGCACCTAATGTGCTTGCCTGCAAAACCTATGGACCCATGTTCGACTCTCAAGGTCCCACATAAGCCAGACGCACAAGTTGGTGCAAGCATGCAAGGTCACATGTGCACACAAGGTAGACCACATATCTGGAATTCAATCCCAGTGGCTAGAGGCCCTGGCATGCCAATTCTTTCTCTCTCTCATAAAAAAACTACTAAAAAGAATATTCCTCTTAGATTCCTCACCAAATATACTTCCTGGCATTCCCCTCCCCAAACTGGTTACTCTAATTGCTAGCAAAGGTTTCATTGATTGTGCAGAAGCTGTTAAGGGGGTTATTTGGGGCATATGTGGGCAAAGGTTTTGACCTGCAAACCTGAAGAGCAAAACACTCAAAGGAACAAGAGTGGTTATTTCACTTCATCTAGTTAAAGATATACAGTGCCCATGTAGTGGTTTGGATGTTAACTGTCCTCCATAGTACCATGTGTTTGAATACTTAATTCTCATCAGAGGCAGTAGATGTGGGGTTTGGGAGGGACCACAACCACGCAGACCACTCTGAGGCAAAGATGAAAGCTTTTATTTGGGAAAAGCATGAGCTGCTAGGGATGACTCTCAAGAGAGGAGCACAGCCAACCTGAGTTTTCAGATGGTGGGATGTATAGGGCTTATTTAGTTGGGGGAAGGAGAGGAAGGAAAAGGTTGAATAAAAAAGGTTTCTTTAGGGGAGATCTAAGATACTCAGGGTGTGAGACAAGAACAGTGACCAGGGGACTTATGAGATAAGGGGGTAGGAAACCATGACCTGGGGGTATTGTGAAAAGAGGAAGGGATGACGGCTGGGTGGTTTCTTGAGGAATGTGGATAATACACTTCCTTATGTCTCTGTCACCATTCTTCTGTTCTTGGTGACTCCATTTTGGGAGCCTGTCATGACCTAAGAGCAGTTTTCAGGCAGGTTGTGGGACCTTTAGGAGGTAGAGCCTTGCAGGAGGAAGTGGGTCATGGGGCACGCATGGCGCTGTCTTGAAGTGATCTACTCCAGCCATGGGATAGAGTAAGTTCATGTCATATTCTGGTATAGTGATTTATATAAGGTGTCCCTCATAAACTCATGTGTTTTAAATGCTTGGTTCCCACCTGGTGGCAAGATGGGTATTGAGCTTTGAGCTTTTGAAGTATATTGGAACTGGTGAAAACTCTGGAGACTCTTAGGTTGGACTGAGTACATGTTGCATCTCAAGAAGGCCCTGCAGCTGTGGAGGCCAGGGGTAGAATGTGGTAGCTTGAGTGTAATGTCCCCCATAGACTGTGTGTGGATACTTAATCCCCAGCTGGTAGTACTGTTCATTCAGGAAGGCTGTAGAACCTTTAGGAGGTAGAGCCTTGAGAGAGGAATGTGTCACTGGGGTTGAGCCACATGCTGCTCTCTCTCTCTCTCTCCCTCTGATGATTGACAATGTGAAATCAGCTGCCTGTTCCTGTTCCTATTTTCTCTACCATGATAGACTCCTTCCTCTGGAACTGTAAGCTTAAATAAACTCTTTCCTTCTCTAAGTTTCTTCTGATCATATATATATTGTCTCAGTGATAAGAAAGTGAGTGATGTCATCTGAAAACAAATCATTAATGCTGACTGGTCTCTGTGTTCCTTCTCTTGATCCTGCTTTGGAAGTTACCAAGCAGAACAATGGTCAAACCCAGAAGGAGGAAGAGGATGGAGGGTAGGGTGGAAAGAGTTATATAATCCTCAGGCAGAGCTGGTGATCTCTAGGCAACAGTGTGTTGAATTGCTGACAATGAGGTATAAAGTGTCTGTTTGAGACAAGATCTCACCCAGGCTTGTCTTGAACTTTTGACAATCCTACTAACTCAGCCTCCCAAGAGTTGAAACTGTAGGCATGAGCCATCAATCCAGACTCAAATGTTGCCTTTTGAATGCTCTTTCTTAACGGTTTCAGAAAAAAGGGGGTTGGATCGCTGAGAGTTCAAGGCCACCCTGAGACTACATAGTGAATTCCAGGTCAGCCTGGGCTAGAATGAAACCCTACCTCAATAAATAAATAAATAAATAAATAAATAAGAGGGAAGGGGGCTATTTTCACTTTAGAACACATCCATAGAGCTTTGGGTCCATGTTATGGTAAGGCTTAAATCAAATATAGTCCTTGGTAGATTCATTTGAGAGATACCTAAGGGGGGGCAAGATATGTGCTATGCACTAAGGCTCCCAACTTAGAAGAATGCAGATTCCTTCCAAGTGGGAAAAAAGTTCCTATAGGAAGAATTTGACTGTGGCTGAACTCTATTGAGCCCCACTCTCAGCCCCTCCATGTAAATGTTGGAGTGACACCTTTATTGTCCTCAGGAATTCTTGGTTCCAGTGAAAAATACACCATCTCTTCTAAAACCTTTTGCAATTCTCTTTTCAAAGCTGTCACATTTCTGTGCATACTTAGCCTCTCTTTAATCCCCCTTCAGCCAACTTTCAGCCCAGTATGTGATTGTCCCATACTTCCATGACTTCAGACCTTAAACATTTTAACCAACAGAGGAGAGTTCTGTAGAACCCTTTCTGAACAATTCGGTTTATAATCTCTTCCTTTCCTCTAGCCAGCTCCTCGGGACAGTAATGTCCTCAAAGAATTCCAACAAATTAGTTAGGCACGATTTCCCCTTCCTGAAATGACGTTAGCTGTCTTTAATCAAGCTTGCTTTTCCAACTGTTCCCGATTTGATACCTTAAAGCATTTAGAATGTTTCCCCAACTAAAGCAACACTGCTTCTTATTCCCTAAATACTCACAAATATTGATAATGCTTTAGGGAGGGAATGTGTGTGATGGAGTGGGGAAAGTTTCTTGAGGTCTTTTAACATGCTCTAATCTTTTCATGGACAGAGACTGATTTTTTTTTTTTTTAATGCAAAGATAAATGCTTTAAATTAGAGCCCTGGAGAAAACATCTCAAAATCAGTCACAATGTTTTTTTTTTTTTTTAAATGTTATCATCTCCTTTACACATTTGAACAAATATTTAAAGTACAACCACCTTAATTATTTTATGCTTGTTTTGTGAAGTTCCCACACTAATCATAGCTGCTATTTACTTCATGTTATAGTGCCAGATCCCAACTTCTAAAGTCAAGAGGTTAAGTTATACATATGCACTAGTAGATAGTGAAGAAATATTTGCCTGAAGCGTTTGATAGTATAAAGCTTTCCATTATATACATATATGGATATGTATATTCTTGTAGATATGTAATATTTAGGATACATATGTATCTCCATAACACCTCATGTGTGGTCATGATATCCATCACATAAACTTCATTTGCCAAACCGTGGGATACAATTTCAAACCATGTTTAAACTGTCTTTATGCTGCACATATGCAGCACACAGGCCCAGCCATGCAGATGGCATCATTATTTCCACACAGACCGATTCACAGTCAAAACCCAGGAGAGGCTCTCCAAGAAAAGATTTTTTAGGACCAGTTTTCCAACTTGAAACTCTCCATGGGAATTTCCAGAATAACTCAGGAACTTCAAGGGGTGGGTGGGGGAAACGTGAAGAACTGAAAACCAGAACCAAAACTAAACAAAAGGAGCAGCATTAAAAAGTTATGTGATGAAGTGGGATGTTATAAACTTTTTATTATGACTTGTTTGGAAAGAGCTTGCTTAACAAATGCAGTCATCTTCTATTCAAATGCAAAGCAATAAAGCATTTTATGGTACACTATCACATGCCGTAATATGTAGGGAATGGTTAAGTCCAATCAGATCTTGGAAAAGAACGCTGTTTGCTCTTCTAGGAAAGTCTGCTCTTTTCAAGGGAGGGGGAGAAGAGAGAGAAAAAAGGAAGAAAACATCTCTACAGTTACAGAGATAAGAACCTGGCTGGAAATTATGTCAACTGATGAATGGGTACAAAAGGAGGTGTGAGATCTTTTCCTGGAGAAGAAAAAGCAAGGAGGGGAATGAGAATATTTTCATGTATTTTAATGTCAATTAAATAGAAGGGTTGTTCACTGTACAGTTATGGTGTGAGAAAGAACAGAACAAGGGTCAATGGGTAAACAGTGGGGTGAAAAAAAGGGGTAGATTTGTCTCAGTTGTGGATGTTCTGCATAAATAGCTTCACAAACAAGGAATGATCTATGATGGGAATTACTGAGCTATGCAAGACTGGACGATCAAGCAGAGGCTTGATCACCCTCCAATAAGGGTGCTGTGCTATCCAGATGGAGTGCTTGGGTGGTGCCTGAACTTTGTGAGGTAGCCATGAGGTGAGCAATTTTATCTGTCTTCATATACTGCCTTACCATACATCCCAAGCAACAGGGCCAATGGGTCATAATTGGAACCTATAAAACTGGAGGCAAAATAAACCTTTTTCTCTTTACAAAGTGATTGTCTCGAATATTTGTTATTGTGACAGAAAGCTGACTAATACACACAGGTAATGTCTTGTAACAGGCTGACTCTGGATGAATTGGCCTAAACCTGAAGTGTTAGGTGTCCATGAGTCTAATATTTGTTTAAAAATTCCAAATCAGTAATTACCAATATTTCATATCCCCTATTAATATGGGTGTTTGTTTGAATATAAGTTCCATTTAAAAATTAAAATGTATTCATTTAACCTTACTATTTAATGTCCCCTATGAAGAAAGAAGTTTCATCTTGTAAAGCAAGAAATGTCAGAAGCCTGGGAAGCCTAAGAACTCATGTTCAAATCTCTAGGACACTGTAGCCTGACACATACTGACACCAGCATGCAATGTCACACATGTGCCATAAGGGGAAGCGTGCATCTGGAATTCGTTCGCAGCAGGATAAAGGTCCTGGAACACCCATTCTCTCTCTCTCTCTCTCTCTCTCTCTCTCTCTCTCTTTCTCTTCCCCTCTTTCTTGCTCTGTCTCTCAAAAACAGAAATGAAAAAAAGAAATGTCAGGAGTAAAGCCATTTTCAATCTCAAATTTGGAGCAGAGAGTTTTTCAGTTGTTTATTCTCAATTCACTTTGTTAACTATTTTCAAGTTTGGAGTCACAGTATATTGCAAGATTGACAAGGAAATTCAAACAGGCTTAAAGAAACCAGAGCTGTCAAATTCTGAAAAGACAGT
This sequence comes from Orientallactaga sibirica, assembly GCA_036365145.1. Classification (NCBI taxonomy): domain Eukaryota; kingdom Metazoa; phylum Chordata; class Mammalia; order Rodentia; family Dipodidae; genus Orientallactaga; species Orientallactaga sibirica. The sequence continues at coordinate 35,280,865 of JAEOAD010000012.1, read as the reverse complement.
AGATGCCTGCTGTATTAAATGCTTTTCCTCCCACATTATCACCCCTGATTCCCTCAGAATTGCACATTTGCCAGAGCCCCCTTTTCTCTTAACCATCTCTTCCTCCTTTTCACTTGCTGAGTTTTCCTGGGTTCTCATCTTGACTCTCCTAGCATATTTCCTTCTGAAGTAAATCAGAGGAGCACCGTTACCCTGATCTCACCTTCAGTAGAAGAGAACAATCAGAATTACTGAGCTTGTCTCAGTATCTCCCTCCTGGATCATTGTCAAACTTGCCAGAAATTGCCAAAGAACAGACTTCCTGCCTCATCATTTAAATTGACTCTCTTTTCTTTTCTTGCCAAACTCACTTCATGATTCAAGAGCGTCTGAGACCAAAGAGGGCAGCGTTCTGAGCCCCAGATGAGGCTCTTCCTTAAGTACCTCTCATTCTTCAGAGCCCCAAAGCCAGCTCTATTTCATGCCCTCCTACCTCACCGCAGGGAGCTGGCCTTGACATCATGTCCTGAGGATGGGTGTGCACCAAAACAGAGGTCATCTCTGTTCAGGTCTGTGACCCCTTGCAAAGCATCATCGCATGGAAGACACTCTGCCTTGGTCAATGCCATCTTCCTCAGTCTAGACAGAAGTCTTCCTGTGTCCACACTTTTTCCTCTCCTTATTTACCTTCCTTGTAAAGCTCCCTTTCTGATGACTGTATTTCCCCTCTTGTGTAGAAGCCCTCATTTAATTCTTCAGAACCTGGTTCAGCAAGAGCGTCTACGAGGACAGTGTCTGCCTCACAAAGCACAGAGGAAGCATCACAGAGTGTGGCTGTCTTTTAAGTTTGCCATTAAATATGAAGAGGTTATTAAACAAAGTATTAAATATGAATAGCACATGACCCTATTTTAAAGGTTTTTTTAATTTAATTTATTTATTTGCAAGCAGAGAGAGAGAGAGAGAAAAACAGAGACAGACAGAGAGAATGGGCGTGCCAGGGCCTGTAAACCCTGCCAACGAACTCCAGATGCATGTGCCCCTTGTGCATCTGGCTTACGTGGGTCCTGGGGAATCAAACCTGGGTTCTTTGGCTTCACAGGCAAGTGCTTTAAGTGCTGAGCCATCTCTCCAGCCCACGTGACCCTATTTTAAGGAAAAAGATCTACCACTGCCCATGGCGGCATTAAGATTGTTGATTCTGAACTGTGCACTTCAGAGTATCACCTGTTTTATGTTTAATTTCTTATATATTTCTCATCAGCTTTGACAAACCTCTCATAGGTCATGCCAAATTTAAATTATTGTAATCCACGTTATTCTGGATTCCAGATTCTATTTTCTAGCCAGCATTTCCTATCCCACAGTGAACATAAGAGAGGGACATGTCCATTTTGAGTAGATTCTTCAGTTATTCTCCATTTGAGCTATAGGCAATGTGTCTGCCTGTGACTTTGGAGTGAAGGCTCAAGAATTTGGACTTCATTATGTGGCTATCCTGGGAGACACCACTGGGATTCATCTGGGTTTGTTCCATTTCCATTGCTCACTTAGCCTGGATTCTCTGAGGAGCCTAGGACTAAACTTGGGAGGGGCGAAGGTGAGGACAGAATGAAGTCAAGTTGTAGGCTTCTCACTGAAAGGACAGCTGTCCACTGACTTCACACAGTAACTCGAGTAGGTGTGTTACTTAATATGCCAGGAGAAAATGCCCACCCCAAGAGTCTAAAATTTTTGGATTTAATAGGCCTCCCATTGCTGCTTGGCTGCCTTCCAAAAAGCCCACTGGATTGCATTCTGTGCCAGCAGGACTTTCCGTCAAGGAGTCAGGGAATGATGGTTGTTGATCTGTGGCAAAAGGTGACAGGTGGATGCTGCTCTGTAACTGTGGGAATGTTAAAACTGATGTTAAATGTTTTCTCCAAAGAGTGAGGAGAGACCTACACCCTAACATGTCTGAACCTCTTAGAGAAGCTGTGCTGGCTCCCAAGCAGCTTCCCATACTCAGAAAGCCAAGTCTTCCAAAGACACATTTAGGAAAGATCTTGGCATGGGGACACACACTCGGCCTTTGCAGAGTCTGGCTGAATGGTGACCCCTCACCCGATGCAGCATCCCAGCAGCCTTGAGGAGGTGGCCCAGGAGGAGCAGAGCTGCCTCTTTCACAGAGTCTCTTGCTTGTTTCTTCTCTCGGGAATAACAGGGCTCTGCTACAGACAGTCTAAGATGGGGCCATTCAAGAAGAAATGGGCCTTTTGATGTTTGACCTAAGGCATTAAAAAAAAAAAAAAAAAACTTTAATTAATGACTGGGAAACATCTACAACTTACCAAATGAACTTGTCACCATTACAATGGTGGAACTAGAAAGTTCCCCAGCCCATCAGAAATACTTTCTTCATGAACTTGAAGAATTAAAACAGCATTTCTGATCACACTCACCTCCTCCTAGGGACAGTAATAGGTCATTTCCTACAGAGAAGTGAGACACGTTCTGATGTGTTTTATATCAATGCCTAGCTTTTGTTCTCTCCCCAGATTTCTGTGTTTAAGTCTTTACAGAAAGCTTTGGTCCTTGGGCCTGACCTCTTTACTTTCTCACTGCTGTGGTCTATCGGGAGGTTCCTGGGAAACAGGACTCCGTTTCTGACATTTCTTAGAGGATGGAATCAGGAACACCCTCTGTCTTTAGAGCTGGCATCTACTTGCACTCTCTGTCCTGGCTGACATCTGTCACTTTTCTTTTTTGGTAGTTCAGCAAGCATCTATCTGAATTCCTTGCAAATATCTGGATTCTTCTCTAATTTAGGACTCTTGGTGGAAGAGCATATTGTTAACTAAGAGAGAAGCCAAAGATGCTGAACACTCATTGCTTAACAAATTCTGTAGATCATGGGTGGGCTCAAGCATGTGACCTAGGCTCCCCCAAGAATATGCACCTATTGCACCTATTGCAGATTTTGATTTTGGAAGGCATAATGAAAGGAGCGTGGATGGGAAGGAAGTGGCGACTGTGGACCTAGCCAGGAGGTACAATAGTGCAAGAGGTGGAGTCTGGTGCTCGAGTCCAGGGGTGAAATCAGGTTTGACATCCTCACTAGAACAGTACCGAACCTTGGTTCTTGATTATGAACATTTTCTGTAGAGTTCAGAGTCCTATTCAGTAAGACAATTAGCAATTCTATGAACCATTTAAAGCCCTTTAATCAGTTTTTCTCCTAAAGTATCTTTTTGTCCACTGTTTAACAACCAAAAGTGTTGACTTAAACATCAGAAATAAATAGAATTGGATAAAATGTCCAAGTTTTAAAACTAGAAAGATTGCCCTAAAGTATAAACCTGTAATAGTTCAGAGCCTCTGAAGGGCTACATTATGAATATAAATATGCACGTATAGTCATGAACCACATAATAATATTCTAGTCAATAATGCACCATACTTATGATGCTATATACATTTTACAGTCTGGGTGTGTAGTAGGCTATACCATCTAGTCTACTCTTTATGATGTTTGAACAATGGCAGAATTACATAATGATGATAATGATGCCCTTATCAAAACATACGTCCACTGGGGCTGGAGAGATGGCTTAGCAGTTAGTGTGTTTGCCTGCGAAGCCAAAAGAGCCAGTTTTGATTCCCCAGGACCCTCATAAGCCAGCTGCACAAAGGGCACATGCACCTGGAGTTCGTTTGCAATGGCTAGAGGCCCTGGCATGCCCATTCTCTCTCTGTCTGTCTCTCTTCTGTCTATCTCTCTCTCTCTGCTTACAAATAAATACATAATATTTTTAAAACCCTTAAAAATACCTCCATTGCTAAGAAATGGATTGCTACATTTACACATGCATACAAAGATAAAAATATAGAAAAATAGGTACATAAATGTGTGTGTGTGTATTTGTTTATATATTTAATGTACATATGCCTTAAATATATATAAATATATGTGCATTATATAAAATATGTATAAATATAAATTATATATTAAAATATATATATGTGCATTAAATATTCTCCACAAAGACCACGTTAAAAGTTTGGTCCCTTGAGCCAGGTGTGATGGTGCACACCTTTAATCCCAGCACTCGGGAGGCAGAGGCAGGATGATCACCATGAGTTCAAGGCCATCCTGAGACTACATAGTGAATTCCAGATCAGCCTGGGCTAGAGTGAGACCCTACCTCAAAAAACCAAAATAAAACAAAAAAATAAATGTTTGGTCCCTTGAAAAGTACCATGGGAGTTGGTAGAAGTGTGTGTGTGTGTGTGTGTGTGTGTGTGTGTGTGTGTGTGTTCATATGCAAGTACAGAGTGTCATTGTGTCCGTGAGACCAGTGGACAAGTTTTTTAGTGTTCACCCTCACTTTCCATCTTGTTTGAGGCAGAGTCTCTTCTTGTTGACCATTCCCTTCACCAGGCTGGCCAGCTCATGAGCTCACTTGCTATTTTCCTGTCTCTCCTCCTTCTCACCCTAAGTGTGCTGCGATTCCAGATATGCATTACAATGCCAGGCTTTGTGTGGGCTCCGGTGAACGGAACTCAGATATTTTCATCTACATGTCAGGCACTTTATCCACTAAGCCATCTCCCCAGGTAGGGGGTGGGACCTTTAAGAGGTGAGGGCCTTATAAGAAATCTAGATGGTTGGGAGCTTGTCCTTGTGAGTATGGTGAAAGCTAGTCCTTTCCTCCTTCTCTCTTCTCCTTGGCCACCAACCAGGTGGGCAGATTTGTTTTGCCACTCTTTTACCACCATTGCCATCCATGCCCTGTAGCTCCCCAGAAGTCTAAAACCTTCTGATCATGCACTAGAACTTCTCAAACCATGAGCCAAAATAAACCCTTTGCCCTTACCAGTTGATAATCTCGGTATTTGTGATGGTGAGGGAAAGTTAACACAACATCCAGTCATGCTATTCCATGTGTCGCATTAAGGACCAGAGCCCCGCACCTAGCAGTGCCAAATTTTACATTCCTTTCTTTGCTTGTTAGACCTCCCTCCTTCTCCACAGTGAATTGCTTTCTGTTCACTCCCTCTCTTTCTTGAAAGAGTACTTTATTTTTATCAAGCAGAACAGCATTCTCTTCTTTTCTCAACCAATTTCAGCTGTGCTAATCGCTGACCCAAAATGAACTAAAACCATCATGGGCTACTCAGCCAACACTAGACATGGGGTGCCATTCATTTGGATGCAGAAACAGTCAACATAAGTGAAATGTGAAGTTATTAAAAAGGAAGTGTATGCTGTATTCCCTCGAGGACACGTGCTGTTCTTGTTAAGGAAATCAAAGATCCTCATTCACAAAGCACACAAACTTTTTTTTTTACAACAAGAAGCCCAATAATGCAGAGGCACTGACGCACACTTCCCTGGAATCCTCTCTGAACTAGTACTTCTTACAGTTCTTAGGCAAAGCATGTGAATGTTTTCAAACTCCAATCCTTACAAGTGCTGGGGTGAAGGGGTAGTAAACCAAGGTAAGTCAGACCATCTCCATGTTGGAGCTGAAGAGGCTCCAAGATACAGGGTCACTCAGGGAGTTATTGACCGAACTGTAACTACAACCATGAGCTTCTGGCTCCTAGTACATTGTTTCTCCTCCACCACAGTCCAATGGAAGAGAGAGAAAACACCACTGGAGATACTCAACAGTGGACACTGCAAGCCTTCAATTTGGTCAGTCAGGCCAAATGAGCCAATGGGTGCAATAGTGGCATGTCTGTGGTGAGGTAAACAAACCTGTAATTGGACTGGGGGCCCACTGCATGGGAAGGAATATGTCCCTGATACTGAAAATCTATGACAGGAGTAGTCATGAGCCCTAGGGGTGTAACATCTGCTGGTGTCTGGCAAAATGTATATACTATGACCACCAAACTGCCCAGTAAGCACTTCTCTTAATGTCCATACCCATATATTAATGCTACTCTCGCTTTTGGTTAGAGAAGCTTCTTTTCAGATGTCAGTGTCCTTGGGATGACTCAGAAGGCACCATGGTGCTGAGAAGTGACAGAAGAGTGCTCAGCATTGAAATATTTCTATCACATTTTCCAAGGTTCAGAGTCCATTGTGGAAGAGGTGGTAGAAAGAATGTAAGAGCCAAAGGAATGGTAGGACTCCTTACAACGTGCTCCTCCAGACACAAAATGGCCTGGATATCCATGACTTCACAATGCCTGACACTACCTACATAAGACCATCATACTAGGAGGAAATTATGAGGACATCAAAATGAAAGAGAGACTGATTGAGAGAGGGAAGGGGATATGATGGAGAGTGGAGTTTCAACGGGGAAAGTGAAGGGAGGGAGGGAATTACCATGGGTTGTTGTCTACAATTATAGAAGTTGTCAATAAAAAATAAATTAAATTAATTAAATTAAGTTAATTTTTTTTTAAAAAAGAAAGACACCTGACATCAACCCTCTGGCCTATATACACACACATGTACCCAACACATATGTGCCTACACATGTGCAGACACATATACATACACGGGAAATGCTTAGTATACAGCTTATTGTGTGTTAAATGCTCAAAAATATTGGTGGTATTTATTTAATTTAAAGATTTTATTTTTATTTATTTATTTATTAGAGACAGAGCAAGAGAGGGAGAGAATGGGCACACCAGGGCCTCTAGCCACTGCAAACAAAGTCCAGATGCATGCACCACCATGTGCATCTGGCTTACACGGGATCTGGAGAATCGAACCTGGGTCCTTAGGCTTCGCAGCCATGTCCCTTAACATCTAAGCCATCTCTCCAGCCCTGGTATTTATTTACTTTTATAGTGAGGTGCAGGGAATGAGAATGGATAAAGCCAATTTGTAGATTCATTGATGAAAAAATAAAGACAATCAAGGACATAAGAAGTTGTGCCTGAGTAGAAATTTGGGTTTCAGATACTACAGGAAAGAGGGGCAAACTTGGTTGCTACACAAAAACCCTGCCTTTGTCAGTCCCATACTGGAAGTTGCTCATTCTACTTTCTTGAAGCTGCCCTCAGGAACCCAAAGCCAGGTGCTTGCATACAGGATGAACAACCATAGCCCATTTGTTAAGTCTTCTCCAAGAAACAAATGGGAAAAACAGAGATCTCTAGTACCTCAGAGCAGTAACCCAGTCAGTGATACCAAAACCTGAGAATTGAATGCAACTGCAACCACAGCACATACCTGATGAGGAAATAGCTTTCATGTTCTCAAATAATTTGGCCTCTTTGCAGTAGCTCTTGTTTCTAAGAGTCTAATGCATCCTCAGGGTGATCTCTTCTGTTTTCTGAAATCCCAGGCTGGCTTTGAACTCACAGTGATCCTCCTACCTTTGCCTCTTGAGTGCTGAGATTAAAGGCATGTGCCACCATGCCTGGCTTGAAACCTCTGCTTTTTAAAAACCAAAATGGCAGTTTTGAGGCATATGGACACACTTGGTTTCATTTGTTCTGTTGTCTGGATGTCCATGGTCATGTGAGGCCTTCAAACGATTTTGAAATAAATAAAAGTCTGTTCAATCAATAAGTACTTCACTTCCACCACATTAAAAAGTATTCTGGCCGGGCGTGGTGGCACACACCTTTAATCCCAGCACTCGGGGAGGCAGAGGTAGGAGGATCGCTGTGAGTTCTAGGCCAGCCTGAACCTACATAGTGAATTCCAGGTCAGCCTGAGCTAGAGTGAAACCCTACCTCAAAAAACAAAAACAAACAAACAAAAAGAAGTATTATGATTTACATAAGACTAAGATATTTGATGAGCCCATGGGGTTATTGGCAATATGCTGGCTAACTTCACATCGTTGTTGGTCACAGCCATAAACCTCACAGAAAGAACCTAAAGCCTGGGTAGAAGCTTGATCATTTATGTTGCATGGTCAAAATCCTCACTCCTCATTGCACAAGATTTGAAAGTTGTAATAGTTTCAGAGAAGTAAAGCTACATGTTACAAAAATGAGCAATACAAATGTTCTCCGTCACATGTAGTATCCAAGGATACTTTTCTCATTGCTGTGACAAAATTCCTGACAGAAGCAAATTCAGGAAGGTTGATTTGAACCCATGGTTTAAGGGGAAGGCATGGCGGCAGGAGCACAAGGCTACAGGTCACATTGCATTCACAGTTGGGAAGCAGAGAGAGATGAATGATGGTGCTCTACTGGCTTCCTTTGCCCCCTTTTTATTCAGTCTGAGACCCTAGTCCATGGGAAGGGTGGTAGTTTGAATGTATGGCCCCAGAGACTCATGTGTTTTATTAAAATTGAGTTTTCAGCTTTAGCATTGGTGCACCCATTCTCATTCCCTCCCCCTCTCTCTCTTTCTCTCTCTCTCCTTACAAATAAATAATATATTTTTCTTTAAAAATTGTTGAACTGAGCCACAGTAATATTTAGCCTTGGAAATACTATTGCATAGTTCTGAAGCAAGATGCTTCTTTTACCTCATTCAATGCCCGTGAATCATGAGATTCTTTTTTCCAGTCTGGCTGTTGGGAAAAGACACCAAACCTTAATTTAATTTTCTCACATGCATGTACAGGGCAGGACTTTGCTGAGTAGTCAAAGGGAATCCTCTGTGAACCCCAGAATTCCTCACTGTTGGCATTCTGTCCTACAAACTATAGCTGCCTTGGCAGTTATTGGAGGCATGTAAGTAAATCCCACCCCTGTTTTGCTACCTGGGACAAAAATGGAAATCAAATATTTTTAGATTAAAAGATACTAAAATACTTTTAAATAAAATATACTAAAATTTGTAATCCACATATTAAAAAAAAACTTTCTTTATCCAGATTTCCCAGTTACTAGCATGAATCCATATTTACTTTATCTATCATCTATGTATCTATTTATCATCCCTTCTACACTATCATTTTCTAATTATTCTTTTTTAAATCATTTTTGTAGTGATTGCAGACCTAGTGATTCCAAGTATTTGATGAGTGTGTGAACCTTCTTGTATAATTAGAGTTTAACCATCCAAACTAAGAAAGCAACATTAGCCAGGCGTGGTGGCACACTCCTTTAATCCCAGCATTCAGGAGGCAGAGGTAGGATTGCCGTGAGTTCGAGGCCACCCTGAGACTACGACTACATAGTTAATTCCAGGTCAGCCTGGGCCAGAGTGAGACCCTACCTCAACAAATGAAAAAGAAAAAAAAAGAAAGAAATCAATATTAATATAGCCTATTATCTACTTTTCCTGAACACTCTTGAGTTTTCCAAGTTGTCTAACAATATCCCTTTAATAATATCCTGTAGTCATCCCACTTACTGTCTTAGGCTCTTAATTACCTAGGCTCTGAGACAGTTTTTCTGTCTCTATCATTTTCATCCGTGAATATTCCTCTACCTCAGTTTGTCTGACAATACTTTATCTTCAGAATCAGGCAATGTTTTCTTGGCAGAATTACTCTGATGTATTTTCCTTGGTAGGTCAGCACTAGTGAGGCTGTGGTTCACTGGGCCCAACTAGCATCTACCAAGTTTATTCATCTTAAAGTCACCATTACCCTCTTGTAATTGATATATTTTTGCCAGGGTGTATTTTTATGCTATATCAATATCTAGTTCCAAATCAAAATTCCACACGCTGGCCTTAACATCCATGAATCACTTTTACTGAATCCCAAGAAACCTGCTTTTAACACATAACCCATTACATACAATTCCAAAGGTATCCATTATCCTGGCAGATCAGATTTTCCAGCTATAATAGTCCTAATGTCTGTCAAGAACCAATATCAAAAGAAAACTATACCTTAGAGAAGTAGTTGTGGCCAGTGATCCATTCACCCAAATATCCACTCTATATCATCCCATCAGTACATATTGAGTACATTAAGGATGTGTTTCTATGGTAGAGTGCTTGCCAAGTATGCACAAGGCCATTGGTTCAATCCCCAGCACCAGAAAAAAAAAATGTGTATTTTTTCGCATGTGTATGTGTGGCATGTGAGAGTGCATACGTATGTTCATGTATTTGTGAGTACACATGTGTGAGGGGTGCATGAGCATGTGTGTGCATGTGGAGGCCAGAGGTTGGCATCTAGCATCTTCCTCCATCGTGTGCCTCTTTGTTTCGCTGAGGCAGAGTCTCTTATTTGAACCCAGAGCTCACCACTTGTACTAGTTTAGTTGGTTTTTCCAGGGGATGTTCCTTCTCTGTTCCCAAGTGCTGGAATCATAGGCAGGCCAACATGCAATTCCAGAATTTACCTAGGTGCTGGGGATCTGAGCTCTAATATTTAAGCTTGCATGACAAGTGCTTTTTACTCACTGAGCCATCTTGCCAGGCCCAGTAGTAGCTTCCTAATCATCGTACTTTCTCAATCAGGACGGTTTCTGAATTAAGTGGCTTCATGATTCAGGGAGCAACAATGAGGTGCTGCTGGTCTGAAGAATCCTGGTGCTGAATGGTAGGAGCTTCCATGGTGCCAATTACTATGGGTGATTGGGGAAGGCAAAGGGAGGTCATGAAAAGTTCACACTTAATACTGTTTCATCTATACACTCAGTGACTCTGTGGGGCAGGGTGGGGAAACTTGTGGTAAATGGTTACATGACAAAATTACCTAACTGGTTCTCTGCAACTGAACCCTAGTATATCAGTTACTTGCTTGCTCCTGGGACAAAACACCTGACCAGAAGCAACTTATGGAAGGAAAGAGTTTATTTTGGAAAATTTTTAGCATGGCAGAGAAAGCATGGCAGGAGCAGAAAAGTACCATCACATTCTCACATCGGCAGGAAGGAAAAAGACAAGAGACAACAAACAGGGCTGGACTGTAACACCTCAATGCCCTCCCCAAGCGACACACTTCCTGCAGGAAGGTTCCCCCCACCTAAAGATTCTACAACCTTCCCAAATATCGCCACCATCTGAGGATTAAGTATTCAAACCCATGAGCCTATGGATGTCATTTTACACTCAAACTTCCACACCTAGACGCACAGAGGTGGGTCCTGCCGAGGTATCAATGAAGTATTAAACTGAGGGAGCTCAGGAAGATTCATCAAACTTTATCTGGATCCAGACACAAAAATGAATTAACAGGGAATAGAGAGATGGCTGAATGGTTAAGGTGCTTACCTACAAAGCCTAAAGATCTGGGTTTGATTCCCCAGGACCCATGTAAATCCAGATGCACAAAGAGGTGCATGTTCTAGTTGGTTTGCCTTGGCTCGAGGCCCTGGCATGACCATTTTCTCTATCTGTTTCTTTGTTTTCTCTCTTTCTCTCTGTCAAAATAAATAAATAAATAAATAAATAAATAAATTTTTTTAAAAAAATTAATGAATAAAGGACAACTATATTTAACACAGGGAAATTTTATTTTTCAAAAAAAAATTAAGCATTGGAGATATGACTCAGTGGGTAAAGGCACTTGTTTGAAAGGTTTGATGGTCCAGACGCTATTTGCCAGTACTCATGTAAAGCCAGATGCACAGAATGGCACATGCATCTAGATTTCAGTTGCAGTGGCAGGAGGCCCTGGTATCCCTACCCTCTCCTTATAAATAAAAAAGAAATTAAAAATATATTTTGTAAGTCTTGGTGTGAACTGGGCATAGTGGCACACACCTTTAGTCCCAACACTTAAGAGGCAAATGTAGGAGAATCACCATGAGTTCAAGGCCACCCTGAGACTCCATAGTGAATTCCAGTTCAGCCTGGGCTAGAATGAAACCCTACCCTAAAAAAACAAAAAAATGCCGGGCGTTGTGGCACACTCCTTTAATCCCAGCACTCGGGAGGCAGAGGTAGGAGGATCGCCGTGAGTTCAAGGCCACCCTGAGACTACATAGTTAATTCCAGGTCAGCCTGGGCCAGAGTGAGACCCTACCTTGAAAAAACAAAAAAAAAAAAAACAAACAAACAAAAAAAAAAAACCAAAAAATAAAATAAAATAAAATAAAAAGTCTTAGTGTGTACATTAGCATGCATGTATGTTTGTATATTTGTATATGTGTAAAGTACTCCTGCCTGTGTGTATATCTACATGTAGAGTCCAGAGGCTAAAATCAGATGTCTTCCTCCATCAATCTCCACCTTATTTTTGAGATAAGATCTCTTGCTGACCCTAGCTAAAGGTTACTGATTTGGCTAGAGTCGCTAACCAGCTTGTCCTCGGGGATGTACCTGTCTCTACCTCCCCTGCAATTACAGCTCCATGCCACAATGCCCCACAAGTCTACATGAATGCCGGTGGTCCACATTCAGACCCTCATGCTTTCACAGCAAACACGTTTCCCACTAAGCCATCTCTCCAGCTCCTGGGCCAATTTTAGAAATAAAGTTGAACAAATACTGCCAAGCACATAAGTATATGATTCCATGAAGCAGACATATTAAACTTGCTTAGCTGCCAGTTTAAGAAAAGCGTTGACTATCAATATCAGGATATGCACATAGGCACATGCAATCAGTAAGGGTCATGAAGATACTTCTGAGAGACTGTGTTCTATTCTTGAGCTACAATGGTGATTTCAAGCTTGGATTATGTACGTTTTGGCACGGACGTTAATTATAACAGTCACACACAGAGTGAAAAACTATGCAAAGAAACAAAAATGTTAACTGGAGTTTCATGTGATTTTAAAACTAAGATAACTCATGATCATTCTGCATCCATCTAGTCACCTGAAACTTGCACCTTCATACAACTTGTTTTGGAATAGTTGTCCTCTGTTTGACCTCTTCCAAACACTGTTAGTCATACAGATGTCACTCAGGAACACAGTAACACAACCAGGCAAGTCACAAGACAGCCTCCAAGCTTTATTGTCACCATCAAACTTCAACCCCATCTGCAAGGTCACTTTAGACCATATTTAATGAACTCACAATTATCAGAAAATACATCACTGAAACTTATCCATCAGAACATAACTTCTCTCTCCCTGACCTTTGTGTAATATAGTTTGTGTTTTGCAAAGAAATATCTATTCATTAACTGTTGTTATGCTTGCAAAAGAAAGACAGCAATACCCAGTATCATAACTGGAAGAGAAAATAAGGCTGAGTTCACGTTCACATATGGATCACGTTCTTTTTAAGAAGATCTGCTAAGACTTGGAAAAGAATGCTGGAAGCATAGCTATCAGAGGTGAGGTGACTTGCCCATGGAGCCTTACTTCATGGTTTTTGAGGACTTCACAAATGGGCTTAATGAATAGATTGGGTATAACACATGGTCTGAAATTATGTTCATCCAATAGAGAAAAATTTGCAAATTATAGGTTTTTATGTTTTCACTCTTCAAAGGGACTAATGTTGCCAAGAATAAATGTTAATCCTTGGGATCATTTTCCAGGGAAAGGTGTTATGTAGGCTTCTGATGCACTTTTGAGCAAGTTTGACTTTTTGTCTTTAAGGAAACAGTATTTCAGGAGAATTTTTTTCAGTCCTTTTTTTTCACTTTTTTTTCTTTTTGTTCATAATACTTGCAAAAAAGAATTTTTTTGGAGAGAGACAGAGAGAGGGAGGGAGGGGAAGACAGATAGAGATGGGCGCACCAGCAGCTTCTCAGCTGCTGCGAAAGAAATCCAGATGCGTGCACCCCCTTGTGGTCAAGTGCGACATTGGGCTCTTGTGTCAAAAAGCCACAGAATATAAATATTTCTTTAAGCGGAAATCAGGTTCCTGTAAACCTTTCACCAGTTCCTACCCTTCAGTCACAAATGACTCAGCAGCATATAGAAACATCTAGTCAAAACATACAACCAACTTCAGCAACTTCAGTAACTTCAGCAATGGGTAGACCAAATCATGAAGTTCAGGAGCAAAGTTCTGGCCCCTTCAAGAAACAGTCTGCCATCAATCAGGAACCTGAAGAAGACAGTGAAGTTCCATCACTTTGCATCTGGCTAAACGTGGGACCTGGAGAGTGGAACCGCTGGAGATTGGAACCAGCGTTCTTAGGCTTAGGAGGCAGGCGTCTTAACTGCTAAGCCATCTCTCCAGCCCATACTTGCAAAATTTTTAAGCTGACTAGAGTTCCCCCAAAAGGGGCAAGATACCAAATGCTAATGTGTCCTCTGTATGTCCAGTAAATATGAACTGGATGAATCACAGTGAACAGATAAAAACATTTATAAAAGAATAAAATGTTATATTCTAAAGCTGTGCATTTTTATGGAGATTGCTTTCAAGAATTACAAGTAATAATCCTATTATAGTAAGAGACACAAAACTATACAGCTACCTTTCTACTCCGTTCAAGCAAAGTTGAAAAGTGAAGCAATTATCTGTATAATTCAAACAAAAAGCCAACTATTGAGGGAAACGAGGCCTTTTTCCTGGTCCAAATTCATTTGAGCCATCCAATAACATGACCCACTATAGTGGAATTTGGCATTAAACAGGCTTGTCTTGGCTCCTGTCCAGGGGAGTTTAGTTACTGAATTCCTTAAAGGACATTGTTCAAACATGGTCTCCCATGTAACTTGGTTCTAAGGCATTAGTTGCAAGAACCTTAAAGTCACTACGCGACTCCAGGGCATTATTCCATCAGATCAAATTATCCAGAAAGTCACTATCATTCCAATTCACCTTCCTGGACTAGACAAAGCAGTGTGTATGGCCCATGGTTTCCACACACCAATTCTATGAGTTAATAAATAGGACCTGGATTCCTGGATTCTGCAAATAGAAGCAAGTGGGCAAAAGGTGACACATATTTGCTAATTCCTCACTCAGCAGTCCTGGCTTTGCAGTCAGGGTTCCTCTGCATGCACATTTAATTACTGAAATAATTGTGTTAAGCTGATTAATGGTGAAAATTACAGTTCAATTCCTCACCATTCCAATGTCTTTCATGACTCTAATTTGTTCTCTGGATATTTGTTTACTAATTGAACAAAAATGGAGAATGTTTGCAGAAAGAACAGTAGTGGCCCACAGCTTGCTTTCCTAGAGTTTCCTTGGCTGTGCTATCCATGCCTAAGCAGGGCAGGGATGCAGGGGAAGGTTGTAAAATGACCTGGAGCTGGTCACACACACCTGGCAAACTGAAGCCTCCCATCCTTGGGAACTGGCATGTGTGCTGAGTTCCCATTTTCCTTGCCTGAACAACAGACAAGGACCAGCTGGTTCATGCTGTCACAGTTCACACTACTGGCAGAACACTGCTGAAGCATTCTGCTCATTATTTATCAATGGGGAGAGATTTCGCAGGAGAAAAGCAAGTCCTTTGTCTTGTCAAAGAAAGTCCTTTCTTTCAATGGGGGATGACCTAGGAAGGGAAAGTTGATAATGCATTTCCTCTGTGTAAGTCCCATGTGTAAGTTTCCATTTAAATGTTTGAGTTCAAATAAGAAATGAATTGTAGCCCTAGAAATACCTGATACATTTATCTACAACAGCATGATTTTCAGGAGGGAAATATGCCATCTCTCTTTTATCATGCATTTGAAGCACATGTTGTTATAATTAAGTATTTGAAAAGAATCCCTCACCCCCACCCAGTTTTGGCCCAGTGTTGGGGATCAAACCCAGGGCTTTGGCATGCTTGGCAGACACTTTACCACTAAGCCACACTTCCAACTCCCTGAAAATAACTGTTAACATCATCAGCCTCAAGGCATCCAACAATACAATGCTGTAGTATAAATAAAACACTGTCTTATATGGACATGCAGACTTTGGATCTAGGGACTCTAGGAGATAAGAAAGTAAAAATCAGACATTTTGCTAATAAGGGGGGATGAAAAGATGAGTGGACTCCCACCCCAATCCTCTTTTCATTAAGTATTCTATAAATTTCCAACATGTGGGACAACACAGGAAATAATTTTAAAATAAACTTTCTATATTTCTGCCTGACATTGCAAACTCTTATTCTCTTTTTCTCCTCCTCGTCAGTACTTCCTCCAGTTTTCACATTCCTTCTCTTCATCCTCCCTTTTCTTCTCGTCACTGTCTCTTCCTTCTCCCTCCTCTCCAGTTCTTTTTACTTGTTCTTTTGAGACTTGTGAGATCCAATATCAGGTTCTCTTTTCTCTTTGAATTATTCATGATAGTCCATTTAACCTAATGTTCACATTCATCCAAGGAAACTTATTTTTGCTTAAGTTTCCCAACCTTGAAACTAATAGAACATAATGGAAATGTAACTGATATAGAGTTATTGTCCTGGAAGCAGATCTCATTACAATTCTATGTAAGAGATATATAAACATGGCTGTAAAACAGAAGGCATATTTATGCTCTCCTGGAGATGAATAGACTTATTTATAGGTAGAGAGACATTCCATATGATAAGCTAAAATTAATCATGCTGCTGAGGTTTTCAAAGAGGTTAGAGTCCAAATTAAATATAGAAGAGCAAACCAGTGTGTTTTAATGAAGACTAGAAAGGCAGGAGAAATATTTATATTCTTTCATTCATATTTTCAGGATTGCCTCATGTCTCAATTTTTTTTTTCTCCAAATCTCCCATTTAAGTGAGGGCACTTCAAAGTGAATGTGGATATCCTCAACTCCTCATATCTTTCAAAAAAAGAAAGCTAGTGGAAGAATTAATGGGACTGAAAATTTAAAAATAACAGATGTTCTGGAAGTGTGATGACTGCCATGAGCAAGACACATGGGGGCAGTCCACCATATTACACTGGTGAAGGGCTGATGGGTCCTGGAGGAATTCAAGAGTCAGAACACTGTTCTCCAAAAAAAGCCTGCTGAGTTCATGGAGTACAATAGATAAGGGACTGGTTCCCTCAAAGCCTCGCTATCCAATTGCCTTGTGAATGACAAGAGATTCTACTAAGCATTTTGGGTAATTTAGAGTAGGATGGATACCAGTATGTGCTGTGCGGTGAAGGAGAAAAGCCTGCCTCCCGTAACTTGCTGCATTATTCTGATGAAATGCAAGGGTAGGGAAGGCCCAGTATTCAAGCAGTTTTTATCAAGGGTGGGCCTACAGAAGTCAGCAGAACTCAAGAATCTGGAGTCAGAGGGAGAGACTCCCAACTATTCCAGTTGTGTTGAAGTGACATTTCTTCCTTTCTGGTCCCACATTTTCTCTTTCTTTGTCTCTTCAGAGCTACGTAGCTGAATCATGACACCAGGAGTGAGGAAACAAGGTCTTCAGACAGTGGCAGAGATAAAAATGAGGAGGCTAGTCCCAGACACAAGGGTGTGCATGTTGATATCACTGAGTTATGAACTATTTCCTTTTAATCCAGTTTCAAAAGATGACTTCCTCCATATGCAATTAATTCCACATCGAACTACAAGGAACTGCATATTTTAGAACCGTTGTGTCATCAGTATGAATGTTTAAACAATCTCTGTGGTCTCTTTCCCACAAACTGATTTAACATGTATATAAAAAGGCTTTTGGAATGAGCACTTTACATTTGCTTCTCAAACTTCAGCGTCTGTTTTCAGTAAATATTGAAGATGAAACTTCCCTCATTCATGCCTGGAGCACTGGCCAATTGCAACTGAGGAATGCAGTTTGGGGACTTCTCATGACTACAAACCTCTGTGTTGTGAGCCTGGCCTTTTCTCTGGCCAAGCAGCATGGCTGGGAGATGAAGCATTCATGTTCCATCTGTTGAGCTGGCCACCGATAATCTTAATGAATTTTAGAATTATTATAATATGAGTTATTACATTATTATAATATGAGTCACAGAGTCTTAGGTTCAGGTCCTGGCTGCTTCATTTATACCTGGAGTGAGCATGTATCATTGCTCCAGTGTTTTATAAATGAACCTCCTCTCCTTTCACTTTCAGGTGCAATATATGTGCTTGCCCTTACAACACCCAGCTGGGGTCTTTGTACCTGTGTTCTTTATGGGTGAAGCAATATGGGCTAGAATTCTAATCCCACACCCTCAATTCATGCGACAACAATCATTAACACTTATTATAAATTTAGTTAATTGAGACACGCTGTCTATGTGGCACAAACATTTCTAGAAGTATTAAGGTATTGTTTTAGTCCATACGTTTTTTTCTTCCTTTTCCCACTTCAAGGAGAAGCCAATCCCTTTTATGCTTCCTCGATTCAGGGAGTTTGCAAAATGGAAGGCAGAAGCCATCCTTCTCCCCTCCACCAGTCATCTGTGGCTCTTCCTGTCTTTTGTGAAAGTTTTAGACCGAGCTAAAGGTAAAAGCATTGGAGGGCAGAGTAGGGGCTAGACATCTTCTGCCTAATAAGAGATGAGGCAAGAAGAAAGACTACAGAGTCCTTGAACAAGTGATCAAAGAGGTGGTGACCGTAGGCAGGGTCAATGTGCAGGGGCAGGGAAAGAAGGAAACCAAGAACACTCTTCTTCAAATTTGAAGAGACCTGCAGTTGAGCATTAAAGCCAACTTAGGGTTCTCCAGATAAGGGGCCCAATGAGATGACAAAAGGGGCTGCATCCTCACAGCTGGTCATGCCCAGAGGCGATTGCTTCTCAGAGCGCCCAACAGACACTCTCTACACAGTTCTCCAACCTCAAATAGTACAACCAAAATTCAGGACACAACTGTGGTCTTCATAGTGAATGCCAGTGGTACCATGAAAAACTAGAGATTGTAGCCCTTCCTCAACTGTCCTCATTCCAAAGAAACTTTCCACATTCTAAAATGGAGAGGGAGGGCTAGTGAGGAGGAAACAGAAATTTTTGCCATCTTTGAGGAAGGATAAAGCCTGAGAATCATAAAATTAAGTTGATTTTAAGAAATAAGAAAATTGATATGTTTTGCACACTTCAGTTTGTAGACTAAAATGTATTCCACATATGCTTTTATAAATATTTAAGTATATAAAACCAAATGTTTAATATAAGATCCACATTGTAAATATTCCTTTGAGAGTATTTTTCTGCATGGACTGGAATGACTGAGCTTCTTAAAATATAAGTACATGAAGTGGAGGGAGGATGCTTGCTCTCTTGGTAAACCTCCCTGAAATACCCACAGGCTTTCTCCACCACTGCACGGACTTTTGATCTGCACTTAAAATTCAGCTTGTTTGTCTCAAACATTTTCCTTGCGCATTTCATGTATAAAAATGTCCAAGGAATCACTGAATGATAGATTCTGTGGGACAAGAAGTTTCCACTGCTTTAGTTAACTGATTGCAAATAGGTTTTTTTTTTTTTTTAAATCATACTTCTTTGTGGTAGTAATATAGTGGAGCAAGCTAGCCTGCCACAGTGTTCTTCTCTGTGAAAAGAGGATCACGGTCACCTTCTAGGGGCGTTTTTGGGATGAAAGCGGTACCCTGCAGACTAACTGGCACACACAACTGTTGTTTGGCCCAAGATAGGACTCTGACATGCTGATTATACCATCGTGATCCAATTTCTATTTCTAGTACCTGGTTACCTGACGGCTATTTTGGTTTTTTTGTGTGTGATTTTTGTTGTTGTGGTGGTGGTGATGGTAAATGAGTGCTCTCAATCACTATGAAGCCCGGGGAATTTTTTTATAAGTAATTTTTAACATATTTTTATTTTAATTTATTTGAGAGATAGATAGACAGAGAGATGCAGATAAAGAGAAAGAATGGCCATGCCAAGGCCTCCAGCCACTGCAAACAAACTCCAGATGCATGTGCCCCCTTGTGCATCTGGCTTACGTGGGTCCTGGGGAATCGAACTTGAGTCCTTTGGTTTTGCAGACAAGTGCCTGAACTGCTACTAAGCCATCTCTCCAGCCCAGCTCTGGGAATTTTTGTTTTAAGATGGAAGATAAATAGGACTGGGGAGATAGGCCCAGTGGTAAAGTGCCTGTCTTACAATCATGACGCCCTGAGTCCAATTCCTAGTACTCACATTTAAAAATGCAGACATAGCGGCACACACTTCTAAGCCCAGTGCTGAGGAGGCAGAGACAGACAGATCACTGGGGCTTACTGGCCAGCCGGTGTAGCCTAATGGTGAGCTCCAGGCCAATGAAAGACCTTGTCTTAAAAACAAACAGACATAAAAAAAAAAAAAAAAAAAAAAAAACCAGAATGGTGGCTAGAAACACCCAAGGTTGTCCTCTGGTCTCTCCACTCATGCATACATATGTACATGCACATCTGCACATATACATGCACCAGCACATGTGTGTGCACATGTGCATGCATTCACACATACACAATGAAGATAATTGCCTTCCCTACAAACAGACAAGTTAGTACCAGTCCTCTCAAATACCCAAGGACCATAGAATATATTATTTCATGCCACTGCCAGCCACTTCTGGCCTGGGTAGATATTGTTTCATTGGGGATCAGAGTAAAAAAGACCAGTGAGATCACAGTCTTCGTTTGTCTTCAGACAACACCAGGAAGGACTCTGTATGTGGTGACTTGGCTCCCAGATGAGCCCCAGGGGCCCCAGAATGCATGTGGTCCCAGATCCTTCCTCCCCACTTTGCCAGAGGAAACTCCAACTGTATCTGTTTTTATACATTGGCCATCTAAGTAAGATTTTGTTTAACAAAGGGGTTTTGTAGCCAAAAGAAACAAAAGCAAAATAAAAGAGCATTTAAAATCACAGATCTGGTCCAACCCCTTGATTTTTAGAGTTAATGAAATTTAACACTGGAAGACTGTCTTGACCGGCATCACTCGGCAAATCAGCGAGGGAGCCAGAAACAAGCTGAGGTCACCGCGAGCCTGTGCCGCTTCCCTCTTGTTGAAAGATAAAGCAAAAATTGCAGATGTTGCAGGGTCAAGATTTACACCTTACACATAAGATGTACAAAAACAGTAGCTTATTTATTTTCTATAATGGACTTAGTCTCCCTCTGAAGTCCTCTTTTGTACAGATGGTAGAAACAACTTAGACTTGGAAGTAAAAGTCTCTCTTACATTGTGAAAGGGGAAGGGGGACACTTCACTCAATGTGACACTGAAATTCCCTAGAAGATCCTTTTCTCTGTCTCCTCAGAATCTCCCCTCCCTTCTTCTTCCCAAAATGGTGTCTGCTTGATGGAGGAGTGCAGAGACGAGACGCTCATGGAGGCAGAGGGAGGAGGGAGACACAGCTTGCTGGTTCTTTTCTTTCAGGCTCCTGCTGGTCTCCAGCTGAGCTAGGACTCTTCTCCATCTTTGGTCCTTAGCCTCTACTCTTTCTCCATGTGCTGTGTAAGTGTCTGCAGCTGCTGTAATTTGTGGTCTGTTCTCTCAGCATGGGCAATCTATGGTGATAGCTCCCGGAGAGCTAGGTCATCTCTCCCTATGAAAATTCTACTCCCGATGCCAGTGCCCTGGGAAGGCCACTTTCAGAAAAGAAACAACTGCTGTTTAGGGATGCTTCTTTATCAGGAACCTCAACAACTTAGAATCTGCTAGAACTGTATACACTCTTCCTTTAACTTTTTCTTGAAGTAGAAAAGTTAAAGCGCACACATAATTATTTTGAAAAAACATAAGTCTTCTTGTTAAAGAGAACCGAGTAAAAACACTTTTGCCACTCCCCTCCCAGGAACAAAAATAGAAGGGAAAAAAATTCCCCCATCATGAATGAAGCGAGGAAACAGCTATAATCCCAAACCACAAACTACGAAGAACACCTGCCAAATATTGTGGGCATGGATAGAGTCGAGGGAGGCCCTTAATGCTGACAAATGCCTCTTTGGATCTCAGGCAGGATCTATATTTCTCTCAAATTAAGTGAGGCAGCTTAAAAAGTCAAACCAATAGTCCTTTGATTAGAGAGAGAAGCTTGCAGAATGTAAAGCATGAGAGAAACGGGGACTGTCCTCAGAGACACAGACTTCAGATGGTACAGATGTTCACTTCTCATTTGCACTTGTCTACGTGTTTTGAAATCTCTTATGAATATTTTTTGCCAAAATGATAGCTAGTCAAATAATATGTAAAACCTGAACAGAACAAAGCAGCTTCGTTAAGTCTGTGTGGAAAGATTAGAGGACAAGTAAGAATTGTATCAGAATTTTTTGTGAGTGACACAGTCTTCATCACCGTGTTGCTGAGTGTAAACAGAATCTGGAAGGAGAGGGAAGGCAAGAGGGAAGGCCAAATTTTTTTTGTATTTAAATATGGCTTCAAATAGTAGAAATGGTCAAGATGATGGCTCCTCTGACTTAGCTGAAAGAAAAAGAAAGACCCAAGAAACATTGGGGGCGGGGGGCAGGATAGGAGTGGTGGAAATATTGCAATGTGAATTAGCAGGAATAACCAAAAATCTTTCAACTTTAGGTTTGAGGTTTTCAAGTTTCTTAGTTACATTGATACCAGACTCTTCTTGATTTTCCTAAGCTTTCTGCTACTCGCAAAGGTCTTAGCTGGGTTGATTTGTTTGCTTACATTTGTTTACTTTTTTTATGTCACGGAGTTGAGTGGAAATGAAGGAAGTGAAGGAACGTAATAGCCCTTGTGGGTAAGAAATGACTAGTACTAGTATGAGCTCTGGAGTAGAACAAATGAAGAAAGCCAAAAGCGCCTTCCTTCTCTACCCCAGCCCACTCACCCAGACTTCTTATCCACTCCTACCAAAGGGTCAGAGCCACTTTTCATCGGCACTTCCGCTGGTTTCTGCTTTAACTCACTCTACTCTATGCAGCCCTTCCAATTGAGGCACATGGGCTAACAAGATGATTCTCTTTAAGATCTAAAACCCCTTCCAGATTGTGATCCTTGCCAACAAATCGCAGTTGTTTTTTGAGATCATAACACATTCCTTCTCATTCTGAATTTCTATCAGTGTGACAAAACTCCTGAGATGATTTATAAGGACTACAGTTTTATTTTGGCTCACAGTTTCAGGGCTTTACTCCACAGTGGGTTGGCCCCATTGCTTGTGCATCTGTGACAAGGAAGTCCATCTTGTAGGCGTGTGGTGAAGCAAAACTGTTCACTTGAGAAAAGGACTGGGGTCCCAATATCCACTTCATGAGCATGCCCCAATGACCTAATTTCCTTCCCTTAGATGCCATGTCTTAAAAGGTTTCAACCCCTCTTCACACTGCCAAAGACTGAGGAGCAAGCCTTTCACACATGAGCCTTAGACCGGCATTTCAGATACAAATCATAGCTAAAGATAACAAACAAGCAAACAAAAATTTCTGCCTTACTGAGAGCCAAAGATGACAACCCTCTTCTAATGCATTTCTTTTAACATGGTGTAGAAGAAGCAGAGTAACCAAGAATTTGTAACTTCCAATTTTAAAGACAGAAGAGACACATGCAGCAGTGACTATTCAGCAGCAAATGGCAAGCCTTATTAAAGGCGGATAATAATGACTGGGCCAGTATGCCTTCATTGATGGTTCTGCCCTAGCCTGGATGTATCCTTGATGCATGACAAAGGAAAAGCTCTGCAGTTGGAAGCCCTGCTTCTGCAGACCCATTCAAGCTCAAGCAGAGCCCCATGCCTAGATCAATTTTGAGGGTGAAAGGCTCAGGCAATTGCCAGGCAGGTTTGACATGTCTTTGACCATGTGGTTTCCTAAAATATATATATCTTGCTGGGTGTGGTGGGGCACACCTTTCATCCCAGCACTCAGGAGGTAGAGGTAGGAGGATCACAGTGAGTTCAAGGCCACGGTGAGACTACATAATAAATCCCAGGTCAGCCTGAGTAACAGTAAGACCCTACCTCAGAAAAACCAATATATCTATTTCAGCCTCATGTTTAACCCTCATATAGACAGATAGATGATAGATGATTGATAGATAGATAGATAGATAGATAGATAATAATAGATTGAACTTAATCAAATTCCCTTTGGTAAGTGTGAGAGTTTTCCATTGTCAAGCATGTTAGAGATGTCTTCAGCTCTGCCTCCTGTATCCCAGCAGCAATTCTTGAGCCTTCCATCATGGTTCCAGACAGCTTGGTATAGACTAAGGGAAGGAGAAGAAAGTCGGGAGTTTTTGCCCATCTGCTTCTACTCTCGCCCAAAAGGAAGTAGTGTTCTCATCTTCTTCTCCCCAGAACCTGTTCTTGGCCACCTGTGTTTCCATTTTGCACCATCCTATGAAGCTTTCAAATGATGCTTCCATGCCCATGTTTATTGCTGCTCTATTCACAATAATGTGGAAATGGAATTGACCCAGATGCTCATCAACTGGCTAGTGGATAGTGAAAATGTGGTGCATAATACACTGTGGAGTTTTACTTAGCTGTAAATATAAATGAAGTCATGAAATTTGCAGGAAAATGGATAGAATTGGAAAAACTTAGGCTCAGTGGAGTAACCCAAGCCCAGAAAGACAAAAATCACATGTTCTCTCTTATATGTGGCTCCTGACTTTAATGTTGTATGAATATAAATGAATGTGAGACTAAGTATGGCCTAAGAGTCCCGATAAGAGACCACAGGAGAGCAGAACAAGAGAAGAAAGGGGGAAAGGAAATATGTAGCATTAAAGCAGAAAGGAAACAAAATTGGAGGGAAGGATTCAAGGGGAGAGAGGGAAGGGGAAAGAGAGAGAATGAAAAATACTGTTTGAAAACATCATTTAAAAAAAAAAAACTTATGGGTAAGGTGAGCCTTTGCCCATTTCCAATTTAAGAAATAAGTGAAATAGGATCTGTTATATCATAGGTGATAATATCCATAGGTGTTTAGATGTCATATGAGTAGTGTCAGCTTGTCAAGCATAATATTTAACCGTTAAAACTATCACACTTTTAAAACCAACCGAGAAAAGTTGGCTTCTCCAGGCTCTCTGTGTCCCATGTGTTCACACTCTACCAGCCTGACGCCATACGCCATCTGCTGGTCTTAAGCTAAATAGCTCCAGAGTAAGTAGAAGGCAATAGGGGAACAAAGGGAGCCCCTCCACGCCGTCCCAGGAAGCTTCAATGTGTGTACCCTCTGCTTTAGGATGTAGGTATGAACAAGTCTGTGAACAAGTCCAGACCCTTATCTTAACAAGCATGCGGAAAATGAAAAATGACCTATTTTGGCACATATCTCAAAATTGTCATTATTCACTTAAAAGTTCATAACCACAGGACATTCCTACTTATTTTCTCAGGTGTTTTGAAGTTTTGGTATGGCAAGAAAATAATACTTCTAGGAACATAAATCATTCTAGTTCACACGTATCTGATTTTTTTCCACAATGCTCTTCATTTTCTTAAGGAATCATGTGTTAGGCTATCAGCCTTAGTGCTGGAAGCCCCCCCTCCCCCTCAGTCATTCCTGGGCTCCAGTTTGTTCACCACTGTGCTGCTATGTCTAGGACTTCTTCAATGGCTGCCAGGCAACAGATAAGTGAAGCCTGCACCTCTTTTCAAAGAAAATATGCTAAATGATCTTAGTGGCAATCCAGTTTACCTTTTTCTATGTTCTAAATATGAAATTGTTTTCTGTCAAAGATAAGGCATTTAATCAAAGAAAGTCTGGCCCAGTCACCGTGGTGTCAAGCCCTAGAAAGACACACTGCAGCCTCAACAGGATTATGGTCCAGATTCATTCCCAACCACTTATAAGTCAAAGAACAAAACATGCCCTCACAAGACTTACATCCATATGTGACCAAAAAACTAGTGAAAATGAGTGACAGAAAACAGTGCAGATACATTTGCATATTAAAATATGCTTAATGGGGCTGGAGACATGGCTTACAGGTTCAGGCACTTGCCTGCAAAGCCAAAGGACCCAGGTTCAATTCCCCAGGTCCCACATAAGCCAGATGCACAAAGGGCGCATGCATCTAGGGTTCATTTGCAGTGGCTGGAGGCCCTGCCATGCCTATTCTTTCTCTTTCTCTCTCTCTCTCTCTCTTCCTGCCTATTTCTCTCTCTAAAATAAATAAATAAATAGAAATATATATTTTTTTAAATATGCTTAATTGATATGGCTAGTGCTTGCAAATGATAATGACAAATAGATTATAAGTACCAAAAGATGCAAGACAAAAACAAAATGCTTCCATTGATCCTGCATGTAAAGTCTTGAAATTTCAGAAGCCAAACCTGTCAGCCTAGATGTGGGGAAAATGTCAGTCTTTCTCAATCACGTCACTGATAATCCATGTAAACTGGGTATTGGCCTTTTGTCACCAAATGTTACCCAAAAGTGACCATCTAGACAGTAGAAAGAGAAGTGGGCAAAAGTCCACCATGAACCGCCATCCCTATGTCCAAATACAGCCATGCCAGTGAGTAGAAACCAAAGAGCAATCAAAGATCAAGTTCCCTCTATGGAAGATGCTGTATGAAAGCCAGTAATAAAAATATGACTCCGGGCTGGAGCAGTGGCTTAGTGGTTACAGCACATGCCTACAAAGCCTAAGGACCCCGGTTCGATTCTCCAGGTTCCACGTAAGCCAGATGAACAATGGGACGCACATGTCTGGAGTTCGCTTGCAGTGACTAGAGGCCCTGGTGCACCCATTCTCACTCTCCCTCTCTCTGCTCAAATAAATAAATACATAATAAAAATATTTTTAAACTATGACTCTTACTCCACCACGAGGGCAGGTATTTCATGAGTGACATATGTCCTATATAGAACCTTCAGTGTTATCACTCAGGTGTCATTTCCTAATGAGAACTTCCAAAGCTGGCAACAGCTGTCTCTCTCTCAAACACACACACACACACACACACACACACTCACTCACACACACACGTACACACTGTTTAATAATGTGGGAAAGTACTCAGGGTCTGGGGAGATGTCTCAGTGGGTAAGAACTCTTGCTGCACAAGCATGAAGACCTAAGTTTGATCCCAGCACCCGTTCAGAAAACCTGTGCCTGGTGTGCATGTCTGTCACTCTAGTGCCAACGGGACCAGGAGGACCTCGGGGGCTTGGGACCAGCTCCTGGTTCAGTTTGCCATCTCAGGAAAATAATGTGGAAGAGAGATAGAGCAGGTGATGTTCATGTGCATGGGGTGCACCTAACTGCACATGCACTGCTAAATAAATAAATGGTTACAAA
Source organism: Orientallactaga sibirica (assembly GCA_036365145.1). NCBI lineage: Eukaryota > Metazoa > Chordata > Mammalia > Rodentia > Dipodidae > Orientallactaga > Orientallactaga sibirica. The sequence goes on along the minus strand of JAEOAD010000012.1, from coordinate 35,254,031 downwards.
GGACAATGTACAGTGTGTGATGACAAACATCATAAAGGGCGGCAAGAAGGCATGTGCACTGAAACAAAAAATCCCTGGCAAAATATTTATGTTTTTCAAAATGAATACTACCTAAAAAGAGTTTATAGAATGTTTTCTTTTTTTTTTCATTTTTTTTGTTTCTAAAATTTATACTATGATTACATTTACTCAGAATAAAGTCATTGCTATGATTTGGGGCTTATGTGTTTGAACACTTTGGGAATCTTTGGAGCAAGAGGCATGACTGGAAGAGGTGGGTCACAGGATGCTGACCTTTGGGATATATAGCCTGGATATTTAACCCAAGCTCCTTCTGTTTCCTGTCTGCCACCATAGTGTGACCAGCCACCTCTTGCTCGCATGATTAAGCACCTCTCCCACTTCCATGCCTTACTCGCCATGATGGACCATCCCCTCTTAAACCATGAGCCAGCATAAATCCTCCCTCCCTTAAGGGCTTCTGTCAGGGATATTGTCATAGCAACAAGAAAAGTAACTAATACAATTATCTTTTGAAAAGTTTTACAAGGTTATTGGGAATTTAGCCAACAAGTTATATTCAGTTGAAGTTCTGTCTTTTTAAGTGACCAAGCTAATATTTACTAACTACTAAGAATTTGCTTCTGCACCTTATGCAAGTCTCATAGCACTTTTGTTCAGTTGTTAAGTAGTGTGCCTGATGGTCGTTTGCCTGCTAGGGGGCAAAATGTGCGATTCCAGGATACCAACAGCCCAACACCCCAGCAAAACACCTCTTCAAAGACATCTTTTTGGCTCAACGATCTTCGTAAATTTGACTAAAATACAAATGTTTCTGAGCAAAAAATTTCCACCTCACCCCTGAATATACAAAAGTTTATCCACTTCTCTCCAAAATGGACAGAGGATGTACATTGAACATCCACAGTAAGATGCCACAGCCAGCAAGAGGGGCACAGAAAAGCCACTGGAATCTACATGCCCTTCGTCATAGGCCTGCCAATGGCTGGCCTTGATTATAATATTTAGGTTTCTATGTTTATATCCTGTCAGGGGAACGCAGAATATCACATTCTATCAAGTCACTTGAAAAGAACCACTGATTTACAACTCCAAGGCACTAACAGAGTGTTTGATTTAAAGGAGTGTATCTATGTTACTGGAATAAACATACCACACTCCAGAAAGTCTGCAGATAGCTTCCTTCTGAGCAAATGGCAGAGGACTAAGGCTTGTTTATACTTCTTCCCTTCCCCAAGGGTTATCAGGGCCTTTTTCATCACCTTGGAGGGCAAACAAATGATCAAGAGATGAATGACCCCTGTCCCTTCCATATCTCCTTCTTGGTGTGTCAAAAGGCTTTCCAACAAGGCAGGGCAAGCTAATTATTTTTTTCTAATCAATCAGCTATTTTAATGATGTGTGACATGCCTGATCTATCAGTACCATTAAGATAATGTCTGCTCTGGTAGGCAGCAGCTAGTTTATGGACAATCAAATAGCCAGCCTACACCCACCAAAATAACCAAGCTTATATTCATCTGGGCAAGGCCTCACAAGGCAAGACTATGTAGGAGATAGTACCTGGTTGTCTGTGTGGCCATGATTTAAATAATTGACACGCATGTCTGTCTCCAAGTGAAGTCTCCACTTATTTGATCTTTTGATTTTTTTTTTTTCTTCTTAGTCTTCAGGAGAAGCTGCTGTTAAACAGAAAAATAATTCGTTAGGTGCTACTATCCCCACAGCACTTCAGAAATCTTTTCCAGAAGTCTTAAAGAGAAGTCTGAAATAACACTGAGGTATCCCAGCCCTGTTGTTGGTGGGAAGAGTGAAGCTGAGAGGAGAACATGGGGGGGGGGGGGGAGGGGGATTGGTTAATGGAACGGAGTCAAGAGAGACAGAAGTTGAGAGACCTGGGCAAGCACATGGATCTCGGTGAATGCACGAGTACACACTGGGTTTTGGTATTCTGTTGCCTACACCTTTTCCCTCAAAATTTGGAGTACTTAGCAGTCATTTTCACTGACTTCAGTTCCCAACCACAGGCCAAACAGCAGTCTGATGGTGGCCAGTGGGGAAAGTAAGAATAAAGAGATATGCCTGGAGGCCTGTGTTGTTGCTGCTCCTTCTCTTCCTCCTCCTCCCTTTCTCCTTGGCTGCATGGGCACTGCCAGCAGTCCCACACCTTCAGATGATGGGGAACTCGTGGTCTCCATCTCCCCAGCTGACAGTGGCCCTGACCAGACGTGTCACCGGAAGCCTTCACACCCCTCTCCCATTAGGCAGTGAGAGCACCAGGCCCATGGGGGAGGGGCGCGGGACTGCTTGGCTACAGCTGGCAAGCAGCTTTTGTTCCGGATGACTTCAGCTTTAAAATCTGCCTGAAGAATGTTCTCCTCTCAAAGGAAGGGAAAAGCCTACAGAGGCAAGGACACAAGCCGCTTTCACCTCTGAGTGGGTGGGAAGAGGGAGGGAGCGTCCCTTCTCCTTGTTCATAGATAGGTCTTTGTTCAGCAGGAGGAATCTAGGACAGACACCACCTCCCTCCCTGTCGCTTGGAGTCTATCGGGAGTGGCTCGCTTTCCCTGGGCTTTGTCTCTTGTGATGTGGATCAAAGTCTGTAGGTGCTGGGCAAATGTAATGCAGTGTGAAAGCTGTGTTCCAGACACCACAGTGGTGCTAAAGATGCAGAGAAATGAGATGTGCTTCCTGTCCCTGGAGAGTTTATGATGAATGAAAGGGGAGGACCCAGAAACATAAACATGTAATTACAACATGGTGTCATAAATGCTAATAGAGGTCTGCATGGTAGTGTGGCGACACAAGAGAGGGAGATGAAAATGAGAGACCTAAAGCAGTCCAGACAAGCAGCCACAGGGAGGCATGGCCATTCACAGCCATGCCATCCCCTCTGCTTTCTGTAAGAAGAGGTAAGGAGAAGGAAGTGAAAACTTATCTATTGATCCCTCTGATAAATATTTCTTAGATGCCATCTTGAGTTTCAAGCACTAGGGCATTGTGAATAGATATAATGGGGCTTGACCGTCCTAGAGCTTAGAGTCTGGCCATGGAGACAATGAAGAAGAGAGTAAGCAAGGAAGTGCCAAAATTACAAATCATGGCAGGGCCTTGGAGGAAGTCATCAGAGTTCTTTAACAGAGGAAAGGAAAGCAGAAAAGGCTTGGCTTTAGATAGGATGTGACAGAAGCCACTTGGAGCTGAGAAAGAAGAATCAGTCAGGCTGAGGTGGTGGCCCATAGGAGGGGGTCCTGAGATAGGAAGAGGCTGGGAAAGCTTTTTCAAACAAACAAACAAACAAACAAACAAACAAACAAAAAGTACCTTTGACAAAACCTTAGAGGCCAGATGATGTAGAGTCTTGTAAGTCAAAGCAAGAGGTTGAACATACTGAACAATGTTGAACTGAGGAAAATCATAACCTGAATTAGCTGAAAAAGAAAAAAAGAAAAGGCTTTGCTTTTGTGTAAAGAATGCCTGAGGGGTAGTTGAGAGTAATCAGGAAGTCAGCAAGGAGGCCTTTTGCAGAATCCTGGGGAAGAGCTGATCATGGCTATGCCACAATGGTATCAGGAGACGGCAGAAATGTCTGGCAGGTTGTGGTGGTGCACAGCAGTGGGAAATTGTCGCTGTGATTCTCTTTCTTATTTCACAATTTCTCTCTGTCCTTGAATATCATAGTGTAAGTATGTTAGAGAGTAATGCATTGTTTGTTTTTCTCACCCCAACCCCAAAGGCCACAAGCCCTTACATGTAAAAGCAGGAGCCACGGACAGCTGACATGAGGTTCCAACTCAATGACCCCTTGTCACAAGAGACTGCTGGTGTTTTCTTCCCTTCTTCGTCTACCTTTCTGTGTTCAGCCATGTCAAGAGTATCTACTTCAGGATTACTCTAGAAAAGTGGGTATGGAGAAGTGGTCAATCCTCACATCCACCCTCGCCCCACTCCAATCACTACATGTTCATTCACCACCTCCCTCCAGGAAGTCTGTTCTTCCTTCCTGGAGTCTGCATTGAGATGCTCACAGGACCAGCCTGCTCCAAATGCTAATGCAGATGGACAAACTTTGTTCATATCTGGCAGTTGTATTGATTTGTTCCCATCCTGACCTTGAAGTCTGTTACATTATCTTTAATGTGCTATCCCCGAAGTGCAAGAGCATTCAAATAGAAGATAGTTAAATTGATGTTCAGGTTGGTTTTTCATTTAGAACCTGACTCTGTCTAAGAAAGTCTGAGATGCTCAAGACATTCTCAGGGTCTCCACATACTCTCAAAAGACTCCAGACAGGCTCCCCCTTTGAGAAATATGAAGACTCATGGCATATCCTATTTAACTTCTGTTCTCACTGTGCTTTGCATTTTGCTAGAAGACAATTGCTTCAGAGAGAGAGAGAGAGAGAGAGAGAGAGAGAGAGAGAGAGAGAGTGATCTCTAACACATACAAGAGTTTTATATAAAGCACTTTTCCATGGATTTCTCCTTTAGACCTCACTTCAGTTCCATTTTATCATGTGGTAAAATGTGTCTCAGTGGCAAGGTTATTGGGTTATTTGGCATATGACTTTAAGTTACACAAACATAGAAATTGTATCTATACTGCTCTTCATTGTATCTCTGGAGTTCACCACAGTGGGCTGATATGTGAGTTAATAATGAATACTTTGATTAAGATAAAAACCTTGAGTACTGGAGAGATGGCTTAGCAGTTAAGGCGTTTGCCTGCAAAACCAAAGCATCCTGGTTCAATTCTCCAGGTACCACACCAGCCAGATGCACAAGGGGGCGTGTGCATCTGGAGTTTATTTGCAGTGGCTGGAGACCCTGGCACTCCCATTCTGTCACTCTCTCTTTCTCTCTCTCTCTCTCTCTCTCTCTCTCTCTGCCTCTTTCTCTCTATCAAATAAATAAATAAAATATTTTTTAAAAATCTTAAATTCTGACCTTTTTATCTACCATACATTGATGGCCTCTGGTCACACAATGAGCCTAGCTATAGAAAGCAGAACTAATGAATGCACCTAACCCAGGTCAGTCTTGTAGTTTAGAATCATTTTGTATCCTGCACACCAAAGCCATGTCCTGCATTAGTGTTCTGTAGACTGACCAGGCCATGCAGAAAGGAATTAATTAATGGAGTAAGGAGCTCCCTTTTGATGCTATACATCCTTCCCTCCAGCCCCAACCCACGTTCAAGACTGTTTGAGGGCTTTTCCATGAAATGTGGTATTTAATGCATAGTAAAGTTATACACTGTTCTCCGCCCTGCCCCGCCCCCACCCTGGAGCTGTCACTGTAATACAAGAGGAAGAAAGGATGGAAGGAAAAACAAGTTCACAAAAAGTAAACTTGTCACATCCATAGGCGAGCAGGCAAGTCAGCTCCCTGGACTTCTAATTGGCTTGGAAAGCTGAAGGATAACACAAGGTTGGTGAAATAATTCTTTCAGACCCTCCTCCTCAAGAAACCTCAGAGCAGCCCACTGTTTAGTGGACTAGTTTTTCATTTATTCCTGAGGAATGAGAGAAGGTTGATTGTACAATTTAAATCCTTGCTGACCTGCGGCCAGGAGCTGAGTGGGCTGACACATCGCACCAGCCTTGGTTATTCATATAAATACGATCTACTTAATGATTGATTTATCCTCCGAGAATTTTGAGACCCAGACCATTTTTTTTTTTTTACTCTTTTCTCCCACTAATATTCTTGGTAAATACAAATAGAGTGGTTTTATAAACACTCTTTTAATAAACCCCAGAAATGGAGCCAAGACTAGCATCCGCAATCCTGCTTTCGGGAACAGGCCCCCTTCCCTCAGATCATTATTTCTTGTGAAAATACCACATTCAGTTAAACAGACTTGCTGGTGTGGTCAAATAAAATGGTAAAACTCAAAATAAAAAACCTTTTGTATGTAGGAATGAATGAAGTAAAATAATTCTCCTGCCAGCTCAAATACATCGAAATATCTCGGGAGTTCCACAGCCTTCAAAATAAAGATGAATTTGTGAAGATCAGCAGTGACAGCCATGGGAAGTAGAGAAGGATAGCAGAGACTGGCTGAGCTTTTAATAAGAAAGAATTCCACCATTGAGAAGTCAGGGGCCCCATTGCTGTATATAGCAAGTGAATACAATGTAAGTTTCCCATATCCTGTTCACCACCAATGTGTCTCTACTTTAGAAAGGCTGAATTCCTCCAACCTAGTGAAAATTTAAACAATCCATATTTATACACATTTCTACTCATAAAAGAAAATATATAAAGCAAACATATGCATATGTAACAATAAAGCATATCTACCAAAATGCTATGTATAAATATGCATTTATAAACTATTAATAAAAGTTTAACACCTAATCAACTTAAAAACAAGAACTATTATGATAAATACATTTGGTACATGTTGCCATCTGCTAGGCACCATTCTCAGCATTTCACATATATTAACTTATTTGATCCTCATACCTCCATGAAGATAAAATTATTATCCCCATTTTATAGTTGAGGAAACTGAGGCACAGGGAGGCTAAATAACTTCCCCAAAATTATACCCACTGTGGCAGAGCTGGTAATTTTAAGTTTCCAGAATCTAGTTTTTGGCTTTTAATTACTATTATAAGACAGAACTCAATGTAGAAGTTGAAGATCAAATTCCTTAGACATGTTGGAACTCGAGCATACCTAGGTATGAGGCAGTATCAGCTGTAGTGGACAGGTATTGAAAGCCCATACCCTACATGTGCTAGAAAGTTGGACCTGAGATTTTTGTCTCAGCCAGATGCTGGGAAGTTCTGTCTTAATGGAGCAAGGATACGATACCAAAAAGGAGGCAAGAAATCATGGGCAAGAAATAGAAACCCAACAGCACCCTGTCTGGGAGTGGATTCCACATTCTGACTATGTGTATGATAGAGGAATGAGAAATAAACATAAAAAGTAGTTTGCCAGGCAAACTTTCTTGCCCCCAATGGAGACTTCTGTCTAACTCAGAAGAAGTAGACACATTGATGAACTTAAGATGCTAAAAACAAGGTTGTACAATTAATGGCATAAAATATATCATTTGAGAAAGATAGTATTTCTATGCGTGCATGTGTAAGTGAATCTTCTGAGCTTTGAGGAAAAAAAGTACACATTTCCAGATTTCCTGGATAGTTCTTCCTCAGTGTATCTAGAAGGGCGTCTGTTTTGTTTTGTTTTAACACAGGGCCTACCCAAGCTAATTTTTCTGACTATTTATAGTTGTCACCAATTAGCTCAGTGGAACATATCTTCTGGGCTCTTGCTTTTGTGTTTCCATAACAGAGAGACAAGCTGTGAGCCAGAATACATTGGCCAACTATGTGCTGTAAGGAGAAGCTCCCTGAGTAAGTATCCTGGGGTTAGAATGAGAAAAGTCTCTTTATTCTTGCTGGCATGTAATGTTTTTGCAGGTGATTGGTTTGAGGAGGTAATTTAGTAGATCCTGATAATCGGAAACAAATTATTTTGAAGTGACGATTTAAATTGGGTATTGGCAGGAATTGAATATTTAGGCATAATGAGTTTAATTGAGTATCAGGAAGCGTTTTTTACAATGATGTAATAACTGTTGGCATTCTGTATGTAATAGCAGGAAGGCTTAAATGCTGAAGTGTTTGAGTGGTACTGCTTGTGAGAATGTGCTTTTTAAAAATATGCAGGCGTTATTAGTTCCCTCCTTAGCCTTGGTGAGAAGTAAAAGTCAGTGTCTGAAAGTCCAGCTAAAATACAGTTTGGCTTAACTAAAGTTCTGTGCCACTTCCTGTATCCTCAAGTAGAAATCTAAGACCCTATATATGCAGAATATGAATCAGTGAGTCCTACCTTCTGCCAATCCAGCAATAATTGGCTACATATGAGGAACCAAAGTCTGTGGAAATGCTGGTATACTGACCTGAGAGGACTTTAATGTAATGCATCCTATTAAAGCTTTCTCCCTTCATTTGAAGACATTTAAATATAAAGCAGTTGTAGTTTAGGAACTTGTCTATGGATTAAACGTAGTCAGAGGAGAGGTGGAGATGAATCATCACACACTTCATCCCATTAGAAGCAACCCTGGTAATAGCAAGTCCCTGTTAACTTAGTCACATTGTGTTGTTATCATTACTAGAAATCTGTTCAGTTTATAAGACTATGGATGTCTCAAGAGCAGGAGCTTACTCTCTTAATAAAGAAATCTCCCTGTGGGTTTAGCCTAATGCCTAGCATGTAGTGGGTACCCAATCAATCTTTGTCTTTAAGTGTCAGTAAATGAATGACCTCCCTGAGGTCAGTGTGCTTCCCATCATCTCTGAAAACCACCCTTTCCTCCCCTTGTTAATAGCCCTCTTCTAGCATAACCTGGCTATGTTAGGATTTGGTTCATCTAGATCTGCACTTTCTAATATGTAGATAAATTTGGCTACTCACATCTATACTAATTAAATTAAACTTCAGTTCCCCAGTTATATGCAGTTTAAGAGTTCAATAGCCACTCCAGACTAATGGCTACAGTACTCAATAGCACAGTTTTAGAACCTACCCGTCACTGCAGGAAGTTCCATAGGAAGGGACCATTACAAAATCATAGTTGGGAACCCCAGAGCTCTCCATCCACGTCTGGATCCACCATGTACAGTGTACAGGAAAATCACTCCACTTCACAAAGTCATGGTACTCCCTTGGCCTGAAGCCTTCTTCTGTAGTGTGGTATCCCACCAACTCCTTCTGATCTTTCAGACTAGCTCAGTCACAGTGTCACCAGTTAGTTAACCCTGAGTGATTCCTTGTCAAAGTTCATATTTTGTGCATTTTGGTGCAAATTACTTGATTAATATCTGTCTCTCAGAGCAAACTATTAGCTCTAAGAGGATAGTTTATCCAGCATTGCACCCCAACTGCCTAGCAAAGTGAGCGGCATGTAGCTGCCACAATATTTACTGGACGTGCTAATAAAATGAACCTTCAGTTTCAGTGTCTGCCATGGCCATGATGAGGAACTGCACTGAGGTGCACAGGTGAGGCCATATCCTTTGTTCACAGCCAGCATCCCCTTGATTGCTGTGAATGGTCATTACCCTTCCTTGCCTGCTCTAAATGTGCTTTTCGTCCCTGGGTCCCTGGGTCCTTGGTGATTTGTCAGAATCCATAGGGCTTTCCAGGTGAATAAGCAGATCATGCCAAGCAAACATTCACAACCTAAGAGAACCCAACATTTCCTCTAGGCTTTGAAACAGGTTCTGTGAATCTTTACATGCAGAGGTCCTTTACTATTTCACTATAAGTCAAAAACTTAACCCTGAACCCCTGGATGTTTTCTGGACAGGAACAATTCATATGAAATCTCCAAGATTTACAGTCTGGCCCAATTCTCAGGATTATCTGTAGCAAGTTAGAAAACGTATGAGTCTATATTCTGGTGACCTAGTCATCTTTCTCCCATGTACCTAGTGGTTTGCAATTTTCTGCACAGCTCTGTGCAGCATCCCAAGCCTAGTACTAGAGTGGAAAGTGGAGCAAACAGCAGTAGTTCCAGCTGAGTGTCTCCTGAAGTGTTCAGGTCTGCACATTTCACAACCATAGCACAGGCAGACCAAAACAGCAATAGAAAGGGCCGCCCACTTGGGCTCCTGTGAGCCTTCATGTCTGAGTTCATGCGGCTCTCACTCAGAAACGGAAGTGGAAAACCAAATAAAGTCAACTCCACGGAGGTCCTGGGGACTTAACACTGAGCAGCCACACGAATACCAGAGTGATGCATCATGATTCATGTTATTACAATAAATGCCTAAGAAAGTAATAAGGATTTGGCACTTAGTATAAAGCATTGGCAAGACAGCTTGAAAGTTTTCTGCTTGTTGTAAAGTGTAGCCTGGGACATTTTCTCCCATTGAGTAACATGCATTAAGAATGTTATCTATGGTAGTAAAGGAGTTACTCATAAAGCTTTATTAAGTGATGTCAAGGCTTTATTTTTCATGTTCTTTTCTTTTCTGGGAGTGGCTTTAGCACAGACATTTAAGGCTCGCCCCCCAGTGTGTCCATACCAGCCTAATATTAGAAGATGAAACACATACCTCAAGGATTAACAATTCAGAAATCACCTTTCTCAAAATGATTCACTTCAGGAATGAAGTGCTGGAAAACTAAGCAACTACCCCCTAGATTTAGTATTGTTCACATTTACAGAATATGCTCTACATAGGGCAGAAACAGGTTAAGACCAAGAGTACCCCTACAGAGCTAGCATAGGGGAAAACAGAAAAAAAAAAAAAAAAAAAAAAAAACAACCAGCTGGTTCTTCAGGCCCTTGGGAGTATAGGAAAAGGTGTGAGGTCTCATCAGAAAAAGGCTTTCACATGTTAAAAACTATATATATATATAACCTTGCATCTGTTTATTGGTGAAGCCAACTGGTGGTGACCCAGAAACTACATCCATCTGGCAATGTTAAGACAGCTACATCACTGCTAGAAATCTCAGTTGTATGACTATCTGAAGGCAGCTCAAGTAGATAGGGAAAGTAGGGGGCATTCATCTTGCACCTAGAACAAATTCCTCTCAGTGAAAGTATGGATTCTTGGTTTAGAATGGAAGACTTGGAAGGGATCTTGGGAAGAATTTGTTCTCTCTGCTTCCCCTGCTCCAGTGAGTTGTGTAGACATCATCTTCCATGGTTCACCAGGTATATACTCTCAAGGAATGTGAGTCCGAAGGACTGGCGGAGCATGGGGGAGTGGAGTAGTTCTGCAGGATGATAGAAGGCTTTCCACCCTCTTCACATAGGCTTCCCCACTTTCTCATGGGCTCCTGTGCCTCTGGGTCTTCTTGCCTGGGTCCCCCTCTACCTCACCACTCATGACTGACTAGCTTCTACTTGGCCTTGTAAGGCATCACCTTTGCAGAGGAAGGAAGCCTCTCCCCCTCCCTGATTTGACAAGACAAGGGTAAGGGCCATTCTTCTGGCTCTTCCCACTAGCGTGACTATCCATGCGGTTTGCCTGAGAAACAGTGGCTTCCCGAGATGTGACTTTCATGTCCGCCACCTGCCATGCTCCCTGTACTTGTCTCTTTTCCTACTTTGTCTGCTCTTGTCATTACCAACCAACTTGTAGTGCTCTCCGCCATCACTTTCTTGAGGATAGGAATAGCATAACTCATCTCTATAACCTGCTGTGCACCTAGCACAGGTCTAGGACAGAGAAAATAACCACAAATCATTACTGCAATAGTTCCTCAGGGCTGAATGAATGAATGCAAAATCAACATCCATTTTCACAGGTGCCTCTCACTCCTGTGTCCTGCAGCCTTGCATGGAGTCTGAGATTTGCATGATAGTTTCATATCAGCAACCAGAGCAGATAATGGATGCCTGACAGCTTCCTGTGCCCAGAGTAGTGCATTTTTCTTTCTTGCTCCCACCCGCCATTCACCCTTAGTTACCTGTATAAAGAAGCACCCCAACCGAGGCCTAAGAATCTTTTTGTTTGTTTGTTTGTTTGTTACTATTATCAATTTCTCTTCCTACTATTAGCTGAGAGCTTATTTATAAAGTGACATGATAGGCTTTGTAATTAACTCTCAGATTTTTATATTCAAAATATTTCTACTGCCAAATTTCCTGATGAGAACCTGGCTGCTCAGAGAAAGAAAACAACTTAAGCAATTGCCTACAGTTGCTTATAAGGTGTCCCAGGCCTCTTCCTCTAGCTCGAAGCTAGACTCCACATCCCGAGCTTGTAACCACCAGCTTCTATTGATAGATGCTTGGGTAGGTCAGTGTAGGAAAGACCTTCTTGCCATATCTACAGCACTGAGGAAAGGGATATACAGACCTGATTCTCCACACCTTGCCTGTTACTGAACCTGGATCCTTTGAAGTGAAAGGAAGCATGCTACAAAAGAGTGTGGTCCAGGGGCATAAATAGCTGATCAAACAGGAAAGCAGTTCAACCATTTATGAGATCAGTGAGAAGCTGAGATCAAGCCAGAGGAGTTCTCCTGTCCAAGGTAACACAGCCAGACAGTGGCAACGCCAGACCTGGAGCCCTAATCCCCTCACTTCCTGCCCATGTTTTCTCCCGGCTTTCCCCCCTATTCTATGGCTATAAAAAACACACAAGGCTCTTTTTACCACATTCCTCAGGTTTTAAAGCCACTGCTCCTGCTGTCCTCCCTCCCCAAATCTAATACTCTTTTGTTTCTTTTTAACATTTGAGGAAGAAAGTGTTATGGTTAACAGCATTTGAATTCCACAATGTCACTGTAACATGTAATAAATACCTTTTATTATTTATTACCAAAATGCTTAGGGGCAATGGAAGACTAAAAGCTATTCTATTCTTTCTGATGCAGCTCTAACAAGTTTATTCCAGACCCTTGGGGGGGGGGGAGTGCGCAGCTGGGTCTGGTGTTTTAATCTTCTCAATGCCATAGGCCATGTCTCCATGATTGTACTAGAACTGTGTGCGACTGGACGATTTGTTTTAGGTCAATCTTTGCAGCTTCGAGAATGGCAGGTTCTCAGAAATATCTATCCAGTCCCCGCCCCCCCACCTAGAACCAGCTGAATAAGCTAAGGGGGGAACTGGACCAAGGATCTGGGTTACCCTAGAGTGCCCAGTAATCAGAAAAATCCCATCTCAGGGAAGGGGCTGCAGAAAGCATTTCATATTCACAGTTAGTTGGGCAAACTAACTTTGGAGGTATTTCTGGTCCTTTTTTTTCTCTCTCTCTCTCTCTTTTCATTTTGTATTAAAAGGCCCAGAGACTGCAAGCCTTTGATACCCACCCTCCCTAACCCTTCATACCTGCAACTCGGGAATTTTGTTTGCACTAAAAAAAGGCATCTTCCAAGAGGACCTATGATCTTAAAACAAATGCTGTTTAATTTGCCATTCATTAGGGGTGTGTCTGGATTGATTTATTGTGCCCTTCTGACCCCAAGTCTTTGGAACAGCATTCCTGCACGATTAAACAGGGAAAGGGTTCAGGCAGGACTTTCAGGGATCAGTGCAGAAGGCCACAATGATACTGCAAATTGCTGTGTATCAGGTAACCCAAAGGAAACACCCGACCCAGTTGAGCGCTGAATGCGTGCAAGCCAGACAAGAGTTGGTAAGTTTTTTGACCCAGGCTTTCCAAACTTGTCCTAGGGGATGTGGCCAGCATGGCCACTATTATCCAGACTGTGGGCTTTTTGAATACTTCCACATTCAGGATATTCTGAGAGTGCCTAACCACATACAATTGATCACAGAAATTGCAATCTCTTTTGATCCCAAGGAAGTCTGCTCTTCCTGCTAACTACACAGCAGTAAGGGAGGGAGGAAGGGGAAAAGAGAGGGAGGAAGAGAGAGAGAGAGAACATGCACAAAGAGAAAAACAAATGTCTCCTGGCAGCTCAATAGGCCAGTGGTAATCACAAAATGACAAAAACCTTGTAAAGTGCTAAGAAGAGTGAGGTGCAGCAATTACCCTGTAGAAACTACACCAGCCTCCCCTCTTGTGGGTGGCACAAGTATAATTACAGCAATTACAAGGAGCAACCGCAGCTTTTTATTTTTTGCTCTTAATGTGTAAACAAACAATTCAGAGACTTGTAAACCTAAGTAAATTGGTACATTGTTCCTTTTTATCTACTACTATGACTCTCTTTGTTTTAACTGGCTTCCAGGAAAATGTCAAGGGCCTTTGTGGTTGTGGTTGGAGTAAAATACACACATTTACCTGAAACTGGGCTCAGGGAGGGAAAGCACAGTGCTTTCAAGTGACCACTTAACTTCCTTCCAGTCAGGTAGCCCTAAGCTATCCATGCCAGAGTCCCTGAACCAGGAATGAGGGGACAAGGACGGAGGGTGCCCTGTGCTCCCGAGCTTCCCAAGAGGCCTGAATCTGAGTCTCCGTGGCCATAGCTGTAATTGGGTCTGACCACTCCTTCCTGGATTCTTTTCCCAGACTCCTGTCCCTCCCCTTCATCTCAAACTGGTATGTGTTGCGGTGTCTAACAGGCATCTCAAAATTATTTGTTTTTTCCCACTGAAACCAAATGGCTATAGGAAAAGTAAAGTGTGATCTGGGACTCCAGGTGAGTCCAGGAAGTTGCTTATATTCTATGGTTTGGGAGCTATGAGGAAGGCTTTCTCAGAACCAACTGCCCACCCAGAGATTGACATTCTACTATCTGTGGGGGTGAGGGACTAGTTTCCCTAAGCATTGCTTAGGATTTATTAATGCGGTTAAATAAATGAATCCCTGGTGACTCGCTATGAAACTTAGTTATATGGAATTGCTGCTTGGGGGAAGTAGCCTGATTGCAAATCAATGGTTACCAAGGATGACTTCCTTCTGTTCCCAGAAGAAGTTGGTACAGGCTCGGAAGACTAACTGTAGGTCTGACTGCCCTACATATACCATCTGAACAGAGTAATGATCTCACTACTTTCTCATGACTATTTATTTATTTATCCATTGGAGCAACAGAGAGGGAGAGAGAAAGAGGCAGAGAGAGAAAATGGACATGCCAGGGCCTCTAGCCACTGTAAACGAACTCCAGATTCATGTGCCACCTTGTGCATCTAGCTTACATGGGCACTGGAGAATCGAAACTGGGTCTTTAGGTTTAGCAGGCAAGTGCCTTAGCCACTAAGCCATATCTCCAGCCCTCTCATGATTAATTAACCCACCAACATACCCAAACTTAATTTTATTGATAGAAATTAACTTCCTGAGTTACTGGTCAAGGAGGCTGCAGAACCATCCCACTTGCAAAAACAAAAAGTGAACACATATACACATACATATATATGTATGTATGTATGTGTATATATATATTATTGTAATTGCTCTTGGTTGCCCACCAGAACTAGCTGATAAAACCCTGTTACTGAAACCATCACATACTTTGGTTGCAGAATAGAAAGAAACCAAGCTGGAGCTGAGCTGGACTCCACCTCCCCACTGGCTAGCTTTCATAGTGCCAGAAGGGTTTCCACAGTGTGGCAGTTAACACTTTCACATGAAACAGTGCCAGGAGGTGCTATGCAAGCTGCTGAGGAAAATAAAAGTCATGAACAGGTGTTCTCAGAGGTGCAATAGTGGCATTGCTCTTATGGAGATAACTAATCACTTTTTTTGTTGAATTTGAGACCCACTCCACAGGAGAGAATGTCTATTACTATTACATGTCTATTACTAAACCTGGTCAAAAGTTTGCATAAATCATAGGCCCAGGGGTGGGGGAACCCACCACTGTTGTTTTGCTAAATGGACACATTGTCAATTTTCCTTCTAAACATTCATGTTCATACCCCTAGATTAATGCTGCTCTCAGCCTTGATCAAAGAAGCTAATTTTTGCAGGGTGCAAAAGTTAATGCAGGGCTGGAGAGTTGGCTTAATGGTTAGGGTGCATGCCTGTGAAGCCTAAGGATCAAGGTTTGATTCTTCAGGTCCCATGTAAGCCAGATGCACATGGTGACACGTGCATCTGGAGATCATTTACAGTGGCTAGAGGCCCTGGTACACCCATTTCACTCTCTCACTCTCTGTCTCTCCCCCCTCTGTCTATCTCTAATAAATAAAAATAAGTCTTTAAAACAAGTTAATGTTGGGCTGGAGAGATGGCTTAGCAGTTAAGGCGCCTGCCTCCTAAGCCTAAGAACGCCGGTTCCAATCTCCAGGTCCCACGTTTAGCCAGATGCAAAGCGACGCAAGGGCGCAATGCCGCACTTGACCACAAGGGGGCGCACGCATCTGGATTTAGTTCACAGCAGCTGAGAGGCTGCTGGCAAGCCCATCTCTCCTCCCTCTCCCTCTCTGTCTGTCTCTCTCTCTCTCTGTCTCTCTCCAAAAATAAATAAAATAATAAAAAAATAAAAAATAAAAACAAGTTAATGCGACACTCAAACTGGTCAATGTGTTGAGAATAAGTGACTCTTGAGTGCTCAACCCTAAAAGGACATCTATATAAGCCCTTCCAAGGCTCAAGGAAAATTGCTAAAGAAGACCAAAAAGAATGTGAGAACCAGAGGATGGGGGAGTGCTGCAAAACGCTGTATTCCGACAAGAAAGCGTGTCATGTCTGTTGCACACGAGCTCACAGTAGCTATGGTTACTTGCACAAGACCTGCCCAAGATCACCTCCCCATCAACATTGTAGTACGGATAATGCAGGGGCTTTTGAAGCCCCAGCCCTCCCATGGTTAGCGATTGCTGGAGAAGTGGGAGACATTTTCTTTAGTGGATGTAGCCACTGGCCAGTTGCCAATGCTCCCGTAAATAACCCTCTACCCATGTTCCTGCAAGCAACCCTAGTCAACTCAGTGTATCACAGAAAAAAAAAGACATGAAGGTAGGAAGGGTGACTAGTTGGGAAGTAGGAGTAAAAGGGAATAAAAGAAGATAATGGGGGTGAATATGATTTAAACACGTTATATAATCCACAAAATTGTCAAAAGCAATTTTTAATTTTAAAAGTATTCCTATGTTACTCTTTGAAATGCAAATGCTTTGCTTCTCCATTTTAGTACACATGCAAAGTGAGAAACTCTTTTCACAAGATGAGGTTGATAGGGAAATTGTCTCTGGCTAGGTTGAAAAGCCCAAGCCTTCCCACCAGCTCTGTGGCTATATGGGGAACCAAGCAGTAATTAGATAACTCCTGCTGCTCTAGGGTACCTTCCACATTAAGTCTCTGCAGGATACCTCCTTGGCCCTTGGCATCCTCCAAAATCCCATTACAAGTCCTCTATGGAAGGGGCAGGAACTGGTCAGAGAGCTGGCATCAGCTGGCAAAGCTTTCCTCACCGTGTTTCTGGGTAGAGGGCCGAGTCAACACAGCTTACCAAAAAGTTCAGTAGAGAGACAGTTTGTGTCTCCACATAGAAACTATAAAGTAATGCTACTAAATGCCTGGCTAGCTACCAGGTTAGAAGAGAACCAAATCATTTACTATAAGAGTATTGTATTTATTGGTGTTTTTCCCCTCCATCCAATTCATCAGTGCTTCAGTGGCACTGGGGCCAATCAGCTAGCTCATTCTGGACCTGTTCATACTTGTCTTCAATCTTCAGAGATGACTCAATAGGTTTTTGGGTGTGGGCTACATATGCTCCTAACTTCCTATCTTGGGCCTGGTCCTACTCCTCCTTTCTTTTCTAGCATTTCTCCGCACTCATCAAACATTCAAGTCTTCCTAGCTTCATAACTTTTGTCCCATTTTCTCTGCATTGTTCAAGTGAGAAGTCTTCACATCTTTAACCATTCAATACTACATCCAAATTTTCCCATCCTAGCCCAGTGACCTAGAAATATTCATATCACTCTTCACAGTTGTAAATAAGTGCTAATGTGTCCCTTTGGAACTGTGGTGATATTAAAGGAAATCAGATATGAAAATAACTAAGCATGCAACACATGGTAGCTCTAAGAATATGATACATATTCTGCCATATCCTTTTGTTGGTTTGTTTCCTCAGAATATGACACATTACCAAGACTGCTTCTTGAAACAAGAACAGAGCTGGAAGAGCTGGTGGGTCAGGATCCCAAGTGTTAGGAATAAAAAGAGATGGAAACAATAGAAGAAAAGGTGGAAAACATTGCAGAGGAAGTTTAGAAACACATGTGGAATAGAGGGACCCTTGAGTGGAGAGTGGCCTTCAGGGACCTTGGGGTCCTAAAAACCATCAACACAACTATTCTGCAGGATAGGTCCCAAGATAAGTGCTCCTTGGGACCCAGGTAAAGACCCCAGATGGAAGGCTCTGTCTCCTGAATTTTCTCTGAGTTCAGGTGCAGAGCTGAAGTGGGTGAACTCCAGAGCAAATGATAGGTTTTTGATATAAAGCCATCCTGCACTGCATCAAGGGGAGGAATATTTAACACAACGGGACAATGTTATTTAGTGCCAGGCTTTTGCCAGATCTTTCCCATTTGAAGCTTCCATTGGAGGAGCTCCAGGGTGGGGAGTACAGTTTGGGTCCTGTTCTTTGTTTCAGCACTCAATCATCATAGGATATTGAACCTGTCAGAGCCCCTGTTTCTGATGACAAAGTTAGAGAGAAATCTTTAGCACCCAGTAAAAGCATGACCATTCCAAATAGTTTAAGATTATTTTTTCTGGGAAAATAATGTACAATTGAAATAACATAAGAAAACCAATGGGAAAAATGTATAAGCATACAAGATTCTCCCCCATCTCTAACACTCTATAATGTCATATCACATCACAGAGAAGAAAATAGACAGAAAAATGTGTCTCTGGAGAGTTAAACATCTCAAGTCTATCTGTTCCAGGAACACAAATGTTTACATTATCAAGCTAAAGTGCCATATTAGGAGATAGATTTTCTTGTTTTTATTCTACTGAGTAATGGGCAAATGGATCCAAAATGATGAGAAAAAAAAAAACTGTAGTTTTTCAATGTTTCCTTACAACTTTCACTCCACATCTCCTAATGTACAGGCTGGGTAGGGCGTCTGAATGAAGCTTATCTACATAGGAACACAGGCAAAAAGGGCACTGGGACTCACAGCTAAGGAAGATTGACCACAACAAGGTTCCAACCCCTCTGAAGGAAAGATCAAGCCATCCCGCTGGACAAGTTACCTAGCAGAGAATTGGCCAGAGCCCTGGGTTCCTGTTCAGTGAGAAGTTTGACTCCAATGAACATGTCTGTGATCAGCAGTGTAGATTAAGGAAAGAGACTCTGGAAAGCTATTGCTGAGACTGAATTCTACCTCCGAAATACAGCAGCTATCCTTCCTCTGACAATCTACTGGGTGTCGGCTTCCTTATAAGATAGAACTATAAAGCACAAAGCGCTTATCCTATGCCTCATCCATAATAAGTGCTCCATAAATGTTAAACATTATCACTGTTTGTATTAGCTTGGGTTGTCACAACAAAATATCATATAACAGCTGATTTAAATAACATATTTATTTTCTTTCAGTTCCAGAATCAAGTCCCACACCAAGGTGCTGTATCATTCAGTTGAAAGAGTAGTTTTTTCCTTATTGTATACAGGCACACTGGAGAT
The DNA here is from genome assembly GCA_036365145.1 of Orientallactaga sibirica. NCBI lineage: Eukaryota > Metazoa > Chordata > Mammalia > Rodentia > Dipodidae > Orientallactaga > Orientallactaga sibirica. Next base: position 35,234,960 of record JAEOAD010000012.1, on the reverse strand, counting down.
TGGGGCTCCAACATGACACTACTATTATTTTGACTTAAAATCTACACTATTCTTTTTTTTTCAAAATTTGAATTAATTTTATTTCCCTTATAGTCAACAACTTCTTTGCACTGAATTGTAAAGCAACAAAGTCAAATAAATCCCCCAAATGACAAAGTATTTCAAATGTTCAGCTACTTTATTTGATTTATAGAATTCATTTTTGACCCAGATGATGGTTCTTTTACTGACCAATAAAATAAAATTGATACTATTCTTAAAAGAATACTATACTCCACTTGCCCTGAAAGATGTCCTAAAGTATATGGTTGAAAACCTTGAGTTCAAAGCAAAATTGTGAAGCAGATGACGGGAGTCTCCATGTCTGCTTTCTCAGGCCAAGTTCAGTTAACCATCAGAGACTCCTAACCAGACGCTCAAGCTCCCTGTGACCATCCACACCCACTAGCTAATACCATACACAAACACATATGTGCACTTACTGATTTCAAGGACATTGGTTTCTTACCACTTGTGGTCGTTTGAATGTACGTCCCCCATTGACTCGGGTGTTAAAATTAAACTCTTAACATGGGTCCCCATCCACCTGGTTGGAGGAGGTGTCAACCAGGGCAGATCCTGGGATCCATCCCAAAGGTGTGTTTGGGGGCAGATCTGAATTCCAGCCCAAAGGTATGTGGAGAAGTCTGAGTTCTGGTGGATTTTTGTGCTTGCTGCTTTTTGATTTTTTGCTGGCTGCTTGGGTGTTTCTCTCTGCTTACATGTATGGAGCCAAGTTCTCCATACTTGGCAGCTTCTTCCACCATTGATGGAACTTCCCCCTAGATCTGTAAGCTTGAAATATATCCCTTCCTCCCATAAACTGTATTTGGTTTGGATGTTAGGCCCAGCAACAGGAAGCTGCCTACAACACCTCTCGTTGTCTAAGAGCTGTGACATACACCTTTCCTACTACACCAGGTACTAATGAGTAGAGCTAGATACTTTCTTAACCCTCATCACATTTACTACTCTCCTGTGTGACTGTCTTCCAAACCAGCTCACTGTTTAACAGAGTTTTTATTGACAATTTTTATATAGGTATATAATATATTTTGATGGCAATCCTCTTCCATTCCTGTCTCTTGTCCCCTCACCCTGTGTCCATCAAATTGTCCGCTCAATACTTAGATTTATATTCATATAGTAGTGCTGTTCGCACTTTTAGTCAGAGAAACTTCTTTTTGCAATGGTGGTAACAACTGGAGAGACTCAAACTCAGCGAAGTGCTGAGAAGAAGCAACAGGTAAGTTCAGCTTAGCACTGAGACATCTCTATCACACCTGCCAAGCTCAGGAAACATTGTGGAATATGAGAGCCACAGGTTGAAGAGGAGTTCTTTGGAAGGCTGTTTTCTGGATATTAGGTGACTGTTGCCTTCATGACTGCCCAGCAGCTGTCATTATCTGCATATTTGACCCATCAACATGTCGTCATGGATGGTGGATGAAGGCAAAAAAAATAAAAAAGACATCAAAATAGTACAGGGAGTGGTTGGAGGGAAGAAAGGGCCCAGATCATTTTGATGCTTGTTAAATCTCTTCCATACTTACTAAGAACACAGTGAGTGAATCACTGAGACCCTCGGTATCTCTGAAGAGTGTCCACTAGAGCTGTCTCACGCCTACAAAAGCATGGCGACTAAGGATAGAATCATCACAAAAACTTTCTTACTTTTAAGTCTAGAAGTAATGCTACCTAATGGCTGTGACCTCAACTTGGGAGTATCAGCTGAAAACCTATGCTATATTAGTCATTTTTCTCATGATTGTTACAAAATGCCCTGGAAAAGGCCATTAAAGAAAGGAAAGGTTGGGCTGGAAAGATGGCTTAGCAGTTGAGCACTTGCCTGTGAAACCTAAGGACCCTGGTTCAAGGTTCTATTCTCCAGTACCCACGTAAGCCAGATACACATGGTGGTGCATGCATCTGGAGTTGGTTTTTAGTGGCTAGAGGCCCTGGCACATCCATTCTCTCTTGCTCTCTCTCTCTCTCTCTCTCTCTCTAACAAGTAAATAAATAAAAATAAAAAAGCTTTAAAAAAAGAAAGGAAAGGCTTATTTGGGTCTACAGTTAATAGTTTGGGTCCAGTATAGTAGAGAAGTCATTGTGGAAAAAGCAGGAAGCAGATGATCACATTGTATCCACAGTCAAGAAGCAGAGAGAAATCAAATCTGGTGCTCAGCTCACTTTCTCCTTTTTGTTTAGTCCAGGACACCGAGTCCATGGAGTGATGCCATCCATATTTCATGTGGGTCTTTCCACCTCAATTAACCTAATCTAGAAATTCCCTCAAAGACATGCCTAGAAGTTTATTTCCATGGTGATTCTAAATTGACAATCAAGGTTGACCATCACAACCTCTTCATGTGATCTGGCCTTCCTCATAGCACGGTATCTGGGTTCCAACAGAAAACATCCCATAAGGACCTAATAGAAGTTATATCACCTTTAGAACTAGCCTTAGAATCCACACAGAGTCACTTCCATCACATATTCCAGATTCAGGGGAGAGGGTACAGAAACCCTCTTGACAGCATCAAAGAAGTTGTAGACATTTAAAACCACCACAGCTAAGCACAGGATTAATAATGTAATGTGGGGCTGGAGAGATGGCTTAGTGGTTAAGGTGCATGCCTATGAAGCCTAAGAACCCAGGTTCTATTCTGTAGATGCAAGATATAAGCGCACATGGTGGTACATGCATCTAGAGTTCTTATGCAGTGGCTAGAGGCCCTGGTGCACCCATTCTCACTCTCTCCCCCTCTCTGTCTCTAATAAATAAATAAATAAAAATAAATCTTAAAATTATTTTTTTAAAAATGTAATGTGATGACTCTGACCAAATGATTAATTCTTATGTATTGCAACTAGTAAAACAACAAAAAAAAGCACATTCCTGGAACCTGAGGTACAGATATTAATGAGTGTTATCACTATTACCAAACATTCTAGTGGTAGGGGAAGTGGACCAAGCTGTGGTCTGGGAATCGGTATATTTTCGTTTCAACTCCCCTGTTTATATTTGAACCTGGACAAACTACTCAGTAGATACAAGCCTTACTTTCTTCATTTTTCACAATGAAGATGACAACACTGACTACCTAGTGTGGTTCATGGATGAGATAAAGAATTCAAACTGGAAATCTCAGATTAATACAAGGAATCCCAAATAGTGTATGAGTTTTTTTTTTGATTCCCATTCTGCCTAGACCTTGACTTTCATATCTGTGGCATTGGAATAGATCAGTTTTCAAATTCAGTGCCCTAAGAACACATGTTAAGGGAAAGAAAATAATCATAAACTCCTGAAAAATACATGTGAGCCCTCAAGATTCCATAGTTTCCAGCCTGACAAACTGACCTCATAAACTAAATTCTCCCTCTATATTATATTTTCATTTGTAAATCATTAGTGCAAACAAGGAGGGTTTTTTTTCTTTATAGTCAGTAAAATGCATATTCGATTATGATCAATAGGAAAACCACAGAATTAAAAGAAAATGACTGTAGAGCTCTGTGACCCTGGAGAATACATCTGTGAACCTGACCAGGTGATATTTAAGATGTTGTCCATTTCATTGCATGAGTCTGTGGTTTTGTGGGTTGACTCAGACCTGGCTCTTAATAGAAGAGCCATTAAGCTCCCAAAGAGAGAAAGGATGTGTATCAGACCTCTTTGAATCTTCCACGGCATTTTGCCTATAGAATGTACTCAGTAATGCTTGATTGAAAGAAAGTATAAATGAATGATGTCATGTAAAATAATAAGTAAGACAATGTATGCACATTTGAATTCCATCTTTCTCCTAAACTAGTGCTTTAATATTGACCCTCACTTCCATTCCCATGCCACCCTCCAGAGGGGGACGGCAAGAGCCATCCATGGAGAGTCTGTGACTCCTTGATTTTAATTTGGCTGTTTCCAGCAATGATTAGTTCAATGACCAATAGGTCTTTACTTCCAATCAAGTTGGTAATGGTTTAGACTAGATGAATTGAAGGAAGAATTCCAAGCACAAACTTGCTCTTGGCCTGTACCATCTCCTCACAGCGCTTCCTGCATCAAGCCTTGCCTGAGCTCACTACCTTACCCTGCTGTTCTTTCTGTCTGGAAACCAGTTCTCCAGTTCTCTTCTTGGGCATCTCCTATCTACCTACCAATCTCTCTTGAAGTGTCTCTTTGTTATTATGAGGCCCCCAGTCCAAGACAAATCCCTGTTATGCTTCCTCTTAGTATCCTATACCATTCTCTTAAAAACACTTGTTTATCTTAGTCATGCAAATTTCCGTCTTCCTCCTTAGACTGCAGTCTTCACGGGGACAGGAATGAAGTCAGTTTTGTCAATGACTGCCTCTGCCTCTCCCTTGCCTAGCACAGGACCTGGTAGAACTGGTGGGGTATGGATGAGCATCCAAGGGAAGGCATGCACAACATGGGCAAAGAGGGGCTGTTTTTAAAGCATTCCATGCGTGTACTGTGCTGTTGGGCATGCAGTTGGTAAATTGCTCAGTCTTTTGGAGAGAGGAAAAAATTTCTTTTCTAAAAGTAGCATTTCTCTTTTGCAATCAGCCTGCCAGCCCCGCGTTGCCTGTCAAACACGGTGGCATAAGCTTGACTGACTAAAACCAGATCTGCTCCAAGGTTCTGTTTCATTCACACTGTTTCCCATAAGATATCAATCAGACAAGACACCCTCAACTGAGCCCTCAGCAAAGCATTCAAGGTGAGTCTCCCTCAGGGCTAGGATCCAGCCCTACTGACCGTGTCTGCTAGGATACTGAGGAGTAAGTAGGAGCTTTGGGTACCTTCAGCAGGCAGCCCTGCAGGCATGCATGCTACGTTTGTGGAAATTCCCTTCTCACTTCTCATAGCCCTGAGCTAAGGCACGACTTCAGAACTAGAAATACCTCACTCCTTTTCCTCTGTACCAATCTTCCCATTCCAAACAGGAGTTCCACTGATTTCATGAATGTGGGATTGTTAGGGTGAATCCAGAGACTTTATCCTATTTTTTGAAGGTTAAGGAAAGAAAAGAAAAGTTAATTTAATATATATGTTCTCTCTTATTTGCCTGGGGAAAAAAAAATCAATATCCAAGTCTTGGATGGATTGCCAGCTGTGGTTCATGTGTATCTTTGAGGCATACTTTCTTTACTTGTAACTGCTGCCATACATCTCTGTGGCCCCAAAGCCCCCCTGTGGCCAGCACTCAAAGATGGACTTATTATATTGCCAGTGCTTTGACCAAGGTTTCTCCTTATGAACAGTTATGAGAACTTAGCTTGGGAACCACTCATCATCTCCACTCACATTGCTAGTTGCTATGGTTCAAACATGTCTGATATGCCTACTGTTATTCTTAAAAGAAAGCTATTCTCATGGCTGAATGAATGAGCTCTTTTCTCTGGGAGTGGGGTTATCGAGAGAGGGTCTCACTATACCTATAGCTTAGGCTGGCTTTGAACTTGGTATCCTCCTGCCTTGGTCCCCTGAGGACTGTGATTACAGTTTTACGCCATCACGCGTGTCCCAGTGCCATGTGTGTAAAATGCTATTGTACAAAAAAAAAGAAAGAGAAAAAAATTTGCTTGTTTCATTTATTCCCCAAACATTTTTCAGATGCCTGTCTTGTGTCAGACATTTTACTTTCAAGGGTAAGGCACAGAATTAGTGTGTGGTCACTCTTGCTATGACTTACTGGTCAGAACAATCGCAGATCAGCCAAGACTTCACTAGACAGAGGCTATGGACTTTTTCTTGTTTTTTTTTTTTTTTTTCTGACATAATAATCGTACATATTTATGAGTGGTCATTCAACATGCATACACTATATGACAATCATGTCTCTAATCAAGACCACTGGCATTTCCTTCTCTGTAAATATCACTTATCTGTGTGGAGAACCTTTTCACTCTTCTTTCCAGATCCTTGTACAATGTATAATAAATTATTATGAATTACAGCAGCTTCAATTCCAATTGGGAATTGCAGGGAGGTAAGGAATAAATTGATAGAAGCACTTTTTGAAGAGAAATTTCCTACATAAAAGTATTTCCAGACTTCCAGGCAATCACAGCTTTGGAGAAAAACAGATGAATAAAATAAGCCCATTTGTTTATTTTTTGTTGTTGTTGTTTTGTTTTTGTTTTGTTTTGTTTTAAAAAAGGACTTTATGCTCACTTGCCCCTCTTTTCACCTCAATGCTACACCCACTCCACAAAACCTACACTTAGATAAGAAAGTCAGAGGTATAGAAAACCTGCTGGTGGGTTTATGTCATCGTTTTATCCTTTCCCTATTCCCTCAGGCTAATATGGTTAGAAAATTACCTACTAGAAAAAAAAAAAAAAAAAAAAAGAAAATTACCGGCTAGGTATAAATAAAAATTCCAACTCAAAAGACTAAGATTTACCATTATCAAGACAATTGAAAAGAATGTGCCATAGGCTTGAAGACAGTTTCCAGAGAGACATGCATTCTCAGAATGTTTTCCTTAATGGGCAAATCACTGGAGCAAATGGACCTCCTCCCTGGGGATCAGGCTCATTAAGATGTATGTGCTCAGGACTGTTAAAATTCCAACTCATTACCTAATAGTTGTACCTTATGCACTTGGATACCTCTGAAAATGCTTCCAGCCCTTCCATTTCAGTCAAAATAACCCAATGGCAGTTTCCTATGCCTTAGAGAGGCTTTAAGCCAATGTTGCTAAGAGCAAAGTTAAAAACAAGAAGGAAAACTTCAACAAGGAAGTGTCATTGCTGACAATCCTCGATTCATTTCCTTTGAAGGAATCTGAGACCAATAGGAATTCTTCCCAGTATTGGTCTCCATTCATTCTTTCCCCTTTGAATGTATACAATCCATCTGAGAAAAAAGTACTCCAACATCAAGATCATTCCAGAGCCCAAGCTGACAGTGTCTTGGAGGCAATATTAATCAATACCTGTGTACTATTAGCACTTGTTCTCCAAGCACCCTTCCACCAGAAGCTTCCTCATTCTTCCTTCCTTGTAGTGGAGTCAAATCAGAGCCACCACTATGTTCCCTTCACTATTCCATGAAAACATTTGATTCTTTAACTCTCCTAACTTTACTTTGCTTCCTTTTGATTTCTTGCTGAATTTTAGAGCAAGATTGAGACCAGGGTGCATAGTACATTTCCACTTGCATCCCCAGTACTGAGTACAATGTTTGGCAACTGAGGAAGCCCTCAGCCAATGTTCACTGAATGAATAAAAATAATGGGTGGTTTTTCCACCAATTTGCCAATGGAGACACTGAAAAACCAACATGGCTGGTTCATTTATAGCGGGGTAGGGTGGGGAGACACAATTTTAAGGAGGTTTCATCAAGTTGAGAAGATAAGGAAGATAAGACTTACATGCTAATAGCTATAGGTATGATGGAATATACATAGAGAAAGCATACTGGCTTATATGATTTGGGTTTCAAGCCCAGCTCAGAGTCTAAGGCGCAAAAGGGTGTTGCATTTGTCCTTTCAAATCCAAGCTCTAGGGCTGGAGAGATTACTTAGTGGTTAAGCTGCTTGCCTGCAGAGCCTGACCCAAGTTTGATTCCCCAGTGCCCACGTAAGCCAGAATCACAAGGTGGCATATACAACTGAAGTTTGCTTGAAGTGGCTATAGGCCTTGGCATGCCCATTATCCCTCTCTATCTCTCTCTCTTTGTCTCTCTCTCTCTCTCTCTCCCAAATAATAAAATAAATAAAATTCAAATCCAAGCTCTAGTACGCATGAATCTAAAAAGCAATAAATTGTATTGTATTAGTGATGTTTATTAAATAAGTAGATTTTAGTTACATATTATAAACCTCATATACACAGTAAATTTTATTCAAAAACTTAGTTCTCGAGCAATTTATTCAAACTATATAACTTAGATCTTACTTAAGAACTTTACTACTTCTTGAAAACCCTGCCACTAAATAAAACTGTTAAATACAGAAATGTTTTCATTAATATTACAAGAGAAAAATGTAATGTGTTCTACTTCTAAGACACCAAACACTGTGATATCAATCTTCATAGATATGAAAATATTCCAGCTGGGGCTATGAGCATGGTTCAATCGCAGAGTAGCATCTGTGAAACACTGGGTTTTGATCCCTTACAGTGCAAAACAATTTTTTAAAACTATAAAAAAGCATACACATGTCCTCATGTTAATGTGGCATTATTCACATTAACCATGATATGGAATCAGCCTATGTGTCCATCAAATCCAAAGGACTAAGGTTCAATTCCCCAGTACCCACATTAAGCCAGATGCACAAGGTGGTACATGTGTCTGGAGTTCATTTGCAGTGGGTAGAGGCCTTGGTGCACACATTTTCTCTCTATCTGCCTCTCTCTCTCTCTCAAACAAATAAACAAAACATTAAAAAATACTTTCAATTACAACAACTTGATGAACATAAAAAACATTAATTATGTCAAGTGAAATAAGCCAGGCACAAAGGGAAAATATTTCATGATTCCACTTATGTGAAGAGCTCATAGACGTGGAGAAACGAATGGAAGTTACAGTGGCTGGAAAAACAGATTGAGGAGGTATTGGTCAAGTAACACCAAATTCCAGTTACAAGGAACAATTTATACATACCAGTGGTATAATATGGAGTCTATGGCTAATACCAGTGAATTCTTGAAAATATATCTTGAACTATTCCAAAATGTTATGCATATGAAGTCATGCACATGTTCTTTAGCTTAGTTTAGACATTCTACGTCAGTAAAAAAAATGAATCTTTCAGCCGGGCATGGTGGCGCACGCCTTTAATCCCCGCACTTGGGAGGCAGAGGTAGGAGGATCACCATGAGTTCGAGGCCACCCTGAGACTACGTAGTTAATTCCAGGTCAGCCTGGACCAGAGTGAAACCCTACCTTGAAAAAAAAAAAAAAAAAAAAAAAAAAAAAAAAGAATCTTTCAAGGTGTAATAAACTTTGAAAATAAACCAATGTAATATCATGGAAGGACCACACTGTAGTGTGAAGAATTGTTCTTTAGATAGCCTGTTCTATCACATTGTTTTCTTTGCTGTTTTTCCCAAGTTTGTGGGGCTTATGCTTTTCTTGCACCAAGACTTACTTACAAATAAAATGTTAATGCAGAAAAAATATTTGGGGGGCAAATTTTGAGATATCTTTATAAATCACGTGTGAGTAAAGCATGCTCACCAGAGATGATACTATACTCCTTCTGCTTGATACAAGTGTAAAGCAACATATCTGGGTACATCTAAATGCAGCACACAATTCAAATTTGTTCATATGATATTCCTTACGGTATTTTCATTTATATAGGTAGAGTAAAAGCATGGACTTCTTGCCACATGAGCTCTGCCATAGGACCGGTTTAATAACTTCACAATGCATCAGTGGCTTTCCCTAGCATGAGCAATCCCTAAGACCAAGACAGATATGTTGAAAGTTCTTATGTTCTATTCTCAGAAGTCGATGTTCCATTAATCTTGAGACGCCCTATTAGCCACACAGTTCATCACCAGTTAGTGTGAGAACAAACTGTGCAAGGCCTTAGCATGAGAAGAATATCATTGAAGGCTATTGTGAAGCCTGGACCTCAAAGATGGTTATGATTTTTCATAAATCACTGTGGTAAAAACCTTCCAGAAGACCAGACATATTTACTATTTTTATAAAGCTTATGTTTGCGGAAAAGGAAACAAAAAGGAGCCCATGCCTCCATTCCCAGAGCTGGCAATGATAGTATTTTCTAATGGATGGACATGGGTAGAAGTCTCTGAGAAAGTGTCCTTTGAATTAAGATAGAAATGACAAGAAAGAGCTAAGCATGCCAAGATTTGGAAAAGAGTGTATCTGACAGGAAGATGAAAAGCAATGGTCCTGATGAGGTAGCATGTGTGATATAGTCAAGGAACAGACAGAGGAACAAGGATAAAAGTAGCAGAAAATGAGATCACAGACACAGCAGGGACCTAAACAAAAGGAGGGGGTGGCTTGTAGCACAGAGTGGTGAATTTGGACTTTATTTAGCATATGACAAATTAGAGAATATTAAGCAGTCAAATGATATAACCTAATTTGTATTCCCTAAAACCACTTTATTTTAAAGATTCTTTATGAAACAATTGAAACAATCCTGCTAAAATATTAGTTTGCAGGCATATATCTGAAGGGTGACAGAAACTGGTGAGATCAAGATACATGTTTGAAGAAGAAGAAATTTCTAGTGGATCAGCTGGATATGAGGAAGAAGGATCAGTAAATCCAAAGGTGCTTTTGGTTTGATGGAGAAAATGCTGCTGATTTTCAAAAGGGGGAAAAAAAAACAAAACAGAAGATTAGCAAGTTTTGAGCTGAAATAGAAAGCAAGCCAAAAGCTCTCTTTTGAGGATGTTAATTTGTGATGCTTGTAAAGCACCAAGTGGAGATATCCAGTAAGGTGCTGGGTCCATATGGAGCAAAGGGAACATAATGTAAATCTAGGAGGCATCTGAACACATTGAATTCAGATACATCTAGGTTGTATGATTGCAAAAGACCCACATTCCCACAGGATGAGTATACAGCTGAGGATTCATGGCTTGTAGGCTGTCACACCAAAAGAACTCACCAGTGAGGAGAAAAGGGGGAGGGGGTTCAAAGGACAGAGGGAGACTTTTCAGGGAGACAAGATCAACTAGGACTGGAGGTATATACTTGAGGTATGACAACCAGAAGGACAGCGGTGGTGAAGGCTGGGGTGAAAAGGGAAGAACACGTTCCACATATGTGTTACAGGGAGTTGAGATGAATGTGGTAATTGACTGGGCAGTAGTGGAGAGAGAGAGGAGTTAAAGGAGTGTGAACCTTTGAGCATAGGAGTGAAGAAGACTTGGGCTGTGCTAAGGAACTAATCGTACTTGGTATTGTGGTCTGTTTGTGGACGGGTGTGGAGGTGAAAAGGGATGGCTAGGGAAGATGATGGGTCAAGCAGAACACCCGCAGTATTCAAACAGGACGGTAGACCTCTACTACTCTAGAAAGAGGATGGGAACACAAACCAGAGCCTTTGCTATCTAAAGATGTCCACACACTCTCTCTCCTCTCTCTCTCTCCTTCTCTCTCTCTCTCTCTCTCTCTCTCTCTTTCTCTCTTATAGGAGAAGAAAAAGAAGTGAGTTTCCCTAGCTGGTTCAGATGGGCAGACCTAGTCATTGAAGCTGCCACTGTCACCCACTCACCTTAGCTTCTACTGTCACCATTCTTGAAGCTAGGCAAAGCCTTGTCCCTTCTAGAGGGTTCAACGTCACCCTTTACAGTACTTAAGACTCTTTTCTTTTTTTTTTTTTTTTTTTTTTTGGTTTTGCAAGGTAGGGTCTCACTCTGGTCCAGGCTGACCTGGAATTAACTATGTAGTCTCAGGGTGGCCTTGAACTCTCGGCGATCCTCCTACCTCTGCCTCCCGAGTGCTGGGATTAAAGGCGTGCGCCACCATGCCCGGCTCTTAAGACTCTTTTCTATCCCTGTTGCTTCTCACAGCAGATGTGGATTCCTGCCGAGCTGCTTCTCTTAGCTTAAGTGGGAGTAGAGATACCTGCTGTTTAAATTACATGCTAATTTATCCCCATCATTTATTGGTTTTGTTGTTTTTGCTTGTTCTTTCCCTATATGGGCTGGGCGGGCATATGGGGGGGCAAAGAAGGAGGATGCTCCAAAAATTAATCTGGAAATAGAAAGGCCTCAAGTACTGTTAGGTACACTGTGCATTGCGTTCCCACCTTGGAAACATTGCCATAGAAGCACATATGTTAAGTATGTATCTTTGAGTGGGGAAGATTTATCTGTAGTTACCTCAGATGTGTTTTGGAGGGAATGGAGGAGTGAAAATGAAAGGGAAAAAATGCTTTAGCATGAAACTACCCCTCAAGATGTCAAAAAACACCAGAGTGAATAAAACAATTTTGTGAAATGCTTTTCCATAGGGAAGTGGTTTGGGCAGTAAGATATTACAGCCTCTACCTTGGGCATTGGTTAGCTCATGATTTGCTGTAATGTACTATCTGTCACACTAAGACTTGATTTGCCCCCAGAAAAGTGACTGGATTGTCACATCACACCCTGAAAGCTAAAATTGCTCATGTTTCTTGGTTCTGACCCAAGGCCAATTCCTTTTCAGCAATGTCAAGATGTGAGTTTTGAGGTATCACTCAGCCCTTTCTCGGGAATTCTCATTTCAGTTTTCTCAAGGGACAAGGCAAAGACTTTAATAGGACTCGCTGTTTAGGTCCCAGTCCCTCATCGCGTCCCTCTTCTCGCCTCATTTTTCTTCCTTTTGGACTGCAGTGGGGCGGAGCAACCATGATCCTTATCAGAAGTTCTATCTCTTCCTTCAGTCCCACAGAATAACTTGTCTGGCTCTGTAGTGGCATCTGTGCCTTGAAATTAAAGAGACAAAAGTGTCTTTCCCATTCTTGCTGGGAGACATACGTCTAGGACCTGTATATTTTTGGTCAATTCATCTTCATGACCACGTCATCGCTCAAAATCCTGGCACCCCCTATCTCTCTCTAGTGGCCAAAGGTTAATCTCCAGTGCTCTGAGAAAGAAAAATGTCATCTTTCCTGTTCGCCACTCCACATAAAGTTTGGGAACAGAGTGGAGCCACAACCCATGTCCAAAGCAGGCGAGAAGAACCCTGCATTTCTTTCCCAGGGCCGTTGTAATGCCTGCCCCGTAGCAAACTGGGTGGCTTGAAACAACAGGAACTTATTTCCCACAGCTGATGTCTGGATGTCTAAGGTCAAGGTGTCCTGTCAACAGGGTTGTTTCCTTATGAGGCTATGGGGTGAATCTGTTTCCGGCCTGTCCTTGGTTTGCACAAGGCCACTCTCGCTGCATGCGCCCTACCACCGTGTTCGTTCTCTCTGGGTCTTAATGTCATCTTTCATGAAGACATCAGTTTGACTTGATCAGAGTTAAGGATCTCACATTCTGAGGCACTATCAGTTAAGATCGCAACAGATCAACTTTTTTGATGTCAAGGTAAAAAAGCAGCCCATTCAGCCCAAAACAGACCCCCCCCCATTTAACTAGCCAGGCCAGTCCCAGAACTGGCTGAGCCCCAGTGAGCAGCACTGTGGCCTCTATGATGTGCAATTCATGTGCTTTGCTTATCGAGCGGTGTCTTCCAGCTATGTCAGAGCTCAAGACACTTGTGTTTGTGTCAATATGGCAAGGTGGATTGTTTCAAATCACAGCCAGCGTAGGAGGAAGTAAGACGAGGGACAAGAAACCTTGTCAGTGGGCACAGTATGATATGGATATTGAGCGTCCTCTCTTCCTTCTTACTGCCGAGGGCCTGAGAGGATGTAATGTGTGTCTTTTGCCTTAGTTCAAATATTCTTCCTTAAGGAAGTCTTCTCTGTCCATCCCATTCCTTCCTCCCCACCCTGGTAGAGTAACCCATCTCCACTTCTGGACTTTGGCATTCCTTATGTGTGCCCTTATTTATGTGTGCCACTAAACTGTATTTTGTGACTCTTTGTGCATGAACATCCATCCATGAATGCACTCCAGCATATCCTCCTGTGGAAGAACCACCTATAGACCCAACATCAGCATCCATGTTGGTTTCCCAGTATTGAATGACCAAGCAAAAGAAGGATCAACTACCAACTAGGAAAGAAGAATGGCAGTGTACATTACCACTAACATGCAGTCCACTAGTGATGGACAGGCTAATTAGCATGTGTGTTAGTTCAGGAGCTCCAAGAAGCAGGTACCAGGGTAGATTTAAACACACAAGTAAGTGACTTAGTGGGGCAGTGACCAGAAGAGAGAAAAGGTGGGGAAAGGGGCCCCACGAAAGGTAGAGAAGTACTTCGGACTCACTGCAGATCTGAGTGAACAGGAGAAGGAGGAGAAGGAAGGAGGGTGAGGGAGGGAAAGAAGGAGGGAGTCTTGGGTCAAGGCCGTACAAAGACAAGATGTGTGGAGATGGGGACTAGAGCCCCGAAACTACTGTTGAAGATGTCCAGGCTCTTCAGGAATGAGCCTGCCTCGCCTGTGCATCAGCTCCACCAGTGGCATGGAGTGGCCCCTCAGGAAGCGCTGGCCTTGGGAAACTTGACTGGAATTTGGAAACAGACTCAGATCACAGCAGCTGGGGTCACCAACAAAATCTCCTCCCCTGAGCGGGAGTGGCGCAGGTTCAAGGTAGCTCCGGTGCAGACGAATGATAATAATTAACATTTATCAGCACCATGCCACATGTTTCCTGTGCATGATCTCATCATGGCTCACAGCACTACGAGGAATCCCCATTAAACAGGTAAGAAAAGGGGGGTCTTAGGGTTTATGTCTTCCCTCTGGCCAGAAATGAATTGGCATCCAGCAGTCTTAGACCATCTCCTACCAGGAGCAAACAAGAGACCCTAAATACCTCGCTGCAGGTCTCAGCCTGTGCCACAGAAGCAGCTGGTTGGCTCAGTCTGGGCCCCAGCTTGTGAGTACATGGCTTTGTGCTGAGCACAGGTTTGTGCTTTCCTGGGGCATGTGCCTTTGAGTTTCGCCGATGGAGAGAGTGTACGCGGCTGCCTGCGCTAACAGGATTTAGCTTTATGACAGGAAGACTAATATCGGCCCTGAGCCATGTGCTGCTGGAGACGGAGTGTGGATGCTCTTTGTTAAGCTCCCGGGGTCTGGAAGGAAGCAGCTACGCTCTTGTTTAATTCCATATGAGCAGCTTTTTTATTTTTACAAATAGTCCTCTTGCTGTTAGGGAGTGAGTGAGAGGCATAAATCATCATCATGTCTTTGGCAGCCAGGATTTCGTGGGCATGGTCCTCATTAAAGTCTTTAGTTGCAGGGTTCCTGGAGACCTTCCTTTGATACCTAAAAAACATCAAACTGGAAACGCCATGGTGAGGAGGAGTGGGGGGGGGCAGGCAGAGAGGAAGCGGGGGAAGCTCATGAGGACCCCAAAATTGCTGTTGGGAAACAGCAGGACAAGAATAGAATGATTTTTATTCACAACTACAAAAATAAAAGCAAAAAGGGTAAAGAAGAGAAACAAAGAAAGAAAAAGAAAGAAAGAGAGAGAGAGAGAAAGAAAGAAAGAAAGAAAGAAAGAAAGAAAGAAAGAAAGAAAGAAAGAAAGAAAGAAAGAAAAACACGGGAACAAGAGCAGCAGAGGCAATAAAACTTCCCCTCTGAACAGGCTGCAATCCTCCCAGAACAAAGGAGAGAGAAAGCGGACGGCAGAGCAGGAAGGGTGGCTTCTGGAGGTGATTCAGATCTCAGCGCAGCAGGCCATGGCCCTCAATGAACTAACCTTTTCCTAAAGCCTCCTGTCCCTGCTGGGCGGGAATCCAATCCGCGGGCAAAGGTCACAGGGGAATACCACCGCGCTGCTGGCTGTGCTGTTCATTCACAAAACCAGCTCCTTTGTGTGAACGGAGGGAGAGCCCCGGGCCTGTGTGCATTCCAGGCTGGTGGAGCAGAGCTGCCAACAGCCGCCAGACCAGTGGGAACCCAGCGGCACACGCATCTCACTTTCCAGCACTGATGTGGCCCCGCAGAGCCATGTACCTCCAATTCCTATAAATCAAAGTGCGCTTTAAATGCACCGGGGGAGCTGGCCATTTCAAGGAACCCCTGCAGTGAGTCTTTTTGAAAAGTGAAAAATCACTGCTAAATCCGTCTATTTTGCCACAAAGTAACAAACACATCCGTGGAGTGCTTGCCATGTACCAGACAAAAGGCTGGACACCATGAGCATTTCTTAAGAAATGCTGAGTCCCTGAGCCTGAGAAAAAAAACAACCCTTTAAGAAAGTTATTTTGGGAGTGGGTTAAACCAAGAGAAGCTGCTTACGGAACAGGAGAGACACCAGCTGGAGCCCTCTCCTCAGTGCTAGGAGACTCACACCAGTTGGCTTTCTTCTGCCCATCCAGGCAATAATTCCCCTTCATGAAGACAAGCCGTGCTCCACGTCTGTTGAAGATTTGAAGGACAAAGCAATAGCAAGGAGCTTGCAGGAAAGGCCAGGGCCTCTATCACAGAGTACTACCTACATCCGCTTTCTAGGGCAGTATTCACCCGTTTCCTTCCGTGCTTTTTTTTTCCCCCAGTATGCTCACTGTCAGGCTTGTCCATTCTCAGCAACTCTACAATTTGGTGCTGCACTGACTTGCATACAACTTAAATTCTAAGTTCAATCACGTCTCCCAGACATTTATGTACATTGTAGCCTCCAGCCTCTACCATGTGGGAAATTTATTGTACTTGAAAAATACCTTCTACAGACATCCTAAAATAAACAGAGTCTGGGGAGGGGGCAACACAGGTGCAAGATTTAACCTGGAGCACAAACTTGGCTATTCTAGACTCAGCATTGGAATCCCAGGTCCAATGTGTGGTTGTATGAAATTGACCAAGTTATCACTTTCACTTTTGAGTTTGATCATCTGTAAAATGTGGCTAAATACTAGAATCCACCAATTAAGGTATTTATTAAGATTAAATCATACATGTAAAAAGGCATAGATGAACACCCAGTGTCTACAGTATATGCGCAATAAACATTAGTCACTCTTATCTTGATTTTGTGTTTTATTCTAGACGTATAAGGCATGCTTTCAGAGGTGTGACTGGGTAGCAGTTGGCTGTCAATTAGAGGAAACAACCAGGAAGGGGGTCCAGACATGGGCTATAGTCTTACCTTTGCTGCAAACATGGTGTGTGAGCCACAATGGAACACTGAACAAGTAAGGCAGTGCCTATCTGTGTAGACATTAGTTAGAGAAATATCCTTGGCAATAGAATGGAAAAATAGATCTTGTAACAAGATCACTGGGTCCAAAGTCTTGATTTTATGATAAGGAAAATCAAGAAATTCAGATCAAGTAAGAGACTTAGCCAGGATATATATCATTTTTAAATAATAAAATAATGATCATAATAATATTTGTATGCTTGAGCTTTCCATTCAGCAGATTTCCTGTGGATTTTTAAAAAAAAAAATTTGCTTTCTTTTTTTTGCAAGTTTTACTAGTTTTTTTTACTTATTTGTGAGAGAGAGAAAGAACGAGGCAGAGAGAGAGACAGAATGGGCATGCCAGGGCCTGTAGCCACTGCAAATGAACTCCAGATACATGCACCACCTTGTGAATCTGGCTTACATAGGTACTGGGGAATCAAACCTTGGTCCTTAAGCTTCCCAGGCAAGTGTCTTAACTGCTAAGCCATCTCTCTAGCCCCTAAAAATATTTTTATTTACTTGAAAGAGAGTGCAAAAGAGAGAGACAGAGAAAATGAGAGAGATAGAGAATAGGTGTGCCAGAACCTCTTGACACTGCAAACAAAATCCAGATACATGTGCCACTGTGTGCATCTGGCTTTAAATGAGTCTTAGAGAACTGAACTCCAGGCTGGCAGTGTTGGCAAGCCTTTAACCACTGAGACATCTCCTGAGCCTATCCCTGTTTGTTTAAAGGTCTTTTCCTCAGGCTAGAATGAATATGATGTACTTTATCCAACAGAGAAAATGCTAATTACTTTTCCTTTATGAGTAGCTAGATCATGACTAGAAACTGTACTCAATCCTGCTAGATCAAAATGAGGGCAGCAGATAATAACAAGCTGTTTCTATATAGAAGGAAAAAGAAGAAACAACAAGTTTGGTGACAGTTCTTGTTTTCAGGGGTTTTGTTTATCAGCACTAAGTACATTTAACTAACTGATGAGATCCGGTAGGATCTGGTGAGTACTCAGAGTGGGACATGCCAGTCACAACACACAAGTTCCACTCATGTGAACTCCTACAGAAGTGGGATTATTACTATTCAACCTGAGCATCTTACCAAGAGCTGGCAAGATTTAGTGGCAATAAATCCACATTGACCAAACAATTGGACATTTACCATGAGCAGAAAGAATTTTTTTACCTGTAGCAGCTCTGAGGGCTGCACATGCTCCCCAGATGCTGTCTTCTTAAACGTTCTTTATTAAAATGGAATGTACTGAGATAATATCACTTGGAAACTTGTCCAGCAGAGCCCAGATCCCAGGGAACTCCCAGGGACCTTCTCTTACATCTGGGTAGAATCCATGGTGCCTTGAAGAATCTCCTTTCGTCTGTATCTCTCCTAAAACTAGACTCCCCCAGCTCTGAAGCAGGAGCTTGAACTCATTAATAACCCTTGACAAGGTCAGTTCTGGCCCAAGCTCCCCCATCACTTTTTCTTAGAGCAGACCTCTGTCTTTACCATTGTACCCTGTACAATGGCCAATGAATGCATAAGAAAAATGCCCAACTATCTTAAACCACACTTGAACATTAAATCTACTATAACATTCCAGGTGCCCATTGACTTGAACAATAAGCAAAAGGTTATCTCAGGTCAAGACAGAAAAAATAAGGCTTGGGCAACCTGGCCTCCCAGTAGGATGAAATCAGAGGCCAGATGCCTCCAAGTCGTCAAACAACAACAACAACAACAAAAACAAACAAACAAAAAACAGGGTGACAAAAGTCAAAAGCATAAATAACAAAACTTTAAAAGCAAATGGGAATGCCACAGAAGGTAAGCAAGAAAGTAGTAAGCCACCTCTTATGGGGTGTCCAGCCCCCATGAAGATAGCCAGCATAACCTGTGAGACAGAGAAGTGATCGAACTATACAGCTATATATGGGAAGGTTGCTCTACCAGGAACACACCACTGGCCACTGGAAAACTGGACTGTGAAATTATTTGGGCTGATTTTCAAAGAATGAAAATCATAGGCCAAACTGCAGAGGGATGTCTGACTAACGTCAGTACCAGCAGAAAACAGGAGAACAGAACTTTTGGGGGGTGCCCAAAGGAGCCCCCACTTCCTATAGAAATGTAGACATTCCTAAATGAAATTCAAGTCTTGGAATGCACAGGAAACCAAACAGAGCCCCCCCACCCCCACCCCCCCCCCGGAAAGGCACATAGCAATTCTCTGGATCCGTGCGTTTGTCTTCACTTTGCCTTCAAGACAGTCAATGAGCTTAATGACCAGGTGACAAGGGGCTCAGCACATCCTGACACCTAATGGAGATAGTGATATAACTGAGAAACACAAGTGATGAGGCCTCCAAACCTCAAAAGGAGCTCTGATGTCTAAGGCAAGAGACTGGAGGTAGGAAAACAAGAACAATGAAGACAGTGATTGCACCTCTACACAGAAAACTTCTAACAAATATGAGGGGCATCTTTTGCAGTGTAGCCATGTGGGCTGCATGCCATACTTTGTGAGAAGCTGTGGAATCCATGGGCCCATCTAGGGTTGGGGTCTACCTTTGTGTTCAACAAGCTATGTTAGTTACTTTTTCAATGCTGGGGGAAAAGTACCTGACAAAAATCATTACAGGGCTGGAAAGATGGTTCAGTGGTTAAGGCGCTTACCTGCAAAGCCTAAAGACCTGAGTTTGATTCCCCAGTACCCATGTAAAGACAAATACACTAAGTGGCATATGCATCTAGAGTTCATTTGTAGTGGAAGGAAGCCCAGGTGTGCCCTCCTCTATCCCCCCCCCCTTTTCCTGCCTCTTTCTCTCTCTCAAATAAATATATAAAAGTTTTGAAAAATTAGGGCTGGAGAGATGGCTTAGTGGTTAAGGTGTTTGCCTGCAAAGCCTAAGGATCCCGGTTTGATTCCCCAGGACCCACATAAGCCAGATGTACAAGGGGCCACATGCATCTGGAGTTCATTTGCAGTGGCTGGAGGTCCTGGCATGCCCATTCTCTCTCTCTCTCTCCCTCTTTCTCTCTTTTAAATAAATAAATGAATAAATATGTTTTTAAAAGCATAGTTTTATTGTATTTCATAGTCTAGAGACCCTTGTGATAGGTGCCAAGTGAGGACTACTGGCCATATAGCTTTCTTAGACAGAATTGAATTAATCAGCATCAGAGTCTTCAGAAAATGAAATACATATTTGGTCTCTTGGAGCAAAGATCATATTAATATGTTCACAAATCCAAGAGAAGTAACAAGAAAAACAAGGTAGACAGGTGGCTAATGGATCCCTGGGCTGTTCTGATCAAATGAGAATGGTTGCCTAGCAGGATATGCCTCAAGTGACTCTGGCATGCTGTGATCAGTTAGTAATGTCTGCTATGATGTTAAGTTGGGAATGGATATTGAAGGCATGCACAACATGCATTTGCCAACCTTGACACTAATGACAAGAGTGGCTAAAGTATTACAAGAAAAAGATAAATCTATGCAGGAAAACAATTCCAAAGAAATTCCTGGACTCCATGAAATTGGCCTAAAACATTCACATTGTAAATGTGTACTATGTCACAGCAGAACTGTCCACAAATGACTGATTAAACAAGAAAGAAAAACTTCAGACCCAAGAAGACTCAGCTGGAGGCAGAAAATGGAAATCATAAAAGGCCAAGTTGGGAGAAATTTCAGTCAGAACCAAGGCAGGTGCAAGGGCTCAAGAAACGAACTTCCAAACATTATATCCTGTAATTCTCCCAGGAAAAAACTGAGATGAAGATTTTAGGGCCCCACAGCCAGAAACTTACAGAGCTCTTTGCTTGTTTGTTTGTTTGTTTCAAGGTAGGGTCTCACTCTAGCCCAGGCTGACCTAGAATTCACTATATAGTCTCAGGGTGGTCTTGAACTCAGGGCAGTCCTCCTACCTCTGCCTCCTGAGTGCTGGGATTAAAGGCGTGAGCCACCACACCTGGCTTAAAGAGCTTTCTTTAATCACAGGTCTATGTGATGCCTCTGATGCCAGCAGCTGAGTTTCTTTCAAAGGTCCTCCTCATCCACTCTCCTTAACAGTAGGGCAACAATCTCTTACTCCCTGTACTGTGAGAGGACTTTTGCCATCATGTGGACATCTACAAAGAAACCAGAGATCTAAATATTCCCAACCCCATCATTTCTCCTTCTTGTGCTCACTCAGTGTTACCCAAGCAATCCTATCTGATTTGGCTAGATCAATTAGTAACCAACAAAGCCTTGAGCTACACAATGATTTCATAGGATCTTCAAAACTCTTCCTGACAGATTTCCAACAAGCATTAAGACCCAGTAAAGAACACATTCCCTATAAGGGTTTGTCCTCCAGGATGGATCAATGGATATGCTGAGAATGCCGGCAGTCCTTCATGCCTGCACGCATAAGGCAAGCCCATTGGAGACCAGCAAGCTGGCCCAGTTCCTGCTTTTGTCCTAGTGATCTCAGCAGTAGGGTTACCAAAGGCCAAGTCCAATTCAGCAGACAGCGATTCCTGCTACGTAAGTTCTGCTTTGCTTCATGTCAGCTGGGGTTACACGTGCGTCCAGTACTAGGAAGTTCTGCAAAGAGGCCAAGCACAGAAATCTATGCTGGAGATTTTCTACATTTTTCAAAAAGAATGACCACGTTGGGTGCTCAGCCAAAGTCAACCGGAACCTGGAAGGCTACAAGTCAGGCTTGGAGGAGCCAGTACCAGGATGGAACGCTGCAGGCTCTGGGAAGGCAGGAACAGAGGAGTTCGAGTGAAAGGCCAAGTGTGGGAATGTTTATTGAAAAGGACATGCTGGGGGGAACCCAGACCTCACACCTCAGGAATTTGGGAACTGGCCATCTACATCCGAAAGCCTGTTTCTACTCCATAAAGTTCTTGGTGCAAAAATGAATGGCCAACCTAGTCATGAATATAATTTTACAGGGAAGATTGTTGAAGGAAATGGTTCTGCCTTTTCCAATCTATTCTGGTGGTAGGTAGCTTTGCTCTCTCTGACCACCGCGTCCTAACAAGATGGCGAATGCCTTATCTTCTAAGATTTCCCACCAGAAGGAAAGCAAAAGTTGGAGTCCACATGAATCCAAGGGTCTGGAACTGGTTGCCAGGAGACATTGGAAAATTGGCAGAGAAAACCAAAAGGAAGAATCATACGTTTGTGACCCTGAAATAACATGACCCCAGACTGCCCCTGGGTGATGGAACTTCAAGGCGGACATTAGACAGGCAGCTGTAGGAAGAGACACGCTGATAACATATCTAATTTGCTGTCGTTATCTTCATGACGTCACATATGTCACTGTGGTTTTCCAGATGACTCTGGACCCTAGCTAGATACCCAAGTCTATTTTCCCCAATGACTGTATTTGAATTTTTTTTCCTGGCACTGGTTTTGCTCCTTGCTTCCTGTCGGCATTCCTTCACAGACCTTTGCTGGGGTTTTGGGTGCTCCCCAAGCTCTGAAATCTGCAGGAGCTTTTTCTAAACTGGGGGGAGGGGTTCTCTGACCCTTTTATCTCCTGATCACTCAAAATGATCTTCACTAAACTGTCTGGCCATGCTGCTTCTGGTGGGCATATACAGTCCAGCCTTTACTCCTTTATCTTTTTCACCACCCTCAGGGCCAAGGTAAATGAAGGCATCACAACTGCTCGTTCAGGGTTAAGAAATTTGATAAATGAAGTTGTGGGGGGTCCTGGCAGGCAATAATTGAACAAAATATAGTGAGTACAGTGACTATCTGTAGACCATGTTTTCCCCCATATATATAATTAATTAATTAATTTTAACTTGAAAAAAATGTATATGTTATAATTTCTTTGCTGGGCCTTTAAGTGTGTTTCTTTTAACATTTTAACTTTATATAATAATTCCCAAATCTTCCAAACTGACAGTGGGGGAGGGTAATTTGAAGGGACAGCTCAACTCAAGTCTTTTGAAGATCAGTCCCATTGCTGATTTTTTTTTTCTGATTTCCTACATCTACTCTGCTGTTTAGACACTTCAGAAATAATCATAAATAGGTGGGCAAACATTATAACTGATTCTGTCAATACTCTAAGACAATCTCTTTGGATTTTCTGCTTTTAGATATTTTTCATTTTGAAATTTATTTTGCATTTTTTATTTGTGTTCCAATAGAAAGACACATTCAGAGATCTCATGCATCTAATTTAGGATCTGGAAGAGACACAGATTCCTATCCTGTTTATTAATACAGAGGATAAACTCTGGAGGAAATAAGAAGGTGTTAAATTAATTAATTGCCATAATAATGATAAAGAGTTTTGTCTTCATTAACAGCTTTGTAAATCCACCTCCTGCCTTTCCTGACAGCCTTCTTCCCATTGCAATACATGCAACAATTAAGAGTTGCCTCCGATATCAACTGCTGCCATGAAATGATGTTTAATTAGCAGAGGAGACTCTACTTCTTGCATTGCTGAACATGTCTTACTTTCTCATGCCTTTGGGGTAGCCCAGAAGGCGCTGCAGACAAGGCATGCACTTTAGAAGAGGCAGCTCTACCACTTTTCTCAAAAGGATGGCTCATGTGTTTCTTTTTTTAAAATCTACTTTCATTTATTTATGTGGGCGTGTGTACAGGTGTGCATGCCATGGTGCACACGTGGAGGTCAGAGGACAACTTTGAGGTGTCTATGCTCCACCTTGGGGTTGACACAGGGTCTCTTGCCACTGCAAATAAACTGGCAGACTGCAAACAACACGAAACTAGCTAGTCCTCAAGCTTTGAAGTTCAGTATTGATATCACAGATGCATGTGTCACTTTGTGTCTGGCTTTATGTGGGGGATGGGGAATTGAACCTAGACTGGCAAGCTTTGCAAGCAAGCACTTTTAACTGCTGAGCCATGTCTTCAGCCCCCTCATGTGTTGCTTTTATAAAGCAAAACTCCCTTCCTTTGCCACGAGAAATGGTTCTTATTTTGAATAGAATTTTGCTGAATTAACAGATTAATTTAGAATTATTCCCCTTGTTTTCAATGCTGAGTCTTTCAATCAAAAGACTACAACAGGGGCTGGAGAGATGGCTTGGTGCTTAAAGTTCTTGCCTGTGAAACCTAAGGACCTAGATTCGACTCCCCAGATCCCACATAAGCCAGATGCACATGGTGACGCATGCGTCTGGAGTTCATTTGCAATGGTTTGAGGCCCTTGTGTGTCCACTCCCTCTTTCTCTAATAAATAAATGAATAAAAATAAAATATTAAAATAAAAAAGACTACAGTGGTCAGACTCTTAACTTATTCAGGATTTAAGTCATATCATTTAGTAAAGTTCAGCATTCCTAATTCTGAATGTTTTGAACACTGACATGACACCACAAGTGAAAAGTTCCTCAGCTCACTTCATGTGTCTGGTCAAAGTGAATGAAAAATAATTGTATAGAGCTGGAGAGATGGCTTAGCAGTTAAGGCACTTCATATATAACAGCCTGAAGGTAATTTTATATAATTATTTAAAAGTTTTTAAAATTTGTTTACTTATTTTGAGAGAGTAAGAGAAAGGCAGATAGTGAATGGGCATTCCAGGACCTCCAGCCACTGTAAACAAACTTCCAGACACATGAACCACCTTATGCTTCTGGCTTACGTGGGTCCTGGGGAATTGAACCTGGGTCCTTAGGGTTTGCGGTTAAAGTGCCTTAACCACTAAGCCATCTCTCCTGCCCTACTTCACAGGTTTTTGTAAAGGTCTGTCTTTGCATTTTCTGACTGTCACCAAACCATCAGATAGAATATATTTGATTAGTTTGTTTAACTGTTTTGCCAGTTCTAGTGTTTGTTCCTTTATCTCTTGAACTATTTGAAGGTTCTAAATAGGTAGGGTTCTCTCTGTTTCCAATCATTATTCATTTCTTTTTCGTATCATATTGTAAATGGCTAAGACCTTCACCATAAGACTGCATGACTGCATGACGGGAGTGAAAGCTCACATCATTGTTTTAGTTCCACTTTTATGGGTTTAATGGCAACTATTGTTTTAGGGGAGAGAAATTTTCTGTCCCAAGTTTGCTAAGATTTCATACAGGCAAGGTGTTGAATTATTATCTAATGCAAAAACTCACCAAACACAGGGATTTCATAGCAACTATTGACAAGTCAGAACAAAGCCCATTTTTTACCACAGCTTTTATGCTTTGAAACCTTTCCAAAATTATCAATATCATAGAAAGGTGCCTTTAAATAAATAATGCTTTTTGGGAAAAGTGAGCCTTAATCTTATCATGGTGGGATCTCACTTCTTAGTTATGAGCTATAAAAAATGGAGATGGTTTTTCTAGATAAAGTCCATAATAACAGAAAAATATAAAATATAAACAAAATAATGATTACTAAAACCCAGATTATATGTTTCATTTTATGCACTGTAAAAGAGAAGAAAATATCAAATTCTACTTTTAGGGATAGGGGTATAACTCAATGGTAAACCATTTGGCTATCATGTCTGAGGTCCTGTATAAATCTAATACAGTTTTCTCATTCTGATTCTTAAAATACTTCACTTCCTCCCTTCACAATATGCTTCATCTCCCTCAAACTCTGAAATCTCCAGAACAGCTAGAAAGAAAAGCTGTGATTCTCCTCCATACCAGGAATCATCACTTAAAGCAAGCAGTTGGTAAAACTCTAGACCCAACAGGGGTGGAGCACTCAACAACTCAGCCTTTCATGTGGAGAGCAGGGGAACGGGCTGTTGTAGAATGGGGACCAATCTTACCCGGTGTCTGGAAATGTCAAAACAATTAACATGAAATACTAAGCTCATGTGAAATCAGTGCTCCAATGGTGTAACTGCTGAACTCTCTCTACCACATTGCACACCAGGATTAAGAAAACAGCCCTCGAGTGTTTTACAATAGTGCGCTCTTCACAGCTGACCTGTGTGTTTTCCAAAGTCCTTAATTCTACCACTTTCAACATCCCTGTCTCTGTGAATTTATGATGTGTTGCCAATATTATTACTTTGCCTGTTCCTACCCCCTTCCACCCCAAATATCTTAGGCATTGTAGCTAACACATTTCCACATAAGGGTGCTAAAAAGTCAAAAAGCAAAATTTTTTCCACAAGAGGAGCTGTAGGTAAAGGGCTCTTCCTCACCCTTATTTAAGCTTGTACCGGGGAAGCCACACATGCTGCTGAGAAAGATGGAGGGAACAAGGAAAACTAAAGAGAGGGAAAGGATGCTTGAAGAAGAGTAGCCCATTTCATCAACATGCTCAGTACCAGCTCCTCTGAGGCACGAGAACTCCTCTGTTTGTTTTTAGAAGCACTATTGAATGCTTTAGCAAGCAACTCCATCCCTGTTTTTCTGAGTCTGTTGTGATATCTGGCCTCAGGAAACAGGTTCCATTCATGTGTACAATCACCACGAGAACCTGGCCATTGGAGAACCAACCAGTCCTCATAGTGCACTCCTCATCTTGTCAGAAGCAAAATACTGATTATGAAATTATTTTCCATGACAAATTTCCTCTGACCCATTGGGAAAAGAGGTGATATTATACTTCTTAGGTGGTGTATTACTCAGGGTTTTCTAGAGGAACAGAACCAATAGAATGAATTCTATTAAAAGGGAATTTATTGGATTCGCTTATGGCAGTCAAATGGCAATTGCAGGGCTGAGGATGAAGGAACCCCGTAGCTATTCAGTCCACATGGCTACATGCCTCAGCAGTCGCAATCTGGCGCTGAAGGTCTGGAGGCTTCCTGAGGAGCCGCTGGTTTTCAATCCATGCTGGTCTTCAGTCTGCTCTGGTCTTCAGTCCACACTAGAAGGCAGCAAGCAGCTCCGGCAGCCAAGTGGAAGGAAGGGGTTCTTTGCACCCAGCACTTCCTCATATAAAGTCCCCCTCCGAGAGGGGCTGCCCGCTCTGGGGGACAGGCTCACTCTGGGGGAAGGACTTCCTCCTTCAGTTAATCCTTCCTGGAAGCAACATCAGAGACCCACCCGAAAGGGATTTCTGTGGATTACTAAACAGATCAAGTTAACAACAACTTAACTATGACAGTTGGCTATGGTCAAACGTAGGTTCTTCTGTACTTTCTGGGTTTATCAATATCAGTTGGCTGACTGATTATTCTTCCCTGGCTAATGACATGAGGCAAAAAGAGATCAAGTGACTGCTGATATAATAATCTGTGAATAATCTCATCCATAAGTGACCCTGGCCCTGTATCAAGGATACTATATCTCAATGGACACTATAGCATCCTGGCCCAATCACAGTCCCTTTTCAGGGCAAAAATCTTAATCCCCGAACTCCAAGGAGTGTTGGCTACTGACATCTGATATCTCTGTTCCTTACAAGATCTGCCTTTGGAAGGAAGGAAATTGCTTTGCCCAAGGTTAGGGACATGACAACAAGACTGAGGTGCCGGCCCAGTTCTAGGATCCATTGAGGACTCTTCTGAAAACTATAGTTCCTTGTCTCCCTTTGCCCTGTTCTGCTTCTCTCTCATAGTCATGAGTCTCAAAACCTATAAACCTGAGAACTCACTATCAGCCTTTTCCTTATCCCATTGCTAGTTTCTAATTTTCTGCCAGCTCTTCCTTCTTCATAAACACAAGCATCTGAACACACACAGGTAGATGTTGTGGGTGTTTTTGCAAAGGTTGCAGTTAGTTGAGCCTTTCCATCCAGTCTCTGTCCAGTCCAGTCCAGTCCAGTCAAGGCCTGATTTCAATAATGAAAACCTGATTCAAGATGAACTAAGCAAGAAGGCTTCTATTAACTCACAGAATGAAAAAGTTTAAGAAACAGTCTAGAGTCTGAACAGTACAGTCAAGAGTTCTAACACTGTCACCGGGGGGCTGCTAGGGCTTGCATATGGTTTGAGTGTGCTACCAAGGGCCCGTATGTTGTAAGCTTTCTTTTTTTTTTCTTTATAATGCTAACCTGCCTCAGTTATTTTGTTATAATAATGAAAAACATACTGATATAAGGAAATATTTATTTCTATTTCTTAACCCTTGTATTTCCATGTTGGCTTCACTCTGAAAGGGCCTGTATCATTAGCTATTTTCACTGTGATCTTTCCCAGCCAGAAGCCACACAATACCAGAAGCATACAACAATGAGATCCGCCCCCCTCACAACTTGTAGCTATCTAATGTCAACTAGGTTTCATCACACCCTTCAGAAGGGCAGCTAAGTTGGACTCTGTGTGGTTCTGTTTCACATGAGGCTTGTGGTAGGCTTGGCTCCTCAATGCAGTTGAGGACTAATTTTGAGATCAGCTGAGAGAGAAGAACCTGTCTTGGGGGAGTCCTCTTACAGCCACCATGGCATCATGCAGACCAAACTCAATTCTGTGAGTATATTTCAAGGCTCATTGGGAGTTACATCTGCTAATAGGTCATTGGCCAAAGCAAATCACATGGCCAATCCCAGACAAAATCGCTGTTCATTGTAAGGCATGCCACATGGCCAGGTCCTCACCAGGGAAGTTAAGAAGTATACTCCTCTCATGGTTGTGGGAACAAGTATGATGGTAAATTCCTGAGCAATTGCTAAGCCTAAAAGGTCCTCCCCCCATCACAGTTTCAACATAGACACACAATGGCTTCAGTATTCAGTTCTTCCCAATGTCAGGTTCAAGAATGCCTGCCCAAGGTCCTAGCAGGTCCCTGGAGCATCCCAGGCAATCCCCTGCATTCATTGCTGTGACAATCAGGGTCACAGACACTGACTCCAGCTGGGGGAAGGATTGCTTTATTCAAATCACCTGGCTTCAATTCCACAGAGAAGTCAGGACACAGTTAAAGAATGAAGTCGAATCCCCATGGGATACAGGAGACCTCTTTGGTCTGTTTTGCAGACCTCACACCCTCTTCACCCTACTTCAACGCTCCGTTCTATTTTAGTGCCAGGCTGTCTCATCTGTTGCCTTCATCCCCACTTTAGAGACTTCTCAAGTTGTGCACAGGCCAGCCCTGTTTGGGTGACCTCTAGAAGTGATAAGGCTTTTCTTCTGCAGAGGACCAGCCTCAGGCCATCTATTTCCCTATGCATGCTCACCTGACTGACAGCTCCTGGGTTCACAGGTCTCTGACATCACTTTTGTTTTCCCTGGGCCATGCAGACGCACATGCTTTTAAGTCTGCCCAAGAGCAACAGCCACCCAGGTCACACGCTGGCCACCCTGGCAGCCAAGTCACTCGACCTGACGGATGTCACATGGCTGCTCTGGGGCCTCTCACAGGTCTGTTCTGCAGGAGAGAGATTTATTCCCTGATGTTATTGAGCAGGAAAAGACTTGTTTCCTGGAGGTCTGCCAAGAAGGAGGCAATCCACCCAGGAAACAAACAAGACCCTTTCTTTCTCTCTCCCTCTTTCTCTCTTTCTCTCTATGTCTCTCTCGTCTTTTCTGCTTCCCCATGTCATGCCTTCCCGGCTCCCCCTGCACAAAAGGAAAGCAATTAGGATGAAAGGGCCAAGGGCCGCACTTGTAATGAATGGCTGCTGCCTGGACCCACGCAGGAAGCAGAATCAGCACATTAACTCCTTGTTCCCTGTGAGCTAGGAGCTGGCTCCATCCACAAGACTTCTCAAGTCATGTCTCGGCGAATGGAGCATCGTTTTATGAGCAGAGAGTCATGCCAATTGGGAAGGATGAAAGAATTCTGAGGGACTCAGAAAGCAACAAAATTTGCCACAGAGTACACTTGATCTTGCCACTGCTCCATAATAGATGACCTAATACGTCCACCCCAGGATATGGAAGACAAGATCTATGGCTGACAAGGCAGGCCAGCTCTCTTTTACACCACTCCCTAGTTGGAAGACCTTGTGTCAGTTCAGCTCTGTTTCCTCCTCCAGTGGTATTAGGAGGCATAACTGAGGTCAAGCCAATGAGGCACCCCCCCCCACCCCATGTCTGGACTACAATGCAAAAATTTCCTCACTTGCATGACAGCTATCCTCAGAACCATCCTCACTGTTCCCAAGGAGAGAGGTGCAATACCAGGCTTGCCCCTTCTCTACAAAAGTAAGAGGTACAAGATGTACTCTAGATGATCAGAAATCACACAGGCTCACAGTCTCTAGGGATTCAGGTTCTGTTAAATTAGCCCATGAATGAATCTTTGCCAGGTTTCTCAATACAATAAAATATGACCAATTTCCAGAGGAAAAAAGTAAGGTACAGGCAGAGTAGTTGTATGAGCAGAACGGGTACAAGTTGACACTATGGTCAGATAAATATCTTCTGAGGAGATATCTTCACAGGAGAGAGAAATATATACATTGCTAATGGTGCTTCTGTTGTGAGTGGTGACCCTCCCCCAAAATAAACAAACACTGTGTTAGCTTTCTACCACTGTGGTAACATATCTGACAAAAATAATGCGGAACAGCTTATTTTGGTTCACAGCTTCCAGGGGTCATTTTTTGGTTCCATTGTTTTTAGATCTGTAGTGAGGCAGAACAAATAATGGTTAATATTTATTGTTAACTTGACTGGATTAAGAACTGCCTAGGGCATTAGTGAGGCTTACCTTTGAGTGTAGCTATAAGGGTGTTTCCAGAAAGGATTAGCTTGGGGGAGGGAAGACCCATTCAGAATGTAAGTGACACCATTCCATGATCTGGGACCCTAGATGACATTAATAGGAGAAAGGGAGAAAGCCAGCATTCCCTTCTCTTGGCTTCCTGGTCCACTGAGTCTTGAGCAACCTCAAGCTCCTGATGCCGCGCTTGGGATAGCCACTTCTATTGTCATGTCTTTCCTGTCATGATGGGTTGGACCCTTAAACTCTGAGCCAAAATAAAGCCTTCTTCTCCTTAGGTTACTTCTTTTCCGGCATTTGATCAGAGAAACAAGAAAAGGAACACAGAACGACATGGCAGAGAAGATGAGGTAGAGCTGAGCTATTCACCTCACTGCAGCTAAGAAGCAGTGGGTGGATAAAGATAAGATACACCTTTCCAAAGTACACCCTCAACAGGGCATGGTGACGCATGCCTTTAATCCCAGCACCTGGGAGGCAGAGGTAAGAGGATTGCTGTGAGTTCAAGGCTGCCCTGAGACTACATAGTGCATTCCAGGTCAGCCTGGGGTAGAGTAAGACCCTACCTTGAAACACCAAAAAAAAAAAAAAAAAAAAAAAGTTTGCCCTCAATGAGCCAGACCTTCCACTAGACCCAAGCTCCCCAGAACACATTCAGTGATGAACTCAGCAATGGAGTGATCCATTAATCACGTTAGCACCCTCATTTTTTTCAATCGTTCTTCAATGCCCCAGCTAGGTATCAAGACCTCCAAGATATGAGACTTTAGGGGTCATTCCAGACCCAAACCGTAACACACTCAAATAATTTTGAATGCAGCATTTACATAAACATGTGCTTATGGGCATTTAAAGGGTTTTCATTTTGGATTACTTTCAACTAATTGAAGAGTTCAGTAGCTCAGAGTCTACTTAGTGCTTTGAGATTCTAGACTGTTTCACTGACATAAATAAGAATGTGTCAGGACGTGAGTATGACTTTACAGTTTGCAAATATTTCTCTTCTCATCGAAACTTTGCATTTATTTACTTGCATAGAGTTGTACCTGTAAAATTTTTCAGATGCATGCAACCACCACCCACTGTGGTTCTTAAGCCAATGTGAACTCTAAGACCCCAAATGAGGATTAGTTACAATGTCGGAGGAAACCATACTGAGAACCATCACTTGGTGGTTTTTCTAGAGACAAATTAAAGGAAACAAAATGGTTTCAAGAAATAAACTACTAAATGTATGGATTGGAAAAAAGAATCCCAGTTTGGTTATAGTCTTGCTTGCCTATCTTGGCAAACATCTCAGCCAGGACAGAGTGATTTGTGGAATGCATGGTTAGTTTGACAAGCAGCCAATGAGGACAGCTCATTGCAGGCACTACACAGGAAACACACTTGCTTTCCACTTGCTAAACAATCCCATTAGACAGAAAAATCAGTGACATGCTAGATACAGAAATAACATTCTTATTTATAAAACCAGTAGAAATAGAAATAGCAGGGCTGGAGAGATGGCTATGGCACTGGCCTACAGAGTCTACCAACCTTGGTTCGATTCCCCAGGACCCAAGTACAAAGTGGTGCAATGCATCTAGAGTTCATTTGCAGTGGCTGGAGGACCTGGTGCATCCATACCTCCCTCTTTTCTGTATCTCTTTGCTTGCAAATAAATATTAAAAATTAAAAAAATAAAAAGAAATAGCACTATTTTCAGATTCTGTGTTTATTTCTAAGGCATGTAGATGAAGATGAGAGTTTCCATAGTACTGAATGTGAAATATTGTCCTTGCTCATTGTGAAGAGACCATTATACTGTCCAATTCATTTTCATGGACAGAGTTGAAAATAGTAGACATTAAATAGAATTCTATGTAAATAATTCTGGCATAAAGTCATATTCAAAATTTTTTGACACTTTGGTTTTTGAAGAACAAAAAAGATACTTATGAAGAAGGAGTTGAAAAGTAGCATAGCTACCAGAATTCCTTCCTCACTAGAAAGGAGGA
The DNA here is from genome assembly GCA_036365145.1 of Orientallactaga sibirica. NCBI lineage: Eukaryota > Metazoa > Chordata > Mammalia > Rodentia > Dipodidae > Orientallactaga > Orientallactaga sibirica. Next base: position 35,202,616 of record JAEOAD010000012.1, on the reverse strand, counting down.
AGAGGAGGGAGAATGGAGGAACAAGAAAAAATGGAGAAGGAATGTAGAAGAGGTAGAGAAAAACATGGAGGGCTTCAAATGGATTGACAAAATCACAAAGCACCTTATTTTTAATTAATTAATGTATTTATTTGACAATTGTATAATGTGATTTTTTTTCTATTCATTTTAGAAAGTTTAAAACAACTTGAATCAGATAATTATTATCTCACTTTCTTATCTTTTTGTGGTAAGAAGTTTAAAGATCTACTTGCTTAGCAATACAATGCACATTGATCATCATGCTGTGTTAGCTAAAACTCCTCCTGCCTAACAGAAACTTCATAATTTTTTATTAACATTTCCCTTTCTCCATCTCTTCTTCAAACCAACCCTTGGGTAACCACTTTTTTATATTTATTTCTATGAAAGTAAAATCTAAGATTCTGCATATAAATAAAAATCATACAATATGTCTTTCCATGTCTGGTTTATCTCACTTAACATAATGTTTTCCAGGTTCAGTGATGTTACCACAAATGACAGTATTTCCTTTTTTAAAGCTGAATAATAGTCCACTGTGTATATATATTTGACATTTCTTTATCCATACATCCATTAATGGAAACTTAGGTTGCTTCTAAATCCTAGCTATTGTTAATGCTGAAATGAACATGGGGTGCAGATATTAATAAACAGATATAGTTCTTTTTTGTATGTACTATACTTAGAAAAAACATCCCATTTTATATTTTATTTATCTGTCTACTTATTTATTTTTATTTGAGAGAGAGATACAAGGAGAGAAAATTGGTGCACCAGGGCCTCTAGCCACTGCAAATGAACTCCAGATGCATGTGCCACCTTGTGCATCTGGCTTTACATGGGTACTGGGGAGGAAAACCTGGGTCCTTAGGCTTTGCAGCCCCTATTTTAACTCCATTTTCTTTGCATTGCTAACTTAAAAGGAAAGGACACAGTGAAAAGCACTGTTGATTTTTTTTCCTGTTGCCTCTAAGGGAGTATCTTAGAAAGCTAAGATCTATAGTTTAGAGAAAGAAAAAGAATGCTAATTTACAGTGCAAGGAGAATGGAAGCAATTGTGATTTAAGACCTAATCAACTGTCAATCAATGCCACAACATAAAGAGACAAGACATCTGATAGACCCATAACTCTTCACTCATTCACAGACCTGAAGCAAAAAAGAGCTGAAGTCAAAACTGTCTCATACTTTTGCAGGGCCTAAGGCATGAATAACAATACAGACACTTATAGTTTTTATATATATTTTAAACATTTAAATCAAATTCTCAATCTCTTAAACTATTTCTTTTTGTTTTTTGGGTTTTTATATTTGTTGTTGTTGTTGTTGTTGCTGTTTTTGTTTTTTCAGGTAGGGTCTTGCTCTAGGTCAGGCTGACCTGGAGTTCACTTTGTAGTCTCAGGGTGGCCTCAAACTCACAGTGATCCTCCTACCTCTGCCTCCCAAGTGCTGGGATTAAAGGCATGTGCCACCATGCCCAGCTTCTATTTTTCTATTCAACAAATTAATTTCTCCTTGGCAAATATTTCTGTATGACCAACAAAATATATATACATATATATATATATGCTTTATATGCAAAGATAAATAGCAAAATAATAATAAAATAGCAAAAAATTCATCAAATAGCAAAAAAAACTATATTTCATTATTATTGTTCAGGTCTTAATATTTTATTCATAGCTAGTTATAATTGGATAAATATTAAAATGAAAGTGAAAATAATTCACAAAATTAAATATTAATTATATGAAATAAATAGTATTTACCTTCATTTAAACAAAAGCTATGTTTAATTTATGGTAGTGATGTGAAGAGTTAAAATAAAAAATGAAATTATGTTCAAAATATGTACATATTTTCATCAAAATGTAAGTTTATATAAGTGTAAGAAAAAATATTTTAATCATTTTTATTAGAAAATTCAAAACATGTAGCCAGGTGTGGTGGCACATGCCTTTAATCCCAGCACTTGGGAGGCAGAGTTAGGAGGATCACTGTGAGTTTGAGGCCACCCTGAGACTACATAGTGAATTCCAGGTCAGCCTGGACTAGAGTGAAACCCTACCTTGGAAAAAGAAAGAAAGAAAGAAAGAAAGAAAGAAAGAAAGAAAGAAAGAAAGAAAGAAAGAAAGAGAGAAAGAAAGAAAAATCAAAACAGAAGCAGGGGAGACGGTTCAGTGGCTGAGTGTAAGCATGAGGGCCTGAGAGGGCCTGATTCTCCTGAGTTTGATTCCCAGCACCCATGTAAACAGTTTGGCATAGCCATGCATACCTGTAATCTCAGTCCTCTGGGGGAGTGGAGACCCAGAGAATCTCTGGGGCTCATAAAAATGGAAGCTCCAAGTTCAGAAAGAGATTCCATTTCAAGGAAATATGTGGATAAGAGATATATGAAGCCAGTCGACATTCTTCTCTTGCCTCTACATTCACATGCACAGATTGCATGCATCTGCACACACACACATGAATCCACCATACCACTCCAACACATACTACACACATAAACACAAAAAAATTCAAAAGTTACTTCCCATCTGAAATATTCAAAAGTATCTTTTAAAACTAAAAAGTGAAATATTAATCATAATACATGAAAGTTTTAAGTTAAATAAAACTTAAGTTATATCTTTTTCAAAATATCTTTAAGCCGGGCGTATTAATCATAATCCCAGCACTGAAGGTTTTGCCGAGAGTTAAACCCTAAAACATAGTGAATTAGGTCATCCTTTTCCAAATATCTTTAAAAACAAAAAAAAAAAAAAAAAAAAAAAAGAAAAGAAAAAATATCTTTAAAAACATTTTGTTGCAATAAAAGTAATAGGGGCTGAAGAGATGGTCAGCAGTTAAGGCACTTGCTTGCAAAGCCTAAGGACCCAGGTTTGACTCCTCAGTACCCACATAAAGCCAGATGCACAAGGTGATGCATGCATATAGAGTTTACTTTCAATGGCTAGAGGCCTTGGTGCACCCATTCTCCCTCTCTCTCTCTCTGTCTCTTTCTCCCTCCCTCCCTCCCCCTCTCTCTAAAATAAATAAATAAAATAAAGTGAAATTTTAAAATAATACACAAAACAAAAAAATAATACACAAGAGCTGTACATGTCTACATTTATGCAGTTTGGTAAGTTGCACATATACCTGTAAAGTCATAACAATTCATGTAATAATCGTTCATTCATCACCTCTAAAAGCTTCCTCATGCCCCTGGGTAGGTTTTATTCCTCTGTTTCTTGGTTTTTGTCTTTGTAGTAAGATTTCACATGAGATTTACTATCCTAACCCATTTTAACTGCAAAACACAGTATTGTTAACTACATTGTATTACAGATCTCTAAAACTCACTTAATCTGGCATACCTGGAACTTTAGATTCACTGAATAAAAATTTATCCTTTTCTGGCCTCTGGCAACCACCATCCTATTTTCTGCTGCTATGAGTTTATGATTGATAGCTTACATAAGTAGTAAGTCCATTTGTCCCTCTGTGACTGGATCATTTCACTTCGCATAAGTTTCTCCAGGCAAATCTGTGTTGTGACAGTGTTAGGATTTTGTTCCTTTGTAATGCCAAATAATACTCAACTATGTGCATATACCACAATTTATTTTTCACTCACCCATTTAGTACGCTTTCATGTCTTGGCTACTATGATAATGAACACGGAGTGCAGATATCTTTGATATCCTGACCTACCTTTTTCTTTCTTTCTTTCTTTCTTCCTTTCTTTCTTTCTTTCTTTCTTTCTTTCTTTCTTTCTTTCTTTCTTTCTTCTTTTTCTTTTCTTTTAACTTTCTTTCTTTGACAATATGACTAAAATACATGTATACCTATGCCCAGGGGAATAATAACTCGGCAAAAAGGATTTAAGACATTGATAAAGCTCGAAGAGAAAGTGACCCCAAAGGCTCTTGTCCTGAGGACTTGATCCCATTTCGGTGGTGCTCTTGGGAGGTTACTGAGTCACAAGGGCACTATCACCATCAGTGAGTGTATTCATTCACTGAGGGTTTATAGCTAAATGGACTATTAGTAGGTGGGATCTTGTTGGAGGACACAGCCACTGAGGACATGTCCTTGAAAGGTTATCTTGTCTCCACACACTCTTTTCTTTTTACTCCCTGGCTTCCCTGACAATGTTTTCTGCCATGCCCTTCTTCCATGACATTCTGCCCCATCCCAGACCTCACTTTCCTGGTGGAGAATGCATTTGGGCTCTAAAATTGTCCTTGCTTCTCCCTTCTTCAGACATATTTCTCGATGGCATGGGCTTTGCTCCTTGTTGGAGCTTCCAAATTAGCTTCTCATTTTCTTGTTCTGGTGTATGAAGAACTCAGATAAAACTAGCCCTGCTCCAGTTCTAGCCCCTGGAGATAGATGGTGCTGAAGAGCAAGACTGACACTGCCTAACTGTCTCTGGGCAGAACACTCTGAATGGCCCCATTTGAATCTTTCCCTTTCATGTGGCAACAGGAAAAGGCAGGCTGTTTGCACATGACGGATTGAGTGCAAGACTTGCTATAAATGTTGTTTATCTTGCCTGGAGCAGATCAGATGACTTGAAGGATTAACATATCGGAATAAAAAGACTTAGATGTATGAGGGAAAATCCAGAAAACCTCTCTCATCTCAACACTGGCTTATTTTTCTCCAGATTCAACTTGATAGTTATGTTGGGATATTGTTCCTGTTCTGAATTAGAAGAGTTAGTTTGGGAGTAAAATATAAAAAGGCAATTTGTATGAAACCATCAGACCCCAGAGGCAATTCTCTTCTTCTGCCCATATTCTGGACAAACAGAGAAGCTTTGCAGGCAGAGACTGTGCCAAGAAATCTGGGCATCTTCTAACCTCTTTCTTTTCTTCTTCCATTCTCCTGAGATAGACACACAGAGCTGGTAATAGCACCACCTTTCCTAATAGGACCAGCGCCGAGCCACTTTGTATTCCTATCACTTCCACATCAATGAATAATTGCAGGGAGAATGGAAGAACTCGTATCTGGATACATCATTTCAGACAGCCATCCTTCCTCTGTCTCATATCCCACTAGTCAGTCTCAGGACTAGAATTTATGCTCCCTTTCAAATCCTTATGTCAAAGTATGAATTCTTACCACTGCTTTTGGGGAAGGGGACTATAGTATTTTTCCAGCACTCTTTATTTTAAATTTCAAGTTATTATTAGTATTTCTTCTTGGTGGTTAATAGTATACTAGGAAGGATTTTCCACCAAGCTAAGAATTCCTGAGAAACCATGACAATATTCACCATTCACAATTACCTAGATGGTCATATTTTATAAAAATTGCATGGCCTCGGAATGCCTTCCCATGAATGCGCTCAAATGTTGAGATTTTATTAGATTAGATTTCAGAAAATATTTAACAGATTTCCACCCAGAAATTTTGGGATGTCTCCTCAATAACAGAGATTATGAAATGAATTGTTATTTTGCTCAAGATAGGCTTCCTGAAAAAAATATTGTATATCTTTACATCTGACATATTTATTTTGAATTAGGTGGGGCGGTCTCTTTTTTTCAACCACCATTTGATTCATCCTTCCTACTTCAAACACAGTTGGCAAGTTTCCCTTAGAAATTTGAGAACTTGGGCTGAAGAAATGGCTTAGCAGTTAAGGCAGTTGCCTGCAAAGCCTAAGGACTAGGTTTGATCCCCCAGAACCCACATAAAGCCAGATGCACATAGTGGTGCATGTGTTTGGAGTTACTTTGCAGTGGCTAGAGACTCTGGCACACCCATTCCCTCTATATCTCTTTCTCTCTCTCATAAATAATAAATAAAAATAAAGAAATTTAAGAACTTAGAAAAGTCACATCCATAAAAATACTTCTATTAGTGGGAAACCCAAACTTCCCATACTTGTACAAATATCAAATGATGTTTCTTTAGTTTCTCATTTTTTAGGCTGGAGCTGAAAGTTGGTATACTTTTTAAAATTTAATTTTAATGATGGAATTTATATTTCAAGGAAATTAAGATTTTTTTCTTTCAAGTCCCCACAAGATTCTGTTAATAACAAAGTTAATATACCTTGGGATGCCCAAATAAAGCAACACTAACAATCTAATCTTTTACATCTAGTGGGGAAATACTGCTTTAAACAAGCAAAACCAAATCCAATAATGAGACAAAAATCAAATGATGTAAAATTCTGGAGAGAATGGGGCTTGTCAAAGTCCATTCAGGGTAAATGGGAAAGTCTTTGCTCACAAGTCTCTTTGGGGATAAAAACCAATAGCAGTAGAGGCCAAGGAGACAGTAATTCTAGCATAATTTCCATGAAAGACAGATGCTTGTTCTGATTCCCTTCTGAAGGCTCTGTCTCTATGGGCTAGTGAAAGGAGACCAGAGTTGATCACTGATTCAAAAGTCTGAACTCTCATTTAACCCAAATACCTCATTTTATTTAAATAGCCATCCACCTCTCAGTAAAACTGAAGAGGCTACCTTTGTAAATATGATAGTAATTCTTTCAAGCTTTGCACATAATTTCCGAAGGTGTTTTAAACCAAAGCATGGGGTTGAGGATGGCAGACAAAGACAGTTTTCAACTCTTTCTCTTCTTAAGACTTCTGAAATGAAAGAAGAGAACAAGAAACAGCAAACCACGGGATTCTACCTGGGGCTAGGAGATATATGCAACCATAAACAGCAATATAGACAGAATGAAGGAGATGGGAGAAAGTTAATGACAAAACAGAGTAGAAACTCACAGTGAAACCCAAGGACCTCAGAAGGAAATACGCATAAAAATTAACCTGGAAGCCAGATATGGTGGCAGAAGCAGGAGGATTTCTGCAAGTTGGACACCAGCCTGGTCTATATAGCAAGCTCCAGGCCAGCCAGGGAGAGATAGTAATGACTGCCTCAACAATAGCCTGAGATAAAAGATATAAGAATTCAAATCATCAGGTTTATCAGGTAGGATTTTTCTTACTTGAGGTAGAAAGAGAAATGGTGACGGCAAGAGAGAAACTGAAAGTTAAAATTGAGGCTAAAAGCCTCAAAAAAAAAAAAAAAAAAAAATGACACCTCCTTCTAGCAGTATTGAAGATTTGACACATTAAAATATTCTTCTGCCAAGGGCTGGAGAGATGGCTTAGCAGTTAAGGCACCTGCCTCCTAAGCCTAAGAACGCTGGTTCCAATCTCCAGCAGTTCCAATCTCCAGGTCCCACGTTTAGCCAGATGCAAAGTGACGCAAGGGCACAATGCCGCACTTGACCACAAGGGGGCGCACACATCTGGATTTTGTTCACAGCAACTGAGACTGCTGGCGCGCCATCTCTATCTGTCTTCCTCTCCCTTTCTCTCTGTCTTTCTCTGTCTCTCTCCAAAAAAAAAAAAAAAAAATCTTCTTCCAAAATGCAACTGGAGAAAGTATAAACTATAATGTATTTTGGGACCAGTGAAAAGTAAGGGAAAAAAAAAAAACAATTTCTTTCTTTGTACTCTCAGCTGAGAAGAAAAAGAACTATCTGGAATTCAAATACAGAAAAAAACAGTAAGTCAATTCCCAGGGTCACTAACCCTATGGTTATGAAAGTAAATAAATCAATGCCTAGGTTTGTGTTAAAAGCCTAATTATTGATATTTCTAAGATAAAATGGGAACCATAAACATGAAGGTATTAATTCAGGGCTATGAAAGTATGCAAAGTCCAGCATAGCACATGCAAATATTTTTCTGGAGTAAAGTACCCCCTAAGTTCCCAAAGATTAAGTTCTACAAAATATGAGCACATTATCTATAATTACAAAACATAAAAACAAAGAGGGTGGAGAGATTGTTCAGTGGTTAAAGGTACCTGTTTGCAAAGCCGGATGGCCTGAGTTCATCTCCAGTAGCCACATACAACCAGATACACAAAATGGCACATACATCTGGAGTTCATTCGGGTGTGCTTCTCTCTCTTTCTCTCCTCACGAATAAATAAATTAAATAAATAAATTTTTTAAAAAGATGAGCTAAAATGGCAAACTCAGATTTAGATTTTAAGTTCAAATTTCAGAATCATCAGAAAATATCAAATGAAATTGAAAAACTCCTTTTGAAAGTGGTCAAGCTGAGCAATATTCTATGCTTCCAGTATATGGCTGGTGAGGATATAGAAAAAGAATAACTCAGTTTTTTTTTTTTGTTGTTGTTGTTGTTGTTTTTTTGAGGCAGGGACTTACTCTAGCCCAGGTTTACCTGAAATTCACTACATAGTCTCAGAGTGGCCTTTTTAACCTCTGTCTCCTAAGTGCTGGGATTAAAGGTGTGTGCCACCATGCCCGGCCAAGAACTATTTTACACTAGTGAAGGGAGTATAAATTACTATATCCATTATAGAAAATGGTATGGAATTCTCCAAAAAACACAGGATTACAATATGATCTAGCAAGTCCACTTCTGGGTATATATCCTATCTGAAGAAATGAAATCATGTCACCAAAAAGATATCTGCACTTTCATATTCAATCCACCTTAAATAAAAGAAAAATTTGTCATTTGAAACAACATGGATAAATCTAGAGGCCATTATGTTAAGTGAAATAAAACAAGCATAAAATGACAAATGCAGCATTATCTCTCTTATAGAATCTGAAAGTGTTGAACTCACTGAAGCAGAGAAAGTAGGATGGATGGTGGGGTGGTTGGCAGGGGCTGGGTGTAGGGTGAAGAATGTTGGTCAAAGGGTACAAAGTTTGCCGGGCATGGTGGTGCATGCCTTTAATCCCAGCACTCGGGAGGCAGAGGTAGGAGAATTGCCATGAGTTCAAGGCCACCCTGAAACTACGTAGTTAATTCCAGATCAGCCTAGACCAGGGTGAGACACTGCCTCAGAAAACCAAAACAAACAAAAAAAAAGGGTATAGTTTTAGCCAGCTAATTTCTAGAGATTCATTGTACCACATGGTGATGATAACTACATATTGTATATCTGAAAATTGCTATGCAAGTAGATCCTACATGTTTTAACACATACATACATACACAAATGATAAGTATGTGAGATGATAGATACAGTAATCATGTCAGCTTATTTCACAATTATACATATATCAGTGTTAAACATTATATATACATATATAATTTATGTTTGTCATTTATACCTTACCAATGCTAGGGAAAAATATATGTTTTTTAATATATCAGAACAATTAAAGCTAAAACTTCTAAGTTATTACTAGATAAAAGAGAATGTTAGCCAAAATCATTTTTGGGTAGAATGACAGTAACTTCATGTAGATAAAGTTTATTCATCAGAACAACTACCCTATCTTCCCACCTCAAAAAAGAGTGAGTATTGAAATTTCCTAAAGTAGACTAAACAATTCTGTTTTACTTTCACTTGCTCTGAACAGCTAAGATCAGTAGATCTTGAGGAAAACTTTCCCAAAGAAAACAGGGGCTAAGACAGAAAAGGAATGCAAAAGAACACAATGTAGAGTGATATGAACAGAATGACACAACAGTGGGCCCCAAGTGTCATTATACTTCACATGAAGATCAACTAACAGACAAAAATACATTGATCAAAATCTCTATCGCTCAGAGAAATTCACAGAAGAGGGGGTGGAAAGATTGTTAGAGCCATGACTTGGGTCATTATACACAGAGTCATTGCCTCTCCTGCATACCTGATGGCTACCCCCATAAGGCAAGACCCACATTACCCATGGGGGGGGGAAGGACAGGGAGAAGGCTAACAATAGTACCATCATGGCTGTAAATATACTATATACATAATTAATAAAAATATATTTTATTTTATTTTATTTTATTTTTTGGTTTTTGAGGTAGGGTAAATTTGACCTGAAAACTATGCTCTGAAAAAATATATTTTAAAAATCTAAATTTGGTACCTGAATCAACTGTAGAAACAGAATAATAACTACATGTGGAGAGAAGTGAGGGAACATGTCTTGCCTTGACTTGTTGGTTCTCCTTCTCCACAAAGCCAGCAAAGTGTGACCTATGGAAGATTCTCTAGAGACAATCATTTCTGCAGAGAGTGAAAGAACTGGAGGTGGACTTCCAGCTTCCAAAGCATTTCCTTACTCTTCCCAGAAAGGGTTGCCATTTCACCTCAAAGAAACATGATGGGACATGGCATGGATGAACCATATGGGATCAGATTATTTAAAAAAAGCAAAGATATTACATCAAAAATTCACATATTGAGCTGGGTGTGGTGGCACACACCTTTAATCCCAGCACTTGGGAGGCAGAGGTAAGAGAATCGCCATGAGTCCGAGGCCACCCTGAGAATACATAGTAAATTCTAGGTCAGCCTGAGCTAGAGTGAGACCCTACCTCAAAAAAAAAACAAAACAAAAAATAAATAAATACATAGATTGGCTAGGAATATGGCTCAGTGGTTAAAGGCATCTGCTTGCAAAGCTTGCCAACCTTGGGTTCAATTCCCAACCCATTCACATACGTCAGACACAAAAAGTGACACGAGTCGGGCATTTGTTTGCAGCAGCAAGTGGCTGGTGAGTCCCCATTCCCCAGCCCCATATACACATGCAAATAAATAAATAATACATTTGTGGTAGCTCTGTGTACCTGCCAATGATAGCCCTTGATCAGAGAGACCAGGTAACCCAATATCCCGACTATGAAGCCAAGCGATCATCTGTCCCACATGTAGAGAGAAGGCATTAGATGGTCAGCTTCTAGGACAAAGGATCCACCTAGAAAGGGAGATGGCCTCCACAACTGAGAGCAATCAGAGATAATGAACATATCACATACAATGAAATCTCAATATGTCTATCCATATTTCTCAGCAGCAATGCAGGACAGAGAGAGAATATGATAATGCAGTCAAAGGAGTAATACATACAAAAAAAGCTGTTGAGCAGAAACAGAAGCATTGCTGTCCTCAAAAATAAGAAATACAGGGGCTGGAGGGATGGCTTAGCTGTTAAGGCATTTGCCTGCAAAGCCAAAGGACCCAGGTTCGATTCTCCAGGACCCATATTAGCCAGATGCACAAGGGGGAGCACACATCTGGAGTTTGTTTGCAGTGACTAGAGGCCCTCGCACACCCATTCTCTCCTTCTCTCAATCTCTTTCTCTCTCTCTCTCGCTCTCTCTCCCTCTTACTCTAACAAATAAATAAATAAAAATAAAACATTTTTTTAAAAATACATAAGAAATACAAACTACCCCAGAATAACTATAACAACAACAAAAAAGCTAAAGGAATTTATCACCACTATAAGTAGGAATTGTTAAAGGAAGTTATTTAAAATATTTTATTTTATTTGAGATAGAAAGAAACAGATTGCATATGAGAGAGGGAGGGGTGGGGAGAATGGGCATGCCAGGGCCTCTAGCCACTGCAAATGAGTTCCAAATGTGTGCACCACCTTGTGTACCTGGCTTATGTGGGTTCTGGGGAATCAAACCTGGGTCCTTAGACTTCACAGGCAAGTGCCTTAACTGCTAAGCCATCTCTCCAGCCCAAAGGAAGTTATTTAAACAAAAAGATGACACTATAACATAAGTAACAACAGTATAAAATTTGTTGCTATAAATAATAGTGTACCATATTCAGAATACTGTAAGACTTTAGTAGTGGCATATAAAGGAATTTTTTCCCTAGAATAAAAGCTTATACAACCAGCAATCAGAAACCAAGCCAGATCTGCATCCCTGAAGTCTCAGCACTAGGAAAGCAAAGGTCGAGAATCAGATGTGAGTCTGAGGGTGGCCTTGACAACAGTGTGACCTTTCCTCAAAAACAGACAAAGAACACCAAAGTAAGACCCATTATATGCCCCTACGCAAGAAATACTTCACTTTCAAAGACACATAGAATGCTAGGCATGGTTGTGCATACTTAGAATCACAGCTCTTGGGAGGTAGAGGAAGGAGAATCATAAGTCCAAGGCCAGCCTCAGTTACACAACAAACCTGGGCTACCTAAGATTCTTTCCCAAAAAACCTGGGGTAGGGAGAATATACACATAGATTTAAAAGCTAAGATATATATATTCAACACAAATGGAAACCAAATGAGACCAGAGGTAGATATACTTATTAGGAAAAAAGTACTATAAGTAAAAAACTATAAGTGGGGCTGGAGAGATGGCTTAGCAGATAAGGTATTTGTCTGTGAAGCCTAAGGACTCAGGTTCAATTCCCCAATAGCCACATAAGCCACACACACTAGGTGGCACATGCATCTGGAGTTCATTTGCAGTGGCTAGAGGCTCTAGTGGGCCTCTTCTCTTCTCTCTCTTCTCTTCTCTTCTCTTCTCTTCTCTTCTCTTCTCTTCTCTTCTCTTTTCTCTTCTCTTCTTTCTCTTCTTTCTCTCTCTCTTCTCTCCTCTACTCTCCTTAAAATCTATTTAAAATCTTAAAAAACTATAAGAGGAGGAAATCAATAATAAAAGAATTGATTCTCAAGGGCATATACAATCTTGAATATATTTGCACTAATATCAAAACTAAAATAAACAACCCAAAAAGTAACAGAATCTGAATGGGGAGATATAGTGTAACACATTAATAGCATAGGATTTCATCAAATCAGTTTTAATAATAGGCAGATCATTTAAATAGAAAATTAATAGGGAACCTTGGACATGAACAACACTTTCAAACAAAGAGACCCACCATAAATATGAAGAACATTCCATCTAACAACCAAGTCTGTATTCTTCTCAATTACACTTTAACATTGTCTAGTATGTTACAAGCCTTAACAAAGGTAAGACCACAATGGTATGAAACTAGAAATCAACAGCAGGAGAAATTTCACAAATATACAGGGATTTAACAATATTTTGCTAAACAAACAATAGGTGAACTGGAAAACTATAGGGATATTTTTAAATGTTTTGAGACAAAAACATAGAAACACCATATAACAAAGCTTATGAGAAGTAACTGAAGCAATTTTAGGAGGAAATTTTGGAGCAACAAACACATCAACAATAAAGAAGAACCAAGGAGATGGCTCAGCAGTTAAAGGTGCTTGCTTACAAAGCCTGCTGACTCAGGTTTGATTCCTCAGGACCCATGTAAAGCCAGCTCCACAATGGCTCATGCATCTGGACTTTGTAGTGGCAAGAGACTCTGGTACTCCCATACTTGCTCTGTCTCTCAAATAAATAAATATTTTTTAAAAATAAAGAATCCAGACATGGTGGTACACACCTTTAATCCCAGTACTCAGGAGGCAGAGGTAGGAGGATCATCGTGAGTTTGAGGTCACCCTGAGACACATAGTGAATTCTAGGTCAGCCTAGACTAGAGCTAAGACCCTACCTCCAAAAAACAAAATAAGTAAGTAAATAAATAATAATAAAGAAGAAATATCTCAAATCATTTATTTTCATGTCTCAAATAAGTAAAAAAGAAGAGCAAACCAAAGCCAATGTCAACAAAAGGAAACAATAAAAACCAACACAGAGAGAAATAGTGTCAAGAAAAATGCCATAAAAGATCATTAAAACTAACTTGGTTATTTTATCAGAGATGCATTTAGTTAGACTAAATAAGAAAAATGGCAATGCTCAGATAATTTCCATCAGAAACAACAAGAGAGACATTATAATTAGTACAATACAAATACAAAAGATTATGTGGGACAATTACAAACCCTTAAACATTGATACCCTAAAATAAATGGACATATACAACTTACCAATGCTAAATAACAAAAAATAATCTGCTTAGACCAATAGCAAGTAATAATAGCAAATCAGTAAATTTTCTGTCAAAGAAAAGCCTAGAATATCATGGCTTCATTAATCAATCCTAGTACACACTTAAAGAATAAATACCAATGTTTAATAAATTTTGCCAAAAACTTGAAGATGAGCAACTATTTCCAGAGCTGGAAGGATAGCTCAATGGGCAAAGTGCTTGCCTCACATACATGAAAACCTGAATCTGATTCCCAGTTCCTATACAAAAAGGCCAAGCATGGCAGCATATACCTGTGACCCCAGCACCGAGGATGTAGAAACAGGAAGATATCTGGAGTTTTCTGCCTAGCAAGTCTAACCTAATTAGTAAGCTCTACTTCAATGACAGATCCTGTTTCAAAAAGAAGTAGACATTGTTCCTAAGACTAATACCCAAGTTTGGATCTCCATGTGTATATATACACATGTACATGTGTATCTGTACAAACTTGTATATCCACACACATACAAACATGCATGTTAGCAGGGGGTGGTGGCACACGCCTTTAATCCCAGCACTGGCGAGGCAGAGGTAGGAGGATCACTGTGAGTTCGAGGCCACCCTGAGACTACATAGTGAATTCCAAGTCAGCCTGGGCCAGAGTGAGGCCCTACCTCGAAAAAAAAACAAAAAACAAAAAACCAAACAACAAAACATGCATATATACACTCATGCATACCACATACACATACACATGTTAAAAAAGGAATGTTGAGCTGGAAAGATGGCTTAGCAGTTAAGGCACTTGCCAGCAAAGCCTATGGACCCATGTTCAATCTCTCTCCAAAACCTATGTAAGCCAGACGCACAAAAGATGAGGCAAGCATAAGGTTGCACAGGCCCAGGAAATGGGTGCAAACTGTCTGGAGTTTGATTGTAGTGGCTGGAGGCTCTGCTGCACCAATTCTCTCTCACACTCTTGTATATAAAAAAAAAAAAAAGGCCAGTCTGTTAGGCTTGCCTCCAAAAAAAAAAAAAAAAAAAAAAAAAAAAAACGAGATGTAAGACTTGTGCATGAAAACTGTAAAATATTAATAAAAGAATTTGCAAAATATACAAATAAATAGATAACTGATGTCCATGAATTGGAATTAGCATTATTAAACATTTTACACTACACAATGTGATCTATAGATTCAATGTAGTCCCTATCAAAATTCCCATGTCATTGGAACAAACAATCCTCAAACAGTCAAGGCCACCCTATGCAAAGAGAACAAAGCTGGAGGCATCCATAGTACCTGGCTTTAAACTGTATTCGAACAAATATAACAGTATTAAATAGACTCACCAATCAGTGGGACAGAACAAAGAAGTCAGAAATAAACTAACTCAAGTGGGATCAGTTGACTTTCAACAAAACCCCAAAGTATGTAGGTTGGGAAAGGAAAGTTTCCTCAATAAATGGTGCTGAGAAGATTATACACATGCAAAAGAATGAACTTGGACGCTCACCTCACGGCATTAATGAAAATCAACCCAAGAGGGATTAAAGACTTCGAGGGTTATATATATGAAACTGTGGAACAGCTAGAACAAAACAGGAAAAACTGTTTAGTGTTGGTTTGGGCAATGGTTGTTTTGGATATGATCTCAAAAGTGCAGGAAACCTAAGCAAAAATAGAGAAATGGGATTCATCAAAATAAAGAGCTTCTGCATAATTAACAGAGGGAAGACACATTTGCAAGCCATACTATTCTCAATACAACAAAGTCAAATGCCTCTGTAAAAAGAAAACAGTTATCTGAGTTAAAAATAGTCAAAGAATGTGAATAGACATTTCTCAGTAGACATGCAAATAGCCAGTAGATATATGAAGAAACATTCAATGTTTCTAATCATTAGAAAAATGCAAATTAAAGCCGCCATGAGATGACATGTGGTGAAAGGTGGTGAGAGATGAGGCTGGAAGGGCAGGTTATAGCTAGACTGTGAAGGGCTTTTGTCAGCGCTACCTGAGTGTGTTTGTCATGCCTCCTTCAGGGGATGCTGCCAGATGACCAGATTCATGCTTTCAAAAGGTCACTTGCCACCACACCTGGCTGAGACCACATAGTGAATTCCAGGTCAGTCTGGGCTAGAGTGAAACCCTACCTCGAAAAACCAAAACAAGGAAGGAAGGGAGGGAGGGAGGGAAGGAGGGAGGGAGGGAGGGAGGGAGGGAGGGAGGGAGGAAGGAAGGAAGGAAGGAAGGAAGGAAGGAAGGAAGGAAGGAAGGAAGGAAGGAAGGAAGGAAGGAATCAATTGTCTACACTGTGAAGTACAGAGGGAGACAGGAAGCCAGTGTGGAAGCTGTTACAGCAAGCCAGGCAAAGTCAAGAATGGCCTGTCCTGAGTAGAGGGCACAGAGCTAGAAAGACCCTGAAGAGGCTGCTGTCTCCTGGGTGTGCCCATAGAAAAGATAGAAGTGATTCCTGAAGCTCCTCAAAGTCCTTCTCTTCCTCCTTTGGTTCTACCTCAATTTATAAAAAAATAATTTCAAACACACACACACACACACACACACACACACACACACACCCCATCCCTGAAAGTGGATGTTGGAAAGATGATGCAAATGAAAAATGTTATATAGCATGATCTTGGAAAACTTATCAAAATAATCAATCATTTTCAATAAAGTAGGGTTCCCCACTTCTGCTCTACCATGAAAGGAAGTCTTCTTTGCTACTTGCCCTGCTCCATCCATTTCCTAGAGGTATCAGACAGCCTTTTTCCAAGTGAGTTATGTTTATTCATACTTCTCCCTAACCCTGTGCTATATGCTAGGATTATGTGCAGTTAGCTGCATGTCCCTTTACCCAGGTTGCTGCATGCATTGAGTCTTACTTAGTTTGGGGTTTAATATGCCTATAACAGTGTCTGGACCCAGGTGAGTGCTCAATATATATATAATGACAGAGGAACCCTAACCATAGAAGGGGAATAAACAAAAAGAAGCAGTTGATTTGTTTACAGGATGCTTTGTTTTTTTTTTAATTTTGATGCTGTTTGTGGAAGTACAAGTAGGGAAAATAGCATTTAAAATTTCAAAATATTCTGTATCTATATTAGAAGTCCAGGACTTGTTTCTCAGAAATACAATCTGGTGGAAATTCAAGATTTCTAAGTTTCCTCCATCCAATCTCTTGTCTTTTCTCTCTGGGCATAAATAGAAGCCCTTGGGCAAAGAGAATCAGGAACCCCACTTGGCCATGTGTGGGGGAAAAGGCCCCTCCTATGTAATTGGATGTTAAAAAAGAAAATCTCTTTTAGTCAGGCACAGGATTTTGGCTGAAGTTCAGCCACATACCTATTCGAAGCAGAATTTGGGTATTGCCCTAATAATTACAGTTACTCTTTAGAGAAAGAGCCCAAGAGGTTTACCTGGAGATTTTTTCCAGATGTAAGCAGGTATGTGAGAAGCACCATAATGAAGATGTAAACCGGATGAGGCCATTTTGTGCCCCATGGTCTTCTCTCCAATCACTCGAATGCTAGGAGATGTTCCCCAGCAATCACGAGGATGATGCAACGGGGCCATCTAACAAACACCAGATGCCTGACTAGCCTCACAAGCTGTAGTGTTAAAGAGAAGGGGGGCATAACCCCAAGTTTGAATGCTTTTGCCGTTATCAATTTTTCAGGTTTGTAATTAAACTGAAACCAACCTCTTATTGCACCAGTTCCTGAGAAAGGTCAATCATTTGCCCCACACTCATATATATGTTCTGTCTCCCACTGTAGCATCTGACTTAGTGACATGGGTTAGGACACCCCCCCCCCAACCTGGACTCTGCATCTTTCTAGATGAAGAAATGCTAACTAGATCAGCTATGCCAGAAAATGGATGTTTTAGTCAAAGGCATCTCCAATATCACCTGCATTCTTTTTCTTTTCTATATGAGTCTAGTATATGACATAATTTCTTTCCTGTAGTCATCAGAATTAGAAGAGTTAAAGTTAGCCTTTAGGGGAAAAAAAAAAAAACAAACTTTGTCTCCAAAGTGTGAAAACTTCAAAGTGCACCCATCTTAATTAGCATTTTCTGTAATAAATCAATTATACCACAGAATGTATTCTGGAAAGGAAATGGCAATTAATTGGAATAAAAAAGTATTAAAAAGTTTTGCCTGTAGATAAAGTCCACCAGCCACTGAGTAGTGCTAATAACCAATTTCTTATATTGGAAACAGGGTAGTGTGGAGGAGGGAACATAGCCTTTGAGGTCATGTGAACTTTATTTCCATTTGAGTTTGGCCATGTATTGTTAGTGACATAATTTGTCTTCATTGCTTTGCATTTTAGTGGTACCATCTTCAAAATGGTGACAAAACCATATTCCTCCCATTGGAGATAATGGATCTAAGTGGCTGACATGAAGAGTATTTAATATACAGTATCATTAATGTGAGAATAAAATCCTATGGTAATGTGATGTCCCTGGGAACAAGGCTCCAGGAAGCCACGTATTAACTCTTGCAATAGTCTTCTAGATTGCCTAAGAAGCAGAACCTTTCTCATTTTACTTTCTAGTTGAAACATTTTGTCTCTAGACTAATGAATTAATTTTTACCTTTAAAAATCATCTCTACAACCCTGATGTAGTGGGTCATACCTATAATCCCAGAACTTGGGAGGCTGAGGCAGAAGAATCACCACAAGTATGAGGCCAGCCTGAGCTACATAATTCTAGGATAATCTGAGCTACAGAGTGTGACTATATTAAAAAAGGATAATAAAATAAAATCCCATCTACAAATATGTGTGTGTAGATCAGAAGATAACCTCATTGTGTTGGTCCTCTCCTTTCACCTTTTGTTGACACAGTTATCTCTTGATTTGCCTCTGCAAAGTCTAGTCCAGTTGGCCCACAAGCTTCAGGATTCTCCTGCCTCTGCCTCCCATTGCAGTAGAGATGATGGGATTACAGGTAAAGTGCACCACTTTGCATCCAACTTTGCCACAGTTCAACCGCTCATGAATAGTCTTGCACTATACTAGAAATAAAAGTAGTCTTCAGGAATCAGAGAAGAGAAAAATATTTTTATAAAGAAATTTTATTACATAATTTCTGTATACAACAAATATAGGAAAGAGCCTTTTTAATGAAAGTTTCATGACATATTTCAAAAGTTTTGAACTATTGGGAGAAAAATTATTAAAAAGCTTTCTACGTCAAGGGTTATATATAATCTTTAAAACAAATTATAATGCTTTGATCATTTTTCATATTTGAAGCAAGACATTTTAAACACAACAAATTGCTGTGTAATTTGCATTGAGAATTTTCACACATCTAAGAAGTGAAAAGTTTAAATACATAGAAATATAACAGATACTGCTGCTTCTTATCTGTTCTCTATGGTCATGTGGACATATTTTCTTCTTACAAGAAAAATCTCACATTGTCCATTAGTACAGTAAGAGCAGGAATGCAGAGAAGGAAAGTCCATACATTTCCTATGTTAAATGGCAAAACTCCCACAGATCACATACACCTCACCATATTGACTCAGCTCACTGCACTCCATATCCTGCAAAAATAAATCTAGTGCTCGACAGCTGACATTATTGCTCACTGACGTTTCAGTAATATATTTCTTTAACATAAGACAGAAATATACTGAAATTTGATATCACTTAAACCCAAAAGCATTCTGGAATTAAACCACATGCATACATCCACATTTTCTTTTTCCTTCAATGGATGTTTCAGTTTTCTTAAAGTTGGTGCTAGACAAGACTGGCTTTCCTTAAAGAAAATACTAAAGATTAGAAAAGAAAGGTTTGAGTTTTTTCCCCATTGCTTAGGGAAATTTTTTTACATGTTTTGAGGGAAATGATAAATCCTACCATAAAAATAAAGGAAAAATGACAGTCCAGAGTCTATGGGAAAAGAGAAAAAAACCCTCATTTATTTTGTCTGCTTCAACACTATGGTCCTGGACAGGCAACCACATAGCTGGTTGGAAAGGGCTGTGTGTATGTGTGAAGGATGGGTGGCAGGCTGCGACAATGCCATGTGAAATCTATTTTTTTCTTTATCTACTTTACATGGTATCCTTCATGAAGTTGGGGAAGACTTTTAGGATGGTGAGGTCACTGGTGGCCAGTCTTATCTTAAATTTTACACCTTATTTCTAGAAAAGGAAAGCCTGCTAATTCCAGGGGAATTCTCTACTGGGTGAAACATCTGGGACATCTTTGTTCCTAGACAACTTATGTGCATATCCAAAGAAGACTATGACTCCTCTGGAACTGCATGTTAGTGAAATCACCAGAATGTCAGGGCCTCCAAGAGATGCCTCAAGAAGCGTGGAAGCTTCCAGACATGGCCACTCTCGCATTTATTTGTCACAAATTGCCATTCTTACTTCCCATCATGACTTCCCAATTGTTGTGTCCCTTCTTACTTTTTGTCTTGGTGCTTACAAAGAAAGCTGTCAGTCTTCATAACTTATCAAAAATTTAGAAAAATAAATATCTTTAGAAACTTCCTTGCAAGATTAGCATTCAAATTTATAAACACAGTATTTATTAGTCACACACACCTTCACACCTGGTTACAGCAATATCAACTTACATCAGTATTGTTCATACCTGTGAAAACCTTACTGTGCAAAATGATGCCCAGTTCACCACAGTAAACATTATAAAGCAATCGAGCAGAGCTTCTCAAAGTAAAACCAGCCATATTGCTACAAAGAAAAAAATTCTGGCTCTTGGCCCAACTGTTTCCATACCAATCAGCTAAGGCAACCTCTCTTCTTTCCATTTCAGATGCCTAGACTTCTGGCTCTGAGGCAATTAGAACCAGATCAGAGTAATTTTACAACACTGATCTTAATTGTATAGCGATATAGTAATTTTGCCCTGAGAGTGTCATTACATTTACAAATATATGAGTCCTATTGCATACATGAAGATATAGGCACAAAGAGGTGAAATGGCTTGTCCCTTGTCACATAGCAATTAAGTGTCAGGTGTGGAAGTTGTGCTTGGCTATTTATGTTTTAATAACCAACATCTGTCCACAGTGACTTGAAGCTCTGTGTATAAGGTTCCCACTTTGGTTTCTATATGATGCCTGTAGTAACCTGTCAGTTTTTCTGCCAAGCACTGGATTTTTTAATACTCAAGACTTCATGCTTGGTCTTGTCTGTTTTCTGTCATGTCTGCTGCCTTGATGAAGTGTGTTGTCCCCAACATTTTACTTTACACAGGAGAATTTACCAAAATGTCCTTCCAGATGCAGCTGGTATTAGGTGTGGAAAGAAGGTCTGATAAAAAGGCAACAGGCAGGTGGTGTTCTTCGTGAAATTCGGACAAAATGGGGCTCAACATTTTACAGTTGTCTTACATTCCAATGCTTTCAATGGAAAATAAAATAAAGGCTGACCATGAGGTGCTGTTTACTTCTCTGCCACAACACTCAGTGTGCCCCTCAGATCTGGCAACAATTTAACATAAGGAAAGACTTTAGACCTTCACACCCTCTGAGTGCGAAAAAACAACCTTAGCTCAGACTTTCCACAAATCTGAGAAATCTCCTAAGATATCACTCCATCTTTATCTTAGGTAAATCTTAAAGCCTTAATACCATGTGTCTGAAAACCCTGCACTTCCCATCTCTGCTCTATAACTTGTACAGAAGATTTCTATTCAGTACTGAAGACCAAGCAGCCACTGTCTCTTAATCAAAGGGGGTAAAAGTACAACAAAACTTAAAAGAAAGTGTATATTGAAAGGAAATAATGTAAAAAGCTATATAAGTAGTTTGTGAGGAAGTCTCACAAAGCTATCTTCCATTGCAAAAGCTACAAACAGTTCCAGGTCTAGTCAACAGCAAAATACAAGGGTGGGCAAGGCCTCTTTAAGCAAAAGAAGAAAAAAATGTCAATAGCACAAACTGCCTTTATTGTTTCTGAAAAAATAGGTCTATTAAGATAAACAATTTTGATTTTCTTTTCTATCAGCTGTGGATTAAGTACACTTTGTCTCCATCACTCCTCATGGCTACAGCTCTGCTCTGTCTGCTGCTGCTGGGCTGCTGGCACTGTTACCTCCTTCTGGCCCGCTGCCATCTGCAGGTGTAAAAGACAAGGATGCCGAATTGATGCAGTATCTTTTGCCAGTCGGACGAGGGCCATCATCAAAAATGTGCCCAAGATGAGCACCGCACTGCAAGAGAAGAACAACAGGTAAGGTAGAAGTGCATACAAAGCAGGCTTCAAGGGGAGCTCACAGTACACACTTCAAATGGATGGGCAGCCTGTGCGGAAATGATGGAGAGCATCCTGCGTGATTTCTAATCTGTCTGTCGATAGCTGAGAGATGGTTTCTGGAAGGCTTTGCACCACATGCTGAGAATAAAAACACTGGAATTGTGCATATCAGAAATCATTTAGGAACCACTGTATTTTTTGATCTGTGAAGTCTCTCAGCCAGCTGAAAAATGACTGCAGTAATTTTATGAATTGAATTGACCCTTGATCTCCTCTTGTAAGGAACAGGGCAAAGTAACCCTCTCCCCATTCTCCAGCATTACTTTTGGCTTTGGATGGGTGGGTTTCAGATATGCAGAAGTCCACTGTAAAAGATACTGTTTAACTGGCCATGACGGAGGTGATGTTTGCTTTCATGGGCAGTAAAACTTAACATCAGACAAGCATTGGATGTTCTTGGAACCCAAAGAAGCAATGGCAAGAATCAGTAGATTTATGTCCCAGTCACCAAGGCTGCAAGTGTGGCAAATGGAAATGTGTTTAGCCCACGCAGTTGCTTTTTCTTAGTTTCCAATAGGCAGAGTGTCACACTGGCTTCTGTGTGGAGATGGAGGAGGCTGTTCTGCTAAAACCAATGCTACTGACGTAGTGCTCAAAGAGACTCAAGGAAGGCTAGCTGATTATGATGGAGTATAAGAGAGACCTGCTCCAAATTCAGCTTCTTCACAAAGGCTGCCTCACCGAATAAGGGCCTCCACTGATTACCCTGGCCTCTTGGAGGCTGGGTATGGCTCCAGGAGATGAGGGCATGTACCCTACTCACACATCTCTTACCTCTCACCAAGGATGGGGAAGCAGACAGTGACATTAGTGCACCATGCTCAAACAGCCTATGGAAACACATGCTGTGTCGTGTGACAAAGAAGCCAAAGGGTAGAATAAATGACTTCCATTCATTCATTTACTAGTGCCAGAACTGTCCCAGACTCTGATGATGTAGGCAACAAGCCTTGGCCTCAAGACAGCATACAAGCCAGAAGGAGATGTTGATGACACACAAGAAAGTAAGTAAACCAGAAAGTCTGGCCAGTATAAATAAAGCTAAGGAGGGAGAAACAGGCATGAAAAAGATGGGAAGTATCAGGATATACAAGCATCCTTGTATGACTCTGGTGAAGAAAGTGGCTCTTTAGGAGAGCACATTTCAAGTAGAGGAAAGATTTAGGTAGGAGTATGATGGGAAGGTTTATAGATGATTTATTAATTCTTCTCTAAAACACTTATAAATTGTATGGGAAGTATGAATTGACAAAAACCAAGTACAGATGATGAGAGAAATGACTGAGAATGCTCATGATGGAAAGAACTAGAATCCCAGTTTCCCCACTGAAAGTGCTAACATCAATTCTCTAGGGTTCTCTAGTTATTAATAAATAGAAAAAACTTTGACTATATGGCACTTACATGTTAAAAGTGCATTCTTATTTTACTGCCAACACAATGTTAGCTTATTAAAGAACTAAAAATGAACTCTGAACTGATTTGATCTATTGCCTGGAAAATATGAAACAGGCCTAAAAAACAAATCTTGCATTATTTTACCACATTCTACGCAGGTTTAGGTAATATCAAAGATGACAGCTTAGATTGCTTTTCCTTTCTATACACAACTGAAGCCAAATTTTCAGGCATCAGCCACTAAGATGCACCAGCAAAACTCCATATGCTTACCCAATGAACACAGGAAAACACCAATTTCTGCCCAAACATCCAAGGTGCAGGCCCACAGGAACTAGTGCTCCTGTGATCACTGTGTGTGCAGTTACTGATCTCATGTGCAGCTCTGGCACTTTGATCACTAGGCATCCGAGAGGTGAGTTTTTCACATAAAAGCTTTAGATAGGGTGAGTGTGTATGCATAGGTGCTTATTGAGACAACATAGCTATAAAATAAATGGTTTTTCTTTTATTGCCCATCTTGAATATAATGAGAAAACTATCTACCCTCCCCCCAAACCGTGTAGTAAGTATACACTGGAAGTCAGTTAGGAGGTTTATGTGGTCTTCATTTCCTACAGCATATTTTAGAAATCCACACTATAGTAATTTATGTGTTGAATTGAGATGAATTTTAATTGGTACTTTTATTTGTTATCTGGAACCAGTCCTCTGGTTAAACAGAAAGGAGAGTACAAATTCTATATGTAACCCTTATTAAAAAAAAAAAAAAGCATACTCAAGGAAAGGCAATAAAAATCAATTCCAAACAAATATATGCATCAGGGTGGGATAGGGTAATCAACTGAAAAGGTGTAAGTCCCCTAAAAATGACAGTGATAACTTCATGACGCTCATCACAAGATGTTTTGAAAGATTCACAGCAAACTTAGGTTAGGGAGGGTAGAGCAGGTGTTCCCTTCTATCTTTGCTACCACATAGGTACCCACCCACTGCCTGCACCATGGCAAGGCTCTTTAGGGAGACTAACCACACAGTGTGTCATTTCAGCTTCCTCTGAGGTATGCCTAATTTCCAAAAAGACTGTAACTGGGTTGAAGACTATGAAGCCCCGAAGGCCCCTCCCAGAGGGCAATGCAGATGGAGCCCATTCTCTCCAGCTTCTAGCCCCAGAGACTGGGATGATGAATGGAAGTTGTCAGTGATGCATTGTTTCCTTAGCTGTCTGTGAGCTCTGCCTCCCTGGCCCCAACCAACTGGCAATGCACCGGGATCTCTCAGCACACCTGGTTATAACTGAAACTGGTTGCCCAACGAAGAAATCTCTGAAACCTGCTGTTAATGATTGCATCCAAAATGGAATTTCTAATGTGTGTTTCAAAAGTTAACTTTTAGTAGTTTTGCAGTAAGTACCTACCACACCTGATTATTCTAGTCTTCATTCTGGAAAGGCATGAGATAATTGTTCAAAAAAAATAAATTTTAATTCTCACAGGAATCCATTATCACTTAAATCTCCCTTTCAGGAATGTAGCAAATAAAGGGCCTGCAAAGAACCAAAGAACAGGACCTTCTAAAAAAAAAAAGTGACTGAGAATCATAGTTAGGATAATTCCTTAAAAATCTGACTGCAATTCTCAAATGTGGGCATGAGAAACACAAGTAGTGTATTCAACACAGTTGCATATTTCTGCACTGATGTATTTCCCACTGTCCTAGAGGGTTTTCTCCTGGCTGTTCATGGGATGTTTGGACTTTATTATTGTCATTTTTCTCTTAAGTGTTTGATCTACAGCATGAAGCACTTTCAAAGCAGGGCTTTTATACTTGGGCACATAGGGCAAGCTGGGAAAGAGAAAACTGTTTTAAGAAGAAAAGTAATTTACTCTGCCAGTAGTATTCTGTTTTCTCCCACAGTTATTGAAGACATTTGTGTATAAGGAGGGGCTCCTTTCCTCTGTGTTTGTGATATTCATCTTTTGCCAAAGAAATGATTGTGAAGTCACCAGTTTACCATTATGATTTTACAAAAAGATCAAGAAAAAGAGAGATGGGCTGAGTCTGAAGCCTCATTGTAACACATGCAACCATCAGAAATATCAGTCATCTTTTGTAGAAGATTAATAAGGTTGGAATTTTATAAAAACTGCTTAACTTAAAAAATTCTTTGTATTGGTGGATAGTTACCTTTCTGTTGATTTGGCTAACCAATGACAGAATCCGCCAGCAATAGCAACAGTAACAAATAGATCCCAACTTGGGTAAACTTCCTTATAGATTATCAGAAAAATTAAGTGACTTGTCTCCCATTTGCTCCCAATACAGAATTTTGATCTGGAGGATGAAGAAATCCCCAAATATTTCCAAGAGGGAATTACTTTGCTGAACAACAGTTCCCACCATGCAAATCTTAAGCTTTGCACTGAACTTAAAATGCCTGAGAAAGTATGCTTAGCAGGCTGGATGAGGGAGAAGCTACCAGTAATTACTCAGTAGTCACTGAAAGTGGAATAGAAGAAACATGTCTCCCTCTTCTCTCATTTAATAAAGAGTCAAAGACTTCAAATATGAGCAATGATGGGGATGTAAAAGAAGCCTGGGAGGAACAGGTCCATGTTAGCTCATCTATAGGCAGAACCTAAGGATAACAGTTAGAAACCTTGACCTTTAATAAACCATGTTTTTGTGAACATGATCCAATCTTGGCATAGACTCTTTGATCGCTATAGGACACCTTCATGAAGGACTTTCCCTGACTATTCTGATATTGTCCTTCCGCTTGGCATGGGAAGTTTAGTATAACTGTGAATTATAAAAATTAGCCACAAACATGTCAGAGCAGGGCCTTTAGGAACATTAATCTCATGCCTCACCTTTTCTGTGCCTCTTAAATTTTGTTCTTTAGGACGCAGTGTTTAAAATGGGTCATGAGTGAAAGTAGTCCTATAACAGACTTTAAGGTAGCTTACAAAAAGACTGAATCATTAGCCTTAAGAGAGATTTACTTAGTATCACATACTGAAACCACAGATACAGTGTACCATCCTGCCTATAGTTGCCTATGTCAAAGAGTATAGCTTCTTCAGTGTCTAATCTCAACTTATTTCTGTGACAGTTATAAAATCATCAATTATAATTCCAATTAACTAAAAACTGAATTGCATTAAAGCAACTGCTGGGGAATTAAGGAATTTTAAGTTTTTAATTTTAATATGACTCTTGCCAGTGTCCCCGGCTACAGCCCAAGAGAGAGCTCTGAAGCCAAACTGCCAAAATGCAAGTTTCATCTCTGTCACATAGATCCACATAAGTGTACCCCAGTTCAACTACTCTCTTTGTGCCTTAGTTTCCTCCACTTAAATCAAAGAAGAATGACAGTTCCTATTATATGCAGTTATTGTGAGCATGGGCCCAGGAAGACTTTTAAAAATGCTACTATGACTAGGCACAGTAGTGTATGCCTTTAATCCTAACACTTGGGAGGCAGAGGTAGGAGGATCGCTGTGAGTTCAAGGCCACCCTGAAACTACACAGTGAATTCCATACATAGTGAATTCTGGGCTACAGTGAAACCCTACCTCAAAAAAAAAAAAAAATGCTGCTATGGGGACTGGAGAGATGGCTCAGCGGTTAAGGTGCTTTCTTACAAAGCAAGTTTGATTCCTAAGTACCCACATAAAGCCAGATACACAAGGTGGCACATGGGTCTGGAGTTCATTTGCAGTGGCTAGAGGTTGTGGCATGCCCATTCGCATTCATATCCATTCTCTCTCTCTCTCTCTCTGCTTTTTCTCTTACTCTCATAAAAAATAAGTCTTTTAAAAATAGTTTAAAAATACTGCTATGTCACCTGTGTCCAGTCAAATTAAATTAGAGTGCCTGGAGATGAAACATAGCATTAGATAATTTGTCTATCATATTTAGACTCATTCCTGAGAAGCAAGAGAGAGCTGAAAATGTGTTACATAAAATGTGAAGTCTGCTTTTTAAAATTTTTTTAAAGTTTTTTATTTTACTTAATTTTTATTTATTTATTTGCAAGCAAAGAGAGAGAGAGATAGAAGAGAGGCAGACACAGAATGGGCATGGCAGGACCTCTAGCCAGTGCAAACGAACTCCAGATGCATATGCCCCTCATGCATCTGGCTTACATGGGTGCTGGAGAATTGAACCAACATCCTTTGGTTTCACAGGCAAACGCCTTAACTACCCTGCTTTTTAAAAACTTTCTTTTTTGGTTTTTCATGGTAGGGTCTCACTCCAGCCCAGGCTGACCTGGAACTCACTATCTAGTCTCAGGGTGGCCTCGAACTCATGGCAATCTTCCTACCTCTGCTTCCCGAGTGCTGGGATTAGAGGTGTGTGTCACCACACCCGGTTCCTGAAATCTGCTTTTTTTTTTGGGGGGGGGGGAGAGGCAGAGAGAGAGGGAGAGAGAGAGAGAGAGGGGAAGACAGATAGAGATGGGCGCGCCAGCAGCCTCTCAGCTGCTGCAAACGAAATCCAGATGTGTGCGCCCCCTTGTGGTCAAGTGCGGTATTGCGCCCTTGCGTCACTTTGCATCTGGCTAAACGTGGGACCTGGAGATTGGAACCAGCATTCTTAGGCAGGCGCCTTAACTGCTAAGCCATCTCTCCAGCCCTGAAGTCTGCTTTTTAATGGAGAGGGTGGCCTTCATATTTGGAAGATAGTAAACTTGCCAGCCTTATTTTTATTTATTTATTTTTTTTAGAGAGAGACAGACAGAGAGAGAGGGAGAGGGAGACAGAGAATGGGCGCGCCAGCAGTCTCTCAGCTGCTGTGAATGAAATCCAGATGTGTGCGCCCCCTTGTGGTCAAGTGCGGCATTGTGCCCTTGTGTCACTTTGCATCTGGCTAAACATGGGACCTGGAGATTGGAACCGCTGGAGATTGGAACCAGCATTCTTAGGCTTAGGAGGCAGATGCCTTAACCGCTAAGCCATCTCTCCAGCCCCAGCTTTATTTTTTTAATTGAAAACAGAAGTTCATCACATGGTCAGGTTCAAACCAATCTCCCTCCCTACTTGGCAATAAATATGCCGCCTACTCCCTAACAATCTTGTGCCTGATGAAGAGACCTAAAGACAAATGGATAAAGGACAAGCAGAAGAAATCCGAGGGAGGCCCATGTGATGATCACTCCACTGTTATAGCAAGAGACTTTGCCCCCTTTACATTGATCTGTGCAACTGGCATCTCCCAACGAAAGCTTCTCAGGTATCGGGAAATGTCAATGTCAATGCCACAATACTCAGAATGCACCTTTTACTTATTAAAAGCAGATTGGACTGGACTGAATACTGTAGAGTGTGTCAGTGCTCTTATTCTGTATGCATAGAAGTTTCAGCTATACCTCTGGGTTTATCCTCACAAGTCTCTCAACCCATTAAATAGCTTTTCCTCTTCTTCAAAATATGCTAACTTCCTCCGTTATAACCAGCATTACTTTTGCTGAAGAATCATGGAACAGAACTAATTAGAACATTCTCAGAAATGAGAACATATGTACATACTAGTAGAAGCAGAGAAAGAGTTACCTTATGGTCATATCTGCCTTCAATCAGCCTATCACTGAACAAGCTACCCACAGCCTATCTCTAACCTCTATCAAGAAAAGTCATATCTAGAACTGAAGAGATGGCTTAGCAATTAAGGTGTTTGCCTACAAAGCTTAAGGATCTAGGTTTAATTTCCCAGTACCCACGTAAAGCCAGCCGCACAAAGTGGCACATGCATCTGGAGTTTGTTTTCAATGGCTAGAGGCCCTGGTGCTCTCATTCTCATTCCCAATCATTCTCTCTCTCTCTCTCTCTCTCTCTCTCTCTTTCTCTCTCTCTTTCAACTAAATAAATAAACAAAAAGCTGTGACTACAGTAACTATTGTTTGCATCACAGTCATTAGAGGCACTATGAATGAAGAGCTTTTGCACAAAAATTAAGGCAGAAGATTATCAATACATTCCTGATGTAAGGATACATAGTGAAAACTTCACATGCATCCTTCATGGACCACTTCCTACTATGCCAAATCAAATAAAGAATTTTTTCCTATCAATGATTTTGCTTAAAAATGTTAAAGCCAATGACTGACATTTCATTAGACTTGCTAAACACCTTAAGACTGAGGTATCATTCAGACTTGTAAAAGACTTCACCATGTTTCTCTGTCCCTTTTGAATAGTCACTGGAGCTCACTGCTATGCTTAGTACAATCAGGAGCACTGAAACTGTCTGCAGTGCAGATTGAGCAGCCTACTGGGTATTCAGGTGGGTCCACTGACCTGTGAGCAGCTTGTTTCCACCCTGTGCATCCCATAGGAGAAATCATCTGTGAAAGTGATCGCCTCAGAACTGATCACATCATGGAAGGAAGGCCAACCTGGAATACAGTGGACACAAGAACAAAACAGAGAAAGAGGGAGGGGAACACACCTTGGATTAGAATACAGTTTAAAAGAAATATGAAGTAAATAGTGCAGATCCTTAGCATATGACTAATTCTTAACTTTTTCAATGTGGAAAAACAGGTTAAAGTTGAAAGACAATATATTAGCAAGGGTACAATTACATATAAGAGTAAGACTTTTCTAACTTTTAGATTATTAATTCATTGGGGGTTTTTGTTTCCTGAGACAGTCTTCGATCTTCCAGTGGTTTTCTAGAGCATTCCCAAACTTATAAAGCTCTCTATTACCACTCTCTCTTGTGTTTGGAGTCACTGGAAATGATCTTGAAGCACTATTAATCTTCCGTTCTGACATTTTCCATAAGCAATCAATTAGTTTGACGATAGCATTTCAATAATACCATGTGTACTAGTTACCTTCTTGTTGCTATGAATACCTGACCAGAAACAATTTAAGGAAGGAAAGGGTTTATTTTGGAATACGTTTCAGGGTTTATATATTCCATTATAGAAGGGAAAGCATGTCAGTCCACTTATCATACATTACGGCCAGAATTGGGAAGCCAAGAGGAAGAACAGGAAGTGGGGCCAGTCTATGAAAACTCAAGGCTTGCCCCCCAGTGATCCACTTCTTCCTACAAGGATCTTCCTCCTCAGTGTTCTACAACTTGCCCAACTAGCACCACAAGTTGGGGATCAAGTATTGAAATACATGAGTCTTGGGGGGCATTATACATTCAAACCACTACATTTTACCCTTGGCCCCCAGAGGCTTATGGCTATCTCATGGTGCAAAATGTATTCCATCCCACTTCAAACATCACTATAGTTTTTAATAGTTCCCACACTGTGAAAAAGTCCAAAATATGCTGCCTGGTGTGGTGGCATACGCCTTTAAAAACAGTATCATGTGAATGATATTACCAAGTTCTGCTGCCAGCTTGGGAAGAAGCCCCTTTGGACCACAGTTGTAGCAGTTTCTGTGCTGACCATGGGAAACAGGAAACTCCTTCAGCATTTTTCCCTTCATGCCATCTCCTTTCAAAGAATTTGCAGAGGCTGGAGAGTTGGCTTTGTGGTTAAGGCACTTGCCTATAAAGCCTAAGGACACAGGCTCAATCCCCCAGGACCCACCTAAGCAGATACACAAGGCACGTCATGCATCTGGAATTTGTTTGCTATGGCTAGAGGCCCTGGTTTGCCCATTTTCTATTTACCTCCCCCACCCCCAAATAAATAATAAATAAAAAAGAGCCTTCAATGGGTGTACCTGGAGCACAGTATGATTTAGGGGCAAATTCATATCTATATTCCTCAGGGATATCTAGGTAGCACCATTTATCACATAACATCTTTTTTCCAATTTTCATTCCTTGTAATAATTTTTAAAACATTTACTTTTTTTTGTTGTTTTTTCGATGTAGGGTCTTGTTCTAGCCCAGGCTGACCTGGAATTTAGTTGGTAGTCTCTGGGTAGCCTCAAACTCATGGCAATCCTCCTTCCTCTGCCTCCCAAGTAGTAGGATTAAAGACGTGCACCACCATGCCCAGCTAGACATTTGCATTTTAAGAAATTATGGTAAATAGAGCACACAATTGTACTAATATTTTCTGTACACAGTAGGTTTTTAATATCTTATTATTTTTATTTATTTATTTGTAAGAGAGAAAGACACAGGGGGAGAGAGGGAGAGAGAGAGGAAGAGAAAGCCCTCCAGCCACTGCAAACGAACTCCAGATTCATGTGCCACCTGTGCACCTGGCTTATGTGGGTCCTGGGGAATCAAACCAAGGTCCTTTGGCTTTGCAGGCAAGTACCTTAACCATTAAGCCATGTCTCCAGCCCCCCAGTGGGGTTTTTAATGCTTAGTACTTATGGGCACATTTTTATTTTCCCCCAAAGATGTGTGGACTTCCTTTAAGTCTTAATCCCCAAATGATGGAAGAGGTATGATGCTGCTGCAACTATTTTTTTTCTTTTTTTCAGAAGCCAGATTATTCCTTCAGAAAGAAGGACGCTCTTAAAAGCACAGTAGTCATGTTAATATACACATTGAAAGAAAACAGAATGCTGAGCTCAATAGTATAATTTCTAGCTTCAAACAAATTAGTTCACGCCAATCATTTATTACAAATGTACTCAACCTCCTCATCCCCCAAGTCTACAAGAATGTAGTTTTCATAGTCAGTGCTAGATTTAACACCATGAGTTTAAACATTCTGTAATTCCTTCACTGGAGCTCAAGAGTGCTACAAACCAAAAAGAATGTCTTATCCATCTAGACTAATATTTTACAAATAAATTAGTCTAAGACTCATCAATATTCTTAGGAAAATCCACTTATCTCTCTGTTCGAAATTTCAAAAGGATCCTGGATATATTCTAGGTTGCACTATTTGGTTTACAATGATGACATGACACATTTTGATGTTATTCTTTGTCCAATGAAAAAAGTGCTAACTGCTAGTGAAGTCAACTTTAATGGTGATATTTAAGGATATTAAAGAATATAATCATTTATCAAGGAAATGAAGGAATACACTGTGTGATTTCATTCTTAACTTTCTATGGCGTAGCCCATTTGAGTATTTTAAGACAAATAGTACTTGTGGAGAAGGCACACTTGATTCAGTAGTAAACAGATTTAAAAAATGGAAAATATTTCTGAATATTTGTGTTTATAGATTAGTGTTGCTGTCAGCTTTCATCAGAGAAGCTTCTTTTTAAAATTTATTTTTATTTATTTATCTGAGAGAGAGAATGTGTGTGTGTGTGTGTGAGAGAGAGAGAGAGAGAGAGAGAGAGAGAGAGAATGGGTGTACAAGGACCTCTTGCTTCTGCAAATGAACTACAAATGCATATGCCATTTTGCCCTTCTGGCTTGACATAGGTACTGGGGAATTAAACCCCAGACTGTTGGGCTTTGGAAGCAAGTACCTTTAACTGCTGAGCCATGTCTCCAGCCTAGCATCTTTTTCTTATCTTTTTCTTATTCTTATTCTTTCATCTTATTCTTTTTCAAATAGACAACAATTACTGCAGATGTTCATATATAACTAACTGGTCAAAGTGCTGAGAAGAAGTAACTATTAACTGCTTAGCCCTATTAGGACAATTCTATAAACCCCCTCTAAACCTCAGAGAACACTGCGGAAGAGACAGAAGAAAGAATGTAAAAGCCAAATGATTGGGACGACTTCAGTGGAAAGCTGTCTTCTGGACATGACACGCCCTTTGCACTTATGAACTCACAGCAGCTGTGGTTACCTGCACAAGATTGGGCCCATCAACCATCTGTCATGGTTGGGGGAAAGATTCGTAAGGTTCCACTCCTCCCTAAGCAGCTAATGGTAGTTAATCGTTGCTGGGGAAGAGGAAGACATTTTTCTGGAGTGGTGTAGCCACTGGTAAGTTGCTCATGTGCCAGTAAATAACTGCAGACCTATGCTCATGACAGCAATCCTAATTAAACTCAGCAGGTTACCAAAAAAGACATCAAAGTAGAAGGAGAATTAGTTGGAAAAAAAGAATTCAGCAGGAATGGGAAGAGGACAAGAAAAGGCAACAGGAAGGTGAATATAATCAAAATATGTCTTATACATTTATAAAATTATCAAAAAACCAAATTAATACAAGATTCAGAAGTTTGTTGTTTTAAACAATAAAACTTGTCAAGCTTTCCCCTATTTTCCTCTTTCTAGAAGTTAAACTAGGTATATAGAGAGCTATATTCCCCCCACTATGCTACCTCTGCATCTTATACCTACTTAATTCATTCTGTTTATCGCAGAGCCCTTAAGCTTCATTTGCCTTCCCACCTGCCTTCTTCTAGATGAGGTGATGAGTACCTCGAAGGTACTCTACATTTATTACCCTGAGCATTCTCACAGCCACATGGTGAATAGCAGAGGTGCACAGTGCAAATATTTACTAGCTTGATTCCCAGTTAAGCCTTAAACAAGCAAGGGCATGAATAATTACAGCATGTCACAGAAACCTAAAAGAAAGAGAAAAAATACAATCGTACTCCCTTCTGACAGACTCAGTTAAGAAATCCAGACTAGCTTCTTACTGCAGTATCCAATTTGGCTCAGCCACTGCAGTTAGAGCTCTCCACCTGGATCAAGGAATAGTGTGGTTACATAGTTAGACATAGTTAGGGTGGCAGAAACAGGAAGGTCATCTGGACCACTCACTTTGCAGGACTTTTTAGAAGGGAGCAGAGATGAGTTATTTGGCAAGGTTACATAAGCAGTCAGTTGCAGAACCAGAGCTACAATCTGATTATTTTGACATATTTTGATTCTCTTTTTATATTCTCAATAAAAGGCTATCAGTTTTTTTTTTATTTGACTACTCTATCAGGAAGGAGGACACATGTTTTAAAAAATTAGTTTAGTATCCTGCCTGGATTAGCTGATTGTTGCACTGACTCAGGGGCCTGTGGGTAAAAGTAGATAATAAAAGAATCATAACACTTACTTTTTTCTCTTCTAGTGCCTAAACTATTTAAAGGGAAAATGCAAGTCATTACATAAGTGAGGAAATATAGTTGGAGTATATATAAGTTTTCATTCATTTATCCAAACCATCACAAAGACAGAGAAGCTCATCCTTAGGCAATAACATTCAAAACTATCACTTATATCTGAATTATCTTAACATCCCTAAAATTAAAATTACTTTCTAAAGAACTGGGAGGAAAAGGGACTGCTCTTAAATGCTTCTGAATGCCATGAAGTTATGTACTTTGTCTATTTTAATCAAATATTCATAAACATTTCCAAAAGATCATATTTAAGAATAGAGCATACTGAGGTGGAGTGAAATGAAGTGGAGGTCCTCAAAAGATGTCAACATTGTTGGGAAAGTATTGATGTTTGAATAGTTTGATTGTGTGTGTTCATATAGCTTATTTGTATGTTATTATGTCAACATTGGAAGGGATACTTTAAATTTTTTCAATTAAAGACATTTCAAAACCCTCAATTTTCAGTATCATTTGGTACTGTAAAAAAAAAATGAACCTTTCAAAATGTAATGCTCAATGTCATTCAAATCCTGATCAGTGGAGACTGATGAGAGAAACCATGTTGAAAACGATATAATGCCCTGTATGGAAAACATTTCTACAGAGAATTGTGGCTGGCTTCTCCAGTAAGGCTAACAAAGGAGAGACTGCTCAGCTGCTTTGCTGTGTTTCCAGAAAAAGTAAAGTTCTATAGAAAGAGAAAGGTAAGTCCTTAATGACAATCAAGCTAAGAAGGACCTTCACCCAAGAATAAATTGTCTTATGGCAAAGAACCCACAGTGATGACAGCACTTTGAAAGCGGAATTCCCTCATCATGTGAAAGTATTTAAAGGAGGAACTCTTCACTGCCGTAAAAATCCTCAAAGGAAACCCTGCCCCCACTGCTAATAATAAGAAAAGTGCTTCAAAGGGTGATAGGCAAAGACTGAAGCAATCTGCGTCTTGTTGAGAAAATTATCTTGAGCAAAAGGGTGGGGGAAGGGAAGTGTGTTTATGTCAGTTTTGACATTAAAGAAAGATCATCCATCCTCCTTTCTCTAGGCTTTTCCTTTTAGACTTCTCATCCAACAAAACATTATTTGCTTTGGATGCTTTCCACACACTTTCAAAAGAAAAGTCACATGAAACCCTGTGTAAACAGAATGGGTTCACCCTACCCTCCAAATACATCCCTTTGTTTCTATTTGAGAAGGTTGGATTTGGGCCTATTGTCATTTCATTTCCAAGAATATAAACTAGACTTTTTAGATATCAGCCTAAAACTATTAAGAAGATCCTATTTTCAATAAAACATTCTCCTCCTGTGTCCAGATAACAAATAAACATGGCTACCACAACTGAAGCCGACAAGGTGGCAAATGGCAGCTCTGCTCCATTGTTGTTCAACCATCTGCCATGTTTGTTTGCAGGTATAATTTAGTATTTCTGTATATTATGAAGCAAGTTCAGGACATACTGATTTATATCTCTATTAGGAGACCAAGTGGTCTGGATTATTGTCAGTAGCTCCTTGGTGTTTACTACCATTGATATCACAGTAGATTTTGTTTTCACAGGATAACAAACACTTCACCTTTACCTGTAATGCAGCTCATGCTGCTGCCCTGAGTCTTTTTCCATAACTGTACAGCAGTAGGGTACACACATGCACACACACATAAAAATTTTTAAAATGTGTAGGGGAATGAGAGTCATACTCTCTAGACATCAAACAGATGGAATGACTTCAACTTATTTATATCTGTTGCTAATTTTGTTAATTAAAAAAAGAGCCCACTCTTCAATATCAAGGTCCCACCAATAGTGGGATACAAGAGGGCCTACACCTATTAAATTCTCTCTAAAATAATAACGGCTATCCATGTATTGTGCACTGACCTCACTCTCCATTGGAGAATTTGCTTCTCTTTTTCAGATGGACACAGAACCTGAGGAGAGAATCAGCCCATTGCACCTCACCAGGGCATTAGCTGAAGCCATAGAGTTATTGGGGAAATGAGCAAGAGTGCTGCTTTATTGCTGAATCCTGTATAAGCACAAGGGTGAAGGAGACAGACACAGAGAACACTCAACTCCTACTAAATCAGATATCCAGAGACACAGAGACTCCCAAGACCTCATCACTGAAATAGACCTAAAAATGAACCCAACATGGCTCAGGGAAATCCGTGGAAGAGGGGGCAGAAAGATTGTTAGAGCCATGAGTTGGGTCATTGAGCACAGAGACATTGCCTCTCTCCCATAACTGATGGCAACTCCCACAAAGCAAGACCCACAATCTCCATGGGGAGAGGACAGGGAGAAGGTTAATGATGGTACCATCATGGCTGTATACACACTATATACATAGCTAATAAAAAAAAGCTTTAAAAAAAAGTTCAAGGGATGGAGAGATTGCTTAGCAGTTAAGGCACATGCCTGCAAAGCCTAAGGACCTTGGTTCGATTCTCCCAGGTCCCACGTAAGCCAGTTGCACAAGGGGGTGCATGTGTCTGGAGTTCGTTTGCCAGTGGCTGGAGGCCCTGGAGTACCCATTCTCACTTTCTCTCTCTCCGCCTCTAATAAATAAATCTTTTTTTTAAAAAAAAAAAGTTTGAAAAGAAGGAGGAAGTAATAAAGATAGGGAGCTGAGAAAGTTTTTTTGTCTCAGGGAGCAGTTGGAGTGAAACATCTAAAACTTAGTCCATAGTAGATAAGAAGCACCCTGCCGCTGTTCAGTTTTGGGATCAGGCTTTGCAAGCAAGCAGTTCTAACCACTAAGCAATCTTCTTAGGCCCACTCAGTAAATTGGTTACTAGTGTAATAGTGAGTATGAACATAGGGAGTTGAAAGGTAATTGCACATATTTTGCTATCTTCAAATGTAGAGTAGTTTTGGACACAACAAAGCCCACTAAGGCTTGGATGACAGTTTAATAATGGTGATTAACATTTGAACAGCTCTAGTAAAATAAGCTGGAGCTAAAGATAATAGTTTATTTTTATAGTGTACCAGTTCTTACAGCTCTATATTCTAAATATTTCAAGCTTTGTAACTTTCAGGTCTTCTGTAGCCTGAATCTGTTCACCTCACTAACAACAATTTACCTTATTAGCTATCCCAAGACAAAAAAACAAAAAAGTAACGCTCCATGTAGAACCCCTGCAGACAAGAATGGTTTCAGGCTTAGATCCCTCATCATTGCCAAATTACTCACTTGAATTGACATTTCTACTATAACTTTTATCTCATTTTTGAAAGAATGATTCTCTACTCCCCTTCAAAGACCCATTTGGTTGCAATCTAATCTTCCAAAAGTTTTAGTAATCAACCAAATATATACATGTAGCAGAAAATCAAACAGTGCAAGATGGATCATAAGGAAACTTTCCCTTTCAGTCCTCCACCCATCCACCCACAGGCAACCACTATTAATATTTCTGTTTATTCTGTAAAAAATGTGCTTATGCTACTATCTCTGGATTCATACACTTTAATCTGTGTTGTCCACTACAGTAGTTACTAGCCACATCTCAACTTAAACCTAGATAAATTAAAATTATAGTTCCCTAATCACACAAGACACATTTCAACTCCTCAAGAGTCAAATGTAAGTGATGGTTGCTACACTGGGCAGCAAGCAAGCACATAGAGGAGGGAGAGACATTTCCACTGTTATTTCCACAGGTACAGAACATGTCTGTCCCGAGACAATATTTTTAAAAATATTTTATTTATTTATATATTTGAAAGAGAGAAAAAGAGGCAGATAGAGACAGAGAGAATGGGAGCCCAGAGCCTCTAACCATTGCAAAAAAACTCGAGATGTTTGCATCACCTTTTACATCTGGGTACTGGGGAATCAAACTTGGGTCTGTTGACTTTGCCAGCAAGTGCCTTCATGGCTAAGCTATCTCTCTATTCCTAGACAATATTATTTTAGACATTTTAAACCAATTCCTTCTTATGAAAGATCAAGATTTAGTATTTATATCCACAGTCACTGGCCCCTTTTTCCAGTCTCTAATCTTTATAATATTTTTTTCTTTAAAACCCCATTTGGAAAAGTCTTATAGCAAGGAATCTGTCTTTTTTCACCCTTGTATTGCCAACCATGTAAAATAGTGTCTACTACCATAGAAGGTTTTCCAAAACACTATCTGATGAATAATCAGAGGAATGCTTGATAGTGTTGTAACTTAATACTGTTTGACTTCCCACTCTGTGAAGAAATTTTGGCACTTTCAGCCTTCACCTGCTCTTTCCCCTCATTCCAATGATCTGGTATATATAGTAAGTCTTGTGTGTTTTTCTATAGATTCTAAAAGTTGAAAGTGAGTAAACAGCATCTGTATTATTATGCTATATACCTGTTGCTTACTGCATAGCTAGAGTGTTCTATTCTATTACTGAATTTCAATAACCCCAAACTGTCTAAACTTAAAAACATTTTTCCTTTTTCCATTGCTTTGCTATTAAAGGGTATGCAAATGTTTCAGTTTAGTACTGATTTTATTAAAATTATTTTATTAAAAATAAGAAGGGATAGAGGAATGCCCAGCACTGAAACACCTCTATCACACCCTCCAAGGCTCAGGGACCATTGTGGAAGAGGGGGCGGATAGAATGCAAGAGCCAAAGGAAGGGTATAACTCCTTACAATGCAACTGCCCAGACAGAAATTGGCCTAGATATCCATGACCTTGCAGTGCCTAGCAATACCATCGCAAGACCCTCAAAATAGAAGAAAAAGATGATGACATCAAATTAAAAGAAAAGACTAATGGAGAGAGGAAGGGGCTATGATGGAGATTGGTGTTCTAAAGTGGAATGGGGGGAGGGGAGGGAAATATCATAAGTTTTTTGTATGTAAGTATAGAAGGTGTCAATAAAAAAATTAATAATTAAAAAATATATTTAAATGTTTTCTGTAATCAAAAATTTTAATTTAAAAAGTTTAATTAAAATATTTCATGCATAAAAATACACAGAATAAATGCCTATGATTTAACATAATAACTACTTTTATTTAATAGATAATAACTGTTTTTTGCTTCAGCTTTCTCTCTCTAACAAAGAAATATGCTATAATTACAGCCAGATCTAATTCAAAACTTCTCCCTATTTCTGCACTTCTTGATGGCCCAAAGACAACTGTTTTATGCACCATTCCCACATCTGCTTTGATTCATTTTCTACATATGTCTATCTCCATGAACAATATGCACCATTTTAAATTTTTAAAAATTTACATAAGTGCTACTACATCGTAGGTATCTTTTGATGACCTATTTTTCATGTTATTCTTAGTCTCTGATTTTTAACAGTATCATCTTATTTTATAAATAAAGTATCTTTAAAATACTTTTGAGAATATGAATTAGATATGAAAGGGTTTTTATTTAAATTTTTCTATGATTTTCTTAATTATGTCTACTTTTTCTCTGGTGCAACTATTTAGTTTTTTCTTTCTTTTTAATATTTATTTATTGATTGATTTATTTGAGAGAGAGAGAGAGAGAGAGAGAGAGAGAGAGAGAGAGAGAGAGAGAGAATGGGTGTGCCAGGGCTTCTAGCCACTGCAAATGAACTCCAGACACATGCACCACCTTGTGCATCTGGCTTACGTGGGTCCTGGGGAATCCAACCGAGGTCCTTTGGCTTTTCAGGCAAGCGCCTTAACCGCTAAGCCATCTCTCCAGGCCCTATTCAGTTTTTTGTTTACTTTGTTTCTTTTCAAGCTTTTGGTTTTCTGCTTATATCTCTGGTGGTCACGACTGTTAAGAGTAGAAGCCCAGGTTATGTTGTGCAGCTGTCTGTTGTGGGTTTTCTACTATCAGACACAGTATGGGTTTATTTCCTTAGCAGGTCTTTCCCACAAATAGAGAAGCTGCCTAGGAACATTATCATTATTTGCTGACAGACACGAGTCTATTATGGGGTTCCTTTAACACCAAACAGGGAGATGGTTTGCTCAGCAGAACTAGAACCTCAGTAGCAGCCCTAATTCACTGACAGACTGTTTAACAGTATCTTAAACCAGTCTTCCAGGATTTTTTTTCAAGATAATTGATGAGCTGTCATTGCAAATATGAAAGTGAGGAAGATTCAGTCCCTACCCCCACCTAACACACACACATACATTTTGTTCTTGCCAGTTCTGAGTTGCTTTGTAATTTTATTGGACATTTCTAAAACAACTCTGGTACATATTTTGAGCTGCATCTTTTTAAAATCGGTCATACTCATTAAATTTCCATCACTTTTTTTTCATTTCTTAGAAAGATTAAACTTCAATGTCTCCTCAACACACCCACCAAAATCCAGTTCTCTGCAATGGACTATTTGCCCATTCTGATGGCTCATATTTAACTCTGTGACTAAGAAATAGTGATGGGACAAGTATATGAGATAAATGACACTTTCACTGCCAGCTAAGTTAGAATATGCAGGTCAGGATATACTCACGAAGTGGTTCAGTGTAGAGAAATTTTTCAGATTACTTTCCAATTTATATTTGGTTGTTTAGAGTTTATGTTTGGTTATATTTTCTTTATTTAATACATTCAAAGGTTAAGGCACTCGTCTGTGAACCTAAGGATGCAGGTTCGACTCCGCAGTACCCACGTAAGTCAGATGCACAAGGTGGTGCATGCATCTGGAGCTCATTTGCAATGGTTACAGGCCCTGATGCGCCTCTCTCTCTCTCTTCAATAAATAAATATGTTTGAAAGGGCTAGAGAGATGGGTTAGCAGTTAAGGTGAAGCCTAAGGACCCAGGTTTAATTCCCCAGTACCCACATAAAGCCAGCTGCACAAGGGGGCAAATATTTAATTATAAAAAATTTATTATAAAATTTATTATAAAAAGAATTTATTATAAATTTATTATATTTATTATAAAAAGAATATATATAAAGAATATATATCATATAGTCTAACAACTATATAAAATTAGTATAATATAGATTCTAAAAATTTATAAGAAATGCTAATAAAAATTTAATGTAATGTACAATTCAAGCATTCATTAATTTTGATCACCAGTTACCTCAACTCTTTTCATCCTGTGGTCAAGCAGTCTAAGTGGGGTGGCAGTGCTACCAGAGGCATTGTGAATGATGTGAGAGTTTTGGGTCTTTTGGGAGGCTTTTCAATAGACTACCAGCATGGTCATATTTGTGTTTTCTGAAGATGTTTCTAGAAGAAGGTTGCAAGGTGAGGGATAAGAGGGAGCATGAAAGCAAGCCTATTGGATGAAGATTATCTACTAGAACAGAATTGATGAGGCTCTTAATGAAGATATCCACAAGGATAGTGGAAAATAGGGAAGGGGTTAAAGAGATCAAACTCACTGATGTGGGTGACTATGCTCCATATGGGATGGCGAAGTAGAAGAAAGAAATCCAACTATTACTAGACTTCTAGCCTGTATTCTAGCCAGACAAACACTGTTATAAGGAAACATCATAAAATTGACTTCTTTTGGAACTATATAGAAGGCAAGGGTACATGTGGACTTCATTGGAAATAAGAACTAATGCAAAGACACAAACATAAGTAATAGAAATAAAAGACAGTATGGACATGGGTAAGGACACAAAGGAGTGAACATAGAAGGAGTGCTAAACCAGACAGGTATTCAAATGTGGGCAGTAAGAATGAGTCAATAAAAGAAAAATCGACCAGGACAGAGTCCAATGGACAACCATGTCTAAGGTTGGAGGGCATATGTCAATGATAATCTTTAGAAAGGACAAGTTAAATGAGGTTTGAAGGACCCTGATGAACTGAATATTACTGTTAGGTTAAAAAGCACAGAGATGTAAGGAGAGATAAAACAAAGATGATGCTTTTACAAAGCCTGGTAGGGAAGGACGTTTGTAAAATATGAGGATGGCTACACAAAGGAGGACATGTGGTGATGCTTGTGTTAAGATACCTGGAGTATGGGAGTGTGTCCCTTGCATTCATCCACCTTTCCCTATTTTTCTTTCTTTTCTCTGTTTCTCTCTCTTTTTATTTGAGACAGTCTCAATGTAATCCACAGCTGTGTAGCTGTGGATAACCTTGAACAGAATCTGATCTTTCTGTCTCCACCTCCCAAATGCTGGGATTGCAGGCAAGTGCTACCATGTCAGGTTTTATGCAGTGCTGGTGATCAAATGTAGTGCTTTGTGCATGCTAGACAAGCACTCTACCAGCTGAGCAACATCCCTAGATTCGCAGCGCTCAAATTCACAGTGGTCCTCCAACCTCACTCTTCAGAGTGCTGGGATTATAGGTATGACCCACCATGCCTGAATCTCTGCTTTCTAAGGTGTCTTAAAAGTTACAATATTACATTCTTAGAATTTCTAAATAAAAATGAGTGATATAAACATAAATAAAATGAGTGATATGAAAATATTAGAAAGCTTAATTGATAATATTATTCAAAATGTTCCTCGTGATACTGAACAGAAGGGATATTCACAAGACTAAAGACATATTAATTGCTGTATCTTAAGTGATTTACTAGTGTTCCTATATCTTCTGGTCTACCAAACTAAAAGTGATGAGTGTAATGCCTTAAAGGACCATTATAATATGTTATGCTTTTTGACACAAAGTAAGTGCCAATAAATATGGCTGAAGAAATGAAGCCAGAGATTTAGTTCTAGGTAAGGTTCCCATATTGAACATGTCCATAGCACCCAGCCCTTTTACTTAAAGCCATGTATCCAGTTTGTAATGACTTTGTTACATGAGTAACTTTAAATTAATAGTGCTTCTTTGTTCCATTAGACATGACTGCTTTGTTTACCAATACATCATTAATATCTAACACATTGAAATGTTTCTATTTTTTATTTATTTGTTTTATTTATTTGAAAGAGGAGGAGAAAGATGCAAATAGAGAATGGGTGTGCCAGGGCCTTTAGCTGCTGCAAATGAATTCCAGATGCACATGTCACCTTGTGCATCTGGCTTTACATGGGTACTGTGGAATCAAACCTGGGTCCTTTAGCTTTGTAGGCAAGTGCCTTAACCTTTGAATGAATTAAATAACAAAGGAAATATAACATTTTATTATTTAACAACAAATTTGAATATAATTAAAAGATAATAACTTCCTACTTAAAACTGTCAAAATCATAAAGTAGAATGGCATTTTCTAGGTCTTAAGGAAGTAGAAAAGAACATTGTTAATGTTGTTTTGTTTCAATATTTATAAGATGAAAAATTATAGAGTTGGATGGTGATGATGGTTGTATGAACAATTTATTTCACGTCACTGAATTGCAAAACATATTTACTATGGCAAGTTTACTGTATTTTTATTTTTTTTATTATATTGTATCATATATTAAGGAGGCTGACAGCTATCTCAAGCCAGGTAGGAGGGCCTCACCAGAAACTGAATCAGCTCCTTCATGTTGGTTTTCCCAACTTTCAGAACTCTGAGAAATAAATTTCCTTTGTTTAAGATAGAGAAAGAGAAGAAAAGAGGAAGGGAGGGGAGAAGAGAGAAGAGGAGAGATGAGAAGAGAGAAGGATAGTAGAGAAGAAGAGAGGAAAGGAGTGAGGGGAAGAAGAGAGAAAAAATGTTTGGATGTGTTTATCACCAGGACAACTGAAGATATTTAAGAAACAGGCAAGTAAGTCTTACTATTTTTTTCTTTAGGCATTTTTCACAAATATCAACTTAACATGGGTTTATTTTTCCCATCAAAAATAACACCTTTGGGGCTGGAGGGATGGCTTAGTGGTAAAGGTGCTTACTCGTGAAGCCTAAAGACTGAGGTTTGATTCTCCAGTACTCACGTAAGCCAGATGCTCAAGGTGGCACATGCATTTGTAGTTCATTTGCAGTGGCCCTGGCACACCTATCTATCTATCATCTATCTATCTATCTATCT
Source organism: Orientallactaga sibirica (assembly GCA_036365145.1). Classification (NCBI taxonomy): domain Eukaryota; kingdom Metazoa; phylum Chordata; class Mammalia; order Rodentia; family Dipodidae; genus Orientallactaga; species Orientallactaga sibirica. The sequence continues at coordinate 35,158,367 of JAEOAD010000012.1, read as the reverse complement.
ATCTATCTATCTATCTATCTATCTATCTATCTATCTATCTATCTATCTATCTATCTATCATCTATCATTTTTCTATCTATCTATCTATCTATCTATCTATCTATCTATCTATCTATCTATCTATCTATCTATCTATCTATCTATCATCTGCCTCTCTCTGTCTCTCAAATAAATAAATCAATAATAAAATAAAATTTAAAGATACTAAAAGATCAGCTCTGGGTCCCAGTGGTAGAATGCTTGCTAAGCACATGTGGGCTTCTGGGTTTGGTCTCCAGCATGCATGCATGCACACACTCATCCCCAAAAAAAAATAGCACCTTTTTTCAAACATGTCCATTGATAATTTTAGATACAGAAATAATATTGCCTTATCACCCATAATCATTGCAGGCATTTGAGTCTGTTAATGACACTATGACTGAAGACTGTCAAGAACACAGAGGTGTCCTGTGGGCAGTGTGAACATCTGGGATCTATTCTCTTTGGAGATTAATAATGTAGCTGTACTGCAGCGGGCTTCACTAATTCCTTTGAGCCCTGCACAGCATTTTTAAATGGTTCCAAACACACACGATCTCTAATTGGTATGGATTTCATCCACAGTTTTCTTACGATCTCAAAATAACTCAGACTCTTAAGGAGAAATTGACAGGGGCCAGCTTCCCTGTTTCCCTTTGTGGAGGCAGCTATTAATAATATTTTTTCAGGTTCAATAAAATTACTGAACTCAAACCATTTCAACCAAAAAGCTGGACAGGGAGACTTTATTTTCCCTGGCCCGAATACTGTCTCTTGCTACTTTAAATCACAGTTAATGTTTTAAAAAATATATCTTACACACAAGTCAGTTGTAGGACGTTAGCATCAAAGGACCTGAGCAACATCACATGCAACAGTCTGACCTTTGGCCATAATTTCAAAGTGTCATTAAAAAATGTCTCTCAAACTGGTTTTAAATTTAGTGCTGACCTAGTAACCTTGATCAAAAAAACATCCAACTTTAGATGACTATTTTATTCTGCTTGCAAAAGCTCATCAGTCCAGTGAGGCATCCATTAGGAGGCTCCACAAGGAGTTTGTGTTTGCTTGGACTTGATTAGCTCCATCAGACAGGGAGATGATGATTTAGATTGCTTGCTGAGCAAAGATTATTTATTGCACTTGACTGGCTTGCCTGGGCTAAAACGAGACCCTACCTCACCAAAAAAAAAAAAAAAAAAAAAGGAAAACCTATCTATAGGATAGATTCAAAGAAATACAGATTCTATTCATGGCAATAAGCAATCCAGGAAAGTACAGTTGTGACTCAGGTCTATTCACACAAAGCATCATTTGGCAGTATCCAACAAACCAGGGCTTTTTTAGTTGGCAACCTATCAAAAATTTCAGAATAATTCCTTTTCTAAATACATGTGCCTGAAAACATATAAGATTACTTCTTAAGAAGCAGGTAAGTATCAAATTCTTTTACTCATCTAAATTTTCTCTTCGCCTTTTTTATTTTAAGTGAAATCTCTCTAACCATCTGGATAAACTTTTGGTCTTTATTCTGTGATATACTCTTCAGTACTACAATCTGAAATAAGATATTTCCTTGCTTTCATAATCTTGTCTGATCCTTTACTGGTCAGCTTCACCTTTGTATAATGTGTCAAAACCTGCCTCACCTGCCACACTTTACATTTCTGAGAACACATAGTGAAAACATATTTTGAAACAGAACAGATTGCTCAGAAAAGTCATTAAAGACTACATTTTGCCTGCTAGGCATGGTGGTGCATGCCTTTAATCCCAGTACTTTGGAGGCAGAGGTAAAGAGGATTCCTGTGAGTTCATGGTCAGCCAGAGACTATATAGTGACTTCCAGGTTAGCCTGGGCTAGAGCAAGTCCCTACCTCAAAAACAAAACAAAACAAAACAAAACAAAACAAAACAAAACAAAACAAAAGACTACATTTTATAATGAAATGATTTGCTTAAGAGCTGTTTACATGACAAAAACCATTTTGCCTTTGTACAAGATGTATGGCAACACTGAAGAGATGTATCAAAGTAAGAGGCATTCCCTGATACAGAAAAAATTAGTAGATTATATTTAATGAGGCAAGATATCCCAAAGCAAGACATACCCTCATACTTTAGAAAAATCCTTTAGGAAAATTTGTGCTTATACCAAAGTCTACATTGTTCCATCTTTTCAAAGTTTATTACCTCCTTAATACTACACCTGACTTTACTGTGTCCTTCCTCCCCTTTATGCATTTCCTCAATTAGAATGCAAGCTCCAAGAGGGAAGATATACTCTCTTTCTTCTGAATGAATTTCAAGCTCCAAAAAGGTTGTCTGGTATTTGATCAATTTTGACTGAATGAATTTCCTACACATTCTCCTGTTACCCTGGAAATCTGAGATTTCAAGATAATGCTTGCTTTAGGTTTAAAATGCACAGAAATACCACATTATAATAGAACTGGTTACAGAACCCTCAAAACTTACTAATATTTGCTGATAATTTTGGTACCTGATGAAACCTCTTATTCCCAACTTCTATCTACATTCTAAGGGACATCAGTGATGTAACCCATGTACTCTCTTGTGAGCAGATAGTTCACTGCCTCAGAGGGCCTGCATCAAAACCCATGTGAGCCTGTGACCCTGGAAATATGAAAGTTTCTACAGTTTCAAGTGTGACTACTGACAAATTGAAGGCGTAAGAGTTAGATGTCATCACAGGAACAGTTGACCTTCATATGGATGTGTGCCTAAGATGTGTGCTCTGTACATACATTTTAATGTGTCACTGAATCTCCATGACTAAAACAATTTCATGATTGGCCTACCACATCCATAAACATATTCTACAACCTGCGTATTGACATATCATTCTGCTGGTTATGCAGTGATGTTTTAAGTTCTACTCATTAAACCACGTGCAAGACATGGCCACTTAGTACTAAGCAGGCAGCAAATAAATACTTGTTGACCAAATGAGCAAAACCAGGGCTGAAGAAAATCTTAATAAAAAATTTAAATGAGGATTGAAGATGATGAGGGTGAATATGATTGAAATCCACAATCCTGCAATATTAATTATATGCTAACTAAAAATTCAAATAAAAATCATATACCTTATATACATACTTAAAAATCTTAAAATGATTTCTGTGGAACTGATAAAGTGATGTTAAATTTTCTCTTGAAGCTGGGCGTGGTGGCGCACGCCTTTAATCCCAGCACTTGGGAGACAGAGGTAGGAGGATCGCTGTGAGTTCGAGGCCACCCTGAGAATACATAGTGAATTCCAGGTCAGCCTGGGCTACAGAGAGACCCTACCTCGAAAAACAAAACAAAACAACAACAAAAAAAATTTTCTCTTGAAAAAAATTACTAGCCTGATATGGTAGCACACATCTGTAATCCCAGTATTTAGGTGGCTAAGGCAATAAGACCTAAAGTTTAAGGTCAACCTGGGCTACAAAGTGAGAACTGATCTTAAAAAAAAAAAGCAGAAAATATGTTTAGGAATAGCCATGAAAATTTTTAAAATGATGGGGGCTTACTCTAAAAAGTTTAAAATATAGTCTTAAGCTAAAAGTATATAAGAATGATGACTCTATCAATGAACCAAGCAAATAGCCTAAAGCAGACGTATGTGCATATGAAATATTTTACAGATAGTATATAAAAATGTGGAAATATTATAATCATTCAGTCCATCCAATTCAGACAGTTTTGATAATGATCATCTGTCTAGTATTTATCTTCCTGTGTCACAGGTGAGAAGATAGCATGCCATGGATTTTGATCTCAGTAGCATTTTAAAAGAGCTATGAAATTCACCTTTTCTAGTTTGTTAGCAAAAATATGTGGAAGCCTTGGCCAGCATCCACATACATAAAGCACTATAACACTATTGAGGGCCTATTAATACTTGGCTTCTTTTAAGTATAAAGAGATTACAAAAATTTCAGCCATATTATTAAATAGTGGCCAAACTCATGGTATTGAACATTATGTAAAATTATTTTTCAAGATAGAGTCTCTCACTGAACTTGGAACTTTCTCACTGAATTGGCTAGACCCTGCAAACACAAGGAACTTCCTGTGTCTGACTCCTCATTACTATAATTACAGGTGCCCACCACCATTCCCAGCTTATTCTTGGGTACTGGGGATACAAATTCAGGTCCTCATACTTGTTAGCAAGCACTTTATCCACTAAACTATCTCCTTAGGTTGAAGCAGAACTGTTTTTATTTATTGGTTTTTGTTTTGTTCTGTTCTGTTTTGTTTTGTTTTTGAGATAGGGTCTCACTACGTAGGCCAGTCTGGCCTTAGAGTTAAAGCAGTCCTCCTGCCTCAACCTCCCAAGTGCTGCGATTATAGGCATGAACCATGATGCCCACCCCTAGCTGATTAGTGAAGTTTTTGCTATTGTTTTATGAATCCTAGAATTCCAGTGAAACCTATAAAACCCTTAGGATGGTGTTTTTAAATGCACAAGAGAAAATTAATGAGATCATAAGGAAAAAGATAACTTTTATCTACTATTACCAAAGTACAGAAAAAAACAAATTTGTAATATAGAAATAAATGGGCTTCTTACTAAAACATTAAATCAAAACCCTAACAACAGATATAACTATCATAATTTTGAAATTTGTGAGCATTCATATTATTTTCCAGTATCTGTATCCACTGAATTATAATAAGAAAATACACATTTTGTTTGTTTTCTTGTTTGAAGTTAAATTTTTTTGCATAAATATATGTAGATGCAGGTATGCTCTCACTAATTCTACCAGGCACACAGTAAATGCATTCTTTGAAACTTGAAATTCCTATCTTCCTTCATACATCTCTTACTGTTGCTTCCTTCACTAATTTTTTTTTCTGTTTTCTTGTTGGTGGTCACCAACTATACACTTATGTTTGATCAATGTGCTTTGTAGCCCACACTTACCAATTGTTCAGTTACTTTCTATCTCTGCTTCATCATAGGCACTATTTCAAGTGGCCCTTCACATTACTAATTTTATACTTAGCAGGTTCAATTTAGTTCCTCATTGCTTCAGATGAAGTTTCCAACTTGGTTACTAGATTGTTAGTCTCTTTGAAGGATCTTGATTCACCCTCCTCCCTCTTCTTTTCCCTAATGCTGGGGATCAAACTCAGAGTCTTATCCCAAGTTCTTTTAACAGGATTTTCTTGATTATCAAATCAAGCTTCACTGTATTTGAGTAAATGATCATATTACAAATATTTCATTTCTTTTATAAACTTTTAAAATTTCTTATGAACTAAGAATGTTTTTTCAATGTTATTTTTGCATAATATATGTGGTACATTATATGTGTGTATAGTATATGCACATGAATGTGCAAATGCAGATGCAATCACAGGTGCATGGAGGCCAGAGCTATGAATGGTCTTCTATCACTCATCCATGTATTTGTGTATTTCACATATTTTTTTGAGATAGAGTCTCTCTCTGAATATGGTACTGTGGTTTTCATGAGCCCCACTAATTCTCTGGTGTCTGCTCCCCCTGTAGTTATGGATGTGCATGGCTTCACCCAGCTATTTATGTAGGTTCTAGGGGATCAAACTTGAGCAGTTTCAGACCCTCAGGCCCTTATGAATGTGGTTCGAGATCTTACCCACTGAGCCATCTCCCTAGCCCTCAGTGATACTTTTAACATACATTCTTTTGTTATTTTCTTATCCGTACACCACAGAATACTTTGTAGGCTCCATGTGTGTACATTTACTTTTTACCACAACAATGGAAAGAACTATATTTAGTCCAGGCATTGTTATGATCCTGTTCTCCTTCTATACTATACTGCTGTATGTACTAACACCTATGCACTGGTTTATAGAAAGTTGAAGACATGACAAGTTTAACCTTATATTATCAGCTAAATGACTCAGTACATGGAGGGAAATGATTGCAAGCAGGATCTGCAAGTTGTGCTCACTGAGGATAGTTATTGCTTTGCAAATATTTTATGCAAAAGATTATTTCTTCACAACCAGTTTACTCTCTGGCCAGATTTCTTTCCACATACTTGATAAGACTGTGTGTGGTGTCTGTTCCATTTCTAGCTATTGTCTGGCCCAAGAGAGAAGGGTCTAAATTCTTACCTCTTTGTATGCTATATAATGACCTCTCTACTCATTTTACATCTTGGTGCATTTCTACACTGGCAAAAGGATTTCTAAAATGGTCCTAAGCTGGCCTCTACCTCTCAATTCTTTTGAATTTGAAAAATCTTGTTTGAATTTATACAGTATCATCTCAACTTACAGGCAACTCCATTCATTAGGAAAAAGAATATAAATATTCCCTTAGTATCGTCCATTAATTATATCCCTTCCTTGCCTTGTAGAAATTCTCACAAAGTTAAAAAAAATACTGTATCTCTGTCCTATTTTAATTGGGATTTGGAAGAGTAGGGGATGAACAGATTTGTTTTCATCAAACTCTAACTTGCCCTTCTTTAAATTCTACTTACAATGTCTTAAGACATTTTAATATAATGCCTTTAAAAATAACAGACTTGGGCTGGAGAGATGGCTTAGTGGTTAAGGTACCTGCCTGCTAAGCCTAAGAACCCGGTTCCAATCTCCAGGTCCCACGTTTAGCCAGATGCAAAGTGACGCAAGGGCGCAATGCTGCACTTGCCCACAAGGGGGCACACACATCTGGATTTTGTTCGCAGCAGCTGAGACTGCTGGCACGCCCATTCTCTGTCTCCTTCTCCCTCTCTCTCTCTCTCTGTCTCTCTCCAAAAATAAATAAAATAATTTTAAAAAATAACAGACTTCACACACCTTTCATCCCAGCACTCAGGAGGTAGAGGCAGGATGATTTCTGTGAGTCTAAGGACATCCTAAGACTACATAGTGAATTCCAGATCAGCCTATGCTAAAGACTCTACCTTGAAAAACAAACAAACAAAAAAATCAGACATTAATTAAATAAAGAAAATCAAATGCATATTATGTTATTGTGTTTATATATAACATTAAATTTATCATTTAGCTGTCTTAGGTGTATCACTAAACAGCATTAAACATATTCACATTGTATGAGACTCTTACCACCCTCTATCTCCAGAACTTTTTCATTTTGTCAAGCTGAAAGTCAGAATCCACTAACCTACTCCTATTCCTCCCTCCTTCAAGTCCCTGGAAATAACCGTTTTATTTTTGTATTTGTATATTTATTTAATATTTATTATATATATTATTTATTTATTTATTTGAGAGGAGAGAGAGAGGGAGCGAATGGGTGCGCCAGGGCCTCCAGCCACTATAAACGAACTCCAGATGTATACGCCCCCTTGTGCATCTGGCTTATGTGGGTCCTGGAAAATTGAACTGGGATCCTTTGGCTTTGCAGGCAAACTCCTTAACCATTAAGCCATCTCTCCAGCCCAGCTGTTCTACTTTCTATCTCTATTATTATGTTTATCCATTTTGTATACCCATCAATGGACAGTTGAGTTACTTCCATCTTTGAATAATAGAGTACAAACAATTGGAGTACAAATACTTTTCAAGCTTGCTTTCAATTTTTTTGTGTATATATCTACAAATGGAGTTGCTTATTCACATGATAAATCTATTTTTGATTTTTTTTGAGGAAATGCCATTGTGATAGTTAAGTTCTCTTGTCAACTTTGAAAATATTTTTTGTATATTATGTGTGTGTGTATACACTCACACATAGCAGAGTCTCTTGCAACTGCATGCCCATCAACTTGATCAAATTAGGAATCAAGTAAGAGACACATACCTCTTGGTGGGTCTGTGAGGGTGTTACCAGGAAGGATTAACTGAAAGAGGAAGTGTTTCCTCCACAGTGGGCTACCATTCCAGTGGTAGACTAGATATAATTAAATTCCATCTAGTTCTGGTGGGCAACCAAGAGTCTAATGCTGAGAGGAAGTGACAGTAGAGTGTTCATTTCTAAGTGAGACATCCCTATCACTCCTTCCAAGACTCGGGACCACTGTGAAAGAGGTGACAGAAAGAATTTAAGAGCCACAGGGAGTGGAGGACTGTGTACAATGCTGTTGTCCAGACACAAAGTGGCCTTGATATTCTTGACCTCACAGTGGCTGACACTACCTATGAAAGGCCTGAATAATAGGAGGTCATCATAATAGGATGACATCAAAATAGAAGAAAGACTAGTTGGAAAGAAGAAGGGATTTAGTGGAGGGTGGATTTGGGAAGGGGAAATGGAAGTGATGGGAGGAGATTATCATGGTTTATTGTCTATACTTATGGAAGTTGTTAATTAAAAATGGAAAAAAAAAAGAAAAGAAGTTCCAACATGGTGCTTTTCACCTACCTTCCCTTGCTACTCATTTGTGTGTGTGTATCTACCACAATGTTTCAGGTAACGTTTGTGGACACTGGAACCAAGTTTCATCAGCCTTCCATCATGGACTGAAGGCTAGTGGCTCTCTAGAAATCCTTCAGGCCTTCAGTACTAGACTGGGACCACTGAGGCATCTAGCCTGTTGACTGAATAGCTACCACTTCTCAAGTTCTCCAGACTGCATACAGGTTCATGAGCTGAGCAGCTACCATGTTCCTCAGTGCACAAGCCTGCAGACAGCTTGTGGTTGGACTGCCCAGCTGTAAACTAATCCAATAAAGCCCCTTTTTAGTAAGAATTCATTCCATGGGTTCTGTTCTCTAGAGAAGCCTGACTAATATATCCATATTGTTTTCCACACTGGTTATACCATTTCTTCTGTTTTACCATGGGCTAGTTTGGATCTGGTATGTCCCCAAGGTCCATATGTTTAATAAGTTCAATTCCTAGGGCAGCACTCCTGTGAGGTGGTAGCTCATTTAAGAGGTGAAGCCTATTAAGAAGTCTTTATTTAGTTCATTAAGTAAATGCACTGAAAAAGAGATTGTGGGACCCTAGTGTCATTCTCTTTCAATTCCTGGCCATGTGGTTGGTGTTTTGTTTAGCCACACACTCCCTCTAAAATTAGTTGCCTCATACAAAGCAACAGAACTAACCAGTTTGGGGTGAAATCTCTAAAACTGTGATCCTGAGCAAACCTCTTCTGTTAAAATTGGTTATCTTGAGTATTTGTTATAATAACAGAAACTGACCAATATGTTCTGATAAACCCATTGGAATTTTTAAAAATAATTTAAGTGAAAAATGTATGCATAACTTAATATCATAGTTTACCAACACAGCATACCATACAGTATGTATTATTTACTCACTTTCACTGCCTATCACGAAGAGATATCATAGTATATGCCGCCAGCCCAGAAAAAAAAATCAAACTTTGAAGTATGGCTACTACTTACACTATTGTACAGTTGTAAGGATTCTAATCTCTCCATATCTTTTCTAACACATTTTCTGCCTTTTTCTATATTATAGCTATCCTAATCAACTACAAATATATTTGGTAGATTAATTTCATATTCACAAATGTAATTAACTTTCATTAAAACAAGAAAAGTTTAGAGGAGTAATACTTGCCTAGACAAAGGCATTTTTCACTATGAATATACCTACAATTTTTATTTAAACATGTGGCCAAAGAGTCTTTTATAAAACATGCTCACAGAAAATTAAAGCATCAGGCTTGAACCACTGCACCACTGACAGACTGTCCCTCACTGCTCTAAGAACTAACCAATCTGTTAGGAAAATAACTTTAAAAAAAATTGGCCACATAGGAACATGGTGGGGAGTTTAGAAATTGTTGAGGAGAGGTTGTAGTGTCAGATAACTTTGTTCCTGTCTTTACCTGCTAAGAAGGCAAGTCAATTTATTTACCTTAGCATCAGAATAACTAGAAAAGGATATAGATAAAAAAGGAAATTAACAATTTTAATGTCAGCATGTGTCATCATTTATATCTCTAAGTTACCATTTTTCCCTTTTTAAAAAATTTCCCCCTTTAGAATTTATTCATCTTCCCTTACCACTGAACTGTCCTGGGTTACACTCTGGTTCTTTTCTCAGGGGTCTAACATTTCAGCTGGTTATAAATAGCATATAGATATAGATTATACAATGATAATACAGGCTACATTCCAAGGACTTATATTGACTACATTTATGTGAATAGTAAGTATCTACTGCACTGATTTTAATGAACTCTAAAAATAAATAATGTACTAATTAGTCAACTAAAATACTAACTTGTTCATGTACTCTTTTGTGATTTACATATGGAACCCCTTCTCTTATTGATTTAATGTTTTTATTCTGGTGCTAAAAAATGAGAAGGCAGCCATAAAACAAATTATGTAGGCTTTGTGGGTGAAATTTAGATATTTTCTTAAAGCCACCATTCTGAAATCGCTAGTCTAGTAAAATATTTCCTAGTAATCAACTTCAGAATAATTTATATGTTACTAGTGATGTTCTACTATCCTTACATTTTTTTTGTCTGTTCCATGCTAGGTGAGTCTTGTCAAATAGCATATCCAGACTTGGACTTCAGTCTTAGTATATGCTCAGCTGCCATTTATCATCAGAACACAGTTCAGCATCATCTTCTAAAACACACAAAGGTACACATGCAGACAGAGCTCTTCACATAAGCAATGTCACTCCAGGACCCTGGATCTTTTACATAGAAACACACAAGGGTTCTAGCTTTGTACTATCACCTGACCTGCACCTTCAAAAAAGAACTAAAATACTTCCATGTACAAAAGAAGGGGGAAAGAGGATATCCAGAGGTATTTCTCATCAATTGCTAAATAGTCCAATATATTTGTAACTCTATCTCCTTCTCCTTTATACCAAGAGAATGATGAAAACCTGATGGGACAGGCGAGCAATGCACGAAAATCAAATCACTGAGGCATATTCATAGAAACAGACCAACAGGCCTAAGCAAGCTCAGAAAGATTAATGCTGAGAACAGCAGTCACACAAGTGAAAGCATTCTGTCATGACAGGAGGAGGTTAAATGTTTAAGAAAATTTCTGAATAAAATTACTAGGACTAAAGCAGTGAAAGGGATTAATTTTTCAATTTCCTTGAAAAACAGGAGTCAATCTGTGACCCAGCTCCCCAGGTGTTACATGCCAGCCTCCAGAATCTTGTCACTTAGGAAGTAACTGCTTCAAGGAGTCTAGCAAACCACAAAGACCCGAAATTCCAGTCAGATTCAGGAAATTCTTTGGGGAATAAAAGAATTTTATGACTCATAAGACGAAAATCTCCTGAATACTCACAAAAGTAATCTAATGAAGTTTGTCACCAACAAAGAAGTTTGATGAATTTATGTTGTGCCAAAAAATTTTAGGCAAAATTGAAAATTGAAAAAAGTCTCAGACCTATATTCATTTGTAATTTTTCCTTTCAGGGTAAAACTAATTTTAAAAACATACTTTCCTATATGGTATGGCATTCCACAGAATTTCACATTTTAAACTTCTAGAACCTTAATCAAAATTTCATATTTATTTAAAAATTGTATAGTCTAGTACTCAAATTTGATTATTTTGAACAACTCCTATTCTTCAAATTATATATAATTTGGGGGGGGGGAAGCTATGAAAGCTAAAAGTAATGGCTTGAAGCAGATGCTGATTTAAGCAGAAAGAAGGAGATCATGTTTTTTTTGTTTGTTTGTTTTTTCCCCCCTGGGGAAGTACACAACAAAACAAGAGATAACACTGTTTTCTTGACTTTCAGACAAGGCTTACCCATATCAAACAACATGAAGCAAGCTAACCCGACCTTCAAACTTACCCCAGTTTTTTTCTAACTTAATTCTAATTCAAAATTTTGTCTGTTCTATATTAAATTTCCTTTTACTAACAGGTTGTAAAAATAGAGCAAGCAAGGAAAGCCCTCTGTTTAATCTTTCCCAGGGACAAACACAGCATAATGTACAATATGTAGCTATGAGTGAGATGGCAAATTACTTTTATTTAATTTAGTCTAGTGCTTAGCTTCACCTCTGAAATATCAGTCTACATCCTTCTATTTTGGTTTGATTCTAGAGTCCACTTAAAACAGTAAATGTTTACATTACAAGGACAAGAGAATGTGTGATATATTTTAACTGTCAAGTATGTTGTGAGCAGCAACAGCTGGAAGAAGAATGTCTAGTCCACTTCACTGTTATCCTGCAGCCTTTTAGATTCCTCAAGCCAGCAGCTACATCTTTAATTGCCCGTATTAAAAGAGAGACAGAGAAAGAAGAAAATTAATTCACTGCTATTTCTGAAAAACAGTGTAATTTCTCATGGGTGGTCTCTGTGTAAGATTCTCTACTAACTTCATGCTATGCAGAGAATTACACTGGATATGAAGCTTTTCTTTCATTTCTAAGGTTCCTGGATCATAGAGAGACAAAAGCCAGAAGTCTATGTGAACTATGGTTAGCCTAGTTCCTCTATGGTCACCTTTTACATCATCCTGAATTAATTATAATACATACGGCTGTTGTTGAAGGCTTATTCAACAGACCAAACTCACAAAACAAGTTGTGTCCCTTAATGTTTCCAGATCTGGTGAAATTCCACTAATGAAACTGAAGAGAGAAACAGGTAACAGTCACTCTTAATGCAGTGATTCAGTCCCCATTGAAATATAGTTGAGATAAATATCAATGGATAAGGACGGAGCATATCTAATGAGGTTTCAAGTCTGAGACATTCAATTCAAGACATAATTGAAGATAGATAAAAGCCTACCTCTCTGAACATTTCTGAACACTCCCCTTAATTTGCTTCAAGCACACTGGTCTTCTTCCAATTTCTCCAGCCTATGAAATACTTGATTTCTTTCCTGCTTGGAATACTCACAAGCTTTTGTATGGTTGAATTCTCACACTTTAGAACTTAGTTCAAATAGCGTCTTCTCAGTGAGACTTTCCCTGAAATTCTTGGCTAAATTAGAACTTACTCTCACCCTCCACTAACACTCCCCATCACGTAATCCTTTCTATTTCCTCTATATCTCCTCTCAGTTGTCCCCTTGTTTGTTTACTTGCTTAGTGCCAAACATATACACATATTAGAATGTAAACTCCTTTGCAGCAGGAATCCTGCCTGCCTTTTTACCACAGAATCTCCTGTACCTAAAGAAGTAAACATTTACTGAATGGATGACCTGACCTTAAAATTCTACTAGAAGTGGAGGTTATCACAACATGAAAGCATACAATCTCACCCTCAAAAATCTTAAAGAGTGTGGAAATGAGCCAACAACCAGAACAGAGTACAGTAATTACCTTACAAGGGACACATGAGCACAGCAGAACCACCTTATGCTTACCTATGGGGAAAAGGCATATTCCAAGAAAGGAGACTGTGTGCCAAGCACACAACCAGCCATTACAGCATCATGCATTCAGGTAAATTTGTTCAGTTTTCTAAATCACAAGTTGCCAAAAGTGGGGATGGAAAGAACAAAATTGGACAGAAAGGGGCACTGTGAAAGTCCTTTCAGAGCCAATTGATGGGTGTAAGATTCCATCTTGTTCCCTGTGGGAGGCCCTTGAAAAAACCCTACTCAAAGGACTTATATGATAATATTTACATGCTCTAAAGCATTACACCTCCTCATTATGAGCTTATTTCTGATTGGTTCATGGACTCAGAGGGCTGAACCAAAAAGGCCAAGCTTAAGAAGCAGCAGGCGTTTCCTGCTAGGTGTGTCACTGGCTGCCATCTTGGAGGGAGAGGATCAGACTCAAGTTTCCATTTTGCCAAGATGGGTAGAAGGGCATCTCCTCCTTGCCTCTTCAGGCTTCTGTCTCGAACTAACTGCTTGAAAGACACTAGTCTCCTTCAATGGCATACAGTAGAAGTAGTTTTAAGAGGGAAGTGTATAGCAGTAAATGCCTATATAAAAAAAATAAGGCCAGTCAAATAAAAACATATTTTTAGTGTATTGGGATCAGTGAATAATCATATAATTAAGATCCTAGCTTCAAATGTTTAGATTTGTATGTGAATTGGAGTGAAAGTCAATAGTAGAAGCCTGGAAGCTGGAAAGGGGCTATGAGGGAGGAAGGGGAGCGCTTATGGGTATATATAAGCAGAGAGACAGAGTATTATAGGTGGAATGGTCTAAGTGGGATCAGGGGATGGAATGGAGGAGATGAGGGGGTCAGAGAATGGTTAATCAAAATTTAAGAAGTAGGAGCTGGAGAGATGGCTTAGTGGTTAAGGCGCCAGCCTGCTAAGCCTAAGAACCGGGGTCCAATCTCCAGGTCCCAGTTTAGCCAGATGCAAAGTGACGCAAGGGCGCAGTGCCACACTTGCCCACAAGGGGGCACACACATCTGGATTTCATTCTCAGCAGCTGAGACTGCTGGCGCGCCCATTCTCTGTATCTTTCTACCTCTCTGTCTGTCTGTCTCTGTGTCTCTCTCCAAAAAATAAATAATTTTAAAAAATTTTAAGTAATGAATGAGCTATATAGAAACAACCTTCTCTTCTTCCTCCTCTATGTGTATGCATATATATTTTTAAAAGAGGGTTTTCTATGAATTTCAAGATTTTTCTACATCATTAGAATTTAAAGACAATTTCATTGGCTAGGGATGTAGTTCAGTACATTCATGAACCCCTAGGTTCAATCCTCAGCATTGAATAAAACCAGGTGTGGTGGGGCATGCTTGACACATTAGACACTGTCTCAAAACAACTCCAAAAAAGGAAAGAGAATACTACACTGGATTTTATTAGATGTATTTGTAAAACTGTGGCTATATTCTGACAAAATTAGTTCATCCGATGCATGAGCTCAGAACACTTTTCTATTTATTTGTATATTTAAAAAATATTTCTATTTATTTATTTGTGGAAGACAGACAGAGGGGAAGGGAGGGAGTGTATGTGTTGCACCACAGTCTTTTGCCACTTTAAATGAACTCATGTGCCACTTTGTGCATCTGCTTTTACATGGGTACTGAAGAATAAAACCCAGGCTAGCAGAATTTGCAAGTAAGTACCCTAAGGAGGTAGATAATGTTATACGTAGAAGCCATACATTATTATTAGAAAATTTTCAGTGCCAAGGACGGAGGGTAGGATACCTTTCAGCCTGAGGACACACTGCCAGTCTGTGTAAGACAGCCACAAAAGACAGTTGTGAGGAAGGGAGGTTTAAAGGTTTAAGCAGTAGTGAACTCAGGACCACTATGCTTTTGGGGCAAGAATGAGGCCCATCACCTGTGGAGTTCTTTAGGAACTATGAGCTTGTGCTCATGGCCAGCAGATTACTCAGCCTACAGAGCCACCTCACTGCTGGTGAGACAAAGAGCTCAGAGTACAGGTCCAGTGGATTTCTCAATTAGCACAGCCTCCTTCCTTCTGCAGAATAGCTTTCTGCTGGACAGGGTCTAAAGCACAGAAACCAGCCAGCAGATGCCCAGTTCCCTCAGGTCAGTCTTTCCAGGGTAGATCTCAGTGCTGTTTGCTGCCTCCACATTCTGGCACAGTTGGGAGAAAACAGACCTTCAACTTGGATGATTGCTACCCCTGGGTCCACAAACTGGGGATCATCTGGAACAGGTGGGAAGCTGCCTGGCCCTTAGCCACAAAGGTCTTTGGGGACAGCAGTGGATCCGAATATACAAAGAACAGAAACTACTTCTGTGAATGCAGCCTGACAGCTGCTCACACACCCTTGATCTGGTGAGCCTTCAGCCTACAGACAGCAACACCCCACACAGTGGTCTCTAGATTACACCACTACCCACCCACACAGCAGATGGATTCCAATGGTAGAGGACCCTGAAAGAAGTTGCTCCTATTCTTTGTTTTGTTGATGTTTTTTGTTTGTTTTACTTTCTTCTTTTCAATAAATTTTAGTATTAATTTTACTTTGCTTTATTTTTAAAAATTATTTATTTGTTGGAGAGAGAGAGAGAGAGAGAGAGAGAGAAAGAAGAAGAGACAGAGAAAATGAGTGTGCCAGGGCTTCCAGCTACTGCAAACTCCAGACACATGTGCTACTTGGTGCATCTGGCGTGTCTGGTTTTATACTGGGGAATTGAACCAGGGCCATTAGGCTTTGTGGGCAAGTGCTTTGACTGCTGAGCCATCCCTCCAGCCTCTACTTTGCTGTACTTTTAAGGAAATCTTTTGTTTAAATATTTTATTCCTATTGAACTTCATTACATGCTTTTTATTTATTTCATGATTTGATTTTTTTAGTCTTTTGCTCATTTCCATCTCTTCAGCTTGTATGATATGTATAACAAGAGCTTGGGAAAGAATAAATCTCACTAGAAGAACAGAAAAGACAATGATATCTAGAAAAGCATCAACACGACCGATGCCCTAAGCAAGCCTGTAAGATACAGAAGGGAGAAACCATGCTAAAACACTGCCCTTTTAATAGTGATCTTTCAGTAAAAACTCTAAATGTGAGCAAGTGCCTTTATCCCTTGAGCCATGACCCTTCCAGCCCCACAATTCTAAATGTAAATAGTTTTAACTCTCCAATTAGAAGATGCAGACTGGCTAACTGGATTAGCAGCTTACTGGCAAAGACAAACTGGCTGAAAGTGAAAGGCTAGAAGATGACATTCTAAGCAAACAGTCCAAAGCAAGCAGGACCAGCTACATACATACCTGCCTAAGCTGACTTCAGGTCAAAATTAGTCAGAAGGTATAAGAAGGTTAGCACATATTCCTAAAGGGTACAATCCATGCAAACATGTAACAATTATAAATATATATGCACTAAATGTTCTTGCACCCAATTTTGTAAGTCAACCATTACTGGACATAGAGATATGTAGGTCCAGGCACAATGACAGTGGGCGACTAAAATACCCCATTCTCATCAATAAATAGATCATCCAGACTAAAAATCAATGAAAACCCTGCAGTGCTAAATTAACCATAACTAAATGTACTTAGAAATCTACAGAATATTCCAGGCTCAGATTCAGGAAGCATATTCTTCTCAGCTCCTAGAAGGCTTTCTCCAAAACAGATCATACTTTAGCTCATATAGCAAGTGTTAGATACAAAATTTTTCAATAATTTCTTGTATCTTACCAGTTACATAAAACACATGGCCACAGAGTAATACATTTTTGAATGATCTGTGGGTCATTGAAGAAATCAGAGGGAAAATTAAAAGTTCCTAGAATCAAGTGAAAATGAAAATATAACTTACCAGAACTTGTAGGACACAGTAAGAAAAATTTCAAGAGGGACATGTACAGCTATGACTGCATACATTAAAACAGATCTCAAATCACCTAATGATGAACCTCAATATCTTAAAGAAGAACAAGTCAAACCCCATTAGTAGATAGAAAGAAACATTTAAAAATGAAGCTAAAAGAACAATGCAAAGAATCACTGAAACATAGTTAGTATGTAGACTAAGAGACCCTTAACTAACTGAAGGAAAAGCAAGTGAGAGAAACCCCAAATTAATACAATTACTGTGGAAAAGAGGATAGTACAACCAATGCCACTGAAATCCAGAGCATACTAAACTTTTGAAAACTTACATTCCAATAAATTGCAAAATACAAAAGAAACAGATAATTTCTAGACACACATAACGTACTAAAATAGAGCCAAGAGAAATATATTTTTTAAAAAAAAAAAAAGAGGCTGGAGAGATGGCTTAGTGGCTAAGGCATTTGCCTACAAAGCCAAAGGACCCCAGTTTGATTCTCCAGGACCCATGTAAGCCAGATGCACAAAGGGGTGCATGTGTCTGGAGTTCATTTGCAGTGGCTGGATGCCTTGGTATGCCCATTCTCTCCCTCTCTCCATCTCTCTGCTTCTTTCTCTCTCTCAAATAAATAAATAAAATATATTTTGAAAAATAGAGCCAAGAGGATATAGGCCACCTAAACAAATTAATAACAAGCAATGATCTTAAAGCAGTAATAAAGTCTAACAGAGAAAACCCAGGATTAGATTGATTCATTGCTGAATTCAACCAGACCTCTGAAAGAATTCATATCTTCAAATATTCAATAAAATAAAATAATGCTTCCAAGCTCATTCTATGAAGCTAGTGCTGCCCTAATACAAAAACTAGGCTATTATAAGTAGGACTGTTTGATTGATTATTTTTCTCAGCATAAACAAAAACCCTCAATAACTTGAAAACTAAATTCAACAACGTACTAAAAAGATCATTGAACATGATCAGTTTAGTTTCATTCCAGGAATGCAAGGATGATACAGCATATATAAAGCTATAAATGTAATATATCAGATAAATAATCTCAAGGGTAGAAATCACACTTTCAACTCAATAGACTAAAAAGGGACTTTGACAAAGTGCAGCATCCCTTTATGATAAAAGTCCTGAATAAACTAGGAATAAGAGAAACATACCTGAACATAATGGTTGTATATAACAAACCTATAGCCAACATTATACTATATGGGAACAAACTCAAAGTATTTCAACTAAAATCAGGAATGGGACAAAGATATCTACTTTCTATACTCTTTATCTATTGTCCATCTATCTATCTATCAATCATCTGAGAAAGAGAATAAACGGGAGTGCCAAGGCCTCTTGCTACTGCAAAGAAAAAAAAAAAAGCCAGGAATGGTAGTACACACCTTTAATCCCAGCACTCAGGAGGCAGAGGTGGGAGAATCACCATGGGTTCAAGGCCATTCTCAGACTACATAGTGAATTCCAGGTCAGCCTGGAATAGAGTGAAACCCTACCTCAAAAAACAAAAACAAAAAAAACCAAACAACCACAAAAAAAAAAACAACAACAACAACAAAAAACCAGATGTATGTGTCACTTAATATATGGCTTTACATGGGCACTAGGAAATCAAACCTAGGCCACAAGGCTTTGCAAACAATTGCCTTTAACCACTGAGCAATCTCTCCATCCTTTATATTCCTATTCTATACCTTTATTATTCAATTTCTTAGCCAAAGCAATAAGTCAAAAGAAAGAAAGCAAAGGACACAAACGGGAAAGGAAGAAGTCAAATTATCCCTATTTGCAGATAATACTATTCTACAGTTAAAGTCCTGGAGAGTCATAGATCTG
The DNA here is from genome assembly GCA_036365145.1 of Orientallactaga sibirica. Taxonomy (NCBI): domain Eukaryota; kingdom Metazoa; phylum Chordata; class Mammalia; order Rodentia; family Dipodidae; genus Orientallactaga; species Orientallactaga sibirica. The sequence continues at coordinate 35,139,328 of JAEOAD010000012.1, read as the reverse complement.
ATAAACACTTTCAGCAAAATAATTGCATATAAAAATTGGTATCTTTTCTACATACCAGGAAAAAACATGCTGAGAAAAATAATCAGGCAAACAGTCCTACTCATAATAGCCTAAAAAAGAAAAAAAAACTAGGACTATACCTAACCAATGAAGTGAAAGACATATAATGAAAACTATAAAACACTCAAGAAAGAAATTGAAGACACAGAAGATGAAAAGGCCTCCCTTGTTCATGCATCAGCAAAATTAAAATTGTGAAAATGGGCATATTATACAAAGTGATCTGCAAATTGAAATGATCAAAATGACATTTTTAACAGAAATGAAAAAAGCAATCCTTAAATTAATATGGAAATTCAAAAGGCACAAAATAGCTAAAGCAGTCCTATGCAAAAAAGAACAATGCTGGAGGGATTACAATACTTGATTTCAAATTATATTATAGAGCCAGAGTAACAAAAAGAGTATGGTACTTACAGAAAAACAGATATATAAACCAAATAAATACAGTAGAGGACCCAGAAATAAGCTTGCACAGCTATAGTCATCTGACTATTGATAAAGGTGTCAACATACATTGTAGAAAAGACAATCTCCTTAACAAATGGTATCAAAAATTGGATATCCAGATGTATAAGGCTGAAACTAGATCCCTTTCACCTTGTATAAAAATGAATTCAAACTGGATCAAAGATCTTAATGGAATAGCTGAAAATGTGAAGCACTAGAGAAAAGGAATAGGAAAATAGCCAGGCATGGTGACACACACCTCTAATTCCAGCACTCAGGAGGCAGAGGTAGGAGCATCACTGTGAGTTCAAGGCCACCCTGAGAGTACGTAGTGAATTCCAGGTCAGCCTGGAATAGAGTGAAACTCTTCCTCAGGAAAAAAAAAAAAAAAAAATAGGAAAACATTTCGAGATATAAGCACAAGTGCTTGTTTTTTATTAGCTATTCTAATCATATGTAATAATGGGTTTCATTATAACATTCTCATACATTTATAGAATGTATTTTGATCATATTCATTCCAATGTCATCCTCTCCCTCAACTACTAATGATTCCCTTCCTCTTCCCAACAAGTCCTCCCTTTACTTTTATGTCTTTTAAAATTTTTTACAAGCTGGGCGTGGTGGCACATGCCTTTAATCCCAGCACTCGGGAGGCAGAGGTAGGAGGATTACCATGAGTTCAAAGGCCACCCTAAGGCTACATAGTGAATTCCAGGTCAGCCTGGGCTAGAGTGAGACCCTACCTTGAAAAGCCAAAAAAAAAAAAAAAATTTTTACATTTTACATTGCATTTGTAGTATGGGTTGTGTGGTATGTGTGTGTGCGCGTGCATGCGCGCGCATGTACATATGGAGATGCATGTGTGTATGCAGATGCACAGAGTAAAATTTTAAATAAATATATTAATTGGCACAGGGCATATCTTTCTCAAAAAAGATATGTAATACCCAGCAAATATCTGAAAAAGTGCTTAAACCACAATAATTGGGTAAATGCAAATTAAATCCACAATAAATAGTTCATATTGGTTGATGACTTTTTAAAATGTTTTTATTATTATTTTATTTATTTTTGGAGAGAGACACAGAGAGAGTCAGAGAGAGAGGGAGAGGGTGACAGATAGAGATGGGCACACCAGCAGTCTCTCGGCTGCTCTGAACGAAATCCAGATGTGTGCACCCCCTTGTGGTCAAGTGCGCCCTTGCGTCACTTTGCATCTGGCTAAACGTGGGACCTGGAGATCAGAACCAGGTTCATAGGCTTAGCAGGCAGGCGCCTTAACCACTAAGCCATCTCTCCAGCCCTGGTTGACTATTTTTAAACAATGAAAGATGACAAAAACTGAAATGAGTGAAGAGAAAAGGGAACCCTTGAACACTGTTAAAATTAGTATAGGAATTATAGAAAACAGTATTGAAGCACCTCAAAACTTTAGAATATAATTATATGATCTAGAAATCCTACTAGTGGGTATGTAGCCATGGGACTGGCATATAATATTATGAAGAGAAATTCAAAGCCCTACAGCATTATGAAAGATATCTAGATGTGATATAAATCTAAATGCCTATCAACAACAGATGACTGAATAAGAAAAAATAAATAAGAAGAATATAGTAATATGTGTGTGCATTTATTCCTTTCATTTCCAACAACATCAGAAAATCTGGAAGACATTATGCTAAGTGAAATAAGCCAAGGACAGAAAGACAAATACTGTATAATCTCACTTATTTCGGGACTCTACAAAGAGAAGGATTCATAAGACTTAGAAAGTAAAATGGTGGCAGGTGGTAGGGGAAGCAGTTTAGAAGATGTTACTTAAAAGATACATAATTTTAGTTATTAAAAAACAATTCACGCCTTTAATCCCAGCACTAGGGAGGCAGAGGTAGGAGGATCGCCTAGAGTTCAAGGCCACCCTGAGACTACATAGTTAATTCCAGGTCAGCCTGGACCAGAGTGAGACCCTACCTCGAAAAACAAAAAAAAAAAAAAAATTCAGCCGGGCGTGGTGGCGCACGCCTTTAACCCCTAGCATTCGGAGGCAGAGGTAGGGGGATCACCAAGAGTTCGAGGCCACCCTGAGACTACATAGTTAATTCCAGGTCAGCCTGGACCAGAGTGGGACCCTACCTCGCAAAACCAAAAAAAAAAAAAAAAAAAAAAAAAAAAAAACAATGTCTCAAATGTACTATACAATGTAGTGAATATATATAAATATATATACTTAAAAATTGATAAGAGTATATCTTAAGTGTTCTCACAAATAAATGGTAAGAATGTATGGTAATACATGTAAGATAGCCTGATTTCCCATGTTTTATACCACAAGAAAATATAATAGATATCTGTCAATTAAAATTTTGTTTAAAAAAAGGCCAGGGGGCTGGAGAGATGGCTTAGTGGCTAAGGCGCCTGCCTGCTAAGCCTAAGAATGCTGGTTCCAATGTCCAGTGGTTCCAATCTCCAAGTCCCACGTTTAGCCAGATGCAAAGTGAGGCAAGGGCGCAATGCCACACTTGACCACAAGGGGGTGCACACATCTGGATTTCCTTCACAGCAGCTGAGAGACTGCTGGCGCTCATTTCTGTCTCCCTCTCCCTCTCTGTCTATCTCTCTCTGTCTCTCTCTCCAAAAATAAATAAAAAATAAAAAGGCCAGGGCCGGGCATGGTGGCACATGCCTTTAATCCCAGCACTTGGGAAGCAGAGGTCGGAGGATCTCCATGAGTTCAAGGCCACCTTAGACTACATAGTAAATTACAGGTCAGCCTGGGCCAGAGTGAAACTCTACCTCAAAAAACAAACAAACAAACAAACAAACAAACAAAAAGACTGGAAGATGGCTTAGCAGTTAATACTTGCCTGTGAAACCTAAGGACCCAGGTTCAATTCCCCAGTACCCACGTAAGCCAGATGCACAAGATGGCTCCTGCATCTAGTGTTTATTTGCGGTGGCTAGAGGCTCTGGTGTACCCATTCTCTCTCTCTTTTGTCTCTCTCTCTCTCTCAAATAAATAACAAATAAATAAATATTTTAATTAGTAAAAAGAAAAAAGACTAGTATACACTGTCTTCTACTTTATACAACAAAGTTCAACAAGATAGCCTCAAGGACTATTCCTTGTCTTCTGCCTGCTAACATCTACCAGTTCTCTTAATGCAAAACACATATGAGAAGGCTGGATATTGAAGGTCAAATACCTGAGGCAGAAGTAAAATCATGATTAGAATTTATAATTAATAAGAAAGGATGAATGCATAAAGGATGATCTGATATCTGAATACATGACCCTTGATTTGGAAGACAGAAGTGACTGTCTTGTAGAAACAGAATATATAGTGGAATTTGCAAAAGAAAATACTACTTTTATTAGAGAAAGAGGTAGAGAATTGTGTCTGTAGTGGCTGTCTGGTCATGGATGAAATGGATATTTGTGAGTTTACGAATATAAAGCAAGATGTATTAAAATCTTATGTACAGTCAGGGTAGAAAAACAAAGTACACTATCAAGTTGTTAAAGGAGGGATAACTAACTATGCCCTCAGGTTTCCCAGCCAATACACACCTCTTCTAACAAGTACATTACGAGCTGGAGAGATGGCTTAACTGTTAAGGCGCCTGCCTCTTAAACCTAAGAACACTGGTTCCAATCTCCAGCAGTTCCAATCTCCAGGTCCCATGTTTAGCCAGATGCAAAGTGATGCAAGGGCGCAATGCCGCACTTGACCACAAGGGGGCACATGCTTCTGGATTTCGTTCATAGCAGCTGAGAGACTGCTGGCGTGCCCATCTCTATCTGTCTCCCTCTACCCTCTCTCTCTGTCAGTCTCTTCTGTGTCTCTCTCTAAAAATAAAAATAAAATTAAAAAAACAAGTATGTTACATATGGAGACACATAGATCTACATCACCTAATGATGCTTCTAAAATCATGTTTAGGATGGTAGGGACTGAATAAAAACTATGTTTTGGTATGTCCTGTCTGATTAGTAAAGAAGAGAAGTGTTTTCAAACTAGCAATCTAAGGGAAGTGTCTGGAGTTCGATTTCAGTGGTTGAGGCCCTGGCATGCCAACTCTCTACCCCCCCACCCCCGTTAATTAAAAAATAAAAAGAGTTCATTAAGTCATTCTGAAACATGAATAAGATTGAGGAAAACTGTTCTAAATGAAGTTGAATGTGGATGACGAGAGTTAGCATTGGGCTAAAGTAGATGTAAATAATCACAGGAGCAAGCAACACAATTACTGTGTCTGGAAGATCAGACAGACTCTAAAGCTTCATCACTCAAGAAACTCTATTTCTCAAGTCTTCGATTATCTTCTTCTTCCCTCCATCTGTGAATTCCTGGGATACACGCCCATTTTCTTTTAGCACTTGGCTCAAGTTTTCTTTCTAATCCAACTTTTCATGATCTCCTGTAACTTCAATAGCACTGTTGATAATTCTCCCAGCACCCCAACTTCATGCCTCCTCAATCTTCACAACATTCATTTTCCATCCTATGTTGCTGAAAAGCTTGTGGAAACTTTGTACCTGATTATCTTTAAAAATTGTTCCAAATTCCCAAGAGACCTTAGAGATGAATGAATCTTTTTTTTTCCCTCTTATAAATAGAAAGTTGATTTGTGACATCTCAACCTTAAATTCTGAATAAAATTTCCACTTACACCCTGTAAGTATAAGTATAATAACTTATAAGTATAAGTTAATAACTTTCATTAACTGGATTTGAAATATAGTTTCTTCTATGGTGATTTTTTCATAGTAAAATGAATTCTAAGCTCAAAATAACCAACTTACAAATGAACTTTTAAAAAAACAACCTATTAACTTCTTTGAGAGTATTCTGTATATCACATACTTTCCAATGTTTGGTATAACAATACCTCATATATGAATTATGAGTGAAGTACAATAAGGAGACCCATGCAGTAAGTTGTAGTCAACATATTAATATTACAAATTAAAAGTCTATAACTAGAAGAAGCATATACCCCTGATAGTTTTATTTAACTGAAGAGGAATACATTACTGTCATTAATCACTTTTTCTCATTTTCTGGGGAAAGAGCCAATCCATCCTTACTTTCAACGATGTTTTAGCTGTTAGCATTAATATTTGCTAAAATTATCATGAGAAAATCTGCTTAATGTTGATATGAACCTACTGTCTTTTACATGATATGTTTGGGTAGCTTTATTTCAAGCTGGTTTTCTTTACCTTTAATACTTTCACAATCAGGCATTTGTGAATTCATCTCCTCCTTCCTATAACATTCCATCTAGATCAACACATTCCTGTTGTTCCAACTGTTTGATGAGAAATCTAGGTAAATCATTTCCCCCTCCTTTTCATCATGCACTCCAGTGTTTCATGATAGTATACTAAGGAGCAACTAGAACATACTCAAAATTTATGGGAATAAATCACTCTTCTTCTTTTACCAGAGGCAGAACTGGTAGAGACAGGGAGAATAAGAAATTGTCATATATATATATATATATATATATATATATATATATATATATATATATATATATATAGCAAGAATCAGAGAAGAATGACATCCTCTACCAGGCAGCTGATAAATCATACAAATGATAAAATGATAAATGGTTATGTAACATAAAATCCTCAGATCAGCTCTTCTATGAGAAAGAAAAGGTGAGGCCCTGGTGGACTTAACAAATACTTGCTACTGACCATCTATCTACTGAATGTAAAGAAAAACTATTGTTGTAGGAGGGTCCTTGAGAGAAACAAAAACTCAATTAAATCAAAGTAATGAAGAAAATATTTTGTGAAGGCACCTGAGGAAAAATAATATATGTACAAAGACCTCATAGCTACAAGGAACAGAGTAGAATTGACTGAAAGGCTATAAAGCAAAAAAAGCAGAGATAAGAATAGTTAAAGAGTAACAGAAGTAGAGCGCCCACCATTAGGTGGTTATGCATAACTGCAGGGTGAGACTTCTGCATGGCACATTTTTCTAGAGATTCAACAGTGTTAATTGATTTTCTCTTTACAAGAAAAGCATTCTTAAAGACATGTCCTTAGATAACTTCATTATTTACTAAGAGGAAGAAGCAACCTTAAGAGCATATGAATTAGTACCCAAGGTAGAACTCCAGAGGGCTCTATGACTGGTGTCAAGTTCTCATCATTTTTCACTCACAGCCCATCCAAATAAAGGTTTTGTTTTCTTTTATAAAAATTTCTCTAAAAATACCTGTTTATTTCACCTGAATTATGCAAGTGGATTTATATTAATTTCTAAAGATTTCTAGAGCCACTTTATGATAACACTGGATACTTTCAAAATCAGACAGCCAGTGCTGCACCCCTATCATCCATGAGCTCTACTATGACCTTACATAAATCAAAGAGGGCATCTGTCCCTGAAGAACTCACAATACAGAAATTTAAGGAAAGATTTTGTTTAATTTTGAGAGATTTTTGAGACCAGAAGTAATTAAAACAAGGTAATGTATGTCTTTTCCTATAGTGTAATTATAAATTTATATATATTGCTTGCCAATAAACTATAACATACTGGATGAAGATTATGTTCAGATTTCTATCAGAAAGCAAAGCAAATTTTTATAAAAACACTATGCTAGTAGTCATGAAAGTGTACCATTTCAGGGTGGGACTAAGTAGACACAATCATAAAAATGTATCCAGTTCTTAAAGGGATTTAATACCAGTTCATATAATTTGCAACATATTTTGGCTTTGGCCTTATCTATTCTCCTCCTCCCACCAAACAAACTCCTATCACTGTCCTTTCAAAGCCTAGCTGATGTGTTTGTTTAAGATGAATGGTATCTTTAGACAAAACAGACTTCCTTCCATTTGGCATTTTATGTAGTATTTACACATAACCTCAGTGAAGAAGAAAAATGAGGGATTAAAAAAGACTTCCTGTAGGTAAATATGACAGAGAATGAATACACATCATTATCTACGGATAAAAAAAGACAGAACAACTAGAATCAATGGGCGAAATTCCAACATTAACAGTCACCCTCATGTCACCTATTTATGTACAAAGAAACTATTTAGTTAAAACTTTCAAAAATGGCCTGTATCCAAGTGATGAAGATCTGTCTGGCTGTAAAGATAAATGTTTAAAAATTATATACTGACTAATTGAAAACAATAATCTCAGATCTCTATGCTAAGCCTAATAAATCTTAACACTTTAATGAATATATTTGGAAACAACACAAAAATTTCATTTTAGTTAAAATTTTGTATTAATTTATGCTATTTTGCTAAAAATCAGGCATTATTTGATAAGGTTAAATAACTTCAAGTGGGTTATAATTGATATATATTTTCTGTAATATTTTACTAGTTATAAATTTTACTGTAGAAACAAGATAGTGGTCATTAAAACAAAATGTGAAAATATTTTAATCTTCTTCAGTCATTAATCATGTCATTTTTACTAGATTGCCCCCACTAAGTCATTTGAAACAGATTCAAACATTTTCTGAACCATAGCTTCCTTGTTTGTGATCATCCTATATATAGCCATTCTTTGACCAGTGACAAATTCATAGAACAGATAAGTATAGAGCTTTCAATGTTTTGTTACATAGACTTATGACTTATACCATAATACTTTGCATATCAGAATTTTTAAGAATTGAAAAAACATAATTTAAAAAGTCATACCAAAAGAGAAAAGAGAAAAATCATTAAATCTATCCTAGCAATAAGAAGAATAAAAAAGTAAGTAATCATCAATCACTTTATACATGAAAGGTACAATTACACCCAATGTCAACAAAACTACTAAATATTTTGAAAAAACACAAAATTTATTTTCTTTAAAACTGATTAAAAATAACTAATGTGACATGGGAAGATGGCTCAGAGGATAAAGCCCTTGCTGTGTTAAGTATCATTACCTGAGTTGGTATCCCAAAATCAACATAAAAGCTGGGTGCGGTAGTGAGCATCTATAATAATAGCCCTCCTATGGAAAGAAGGAAGTGGAAAGAGGAGACTCCCTGAAGCTTGCATGCCAGCCAGTATGATACTGTAGTAGTAGACAAGAGGCTTTGCCTCAAACACGGTAAAAGGCAAAGACCTACTCTCAGGGTTGTCCTCTGATCTCCACACATATCAGTGACACACACAAACCCACAGTCTCTCTCTCTCTCTCAAAAGTCAGCCATGGGGCTGGAGAGATGACTTAGAAGCTAAGGTGATTACCTGAGAAGCCTAAGAACCCAGGTTCAATTCCCCACATAAGCCAGATGCACACAGTGACACATGCTTCTGGAGTTTGTTTACAGTGGCTGGAGACCCTGGTGCACCTATTCTCTCTTCTCTACCTGCCCCCTTTTTTCCTCATTCATAAGTAAATAAATAAATATAAAAGTTAACCATGTTCAATAGGTAATTAATCTATCTCTTTAAACATTTTCCTACACAAGACCTACATATTTAGAGGGGAAACGACAACATCAAAACAGAAGACAAGGGGCCTGGAGAGATGGCTTGGTGGTTAAGCGCTTGCCTGTGAAGCCCAAGGACCCCAGTTCAAGGCTCAACTCCCCAGGACCCATGTAAGCCAGATGCACAAGGTGGCGCATGCATCTGGAGTTCGTTTGCAGTGGCTGGAGGTCCTGCGCCCCTTCTCTATCTATCTGCCTTTCTCTCTCTGACTGTTGTTCTCAAATAAGTAAATAAACAACAAAAAATTTTAAAAAAAAAAAAGACAAAATTCTGAAAAAAAAAAAAAAAGAAGACAAGCTAGTTGGAAAAAAGAAGGGTTCAGTGGAGGGAGGATAGGGAGGAGGAAAAGGGAGAGTGGTAGGATGAGAATATGATCATGGTTTATTGTCTAGGTGTATGGAGGTTGTAAATAAAATGGATAAAAGAAACTTACCCAAAATATATAGAATATAAGTATTATTTGTATATTAAACAAAACTGAAGTTGTTGAGCTGCATATAGATCTTTAAACTTAATATAACTCTATTAAAATTCACCTTTGTTTATATGATTTTCTACTTGAGGTAAAAATAATCATTCATCATTACTTTATTGTTACCCATTCCACCAAGAAGTTTACAAATACTAAAATACTGTGACAGTAATTAGCTGTTAAAACAATTGTGTAATTAACCTGGGACTAGGATGTGATTACTTTTCCCTTAGGCACAAAAGCTCACACTAATAAAATGTTTTTAATTACAAAGTAAATAACAAACAAAGGCAACCTTCTTTCATGTTTATCACAATCATGTAAGAATATCATACCAGTAGTACATTTCTTCTCTACTACTTATTTCCATTAAGTACCCAATTATTCTAAAACAATTTACATGTACTTTGCTCAGCCAATGTACACCTCAATCAAAGTGTGTGATCAAAAAGTAATGTGGAATTGAACTTATAACTTAAACTTCCAAATTGGTGAAATGGTGGTATTCCCTTTGGAATTAATATTTAATTCATATAGTACCTCATAAAAAGTTATTTTTTACCAAAACATCATAATGTATAGTTACATATGTACGAATTTTCCTCCATATCTACTATGACTATATTTTTTAGTTTAGAAAATTCTTAACTTACATTAAGCACCTAATACTGTCACAAAAATATTTCGAAAAAATAATTATATTATTACAGGAATAGCTAGGAAGATAAATTTATAATCATGCTGATTAAAACAATAATAACCACAGAAAAATCAAATTTCTTATCAATGAGCAAAAGCCATAAACCCTAAAAACATTTCAAGATCAATTACTAACTAATAAATAGAATATGATGACAAAGTAGATAAGTTCCTATGTAGTATAACTGAAGAAATCAAATAAGTAGATAAATGTTGATAAATACATTTAAATAAATAACATTGCTATGAAAATGATTCTGGTATATTATATTTGAATGAAATTTTACTGGTATTTTAATACATAGAGTAAAAGCACATTTTTTCTGTTAGTGTCCAACGCAACTGAAGATTAATTAATTTAATAAAATAAAACAGAATGAAATTTAAATCTAAAATGTAAAGCTAAAACACAAATTTTACTTTTTCATTGGCTGGGGATCCTGAGACTTAATTTTTTTCCAGTTAAAAAAAATCTACAGATAGAGTATAAAACTTGAATCTTCGCAATATTATTCTGTATTAATTCTCTGTCACAAAATACTTTCACTGTTACCAAATTTTCTGGTTCTTTACAACTTTCTCCTTCTACCATTAATCAACTTCCTTCCATCTATAATGTCAATGATTTACAGACAAAGTATTTTGCAGACACATTTTTTTTTAACAATACTTAGGGGGAAATATACCATTTTATTTTGGAAATAGCATAATATTCTTCCAAAACTCAACATGATTCCATCTGTCATTGATTCACTCATAATTTATTAATTTCAACAAACATCACACCTGCTAATGTGTGAAAGCAATACAAATTAAATGTCACATATATTAATTCAATATGTCTTCATATCAATAAAAATATTCCTATAATATAAGGTCACTAACATCTAAAGACACCATAAGCCATTTAGCCTTGTGTTCTCAAGAACTAGTTTTTAAATCTCCTGTTGCAGATATATGGAAAAATCATTAAGACTAGTACTATCAAGTAGAAATTTTCTCTAACTTTGTTCATATTTAATACCTAACTCAGAAAATTCATGAAATACAAATAAAATTCTTATAAAATAAAAGAGACATAAAAAGGACTAAATATTCTGGCTGGGGATACAGTTCAGTAGTAGAGCTGGGTTTAATTCCCAGCACAAATTAAAAAAAAAAATCTGTCAGGGTATGGTGGCCAAAACCTTTAATCCCAAGATTTAGGAAGCTGAGGCTAGAAAATAGTGAATTTCAGGCTTGCCTGGACTACACAGTGAGACCTTGTCCAAAATAAATAAAATAAATAGAAGAGAAAAAAGCATAAGAGAAGAGAACGAAAAGAAAGAAAAGAAAAGGAAAGGAAAGGAAAGGAAAGGAAAAGAAAAGAAAAGAAAAGAAAAGAAAAAAAAGAAAAGAAAAGAAAAGAAAAGAAAAGAAAAGAAAAGAAAAGAAAAGAAAAGAAAAGAAAAGAAAAGAAAAGAAAAGAAAAGAAAAAGCCAGGCATGGTGAAGCACACCTTTAATCCCAGCATTTGGGAGGCGGAGGTAGGAGGATTGTTGTGACTTCAAAGCCATCCTGAGACTACAGAGTGAATTGCAGGTCAGCCTGGGCAACAGTGAAACCCTACCTTGAAAAATGAAGGAAGGAAGGAAGGGAGGGGGAGGGGAGGGGAGGGAGGGAAGGAGGGAAGGAAGGAAGGAAGGAAGGAAGGAAGGAAGGAAGGAAGGAAGGAAGGAAGGAAGGAAGGAAGGAAGGAAGGAAGGAAAAAAAGAAAAGCCAGGCATGTTAGGAGGATCAAGGCCAGAATGGAACTACAGAGTGAGTTCCACGTCATCCTGGGCTAGAGTGAGACCCTATCTTTGATAAAAACAATCATTTTAAAACAGTCATTTTAAACTATGTTTAATATTATAAGAACCTTCCAACAAAAATTCTCTAGATTTGTAGATATTACCTTTTCAACAATAAGGTCCATGAAAGTCAGAACCATGTCCTCCTGTATGTCTTAGGTAGAATGTGTCCTACATATATATGCCAAGTTGGCTGCCTGATCAGTCAGTCCAGGTAAAAGCATCTACATACTAATTCACTATACTGGCAACAGTATTCTGAGCCTGTGAATACTAGAAACAGACTGGGCAGTAAACACATCAACATCAATGTGATGTGCAGCAAAACTTGGACCACACAGCCATAACTACTTGGAGTTACAAATATCTCTGTTGCCTTAAGCAACATACATATACTTTCTGTAGCCCCAATTCCTTCACTAGTAAGAATGGTCTAGTGTATTTATAAAACTTTTATGTCATTCAAACTTGCTAATATTTATGAAAAGGTTTATAAATGGTAAAGCATTATACAAATATTTTTATCACCATATACATCACTAATATATAACTAAAGTTAGGTGCCCAAATAATGAGAATTAAGAAAGAATTAAATCCACTTCAAAAATATAATCACTTAAGGTCACTGAGAAAGCAAGCTGATGCTGACCAGAAATCCTACTCCCTGTAGACCAGCCAATTGAAAACTGGAAAAAGCTGCACTGCACGCAGCGTATGGGAGACAGAAGCCATCAACAGTGAAAACAGTGGATGCTGAATATTCAAGAAAGGCCCAATGACTGAACGAAGTGCAATAGTGGCGTGTCTACTCTTGGGGTATGCTCCATAATTGACTGAATTACTGAAAAACCTTAATAAATCCATAAGCCTGCTTCAAAAATATAATCACTTTAACTCCATAAATAACATTACTAAAGTATTAAATGAAATGACCACTGGGATGACCCAAAAGGCAACATAGTGCTGAGAAAAAGGGATGGAGGAGTGTCTAGCACTGAAACACCTCTGTCACACCCTCCAATGGCTGGGAATGCAGACAGAAATTTGGCTTGTGAATTTTAGTTTTCCCAGGTGGGGTTTTTTTTTGGTATGTAAGATTAAAAGTCAATAAAAAAATAATTAAAAAATATATATATAATCACTTTAACTCCATAAATAACATTACTAAAGTATTAAATGAAATGTGGTGTACTGTAATGCAGCAGGTTTGGCTATGAATTTTTAGTTTTCCCTTCTTGTGTCCACATCCTGTACCATAGACTCAGCCATTCGGACTACTGGTACATCTATATCATTAGTGAGAATATCTCCTAAATATGTATGTATGTAGAAGAAAATTACTTTAAATAACTACTTAAGAACCTCGAGGACTTAGCTAAAACTTCAATGAAGGATAGTCATAGCTTTATATGATTTAATTCTAAGCAAGAGAAAGCACAAAATTTAAATATGTACAAACCAAGAAAACCAATTAAAATTGTTAAAAATCAGAAGAAACATAACTCAGACCTCTTTAATCCAAGCCTCACTGTTTGCCACCATGCACCACTATTTCTTGTTCATTGAGTATGTTTATAAAGACAAATAGCTGTGTCCCCTCAACTTGCTTCTACACAATCAAGTAATTATTATAGAGGAAATCTGATTTTTTATGCCAGCCTTGAATAGGATAAATAAATGAACAAATACAAAGAAGAGCATTATTTATAAATGTATGTCATTGTTACTGTCTAGACTAATCTCTTTAAGTGACAATCAAATGTGAAAGGGCATTTGTTATTGAAATCTATAGAGAAAATTTATACATCAGCATTATTAGGTTATTCTCATAAAAACTTAAAAGTCAAAAACAAAGTGATATGGATTGATAGAACATATCAGGTCATGCTTAAATATCAAGAGCTCTTTAACTTATTGCATTAATATAAGTTTAGCCTCATTAGGCCTTTTCAGTTTAATATGCAGAGAAATCCATGTGAATTTGTGTAATGGACCAAGTAGTATAAGTTTCCATGAAAGAAGGAATTGGATCTACACTTTTCATAGCTATAACCTTACCTAAACATCTGGCACACAATATTTCCAATAAATATATGGTGAATGATTTACTTGTTGAATAGTCAGTAGTTTTCTTATTTCTGCTACTGAATGATCTCCAAATACAGACATTAGTCTTCTTATGTTAAGATTTATATTTTGTTGTCTATGATTGAGACCACTGAAGTTTAAAATCAGAAAATTAAATTTTACAGTCAAAAAATTATTGTCAATATAATGTCACACTTACATGAACTGAAAATTCTTTCCTTTTATTTCTTGAGATAGGCTTACTATGTTAGGAAAATTAACTTCTTTGTTAATAATCTTTCAGAACTCTAGTTTTACTGAATTCAAATTCTTCAATTCCCTTCAACTTACAAACTACCATAATACCCCACAGTATATTTCACTACCTTTATGCTTCAACTGATTGTATTCTTGGTTTTCTTTACACTGACATATAGATTCCTTTTAAATTACAGATCCTAAAAGCGCCATTAGCTGCTTTTTGTTCCTTGAAATTTTTCCACTCTTCAGGGTAATTATATTCTGTTGTGCCTTTTATTATGATGGCTTTTAGGGTTTCCTACCTTCTACATTCTGGGGCTTTACTTAAGAGTGAACGCCTGCCTCCACTCTTCACACTTAAACCGGTGCTCTTTAGGTTTCTTAACCTTCCATCACTTGATTTCCTGAGTTCTCATAGCTTTGAGTCACTGTGTTCTATGAGTCCATTTCCTCTGGATGGCTATTCCAAGCAGTCCAGAAGCAACAAGCACTAAACATAAGCTTATTCACTTTCTCAGCCAACATGGTGACTATAAGAAAAAATATCTGTTTTGATGTTTATGGGTAAGATATACTTTTTAACTTGTAATTTCATTTTCTAACCCAAACATTGCCTGAGATGATTACTACTATAGAACTGGCATATGGCTAATCCTTAATATAGAATTATTAACTTACAAGCATCCAATTCTTAGTCAAATAAAAATAACAATACCCTATTGTTGTATTAGCAAGCAATAAATCCAAACCATATCTTTGACTTATACCCAGAATTTAGAAGAGAAAAACATCTTTTTTTCAGTTTTTCTCCCAAGATCTCTACTTTTCCAAATGGGTTGGTTTTTGAAAGACATAAATCCTCTTGAATCTGACTGGAGACAACCCTAAGTCTTTTACACAGCTAATCCAGTTTCTTCTCCATTATATTTATGAGTAATACCTCTGCTGAGGATATATGCAGAATGACCAAGACCACACATAGCATCAATTTTTATTTCTAACTTTCTAGGAGCCTGGGTTAAGAAAAAAGCTACTGGTCATGGATTGAAAGAGTTAACAAATTTTACAGAGATGACTAGCTTACTTCAGCAAAATCCATACTTCAAGTCTGTGCTTAATGTTAACTTGTGATCCTCCCCATCCGGATGATAAAAAGCAAAGCCATAGTTCTTTCTTTAATTGGTTTTCATCCACACACTGACCTCCAGGGCTCTGTTTATATAGCCTATCATGCAACATGCTCCATAGTTCTCTGTTTCTTTCAAATGTATGATTCTCCTGAGATTTGATACATGGCTTTCATGTTTAATCACTACATTCAACTCAATGTTCTGTTTTCTTCAGCATCAACTAACTACCCTTCTTGGGAGGTAGGGTGAACAGCTAGCTTCTTGATACTTTTGAACATAAAAGGAAGTCTGTTATACTCTATTAGTAAGATCACCAAGCCCACATGATCTCAAACAAGCAACACTATCACTACATCAACTAGGAACTCATGTTAACACACAACCTTAGAAACTCCTTTAGAAAGTAGGTAAGCTCACTGTTCTCAAGTGGCAAAGCCAAATTTCAGGTCACTGACTCATTAATCAATTGAAAATGTTTTTAATCAGTATATAACTCAGTACATAGGAACCACAGCTGAATGAGAGCTCAAGTTTTATCCAAATTCATCAGGAAGGAAGAGTATTTCTGTGTTTCTCAGATCAGAATTAACTTGGTGTGTCTGCCTTCTAATCGAAGGTTGTCCTAACCAGACAATTCACTGTAAATAGAATTTTCAGCCTCTTTAACTGATTGTGGAATGGAAACGCCATAATTCTTTCCCTAATGATTTGTGTATGATCCAAGAAGGAGGCTAGGAAAATGGCTGAGCAGTTAAAAGTCCTTGCTTTCAAAACCTGTCAGCCCAGAATTCACTCACCGAGCCACTGATGTAAAACGAATGCAAAAAGTGGCACAAGTATCTGGTGTTCATTTGTAGTGGCATGAGACCCTTGTGTGTGCATGTGCATGTACCCATAAGTAAATAAATCTTGAGAGATGAAAACTTTTAAAAATAATTGGCTCCTTTTAATAAATTAAGATAATTTTTAATTTTTCAAGTTTTAAAAATTCATGTGAAAGGAATTCCACTTTAAAATATTTGGAATAAAAATGGTAAAATAAATATAGCAAATATTAGTAAAATGTAGGTGATGCTTTGTGGTGCTTATCATCCTATCCTCCCTTCTTTTAAGTAAGATACATTTTCAGTAAGAAATTAACATTTTGTTTTTTGTTTTGTTTTATGAGGTATCACTAAAAACTATGTAAGGGTGGCTACTTTTATATAGTTTGCTGGGATTAAAGGCTTGCTTTTACTTTTATATTTTTAGTTTATTTTAGTTTGGTTTTAGTTTTTTGAGGTAGGGTTTCACTCTAGCGCAGGCTGACCTGGAACTCACTGTGGAGTCTCAGGGTAGCCTTGAACTCATGGCGATCCTCCTACCTCTGCCTCCTGTGCACCACCACACCTGGCTTTGCTTTTATTTTTAAAAACCTGATAAGCAAAGCTTTACATTCCTTAGTTAATCATTTATATGCAACAACTTTACCATGTGATAGCAATGAAAATTTCCCTTCCTTCCTCCTAACAACACTCCAAAGCCAGAAACTCATCTGTATAAGCTAGCAAGCTATAAATGCTATGTAGTTAGCTTTGCATAAATGGGTAACTTGCTTTAACCAAAATGTGTTTATACACACGTACCTACATAGACACAACACAATTTGATTTTGAAACCCCTTCCTTTAATGACAGGTCATTGACCATAGAATTTATTTTTTAAGTTTTTGTTTTCCTTAGTATGATTGGCATCATCTTTCATTAAGATTTTTACTTTGTAGGGGCTGGAGAGATGGCTTAGTGATTAAAGTGCTTCCCTGTGAATCTTAAGGACCCAGGTTCAATCTGCCAGTACCCATGTAAGCCAGATGCACGAAATGGTACATGTGTCTAGAGTTTGTTTACAGTGGCTAGAGGCCTTAGCATGCCCATTCTCTCTATCTATCTGCCTCTTTCTTTCACTCTCTCAAATGAATAAATAAAATATTTTAAACTTTTTATTTTGTCAAAGCTATATACAACATTAAACAGAGTTTATTTTCTATATTTGATGAATAATAAAAATCTGAATCCATTAAAGTCATACATTTAATTATTACAATATGTTCCCTTATTCATAACCAAAATTTACATTATGTAAAATACTAAAGAATAAATTTTTTGTTTTCTTCGTCATGATTCTTCATTCAGTGGTAAGCTAAAAGAGCTTATAATAAAAATAGGGCCTGGAGAGATGGCTTAGCGGTGAAGCGCTTGCCTGTGAAGGACCTAGTTCGAGGCTCGATTCCCCAGGATCCACGTAAGCCAGATGTACAAGGTGGTGCATGCATGCATCTGGAGTTCACTTCCAGTGGCTGGAGGGCCTGGCATGCCCATTCTCTATCTATCTATCTGCCTCTTTCTCTGTCTGTCATTCTCAAATAAATAAATAATAAACAATTTTTTAATTTAAAAAATAAATAAAACAATAAAAATATATAAATAAAAATAATAAGCTATTTATTAATTTAAAATCTCTCAATTGACCCCATATTTAAATGTAAAATATAAAATTCCCCATAAGATTTTAAGAATACATGATTTTGCAGTTTTCAAAAACATGCAAATGTTGTCCATGAAAGACATTTTTAAAAAGTTAGAACTAAGGGCTGGAGAGATGGCTTAGAGGTTAAGGAACTTGCCTGCAAAGCCTAAGGACTCATGTTCTACTCTCAAAGTCCCACCTAAGCTAGATGTACAGTGATGTAAGCATGCAGGGTTGCACATGCACACAAGGGGGCATACATATCTGGAATTCAATTGCAGTGGCTGGAGGCCCTGGAATGCCAATTCTCTCCTCTCTCTCTCTCCTACTCTCTCACATTAAAAAGAAGGCCTGTCTATTGTGCATGCCTCAAAAAAAATTAGAACTAAGAGTCATGGACAAAATCTTTGGTCACAAGAATTAAACATGAATGTGCCTGTGCAGATGCTATAACTGCATCCATGATAAATACCAACCTTCAGCATAAGAATTTAGTGGTACATTTTGATTTACATTTAAATTTTTAACATAAATTATCTGACTTTAATGATAGCAACCCAATATTTTAATTCTGTACACTATTTCTAGATTTTACCTTCAAAATAAATCTAGTAGATGTTTTCATTTTTGAAAGCTATCTTCCAGATCTTGTACCCTAAACCCAGTTTCTGGCTCAATGCTGAGAGGACAAAAGCATTCCATAAATCAGTGAATTATTAATAGATATTTGGTGACTAGCATATTTTAAATATGTTATTTTTTTAATGTAAAGAATCCATCCTCTATCAATTTTATTCCTTTATTATAACCTTCTTTTAATCTCTATTTCAACTATTAAGAAAAAATAGGGCTGGGGAGATGGCTTAACAGTTGAAGGTACTTGCTTGCAAAGCCTACCAGGCTGGGTTTGATTCCTAAGTAAAGACAGGTACATAGAGTGACATATGCATCTGGAGTTTGCTTATAGCAGCAAGAAGCTCTGGAGTGTCCATAGTGTCTCTGCCTGTTTCTCTCTCACACGTTTGTGCATATGCATGTGTGCAAGTATGTAAATAGAAATATTAAACATTTTAGGGGGCTGGAGAGATGGCTTAGTGGTTAAGCGCTTGCCTGTGAAGCCTAAGGACCCCAGTTCGAGACTCAATTCCCTAGGACCCACATAAACCAGATGCACAAGGGGGCGCATGCATCTGGAGTTCGTTTGCAGTGGCCGGAGGCTCTGGTGTGCCCACTCTCTCTCTGTCTCTGTGTCTGTCTGTTGCTCTCAAATAAATAATATTAAACATTTTGAAAAGAAAATCATTTTAACCCTATCTTGAGTCACCTTCAGTGAGACAATTAGAATCAAATAGTTGTTTCAATGCCTTCAGACATTTAGTCTCCATATCATTAATATTATTTACCAAAATGTTTGTCCTATTGTACCACCAGTGGCCCATGTGGTTCAGAAGCCTTGAACACAGAGACAAGAAGGATATCTGGATCCATGATCAGCAAGTTAGATGGATTTGTTAATTGGATTTGTTAATTCAATTATACAGACTTCAAGGTTAACAATCTTACCAAGTTTGGTATAAAGTTGCACTATGAAAGGAAGCTCCAGGACATGAGGAAGAAAAGCAGGCTAGCTGTCACAGTACTACCAAACAGAATTACGAACCTTTGGCTTCTACATAAGCATAATAGCTTAGGTGAAAAATGTAGAACTCACATCAGAGTTAAAAATGTTACTTTTAAATCAAACAAGTTACATCTTTTTCTGAAAATTATTTTTCTCCTGAAATTGAAAATTAATGTTAATATATTAACAATCCACCAAAGGGTGCAAATTCTTGGAACCCAAAACAGGGCAATTCTTGTGCTCTATTTGTAAACATTATCAAAGACTTTGAAGTCCATAAATTTCAACAAGTCATAAAAAGATAGAATGCAACTTTAACAATAATTTGGCTACATTGATGCTTAATAAGAAACAAGCATCTAATGCAGTTGTAAAGAGATAAATTCTGTCTTACTAGATACAAAACAATGGCTTACGGTGATTTTAATCTTCCCTAGCTCCCAGTAAATATTAAGATAAGAGAGTCATAAATTTTCATTTCTATTATCTGAAACTCTTTATACTTTGCTGTATTGAATATACCACCACCCCGTTTGGTGATAAGTCACTTGTTAGGACTCTTCGGATGACTTAGTTCTTAAGAAAATTAAGATTCTGTTTTGTAACAACCCTTATGTCTGCTTTTCAACTGAAATGCTGCAGATAGAGACCTTTAATGCTTATTGCATAACCATGAAGAATCTCAAAGTGAACATCACAAATTATCATCAGGAGCACCAACAGCCCTGCGTTGAGGTGCAGCTCATGTTTTGAAAACATATTGCCCAGTCTGTTTAAAATCAAAATGGTTCTTCAGCTAATGAGTTGCTCCTCAGAATAATGTAAATAAAATATACTCAGAATGACATTATTAATGTAAACATACCTGAACCAGAGTCAAATTTAGTTTCTGACCTGCAAAATAAAATAAAGCTTTAATGTAAAAATTATTTATAAAAGAATAAGTGAGGAGGTCTAGTAGTCATATATTTCTGAATAATGGTCAAGAAATAAAATGGCCTCTAAAGTGAACATGTATGTTTATTCTGACTACTTTAATGCATGCACTACCCACAGATCCCCTATACATGTATTAATTTAGGTTGCACAGTAATAAGAAAAAACAAATTTCAAAGGTTGTTTTTAAAAGAAAAGATAAATTATGTTTTTTAAAAGCATCTGATCTTTATAGATTAACTTATTGCAGTAATGTTATAAAGCATTAAACATTAAATATGTAATTATGCTTTTTACTTTAGTCAAAGATTCTTCAATTACTTAACACCAAGTAATTTTTCACTAGGTTCTTAGCATACAGCAAATGAACTTAGTAACCTCATACATTTAATAAGAGGGAGGGAAAAACTGAGCCCTTGTGGGAACATTATGTTTCAGATATGGGTTAATACTGGCTGTAAATTCAGAAGCCTTTGAAGCTCTCAGTCTGGCTGTGGGAAAACTTCTGTGGGGTAATTACTCTCAAGATGCTGCTGGTGTGCTGTCAAGCAGAATTAACCCTGTGACTAGGCCTGTCTACACAGGCCACTACAAGACAGCATTGTCTATATCTAGCTCTCAAACCAATTAGTGGGCATGCTCAGTCGGATTTATATCACACATTAACAATCAATAGTATATATGTTCACAGCTGCCACAGCAAGATACAAGAACCAACCAGCAGGAGTCCTGTTAAAGGATGTTACATTGACAGAGAAGACTTTTTTTCCTGAAGAAATGTAGTTAACTAACTGGGAAAAGAGATTTCTTTGAAATTATGCCAGAATACCAAAGCACTTTCTTGGAAGCAGTGGCTTTCTTCACCTAAATTAGTTTCAAGAAAAGTCATCAAAGAGAGGAAAAAGAGAATAAGCAAGGGGCATCTTTGGTCACGGAATCCATTTTCTCAAGTACTCTCCAAGTTTCATATTATTCTTAAACAAAGGCAATAACTGTTCATGTACATATTATACATGAAAATGAAACTAGGGCCTCACACATGGTGGGCATTTCACCATTAAGCTATACCCCTAGCCCAACCAACCAAACTTTTCAATAACCACTACCATAAAGCAAACCTAATATTTTCTCCAAATCCAATCCTTCTTTCAACCCTCTGTATGGTCCTGCCTATTTCAAGTACAAACTCATTTTCACTCTTTGTCTTCTCCAATTCGGGAAATCTTTGCCTCATGATTCCACCATTCCTAGTGACAACTTGAATGCCACGTACCACATATTATTATTGGCTTCATTGTTTACTTACCTCCCCCATGACATGCCTTACTAACCTCTATGACTCTATGACCAAAGCACCTAAGTATGCCTAGCACATGTGTTCAAATGTCTGTTAAGAGCCACGTCTCCATCCACAAACTTTCTTTCTCTTTTCCTTATCTATAAAACCAGGCCTGTCCTTTTTATATAAAACCAGTAGGGTTTCACTCTAGCTCAGACTGACCTGGAATTCACTATGTAGTCTCAGGGTGGCCTCGAACTCTCGGTGATCCTCCTTCCTCCACCTCCCAAATGCTGGGATTAAAGGTGTGTGCCACCACGCCCAGCTATGTCCCTTTCATATCTGTTAAAATGCCTGCAGTAAGCTTGGTCACTTGTTCCTTCTCTCAGCCATAAGTGGAATATCTGAGTCTCCACAGTTTCCTCTTCCTTCCAGCTTACAAGTGTTTCGTAACTTCCTTCCTTCAAATGTGTGCCTTTGTTCTATTTCTTCTGACTTTACAATAGAATTTACAAAAGGAGAGATTATAGTTTATGTCATCTTTTCTGATCTCCCAACAAACTCATCCCTTGAGCCAGATTAACAGGCCCTTGCTAAGGTTTATCCAGAGTATTTTTGTTTGTTTGTTTGTTTGTTTGTTTGTTTGTTTTTTGGTTTTGGTTTTGTTTTGAGAGAGACAGAGGCAGAGACAGAGAGGAAGAGGCAGAGAGAGAGAATGGGTGCACCAGCAGCCTCTCAGCTACTGTGAATGAATTCCAGACGCATGCACCCCTTTGTGGGCAAGCACAGCATTGTGTGCTTGTGTCACTTTATATCTGGCTAAATGTGGGACCTGGAGAATCAAACAGGCTTCTTAGGTTTGGCAGGCAGGCGCCTTAACTGCTAAGCCATCTCTCCAGCCCTATCCAGAGCTTTTTAATATGAAATGTAAAAGTCTTGTTACAGTTCTCCATTAACAACGTCTCTCATTCATTGGGCATCCATTATCCTGGTCTGTTAGCATCCAGCTTGCTCTCCTCTACTCCCAAGCCTCTTGCTGCTCTTCAGGTATTCCATGTCGTGACACAGACACTACACCAAATGGGGTTTACACTGGGCTTTGTGTATTTCCATATTCCTAACATTAATACAGCACCTGGCACTTAATAAAAATTTGTAGTAGGGCTGGGGAGATGGCTTAGTAGTTATAGCACTTGCCTGCAAAGTCTAAGGACCCAGATTCAACACCCTAGAACCCACATAAGCCAGACACACAAGGTTACACATGTGCACATCACACATGTGCACAAGGTGTAACACACATCTAGAGTTTGATTGCAGTGGCTAGAGGCCCTGGCAAGGCAATTCTCTCTCTCTTTTGTTCTCTCTCTCTCTCATAAAAAATTATAGTAGGAATTAATGTATGAACAATTGAATCTAAATTAACAGAAGGCCAATAGTAAATTATAATGACAAAAATCTTTGTAAAATATCTATTTGAGATAAGAAATATTATGGAAGAAAACTTTTCACCTTTAGACCATCTTATCTTCTCCAAGGATATATGGTCAATATATAAAATATAACCATAAAATTTACACAAAATATCTTCACAAACCAATTAGTTCCCTAGGTATCCTTCTTTAAAAAGAAAAAAAAACAAACATTTTCAGAGACTAGGGAGATGACTTTGTGGTTAAAGGCACTTACTTACAAAGCCTTGCTGGCCTGGGTCAATTCCTCAGTACCCATATACAGCCAGATAGCCCAGGCTGGGAGGGATGGCTTAGCAGTTAAGGCATTTGCCTGCAAAGTCAAAGGACCCTGGTTCAATTCCCCAGGACCCACATTAGCCAGATGCACAAGGGGGTGCATGCATCTGGAGTTCGTTTGCCATGGCTGGAGGCTCTGGCACACCTATTTTCTCTGTCTCCCCCCCCTTTCTCTGTCAAAAATAAATAAATAAATAAAAATAAAATAAAATATTTAAAGCCAGATAGCCAGATGGACAAAGTGGCACATGCATCTAGAGTTCATCTGCAGTGGCAAGAGGTCCTGGAATGTGTCCATTCTCCCTGTCTTCCTCTTCCTGTCTCTCTCTCCCCCGCTCACAAATAAGTATATAAAAATATTTTTAAAACCAAGATTGTATATTTAAAAACATTTTAATAATCCTCAGTATAATATGAGACTTAAGGTGCACTCTACTGGTAATTAATAATAGAAGTTAAAATGATCAGTTTTAGCATTAAGGAAACTGGCCCTATCACGTAGGTTTATTCAAATTTCAAGAGATTTACACATACACACACACACACACCGAGAAAGAGTCACTATGGTCATCTCTACTGATAAATATTCTTTAAGAAACAGAAATATAGATAGGAACACATAAATGACAAATACAAAAAAAACTAAAATAAAATAAAAGAACATACTGTAATATAAATGGTACAAGAAAAACCCAGAAGGCTGTTAATTTCAAACATACTTCTTGCATGTTTGCTTCCAGCATAAACTATGATGGATGCTGACAGACAGAAAAGCAAAAATAGGGCATAAGATGAATAAATATAATTGTGCCTCCAAAGACATCATTCTATTCCTAGACTATATACTCATATCTAAATTCAAAAGCATTTAACCAGTTCTTTTAGCAATCAAAAGAAGGTGGCACTGCTTCCCAATATCCATTCTTCTTATTCTTTTATTCCTATTTATTTAGAACTAGAATCTCTGAGTTCCAAGTGTCCACATGATTGCCTAACATATTTCTACATTATTTACCAGTTTTCTTGCAGCTATTTGTGATCATGTGACTCAATTATTTTATACTAGGTCCCCCTTCTTAATCGTTCTGCCATATGAATATTACCACACTGGGGACCAAATTCCAGCCCATGAACCTACTGGAGACACATTCAAGCCATATCAAATTCATAACAAGGCTTATACTAAAACTTGCAAATTTTTGGATATGCAAATGTTACTTGAATATTTCTGCTCTTTTATTAAATATATATATATATTTTAAAATCTTATCACTAGATTACTTGCTATTACATACTATGTTTACAATGTGGACCACTATGCACATTTTGATAACAGTAATGATACAAATATAGAAGAAAAAAGAAATCACAATGAACTTAAATGTTAAGTATGTGTTAGCTACTGGAAACAATATTTGAGAAAATATACAAAGAAATTGAGTTCGTTAACTGCATATTTTTAAAACCAAAAAATACCTATCAGAAAAACCCAGATATCTAGAAATCAAAATAATCATGAGTGAAAGTGACAAACTGAGCTTTCTCTCCAGCCCCACACTGAGAAATTTCTATGCATCAGAGTTATAAAGTTATCTTTGTGGGAAGCACTAAATTAAACACCAAATGAGTGGAAATCTATTGAAAAGACCCAGTACCAGGGCAAAAAAATATAGAGTCACTACTTTCTTGGTGAATTTATCGAAACTTTTTTCCTGTGTAGCTACTGTCTCTGAGTATGAGTCAAATAATAAAACCTTAGATTGCATTAATTTGGACTGGACCAGCCAGCCACCAAGAATGATATGCCTTTAAAAATATAAGTTTGATGCAGTCAAATAAAGTTATAGTCCATTAGACTGCCAAGCAAAACTCTTGTGAAAGACAGACAATGCCAGAAGTGTGCCCCCCAATCTCAAGACCATGAAAAAAGTTCTCTGTAAGGTCTAATGTGACCAAGTCAGGCAAGAGCATTTATGGAGTGCTCACTATATACAAAGCACTCTATTTGAAAGAAGCATCCATAATTCAATACATATATCCCTTTATAGTTTAAAATCAATGATTTGAACCTCAATCAAAAGCAAAAAGGGCAGCAGGTTTACACTGGAGGATGCAGGTGCAATTGGTCAGTCAGTGCTATTTGGTTTCTTACATTGAGTGAGTCTTTACAGTAGGAATAAATTGCACATTCTGGGTGGTCTCAAAGAAGGCACAGCAGAAGTTCCAGAATTAATTTATGATTATGCAGACTATGAGTCATGCAACCACTATCAACACAATATACTTAGTGAGTGCATGGATGTAAAGTGTGCAAATCTCCGGCAGCATAAAGCCAGATTTCCTTATAGCAGAGTGCTGTACACTCTGTGAGTTCTATGAGATACTAGGGTGTTGTGCACTGTGTGAGTTCTATGAGACACTAGTGTCCTGTAAGCTCCATGAGTTCTATGAGACCCTAGCGTGTTGTGTGTTCCACAAGTTCTATAAAACACTAGTGTATTATATACTCTGTGAGTTCTATGAGACACTAGTGTGATTTACATTCCATGAATTCTATGAGACACTAGTGTTCCATATGCTCTGTGAGTTCTATGAGGTACTAGTGTGTTGCACACACCTTAGTTCTATAAGGTATTAGTGTGTCATGCATTCTGTGAGTTCTATGAAGCACTAGTGTGTTGTGCATTCCATGAGTTCCATGAGGCACTAGTGTGTTGTACACTCCATGAGTTCTATGAGACACTAGTGTGTTAAGAGTTCTGTGAGTTCAATGAGGTATTAGTGTTATGAGTTCTGTGAGTTCTATGAGGCACTAGTGTGTTGTGCATTCTGTGAGTTCTATGAGGCACTAGTGTGTTGTGCATTCTGTGAGTTCTATGAGGCACTAGTGTGTTGTGCATTCTGTGAGTTCTGAGACACTAGTGTGTTGTGCATTCCATGAGTTCTATGAGGCACTAGTGTGCTGTACACACTATGAGTTCCATGAAGCAATTGCTTCATATATTTTAACTCAGTATTCTCAATAAGCAGTCATTTTCCCTCTAGTCTACTATACTATGTAAAAGTAATATAATACAACAAACATTTGTTAATGTTTAGGAAAAACGCTAATATATCTAAAACATTAGGTTTTTAACCCCAAGTCTATTGGACTTCCAAGCTGAATTTATTACCCTCCTTCATTAACAACAACAACAACAAAAAGGCTTTAAATATCAAATGAGCCAGACGTGGTGGCGCATGCCTTTAATCTCAGCACTCGGGAGGTAGAGGTAGGAGGATCACCATGAGTTCAAGGCCACCCTGAGACTACATAGTGAATTCCAGGTCAGCCTGAGCGAGAGTGAAACCCTACCTCAAAAACCAAAATAAATAAATAAAATAAATAAATATCAAATGAATCATTAATAACATCTCTTTCAACAACTTTATAGATAATTGATAAATCTTTTTTAGTTGTATTCTTTGTAGTGTTTATTTCATAGCTACTAATATTATCCCAAATCAGATATTCATTAAATTTCAGACTGATGTTTAACCAAACATAAGAAATATGGAGGAATTTTGGCTAGAGAGATGCTTTAGTGGTTAAGGTGCTTGCCTGAAAAGCCAAAAGGACCCAGATTTAATTCCCCAGGACCCACATAAGCCAGATGAACAAAGCAATGCATGCATCTGGAATTTGTTTGCAGTGGCTAGAGGCCCTAATATGCCCAATATCTAGCTATCTATCCATCATCCATCTATGTATCTATGTATCTATCTATGTATCTATCTATCTATCTATCTATCTATCTATCTATCTCTCCCCTTTCTCTAATAAATAAATTTTTAAAAAGAAATATGGAGGAATTTATATAAAAAAATTAAGTTCTCCTGGGCCCCATTACCATCTTGGTAAATCATAACTTTGGGAAGAGAGACATGAACTTGTTTGTAAAAATAGCTAGATTTGCAAGTTGCTGAAATAGATGATGTGGCCCTTGGCTATCTTCCATCACTGCTTCTAAGCTTCATGTTTTTTAAGCCTCTGAGCCATTAGTTCATCTTATTCTGAACATGACCACTGTACCTATTAGCCTTTTAAAGTGATGGCTTCACATTGAATTCCAGATTACTCTAGAGATAGGCTGGCTAATTTCAGAGACTATCAATTACCTATTTGGGTTTCTGGATATTTCTCTTTATTTTGGACAAATAAAATCAATTCCCTCCCCATAGCATCCTCTGCAGCAAATTACTACTGCCTTTTATCATTAACACTAGTATGTGATAGCCACTAGAAGACCAGCCACTCAAATGAACAGAAAAGTCTCCCAGAATTTTAAAGCAGCACTTACTCTAGTCTCTATTTATTTTTTATATTTTTATTTATTGAGAGAGAAAAAGATGCAGACACACAGAGAGAGAATGGGTGCCCAAGGGTCTCCAGCCACTGCAAACAAACTCCAGATGCATGTGCCACCTTGTGCATCTGGCTTACATGGGTCCTAGAAAATCAAACCTGGGTCCTTTGGCTTTGCAGGCCTAAGCGCCTTAGCTGCTAAGCCACCAATCCATCCCTGGTTTCTATTTAAATAAGCCTCTTATATCCTGCCACCCTTTTTCCTTTTAAACGTTGTCTGGCAGCTACTATTTAGAACAATCCATGATATTGTTTTAGTACCATTCACATATATAGTGGATTTTTGATGTTATTTTGTTTTGCTTTGTTTTTTGAGGCAGGGTCTCACTCTAGCCCAAGCTGGCCTGGAATTCACTATGCAGTCTCAGGGCGGCCTCAAATCACAGCCATCCTCCTATCTCTGCCTCCCAAGTAGTGTTTTTATTTTTTCCATTCATAAAACACTTCAACATTATTTAGATAACCCTCTCAAAAGTCCTTGTGATATAAGTATTATGCTTCTCTTACAAAAGAGGATATTAAAGTTCCTAGAGTTTAATTTGCTTATTCAGTCATGCACAATAGATTGGACAAGTTATGACTTTAACCTCACTTCTGTACACCTTAATAACGACTTTCTCCATTTTAACATCCAAGTACAGTTACTTGGCCATTACCAGAAAATTAGCTACAATTATAACCAGTGTAAGAGCTGCCAGATGATGGCAGTAAAAGATTAATCAGTTAGAATGCAAGAAAGCATTACAATAAAGAAGCTGAGAAAGGAATGCCTGGAGGGCAAGCAGATTTGAATTTTGGTCCTACTGCCAGTGTTAACTAGATTAAACTACATAGCCTTTGTAAGCTTCAGTTGTGTTAAGAAGAATAAAGGACATACTTTAAAAAATGTTTAGAATAAGCCGGGTGTGGTGGTGTACGCCTTTATTTCCAGCACTTGGGAGGCAGAGGTAGGAGGATCACCGTGAGTTCGAGGCCACCCTTAGAATACAGAGTGAATTCCAGGTCAACCTGAGCTAGAGTGGGACCCTACCTCGAAAAACTGAAAAACAAAAACAAAACAAAAAAATGTTTAGAATAAAGTCTCAATTGCTGCCTCAAAATATTCTCAATTTAAGCATGATAAACAGTTTATAAAGTAAGCCTGTTGAAAAATAAGTACAACTCTTCAGACTCTGGTGTCTCATTCTTCATCAATTATCTCTATGTTTCTTGGGGTAGGACCACATAACTACTATAAGAAGATAGAAGGTGAAATATAGTCATAGAAAGGGAGAAAATTTTGAAATAGTGACTGACATGAAGAGTAAGGGAAAGTGGTTTGAGTAGGTCAATCTCCCAGTAGCCATTGCATTATTCTGTTTCTTGTTGATAAAACAAAATTACATGAGATGGGAAAATTTATAACTAAAAGTGGTTTATTTGTTAAATGAAATGACCAGTCTCAAAGTATGCTATGTCACGTTCTGCTCAGCTCTGGCCAGGGGTTCGTTGGCTGTTTTGCAACCTGACAGAAGCATCATGGCAAATGTGAGAGGTCACATGACAAGACAGGAAGCCAAATTTCAGGGAGTGATGACTTGCTTTTTTTAATAATAACTCATCCTTAGAGAAATTAACCATGTCCCACAAGGACTATATCAATCTCTTCTGAGGCTAATGCCCCCAATGACCCAATTACCTTCCACTAGGTTCTACATCTTAAAGATCCCATCACCTCTCAATAGTGTCACAGCTTCCAGAACCTAAACCCTTGAAGGACATTCAAATCATATCCAAACCATAGGAAATATCATCACTACAATCTCACATATGGACAAAAGACAGAGAAAAACAGAAGCAATAACTCAGAAGAAAAAAGCAGTGGAGAATGAATTTGGGAATTCAAAAATATATTTGAAATTCATTTTATTTTATTCTTTAATATTAGCATAAAAAGATAAATTTGAGTTAATATTTTCATTACCAAAAAATACAGGCTCATTTCAGGAAATTTAAAAAGAATCATTAGGGCTGGGGATATAGCTCAGTGGTAGAGTGTTTACTTGGTATGTACAAGGCCCTAGGTTCAGTCCCCAGTAACACCAAAAAGAAAAACAAATTAAAAAGAATAGATACAAGGAAAAAGAATTATACCATTCAGAGACAACTACTGTCAACATTTGGTACCTAACCTTTTACACTGTTTGTAAGTATATATGTTTAGACATGTATATTTTATGACTATGGGATCATGTATTAATATTGTTCTTGAAACTTAAATTTATTTTAAATCCTTTCCAGATAATTATATGTTCTTTTCCAGTATCACTTTAAATGCCAGATATATTTTCATTATATAGCTAATTTATCTAGCCTCATATGTTGTACATTTAGTTTTTGTTATCATGAAGAATTATTAGGAATACTTTTACTACTGTCTTATTATAAAGAACATCTTTATGTATAAAACAATTTTAGCATAAGCAATGTCATGTTTAATTTTAAGATTTTTTGACATAATTTATTAAATTGTGCTCCTGAAAGGCAATCCTAGTTCACATTCTATCCAGGATATATTTGAAAGTACTAATTTTCAATATTTCTATCAACATTATATTTCATGATACTGGGAATCTTCACAATTGTACAGATGGACAGTCGTTCCTCCTCTTACTTCAGCTCTTTATTACTAATAGAAGTAATGGATTTTCCCATGCTTACTGATCATATATTTTCCTTATTTTGAAAAGTATCTGTATATTCTGTGCATTTGACTGATATTTGTTTCTCTCAATTAATTTGAATAGTTATCTTTGTCTATCATAAGTTGCACTTAGTTTACTGTTTCCCTCTGACATATATACACATATTACTTATATATATGAACTATATAAATATAAAATACTCAGGTAGCTCATTCAACATGCCTTTTTCCTGCTCTTTTGGAAATGTTTGGAAAGGTCTATCTCACCCCAATGTTTTACAAGGTTTGTCTTATTGTCAATATTATTATTAGTCAATTGTCAATATTTTAAATGTTTACCTCAACTTTTACTGAAGTAGAAGATAATGGGTTACGAGATTATTTGAGAGGGTAGGTTCTAAATTTATTTTTAAAATATTCAGCCACTTGTACCAATATTACTTGTATTATTTTGTGGATTCTTTTCAGAATTTTTTATTTTTAACACATTAACCTTTCTGCAAGCCAAATGTGTCTTTTGAGTATTAACAAGTGGTATGTTGTAGAATTTTGGCAAGACTGTTGAGAAGTGGTGTGTGATATGCTACCCTCACTCACAAAAGGACCAGAACAAAACTAAACAACTTCTATTAGACTTAACACCAGAGAGAGAGTATTGGGAGTTAGTGGAAATGTGGCAGAGGAATACAGAAACTCAAGATGATGTTATAAAGACAAGCATGAAACATCCTGCATCTACTGCTGCCACTTCTCTGCTAGAATGAGCTCTGTAGGACAGAGGTTTCCCACAGAAGGAAAAAGTAAGAGAGGACCCTCCATAGTCACTAAAGTCACAGGCAACTGAAATCCTACAGACCTCATATGTTCACAGCCCAACTGAGAGAGTTATCAGATGTGCTTACTGCTGCATAACTTACACTCAAGAAGCCCTATCTACATTGTTTTCTCTATCCCAGCAACTGCCATTCAGCAGTCTGAGACCCACCCACTATGAACATCTGAAGATGAGTAACACAACCCTGCAAGCACATACATTCTACTTTACCAAGAGCAAGTCACTGATAACACCCTTTTACCTCACCCAGCCTAGGAGAGCTGTGTCCCTGCTGGCAGCAGAGCCTCACACAGTCTTATGACTAGACCACCGGATACTCAGCATCAGCACTGATGCTGATGGAGGAACTGTGGAGACTATACATCATGTCACCCACCGAGAACCAACAATGCACTCCTCCCAGCCAGCATCCAAAAGAAGGAAAGCCTTCTACTACAAAAACCACCCTATAAAATTGTTAGAGACAACTGTTCCACTGGAAATGGTAAATGTCAGTACAATGACAAAATAGGTATGGCATAACCCACAACCCCATGGGGAATACCAGCAACCCCCAGCTGAATGGGGGCAGGGAAGAAGGAAAAGATGGTACCAACACATGATGTATCCATACTGAATATGTTCTTAATTAAAATAAATAAATAAATAAAAATAAACAAAGCAATATGACGCCTTCCAAAGAACATAAAAATCTAAAGAAAAGGAAATCTATGCCAAGCCTGGAAAGGAATTCAAAATAATGATCTCAAGGCAACTCAGAAAGATGCAAGAAAATAGGCAGACAATTTGGTGAAATTAAGAAAATAATTTGGGCTGTAGAAATACTTTAGCAGTTAACATGCTTGCCTGTGAAGCCTATGGACTCATGTTCGACTTTTCAGGTCCCATGTAAGCCAGACGCGCAGTGATAGAGGCACACAATGTCACACATGTGCACAAGGGGGCACACACATCTAGATTTTGATTGCAGTGGCTAGAGGCCCTGGTGGGCCAATTCTCATTCTCTCTCTCTCCCCCCACTCCATCTCTCTCTCCTCTAACTAATTAAAAAAAGAAAAAAGCCAGGCATGGTTGCACATGACTTTAATCCCAGCACTTAGGAGGCAGAGGTAGGAGGATCACCAGGAGTTTAAGGACACCCTGAGACTACATAGTTAATTCCAGGTCAACCTGGACCAGAGTAAAACCCTACCTTGAAAAAAAAATTCACTGGGCTAGAGAGATGGCTCAGTGGTTATGAGCGCTTCCCATGCAAGCCTAGGGGCTGAAGAGGGCTGACAGACCTCTGGAGTTAAATCCCCAGCACCCACATAAATAGCTGGATGTGGCCCCACACATCTATAGCCCCAATCAGGTAGGAGAGCAGAACAGAGAACTAAGGATCACCAGAGCTTGAAAAAAAAAAAAAACATAAAACAGCAAGCTTCATGATCAGTAGGAGACTTCAGCTCAAGTAAGAACAGGCAGAACAGAAATGGGGCAGGACACACTCAACTTTCTGCTCCAGTTACCTCAGGCAAGTGCCATAGGTGAGCACATGGAGCTCCATATGGACACACACATACATCATATACACTATACATACAAACACATCTCTTTCTCTCTTCTCTCTCTCTTACAAGCAAAAGAAATAAGTTATGATAAGAGTATGAAACAACAACATAAAATCCAAACAGAAATTTTTAAAAATAAGTGAACGCTTTAGCCACCAATGAAATCAAGCAGAGGAAAAACATTTGTTGACTTAATGCAGGTCTTTTGCAATAACCCAGTCAAAGGTGAAAAGAATGAAGAAAGCCTATTAGTCTTATGAGATATCACATCATCAAACAATTCTACTACTGGGTATACAACCAAAAGAACTAAAATAAGTATGTCAAAGAAACATCTACACTTTCGTATTTATTACAGCTCTATTTACAATAGCTAAGGTGTTCACTGACAAGGAAATGGATCAGGAAAGTGAGGTCTATAGATACAGTAGAATGGGAAGCCATAAAACAAATGAAATCTTGCCATGTGTAGCATGTGGATGGAGCTAAAGGGTACTAATCAAGTGAAATAAGACAGGAATAGAAAGGCAATTACTACATTTTTAAACTCATATCTGGAAGCCCAAACAGCTGAGAAGCAGTGATTAAATAAATGGCACTAAAATACAGTGATACAGGAGGAAAGAGTTTTACTACTCTATGGCAGAGTAAAATGTCTGCAGTTTATAATTTACTATGTATTTCAAAATAACTAAAAGAGGAATGAACAAGTTCTCAACACAAGGAAATGATAAGTATGGAGGGAGATGGGAAACACTGTTTATCCAGACTGCATCACTAGACACCATATACATACACCAAATTACTGCATTGTACCCCACAAAGATATACAACCATTAGGTGTCAACTTAAAATTAAAAACAAGTAGCATTCCACAATTCATTTGGAAGCATTTTTTCTTTCTTTCTCAGTATTATATGCTAGAGTAACAAATCCTTCAAGGAGTGGTATTGTGAAATATATATTTGGACTTCATTCCTATTTCCAGACATACAGTTTATATATTTTTTAGGTTATAGTTTTCATAAGTTGTCCAATATTGAACCATTTGTTATTCCTTGAAATAAATATAGCCCAGTCACAGTATGTAAATCATTTAACAAACTGCTGTATTCCTTTCACTTATTAGTTTATTGCTATCTTCCTTTAACTAGTTGATTATCCTAATACCTATTATTTTTATGAATGGAATTGTTCTATCGTTTTTATTTGGTTATAAAATCTTTTGGCAGATCAGGGTTTTAGCGTTATTTTAAACTTATCAAGGAAGTTGGTAACCTTTCATCTATTTTCTATGATTGACACAGAGCATAACTGCACTGGAATGATCTGCCTACCTTGTCAGTTTCCTCTAGGGTTACGAGTCTATTCAGGTCATAGAATCCTCTGAGGTCAAGTTTTTATTTTATATATATATATATATATATATATATTGGAGATAGACACAGAGAGTCAGAGGGAGAGGAAGACAGATAGAGAATGGGTGCGCCAGCAGCCTCTCAGCTGCTGTGAACGAAATCCAGATGCGTGCGCCCCTTTGTGGGCAAGTGTGGCATTGCGCCCTTGCGTTACTTTTTGCATCTGGCTAAACGTGGGACCTGAAGATTGGAACCGGGGTTCTTAGGCTTAGCAGGCAGGCGCCGTAACGGCTAAGCCATCTCTCCAGCCATTAGGTCAAGTTTTGTGCTTTGTTTCATAAAAACATTTTGTGGAGGTTTTAAATTTTATTAAAAGAGATCTATATATTAAAAGAATTTTTGTCTCAACATATTCCAAATATTTTGAAAATAATCTTTTCTTCCTTTCTTCTTTTTTTTTCCTTCATTTTTCTTGTATAACTGCACTTTCTTTCTTTATTAGACTTGACAAAAATGGTCAGCTTGGGCTGGAGAGATGGCTTAGCCGTTAAGGCACCTGCCTCCTAAGCCTAAGAACACTGGTTCCAATCTCCAGTGGTTCCAATCTCCAGGTCCCACGTTTAGCCAGATGCAAAGGGGCTCAATGCCACACTTGACTACAAGGGGGTGCACGCATCTGGATTTCGTTCACAGCAGCTGAGAGGCTGCTGGCGTGCCCATCTCTATCTGTCTTCCTCTCCCTCTCTCTCTGTCTCTGTGTCTCTCTCCCAAAAAAGGATGGTCAGCTTCTTTTAGAAGGTTAGCTATTTAATTTATTAAACAGTTCTACATGTTTATTTTCCAAGATAACTTACGTAGCTGCTTGTAAGATTTTGTCCCTGCCTTTGGCTTTCATCAGATTTGCTCCTAACTACCTACATATGGTTTTCTTTGGGTGAATCCTGTTTTAGTCTTGTAACACATTTTCAATATGTATTTTGATGTTGTCTTCTATTTGGGAAAATTATTAGCTATTATGTCTTCAAATGTTGCTTGTTTCGACCATATTTTCCTTCCTTCTCTATGGATCCAATTCTAACACTATGTTATACCTGAAATGATGTTAATACATTTCTTGCATTACATTTTTTTTAGTTCTCTTTTCCTGTTTCTGGTTATTTTCTATCAACCTGTTTTTCTAATAACTAATGCTACCTTATCGGTTCAATACATGATAAAATTCATCTCTTGTGTTTATAATTTTACTTTATATTTTCAGCTATAAAACTATTTTATTCTTTTTTAATTTTTTAAAGTTAGCATACAAAAATTAGGTTTTATTCTGACACACACATATGTATACACTTATATTATACACACACACACACACACACACACACACACATACACTTTGTTCTTATTCATCCTTCTCCGCTACTGGTCTCTCTTGTATGGGACAATGCAAGTCCAGCCCTAACCAGGCCACCTGCTAGTATGTATGGCACAGTGCAGGTCGGGCCCTAGCCAGGTCTCCTGCTAGGAGGAACCAGGAAGTGGCTTCTGTGGACGTGGCATTCTGCAAAGGCCTGACATGACAACAGCTACAGCCCCATGCTCACAAGCAACCTGCTGAAACATGATCTGCCCAGAGACAGGCTGTCATTGATCACAAGAAGGGAACCACCCCATACAATGATTGGCCAGCAGCAGCTTGCCCTCTGCCCGCTTTCACCCACCTCCTGGTATCTGTGTCTTGACTCCGTGCCTCTCACCCCCTGCCCAGCAGAGACCCTGCATCCCCTCATGGGCTGGTCTTAGGAGGGACCCCAACATCTGGCACATGAACAGGGACCCTCCGCCACTCAACGTTGGTGAGACACCACCACCTTGATCGTTGGTGAGTAGGCCCCATTCTGTTCTGTGTGCTGACGGCTGCCTGAGAGTGAGCGGGCAGCCCCCTCTTCCCCTTTTCCCTTTGTTTGTCCTTTTCCCTGGCAGTAAGGCACACATCACCGCACAGTCCCAAAGCCCGTGTTGGCCCCTCTCCACTCTAGGTTCATCCCAGTGAAATCACATAAGAGTTTGACCCACCCGATTTCGCAACCAAGGCAAGGCCATTGGCTGAGCTTCCCCAGAGACACCGTATGGGCATACGGCCATGAAGTAATGACCCATGGAAGTCCTCCACAAACACAAGACACTTGGATCCTAAATATTCTGTCCATATGTCTCTGCTGGCCCCAGCAATAGGTGTTGTGGTTTGCATGATTATCCTTTGGGCTATCATTTTTTATCTGGGTTATCATTGTCTCACTCTCCTTGATTCAGGGGTGTCACAGCCTAGCCTCCCCAAACACCACCACAACATAATGGGCAACCTCCTCCCCAACAGAAGACACCACAATTACAGTCTCTTAAGGCCCTCCTCCTGCAACATGGCATAAAAGTGAAACAAAAGGACCTCCATGGCTTTTGGGACAAAACTCATGTTTAAGCCCCATGGATTAGTCCCAAGAACATCTGGGACACTTCCATTTGGTCCCGGGTTCTCTTCCTCACTAGGAAACGTGAGGTTCATAATGGGCACACACCCCCACCCCATTCTTTCCTATCCTCCTTGCCATAATTGTCAGTCTTAAAGGCTCCTCCGTGAAGGAAGTCATTTCCACCCATAACAAAAGCTGTAAGGAGGAACTGAAATTGGCTCTTCAAACCTCGTCCCTCCCAGCCTCCTCCTTACAATAACTCATATGAGGAGGAAGACCAACCCTTCAATGATAAAAGACCGCCACACCAACCACCACCTCGGCAGCCACGCTCACACCTGCCTTCAATGATAAAAAAACAACCACCCTCCCCTTCTTTACCCTTGGAAGGACCTCCACCCGCTCAGTCCTGGACATACCCAGGCAGCTGCCAGTTCACTGACACACCCCATTACCCCACCCTTCATTGCCTGCCCAATTAACATAGGGCTGGATGCAACAACCAGGCCCTGGTACCTCACCCCCCTCTCTGATCTGGCTCTTATCTGCAAGGTGGCTCAGGAATCCAGTGTTGACTCCTCCTACTTTGAACAAATCCTTTTACAATGGGCCATCCACCTTCAGACTTACTATGACTGGTACTCACTCCTCAAGGCGGTCCTTCACACCCCCTTTAATTTTGTCTTGGTCTCAACACTCAATGCCTCTGCCTTTTACTCTTTTCTGGGGCCTTTCTCAACTGTTCCCTCCTTAGTTTTAGACTGAGCCCTTGCATGACTATTCATGCTGACCTCCATGTTATCGTTAGACAGGCACCAATTGGCTTTGCAGCTGTTTCTCCTGATGATAACTTTATATTCTTTCTTCAACCCTTCCTCCCTTCATATCCTGGCAGGAATCCTAGTTATTCTCACCATCATGCTGATCCTTTTCAGATGTCTCAGAGCTTTTTCTTGGTGCATCACCACCATCCAAACAAACCAGGTTCTACTACAAGGAGTCATTTATCAATTGGCAGGGGCAACCCCTCGAGAACCACCATATGATATCTTATCTGCCATTTCTTATTTGTAAACCTGTCCTACCCCAGTCTTTCTCAGGCTCTATAGTTGATTCTCACCGGGACCATTCGCATGCCACAGAACCACCCCCACATGGCCTTCCCATGCCTCCTAGGTGACAGCCACAACCCCTTGGGCCTTCTCATCAGGATGGCGGGTAATCAATGACAGGTAAGACCCCATGAAATGGGGCAACCTAAGACAGGCACTGCTGCATGAGGTGATCACTTGGGGCCTGGAGTCAACAATGGCTTGTCAAAGAACCATGCCTCTCAGGTTTGCCAATAATAAAAACAAAAAGGAGGATATGTATGGCACAATGCAGGTCCAGCCCTAGCCAGGTCGCCTGCTAGGAGGAACCAGGAAGTGGCTTCTGTGGACGTGGCATTCTGCAAAGGCCTGACATGACAACAGCTACAGCCCCATGCTCACAAGCAACCTGCTGAAACATGATCTGCCCAGAGACAGGCTGTCATTGATCACAAGAAGGGAACCACCCCATACAATGATTGGCCAGCAGCAGCTTGCCCTCTGCCCGCTTTCACCCACCTCCTGGTATCTGTGTCTTGACTCCGTGCCTCTCACCCCCTGCCCAGCAGAGACCCTGCATCCCCTCATGGGCTGGTCTTAGGAGGGACCCCAACATCTGGCACATGAACAGGGACCCTCCGCCACTCAACGTTGGTGAGACACCACCACCTTGATCGTTGGTGAGTAGGCCCCATTCTGTTCTGTGTGCTGACGGCTGCCTGAGAGTGAGCGGGCAGCCCCCTCTTCCCCCCTTTTCCCTTTGTTTGTCCTTTTCCCTGGCAGTAAGGCACACATCACCGCACAGTCCCAAAGCCCGTGTTGGCCCCTCCACTCTAGGTTCATCCCAGTGAAATCACATAAGAGTTTGACCCACCCGATTTCGCAACCAAGGCAAGGCCATTGGCTGAGCTTCCCCGTAGACACCGTATGGGCATACGGCCATGAAGTAATGACCCATGGAAGTCCTCCACAAACACAAGACACTTGGATCCTAAATATTCTGTCCATATGTCTCTGCTGGCCCCAGCAATAGGTGTTGTGGTTTGCATGATTATCCTTTGGGCTATCATTTTTTATCTGGGTTATCATTGTCTCACTCTCCTTGATTCAGGGGTGTCACAGCCTAGCCTCCCCTCAAACACCACCACAACATAATGGGCAACCTCCCTCCCCAACAGAAGACACCACAATTACAGTCTCTTAAGGCCCTCCTCCTGCAACATGGCATAAAAGTGAAACAAAAGGACCTCCATGGCTTTTGGGACAAAACTCATGTTTAAGCCCCATGGATTAGTCCCAAGAACATCTGGGACACTTCCATTTGGTCCCGGGTTCTCTTCCTCACTAGGAAACGTGAGGTTCATAATGGGCACACACCCCCACCCCATTCTTTCCTATCCTCCTTGCCATAATTGTCAGTCTTAAAGGCTCCTCCGTGAAGGAAGTCATTTCCACCCATAACAAAAGCTGTAAGGAGGAACTGAAATTGGCTCTTCAAACCTCGTCCCTCCCAGCCTCCTCCTTACAATAACTCATATGAGGAGGAAGACCAACCCTTCAATGATAAAAGACCGCCACACCAACCACCACCTGCGGCAGCCACGCTCACACCTGCCTTCAATGATAAAAAAACAACCACCCCTCCCCCTCTTTACCCTTGGAAGGACCTCCACCCGCTCAGTCCTGGACATACCCAGGCAGCTGCCAGTTCACTGACACACCCCATTACCCCACCCTTCATTGCCTGCCCAATTAACATAGGGCTGGATGCAACAACCAGGCCCTGGTACCTCACCCCCCTCTCTGATCTGGCTCTTATCTGCAAGGTGGCTCAGGAATCCAGTGTTGACTCCTCCTACTTTGAACAAATCCTTTTACAATGGGCCATCCACCTTCAGACTTACTATGACTGGTACTCACTCCTCAAGGCGGTCCTTCACACCCCCCCCCCTTTAATTTTGTCTTGGTCTCAACACTCAATGCCTCTGCCTTTTTACTCTTTTCTGGGGCCTTTCTCAACTGTTCCCTCCTTAGTTTTAGACTGAGCCCTTGCATGACTATTCATGCTGACCTCCATGTTATCGTTAGACAGGCACCAATTGGCTTTGCAGCTGTTTCTCCTGATGATAACTTTATATTCTTTCTTCAACCCTTCCTCCCTTCATATCCTGGCAGGAATCCTAGTTATTCTCACCATCATGCTGATCCTTTTCAGATGTCTCAGAGCTTTTTCTTGGTGCATCACCACCATCCAAACAAACCAGGTTCTACTACAAGGAGTCATTTATCAATTGGCAGGGGCAACCCCTCGAGAACCACCATATGATATCTTATCTGCCATTTCTTATTTGTAAACCTGTCCTACCCCAGTCTTTCTCAGGCTCTATAGTTGATTCTCACCGGGACCATTCGCATGCCACAGAACCACCCCCACATGGCCTTCCCATGCCTCCTAGGTGACAGCCACAACCCCTTGGGCCTTCTCATCAGGATGGCGGGTAATCAATGACAGGTAAGACCCCATGAAATGGGGCAACCTAAGACAGGCACTGCTGCATGAGGTGATCACTTGGGGCCTGGAGTCAACAATGGCTTGTCAAAGAACCATGCCTCTCAGGTTTGCCAATAATAAAAACAAAAAGGAGGATATGTATGGCACAATGCAGGTCCAGCCCTAGCCAGGTCGCCTGCTAGGAGGAACCAGGAAGTGGCTTCTGTGGACGTGGCATTCTGCACAGGCCTGGAGTAACAACAACTATAGCCCCATGCCCATGAGCAACCTGCTGAAAGAT
Source organism: Orientallactaga sibirica (assembly GCA_036365145.1). Classification (NCBI taxonomy): domain Eukaryota; kingdom Metazoa; phylum Chordata; class Mammalia; order Rodentia; family Dipodidae; genus Orientallactaga; species Orientallactaga sibirica. The sequence continues at coordinate 35,098,598 of JAEOAD010000012.1, read as the reverse complement.
GATCTGCATGGAGACAGGCTATCATTGACCACAAGAAGGGAACCACCCATACAACGATTGGCCAGCCAAACCCTTAAAAACCCCTACACTTCCTTGAATAAATGAGTCTGTAGCAGCTTGCCCTCTGCCTGCTTTCACCCGCCTCCCGGTGTCTGTGTCTTGACTCTGTGCCTCTCACCCCCTGCCTGGCAGAGACCCTGCATCCTCTCCTGGGCTGGCCCTAGGACGGACCCCAACACTCTCCCATCCCCCTTCTGATGGTTCACTTCTTCTACCCAAATAACCTTCCCTTCTGCTTTCATTCCATCTGTACTCATTACCCACTTTCCTACTCCCTTCTCTTAAAATATCTTTCTCCTTTTTTTATGGTTGCCTTTCTAGTTTTAGGACCAACATAAGAACATACACATAAATACATAAACTTAAATCTAGATTGTACATATGACATAAAACATGTTATATTTATCTTTCTGAGTCTACCATATTTTGCTTAATATGATTTCTAGTTCCATGCATTTTCCTGGAAATTTTTCTATATCTTCTTGGTGAACTGTTCCCTTTATTAATATGTGGCCTTCTTTATTCTCTTAATTTTGGCCTAAAGTCTACTGTAACAGCTGTCAGAATATGCTAACTTATTTAAAACTTCCATTTGCTGGATAGGTTGATTTTCCATCCTTTGACTCTCAGTCTCTGGATGTCTTTGCCACTGAGGTATGCTTCTTGAAGAGAAGAGATAAATTGTATTTTGTTTTTTAAATTAGTCAGCTAATCTGAATAAAATTTATGAATTTAGTCAATTTGCATTTGAGGTTATTTTTGAGAGGAGTTTACTAATTCCTGACATGGTTAGTTGTCTTGCTGATTGTTAGGATTACTGTTTATTCTTTTCTTCCTCCCCAATTAGTATTAGAGGTTTGCTGATCACTTTATTGGGCATTATGGATTCTTTCTTAGCTATCTTCTGCTCATCTATTACTCTCACAGAATATATATCTATTTTTTTTAGCTCCTATGATTGAACTCTTTCTTCCTCCTTGGACAACAGTATTCCTTTGAGCATTTTCTCCAGGGCTAACTTGGCTATAATGAATTTCTCTAGACTGCTTGTCTTAAAATGTCCCTGTTTCTCCATTAACTTAAAGGATAGCTTTGCCTTGGTAAAGCAATGCTGGTTGGCAGTTGTTTACTTTCAAAGCTTGAAATATATTGCTACATCCTTTCCTGGCTTTCAGAGCTGCTAAAAAGAGATCTGATATTATTCTAATGTGTATGCCTTTGTGAACTGACATTCTTTCCATGACAGCTTTTAATAGTGTTACTCTGCTTTGTACTTTGATATGCTGAGTACAGTATGTCATGGAAAGGCTCCTCTCTGCTCATTTATACTGGGCTCTAAATTTCCCTTGTTTCTGGATATCCATTTCAATTTTCTAGATTTGTGGCCTTTTCTGTTATAATTTAATTGACTATATTGACTATGCCTTGAGAATTTTATCTTAGCTGCTTTCTCTACCCTGTAGATTGAGGTTTGATCTCTTGATCATATCTCAGAGCTCTTGGAAGTTTTGGTCATGCTCACTGATTTTCTTCTTTATATATGTAGGAGTGCATTGTTGCCTAGGCCTTGTCATCCACTTCTGATAGTCTTTACTCTGCTTGGTCTTCTCAATAATGCTTTCCACTATGTTTTTTATATAGTTGACTATTTCAACTTCAGCATTTTTGTTGATTTTTGTTTCATAATTACAATTTCCATGCTGATTTTTAACTCCATGTTTGTTTTATTTTCCTCCATCTACCTTGCTAAGTTTCTTATCTAGGTCTTAATTGTTTTTCTTACTTCACTTATCTGTTTATTTAAGTCCTATATAAGGTCCTATGTAAAAGGATGACCTTTTAAAAGTAGGTCCTTGTAATATTTTTCTGGTATTTCAGCTACCTCATTATCTTGGTTTCTAGCATTCAGGAGTTGAGTTTGTGGAGGTGTTATTAGTGATTTGTTTTCTTGGTGTTTTGCTTGCTTGTTTGTTTGTTTGTTTTTGTCTGCTTTAGTTTATGTTAACATTCCTGGGGGGTTAAGTCCTCATTACTCTTTAGGGGAGAAGCCAACTTTGGTAGAAGAAACTATTAACAGCAATGTCAGTGACAACATTTAGTAAAAAACACTGATATACTTCATTTACAAGTCAACAAGGTTCAGAGAGGAAGATACTAGTATGCTTTACTTCTGGGTACACTCTTACTATCTAGACCTCTGCTGTTGGATTCTATTTATGTCCTCTGTTTTGCCAATGCCCCACAGTTCCCTAAGACTATTTGCATCCATCTACAAAACTGTGTCAAGATCAAACTTTTCCTTTAGATCCCAGATTGTCACTCATACAGGCAGTGGAGGGGATGGTACTTTGCATACATTACTCAAACTACTCACTCCAGGTTCCCATGCCAAACTTCCACCACATTCTCCATAGACAACACTGCTCTAGCCATCTCTCTGCCCACAATGCATCTAACATCTGGTTCTATCTCCAAAGCCCTCTCAATCTCTTTAGCTTGCTGTACCTTCTGGTGAAACTGTCCATCATATCTATTTTCATGGACACATTAATCTGTGATTTTAAAATGTACCTGAAAACTTAAATATTTGGATATCTAGGTCATCTACAGAAACATGGTTTTTTTAGTTAACTTATTTGCCTTTATCTTTTATTTGATGTGCTTAACAATTTTTATGAGTGCCAGATATATATAAAAATTTGTGCTCTGGATGATGCAATCTTCTTTCAGAGAGGGTTCATTCTATCCACTGATAGGCAGCTAGAATAGGAAAAAAATGCTAATCACCTTAATCCAATCTGTGGATTATGACTTGTGATTGAACTGCAGTTATTCATAAAATTGACCTACCTTTGGTTTGTCTCCACTTCAGTGGTATGCTGAAGCCTGAGAAAATCCATTGTTAAGATTTTAGGACCATTCAGAGCTAGTGGCCAAACATGGCTATCATCAAAAATAAATTATACAAACACAATATTTAATAAATTATATTTTAAAGTAATAAATACTGAAAACTCACTATTTCCAAAGTAAGCAAATGTAACTTACCTATATATGTTATTTACTACAAATATAGAAATACTGTTATAGAAATACTATTTATAGTATAACTATACATGTCTTCCTAACTCCACATTCAATGTTGTCATATTTGTGCTTGAAACAGCTCACGAAGGACATATTTTCACTATAAAAATCAGCAACTCTGAATGTGGTTCATTAGTGCACTTATGGTCTAGATCAGCTGTTTTCAGTTATAGCTGATTTGCCCTCCAATGGATATTCAGTAATGCCTAAAAGGAGAGAAGAGGGCAAGGTGTTATGTTCATCTAATGTGAAATTAGGTCACTATGGTGGTTTGAATGTGAAATGTCACTCATAGGTCCATGTGTTTATGATTAAGCCTCATACTCAATCCTTAGCTGGTGGAAGCTTTAATAGGTAAAGCCTTGCTGAAGGACCTCCTGTCACTGGAGGTGGACCTTGAAGTTTATTAGTCTAACTCTACTGAGTATCCATTAGCTAACTTACTCTTGCTGCTACCTTCCAGCTTACTAACAAGATGTGATGCCTAGCCTCTGCTCTGCCATGCTTTCTCCACCATGACAAAACTTCTGCTCAAAACTATAAGCCTGAAATAAACCCTTTTCTACCATGTACTGCTTCCATTTAGATGTTATGTCCAAGCAATGGGAAGGTAACTGCTATAATTAGCTAGTTATATATATAAAACTGATATTTGTGCTGATGTTGGTAAATTCCTGTCTACTGGTATATCTTAGTTGGTTTGTCTCTGGAATAGCTGGAATGTTTACTGTTCTTCTCATAACTAGAATTAGAAAATGTCTGTGTCAGAATTTTGTCCCAGTATATTTTATTGGGGTTTTGTTGTTATTTGTTTCTTTTCATGCATTTTGACCTGAATGTGTAATTTGGTTATTTTTGACATTTATTTATTTATTTTAAATTACATTTATTTTAGAGAAAGAGCGGAAGAAAGAAAAAGAAAGCAGACTCCTCAGAGAGGAGAGGCCTTACCAACATTTATTTTTAATAATAAAATAAAACTATTTGGCTATGCTTTTTTTTTTTTTTTTTTTTTTTTGCTGTAACTTTAAATGTTTGACCCTGCTTTTGTGAACTTTAGATTGAGTTAGTGCTTCCTTCCAAAAAGATCCCAACCATATCATTATTGGTATAAACACACTTTTGCATTTGCAAGCAGTACCATTGTTGAAATAAGCATTTACCTACAGTAAGTTCTATGAGTACTGCAGTTAACAGAAAATACTTTGGAAAATGTGGTAGGAGATAATAATTGTATGTACATATAATGTCATCTTTTCTAGTGCTGTGCGTTCATGCTCCTCCAGTGGTTTACAGTTCTAGTATCAGCTGTTTTCTTTTGCTCCCTTCCTTGCCAGTAGTTCAAGAAGGTCATTTCTTCCAAGCCATCTGGGGTCATCTTAAAACTATCAGATGAGATGAAGACAGGTAGTTACTCCTACTGTCCTATAAGTCACAGTATGTGAGGACAATGCAAGAAGGGTTAACAAAACAGGAAAAATCAATTCTTTATTCCACTCAACATAATATATAACTTGTTCAGATGTAACAAAAGTTGAGCTAAGTCACTACTCATTTCAGAGAAATTTCATTACACTGGAAAGTTTTAAAGGACTCAGAATGTGTTGATGGATAATTTTAATCATTAAAAATTCAAAATTAAATGCATTTAAATGCTAGAATTATTAGAAATATTAAGCAACAATTCCATAAAAAGAAAACCTGGATGATAAATTCATGTTGCTGTCCCTAGAATCCCAATGACTGAAATGGTTTAGTGAATACCATATGAATAGCACTGAAAGAGTTGAGGACGTGGAATCTAGAGAGAATGAAACAATGAAAAACTCTACTTTTTCACCTTACTTTTACATCTTTCCTTGCCACATAGACACAAAATCATATCAGAGGGCAAAAAGTTCATGTTAAAATTTCTTTTAGGCCAGGCATGGTGGCACATGCCTTTAATCCCAGCACAAAGGAGGCAGAGGTAGGAGGATCACCATGAGTTTGAGGCCATCCTGAGACTGCATAGTGAATTCCAGGTTAGCCTGTGCTAGAGTGAGATCCTACCTCAAAAAACAAACAAAAAAAATTCTTTTAGGGTTGAATGGAATGGGATACATGGAGTAAACTGTTTTACTACACTTTACTGGATTCCCTCTATGAAAGAGCTTATGCTTTTAAAGAACTAAAAAATGGCTTAAGATTTCTGGTAGCCTAGACCAAACTGTGCAGGAGGCTGATGTGAAATGCAGCATGTGTGAACAGCTTTGCAACAAATTGAACTGTAGTGACACAGCTGGAGAGTGACTCACCACAGTAGCATCAGTGTTAACAGACAGGCTCTAACAGTGCCTGCACTTCTCACATTAGACTGAGGTTATTAGGTTGTTGTGGCCACATCTGTCCCCAAAACTTGGACAGGCCACTTATTTTTAACATTTGTTGAATAACTTGCATATAAGGCATGCTTTCTGCATTTAGTTTTTATACCTGTTTGGTTTTATTTCCCCCAGTTTATGGATAGTGAATCTGAACTCAGATATCTGGGGTAGCATTCAACAAGTCCCACCAGTTGCTTTGTTTCAGTCCATTTTGATTTTGAGTGCTTAACTAAGATGGAAATACAGTGAAATTCCTCATAGCAGAAAATACACTGAGAATTGCTCATGTAAGTTGATATCAGTCTTCTTAGAAATACAGAAAGAAAAAAGTCAAGTGATAAATATTTGGAAAATAGCTACTTGAGGAAAAAGAAATATGATAAGAAATCAAAATGTGAAAGTAAAATGCTTTAGGTATCAAAGTCCTGCCTGTAAGTTGAGCCACATGGCTCAAAGCTTAAATGGTTTGATAGCTTTCTGAACATTGGCTACATCTTCATCAAGATGACCAAGGACTTCAAGTTGATCTTTCTTGTCAACCTGCTGTAATGGACCTTGGTGCTGCTGACTCAGACTCTCCTAGATAGAGTGATCTCAAAAGTCCACTGAAGTATTCAAGTACTTGGACACACTTGTTTTTCAAAGAATTGAGACATGTGTATGTTCCATTTGTTCCAATGATGTTGATCAAAATAACCAATCTAGATCAGCCAAAAGAAATTATAAAACATTGACTCATAATTCTTTGGCCTTTTTTTTAAAAATGGGCATTATTATTTAAAATATATTTATATTGGGCTAGGAAGATAGCTTGGTGGGTTTATATACTATCTAAGTGATCTTTACATGTTATTTATCCTTACTTGGTTACCTCATCTGTAAAATATGTGGTTGTGAAGAATAAATGTTTTCATATGGAGGATTTAGAATTGTGCCTTTCAGACTGGAGAGATGGCTTAGCGGTTAAGGTGCTTGCCTGCAATGCCAAAGGACCCAGGTTCAATTCCCCAGTACCCATGTAAAGCCAGATGCACATGGTGTCACATGCATCTGGAGTTCATTTGCTGTGGCACCAGCCCCTGGCACACCCATTCTGTCTATCTGCCTGTTTCTTAAAAACAAAAAAAGAAAAGAATTGTGCCTGTCATATAAGTGCTATATGTTGGGGCAGGGGGAGAATGCTCAATGGTTAAAGGTGTTTGCCTGCAAAGCCTAATGGCCTGGGTTTGATTCCCCAGTATTCACTTAAAGCCAGATGTACAAAGTGGCACATTCATCTGGAGTTCAGTTGCAGTGGCAACTAGTGTGCCTATATAGTTTCTCTCTTCCTTCATTCCTTTCTCTCTCTCTCTCTCCTTCCTCCCTCACTTGCAAATGAATAAAATAAGTATTATATGTTAGCTATCATTTTAGCATTATTATTATCATCATTAATAAACCTATATTATAAAATGAGCTATTCAATATAAGGTCTAATGAATAAATTCATACAGAATAGACAACATCCTAGGTAGTGCTTCAAAGTCTCAAACAAATTCATTAGAAACTAATTGCACAATGATAATCAGCTGACAAGGGGGGGACTTCCCAGTAAGAGTGTTATTGAGACCCCATATCCTTCTCTTTCAGTCCCGGAAATCCATCTGGTACGCTGTTATGACTGACTTCATATTTTCATCATGCTATTCCTGTTTTCAAACTTTTTCCATAACCAGCCCAATAACATTCAGACATACATGTGATAAACAAATGTATAGTAATTATTACATGCCTGGAACTACCAAGAAAAATATCACTAGGGGATGGTTTTGCCATTGTGAAATTCACTTACTAGAGAACCTATAATCATATACACAGATAACTCAGAACAAAGTTATAATTTCCATAATGGAAATACACAAAAACATGCCAAGGAATAGAGGTGAAAGTTAGCAAAGTACACTCCAGAATGATAGAGAAGGCTTCACGGAGGAAAAGACTCTGGGGCTTACAATATTTCAAGTAATATTTTAAATGTAATTTTTGGTATCCAAGGATCTCACTATCTTGATCCATCACTCCCCAACATAACCCACCTCCCAATTCCTCTTGGACCCATATATTTTCTTAAAGAATCCAGTTTTGATTTTTATCTCTAATTTCTCCTCTCCTAAGGATATGCTCTGTCATGATCCTCCACCATATAAAAAAAACAACCTCTCTCTGCCTAGTGAAATGTGGTCTCATCTCCATGAACATTTGTCAACTTAGTGTGGTCATACACCTTCCTATTACATACAGAAGCATTTCTAACAAGCACATGCAGTAGACACTAATGCAATTTTGCAATGTTTTTAATTCTTTCTCATGTCTTTCCTATTGTGCCAACTAAACCATAGCTGCCTTATGGAAAAAAATTTCATAAGCTTATTTTATTTGTTCTACAACACCTGGCAAAGTGTCAGAGCACAATATAAGTGGTCAAATGTATTTTCTGAATTAAACTATTTTACCAATTCCTTCTTTAGTTTATCTGATGTGTAGTAAATTCACTTTATGAAATTTTAAAAGTTCAAATAACTAGAGGTGAGAACATTCTTACTTCTGTCAGTTAATTTACTATAGTACAGTAGTACTATATGAGAAATAAACTAGCTTTGTAAAATTTGTGAATGTGAAAAAAACATGAACTGTGGAATAAATTACACATTTGGCCTATAAGAAGTGTGAATGAGGTGCTTGTACTTGAGAAGCAGTAAGAAAGCAGCATATTGTTCAAGGAGGGAATGTATTAAGACTACAAGTTTGAAAATGAAATGAGAATAATTAAACAGACATTTCTGTAAAGAAGTATAATATACTTATATCAGTTAAGTAAGAGATTATGCCTATATGCATGCGCGTGTGTGTGTGTGTGTGTGTGTGTGTGTGTGTGTGTTATAAGTGTGAATTAGATAACAGAAATGAAAGTTGGGGGAAGATCTTTCACACAGCTAATGATTAGACATTTTTAAATTCAGAACTTCACTTATTTTCACTATTTCTTTCTACTGTTATTTCTCATGATGTTCTGTTTTGCTTATCATCTCTCACTCCCTTTCATCTAACACAAACCACACACAGGTGCAGAAGCAAATACAACCCATGAAACTAATTGCCTATAGGGACTCTAATGATGACATCACTAATTTATTAAAGTGAATGTCAAACTTTTGATCAGGAACTGTAAAATGCATCATAAAAAAATGAAGACTTGGTGCCAATTATCAATTTGTTGCTTCTCAACTCACATTAGTTGCCTGTTCTGCTAGAATGGAGCTGGGCCCTTTTCTGTCTTTTGTCAGTTATCTGATGTTAAATAGATAAGAGGGCACAGGAGAGAAAAATGCAGGAGGAAACTGTCTTCCTTTTCATTTGAACATATCTACTCCACAGGCTTCTCCAGCCTCTGAATCTCCCAGCACACACATCTCCACTTCCAGCTCTTGTAGTAAGGGCAGCTGCTCCCATGCAGGCTCCTGCCTTGCACATAGTTTCTCTTGAACCAAATTCCCTCAGCAGTCACATCTTCTCCAGCACCTGGCTCTTTTAAAGCAAAGCCTCTCTTGCACTAGCTTTTTCAGCATTCATGACTCCCCAGGGCAGAGCTGCTATGGCATGAACAGCTTCTCAGTGCCTGGTGCTTCTTTCAGTGCACAAACATCACAGTAAACCAGTACACCCGATACTCCTGTCAAAGGCTTGCCTTCACTGAGCTACTATTCTGACAACAACTTTCTTCACCACCCTAAAGGATAGATTTGCAGAAGATTCTAGCATTCAGATTTCTAGAATGTTCCAGAAGCCATATTTCCAGCAAGTTTCCATCTTGGCTTTGCCATGAATTATCTGTCATATAGCATTTATGATCAATCCCTCACCTTCTCAATCCTAGGGTAAGAAGTGTAGGGCTGTGGGTGGAGAAGAGGTTTTTCCTCAGCCCTAGGGGGTCATGCTTACTATTCCTGCTATTTCTGAATTCTTGGGAGCTTTCCTTTACTTCTTACGAGCAAATTCCTCATGACTCTGCTCCAGTTCATAATTCTGTAAAGTTTTCTGTTAAAAACTTTTTCTGTTAAAAACTGATTGGGAGCTGACTGATACAAAATTTATTCATTTTGAGTGTATGTATGTGAGTGTTATGTGTGAGTACAGGTATGCATGTGCCACGACATGCACATGTAAGTCAGAGGACAGCTTCTGGGTGTCAGTCCTTCCCTTTACTTGGTTCTGAGTCAGGGTCTCTCATTCTCCTTGCTGCCTCATCATTATGTTCACCAGACTAGCTTTTGCAAGCCTCCAGGACACCTCCCGTCTTCCCCTCAGCTGCAAGAATTCAATATGCCTACCACACTTTATTGGGGGTCTGGGGATATGAACTTAGGTACAACGCAAGCATTTTATCCACTGAGACATCTTCCCAGCTTCTTAAAATATATTTTTGCTTGATGCCTGGAAATTATAAACAGGGACAATAAATCCCAGCAATGTTTGAGAGGAAAGGGGTGATATCTCAGGCAAAATGGAAGAAAAGCAATCATTATAGAGATGAGAAGGAAGATGAGGTAGACCACCAACACCTGCATTATGTACCAGTTTCAGAAGAATTTACATCCCAAAGATCAGAAAATTAATCCCCTCAAAACTCCCATGCCTTGTGTCCCCGGGGAAGTCTTTGTAGGGTACCTGAGGTAAAGATTTTCCACATGAAGACAAATGCACTAGACCAGTAAACTACTCCATCTCCAGTGAAGAGAAATCAAGAAGGGAGAAGCAAACAATTAAAAAGCAAAGGGGTAGAACTGGAAAAAAAGGACCATAGTCCTTAAAAATTAAGGACATACAAGTTTTCCTTACAAGAATGCTAAAGGAAACAGAGGCACATCACATTAAGTGTGAAACCTGACTCTCCCCAATACCTATGTTTGGATAAGGGCCTTGCTTTCAGGATTTGTGATTCAAACTCTCACATGGGTTAAATTCTTCATTTCCAGAGGTTCTGTTTCTTATTTAAAACAGTAATTTTTCCTTAGATCCAGGATTTTAGTAAATCACATGACCAAGAAAGAGATGGAGAATCTTAAGTAGAAAGTAAAAGGATGTAGCCACTTTTTGCATTTGGAATATTAACAAATTTAACATGGCTCAGCAACTATCTTAAGTGTTAGATCAACTATTATGACATTAGCTAAAGGTGTTGAAATATAAGGATGTGTGTTTTCTGTGAGGAAATGGGTGACAATTTGAAGGGTCAGTTTTTCAACATGAAGAAAAAAATACATAAAGAATTCATAATAGATTCTCAACCTCCACTAATGTACAAAAAGATTAGTTCAGTTTGAAAAAAGTTCGAAACTCTTAAAATAATTTCAAAGAAACTACTATTTCATGTTATTTCTGGAAAATCTGTAAATGTTGGTGTTTTAAAGGAAAAATATTTAAGGAGCGATAAGAGAGTGTTTTACATGCTTCAAATATGAGACTCATATTTATCCATATCTCCTATGAAATTCTATATATCTGTGTTTTAATGTTTTAATTGAGTGTGTGCAAGACAGACAAAGAAAGAGACAGACTGAGAGATTATAGGCACACCAGGCTCTCTTGCTGCTGCAACAAACTCTAGACACATGCACCATTTTGTGCATCTGGCTTTAGGTGGGTACTGGGATTTGAACCCAGGTCAGCAGGAATTGCAAGCAAGCATCTTTAACTGCTGAGCCATTTCCCCAGCCCTATAAATAAGGTTTCTGTCTTTATTCCCCCAAATATAGGATTTTCTCCACCTAGGTAAAAACCAAGAGGTACTAATTGAATTAACTATTTTGGTCAAAAGTCTATGTGCAACTTGCTTCATGGTAAACTATTGGGATCTTTAGAATAAAGAATCTAGGGTTGAGGAGATAGCTCAGTGGGCAAAGTGCTTGCTATGCAAGCCTGACAACCTGAGTTTGGGTCCCCAGAACTTATGTAAAAACAGATGCCCGGCACAAACACCCAAAATCACAGTGAGCATAGAGAGAGAAGGGAGGGAGAGATAAGAGAACCCCAAAGCTATCAAACCAGGTACCTGGCTGTGCGCAACTGTGAATAAGAGTGAGCTTGTCTCAAAACCAAGGTGGAAGGCATAAACCAACACTCATGGCTGTCCTCTGACCTCCACGTGTATACAATTGCATGCACACACCCACATAGACAGTCAGACACACACACACACACACACACACACACTGGCGGAAAGAATGCAAACACCAAAGGAAGGGTAGGACTCCTTACAATGTGCTCCTCCAGACACAAAATGGCTGGATATCCATGACCTCGCAGTGCCTGACACTACCTACTCAAAGACCATCATAATAGGAGGAAAAGATGATTACATCAAAATAAAAGAGAGACTGATTGAGAGGGGGAAGGGATATGGTGGAGAGTGGAGTTTCAAAGGGGAAAGTGGGGGAAGGGAGGGAAGTATCATGGGATATTGTCTACAATTAAGGAAGTTGTCAATAATACACACACACACACACACACACACACACATATGTATGTATGTATATATATATATAGGCATTTTAGGAGCCAGGCGTGGTGGCATATAACTCTAATCCCAGCATTTGAGAGGCAGAGGTAGAAGGATCACAGTGAGTTCAAGGCCACCCTGAGACTGACTACATAGTGAATTCCTTGTTGGCCTGGGCTAGAGTGAGACCCTACCTCAAAAAAACAAAAAAAAAACAAAAAAAAAAACAAAACAAAAAAAGATTTTAGATCATTGCTAAAACTGTTATTCTCCTATTACATTATGTTCTTATTGATATATGAATATTATATGTCTCATGTTCCCTTTCCCTTTCAACACAAACATTTCCCATCATTGTACATGTATAATTAGCCTACTTGCTGAATATTTTAAAATCTGAATGATATACATATGGTCAATAAATGAATTTTCTATCTTTATCACTTGAAGATAAAAAAATCAATAAATAGATGGACATATCTCTGCTCCCCAAATCCTTCATAGCTCTGCTAAGAACAATGGTTACTAATATGGAACAAGTGAATGCTAGATATTTTTAAAACTTGAACAGTATAAAATCAACCAGTCTATCACAGTAGTAATTTGCCATGAAAGTCAATAATTACTTTTTCTTTGTAGGATGTAAACGGTAATAAAAAAAGACAAACGAAAGCTCAGTTCTAAGGCGAATAAGCAATGAGTTTACTGCCATGAACATCTATACCTATTGGTTTTCAGTATACTTACTTGAACAATGGAGTTCCACAAACAACACATTTATATATTCCAGGATCTTTGTGATGTGTGTATTCTCCTTCAAAGGCACTGATAAACATAAACAGATTGTCAAAAAATAAAAGTGAGAGTTACTTCTCACAGAACATATTTGCCTAAAATACACTTCTCTAATAAATCTTTCAAGGGCTTTTTTGTTCTAAAATGAGAACAGACCAACCATGGAAATATGAACAATACTAATATATTTCAAATTTATATAATAAAATGTGTATATAACCACTCTGAACTAGTGCATGTTAAATAAATAAAAAAATCAAGCCACCTACTTATGTAGTACTTAGAATGTTTTTCTATTTTTTTTTAAAAAAGCCTGCAGTTTGAGTCACAGAAAGCACATTATTATATAAGATTTCTGCTACTCCACACTGTCCACGGGTGTACCAGAACATGCAAGGGTCTAAGACTTCAAGTGGAAGAAGTCTTATTTTGGGGTTTGAAAAGGAATATTGCAGCTTTAAGGGAATATTTTTCTAAGTTAACAATCTTAAAGGCTAGGAGGTCATTCAGCTAATACAAATCAGCTGTGGTCGCCCAACAAAAAGTCTATGTGCTCTGCAGCTTGTTTTTATTATCCTTTCACCCTCTTTACGAGGTCCAATTTTTTTATAAACAGAATTTTTAAGAATGACCTAATCTCTGGTTGTTTGTGTGCATTAAATCATTTTGCTAGTCATGTACACAACAGGACGGGCAAAAGTCCTCAGTGCTGAGGACCAGCCCACCACTGGCTCAGTGTGCAGTGAGGATGAACTTTGTTAGAGATTCAACACTTGGTAAATTCAGTAAACAGTAGATTCTGTGACAGGAAGAGTGTGCTGCCTATTAACAAGGATCCCATGTGTGGTAAAGAGCTCTTTCAGTTCATGAATGAAAACATGAAGTTACATCATTAATAAATCTGGATCAGAGGTAAGTTTACGGCTTCATGCCAAGCTCCATGGCATAAATTAGACAACAAAATCTTTGGACCTTGGCAAGTTACTTTTGAGCTGGAATCAGCTGAGAGAGACTTTATTCACTAAAAACAATCTTGGAAGTGCATGAGCTCTTTTTTTTCCAGGATATAGGGCGAGCTTCCAAGGACCAAAGCCATGTGAGGGCAGTTATTGAAAATTTTTGACATTCCAACCACAAATGAGCCAATAAATACTTTCTCCACATGTGCTTCAAAAAGAAATTGGAGTGGGGTAGAAAGGAACTAAATTATGCTACCTTCTTTTTGCAGCCAAAACGTCTATACTTACAATGGCCACCTTCAGAATTTCAGCTTCCTGGCATAGCTCCATGTCCTCATGGTTTTGCTTACTGTGATGTCTTCCCAAAAAATGTACCTAAACTGCTATTACTTCCACACATTTTGTTGTAAACTAAAAACAGGCCTTTAACAAAAGCCCTGTGACTTCACATAAGATAGAGCGTTCATTAAAGGGAGGAAAGAACAAATAAAACTTACTTTTAACCCAAGCATTGCCATTTTCAAAAACACAAATTTGTGCAAGTAAATGTAGAATTCTTTAAAATAATTGATAAGGAAAAGAATTCCAAGGAAGAGAAAAGAAACTCATGCTCGATGGCTTTTTATTACAGTGTGCCTTACCTTTCAGTCCCTTTCTCCTGAGTGACATGGTACTGCAGGGGTGTCAGCCGCTTCCTCAGTTCCTGCTGGGAAAAGACCACCTTGCAGTTCTTTTTATCCCTACATGACCCTGGTAAGAGAGAGGATATGGGAGAAAGAGGCTTTTTAGCTTGAATCCTAAATGATTGTTTTGGCTGACTGCCACAGCACAACTCCTACAGTCACTCATCAATGACTAGCCCAGTCTCTAATGCACTAGGAACTCTTACCTGAGCTGCAGCTGATTATTTCTGTAAGTTTAAAAAGAATGTTTCTTAAGATCCAAGTGATTCCACTAGAGTAGTGACAATGTGATACAGCCAAAGCTTCTAGCATGTGAAACTAAAATCTCCCTGGACATTTATTTGCAAGATGGCAATATATACTCTGTCTCCTAACACTGAAACTCCTTTTCAAAAGATCAATTCAGAGGGCTGGAGAGATGGTTCAGTCAGTAAAGTGCTTGACACACACACACACACACACACACACACACACACACACACACACACACGAGGACCCAAATTTGGATCCCCAGCACCCACATAAAAGCCATATGTGGTGTGCATGCCTGCAGTCCCAGCACTGGGGAGACAGGCGGGTCCTTAGGGTTTGCTGGCTAACTAGTCTATCCTAATCAGTTAACTCCAGGTTCAGTGAGAGACCTTATCCCAAAAGGTAGGGTGGACAGCAATTAAGAAAGACACTTGGGGGCTGGAGGGATAGTTTAGTGGTTAAGGCATTTGCCTGCAAAGCCAAAGGACCCAGGTTCAATTCCCCAGGACCCACGTTAGCCAGATGCACAAGGGGGCGCACATGTCTAGAGTTCGTTTGCACTGGCTGGATGTCCCAGCACACCCATTTTCTCTCTCTCTCTCTCTCTCTCTCTCTCTCTCTCTCTCCCTCTTTCTCTGTCAAGTAAATAAATAAAATAAAAATAAAGGACACTTGGTATTGACCTCTGCTCTCCACCATATACACAAATACATACATGTGTGCATACCCACACACTTATGAACATGCATACCACACACACATACACACATGTAAATGAATTTAATAGCACATGTGTATTTGCAAATATTTATGACAGACATAACCAGTCAAACTGTAAGTCTCCAATTATTTTGCAAGTTGGCCGAACAGCTTGAAACATCATTCAATAACCATTCTGGATGATTTAACTACCACCCTATTTATTTTTCTAAGGATCCTAATGATACATTTTTCTACACGTAGAATCTGGGTTTTGTTGTTTGTTTTGTTTTGTTTCTTGTGATGCCATCATACACTTCTGCTTGTAGAATCCTTAGCAATACATGTTTCTCTAAAGACTGTATCTCGCCATTAAACAGGCATCAAAAAAAACCTTTTCATTAGATTGCAGAAGGCATTTATTTACAATAACTACAGATTCAAGAAATTCCAAACAATATAAAAATGGGGAAAGGGTTTCACCAAGAAAAAAAAGAACAGTGAGACTGATTTTATTTAGAGGCCTACATTTTATTCTTGCAAAGTACAGCTAGGAAGTCTTCATTGATGCAGTGCATTTGAATGGTGGGTGACATAATTTCAATATGGCTGAAATAACAAGGATAGTCTTTATTTCAGCCTACACAGACTGTAGTAAAATGTTCGAACAATACCTATTTATATGCAGTATTTTATTTTACCTGAACAAATGATTGAAAGGAAATATAACTCCAGGACAGGGCAAACATTACTCATTGAAGTAAAATTGCTTTTCTTTGCCATCCATCACAGTAGGAAAGAAGCTCACAGATGGTCCTGCATGTAAAGATTTCTTACCATGTTTTGAAGTTTCTAAAAGAAAGCTTTCATAGTGGGTTGAATATTAAATTCAACTTCTTTTGAAATGCAACAAAATGTGATTTAGGAGTGGGAAGACATCCTACTTCTTTTCCTCTTAAGGTACCTAGTATCACAGAACATGCAGGTAACTACTTACCTGATTTGTGGGACTGAAAAAGTCTATCAGCTTCCAGAATCAGGGCCACAAAGACAATTGCTAATTCTCCATCAGAAAATTCAGAGGCAGGAAAACAGCAAACCAAAGCTAAATAGAAAGGTAACCTTGGCTAGGCATGTGGAAACTGACAGAGCTTCTGCTGACCTTCCACAACATGGTATCTTGGCCCTTCCCTGGCCGAGAACTAGCTATAGGAACAACTGGTGCATCAGTAATGGTGCTGGGCCTCTCAACTCACTGGACCCCACATCACACCAGGTTTATGCTGCTATAAGTAACCCTACTTCCATTCTTATTATTATCTAAGAAGTAAATAGAAATGGCTCTCTGATTAATGTTTGTTCAGCTTGAATTAAGAAGGACTCTTTCTTAAATAAGTGGACTATGATAATGATAAGTAAGTTTCTTTTCAACTCACTATCTCACTATACGCTCCTTAAAAATTATTTTGACAAGCCAGCACTTGCGAGACAGAAGTAGGAGGATCACCGTGAGTTTGAGGCCACCCTGAGACTAGTGAATTCCAGATCAGCCTGAGCTAGAGTAAGACCAACCTCGAAAAAACAAAAACAAAAACAAAATTTATTTTGACTGATTTATTTGACTGATTTTTTTGGAAAGGTATCTTTGTTAATTTTGTCAAAAAGTTCATTAGTTATAAACTTTACATGACAAATTATTGTGGTTAAAATTATACATTCCAAAGAAATCAATAATTTAAATATATACAATTAGAATTAAGCAATTCTGTCCAAAATATTTTTAGTTAATATATGTTCATTCATACAAAAAGCCCAATTGTGTTCCCAAAGTTGAGAGAACTAAGCTACCCATCTGTATGTCATTTAGTACAAGAGAAGCAACTGCAGGTTTAAATTACATGGTATTGGATTGCAATTTCCTAACATTGGATGCTTTTCTGCTTTTTTACCTTGAGTCATTTACTAAGGAGTGTTCATAAAAAGTAGCTTAAAGCACAGATGCTTGCAAATCGTTTAGGCAAAGATGTTTCTCTCTTTTTCATTCTCCCTCTCTCAAAAATCTCTCTTTTCTGAAGAAAAAGAATAAAACTGTTGGTCAGTATTGATGAACCATGCCAAGTATTTGTACAGGGAAAAAAGGTAAAATTGAAAACATCTGATTGAAGTAAATAATACAAACATAAAAGCTTTACTGGTGAATGAAGGGTATTGAAGAGACTTTATTTCATAGATTAGAAATTACTTTTGATCTAAACATTCTTAAAAACAGATTGTTTTCCACTATGAACCATCTCATTAACTGTGCTACAGAGACCTCATTTTAATGGCGAGCTTTGAAAGAGTGCTGCTGTACTCCTTTGTTAAGACTCCGTCTTATTTGGGAGGGGAATAAAGATTTCAGTCCAGCTTTCTTTGTTTGTCTTTCAAGAACCACTAAAGCAGTATTCACACAAATTTTATAGGAATGTGCCCTATGTCATAGCCTACAAATTATTTGGTTTTGGTGCACTTAAAGGTCATCTTTCAAATTAGCAAAATTTTCCTACATCCTGGCTTTTCAACCTTAAATATAAATATTGTTTCTTAACTGTAAGTGAGGTTTATTCTCTAAGAAATGCTAGTGATTATTGAAAGTTGTCAAACTTTATACATTTTCATTCTCTGGTCATACTGTGTTCTCAAAATAATTGGGCTTTTAAAGTCTACCTAACAGCAAAAGGAAGCATATATGCACCAGAAACAATTACTGTGATTTTATATTACACAACAATTCAATGAAAAGTTAGTCAGCTTTTAATAAATGTCTTGCCACATAAATAATAATAACAATAATAATAATAAAAAATAACATACTTCTTGGACAATCTTCTAGCATAGCAAAAATTGGCATATATAAACTCAGAAAAGCTTTACTGTTTGTTGTCTTTGATTCTCCTGTTACTATCACACTTTTCTAAAGTCATATAGTGCCACTGTTAATTTTGAAGATATCATTTCATTTTGAAATTCTAGAGTAATTCACTGGCTTCCCTTTACTATCCTAACTTAGGTACTATAATTTTCCTATTACATAGGGTAATTTAACTTTAGTATTATATGACATCTGTTCAATGATGTCTAGATTGGCTTAGAAGTATGTTAGGGGGAGGACGTTTCTCTTTATGTAAATATTAAATAGTGCACTCTTAAGGCACAGTGAGTATGCATACATAGGCAACACAGTATGTTTGAGGGAGTAATGAATCATGACTCACTCTGTAGAGTGTAACTTTGGTGTAGAGCAGATCTTCTCCATCTGTCCGAGCCAATCCAAAGGTATTTATACACTGAAATATGTCCAACATCTTTTCTTAAGGCATTTGCCATGTTGTTGCCTAAAGGTAGAATTTTTTATAAATCCAATGGGCTCATGTTCCAAATAGGAATAAACACAGCAAGAGCTCGATGTCTGAACTGGACAGTGTGGCACATATCTGAAAAACTTCACACTAGGAAGGCTGAGAGAGAAGGATCACAAGTTCCATGTCAGCCTGAGTTGCGTGAACTGCACAGCAGCTTGTCTCAACTTCATCTCACCGCCCTCCACCCCACAAAAAAAAATGGGGGTTGCTTTTTTGTTCTGCCTGCTTCCCAATTATGTGACCTTAAGTTTCTCAACTGCTCCAACAGATCTGATGCTATAAAAATTGGCATTTATCAAACTCTGAGTAAACCCAGTATGACAGAGAATTCTGAAGTTAAAACTGAATTTTATTTATTTATTTATTTATTTATTTATTTATTTATTTATTTATTTATGAGAGAGAGAGAGAGAGAGAGAGAAAGAGGCAGAAGGGGAGAAGAAAGTGGGGAGAATGGGCATGCCAGGGCCTTATGCCACTGCAAACTCTAGACACATGTACCACCATATTCAGTTGGTATTACATGGGTACTAGGAAATCAAACCTGAGTCCTTTGGCTTTGCCAGCAAGGACCTTAACCACTAACCCATTCCTACAGCCCCAAACTGAATTTTAAAAGTTATCCATTCATTTCTGTGTGTTTTGGGATCCTGTGGTAATTTACTTTGTATAAAAACTCCCTCAAAATAGTATTTCCCTAAAAGTTATCTACAAAAGGTGGTAAAAACAGGAAATGAAGGGGTAGAGTTAAAGTACCTGTCTCTCAAGCATGAGGAACTGAATGCAATCCCTAGTTCCTCCCTAGTACTGGAGAGGTGGAGATAAATGGATTCCTGAAAATAGGTGGCCAACCAGTCTAACCTAATTGTCCCAAACCAATGAGACTCTATCTCAAATAATACCTTTCCTAAAGATGACACCCAAGGTTGTCCTCTGGCCACCACACATTTATGAATACATGCACATGCCCAGACATGTGGTTACACACACACACACACACACACACACAAAACAACACTCACACAGAAAGAAAGCAAAAATAAAAATTGAGCCCTACTATACACATTTTGAGACACATAATTCTAAGATAGCTACCATGTCCATTTTATAGATTTAGAAACTGAGGCTCATAGAGGTTATGACATAACTAACTAAGCATATATATAAACTCAAATGCACAACTATTTGATCACAAACTCATACATACGTCTGTCAGAAAAAAATCGTGTTCCAGCTTTCTTCTCAAGTTACATAATAAATTTCAGCTTTAAAAAAATATCTAACATGGGCTAGAGAGATAGCTTAGTGGTTAAAGCACTTGCCTGCAAAGCCTAAGGACCCAGGTTCAATTCCCTAGTACCCAAATATGCCAGATACGCAAGATGGTACATGCATCTAGAGTTCATTTGCAGTGGCTAAAGGCTCTGGTGTGCCAATTCTTTCTCTTACTCTTTCTGCCTCTTCCTCTCTCTTCCAAATAAATAATAAATAAAATATTTTTTTAATCCCTAACAAGTGAAGGTAAGGGGAGGAAGTAATAATCACTAGGGCACATACAGAAAAGTAAGTGTATCTGATCATCAGCAGTGTCTATTTCTCCTGTGTTCGTCCCTCCTACATAGGGCTAATGACAGAATTCAAGAGGATTCTCACAAAGTACATAAAATGTTGAAATGTTTTTCAAATTCCTGTTAAGTACAGCAGGTCTTTCACTTAATGCTTATAGCTCTTTGAAGTCATAAATTTTACATTTCAGTGTGAAAAAATCAAAACACAAATCCTAACATACTCATAACTTTAATTTTGGTCCTAGGATCAGTTTCTCAAGATAATTAATGTATAAGAGATAACAATATATTGTATTGACGTGAACTTACTAAGATAAAATAGTAAAATTCATGCTAAAATATGCTGCTGCTTACAGACCACATAAAGCTAACATGTAGGTTAATTTTACTATACATTTTAATTAAGCAGTTATTAGTCTGCATTGCACTGAACAATTTTTTATTCTAGGTTACATGGTGTTAGAAATTCTAAAAGGGAATGTATAAAATTAAACCTAGCCCAGTTTTAGAATAATTCCATGGATTTTTGTGTTTTCACAGCTCTAGAAATTCCAAGGTTTTAAGGGGAAAAAAATGCACCTCATTGGAGAAGGCAAGTTCCCTACTGGTAGAGGCAATCCTCAATTCTGATTTTTCTCTCAGAATAGACATAGAGAAAAAACATTCCTGAGATTAACACACAATTTAAGATGTCTAGACACCGCTTCTGGCCTGTTTTCCACAAAACTAGTGTTGCATACCTTACTTTGAGGACAATGGATCCAAAACTTTTTCTCACTTTTTGAAGTAATCAAAAATGTTAAATGTTTGCAAAGTGCCAGGTACTATGTTGACCTAAGAGCATTCATTGATTTAATAAGCATTTAGAATGCCTAAGTATTCTAAGTACTCAGTACATAACAGAGAAAAAAAATAAGGAGTCGACTCTTGGAGCTCCCATTACAACAGAGGTAAGGGAGGACAAAATGCAATGAAACAAGCAAGTGTATTAATCAGTCTCTAAGGGGTAGTAAGTTTACAGGAAGGAAAGACAGCAAGCCTGGAGCCAGGCAATGAGGATTACAGGGCTAAGAGGAATGGTGGCACTCTTAAATGGAGTGATCAAAGTAGGTCTCATTAAGAAGTGAAGATATAAAACCCTGGAGAAGGAGAGGAAGTTCACTGTGCTGATATCCAAAGAACTTCTGAGAAAACTTGTGAAATCTTTAGGTTTTATTGTTTTGATGTTTTCACGCTGACATATAAAAGTTATGACTGGAAAGTGCTCGAAGCATTATGTAATAGATCTGATTTACTTCTTAACAGGAAGTTAAAAGTATGTAAACAGAAATGGCCACTGCAAGAAGTGAAAGCTCTAAGAAGCCCTCACACATGTGGCAGAAGAAAGGATGAGTAACTTGCATGCAACTGCAAAACCTTGACTAGGAATGCAGTAGACAAGGTAAGCATGCAAAAAACATACATTTAAACCAAGAAGTTTATGGTTACATGTCCTAATACAAGCACTGGCTACCATTAACTTTTCTACATCTAGGAGAAATCAGTGCATATCCTTTCAGCACAGTGCTATACTCAAAATAGCTCTCAGCAAGTATTCATCTGGCAATGAACTCTGAATCTACAATCAGTGTCCAGTCTGTGCTAACTTGCTTTGTCTACTTAATGCTAACCATTTAAACTGCAGAACATCATTCCCAGTCTGAAGTCAAGTGTAAGAGAATACTTAATTTTTGGTAATGAATTTTGGATGAGCATAAAAATAAAATCCTTTGGCCATTTTGACCTATGTTTTGCCCTTCAGAAATACTTTCATAACTCTACTCTTCAGAGTCCTCCTCTAGCTATGGCAGGGGTTATCCATAAGTAAAGATATAAAATTTGTACCTCAATTGAATTCCCATTTTTTAAGCATTATTAATTTTTACAGTAGACAGATGAATTACATTTGACCTTTCAAACCCAGATTATAACATACAGAAAATAACCTCTTCTTTTCAAAAGAAGGATTTCTTTCTTTTCCTGTGTGAGAAGAAAAGTACTAACTTATTTGCCATAATAATAATCACAGTTCATACCTTCTCTCTGTTTTCCTGTTACTTCTATAAAATAAATCCATGGATTGGCATTAGTTGTATTGAGGCACACACAGAGCTGTCACTAACATCCATGGTTATTAAAAGCACACCAAAGTAACATTTCTTTTTATATATACTTGCCTGGTGATTGAACCCAGGGTCTGCATACAAGGCAAGTGCACTCCTACTCAATTACATTCCTTAGCTCCTTCATTGTAATTGTCATTATTTTTCCCCTCTTTTGAGGCACAGTTTCAGTAGCCCAAACTGGCCTACAGTTCACTACATCATCAAGAATGCCTGTAATCTTCTGATCCTCCTGTTTCTACCTCTCCAGTGCTGAGATTATAAGTGTGCACCATCACACACAGTTTTTGTGGTGCTAGGGACTGAACCCAGGGCCTTATATGTTCTAGGCAAGCACTCACTACTGAAGCACATTGCCAGCCTAAGATTTCTTGAGTCCTCAGTATCCAAAGTATATTAATAGGACTTAATGTTCTAACCTTAGTATAGAAAAATTGTTATTTCTGAAGCTGCATGACTTTCTTGAGAAGACACAATGTAGAAATTTATCATCTTATTGGTCTTAGATCATTCATTAATAATTCACTTGACTGGCAATGTGATAGAAGCCAACTTTTACATTTCTTTATTCTACTTGATCACAAATATTTCATTGCTAATTCATACATAGCAGTCATGTAATCAGCACTGCTAAAGTACCAAAAAGAACTAAAAAGGACTTTATCAATTCTTCAAATTTAATGCAAAAACTGAGAGCAATGATTTTTTGTTAATGTGCACTATAAAGTTTAGCAAAATATTTTAAAGTGTCTTGCTCCAAAAGCATTTTCTTGCTTGCAAAGCATACGAATAAAAAGAGTTTAAGGCACTGCCATCATCAAGTGACAATAGTGGAAGAGAAAGTCACTTAGCTTCAATTCTGATTGCATGTGAAATGTCTGACAAAGTTGAAGTTCCCTGCTTTTAATTTTTTTTTAGTATGGGTCTTCACTTGAACATCATAGCCCATATAGAAAAAAATTAAAACCAGACAGGCTCATTTCCATTCTACATTTCACATGCAATCAAAAAGATTTGCACACACAAAAAAGCCCTCTCTATTCCATCCTCCCTTTTTCCCCTTGGGGATCATAGACTGCTGGGGAGATGAGAGGTAACCACCCACAGAAAGGAGCCCTCCCTAACATTATCATGCAAATTTTATTTAGATATAACATCGATATACTTCATTAGAAAGAAAAAATTTTATCTAAAAACTCAACTTCTACAAATTTCTAAAATTACATCATGAATTTGAACTTAAATTAAGCATAATGCACAAAATAGAAGCCTGCAATGGCCTGTGGATGAACAGCTAACTAAATTATATCCATTCTAGAAAAATATGAGATTCTAAAGAAAAAAAGTTAAACTTTATTTTTCTGTTTCATGGAGATAATTCAAGAAAAAGCCCAAGAGGGCTAAGGAGACAGATTTCAGTGAAAGCCCTGAGTTCCTGAGCTTGGATTCATGGAATCTAAAAGCCAGAAGCTGTGGGACTCATCTATAATCCCAGCAAACCTGGACACAGAGCAATCACCCAGAAGCACATGGGCCAGATAGCCTGGGTAAGGCAGCAATCAAGAGACCCTGCCTCAAACAAGGTGAAGACCAAGGACAGACAACCTGAGGTTGTCCTCTGAATTCCACATGTGTGCTATGTGACACCCCCATCACCATGTGAACACACCCACACACAAGGCATAAGAATTCCTTTGAATTTTTCATATCTCCATGAGAGAATGAGAGTGTGTGTGTATCTGTGTGTGTCTGTATGTCGTCTTTGCATTTTCAGAGCCTAGCAGTACGCTGCACAGGGGAAAGATCTAAAAAGTATGTGCTATATTTACTTATCCAACTTTCCATTTCAATTATTGCTATTTAAGTCTACCTAAAAGATGTCTCCTAAATCCCTTTAGCTATGTTTTCTTAGAACTTAACTTCAAAACTACAATAACATTTGTTTAATAAGTCAGTGTAACAAAAAAGAATGATTAAGGATAGAGTTTAAGTTTCCTTTGAAACTATTCAAGCCTTTGTCACTTCTCAAGTTCCACATTCAAGTCTTTTTATACTATGACTAATATTTCACTAACTCCTTGGATGTAACCCTATGAGACCACCTGAGTCAGCATGAAGCAAAATGTATTTTATGAAACACTGATTCTGAGGGCTGGATAGATGGCTCAGTGATTAAAGGAGCTTGATTGCAAGCATGCTGACCTGAGTTCCATCCTCCTCAGCACCTAAATCTGGATGCAGAGTGGCTCATGTCACTGTAATCCCAACACACTTGTAACCGGAGGGGATGTCAGAAATATCTGAATGCTTGCAGGCAGCAGTGGCAAGAATGACCCTATCTCAAAAGAAGATGGAAGGAGAGGAGAAACACACCAGGTTGTCCTCTGCCCTCCACATGCACGCATGCCTGCACATACACGCATGCATGCACATGATATAAACAGGACAAAAAAGATTTTTAAAACCAATGGCTGTAAAAAAAAAATCAAGGTTTGTCCTCTTGGACAGTGAAAGGGAGAAGATTCCAAAGTCAAATAAGATTAGGAAAATTTAACTAACATGAGTTGCTTGATATAGACATTCTCTGAGTTTCTTATGCTAATATATTTGTATAAATATGTGGTATTTTAATACCTTATTTCATGGTCCACTAGAAAAAGAACACTATCAACCCTATGACATATTCTTGTCACCATGATATTTAAGCTGCATGCTCATTATTAAAGCAGCAAATTGAGAAAAGCATTCAATATTAGAACAGATGAAATAGGATAGTGTGCAACTTTTCAACCTGATGATTGGTTTTACAAGGCAACTAGTAGAACTGGTATTCCTTATATTATAATTTGGGAAATGGCAGAATTTTTAGACAAAAACCCTCCAGAGAAAATTAATACTCAAAGAAGTCACTTGACATGGTCACAGACCTGCCCAACATACGCCAGAGTATACGGACTAAGGCTTTCTTCCATGAATTGACTCACTTATTGCATTAGCTCTATAACCCATGTGTCACGACATATTAATATGACCGTACTGAGTTAGTAAAATGTGAACTCAAAATGGGCATCTTATTCAGTAGAATGTATCTTCTTTAAGAAAAGAGATTGTATTGTTTACAACATGGCATTATTTTGATACCTAGGATATTACTTATTCAGTCATTCATTTGTTCAAACAGATATTAACTGATGCCTATTACATGACAGACACAATGCTAATTACTGAACTGAAATGTAAATTGAATAGACAAAGACCTCAGCCTTTCTGGAACTTACTTTGCAGGAATCAAGAATTTCCCATAATAGAAATAGATTTGCAGGCTGGAGAGATGGCTTAGTGGTTAAGCACTTGCCTGTGAAGCCTAAGAACCCCAGTTCGAGGATCAATTTCCCAGGACCCACATAAGCCAGATACACAAGGTGACGCATGCATCTGAGTTCATTTGCAGTGGCTGGAGGCCCTAGTGCGCCCATATTCCCTCCCTCTCTCTCCCCCCCCCCGTCACTCTCAAATAAATAAAAAGAAACAAAAAAAAAATTTTATGCCTTCTCTCTCCTCTTTCTTTCCTCCAATTTCTTCTTCCTAGTAGCAAGGAACTGAGGTTCAGCCAGGCATGATGGATCAAGCCTATAATCCCAGGACTCAAGAGACTAAGGAAAGGAGGGCTGTCATGGGTCTGAGGCTATCCAGGGCTAGAATAAGTTCCAGGTCAGCCAGGGCTAAAATAAGACCCTGCCTCTAAATAAATAAATAAATAAATAAATAAATAAATACTCTGTACTTGTGAGAAAACAAATTTGTGACTTTAATCAAATAAATAAGTAAAATGTTTCTGAAATTTTCTCAGTTTAGAGATGGAAAATAATAGTAAAAGAAAAATGTACAGGTCTAGAAAGAAAATTGGTGGTAAAAACAATCTAATTCAATACACAGAATGAGCTTCTAATTTGTTTCTTCACCAGTAGCAATAATATGGTATAAAGTACTGAAACTTGCTGTGATGCTACCTAGAATCATATAAGAAATAATAATAATCAAATGGAATGTATCATTTTGAGTTATTGTACATTCTGCAATAAAATAAAGCCTTTAAAAACTACAACCTTTGGGGCTGGAGAGATGGCTTAGCTGTTAAGGCACTTGCCTGCAAGGCCAAAGGAACCAGGTTCAATTTCCCCATATTCATGTATAACCAGATACACAAAGTAGTGCATTCATCTGGAATTCATTGTCATTGGCTAAAGCCCTGGCATGCTCATCCTCCCTCCTTCCCTTCCTCCCTTTATTTTCTTCTTTCTCATTCTCTCTCAGATAAATAAATAAAATAAAATATTAAAAAAATACAACTATAGAAATCTAGGTTTCCTTGGCTTGCTTAAAATTCAAATAATCAGGCCTAGAGAGATGGCTTAGTGGTTAAGGCACCTACCTACTAAGCCTAAGAACCCGGTTCCAATCTCCAGGTCCCACGTTTAGCCAGATGCAAAGGGGCACAATGCCTCACTTGACCACAAGGGGGTGCATGCATCTGGATTTCGTTCACAGCAGCTGAGAGACTGCTGGCACGCCCATCTCTATCTGTCTCCCTCTTCCTCTCTCTCTGACTCTCTCTGTGTCTCTCACCAAAAATTAAAAAAATTAAAATTAAAATAATCAAATGATTTAAATTAATACCCTGCTCTCTGAAATTATGTGGCTGAATATAGCAAATATAAGTAGTATTGAAGAAAATGTTTATCAGAAAAGCTACTAAATAAATCTAAGCATATGATTTTTACTAAATCACCTAAGCAACTGTCACCTTCATTGGTTTTTGACACTTTCATAATACATGTTTTTAAATGACTGGTATAAGTGTGAACATACCAAATGTACAAGAGGGAAAAAAAGTCCAGGGATTTTAAATAAAACTTCAATTTAAAATTTTTCAAACATCTGGGAACATGGCTTAGTGGGTAAAGTTAAGCATGCACATATGAAGACCTGAGTTTGGATTCTCAGCACCTCTGTAAAATGCTGGGCAGGGTAGCACATGCCTGTAATCACAGCACTAAGAAGGTGAAGAGAAACAAATCTTCTGGGCCTTCTGGTTAGCTTGATCAGCTCTATCAGTAAATTCTGGGTTCAGTGAGAGACCCCATCTTAAAAACAGCAAGGTCCTCTTTCCCTGCCTCTGCCAAGTTGCACAAAGGTGGGAGCTCTGGTGCTTTCAAGATTCTGCTTCACCTGCAACCCACTGCCATGACCGAGGAAGGCATTGCTGCTGGAGGTGTAATGGACATTACTGCTCTGCAAGAGGTGCTGAAGAGCGCCCTCATCCACAACAGCCTAGCACGTGGAATTCATGAAGTTGCCAAAGCCTTAGACAAGCGCCAAGCCCATCTCTTGTGCTTGCATCCAATTGTGATGAGCCAATGTATGTCATGTTGGTGGAGGCCCTTTGAGCTAAGCACCTAATCAACTTAATTAAGGTTGATAACAACAAGAAACTAGGGGAGTGGCTAGGCCTCTGCAAAATTGATTAAGAGGGGAAACCCCGCAAAGTGGTTGGCTGCAGCTATGTAGTTATTAAGGACTACAGCAAGGAATCTCAAGCCAAGGATGTCATCGAAGAGTCCTTGAAATGCAAGAAATGAGCAAATAAAAATATGGCTCATTTTCTTCAAAAAACAAAAAAAGCAAAGTGTTCAGCAATTGCATAAGACACTTAACACACATGCACTCATATATGCATGTACTCATAAAGACAACACATCTACACATGCAAAACAGAAGTAAATTTTCAAATAAAGTTGGTTCCAAATGCAAAGGCACAAAACAGTAACATATAATTTGCCACTACATGGGCCTGACTGAACACCACCAGTTATATGATAGTTGTTGGTTTCAAACAGAAGCCTAAAGAACTATCTTCCAATTCTCCCCCTTTGGGGCTGATCTGGAACCTCAGTAGAGAATGGCTATTTCATTTGGAAGAAACAACTCAACATCTCTCTCCTGTTGGGAGAGTCTCAGTAATGATTTGATTGTCAATACAGCTGGGTATTGGGAAAGACAACCACCCAGAGTTTATTTCTGTTATTATTATTATAAATGGGCAAGGATAAGTCCAGTCCAAGTTGCATCTTTTCATGTTGTTTTTTTTTCAAAGTAGGGTCTCACTCTAGCCCAGGCTGACCTGGAATTCACTCTGTAATCTCAGGGTGGCCTCGAACTCACAGCAATCCTCCTACTTCGGCCTCCCAAGTGCTGGGATTAAAGTTTTCATGAGTTTTGTTTGTTTTGTTTTGTTTTGTTTTGTTTTGTTTTGTTTTGTTTTGTTTTGTTTTGTTTTGCAAGGTAGGGTTTCACTCTGGTCCAGGCTGACCTGGAATTAACTATGTAGTCTCAGGGTGGCCTCGAACTCTCGGTGATCCTCCTACCTCTGCCTCCCAAGTGCTGGGATTAAAGGCGTGCACCACCATGCCCGGCTTCATGAGTTTTTAACCGTGCGCTTTTATTTATTTTTATAGAAAAAAAAAATTATTTGCCATTGCATCTCAAAAAACCTATTTTAAAGAACTTTAAATTAAAATATATCTAGAAAAAGCAATCATGAGAAATTCAATTTCTACATAGGACACTTAGGTTGAAGCTGTGAATTAGGGGACACTGAAAAATTCACCCAGTGCACTCAATATGAGCAAGTACATGAACTTTATGAAATGTTACTCATGGCCATTCCTTCATTAAACTTATTTGTGCCGAGCGTGGTGGCGCACTCCTTTAATCCCAGCACTCGGGAGGCAGAGGTCGGAGGATCGCTGTGAGTTCGAGGCCACTCTGAGACTACAGAGTGAATTCCAGGTCAGCCTGAGCTAGAGTGAGACCCCACCTCGAAAAACCAAAAAAAAAAAAAAAAAACTTATTTGTTGAGAGCAAAAAGCAGCTCATTTTACTAAGTACTTCCCTAATCTGTTCAGTAACATTATTGTGAACATGTTTAAATATCTATTTACTTATGCAATTTCCCCAAAATTCATATTGTCTAGATAGTAATCCTGTCAGAACTAGTAATATGCTTCATATCCTTTAGTCATCATTAATTTCTGAATTTGTCAAAAAATAAGATTTAATTATTGTTTATGCCAATTTTAACTATGTTGCTACTAGATGCTGCAATGTGTTTTATCATTATAAATAAATACTAAGAATTGATTTGATATTTAATAGCCTACATGCCTAACACGTTAGATTTATAACATGGTTTTGTAACCATTTAGCCTTGACCAAACAGACATTATCTACAAATACTTTTCAAATCATCTGGCAATTAAATAGTGCACAGCAAATTTTCAACATTAATTAAAACTTCATTATATGGTAAAACTACCAAAACATTTTATTTTACAAAAGATATAGCTACATCAAAGTACTCGTTAGTCAACATTTTAAATATAAAATTTTCATAGTTTCCTAAAATATTTTCATTTATGCACAAAATAATTTGTGCTTAACCATCAACATGTTTAATAACATTTTCAAGATTCTATATATATTCAAAACATAGAAAAATATATAATTTACTTTAATTCTTGGGTGGTCTGCTGAAGAAAATTTAGCTTCATATAAGGCTATAAATTACTGATAAATCAGCTATTTGGGTGCAAGATAAGTTAATTTATGAACACTTGTTTTAGTTTGCAGGATGTTTACTCATGAAAGGCAATTTCAATGAGATGTCCAAGCAAAATGAATTGGAATCCTATTGGAAATGGAAAAAGGTTTTCACTCTGCAAATATTGTCTGAACATAAGAAGAAAAATGTTTAACTGAATATTCTTTACACAGTGTCAGTCTGCACAATGCACCTATATGTGTTTAATGATGGGCTCCCATACTGTGTAAGAATGTAAAACTAGTGCCATCTACTGGAAAATTAACTAATTGCAAATTCTTTTGTGAATTAAGTTGAAATATGTGTCTTTTTTTTTTTTAAGTTATTTATCTTTTACTTAAAAGGAAAATTTTCACCTGGCCCAGAAGTAGATATGTGCATGAGACCCTTGGTTACATCATGGCTCGAAAGTAGATATGATAGCTGGGCGTGGTGGTGCATGCCTTTAATCCCAGCACTTGGGAGGCAGAGGTAGGAGAATTGCTGTGAGTTCAAGGCCACCCTGAGACTACATAGTGAATTCCAGGTCAGCCTGAGCTAAAGTGAGACCCTACCTCTAAAAATCAAAAAAAAAAAAAAAAAAAAAAAGAAGAAGAAGTAGATATGTGCATGAGACCCTTGGTTACACTCTGGCTGGCTCAGAAGCAAAACATTCCTTCTAGCACTTCTAATATAATCAACAATGTCAAATAAGATGAACATGTAAGAATGGTGAAATCTGAGAACTAAGGACCTTAATCAGACCATCAGGGAGAATTCTATTGGTGACATCAATAAACAAGAAATCCTGCACTGAATCAGCTTTGTACTGGTTTCATGTGTATTTGTCAGAAAAGAGGTTCTGACATCCCATGCAGAAAGCTCTCCCTGAAGAGTTTCAAAAGCTCTAACAAAAAAAAAAAAAAAAACCTTGAAGTTATTTTAAATATTGTGCCCATTTTTTCTGGAAGATCACGACATCTTCCAAGAGCTATGGAGGTGGTCCATATTCTTGTGATTCAAGAAAGGTTTTAAAAACCTATCTATTCAGGAAGTAATCAGAACATTCAGGAGTAATTGTGTAGGTTTTTTTTTTTATAGAATGTCAGTTGCTGTTAATGAACTCTTACCAGTTTTAATTTGAACAATAAGTTCCTTTACTTGTGGGTTTTGCTTTGATGCTTATCTGTAGTCATTTTTATTTTAAATGGAGAATAAAGTAAAATTTTATTTGTTCCATATATGTGAAATAATGAGAGAGTTCTTAATTCTCATCTAAGTAAAATAATCCCTTATTCACTCTCTCAAACAATTAGTATACCATCAAACTCAAAGTACTTGAGAAAAACTAAAAGCATTGTGGAGAATATACACTTCATTTGTGTTACCATTTTTATTCATTTAACTAATGTAATTTATACCCAAGATGTCCACTATATTGTATAATGCAATAAAATTATAAATGTTTTTGACAACTTCAAAAGACACATAAGCTATGAATTTATACTTTTAATCTACCTATATAAGGAGATTTTGACTCACTGTTATACTTACGAGTTAACCTACATTTAAACTTTGCAAATATTATTTATTAATTTAACAAGTATTTATTAAGTACCAGGCACTGTATTAAGTTCTGGAGTCTTGTGCACCTGATTCACAGAGTTCTACTTATAAAGATGATATCTATGTCTTTGAACCAACATTTGTTAATACCTGTATAAGAGTTCTAATTTATTCATTAAAATATTATGATATAATATATTTTATAAACTACCTAGTAACCACATGACTCTTCAATTCATATAGGCCATTAAGCCTATGCATGAAGTCAAGTAAATGTCACAACCATGTATTATTTGCATGGTGAGAAAGTGTGATTTGTCACTGTAACTAGTACTATTTAGACAAACATTTCAGTTGGCTAAAAACTACTATGATACCTGTCTAAGTTATATTAACACTTTATACCTAGCATTAAAACTATTCATAAATGTGTGCTTCTCAATCCCACCTCAAATAATCCTTTTATAATATAGTGACCAGAAATTCTAATATTCAAATGACAAAACATTTTTATCTTCCTACCAGCACTTAGTAAGAGTTTTCTGTTAATTTTTAGCATTAATCCATACTGAGCCATAACATTTAATTAACCTAGCCAAAAGTTAAAACAAATGGTAGTTTATAAAATTGTGGAATTTCAGAACTTAATGGATTGTCCAATATTAGTTCTTATTTTCAAGATGAAGATAATGAGATCTGGACAGGTTTACTAATGTGTTCAAGGTCACACAAGTTAAGGATAGA
Source organism: Orientallactaga sibirica (assembly GCA_036365145.1). Classification (NCBI taxonomy): domain Eukaryota; kingdom Metazoa; phylum Chordata; class Mammalia; order Rodentia; family Dipodidae; genus Orientallactaga; species Orientallactaga sibirica. The sequence continues at coordinate 35,066,082 of JAEOAD010000012.1, read as the reverse complement.
GCCATGGTTAGAGTTTTCTGACTCCTATCCCTATGCTCCATTTAATCCTTAAAAGAAACTATTATAAGAAATTAAGAAAAAAATTTGAGTGAGAAAAGTTATTTTAATGACAAACATGAGTGAACATAACTCAGATGCACTTAATAAGTACTAAAATAAAATGACACTTTATTAAGAACAGAAAAAAAGTAAAGAAACTGAAAACTGATAAATCACTCTTCTGGGATATAGTCTTCATGCGGGTCAGTCCATTTATAATCAACCTTAAGAACCTGTTCCAATTATTTTCTAGTTCCATAATTGTTTCGTATGGAATAATACTCAAAATTAGAGTGCTAGGTAAGGAACAGAAATCTTTTTGATTTACTGATTTCCGTTGCAATGGGTTTTGACCAAGGAACAGTAAATTAAAAAGAAATCAAACTTTCACTTTAATTTCCTGTATCTTCAACTTTGGCCTCTTCTCTCTTGTAAAAAATATACTTTTAGATTTCAGAGTTTAAGTAGTATATCTCAATATTGCTAAACTTAACTTCTTCAACATTTCTATATATCTAAGAGTAAAATCCTATTAGAGAAATAAACAAAAGCTTTTTCTTATATATAAGCATAAAATATGTACACTAGAAGACCAATTTTCCTAACCCCTTAAAGTGTAAGTAGCTTCTGAGTGGTCAAGAAATGAAGGAATATTATTCAAGCCAATTCATATACCAGATTAAAATGTATCTTGCAAGCCCAGGGGAAGAAAGATAGAGCATTTCTCTAGGCTTTCATCAATACTGGGTGAGATGAAAAGCAATATTTTGTCTATTCATAGAATTTGATGCTGGCACAGGAGGATGCATAAGGAAAATAGATCATAAACAAATTCTGTGTGCACATGGTTCCTACTAAAGAAAAATGGTTAAGTGAAAGGAGGGACATACTCAAATTTTTTTAAATGTCTATTGGAATTGAAAAAATAAATAAATCTATATGAATGTAGAAACAGATCTCTCTGCTGAACCTAGTTAAGATGTTTATGTTGCTGGCTCCATGCCAGCCAGTGTCCTACACACTTTACCAGTCTAATTCTCACAGTAACCCTCTCAGGTGGATCCTATAATTATCCTTATTTTGCAAACAAAGAAGCCAAGGTATTTATCCAATAAAAGGAAGCCCAGATCTCAACTGATTCTAGAATATCTCTTTATCAGCACTGTTCTGAAATGGTTGCTTCTTAAAAATTATCTGTTTTCTTGAATTTATCTTTGGATTGTTTTGTTCTCACAATATAAAGACAGTTCTATTTTTTATGGGGGTGGGGAGAATTGGTGCACCAGGGCCTCTAGCCACTGCAGTCAAACTCCAGACAGGTATGCCACCCTGTGCACATGTACACCCTTGTGTGATTCTGTCACCCTGTGCATCTGGCTAACATGGGACCTGTAGAGTTGAACATGGGTCCTTGAGCTTTGCAGGCAAGCACCTTAACCACTAAGCCATCTCAAAGCCCTCAAGATAGTTATATTTTAATTAAACAATTTCATTATGAAATCACATTGTTGAAGAATACAGTGGTTCTAATTTAATTGTCATTTTGACATATGCTATACTAGATGTGTTTATTTGGTCCTCATTAAATAAACATCTTTTCATTTTAACTACAGTGTAAATCCTAAAGTTGTTCACTATAATTTTTTTCTAAAGGAACAGCCACATGTGGAATGAAGAGCATTTTTATTCTCTTTTAACAAGATGAATGTTCTATTTTGTGTGATTTGAGGCAGTTTCTGACTAGACTGCCAGCCCCTTTTGCACAGTATGATTTGCAGATATATAATGTGCATTAACAAAAAAAAAAAGGTATCATGAAATATCAGTGACAATTATTTATTAGGTAAGGAGACTGGACAATGTTTCCAAGGGCTCTAAGCATTTTGAAAATTAATGTACTCCAAATAGAGTGATAATTTATAACTGATTTCCATCTTCAAATTAGGGTCCAAATAAAAGAAAATGAAATTTAACAGCAGAGGAGCGTGTGCTGGTTTACTATTTTCTGCAGCAGAAACACCCCCCAGACCAGTGCCCTCACTACAGACAGTACAAGAAGCAGCAACCTGAGGGAAGCCCACAGGCTCGCAGGGCTACTGGCTGGCTCTTTGTCACCAAATGCAGCAGGTTGAATGCAGACATCACTGTGATATCTTCAGCAACAAAACGAGAGGCAAAGAACAGGGGCAAGAGCTGAGTAAGAGAAAAAAAGAAAACAAAAAAAAAAAACAATGAATTAAAACACCACAAATGTTAAACACATTCATTTAACAATTGATGATTGCAGTTTTATTTAAAATTGAGCACACACACATGCATAGTGCTAATAAATTTATTATGCCCATTTTTTAGACAATGAGCATACTTTCAACCCACTTATTTATATTTTATGAATAAAATACATATTATACACAATTCAAGAAGTGTAACACTTGCAAGTATAACACTTTGCCAGAGGTTGAAGTTTAAAAGAGTTAAAAATTGTTAGCGTTTACTGGTTTATATAATGTGACAAGAACTGCCTGAGGCCTCATGTACACATTGTTATCATTCAATTCTTATGGTAAACCTCAGAGGCAGGTTTTATCACCAATACATATGTGAGGAATCCTAGGCTCAAAGGTCCATGACCACAAAGCAAATGACCAGTAGAAAAAAGATGAGAAACCCTGTCATATCTGTGAAGCCACATTCTTTGTTATAAGATAGGGTCTCACTCTAACCCAGGCTGACCTGGAATTCACTATGTAGTTACAGACTGGCCTTGAACTCACAGCAATCCTCCTACCTCTGCCTCCTGAGTGCTGGGATTAAAGGCATGTGCCACCGTGCCTGACAGTCACATTCTTATACGTACTGCCTTCTTCCAGCAATTATTTGCACATCTCCCTCATATAGAAAATTTAAGCTTAACAGTAATCTTTTTTAGAGTTTCATTTTTTTAAGAATCAAAAACAATCAAGGACAAGTAACAGACTTAACAGTGTTAAATTTGAATAAAGCATGGAGACCATAGTTTCATTCAATGTTATGATTTATACTTTCTAAATAAGAGTCTATGAACAGTACTCATGACCTAGCATTCAAAAGGGTAAAAATATTTTTCTAAAGTCTTTGGAATGGGTCATATGGAAGAGTCTCAAAACTGTATGAATATTAAACTTTAGACAAAAGTTCAATTCTTAGGATTTTCATAAATGTTTTGTACACTATTGCAATTGGTCAAGATTAACTTCAAATGAAAATGGAAAATACTAGGTTATTATTATCAATTTCTTATGTTTTATTTAAAATTACCATGCTAAGTAGCTTTAACCTCCAAATGCCCAAAAATGGATATAAAATCAATGTCTTGTTCATTTCCTGACCACCACCTCCATCCCCCACCTCCAAATAAAAGTCTTTTCCTGGACTCTCCTTGAAGAACAAACACATGATAAACAGTAATATATTTTACCAAATCACTCTGGAGTATATCTGACGGAAATCTGCTTGTATTAACATGCCTGAACTCTGACTTCTCCAAAGTAAACTCACTACAAGACTAAAACATTTTTGTATTGCTGACTGGAGACAAAGGGGAGGAAAAAGGAAGGTGAACACCACAATGCACAGCCTGAAAGAACCATTAAATATAAATAAACATGTCATTTTCACGAGTGACTGCAGAGCAAGGGAAAGAGCATGCCTTTGGAGCAGACTACTGACTTATAAAAGATCAAAAGTCTATACCTATGAACACTAGAAATAAAAATGGATTTTTTTTCCTTAAGATCCTTCTCTATGAGGAATAAAGTGTACATGGTAAATGTAATTACTTAGCAAAGCTGCAGCCTCATTGCGCACCCCGCCCCCCAGCTGACCATAAAATGTCTTCCTATTCTGTTTCATCAACTGCTGTACCAGGCGGCCTGGGCGCCTACCGATCACTGTGGCCATCTGGCTTGTGTCAAAGCTGGCGCATGGGAAGAAAGACGGTGATGTCACTCTGCAGGTCAGGCAAAGAACAAAGATGCATTCTATAATTAAAAGCTAAGGGCCCACAAATACCAGGGGCTCTCCAGAACGATATGACTGGGTGATTTAAGGTTCCCACTACACTGCCTTTTTTTCCTACCCAAATAGCCAGAGCTCCATCTAGCGGCAAATTTGTTTTGCCCAGTGTTTCTGGTTTTGTGTGTGTGTGTGTGTGTGTGTGTGTGTGTGTGTGTGTGTGTGTACACATACATATGTATGTAGTGTGTATCTACTGTAGAAAACGCTACATTAGCACTAACAAAGTGGCGTGACTACAGGGGTTATTTTTAGAGGCATCTAGGCCTTTTGTAATCTATCCAATATGTTTCATTTTCAAGACATTTCAGAAGTTAAGATTTGATCTGACTCTAATGCTCACAAGAACTGTGGGAAATACAGATAAGTTTACAAACATGCATGCAAAGTGGCACACTATCTGGAGACATAAAATGAAAGAACATGCTAAAGAATATGTACTTGTGGGCTGGAGAGATGGCTTAGCGGTTAAGGTGCTTGCCTGCAAAGCCTAAGAACCCATGTTCAACTCTCCAGGTCTCACATAAGCCAGAGGTACAAGGTGACACAAGCACACAAGGTCCCACATGCGCACACGGTGGAGCACACATCTGGAGTTTGATTACAGGCTGGAGGACCTAGCATGCCCATTCTCTCCCTTCCCCTGCCTCTCTTGCATTAAAAAAAAAAAAAAAAAAAGAATGTGTACTTGTTTCTGGTTGTTGTGACTGGATCAAACCCATAACCTTCTACTTCTGAATACAAGAGAAATGTAGCTCTAGCATATGAGATCAGGACCAATTCTTCTCTAGACATACTGGGTATTTGGGTTGTGTGTGTAAATGTGTTTATGTTGGCTGGGTTTTGTTTGTTTGTTTGTGGTTAGTTTTTCTAGATGTTTTGTTTTGTTTTGTTTTTCAAGGTAGGGTCTCCTTCTAGTCCAGGCTGACCTGGAATTCACTATGTATACTCTCAAGGTGGCCTAGAACTCATGGTGATCCTCCTATCTCTGACTCCCAAGTACTGGGATTAAAGGTGTGCGCCACCACATCCAGCTTTCTAGTTTTCTTAGCCAGTCTTACTATGTAGCCCAGCTCAGTCACTATCCTCCTGCCTTTGTCTTCTAAGTGCTAGGATTGTGGATATATACTACCATACCCAGCTATATGCTGAAATATTTAAGCAAACTTATATTTTAGCTATTTACCACCTGATTTATGTTTGCAGTATATGAAACATAACATTGACAACAGATATAAAATACATAATACATTTATGTGAAAGACTATGTCACAATGGGTATATGAACTATAGAACCAGACACCTGGGTTTACCTCCTGGCTGTGCTCATAACTCTTTGTATGACCATGTATAAGACACCCTTTGGTTTCTTCAACTCGAAAATAATCAAATAAATTAATTGGTGAAAAAAGCACCTGGAACAACTCCTGGCACAAAGTATACATCAGGAAATGTCAGTCACTAGTATTACTTAAACATGTCACATATTTGCTATGTTTAAAATTATATGAATTAGAAAATTCGAGTGATCAGTTTATAATCAACACTATTTAAAAACAGCAGTTCAGCCGGGCGTGGTGGCACATGGCTTTAGTCCCAGCACTTGGGAGGCAGAGATAGGAGGATCACTCTGAGATCTTGAGGCCACCCTGAGACTACACAGTGAATTCCAAGTCAGCCTGAGCCAGAGTGAAACCCTCCCTCAAAAAAAAAAAAAAAAAAAAAAAAAAAAACACCAGTTCAGCTGGGTGTAGTGACACATACCTTTAATCCCAGCACTTGGGAGGCAGAGGTAGGAGGATTGCTGCGAGTTCAAGGCTACCCTGAGACTATACAGTAAATTCCAGGCTAGAGGCAAAACCCTACCTTGAAAAATATATCTATATCTATATCTATATCTATATCTATATCTATATCTATATATATATATATATATATATATATATGTCAGTTCATTTTCAAAAAAAATCCTATGTAGGCCAAAACTTATTATTATTTCTTCCACAGTGAATTATCCAAAAGAAAACAGTAGGCAAAGAAGTTCTATAGTTAATGTTGGTTAAGCACTCAGCATGTGTTAGGCACTCTTCTAAGCACTTCACAATGATCAGATCTTTTCATCCTCACAATTTTATGAGGCATATACTATCATTTTTCCTATTTTACATAGAGATTAAGATTTAGGGAAGTTTTAAAAATTGTGTAGGAGCACATATGAGTGACTGATCTTAACTGCTCTTGACCAGGCCATCTAGCTCCACTGGCTAGACTTCTAACCATAACACAGAAACCTCATGTTGTACCAACCACTCCATCTACTCTGTTACAAGGTTTCCCTGTGAGGCAGTATGGCTGGCAATAAACAAATAAAAAAGAAACTTCATTAAAGAATATTACTTCTGTATCTTCTCCCTTAACAATGAGAGAAAAGTCTGAGACATTCTGAGAATATTGCATTTTTCTCTCTCTATTCTACCACATATAGCTTCAAATTCTCTTTTACCTTCTCCAAAAATTTTCTCTAAACATCTTAGATATATCTTTAGGCCATACATATATATATATGAATTGATTGAACTTTAGCCTAACAAAACTTAAATATGGTGATGATATGATGCCTTTGAAGACCAAGTAAATCAACCCCTGAGTGTGTGTGTGTGTGTGTGTGTGTGTGTGTGTGTGTGTGTATCTCCATCTTTCAATCTGACAGCCCTCTATTTTAGTAATTGAACTGGCTGGGTAAAGAATGTAACCAGAAACAATCCAGTACAAAAGCAGAAGTGGTGTGTGTACCTCAGTTGTGAAAATCTATAGGAAAATAATTAGCACCAAGCAACTGAGGAAAATGAGCATGAACAGGAACCACCAGAAAATCCATAATTCTCCAAGCTTATCCTCAACTTACATTTATACAGCCTTAGAGGCAAATATTTACATGGATGCATAACATTTATCAGTACATGTTATATTTTTGAAAGCCACACAAGATATCCTGTCACATACCTTTTAGCAGTCAAAGTTGTGGAAGTGCTACCTATCCATACAGAGTCTTGAGAGGCCTCCAGAAATATATCTGCTTAACTTTGCATCAAGCTACGGTTCTGAAAAATGTAGGACCACACAATCCACTTTCTGCCCCATCTCCACTACACAGATCATATTCTGGTAAATCTGATAAAAGCCCCAATTCTTTATTTATAAAACATGCCATGTCCTAAATTCTGCTGCCCAACTCTGGAGCCTTTTCTCTTGCCATATCACCACATCTCATCCCATCCCACTGCCAAACCACTATGCTGCTCATAATTTCCCCAAATATGTCCAGTTTCCTGCTTCTACTTCCTGTCTTTGTTGCATGTCACTTCTCTCCTTAGAACCACTCCCAATTCCACTCTAATACTAGACCCCAGCAAACAATGGACAAGCTACTATCTCCCCTATGACAATGTACAGGACCCTGGCATGCTTTCATTCCTTCCTCTTCTAGGTTATAGACCTCTTCTTAAGGGAAGGGACAGTGTCTTTTTCATCTTTGTATCCAAGTGCCCAGAACATAACAGGCATCCGTTTAAACTAGTCAGCTTGTTAATGTTGATATGGACTTAATTTTTTTCCTTTTTGCCCTAAAGTTGAATAAACTATCAAAAGAGATAATATACCAGGAAACCCAGAAAACTTAAAAAGTAGAAATAAGCAGCTGGGCGTGTTGGCACACACCTTTAATCCCAGCACTTGGGAAGTAGAGGTAGGAGGATCAGCTGGAGGACCTAGCATGCCCATTCTCTCCCTTCCCCTGCCTCTCTTGCATTAAAAAAAAAAAAAAAAAAAAAAAAAAGAATGTGTACTTGTTTCTGGTTGTTGTGACTGGATCAAACCCATAACCTTCTACTTCTGAATACAAGAGAAATGTAGCTCTAGCATATGAGATCAGGACCAATTCTTCTCTAGACATACTGGGTATTTGGGTTGTGTGTGTAAATGTGTTTATGTTGGCTGGGTTTTGTTTGTTTGTTTGTGGTTAGTTTTTCTAGATGTTTTGTTTTGTTTTGTTTTTCAAGGTAGGGTCTCCTTCTAGTCCAGGCTGACCTGGAATTCACTATGTATACTCTCAAGGTGGCCTAGAACTCATGGTGATCCTCCTATCTCTGACTCCCAAGTACTGGGATTAAAGGTGTGCGCCACCACATCCAGCTTTCTAGTTTTCTTAGCCAGTCTTACTATGTAGCCCAGCTCAGTCACTATCCTCCTGCCTTTGTCTTCTAAGTGCTAGGATTGTGGATATATACTACCATACCCAGCTATATGCTGAAATATTTAAGCAAACTTATATTTTAGCTATTTACCACCTGATTTATGTTTGCAGTATATGAAACATAACATTGACAACAGATATAAAATACATAATACATTTATGTGAAAGACTATGTCACAATGGGTATATGAACTATAGAACCAGACACCTGGGTTTACCTCCTGGCTGTGCTCATAACTCTTTGTATGACCATGTATAAGACACCCTTTGGTTTCTTCAACTCAAAAATAATCAAATAAATTAATTGGTGAAAAAGCACCTGGAACAACTCCTGGCACAAAGTATACATCAGGAAATGTCAGTCACTAGTATTACTTAAACATGTCACATATTTGCTATGTTTAAAATTATATGAATTAGAAAATTCAGTGATCAGTTTATAATCAACACTATTTAAAAACAGCAGTTCAGCCGGGTGTGGTGGCACATGGCTTTAGTCCCAGCACTTGGGAGGCAGAGATAGGAGGATCACTCTGAGATCTTGAGGCCACCCTGAGACTACACAGTGAATTCCAAGTCAGCCTGAGCCAGAGTGAAACCCTCCCTCAAAAAACCAAAAAAAAAAAAAAAAAAAAAAAAAAAAAAAAAAAAAAACACCAGTTCAGCTGGGTGTGGTGACACATACCTTTAATCCCAGCACTTGGGAGGCAGAGGTAGGAGGATTGCTGCGAGTTCAAGGCTACCCTGAGACTATACAGTAAATTCCAGGCTAGAGGCAAAACCCTACCTTGAAAAAAAATCTATATCTATATCTATATATATATATATATATATATATATATATATATATATATATATATTGTCAGTTCATTTTCCAAAAAATCCTATGTAGGCCAAAAACTTATTATTATTTCTTCCACAGTGAATTATCCAAAAGAAAACAGTAGGCAAAGAAGTTCTATAGTTAATGTTGGTTAAGCACTCAGCATGTGTTAGGCACTCTTCTAAGCACTTCACAATGATCAGATCTTTTCATCTTCACAATTTTATGAGGCATATACTATCATTTTTCCTATTTTACATAGAGATTAAGATTTAGGGAAGTTTTAAAAATTGCGTAGGAGCACATATGAGTGACTGATCTTAACTGCTCTTGACCAGGCCATCTAGCTCCACTGGCTAGACTTCTAACCATAACACAGAAACCTCATGTTGTACCAACCACTCCATCTACTCTGTTACAAGGTTTCCCTGTGAGGCAGTATGGCTGGCAATAAACAAATAAAAAAGAAACTTCATTAAAGAATATTACTTCTGTATCTTCTCCCTTAACAATGAGAGAAAAGTCTGAGACATTCTGAGAATATTGCATTTTTCTCTCTCTATTCTACCACATATAGCTTCAAATTCTCTTTTACCCTTCTCCAAAAATTTTCTCTAAACATCTTAGATATATCTTTAGGCCATACATATATATATGAATTGATTGAACTTTAGCCTAACAAAACTTAAATATGGTGATGATATGATGCCTTTGAAGACCAAGTAAATCAACCCCTGAGTGTGTGTGTGTGTGTGTGTGTGTGTGTGTGTACGTGTGTATCTCCATCTTTCAATCTTTCAATCTGCCCTCTATTTTAGTAATTGAACTGGCTGGGTAAAGAATGTAACCAGAAACAATCCAGTACAAAAGCAGAAGTGGTGTGTGTACCTCAGTTGTGAAAATCTATAGGAAAATAATTAGCACCAAGCAACTGAGGAAAATGAGCATGAACAGGAACCACCAGAAAATCCATAATTCTCCAAGCTTATCCTCAACTTACATTTATACAGCCTTAGAGGCAAATATTTACATGGATGCATAACATTTATCAGTACATGTTATATTTTTGAAAGCCACACAAGATATCCTGTCACATACATTTTAGCAGTCAAAGTTGTGGAAGTGCTACCTATCCATACAGAGTCTTGAGAGGTCTCCAGAAATATATCTGCTTAACTTTGCATCAAGCTACGCTTCTGAAATATGTAGGACCACACAATCTACTTTCTGCCCCATCTCCACTACACAGATCATATTCTGGTAAATCTGATAAAAGCCCCCAATTCTTTATTTATAAAACATGCCATGTCCTAAATTCTGCTGCCCAACTCTGGAGCCTTTTCTCTTGCCATATCACCACATCTCATCCCATCCCACTGCCAAACCACTATGCTGCTCATAATTTCCCCAAATATGTCCAGTTTCCTGCTTCTACTTCCTGTCTTTGTTGCATGTCACTTCTCTCCTTAGAACCACTCCCAATTCCACTCTAATACTAGACCCCAACAAACAATGGACAAGCTACTATGTCCCCTATGACAATGTACAGGACCCTGGCATGCTTTCATTCCTTCCTCTTCTAGGTTATAGACCTCTTCTTAAGGGAAGGGACAGTGTCTTTTTCATCTTTGTATCCAAGTGCCCAGAACATAACAGGCATCCGTTTAAACTAGTCAGCTTGTTAATGTTGATATGGACTTAATTTTTTTCCTTTTTGCCCTAAAGTTGAATAAACTATCAAAAGAGATGATATACCAGGAAACCCAGAAAACTTAAAAAGTAGAAATAAGCAGCTGGGCGTGTTGGCACACGCCTTTAATCCCAGCACTTGGGAAGTAGAGGTAGGAGGATCACCATGAGTTGGAGGCCACCCTGAGACTACATAGTGAATTTCAGGTCACCCTGAGCCAGAGTGAGACCCTACCTTGAAGAAAAAAAAAAAAAAAGGAGAAATAAGGGCTGGAGAAATGGCTTAGCAGTTAAGGTGCTTGTCTGTAAAGCCTAAGAACCCATGTTCGAATCTCCAGATCCCACATAAGCACAGTGACACAAGCATACAATGTCACACCTGTGCACAAGGAGGCACACATGTCTGGAGTTCATCTGCAGTGACTGAAGGCCCTGGCATGCCCATTCTCTCTCTTTTCTTCAAATGAATTTTTTTAAGTAGAAAATAGCTGTACAATAAGTGAGCTGATTGTACTACTGGAATTAAAATGCCAAACCTAAATGTCAAAGCCCTCTCCAATAGATGGAAAGGAATGTCTACATCAGTGGTTTTCACAAGTGAGTAAAATGTACTCCCCAAACTGCAAAAGCCAAGAAAGCTGACAAATTTGCATGTTGTCAAGTAAGGACAATTTTTTCAAAAAAGTATGTAAGACTAAGGCAGGAGAGATGGTTCAGTAGTTAAAGGTGCTTGTTTGCAAAGCCCGACATCCTGGATTTGATTCCCCAGCACCCACATAAAGCCACATACACAAAGTAGTACAATTGTCTGGAATTCTTTTGCAGTGGCAGGAGGCTCTAGCACACCCATAGTCACTCTCTCTGTGTCTGCCTCTTTCTTTCTATCTCCATCTCTCTCAAATAAATAAATATTTTTATATTAGACTCTAATCTCATCATAATATCAAAAAACAAAAAGTTATGCCAAGCCAGGCTGGAGGGATGGCTTAGTGGTTAAGGCACTTGCTTGCAAAGCCAAAAGACCCAGGTTCGATTTCCCAGGACCCACATAAACCAGATGTATAAGGTGGTGGCACATGTATCTGGAGTTTGTTTGCAGTGGCTGGAGGTGCCCATTCTCTCTCTCTCTTTCTCTCTCTCTCTCTCCCTCTCTCTTTTTCTCTCTCTTCTCTTCTCTTCTCTTCTCTCTCTCTCAATAAAAAAAACTGAAAAAAGTTATGCTAAGCCATGTGTGGTAGCTCATGTCTATAATCCCAGCACTCACTTGGGAGGATGAAGTAGGAGGATAACAGAATTCAAAGCCAGCCTGGAGCTACAGAGTGAGTTCCAGGTCAGCCTAGGCTGGAGTGAGTTCTTACCTCAAGGAAAAAGTGGGGGGGATCAGAGGGAAGGGGAAGAGAGGGGAGGAGAGGAGAGGAGAGAGAACGTGGTTATGCTAACAGCAAGAACTAAGAAAATAATCTCAAGACAAAGGACGTTCTTTTAAGTAGAATATACTTAATTGGGGGTGTTGTAGTTATCTTCATGTTACTGTCACAAAACACCTCACCAAAAACATCTCATGGGAAGAAAAGATTTATTTTAGCTTACAGTCCCAAGGGAAAACTCCATGATGGCAGGGAACAGCATGGCATGAACAGAGGCTAGACATTACTTCTGCCACAGCAGGTGGAAAACAGAATAGGAGAGCGACCTAATCTCTGGCAAGGAGGAGCTAGCTCTAACACCACTAAGCCTGCCCCCAACAAATCACCTCCAGTAAGGCTCCACCTCCCAAACTGCCACCAACTAGGGACCAAGAATTCAGAACACATGAGTTTATGGGGGTATGGGGGTCTGATTCAAATGACCACAGTGGGGTAGTTTAATGGTTGCTATTTTTCTCATCTTGTTATCAATAGAATAAACTTTATCATGGATTAGCATTTGGTCATCACTAATTAAAATATTCCAAAAATACTATAAAACTCTATAAAACATTGTTGTCATTGGCACAATGCCTGTATCCAATTTATGCACAACCAGTGTTTGTTGGGTAAATCAATCAATCAATCCTTTTCAGCCCACAACCGCTGCCTGTGGCAATCGTGCTCACAACCACCCCTCCCGCTCTTTACCCTTGGAAGAACCTCTGTCTGATCATCCTGGACATACCCAGGCAGCTGCCAGTTCGCTAACACACACCATTGCCCCACCCTTCACCGCCTTCCCATTAAAGTAGGGCTGGAGGCAACATCCAGGCCCTGGTACCCCACCCCTCTCTCTGATCTGGCTCTTATCCGCAAGGCAGCCCAGGAATCTGGCATTGACTCTTACTTTGAACAGGTCCTTTTACATACAATGGGCCATCCACCTTCAGACTTACTGAGCACATTTGCTCACACACTGGTCTGCCTGGCTTTATTGCTGATGAGAATTCACAGGTAGACAAATTTATTGGCTGTCTCCTCCTTGCCACCTTTAGAACAAGCTAGACATTTACACCAAAGGTTCCATCTATCCCCCACTAACCTAAGAACCCTGTACCCCGGACTCTCGCTTAGCCAATGCAAACATTTAACCCGTACCTGTAAGGCTTGCGCCCCCCCCCATACCCCTTAGGCCCCCTACAGCCTCAAGGAGTCAATCCTAGAGGCTTTACCCCAAATTCTATCTGGCAGATGGATGTTACCCATATACCTTATTTTGGTAACCTCAAATATGTCCATGTCATTGTGGACACTTACTCTAAGCTTACTTTTGCTATTGCTCTCTCAGGGGAGAAGGCGTCCCATGTCATTTAGGTGACAAAAACCACTATGTTGGTCATGGGCATGCCCTGGTCAATTAAAACTGATAATGGCCCTGCATACACATCTGCCTAATTCACATCCTTCATGAAATCTTGGGGAATAAAACACTCCCTTGGGATCCCGTACAACCCACAAGGATAAGCCATCATGGAGAGAACTAACAGGACCCTAAAGAAACTAATTATAAAACAAAAGTTTTAACGCAGGGCCAAGGGTATGCTTGTGTCTTTCCAGAAACTTCACAGATCCCTACCAGAAACATCGGTCCAGCCACTGACTCAGGGATCGACCTTGATGAAGAGGATGATGCCAAACCCCTTAAGCCGGATACGGGACTTTAAACTTATTCCCCCTTTTTCTCCTTTTCTCCTACCGCTACTTCCCAAAAACCATTTTGGACAATTCTTAGGCCATACTTGTTTGGTACGATGGGCCTAGAGTCCCACGCTTTTCCTAGGCTTTATTTTAGCCACTCTATTTCACTGTATTCCCCCTTTAAGCAAGTACTTCTCCTTAGCCACACCTCTGCCTTTTTTGTTTATTAATGCCTCTTATGGTAATACTACCCTCCAACCAGCCATAAATGCCTTTGCAACTCCTTCGATTACATTGATCTGCTATCATTAAGGACACTCAGTGCTACTAATTATGATGCTAAGGGTGAGCTCACGACAGTCACCCAACAACCTGTCCTACCCCAGTCTTTTTCAGGTTTTATAGTTGATTCTAGCTTGCCGGGACCGTTCGCACGCCACAGAGCCACCACCACTTGGCCCTCCCATGCCTCCTAGACGACAGCCACACCCCTTGGGTTTTCTCACCAGATTGGCCGGTTAGTCAATGATAGGTAAGACCCCAGGAGATGGGGCAACCTAAGACAGGCACCGTCACATGTGATGATCCTTTGGGGCCTGGGTTCAACAATGGCTTGGCAAAGAACCATGCCTCCCAGGGTTGCCAATAATAAAAACAAAGAGGAGGATATGTATGGCACAATACAGGCCTGGTCCTAGCCAGACCACATGGCAGAAGAAACCAGGAAGTGGCTTCTGTGAACATGGCATTCTGCGCAGGCTTGGTGTGACAACAGCTACAGTCCCATGCTCGCGAGAAGCCTGCTACGAGATGTCCTGTCCAGAGGCAGGCTGTCATTGGTCACAAAAAGGGGGACCACCCCATACAATGATTAGCCAGCCAAGCCCCTTAAAACCCACGTGCACTTCCTCAATAAACGAGTTTGTGGCAGCTCGCCCTCTGCTGCTTCCACCCAACTCCTGGAGTCTGTGTCATGACTCCGCACCTCTCACCCCCAACTCGGCAGAGACCCTGCTGTCCCTCCTGGGCTGGCCCTGGGGGGACCCCAACAGTTGGGGCTCTAGGAGTTCATCCAAAAACACTGTGGCCAGCCAAGGCAGTTAATCACTGCTTCTGCAATGAGCCTGCCCCATTCCCTGTTCCCTCCTCAGCACAAAAGATCTCCTGGTTACCACTAAACTTTCAATAGACAATCAATCAGCCTAGGACACCTTCAATCATGGATAGAGACAGCCCCACACACTTAAACCCCTGAAATCCAGACCTCAACGGAGTTACCCACTTTCAGGGCTCCCACCCTTAGGCGTGCTTTGCTGCTTGAAACTAAGCTTGCTATTTCTGTCTTTGCTGTAATTCTGGTTCCCTTACAATAGTTTGTTGTATATATCCACTCACGATCTCACTAGCATTTCTTTTGTTGTACTTTCGGGCCTGCCTTGATGTGAATTGAACTTGTTGCCCCATGTCTTCCCCAATGTGATGAACTGGATCCTCTGAAACCATAAGCAACAATAAATCTTTCCTCATTTAGCATCAACAAGGTTATGGATTTTTTTTTAAGTTACTCAATTCCACCATAAGATTCTCATTGTAATGGAAAACAATGTGTCAACTGCTGATGAAAATGCAAAGATGTATAGTCTGTGATCTAGAAAGCTATATTAGCCTAAATGAGAACATAAACAAGAGTTAAATTCCTTAACAAGGGTAGAAATAAAGTGCTGTAGGGAATATCTGCAGTGCTAGGGGTGGGGTATATCCTAATGAGTTGTTGGTCAGAGGAACCCTTGAGGCCCCTAAAACAACACAGGCTCTTGGTTGCCCACCAGAACTAGATGGTAAGACCCTATTGCTGAAGACACCATATTCTTCCTTTGTAGGACACAGAAATCAAGCTGGACCGGACCTGGAAGCCTCCACCCTGCTGACTAGTTACCATAGTGCTGGAAAGTGCACTGCAGCTTCTTAAATTACCAGCAATAACCTGTTTTTGATACAGGTTTGTCATCTAAATGTCAGTAAATTTCACTGCCCTAAGTTCTTCCTCTGTATAGAAAGCTAGCAACAATTTTAAATATATTTTAATTTACTTATTTGCAAGCAAAGAGAGAAGGGGGGGAGAGAGAGATGGAATGGGCACAGCACGCCAGGACCTCCAGCCACTGCAAATGAACTCCAGATACATGCAGCACTTTGTGCATCTGGCATTATGTGGGTACTGAGCAGTTGAACCCAGGTCATTAGGTTTTGCAATCAAGTGCCTTAACTGCTGAGCCATCTCTCCAGCCTCATAGCAACGTTTTATATTCCATTATTATCATATTATTTGCATTCTGATTATTCTGTAAGAATTTTCCAGCTTCCTAATTATGCTGTTTTGAAGGGCCATCTTTTTTTTTTTTTGAGAGTGTCAGAGAGAGAGAGAGAAAGAGAGAGAATGGGTGTGCCAGCAGCCTCTCAGCCGCTGTGAACTAACTCCAGACGCATGTACCCCCTTGTGGGTAAGTGCAGCATTGCACCCTTGTGTCACTTTGCGTCTGGCTAAACATGGGACCTGGAGAATTGAAAGGCATTCTTAGGCTTAGCAGGCAGGCACCTTAACAGCTAAGCTGTATCTCCAGCCCAAAGGGCCATCTTTTTGATCAAGTATTTTACAAAGTAGAGTTGATGTGTTATATAATAGTCTTTTTGATAGGCTAGGAAATAAGCAGTTAAAGGCACTTCCTTGCAATGCCTGCTAGCCTGTACTTAATTCCCAGGTATCCATGTAAAGCCAGATTCGCAAAGTGGCACATGTGTCTGGAGTTTGTTGGCAGAAGCTAAAGACCTTAGCGTGCCCAAAGTCAGTCAGTCTCTCTCTCCCTCCCTCCCCCCCGTCTCTCTCAAATAAATAAAAATATATAGCCTCTATAGAATTCCCTTAGATAACAGAAGGGATCAAAAAAGAAGCACACAATGGATCTTTCCTTGAACAACAAAAACAAAAAAGTCAGCTCAAGGACAGACTCTAGGCCATAAATGATGTGTAAATCCAAATATACTCATAGTTGATAAAAATATAAAAAGGTATGATTGGGGGCTGGAGAGATGGCTCAACAATTAGGGTACTTACCTACAAAGTCTAAGTATCATAGTTTGATTCCTCAGTACCCATGTAAAGCCAAATGAATAAGGTAGCATATGTGTCTGGAGTTTGTAGTGGCTAGAGGCCCTGGCATACCCATTCTCTCTCCTTCCCTCTCTCTCTCTCTCTCTCTCTGTCTCATTGCTGTCTCTTTCTGCTTGTAAATAAATAAAAAAATTTAAAAATGACTCTCATCTCACATTACAAAATAAGTGGCACAGAAGCATTTCAAAGAAGAATCAAAGAGAACAAGACTGTTCATCCACACATGTGCATACAGCATGACAGACAACTGTTCATCCACACATGTGCACACAGCATGATTACAGAGAGCATGAGACTGTTCATCCACACGTGTGCACAGCATGATGACAGAGAGAAAGAGATTGTTCATCCACACATGTGTGCACAGCATGATGACAGAGAACAAGAGACTGTTCATCCACACATATGCACACAGCATGATGACAGACAGAATGAGACTGTCCATCCAAACATGTACACACAATATGATGACAAATTGGCAGCAAAGAAAAGTTATCTTTTCAATCAGAGCTCACTCTGGATCTCCTGAGATCAGGTGTCATCATTCCTATCAAAATGGTAATCAGAACATACAACAGAACTATATCAGCCATCACAACTTAATACAAACAAATCTACTTTTCGAAAAACTTTTGTTAGGTACAGTGTGCAGAGGAAGTACTTAAGGCCTGGATCCCATGTAATGTCAAATATGTCCACTATTCCCACAGGTGAGTGGGGCCAATGGATCCCCACCCAAGTTTTAAAGATGAGAGGGTAGCCATTGAATATGGAGAGCTTACTTCTGGGTAAAAGCTCTATGTGGATCACACAAGTGACCAGCAGTCTCTGACACTGGTGCCCTCCTCAGAAGGATGGGGAAAGCACTTCCATGCTAATTTTCAAAACAGAAGCCCAACTGTCTGGGGGCCTATCCCGGATATATTGGGTAATATTCCACTTAGAAATAAGAAATTTGCCGGGCAGGTGGGAATCTCAGCACTTGGGATGCAGAGGTAGGAGGATCGCCGTGAGTTTGAGGCCACCCTGAGACTACATAGTTAATTCCTGGTCAGCCTGGGCTACAGCAAGACCCTACCTCAAAAAACAAAAACAAGAAAAGAAGAAAAGAAAAGAAAAGAAAAGAAAAGAAAAGAAAAAAAGAAAGGAAAAGAAGGATAAACAGGAAACTTCTATAGCAAGACAATACCTCCTTAAGCCCTGCTATTGCACCTCTCCTCCCTATTCAGAGTCTGGGGTTCAGAAAGCAAACCTACAGAAACCAAAATTCTCCTGTTCCTCCCCTTTTGTAACCCTGAATGACCAGACAGAAGACAAATTTACACCAAACTCAAAAGGGCTCTCATTCCTTAAACTAGGCAAGCCCATGTTGCATTCATTCCCTCTTCTGCTCAACAGATGCTAAGGAGAAAGTAAAACATGATGTCATGTCCCTAGCCACTTAACATACAAGAGAAAATGAAAGACAATATTATAAGTACAATAAAGGATCACAGAGAGGTCTGGAGAGATGGGTCAGTGATTAAGGCACTTGCCTGAAAAGCCAAAGGACCCAGGTTCGATTCTCCAGTACCCATGCAAAACCAGATGCACAAGGTGGTGCATGCATCTGAAGGTTGTTTACAGTGGCTAGAGGCCCTGGCATGCCCATTCTCAATCTCTCCCTCCCTCTCTCTCTTTCTCTCTCTCTCTCTCTCTCTCTCTCTCAAATAAATAATCAAATAAATAAAAAATAAATAAAATACTTTTAAAAAGATGATCAGGGGACTGGAAAGATGGCTTAGCAGTTAAGGCACCTACCTACCAAGCCTAAGAAAACCCGTTTGATCTCCAGGTCCCAAGTTTAGCCAGACATAAAGTGATACAAGCATGCAATGCCACACTTGCCCACAAAGGGACACATGTATCTGGAATTCATTCACAGCGGCTGAGAGGCCACTGGCATGCCCATTCTCTCTCTCTCTCCCTCTTCCTCTCTGTCTCTGTCTCTCTGACTCAATAATAATAATAATAATAATAATAAAGATCAGGGCTGGAGAAGATGGCTTAGCAGTTAAGGCATTTGCCTCAAAGCTAAAGGACCCTGGTTCAATTCCCCAGGATCCACATAAGCCAGATGCACAAGGAGGCACATGAGTCTGGAGGTCATTTGCAATGGCTGAAGGCCCTGGTGTGCCCATTTTCTCTCTCTCTCTCTCTCTCTCTCTCTCTCAAATACATAAATAAATAAATAAATAAATTTTTTAAAAATGAAAAGATCACAAAGAGGCAGAAAGTGGATATAGATTCCAAACTACAGAGAAAAGCAGAAGAAAAGTTTTCCCTGGCAGCAATTAAGAGGAAAGGATACAAATGTTACTTGGTTTAAAATGAAGAATGAAGAGCCCCAGACAAAGAAGACCAGTGACCCTAAGGTAAGAATGAAGGTAATACAGAGAAGGTTATAAAGAAACCACACTGTGGCTGGAAGATTTACATGAGTAGACGGGGATGATGAGGCTGACCAAAGTACATCTTGGAAGCCATCGTAAGAATTTGAAACTTCCCTTTAAACAGGCACTACCTGAATAACAAGATCAGATGTGCAAATTAAAAGTTAATACAAGAGCTAGAGAGATGGCTTAGTGATTACAGCACTTGCCTTTGAAGCCTAAGGACCCAGGTTCGATTCACAGTACCCACATAAGCCAGATGCACAAGGTGGGACATCTGGATTTCATTTGCAGTGGCCTGAGACCCTGGAGTGCCCATTCTTTTATCCCCCCCCGCCACTGCCAAAATAAAATTAATTTTTTTTAAAGTTGATATGACAAAAAATGAGAATTGATAGGAGTTATAAAAGACCACAATATTGAGACTGGTTTCTATAGTAGAAATTTGGGCAAAGAACTGATATAAGGTATTGTATATATTTTTTTTAACTTAAGGGGACTACTGTTTGGTTCAATGTTCAATGAACTGTAGAAATGGTAGGGAACTAAGCCAGGAATAAAGGGGAAGCTGAAGCTCACATGGAAAAGGAAATTCTGGTTTTGGTATGTTTCCAGTGCCTAAGACATAGTCATCCAAATAGCTCTGATAAGGAAACAAGTAGAAATATGGACCATAAATCAGGAAAGAGCACTGACATGAGAAGATATGGGGGGGGTAATTACATACAGATGGGAGCAAAGCCATGAAATACATATGACTGCTTAAGAGATATATTAAATGAGAAAATGTAAGAGCCCTTCAATGTCTCAAGGTGGGGCTGTTCTAGAATGAACTAGAGGGCTGGGGAGCTTGCACAGTGGTTAAAGGCACTTGTTTACAAGGCCTGCTGGCCCAGGTTCACTTCCCTAGTACCTACGTAAAGCCAGATGCCAAAAGTTGTGCATTTGTCTGGAGTGTGCTTGCAGTGGGAAGAGGCCATGGAGTGCCCATTCTCATTCTTTCTTTCTCTCTCTCTCTTATCCTCACTCCCTCCCTCTCTGTCCTCTCAAAAAAAAATTTAAGTTAAGTTTTTTTAAAAAAAGGAAAGAAAACCCAGAAGATACGGGCACTAGTCACAAAAGGGAGAGATCAAGGAAGGTGCTGTGCCAGAATGACAAAATGATGATTTCTATAATAATGGTGTCATGGTTTGAATATGAAATATTCAAGGCTCGTGTTTGAACACTTAGTCCTTAGTTACTGGATTGGTTTTGGAAGGTTGTGAAACCTTTAGGGGGTAGAGCTTTGCTTGAAAAAGTAGCTCACAGAAAGTAGGCCTCTGTTTCTGCAACTCTCTGCTTCCTGAAAGCAGGTGCAATGTTACCAGCTGCCTACCACTCTTGCTGCCATACCTTCCTTGCCATGATGGAATGAATCCTTATAGTCCAAAATATACCTTTTCCCCTTAAGCTGCTTCTTGTTGGGTATTTGGTCACAACAACTAGAAAAAGAACTAATACCAATGGTGATGTTGCTACTGTGAAAGGCATTGTGCTATATAATTAATGTATATTTCTTCCAATTAATGATTATAACAACCTCTGAACAATAGCTACAATATTACCTCCATGCTGCAAATGAAGAAAATGAAGCATAGATTTACTTAATTAACCTAAGATTACGTATCTTAAAAAAAAAAAAAAAAAAAAAAAAAAGC
Organism: Orientallactaga sibirica; assembly: GCA_036365145.1. NCBI lineage: Eukaryota > Metazoa > Chordata > Mammalia > Rodentia > Dipodidae > Orientallactaga > Orientallactaga sibirica. The sequence continues at coordinate 35,044,821 of JAEOAD010000012.1, read as the reverse complement.
TGGCTGGGGAGATGGCTTAGCAGTTGAAGGTGCTCGCTTCTTTGCAAGACCTGGCACCCAGAGTTTGATTCTCCAGTGCCCATGTAAAGCCAGATGCACAAAACAGAATATGGGTCTGGAGTTTGATTACAGCAACAAGGAGGCCATGGGCATACTCAGTCTCTCTCTCTCCCTCTCTCTCTGTCTGTCTCTCTTCCTCTCTCCCCCCTTGCAAATAAATAAATAATTTTTTAAAAAACACATTAAAGCTGGGTGTGGTTGTGCACGCCTTTAATCCCAGCACTCGGGAGGCAGAGTTAGAAGGATCACCATGAGTTCAAGGCCACACTGAGACTACATAATGAATTCCAGGTTAGCCTGGGCTAGAGTGAAGCCCTACCTTGAAAAAAAAAAAAAAAAAAAAATTAGAAGCCAAGAAAGAAAGGATTATTTCTAGGAGGTTAGTATATCAAAATCCCCAAAGTCTGAAATGGTAAGGACCACAAACCCACTGGGTTTAATAATATGACATCATTAGTGGCTTTAGCCAAAGACATTTCAGGGAAGTTATATAAGGCTCTTCCTTTTTCCTTAGACCCTAAAATCAATCTGTCAGCAAGTTTTCAGCTCTGGTGCACTCCCCTGCCCAAGACCTAACCCTTATCAACTCCTATCAGAACCAATGGCATCCCCCTAAACCGGTTTACCTGTTACTACTGTGTTTTGGTCTCTACAAATCCATTGTTCAGACAGCAACAAGACTGATTATATGTGAAAATTAATATCTGATCTCCTCACTGCCTATCTAGATCCCTAACACAGTATATCTACACTGCCTAAAAGCCCAGCATGATGTGGCTCTCCTCCTAACTCTCAACTCTAACCATGCTTCTACCACAAAATAATGATCTTCTTGATCTTTTTAAAGACATGGCAACTGACAAGGAAAGCCTCTGAGAACAAGGCACCATCTCTCCGGTTTACACTGTGCTCCAGAATAGACCAACTAGTGTCTATCAATGTAAGAAGATTCAGTACATAGTTTTGGACAGATGATAGATAACAATTTATACAACAGCCTGATCACTGGGGATGTTGGACTGCTATCTTCATAAGAGAAATTTCAGCATGTGCACATAAAGGGTATTGAGAAATGATCTAAGAGTTTGGGAAAACTTAAAGATTAAAAAAATCACAGCATGTGATTATAATTAAGTACTTTAGAGGAAAAAAGCAGTGCAAGAAACTTAGGACACAAAAGGATTTTAGTGCCATATGCTGAAATTTTCACTTCTATAATTTGAGAAATTTGTGTAAAAACAGTTTTCTAGTCACTATCCAAAACTTAATGTTTGATTATATTTTCCTTGTGACATCCTCTGGTCATTTCACACTACAAGGAAACTCATATTCACAAGTATACATGTCTTTTTAATAAAATAAATATTAACCTATCTTGGAAATCCCAGGGTCAGGATGACTAACTGGTTCATCAAAGACCATAAACATGTTTTGTAGAAAGGATCTCAGACACACAGAGATGGCTCAATAGTTAAAGGTACTTGCTGAAAAGCCTGCTGGCCTGGGTCCAATTATCCAGAAAGCCAGATGCACAAAGTAGGACATACATAGGAAATTCGTTGGCAGTGGCACAAGGTCCATTCATATTCATTCATTCTCTCTCCACCCCCTGCTTGAAAATAAATTAATAAAAATATTTTTTATAAAGGATGTCAACATGCAAACAGAAAGGGGAGGATTTTGGAGGAAGAAGAGGAAATAAGGGGAAGAATGGGGAGAAAAGAAGAATGAGACTCAATTAAAACAAATAGTTTTTGTTGTGTAAATCTCTATAGGCCAATTAAAAATATATAAATAAAGACATTTAAAAATTTTTTTAAAGCTGGGCATGATGGTACACACCTTTAATCCCAACACTTGGGAAACAGAGGTAAGAGAATCACTTTGAGTTTGAGGCCGCCCTGAGAATTCCAGGTCAGCTTGGGCTAGAGACCCTATCTCAAAAAAAAAAAAAAAAACTTAACAGATGTTGTTACCAAATTTGAAGAAACCAGCAGTTTAAACTAGCACAATCAATCAATGGACTTACGTCCAAACTATAGACCAAAAGTAAAAGAGCTGAAAATTTTTATAAGCAGAAAAACATGGATAATAAGGAAATGCTTATTTAAAAAATAAATTATAGGGATGGAGAGATGGCTTAACAGTTAAGTCACTTGCCTACAATGCCTAAGTAACCAGGTTAGACTCACCAGAAGCCACAGAGGCATGTGCACAATGTGACATATATACACAAGGTGGCACACACGTCTGGAGTTCGTTTGCAGCGGCTACAGGCCCTGGCATGCCCATTCTCTCCCTCTCCCTTCCTCCCTCTCTCTTTCTCTCTCTCTCAAATTAAAAAAAAATTAATTATAGATACCAGCATAAATAGCACAAACATAATTTTTCTGGGGAAAAATCAAGTCATACAAGATACACAGCAGATGATAACATATTAATATGTTCTATAACCTACTAAATAATTTCATATGTAGAGACACAGCTGGCATAAAGGTATACAGAAAGCAAAAGTACATACACTATCATTTATGAAAAAATAAAATCAGAAAATATAGGATTGTGTGTCCCTCCGAGCAAAACAAAGTCGCAACTGGCAAAGATCACACAGGCAGCTTCACATTCCATTCTGAAGCTGGATGGGAGCACTCAGATTTTTTGAAACAAAATTTGATGTCTTACATTTTACATTCTTTACGTATATGGGAAATATTTCATAATAAGAAAGAGCAAGACCATAATACCTTTTGTGGGTGTTTTTGTTGTGCTTTGTGGATTTTTTTGAGGTAGGGTCTCATTCTCATTACAATTTTTAAATATAAGGAAAGACCCTTTCCTACCTGTCACAGAAACATTTTTTTCTTTATCCAGTTTTGAGACCTAAAAATAACTATAGGATAGCTAGAGGCAAATTGTCTACCCTGTTGAAAGGAGACTTTTCCATCTGAGATATATTTTCAAGTACAAACAAGCAATTCCTAGGTATACATATAGAAAAACATAATTTCCAGTGGTGAATGCTATTAGTTCAGCCAGACATTTATATGATACTGCTAATGTTCTGTAATCTATCTTTTACATAAATACTAAATCATTTAAAGGGTTATGTAACATTACCTACAGATCAAATTACTGGGTGTACTGTACAACAAAGTTCAAACATAAGATCTTAGAGAACATTATTAGCTCAACCAGTTTATGAAAACTTCAACAGAGATAGCAAATATATAAATTTTATATAATGTATTAATCTTGTTATTCCATTGAAAAGTTATAGAAACTACTTAGATACTTTCAGACTACCCACAACTTATTGAATCTTAAAAGCAACTATATCAGTTCAACTTACTCGTTTTTCGAATTTGAAAATTAGGACATAAGAAGCTTAAGTGACTTAGGAAAAAACAGGTCTAGGAGAATCCAGTCTCCAAATATATCATCTAATGTTCTTTTCAAGGCACTATACTGATGTCCTTACAACATGACACAAGAGCTTGCAATGTTTCAAGCTGCTCTCCTTATAGATGAACACCCTCTGTCCTCAACTCCTTCTCTCCCTAGCCCACCAAGGCAATTTGACATATTCACACCAATGAATTAGAAACAAGGTTCCCAGAGAACTTGTCTTTTCTTTCAAACATTGTGAAACTAGAACTCTAAGATTGCTTGTGGCCTCTTACCCATTGCTTTATCTAATCTATTAGGAGATATGTCCCAACCTCTGCTTAGTTACACACCATTAATCTAAGAAAGATAAGTCTCCATCTATAATAAGCATTAGGGTTCTCTCCAACTCCAGCCAATTCCAGATTCTCTGACAACCAAACACAGCTTAAAACAAAAGAACAGACTGTGATTTATATAAGAGCTCTCCTACTTTTTTCTAGATTCTACCATGTAGCATGGGCTTATTTTCAATAATGTCTTCAGTTGAACATATGTATTCAAGTTCTTGTGGTTGTTAAATGGAATAACAGATCCAAGAAACTATACTCACTGTATAACTTAAGGCAAGAGAGGACAGTTTTGTTATGCTCATAACAATAATTGGCTATAGATATGTTTGTATATACAAATCATCTACTAACTTTCACCTAAAATAACATTATAGCCCTAGGTATGATGCACATGTTTGCAAATGCAAGTTTGAACATACTTGCATGCTGTGTCTGACTCTCCATCCTTGAGACTGTTTGACAGCCCAGTCTTAGCCTAAGTACATTGCCTGGCATGAAACAAGCAATGCCTATGGTGACAGGGTTTCAAGAAGTCAGTTCCGTTGTCATTCCGAAATTTCAGCTATGGCTCATATTTTCAAACCAAAGTTACAGGGAGACCATGAGCCATGAGAAGTTGATTCCAGAACTTCCCTACCAGTATCTTCAAAGGAAGAAATCAAGTGTTATGTATAGACTCTACAACTCATAATGCCCACATGAGTATGCTTTTGTATTTAAAAATTAATTTTAAAATTTTATAGTAGCTTTTTTGTTATGAATTGTCTCAGTCAGCAGCTAATAAAAGCATAACTACTAGCATATGGAGGAGTCCCATTTCTTTTATTTAGAGAGAAATTACTTTTAATATTGCATTCTGTGCATAAACTTTGTACAAATGTTATGAACAATGTACTATCTTTAGACACAGCCAATTAGTCACAAAGCTGGACTCTGAGAACACACTTTTTATGCCACCCCTCTTGCTGTGTTTCTCATATAGTCATACACCCAAGTTACAGAAGAAACAAATCTTGGAATGATGAAAACACATAAGGAGTCAATTCTTTATCTTAAGGAGATGAAAAGCCACAGAAGGAAGGTTAAAGAAGGAAGCAGCAATGATCATTTTGCACTTTGTTAAGGCCATTCTCAATGCAGGATCCTGTTAGGTGTTCCCAAAGTGCTCTCTGTGGAGTCAGCAAATGTGTTGTTCCTTCAGCAAAGTTCACAGAATGCCATATGCTGAATGAGCATCTTAAAATCACAACAAATTCTATCTTCTTCAGGATGCTTTTCCTGTACCCCTCCTCTGACTCTAGGCAACAAATGCTTTCTTCTCACCTTTCTTTTCAACCCTAGCTCATACATGTTTTATTTCCAATGCTGATCTCTCTCCCTTCAAGTTCCAGTCTCACATATATGACTCTACTACACACTTCTACAGGAATGTACCAGCACCGCAAACACAAGAGATTGAAAACAAAACTTGTTCTGCTCCATTCACAAGCCTGTTTTGAGTTCACATTCTCTCAATCATACAGGGTCAACCACCATAACACCTTTTATGCACCTCTTACTTTCCAAATTCCTATTAGTTATTTCTGACTAATGTAATTTAGCAGTACTCTATTGCTACCCTCCTAATTCAAATCCTTCACATTCTAACAAAAACTCTTATACAACTTCTTTTTTTATCCTATGGTTTCCAAACTCAATTCATCCTCCAAATCATTGGATATTAAATCTGTAATTTAACACTGACTATGACCTTTCAAGGAGCAAGAAACTCCAATTTCATAGCTCTCTAGCACAACCTAAACTCCTGGCCTAGCATTAAAAGTCTTCCATGTTCTAAGCCAAACCAAATGCCCCATTCTTTATCTTCCCATTATTCTTCATTACATACACTAGAGCATTCTTTCTACATTTGCCCTCCATCTTACCTGGTAAATATTCTATGCTCAGCAAAGCTAATTCCCTTCCAACATGAGTTGACTATAGTCTCTCTTCTCTCCCTCACTCTCCCATTTCAGTTGACAGGAATCCTATCATTCTATTATCTGATCTTCACCCAGGAAATTAAAATGTTTGTGGAAAAACCTATGAAAATCTAGGAAGCATGTAAGGACTAACGGAGAAGGACAGTGTGATTGAGCTCCATTGTCAAAGAAAACAACAGCAGTAGGCAAAGTGTCATAAAGGAGTAAAACATTGAAAACTCAGAATCAATAAACCTGAGATCATGGATCTTAGATGGCTTTCCTAGAATCTAGATTCTCCAGCCTGTCACACAGTAAAGAAAATGAATACATATGAATTTAACTAACATACAAGGTATCACCCAAAGGATAAGATATAATAGAAGCAATAATGAAAATTCCACCATCTGACAAGAAACCATAAGGATTTCAACTTTTATAAGAGAAGAGGTCCAGGCAGCAAAAATAGCCTAACCTCATGAATTATTTGTCCTTAAACTATTTTTATTTTGAATGCCTCCATCATTTTTTATGTAGTCTTAGTGAATTAATGCTAAAGAAATATTTGAGCTCAGTATTTTATTCAGTTAATTCCTGAAAAACACAGATGATTATCTACAGAACAAATTCATGGTTATCAGACAGGATTTTTACAACTCAGTCACACACCACACTTATAATTTACAAGTGTGGCACACACTGAGCTGCCCCCCCCCCACACACACAGGGGTCCCCTTTACCTCCTCCAGCAGAATGATTTGGTGCACTCCTCGAGTCCCATGAGGGTACCACATACTTCTATACACACTGCAACCAAGAGGATGCTATACATTTTAAAGACTAATCACCTCAAAATATAACTTTCAGGAAAATATATATCAACCATGCAACCTAAACTGTGTATCAGGTTCTTCTCAAGAATTTAGACTCGGTTCTTTTGGCTCTCCTCATGCTTGGAGCCAAGGGACACATGAATACTTACAGGCTGCTGAGCAGCCACATTCAACCTTTGAAAAACAACAACAACAAAGACAAAAAAACAAAAACCAGCCAGCAAACCTGGCATGGTGGCGCACGCCTTTAATCCCAGCACTTGGGAGGCAGAGGTAGGAGAATCGCTGTGAGTTCAAGGCCACCCTGAGACTACATAGTGAATTCCAGGTCAGCCTGGGTTACAGTGAGACCCTACCTCAAAAAAACCAAAAAACAAAGAAAAGAAAGAAAAAAAAACTAGCCAGCAAAGAGAACAAAAAGAGGGCAAGATGAAGATTAGAGGGAGGAGGGAAGGGGGAAGAGGGAGGGAGGAAGGGAAGGAAGGAAGAAGAGACAGAGATAGGGAAGAGATGGAAACTAAAGATAAGGAATATTAGTCCTACACCCTGTAAGGTCTATCTGTCCTTGGCTTTCAAAGAATTCCTTTCCTCCTTCCTTCTCTTTGCTAAAACTCATTCAAATTCATTTGTTCTTTACAAAAGAAACAAATGAGGCAATAATCAAACTCTTTGATAAAGTCAATTAATTTATTATCAGTCCACTTTTTCTAACGTTTTTATTTCTTTATTTTTATTTTTATTTTTTCTTACCCCAGGCTGACTTGGAATTCACTCTGTAGTCTCAGGGTGGCCTTTAATCCCAGCACTTGGGAGGCAGAGGTAGGAGGATTGCCTTGAGTTCAAGGCCACCCTGAGACTACACAGTGAATTCCAGGTCAGCCTGAGCTAAAGTGAGACCTTACCTTGAAAAAAAAACAAAAACAAAAACAAAACAAAAACAAAAGAAATTGTTGATATAATAGTCAATTAAATGGCTGACTACCCACCTATTCAAAGGAAGGTTAATGATAAATAAGTAAGACTAGTAGATGGAATTCAGGCTTCCATAAGTTGGAATCATAAAGTGATACCTCAATCTACGAAAATTCATCCAGAATGCTTCCAGGTACTAGCCACAGCTTTCCCAACCCCAGGGAAGTCTGGGGGCTCTGTAGTACTGCCCATAACCCAGGCACTAATACCAAAACCGAATTATCAGATGGTGTTAGGGCCCAAACTTAATTACTCACAAAGACCAGCCAGACTTTACCTGTGACATAACCAGCACTTTATGCTATTGGAGAAAACAAAATACATGAGCTTAATTTTAAGGAACTCTGTTCAGGTATGTGCCAGGTAGCAAGGCAATCCTAAAACAGATGTGGGCTCCCTATAGCTGTAGCCACACCCATCAGATCTGACTACACACAGACCAGTTTAACACGTGTAGCAAGTCACAGACTGACAGAAGTTTGAAGGCGATGTAGTAGGTTGCTCTGTAGGGTTACATAAACAAAAACAATATTATAGGAACATGGAGTTAGAAGACATTTACGGAAACAGCAGCTAAATGTTAGAACCAAATCCCTAACTGTAATGTTATGCAAATGAGGATAAAGTCATAGGAATTATAATCTGATTATGATAAATTAATGAGTGTTATTTCTTAAAGTTAGTCTTTCATGATTTTAAATGTGTATGTTTGATTGGTAAGTGATAATTCTATTGGAAAAACTTATGAATCTTAATTTTATTCCTATTACTTGAGCAAAGCAGCAAGGATTTCTGACCAAATAGTTTTAACATTTTAAAATACTGGAACAAGCATCTTTAAAAGTTAAAAGGTATACTGATTCAAAATCTAAATGACGTATGTTATAACCTTGGCAAATGGGCAGTTCTGGCACTGTGCCAAATTCTAAATGCCAAAAAGCTACTTATTTTAATATAAATATTCCTGATATTCACACAGGGACCTAATAAAAGCACCAGACAATAGATTCATATTCATATCAACTGAGACTAAAATTTTTTTAAACTGTGTTTAAATATTCCAAATATAAACCTTGTGTTCAAAATTACTGGCAAGAGGCACCCATAGAGTTGATATTGGTCTTCAAGGGCTGTTTTACCATAAGTATTAGGTAAGTCAACATATCATTGAGGCAAGGAAAAAAACGGGTATACTTATAGTCCCTTCAGTACAATCTACTCCTTTACTGGCACTTTTAGAACCCCATTGATAAAATGTGAATTCAGAATCCACAGTGTTTGCCAGGAAGGGCTATTAAAGCTACTCCTAGAAAAAGTCTTTGAAAAACAACATTCAGAAACAAACACAAAACTGACGTTGTTTAAGTTAGTGTTATACCCTGGTTTCTCGTCATATCATGTAAGTCTTTAGCCTTTCAAAGTTAGTATTTACAAAATGCTCATTCAATAAACTTAAATAACTGCCAATGATTTCTATCAACTTTGTAAGTTCAGAAGATTTTATTATAGATAAAACTACCCTAGTTGCCACCTATACTGCAACCAGTGCTTAGGAGAATCAGCTGTCAAGTAGTTTGAGCATCATAGTTAGCCAGTCTACTGATGGCAAAAACAGCCACCTAAAATGTAAGTAACTCGGCATTTGGTAATTAAGTGTTCCAAGAAGTTTTGTTACTCAAAAATGTCAGCGTCCATTGCAATTTCACAACTTACCTTAAACTATATACTTGTGCTATCAAGAAATTGCTTTTTTAATTGACAGTCAATTTTTTAGGGGGGGGGGATAAAAACTCCCTAATATTTTCCACATGATTGAAAGAAAACTTTTTTAACCCTTCATTGTTCCGAGACTTCAGAATTGCCACACTTACCGCACCGACCTAAAAAGACAGGAACAGCACTTCTCATTCAAATAGCTTTCACTTGACACAGCCCAGTTCAAAACTTAAAAAAATAAAAATAAAAGACTCAGATTTTTTTCACCCCTGCTTAAAAACAAAACAAAATCGGTACCTGCTCAACTCAGGTTCTGTTCAATTTTAGCTTATGAGATGCCAGCGGCGCGGAGGAGGCGCGGGACGGGCGGCGGCCTGTGCCTTGGGGTGCGCACCCCGGGCGCCCCGCCACTCCCTCCACGGTGCGCGGCGGCGACGCGCGGGCCTGGCCGCCGGTTCCCACGCCCCGGACCCGTTATGTGGGCGGGGAGCCCTCTCCCCATCCGCCTGGGAGCCGGCGCCCACGCCCCCCTGCCCGGCCGCTCGGCCCTCCCTCGGGGACCCCCAGCCCGCGCCACGGCCGGCTGCGGCGGGCTCAGGTTCGCTCGGGGATAAGGTGTCGGTGAGACGCGCGGCGGCCAGACGCCCGGGTCGGCCCGGAGCGGGGGGGGGGGTGGCGGGGAGGATGGGGGCGGGGAGCCGGCCGTGACCTCGTTCCCCGCGGCCCCTCGCGACGTGGGCCGGCGGGGATGCGGTCTCGGGAGCCTGCGGGGGGCGCACGCGTGACGACGCCGGGGCTCCGGGGCACACCCTGACTTGGCGGGGTCGGCAGGGAGGGAGCAAGGCGAACTCACCGGAGCGCTCGGCGGCGACGGTGACGGCCGCGGCCAGGAGGAGGCCGAGCGAGAGGGGGCGCGGGAGGGTCCGCCGGGCGCTCATGGAAGAGCGAGCGAGTGAGCGAGCGGGCGAACGAGCGAGACGCCGCCGTCCACACTCCCTCCTCCTCCTCCCTCCCGGCTCCAGCGACGGACGGGGCGGCGGGAGGCATGACGGGAAATTCCTGGGCACGGGCAGCCGAGTCCAAATATGAGCATAGGAGACGAGCGAGGGAGGACCGACCCGCAGAGCGCCGGCCAGCCGCCGCCGCCGCCTGGGGGCCCGCTGCCCCGGGGCCTCGCAGGTTGCCAGCTCCCGCCTCCCCCGCCTCGTCCTCCGCCACCGCCACGGCCGGAATCCCCCTGCCTGAGGACGACCCTTCTTCCTCCACGCGTAGGCGGCGTGGAGGAAGACGTGTCCGGGTGCAGAGCGGGGATGCGCACAGGATAAAAAGTTCTGGCACGTGCCTGAAGTGGGTGAGAGTGGCCAGACAGCTGCAGCGCGGGGTTGAAGTGCCAGGGAGCCCTCCTGGTCCACCCAGGACACGCGTTCCAGGACAGAAGTGGGTCACACACCGCCTGCGGGGTGGGGAGTCACCATGGCCAAGGGCCTCTTCCTCAACTTCTGTTTAAACGCCATATATGGAGTCAAAGCAGACTTGACAAAAATATTTTTTTATCCCCCAGCAGCTACAATGCTGAAGTTTATAGCAGCCATTCTCTACACCTTCAGCCTTTCTTCGTCTTCCTCAATGTACACATTCATTTTGTATTCATTATAACTTGCCTCAAGTGCAACTTGGAAATTGATTCAAAGGTGCTACCTCTGATGATCAAAAACGTCAGGCCCAGATGTTTAATGACAGGCTGTACTTAGTTTCCTGACTTTTCTTTTGGCACTAACTCCAGGAGTAATCTAATCCAAATGACCCTTAGCTTGTCAAGACAATGTAATTATGTCTTAATTACTTTTTTTTAACTGAAACAAATGGGACAGGACTGGAGATGTATGATGTTATGTATTATTTCTGAACATACTCCTCCACTGCAGAAGTGATTAATGGATGCAAAACACTTAAGGGGTCAATGTCAAACAGATTTAGAGGGTGGATTATTCTAACATGAACTAAAGGGATGATAATTTGTATATCACACTATGTTTAAAAATAAACAAGTCATAAACCTTATTTCCAAACAAATTCAATTCTGGCAAAGTACTCAGGCCCATAAGCCAAAAACCAATACATTTGCAAGTGGCTGACGCCAAAACATCTGGTATAAAAAAATATTACGGCCCATGAATTATGCCTAACAAATGGGCAGATTTCATTTTCATGTACTAACAGTGATAATGGACATAAGAGCAAATGACCTAAATTAGCTGTCATACAGCTAAAAAGAGATTTAAAGGAAGGGCACCAAAGGAAATGGCTCAATGAGCAAAGTACTTGCCATAACAAACATGAGGACCTGAGCTCAGATCCCCATGTAAAAAGCCAGGCATGGCAGTGCGTACTTGTAAACCCAGTGCGGGGAGGTAGTGACAGGTGGATCCTAGGGCTTGCTCAAAAACTAAGGTACAAAGTGACTGAAGAAGTCATCCAACAATGATCTCTGGCCTCCACACATGTAAGTGCCCTCTCACACACATACAAACACCCATAAATAAAAGATTTGAAGAACTCTACAACATCACAATTTCAATTAGGTTATCTAAAATCTGGATAGCTGGAAGGAAATACTCAGGAAATGTACATATTACCTCCTTTCCCTCTTTCCTTATGTTTAATCATGTATTATATAAGCATCTGGGTGTTCTTACTTTCCCACCAACACCTAGCATAGTTCTTTGCCCATAATCTAAAATGTTTAAAGCAAAAATAAAATGAGCACATCCAGTTGTAGACTGGAATACAGGAACTCCCTACGTATAGGCAAAAGTGTTTCCAACAATTGTAGTCATTATGACTATCTGTAAAAATATTTCTGTCAAATGATGTCAAGTGAAAATGGAAAACTAAAAAGAATGCAATATCATTACATAGTGCTTCATGTTAATGTGAATGGAGAGTTAACTAATCTTCTTTGCAGACTTACCTGTCAGCAGCTATTCTAAAGGCTTAAGTATATTAAGGAGTTGAGGAAAAAGCTAATGCTCATGTGTAGTAAATGTCAGACACTAGGCTAGATGTTTTTACCTGGTGTTTCATTTGAGTCCTTAAAAATATCTGTACACAGCCAGGTGTGGTGGTGCACGCCTTTAATCCCAGCACTCAGGAGGCAGAGGTAGGAGGATCACTGTGAGTTCGAGGCCACCCTGAGACTACATAGTGAATTCCAGGTCAACCTGGGCTAGAGTGAGACCTACCTTGAAAAAACCAAACAAAACAATCTGTACACTTAATATTTTTGTCCCCACTCTACAGTTAAAGAGACTGAGGTATAGGTACCTGTGTAGCATGCTACCAGGAAGAGAAGAAGGAGTACTGGAATTCAAACTTCATTCCAAAATACATGTATACTTTTTGCCACATTGATCTGGTTTATAGTCTTGACATTTTTTTTTTTTTTTTTAAAGAAAGGCATTCAAAACCTGTCCTCCTTGAACTTTTATTTCCCTGTGGTTTTAAGTAACCGGTAGGCACTCAGGTTACCTCAAAGAATACGTGTGGAAATAAAACCAGAGGCTTAGCTTGTCAGATTATCCTTTCTGGGCCTGGCATGTGGGTCCTGTAGCTTTGATGGCTGCGGGAGGAGGACAGGTGCCACCTTTAGACCACTATAGTATGAGTTTTGTAAGTTTGACCACTAATATTTTTTTATGAGTGAGAGAGGGAGGAAGAGAGAGAGAGAGAGAATTGGTGCTCCAGAGACTCCAGCCACTGCAATGGAACTCCAGACACGTGCATCACCTTGTGCACTTATGCGACCTTGAGCATGGATCACCTTGTGCATCTGGCTTACGTGGGATCTAGGGAGTCAAATGTGGGTCCTTAGGCTTCACAGGCAAGCACCATAACCACTAAGCAATCTCTCCAGCCCTGACCACTGATGTTTTAATATTGTATTTCATGGTGCTTTCTCATGTGTATCTTATCATAGCCTTAGTGACAATCATTTTAACATATTAAACAGTTTATTTGATTTTAATAAAAAGGACCCCATGGAAATAATTGCTTCCCCTTCATCCCCCTTGTGTCATCTCTCCCTACCCTAAGGTGGCTGAGAAAAAGCTAACATGTAGCTCTTGATGCAGAAACCTGCAAGGATCCGAGTGGAAGCATTAGCTGATCCATGTGGTGTAACGGTTCCTATTGATGTCTCTGGAGTCAGAGTTGGGAAAAGATAGATGAGCATAAGCAGCTCTAGGGCAGGAGAGCCAGCTGTGACATGCTGGGCTCTGACACCTCATGAAATCTAGAACACAAGAATAATTTAAGTTGCACAACCACAAGTCTTTGTCTCTCTGTCTGCCTTCCCACTTACACTCCCATGACCAGTTGCCAACCCTCCTCATATATCCCATAATCAAATGCACCACAAGGAAAAATCTGATTCTATCACCATTCTGTCATATGCCAGTGAACAGCCTACGGACTGACCACTCCTCCTGGTTCTTCAGCTGTGGCTCCAATTAATGGGTCGCATGCCACACAAAATAGTGGGCTAATGTAAAGAATAGACTGTGACTGGGCGTGGTTTTGCAAGCTTCTAAGACCAGGAGTTAGGAGGCTGAAGCAAGAGGGTTGTCACAAGTTCAAGGCCAGCCCCTATCTCAAAAAAAAAAAATTTTTTTAAGAAAAAAGCAGATTGTGGTGCTCTCTTTATAAAAGGCGGTGCTCGGGTAGGTTAGATAGGCATCCAAGTAGGAACCTTGCTAGCATACTATTCTAGGCACCTTAATAAAACTCCCTCAGCCACTGCACAAAGCTTCCCTCTCCACATACCCCCCAAAATTGGATGTGTGCCAACAACTGCAGTGGAAAATGGGCACATGAAGAGTTGATACTGTCCAAAAGCCCCAGTCAGAGCAAGAACCCCTAAGTTAGCACTTAATTAAATTCAATGAAATTTTATCAAATACTATTATTTTTAAATATTTTATCTAGTTATTTATTTGAGAGAAAGAGGGAAAGAGAGAGAGAAAATAGGTATGCCAGGGACTCTATCCACTGCAAACAAACTCCAGGCACATGATTTATTTTTAAATATTTTATTTATTTATTTGAGAGAAAGAGAGAGGGTAAAAATGCTATTGTTTAAACCAGTTAATTTAAATCAGCTGGACAGTAGTAGTAATACTTTTATGAGATGTAACACTCTCCTGGGGAAGATTTTTCCAAACTCAAAATTCTATGTTCCATTCTCATTCCTGGTGAGAACAGTATTTGATACCGATCAGGGTGTGCCTCGTGCCCCAGTTTGCTGCAATGGGAATAGGGCTGAAAAGAACTGTTTTCAACAGCATGTAGGACACAGGTCAATACTGACTGGCTAAAGGGAATTTTTATCTCTGATCCTCAAAAAGAATACCATTGCCATAATTTTCATCTCCCACTCACCAAATGACCCAAAACACTAAGAACAGACTGTCTGCCAGGAAACCAGGTGGGACTCTTAAACAGAGACAGATGACTGAATTAAAAGGGAGGAGGGTTTCCTTCTTTTCATGGTACAATGATTTGCTTGGATCTTGGATGGCACTTGTTATTTTATAGTTGAAGTTTTCCCTCTCTGTTGATTAATTCTGGAGAGATTTGATGTGACTGACAGACTGATTCCAGAAGCTTTGGCTATGGATGTACTACAGCAAGCAATAATATTTAACAAGATTTTCAGTGTTGTGAATCATGTAATCCTCTCTAAGCCAGCAAAGCTGCTTGACTTTTGACAAGATTTAAAAAATGTAAAGTGATATATGCATAAATCAACTAATATAAACAAGGAATCCGAGAGAACAAGAATTAACTTTTTAAGTGAGCCAGGCAAATTCTGATGAGAGACTTCATTCTACTGTTTTTCACTCTACCTGTTTTTTTCTTTAACATTTTTATTAGGAATTCAGTACATGAACATACTACAATTTGATTGTATTCCTCTCCCATTACCCTCTTTTGTCCCACTTCCTTCACTCCTATTCAGTTGAGCTTCCTACTCTTTCCAAGTAGTCCTCCTGTTTTGATGTTCCATTCTTTTTGTCCTCCATTCTCTATGTCAAAATGTTGATGAGCTCAGAATTGTGCAGGTCTTGTGAGGGCTAACAACCACTGTGAGATCACGAATGCACTGGTCTGGATGACAGTGCCCCAAAGTACTCCTTACCACTCTGTGGCTCTTACATTCATTCCATGCCCTCCTCCGCAATGTTTCCCAAGCCTTGGAGTGCATGATAGAAATGCCTCATTTAGTGCTGAGCTCTACAGCCTCTGACTTTCTGCTTTGATGAGTCTCCTCAGTGTCTACCACCCTCTCCATAGAGAAGCTTCTTTGGCTAGCAGTAAGAGCAACACTTATATTCTTTCCACCACTTCCCCTGCAATGTTCCCTGAGACTTAAGTTCTCCTCATAGTACGAGCATCACACCCATGGTATGTATGCCCAATGTCCCTAAGTGCAAACCAGCTCTGGCATTCGTTGTTCAGAGGGCTTCAATATGAGCAGGTGGTGGTAAACTCTGCCTGTGTAGGACTTTCTAAGAAATGGTTTGTTGTTCTCCAAAACAATGACCCCTTCAGAGGTTTTCATAGTTTTACCTCTGCCTTATCTTCACCCTTGTAAGCTGTTGCAGATTCCAATCCACACATAAGGATGCAGCTCACTCAACATCAGGAACTAGGGTTTTGCCACTATCAAAAACTCAAGTATAGGGCTGGAGAGATGGCTTAGCAATTAAGGCACTGGCCTGCAAAGCCTAAGGACCCAGGTGTGATCTCTCTCCAGATCCCACATAAGCCACATGCACAAAGGGCAAGGTCACACATGTGCACTAGGTGGCACAAGCATCTGGTGTTCAATTGCAGTGTTTAAGGCTCTGGCACACCAATTCTCTCTCGCTCGCTCTCTCTCTCTCTCTCTCTTCTGTCTCTCTAAAAAATAATAAAAATAAAAACTCAAGTATGACTTCTACCAATAAAGCTCTGGGACAGTGGGCCTTAACCTTGATATTCTTGTCTATAAAATGGAACATAAAGGCTTCCACAACACCTGGTGCTTAGCATTTAGTCCCCTTAGTATATATTAAGTCCATAATAAATATCAACTCAACACCAATATTACTAACTTGTATCATCAATCACCAACTGCCAATCACTACAAAGTCACTCTGCCTTCAAGCCTTATCTGATTTAATTTCCTCAGTCTCCAATGACTCATAGTTTCCCAGCACCCTACATTTGTATTCAAAGTCACTGCTTAAGGAAGGCTATTCATATTTAGTAATCATTGCAACACCTTCTGCAAAACTACTTTTTATATTTATACGCAACATAACAGTAGTTATTTTTAAATGTTTCCACTTTCTCAAAGTATTTACATTATAAGGCTACATTCACACTTGAATGGTTGTTCAGGCTATTAGGTAAAAAACAAATTCCATCAAAGGAAATTTACTTTGTATGTATCTATTCAAATATTTACTGAATGTTTACCCTATGTAAAATAAACCTTAAACAAGATGAATTGGGGGAAATATTTAGTATGTTAAAGAGTTATAACAATAAGAAAAAATATGGCAAGGAAGGTTGCTAACTGTTGGGGAAGTAACATGAAAGAAGCACATGTTAAGGAAGGAGGTACCAGTCAGTTCAAAGATATGCCCAAGACAGAGGCAGGCCTGTTCTGCAGAAGAACTGTCATTCGGGATGCCAGGTTAGGGAGAAGAAGGTGAAAGCAGGGCAGAGTGGGAGAGCATTAAGAGATAGGTCCTGAAAGACAATCATGTAGTTTCTTAGGGATCATTAGAAAGGCTTTCATGGTGAGATGGGACTCTATCATAGAATTTTAAGCAGAGTAATGATGTGATCTGACTTAAATTAACAAGAACTCCAGATGCACTGATAAGGAATGTCCAGACAGGAAAGGCCAGACAGAAATCTCTTGACATAGTCCATGCTCTCGCTTGATGGTCACGTATAGTAAGGAAGAAGAGGTCAAACTGGCGAGAATGATAAAACAGATATAACTTGGAAGGAGGAACCCTCTAGATTTGCTGACAGGTGAAAGAGGGAGTATAATAGAAAAGTTAAGAAAAATACCTATATTATTTCCTAACTGAACATTATAGACTTGCCCTTTCCTTTGATCAGGGTATAGTTTTTAGACACTTAAGGTATTGTTCAGGCAATTAAATAGAAAAATCTTAACTACAGAATAATATCTGGGCTTCAGATAGCATAAAGAAGACATTTAAATCATGAGGAAACCACAGAAATAACGGAAAAAGGAGGAATCAGCAGAGGTCACTAAGAAGATGTGGTTAAAGAAGTAGGGGAGAGGGCTGGAGAGATGGCCAAAGGATCCCTGTTCAATTCTCCAGGACCCACGTAAGCCAGATGCACAAGGGGCACATGCATCTGGAGTTTGTATGCCGTGGCTAGAGACCCTGGCATGCCCATTCTCTCTCTGTCTGCCTCTCTTCTCTCTCTTTCTCTCTCTCTGCTTGCAAATAAATAAAAATTTTAAAACAAAAAGAAATAGGGAGAACATCAGACTTGAAAGGCAAATGAAGTTCTATTTTATTTTATTTACAGGCAGAGAGAGAGAGAGAAGCAGATACAGAGAGAAAGGGCCTCTAGTCCTGCAAATGAACTCCAGACACATGTGCCACCTTGTACATCTGGCTTACATGAGACCTAGGGAATCGAACCTGGGTCCTTTGGCTTTGCAGGCAAGCGCCTTAACGCTAAGCCATCTCTCCAGCCCCAAATGAAGCTTTTATTTCACTTTTTAATAATATATTTGGCTTGTGTGAAAAGGCAAATTAATACCAAAGTGAATATATATAAAAGACCACTTAGTAGTTTTAAAGGACTATAAAATACTAAAATGACTTTATGACTAAAATACTCTCCAAAATTTACTCTGAAATCTGGCCACTAAAACGCATGAAGAATGGCATCTCTGGAATTTAACTATCTTCCCTCCCACTGTATAGGCCTGATGGTCAAATAGTCAATATGTATATAAAGAATAATGGCAAGTCTAACAGGAGTAAGTACATCTCTTCCAAGATAGAAGGCACTCTTTGTGAGGTTGAAATATATATGGGGGGGGGTTAAACCTTTTGCTTAGAAATTATTATTATTAGCTATTTCCTCTAAATTGAACATTTCCAGCTGGAGGAAGAAGGGAGGCTTTGAAGACTTAGGAAGCTATCAGAACCATAGAAACTGAGGAAGCTCATGAAATTTACAAGGTTCAGAAACTTCAGAAAGTTACAAGATCCACAAGGCCCCTCCTCAAGGCTGTATAAGAAGTAAACAATTGCTAGGGAGAAAGAGGCTCTTGACCAGCTCAACTGTCTGCTGTTGGGCATGGAGCTCCAGAGATATGGCTTCAATAATGGTTACCCATGCTGGGGTGGGATTTTCAGTGATGCAGTTTCCTTTGAGTCACTTTGGCTTCTGTAAGTAACCCCTCATCTATACTTTTCTATGTAACCCCAATAAACTCATTGCTTCACCAAGCTAGATTTGGGTGGAAGTATTTCTTTGGCCTGGCATCAGTACCCTATCTTGGGTGAACAGACAACAGACATTTGTTCATGTCTCCCCAGGAAAAGTCATGCACTTGATTATTGCCTGCTGAGGTCCACATGAATCTCGGGGACTACAATGGCCAGGTATTACTGAAGGAATCAGGCATGGAAGAGGTGATGTTTGATGCCCACATCAACAGGCCTGATAGGACTATGTTCACAGGAGAGTTAAGAAAAGTTAATTCAGCAGAGAACTCAAGATTGGAATGAGAGGGCTGGAGAAATGGCTTAGTGGTTAAGGCACTTGCCTGTGAAGCCTAAAGACCCATGTTCTGCTCTCTGGATCCCACATAAGCCAGATACACAAAGGTGAGGCAAGTGCAAGGTCACACATGCCCACTAGGTGGCACAAGCATCTAGAGGCTGATGGCAGTGGCAGAGGCCCTGGCATGCCAATGCCAATTCTCTCTCTTAAAAAAAAAGATTAGAATGGGAGTTTAGTGGCTTGGCTTAGCACTTCAGTGGGATCTTTATGAGATGGGAGAGGCTCTGGCATTACTATGCAAATTGGGTCCATGAGTTATGAAAGCATTCAAGGCAAGATGAAAAAGGGAAAAACAAACAGAAGATGGGTCACTCAGAAGCACATATTGCAAGATCTGTGATAAGCTGCATAATTCTTTTTTTAACTTTTAAAATATTTTTATTTATTGATTTGAGAGAGAAAAAGAGGCAAACAGGAAGCGTCAGTGAATATGGATGTTTCAGGACCTCCTGCCACTGCAAACGAACTCCTAATGCATGCATCACTTTATGTGGGCACTGGAGAATTGAACCTGGGTTGTCAGGTTTTGCAAGCAAAAGCCTTTAATGGCTGAGCTATCACTCCAGTCCTCATGAAATACTTTTTATAAAAATATATTTTATTGCCAAGTGTGGTAATACTCACCTTTAATTCCAGTACTTGGGAGGCAGAGGTAGGATCGCCATGAGTTCTAAGCCACCCCGAAACTACATAGTGAATTCCAGGTCAGCCTGGGCTAGAGTAAGACCCTACCTCAAAAAAAAAAAAAAAAAAAAAAACTTATTTGAGAGAGAGAGAGGCAAATAGAAAATAGGAATACCAGGGCCTCTAGCCACTGCAAATGACCTCCAGACACATTGGCCACTTTGTGCATCTGGCTTTATGTGGGTACTGGGGAACTGAACCCAGGCCCTTATGCTTTGCAGGCAAGTAAGTGCCTTAACTGCTGAGTTATCTCTCCAGCCCAAGAAGTTGTTTTTTTTTTTTTTTTTTTTTTTTTTTCTTTTCGAGGTAGGGTCTTGCTCTAGCCGAGGCTAACCTGGAATTCACTATGTAGACTCAGGCTGACCTGGTATTCACAGTGATCCTCCTACCTTGGCCTCCCGAGTGCTGGGATTAAAGGAATGTGCCACTACACTCGGCTTTTCTTTATTTTCTTTTCCCTTTCTTTCTTTTTTTAAAAAATATTTTATTTTTGTTTATTTATTTATTTGACAGAGAAAAATGGAAAGAGCAAGAATGGGCGCGCCAGGGCCTCCAGCCACTGCAAACGAATTCCAGATGCATGTGCCCCCTTTTGCATCTGGCTAACGTGGGTCCTGGGGAATGAAAGCTGGATCCTTTGACTTTGTAGGCACACAACTTAACCACCAAGCTATCCCTCCAGACCTCCATTTTTCTTTCTTTCTTTTGTCTTTTTCTTTTCTTTTCTTTTCTTTTTTTAGGTTTCTCTGAGGTAGGGTCTCACTGTAGTCCAGGCTGTACTTGAATTCATGGTGATCCTCCTACTTCTGCCTCCTAAGTGTTGGGATTAAAGGCATGCTCCACCATGTCCTGTTGGATAGTTCTTCTTGACATTACCACCTCACAGAAATCTGCCTCTGAAGCCTGTAGTAACTAAGCTGATTTAGATCTTCATGCCATCTGAGGAATAATGTTAACTGGGAAAAGGCAGACCAGATCACAGAAAGTCCTTAAGCCATATATATATGGCATTCATTTTTTTGTTCTTGAAGGCCCTTGGGTTTTAGAAAGGGAGCTGTTACATTAGTAGCTTTGTATTCTGGAACTACTTATATGCTTCTTTGAGAGAAAAAAAGAAATGGTAACTAAATGTGCTAGTTAACCTCTGGAAGGCTTCAAGGCCTCAGCAACAGTTCAGTTCACCAGAGGAATGGAAGAAGTAACTAACAGCAGTACAGGTGGAAGACCAAGCTTCTCGCAGGGGTAGTTACTTCTGCACAGTGTGACTTGTACATTTCTCTCTTGAAAGTATATTGGGATAGAGGTTGTTCAACCAGCCCAAGGTCCTTTTAGCAGCCAGGTGTGGCTGGAGAAGTGATGGCCACAGCACAGCTCTGAGCCTATCAGAACTGGGGAGTCCACTAGTGGCAGGCAAAGCAGGTAGAAGTGTAGCCTTGCTGCTCTTGACACCTAGCCAAGCTGAGCAGCACAAGCCAGCCCCTCCAAGCCCATCATGGGTGGAAAGATGAATGGAAGCATCCTGAGATAAGGAAGCATGTTCATGGAGAATGACTGTGGATTATGGGAGGCTTGAGGGAATACTGTCCCTCACCCACACCACTGTCCCAACATTGTTTTAACAACAACTGATACAAATGATAGGATCTTTTCATGATGTTTTGGACCTTGGTAATATCTTTAAAGTATCTCCTTAGCTACTTAAACCCAAGATCAATTGGCACTTGCTGGACATGAATAGGAATGGGTCTTCAGGGATGCTGTTCATCCTTTATTAAAAGAGGGGGGACTGGAGAGAGGGCTTAGCCGTTAAGTGCTTGCCTGCAAAGCCAAAGGCCCTAGGTTCAATTCCCCAGGATCCATGTAAGCCAGATGTACAAGGGGGTGCAGTGGCTGGAGGCCCTGGGGCACCCATTCTCTCTCTTTCTCTCCCTGCCTATTTCTATCTCTCTCTCTCTCAAATGAATAAAAATAAAATAAATAAAAAATATTTTTTAAAAAGTTTCGTCACATAATACTAACCCTTGAGCATCTTACAGAATTGGAAATGCATTTGGAAGAACAGTAAAAAATGGCAGATAAAGATCATGAGTGAAGGCACCATGCATGGTTGTAAAAAGGTACTATCAGGAACCATAAAGTTGCTGGGTGAAAATCTCAGTACCAGGGTTACCTCCCTACAAGTTTTTGACCAGAAGGATAAACGGCCACACACACACTACCAAAGCTATTTGCCACTGCTGTTGGTAATATGCCAGAACTAGCTGGTGAGTCCCTATTGCTTAAGATATTATATGTTTTGGCTTCTGTACATGGAGAAATTAGGTTGATACCAAACTAGAAGTTCTCTCCCTTCTGGCTTGCTTTTATAGTGCTGGAAGATTCTATGTAGGCTGCTAGGGAAGAATTGTCACTGTTGGGTTATGGACTCTGTGGTAGTTTGAATCAATTGTCCCCCATAGACTCATATGTTTTGAATGCTTGGTCCGCACCGATGGCAATTTGGGAGGTGGAGGCTTGCTAGCAGGGGTGTTTGTTAGGGGTGGGTTTAGGGATGTTAGAGCCAGCTACCCTCTGCCATAGCTTGACTCACTCTCTTGCTGCTGTTTTCTACCTGCTGTGGCAGAGTTATGTATAGTTTCTGCTCATGCCATGCTTTCCTCTGCTATCTGAAGCTTCCTCTCAAGACTGTAAGCCAAAATAAACTTTCCTTCCATCAGCTGCCTTTTTCCTAGCAAAGACAAGGTAACCATAAAAGACCCTATATACCACACTATCAACATGCCAGGCAAGATGCATCTGCCTGCTGGTATAATAGTGGCACAACTGCTTTCCAACTAGCCTTAAGGCCCATGCCACAGAAGAGAACTCATATCTCGTCCTTTAAGCCAAGGAAATTACTATAGCTAGGGAAGTCATAGGCCTCATTGGAAAAGCAGATGTGATGTGCTTACCAAAATGCCATGTAATCATTTGGGTATATTCTCACAGATTATATCTGCTGTCTGTCTCAGTCACACAAGGAAACTTCTTTTGCAACGAGCGGTGATTACTACTACTCAACCAACCAGTATGTTGCTGAGAATAAGTAACTTACTGTGGCATAGTAACCCAGTGTTCAGCCATAATAAACAGACATCCATATTGGCCCCTCAAAGGGTTTGGGAACATTGCGGAAAGGAGGAAGGGTAGGGAAAGGGGAGAAAATTGCTATTTCTTCCAAATTGAATTGCAACACTCCCTTCTGGAGAGAGAAGGGGTTCATAAGGCTCTGGAAGCCAACAAAAGTTTAGAGGATCAAAAAGCTTACAAAATATAAGAATTAGAACGCTCAGAAAGTAACAAGATTCACAAGACCTTTCAGCATTGGTTGTGGGGCTGGGGGGCAGGGAAGAAATCATGCAGCCCAGTCTGGCTTTAAATTCCTGATCCTTCTGCTTTGTCCTCCTGAGTGCTGGGCTTACAGACAAGCACCACCACATCCAGCACCAAGATTATGCAAGCAGCAAACAAACATGGAGCCCAAAGAGGCTCTACAAATCTTAAAGACACTTCACTAAATACCTTATGGAATTAAATACACCCCTAAAGTTGTGTATGTACACATATACAGAGAATTTAATATAGAGAGCATGGGGACTAAAAATCACTTTGGAGAGCAGTAAGAACCACCGTGTTTCTCATATGAAAGGGGAACACAATGAAAATAGCTTCCACAAAGGTTAAAGAGTGTGGGGAAAGCCACCCAGGCAGGTGTTGCAGAAACCTGTGCTGGAAGTAATGGGGACCAGGCCTAAAATGGCTCTGTAAGACTTACATGTGAACAATAGAAGATATGATAGAAATATAGTTGGCAAATAAAGTGTAAGATATGAAAAGAAATATGAATCTTAGACACACACCAGTCTTTAGTATGAATATATCTTAAGTATTATGTGAGGTATACCTAATTCAGACTAAAATATTATTCCTGGTTTATCTGAAACTCAACTTTCAGCATTAATTTTTATTTGCTAAATCTGACAATCCTGGACTACCAAGGCCATCTTTGTATTACTCCTGTAGATACTTGCTGAAACAAGTGTGTACAGTGTGACCATGGTGAAAATCAGTCACTAATAGATAGTCTAGCACTTGAGTGGCTCCTGAAAAGATCAGTAATGATAATATGTTCTTTAAAATTTTCTAGCCAGGGTATGAGACTTGATCATTGTAAGGCCATATAGTTTCAGGGGTTTTTTTTTTGTTGTTGTTGTTTTGGACAGAGTTTTATTATCCCCCCAGTCTAGCCTAAAAGTTACGTTTTTTTTTTTTTTTTTTTTTTTTTTTTTTTCAAGGTAGGGTCTCACTCTGGCCCAGGCTGACCTGGAATTAACTATGTAGTCTCAGGGTGGCCTTGAACTCACAGCAATCCTCCTACCTCTGCCTCCCGAGTGCTGGGATTAAAGGCGTGCGCCACCACGCCTGGCTTAAAAGTTACTTTTTATAGTCCTGCCTCAGTTCCCAATGCATCTTTGTGCATGTGGTTCTACGGGTACTAGGGAATCAACCTGGGCCATCAGGCTTTGCAAGCAAGCATCTTTAACTACTGAACCATCTCTCTAGTTCATCTGTATCCTGCTTTTTCATTGATTTGAGAAAGAGAAAAACAGAGTGTGGATGTGCCCAAACCTCCTGCTACTGTAAGTAAACTGTAGGCGCGTGTGCCTCTTTGTACATCTAGCTTTCTATGGGTACTAGGAAATTGAACCCAAGTAGCTAGACTTTGTAAACAAACCATTTCTTCACCCCTTTGTATTGTAATCTTAAATATATATATGAGAGAGAGAGAGAGAGAGAGAGAGAGAGAGAGGACAGACAGACAGACAGAGTGAGTATGGGTATGCCAGGATCTTTAGCTGCTGCAAACGAACTCACGAAGCATACACCACCACTTTGTATATCTGGATTTAAGTGGAGAGGACACTGGGGATCGAACCTCAACTGTCAGGCTTTGCAAACAAGGACTTTTTACCACTGAACCATCTCCCCAAACCCTAGATTTATTCTTAATAGTTTTGGTACTGTATTATACAGTCTACAAGAATGTATATTGTGTGCCTATGAAGGCTTAGTTTATGGACCAGTTTCCACTTGCTGCCCGCCCCCCCACTCCAAGCAGTCTAGGTCATCTAAGTTGGTGGCTTTGACTGCAGTGTATGAGAAAAAGAAAGACCTAGACTCTAAGGCCCCTTTCAGTGGAGGAGTAGGAGTATCTGAAAGGTCAAAGGTTTGGGATGGAAATGCAAGCCTGCCCACAGATCAAAGCATTATTCTGCAGAGTGACTCCAGACCAAAGCTCAAGACCTTAAGATTTTCCTTAGGAGACAAGAGAAAATCCAAAGTCTAATCTTTGTATCGACCTTTATCATTCTGCCTGAAATATGACAGAAGATTTTGCAGGACTTGAATCCTAACTGAATTCTCATTAGTAATACAGAAACCTGAAAATTAATCTAAAGCCTCCCTCAATATGTAATTCCTGAAAGTGCAAAGGATGCTTTAAAAATGCTGCTGAACCTTTAAATGGGGTTGGAGTGATTAATAAGGATTCATGTATGTTCAACACCCAGAGCAAAACCAAAACAAATCAAATCACTTACTAACAAAAGGTCACAATATGAAATATATGTAATTCCTCTTGAAAATATATTCTTCTGCCAGTGGTAAGTTTCAAGAACAAATACATTAATGAAAGAAAAATATGGTGAAAAATGTATATAAGAAGTATTGGTTTATAAACCTGAAAGGAAAAGCTCTGAATCATCTCCAAATTTGCCTATAAAATTCATTTGGCCCAACAGAATAACATTATTTCCTGTTCTTGAACTGTGGGTAGCACACCCATTTCAATCTTGATACTTTTTTGTATCAACATTCATGACACAATTATTGTTTGTAGCAATTCAATAAATTTACCAAAGTTAGTATTTCTCAGATTCGGAGGCTTTCTGAAAGGGGGTCCCAAACTTAAAAGTCAGAATTACCTGGGGAGTTTAATAATATTATGAAAACTTTCCCAAATATGACTGTTTCTAAGAAGTACTTTAGATGATTTCATAAAGGTGGTAGATGGTAGACACATAATAACTCTTTTTATAAAACTTCACTTTAGAATACAGGAATAATAATTTCCTTATTTTATTTTTGCTTTATCACTCTAGCTAACTGGGAACATATTATTTAGCACTGGCAAGTCACAAATCAGTGATCCTCCTCCTGAGTGCTGGGATCACTTCCAGCTAGTGGAAGGAATTTTCAGTAAGATGAATGTATGTGGAAGATAACATTTTTTTTGGGAGGGATGGTTCCAGGTAGGGTCTCACTCTAGCCCACACTGACCTGGAATTCACTCTAGTCTCAGGGTGACCTTGAACTCATGGCGATCCTCCTACCTCTTCCACTCAAGTACTGGGATTAAAGGCGTGCACTACCACACTCGGCTGGAAGATAACTGTTAATAAGTCTTTCTATAATGTCCACAACAGAATGGAAAGGACAAATAGAAAAACACTTGAGAATCCTACAGCTTTAATGACTTTCCAAAATATACTTGTAATGAAAGTAATCAAATAAGCCGAATATTAAGTTTTCTCCTGCAAGTGCAGCTCATGATGAACCCAGGCACTGAAAGACTGAGTTGCTGCCTGCGTCATAACGGATTAAGGTATACACAGTATTGGTGCTGCCTTACTGGATTCTTTGAAAAAATAGTTTACCTTTACTGATGGTTTTTCTTTTTCTTTTCTTTTCTTTCCTTTTCTTTTCTTTTCTTCTTTTCTTTTCTTTCTGTCTCTTTCTTTTTTGAGGTAGGGTTTCACTCTAGCCCAGGCTGACATGGAATTTACTATGGAGTCTCAGGGTGCCTCAAACTCATGGCGATCCTCCTACCTCTGCCTCCTGAGTGCTGGGATTAAAGGTGTGTTGGGTGTTTTCCTCAGTTGGTCATCATCTACTTTTTTTTTAAGGTTTTTTTTTTAACTTATTTATTTATTTGAGAAACTCAGAGAGAGAGAAAGAGAAAGACAGACTGATAGAATGGGCATGCCAGGGCATCCAACCACTGCAAACTCCAGACGCATGCACCCCCTGTGCATCTGGCTTATGTGGGTCCTGGGGAATCAAACCTGGGTCCTTTGGCTTTGCAGGCAAAGGCCTTAACCTCTAAGCCATCGCTCCAGGCCCATCATCTACTTTTTTTTGACGCAAACCCAACAAGACTACCTTTTTATATTTTAGTGTGTGTAAGAGAGAGAGAGAGAGAGAGAATTGGCACACCAGGGCCTCCAGCCACTGCAATCAAACTCCAGATGCATGCACCCCCTTGTGCGCATGTGTGACCTTGCACACTTGCATCACTGCATGTCTGGCTAAAATGGGACTGGAGAGTCAAACATGAGTCCTTAGGCTTTGCAGACAAGCACTTTAACCACTAAGCCATCTCTCGAGCCCATCATCTACTTTTTTTGAAACAGGGTCTCTCATTGGCCTGGGGTTCACCAATTAGACTCCACTGACTGCTCAATGCACTTCAGGGATTCTTCTCTCTCCCCATACCCTTACTGCTTCACCACGCCCAGCATCTTTATATATGTACGGAGCATCAAACTCAGGTCATTATGCTTGCAAGTCAAGCATTTTGAGCAGGTGAGCTATCTCCCCAGTCCCCAAAGTAGTCATTTTCTTTAATGTAGCTGTGATGGTTTATATTGTCAATTTGATTTTGAGGGATCATGTAGATAAGGTTGGCCTCTGCTTGTGTCTGTGAGGAATTATCTTGATTAGGATAGTTAAGGTGGGAAAAGCCACCTCAACTGTGGGCAGCACCACTTCATGTGTTTGTGTCCTAGACTGTAGAAATAGAAGAAAAAAGCTAGCTGAGCATCAGCATTCAAGTTTTGGCTCTCCTTCTTCACTACTGACTGAATGTGACCATGCCTTCCCTACCATGATGGACTATAACCTGGAACTGTAAACTAAAATAAACCCTTCTTCCCTTATGCTTATTTGGTCACATATTTTGTCTCAGCAATGAGAAGTTGATTGATACACTATGATAAACCTTAAGTAACTAGAATATCAAACTTATCAGAATACATCCTTAACAGAGCCTGGTGGCACATGATTCCAGGAGCTGCTGCTGAGATGCAACATATTGGCAGGGTGTGATGACCCTCATGAAGAGGCTAGAGAAGCCATCGGAAGATATGCCATGGTTTGTATGGAGACCTGAAGACGTTTTGAATATACCAGGACTGTACAACGGCTACCACAGAGTCCTGTTGCCCTAAACAGACATTTTCCCTGGCTATTCATCCCAGCTAGAGGGGTGGAATTGGTTATGTTGGACTTGAACTACAGATGTTTGATCTTTCCTTGATGGTTATTGAGTTTGCATTGTTCCACTCTCTCCCTGTTATACCTTACAGCAGTTGGAAATGTTGACTCTGTGCCTTTATATGTTCAAAGTATATAACTTGTTTTGATTTTATAAGACTCACAGCAAAGAAACAATATTAAATCTCAGAGGAGACTTGGTAATATCTTAAATTGGTAAAGACTATGGGGAACCTTTGAAATTGGACTGAACACAATATATAATGTGATACGGTTATGACTCTATGGGGTGTTAGGGGCCGAATATGGTAATTTAAATGGATGTCACTCAATAGATTCAGGATTTTTATTCAAACTTGTAACTTGGTGTCACTGTGGATGGATCCTAGGTCCAGCCCTAAGGTGTCTGGGGCAGATCTGGAACTTCCAGCTAAAGATATGCAGATTGTTTGAGCTCGGGCCTAAGTTCCTGGAGTATGCTTGCTTGTGTGTTGGTGGTGGTTTATCTCCCTGCCTGGACCTGTGAAAGGGGGGCCAACTTCTGTCACTGTGGAACTTCCCCTCAATCTGTAAGCTTCAACAATCCCTTCCTCCATAACTATGGCTGGTTTAAAAGTTCATCCCAGCAACTCAAAGCAGACTACTACAATAACAAATGTACTTTATTTTAATTATACATACATTATTTCTTTTATCAATATCTGCATATGATAGGGTTCTGTTGTATTTATTTATTTACTTATTTTATAAATAGAATATATGTGCCAGGACCTCCTACCATTGCAAATAAACTCCAGATGCATGCAGCACTTTGTGCATCTGGGTTTATGTGGGTATTAGAGAACCTACCATCAGAATTTGCAAGCAGTGCCTTTAACCACTGAGCCATCTCCCTAGCCCAAAGTTCTGTTATATAACTAGTTGTGTTTTGGTTTTTTTTTTTTTTTGTATTTTCAAGATAGGGTCTCACTCTAGCCCAGGCTGACCTGGATCTCACTCTCTTAATCCCATGCTGACCTAAAACTCACAGTAATCCTCCTACCTCTGCCTCCCTAGTGCTGGGATTAAAGGTATGCACCACCACACCTGACTATAATAAGTGTTTTAAATATATTGAGCAAGCCTTGAGGAATCCAAGAAAAGGAACTGAGATTATGCCATGTAATTAAAGCATAGTAGAAAAAGAAAATAACTTTTTACAAAATTAGAATGAGTTTAATTTAGATATGAAACAAAGCAACTCTAAAAATTCACTTGTGTTTTTAATGCAATATTGAAGCACAGCAAATTTAAAGGTAAAACAATGCAGAACTCATAATAATGAATAAATGAGCAGCTGGTCCGTAAGTGCTCTAAGTCTAAGGCTAGGATTCCAAGCCCCACTCACCTGTTTCTAGAAACAGTAGGTCTTGATCATGTGACCAGTTGGCTTCCCTCTACTGCTCCTTGTTGTAGTCTAGAGATGTCCACCGTATAACTGAACAATGTTGTTACATGGTGCATGTCATGTAAAATTCATTTTAAAACTTGTTGAAGAAAGGATTATGCCAGCATTATCTGCTTAGAGGGACACTAAGGAATAGTTTAATAACACAGGACAAATTATGGATAGCGATTGTCAAAGTTGAATGTTTTCTACTAGAATGCACAAGTATTTCACTCTGGTCAGGCCAACACCTTTCTTTTTTTAATTTTTATTTATTTATTTATTTGCAAGCAGAGAGAGAGAGAAGAGAGGCAGACAGAAAGAGAATAGGCACACCAGGGCCTCTAGCCACTGCAAATGAATTCCATATCCACGTGCCCCTCATGCATCTGGCTTATGTGGGTTCTGGAGAATTGAACTGGGATCCTTTAGCTTTGCAGGCAAACGCCTTAACCACTTAGCCATTTCTCCAGCCCAGGCCAACACCTTTCTAATGACTGAAACAAATGATGGTAATTTTTTAAAACAGTCATACTTAGGATCTGATAACAGTGTCATTAATACTGAGGAACTTAGCCAGGCATGGTGGTGCACGCCTTTAATCCCAGCACTTAGGAGGCAGAGGTAGGAGGATCGCCGTAAGTTCAAAGCTACCCTAAGACTACAGAGTGAATTCTAGGTCAGACTAGGCTAGAGCAAGACCCTACCTTGAAAAAAAAAATACTGAGGAACTTATGGGGAACAGCAAACTGAATAATTAAGATTAAAAATTAACAAAGCATAGTATTTCAAAGCCAAATAAAAAAAAGAACACAAAAGTCTCAAAAATAGTTAAAAGCAAGTTTCCAGAAAAATTGAATATGCCAAAACTTCTAAGCATTCAAAATTGTAAAGCCAACTAAAAATTGAGTTAGGATAACAGAAAATTATACACTTGTAGATCTCTTGCTGTTGACTTTTGGTTAAGCTTATTTTATTGAATTCTATGGCCTAGATCCCTAGTATGCTGAGAGTTCCTTTTTGGAAGGAGTTGCATACTTGCTGAGCTTTACCAGATGTTTACATTGCATCTACTTGGGATGGTTATTTATTTTTGTTAAAATATGATGAATTATATTAATTTCCTCATGTCAAACTAAACCTGTACTCCTGGAATAATTTAACTTATTCATGATGTGTAATTCATACTATATACTGCTGGATTTGTTCAGTGATCAATTTGATTTGGGGGAGATGGTGACATCTCCATTCAGTGAGACTGTCCTGAAGATTTGGTGCTAATACCCAGGTGATGCTTAGTCAGGAGCTTATCCCTTACCTACTTGCTGCAATAGGGAAAATTTCAGTTTTCAAGGAGGCACAAAGGAGCTGACACATTTTCAAGTTGCTCTCATGTGTGAACCTATGGAGGAGGTCCACAATGGAGAAAACAAAGAAAAAAGATCAAGATTTTATTACAAAGTATTTTCACAGATCATCTTAGAAATAGTAAAAGTGATATTATATAGTAAGCATTTTCAATGCTTTTGTTAATTTCTGCAAATAGCGTGCTCACTGAAACTGTGTCAGACTATTCAAATAATGCCTGAAGTCACAAGGCCAGGATGTGTCAAAGCTGAAAAGTGAACACTGTTCTAACTCCAGAGGCCATGCTCTTCACCACACCCTGCATTGTCTCCCTCACAAAACAAGAATGAGAGTCTCTGGGGAGACTTTTTATATACCTGCTAACCATAACAGCTCATGGATGTGAAGCCAAAATAAACATGGCCTTTTTCCAAAGTGTTGAAATGATATGACTAAATGTCAGAGCTTCATTACCACAGGCTGGTGGTGATTCACAACACACAAGAAGAGAAGACCAATTTTAAAAGAGAGTGAAGAAAGCCGGGCACGATGGTGCACGCCTTTAATCCTGGCACTCAGGAGGCAGAGGTAGGAGGATCACTGTGTGTTCAAGGCCACCCTGAGACTACAGTCTGAGCTACAGCAAGACCCTACCTCAGGAAAAAAAAAAAAAAAAGTGAAGACAATTATAGGAGTCCTTGTTAAGGTAAACATTTAAATATATGTGATGAATGCACATGGAGAAATGTTCTAAAATAAACACGTAAGCCAATAGATTGTTTTCTACTGCTAAATTTTGGAGTATTTCCTTCCGATTTTATATGTCAAATATACCATTCATTCTCGACACAATTTTTCACCTGCAACCAGATTCAGAAATCCATTTTGGAGCCAATGGTGCCTTAAAATGTTGTCAGTTACAAAACAAAAATAAACTATTACCTACTTTAGGACCCATTTCTGCATTAATGTTTTCTACTTCCTAGGGAATACCCACCGAGAGTGCTTTAACTCAAATCCTCTTTACTTAAACGCTCCAGGACAATGTTCTAAGCGGGAACTGAAACTGTAAGACAGGCCTACTTCTCAGTTATCCTGACTCTGAGACTCATTGTGCTAATTGCTTAGAATAGTACTTTCCAACCTTTAAAGAAAATTTGGCAAAGAAAAGTACAATTGTATAATACATGGTGAAGTGGAAAAAAGTAGTTTATAGCAGACCAGCGGCCCACCACTTGTCCTGCTACTCCTCAAAGTATTGTCTCGGCTTTTCTGTAACCCAGTCATGACACTTCAGTTCGCAAGTTCTGTTCTCTACTGACACGTTATTAGGATACTGTAAGCTATATACTTATAGATTGACTTAGAGGGGCCGGTTACATAGAAAACAAGCATCAACAAACCATCCTCCTGCCCCTTTGGTCCTATAGCTTGCCACAGTAAAGAGAGGAGACAGACACACACAGACACACACACACACACTCTCTCTCTCTCTCTTACTCTTTCCCTGAGTACTGCTCTACTAATCTTGTGTTTAGATCTAGGTTTAAAGCATTTAATAAACTCCAACTCTGCTTCATTGTGAAATTCTTTTATTTTTTTTTTTTAATTTTATTTATTTATTTGAGAAAGCAAGAGGGGGAAAGGGGGGGGGACAGAGGGAAAGAGGCAGACAGAGACAGAGAAAAGGGTCTCCAGCCACTGAGAACGGACTCAAGACACATAATCCCCTTTGTACATCTGGCTTACATGGGTCCTGAGGCATTGAACCATAGTCCTTTGGCTTTACAGGCAAACGCCTTAACAACTAAACCATTTCTCCAGCCCTCATTGTGAAATTCTTTACTGTGGCACAGCGGAGAATCCTCTGGCTTTACAGTTATTTGAAAAGAACCCCACAGGGTGCTATAGGTAGCAGCATTGGGCACCTCTGGCTACCTGCTGGCCCACTGCTGTTGACTAGTCCCAGAAGTAATAGGACATTAAGGTTCATCTAAGTTTGAAGCTGAAGGGTCTGGACCTCTTCTAAGGACACGGTTCAAGAGACATGGGCCCTGACACTCTTAATTCCATAGCTCTAATACATTAGGGCCTTTGTCTTTTCCTTAAAAATTATTTTACTTTTACTACTCATTTCCCACACTAGTTTTATACACACACCACCTTTGTCATATATTGAATTCTGATATAATAGAACAGCCTTATAGCTTATTTATAATTTATGAGGTTGTCATTACCATATGAAATACTCTTAAAAGTGCTCTTCAGTACTAAATCCCAGATCAGCCTGGGCTAGAGCGAGACCCTACCTCAAAAAAAAAAAAAAAAAGTGTCTTTAAAAAGTCAATGTCTCATTGAATGTTCCTTGCCTCACAGTACCATAATCCTGTGTACTGTCCTCAAAATGTATTTTCCAGGCTGAGGAGATGGCTCAGCAGTTAAAGGCACCTGTTTGCAATGCCTGCTGGCCAGGGTTCTATTCCTCAGTACCCATGGAAACCCAGATGCACAAAGTGGTGTGCCCATGTATCTGGAGTTATATTTGCAGGGGTAAGAGGCCCTGGCATATCCATGTTCTCTCTCAAACACAAATAAATAAAAGTATTTTAATGTATTTCTATTGTCTTGCAAATTATCATTCAAAAATACAAGCTATGTGCAATGGAAATCCACTTACAGAATGAATTCTTCAGTCTCTCAAAATGTGTAGGATTTCATGAACCAATAAAAATGACAGAAAACTGTGAAAATCCAGCTTTATCTGTTTTATGTTTTTATTAACAATGTATCAAACTTAATTTGCTTTAACATCAGACAAGGCCAGCCATCATTATTAATCTTTTTCTTTTAATATTTTGCTTGAGAGAG
Source organism: Orientallactaga sibirica (assembly GCA_036365145.1). Taxonomy (NCBI): domain Eukaryota; kingdom Metazoa; phylum Chordata; class Mammalia; order Rodentia; family Dipodidae; genus Orientallactaga; species Orientallactaga sibirica. Next base: position 35,010,950 of record JAEOAD010000012.1, on the reverse strand, counting down.
TACTGAGTACTTAGGTTTCTCTTACCCCACCTTCTCTTTTCTAAATAAATGCTTAATTTGATAATCCCGTATGTGTCTTTTCATTTTTGTTGTCTATGCATTACTGTCCTATTATAACACTGCTTCCCCACCCAATCCTATGCAGCTTCTACTCCGTGTTTGCTTCTAGTATTTTCAGTTTCAAGCATTATGGCTTAGATGTTTAATCCACCTTTTCTATATGTAGATGTTTTCCTAGCACAATTTATTGAAGATATCCTTTCTCCATGACGTACACTTGGGAAACTGCTGTATGTGTCTGTTTTCACACCAGCCCATGCTATTTTGATTACTAAGGCTTTGTAGAATGTTTTTGAAGTCAGGTAGAGTGATGGCTTGTTTTGGTTTTGTTTCCCTTGGATTGCTTTGGAGATTCAGTTGTTTGTAGTTCCCCACAAATTTTATAATTTTGTTATTTTGTAAAAAGCAATTTTTTAAAAAATTTTGATAGAGATTGTGCTGAGCCACTTGTGGTACAGGATTCATTCCTACCATGTGGAAGGTGGAATCAGGAGGATCAGAAATTCAAGGTCATCCTCAGCTAACTATCTCAAAAACCAAGCAAACACTGCATTGATTCTACAGCTCACTTTGAGTAGCATGGAAACTTCACTAATATTAATTCTTCTAATATATAAATATGGAATGTTTTTCCATTTACTTATTTATTCTTTTAAATTTCTATAATCAATATTTTATAACTTTTAGGTTCTATCACTTCCTTGGTAACATATTCCTAAGTATTTCATTCTTGTTACATTCAATAAAACTGTCATTTTGAGTTTTTAAATAGGTTGCTCTAGTGCACAAAAAAATGCAACTGATTTGTGCATGCTAATTTTGATTTCTATAATTTACCTAAATTTGTTCATTCATTTAACTTTTTCCTTTTCTTTCTTTGTGTGGGCACGCATGCACGTGATTCTAGCCCAGGCTGGCCTTACCTCTGCCTCTTGAGTGCTACAATAAAAGGCATGCACCACCACAACCAGCTCATTAACTTTTTCTAATAGACGCTTAAGGTCATGTTGTATGCAAACCAGAACAATTTAATTTCTTCCTTTCCAACTAGAATAACAGTAGGTTTGCTTGCCTAATTGCGTTGGCTAAGATCTCTCAAATAAGATTAAGTAAACGTGTTCCCAATCTTAGAGGAAAGCTTTCAACTTACATAATTCAGAATGGCACTGAGTACATTACGGAGGGACTCGGACCTGGCCCAGCAGAAACCCAATCCTCACACATTCCAGCCCAAGACCCACCCTAGCACTAGGCCAGCACATGCAGGGCTAATCATCCAGCAGAACTGTGGTACAGGCCCATCCCACTAGCCTTCACAGACCCAGCCTCCTGCTCTGATGGCACTAAAAAGTATCCACAAAACAATGAAATGGTCATGTTTGAAATGACCATGTTCGAAATTGGTCATACGAAAATCCATTATTTTGAACAATAAATATGTTAATGATTATCCTAAATGTAAAAATGTAAAGGTATTAATTTATTCAATCAAAAAACATATTGGCTAAATGAACAGAAATACAGGACCCAATTATATTCTGTCTAGAAGATTCACTTTACCTTCTGACACACACTGAAAGTAATAGGATGAAAAAAAGATATTCTATTTTATGAAATATCCCACTATAAGGAATGTACAGATCACCTACAATATAAAATTTATGCAATAAAAAAGGTTTTCATCAATGAAAAGCCTAGGAACTGATGGCTTCCCAACTAAGTTTTACCAGACATTTAAAGATTAACTAATACCAATCTTTCTCAAATAATGGAGATATTGAAGAGAAGGGAAATTTTCTACTGAATTTTATATGATCAGAATAATCCTTATGTCAAAGCTAAACGAGGGCTCAAGATGAACACAGATGTGAAAATCCTCCAGAAATACCAGCAGGGGATTGGAGAGATGGCTTAGCAGTTAAGTGCTTGCCTGTGAAGCCTAAGGACCCCAGTTCAAGGCTCGATTCAACTGGACCCATGTAAGCCAGATGTACAAGGTGGCGCATGCATCTGGAGTTCATTTCAGTGGCTGGAGGCCCTGGTGTTCCCATTCTCTATCTATCTGCCTCTTTCTCTATCACACTCAAATAAATAAAAAATAAATAAAAAATAAACAAAAAATGTTTTTTTAAAAAAGAAATACCAGCAAACTGAATTCAGCAACGACCCACCATAATCAAGTGGATTCATCCCAAGGATACAAGGACTTTGGAATATACAAAGATCTATAAATGTGATACACATTAACAAAACAAAGAACAGAAAGCATGTGATCATGTCAACAGACACAGAAGAAAAAGCACTTCACAAAATTTAATATCCATTCTTACTAAACACTGAACAAATTAAGTATAGAAGGGATACATCTCAACATAATAAAGGCTACATATGGCAAATCCATAGTTTACATAGTCTTTAGCACAGAAAAACGTTTAACTCATCTGGGTGGTGGCACACACCTTTAATCCAGCACTTGGGAGGCAGAGGTAGTAGAATCACCATAAGTTCAAGGCCACCCTGAGACTACATAGTGAATTCCAGGTCAGCCTGAACTAGAGACCCTACCTCGAAAAACAAGAAAGAAAAGAAAGAGGGGAGGGGAGGGAGGGAATGTTTAATTCTTCAGGGAAAAAATGAAAGGTAGGAAAAGTACATCTAAAAATTTTTCTTAGGCTCTCATGTTTTCTCTCCTCAAATGGTAAAAGTAGGTGTCAAATGCATATGCAACTCACAATATGCTCCATATCCACCACTTTAATCAATAGGTTTGCTCTTAACCTAAGTTTTAGACAGTAAGACTTTTCATCTTTTATGAACTTTTGCAGGTATTTTAGTAAGAGTGCTTGCAAAAAACTATCTTGACCTAGAAGCATCAAGATTATATATATCTGTACATACATGCATGTATTTTTTTACTATTTCAAAGTGATTTATATTGCCAACTTATTGATGTTTTGAGGCAAATAAGAATAATAAATACAATGTACAATTTATCTAGTCAATCCCTTTTTTGTAGTTGATCCTCTTATGCACATCCACTCCTCCACATTTCCCTGCCCCATGCCCTAATTCTAGCCTTCCACCTCTAGCATTTCCTCTCCACTTTCACATTCCTCTTCTTACTAGGTGGCCTTTTTCCCCTTCATGAGCCTCTTTCTAGTTTCCTGACTTCTACCTACACATGCTCACTCTCACATAAATACACTCTATGTAATCGTAAAAGCCCTCATGACACTACAGATAGTCCCTCTTTATATTATTTCCTAAGTATAAAAGATAAGTTGGCGAATGTGTTAATCCTGTCATGAAGAAACCAAGGTTCTACTTTTTCCAACATGATTGGAGTATCTAACTCCTGCTAATATGATGTTGTAGAAATGTTCTCTGAAATAACAAAAACTAAAGAAAATATGTTAAATATTGTTTTTCAAGACAACAAAGGTGAGATTACTGAGAAACAGGAGGTAAATGGGTGAGATCTGATTGTTTCAACTTATTTGCCTTATGAGCATTTTCAGGCCATGTGGCAAGAAAGGAAAAACACAAACAGTGCCCAGTGGACTTCCTGAGTTAAGATTTGACAGCCTGTAGTGATCATAGCAGCTACAGTTCACAGAACAAACATGCCCAAAATGAGAAAGCAACAGAGAACTCCCAACACCCCAAGGAGTCTCTCAAGTTTGCAACAGAATACAGATATGCATACATACATGTGTGAAGCAATTATCAACCAAAAGAATTAACAGAAAAGAGTAGTGGTTAATTAAGACATAAAATAAGGGCCTGGGGACATGGTTTAGCAGTTAAAAGGTGACTGCTTCAACAACCTGAAAGCCTGATGGCCTGGATTCAATTCCCCAGTACCCACATAAGGCTAGATACATAAAGTGGCACATGTGCCTGGAGTTCACTTGTCATAGTAGGAAACCTTGGCACACACACACGTGTGCACATACAATCTCTCTCAAATAAGTAAAAAAAAAAAAAATTTAAAGAATTTGACTAGTACCTGTCAACAGCAACTCAAAAAAAAAGTTGTTTTAGCAGAATATTGTGGCCTATAATTCTAGTACATCCTGGGTAAAAGCCTGAGGATTCTAAGTTCAAGGCCAAACTGGAATACATAGTAAGTTCCAGGCTATCCTGGGTAACACAAAAAGACCCTATGTCAGGGGTTTTGTTTTGTTTTGTTGTTTTTCAAGGTAGTGTCTCATTTCAGCCCAAGCTGACCTTGAATTCACTATGTAGTCTGAGGCTGGCCTCAAACTCACAGCGATCCATCTACTTACTTCTGCCTCCCAAGTGCTGGGATTAAAGGCATGAGCCACCATGCCCGGCTGAGTTAAACATCACTAAATCTGACTTAGACAATGTTTAAAAAGTGATTTCTGAGTTAATTCAATTCAATAAACATATAATGTTTATTGAAATAAGTCAAGCATTATTCCAGACCCTTAAAATTGAGTAACCAACACAAATATGACCTATTTTTATGAGATTTATACTGCAGAAAGAAAACAGGTATTAAATACAAATAATTTACATCCAAGTAATAATAAATTACCTTAAGAAAATAAAACAGCAATTTGAAGCCGGGCGTGGTGACGCACGCCTTTAATCCCAGCACCCTGAGGCAGTTGAGTTCAAGGCCACCCTGAGACTACATAGTGAATTCCAGGTTAACCTGAGCAAGAGTGAGACCCTACCTCAAGAAGAAGGGAGGGGAGGGGAGGGGAGGGGGAGGGAGGAGAGGAAACAACAATTTGAGAGAGTTCGGAGAAGAGTTCTGTGAAGACACAAGCTAAAACCTTAACAGAAAAGAGCAGGTCATGTGACCATGGAGATTCAAAGAAGTGTTTCAGAGGAGTTAGCAGGTGTGAAGACCCTAATGTGGGAAGGATATTGGAAGGACACACAGACCAATGTATTGAGAGAAAATGCAGTAGGAAAGATGGGAGAAGTATCAGTAAAGGCTGAAAGGAATAGCACTTAGGTATGCATAAGAAAAGCAAGTTCAGGCTGGAGCACAGGTAGCTGGAAAGACTGAACTTCACTAAAAGGGGTAGGCTCGTCAGATTTACACAGCCTGATGTTAGCCACTGGCTACATAGGACTATTAACTTTGGCTAGTACATCTGAGGAACTCAAATTTTGTTTTGACTTATTTTGAATGTAATAATCTATTTCAATTATGATGGTGACTATTTCAACTATAAATTTAATCTAAACATAGACTGGTATTTCTAATTTGGTTTTCTACTATAGGATATTGTTGGAGGTGCAAAAGGGATTTTCTTTTTTAAATTATTGTTTATTTAGACAGAGAAAATGAGAATGGGCATGCCAGGGCCTTCAGTCACTGCTAATGAACTCCAGACACGTGCTGCACTCCCTTGGGGTACATGTGTGACATTGTGTGCTTGCATCACTGTGCGTATGCTATGTGGGACCTGAAGATTCAAACATGAGTTCTTAGGCTTTGCAGGCAAGTGCCTTAACCACTAAGCCATATCTCTAGCCCAAGAAGGATTATCTGAGAATTACTCTAGTACAAAACAACTAACTTCATAATGTTCTGTTACTGTGACTCTCCAATATTGATGAAAAACTTCTTCCCTGATTTATAGAAAATGAGATGTTGAGTACAAAACCAGTGATCTCAGTATTTCATAGGCATCTCACACTCAAAATATCAAAATATGGGGCTGAGAAGATGGCTCAGCAGTTAAAGGCAATTTCTACCAAAACCTGCCATCCTGGGTTCAATTCCCCACTGCCCACATAAGCCACATGCACACAGGGGCACATGCATTTATCTGGAGTTCATTTGCAGTAGCCAAGAGGCCCTGGTATGCCTATACTCATCTTTTCTACCCAGTATGCCTGACACAATCTAAATGTTAGGAATTTAGATTTCTAACACTATAGAATTAAGACACTAGTTTCTTCTTCAATATCCAATTAATCATCAAGTCTTTCCCATTTTACCTTATTCTTTAAATTTATATTTTTATCCCAATAAATCCTCATTAACTTTGTAACTGAACTCTAAATGTCAAGTCCCAAACTGTAAGCTTCAAACATATATTCTGAGATTTTCATGGCATGACTACTGTTTATACTTCTTGTCTATTTCTACTTATTGCCTTAAACTTAAGTGACTCATGAATAACTACTTGCAGTTTATACATATGAAGGTGTATTCTCATCAACCTGTTTTTGTTCCCATGTTTTCTATGTCTAAATTGCCCTCTTTCCAATTTCAGAAGAGTGTGCATGTCTGTCTACTCATGGAAGAAAAATACATCAAATTACACAGGCCCTGTTGGTTTTAAAATCCAAAAATCAACAACATGAGTCTGTTTTGTCCCTAATAGAGGTGTGCAGGTATATAAACCTTTTCTAGTCAGTTTCCTTAAATTTTGAATAAAAGGCAAGAGAATGTGTCACGAATATTCCACTGCCTTAAAACACATCTTTTGGTGCCTAACTCGCTCTTCTTGGGTCTAAAGTACCTGTTATTGAGCATCCTTCCCAACACTGGCTGCCACACTGCTTGAGTTAGCTTCCTTCCAGGAGCCATCTGGAAGAAGTGACTCGCCAAGATAGGCCTAGGAGAAAAGGGTGAAGAAACCATGTAGATACCTATAATAAATTGATGACACTAAAGGCAGGGAGTAAAAATTTCAAAGTAAATCGTACTAAAGGAAATTTTCTGGGCTCCTGACATAGGAAAAGACTGTTCACTTAGAAATCACAACTTTTGGTAACTCCAATATAAGGAAAATATAAAAGTCCAATGACAGGCTTTGCTATTTACAGTATATTCAAGAATCTACATGCCAATGAATATGAATATGGACTTTATGACACAGGTTCCAAACATTCATTTTTATGATCTCATCACAAGAACAGCAGTTCTCCCATGAGAGCTCAGGGGAAGGACTCTTATCACTACATAGTAATACTTAACAGATGTTGAACTCCCATTAAAATGTGGCTTAGCTGTTACCTTACCCGTCCTGGAATCTTCTCTATTAAGATGTATATGGTGTTTCTCTGTATCCCAGAATTCTGCCCATTTTTCCACATGATCTTATCTTAGTTACCCTACAGTCTTCCTCTAGACCATGCCTGTCTTCCTCTAGACCATGCCCGTCTTCATGATTAGGCTAGGCTATGTTTCTCATCTTGGTAACCCTAAGACATACTAGTGTGAACATTTGATATAGTCCATAATCTATCCTATGACTAACAAATCTTTTTTAAATTTATTTTTATTTTTAATTTATTTTTGGAGAGAGAGACAGAGACAGACAGAGAGGGAAAGGGAGACAGAAATGGGTGCGCCAGCAGTCTCTCAGCTGCTGTGAACAAAATCCAGATGCGTGCGCCCCCTTGTGGGCAAGTGTGGCATTGCGCCCTTGCCTCACTTTGCATCTGGCTAAACGTGGGACCTGGAGATTGGAACCGCTGGACATTGGAACCAGCATTCTTAGGCTTAGCAGGCAGGCGCCTTAGCCGCTAAGCCATCTCTCCGGCCCTAACAAATCTTTTTTACTTGATTACAACATCAAGAAATGGTATTCAAAGTAGCTAAAGAACTACTTATGATTGGTTAATAATTTGAAGCCAGAATGTATAAAATTGCTTTGGAAAAAGTTTCTTTGATAAAGTGTCTACCTGAAGTGAAGAGTAATACAGTTGGTTTACACTCTTGCCACAATTTTAAAGTCCAAAAAAGACATTTCCACTAAGGAAAGCAAGATGCTGAAAAATAGTCACAATCAACTTTGGAGCTGGTGGCTCAGGTTTGTAATCTCAGCACTCAAGGCCTGAGGGAGAGGGATCTCTACAAGTTCTAAGACCCACCCTATGATAGAGCAAGACTCATCTCTAAAAAAGCCACCACTAACAAAAACAAAAAATTAACTTTAGGGTCTTCATCCTTATTAGCACATATATTCATAAATCCTCAAATTTATTTCATTGATAAGAAGAAATAAAGACACAGGGCACTTTAAAAGTTTCTTAAAAGCAAAGAAGTATTTTTTTTAAAAAAACTAATAAATTTTAATTTGAATGTTTTCCTTCTTTTTTAAACAGGACAAGTAACAGATTACATCAAATTTCAGACCTCAAATATCTAATTATTATACACATTCCCATCTGTCTTGTAGGAAAGAATTTGAGTTGGCTTAACAGTTTCAGGTGAAATAAGCTGCATAATAGTATATATTACAATAACAAATGTACAATGTTTACATGAAGTATGTTTTAGAAGAAAAAGATGCATCTGCATCTAAAGGTGACCTGTTAAAATGCCACAACTATTTTTTACATTCACTCTTGCAACAGGTTACAAGATGGGTCACTAATCTCAGATAAATCACTATGATGCACAAAATACAGAAAGATTGGTTGCTTTATATATTATATATTTATATTTTCACACATTAGCATCTGAGACAGACTGAGAATTTAAAATTTATTCTCTTCAGATAACAAATCATTTTTTATTCTTCATAAACATGGTGCCCACAAAAGCACATAGGTAAGGCACAATAGGGTTTTCTATTACAGAATAGTGTGCATCATGTTTACTTAACCAGAAAACGTGCATTATCTGTGCAAGTTCATGCTGCAAACCCAATACATATACATGAAAACAAAAAGGAAACTATTTGAAACAAAATCAAAATTGGTAGAACTCCAGCTGTTCCATATATTCATTTGTATTGATTATGATATATCCAACGGGTTATTTTTCAAAATACCAAATTTTAGGTTACAAGTAAATCTTGTTAAGCAACTATTTTTATCTGAAATCATAAACAGTAATAAAGAAAGTTTATGGAAACAAATTAAATACTGAGGCACAAACCAATGGTCACTCATGCATTTACTAATATTGCAAACTTTCATGACCCAAAATTCCAAGTGTTATTTGTCTGTTTTGCTGCAACAATGTGCCCTGCTTTAAACTTGACATACAACAGAGGCACTGACATTTCATTAAATTATAGATTGGGACTTAGTCTCAATAGTACTATGTCACAGCCCTGCTATTTATAATAAACACAGCTTTTCACAAAATATTTTTTTCAGTATCTGCCAATTGCTTCTTTATTGCTCACATAAATTTGAACCCATTACAACTGGTGTCAGAACTTTCACACAAAATCATACTCAGGCATTTTTATATAAAATCTATAAAAGGTATTTTAAACTTGTATCTAATACTTCCAGGTGTCTGGCTGTTTGATCATCTATGACAGTACAGCCATATGCATATATATATGTGTATATGTATATGTACACATATACACACAGATATACACATACATATGTATATACACAAATTATGAATAAAATAGAAAGCTTATTTTACTGCTTATGCAGACATTCTCACAAAACAAGACTTTCACTACCATCAGCATTTATACATATATACAAAAGCCAGTTTAAGTACATATACATCCACTTACACATATAGGTAACCATTAAAACCAAATAAATTTTCCCATATTCCAGCTGTAGCAAATGAGTCTTTTATAAGCAATAGAAACCTAAGGTTAAGTTGGGAAATGAACAGCTTTACCACAGCCTGTAAGGAACTAGGACTAGGCAGTTGACTGTATACAAAAATTCACATTAGTTCACATAAAATTATGGAAATACAAGAAGCCTCTTCACCATGCTTTTGTGTGGTTATCTATACACTTTTGGCGCAAAAATAGAACCACCATTATCTGAAAATGCTTAATAAAGTCAGTGTTCCTCATGCAAAACTTTAAATGCTTAACTGAGCTCCAAACACTGAATGAAACACTTATTCTACCTACTCAGCACTGCTGCCTCACTGCTAAATCCCTTTGGAACCTTAAGATTTCTGAAACTTTCAAACAGAGCTGTATTCCGCAATAAAAATATTACATACAAAAAGCACTTAAAAGGAAGACGGGAAGCCAAACAGGAACTTTCCTATTTAAGTAACAGTCCTAGGAGAGAAGAAAGTCTTTTCAGGAACCTCCTTGAGAATTGGCTAGGCCAGTCCGAAGGCGAAGATGAGACATAGAGTTCATATGTTTATTTGATGGCTTCAAGGGAGTGTTGCAAGTAAGAGCTTGGGGAAAACGATGGTGGTATCTATCTAGTCGTAAATATTTTACTGTAACCAATTTCCCTGTTGTAAGATAAAAATAGTATTTTAAATCTGTAAAACTGTATAAAATTAACTCTAGTAAAGACACACAAACCCAAAATATAAAATCAACTAAAATTATCATTCAAAAGTGCTAACCTAAAATTCTTCAAGTTAAAATGTGGATATATTTCAAAACTAAACTAATTATCCTTTCAAAATCTTTGTAGTACTCAAATTTCTTACCATCAAACCAAGAGCCATGCAATGCCTTGAAAGCCTTTCCAGCATATTCCGGAGACAGACATTTAACATACACACAACCCTGTGATATACAAAAGAACAAAAAGGAAAGAAAAGGAACAGTCTTAAGTTTAATAGCAACATACCCAAATATGGAGTTCAATACTGGAAGTTACTTTACCTCTCGTGAATTTTTGTCTACGGCAATGTGAACAATGCCATCATTATCACTGCATTTTTCTAAGATTGCTTCTTGGATCGCCAAATGCCACTGATCCCCTATTTCCCTAAACATCAAGAGAAACAAAATAAAAAACTATATTCCTACTCAGGATTCTCTTATATCAAAGAAAAAATGGCTTCAGTCATTTTATGTCCCTAAGTACTTAAAAACTGTTTCAGTTTTTCTTTCTAGACTAATGCTAACTCATTAGAGTTACACTAGTTAAATACTGTTTTATTTGTAATGACATTTTCAAAGTGTCAAACAGAAAATTTCTCCTTTTTTGGTCCCTTTTTAAAAAAGTTTTTGTTAATTTTTATTTTTTTGATAGTGACAGACGAGCAAGTGAGAGAGAGAGAGAGAGAGAAAGAATGGGAACACCAGGGCCTCCAGCCTCTGCAAATGAACTCCGGATACATACACGCACCACCTTATGTATCTGGCTTACGTGGGTCCTAGGGAATTAAGCCTTGAACCAGGTTCTTTAGGCTTCACAGGCAAACGCTTAACTGCTAAGCCATCTCTTCAGGCCCAGAAAATTTCTTAGTAATATTCTAAACTTCTCTTTTCCAAAACAAAGGAAAAGTAGCATAGAAAAACATTTTGTACTTACTATTAACAAGAGCTTTAAGATTTTCTGCTACAGTATATATATAGAGACATTTGTCTTACCTGCAAGCCATACAGGGGCTCAGAAGGAAGAGCAACTTCACTTTAAATTGTAAACCCGTGTCTAATGTAATAGAATACTGGGCTAGCACTGATTTCCTAATGAGTATGCAGTGAGAAGACTCCCTGTATGGTATCACCACACTGCTTATTGTGGTTTTTTTCTGCAATACAGATATATACGTACATGTATGCGTGTGCATGGGTGTGTACTGACAATGCCTCTCTATATTTCTAGTTTGGGTATCAGTGGAACTTCATCATAAAAAATGGACTATCTGATTGAATCTAGAGGCATTCTATATATTATAAAATTTTTACTATTTGGACTAAAAAACAAACTAGCATTTGATTTATCATACCAATGGACAGCTAAGCAAAAGCCTCTACACAATTTATTTTAAAAACTATTGCAGCTTTCAAGTGAAATATCATGGATTCTAAGGCAGTAATTTTTCACTGTACCATTCCCTGATGTGTGTGGTGTGGTATATAATCAGTAATGTTCCCAAATATTACACTGACAAAAATATAGGACCTTATAGAAGAATGTGTGTACATTCTTTTAGGGATTTTTTTTTTTTAGTGACTAGAAATTTTCAAAAAGCACATACATGTGTATGTGAATAGCTTACTGAGGTAAAGCTATTGAGTCTTGTGTAAAATAAATTATACATTTAATAAAGAGTATTATGATATTAGTTTCTCTCAAGTATGTAATTTTATGAGAATTTGCAGCAGTACAAGGATTTATGAAAGTTTTAAAATCCATATATTTCAGTGTCTTTAGGTCAAACCTTTGCTTGAAATTTAACACAAGACAAAAAACATCCCCGCACGTGGGAGGCAGAGGTAGGAGGATTGCTGTCAGTTTGAGGCCAGCCTGAGACTACATAGTGAATTCCAGGCCAGCCTGGGCTAGAACGAGATCCTACCTTGAAAAACAAAAAAACAAGACAAAACAAAAAAACACTAACCCTATAGTTAGACATTTATAAGAAAAACAGATTTTTCAATTACACAAAAGTTATATGATTATCATGCATTTTAAAGCCAAAAATATTCACAATAAAAATTACATATATGCCTTATCATAATACTTACATAACTGGGTCAAACATATTTCGAATCTTTAAGCACGGTGTCAAACTATTTGGTGGTGAATTTCTTCTATCTAAATGAAATGCTACAAAAAAAAAAATTAGTCTTATTACTTGCCAATGTTCCATTTTGTTGAAAAGTTAGCAGTCATTTACTTCATTCCAAACATAGTCATTGTATGCTTTTATGATGTGTCAGACCCTGTTAAATGTTCGAGTAAATTAAGATGTTATCCAGACTTAGTAGGAAAAGCAGATGACAAGTTTCATCTCAGATTAAAAATAGTATTATCTCAACTGAGAATATCAGGTAAGACTTCTCCCCAAAAGTAAAATTTATTCTGAGTATCGAAGATTACATTACAATTAGTTTGGTGAAATTAGTGTAAAGGACATTCAAGAAGAGAGAATCACTTGTCCAGTCTTTGTGATAAGAAGGAACATGATATACTGAAGCAACTAAAAGCCAGCCAATATGGCTGGGGTGGGACAATAAAAAGACAAACCTAGTAAGGGAAAGGCCGACACATACAGAACCATGTAGGGCACATTATAAAAATTCCAACACTGTCTTATGAGTAACCGAAAACCATGCACGTTTACAGAGCAATCATATGACAAGCTCTATCTTTTTTGAAAGCATTTTTTAAGATTTGTATTTATTTATTTAGGACACAGAAAGGGAGAGACAGAGAGTGAGTGAGAATGGGCATGCCAGGGCCTCTAGCCACTGCAAAAGAAATCCAGACACATGGGCCACTATGTGCATCTGGCTTATATGGGACCTGGAGAATCATCAAACCTGGCTCCTTAGGCTTTACAGCATGCACCTTAACCCCTAAGCCATCTCTCCAACCCGACAAGCTCTATCTTTAAAACTTAATGTGAGACTAGTCAGAAAGTTACTATAATTTTCAAAGAGGGAGATGACAGTGATGTTGATAAGCCAGGCCCATAGTGTCAACATACATGGACAGACATATTAGGGAGTAGATCTGAACAAAAAAAGACGAGGGAGAGATTAAGGATGACTCCCAAGGCTTATGACAGAACCAACTGAGGAATTAATACTATTAACTAAACTAGACACATTGGGGAGATCACTTTGGGAAGAGAAGATACTGCGCTTGTATCTGTGTTTGACTTGTAGTACCTATCTTCTAGAAAAAAATGTATGAGTTTTTAGCTGTATACAAAAAAATACTGCCAACAGAACATTAGATAATGCAAAATAAAGGTTTGAGATATGGCACATAAAATGAAGTCATAGGAGAAAGTTGATTAATGAGAAAAAAAGAACTAGAAGACAACTTTGAGAAACATCAATACCTGAAGACCTAAGAAAAGAGGAAAATCTAAGCCAGGTGTGGTGATGTACACCTTTAATCCCAGCACTTGGGAGAAAGATAGAAGGATCACCGTGAGCTCAAGGCCACCCTGAAACTACACAGTTAAATCCAGGTCAGCCTGGGCTAGAGCAAGACCTTACCTCAAAAAAGAAAAAAAGAAAGGGAAAAAAAAAAAATCCAAAGTAGCAGGGGAGTAACATAAAGAAACAAAATGCCACTCCCAAAGCCTAAAGAGAAAGAATGAAGAAAGACTCAATTGCAGAACAATACTAAGTCTCATGTAAAAATGTAAAACAAGGAATTGTTTACAATTTCATGACCCTTCTGCTTGGATCTTTCCAATAAGGTGATTTGCTTTACTGTTTGGCAACAGTAAAGCTTCATTTTTATGCCATGAAAATCTACTTATTCAGATTTTAGGGCGTCATGTGTATGTCTGCGTATGTGTGGTGTCCTTGTGTGTATGTGTGCAGGGGTGCTTACGCACATGTCCTCAGTCACTCTCCACCTCATTTTTTGAGAGAGGGTCTCTCACTAAATACAGAAATCAGTAATTTAGCTAAATCACTAACCAGTAAACTTCAGGGACTTTCTTGTCTATGTCTCCCCAGTGCTAGGATACAGGCACACAAACCCATGACTGGATGGCACTTTTACATGGGTTTCACAGAATCTGAACTCAGCCCTCTGGCTTATGCAACAAGCATTTTACTCACTAAGTCAGCTCTCCAACCTCTATTCCAAGCTTACTGAAAGTGAAAATTGCTTGGGGGAGAAAGGGAATAACTGGATTGTGTATATTATAATTCCAAAACAAATTACTTAACCTTTTCTATGAATCCTGTATTTGGCAAATATTAACAAGCATAATTTTACAGGAGAAATTTTCCATTCATAATTTTCTTATATATTATTTCTTGCTTCCTGTGTTGCACAGGGTTGGCCACATAAGGCAGACCAACACACCCAACCTACACATAACACATATACTATATTTCTTCTGAAACTACATGGACATTAAGAAACTATGGACAGATACCTACAAAAGATATCTGGGAAGATACACAAGTGGAAGAGTTTTAGTGACAAAGAAGAAGGAGGCAAGTACAACTGAAAGAACAGTAAAAAAAGGTCATGATTCCAGTTACATATTTATACATATGCATAAATTATATGTGCATTTTATACACATTACTTTAATTCTGTGTTTCTTATTTGCACAAAAAGTTAGAAGAGTACAGTTATAGCTGGGGATATAGACATCATACAGCATTTGCCTAGTAAACATAAGGTCCTAGGTTCAACTCCCAATACTATAAAATGAATAAAGAAACTTTAAAAAGAATGTAAGTAGATCTATAACACTAAACTGCTTTATTAAATAAAAAAAGGCACAATCAAAAGAACATTTGTTTATTAAAGACAAACCACTCCCATTTGCATTAGCTTTTATAAAGAAGCAAACACTGATTACCTCTATGGAATGGAGCTGTAAAGAAACACAATGCCTTCACACATCTGAATGACACTGTTCAACTTAAACACACATTATTTTGGAAACCTAGGAAAATAAGTCACTTTTTTATTGTTTTTGTTTAAAAACACATACCTTGACCTTGCCATACTTTGGAAGGTATTACTAATATCTTATCACAGGATGCAGAAGGCTGTATCCAGCGCCAGACTAGAAAATCTGCACCACCTATTCTTCGTGTTTCCGTGCGCACTCTCGACTCATTAGCAGCAAGGAAGTCAACAGCTCGATCCCACACTTTCTTCATTTTTTTTCTATTATGAGAACAAAAAAACAAAAATTACTATCATGTTGGCTTGTTGTCTGTTTGAAATGCTAGTAACTAAATGGTTATCCAACTTCCAATTCTCACCACTCCTCCTGAGTTATTTACAGAATGATTTGGAAAAACTGCTTCACCTCAAATTTCCTGAATTCCCCTCTCTAGAGGTGAAACATGGGCATACATTTTTAAAATTCAATATGGGGGTTGGAGAAATGGCTTAGTGGTTAAGGCGTTTGCCTGTGAAGCCAAAGGATCCCGGTTCGATTCTCCAGGACCCACGTAAGCCAGATGCACAAGGGGCACATGCATCTGGAGTTCGTTTGCAGTGGCTAGAGGCCCTGATGTGCCCATTCTCTCTCTGTCTGCCTCTCTTCTCTCTCTCTCTCTCTCTCTCTCTCTCTCTCTCTCTCTGCTTGCAAATAAATAAATAAAAATTAAAAAAAAATAAAATAAAATTCAATATGCACTCTGATGATGGCATGCTGCTAGGGTTAAAAATGCCACTTTAGAGCTGGGCGTGGTGGTACATGCCTTTAATCCCAACACTTGGGAGGCAGAGGTAGAAGAATTGCCCTTAGTCCAAGGCCACCCTGAGAATACAGAGTGAATTCCAGGTCAGCCTGAGCTAGAGTGAGACCCTATCTCGAAAAACTGAAAAGAAAAAAAAAAATGCCACTTTAGGATAAGGCATAATCTTTCATTTTCAAATTTCAAAAAGTATGTCTTAGTTTCAGCTTCAGTGATAATAAAATAATATCTAACATTAGTGAAACACAACTGCTACTATTTTTGTTACTCAGTAGGATGAAATTAAAGGAAAAAGAGGAACATGATGAAAAGACATTAAATATATACATAAATGAGAATGATCTAGAAATCCAATGGTCTATTCCATTAAAATTCTGGAGGCTAACAGAAAATTTTAGAAAGAGTATAAAGTATTTTCAAAAGCATACACTAAATCATGTCTGGATGAGAAGAGTCCCAACTCCAAATACAACTCAAGACCGTAGTAAACACCTACATTCTGAAGTCATAATGCTCTAAGCATACCTGTCATGAGGCTGTATTAAGGAATCTCGTACATGTGGGATAGGCATGTAAGGCTGTAAATCTTTGTTTTCCTGGCAAGCTTCATTATGACTTCGTAAAACATCTGAAAATAAAACAACTTTATATGTAAGCCAATTACTGAAAATTTTGTTGTAGTATTATATAATGGCTTTTAGAAAGTTTTTTTTTTCAACAAATACAATACCTATAATCTTTACCACCATATCATACATCTGCCTTGTTTCCTCCTCTTCCTTAGTCCATCGATATTTCATATAACGCAGAACAACACAAACCATCACTACACCTGCAACATTCACAGATTAGGAGTTTTAAAATTGTGGTCAGTGACAGCAACATTGTGAGCAGTTTCTGCAATGATTATCTCAACTGCCCTAATTGAACACAGAAATGTGAATTAGCTATGTAATAAAACTACATAAAAATTAAAAACATTTTCTAGTTTCACTTCAGTCTAAAAAATTATTCCATTTATTTTCATAAATGTATTTAAAATACATTTTGAAAAGCTTATTTTATCTTTCTCTTAAAAACAAGCTAATTTTTATATCTTACAATTTTACTTTCTTGATGGGTTTACACATATATACTAATAATATACTTGCTCTTTTTGACATTCTTATAAAATTTTCATTCTATAGCTCACTATATTATTATTTTCTAAGCCCTTACTCCAGAAGTGACATCATAAAAACAACCCTCAAGTTTTCCAATATGGTTTAAATATGCAATGTCCCTTACAGGCTCATGTTAAAACCTGGTTTTCTAGCTAGTGATACTACTTTGAGAGTTTCCGGAAAAATAGGAAGTGGGCCTACCTGTGAGAAACTCACTGGGGGCGGGTCTTTTGGGATATGCTGTTCCTGGCCCCTCTCTTTCTCCCTCTCTCATTCCTGGCTGCTATGACAGCAAGCTACTCTGCTCTGACACACCGTCCACAATGTACTAACAACTCTGAAATTGCGAACCAAAGTAAATTCTTCCTGTTCTTTAAGCTGTTTCTGTCAGGCATTTGGCCATAGCTACACAAAAGTTACAAAATTCATTTATTTAGTGAAGACTTCTAGATGTGATTACAAAAAAATACATCACAGAAATAAAAAGTGAATTCTCAGCTCTGACATTTAGTGAAATACATGAAATATCTTTCTTATCCTAACAACTTACCTAAGCATAACAATAATAACCTATGTGTTACAGTAATGAAAGCACGTCGAAAACGACACCAGAAAGACATCTGTGGTCTTGTGGATTGTAAAAACTGCACATCAGTGATATTTGTCAGTTCTTCCTCAGGTCCATAACCAACACACCTATTTAAAGATATTGAAGATAGAGATCAAACTAAAAAACTACTTTTTATAATACAAGTGATCAAAATGAAAATCAAATCCTTTACCTTATTCCAACATCTTTCCCATTTTTTAAAATCCATAGTAATGAAGTATTAAATATATCTTCATACTCAGGACCTAAATCCTAACAAGAAAAATAAGAGAACAAAACAACCAATGAGTAATCCATATTCAGCTGACTCTATAGTAACCATTGTATAAATAACAAATTCTGTATTTTCATTTTAAGCAGATAATGAAATAATGAAAATGTATGATTCAGTACAGGAAAATAAGAAAAAAAGAAATACATGACACTATTTTCTCATTACTACAATGCTAACAGTATGTTATGCAATCTTTCTGGCTTTACTACATTTATAGATTTGGGAGGTGTTTAAGTTTGCTTTCAAATGCCATTTTGATGAGTGGATAAATTACATTTTTAAAAGGAATAGTATTCCAGATGAACAAATGGCAAATGGTTCAGACTTTGATGTTTCATTTTCTCACCAACTGTATTCATTAAGCTTGTCAGCTCAAACAACCTGACTGTAACCAATGCTAAATTCAAGCTTTCAAAAATGTATTATTGGCCATGTCACAAATTGATTATTACTCTAAATAAATGTTTTATTCCTGGTGTAATTAAATATATTTTCCACATCAGAATAAATGTATAGAATATATACTTAATAGTCACTTATGATGGCACATACCTGTAATCCCAGCACTCAATAAGCTGGGGCAAGAAGATCCTGAGTTCAAGGCCAGCCTGGGCTATACATGCAGCTTCATACTAGCCAGCCAACCACACATAACAAGACCCCACCTCAAAAAATAAACAAGGGCTGGAGGGATAGCTTAGCAGTTAAGTACCCTTCCTGCACAAACATGAGGGTCTGAGGGAAGCCAAGACCTCCTGAGTTCAACTCTCTAGAACCCATATAATCAGCTGGGTGAGGCCAAATGTACTTGTTACCTCAGTTCTGTGAGGAGAGGAGCACAGGACATTGCTGGGGCTCCCAAATGGCAAACTCAAGAATCAGTAAGAGTCTGTCCCAAGGAAAAAAAAAGGCAGATGGGTGATGGAGGGGGATACCTGACACTGTCCTCCAGCTACTAAATGTTAATGCCTCAGGCACCACATCAGCACATACACATGCACACACTACACATACTGCATATGCACCCCCACCACACATACTAAGCACAGGCAAGTGCCTTTCACGCTCCTTACTATAATTTTGTTGCTTTATTGGTTGTCCTTCAAGTTGACATCCTCCTGCTTCACAAGATTCTCGTGATGGGTTCACAGGTGTACACCACCACAACTAACATTGGTTTTTTACACTGAAACTTAACCTATGTTTGAAGCATTTGACAAGGGCTTTAAAATACATTCTTGACCAGCTATTTTGAAGATAAAGTACATATGGAAAGATGTGTAAGACCACATGCATGCACACACATGTACACACTGTATTAAAATATAAGCAAGAATTAGAAATCTAATGTGAATTGATCATGAAATGACTATTACAAGACAAAAATAGCTATATAGTTTTCTATATAGTGAATATTCTATTTGTGAGGTGATATACGCTGTATATCAGAAAGCACTTGTAAAAACATAACACATAGGAATTATACTGAGTTATCCACTATTGACTCTATGGGAACTTGATTTTCCCTTCCAGGAATGAAAGCATGGTTTTTACTTTCAAGTAGGCCTGGAATGAGATCCCAGAAAATATGTCAATAGATGATATATCATCTATTAAGATCATCTTTCTAGAATGTCCTAATAGTCAACATACACAAGAGTTGGAGCTAAGGGATTATAAACTGATGTCTGTTCAGAACTATAATGAGCAGGACAATTACTCTGGCTCTACTCCCAGTGTGATAAAATACTAGCTGGGTAACTCAGTAATTAAAATACCCTGAGCTTCAGTTAATTTATAAATTGGGTTTGGTATCACCTACCTTGCTAGATCACTATCAAAGTAAAAGTAAGACATGGGAAATGCCAAAATTAATTGTACTTGATGAGCTTGCAATACCATGGCACTGCCTCATCTCATTAAGAATACTTACTTTACAACTTTACATCAATAATTAAGATTACAAGCTAGCTAGACTATAAAAGTCTGTCTGGCCCTATAACTTGACACATTTGTAACTATCCACTTTCCTATTATACGCTTCACAAATCTTAAATACATTCATTGTGTCAAAAGTTAATCGTATGGGCTGAAGAGATAGCTTAACAGTTAAGGCACTTGCCTACAAAGCCTAAGGACCCAGGTTTAATTCCCCAGTACCCATGTAAGCCATATGCACAAGGTGGCACATCCATCTGGAGTTCATTTGCACTAGCTAGAAGCCCTGGCATGCCCATTCTCTTTCTCTCTCAAATAAATAAATGAAATATAATGTTTTAAGAAAATTTAATTGAGTTCTGAAAGCAACTTATGAACTTAATCACTCACCATTCATTATCTGATTCCAGAGGAAAATTAGCATACAAGATGCTTCAACTATTAAACATAAGTAACAAATATTTTTCATGAAAAAATGCTATGTAGAGCCGGGTCTGGTGGTGCACACCTTTAATCCCAGCACTTGGGAGGCAGAGGTAGGAGGACTGCAGTGAGTTTGAGGCCACCCTGAGACTACATAGTGAATTCCAGGTCAGTCTGGGCTAGAGCAAGACCCTACCTTAAAACACACACACACAAAAAAAAAAACAACTATGTCGTTCCTGAATGTTCCACCAGAGGGACCTCTTAACATTCCACAAGTAAGTTTTCAATATCAAAAAATATGAAAAAAATAATAAAAGCATTAGGAGAGTTAGAAAAGTGTATATATATGTTTGATTAAACTTCCTTTGAAGGATAAAGTGGAATAAATAAATGATAATAAATCAAATTCAGCAAAGAAAACATTTTTAGGTTTATTCATTTTCCTCCATTACACATTCAGTATAAGTACTTAAAAATGCACTAGAAGCTAGGGAAAATTAGCTTGCACTTGTGGGAGTTCTACATTCTAACAATTATTTGGTGTGTAAATGTGTATGATGTGTATGTTTGCATGTTTGTGTGTGTGCGCACGTGCACACATAACACAGTGCACATGTGAAGGTCTGTTTGGTCTTCACCTTCTACCTCATTTGAGGCAGGGTCCTTCACTCTTCACTGCCCTGTTTGCCAGTCCTGCCAACATCTGTCTGTTTCTTTCTCCTTACCAAGTATACTGGGATTACAGTAGCCTGCCACAGCTTTTGGCTTTTATGTGAGGCCTAGGGATTCAAACTCAAGTACTCAGAGTTATCCACTGAGCTATTTCCCCAGCAACTGATACTTAGAAGTATCCATACTGCCATACTTCCACTACAACATAGAAAAAATAAAACAGCCAAGTGAGGCTACATTTTGCTAAAACTGTCCTAATGGGAGATAATTTGAATATGGTCAAAAGCATTTTAAATTACTCATCTGCTTATCTGAGGTGCCTCTGTGGTCATTAAATCTTTGCCAGCAATACCTCAGGCAGGGTACTAGTAACCAAAACTTAGAAAGGACTGCAAACTTTAAACACTAAAACAATAAAACTGCTAATCATTAAATGGGCTAACAAAATGAAGACAGTTCACAAAAGATGAATACGTACTTTAAAACTATTCAACAGGCTGGAGAGATGGCTTAACACTTAAGGCACTTGCTTGCAATGCCAAAGGACCCAGGTTCAATTCCCCAGGACCCATGTAAGCAAGATGCACAATGTGGCGCATTCGTCTGGAGTTCGTTTGCAGTGGTTAAAGACCCTGGCACACCCATTGTCTCTATCTGCCTTTCTCCACCTCTCTTTCTCAAACAAATAAAGCTTTAAAAAAGCCAACATCGCTAGCCACGAGGGAAATGCAACTAAAACCACCTTACCCCGGTCACAATGACTATCAAGAAAACTGACAACAAATGCTGGCAAAGAAGCAGGGAAAGAGGAACTCTTAATCACTGCTAGCTATTATGGGAATCATTATGGAGGTATCTCAAAAAATTAGAAACAGACCTCCATATGACCCAGCTATAGCACTCCTCGGCACATATCCAAAAACTCCACATTCTACTATAGGGATACTTTGCAAATCCATGTTTACTGCTACTACTTATAATCAGCTGCCAAATGATAGATAATGGATAGTGAAAATGTGGTATGTATATACAAAAGAATTGTATTCAGCAGTATGGAAAATGAAATCCTGAAATTTTCAGGAGAATGGATGGACCTGATATTAACTGATGTGACCAAAGTTCAGAAACACTGAAACTGCATTGTATGTTCTCTATGATATGTGGGTCTTAGCTTGTATTACCTATAAATACGTACTTATAAGAGGAAAGGGGAAGGACACTGGGAGAAACGGAAATGGGGGAGGGGAAATGGGGAGAAAGGGAGGTTGAGGAGAAGATGGGGAATGAGAGTCAATGAATGGTACCTAAATATCTGAATGCCAATTAAAACATTTTTTTAAGTTTTTTTTAAGAAATCATTTTTAAAAGCTCATGCTCTTTGAATAAGTAAATTTCCTTCTAGGAAAATTTTCTTAGTAAGGGGCTAGGGAGATGGCTCAATGGGTAAGAACACTTGCCATTCAAGCATGAAGACCTGATTTGCCTTGAGTTCAATTTCCCATCACCCAATGTAAACAGCTGGACATGGCCATTTACCACTGTAATCCCAGTCCTGTGGGGAGTGGAGACAGGAGAACTTCTAGGGCTCATGAAAAATGGCAAGCCCTTGTATCATGAGATTTGTCTCAAGGAAATACATGGACGAATACTAGAGGAGAACACTGGAAGTCTCTTCTCATCTACACACACATGTATATACACACCATAACACAGTACTACACACCATATATACACAACACACATACTACACACACCAAAAAAATCTTTAAAAGAGAGCTGGAGATGGCTTAGCAGTTAAGGCACTTTCTGCGACACCTAAGGACCCATGTTACACTCCCCAGATCCCACAAAAGCCAGATGCACTAGGTGACAAATGCGCAAGGCCACACATGAGCACAAATGTCTAGAGTTAGATTCCAGTGACCAGAGGCCCTAGCATGCCAATATTCATATTCTCATATTCTCTCTCTCTCTCTCTCTCTCTCTCTCTCTCTCTCTATCTCTATCTCTATCTCTATCTCTCTCATGAAAAAAAAAAAAAAAAAAAAAAAAAAAAAAAAGGCCAGGGCTAGAGAAATGGCTTAACAGTTAAGGCATTTGCCTGCGAAGCCAAAGGATCCCGATTCGATTCTCCAGGACCCATGTAAGCCAGATATACAAGGGAGCACATGCATCTGTTCGTTTGCAGTGGCTAGAGGCCCTGGCATGCCCGTTCTCTCTGTGTCTGCCTCTCTTCTATCTCTCTGCTTGCAAATAAATAAATAAAACTTGAAAAAAAAAAGGCCAGTCTGTTGGGCGTACCTAAAAAAGTAAAATAAAATCTTAAAAGTGACCAGAAAAATCTAAAATTATCTACAAAGATTCTTTCAACACACTGAAAAACAAATGACATACTAATATGATATAACCACATAAAATATTATCAACAATTAAAAAATTGTTTCAAGTAAGTAGTCAATACATGCAAATGTACCAAAGTTCTAAGGGCATATACATGAATATTTATAATGTAAAATGATACTGACATTAATTCTAAAGACATATTTTAAGACACTAAATAAATGGAGCAAAATGCTACCAGTAGCTAGTCTTCTAGAGTGAATTTTAAACTTTTCCTCTTTATTTTCCATGTAAATTATATCATGATCATAATTAATTTTTATTTTGAAAACATTTTAAAATACCTAAAGGTAATTATCTGGATTTTGAGGCTATATTTTGAGAGAAAAATCCCACTTAATGTTTTTCGTTCTTGGTTTGTAAGTTTGGGGGTTATTTTTGGAGGCAATCAAAACTTATCTATAGCATAACAGCCAAATCAGACTTCATAACATCTGAAAACCTGCAAAACAAAAGAAGGGCTAACAAACACATATATGTGCACATAATCTAAATATATGATTACACTAATATATAATACTAATATTCTACGTAGCATGACTTCAGTTCATAAGAAATGGCATTAAGCCAGAATCATTGATAATGTGCAATAAGAATTCAACTGACTTAAAAATGAAAGTAGAGGGCTGGAGAGATGGTTCAGTGGTTAAGGTGCTTGCTTGCAAAGCCTAATGTCCTATCCCAGTATCCCCATAAAGCCAGATGCACAAAGTCATACATGTGCATCTGGAGTTCACAGCAGCTGAAGGCCCTGGCATACCCATTCTCTCTGTCTCTCTTCTATCTCTCTGCCTGCAAATAAATAATTAAAAAAAAAAATGAAAACAGAAAACAGCAAAACACAATCTGAAATATCAAATAAGAACTAGGAATATAGCTTGGAGTACTTTCCAACATGTGCAAAGCTCTAGGTTTGAGGTACAATCCTAACACTGTGAATAATAGATCAACAACAGATAACAACAAAAAGCACCAATTATTTTGAAACATAAAATAATACCCAGAAAAACATAATGAAACTATTTTGAATGCTTGCGTTTATTTCTTTCCATTCGTACTAAACATAGATATGCTTCCAACTCAAGTCATGATAGATGCTTCCAATAAATTCCCTTCCGTAAGATTTTAGTAGAACTAATCTCACACATCCTATTGTTGCCTAGCTTAGATCTCAATTTGTCCCAACTCTGGCTCTATGCCCCTCCTTACTTTGTCCTACTGTTGACTCACAGCTACAATGTAATGGTTGGGGGTGGGGGAGAAAGGTTAAATAAACCTAGCACAACAAACCCTGCCTCTTGTTCAATTTCAACTTAGCCCCAATCTTGACTCCAAACACTATCCCATCTTTAGTCTTTCAAATGCAGTGGATAGTCAATTTTAGGAGATTTGGGACTCTTCTGAAATATATATGCATCTTACTCCAGGAATTTATGCCCAACCACAATCCATATCTGTGCCATCACCTCTCTAAAGATTAACTGGATTTTTATCTATTTTTATTTTATTTTAGAGAGAGCAAGAGAGCAAGCGAGCAAGAAAGAGATTTGGTGCACCAGGGCCTCAGCCACGGAACTCAAACTCCAGATGCTTGTGCCACCTAGTGGGCATGTGCAAACTTGTGCCCGCCTCACCTTTGTGCATCTGGCTTATGTGGGATCTGGAGCCTCGAACATGGGTCCTTAGGCTTTAAGGCAAGTGCCTTAACCGCTAAGCCATCTCTCCAGCCCTAACTGGATTTTTTAAATAATAAAAGAACATTTTTTTAAAAGCAGTAGCCAGTGGATGGGATCATACTGTCCTATTGTTGGCACTGCAAACACTGTTCAGATCTTCTGGGATCCTGACTCTCTGGCTACCCAATCTATTCACTATTATCATTCCACAAATGGATGGACAAGATAGCACCAAATTCAAATAAAAATCCAGACATGGGTGAGAGAGCATCCTGATGCAGCTAGTAGAGACCTCTCTAGAGCAACACTAATGTAATCAAACACAAGTAAAATGTGGGAAACTACTAGGATAATTGGGCATTGAGCTAAGTTCTTTATATACATACTTAAACCTCCTAACAACTTCATGAGTACAGATGCACACATTCCGATTCACATGCCATGGAAACCAGAGGAAGACAGCTAGTGTTATCTTCTCACTCTTCCACCTATTTCCCTGAGACAAGAGGCTCTCCCTAAATCTGGAGTGCATCATTTTTCAGTCAGGCTGGCTGAAAAGCCCTAGCAATCTTCCTGTCTCTGCTACCCTCAGTGTCAAGGAATAGGCATATATGGCCATGCCCAGCTTTTTGCAAGGGTGTTGGTCTTGACCTCAAATCCTCATGCTTGTAGAGCAAGCGATCTTACCAGCTGAGCCATCCTCCTTAGACCCCCCCCCAAAAAAAAACCAACTTTCACATACATATTAACAACTGTACTTTCACATAGACAAACAGGCTCAGAAAAGTTAAGGACAATACCAACAAACAGTACAAGAACTTGATCCAAGACCTAATCTCCATCAAATTCTACTGCCATAGTATCTTTCTGGTATGTACAAGTAAGTTATATATTGAGTTATAACCTCAGTCTATGTTTTTTTAAGCAAGCCCAAAAGACTGGCCTTTTTTTTTTTTTTTAATGTGAGAAGGTGAGAGCGCGCAAGAGAACTGCCACGCCAGGGCCTCCTGCCACTGTAATTGAACTCTAGATGTGTGTACCACCTTCTGCACATGCGCAATCTTGCACACTTGCGTTACCTTAGGTGTCTGGCTTATGTGGGACTTGCAGAGTCTGGCAAGTGCCTTAACCACTAAGCCATCTCTTTAGCACTACATTGAGTGTGTTTTTAATGAGACAAAGATATCATAGGAACCTGGCACCAAAATCTTATCAAAAGCCTCAGAACATATAGCATAGTCTTCCTTCTTCCATGAATACACTAACAAAAATTAGGGACAGGGCTGGAGAGATGGCTTAGCAGTTAAGGCGCCTGCCTGCTAAGCCTAAGAACGCTGGTTCCAATCTCCAGTGGTTCCAATCTCCAGGTCCCACGTTTAGCCAGATGCCAAGTGACGTAAGGGCGCAATGCCGCACTTGCCCACAAAGGGGCGCACACATCTGGATTTTGTTCACAGCAGCTGAGAGACTGCTGGCGCACCCATCTCTGTCTCCCTCTCCCTCTCTCTGTCTGTCTCTCTCTCTAAAAATAAAAAATAAAATAAAATAAAAAATTAGGGACAAACTGCATTTATCAGAAATCAGTTAACAGGTTCCTGCAATCCAGGTAAGTACAAAACAAGCTGTATGAAAGCAGATTGAAAAACCCATGGCACTACTGCCAGGTGTCACCACTCTCCTATAGCACAGCACATTTGGGAAAAATCTCCCAGCTCTTGGCTTTTGACTGGTGGATAAAAAGAGTCGATGAGAATATACATTTGGTGGCCAGGCTTCTGAAGCAGCTACCAAAAGTAAGTACTTTCGGGCTGGAGAGATGGCTTAGCAGTTAAGGTGCCTGCCTCCTAAGCCTAAGAACCCGGTTCCAATCTCCAGGTCCCACGTTGAGCCAGATGCAAAGTGACGCAAGGGCGCAATGCCGCACTTGACCACAAGGAGGCGCACACATCTGGCTTTCGTTCGCAGCGACTGAGGGGCTGCTAGCACACCCATCTCTGTCTTCCTCTCTTTCTCTCTCTCTCTCTCTCAAAAAAAAAAAAAAAAAAGTAAGCACTTTCTGTCTTGCCTGATGCTGTTGGCATGAAAAGGCACACAAAAAAAGAAACAAACAGAGGTACCAGAAGGTGTGACCCAGGTTTAATTAAAAACAAAAAAAGAGGGCTGGAGAGATGGCTTAGCGGTTAAGGTGCCTGCCTCCTAAGCCTAAGAACGCTGGTTCCAATCTCCAGCAGTTCCAATCTCCAGGTCCCACGTTTAGCCAGATGCGAAGTGATGCAAGGGCACAATGCCGCACTTGACCACAAGGGGGCGCACGCATCTGGATTTCGTTCACAGCAGCTGAGAGACTGCTGGCACGCCCATCTCTAACTGTCTCCCTCTCTGTCTCTCTCTCCAAAAATACATAAAATTTAAAAATTTTTTTAAAAAGAGGTATGCAAAATGCCCAAGAAATAAAAACGATCAGGAAAATGATGCAACTAAACTAAAGACCTCATTCAAGTTCATGAATCAGCAAACTTTGTATCTTATTAAATACAATAGGTAAATATGCATAATAAGTGAGAAATGGACAAAAACAGCCCCAAGAAAGATAAACCTTAGTAAGATCCTTCAAGAGACATTATCTCATTGTCAAAATACAGAGGCGAAGAAAGAATTGTGAAAGCAGCCAGACAAAAGCTATTTATTGTGTACAAAGAATAAACAAGATTATCAGCAGTTTTTAACAGAAACCTTGAGACTAAGATGTATTCAAAGTGCTAAGAGAAAGTAGTTGTCAACCAATAATATTCTATCCAGAAAAACTATCCTTTAAAAATGGAACTCCCTGACAAAGGTGAATAAAAGAACAAATATAGAAAGCTGTAACCCCATAATGTGACACAAAGTCACTTTGAAGTGTGGCATGCAACTTTTTTTGAAAGTATAAAGACACACTATAAAAGACACAATCTGTGGCACCAATAATGAAAAGTTAGGAAAAGATAGAAAAACAGACTTTGTGATTAAAATTAAGATGTCACCAAGTAAAAATAAGTTTAAGATATTTTACATAATTTCTAACATTATCCACAAAGAAAATACCTAAGGAAGACAGACAAAAGTAAAAAAAGAATCAATGCAAAAGGAAAAAAAAAAAAAAAGGTAACAATGAAATGCAAAAAAAAAAAAAAAAAAGTATGACAGGAAAAAGGCTACCATACAAAAAAGAAAATAATTGAGAAACAGCAATGCTAATTCTTCTCCCATCAATAAACTGAATGGTTGAATGATTCTTTTAAAAAAGACCCAACAATATTCTGTGTATAAGAAACATACTTTAGATTCAAGGACATACATAGGGGCTGAAAATGAGAGAAAAAATATTACAGTAAATGATCCAATTTCAAATATAGCAAAAGATTTAAAAAACATTTCTTCAAAGATGACATACAAATGCCAAAAACTGTATGCTTATACTGATGTATATGACATTCAGAAATGCTATATGAAAAGATGTTCAGACTGATCATCAAAGAAACCAAATAAAAAATCACAATGAAGTATCATTTATAAACTGTCAGGAATAGTGACTATATACAGACATAAAAAATACCATTTCAGAAAAATGGAACCCTTCTACACTGCAAGTTGGAATGTAAACTCATAAAAAAATTACAAATAACAATATGTAGGTTCCTCAAAAAATGAAAACTTGTAGGGTGTGGTGGTGCACACCTTTAACCCCAGGACTTGGGAAGCAGAGGTAGGAGGATAGCCGTGAATT
The DNA here is from genome assembly GCA_036365145.1 of Orientallactaga sibirica. NCBI lineage: Eukaryota > Metazoa > Chordata > Mammalia > Rodentia > Dipodidae > Orientallactaga > Orientallactaga sibirica. The sequence continues at coordinate 34,981,910 of JAEOAD010000012.1, read as the reverse complement.
CAAGGCCACCTTGAGACTACACAGTGAATTCCAGGTCAGCCGTACCTCTAGGTATTTGTATAAAAGAACTGAATACAAGAACTTAAAAGATATTTGTGTTCTAATGTTCACAGCACTGTATTGTTTACAAAAGAGGATGGAGGAATCTAGAAAGCTCAAATGATGATAAAATGCATATATACATCCACTAGAATATTATTCTGCTTTCAAAAAGAATTCTGTTATATGCTACAATAAGAATAATCCTTTAAAAGTATAATTTTCCTTTTGTTAGAAAGTAAAACTGGTAGAAACAGAAAGTAGAATGGTTGTTATCAAGAATAGAAGGGAGAGGAAAATGGAGGGCTACTGTGCAATGGGTATAGGGTTTCAGTACTAAAATGAAAATGTTTTCAAAAGTACAATTACGTACACTGCTTTCATTATTAGTAATGATTTATATAAACTTTAAGAATATAAATATTAAATTCTAATTTTGCTACTTACTTTTAAATATGAAGCTGCTTCTTGGACAGAAAGTGTTCTTTGATTTGAATTGCCACATTCATGATCTCCTGAAAAGATTAACATATTATTAATTTTCAACCAGTACATCAAAAAATTCAAATTCTTTACACATTATACAATGATGTTTTATTATACTGAGGAAATAAATATGAACATTATTTATATCATCTATAAACAGCCCCAGTACTTAACATAAATAAATAACTACCTGTATATAAACCAACATCTAACATGTACTTCCGATTATATAGGAATATCTTCCTCATGTTCTAAACTAAATTATAAGCAAGCACTGTATCATGTCACTGTGTTATCTATCTATACATAGACCTGTGCACACAAAGGTCCTGTAAAGATGTATTATTCCTAAAGGGGAAAACCCACCCATTTCTCTGTGCTAATTTACACTTTTTTCCCCTCACATGTTAGTCAAGTGCTCTACCACTGAGCTGTATCACCAGGCCCCACAGAACTATTCTTAAAGCTAACAATCCAACAATTCTAATAAGTTTGAACTTCTTATTGCAGTGAAACACGTACACTTACAGAATTTAAGTAAGGTCACCTTTACCAGTGAATACACATCCCTGAAAACTTTTAACAGATCAACAGGGAGATTAGGCGGAAGTTTCAACCTATGATGTAGTTTCTACAAATGGATCTCTTACAAATGTTTGGAAAAACTACCTTTTTTGTAAATGTAACTGATTCTAAGAAATTAAAGACTTTTCTTTAAGTTACATACTGTTATGAGAGAGAAATTTTCCTCATGTTGAACTTCAGCTACAAGTTTTTCCTACCCTGTTTCTTTCAAGTAGTTTAAAAACATTTTAACAAAAAAAAATAATAATTAAAGTAAAATCCTTTTGATCCACAATAAAAATACCCCTCCCCCCCGTCAGCTTTGTTCAAGAAGCTAGATCTTAATGGTGGCAGTTATGTAAGAAGGGGGAAAGTTTCTACTAGGTAAACTAGCCTTCAAATTTCTGACAAAGATTCAGGGTCCATAGATATAAAGCAGAGGTCAGCAAAATACAGATGAACGTCGTTTGGCTTACTGCTGGCATTTATAAATGAAATTTTATTGGAGTGCAGTCAAACTCATTGATTTACATAGTATTTGTGGTTACTTTCATGCTATAATAGCAAAACTGAGTAGTAGTGTCAGAGACATTCTAGTCCTCCAAGATTAAAATGCGTACTACTTGGCACTTCATAGAAAAAGAAAAAACTTTCCAACAACCTACACTAGAGGGAAAATAATCTAAATTCTTAAAAGCAATCCAGATTATGCTGATCTAGTGAGCTACATACTATACTTCATAAAACTACTAACACTGAGCTATATATGCTTACATTAGCAACACAGCACATATTTAACCTATTTCTGGGTGCTAAAGCATACCAAAGAAATCTCATTAGCATGTAGTATATGAATATGACAGCAAGTTAGTCAATGCAAAGAAGGCTTTTGTTAATTTCTAATGTGTGTCTGTGCATGTATGCATGTGTGTTCGTGTGTGTAGGTGTGCATGTGAAGGTCAGAAAACAACCTTGAGTGCAATTCTCAAGGACACCACTCATTTCCTTTGATACAGGGGCTCTCAATATAGTCTGGAGCTCACCAATTAGAACAGATTAGCTGGCTAATCTGCCTCTGCCTCTCCAAGGCTGAGGTTACATGCACTCACTACAATGCCCAACATTTTACGTGAGTTCTGAGGATCAAACTCAGGTCCTCATGCTTGTAGGATAAGTACTTTACTGCTTAAGGTGACTCTGCAGTCCCCAAAAAAGGCTTTTTGTGACATACACAGAATTACAAGCCTTAAAAACTAAACTGAATTACACACCCAAAATAAAAAACAAAGATAGGTAAGAGCTGGAGAAACTAACAGGGCCCTAATATTCCCATCCAGAGAAATTACATATTTGCATACTAGGCTTCTATCCATGATTTTGTTTTCACAAAACAATCAGCTAAGGTTTGAAAAGCCAGTTTTTATATTCTTGTAACTCCCTTTAAGGGGGAACTCAAAGCATCTTTTTTCAGAGTATGTTGTTTCTGAAACTTATAGATAGAAATTTGATATGAATTCATTTATAATAAATTATCCTAATTGTAGATGTGTTGGTACCTAAGAGCTCGCAAAGATAATAAAAGATTACACAGAATATCCTTTTAGAATAGAATAATACATTAACTTTATCCAAAAGAATGACACCTATATAACCACTAAAAATAATCTATAGTTCTAATTTCATTCCAGATTTTAATTAATTATTTGCCCAACCCAAATGCTATTTACATATTCAGAATTTGTTACTATTCGTGCAAAAAAAAAAATTAGATTGGGGCTGGCGAAATGGGTCAGCAGTTAAGGAGCTTGTCTGCAAAACTAAGGACATGGGTTTGATTCCCCAGTACCTACATAAAACCAGACGTATAAAGTGGCTCATGCATCTGGAGTTCGTTTGGAGTGGCCAGAGGCCCTGGTGCACCCATTCTCTTTCTCTATCTGCCTTTCTCTGTCAAATAAATGACATAAATTATATTGACATAAAATAAATTGACCTTAAATTATGGCAAAATGTACATGTATTATATAGGTAATATATCTAGATATATGGCAGGCAGGAAAAGGCAGTGTGTGTGTACACATAAATATAAACACCTCTGTATAGGTAACAAAACTTCTAAAGAAAAATATTCCACAAATGTAACACTGCACTTTGAAAACACTATTTCTATCAATACAACATACAATGCGTACAGTTAACTGTTAGAAACATCTTAGAAATACATGTGCCATATTAATTACCTGCAAGCTGTGCCAGTCGATCATGAAGCTTGTATAATGTGCTCATCATAAGATTTTTTTCACTTTCCTAAAATTAAAAGGTTATTATGAAATACCAATTCTAAGAAAAATGACAATATTTGAAAATAAGAGGAAATCAATTTAAAAATAATTAAAGCTAAATAATCTGAAAGGATAAATTCATATTTAAATAATAGTCGCTATAACTTAAAGGGACCTTAATAAATAATCATTTTACATTAAAATCCCCTAGCCACCAATGTAACACTTCCAATCCTGCAGTATACAATGCATGATCATCTACACTGTTCTTCTGAGTTCTTATTCCATCAAGGTTCCCTAGTATTTTGTTTTAATCTGACTCAAGCACATATAGCTAAAGGAATGAGCAATCATGTCAACATGCATCCTTCCCTAGACTTTCAAGATGACTGTAGAAAACTATGAAACATGGGCTGGAGAGATGGCTTAGCAGTTTGCCTGCCAACCCAAAGGACCCAGGTTCGATTCCCTAAGACTCACATAAGCCATATGCACAAGGTGGTGCATGTGTCTGGAGTTTATTTACAATGGCTGACCTGGCATGCCCTCTCTGTCTATCTGCCTCTTTCTAAGTCTCAAGTAAATAAAATTAAAAAAAAAAGAAAACTATCAAACATTACACTGAAACAAGCATTCAATGCAGAACATGGAGTTAGACTCATTTTCTTAAAGCAAAGTGAACAAGGGCAAAAGAAAAAGCACTAAATGTCATACTCAATGCAAATACAGAGAAGACAGAACACCAGAGTTGGGTTCCGAAGAAAGAACATAATTGGCCAGCATACCAGGCAGAAGGAATCGCATGCGCAGATGCAGAGAAGCCCAAAAGCATTAGTTATATTTCTTATATAACCAGTAGCTGGGTCTAACCAGCAAGCTACCAGGAAAGTAGTTCAGAGTTAACCACCAGAGAGCCCTAGACAGAAAGAAGCAGAGTTTGACTCTAATCTGGAAATTGAGGAGGGTAAAAGTAAACCAGACTTTTACAACTCAGGAATATTCCTCTGCCCGGAATGTATAGGATGGTGTAAAAACAGCAGTAACAGTTGAAAGGAGCCCAGACAGGAGGCTATGGCAATGGCATAGTTTATATAGCCTGCCAAGCAGTCTAAAACAATGATACTCTCAATTTAAGAACACTTGTAATGAAGATAAAACCAATTTAAGTCAGGAGGACAGGAAGGGGGGTTTAGAAGGAATAATAACTTTTCACACTGAGATGAATTCATGACTTTCACGAGGCTGAGTCTTAATTTTTAGATCAATAACCATGCAGCAAATTCAGGCAAGATTAAAAGGTCTAATGACATGCACCCTCATCTTTCCATATGTTTTCACGTTTTATGCTCAGGAAGAGAACCAGTTTGCATACTATGGGTAACGTGCTATTGCAATGCACTTCTAATCAGTGACTCTGCAAAGGATACTCAAGCAAAGGCTACAAGAGTCTACGAGCAAGTACTTGGTTTTATGTCTTATGGTTGACAGGGATATTTATTACTACTTGCCTTCTAAGCATTTTGCCACTATTATAATCCTTTTATTGGCCCCAATTCTGTCAATTCTGAATCAAGTCAATCCTTATTTTCCCATACAATAAAAATATACATTAAAGAGCTTGGCATGGTTGTTCATGCATGCTGATAATCCCAGTAGTTGTGAGGCTGAGGCCAGAAGACAGCAAGTTCTATTCCAGCCTGGGCTACACAGCAGGACCATGTCTTAAGAAAAACATAATCCATATCCAAAATATCAGACATCAAAAAAAAAAGTACAAGTAGAACCAAAAACTCAAAAATCTGAAAGCTATGCATGAACTACAAATGAACTTTCAATAAAAATGTTTATCCTAATAAATTAAGCAAGAGTTCCTAAGACAATGCAGTATATGGACTTGATAGATATAATCAAGGTGAATCTGCTCAAGCAAGAAATAAAGTAGCTGAAAGTTGAGACATGTGCTTCTGATCTGGGAAAAAAGGCAGGTGGTTTCCTTTTTGGTTTAGATGTCCTGATTGTGCCTATGTTCACACCTCTTCCAAATTCTAAACAAAATTTGAATATTTAGCATCTGTCCTCTGTGATTGCAACTTCAATCAATATAAGAAATAAAGGAATAAATGTTATCCACAGTAAGAAGAAATAACAAAACCTAACCTGACAGAATTGATATCTACTAGATCACACATAAAGTGGTTAGGTTCTCATATAAGGAATATAAACACTCAAAAAGTTAAACCATAATTTTTTTTCTAAGGTTTTCATAATGTATAAGTACACAAATGAAAGAATTAGAAAGGCTTTGGTTCAGTTATCTTCAGTTCAAGGTACACTAAATTAGTAAATCTGAAAGTAATTTTTTGTGTGCAGTATATGGTATGTGAATGTGTAGTATATGTATGTGTATAAAGATGTGTGTGTACAGATGCATGTGCCCCATGCACACATATCAAAGGCTAGAGGAAGACACTGTCTTCTTCGATTGCTCTTCTATCTTATTTCCTTGAGACAGAGCTTCTGCTGAACCTAGAACTCACAGTTGTTCATTTAACCCCAGTGGTCTCCTATCTCCATCTCACTCAGTGCTGGAGTTATAGGCACTGTGTGGTCACGCTTAGTTTTTTTGGTTTATGAATGTGTGTGCTGGGGATCAAACTCGAGTCCTCATGCTTGCAGAGCAAGCATTCTTTTCCACTGGGCCATCTCTCCAGCCCCTCAAATCAATTTTTAAAGTAACTTTCCCTTTGGTTTATAAACCATTCACCCTGTTTCTCAGAATGTTTCCTAACATTTCAGCTTGAAATACATGACTTTCCTAACTCCTTAAAGATCTTAATTAAAGATCTATAAATAAATGCACAAGTAACTGTTTATCAATCAAAAAAGTTTTATAATTCAAATTAGCTATCTTTTTCCAGTTTCTTGTTTTGGTACAATCAAGTTTATCCATACATATCATCCTCTAAAGCAAATATTTTATTCTTGGGATAAAAAAAAAGGTAGGATGGGTTTAGTCAGTAAAGTACATAACACATAAACCTGAGAACCTGAATTGGGTTCCCCAGCACCAACATAAAAGCTAGACACAGCAGCATGCATCTGTAATCTCAGTGCTGAGGAATCAGATTTATGTAATCACTGGACTTGCCAGCTAGATAGTTACCTGAATCAGTGAGCTCCATGTTCAGTGAGAGCCCCAGACTCAAAACATAAGGTGAGGAGCAACAGAGGAAGACACCAGATGTAGACCTCTCGCCTCCACACACAACTGCGTAGACGCATGGACCCACCTATATATGTCCCTGCATACACACACACACATACCCCAAATACATATACACACAAATAAATTTAAAAAATAAAAAGTGACCCCATCAAATATTCTCATGTAGTGTCACATTTAAGTATTTCCCACTTTTGTACTCAATGTTCTCTTCAAATATATTTTTAACTGTATCATGTCTTTGATTAAATGACAATGGATTTTCAACACTTAGTATGGTGTCTGGAACAGATAAAGATCTTAATGTAAGTGAATATCCATTATTTTCATTATAATCATTCAGAGGTGCAGAACTTTCTCCATGGGGGAAAAAAGTAACAGTAGAAAAATAAGACTTGAACTTCGAAAACTCAATCAATATAGTGTACTAAACTTCAATATGATGCTGCAATAGAACTCAAAATGTCACCATTATCTTAAACAAATGTTATCACTAGAGTATATTACTGAACATAATTATTTCAAAGTTCCAATCTTAACAATTTAAAATAATATTCTGAACTGGGGAAATGTTTCAGCATCTAAAAGCGCTTGCTCACATAGCAGTCAGCCCGGGTCCAATTCCCCAGTACCCATGTAAAGCTGGATGCAAAGTGGTGCAAGCTTCTATGATTCCCAAAGGACCTATGAACAATGGAAGGCAAAGCCAATGGGAGGTAGAGCCAGGGGAATATCAAGCCCATAGGCCAGCTAATATGATGTTTCTTTGCAGTCTGACAGTTCATTTGCAGCAGCAAAAGGAGACCTTGTTTCAAAGAAGTGGGAACACATAAATCTCAAAGTTGTCCTCTGACCTCCACACATGCACTGTGGCACATGCAACCATACACACATATCAATCAATCAATACATGGATAAACAAACAAATAAATCTATGGATCTTAACTGTACTTTATTACACATCCCTTAATAAAACAAATGGTTTTCCATACAGGTCTATCTAACTGCCAGTTCCCATAACAAAAAAAAAAAAAAAAAAAGCAACAAATATTTTGATGTAAGTAAAATTTAAGCTAGTTATTATAACATTCTTTGAAAACAAACAAAAAAAATCTTTAAAACACCTTAATGTTTTCTTTCCAAATCTTCCTGATGATTGAAAAGGACACTGTGCAAAAAAATCCAAAGAGTGGAGATGACGACAAAGGAAACCCCACTAAAGCCTCAGACAACCTAGGACAGCACCCTTTCAAGTACATGACCAAGATCTAGGGATGATGTGCCACTTGCATTTAGCTTGGTATCTGGCTTTGCACTGAAGTGATAAACAATGCGGCTTTTTAAGTTATATTACAGATGTGAATATTCAGCATAAGGAAATGTACTGCCTCAAACTACCAGTATCTGAATGAATGTTACTTTCCTTCTATCATCTTAATACTTTCATCATTTATAACATGACATAAAATGTAAGCATTATGATCTTTTACTTACTTGTATTTTTCCAAATGTTTCATCAAAGGGTTTTTTTACTATCAAGGAAAAGAAAAAACAAAAAACAAAGAGAACTATTAGCATCACTTAAGAATTTACGTCCCCCTAAACATGCACTCTGAAATGCCAGCACATACTCCCCTAAAACTGGATGCAAATATGCATACAAAAGGTAAACAAACTGAAGGTAATCAGAACTGGGAAAGTAATTGTTCAGAGTTGTTATATTAATCATTCTCACTGAATCTGTGATTTTCTCTATAACCACCGAGAGCAAGAACTCTGGTGTCAGACACTAAATTCAAGTCCCAGCTCTAGTATTCAGCAATATCTCCTTTAACTACTTAGTCTCTTTAGGTGGTAATTTCCCCCATAAAGGAGGGATAATGATGATACCTACCGTATGTACACAGCTGCTGTCAGGATTAGATAAAATAATCCATATAAAGGCTTGGAACACTGTCTATATAACTATGTTTTTAATAGTAATGTTTATGTATTTATTGTTACTATTAATAATTATATATCAGGTTTCCATCTTAGCTTGCATTCTCTTCTCAGTTGTTCTATAACTTATTCATTTAGAATTCCAGATTCTAATGATTTAAAAAAAAAAAAAAACTCTGAATCTTTGCTATCACCTAAAAAAAATGGCAAGAAAAAAATATACAAATTAGCTAATGGAGTCCAGTATTTGGCAACTCTGAATTTAAAAAAAAATTATTATAAGGAAAGGATTTATAGCATTTTCCATACAATCTTCCTCTTCTGACTCTTCCCCAAATAGAAGCAAGACTAACTACATCATGTCTCTAACAATTATTCAGAACTTCCTCCATATCGTGCTTTATTATATGTAAAAATGCTCCAATATTCAAAATACTCAGATATACAGATTCTACATCACATAACCCAGGTCACAACTAAACTATCTCACAAAGTAGTTCATATTGACCAGGTTTCCTTTCTGTGATGCTTGTCTATTTTTATTTGAGAAAACAGGAAGTCCCATAGGAACCAGGAACTGCCTGATTCTAAGAAAGTTCATGTGAAAGACCAGTTTAACAAGGTACAATAAAAAAGCAATGAAAAAATGTATCCTGTTATCATCAAAGATTTGCCTCTGGGTATTTAGACATTTCTCTACATAACAGAAGGGAAGGAAATTTTTTCTGAAAGATAGAAAAATCAAGTTCTCAGAAGGAAGTAGAAACAGTATAAATGTTAAGTACATTTAAAAAACCATAGCACATGGACTGAAAAATTTAATAACTAAAGAACATTAATTTTCATGTGATATTTGAACACTGTAATAAAGCTATACTACCAAAAATGCCTTGTCAATCTTATAATAAGTTGTCCAAATATACTAAAAGTTAAGTATTTTACTTCTATGTTGTTATAATTATAAAGGCATGCAGTTCTAATACAGTAACTTCTAAAGTCTATGAAGAGAATGCATAATAGGATTATTTTTATATAATAAAATTATATTAAATTATTAAAAAATAGTTTTATATAAAATTATTTTTGTCAGCAATATCAAATGGAACCCAGCTCTTCAAGTGTCTGGATAAAAGCGGAGCTGTAAGTTACAGATGCTCTATGTTCTACTATGAGCCTCACAACAGGAACCAGGTGTTACACTTGTGTGAATGGAGCCAAGCATAGCACTAGACACACAACTGGTGCTTGAGGATGTTAACTGTGCTATCTAGGCTAAATCCACTAATTTTTCTACCTTGTGTGTTAATACTGAAGCAAAAGTGTTAAAATCTTGCAAAAAGCTGGAGGCGGCTATGTCCCAAGCCATTGGGAAGGTAGAAGAATGAGATAATGCAGAGAAAGTTAAGAGAAAAACAGTTCTGTTGAGAAACACTGTTCTTTGTTTTTTGTTTGTTTATCTTTTGAGTTCTGCCCATTGAGTAGGCTGAGATAGCTGAAAGCACATCCTCCCCAAATGCCAACAACCACTGTCACCTACTACAATAACAGACAGACCTATTAACAACAGCAGAAATAAAATGTAATCTTGAGGTTAAGTTTTAAAAGGAAGCTTCGTTAATATACAGTGCTAACAAATTCTAAGTCCTCAAATTTATGGGAAAAAAGTATCTTTATACATCTTTCTTCCAAATCTTTTTAGTATTTCTTAAAACACTAATAATCCTCATTCAAGTTATCTAGTCTGTAATGAAAATGACTTATTACCTTTAATTCCAGCACTCAGGAGGCAGAGGTAGGAAGATCACTGTGAGTTCAAGGCCACCCTGAGACTACATAGTGAATTCCAGGTCAGCCTGGGCTACAATGAGACCCCCTACCTCAAAAAACCACACACAAAAAAAATTAAAAAATGACACATTACTACTAGGAACCATATAAAACACCCCTTCCCAATTTGGCAATGGTGGAAAAGAAAACTTACTTCAAGAGCAGCTGACTGCAAGACTTTGTCACTTCATTTATTCAGCCTTATTTACAGGCAGACCTGAGGATGAATTACAGGTCCCACCTTCATCCTATGACAGTGAAAATGCCAAGACAGTACTTCATAATCTATTCTTCCATCCCTGAAAGCACAGCTTTGAAGTCTACTGTCTTCTACTCTATACCTCCAACAATTTTTGCATTATTGCTTCTTCTCAATTTTTCCTTGTTTGACTATTTCTTCAATTTTCTTGTTTAGGTTATTTCAAACCTCAAATATATCGAAACTTTGCTTATATACATCCTTAATTTTTTTTGTAATTTTTTTATGAGAGAGAGAATTGGTGTGCCAGGGTCTCCAGCCACTGCACTCAAACTCCAAATGCATGTGCCACCTTGTGTACATGACTTATGTCACCTTGTGCATCTCACTTAGGTGGGACATGGAGAGCTGAACATGGCTTAGGCTTCACAGGCAAGTACCTTAGCCACTAAGCTCTCTCTCCAGCCCCCATCCTTAATATTTTTGACTTATCTTTCCTTTAAGCTACACTGATGACTAAATATCAAATTCCTAAAATGTTATTCAATTAAACCCTCAAAATCCTCCAGTGGTTTCCTATCATGTTTTGCACTTAAAAACTTAAAATACAATAGTAAAAGAAAGCAATATTGACTAATTTGACTGGTAACCTGAGGAAGCAGAGGGAACATACCATGCAGTTAACTGAAATTTGAAGTTTACATATTGAACACCAGCCAAATATAGTTAAGGCTGGAAAGTTGGTAGTATTTCTGGCATGTTATTCCAGGGATGGACCCAGTATGGCTGGACAGTAGACAGAGCAAGCAAAAGAAATTATGTTCTATTGATTTTTTAGAGAAAGCAAGAAAGAGAGGAGAGAGAGAGAAAACTGGCACACCAGGGCCTCAGCCACTGCAATTGAACTCCAGACACATGCTCAACCTTGTGCACCTGGCTTACATAGGTCCTGGGGAATCGCACCTGGATCCTTACCCTTCTTAGGCAGGTGCCTTAACCACTAAGCTCTCTCTCCAGCCCATATTGTTAAAATTTTTAAGGGTGCAGATAATGTAGGCCCTTAAATATTTTTTGCATTTTACTCAAAAGGAGAAAACTTACAAAAATGGGAGCATGTGTTATCTGGTTCATGTTTTAAAAGAATGGCACATGTAGTAAGTGGCAGTTCCCTCTGGCTCATGAGTCCTAAGATTAGGGAATAAATGATCTCACTACACATCCAGGCAGGAAAACAGGCAAAACAGTTTTTAGGGTGCTCTTCTCCAATGTTCTCTGGATAACAAAAGCAGTTTCAGTGTGCACTGTTTTGGTTCTGTATATCTGGAACTACTGTAATTTAAGACTAGGCCTTTGACCTTTCTGGTCTTCTTCAAACCTGAAAGTCCTCCTCCTTCATTCTCTTGTGCGTCCAATTTGCAGCTAGGCTAAAACCATGATGAGTGATTAACAACTGTAACTTACTGTGATGTTCCTCTTTGCATACTCCTTGTGCATTTATTCTCAATATCACTGCACTACCATATATTATAATTTTACTATTTGGTGTTTCTTTTCCAAACAAGACTCCAAAATCTCTTCCTATCTCAATTCCTTGAAGATAGTGGGTGTTAAGAACATTCCAAACAAATTGCAGCATGAATGCCTAAGTCTTCTAGAGCAAAAGCTTCATAATGTCAGAATAGTATTACAGTCCTGATCAGTGTGTAACGCTCTCCTTGGAATGAAAAGAATCCTACATGTATTGAGCTCTTCTGCCAAGCTGCTTTCTCAAGTACCTCACTCCATACTAACACCACCACTATTTCAGAGAAGGTATTATTCCATTTGTGTGTACCAGATACTGGTACATGATATGGTTAGGGTTTTCCATGTGGTAAACATGTTTTAATAAGCTGGTATCCAAACTGACATGATTCAAAGTTATTTGTATCTGATTCTTAAGTCTATATTCTACTTACTACAGAAATAACTAGTCAATGTTTTTCTACATGGTTTAGGAAAGCATTTTTCTCTGGAAATTTCAAATTTTTAATCATTAATTGCAATCTCCTTATAATACATCAAAAACAAAAATGTGCATGTGGGATGGGACACTGTTGAAGAATAGGTGTTGGCTTTTAGATGAGGAAAAACTTTTGAAACAAGTTTTCTAATTGGAATCTATGAAGATTTATCAGTAGTACCCCTTGACTACCATGGGCCGAATTAATTCCAGCCATTCTCTATGCTGCAAAAACACTGTTCATAGGGCTGCTTTGGCATCAGTTTTCATTGGCCATAATTTCTAATTTAGTACCATACTGCATCATAACAACATTTTCATTTGGCTTAATCTTGCAACAGATGACTGCAAACAAGTAACAAGTACTTACTATTTGCTAGCTGCAAGAGTTAAGAAATGAGTAAAGCTTGTCCTATCCTCAAGAGGTTCCATCTGGAGGGCAACACCTCTAGACAAGGACTTCTAAAGGCAGCCTCTTACAATTCCAGGACTCAAATTTTAAAGCCAGGCATTACTTAGGAAAATTGAAATCATTTAGGCACTTACATTCAGCTGCCTAAAAATAACCATTACCTCTCTGGGTGATACTTTTTTTGTACACAGAACTCAATTTTACAAATTCCATCCCTAGCATTAATGACTTTAAGCAGAGAATAATTTATATGTAAAGAAGGTAAGGAGAGTGGGAGGGGTGAGCGGGAATGTTGGCAACAGCTGTACAACACTGCACCTGTGTGGCAAGCACTTCTGTATTTCACCATCAGCCAGACCGATCTAAAAATGGACAGGGTGAACAAGGCAGGACATTCTTTTGCAACACAGCACTCTACCCATTTGTTTTTTCAAAGTACTCCAACTATTTCATGGCCTTATTAAATATATTTATTCTACAACATAGGCACATTTATTCAGTTCTTATTCTTTATATGTGATAAATAGCATTATGGTCCCTTTTAACCTCATAATCATTTGTTCACCACAAAAATAAGAGATTCCTGGGTGTGGTGGCACTCAGGAAGCAGAGGTGGGAGGATGAGTTTGGCCACTTTTTGGAAGTAAAATTCTGTTTCAAGAGGGGGGAAAAAGATTCCTCGAGAGATAAAACTGCTATCAGACTGTTAACTGTAATTGCTTATTGCTGTCAAACATTAATGTCCCATTATAATTGTATCCAAGTTTGGAATCTGTTGAAAACAAAAACTGCATGAAAGATGTGTAGTCAAAGCTGTTCAGCAAATGTTTATGAAGCATACTGTATAAAACATGCTCTGAATACATGTTGCTGTGAAAGTAGAGGAAATAATAAGTATGATATACAAAATGATTAATAACACCAAACCTAATCTATACTAAAAACAACAGAACAATGAAGAGTACCATGTGAGCATAAAGAAAGCTTTATCAGGAGGACAACATTCTACAACTGTAGGGATTTAATTTGTGCAGCTGTATATACTTGTCAAAACCCATATGATGGTATATTAAAGATGCAGAGAGATAGTTGTAGGCTCTTATCAGAACCTACCTGGGGCTGGAGAGATGGCTTAGCGGTTAAGGTGCTTGCCTGCAAAGCCAAAGGACCTAGGTTTGATTCCCCAAGACCCATATAAGCCAGCTGCACACGGTGGCGCATGCATATGGAGTTCGTTTGCAGTGGCTAGAAGCCCTGGAGTGCCCATATTCAATCTCTCTCTCTATCTGCCTCTATCTCTCTCAAATAATAAATATAAAAAATATTTTTAGAAAACCTATCTGATCGCGTACCCAAAGCTTTCACTGTATGCAAATTATACTTTTATTTTTAACTTATCCTACAAAGCCACAGTGAGAGAGATTAGGAGCAGGGAGCCTTCTTTTGTAGGAAGTTTTGGACCAGAAGGACCATAGAACAAAAGAACCTACCCTGGGAAGACTAAAAGAAGTCTACTCTGGGGGCTGGAGAGATGGCTTAGTGGTTAAGCGCTTGCCTGTGAAGCCTAAGGACCAGGGTTCGAGGCTCAATTCCCAAGTACCCATGTAAGCCAGATGCACAAGGTGGTGCATGCAACTGGATTTCATTTGCAGAGGCTGGAGGCCCTGGTGCACCCATTCTCTCTCTCTCCCTCTCTCCCTCCCTCCCTCCCTCTCTCTCTCTCTCTGTCGCTCTCAAATAAACAAATAAAAATAAAGAAGTCTACTCTGAACCTAAACCTGATTCATCAAGATGGCAACAGGGGCAGAATGTTTTACTTCCTGGTTCTTACTCCTTTTAAGAATTTTTCATAAGCTTTCCTAGGCCCCAAACCCCCAGCAGCAGACTCTTCAGTCTCTGTTCTTCTCTCTGACCAACCAATCAAGATCCTCCACATACACTTAAGCTGTAAAGCTCATCTCAATTCAATGACTAATTCATATTTCCAAGCTTTCCTCCCTTACTTTCACTTTGTTTTCTAATAAACCTTTGTTTAACCCACCCCTCCTACCATGTCTGCATTTGTCAGTCCATTGAAAGTCTAAGAACATGAACACAGAGCCACTGGCTTGAGAGGCTCCACTGCTCTCCAAACTGGTAACAAACAACAAAAACAACATGATACTGGTACAAAAACAGACAGAAATAAAATACAGAGCGATAGCTACCTGATTTTTGACAAAAATGCTAAAAACATACATTGAAGAAAAGACAACCTCCACAAATGGGGCTGAGAAAACTGGAGAGTCACAAGTAGAAGAATAAACCTAGATTCCTTAACTCACTCAACAGAAAAATCAGTTCCGAATGAAGCAAAGACCTGAACTCTGAAACGACCAGAAGATAAATAGGCATAGGCAAGAACTTTCTGAAAAGGACACCAGTAGCAAGTAAGACCAAGAATTGACAAACAGGATTTCATGAAAGTGCAAAGTTTCTGCACAGCAAAGGAAACAAGTGAGGAGACAGCCTATAGAATGGGAGAATTTTTTTGCTAGCTACACAACTGGCAGAATAGTATGTAGAATACATAAACAACTCCAAAAACACCCCCAAAATCTATAAATGAGCTATAGAAATGAAGACAGTTTTCAAATAATTAGGTATAAATGGCCAATAAACATGAAAAAATGTTCAACGTACTTAGCCATCAGGAAAATGAAAGTTAAAACTACATTAAATCAAAACACCAGAGAGGGGCTGGAGAGATGGCTTACTGGTTAAGCGCTTGCCTGTGAAGCCTAAGGAGCCCAGTTCTAGGCTCGATTATCCAATACCCATGTAAGCCAGATGCACAAGGTGGCGCATGTATCTGGAGTTCGTTTGCAGTAGCTGGAGGCCCTGGGCTCTCTCTCGCTCACTCACTCTCAAATAAATAAATAAGATACACAAACATTAAAAAAAAAAAAAAAAACTACAGATACCTGAACACTCATGTTTACTGTCACATTATTCATAATAGCCAGGATAGATACCAGCCTAGATACCCATCAACAGATGAAGAAAACATGGTACATATATACTTGATGGAATTCAATAAAGAAAAATAAAATCATATTTGCAGGAAAATGGATACAAGTGAAAACCATTATATTAAGTAAAATAAGCCACATTCAGAAAGTCAAATACCACATTTTCTCTTATGTGTGAAATCTAGATTTAAAATTATATATGTGGGGATGTCACAAAACTAGAAAAAAAGATCATGAGATGGGAAGAAGAAGAATGAGATACATATGATAAGAAAGCAGAAAAGGTGTCTAACTGGAAAGACAGCCAGATGGATGGACGGAGGGGACACAATGGAAGACAGTGGGAAAAAGGAACAAATGAGAACAAAGTATAACATGTAAGTATGAAAGTGACATAATGAAACCTGCTTTGTGTTTCATTCTAATTTTTAAGCTATATTAACTTTTCATCTCATTCCAGCCAAAATAGTTATTATGAAAACAAACACAAATGTTGATGAGGAAAAAGTGTAAATTACTCCAGCCACTATGAAAACCAGTATGGAAGTGCCTCAGAAAGCTAAAAATAGGGGCTGGGGGAGAGGGCTCAAAGGGTAATAAGTAACACTTGCCATGCAAGACTGGAGGGCTTGACTTGCTCTGAGTTAGATACACCAGCACCCACATAAACAGCTGAGCATGCCACACACACCTTATAAATCCCAGTCCTGTGGAGAAATCAGAAAACTGCTTGAGCTCACTGGTCAACCACTCTGACCAGTAAGCCAGAAGCTACAGGTTCAGTGAGAGGGTCCAACTCAAAGAAACAAGCTGGCAGACAAGTGCTAGAGAAAGACTCTCAACATTGTCCTCTGGCCTAAGCATATGCCCACATGGGGTGCATGCATCTGCATACATACACACACACACACACACACACACACACACACACACACACGGGGGGGGGGGGAGGGAGGGAGGGAGGGAGGGAGGGAGGGAGGGAGGGAGGGAGGGAGGGAGGGAAGGAGAGAAGGGTAAAAAGAATAACACACCAGACCAAATGGTATTTATCCTACATGTACAGGGTTGGTTCATCATTAAAAGGTCAACTAATCTGTCAAAGCAATATACCAAAGAAAAATCATTTAATGACTTTAAAATTTCTCAGTAAATAAGAAACAGGGAGAACTTCCACAACTGCATAAACAATACCTGCAAATAAACAAACAAAAGCCTTACAGTTAACACTGCTTGTAACTGAGAAATTCAAAGCATTCCCACTAATATCAGGAAAGAGGCAAGGATATCCTTGTTCTGCACTGTTCCACAATTACCATACTGGAAGTCCAAACAAACATAATAAAAAAGGAAAGAAAAAAAAAAAAAGTAAAGAGACAGAAAGAAATATAACTTCGTAAGTAACATGGTAATTTATGTAGGAAATCTAAACAAATCAAAGAGTCCTGGCACTTACATATAGCTATTTCAGCAATGTAGAATGAAAGATCAATGCAACAAAGTATGGGCATATAACCAGGGGAAATAAAATCAGTATGTGAAAAGTATGTTCTTTTTTTTTTTTTTTTTTTTTTTTTTTTTTGGTTTTCCGAGGTAGGGTTTCACTCTAGCTCAGGCTGACCTGGAATTCACTATGTAGTCTCAAGGTAGCCTCTAACTCACGGCAATCCTCTTACCTCTGCCTCCCAAGTGCTGGGATTAAAGGTGTGCACCACCACACCTGGCTTTGTTTGTTTTTTTTTTTTTTTAATTTATTTATTTGAGAGAGAGAATGAGAATGGGCACACCAAGGCCTCCAGCCACTTCAAATTAACTCCAGGCATATGTGCCACTTTGGGCATTTAGCTTATGTGGGTACTGGGGAATCGAACCTGGATCGTTAGGCTTTGCAGACAAGCACCTTAACTTCTAAGCCATGTCTCCATCTTGTTGTTGTTTTAAAAAACAGGGTATCATGTTCTCTAATTGGGTATGCAACACAGGATGACCTTAAACTTCTGATCCTCCTGCTTTCATCTCCAATATGTACAACTATACCAGGTTTATGAGGTACTGGGGATTGACACAGGGCTTCTTGTATGCTATGCAAGCACTTTTCCAACCAAGTTACATTCTTAGCTCCTCAAGGACATTTGTACATCCATGTTTATTCCAACATTTTCATAATATCAAAAATAGAAACAACTTAAGTACTCATCAGATTACTACTGAACCACAGAAAAGGATGAATTCTATCATTTGTGACAACATAGATGAATTGGAGATCCCTTATGTTAAATAAACAAGGTCAGGCATAAGATCTAAAAAATGGAATAGAGAAATAACATCTCACAGAAGATGAGAGAAGAATGGTGGCTAGGTGAAGCAGGGAAAGAAACTGGGAGGAATGAGGAGAGGATACTCAATGGGCATTAAGTTACAATTAGATAGGATAGAATGACCACAGATGAAAATATACTGTGTATTTCAAAAATCTGGAAGATTTTGAATTTTTTTTTTTTTTTGAGAGGGAGAGACAGACAGAGAGAAACAGAGAGAGAGAGAGAGAGAGAGAGGAAGAGGAAGAGGAAAAGGCAGAGAGAGAAAATGGGTGCGCCAGCAGCCTTTTAGCCGCTGTGAACAAATTCCAGATGCGTGCATCCCCTCATGGGAAAGTGCAGTATTGCACCCTTGTGTCACTTTATGTCTGGCTAAACGTGGGACTTGGAGAATCGAATGGGCGTTCTTAGGCTTGGTAGGCAGGCATCTTAACCGCTAGGCCATCTTTCCAGCCCAATTTTGAACTAAATGCTTCAGTTATGTTGATTTAAACATTACACAATGAATGTACATGTTGAAACATGACATAGTATCCCATAAATGTGCGTACAATTTTGTCTTATGTAACAATGTAAAAGAATTCTGGTAAGAGCAATCAGAAAAAAACAAATGGAGAGATATTTCATGTCCGTAGATAGGAAGACTTAACAGAGCCATGATGCTTGTTTTTCACAATTTCATCTATGGGTTCGAAGTAAATCCTCAAAATCCCAAGTTATTCTGCAGATAGGATTCTACTGTTCATATATAAAGGCAATAACATATTCAAAAGACTACACAATATTCAAAAACAAAGATGGAAGTCTGACACTGCCTTACTTCAAAATTTATTATAGGGCTAGAGAGATAGCTTAGTTCTTAAGGCACTTGCCTGTAAAGCCAGGACCCAGGTTCAATTCCCCAGGACCTCCGTAAAGCCAGATGCACAAGGTGGTGACTGCATCTTAAATTCAAAATAAGGAAAGAAAAAAAAATCTAATAGTCTTAAGCCATAATTTACATTATCAAATCACATATGAATTTATTCAGATTTTGGTTTTTTATAGTTAAAATAGCATAAACTTAGCACATTGGAAAATAGCCAAAATACATATTCTTGTATCTAATAATTTTTTTAAAGTAAATGTTTATAAATTCATAAATGTTTTAATTATCTGTGTGTCTTGTATGTGCAAGTGTGTATATGTCCATGTGTGGAGATCAAAGAACAACCTTAAGTGTCATCCTCAGGACCACCATCCACCTTTTGTTGAGACAGGGCCTCTCACTAGCCTGGAGCTCACCAATTAAACTAGGTTGGCTGGCCAGCTAGCCCCAGAATCCTCCTGTATCTGCCTCCCCAGTGCTAGAACTACAGACATGTGCTGGTATAACTGGCATTTTTTACATGGACACTGGGAATCAAACTGAGTTCCTCATGCTTGGAAGGCAAGCACTTTACCTTAACTGAGCTATCTCATCAGCCTCCCATAAAGTATTTTCTAACATATTTAATACACTGAGCTCTAAGTGATTCACCTACCAAGACTTCATAAGACATTTGATTTATTGGAATAAAGTATTGCTAAAGTAGAATCAAGAGAATTCAAAAATATTTACACATGAACTTTGGAGCCTTAGCAAAATATCCACAATTCAAAAGTACTTTTTAATTCAGATAAAATAACTCACTTTTGAATCTAACCAGTAACTAAAATTGAAATTGCCATTCAAAAATTATTTAAGACTTTGAAACTTTAAGAAAACCTTAACAATTTACACTAAAGGAAAATATAAAATGAATAATGAATTTCCTGCTCCTTCCCCCTCAAAGACAAAACCCTCAGTGGCTCCAAAACTCCAGCAGAAACCCACTGTTACAACCATCTAATTTTATCAGTTAAAGACACCCCCATGGTTTACCCTGATGCTGAGTAGATAGGTAGTATAAGGACAAGAAAGACACCCCCATGGTTTACTGATGCTGAGAAGATAGATAGTATAAGGAATACATTCACAAAACAAAGATGCTGTTGACTTAAATTATGGAGCTTTGTCATATTACACTGCTCAAGGCTCAGAAGTTTGAGTGATCTGCTTTTCAGTACTTTCAACCGATCTTTTTGAAAAAATGATTTTTGCCACTTAAAAGAATTATGTTACTGCACGGTGACAAGTTAACAGGAAAAAAAAAAGGTGGAACAACTCACAGAAGTTATATGCAACCTATAAATAATACCAAGCATCTGTGCAGACATTAACTTGTCACCCAGAGAAATTTAAGCTAATAAAATACTATAATTTATCAAACATGGTAACAGCTTACTGTTCAAAGAGATTTTCAACATTAACTGTTACATACTAGAGACTGACTATAACACTTCCTCCAGGTTTACATTATAAGACTGCAAGCATTAAAACAAGGTCTGATCTGAAAGAATACTGTAAAATGAGAATTTGAGCACCCAACATGAATCTGGGGTATTGTGTATCCGCTAGCTATAACACAATACAATAAAGCTACATGAAGTTCCCATACAACTGGTCTACTTAATAACTGCTGGTATGAATGTGCTGCCACCCCTACAAATTCATGCTAAAAACATAATCCCCAACATCCACAGTTTTGAAAGGTAGGACCTTTTGAGGGTGATTAGGTAACAAGGTCCCTTTCTTCATGGATAAATTAATGTCATTATTTTGAGAGTGGATTTGTTCTCCCACGAGTGGGTTTGTTCTAAGATAAGTCAACCTTCCTTTGGTCTTTGTTCTTCCACTTTCTGGTATAGAATGGTGCAGCAAGAAGGCCTTCCAGATGTGGGTCCTAGATTTTGGATTTCCCAGCCTTCAGAACAGTAAGAAATGGATCTCTGTTCTTTATAAATTAGTCAAATATTCTATAACAGCAGTTCAAAACAAACTAAGGCTGTTAACACTCTAAATTACAATGTGTATCTTTAACATTTTCAATGACTATCACCATTTAGTTTTGTGTAGCACAATGAAAATAAGCAAGTGAGAAAACTGGAGAGAGAAAATGTGCAAAGTAATAAAGAGGCAAGACTGAAGAAAAAAAAAAAACCTAAATGATGGTTTTTATTCCATTCATCAAACACAAACAAGGAGCACTGTTCTGGCAAGACAGAAAAAGCATGATATGTACAGAAAGCAAAGGCTAAAGTGTGACTATAACAAACATAAACATCAGTAACTTTATGAGAAATTAATTCAAATTACATCTGTCCTCACTTTAGCTCTCAAAGAAAACATACCTAGCTGTAAAGTTCCTTAGGAAGTAGAGGCATTAAACTATGTCATGATTAGGTCAAATCCAAGACCATCAAACACAACTGTTTAAACAGCTATAATGTGTATTAACAAGGATTTTTTTTTTATTGCTTAAATATATGGAATCTTGAGAGTAAAAACCATGTTTCTATACGAAGACAATGGATAGAATACACAGCATTCAATATGAATTCTATCAGATTCTCACCTAACATCAACAACCCCCACCTCCAGTATGGGGGACTGAACACAAGGTTCATGCATGTTATTTAAATGCCCCAAGCCTTTTTACTTTCTAAGACAGGGTCTCACTAAGTTGCCCAGAATGGCCTTGAACTTCCAATCTTTTTGCCTTAGCCTCCTGAGCAACTAGGACCAAGCATGGCCTAACACCTCTTCTACTAACTTCTAGAATTTCTACTTGTAGCACAATAGGAAAATAAGAATGAGTATGTGTGGATGAGTGTAAAAATAAAAATTGACACATGCAGTTCCCCAATACCATCCTACTGGATGTTACAGTTAATAACCTAGACTTACTTTGAGATGGGAAATACAAGAACTATTAAAGCAAATGAGATCATCAGGCTCAAGTTATCATCACTGTGAGCAAACCAAAACTCAATTCAGTGTAATTTAATCAGTTAGAAACTGCCAAATAACTTCTAACTAGGGAGTTTCCACACTTACCAACTTGTTTGTCTTACTTCCTCTTTTGGCCTATAAATGTTCATTGTCCATACAACTGTGGAGTGCAGTGCTCTGAATCTGTCTCTTCTGGTTCTTCATGCTGCCCAATTCATGAATTGTTTTTTACACACACACACACACACACACACACACACACACAAAACCTTAACTTTTGTAAAAAGTTTTATTATTTAACATTAAGTTATTCCATCAGCTACCTTCAGTTCCCACAGAGGTTTCACAGTATACTTAGAGTATGAATTTAATGTTTAAGGAAGTTTAACCATCCTAAAGCTTTATTCTTAACACTGAAGGAAAACATGGTCTCTTTGAGAGAACATAAGGGAGCCTCCATATCACGGTTTTTCATTTGCATTTTTGACCATGTTCAATTTCAACTTTATTCTCTAACTTCCAAAGCTTAACTCTGTGAAAGTACTACATACCAGAACCTGAAACAAAACAGTACTCTGAAACAAGTCAACAAGAGGAGCCTTTAATACTTCTCTAAAGCAAACAAAGCCCCTTGAAACTAGATTAGAACTAGCTTTAAGTTTATGTCCCTTTATACCATCTATTAGGGTTTGGATGTGTCTCCCAAAGGCCGCTTTGTTACCGGCTTGCTCCTCAACCTGTGGTGCTATTGGGAGGTGCTAGAATCTGTAAGAGGTAGGGTCCAGTGGGAGGCCTCTGGATTTATGCCCTTGAAGAGGACACTGGAATCGTGGTTCCTCTCATCCTCTCCTTTGTATCTTAAACATTAGGTCAATGAATCTCCTTTACCCCATTCCTTGCCATAATATGTTGCCTCACTACAGGTCTAAAAGCAACAGGGCCAACAGTGATGGACTAAAACCTCCAAATTAATCTTGTCTATGTTGATTTATATAAGGTATTTGTGACTGTAATGGAAAGCTAACTAGCACACTTGTATTTGTTAAATTCTGCTTGCTACTTACTGAGAGTGCAAAACTCAAAAACACAAAACTGAAACTTTGAAACCTTCCCTACAGCAGCTGGTAGTACAGTGATTCTAAGTGGTCAGAGATAGCTTTAAGAATTCAGTGAAATTGGGGATCCTTTACTGAGCCACTGTTTACAAACCCTTCATTTAGAGAACGCTATACATTTTTTAAAAGGAGGAAAATGGGTTAATGGCAAAGGAAATAAAATTTTAAAAAGCAAATACATGCAGAGGTATGAAACCATGTAAATAGTATAGTTTAAGGATAAAAACATCCTGGTAGGATTATCTGTATTCAAATCTTGGTTCTGGCACATACAGTGGTTGCCTAATTTCTTAACCTCTCTAAGCTTCAGTTTCCTCATCTAAAGAATGAGAAAGATAATATTATCTGGCTAATACGGTTTTAAGAATTAAATAATGTAAGCAAAATCTAAAACAGTACTCAGAGAAAGAGGCACTCATATGGCCATGGTCCTGGAATACCTTGAATTCATTTCTAAAGGTTTTAAAGTCCACAAACGTCATTACAGTAAACCCTTGGTTTCATAAAACTGCCCTTATGACCAAAGAAACAAAGCTAAAACATTCTCCCAAATGTCAGTACTGTTTAAAACACCTTACAACTTCTAAAACTCCTTTATGTGATTTCATGTAGCAAAAATGATTTTTTTAGGTATGCATGGATGCATGTGTGAGGGTACAGATGTGTGCCTGAGCATCACATCAGAGGACAACCTCGAGTGTCATCCTCAGATCTCCTGAGACAGGTTCTCTCACTCTCTGCCTCCCCAGTACTGGCTGCCAGCATGCACTGCATTTTTATGTGGATATTAGGGATTGAACTTAAGTCTTCATGGGTGGTGACAAGCAATTTATCTCTTCAGCCCCACAAAAGTGATATGAAGAATAAGCCATTTTATTCATCCACTGTAACCTTTCCTCCACAACTAGGATTTATTAGCAAAATGAACAAAAAGAAAAGCACAAGATGCTTGTAATACATTGGTAGTACTAACTATAAGAACATATGGAAAAGGCCTTGTAAATCAAAGTACAAAGTAAGTTACCTATTCATATTCATGAAATATTGAAATATCTTCTCTAGGTAGCAGACTTGCTAGATTTCTTCCACTTTAAGTGGTTTGTTACTTTTTGCTCAAATTGTTTGTCCTACTACACACCATTTAATCTTTTTTTAAACATTCAAACTCATTTAGCATGCTCATGTAGTTTGCTTATTTTCCTCCAGGACTTGTACAAGTAACCAATTATTGATGATATGTGGTGTTTATTATATTCATTTCCACAGAAAGTATTAACAAAAAAGAACACTAAACAAGATAGATGTTTGCTTAAAAAACAACAAATGCAGTGAGCTCTATCATCCTAACAAAATACTGTTACTCACCCCTCCACCCCCCCGCCCCCACACACACTCCTTTTCTGTGGTGCTGGGAACTTGAACCCAGGGCTTCATACATACTACGCAAGCATTCTACTACTGAGTTACATTATTGAGTCCAGTATTAGACTTAGACTGACATCCTATCCAAACCAAAATTCAGAAGGTAAAGTCCATGTATCCATTTATTAAATTATTTTTGCTTCTCTCATTTTCTATTCATTCATTACCGAATTTTTTAAAAATACTAAATATTTTCAAACTAACTGGGTAATATTTTCACCATTTTCTCTTAGATATATATGATACTTATAACTGTTTTGTATTCATTTCAATCTAGTATAATTTCTTGTAAATAATGTTTGTTCCTCAAGTTATATGATTTAGATGAATGAACAGTATCTCTTCACTCTAAAATGAAATAAGATAAAAAGAAAAAAATTATTTGGAGCAAGGTATACTATTCTCAATATTAGTACCTTATGATCTTAGGCAAGTCACACTCACTGGGACTAAAGGGGATGTTTCATATTATATAGAGCTTATGTGGGGAAAAGGGTACCAACAAGTTCTTTTTCTTATTTTTCCCCATCCTAGAATGTAATAAAAATAGAGTCCTAGGGCTACAGACAATGGGAAAAAAATGAATAAACATGCAATTCACAAAGTAATATAAAATACTGCTCAACTGTCTCCGCCACAGAGCTACCTACTCGGAAGAACTAACAGTTCAGAGAAACAGTAGATTCCAGAGCAGCCCTTCCAACTAGTGTTTTATAATTATAAAATGATAATAAACCCTACATCAGGGTTTACTAAGAAGATTGCCAAGTTATACAGAAAACAATACAATGCACATTGTAACCATTCCAAAATTAGTAGTCATTAGATCTAATTAAAACAGTACTTTAACTCTGTAACTCAGGGCAGTCTAGATCTGAGCTGTCCCAACAGAGAAGTCACATATGGCTACTGAGCCTTTGAAATGTGGCTAGAACATTAGATATTTCATCAACAGTTTTCACACTGGTTATGTTGAGATGATAGTCTAGCTACACTAGACTAAATAACACCTATTATGAATATTCATTTTACCTAGTGCTTTTTATATTAGAAAAATTAAATTTCATATATATAATCTTATAGTAGCTCTGGTCTAATGAATCACAACACTGATAAAATTTCAAATACACAATGGGATAAAATTCCATTATGTGCTTTACATGCAATATCTAGGAAATTGAAGATTGTAATGCACTTTAAATTCCTCCTCATTTAAAGTGATTTTAATATCCTATTTATCACATACTCCCAGTCTCTTCATTACCCCCATTTAACTGACGGCCTATTCTTAGGAACACAACTCATTTTCCCACTTTGATAATAAGAATATTCTTTTACCCGAATAGCAAGAGACAAATCATTCTTCTCTACCAACTACACATATTATTAGTCCTCAACTAATGTTAACAGAAACTTAGTCTAATACTAATCTACTTTCTTAAGTAATATGTTTTCTTGGGGCTGGGGAAATGGCTTAGCAGCTAAAGGCATTTGCTTCCAAAACCTGCAAGCATGGGTTTGATTCCCCAGCCATCTACATAAAGCCAGGTGCACAAAATAGTGCATGTGCCTGGAGTTCATTTGCAGCAGCAAGAGGTCCTGGTCACCCATTTGAGTATATGGGTGTGTATATGTATATATATCTCCCATAGAAAAGAATAAAAATGTTTTAAAAATTCATTTTCTGCCCCAAATTCAGTCTTACATTTTACATTAAAGCAATGTATTACATCTTTCTTATCAGCAAATCTACCTTCTGATGATCAGTAAAGTTAAAACAGCTATCATATTTATTCAGCTACAAATTTTTTAAATAAGAAATGCATTAATTGGGGAGTATTTAAAATTTTTAAAATAAGAAATGCATGAATTTGGGTAGTATTTATCTGCTCAGACAGCTTAAAAAGTGTTGATAGTGACTATAAATGTAACCAGTTCTTCTAATACGTACTAACATTCCTAAAGAAACATGCCACAATGCTGAACATGCATTCCCTGCTTAAATTACACTATTATAGTTATAGAACACTAACTTACAGTATCAAAAGAACAGCGTGCCTAAATTACACTGTTATAGCTAGAGAACCTTCACAGTATCAAAAGTACAGTGTTCCCAAATTACACAATTATAGCTAGGGAACCCTCACAGTATCAAAAGCACAGTGTTCCCAATTACACTGTTACAGCTAGAGAACTCTCATTTACATTATCAAAAGTATAACATGCCTAAATTATATTATAGCTAGAAAAGCTTCACTCACAGTATCCAAAGTACAGTGTTCCTAAATTACACTATTATACCTAGAGAACCCTCACTTACAGTATCAAAAATACAGCATTCCTAAATTGTACTATTATAGCTAGAGAATCCTCACCTCCGTATCAAAAGTACAGCATGTCTAAGTTACACTATTATAGTTAGAGAACCTTCACTCATAGTATTAAAAGTACAGTGTTTCTAAATTACACTATTATAGTTAGAGAATCCTCATTTACAATATCAAAAATACAGCATTCCTAAATTACACTAGTATAGATAGAAAACATTCACAGTATCAAAAGTAAAGTGTACCTAAATTATACTACTATAGCTAGAGAATCCTCACAGTACTAAAAGTAAAAAACCATTTTAGACTTTTTTCAAAGCATTTTATATACACATACTAGTTTCTGATAAAAAATGATTGGCACATGTAAGGTTCATTTTACTATTCTCTTATTTGACAGATAGAAAATCAAGGCCAAAGAGTTATAAACAACTTGCTTGCCCAAAAGAATAAAGCATAAATAATATCTAATACATAAAGTTACTAAGTACCTTCTCAGAACACACTGTTCAAATGTTGACCCTAACACTTAGCTGCAAGGTCGTGGATAAGCCACTTACTACCTTATTTCTTCAAAGTTTTAGTTTCTCACAGGGATATTAGTAGTTACTTTCCTAAGCAGCCACACACAAAAGGTTCTTTTTAAAAATATTTTTATTTTTTAATCTGCAAGACAGCACATGGAGCAGGGAGAATTTGGGTGCTCCAGGGACTTCTGCTGCTGCAAACCAACTCCGGTCCTATGCACCATTTTGTGCATCAGGCTTTAGGTGGGTACCAGGGAACTGAACCTAGGTTTGCACACTTTGCAAGCAAGGGTTCTTAATTGCTAAGCCATTTCCCCAGCCCAGAGAGTTCTTGATAAATGTCTCCTCTTATCAGTTAAGGTTATAGATGCTGAAAGAAGGAACATTTGGAGATGACGAGACATTTCATCTTAAGGATAAATAAGAATACTTCTAGAACATCTTGAACCATAGTCATAAATGTCCAGATTTTTTCATGTTGACAAATTCATTCTCTTCCCTTTTTTTAAAAAAATACTTTTTAAAACTTATATGAAATGATGGCTAAAGCTGTGAGAAAACTGCAATACAAAAAAAGGTGGAAAGAATGATCAACCCATACTAAAATTTAGCACTGGAATTATCCACTACTTTCTTTAGGAAGAGTATATGCTGTGGCAAACTTTAGCAGAGGACATGCTCAAATTTGCAGAAAGTCTTTTTAAAGTAATGTTTTACAAGTCACAATCTACAAATCTGAAACACTGCACATAGTAATCAAATCCTAAATCTGAAGGCTAGCCACCACATAAATATTCAGTGAAAAGAATGCAAGCCACATGGGGATGTGGGGTAGGGCTAGTGTATCTGAGCATAGTGTCATTCCTACAATTCTTCAAAGTATATGCACATGGGGCTGCAGAGATGGCTCAATGGTTAGGGTCCTTTCCTGCAAAACCTAACAACCCTGGTGAGATTCCTCAATACACACATAAAGCCAGATGCACAAGGTGGTGCATGAGTCTGGAGTTCGTCTGTAGCAGCTAGAGGCCCTGGAGTACCCATTCTCTCTATCTATATCTCTCCTCTCTCTTTCTGCCTCTTTTCTGTCTCCCTCTACTTACAAACAAGCAAAATGTTTTAAAATTATAAGCTCATTTTATAGTAATGCTTGGAACATAGAAGGTACTTAACAATTTAAATGAGTTAAATTAATGAATAAAGAGAACGAATTTTAAAAAATGTTTCTGCTGATGAACTAAATCAGGAAGGAAACATTTGTGACTTCATGGGAAATATTCTAAACCTAGAAGTCACTAATAAGGCTGACCACAATTAAGGTTCCATGCATAGCCCAAAGTATTCCAGAACATTGTCCCATCCTAATTAACCTAAATGGTAATTTCCAAAAGTAACCTTTGAGATTTTACCTGGGTAAATTCCTACAGAGTAAAAGATTCCTTCAGAAGTATAAAGTGCTTTCAGGAATTAGCCATAATCAGAAAACTCCCATTTGCATATGGGCTTTCTAACTGAAAAAAATGATTTTCTGCTATGGGCGATAATGTAGTTCCAAAAGGAGATTTTTTTTTCCCCTGTTTGGGTAACATTTATGGCAAGAGAGCAATTGTTGGTGCACTCACCACCCAGTTAGTTCAGGACAGCTGAACTAAACTCTTGCATAGTTTTGACTTTAGCTTGCCACTTGCTAACAACATATGTATGAAGAATTCAGAAGTCATCTTGCAAAATATATTTTAAGCAAAAAGCTATGAGAAAGCACAAAGCAATAAATCTGTTACTGAGACAAAAAAAAAAAAAAAGGTATGATTTTAAACTCTCCACCTCTGAAAATAAAGACAAAAGGTACCTGAAAGGTAATCCAAGAGGGCTTCCACATGACAGATGTATTATTCTATTTTCAGACATTTTTAATCACTGCCTACAATTTTTACAGCTTTCGCTAGTTTCCTCACAAATATATTTTAAAGTATAAATTTTTACTGTGGCATGTTAGATAAATAAATATTAAAACTTAAGTACTTTCTCTCTGGCTACCTATTTAAAAATTATTTTTGAAAACACTTAATAAAGATTAGTAAGATTAATAAACATGGTTTGTTGTTGCTTTGATGTCAGTCATGTGATTTAAGTTAACACATAGATTAAATCAATAAAATGCTTAGGTTTCTACTCATACATACTGCTACCAGTTCCCTTCAAACCTTGTTAAAAACTTTGAAATATAAAAGTCAAAGCCAAGTTATAAACTAATAAGAGTAATGAAGATCAAAAGTTAAGTGTAACATTGTTTAATTTTTAAAATTTATTTTGACAGAGAGAGGCAGAGGGAGGAGGAAGAATAATGGGCATGCCAGGGCCTTCAGGCACAGCGAAAGAATTCCCCTTATGTACATATGCAACACTGTGTGCTTGCATTACTGTACGTCTGGCTTATGTGGGACCTGGAAATTCAAACATGAGTTCTTAGCCTTCAGAGGCAAGCACCTTAACTGCTAAATCACCTCTCCAACCCCTAAGTGTAACATTTTAATTTATATTAAATAAATGTGGTATTAGGATATATATCAACTATAATACCAATTTCATAAAGTTTCTACTACTTGTTTATCAAAGATTTTGGAAAGAGACTTCTAATCATTTAAAGTGAACTTCTCTTTAAAACTATTCATGAACTGGGCTGGAGAAATGGCTTAGTGTTTAAGGCGCTCTGGAGTTTGTTTGCAGCAGCTGGAGGCCCTGGCGCACCCATTCTCTCTTTCTCTCCCTGCCTATTTCTCTTTCTAATAAAGAAAAATAAAAAACATCTTAAAAAATTACTCATGAACTAAATTTTTGCCTGAAGTTATATCTTTTATTTATAAAATATATTGGAGATTTCAAAGTTAGTATAAAATAATGAACAAGGAGAAGGTAACTTCACAATTTTGAGGACTCATGACCACAATTTTACATTATCCATCCTTGAAACTGTAGAATGGCTTGTTTCCATTAAATCAAACATGAGATTAAATAGAAAATACAGTTTATTTAAAAGGATGAATCGGTGTACTACATACATGAAGGTCTTTACCACTGAAAAATAAATCCTGGCAAAAATAAGTTTTACGCTGGTAATGCACACCAGAGAACTACTTTTCCCACCAGTTTTAAAGCTGTACAAAATCTTTTGAAGCTTAGAAACAGTATCAAATTGCTTTACCGTTTAATATATTGTATACTTTATATATTTATACTATATATTGTAACAGCAGATGCTCTTTTCCACATATATCTAAGAATTAATCTAAAACCTAAGTGAGAATAAATAGTTTTTTAAAATTCCTAATTTTTGAGCCAGTATAAATTCATGCTTTCTTTTCATGGATTCTTCCTGGCAGTTATAGGATTTTAGCATTAATCTGCTCTACTTTTCATGATGTTCTCTGTATTATAATCACCGAGAATATACACTGAATCCTCATACATTAAAAGATAGTCTAGCACTGTAGTCGTTTGAGTCAGATGTCAGATGCCCCCATCAAGTCATGTGTTCTGAACACTTTGTCCCCAGTTGATGGCAATGTGGGAGGCAGAGCCTTGCTGGAAGAGGTATGCTGTTGGGGACCAGTTTAGCCAGAACTGGGCTCACTTTCCTGCTGCTATTGTCTAACTGCTGTGGCAGAGGTAATGTCCAGCCTCTGCTCATGCCCAACTTTCCCCAGTCTTCATGAAGCTTCCCCTTGAGACTATAAAATAAGCAGCTGCTTTTAGGCAGGTGCTTTGTTCCAGCAACAAGAAGGTAACTGAAATAAGCACAGTAGTTAAAAGCCACTATGTAAGTTCAAATACTGCTTTAGCACTACCGTCATGACCTGAGCAAATTCCTTAACTTTCCCCCTATCTCTTCATTTCTAAAATGAGTAAGTTCTTACCTCATGAGGTGAATTATTCAGCTCAATGCCTAGCATATAGTACTACATAAGGGTTAGCTGCTGTTTTCATTACTATGGGCCACTAACAAAGTTTGCTTCACGTGCATGGCATCATTTATCCCCATTTCACAGAAGATACTGAGCTTTGCAGTGCCTAACAATTTGTCTCTAGTTTAAAAAGCTAACAAGAAGAAGGGCCAATATTTACACCTAGGTTCTCTATGCCAATATTTCCACAAACTACCTATCACTCTGATGATCTCAAATTTCAAGTTATTCTAGAAATAATGTCTTTCAAGTGAAAGACATTTTCATACATTAATTTCTTAAATTATCAAATTGGCATATCATAGACTTATTTTTTAATCATCAAACTTATCAATTTACAGGAATATTCTTAGAGGTCTAGAAAACGTTTTTCTTACAAAGTAATCAACTTTGAAATGTTTTAAACATAACACTTAGCTTTCTTCTTTAAAAAAATTATTTATTTATTTGCAAGCAGAGAGAGAGAGAGAATGGGTGTGCCAGGGCCCTGCAAACGAACTCCAGATGCAAGTGCCCCCTTGTGCATCTGGCTTATGTTGGTACTGGGGAATTGAACCTGGGTCCATTGGCTTGGCAGGCAAGCACCTTAATCGCTAAGCCATCTCTCCAGCCCAACACTTAGCTTTCATTCTTCCAGAATGAAAGCAACTAATTTCTAAAATTCTTAGCTCCATGTTAATATTAGACAGTAAGTTCTAGGCTTTGGCTACTTTAAACAGTGAAAATATTTTTAAAATAACAAAACCCACAGGCTGGAGGGATGGCTTAGTGATTAAGGTGCTTTCCTGCAAAGCCAAAGGACCCAGGTTCGACTCCCCAGAACCCACGTAAGCCAGATGCACATGGGCGCACGCATCTGGAATTCATTTGCAGTGGCTGGAGGCCCTGTTGCACCCATTTTCTCTTTCTACCTGCCTATTTCTGTATCTCTCTCTCAAAATAAATAAAAATAAAATATTAAAAATAACAAAACCCACAAAATGTCATATCAGTCACTTAATTGTAACATAGGCTTTGCATTTAAAAAAAAAATACATGTAAAAAAGAAATGTGAAATGGTACCTATTCCTTTAGTTAAGACCCTGAGACTACATAGTGAATTCCAGGTCAGCCTGGGCTAGAAAAACCAAAAAAAAAAAAAGAGAGAGAGAGAGAGTGTATTAATATTTGCATTCTGTACCAGTCTCTTATCTTTATTCCAAATATGTTCCTATAGTAGCTCAGAGAATAGTTCCACTATTCCACCCCTCCAATAAACTCATTTTGTTTATCACCTTTCTCCAAATAAGATCCTTCTTCAACATATCTATTTCCTCTTAAGAGTATCTACATTCTCAGTCACTCCAGGTCATGACACTGACAAACCTTTTGACCATGAATATACTAATCAGAGAGAACCAGTCACCAAGCATATTTCTTTCTTCAGAGGAATTGTAAGCTCTACCTGATCCCCAATTATCAACCTCCTGCAGGTTTATTAACACCATGCTTAGTAAGTCACTTCTTTTCTCTACTCCTGTTACTTCATTAACTAGACCATTTGCTTATTCTTCTTAAAAGACCAATCTGAGAATGATGGTTCTCTGCTATAAATCCTCCAAGTATTCCCATTGCTCCACCTACAGAATTGTCTAATCTTAGAACCTCAAGTTTTTGATAACCTGATTGATTCAGCTCACAGTGAATTCTCCCCTTTTACTCAAAGAAAAAAAAAAAAATGCCACTCATCACATAATATCCTTCAGGTCTCTTAACCACTTTTTGTGACAGATCTCAATGGAATGTATTCTTCTGTAGGAGTGAAATATTTTTGTATATCCTTATCGGTTAGAGTAGGTAACCATGTTATATGGTAAGCTGATCAGTATATATGTACAGTGGTTCCTCAGTATGCATGAAGAACAGATTCCAGAACTTCAACAAGACACCTAAATCTGAAGATGCTAGTGTCTCCTAGCATTTACATATAAACTCACTTCATGTTCCCATCTATTTTAAACAACCTCTATATTACTTATAATGCAGAACACTATGCAAATGCTGTTAATAGTTGCTATATTATTTAGATAATAATGATCATAACAAAAAGGTCTATATATATTCAGACATAAATGTTTTTCAAATTTTTTGACTGGCTACTAGTTGAATCCATAGACATGGAGCCTACAGATACAGAAGGCCTATGTTGAATGCTTGACAGGTGATCATTTATTCAACATTTACTGACTAATAAATTTGTGCCAAGGATCCAAAAATGATTTCCATTTTCTAAGACCGCCATGTGCCAGACAATGACACTAAATACTTCACATACAGTATCTCACTGAATGTTTAAAGCCATTCTCAGGCAGGTTATGAACATTTTCGCTTTTTTAGGGTATGTATGGGCATGCAAGCAAGCACACATGTGAAGGTCAGAGGATAACTCTGGGGTGTTGGTCCTTTCCTTCCATTGATCAAAGATACATGTACCACGTATGTCCAGCTTTATGTTGGTTCTGAAGGTCCGAACTTCAGTCATCAGGCTTTCATAGCAAATGTTGTACTGAGCCATTTCCCCAGCCCAGCATCCCCATTTTTAACATACAGCAATTATGTTTCTAGTAAAGTGATAGAACAGACAAAAGACACCCGAGACTTAAGCCCAAAACTTAATAAAAAACCTGTACCTTTATCACTACATTCCCTTACAAATTTAACTCAAGGAGTATAATCTGTCTGGCATGTTTAAAGTTATATAATTAGGGCTGGAGAGATGACTTAATGGTTAAGGTGCTTGCCTGCAAAGCCAAAGGACCACAGTTTGACTCCCCAGTATCCACATAAAGCCAGATGCATGCACACATCTGGAGTTTGTTTGCAGCAGCTGGAGGCCCTGGCACGTTCATTCTCTTTCACTCTCTCCTTCTCGCTGCCTCTCTCTCTCTCTCAAATAAATAAAAATAAAATATTCTTTTAAAAAGTTATATAATTATACACTGTAACAAACTACATAGGAAATACAAGGAAAAATCTTAATTGAGCACAGAATCATGATACAAAGTTGAAAGAGTAAAATAAGAATGGGGAATCAGGAAATCTAGAGGGGAAAATTTTAAGAATGAATTTTAAGTAGCTGGAGTTGAGAGGAAAGACAATATTCCCAAAGAAGGGAATGACATGGGCAAAGACATAAAGGCCCAAAATTCCATTATTTTAGTTAATACCACCAAGTAATTCATTTTTCCAGAAAGCAAATAAAAAAGACTTGGAGGAAAAGAAGATAGCACAGGCAAACATAGTCATCAGGAACAGTTTAAGCTTAGATTTAGCCAGTTAAAAAAAAAAAAAAAAAAAAAAAAAAAAAAGAAGCCACTGAGTAATTTTAAGCAAGACAGAATGACTGCATGTATGTTTAGAAATAAAGCTCTGATGCTGAAAATGGACTGGAAGACCTACAATCTAGAAGAAGAAACACCTTTTAGACTATCAAAAGTGGGGCAAAAAACTAACCTACAACAGTGATTAAGAAAAAATACTTTACAAGATCTAGAGACAACAGCACTGTAGGATATGGTAATCAGGGTAAAAGATAGTTATGAAGGGGAAGGAAAGAAAAGAAAGAACTTTGGCAAACTCAGGTTTCTATCTTGAGCTCTGGATATATGGAAGTACCATTGACAAAACAGGGATTGAGGCGGGACAAAAATTAAGAGAAGGTAAAAAAAAAAAAAAGTCAAATATTATTGGTACATCGAAAATATGTCCAGTAAACAAATAGTAAGTCTAAAATTCAGAAGAGAACTCCATTGCAGAACAAAATTGAGAGGTATTACCTAGGAAAGTAAATGAAACTGCCTAGAGAAATGCATACAAAAGGATTTCAACAAAGATAAAGGTTCCAAAGACTAAAAATATGGAAAAGACTGGCAGATGGGAGCATAATTAAGAGACAATGGTGACACAGAAGCTTGGAGAGTTGCATAATGCATATAGTACAATGTCACTTAAAATTCAAGATTCCTTTCAAAGGCCCTGAAAGCCCTTCAAGTCCATTATGACTGGCCCATGCCAAATCTGACCATACATCATTCTCCCTCTCATTCACGCTGTCCCACTGAGTTGACAATTCTTTCAGATCCTTCAATACACAGTTGTTCTTGCTTTGGTATCACGCATCTGTCATGTCTGCCAGAATGCTCTTCTTGTCATTGGCTAGATCCTTTAAGTCATCCAACATAAGTTCAAATGCCACCTTCTCAAAAGCCTGCCTAGCACCTGTATATACTGTTCTATACCTCTCCACCTTGTCCTTCAAAATTTACCAGCATTTCCTAGTACTTAAAGTTAGTACTACTACCTAAAATTTGTGTTTACTTGTCCATCTTCCTGTCTAGAATGTAAGCTTTGAAAGACATTATTTTCCACATATTATTCGCCACATATCACTGCTATTTCAAATAGTGCTTGGCAGAATGGGCCCTGTACAACTGAATGAATATCAACACACACATATTTATATGAAAAATATTATGGAAGTTCTGAAAGGATTTAGTATTATGCCAGGAGTGAGTGTGAGACCAGGAAAGGGGCATATAATCTTTTTTTTTTTTTCTTTTTTGCTTCATCCCATTCAAGTTATCTTCAAAAATCATGTCATCTACATCTGAAGGATTTTTTTTTTAATTATTAGGTAAAAACTTTGTATGGACACATCATATGTTGGTACCATCATTTCCCTCCTCCCTGCCACCATGGCACTGAGGGCCACCCTTACTGTGATTGCTGGTATTCACCATGGAGCTATGGGTTATGAGCTGTAAGAGCAGCAATCAGTCATAGGGTGGGGAGGCAATATCTCTGGATATTCCCTCCCACTCTGTGGCTCTGACATTCTTTCTGCCCCTCTTCTGCATTCCATGAGCCTTGAAGGATAATTTTTAAATAATGATGAGTCTACAATAACCAATCCATTCTGCTTTTTTCTTTTCTTTTTGTTAGTTGTCATGAGTTAATCACCTAAGGAACAATCTGATTTTAAGCTAGGCTTTGCGTTGTCTTGATAGGTAATTCAAAGCTAGAATGTTAAGCCTCAGAGTTGCCCAAGAACCTGCAGATCATCTAGTCCAACCCCATAACTTTACAAATATGAATGTAGACTCAGTAATTTAATGAAAAGTAATTTATTAATAAAAATGAAAAACTTCCAAAGATAAAAAAACTACTTATTTTTTTAAAAAGAACTACTTAAAAGACTAATTTATACATAATTTAAATAATAACTAATAAAAGCTTATTCTCATACATAACCTACAATCTTCTGGTAAAACTATTACTAAAAGTAAAACTTAAGCAAACTATTGGGCCAATGAACCCTATGGTTAAGCAAATGTAACAAAGGATTCATAATAAAACTATTCACTCTTAAAATCCTAACACCGTTAGGTGACCAGACTAAACTAGCAGATTTCTCACCGTGGTTCACAACATATCCATATATATTTAAGGCTTCATTATACTTGAATTCAAACTTCTGCATCTATGCAGAACATACAGATTTCTATGTGTATCTAATGGAATTAATGAAAATTAAATGTTAACTAGCTAAAAATAACATTTACAGGAATAATTATTTCATCGAATATATACTGTAGTTTACCAGTACACCAAATTTCACTTGAACTTCTAAAAATGTATCACCTTATGTTTGTTTAACAAATTATCTCATTTGATTTTCACAATAACCTCATGATCGACAGACAGTTACTTCCGTTTACTATATAAGAATGGAACTCAGAGTTAAGTGGCTTGAGTTCATTTAGATGAGTTCCCCACTCCCTCAACCACTTAGCCCTTGTTCCTTCCATCAACCCAAGCCATCCATTCATTTACTAAAGTGGAGCCACTTTATGATTCCTTTCCTTCCACATGGATGAAAGTGAGAGTATGAAAATCCTAGCATTCCTATCTAACTCTAATTAATATGATCTACGAAAATTTCAAGTAACTGTCTTACAGTGATGAAAAAAAAAAACACAAATGCTCATAGACAATTCCATAGAAAGTTCTACAAAACACTCTAATTTTCTTAATCATAATAAAGGTATCCTCTTATCTATAACACTCTCTACAAATGATACACAAAAGTGTTAAGAAAATGGGCTTTGTAGTTAGAAAATAATCTTTGTTTGGTTACTTGATTAACTCACTATGTGCTCAGTTGTGGGTACATTTCTTAACTTACTTGAGTCTCATTATCCTTGTCCATAAAATACAGATAATACCTTCTGGGCTTAGATGTCAGATAATGACCACATCACATAATTGTTGTTAGAGAAACAGACAGATAAGTACTGCTGATAGCAATATCATTAACTTATGGGAAGTTTAATGCTAAAATGCTCTTATTCTTTCCCTCCCCAATATTTAGGGCAGGACACAATACATCACTCTGGATCCCAGAGAACCAGTTAAAGAGCTTTTCTAATAACCCTTGTAATTATGTTATATTGCAATAATCTATTTTTTTTACCATCATGGAATTGGCTACCTAAACCAAAACTTACACTATTTTGAGTATGTTAACTGCATCTTTCACACTGTTTTGAAATAAAACATATGATAATTAGCCAACTTTTTAAATACAAATCATGACACTGTGAATTCCATTAGGAAGAAAATCATTCATTACACATTAATTTATTTTCAATCTTGAAAAGCATAATCCTAGTCAGTATTAGCATGATCTTACAGATTAGGAAAGGGAAGCTCCAATCATGCTACCTATAGATTCTTGCTCAACTCATGGCCTTTCCCCTTCTTGTGATCTCTACCCCCCAAATAAACTCTATAAAACTGTTTTTTCAGCTTCAAGACTCACCTCAAACAGTACCTCTTGTGACTATGCAATATAAAGTAGTGGAAACCAATTACTCCACCCTTGTTGTCATCACAACATAGTAGTATTTAACTTCTTTGAATAACTTGACTTAGTACTATTGTGTCCTGGTTGCCTTACTGAATGAATGAATGAACACACCTGCCTATGGTTATTTAGCAGTAAATAGCAGGGCACTGTAACAAATTCACGTAAATCACCAGCAAGCGCCTGCACTAAACGCCCATGACTTTTTCCTCAGGTGAGAGGGGAGGTTCTTTGGGCTGGGAAATCAAGTAAAGGGTGTGCCATGCTGCCTTAATAATCATTTTCTTTAAACAAATCACAAAACTAACTATATTGTACAAAACTGCACTTGAACTTCAAGACAATGCATTGCCTTTTAAAATTAAGAAACAAAGACACTGCATTTATTATAGTGCTTAACAACGGTAATACCTGGAAACACACAGTAATTAGCATCCTTTTAAATTCTTATTTAAGGCTATAAGAAAATTAGGACATACACATGCCATTTCCTAATCAGCTTGAAAATGGGCTTTTTTTTAAAAAAAAAAAATTGTTTTGAATTTAACAGTACACCATGCCAAAAAAAAAAAAAAAAAAAAAACCCGAAAAGCCCAATTATGAGATATTCTGACAGTGGTAATACTGTTCTTTCTCAATCATGACACGTGCACGCGGTTGCATTTCAGCGTTCGATCACGTCCTTGCAGGCAGAGGTCACCCCAGAAGCAGCCCACTAGCCACGTTTCCCTTTTGTTACCTGACCCACAGGGTGTAATACTTACTGTGTCTTCCATCCTCGGGTACTCCCGTCCCTCTCATTCCCAGGTAAGTCAGTCCCAATATTAGGAAAAATAAGCAGGCAGCAGTTAGGAGAAACATGGACAAGTAGTGAGCACTGAAACTCCCCGAGGGAGACACCTCCTCGCGTTTAAACTGCTGGAGAAGTTCCTCCTCGGGTTCGGAAAGCTTGGGTTTGCCGTACGTGTTTTTCAGGTAGGTGTGATTGGAGCCCGTGTGATTGGCGTGATTGATCCTGAGTGCGCTCGGGGCGGCCGGAGCCGCGCCGGGAGAGAGGCTGTTGGCATACATCCTGGACGAGTCCACCCCGAAGGCCCCGCCGCCGATATGATTATTGATCTTAAGTAGGGAGCCTGGGGACGCCTCCAAGGTGGAGTCCATGTCGGGAAGTGACGGGGACAGCTTCTTCGCGCCGACACGGTATCTGGGAATGGGGCTGGAGTCCACTCGCTCGCACGCTCCTCCCGCCTCGGCCCCCGCCGCCGCCTCGTCTAGACTGCCTGCGGCCGCCGCCCTGTCATTCATCGCGAGTCCTCCTCCCCCTCCCTCCAGCCGGCTGCCGGCGGCCGATTTCGCCGTGAGCGGGGAGAAAGGCTTACTGTGGCTCCGCCGGCTCCGATGCCGGGAAACCGAGTCGTCCTTTAAGAAGACCTGCCTGCCGGGGGCGGCGGCCACGTCGTCTTCATCGTCGCCGTCGCCGTCGTCGTCGTGGCCGTCATCGCCTTCCTCCGAGTCCGAATAGTTCTCCCGGCAGCTGTAGGGCAGCAGCCGGTTACCATTCACGGCCCGGCTCGTCCACAACGGCTCGTCGAGCTCGGGCTCCCGGTCCTCCCCGTCCTGTCCGTCGTCATCGTCGGCGTCGTCGTCGTCGCCGGCGCCGTCCGCGCCTCCTCCGTCTTTCTTGCCCGCCGGGCTGTGGCTGTGCAGTTCGGAGCCGGCCGGCCTCCGGCTGCTCCACCACGAGTGAGGCGGCTTCCTGCGCTCGGCCGGGGGGTGGTGGTTCGTCACCTCGCTGGCAGCCGGCGGGGCGCGGAGCCCGCGGTACTGGAGCGCAGCCCGCTCTCTCCGCCCGCTCCCGCCGCCGCCGCCGCCCGCCTGCGCCCGGGGACTGGCCTCCACGTCCGACTCGTCCGAGCTGAAGCCCAGCAGCACTTTGCTGCCCGCCGCGGGGGTGGCCGACGCGCCCTCGGGCCCTCCCGGGGGGGTGTCGGCGAGCGAGGCCGACAGTCGGCCCACCCCCGCCGGGGTCCGTAAGTACGAGAGATCGCCCGACACCGGCCGGACCCCCATGCCCACGGCCGCCGCCGCCGCCGCAGACCCCGGTGCCGCGGCTCCGACCGTGGCGGCTGCCGTGTTATTGTTATTACTGTTCCGCGTCTTGGTGCCGCGGCCCCCGGACCGGTGCTGCTGCTGTTGCTGCTCTTCCTCTCGAAGCTTCTTCAGCTTCTTGAGGTACACCGGCCGGGTGCTCTCCGTCACTGGGCCCGGAGACAAGCCGTAACGACGGAGCTGAGAGAAAAGCTCTTCATCCGAGAGCTGCTGAGGCGCCGAAGCAGCCGCCGCCGCCATTTTCTCTCCAGGGTGTTTTACAAGCTCCGCGCTACCGGAAGTGACGCGCCGCCCTAGACCCTGAACTAGACCCGGGCTGCGTCGCCCTTCTAGCGCCACGGACGCCTCGGCCAATGGGAGGCGCGGGAGGAGCTCACCTGAGCGGGAAAGGCCACCTGAGCGGCCCGCCGTGGACCGGCCCCTGCGGCGGCGGCGGCAGCGGCGGGCTTCCCTGTGGCCTTGGGAGCGCCAGCGCCGCGGTGTTCCCCTCCTGCCTACCTGTCTCCGCCCTGGTCCTTGCAAGGGCCATCCACAGGGCTGTCTGTGTCTAGACCACACCTTGACCTCTTCTTCCCAAGCAGTCATCAGTGAAAGGAGTCGGCCATGAAGTTCATGGAATTAATTTTCCTTTCATTCAGGATCCTGCAGCTGAGGGAGTCCGGAGAGGAAAAGAAATCCACAGAGAGGCGCCTTTGGGTTGGCAGTTTGGCTGTCTGACCGTGGGTTCTCTTTTTTTGTGTTTTTTGTTTGTTTGTTTGTTTGTTTGTTTGTTTGTTTCACATCATCTTTCCGTTTCACTTTTTTTTTTTTTTTTTAAGTGACTGTCACTTGCTACCTTTCCAGAAGCCTGTCTCTTTCCTTCCTGAAAGAAACCGAATAGAGCAGCCATGGTGCAGTTTTCAAGAATGTAACCACTGGGTTGTATGGTTGTTGTTGTTTTTGTAACACTTTTCCCCCTTTTTTAAAAAGGTGATGACCTCACAAGGTTTTGAGAAATGAAAGAGCCCATCGCTTGCTTTGTTTTAGGACTGAAGAAAGACACACTTTCCAGTCCACTCATTTCCTTCTTACCGTGCCACCTTTCTAACCAATACCCAATTATTGATTGGTTAGTGCTTAAAATATTGTCACT
The DNA here is from genome assembly GCA_036365145.1 of Orientallactaga sibirica. Classification (NCBI taxonomy): domain Eukaryota; kingdom Metazoa; phylum Chordata; class Mammalia; order Rodentia; family Dipodidae; genus Orientallactaga; species Orientallactaga sibirica. The sequence continues at coordinate 34,940,258 of JAEOAD010000012.1, read as the reverse complement.
TTGCTTCTATCATTTGCCACACTAAAATCTCAAACTTTCGTTGAATGAGTTAATGAACTGCATAGAATGAGATGATATTTGACAAGGGAAAAATGCCTGGTGAGACGGAAACACTTACACAAAGAAATAATAGTACCTGAAAGATCTTACCCTGTCATTCACAGAATAGGAAATGAATCCCAGAGGGAGAAATTTGCAGATTTGGTAAAGATTTCTTCCTCTTTCCAAAAACCTGGCAGAGCTAATACTTACTGAGTGCTGTAGAAACTACAAGACAGCACCTCACACTATAACTGAAACATTAACATATTGTCACTGTACCTATTGCTTTATACACATCTGTGCAGAAGGATATGTTAGTCGTGTAGATAGTAGCTCTTCAACATCCCGAATTCAACAGCAGAAAAATTCTTAGTAGCTTCAATTTTTGACTTCTGGCAAATTTTGCCTTATTCTAAAAAAAAAAAAAAAAAGTGTTTAGAAGAAGGACTGCCAAGAGTTTCAGGCAAGTCTGGGCTATAGAGTTAGTTCTAGGTCACCTTGAGCTGGGGGGGGGGGGAGCTTTTATGTGAAGGAGCACTTCCTTGTCCTTTATTATTGCGACTAAATTTTAAATGTTCCTGAGTCTATGACTGTTGTACTTTTAAGAGTTTTGGCCCCAAAACGTATTACCATAAATATCTGGGTAGGAAATCAAATTATTACAACTTTACTAGACATGAGTTTAGTATAGCAAAGTAGTTAAGCTGAGAACTTTGGAGTTAATAAAACTGGATATGGCCCCTGCCTATTCTTTGTTTTACCTTTACTCTTAGCTTGTCATTTGTTGTCTTCTCCACTGGCTTGATTACATAGAGGTCATAGTAGTCTATTAGTTCCACCTCTGATTTTCATGAACCTTTAAATATCCTCCTGCAAGGATTGCTGGACAATTTATATTTCTGTCTATAACTCTGAATGAATTACTTGATCTTTCTGAATCTTCATTTCTATATACACAAAACCTTCCTCAGGACACTATCTTAGGCATTAAATGACATGACATTCATATGATACTTGGCGCCATGCCTATCATAGCATATATTCAGAAAATATTAATAATATAAACCGTGCATTTTGTGTATCAATTTCAATTATATGGTTCCTGAGAACTCCCACGTAGCCACAATCTAAATGCAATTTCTGGACAGACAGAAATAGAATCATAGAATCAATCAAACTTTCCCAAGGTATTTAATAAACACATGCATGAGTTAGTGATGATCAAGGGTTTAATAATCATAGTTGCTAATCATTTTGATCCTTGGGGGCAGCAAGGTTTGAAATGAAGTAGGAACTATTGGTTTCCAATCCTTCAGGCTATATGACTTAGGGCAAATCTTAGGCTCTCAGAATCTCAATGTATACTTTTATAAGTTGACAATATTGTCTTCCCTACTTGGCAAACAGTATTCAAGAAATATCTGTTGAGGAAAAATGAATGCATATGCTATGTGAACATGACAACCAATATGTTGTTAAATCAGCCTTACTCTGAGAATATTGTAGACAGCTATAGAGGGTTGTAATTCCCCTTAACTTGGGTGTATACACAGACAAGGCACTCTCAGAACTTTCACAGCCTGTCATTGCTCTGACATTCTCTTTGAGCAATAGATTTTTCTGTTGTTGTTGTTTTGTTTTTCAAGGTAGGGTCTCACTCTAGCTTAGGCTGACCTGACCTGGAATTCACTATATAGTCACGGGGTGGCCTTGAACTCATGGTGACTCTCCTACTTCTGCCTCCCCAGAGCTGGGATTAAAGGTGTGCAACACCACGCCCGGCTTGGCCAATAGATCTCACTCTGCTTCCAGACTGTCCAACTCTTAAAGCATGGGCTCTATCTTAACTGCACCTAGAACTTGACGGAGAATACAATTATAGAATTATCACTACTGTATAGCTTCCAAAATTTTGATTAAGGAAAGCATTTATGATGTAGGCTGCCCTTTAAAGTCACAGCATCAGCTTATATGGAAGAACTTTGTCTAGAATTATATGAAACCCAATATAATAATCAAATAAAGGTACTATCAATGGTTTATTTCCTTAAAGAATACTCTTTCTCCTTTTAGTACTAGAATAAAACTAGAAATTTCTGTTTCCCAGAGCAATGTTTTGGCTTGAATTTTGCTCTGTATTATTTTTTATTGAGTTAAAATTCATGTAACATTAAATTAGCTATTTTAAAGTATACACATAGCATTTAGTACATTTACAATGTTGTATAACCATCACCTCTGTCTAGCCCCAAAATATTTTCATCATTCCCAAAGAAGGCCCTGCACTCTTTAAAAAACTACTTCATATTTACCTCTCCCCCTACTCCTAGGCAACCATTTATCAACTTCTTGTTTCTATGGTTATAAGTTTTCTGAATATTTCACATGAATGGAATCAGACATTATGGGACCTCTTATATCTGACTCTTAGCATAAATGTTTTCAAGAATTATGCACATTGTGACTTGTATCTCTACCTCAATTCTTTTTTTACAATATTTATTTGAGAGTGAGAGAGGCAGGGAGAGAGAGAATGAGTACACCAGGGCCTCCAGCCACTGCAAACAAACTCCAGAAACAGGTACCACCATGTGCATCTGGCTTACATGGGTCCTAAGGAATCGAACTTGGGTCCTTTAGCTTTGCAGGCAAGTGCCTTAACCACTAAGCCATCTCCCTAGCCCACCCCCATTCTTTCTATGACTGATTAAAATATTACTGAATGGATATGTCACATTTTATTTATCCATTCATCCAAATGGGCTTTCTGTGTGTTTCTACATTTGGCTACTGCAAATAATACTATTATGAATAATTATGGACAAACATCCATTTTCATATCTTTTGAGTATGTTCTCCAAAGTTAAATAACAGATCAGAGGCAATTCTATGTTGGATTTTTTGAGAGATTACAAAATGTTATTAATATCATTTAAAAAAGAAAAAGAAAAGGTAGCTGGAGAAGGTGGCTTAGCGGTTAAGGCATTCTGCAAAGCCAAAGGACCCCAGTTCATTTGTGAGGACCTGAGGAAGTCAGATGCACCAGGGGGCACATGCATCTGGAGTTCATTTGCAATGAATGGAGGCCCTGGCATGCCCATTCCCCCCCGCCTCCTTCCCTTCCTCCCTCCCTCTTTCTCTCTCTCTCAAATAAATAAATAAAATATTTTTTTAAAAGAAGAAGGGAGCGGGGCTGGAGAGATGGCTTAGTGGTTAAGGCGCCTGCCTCCTAAGCCTAAGAACGCTGGTTCTTAGCTGGTTCCAGCGGTTCCAATCTCCAGGTCCCACGTTTAGCCAGATGCAGTGATGCAAGGGCGCAATGCCGCACTTGCCCACAAGGGGGAGCACACATCTGGATTTCGTTCACAGCAGCATAGAGACTGCTGGTGCGCCCATTCCCTATCTGTCTCCCTCTACCCTCTCTCTGTGTCTGTCTCTCTTTGTGTCTCTCTCTCTAAAAAAAGGAGGAGGAGGAGGAGGGAGCTATTAGCCTGCAGTTTTCCCTACATACAGAACTTTTCTGTAGCAAACAGAAGTTTAACATGGAGACATTTCTCATAACTGATAACCTTGGTTTGTTTCCACCAAAACTCATTTTGAGATTTAATTCCTTAATGTGCTAGTATGATGGGGGTAAGGTGATGCTAGTGGAAGGTATCTGGGTCATAGGTTCAGAACCTCCATAAAGATATTCATGCCTTCTCTTGGGAATGACATCTTGCTTTTTGTTTTTGGGAGGGGGGGAGTGGTAGGGTCTCACTCTAGCCCAGGCAGACCTGGAATTCACTATATAATCTCAGGGTGGCCTCAACTCACAGTGATCCTCCTACCTCTGCCTTCCTAGTGCTGGGATTAAGGGCGTGTACCACCATGCCCAGCTTGAGTTCCTGCTTTTGATAAAACTGAGTTATATACCTGGAAAGCAAGTTACTTAAAGTAAGGTGACCACTCTTGTTTCTCTGTGTATTCTCACTAGCCCTTCTCTGTCCCCAGTATTCATGAGGCAGCATGAGACACTCACCTGAAAACCAAACAGATGTGGTCACCTTGTTTTAGACATTTAACTTCTGAGTAATGTAAATCTCTTTTCTTTATGAATTATATAGGCTCAAGGGTCCTGTTACAGCAACAGAAAATAGACCACAATGCTGACTTGACAAAAAGAAAATGATCGAACTTGGCCAATTAAAACCAGCCAGCCACCCACTGACTACATAACTCAAGCCATAGACAACTAAAACAAAACCTTAAGACTTCCTGTTATACCATACCCAAATAAGGCCAATGCTTAGTTGTAACCAATTAGATTCTTTACTTACTCTACTTCCATATTCAGTTATAAAAGCTCCCTGCTCTTGCTGCTAAAGCCCATGGCTTCTTTTTGGTTCTGGTGCTTCTTGGATCATGAATTACTGCTCTGCTCAAATCCTGCTCAATTTAGTATGTCTAAAATTTTTATTTTCACAGGAAGACCCTGTTGGCTTGGTTATCCACCTGTTTCTCTCTTTTGAGATTATGGCTAACAAGTTCAGACTAAAAGTTGTGATCCAGACATAGAAAACTTATAGAACTACATATTATAAATTTTATAAATTAATCTCATTATTAGAACCACCTAAATTTTCTTGTGTGTTAAAGTGCCTCACTTTAAAAACTGATTTTATCTTCCTAATAAGACACACATCTGTGGTGGTTTGATTAAGGTGTCCCCCATAAACTTATGTGTTCTGAATGCTAGGTCCCTAGCTGGTGGCAATTTGGGAATTATAGCCTCCTGAGGCAGTGTATTTTGGGGAGTGGATTTATGGGTGTTATAGCCAGCTTCCTCTTGCCAGTGTGTTTGGCACACTCTCCTGTTGCTGTTTTCCATCAGATGTTGGTCAGGAGGTGATGTCTACCCTCTGCTCATGCCATTGTTTTCCCCTGCCATCATGGAGTTTCCCCTCAAGTCTGTAATCCAAAATAAACTTTTTCTTTCTGCAAGCTGCTTTGGTTGGGTGCTTTCTGCCAGCAATGTGAAGCTGACTACAATGACATCTTTTTAACTATCTTAAATTATTTGAGAAATATAATTCCCCTGACAACTGAGTGGGTAGATTTTATTAGAATTTATATCTTATAGATGAAGAAACTGAAAGTTAGAAAAAGTTACTTGACTCAAATCTGATAAAAGTCAAGGAGAAAACTGAAGTCCAAGGACATATGAGTGTGAATTCCATGTTCTTTCCACTGTTCCATACTAACTCCTGAGTACTTTTCATATATCATTTGGTAACATGTATAGCACTAAACTGTGTGCCCACTTTCCTTACCCACCACAAAGAGGAAGGTGTCTGTAATGGAGCGAGGAAAAGGACAGAAGCTTTTGCACTTAACCTGTTTCTTGCTCTTGTTGCTACATGTAGGAACTGGAAAGAAAGCTCAAAAATATAAAACTGATTATATCACTTATTTCCTAGCAGATCAACATAGTGACACAATATTGTATTGATATTATCACTGAAATTCTCATACGTGCCTCAAGGATGTGTTCACAGGTTTTTAATCTACAAAGTTCCTGGTATTTATTTTTCTTTTTAATTGCTTAAGTCCTATTCAAAACTAACACCTCTTCTAAGGAAAAAGGCAGAATAAACAGCCTGAAAATACAACATGGTACTGAGAAATATTGGACAAAATTCTCATCCTATGTTACCGTGAGAATTAGCCAAGAACGTTTTATAGTGAGAGCATCTGTTTTATTTTTCTACATATAACTCAAACAGGTGAGAAGCAATCATAGGATTCAGGTAAACAACATACATATGCCATGCTCGATAATTATATCCTACTGTAACTATGCAGCCATGTGAATTACCTAAAACAAATGAAAAAATTCAGAAAGATCATTTTGTATTAACATATAATAGACGAGGGTCTCAAGGGTAAGAAATGTGTGTTCTATTCCCACACTGAATTCTATTCAATTGCAGCAATATTCTATGTTGCTCATTTGATCTTTATGCCTACTCTAAGGGGAAGGTGCATCCTATGTTTATAAGTGAGAAAATCTGAGCTCATAAACTTTCTGTCATTTGTCCTTTGTAAGAGCTAACAAGAGCTGAAATCCAAAATTACTTCTAGCCCACCGTATTATCTCATGTGAGTAGATTGAGACATTCAACCTTTTGTCTTTTGGTTATTCATCTATAAAAGGTGGAAGTAAAGCAATTTGGCCCTTAAGATACCTTCCAAATCTAAAATACTGTGAAAACACTTTCTTATAATATTTGTTATTATTATTATGGCTCTTTACACACTTGCTCTATTTCTTTCCCTAAACTTTAGGTGCTTTTTGAAACTTTCATCCTTCCCATCTCCTAATTTATTGTCTGAATAGTAGATCATAATGCAAATGTGTTGAACAATACAAAATTCGTACAGAGACACTACCTTAACAGAATGGCATTAGAAAGATTCTCAAATGGCCCAGGGGGAAAAAATGCATCAAAGATGGGCCTGCTATGGGATTGTCTAGAAATAGGGAAACATGTCTTTGAATTGAGTGTGAAGTCTAATGTAAGAGAATTGTGACTCAGGAAGTTTAGTTTACATACGCCAGAAGTTTAGTTTCATTAAGCTGCAAAAAAGTGTTTTAATAACAATGTTTTCCTGTCCCACATCATGTGGGCAGTACTGTAAACAAAGAGAATGGAATACTTCCAGTTATTTTATTTTATTTATTATTTATTTATTTGAGAGAAAGAGAAAGGGCCTTCAGCCACTGCAAACAAACTCCAGATGCATGTGCCCCCTTGTGCATCTGGCTTACGTGGGGCCTGGAGAGTAGAACCAGGATCCTTTGGTTTTGCAGGTAAGCACCTTAACTGCTAAGCCATCTCTCCAGCCCAACACTTCCAGTTATGACTACGGGTTCTTTTCAATGAAATCCTTTCTTTAAACACCATTTTATCTGTGGTTTCAAGAACTTCATATGAAACAACTATTTTTAAAAAATCACCAGGGAGCTGAAGAGATGGCTTAGTGGTTAAGGCACTTGCCTGCGAAGCCTAAGAACCCAGGTTCACTTACCCAGGACCATGCAAGCCAGATGTACAAGGTGGCACATGCATCTGGAATTTGTTTGCAGTGGCTAGAAGCCCTGGCACACCCATTTCCCCCACCCTGCCACCTCTTTCTTGCTCTGTCTCATAAATAAACAAACAAATAAATAAATAAATAAATAAATAAATAAATAAATAAATAAAATATTACCAGATTTATGGTGTATAATATTTTAAATTCTCCATATGTTTCTTTTGATGCTTCTTAGCTGTTTTCCTCTGAAGCTTAAGCATGGATAGGAAGAAGGGTATTGTTAGTTATTGTTAATGGGATAGAAAGCTTCTTCCATTGCTCAAAATGGAGACCTTTCAGATTAAGTTACTTTTGAACAGGCATCAAAAGAGAATAATAGGGGGAAATAGGCAGGCATCTAAAGAAAGAGGCAAGTGCTAAAACCCAGAGTGAGTGTGTGCAAAGGAGGATCATGCTTGGAACAGAAAGAAGTCAGTATAAATGGTACAAGGAAGGGAATGGGACACAAACCCTGGAAGATGAGATCAAGTCAATGGTAGAAAAAGAAGAGTCTATGTCTTGTCGGGCCTTTGATGTCATGGGAAGGACTGTGAATTTCACTCTGAATAGGATAGGAAGCCATTATAATGTTTTAAGGAATACAGCAGTATCATTTAATTCTGATGTGTATAGAACCAAGAGAAAAGAAACAAGTTAGTAAATGCAATCATTCAGGGAAAAAAAAAACTGATTTAGAACAGAGTGGTAAAGGAAGGAAGCAGGGGCATTGGAATTGTGAACATGTTTTATCTCATTTTACTATTACTTAAAAAAATTAATTCTGAGAATCAATCTGGCTGTATAGTCCAGGCTGGCTTCAAACTTATAATCCTACTGAGTCTTATTTACAGCCTTGTAAATTGTATCGTTAGATATGCCTGGTTTTGTGTTTCAGGTTTTTATTCTTTTTATTATATTGGTTTTTCGAGGTAGGGACTCCCTCTAGCCCAGGATGACCTGGAATTCACTATGTAGTCTCAGGGTGGCCTCAAATGCTTGGTGATCCTCCTAACTCTGCCTCCCAAGTGCTGGGATTAAAGGCGTGTGCCACCATGCACAGCTTTAATATTATTTTTAATTAATACATAAACATTGTACATATTCATGGGGTAGCATATGATGTTTCATTATGTGTATACATTGTGTAATGTTGAAGTCAGGTTAACTATATCCCAAACATCATTTCTTTATAGTGAAAATATTCAAAATCCATTCCTCTAGCATTTAAAAAAATGTTTATTTTTTATTTACTTATTTGAGAGCGACAGACAGAGAGAGAAAGAGGCAGAGAAAAAGAGAGAAAGAGAATGGGTGCACAAGGGCCTCCAACCACTGCAAACGAACTCCAGATGCATGCACCAACTTGTGCATCTGGCTTACGTGGGTCCTGGGGCATCAAGCCTTGAACCAGGATCCTTATTATTCACAAGTAAGCGCTTAACTGCTAAACCATCTCTCCAGTCCCCTCCTCTAGCTTTTTAAAATATACAGTGCACTATTGTTATCTACAGTCCTCCCTGCTATGCAGTAGCACACAGAACTCATTGCATCTAACTGTAACTTAGGACTCATACATATTCCTTTCCAGTTTTTAGACAGAGCTCAGTAAGACTTACTTAGCAATTGGATCATGGATATGAGGAAGGGGTATCATAGAAGGAAATTGATAATGACTATATAGTTATAGGCTAAGTATCCAGGAAAACACAAGCTGCTAGTTACTGAGATGTGGCAGCCAAGGGATACAGTAAGCCTTTGAGGAATCAAGAAACGCATGTGGATATGTGCTGATTGTGACTTCGAAGTAAATGAGTCTGATAATCACTGTTTACGTAAGTGTGGAGTTAAGGGGTGCTCTGGGCTAAACTTGTAAGTGTGAATATCAGTAGCAGATAAATGGAACTTAATGTCATGGAAATCATGCAAAAAAAAAAAAAAAAAACTGAGAGCTGACCCTTGCTCTATGCTTGCATTTAGAGATCAAGATGACAAAGAACTTGCAGAGGAGACTGAAAACTAGCTGGTGGTGAGAGCATGATGTGTTGAAAGCTGTTAGATCAAGTGTTGGCAGACTCTCCAAAATCATGTACTTTCCTGTGTATCCTGGACACTGTCCATGAAGGCACAAGGGTGATGACTCTCAAAAAGTTAAACAATTCAAATATATCTCTATTGAGTAAGAAGTGATAAAAAATTAATCATAACATTGTAGTAATAAGATTATGAGGAAAATATTTAATTATTTTAAATATTTCACCATATTCTCAATAAAAATAAGCTTCACAAAAATGTCCCAACTTATCATTCTTTTCTATCAATCATCACTTGGGTTCTCTTCTTAGCATTTTAATATTTTTTGCATAAAAGTTTACATGGTTCAAGTTTTCTAAAGAAAAGAAGGAATAGCTGATTGCTACTGTCTATTCTTAAAAAATTCATATGAGGGCTGGAGAGATGGCTCAGCATAGGCACTTGCCTATGAAGCCTAAGGTCCCATGTTCAATTCCCCTGTACCCACATAAGAGAGATACACAAGGTGACACACGTATCTGGAGTCCATTTGCAGTGGCTAGAGGCCCTGGAACACCTATATTCTCTCCCTCCCTCTCTCTCAAATACAAAAATAAAAAAATTTTTTAAAGTTCACATGGTTCAAGTTTTCTAAAGGAAAGAAGGGATAACTGATGGCTTCTATTTAAAAATAAATTCTTATGAGAGCTGGAGAGATGGCTCAGTGATTCAGGCTCTTTACTGTAAAGGCTAACAACCTGGGTTCAGTTCCCCAGTACCATGTAAAGCCAGATGCACAAAGAGGTGCATGCATCTGGAGTCCATTTGCAGTAGCTGGAGGTCCTGGCCTGCCCATTCTCTCTGCCTGTCTCTCTTCTATCTATCTCTCTGTTTGCAAATAAATAAATAAAAGTATATTTTTTAAAATTTATAAGCCAGGCATGGTGGTGCAAGCCTTCAATCCCAGCACTTGGAAGGCAGAGGTAGGAGGATCACCATGAGTTCAAGACCACCCTGAGACTACAGAGTGAATTCCAGGTCAGCCTGGGCTAGAGTGAGACCCTATCTCAAAAAAAAAAAACAAAAAAACAAAAAAACTCTACACTTTAAGCCAGGCGTGGTAGTGCACACCTTTAATCTCAGCACTCAAGAGGCAGAGATAGGAGGATCACCATGAGTTCCAGGCCACCCTGAGACTACATAGTGAATTCCAGGTCAGACTGAGCTAGAGTGAGACCCTACCTCGAAAAAAAAATTTTTTTTAATTTGTATGTAAAGAATAACTTTTGGGCTGAAGAGATGGTTTAGTGGTTAAGGCACTTGCCTGCAAAGCCAAAAGACCTAGGTTAACTCCCCAGTACCCACAGAAAGCCACATGAACAAGGTGGTACATGTGTCTGAAGTTCATATACAGTGGCTAGAGGCCTCTCTCTTTCTCTCTCTCTCTTTCTGCCTCTTTCTCTCTCTCAAATAAACAAATAAAATAAGCTAAAGAATAACTTTTAATTTAAGATACATAATTTTTAGTAAAGTCTTTAATACCAGAGGTTTGGAGTGGGGATCTGAGCAACAAAACTTATACTCAATAAACCAAAACATTCTTTCTAGCTTAATATAAGTGATTTGTATTATTTGAACTAAATTTTATTGGTTTCAATTAAAGCCAGATGAACAAAGTGGTACATGCATCTGGAGTTCATTTTCAGAGGCTGGAGACTGGTGTGTCCATTCTTTCCTTCTTTCTCTCTCTTTCCTCCTCTGTCTCTCTCTTCTTGCAAATAAGTAAAGATACTTAACAAAAAATAATGCAGGTGCCTATCTCCTTCTACCCTTAGGCCCTGCTGGCATGCCAACTCAGTCGATCTCAAGTGAATCTCAGAAATCCATTTCCATTCTAATCATCTTCCCAGGAGATTCTGATCTCACTGACTCATGTATATCACTTTAAAGAACCCTGATATATGGAAGGGTGCCACTGAACTAAGACTGTAGGTTTCTCTCAACCACTGAGAGATAGAATAAGGATGACTACACACAAACAAGGTTTCCTTTGGGGAGAAAGATTGTTCTTAGTGAGTAGGAAAAATAGGGTGATTCTTAAAAAAAAAAAAAATTATGGCTAATTTTCAGGTTACAAATTTTGTAAACAGTCTGCTCTTATGGAGATTAAAGATTACTTACTCACCAGGAGCATAATTTTCCAGTCAATTTGTAGGAACTCTCAAGTTTACCATCTTCCTTGATCTTCCCCACCTACTACCTTCAGAAATATATTCAATGGGCCTATCCTCTTCTTTTCCATAGGAGATTTGATCAAGGATGATTATCAGTCAATCTACTACTTGGCCAGAGAGCAAGTTTATTTCTTGATAGTCATCTGACGTTAGACTAAGCTAAAGAGTCAGTAACAGTTAATGACATGGTTAAATATGAATCTAGCCACAATAGAGACCAGGCATATTGTAGAAAACAGCAGTGAATCCATAAGAGACACAAACATGATGGGGAACATACACTGAGAAATGAAAAGTACAACTACAGTCCCAACTTCAATTTCCCAGCTCTAATTCCACCAGTCCAGTGTGAAGCTCTGTCCTTAGTACTTTCACATTTCATACTGTTCTTTCAATAAAACTCCCATAGCCGAGCTAGTAATAGTGAGTTCTGTTCATTACAAGAGTAAGACAAGCAGAACCCAGACCCTTCAGGGAAAACTTTTATTCACCCATTTATAATATGTATATATTCATATATATGTATTTATTTATTTGTTTGTTTGTTTGTTTGTTTGTTTTTAGAAAGAGAGAGAGAGAGAATTGGTATGCCAGGGCCTCAGTCACTGAGATTGAATTCTAGACACTTGAGCTACCTAGTGGACATGTGCAACCTTAAGCTTACCTCACCTTTGTGTGTCTGGCTAACATGGGATCTGGAGAGTTGAACATGGCTCCTTAGGCTTTGCAGGCAAGCGCCTTAACCACTAAACCATCTCTCCAGCCCTCACCCATTTATATAAAGGGTTTGGGCTAGGGATTCAAATTGCAGGACAGAGCAACAAACTCTAAGACAACAAACCATTGTAAGGCTATTTGAGGCACTTAAAATTGAGATTAGTGGACTAGGTTCTAAAATAGCTGGAACTGTGCCTTGTTATCTCCTTGGCATACCTTTATTCCCAAAGACTCAAATTCTTGTACCTAAAATGACTGTTTATGTCTCTATCTCTGCTGATTATTGGCAATTTACACCTTTGCTGAATGTCCAACCTATCCTAACTCTGTGTATAATTCAGGGTTCAATGTTGGAAATAAAAATTGTCTGAATATTTTAAATGAATTCAATATCAATAATCCGATCATTCCAAACTCACCAGAAGGACTGAAAGATTGAATGATAAGCTGAGATCCAGAGCTGACTCCCAGAACACCACAAAAAGGACCTCTTAGAGGAACTGCCTGCTGTGCTTCAGTCAGGAAGGTAGGGGGCCAGCCATCTTCCATTAGAGCTATTTAAGTTAAAAACAAAACCAACAGAGTGTTGTGGCTGGGATTCAAAGGAAGAGATGACTACCTCCAGTGCACCTCCCTCTGGGTAGCTATTCAATTTAAGACTCCATGCTGCCGAAACCCCCACATTCCTGCACTTGCCACCAGTAGATCACTAAAAGGAGCAGTAAGAGGGCATCCAGTCGATCACTACTTACCCAAATATGTGTAGGTGCATCAAATTAGTAGTATCCCATCAAATGTGGCAAGGGAGCCTGGGAATTTTAGTATTGAGTTGACCATCTACTATACTACAGAAAGTCACACTAAGAAATGAAAATAAATGCTGAGTGTCATATGTAACACATTATGTTCATGTTGTACCGGAAACTCCAGCTAGTATATTAAAGCATGAAAAATACAGAAAAGAGATATAGGTTATAAAGAAAGAAACAGGGGACAAATGAGTACAAAATATAATGACATATAGGAATGGAAACACCACAATGAATTTGACCCACTACTTTGTATGCTAACTTATGTTCTCTCTGATATGTGGCTCTTACTAGGGTGCAATGTCTATAAGTATGTATTGAGTAGCAAATGTGAATTAAAACTATAAAGTAACCAAAAGTGCACAGAGATGAGAAAGAAGAGGGGGAGGAAAGGGCCAAAGGACTCATGTGATCCAGTGGAGAGGGGAATGGGGGAAAATGGAGAGGGAGAATAGGAACGGGATGGGAATAAAAAAAATGTACTTGATTATGCCACAATGAATGTTACCTAAATCTCTGTAGGCCAACTAAAAAAAGTACTTATTAAAAGAGAGCTGGGGCCAGGCATGGTGGCACACACCTTTAATCCCAGCCCTCGGGATACATAAGTAAGAGGATCGCTGTAAAATCGAGGCCAGCCTGGGACTACAGAGTGAGTTCCAGGTCAGCCTGGGCTAGAGTAAGACCCCACCTCAAAAAATAAATAAATAAATAAATAAATAAATAAATAAATAAATAAATAAAAGCTAAAGAGGTCTGGGGATATGACTTAGTCATCTTGCTTTCCTCATAAGTATGAGGACCTGAGTTTGTTCCTTAGTACTATGTGAAAATGCCAGGAGGTGGCATGTACCTGTAATCCCAGTGCTGAGAGAGCAGAGAGAGGAAGATTCCTGAGCTTGCTGGCTAGCCAGCCTAACCAAATTGGTGAGCTCCAGGCCAATGGGATACTCTCTCAAAGTAGGAAACAACATTTCTGAGGGTGTTACCCAAGGTTATCCTTTGGCCTCCACGCACATGTACATACATGTGAACGCACACATGCACAACAATTTTAAAAATAAAGAAGGAATCAGATTTTGTGTATGATACATGATCAAGAACCTACAAGTAGCTGGGTGTGGTGGTGCATACCTTTTAATCCCAACACTCTGGAGGGAGGCAGAGTTAGGAGGATCACTGTAAGTTCAAGGCTACCCTGAAACTACATAATGAATTTCAGGTCAGCCTGGGCTAGCGTGAGACCCTACCTTGAAAAACCCGTTTCCTCTACAGCAAAGCTTTGTGTACAGCTTAAATGAACTATTAGGTATGAAATATTTAGCACACTTTGATGAGATTTAAACTCTAGCCATGTTTTTTTAAATTTTTTTATTCTTTTTGGAGAGAGACACAGAGACAGACAGACAGAGAGGGAGAGGAGGACAGACAGAGATGGGTGCGCCATCAGTCTCTCAGCTGTTGTGAACGCAATTCAGATGCGTGCGCCCCCTTGTGCTCAAGTGCGGCATTGCACCCTTGCGTCACTTTGCATCTGGTTAAACGTGGGACCTGGAGATTGGAACCGGGTTCTTAGGCTTAGCAGGCAGGCGCCTTAACAGCTAAGCCATCTCTCCAGCCCTCTAGTCATGTTTTATAATTGTCAAGCAGCCAAAGTGAACAACAGGATGTAAGCTGAAAGCAAGACTTGTTTCCTTAAAGCTGGAGTACCTAAAGCTCTGGTCATTTTTAATTTTTGTGTGTGTGTGAGTGTGGGTGGCAGTCAAAGGGCAGCCTACGGCTGTGGGTCCTGCCATCTCATTTTGAGGCAGGGTTTCTTGGTTTTGGTCTCACTGTTGTTCATTAATTCCTTTACCAGGCAAGCTGATTCCCGAGCTTTCAGGAAATGCTCTTGTTTTCACTCCCTTCTCATTTTAGGGAAGTTGGGGTTACAGAAGCTTCCACATTCTCCACATCCTCCACAAACTCCAACCTCCACATGGGTTCTGGGGGTTAGAATTTGGGTACTCCAATTTAAGCAGCAAGCACTTTATCTACTGATCCATCTCCCCATCCCTCTGGTCATTTCTTTGAAAGTGATGAATTGAATGCTACTAACACTTTGTTTTTTCTTTTATCTGTTTATTTATTGGACACAGGGCCTCACTGTAGCCCTGGAACTCACTCACTCTGTAGCTCAGGCTAGCCTCGAATTTATGGTGATTCCCAAGTGCTGGGATTAAAAACGTGAGCCACCACACCCAGCTAAAGCTGAAATCTTTTAATTTTATTTATTTATTTGAGAGAGAAGGAGGCAGACAGAAGGAGAGAGAGAATGGATGTGCCAGGGCCTCCAGCCACTATAAACGAACTCCAGGCACATGTGCCACTTTGTGCATCTAGCTTATGTGGGTCCTGGAGAATTGAACCAAGGTCCTTTGGCTTTGCAGGCACACTTTAACTGCTAAGCCATCTCTCCAGCCTCAAGCTTGAAGTCTTTTAAAACCACCTTTAATGAATTAAAATACAAACCACAGTCTGGAGAAAATATTCACAGTATATGTGTCTGACAAAGGGCTGGTACCTTGAACTAATAATCCAATAATTAAATGGCAGATAATCCAATTAAAAATGATTAAGTTATTTGAATACTCCTCACAAAATGATATACAAATAGTCATTAAGCATATAATAGTAGGAACAATATTAGTAATTATGAAAACAATGCAAAATTAAGCACATTGAAATACACCTACTAGAATGACTAAAGTTGTTTAAGTTGACCATACCAAGTATAGGGAAGGATAAGGAATAATTGGTACTTTCACATGCTATCAGTGGGATTGTAAAATGGTACACTGGAAATGTCCATATAAACTAGCAGTTCTGCTAGTGGGAATTTGTCCACAAGAAATGAAAATATATCTGCACAAGAACTTAACTATGAATGTTCACAATGGCTTTATTCATGATCAATGAAAATAGAATCAGTGCCTATCCACAGGTTAACATGGAAATATATTTTAGTAGAGTTACTAAGATTATAACTTTGAATTACTCAGCAATTAAGGACTTACCTACTGATACATGCAATCTACTTATATTTCAAAAGTATTTTTAAAATCAATTAATTAATTTATTTATGAGAGGGAGGTAGGAATGGGTGCACCAGGGTCTTTAGCCACTGCAAATGAACTCCAGACACATATGTCATCATTGGCATCTGGCTTGCATGGGTTCTGGGGAATCAAACCTGGGTCCTTAGGTTTTGCAAGCAAGTGCCTTAACCACTAAGCCATCTCTCTATCCCTCAAAAGTAGTTTTTAAGTTGAAGAAACTCAACGCAAATAAGTATTCACTATTGGATTCTATCTGAAACTTTTAGTAGGTAAATTTAGTCCAAAGGAACAGAAAGCAGAATCATGTTTGCATTTGGTGGGGAGCAGAAGGGGAATGACAGCAAAAGTCCTTATTCTGGGGATAATGAAAACTTTCTTTAGCTTGACTGGGATAGTGGATACCTGGTACACACTTGAATTTTGGTCAAAATACATCCAATATTGCTGCAGAGATGGATCACTGGATGAAGTGATTGTTGTACAAGCATGAGTATCTGAGTTCAGAGCCCCAGAACCCATGGAATGCTGTGGCAGACATCTGTAATCCCAGCACACATATGGTGAGGAGGGACACTGATGCAGGAGAACTTCCCTGATGCTCCCAGGCCCGGCATTCCCAGCACTGAACAACAATGAGAACGAGACACCAGGTGGGAGGTGAGGACTGATACCTCTGACCTCCACATGTGTACCATGGCATGCATGCACCTACATGCACATGTGAACATACACGAGCCAAGAAATACATCCAATAAAACATCTCAATGGGTATAATTTATTATAGGTCATTTTTATCTTAATATGGCTAATTTAAATCATAAAAACAAACTATGCAGCATGTATGCATCTGATCAATCATAAAACTCTTACTATTTATTTCCATTTTTAATTAATTTTATTTATTTTAGAGAGAAAGAAAGAGAGAGAGATAAGGAGGGAGGGAGGGAAAGAATGGGTGTGCCAGGGCCTTCAGCCGCTGCAAACAAATTGTCGTCACATGCTCCACCTTGTGTATCTGGCTTACATGGGTCTAGGGCAATTGAACTTGGGTCCTTTGGCTTTGTAAGCAAGTGCCTTAACTGCTAAGCAATCCCTTCAGCCCTTATTTCTATTTTTTGATGCAGGGTCTTTTTATGTAGTCCACAAAGATCCTTAACTAACCATCCTCCTACTTCAACCTCCCAAGTCCTGGGAGTACAGGCATTTGCCATTCATCCGGCCTGATTCCCAGCTGATATTCCCCTAAGACCATAGAGCCAAATCACCTTTTTTTCCTACACCGATAAAAACATTGGAGATGAGAAATCCTTCAAAGTTGTTTTTTTTTTTTTTTTTGAGAGAGAGACAGAGAGGAAGACAGAGATGGGCGCGCCAGCAGCCTCTCAGCTGCTGTGAACGAAATCCAGATGAGTGCGCCCCCTTGTGGTCAAGTGTGGCATTGCGACCTTGCATCACTTTGCATCTGGCTAAATGCAGGACCTGGGGATTGGAACCAGCATTCTTAAGCTTAGGAGGCAGAGGTCTTAACCACTAAGCCATCTCTCCAGCCCCAAAGTTGTTGTTTTTTTAAATTTTTACTTTATTTGTTTATTTGAGAGAGAGCTAGAAAGAGAGAGGGGGAGAGAAGCAGATAGAATGGGCACACCAGGGCCTCAAGCCACTGCAAACCAACTCCAGACACATGTGTCACCTTGTGCATCTAGCTTATGTGGGTACTGGGGTATCAAACCTGGGTCCTTAGGCTTCACAGGCAAGTGCCTTAACTGGTAAGCCATCTCTCCAACACCCAAAATTATGTTTTTTTAAATTTGCTACACACTATTTCTATTGCATTGCCCAGATATCACCAGATATCAGTGAATTGTCTGACATGCTAACTTTTTTTTTTTTTTTTTTTTCGAGGTAGGGTCTCACTCTAGCCCAGGCTGGCCTGGACTTCACTATGTAGTCCCAGGGTGGCCTTGAATTCATGGTGATCCTCCTACCTCTGCCTCCCGAATGCTGGGATTAAAGGCGTGTACCACCACGCCCGGCTGCATGCTAACTTGCAAAAAAAGCATGAGTGGCTGATATAGGTGATGCCATCACTTAATCCTCATAATCATTTACAGGTCAATTGCTAAGTCTTTATACAAAGTGATTGCATCAGTGTCATTTCCTTCCTTTCCACTAGTTCAGCCACTTATATTCATTTGACCTCTTCCTAGTCTGTTATATGTAGACCAGGCAGGTCTTGACCACTAGAATCGCTTCCCAATTTATCCCACTGCTATTTGTTTCTCTTGAAGCATATTTCTCTATTGGTACTTTTGAGGATGAAACACCAACAAGAAATAACAATGAAAACGTTCACTGCACTGTTTACTAAATAAAACCTCAATAACCAGTATAAAAGGTACTACCAAATCAGGCTACACTTAGTATTTCTAGATGTATATTCTATTAGTTTTTTTTTTTTCTGTCTATGCAGATTTTACTAGTTTGTACTTGAAAACTGTCATCTCTGTATTAATGACAGCAGCACGAAGACTCTAGTATTCTTAAACAACTCTATACTGGGCCATTCCTGACATTTCATTCAATATTAATTCATATGCCACAGCTGTTTCTATAGTCTAGTTTCCTTCAAAGTACATGTTTTCTTCAGGCCTACCACCATAAAATGTTCTGAGCCTTCTCTTGTGTTATTCATAGACACATTTAAATAGTCAATTTTTCTAAGCAAAGGTACATGTATAGAAAATAGCATTTTTAGCCATGTTTTTATTTTACATAGTGTTCTCCAGAAACCTTGGTGGTATTTTCAGAATCATCCCTTTTCAGCGTTACTGAGATACCATTATCAAGAGAAAATTGTAAATATTTAAGATGTACAATCAATTTTTTGACATGTATGAAATGATTGCTGCAATCCAGCCAATTCACATATCTACCACTTTCTTTTTTCTGTTTATTCCTGCTTTTTTCTGTCTTCTTTCCTTTTTCCTTCTTTTTCGTTCTTTCTTTGTTGAAAACATCTAAAGTGTATGCCCTTAGCAAACTTTACGTACACAATATAGCATTCTTAGCTAACTTTACATGGCCTTACATTGCATTAGATCTTTAGAACATTCTGGGTGAGTGTGCTGTTGGGTATGGACTTATGGATGTTATAGACAGCTTCCCATAGAAGGATAGGTAGGATTTTGATAGGCAGCAATGGTTCAAAAAAGGTTTCTTGCTCAGAGAAATGTCACAGAGTTCAAAAGGTATTTTAGGATTTTAGGAAGGAATTGATGTGTTAACTTAACTGAAGTATAGCAACCTTAAAGAGGGGTGATTAGTGATGTAGATTCAACCCAGCAGAAGCCTGGAGCAGCCAGATAAAGGGGGTTAGACATGTGTGCAAAGCAAGAATTCGGTTAAGAATACAAACTTGGCACTATGCTTGAAGAAGATTACGAGGCAAGGAGAGTAGAGAAGAGGAACTGGAAGTCTAGTAACTAAATGCTAAATAACCAAGCAAACAAAAAAAGAAGTCAACAGAAGTAGCATTTTCAAGTGCTACGGGGCTTATCACTGTATTGCAGGGAAAAGATAGGAGAGAAGGCAAACACTAAGTTGAGGGCCTTTAATACCAACAGCTCTAGTCTCAACTGTCATGCTGACGGGTGCAAGATGACAGGAGAAGCAAAGTTATCATGAAGACTCCCTGGTCAGGGGCAGAGTATGCTTTTCTTTTCTTTTGCTTTGTATTTATATTTGTTTATTTATTTATTTGAGAGAGAAAGAGGGAGAGGGAGAGAGAAAGAGAGAATGAGAATGGGCACACCAAGGCCGCTAGCTACTGCAAACAACACCAGACACATGGGCTTCCATGTGTATCTGGCCTACATGGGTACTAGGGAATCGAACCTGGGTTCCTAGGCCTCACAGCTAAGCACCTTAACCCCTAAGCCATCTCTCCAGCCCAGAGGATGCTTTTCTATTAACAGAGCTTGGAAAGTGGGGAAGCAGTTTCATTGGGCTGTGGTAAGCTTGATATTTTGGTGAGCATTTATCAGGTGCATCCAACCTGTGGCCCATGGACCTCATGCATTTCAATACAGCTATGAATGCAGCCCAGAACATTTGTAGGTGATGTGACAGTGCAATGTCAAAGGCTGATAATCCCTGATTAGATGGCAATCTGTGGTAGAATTTTAAAATAAAACAAGGGAGTCTAGGAGCCATGTCTGGAAATTATCCAGGGAATAAAGATGTCACAGCTAATGATAAGAAGGGATTTGACCAGAATGATAAGACTTTGATAACCCTCACAGTCAGCACTACAAATACTGTTGAGTAATTAGTATGTGCCAGGCATCCTGACAAGCACTTTGAATGCATTAATTATCCCAATAAAGGAATGTGTGGAAGTTAAAAATATGAATAATTAATTATTGATAGACAATATAAAAGTTAATTTCCTATAAATAAAATCCTAGATGATTTCAAGGTTAGAAGTAATGAAGTAGGGACTATAAAAGGAAAATAGAATACTAAGTTTTATGTCTTCTTCAGGGAATGGTAAGTCACTTCAACTGATAATCATTAGAATAGAAATTTATGTCTATTAAAAAGTTTTACATGAACCAGGTGTGGGGGCGCACGCCTTTAATCCCAGCACTTGGGAGGCAAAGATGGGAGGATCACTGTGAGTTTGAGGCCACCCTGAGACTACATAGTGAAATCCAGGTCAGCCTGGACTAGAGTGAAACCCTACCTTAAAAACAAAACAACAACAACAACAACAACAACAACAACAATGGGGGCTGGAGAGATAGCTCAGAGACTAAGACACTTGCCTGCAAAGCCTAAGGACTTGGGTTCAATTCTCCAGTACCCATGTAAAGCCAGATATTCAAGGTGGCACATGCATCTGGAGCTGGTTTGCAGTGGCTAAAGGCTATGGCCTGCCCATTCTCTCTCATATATAAAATAAAATAAAAAGTTTTAAATGGATATGTTATATCCTTAAATCACTGGAATGAAAAAAAAATAGAATGGAAAAAACTCAAATAACTATAAAGATATAATAACTAAATTTTTACAATCTAAAACACAGCTCTAAGAATATTTGTAACTTGTTAGAAATATAGATTTTTAAACTCCTCACTTGTGTAGAATAGAAGACTGTAAACAACTACTTATATAAAATTACATCTCAAGATAGAAGCATTTAAGTTACTTCATTTGAACATGTAATCATATACATATAAACACCTAAGTAACTATTGAGTATTATTTTCAAATTTCTTTAGGACATTGTTTTTTAATTGTACTTATTTATTTGCAAGCAGAGAGAGGTAGAGAGAAGAGAGACAGACAGAGAGAGAGAGAGGGAGAGAGAGAGAGAAAAAAAAAAAAGAGAAAGAGAGAATGGGTGTGCTAGAGCCTCCAGCCACTGCAAACAAAATGCAAATGCATGCACCACTGTGCATCTGGCTTTATGCGGGTCCTGGGGAATCAAACCTGAATCCTTTGGCTTTGCAGGCAAGTGCCTTAACCACTAAGCCATCTTTCCAGCTCATTTAGGACATTGTTAAATAATAGATTTTGGATCAGAAAACAAAGGTATTTTCAACAGAAGTCATGAAATCATACATACATTCTAACCATATTATAATAAAATAAAGAAGATAAGAAAAGGATAAGCCATTTTAATAACTCTTGATTAAAGAGGAAAGTTAAACTAAAATTACAGAAAATACTCTTTATATGGTTTATGAATTCAATGAAATCACTATAAGATCCCAATGGCCTTTTATTTCATCAAGAAAAATGACAAGCTAAACCTAAAATTCATATGGAAATTCAAGGGGCCAAAATAGTTAAAGAAATATTAAAAAAGCAAAAACAAGTAAAGAAAATACATTTCCCAATTTCAAAATTCATTATAAAGCTGTAGGAATCAAGACTGTGAGGTGGTGGCATTGAGCATAGATATACAAACCAATGGAATAAATACAAAGATCTGTGGCCAATTTTTAAAAATCAGGGTATCAGCCAGTCATGGTGGCACACACCTTTAATCCCAGCCCTCAGGAGGCAGAGGTAGGAGGATACCATGAGTTCAAGGCCACCCTGAGACTACATAATGAATGCCAGGTTATCTGAGGCCAGAGACAGACCCTACCTTGAAAAACAAAACAAAACAAAAAAATAATAATAATAATGTGTGTGTGTGTGTGTGTGTGTGTGTGTTTTCAGGTATTAGTACCAATTAATGGGAACAGAACACATTCTTCAACAAATGGAACTGAGCTGTACATCCACATGAGAGAAAATGAATTGAAATCCTATCTCACACACACAAAAATATAAGACTAACTCAAAAATAATTCAAAACCTTAAGACAAGAAGTAAAACTATAAAACTCTTAAAGGAAACTATTGGTTACTTTTGCATCACTGTAACAAATGCCTGACGAAAGGAAAGGGTTTTTTTTAAGCTCATGGTTTCAGAGAGATTTCAGCTCACCATGTCAGAGAGGCATGACAGCAGAAGCAGCATCATCTGCTGTGACAAGGGGACCATGAGGCAGCAGTTGTTTACATGGCATGGACCAGAAAGTACAAGGCACAGTCCAGAACCATGAGCAGGTATAATTTTAAATGATCTGCCCCTAATGACCTACTTCTGCCATCTGGGCCCCATCTCCTTATGGCTTTAGAAACTTTAAAATAGGGTTGCAAGCTTAGGACTAAGCATCAAAAATATAAAGCATGGGATTCATTTCATATTCAAATCATAATATTCTGCCTCTGGTTTCCAAAAGCTCATGTCAATGAAAAGGTGTCTGAGACACGCATAATCTTAATAGTCTCAACACTTATGCAAAGTCCAAAGTATCTACTCAGACTTAAGGCAATTTCTTAGCCATGAGCTTCTGTAAAATCAGAAAGAAAGTTATATAGTTCCAACATACCCATGGTACAGAGTAAATATTCTCATTCCAAAAGGAAGGAATGAGTGAATTGTAAGGAAAGATTGGACCAAATGCAAGGCTGAAACATAGCTAGGCAAACATTAGAGCCGATAGCCCCAGGATGAAGATACAACTCAGTGATAGAACACTTGCCTAGTGTGTGGAAGGCTTGAGTTCAATCCCCAGTACTGTTGCAGTTAGCTTTGCGTTGCTGGACAAACACCTGATTAAAAGCAGTTGACAGAAGGAAGAGGTTTATTTCAGGCTTACAAATTCCAGGGGAACATGATCAATGGCAGAAGAAACTGGCTCACTCTCATAGATCCAGACAGACAGCATCAAACAGCCAGCACCACAGCACCACCAGAGCTCCAACTGCTCTCCACATGACTGGACTCCAAAATCCACCCCCAGTGGCATACCTCTTCTCCAGTCAGGCTCCACCCATTGGAAACTCAAGATTCAAGCCTGAGTTTATGGGGCCACACATTTAAATGATTACAACTACCAAAAGAAAAAGTCCTAGAGCTCCATATGTGGCGTGTGGCCATGTGACAGCATCATCTGTACCCTAAGTCTCTGACAGATCCTTCTCTACAACTTTCCTATCTGTAGCACACATAGGCCTTCCCCAAAGCAGGCTCCACTGTATGCCTGCAGCGTTCCTCAGAGAGGTACCATGTTCATGGCATCTCTAACATTGTGAGGGACTCCATTGCAACTTGGACTCCACTTTCTAAGTTTCACATATAGTCCACTCAGCAGTGTCCTGTGGGGAATCTAACCCTGGTACCTGCCCTCACGGGCGTTTCTCTGGAACTTTGATGCAAGCCTCCAAGACCCCATCACTTTGTATTTTACTTGCCTGCAAAACCACATGGATGATACTGAGTTCTGCTACCAGTTCAAGATGTAGCCAGCCCCTTGTAGCAGCCTGGGATACCTGCAAGGTGAAAAAGTTCAGCCCTTCAACTTTCTCTTCTTAAATGCAAGTCTTTCCAACAGATTTTCTTTTTTCTATCCTAGAGCCTTTGATGGGAGAAGTCTTGCCATCAGGTCATCTTTACTATTCCCATGGTGCACAGGGTATACCTCTGAGCTACATGCTTAGCTCTGGGCTATAGGATTTAATTTTGTCTTGCTAGATTTTAATTTTACATTAGTCCAGTCTCTCCTTACCATTCTAACATTCCTTCTTTGTGGAACAAGAATATTTATTCTGTACACTCTTTCCATCCTTCCTTCCTTTCTTTTTCCTTCCTTCCTTCCTTCTTCCTCCTTTTCTTTCTTTTGTTTCTGGTCTTCACTTATGTATGTAGTATGCGTGCATGGGTGTATGCATGTTCCTATGTATGTGGGCACATGTGTGTGGAGGTGTGCATGCATGTGTGAAAGTGTTCTTGTGGAGGCCAGAAGTTGTTGCTGAATATTTTTCTTGATCACCTTCCATCTTGTTTTCTGAAGAGTCTCTTACTTGGGCCCAAGGCTTGCCTATTTGGCTAGTCTAGCTAACCAGCTTGGCCTAGAGATCTCCTGTCTCTGCTCCTCTAAGAGCTGAAATTATAGGTCAGCTCACCCATCCAGCACTTACATGGGTGTTGGGGAATCAGAACTCCAGCTCTCATGCTTGTGATTGTGCTGTAAGTGGTAAGTGCTTAACCAACTAAGCCATCACTCCAGCTCCAGGAGGTTTCTTTTGAATGGTGCTTTATCTTAAGCTGTTACCACTTTGTCTATACATGCTTTGTCTGAAACTTCTGAAACGTTAAGCACAGTCACACTCCTTTTTTTGTTGTTGTTCTTTTTTTTTTTTTTTTTTTGAGGGGTGGTTTCTGAAGTATGGTCACGTCTAGCTCAGGCTGACCCGGAATTCACTATGTATTCTCAGGTGGCCTCAAACTCTTGGCAATCCTCCTACCTCTGCCTCCCAAATGCTGGGATTAAAGGCGTGTACCACCGCACCTGGCCACACTCCTTTCTTTGCCAAATTGCATGTTTTTCACATCTGTCTGCTCTACATTTTGCTCACATTTCTTCTGTGTGTCTGGCAAAAAGTCACAAGCAATATTCATGCTACAGCCTTGAAATTTTCTCCA
This sequence comes from Orientallactaga sibirica, assembly GCA_036365145.1. NCBI lineage: Eukaryota > Metazoa > Chordata > Mammalia > Rodentia > Dipodidae > Orientallactaga > Orientallactaga sibirica. The sequence goes on along the minus strand of JAEOAD010000012.1, from coordinate 34,915,187 downwards.
CCAAATTAATTAACCAATTACTTTTGTATACAACTTCATTCAACTTTTCATGACACAGGCAGAAGATATAAATTTGCCAAAGTGCAACATGAATAACCTTGAGTTCAACTTCTGCAAAGTCCTTATTCCCATTCAACACCTCATGAGCACAGTCTCTATTATTCATAGTCTAACAGAATTCCCATTTTTGAACTTCCACTGGAATTACTCATTATGTCGAGCTTTCATTACTACTTAATGAGTGAAAGAAATTAAAGTTATTTGGATAAATAGTGGGTCCAGTGGGAGTTAAATAATGTGATAATTAGAATATGATGCAATCAAAAGCAGAAATGTCAGAAGTGGAAATACTGGGCTGGGATTATAATTAATGGGAAAGGTCATTCATAGCATGCCCTAGGTTTAATCCCAAGCATAATACACAATAAGAAAGAAATAAAGACGGAGGGAAGAAAGAAGGAAGAGAGAGAGGGAGGAAGAAAGAAAGAAGGAAGGGAGAAAAGAAGGAAGGAAAGAAGGAAGGAAAGAAGGAAAAACAGGTAGAAGGGAGGGCGGAAAGATCTTGTTGCATCTGTCATTTCATTTTTTTTACATTTGAATTGATATCACATTGATGCCATTAGTCCATTATTGTGCTGTATTTTACTATGTAATTTTTCCTTACCATTTTATCTTTGGCTATATTGCATGCGACATTGCACTTTCCATTAATGAGATTCATAAGCATCCTTTCCAGTCTTTTACAGTGAAAATTACTCCAACAAAGAGTCAGGCACAGGAGTTAGGCACAGGACACCCATGTTCTTCCCTAAGAATAGTTCTACCTCTGTTTTAACCATCAACTCTCCCTTTTGAATATTCATCTGCATGGAGCCAATATGATAAAACTTTTGCATTATGTAGATGCAGTGAGAACAAATGTATATGACTGTTCTAAGTTGAAAAAGGACTAAAAGGACAGACTGATGTTAATTTGAACTTGGTAAAAATATACTTGCTATTATGGATACCACAGAGCATTCAGACTCTAATGAAACAGCTCACATGATTTCCTGATTACATAAGTGAGCTTTATAATTTATGTCCTCCTACATCCTCTGAAAAAGATTTCATAGACCACCTAATTGTGGTTATGACATAGCCCAGATACACATGCTGTTGTAATTCAGTTGTGTTCTTTTCCCCTATTCTGCATTGCATCTTATGTGCCCTGGTACATTGTAAATTCTTTGAGGTAGACACTCAGTGAATATGTATAAGATCTATTCATCTAAAAGGAGTTGTAAAGAATAAAATGGGGTTATGACATACAGAACTGATTCCATAGTTAGAATAAAATTATGACTTTTCTATATTTAAGCATATTTTTATTTATTATTAAATAGGCATTAATACTAAAACTTGCTGTAAATAAAGGAGAAGAAAATCTAAATTAGATTTAACATCTGTGGTTCAAAAATTTCAACCAGAAAAACACAAATATGTCTGCAAATCAAATCTTCCTCCAACAAGTGGAATGTAGTCCTTCTCAATTAAACACTCCTCCAATTTTCACTCAGTTTGAATCACACACAGCATCCACATATAATTACAAAGCTAAGGACATTTTCATTAAATATGGATTTATATCTTATGAGCATTTGCCAGTTGATCAGTTAATAATGCATAATTATATAGCATTTCATCAATGCCCTACTGTTGAACACATGTCTTATTTCCAATGCTTTTGCTGTTGCATTAAGTCTGTGTTTTGTATCCTTGACAATGTCCCTAGGGTAAGCCCCTAAAGCTACCAGCCTTTTTACAGAAAACTGATAGTCTATTCCAAGTGTTTAATTCAAGAGACTTTAGTGAAGATACTGATCATAAGATATGGGCAGGGTTAAGGGAATCAATAAGGAATGGTGAGACACCTAAGGATTTTCAAAGAAGCCCTTGCCAACCCTAAACCAAAAGGAGAAGAGGAAGAATACACTGCCACCGGGAGGCAGGGAGAGGCTCTGAGAAAGAGGCGCTTGCTACACCACAGGGAGCTGTCACCTGAAAGCCAGATTCTCCACATGTAGCCCCAGGCCAGCAGTACCTAGAACCTGTTAGAAATAGCAATTCTTGCTTAGAAGTTTCAGAAGTTCAGAAGTTAGAGAGGCACTAGCTTAAAGGAACAAAGCTACTCCTAAAATCATGCCTCCAGGGAGGAGGAACAGTGGAGTTATTACTTTGAGCCAGAATAGTACCAATCTCCATCCTTCCCCTCTGAGTTCTATTTCTTCATTGACTAAGCTCATTTAGAAGCTACAGAGCAAAGGAACCCATGAATCTAACCTATCAGAAGACACAGAGGAGACAGGAGGTGAAGCAGCAATGTGGAAGAAAAATGTATAATCAGCTCAGTATCTAGATGGAGAATTTTTTTTTAAAAATTTTTTTGTTTATTTTTATTTATTTATTTGAGAGTGACAGACAGACTGAGAGAGAAAGAGGCAGATAGAGAGAGAGGGAATGGGAATGCCAGGGCCTCCAGCCACTGCAAACGAACTCCAGATGCGTGTGGCCCCCTTGTGCATCTGGCTTACGTGGGTCCTGGGGAATTGAGCCTCGAACCGGGGTCCTTAGGCTTCATAGGCAAGCGTTTAACCGCTAAGCCATCTCTCCAGCCCCTAGATGGAGAATTTATGAAACAAACCATCTAAGTGTTGTTAAACCCCTTGTTAATACATTGTTTTCATGGAAAACTTGCTACCTCTTTTTGGGCGGGGGGATAAGGCAAAGGAGATTTAGAACAAAGTAGAAAAGCCCCAATGTGTCAGGGCAATCCTGCTTAGGATTTCAGCAGGTACCCAAAAAAGAGAAGGAACAAGTTATAAAAGGAGAAGTTACACTTTTTGAGTTAGAACTCAGATAAGCAGGCAGGCTCTGCAAGGGTCTGTGAGCAAGTGAAACTCAGGACGCTTTCATCAGCAGTAGCTGCCAGTCTGGTCAATGCTTGTGCAATTTTTGAGCATGCTTTAAAAACAAAAAGTCGGTCCCAGTTTGTAAATTACAAATGGTATTTCATTCTTTTTCACATTTACATTTTTTGTTCGTGTAAAATGAGATATTAGTTAGGCATGATGATACACACTAGCAATTCCAACACCCAGGAGGCTGAGGCAGGAGGCCAGGAGACAGGAGATAGGATTGTGAGTTCCAGGCCAGCCTAAGGTACAAAGAAAGATTCTAGCTCACAAAACACAAAACAATAACAGTCTTCCCCTATGGCTATATCTTGGATTATTCTCCCTATTTTTCTTCTAGTCATTTTACAGTTTCAGGTCATATATTGAGGCCCTTGATCTATTTAGAGTTTGGGGTTTGTTTTGTTTTGTTTTGCTTTGTTTTTGTTTTTTGAGATAGGGTCTCACTCTAACCCAATATGACCTGGAACTTTCTCTGTAGTCCCAGGCTGGCCTCAAACTCATGGCAATCCTTCTACCTCTGCATCCCCAGCGCTGGTATTAAAGGCATGTGCCACCAAGCCGGGCTAACGTGGACTTCTGTGCCAGTGAGAGAGGATGGGCTGCTTTCATTCTTCTACATGCACTTACCCTGCACCATTTGTTGATAGGGCCTTCGTCTCCAATGTGTGGTTTTGGCCCTTTTGTCAAAGATCAGGTGGCTTATATTTGCAACTTCTATTCTAGTCCACTGATTTATGTGTCTGTTTTTGCCAGTATTATGATATCTTTATTACTATGCCTCTGTAGTACACTTGAAATCAGGTATGGTGATAGCACCAGCAGTGCACTTTTTGCTGAGGACATTTTAGGTATCCATGGTGTTTTTGATTCCATATAAATTTTAAAGCTATTTTCTCTATTTCTATGAAGAATAGTAGAGAATTTTGATGGAAATTGCTTTTAGTTTGTTTTTTGCTTTGGTAGGATGTCAATTTTTATGGTTTTAGTTCTTTTAATCCATGAGCATGGGGGCTCTTTCCATCTTCCCATGTCTTCCTCAATTTCTTTCTTCAGTGTTTTAATGCTTTTATTGTAGAGCTCTTTCGCTTCCTTAGTTAGGGGTATTCCAAGAGGGAGGGAGGAAAGGAGAGAGAGAGTAAGAATGAGCACGCCGGGCCTCCAGCCACTGCAAACGAACTCTAGAGACGTGCGCCCCCTTGTGCATCTGGCTAACATGGATCCTGGGGAATCGAACCTGAGTCCTTTGGCTTTGCAGGCAAATGCCTTAACCACTAAGCCCAAATATAGGTTTTTGAAATATATCCTTATGATTCTCCCAATTTCATTGGTAATCATGTCTTTTTTAAATTTCTAATCTTGTTTATTAGGGTCTTCTCTTTCTTTTGATCATTTTGGCCAGAAGTTTATCCTTCTGATCACTATAGTCTCAGGTTGGCCTTGAACTCACAATAGTCCTTCTACTTCTCCTTCCCAAGTGCTGGGATTAAAGGTGAGCACCACCTCTCTTGGCTCTTTTTTTATTTATTTATGAGAGAGAGAGAGAGAGAAGAGAGAAGAGAGAAAGAAAGAAAGCAGTAGACACAGAGAAAATAACTATGGGCATGGCAGGGCCTCTTGCCACTGCAACCAATCTCCAGACACATGTGCTACTTTGTGTATTTATTTGGCTTTACGTGGGTGCTACAGAATCAAATCCAGGTTGTCAAGCTTTGCAAGCAAGTGACTTTAACTGCTGAGTCATCTTCCTAGCTCCTATTTTTCATTTTATGTCTAGCAAATTTTATAATTTGGTGCACCTTTGTTTGGTGCATATATTGTAATATCCTCTTGTTGACTTATTCCCTTGATGAATATAAAGTGGCATTTTTTGTTGTTGTTTGTTTTTTTGTTTTGTTTTGTTTTTCAAGGTAGGGTCTTGCTCTATCCAAGGCTGACCTGGAATTCACTATGTAGTCTCAGGCTGGCCTCGAGCTCATGGTGATCCTCCTACCTCTGCCTCCCAAGTGCTGGGATTAAAGGTGTGCACCACCACACCTGGCTTAAAGTGGCCTTTTTATCGCTTTTATTACTTTTGGTTTAAAACCCGTTTGTGAAATATTAGTATAGCCACACCTGCTTGTTTTCTAGTTTCTTTTGATTGTAATATCTTTTCACTCTAAGGTGGTGTCTGTCCTTAATGGTAAAGTAGGTTTCTTTTTTCTTTTCTTTAACCTTGCTTTTTTAGTTTTTCAAGGTAGGGTTTTGCTCTAGCCCAGGCTGATCTGAAATTCACTATATAGTCTTAGGCTAGCCTCTAACTCACAATCCTACTTCAGTCTCGTGAGTGCTGGGATTAAAAGCATGTGCCACCATGCTTGGCCTTTTTAACCATGTTTTTTACAACACCCATAAATATAAACAATACACCATGTTTGTAATCCCCTCCCACCACTCTCCCATTTCCCCCTCCCCAATCCCCCTTCACTGAATCCCTTCTTTCCAACTAGACTCTCTTCTATGTTGATGACATCAGTTTCTTTTTCCCTCCTATTATGCAGGTCTTACATAGGTAGCATCAGCCACTGTGAGGTCATGAATATTTAGGCTACTTTGTGTCTAGAAGACATTATTGTAAGCACTCCTCTCCTTCCTTTGGCTCTCACATTCTTTCTACCACATCTTCTGGAATGGCCCCTAAGCCTTGGAGGGTGTGATTGAGATGTCTCATTTAATGATAAACATTCCACTGTCCTTTATCTCAGCATTTTGGTGAGTTTTGAGTCATCACAGTGGTCACTGCCATCTGAAAAGAAAAGCTTCTCTAACCAAAAATGAGAGTAGCATTAATGTATAGGCATAAGTAAAAGTATTTAGAGGGCAGTTGGGTGATCATAATGTACCCATTTAGACATATCAATCATGTTCAGAGAGGTATGGCCATAGACAATACATCCATTTAGCAGGTCAACAGTAGAAGTTTCCCCTTAGAGCTTATAGCCTCCAAAGCCAATAGGCTTTTCATTAGGTTTCAGTGTCAGGCACCCTTGGAGGAGGCCTCAAGTCCAATCAGTGAGCAGTTAGTTTCCTCTATAACATGCCACTATTGCACCAATTGGTACATTTGGCTTGGTTGGCCAGGTTTTTTTTTTTGTTTGTTTGTTTGTTTTTTTTTTCCGAGGTAGGGTCTCACTCTGGTCCAGACTGACCTGGAATTAACTATGTAGTCTCAGTCTCAGGGTGGCCTCGAACTCTCAGCGATCCTCCTACCTCTGCCTCCCAAGTGCTGGGATTAAAGGCGTGTGCCACCACGCCCGGCCGTTGGCCAGTTTTAAGGCTTGAAGGAGCCACTGCTGTTTCAGACCATTGATGATTTTCTCCATCAACTGGCTGCACAGGTCTTTCAAGCATCCTGACAGCTAGTCAACAGGGAGGAGGCTTTCAGCTCAGCTCTAGCTTGATTTCGCTGTGACCTGCAGCCCCAGCATGTGAAGTCTTCAACAACCCAATTTTACCACCTAGTTCTGGTGGGCAACCAAGAGCCTTGGAAATCGCCTGTAATATGTTAGGGGCATCAAGGGCCTCCCTGGCCAACAACTTACTAGAAGGTATCCCCCTCCTGGCACTGAGTTTTTTCTAATAACAATCTATGGATTCTGGGCACAACATTATCTACCTCCTCTAGATACTTCTGCCCAAACTCACTCTCTCTCTCTCTCTCTCTCTCTCTTTCTCTCTGCATATATATATATATATTAGCAAAGAAGTAGGTTTCCATATGACTTATTCATAAATATTGAATTTTGATTACCCCTCCTCCCATGCTGTCCTGTCCTCCACCCCCTCCTGTTACACCATATCCCACCCCCTCAATATTCTGTCCTTGTACTTATATATCTACTATACCCTCCCCTTAGCCCCTCCCCTCTCTTCCAATCCTCAGAGCCCCTTTCTAGCTTCCTCATTTCTATTACTGACTTTTAAAAAAAAATTTAAATTATTTTATTTATTTTTGGAGAGAGTCACAGAGATAGACAGAGAGGGAGAGGGAGAGGGAGACAGAGAATGGGCACTCCAGCAGTCTCTCAGCTTCTATGAACGAAATCCAGATGCGTGCACCCCCTTGTGGGCAAGTGCGGCATTGCGCCCTTGCGTCACTTTGCATCTGACTAAACGTGGGACCTGGAGATTGGAACCGGGTTCTTAGGCTTAGCAGGCAGGTGCCTTAACCGCTAAGCCATCTCTCCAGCCCTCTACTACTGACTTTTATTCCAACTCACATACAAATCTAAACATCTGAATCTAGAATCCTCATATGAGAGAGAACGTGTGGCATTTCCCTTTCCAAGCCTGGGTTACCTAATTTAGTATAATCTTTTCCAGATACATCTATTTCTTTGCAAGTTTCATAATTTCATTTTTTGTTACAGCTGAATAAAACTCCATTGTGTTTTCATTATCCATTCTTCAGTTTAAGGGCATCTAGACTGGCTACATTTCCTACTGATTGTGAATAGAGCAGCAGAAAACATGGATGAGCAAGTATCTCTGTAGAAATGAGTAAAGTCCATAGGGTATATGCCAAGGAGTGGTATAGCTGGGCCATATGGTAAATCTATTTTTAGCTGTCTCAGCATTCTCCACACCGATTTCCACAATAGCTGTACCAGTTTACATTCAAGGTGGGTTTCTTGAAGAAAGCAAATGGATTGATCCAGTGTTTTGATTTATTGGGGAGTTGGATCCATTGATATTGAGTTATAATTTTAAGAGGTGTGAGTTAATCCATGTCAAAGACTGTGTGGAATTTTTTTTTTTAATTTGGTGTTTTCTTAATCTTCATTTGTTTTCATGTCTGTTTTAGTTTTGCTTATTTTTTCCCCTCCTGCAATGTCTCGACTATGTTTATTCTTCTCTTCAGTATGAAGTATTCCATCCACTATTCTCTGTAGGGCTTGCCTTGTGTTCATGTAATTGGCTTTTATCATGGTAAGCTTTTCTTTCTCCTTCTATTATGGGGAATAATTTTGTTGAATATAGTAGTTGGGATTGGCAGCTGTGGTCTTTCATTATTTGAAATACTTCATGATAAGCTCTTCTGGATTTTAGAGTTTCCGTTGAAAATTGGATACTATTCTGATGGGCTTCCCTTTATAAATGATGAGCTGTTTTTCTCTTGTTGCTTTTATTATTCTTCCTTTATTTTCTGTGTTTAGTATTTAAACTGTAGTGTAATATGGGGAATTTCTTTTCTGGTCATGTCTATTTGGCATTCTGTATGCTTCTTGTACCTGTATTAGCTTCCATTTCATAAGATTTGGAAACTTTTCTTTTAGAATTTCATTGAAAATATTTTCTATGCCCTTTTCTGTAGTTCTTCCCCTTCTTGTATGCCCATGGTTCTAATGTTTGGTCTTTTAAAGATGTTCCACATTTCCCTCAGGTGCTGTTCATGTGCTTTTTTCAACTTGTCATTGATTTTGGCCTTTCAATCTCTTTTCTCTGTCTTGTCCTCAAGTCCTGATATTCTGTCCTCCACATAATCTATTCTATTGGTATGGCTTTACTGGAAGCTTTTTAATTGTGTTGACTTCATTTTTTATTTTCATTAAGTATTTCTTCATGATGTCTGTCTCTTTTTTGTGTTCTGTTTTCCTCTCCTGACTTGACTTTCTCATTGCATTTAGTTGATCATGTTCTCTTGCACTTCATTCAGAGATTTGTTCAGGTCTACTTTGAATTCATTTGGACGACATTGAGTTCCTTTCATTGATTTTCTTGCATTTCATTTAGCTGTTTGTTCATTTTCTCTCTCTTTTTAAGATATTTATTTATTTTTATTTGAGAGAGAGAAAGAAGGAGAGAAAGAGAGGGAATGGGTGCCCCAGGACATCTTCCTACTTCAAACCAATTCTAGGTGCATGCACCACTTTTTACATCTGGTTTTACATGGGTGCTGGGGAATCAAACTCAGGCCAGCAGGCTTTTCAAGCAAGTCTCTTTAACCACTGAGCAATCTCTCCAGCCCTGTTCATGTCCTTGTTAAGTTTGTTGTTTATGTTTATCATCATTGGGTTTGAGCATTCTTCATCTGGAGTTTACTCTATGTAGTTCTCCTTAGAGGTTTAGAATCCACTGAGTAGATGTGTGCAGTCCACCCTCATTAAGCAAGCCTCAGCACAGGTTCCTGATGAATTAGCATCAGCTCCCCTCTGTTCCCAAACCAGAAAAGTATGTAGGCCACCCCACTGGGAGCAAGAAGAAAAGGCCTCCCCATACACAGGCTCCCCCATAGGCTCCCACCTGTGCTCAATGTAGCTAGAATGCTTACGACAGTGCCTGTTTCCTGATAAATTACACACACACACACACACACACACACACACAGTTTTTCAGCATAAGTTATTTCAGCTTCCATTTGATATAATGAAATATTTGTGTCCTAGGTTAACGCACACTTATGAGCACAGCTGAACAAGGTGAACTGGTGCCTTCCTCTGTAAGATGCCATCATTAATTCCTGCCTAACCCAGGACTTCCTCATCATCCACAGTTTAGGAAATACAGATATCACAGATAACCTAGGTTTGAATTATGATTACCAGATAAATAGTCTTGAGCAAACCACTTAACCTCTTTCTTTATCTGCTTTATAAATATTTTTTCAATAGGAGAGATATTATTTCTATAATTTTCCTGCAGTTCTTAATTATTATCTTAGAGAGAGTAGAATGACATTTTTATATAGGAAAAAATTTACCAAAGAATTGGAAGTGCAAATAGAACCCAAAACAGGTATCAAAGTGATGATGGCATAGCTAACAAGATGGCTAAAATATGTCTAATGAGAAAATAAGCAGAAAATAAAAATGAGGGTGACAATGCAAGAGGGAAAGAGAAAACAAGGGATGAGTGAACATGTAGGAACCCAGTGCCTGTGGAGTTAAAAGAGCCAGTGGGGAGTTTAGGGTAAGCCAATAAAAAACTTTTGGAAGCCAGGTGTGGTGACACATATGTTATTTTTTAAAAAAAGATTTATTTATTTTTATTTATTTATTTAAGACAGAGAGAGGGAGAGAGAGAATGGGCATTCCAGGGCCTCTAGCCATTGCAAATGAACTCCAGATGCATGAGCCACCAAGTGCATCTGGCTTACATGGTACATGGAGAATTGAACCTGGGTCCTTAGGCGTTGTGGGCATGCACCTTAACTACTAAGCCATCTCTCCTGCCCCAGTGACACACATTTTTAATCCCAGCACACGGGAAGTAGAGGTAGGAGGATCTCTATGAGTTCAAGATCAGCTTGAGACTATATAGTGAATTCCAGGTCAGCCTGGGCTAGAGTGAGACCCTACCTCACAAAACAAAAAAAGTTCAGTTGGAGAGATGGCTTAGCAGTTATGGTGCTTGCCTGCAAAGCCAAAGAACTCAGGTTCAATTCCTCAGGACTCATATAAGCCAGATGCACAAGAGGGCACACATGTGTCTGAAGTTCATTTGCAGTGGCTGGAGGCCCTGGCATGCCCATTCTCTTTCTCTACCTATCTCTTTCTTTCTCCTTCTCTCTCAAATAAAATAAAATAAAATAAAATATTTAGGAAAAATATTGTCTAATATTCAAACCTTTACCTACATTTCTTTCATGTAAATTCCAAAAGTAACTACTGATATATCTATTATTTTTAAAAAATTATTATATTTACTGAGGGAAGTAGAGAGCCAAGGAAAGGCACACATATGGCTAAAGATCCCATGTGGAAGACCTGGGAAAGCCATGTAAAGAAAAGAGAGAAAAGAAAGTTCATGGACCTCCTGCCATATGGGGAGCTAGAGGGGTAAAGGAGATCATGGGAAGAGTAAGGGCTAGAGGGCTCTCCCAGGCCCAGTTGAGGGAAAAACTCACCCACAGCTGAAAGCTCCCAAGTAGTCAGAGAGCCTGCCCTCCTCTTACAAAGGCATTTACAACCTTATAGTAGAGAGCTGTCCATCTGGCTCAGGTGAGCCAGATAGACAGCTGGTTGGTTAGGGTTAGGGGCTGTCTCAGGAAGAGGCTAGCCCTGACACCAAGTTCCACAGGCTGAATTTGACCAACTACAATGTTTAAATCCTATGAAAGACTTCCCTCCCAGGAGAGGCTCTGATTGTTTGTGGAAAAATCCTGTCTAGGGAACTAGGCAAGAAATAAGAAGTCAGATCATCTTTGATCCTTTGATTCTAGAAAGTGCAGAATTTCCTGCCTTTTCTCCCTTCAGGGGTCCAGTCACCCTAACTGTACTCCCTCTCATTCACCTCTCTCATGAGAAGACCCTCTAATTGCTGTTAGAGGACAGGGGGTGATATCAGGTCTTAATCTACTTCTGGCTGAATGGGGGTGCAGAAATATGGCAGTTAGAGAGTTTCCTCCCAGAGAGGAGAACTATTCTAAGAGACCTCAAAAGTGGATTGACGGAGTTCAGGAAGACCTTCTTGCAAGAAAATGTTAGGGAGAAAGAATGAAAGTAAGGAGTTAATGAGAAGTGAGCACACAGAAAACTGGTTGCCCTTAGGGTTTTCCTTCTTGTGGACTTCTAGGCCTTGGGGAGTATTTGAGGGAACCCAGGTAGATGAATTTGGATTGTCTCAGGACCATATGGGCATGAGCTGGCTGAGATTTTCTTCCAGAACTGTTCATCTAATGGCACAGTAGTGTCTGACATGGTCTGAACCTGTTTCTGTGTGGCTTGTAAAACAGACAAGATATTAGCAAGTTATCAGGAACACTTAACCTTGATAATGGTGAATATGCCATATTTTGTATAATAGCCTTCCAGAGTGTGCTGTTTTTAATTTGTCCTGAGGGTAGCCAGGACCAAAGGTTGGTACCATAGAGCCACTGAGTACCAGTAGAGGCTGTACTATATAGTTTTGGCCTCAGTACTTATTTAATGATGTCCTGGCACAATTCAGGAGGGACTCACCATTGTTGCCAGTATAAGGAAGTTTTTGTTTTTTTTTTTTTAAACTAAGCCATCCTTCACCAGAGTCATCCATATATATTTCAGATGTGAAAATAACCATTCTGACATCTATGGTAGTTTTCCTTATTGTAGAATTAGAACTATTAGAGAAGGGGATAATATGCCTTAAGGCCTTGTTCATTTCCCCTTTTGTAAAGCTCTTCTTGTGTTACTTAATTGACCATTTATATAATATTTGAGTTATCCCTTTATCGCTTTATCTTTGAGTATACATTTCTTTTTGAGTGTTTAACACAGGCTGACCTGAAATTCAATACGTAGTCTCAGGGTGGCCTCAAAGTCATGGTGATTTTACTGTTTTAGCCTCCTGAGTGTTGGGATCAAAGTCATGCATCACCACACCAAGCTGAAATTAGGGATTTTAAATCTCCTTTCTACAGGAGTTTTAACCCAAATTTTCCTGTTTTCTCCCCAATCAAAAAGGGACACATAGTGTGATTGCAGATGCCTCCTAGAGCAAGGAAACATTGAAGATATTGGACATCCATGCTGTTGCAGACAGCTTCAGGTTTTCCCTTTTGTAAACTTCTTCTTGTGGCACAGTTATGGAGGAAGGGATATTATTTTTGAAGTTATCCAGATCCAGGGGAAGTTCCATAATGGCAGAAGATTTGGCCTGCTTCCACAAGGCCAAGCAGAAAGCAAAAAGCCAACCAGCCACCATAGCACACAGATTTTAAAAAACTAAAGCCAAAAGATCACACAGCACACTCAGGAACTCCTGCTAGGTACATTTGCATATCTTTTTGGAATCTCAAACCATCACCACACCTTAAGACCAAATTTTCCTGACCTTGCCTCTAAAAGGTGATTGCAGATGCAAACTATAAAGTAATAAAACATTGAATATATTGGGGGACATATATTCAAACTACCACACATGCTCATCCTACAAGGTCAGCTCCCAAGCTTGAGTTCCTCCAGACTTTCCCCCAGCCCCTTGCACATGTCTTACATCACAGCATATAAAGACTGCCACTGGCATTCTAAGTCTATGTTTGAAGATTTCTATCCTTACTCCCATCTTGATAACTTAGATGGCCTACTGGAGGGGAGTTCCCGGAACCCCTTTCCCTTCTCTCTGTGGGTACGTGGGATATGGTCCCCCGCTCAGTCTGTGAATGTTTCAGAATACTCTAGGAACTAAAGGGTATTATTTTCAAGGTAATCTCTGGTTTTTATTACCTTAAATATAGGGATCCTACCCTTTCTTGATATTTGAGAGAGAGATGAGAGAGATCACTTATTTGATGCCTTTTTTCTGTTTTTACCCTGATCTGTTTTTACTTTAGGTAAGCCTGATGTTTCTCTTATGTAAGGAGTTTGCAACCTGATCAAATGCCTTGACTCGGCTTACTCATTTGACCTTTTTGTCTAGTGAGAAGTTTTATCTGACAGAGGTGACTTTAGGTGTTTAAAAGAGAAGAATTATAAAGAGAACCCATGTAATATTCTATTTGTTACTCCCTTTTCCTTTTCAGAGACAATTGGCCATTTTGTCTCTGGACATGGTCTGGGGGATATATGGCTTAAACTTGCATGGGGGACTGAGATAAAGGGGGTACCATCCCTTTTCCCTGAGTCCAACTTGCCATGATTTTAAATATTTTATATTTATTTATTTATTTATTTATTTATTTGACAGAAAAAGAGGTAGAGGGAGAGAGAGAGAGAGAGAGAGAGAGAGAGAGAGAGAATGGGCATACCAGGGCCTCCAGCCACTGTAAACAAACTCCAGATACATGTACCCCCTTGTGTATCTGGCTAATGTGGGTCCTGGGGAATTGAACCTGGGTCCCTTGGCTTGCAGGCAAATGCCTTAACCGCTAAACCATACCTCCAGCCTGCCATAATTTTAAAATAGCATATAACAGTAAGTAAGGGCAAAAGGAAATGACAAAACAGAGAGGTAAGCATCCTGACATTCTTTTGTCTTTTTAAAAAATTATTTATTTGTATTTACTTTGTTTACCTAGGAACTTTATTTTACTAATTTTAATACGCAAGGTGATAGGATCTTGTCTATGTCTAACCTAGTTAGACCTCCAAAGAATGTAAATTACATCTGTGTTTATGACTTTGTGACCCACCCAGGACAGGACATCACCTGTATCTAATGTAAGCTTAATTTAGATTGTCTGTGTCCCTATATAAAACTTTTAGAGCATCATTAAAAGTCTGTAAACAATTGAAAAATCCTTACTTTTAGGGCTTATATTTATCTATGTTTAGCCTGAATATTAGCTTTTTGTTCCTTATAAAAGGAAACTAATGTTAGGCAAAAATTTGGTCCTTTTAGATCTCTTATATATATGTGTGCCTTCATCTACATATTTTAACATTTAAAAAACTTTAATTTTTTTTTTAGCAAGAAAGACAGAGGGAGAAGGAGAGAGAAAGAGAATTGGCAGGCCAGGGCCTCAGCCACTGCAATAGAACTCCAGATGCTTGCACCACCTAGTGGCCATGTACAACTTTGTGCTTGCCCCACCTTTATGCATCTGGCTTATGTGGGTTATGGCTTCTTAGGCTTCACAGGAAGTGCCTTAAGCCATCTCTCTAGACCCACATATTTTAACATTTTGATCTAAGTTCTGTTAAAAAAATTTTTTAACAAGCATGTTATGTCCAACGTTGAAAAATTTCTTCCCAGTGCCTTCAATCATTAACAAGCAGTCTATGTCCAACATTGAAATTTTTTTTTCAGTTTCTTCAAACATCTCATCTCAACCCATAATTATCCATCTTTCTGTAATACTATTAAGAGAGAGAGTACACCAAATTGATTAATCTTGTTACCCACTGAGAAAGAAGCAAGTAGTCTAGCTTCAAAGAATTAATTAACCATCTTATTTTTGGACCTTTGTAGAGAAACAGCCTTAGCAGAAACTTAGAATCTCCTTATTGTTGTATCATCAAAAAATCTCTTCATTTTAAATAAAATTTAGGAAAAATGGCAGCCAGACTTGTCTTATAATACCAGTATATATATCTATACATTTTACATAACCCATTGATTTGAGAAATCTCCTGTTACTAAACTCCATGAAATACATTTTAAAAGTTATAAGCCTGTGAATAAAGGCAAATGTGATAACTGTTTTGGGGATAATCTTTATCAATACCTCTAACATATTTGGAAATTATTTTACTCAGATTAACTAAGGCAGAATTTTATTGTCTTGAGGAAGGTTGGCCTGGAACTCAGGTGAGTTGTCTCCACCTTTCAAGTAACAGGACCATTATAATCATTTAAAAGACCTGGTCAATTATAAGCCACTTCAAGGAGAATTTTGTTGTTTTCAATAATCCTCTATGTAGGTTGAAGTTGACCTAGAATATAAACTCGGTAATTATATTTATGATATCATGCAACAAATTATGGCCTATTTACATAAAATTTTACCTCACTGTAGGCTTCAGTTAATTCTGACCCTTAAAGACAACACCCCCCCCCAAATAAACCTTGAAATAAATCAAATGCCAACAAAAACTTCAGCAGAGATCTGTTGGACTGTTTGGATCAGGAAAGCCATACTGTAATTTATCACACATAATAAAGAAACCAATAGGTGTTTATAAATAACATCTTATTTGTTTAAAGCCTAAACAAAAGAAAAAATATCAGGTACAATTACTAATGAGTTCTTTTTAAATCATTAAGTCATTTAGAAAGCACCAAATTAAAATTATGTACTTAGGGCTAGAGAGGTGGCTTAGTGGTTAAGGTGCTTGCCTGCAAAGCCTAAGGAACCATGTTTGACTCTCCAAATCCCACATTAGCCAGATGGACAAAGGTGAAATGCAAGTTTGTACATGCCCACTAGGTGGTGCAAGAATCTGGAGTTCAATTGCAGTGGCTGAGGCCCTGGTTCACCAATTCTCTCTCTGTCTCTCTCTATATATAAAATAAAATAATAAAATAAAACAAAATAATAAAATAAAATAAAAAAATTATGTACTTATTTTAGGGCTGGAGAGATGGCTTAGTGGTTAAGGCACTTGCCTATGAAGCCTAAGAATGCATGTTTGAAGCTCCAGGTCTCACATAGCCAGAAGCACAGTGATGCAAGCACGCAATGTTGCACATGCACCACAAGGGAGTGTATGCATCTGGAGTTTGTTCACAGTGGCTAAAAGGCCCTGGCGCACCTTCTCTCCACACCCCTGGCCTCTTTCTCTCTCTCAAAAATAAAATTTTAAAAATTATGTACTTATTTTTACCAAGCAATTTAAAAGTTGCGTGGTTTTTAAATGTGGGGTCAGGCTATATCACATTGGAGCCTTGAATTGGTGACCCTCTTGTCTCAGCTTGCAGAGTAGCTAGGGTAATAGGCCTGTGCCACCAGGCCTAGCTCATTTTACTTTTTTTTTTTTTTTTTTTCTAGATAGGGTCTCACTGTAGCCCAGACTGACCTGAAATTCACTCTGTAATCTCAAGGTGGTCTCAAACTCACAGCAAATGTCCTACCTCTGCCTCCCAAGTGTGAGGATTAAAGTTGTGTGCCACCACGCCCAGCCTTCATTTTATTTTTTGTAATACCTGTATGAATAAATTGTTTAAAGTTATGTAAAAATATTTGTTTCTTTTTTTTTTTCTCCTTTAAGATATATTTATCATAGACACTTTGGTAGAAAATCACAGCAATTAGTAAGCGCCATCAGGCATGTCTTTTCCCATTGTGTCCCTGTATTTCCCGAGGGACAGCATGGTTACCTCCCACACCCAGCTGACACCGCTGCAGGTCTCTGCTCCATAGCAGGGAGGAGGCATGTGGCTGGGACCCAGGCTTGTTGAAGAAACCTTTTCAGCCAAATGCCTAGGCCTGGGGTTTGGCTGGGGCAGTTTCTGTCTCCCAGGGTCTCAGGCTGGCAGCTTGCTCCACTCTGGAGCTGTAGTCTCAAGTCTCCAATTGCAGGGCAGAGGCCAGTACAGCAGGAGGGGCAGAGCCCAGAGCAGGAGTCCGAGCTCCATCCTCTCACCCCCCATGGGCAGCCATGTGTCTTGTGGCACAGTGGCTTGTAATGGAAAAAGGGAAAACAAACAACAACAACAACAAAAACTTAGCAGACATTCCAGCGAGTCGTCTTTGGTCCCCCAGCTTCCATGGAGCATTCAACCTTGTTCAGCATGGCCCAGAAAGCCAAACGTCACATGTTCTCTCTCGTATGTGGATCATAGCTACAAATGTATAGACTTGTATGTGAGCTGGAACCAAAAATCAGTAGCAGAGGGCAGTAAGCTAGAAAGACTATAAAGGAGGGAGGAAAGGGAAGGACTTTAGGGGATGGTATTGTATGTATGTAAGTAGAAGAACAGATTACATGGAGTGGAATGGCCTAAGTGAGGCCAGGGGAAGAGCTTGAGTAAAAGAAGAGTGGGGGGAGGGTCAATCAAAATTCAAGATATTCTGAATAAGACACATGAAAGCATACTTTTTTGGATAATTGCACATTCAGAAGCCATAGACTATTACCAGCGAATTTTCAGTGGGATACCTTCCAGTGAGTTGTTGGCTAGGGAGGTCCCTATTGCCTCCAAAACATTACAGGCTATTACCAAGGCCCTTGGTTCTCCACGAGAAACAGATGGTAAAACCCTATTGCTGAAGACTTCACATGTCTGGTCAACAAGGTCACTGAGAAATCAAGCTGGGACTGAGCTGAAAACCTTCTCCCTGTAGACCAGCCAACTATAAGCTGGAAAAAGCTGCACTGCATGCATCCTATGGGAGACAGAAATCATCAGCAGTGAAAACAGTGAACACTGGAAACCTCAAGTTTGGCCAGACAGACCAAATGACTGAACAAGGGCAATAGTGGCATGTCTTCTCTGGGGGAAACCAGCTGCTCTCTAATTGGACTGAAGGCCCTCTCTACGGGAGGGAATACATGCCTGGTACTGAAAACCTAGTGAAAAGCCTATGGCAGGGGAGGTCATGAACCTTAGGGGTATAAAGCCTGCTCTTGTCTGGCTAAATGTATACATTATGCTCACCAAGCTGCCCTGTAAGCATTATACTTAATGTTCATATTCATGTATTAATGCTACTCTCACTTCTGGTTAGAGAAGCTTCTCTTTTCAGATGGCGATGACCACTGGGATGACCCAAAAGGCAACATAGTGCTGAGAAGAAGTGACGGAGGAGTGTCTAGCACTGAAACATCTTTATCACACCCAAGGCTCAGAGTCCATTGAGGAAGAGGTGGAAGAAATAATGTAAGAGCCAAAGAAAGGGTATGACTCCTTACAATGCAACTGTCCAGACAGAAATTCGCCTTGAATCCATGACCTTGCAGTGCCCTGCTGCTGGGGACTGAATGTGTTCTTCTGAGGTTCATGGTTCTGATGGTCGGGGGATGGGAGAAGGCAGGAAGCTTGGAGCTGTATTGGAATTGCTCAGCTGGTCCCACCTGTACCCCCTTAGGCTGTTCTCTGCTGTCTCCCATTTAGGTTTCTTGACTTTGCAAGGCGGCTGATGAGGTTGGAAAATCCCCTCATTTGGTCTCTGCTCCTGCAGCTCCCAGGCCAGGCACATGGATTCCCGTGGATCAGGGCCACAACCGCCTCAGTGGGATTCTGGCCAGTTTCCTCCTTTTTGGCAGATCTTAGTCTCTCCTGCTTCTCTGCTGTGGCCAATAAAAACCTATACACCTTCACTTTTCAGAAGAAATGTGTATTTTGCTGTAGTTTTGCTCACATCCCTCCCTCAGCTGGTTTGGTGAGACTCTTATGCCACCTTCTTACCCGCAAGTCCCTCTTTTTCTAATTTTAATCAAAGAATTGAATAAAAAAGTCTGGGAAGGATAATTATTAAAATATTATATTGATTGAAGGAAGTACAGAGCCTAGGAAAGGCATGCATGTGGCCAGAGATCCCTATATGAAGGGCCTAGGAAAGCCATGGAAAGAAAAGAGAGAAAAGAAAGTTCAAGGAGCTCCTGCCATGTGGAGAGCTGGAGGGGGTAAAAGAGGCCAAGTGGAGAATAAGGGCTAGGGGGCTCTTCCAGGGAAGGGAAAAACTCACCCATCCACAGCTGAAACTTCCCAAGTGGTCAGAGACTTTTGTTTTGGTTTTTTGAGGTAGGATTTTGCTCCAACCCATACTGACCTGGAATTCACTATGTAGTCTCAGGGTGGCCTTAAACTCACAGCGATTCTCCTACCTTGGCCTCCTGAGCACTGGGGAAAAAGGCATATACCACCATCCCCAGCCTTGATATATCTATTCTTAAAAGGAAGGGGATATGTGAAGAGACAGCAATAGAGAGTGTAGTCTCTCCCCGATACCCTTCTTTCTGAGGGAAGCCCACAAAGCTTTTGTAGAGCTAACAGCATCATGTGATAGTGACAGTCAATGTAAAATTGCAGGTGGCAATGAGCAGCAATGTGCATGAGGGTGCAGAAAGTATTCTTCTATAGTAGAGAGGGGTGATCTTAGAAAAACTTGGCTGAGAAAAAAATATCTACTTCCTAGTGATACCAGACAATAAGAACTTATGGCATGGTAACTGTGAAAACGAGATGGATCTGTAAATTATAAGCAAGACATACAAGGCTTTTTTTTTTTTTTTTTAAATGGGGATTTCAGATTGCCAGCAAAAGGAAGCTCACAGTGATTTTTTTTTTTTTTTTTTTTTTTGAGGCAAGCCCAACAGACTGGCCTTTTATTTTATGGGGGGTGGGTAGATAAAATTGGCTCATCAAGGCCTCCAGCCAGTGCAATCAAACTCCAGATGTGTGAGCCCCCTTGTGTGCATGTGCAAAATTGCATGCTTGCATCACTGTGAGTCTGGCTTATGTGGGACCTGGAGAGTTGAACATTGCAGACAAGTGCCTTAACTGCTAAGCCATCATACCAGCACCCTCATTTTTTTAAAAGGCTTTTTGTTTCTTCACAAAGGGAGCATCAGGCTTTCCTTGGCTTTCTGAAGCAGGTTAGGGTTTGGTAATTGCCCATTGGTCACAGGCAGGGTTTCAAAAGATGTATTAATTCCCCAAAAAAATTTTGAGTTCAAAATTTATAGGCTGGCATTGGAAAGATGGCTTAGCATTTAAGGTGCTTGCCTGCAAAGCCTAAGGACCCATGTTTCACTGTCCAGATCCTATGTAAACTGGATGCATCTTTCAAGTCCAACGCTTTAACCACTCGGCCACTGTGACTCCCTGGATGCATCTTTATGCAAGGTTGCACATGCCATTAGGTGGCACAAGTGTTCAGAATTCAATTTCAGTGGCTGAGGCCCTGGTGTGCCAATTCTCTCTCTCTCTCTCATTATCTCTAATTTTTTTAAAAATGAACAAAAATTACATACTGATGGGTAGTTGACTTACCCATTCTTCCAGTTTACAATATCATGTTGAATAAATTACCTGGCCTAGTGCTTTGGTCTTGGCCTATATATGATAAGACCGCAGGAGTTCAGGTACTTCAGCTGCTGAGAAAACCTAAGGGCAGAGTAGAAGAAAAAGATGCCCAGAGGCTAAGTTCACTCTGGATCATAGTCTGAGAAAACGGAACTTTAAAAAATGGTCAACATGTTCATGTGCAGAGTAGAAGAGAGGATAGAGGATAGATACAATATGAAGACAGAAAGGTCAAGCCTCTCATCCCATTTTACTCGCCTATCAGATATCTGCAGGTCTAAGTGAAAAGTCAGTAGTTTTTCACAAAGTAGGCTTCAAGTTTCTGTGAAGTAACCAACACAGAGGTTATGATAACCCAGAAATTGAGAGTTTATCTTACAGCACAGCTAGTGGAAGCTGGTAATGTATGTCCATCTGTGTATCTCTAAAATAAGTGAGTTTAGGTTTACTAAGAACAAGTAAATTTAGAAGGCTTATTTAGGTTTTACCTCGATGATGCCAAGGAGAAAGATTCATCATGAAGGTATTCTGCTCTAACAGATTGTGTAATGTTTGAGCTGCTTTGTGGGTCATACTGTGGGCATCTTATAGGACATGATTTTTCCTTGAAAGCAATTCTCCCTTGATTTTGTCCTGCCTTTGTATAACCAACTTGAACCATGCTAGTTTTAGCTTGGTTCAATTAGTTTAACTGACATTTATTTGGTTCTTCATTTAGAAAGCCAAGTATGCTGGATTTAAATAACATGTTCTTAACACAGTTATAAATAATTATTTGTATGTTAGATTCTTGCTACTTACTGATTTTAGCTTAATTGATGGAATGGTGATTTAACACTAAAACTTAAAGGGCTGAGCCAGTCGTGGTGGCGCATGCCTTTAATCCCAGCACTCTAGAGGCAGAGGTAGGAGGATTGCTATGAGTTCAAGGCCACCCTTAGACTACATAGTGAATTCCAGGCAAGCCTGGGCTAGAGCGAAACCATACCTCAAAAAAAATTCAAATTTAAAATACATTTAAAATTTAAAGTAAAATTCCTCAATTTGACACCTATTATCCAAATATTACCCAAACTAAGGCAATTTATTAGTCAATGCTCTTCCCTTAAATATTTTAATTGCCAACAACAAGTAAACTAAACATTTCTACATATTAAAAAGCAGTTTCAGAAGGCTACAGAATATACTGTAAATGGCAAAAAGCCTTTAATAGCCTAGCCAAAACACTGACCTGTTATAAACACATTATAAGAGCACAAGGGACTTGTATTCTTAGTCAACAGCACATTTTTCTTTGAGAAATCTAAATAGTGATGTTATTTAGAAAACCAAGGCTCTTTTTCATTTGCTTTCTTAATAAACCAAGGTGGTACTATAACTTGAGTACTGGCATTTAATTTTATTTTACTTTAAAAGTTTAATGCCAGCAATGAATAGAAATACTTATTAAGCATTCACAGTATCCTTCCACGTTAGCACAAAACTTATGGAGCTGTATGGTGTACTAAACATATCATTGGAATTAAATGACTTAGGTGCTAACCCTAACTGCCAATAACTTGCTGGCTTTGGTTGAAATATAGTTCATTCATTGTTATCCATTTGATAAAAGACAAATTCTTCTCCGAATGTCTGACACTATTCACAGGAGAGTGAAGTTGTACCTGAGGGGAATGGGTAGTTAAGTTTCTGGATGTGTGAACTATATTTTGGGGCAGGAATGTCATCAGGGGCTCATGGTTTTGTTCAGTGGCTCTTAACACTAAGACCCATTGACACCATTTGGACTGCTATTTCACTTTCTGAGTTTTATTTGTGTTTATTCTCCAGTTTATTTTATTATTTAAATTTGTTCTTTAAGTTTACACACAGTAACATTCACTGTTTCATTGGTGTCCAAGTGTGTATGATTTGGCACATGGTTGCACATCAGCGCTAACACAATTAAGATTTAAACACATAATATTGTTCCTCTTCCTAATGCCATCATGCTGCCCTCTTTAATCCAGCAAACCTGCAGGATGGAGCTATTAATAATGAGACTTCCAGCAGGGCGTGGTGGGGCATACCTTTAATCCCAGCACTTGGGAGGCAGAGGTAGGAGGATTGCTGTGAGTTCAAGGCCACCCTGAGACTACATAGTGAATTCCAAGTCAGCCTGGGCTAGAGTGAGACCCTACCTCGAAAAACAACAAACAAAAACAAAAACACAAAAACAAAAAACACAATGAGACTTCCTATGACAAACAAGGTGGAAGGCAAACACTGACACCTAAAAGTTGTCCTCCATCCTACAAAGACACACCATTGCACTATATACACCTACACACACCTCTGTACATCTGAACATGTAACACACACACACATGCCAGTAACTATAAACCAGCTATAACCATTTGTATCTCAATATTGCACTAACTCAGCATTTCTTAATCTTAATTTAAGCTGAAGTAACCAATTAAACAGAGTCCTCAAGCTAAAAAAATTTTTATCCTATTGTTGCAGTCAGGTTCGCATTGCTGGCAGAAATCACCCGACTGAAAGCAGCTTGTGGGAAAAAAGAGGTTTATTTTGGCTTACAGGCTCGAGGGGGAAGCTCCATGATGGCAGGAAAAATGATGGCATGAGCAGAGGGTGGACATCACTCTCTGGTCAACATAAGGTGGACAACAGCAACAGGAGAGTGTGCCAAACACTGGCAAGGGGAAGCTGGCTATAATACCCATAAGCCCGCCCCCAACAATACTCTGCCTCCAGGAGGTTAATTCCCAAGTTGCCATCAGCTGGGAACCTAGCATTCAGAACACTTAAAGTTTATGGGGGACACCTGAATCAAACCACCACATTCAGCCCCTGGCCCCCATAAACTGATAACCGTACATGATGTATAATGCAATACATTCATGCAAATTTAAAAGTTCCCATAGTTTTTATCAATTCCAATGATGTTCATACGTCCGCATAATCCAAGGTCTTTTAACTGAGCCATAATACCAAAAATAATCCCCCCCAAAAAACCCATAATGGCACAGAATAAAACATTCACACTGCAAAGGATGGCATTGGGCAAAACAAAGAAATACTTAACCAATACAAGATTTTAAACAACCCGGGCAAACATCAAACTCTGTAATTCCAAGTCCAACAACTCTAGTCAGTGACAAATCTCCAAGTCCGATAACTCTACCCAGCAACAAGTCTCTGGAATTCCACTTCCACCCCTCCAGCTAGGCTACTCACAGTCCTGGACAACTTCATCCAGGGTCAGCAGCTCTCCTTGGCAGCCATCTCATAGTCCCGGCATCTCCACTGGGTCTCCACTGCAACCCACAGTCCATCCTCATGGCCCCATGGGATCTCCATGCAGGCATCCAGCAAACCTGCTTCACACTGCCCATGGCCATTTCCAAAACATAAGACCGCGTTACAAACTCAATGACCCTCTCTTTCCTGCATTTGTTATACTCCATAATACCAGGTAGGGTGCCAATTTGTTAATCCAGGGGGGAATAAATCAGACTTTAGCATTCAGGCCCCTTCAAAAGAGTCTGCATTCTTTCTGTTGCCCCATTGCAGGTCAGCTGGCCCAATCTCAAAGGTTGTAATCTCTCAATTGCAGCTGAACAGGTAGAGTTCACCCAAAGATTTCATTTTTTCTGTGCCATGTCCCTCTGCTCACACCAGTTCATTTTTACGCAAAGCAACCCTGCACATCTTCTCAAGACAGGAAGCTTCTCACACAAACTGCTAGCCCAGTCCAAGCAAAGCTCTTTCTCACCCTCATAAGCCAAACCTCACAGTCCATAGTTCTTCCTCTTGAAAATCAGCTCCAAAAGGCCAAAGCCACAGTCAGGTGTCTAGCAGCAATCCCACTCCTCGGTACCACTTTACTGTTGCAGTCAGGTTCACATTGCTGGCAGAAATCACCCGACTAAAAGCAGCTTGTGGGAAAAAAGAGGTTTATTTTGGCTTACAGGCTCAAGGGGGAAGCTCCATGATGGCAGGAAAAACGATGGCATGAGCAGAGGGTGGACATCACTCTCTGGTCAACATAAGGTGGACAACAGCAACAGGAGAGTGTGCCAAACACTGGCAAGGGGAAGCTGGCTATAATACCCATAAGCCCGCCCCCAACAATACTCTACCTCCAGGAGGCTTTAATTTCCAATTGCCATCAGCTGGGGAGACTAGCATTCAGAACACTTAAGTTTATGGGGGACACCTGAATCAAACCACCACACCTATGAAGGTATTTTTTTATATTGTATTAGGCAGTGAATTTGCTTTCTTTCCCCCTCCATCACAAAAATAGTTTTATTAAACCTTTAAAGATGAAACAGCATAGATAAGTAGAAAATAATGGGTCTGATGTGTGGAAAGTGATTGTTCAGGGTTACCTGGAAATGCCAGTGAACAAGGAAAGAAACACAAGAACATTGCATGAGATGGTGAGGAAAGCTCAGGCTGGGGTGGCCTTCAAAACTGAGCCGTCATGTGAGGTGGCAGACAGTTCCTAAGTGATCAAGTATGTCAGCAGCATTATAAGAAGGGCTAGCCTGGGGAGGTGATGGCTGCCTACTTAGGAAGAAACTGAAGCACAAAATAAACAATTTTTTTTTCTATTTGAAGAGAAGAGGAGGAGTTACCAGTCATGTTAGGGAGGGACAGATATCATAAGTAGGACTCTTAGAGGGGTAGTGAGGGTAGGAAGGGAATTGTACAAAAGTCAGGGCTGGAGAGATGGCTTAGCAGTTAAGGTCCCACGTTTAGCAAGACACAAAAAAGTGACGCAAGGGCCCAATGCTGCACTTGCCCACAAGGGTGCACACGCATCTGGAGTTTGTTCACAGTGGCTGAGAGGCCTCTGGCATGCCCATTCTCTCTCTGCCTCTTCCTCTTCCTCTCTCTCTCTTTTCTCTCTCTCAAAAAAAGTTAAGTCAACATGAATCAGTTCTAAATGGGGAGAGAGGATAGTCTGGACAGTAGTTAGAAAAAGCTGAACCTTCTTAAAACCATGGACCCTGGCTGGTAAATCCCAGGTTCAGAATTGGGTTGCCCCCCATAACAAGCTGTTGCCTAGGGAAACCCATCAGGTCCCCAAAACAATGTAGGCCATTGCCAAAACATTTGATTACCTGCCAGAGCTAAAAGGCAAGACACTGTTGCTGAAGATACCACAGGCTGTGGTCACAGGACATCAGAATGCCATGCTGGAACTGCAAAGGAAACTAGCTCCCTCCTGGCCAGCCTTCATAGTGCTAGAAAGCCCTAGGGGAGCTACTACAGTAGAATGGTCACCAACAGCATGAATAAACAGGGGACCCTGTAGACTATGAAATCAACCAGCTGGACAAGAAATACACACTTGTGCAATAGCGGCACACAGTCTCTGAAGGTAATCAACTGCTATCTGATTGGACATAAGGCCCACTCAGTGGGAGAGAACTCATAGCCGATCCTGGAAACCAAGTCAGAATCCCATGGTCAGGAACCTCAGACTTCAGACAGAAACACCCACTGCTCTCTGGAGAAGAGGTGGCTTTCACACCAAAAAAAAAAAAAAAAAAAAAAAAAAAAAAAACCACCCAAAAAACCTCTCGAATAAATTTGCATTCCCCCCTTTAACCCAACTGCTCTCACTCTTGTTTGAAGAATCTGCTTTATTTTACAGATGGCAAAGAAAATCCATCATTAAGGCAAGAAGATAGCTGACTGCTCACCACGAGATGTATCACTTCTACCACATCTGCCAGGGCCCAGAATAAATTGTAGAGGAAGTGGTGACACGAATACTGCTCTCACTGTTAATCTGACAACCAGTTCCACAGTGATGATGACAGATTCAGTGATCAATCAAAACCCATCAAAGCAAAAAACCCAAAGGCTACAGAGAGCTCAACACTCAATCAGACTGACAACAGGCCTGGCATGGCTCAGGAAACACTGTGGAAGAGGGGGCAGTAAGATTGTAAGAGCCACAGAGTAGGTAGGAATACCCTGAGACCCAGTCCCCCTGCTACTCCATAGGGACTTAGGCCTTCATGTCCAATAGTGAATGCCATAACCCCACTGAGGAAGGCCCCATGGTAATAGGAGCAAGGGTGAGGGGATAAAAGAGTATAACCTGTTATGATTTATATAAAATAAAAAGTGAAATTAAACAAAAAGACAAGTGGGAAGGGGGAGATAAAAGAGGCAGGCAAGAGAGGTATTCAGAGAGTAAGTCCATCCTATAATAATATTTATATGAAAATGTCCTTATGTAACAAAGTACCATGTGTACTGGATATATACAATGAAAAATTTTAAAGAGGAAATAAATTGGGCAAAATATTTGGACATGTGATTATACTCCTAACATGCATTTTAAGTATAGATTTCTTAACATAAAGATTATCTTCTGTTTTATTCACTAATAAATCCTGAGCTTTTAGAATAATAAATACTTAAGTACTTAAGTGTTAAATACTTATTGAATGAGTAAGTGAATGGACATACTTAAGGAATGTTAGAGTACATAATATGAGTAAAATATTCAAAATTATTATAATAATTCATATGGATTATGTCTTCTAACTACTGCAAAGGGTATTTAATAAACATTCTCCTTGTTTCATGTGCAGAAATAAAGGCAAATAGAAATGAAAAAATATTTTAATTAGAAGAACATCTTACTATCTTTTAAAAATATGTATTTATTTATTTGAGTGATTGGGAGAGGGAAAGAGAGAGAGGGAGAGAGAATGGGCACTTCTGGACCTCCTGCCACTGTAAACAAACTACAGAGGCATGTGCCAATTAGTGCATCTGTTTTATGTGGGTACTGGGGAATCAAACCTGGGTTGTTAGGCTTTGCCAGCAAATGCCTTTAACCTCTGAGCCATCTCTTCAACCCTTTCTACCTTAGGCCAGCATGAGACTACATTGTGAATTACAGGTCAGCCTGGGCTAGAGTGAGACCCTACCTTAAAAAAGTCATATTTATGACTAAAATGAAAAGCATTCTCTATTCCCATTCCTATTCTCCATAGACAGCTGCTGGAAATATCTTGGCATATAATCCTTCAGATATTATATAGAAAAAAATATGTAGGTTGATACCTAATTGTAATCTGTGCATCTTTATACACACATACTTATTATATATTGCTTCCATAAAACAAGACTGCATTAAGCATAACACTGGCATCTAGCTCTTTCTTGAGATTTTTTTTTTTCCCACAGGAGTGCTACAGAGAAGTCTGTTCCTTTCCTTCTCCCAGTACAACTCAGGTGCTGCTGGTATGCTCAGCCTCTGGCCCAACACCTCTAACTGCTAAGCTAATTCTGGCTGAGACCACAAGGCAAAGTGGCTAGCAGAAAGGCCACTTGCACTGTCCATTGCCCCATACCTGCACCTCCAGATTGAGGACTGACTTCTGCCCCCTTGGACATCTTCTTCTTCTCTGGCCTATTGCCTCTTCTCCAGGTCATCAGTAGCCAACTCAAGTGGCTACTGAAGTTCATCAGGTCAAGGAGAGTGAGGCTGGGTTGAAGACCTGTCAGAACTGGACAGTGCTGGGCTTATCTGGAGAACAGAAACAGCACTTCTTTGTAAGAGGAAAGTATTGCCAGATCACTCAACTTTTTTTTTTTGGAGCAAATCAGAAGGAGGGAGAGAGGGGGAGGGGAGAAGAGAGAGAGAGGGAGAGAGAGAATGGGTGTGCCTCTCAGCAGCTGTGAACAAACTCCAGATGTGTGCGCACCTTTGTGGGCAAGTGCAGCATTGCGCCCTTATGTCACTTTGCATCTGGCTAAATGGGCGACCTGTAGAATCCAACAGGTGTTCTTAGGCTTAACAGGCAGGCACCTTAACCGCTAAGCCACCTCTCCAGCCCCAGATCACTCAACTTTTAAGAGACGCCACAAATCCAATTTTTATGAGAAAATCATTTCATTATTCAAATGTTGACAGCAAAAATTTAAATGTATTTTGTTCCTTGTCTTTTATTTCATTTTAAAGTAAATTATGTTTTAGAATAATTTTACATGTACTGAAAAAATTGCAAAGATAGTGCAGAGAGCTCTTAAACACCCCACACCTAAATTTTCCTATTTTATCATAATGTTTGTCATAATTAATAAGCCAGTCTTGTTCTATTCTTATCAGGAGTTTACTTAAACTTGATTAGCTTACCCAATATCTCTGTTTTTAGTTTTTACCCAATGTCTTCTTTTTTGTCCCTGGGCTTTATCCACATGCCATGTAACATGTAGTTGTTTTTGCTCTAGTAGTCCCTCTCCACTAAAGTTACACAAGTGTCCTTTGTTTTGTTGTTTGACAATCTCGAACGTACTGAGTAGCGCTAGTCAAATGTTCCATAA
The DNA here is from genome assembly GCA_036365145.1 of Orientallactaga sibirica. Taxonomy (NCBI): domain Eukaryota; kingdom Metazoa; phylum Chordata; class Mammalia; order Rodentia; family Dipodidae; genus Orientallactaga; species Orientallactaga sibirica. The sequence goes on along the minus strand of JAEOAD010000012.1, from coordinate 34,886,502 downwards.
AGTGCCCGTCAGTGGATAGTTCAGATATTTTCCCCATAATGAGACTGTAGCTATGGAGTTTTAAGAAAAAGATTGCAGAGGCAAACTGCCATTCTCATCACATTGTGTCCAAGGGACAGACTGTCAATGAGACTTCTCACTGTTGATATTGACCTTGATTGCCTGGGGGAGATATTGTCTCCTTCCCCACTGTAAAGTTACTTTACCCCTTTCCCATACTGTTCTCTACAAACGGAAGTCACTCTATACAACATACACTTGAGAAGTGCATCACTAAATAACTTCCATGAGCTTCTGCCTTATCTAACTAAGGTCTAAAAACATTAAATGAAAAATTCCAATTCATGAATTTAAAATTGCATGCCATTTTGAAGAGCATGATGAAATCTCATGTCTTTTTAGTTCATGTAGCTCAGGGCATGATCCATTCCTCTGCCCAGCATTTTTGCACTGTGTATGGTCTACCTGCCCATTAGTTATTTAGTAGCTGGCTCAGTTTTCAGATTGACTCTCTTGGTGTCACAGTGCTTGTGTTCAAGTAATCCTTATATGGTAGCTAACACCATGTCACCATGCTTACTTCATCACCTCACCATATAGGTGTATCATTTCACAACATTCACCAAAAAGGGTGAATGTACAATATATTTTTACAGACCACATTCACATGTTTTATAGTGTATTATTATGGTTTTCTGTTTTATGATTAGTTACTAATGTTCATCACTTACTGTGTGTGGTCTATAAATTCGACTTTACTATAGGTGTGCATACACAGGAGAAAGCTTAAGGCTCAATACGATCTGCAAGTTCAGGCATCCACTGCAGGTCTGGGAATATAGTCCCTGTTGATAAGGAAAGAGTACTGTATTTGAAGGTTTTTTTTTTTAGCACAGCCTTCCATAACCAACTCTTGTCTATCTTTTAAGGTTCAACCTCATCTTCTTCTACTATAGTTTCATGGTGTAAGCCCTACAAAATGTCATTCTTTCTCTTGTCTTTTTGCTTTATTACTGCCACTCTATATGCGTGGATGTCATTTGCCACTCCGAATTTTCCTTTGGCCATCAAGATTATGCAAGTGCTGTCTACTATATGGTGGTCTACTCTATGAGGTTTTCCCAGAATGCCATCATCTGAATTATGGAAATTTCCTGTCAGTCCCAAAATACCCTGGGCATGACATCAGCAGACACCTGCGTGGCATATGATCTCTCTCTCTCTCTCTCTCTCACATGTGTGTCTGCATGTGTATGTGTTTGCAGGTATGTGGAGGCAAGAAGGTGACTCTGGGTGTCTTCCTCAGTCACTTTTCATCATATTTGTTGAGACAGGATCTTACCCTGAACCTAGCCCTTACTGATTTAAGGTAGTCAGCAAGCCCTATGGATCTTCCTGTCTCTGACCCTCAGTGCTGGGATTACAGGTGCATACTACCATGCCTGGTTTTTACATGGTTGTGGCAAACACTTAATCCCTGAGCCATCTCCCCAACCCCCTTCACTTGCTTTTCTATCCTCTATGTCTGCAGAATGTATTTATAAACACTTAGTAAATGTTTTGGATGAATGATAGATAAAAAATGTTCAGAATTGCAGATACCAGATTTCTTTTATGCATTTCTAGTCTTCCAGTCTTGTCAAAAGTCACCACATTTTGTCTTCTATGATGGTTGGTTGGTGTTTGTCATTTTAGTAACTCTAGTGCTCTGAGGCGAGGGTCACATTTTGTTTTTTCTGTAGTTTCTAGGTCAGTGTCCTGCATATAAAGGGTATTTAATAAATATTGCTGAATGAATGAGTGAATTGAGGAACAAAGAAGTGGGGCTGTAAACATCATTGATGAAGCTAAATCACACAAGAAAAGAAAGTGTCAGAGCAATGGCAGAATTTTCAAAGTAAATGTAATAATTTTGGTGCATTATGTTCAATATTTTATCATCACAAGTAACTTACCACACTTAAATTTTTTTTTTGGTTATTTGTGAACAAAGTGAAAGATAGAAAGGAAAGAGAGAGAATAGGCACACCAGGACCTCCAGCAGCTGCTAACAAACTCCAGCCATATGCACCACTTCGTGCATTTGGCTTTATGTGGGTACTGGGGAATCAAACCTGAATCATTAGGCTTTGCAGGCAAGTATCTTAACCACTTCTCCAGCCCCACACTTTTTTTTGAGTAGAGAAATTAAAAAACATAACTCTGCTAAATGAATAAAATGGTTTATTTCTCCTCAATAACAGAAAGGAGAAGAATTCAGCTTTGGGATGGACTTTCTCACATAAAGATACATCCCATTACAATTTTGTGTTAATGTATAACACTAAATATGTTTCTTCCTACTTTCTAAAAAATTTTTTATTTTTATTTATTTATTTGCAAGCAGAGAGAGAGAGAGAGAGAGAGAGAGAGAGAGAGAGAAAGATAGAAGAGAGACAGACTGAGAGAATGGGCATGCCAGGGCCTCTAGCCACTGCAAATGAACTGCAGATGCATGTGCCCCTGGTGCATCTGTCTTACGCGGGTCCTGGGGAATTGAACCTGGTTCCTTTGGCTTCATAGGCAACCACCTTAACCGCTAAGCCATCCCACCAGCCCATGTTTCTTCCTACTTTTTAATACCCAAGAGATCTTAAATCATAGATTTATTTTGGTCTTTGAGACAGGATTTCACTATGTGTCCTAGGCTAGCCTCAGACTAAAGCTACTCCTTCCTGTCCCATGAGTTTCAGAATGTTGGTATCACAGGATGTCATGTGCTGCCACATCTGGCTTAAATCCATGATTTTTTAAAAATAGCATTTTCCTTTACCTATACTAAAATATGTTTTTACGTGTCTCCTGCTAGAGAGAAGTGAACCAAAAGCAACCCTTTTCCCCGTTATTTTGAAACAGGGTTTCTCAATAGTCCAAACTGGCTTGGAACTTATGATATAGCCTAGGCTGGCCTCAAACTTCTATCAATCCTTCTGCCTTAGCCTCCACGTGCTGGGATTACAGGTGTGAATCAACGTGCCTGGTGGCAAAACAACCATTTTAAAGGATAATAAAATGTCCTTACAGCAGGATAGGTTGCCGTTTCCAACGCTAAATTCTACATCCCCCCCCAAAAAAAGAAGCTTTACTCTGAATTAGGAGAGAATTTAGCAACCTTTTTCCTCTCATGGGAAAGTAAATTATATGGATAGTTCTCAATTAGTATTTGATAAGAACAACCTGTAGAGGGCGTCCTTGCACCAAGAGCCATATAGGTTTTAGCAACACTAAGGGGGAAAAATCTTCAATGAGAACCACAAGCTCCAAGTCAAAGAAAATGCCTGTTGTGTTGTGAAATTATTATCTCTAACTAAGTGACATCAGCATTACAATGTTAAAGGGTTTTAAGGTTTTCCTAACGCACTAAAATTATGTAAATGAACTGACTCAAACAAAATATAACATTAGAAAAGTTGTAATTTGGGGGGGGTCGTGTTTTTTTTTTTTTTTTTTTTAAAGAAAGGGTCTCATGTAACCCAGGCTGGCCTTGAATTCGTTATGTATTAGAGTCTTGTGGAAAATGTGAACACAGTCTTGTCACCCTAGATAGGGCACAGAACAAAGCACGATTGCACTAAAATCAGTTTTAGTGAACCAGTGAGTTTATGGGGCTTACTTTACAGGAGTGGGGGTGACTCAAAGGCAACTGCACCTGAAAGCCCACCCCAACATAAGTGACGACTCAGAGAAGCTGCATCTCCAGAGCACACTGCACAACCTGCAGGCAGCTCAGGTGTACAGTTAGTCTCTCCCAAGCAGTTGTTTACCCTTTATATAACCTTGGGGGAGGGTCTTGCAACCTTTCCCCAGACTTGAAATGTTTTAATTCAGAGAAAATTGCATATTAACACCGTCAAAGTTCACCCCTCAACAGTTATTTACTATTCCTATAATCTTGGGGAATGGCCACATGACCTTTTTAAGCTTCAGCTGTCTCAGCCTTGTTGACCTCCCGGCTCCTTCCTCCCTTTAGAAGGGAGTCCTTCAATTCAGAGGAATCTGTCATACACTGCAAAGGATGACCTTGAACTCCTGATCTTCCTGTCTCCACCTCTCAAGAGCTGAGGTTACAAGTTTGTACCGCCATAACTAGCTAAAACAAATTGGTGTGATGTGTGTGTGTGGGGGTGTATGGGCATGCACATGCCACAGGGTATGTGGAGGTTAGAGGACAACCTTGGAGTATCAATCCTAATTTTCACCTTGTTTGAGTCTCTCTCTCTCCCTCCTTCCCTCCCTGTTTGCCACTAAAACCGCCAGACTAGTTGACCCAAGAGCTTCAGGTGTCTGACTGCCTCCCATTGCTGTGGGCACATTGGGATTACAGATACCTCTGATACTTATATACAGCTTTATGTGGGTTCTGGAGATCTGAACTCTAGTCTTCAGGTTTATAGTGCTTTTAACTACTGAGCCATCTCCCAGCTCAGATATTTTGCCTTAAAGGAAGAATGGCTGTCAAACTTTGGAGACACAACACTTATTTAATTGTGATTTAATTTAATTTTTCTTAATTATAATTTACTTATAATAATGAGGGATACCAAGTAGCTCAGAGCATAGCTTTGAAACTAGAGTACCTTTGATTTGAACCCTAACTCTTGTCACCAACTGAATATATGCTGTTAACTTACTCAATTCTGAAAACCTTATTTCTCCATCAGTAAAATACGCAAGCACTAAAAAGGACGTTAAAAGTTTAGACATTGTGAGTTCAGATCAAATAACTTCCTGTGTGATTCCTCCCTCTTTCTATCAGTTGGATAGTTAGATTCCATAACTGGGAATGTTCTATTCTTTTCTAGAAACTTCTTGAAACCTAGCATTTATTGAACTTACTGCATGCATGTATCCAGCTTCTCTGTTAGTTTCTATTTGCTTTTCTCTATTGATATGCCCACTGCTATACAAAGGACTGAGTGACAGGGCCATTCAGTCCCAGACACTCCTGAAGAATCAAGAGAAGCAAACACAGCTTCTCCTGGGTGGGTAGGCGATGTTGTAGGTTACTGGCAGCCAAACATCCTCTTACAGGACGTTGCATTGTTTTTGTCCTCACTCTCCTATGATTTCAGTAACTGCGTCGCCAATTTTTAATAAACTCCAACAATGTGAAGATATTTTGGATTTTGGATTTGCTCTACCTTCAGGAGGTGAGGCACAGCTGTTATCCAGCACCCAAGAAACTTTTTGTTAAGGCGCTGCCAGTTTACCAAGAAGACAAACCACGCCACCTGTTGGGTGTACATCAAGTGCAGAGTAAATGTCCAGAGCCAGGCTAGCCCTGCTAGGCCAGCAAGTCTCGATGGGAACGCGCAAACTGTCAACGTAGCGCGGGACGGAGAAGACCAGTTTGGAAACAGGAAGGAATAATTTAAGGGACAAAAGGTGGAATGTGTGCCTTCAGTTAGTCCCGGGGTGGAAACAGGAGTTTATCACCACGATCATCGACGGGCCACTCTCTGCACACTCTTCACTCCCCAATACTCCATCTGGCCGGAGGAGGGAGTGAGCATGGACCCCAGGATCCCACCGAGGGCGCTTCGGGCGCGTCTGCATCACGCCCTCCACCTGGCGCGGGCAAGGGGGCGTGGTCCCGACTCCGCAGCCCCGCCCCGCGCCGCCAGCGCCCCCCAGCGGCCACGCGCTCCTCCCGGCCGGTCCCCAGAGGCTGCCTGGGACCCTGGGACGGCTGGCGCTGCGGGGCGTGCTGGCATCGCAGGCTTGGCCAGCCTCGGCTCTCGGCCGCCCGCTCCCCCGCCGCGCCCCTTCCTTTCGCGCGCGCTCGTCCTCCTCCCTCCTTCCCTCCTCCTCGCTTCCTCCCTCCTTTCCTCCCTCCTCACCAGCTCCCCGCCAGCGCCAGACACTCGCACCCCGAGACGCTAGGCTGCGCACGCCCAGCCGGGCGAGCTGGAACCGAACCCACCACTGAACGGGCGCAGACGTCGGGGAGGTGCGGCAGGAGTTTTTCCACCCGCGAGGAGGTCGCGAGCAGCATGGTCCGGAGAAGCGTCTTGCCGGCGGCGGCGCTCCGGCTCTGGAGCATCCTGCCTTGTCTGCTGGTGCTCCGGGCGGAGGCTGGGCAGGCGCGGGAGGAGAGCCTGTACCTGTGGATTGATGCTCACCAGGCCAGAGTGCTCATAGGTAAGACCCTGGGACCAGCACCTTTCCTGTCTGCCCTTGGTCTCTCCACGAAAACAGGGGTGCATGCATTCAATGTGTTTTAAAACTTAACTCCCAAGGGCCATGGCTCCCTCCTTTTAATTCGTTACTTTCCATCTGAAAGCTTATAAACCTGTCCCAAGAAACCAAAGCCGCAGGGTTCTGATCTTGATACGGCTAGTCCTTACTGTTCTGCGTGGTTAGGTGAGCCCAGCATTGATTTGCATCATTTAATTCCACCACGTCCATTCCCTTTCCCGGAAAGCCTGTGTGTTAACAACGAGCGTTTTTACCACATACTGAAGAAAAGTAATTCGGGTAGTGTGGTCGGTACCAAAGGCAGGTGTTTTATGAAAAGAAGTGGCCTATAGGAACTCTTTGCTTTTTTTTTTTTTCTGCATCTGTTTTGGATTCTTTGAAGTGCATCTAGTTTGATAGGTTTGCTTATTATTTTAAATAAACAGGATTTGAAGAAGATATCCTGATTGTTTCAGAGGGGAAAATGGCCCCCTTCACACACGATTTCAGAAAGGCGCAGCAGAGAATGCCAGCTATTCCTGTCAATATCCAGTCCATGAATTTTACCTGGCAAGCTGCAGGGCAGGTAAGTTCTAGAGAGATGATAGAGAAAGTCTCCACAGTTCTACCACCTGGTGGCAGACAGCAATGACACTGCGTAGTGTGTGTACTGAGGTACATTTTAGTTTTCCAGAGTAATTTCTTATCTGGTTGCCAAAGCAAATAAAGGTCAATCGTACATAAGAGAAAGATTTTCTCGATGGTGGAGGAGGCGTTAAGCAATGTACCTCATAACATTATTTTCATAAGACTGGGTGTCTGGAGGTTGTTGGAAATGTAATGACCCCAAGTAGAAGCATCGCTGTGCTTCTATGAACATTGACATCAAAATTTAACAGAATACTTCAGTTACTCCATTGTAATTTTTATTTATATTTTACAACAAAAATGTTGTCTCTAAGTATTTGTGGCTGAGAGTGTTGAATGTTTTTCACAGGAATTTGAGTGCTGTATATTTCTGGTAGAAGGTCATAGACTAAAGATGTTATATAAGAATATTATAAGACTTACAGCCTATTGATTTTTTAAAGTTACCATTCACAAAGTTTCTTAGAAGAAAAGTGCAATCTATTTTTAATCCGTTCTATTCCTTAGCATTTAAACCTCTGTTGAATACCACCTTTTCTGCATCCCTGTTACAATGTAAAGGGGAAAGTGCAATGTTTATATGAATTTAATTTCTGTGGTGCAATCAGAATATACTCCAGGACAAATGGTAAGTAATAAATTCCTTGGTTCATTAGTTGGTAAGATGTGTCTGCTATGAAAATCATTGTAATTATAATTAATATCACATTTTCAGATCGTTTCTATTTTGAAATTACTTAAATAGCTATTTCCATGAAAGATATGATCACAAAAACGACTTTATAAAAAGCAACTAAAACAACTTTGGTTCCCTCTAACTGCCTGTTAGAGTGTAGGCATGGCCATTTTAGCTGTCCTTTCCCTCAAGTTTGTTCTATGTAAATGAAAAAAAAAAAAAAACCCTCCTGTTTTAAAATAGATCAAATCTAAAACCCTGCAATGTTTCCATTGCTAGAGAGTTAAAAAATGATGTTTGAATTCGCTGAAGTTCATGACAGGTCATAGATCTTATGATCTCATTATACAGATAAGTTCATTGAGGCTTCCCTGGTTCTTTTCCTGCCTGTAATTCCCTCTTCATGAATGCTTTATGAACAGTTAAGTCTGGAACATTGTAACATCACCAGTAACTAATTAGTCTTTCACAATCTCTTTTTCTTTTTACCAGAATCTGTTTACATGTGGTTGACCACTTGTCATTGCTCTCAATATGCTACATTTTTAAGATTTTTGTTTTTTCTTATACAAGAATGAGTCCTCCTAAGCACAACAAGTCTCACACTCCATTCCATCAACTTAGAAGGTTTGATAACTACAGAAGAGGGAGAGAATGCCAATATCTTTTTTCCTTTCTGTCCTCCTTTTCCTTTGGTTTTATTTTGTTTTCATGTGAATTTGTCTTCTGAGGAGTTTCTGAGTGAAAGCTTCAATTCCATGCTGTCTCCTCTATTACTTTGTAACATAGTACATGTTTGCATACATTGACTTTTGTTGAGTACAAAATGTTTTGGCAGCCAGGCGTGGTGGTACACGCCTTTAATCCCAGCACTTGGGAAGCAGAGGTAGGAGGATGGCTGAGAGTTCGAGGCCACTCTGAGACTACATAGTGAATTCCATGTCAGCCTGAGCTAGAGTGAGACCCTACCTCAGAAAAAAAAAAAAAAAAAGCTGTTTTGGCATATCAAACAATATCAGAAATATTCTTGTGAGGGAATAGGGGAAGTAGAAGCACCACCATAAAGCAGTCACTGGTATTTTATCTCCTCCTGCTTAGGTCCATACAGATCCTCTATTTAGGCAGAACAATGTTCTCAGCTCAGTTAAGTCACTTATTCTCTGCTCTGGACAGCTAAGTCCAGTAAAGCAACATGACATTGGATGTCTGTCTTTCCTATAGGAGGGGGTGACAAGGGAGAGAAACAAGAAGTTGCCACAAAGAAACATGTTTTGAAATCTTAGTGACTAATTTTACTCACTAAAATTATGTGATTCCAGTACCATAACTTTTGAAATGCAAGGAAATATAGACTTCAATACCAACTAAGTTTTTTGAAAGGCATCTATAGCTAAAGCCAAGCCATATCAAAACATTTACATGGAAATGAAAAGTCTATTCCATTACCTCATTATTTTAGCCAAGTGACACTGAATGGTTAGGTGTTCAAACAGTGCCTAAACAAAACCTACCTTACTGGTGAATTTTTAAGTTTTGACCATTTTAGTGCACAAAGTTAAAATAAGGATTGAAGACATAATAGAGGGAGTAAGACATTATCTACGTTAAGAAAATTATTAGTTCCATCACCAAAAGTATTTTGAGAACCATTTAAAGCAAATGGTATGGTTGACATCAGACAAGTACAAATAAAAGTCACAGGGACATTCATTTTCCTGCTTCAAGTTGGTGGACTCTTTTGCAGGTGTTTTCAGTAACTGGAGAATTGTGCAAACTCACATGTTGCTGTGTGTGTGTTAGCTTTTGCTTTTTTTTTCCAGGATAGTTTGACTTGTATGGCAAAGTGTTGATTCAAATCTTTTTTTAAAAGATTTTATTTTTATTTATTTATTAGAGACAGAGAAAGGAGAGGGAGGGGGGGAGAACGGGCATGCCAGGGCCTCTAGCCACTGTAAATGAACTCCAGATGCATGTGCTGTGTGCATCTGGCTTACGTGGGACCTGGAGAATTGAACTGGGGTCCTTAGACTTCACAGGCATGTGCCTTAACTGCTAAGCCATCTCTCCAGCCCTGATTCAAATCGTTTGAGTGGGAAGTTTGACTTACAGAAACTAGTCCTAAGGAAATAATCATGAATATGAATGAGTAAACCTAGAAATTAGCAAGAGTAGCAGAGGAAAGTAATGAAGAAATAATAGAGATATTCTACACTTCTGTAGCAGGCAGCTTTAGGTTCACTGAGATGAACTTCCAAACCAGGCACAGTTATGGAGGAAGGGATTTATTGAAGCTTACAGATCCAGGGGAAGTTTCATAATGGCAGAAGAGGTTGGCCTGCTCTTACAGGACCAGGTAGAGAGAGAGAGAGAGAGAGAGAGAGAGAGAGAGAGAGAGAAAGAGAGAGAGAGAGAGAGGGAGAGAGAGAGAGAAAGCCAAAAGCCAAAAAGCCATAAGCCAAAAGCCACACAGCATAGCACACTTTAGGAACTCCAGCTAGACACAATACCTTTAGATTGAAATCTCAAACCTACCATCACACCTTAAGATCCATCCTGTGACATTGCTTCCAGCCAGGTGGCTGCAGATGCAAACTACAAACTAATAAAATACTGAATATATTGGGGGCCATCTATTCAAATTACCACAGCATTCATTAGAGGTCATGGAAAAATGTTCATGGCAAATTAAATAGTATGTGACATAGTATATTATTATCATGATTTTTTTTTTTGAGGTAGGGTCTCACTCTAGCTCAGGCTGACCTGTAACTCACAATGTAGTCTCTGCCAGGCGTGGTGGCACACACCTTTAATCCCAACACTTGGGAATCAGAGATAGGAGGATCATTGTGAGTTCAAGGCCACCCTGAGACTGTATAGTGAATTCCAAGTCAGCCTGGACTAAAGTGAAACCCTACCTCGAAAAACCAAAAAAAAAAAAAAAAAATCACAATGTATTCTCAGGGTGACCTTAAACTCATGGCTATCCTACTACCTCTGCCTCCCAAGTGCTGGGATTAAAGGCGTGCGCCACCACGTCTGGCCATAATATATTGTTTTTAATGTGTATGCATGTGCATGTGTCTGCATGTGAGTATGGATATGTTCACGTGTGTACAGATGTGTACATGTGCATGGGGGTGGAGGTCAGAGGAAAACACTGGGCATCAGCCTCAGGAATACTACCCATCACCTTTGAAACAGAGGCTCTCTTAACCTGGAGCTTGCTAATTAGGCTTTAAAATAGTTGATAATTTTGAAAGAATTATGTCTTACTATTTTTTCTTAAGTTTGAGACAGGCAGAGACTATGTATAACCATGATCTGGTCAGTGAGCCCAAGGAATATACCTGTCTCTGCTTCCCAAGCACTGAAGTTATAGGTGTACACCACTTCGCCTGGCATTTACATGGGTACCAGGGTACTCAGGTCAAGCACTTTACCAACTGAGTTATCTCCCCATGCCCATTCTGTGAGATTCCATTATGATGGATGAAAGAAAATTAATTCAATCAACATCTGACATCTGTTACATTATTATTATTACATTGTTTTTTAAACAATGAGTGTGTGTTGATTTGTCATTTAAGAAACCATTTCATTAATTTTTTTTTTTTTTTTTTTTTTTGCGGGGCATGCCTTTAATCCCAGCACTTGGGAGGCAGAGGTAGGAGGATCACCATGAGTTTGAAGCCATCCTGAAAATGCACAGTGAATTCCAGGTCAGCCTGAGCTAGAGTGAGACCCTACCTCGAAAACAAACAAACAACAAAAAAAACACATTTTTTTGTGAGAGAGAAAAAAAGAGAGAAAGGGTGCACCAGGGCCTGTCAGCCAGTGTAAAGGAACTCTACATGCATGCACTCCCTTGTGGGCATGAGTGGCATTGCATGCTTGTGTCAGTGTGTGTCTGGCTGTATGTGGGATCTGGAGGACTGCAACAGTTCTTAGGCATCGCAGGCAAGCGCCTTAACCACTAAGCCATCTCTCCAGCCCACCATTTCATTTTTGATGTGTGTAAAATTTGTACGAGATTAAAATTGTCTGATGTTCTGTATTGTAAATACTTTATCCATATCTAGTATCTGGTACCATTTTCACAATACACATCACTCATGAAAATGGCAAAACGAGTGGTTTTCATGGGTGATCATATTTACAGAGACCAAAGATGTTACTAAAGCTTATCTGAGTCCCACCAGTTTCTTCTGAGAAAATCTTTACAAGGCTTTCCTGCCCAAATCATCCTACTTGAATTCTCTTTCTCCCAGAAATTCTTGTTTTTTTCTGGGCAGCTTTGCCCTCATGTTCTTACATACAATACTCTTTTCTTGCATGCTTATTCTAAGGGCTTTCAGCTGATAGAAGAGTTTCCACTAAAAAGGATTAAAGATTTTAGTCATTAAAGGGAAAGACCCTTTATTGTTGTGTACAACTTTTTAATAGTTGATATTTTTCAATGAGTCATGCCTTATTCTTTCCCCTAAATTTGAGACAGAGACCATGGGCATCCATTTCAGTGTTCTAAACTAGGCACTAATTAAGCATTTTATTTGGAAAATAACACTTCCTAAGCCCAATGGCTTTCAAGTAAAAATTTAATGGGAAGTCTTGTTAGACAAATCTGAATTCTAACTTTAAGACATCACTGCTGATTTCCATATGAACCAGTTTGGTGTAAGGCCAAAGTGTTTTATTGCTATAACTCTTATAATTAGATATTCATTTATAAGGATCATATGGACTTGATCTTACAGGGATAATAGGTTCCATCACCTGCAGAAACATGCTAAGTAAGATACTATGAATATGCTACTTAGTTAATGAGGTAACTCTTATATTTTTCTTCTTTTACTTTTTGAGGCAAAATTTTTGATATTGCTTTTTTCAGTAGTGGAGATGGATTTAAGCAGGGCCACTGGTATTAAGTTTTCCAAACTTCTTGAGACCAAAAGCTCTGAATTTCTGAGCTACATGGCAAGGGCCATAGTTACCTGTGGACAAAAAATTCTCTAGCTGAAGATAACCAACTGATATGAACTTCAGATCTCTTGAATTACTGAGCAATCTCCAGTCATCATTTCCACCATGTATATATATATAGAGAGAGAGACGGAGACGGAGAGGGAGAGGGAGACAGATAGAGATGGGCGCTCCAGCAGTCTCTCAGCTGCTGTGAACGAAATCCAGATGTGTGTGCCCCCTTGTGGGCAAGTGCGGCATTGCGCCCTTGCATCACTTTGCCTCTGGCTAAACGTGGGACCTGGAGATTGGAACCGGGTTCATAGGCTTAGCAGGCAGGTGCCTTAACCTCTAAGCCATCTCTCCAGCCCCATGTCTAGATTTTTAAATAAAGCTTTTAACAACTTACAGTTTTAAAATGTGTGTGTGTGTGTGTGTGTGTGTGTGTGTGTCTGTATGTGGGTGCACTGTGCAGTATGTGCACTTCTTGTAGCCACTGTGAATGCAGCCTCTTTTTCTTCAGTGGGTGATCATATTTACAGAGACCAAAGATGTTACTAATGCTTATCTGAATCCCACCAGTTTCTTCTGAGAAAATCTTTACAAGGCTTTCCTGCCCAAATCATCCTACTTGAATTCATGGTGTTTAAAAACAAAACTTAAGGGCTGAGAGATGGCTTAGTAGTTAAGGCACTTGCTTAAGAAGCCTAAGGACTCGTGTTAGACTCTCCAGATCCCATGTAAGTCAGATGCACAAAGGTGAGGCAAGTGCAAAGTTACACATGCCCACTAGGTAGTGCAAGTGTCTGGAGTTCGATTGCAGTGGCGAAGGCCCTGGTGCACCAATCCTCTCTCTCCCCCCGTCTCTCTCTAAAATAAATAAATAAATAATAATAAAAGAAAACTTAAAAGCATTGCTTGTGGGTACAGGAAAGAATCACGTCTACTGTCCCAGGATGGACACATATTAGAATTGGCTTTATTGGGTTCAACTGCAGGAGTATGTTCTTTTGTTTTTATGTTTGACATCAAGAATAGAAAATATGGGCTGGTAAGATGGTTCAGTGGTTAAGGCACCCAAGTTCTATTCCCCAGTACCCATGTAAAGCCAGATGCACAAAGTGGTGCATGCATCTGGAGTTTGTTTGTAGCAGCTCGAGGTCCTGGTGTGCCCTTCTCTGTCTGCCTTTCTTCTATATCTCTCTGGTTCCAAATACAAAAAAATATTTTAAAAATAAGATAAAAAGAATTGAAAATATGAAACATGCTGAAGCTATAGTATGTCAAGTGAAACATTTTACAACATGGAAGGTGAATTATTAATGAATTTATGATTTTCATGACATCCCTAGTAACTAAAAAGATTATTGAAAACTGATAGTAACAATAAAGAATCAAGCATAAAGAATGCTTAAGAAATTTGTCAGGACAATGGAGCTTTTATGAATGATTCCAGTTAGCAGCACCCAAATTCTTTAGAATGAAGAAAATACTGTCAGAAGAAAAGGAAATTACCAAAAAAAAAAAAAAAAAAAAAAAAAAGAGAGAGAGAGAGAGAGAAATCATTCAAACATGAATGGCTCATGTGCTAGCTATTTAAAAAAAAGAATAATTTCATCATTAAAATATTCCTGAAGCCCTAGTGAACTCACTTTTTCAAGGTGGTGTTTGATAGGACGTAACACTGGTCCCATTAGAATTTTGACAGCATTTTGTAGTTTCAAGTTTGCCATTGGCGTGGCTGAGTTCAGAAGACATGTATTGAAGTGTTTTTCTTTTTAACCTTGGCAAAATTCAAAGAATAACAACAGAATAAATTTTAATTCAAGTACATCATTTCTGTCTTCAAAGGAACTGCCAAACACCTTTAAGTACCTCTTTCCAACCCTGAAGTTGTAGTTATACTTATTATTTCAATCCCCAAATGTGTACTGTCCACATTTTTCCCCTAGTAGAGTTGTGATTGTTTGGGTAACTCTAACTGAAGTGGTTTCATACCTTTGCACTCCTGGAACTTGCCGTGAAACCTCAGTGTGGTTCTACATCCCCAAATGAAGGAAATGCCTCATTTTCTGACCCCTGTTCCATGATTTCAAAGTGGGAATGTGAATATGTTTACATCCCGTGGGTATGATTTTTTTAAAGGAGGTACTCATATCAAAAGGACAGCTCTAAACCTTTCATGTTTAGATTCTGCTCAACTGTGGTATTTGGTACATTGTGTTGTGGACATGCCACTGGGGATCAAAGAGTAATTCTGCAGAGGGCCCATGTCATTTAGCAAAGCAGGCATGTGCCAGCCATCTGTTGTATCTGCTGATAGAAAACAGCAGTTAGTTTCTCATACTTTTGCCAGAAAAAAAAGGAGGTGGGGCCTTTATGGTTCCGAGGAGTTGTGTTACAAGGTACCTTGTAAGCTACATCTGGTTCTGTAGCAGTTTACATGGCGTAGATGTAAACGCTGCTATGTCTTCCTTCCATGGTAGTGTAAAAGCATGTAAACAAACACTTCACTAGTCTCTTCCCTGTGCAGTCCTGACTTTAAGTTGCGTGCATGAATAAAGGTATTTTAAACTATTGAGGTGAAGCAGAAAGGGATGATATTCCATCAAGCATTTTGTTTGAATGGAACTCATTTAACTTACTTGTCTCTGATTACTAAGAGGCATGTTTTGAGGGAACACCTTTGACGAAGCAGAGTTTTGTGACAGTGGCCTTTCTTCTGTTGCCTGAGCTTCCGAGGAACCCTCATCAAATCAGGGCCTCCCTTGGCTTCAGTCGTTTAGCTGGCTTGCTCAGGTAACAGGATAGTAATGTGGTTACATGCCCGTGGACCTGGAGGGATGTGAGCTGTTCTCCCATGGAGCCTTTCTCTCCAACTCAACAAATACAGTGCTAAGCACAGAGCCCCCAGAGAAGAGTAAACTCAGAGCCTAGGAAACAAATCCTCACCACACTCACCCAAGTGAGGTTAGAAAGCACACGATTGGCTGAGCCCACAAAGGAAGCCACTCCTTTTCTGTGTGAGGAAGCAATGGAGGTCTCTGAGCAGAGGACGCTTGAATTAATTCCCTGAAAATGAGTCGGATCAGCAAGACTTTCCAATTGGTGAGCTCGGGATGTTCAAATGCCTGAAGGTCTAGAAAGGGAAGGTATACTTCAGGTGACTCTGTGGCCTAACTCACCTGAGGGGTAATGCACACCTAATGGAGGCGAAGGCAAGGTTAAAGGGTGGAGAAAGGGTCCAAGGAAGAAGAAGCGAAGGTAGAAACAACTGTGGGAAGTTTGGCTCTTGTCTGTTGTAGAGACAGGATAGAAAATAGATTCAGGTTTTTCCCTGGGACGTAGTGAGCTGATTTTGGTTAAGTGTTGGGTGCTTAGCATCTTCTCTAACCCCTCATTCAGCTCTTCTTCCTTCTAAGCTTTTGGAAGAAGTTGTGATGATTTTCTTTTCTGTCTTTCTGCTTCCTCCTCTTCCTTCTCTTTCTTTTGGTGATTCGGTTAATGACCTAGAAAACAGGTGGCTTTTTTTTTTTTTTTCTGTAAGTGAATAGAACTTAAAAAATGAACTTAATTTTCTAATGGAGTCTAGAACAACTTTGAACAAACTGTAAAAGGAAAGCTAAATAAGGAAAACAACCTATTAATTAAAAAAAAAGAATTGACTTAGCCTCTCTTTTCAACTCCTACAACTACCTTTTAAGTCTAAAGAAAATTAAATACAGGATAAAAATTAAGCACGGCAGGTGGTCTTTCCACTTAAGGAAATGACAACTTGAACACTGGGTGTAGATGAATATAAAATATGCCTGCTTCTTCAAGTTTGATTTTCTTTTAAAACTCATTAGTGTAAGATGGACATAGGGTACCTTTAATGTCAGCACTCAGAAGACTGAGATAACATTGCCAAGAATTAGAGGTCAGCTTGGGCTATAGAGTAAGTTCCCTGGTCAGCCTGGGCTACAGTGAAAGAATTATTATTGTTTAAGACACAGTAAAATCATAGTTCTTCCCTGTTTTCCTCAGATAAACACACATGGATATTTATTCTTCTGAGCTGTACATTTCATCTTCCTTTTGGGTTTTATGGATGGATATGATGAAAGAATCTGGAAAGTTGCTGGACAATTTTGAAATCCATGAACCTGAATAAAATCACACAGGGAAGCTGTTTGCTGTGGCCTAAGACAAAGTAACAGTTTAATGAGTGAGTGCTTAAGCCAGCAATGTGAGGAAGGAGATGACCATCATCTTTGTGTAGCTGATATTGGCTAGTACTTTGGTCATGCTCTAAGAGTACAATGTCATGATGAATCAATCCCTTTTCTTTCTTTCTTTCTCTCTCTCTCTCTTTCTTTCTTTCTCTTTTTTTTTGGTTTTTTGAGGTAAGGTCTCACTCTAGCCCAGGCTGACCTGGAATTCACTATGTAGTCTCAGGGTGGCCTCAAACTCATGGTGATCCACTCACCTCTCCCTCCCCAGAGCTGGGATTAAAGGTGTGAGCCACCATGCCTGGCTTCAATCCCTATTCGTAAGCAAATTAGCAGCATATTAGAATGACTGCTATAAACAGGTTATAGCGATGATAAAGGAAACATGGAATATGTTGTAGAAGTCCGGGGGTATTTCCAACAATGACGAGAGCAGAGAAGAACTCCAGAGCTAACAGTGACTATTGAGTTAGCTGAGCAAAAATGGGTGGAAGGGATGGTTTTTAGGGCAAGAAAACAGCTTGGTTCAAGGTACACAGACCAGAAACATGGTTGTCTGGGTAACCGATACTTGGGTGGCTGGAGTGTGTGGTATATGGTAAGAAGTGCAAAGAAAGGCAGAGGGACTTGTAGGCCTCCGGGGACTCTATCCATCATGCAGCAGCATCTGGGACTCATTCCATAGGCAATGGTGGGCCAGTCACTGAGGAAGCATGAAGCTGAGCACGCCCTCAGATGGCAGCACGTGGAAGATAGCCCACTGCAGCATTGCAGGGACATCTGCGATAAAGGGAGAGGAAATCCTGCATGAAGAGAAGGGGAAAATCATTTGGAGAATCATTTTGGAGATGAAAATCTGAAGTGTTGTACTAGAAATAAGGAGTAACTTGCGTCCTCTGCTCCACCTCACTCACTTCATGGTCCTTTAGCTATGCTGTTCCTCACACCCGCCCCCTTCCACCCAAAGCTTTCTCTGCCCAGGGTCTTTTCACATGAAGGTCTCTGTGTAGAATACACTCTCTTTGGCATTTTTCATGGCCCTCTCACTCACTTCCCTTATGCCCCTGATCAAATGTCACCTCCTTGAAAAGACTTTCTTGGATACCCCTCTCTAAAACAGCTGTCATGCCTTGAACTACTCTCAGTATTTTTTTCTACTCAACTGAGAATGATGATACTGACTGATTCTATTTGGTTTCAATTGTCTGGTTCTTCTGTTCCATGGAAGCCCATGCAAGCAAAGACTTCTGTTTATGATGTATCTCTTGGTGCTGAAACAGCTCCTGGTACCTAATACCCAGTTAGTAATTCTGTGTTGAATGAATGAATAAATGGGGTAGATTCCATTGTTATATTGGTTTGACAGTTAAGGCAGCTGAGGCACAGAGGAGCAAAGACCACATCACTAATAAATGACAGAGCTGGGATTCAAACCTAGGCAATTAGGATCCAGGGTCTTTATTAAAGCACTTATAATTTATACCACACTGTAAGTATGCAACAGAGGTATAGATGCAGAGCTCTAGTGACACAAGAGAGGGAGCAGCTGATATTGTGGGAGAATAGGACAAGGTTTCTTAGGGAAGACCTGTGACATGGTACTGGGAAGGTATTCAAGAAGCAATTTAATCATCTGGGACAGGAGTAAGACTGGGGAGGAAGAACTGTCACACATCGAGGCAGGGGAGTTACAAAAGTGCATTCTGGGAGAGTTTAATAGTACCTGAGGCTGGGGATAGATGTGTGTGAGAGAGAGAGAATACTGGGGTTAGGAGGGATGGTGGGGATGAGAACATAAGACAGGACATTTGGTCAAGGCCAGATGGAGAAACATTGGAGCTAGTGAAAAGGCCACATGACCCATGTGTGCTGTGAGCTTCATCTATAGAGAGTGTGCTTTGGAGCACATCTAAACTCCTTCCACATTCCAGACTGTGATTGTACCTCACTGACAAGAAGGAACTTAAGGGAAGAAGGATGTATTTCAGGTCACAGTTTCAGTCCATAATAGGAGGGGATGCCTGGTGGAGTTCATGATGGCAGAATCTCTTCATATCTTGGTGGATTAGGAAGCAGAGAACTGTGGCTGGAACAAGAAGTGAGTATCACCTTCAGGACCTGCCCTAGCAACCACTTCAGCTAACTAGACTACAGCCCCAAATACTTCATTAACCTCCCAAAATAATGGGGACCAAGTGTTCAAACATATGATCTCATGAGAAAAATATCACATTCAAACCATAACAGGTACACACTACTACTATCCCTAGTTTATAGGTGAGGAACAACTGAGAATACTTGTGTAAATAAAAAGTATAAAAACAATTTGTTTTCAGACCTCAGAGACCTTCTTTACATCTGATTTGATAACTTTTGCAATATCCTCCCATTCCAGAAAAACAATTCAAAGAACACATCAGTATTTGCTACATGTCCTAGGTTAGAAAACACAAATTTTAATTGCTATTACTGCCTTCAAGAATTCATCAGCTGGGGAAAAGTCCTTGACATTGATTAAGCAATTGTAATAATGCAATAAATTCTTAGGGTTAATGTGGATAAGGTGTTTCATTTCACGTGAGAATCTAATTAAAGGGAAAGTGGGAGCTAAACTCCAGCCTATATTTCATTTCTCAAGTTTTTTCTTTTTAAATATTTTTTTATGTTTTTATATTTTATTTGAGGTGGGGGAGATAGAGCAAAAGGGAACAGGGGGCTGGAGAGATGGCTTAGCAGGTAAGGAGCCTGCCTCCTAAGCCTAAGAACTGGATTCCAATCTCCAGGTCCCACGTTTAGCCAGATGCAAAGTGATGCAAGGGCGCAATGCCGCACTTGCCCACAAGGGGGCACACACATCTGCATTTCATTCACAGCAGCTGAGAGACTGCTGGCGCGCCCATTCTCTATCTGTCTCCCTCTCCCTTTCTCTCTGTCTGTCTCTCTCTGTGTCTCTCTCCAAAAAATAAAATAAAAAAATAATAAATAAAATAAAAAGGGAATGGGTACTCCAGGGCCTCTAGGCACTGCAAACAAGCTCCACATGCTTGTGACACCTTGTGCATCTGGCTTATGTGGGTTCCTGAGTCCTTTGGCTTTGCAAGAAAGCACCTTAACCACTAAGCCATCTATCAAGCTCTCATTTCTCAAGTTTTATGTCCTAGCATGGAGTAGACCCTGTCACTTTTGTCTAACTCACAAAAAGACTTCATATCGACTAGTTGTGGCTCACATAACTGCTACAAGAACACGAAGACAGAGGATGTTGCTAATGTTCAGGTAAATTTGCAATTACTTACATGCCAGAGAAGACATCACTGAGCAGGTAACATGTGAGCTGGGTCAGAGAGTGGTCAAGCCAGAGGGTGTTAAGGTGGGGATTCTAGCTACAATGAACAATCTATAAGAAGGTGCACAGATGAGAATCATAAGTGTCCTTGCAGAATGGCAATTATTAAGAATATTGAGAGTTTGTGAGATAGGAACTGTGGAATGTGGGTCAAAAAATGTAAGTTTAGGACTGGAGAGATGGCTTGGCGGTTGAGGCACCTGCCTGCTAAGCCTAGGAACGCATTCGATTTTCCAGGTCCCAAATTTAGCCAGACACAAAGTGACGCAAGGGTGCAATGCTGCACTTGCCCACAAGGAGACACATGCATCTGGAGTTCGTTCGCAGCCACTGAGAGGCCACTGGCACGCCCATTCCCTATCTGTCTCACTCTCTCTGACTCTCTCAAAAAAATGTAAGTTTAGAAAACATTATGATAGTATTTTTATGCCATGGCTAACTTTGTCTTATAGAAACAAATGGAGAACCACTGAAAATTTAAAAGCACATTGATGATGTATCAGTATGAGGGCAAACAGTGATGAGAGAGAGAGATAGATGGTGAGATGACTGAAGGAGGACTTGGAGCCACCTACCAAGTTATATGAAATGCCACAGCAGGTAAAGAGAGCCTGGATTAAGGTGAGCAATGGAAAGTCAGGAGGACACAGACCCCCCAGTCCCTCTCAGTATAATTGACAGGACATGTTGGACATAGGTGTTCCTGGAAATAGAGGAGGAAGACTTCCAAATAGCTTAGTGAATAGTGGTATGTTAACCAAGAAAGTAGGAGCAAGAGCAGAATACTTGAGGTAAAAAGACACTGGGGATCCATCCAGAAATTGCTAGACACATTTTCTACCAGATGACAAAGTCTGATAGGCAGCTAAAAAATTTTGAGTCTTGAACTATGACATGAAGTGAAGAATATAAATATTGCGTTTTTAAATTTTAACTTTTTAAATTAGTACAATTTTTGATTATTTTATTCATTTGAGAGAGACATACAGAGAGAGAGAGAGAGAGAGAGAGAGAGAGAGAGAAGAGAGAGAGAGAGAGAGAGAATGGAGAAAATGGGTGCATAGGGCCTCTAGCCACTGCAAACAAACTCCAAATGCATGTGTCACCTTGTGCATCTGACATACCTGGATACTGGGGAATCAAACCTGGATCCTTTGGCTTTGTAGGCAAGTGCCTTAACAATTAAGCAAGCTCTCCAGCACAATTTTTAAATTTTTTTTTTTTTTTTTTTTTGGTTTTTCAAGGTAGGGTCTTACTCTGGTCCAGGCTGACCTGGAATTAACTATGTAGACTCAGGGTGGCCTCGAACTCTCAGCGATCCTCCTACCTCTGCCTCCCGAGTGCTGGGATTAAAGGCGTGCACCACCACGCCCGGCCCAATTTTTTAAAATTTTAAGAGGGATTCATGTAGCCCAAGCTGGCCATAAGCTCACTATGTAACCGAGGATGACCTTGACTCTCCTACTTTAACCTCTTGAGTACTGAAATTATAGGCATGTACCACCATGAACATTGTATGTGGTGCTAGGGATCAAAGCCAGGGCTTCAGTCACTATACCAACTGAGGTACATCCCCAGTCTTGAAATAACTGCTTTGAAGTCTGAATAATTGTTCCTTCCCCTGTCCCTTCTTTGGACCTCGATTTAGTATGCATTAAGGACCTATCTAATGCCACACATCACAAAGACGAGCATATTGGATATGAAGACTACTCTCATGGAGATCACAGTCCAATAGAAATAGATATGACCCCAGATAAGAACAGAACACTACTGAACACATTTTTTTTTTTTTAACACTTTCTTTTTTAAAAAATATTTTTTTTATTTATTTACATGCAGGGAGAGACAGACGGACAGAATGGGGTCACTAAGGCCTCCAGCTGCTACAAATGGACTCAAGATGCTTGCACCACTTTGTGCATCTGATTTTGCATGAGGCTGGGGAATCAAACCCAGGTTGTTAGCCCTTGAACACTTTCTAAATTGCACTGTGAGCAAGGTGCTGTGCAAGTGCCTGGGAAAGAGCATTGCTATGTTGGAGGAGGAGTGAATTATCTCTGTAGCATCCCAGGTGTTCTTCAGGGTTATACCTGAAATCCAGAAAATTCTAATATCACTAATGTAGCAACTTTTTCTCTGTTTCATGGCCTTTATGTTCTTGAGTCTAGTGAATTCTACCTTCCACTACCCTCAACGTTTGGAGATAGATATGACAAAAGTCACTGTATCATGAGATGGCAGAGCAAATCACCTCTCCCAGGTAAACACCTAAGACTGCTAGTGAGGAATCTAGTTTGTGGGATGAGCCTGAACAAACATACTGAATGGGTTGGTAACATGTCTTGTTTCCAAGGATGTTTCAGTGTGAGCTACGGATGTGCCACTGGGAGGATTCACATCCATGTGAGAGAGCTCATACTTTATGCTGGAATATCCAGATGGTCCCCTGCAGACTTGTAGAATACTTTGGGTTTTGGCATTAGAGTACTTAGTGAGGCCACTTGATTTCTACCACTTAAAAGTTCAATTAGTATTTCTGTTTCCAGTTAGAAGTTAATTATGATTTAAGATTGTGTTTATAGTGCTGTCACTTAAAGCAGTAGCCACCAGATGGTAATGGAAAAGTTACTTCTTTGGGGAATTTTCCACCTCAATATATTTTTTAGGCCTTGGTGCCATCTGTATAATAGACCCATATGGGCATTGTGTTCTCTGTAGTCCTCACTTCAGCAGCTCATTAGCATGTTTAGAGAGTGTAAGATAAACTTTTTTAAAAGTTAGTTCCACTGATAGCATTTAAATTTATATGTTTGAGAACTGATTGTCAATAAAAACAGGAATGAGAGCTGGAGAGATGGATCAGTGGTTTTAAGAGCATTTCCTGTGCTCAGTGGATAAAGCACTTGCCACATAGGCATGAGTACTGAGTTAGAAATCCTAGAACTCATGTTAAAACTGGACACTGTGCCACTAGTAGTGCCCCTAGGGAGAGAAGGGAGGCTGAGACAGAGGAATCACCCCAAAGCTTACAGGTCAGCTAGCCTGGCAAATGCAGCAGTGGAAAACAAGAGACTCTGCCTCAAACATGGTGGAAGGTGAGGACCAACACCCAAGGCTGTCCTGTGATGGCATGACCACATATTCATGTATGTACATGAGCATGCATGTGCACACGTGCGCACGCACACACACACCACTTTCAGTACAGATGCTCATCTTTGTTTCATTCTCTCCAGACAAATAAATAAAAGTCCCCATCCCATGCTTCTCAGAGGATGACACAGACAAAGACATAGTTAAACCTCAGATCCTAATTGAGAGTCCGCTGGATGCCTGGTCACTTCTGTTCTCTGGAGCCTCTGAGAGTATGTGTTAACCATAGACACTTGAAACTTGATTGTTGACATTTTAGGCTGGATCCCTTCCCTTCAGATTGTCTTTTCTCTGTGCCAAACATGCTCTACTTCTTAAGCTACTTCCATAGTCAGCTTTGTATTTCTTCAACCTTGACCTGTAAATTTTTACCAAAGTCAAAAGCTCTCATAGAATTCACTAGTACTGTACTCATTATACTCTGATGAGCAAAGAGTTTATTGCTGGAGCTAGGGATTAACTTATAGACTTTTGAAAGCTTCTTTTGGTTGGTAATTCTTGTGTAATAAAGAAGGGATGGTCAAGTGAAGAAGAAAAGAGAAGATGAGCGTCAAGGAAACTGACTGCACGTGAGTGTTTTCTCTGTGACAGTTATTGTGCTAATCAGTTTTCATTGCTATCAAATTGGATGCTTACAGTCCTGTGGGATGAACACTAATATTCTCATCTTACAAAATATGGTAGCTCAGTTACCCCCAAATTAAATAACATCCTGCAATCACACAGCTGGAAGATAGTCTGACTAAGAGTCCATGAGGAAATGGAAACTTGTACTTTTTGAATCAGTATTTTCCTGAATTCTTTTCTTTATGCATCTAATGGGCATCCTGCTATGTGCTTTGAAGCATGATTTTAAGCAAAGACCCTGACCAGAATCAAATAGCCTGGCTTGAAATGGTCATTTTTAGAATGTCAACATTATTGAATTTTGTGTGACTTAACATAATAACATTAATAACTAACATTCACTGGGCATCAGTCATGAGCCAGCAGCTCTGCTAAACAATGTCCATAGACTTGAAATCATTTACTACTTGAATCTGTTCTATGGGTTGTAGATTCTATGTCTATCTCCAGTTAACATAGGAGAAGAATGAGGTCCTGAGAGATTAATCTGCGCAAGTTCATACATTCGTCACCTACAAAGCTTGGTTTTGAATCCTGTCAGTTAGGTACCAATGCCATGTATATGTATTATTTGAGCTCTATACAATTTTTTAAAAATAATTTTTCTCTTTTTAATATCTTATTTATTTATTTATTTATTTATTTATTTAGAAAGATAGAGAGAGACTGGTCATGCCAGGACCTCTAGCCACTGTAAACGAACTCCAGATGTATGTACCACTTTATGCATCTGGTTTACATGGGTTCTGGGGAACTGAACCTGAGTCCTTTGGCTTTTCCAGCAAGCTCCTTAACTGCTAAGCCATCCCTCCAGCCCTATATAATTTTTGTTGTTGTTGTTTTTCAAGGTAAGATCTCACTCTAGCCCAGGCTGACCTGAAATTCACTATGTAATCTCAAGCTGGCATTGAACTCATGGCGATCCTCCTACCTCTGCCTCCCAAGTGTTGGGATTAAAGGCATGCACCATCACACCCAGCTCTATATAAATTTTTAAGTCAGATTCTCTTGTAGAGATATCAAATTATTTGAGCAACATTTAGTTCAGAAGCCAAACAGAATACAAGATCCACTCAGCTCTAGATTGGATGAAAGCCTGTATTTCCCAAAGTTTGAGCAATAAACTTATGTTGCTTCTTGGATATATGCAGTTTTGAGCTTAGAGAGTTAGTACTATGTGTTCCTCATTGCTGCAGGAACATTCACTCATGAACTGAGGGAGGTAGTATAAATTGGTATACCTCTTCCAAACTGAAGTAAGAGATTACATTATCATTCTGCTAATCATGGCAGATAGGCTTCATTTTTATTATGTGTGATGGTTTAAACTTTACTTTCAGGCTGGGGAGGTGGCTTAGCAGGTAACAGCACTTGCCATGGAAGCATGAAAGCCTGAGAGGGCCTGATCCACCCTGAGTTCAATTCCAAGTACCCACACAAAAAGCTGATGTGATACCTGTAATCCCGGTTCTGTGGGGAGCAGAGATAAGAGAATCACTGGGCACACTGATCAGCTAGTCTGACAACAAATTGCAGCTCTTGGGAGGCTGGAGAGATGGCTTAGCAGTTAAGACATTTGCCTGCAAAGCCAAAGGATCCTGGTTCAACTCTCCAGGACCCATGTAAGCCAGATGCACAAGGGGCCACACGCATCTGGAATTCATTTGCAGTGGCTGGAGGCCCTGGAGTGCCCATTCTCTCTCTCTCTCTCTCTGTCTCTTTCCCTCTCATAAATAAATAAATAAATAAAATATGTTTAAAAAATAAAAAAATTACAGCTCTTGGATCAATGACAAACTCCATCTCAAGGAAACATGCAGATGAGCAGTAGAACATTTTATTCTATTGACATTCTATTCTAGCCTCTGCATGTATGCACAGAGGACACATGCATACACATACACACACATACATACACACACACACATACATACACACACACACATACATATACCAAAACCACCACACACATGTGCAAAAAACGACTTTATTTTCACATCTTTTATCTCATTAACTTCACTCAGTCCTCTCAATATCTGGTTTTTGCCATGCTTTTTTAGAGCTAAACATGAGGAATAACCAGAATTCACAGTGAGCAGCCTTTAGCCAAAAGAAAAATAATTCAAATCTAACCTTTAATAGTTGTACATTTTTCTGTCATGCACAAAAGATTCATGATTGTGATTTTATAGAAATGCTTTTGCCTTCTAATAAAAATAAACACAGGCTTATTCAATGAATATGATTTGAATTACCCAGAAACAAGTGAATCTCCATTCCACCTTATACAGCTTAAACACAGTTACCCTTCATCTGTTTCCATGATCAGTATTCCAGTTACTCTTTGTTACCAATTCCTTGAAAAACTCTGTGCACCCAAGACTTTTCTAACTGGTATTTATTTGACTGGGGAAAGTTGGCCTCCCAGTGGAAAACATTTCAAGTTAAGAAAAGTGATAGAATCTACCTATTTGAGTAGGATACAGGGCCCGAGGGAAGGCAAGGCTTTCTGCCAGGACAGCAAGGTGCAGTTGAAGGGTATGTACAAAGTACTTGACATACAGTAGACACTGAAAAGTGGGGTCTTTCTTCTCTTTGTATTAATGAGCTGTTAGTGCTAGGTGGGAGTCATGAGGCCACAGAAAGATAGGCTGCCAGATCCCAAGCTGGGAGTTTGCTGGCAGGATGCCCAAATTCCACTATACGTGAATGGCGTCCCCCTCTGAACTCTGAGTCTCACACTGAGCTGGCCTCCGGAGATCTGGCTTCCAGCCCGGCTCCCACACCCGTTATCTGGGACCTAAGACAGGCATTTCACTTTAGTTCTCATCTGTAACATGAGGGGATTTCTTTCAGCTTTAAGATACCTGTGAGTCATTACTAGACATTATCATTTCTACATTGTTCTTGCTTTTATGTTTGAATTCAAATTACATTAAGACAAACAGTTCAGACAATACAATTACCTGTAGAAATAATAAAACAAACTGAACAGAATTACTTTTCAAAATGCTATTTGCCTGAATAATGTTAATAAAATCTACTAAACTCTATTTTGAGCAACTTTTATCTGTTTTCTCTATTAGCTTGGTTCCACACCATTCAACTTGGCTAATAAACTGATTGTAGGAGTTTTAACTTCGAGGCATGTAGACAGGAGAGCTATTTTGTTAATATTTATCATTTAAAACCTTCCCCAAATAGTATTTCCTTTCTTGATAGTCATGTTTATTCCTGGTCTACTTTGCAAAGGACTAAGAAATATGAAAATTGTCTCTTTGTTACAACTAGAGAAGTGTTCACTGCTAGCTCTCTTTGTAGAAATTATAACTTGTGAAATGCATTACTCACTCAAGAACATAAACTGGACTTCATTAGACTGTGCCATGCTTAATTTCCTAGGCATAGCTATTTCTTTTTTATGAATATTGACAGAGTTTTTTATTTTTTCACTACTTTTTTCATCATGAATAGTGTACACTCTAAATAATTTTTGGAAAACACAGAAAAAGATAAAGAATGGTGGAGGGAAATCATATATAGTTAAGTCACCTAAGAAAATGTTAATACGTTGGTGCTTTCCAAGTTAGTATTCTTCTATTGAATAAGTCCTGTTTGCTTCATTGTTTGCTTAAGAATAGCACATCAGCCGGGCGTGGTGGCGCACGCCTTTGATCCCAGCACTTGGGAGGCAGAGGTAGGAGGATTGCCATGAGTTCGAGGCCACCCTGAGACTACATAGCTAATTCCAGGTCAGCCTGGACCAGAGTGAGACCCTACCTTGAAAAAAACAAAACAAAACAAAACAAAAAAAAGTGTCCCATGTTATTTCACACTTTGTAAACTTGATGTTTAAATGGTTGCAAAATATTCTGGGGGTATATTTAAATATTCTCCTATTTAGATTATGCCCAATTTTTCACTATTATAAATAATGCTGTGAAGAGAAACTTGGTATCTAATATAAATTCCTTCCTTAAGAGTTAGTTCCAGAACTGAAATTTCTGCGTCAAAAACCCCAGGTCAATGTACAGGCTTTTGATGCATGTCAATAGCTTGTAATGACTACTCCACTCACAGGAGGGTTGTGCAAGAACACTCTTTTTAGTATCTTTTTGTGGCCTTTAAGAAATCTTCCAAATGAGGTTTTCCCAACAGGTACCTATGGTTTGTGATTTATGTCTGTATTTTTGTTCAGTTCTAGCAAGTTTAATTCAGGAGAAATTTCATACTGTAGGGGGCAGTGGGCGATCAGTATATGGTAGGGGATTTTCTCTTTCTGTACAGGCAGTGAATATACCTCAAGCTAAGAGGTTTTGCAGAGAGTGGGTTACTAACAATGAGCACTGGTATATACCACACTATACGATATGCTTCTACTTACAAGTAGAAAAGTAGGGAGTGATTTCTAAAGTATAAAACAGGGCATTCCTTTTGAACTTAGCAAGAAAACTCATTTTGTACCAATTTTAAGTGAATGAGAAAACCTTTATGAATTTCTTTGCACATTTTATAAACATATATGGGTACATTTATCCATAAGTATTTAGAACTAACCATGATTTGGATATTTATTGTGCATTTATTCCTCAAATATTTTTTCTATATTGAATAATATATTTTGCCAACACACAGGGCTGGTATTTCCTCAATAGTCATAGGAACAAGACAGTATGGAATCAGCAAATAGGTCATCTTCAAAGTTCAGAATCATTTCATCAACAGTGGAAATATAGCCATTTTAATAAAGAACAATGGGCCATGCATGGGAGCTCATACTGGTAATTCCAGTGTAGTCTGGAGGCTGAGGTAGGAGAATGATCATGAGTTCAAGCCTAGCCTGGGATACAGAGTAAGACTGACATAAAAAGAAAAATAGGAAGAAAAATATATTTGTTACAATTTTTATCAAACTGAGAGAACTCTAAGAAGATAAATAGACTCCGGGGGAAGAGGAGAACAAGAGAGAGTAATGGCAGAATATGAAAATCAGTGACTGCATGCATTCTGTCATCTGGAGGAGAAAGTATGCCAGCAGGAAGAAAGCAGTGGGGACAAGGGAAGGTAATGGTGGCAAGTAGAAAATGTCACAGTGAACCCCACTATTTTGTATACTGACTAAAAATAATTTTTTAAAACTAAATATACTTTTATATTAATGTTCATAATGGAAAAGACAGGCTGGGAGGTTAGTTCAGTGATATATCTTATGTGGGTGTGAGGCTCTGGCTTCAATCTCCTGCCATCCTTTCTCTATCCCACTACAATTAATTAATTAAATTGTCAATCAGAGGTCCCTGAGCTATCTATCCAGAAGGAGCAGATAACAGTGCGTCTTTAGAGCTGGTGTCACTGGAACTAGTCTTGAGATCTGAGTAAAGGTATTTGAACCTCTGGAGTGTTTGTTAACTGATGTTAATTTGCTCTTTGGATAAATATGGCTCAGGAAAGGAGAGGAAGCCTGGCAGGTAGACACGAGTTATTGTTTATAAACCAAACGGCTGGCCTCTGTGCTGCAGGGTGTCTTCCATAGCTGCTTCAAAGACAGGAGCATCATGTAGCTGCTTTGAGCAAAACCTCCTGGAGCAAACACATGGCAAGCGGAAGGGAAAGGGCAGGCCTGATGAAGAGAGATCACTGTCCACCATCCCACTGGGTTGCTTCAGTAGTCTCATCAATTGGCTATCAAAACAGGTCTGTGTGTTTTAAAAACAGGAGGAACTTATTAATTCAATGAGTTCCTCTGTGAATATTTGCCTCTAGATTCCCAGATTTGCAAGTATTTCTCAGATTATTCATCAGAGCTCAGGTCACTAATAACACAAAACTAATATTCTGGGGCTTCAAGAACTATTGAGTTTATCAATTTCTGCATAGATATGTATGCAGAAAGTGCTATATTCTCCCCCAATGCTGGGACTTTATGTTAAACCTGAGAGGAAACTGACAAGGGCCGCCTTACAATCACAAGTTATCAGACGGTCTTAAGAACCAGTTCAACTGTATATTTTTCAGACGAGAAAAGCAAACATTGGACATAATGATGGACTTCTTATAATCTCAGAAAGAGCTAGCAACAGAATTGGTAAAATAGCCTGTTTTCTGGCAACCAGAACTGAAGGTTCCACCTTGTTTCCTTCAACTTTAGGCTATGAGAGGATACAATATCACCACATCCATTTCAACAGTTCCATGAAACATGACATGAAAATGCTGCCTATAATTTCTCTCTGTTCCATGGAGACTGGATATGCCCAGTGATCCAACCTATAACCACACATGCATGTACAAAGTTTAATCTTCTTCTTCTTCTTCTTCTTTTTTTTTTTTTTTTTTTTTTTGAGGTACAGTCTCACTCTAGCCCAGGCTGACCTGGAATTCACTATGTAGTCTCAGGGTAGCCTTGAACTCACTGCAATCCTCCTACCTCTGCCTCCCTAGTTTTAAAGCGATTAAAGGTATGCACCACCACGCCCGGCTATGATATTCATTTTTGAAGAAATAGCTAGGTGGACAGATTATGCACACTATTCTATTCTGGACATGCTACATCTTGCCCAAAAGTGTTTAATAATAGCACATGGAAATGATTGGTAAGAAATTGGGGAGGCACATAGAAGAGGTGGTGAGCCAGTTGGGCTGGGTAGACTTTGGGTATGTAATGTAACATCACCATATGATCACTTTATTTTTTTCTATCTTTGAAGTGTGATGATCAACCATTTTTTGAGTAATGACCCATTTATAAGCTCTCTGAGAGCTCTTTGCTAAATGAATATATCTTCATTTATACTTCTAACAATGCTTTACTCAAGAGTCTTTTATTCTCTGAGATCCCTTAAGATGGAAATTGTAACAGCATCAAAATCTGGGTTTTTTTTCAAAAATGATTGCTTAATAAATAATATCTATCTTAAATAGAGGATTGTTTATCCATGACTTTGAGAAGTTGGTCTGACCCTGTGTAAACTTATTTCTCAAAGCCTCTGTTCCAAGAGTATTCTGGCTTTTATCTGCACTGCCCATGGAGGAAGAAAGACATTATGTTAGCATGTGTGTACTAGCCTTTGTGTTCAGTTGGTTTCTTTTCATTTGTTTTAGAATTTGAGCTGTCTTAGAGATGAATTCTCTCCCCAAGAACGAACCAGTCCTAGAATTTCACAGACCTCTCCCGCTTTCCTTCCTTCTTATTGGTAGTAAGCATTTTCCCTGTGATGCCTCCTCTTAGCCCTGCAACTTTTAGCCTAGTCTTGATGGTGTTACATTTTAATTAGCCAAGAGCATTTGGATATTTCCATCTTCCATAGTGTCAAAACCTACTTCATTTAAGAAATGCCACAGCTTTGTGAATATATTCATATTTTATGTCCCAGTCTACTAATAAAAATAGCTGACAGGTCCGTTTCTAAGACTACATAAACTGTCACACAGTATGTATGTCATGTTGACATAGGTTTATGCTTTCAGTATAGTTTTTAGACCAATGATTGAGCCAGCCCATAGTATGGTAAAGGCTAAACTGCCTAAGGGAAGCAATCAAGACTGATACTTGAAATAAAGGTAGATTCTATGTCTTACGTCTTACTATCTTTTCTTTTGAGGAAAGACATCAATTTGGCCTAGCACTTCTTACTTCTTATGACCTTGTATTGACATATTCATTGTTGTAGATACTTAAAAAATAAAAGCCATGAAAACAGACATTGAAGCTGACCACTGTATAATTTCCAGATATTATTTTTCTCAGAACCTTTAAGTGTTTGTATGTCCATTAAATCATAATTCAGGTCACACCAGCCATGCTGACTTGGGTGTGTGAGTCTCTCCATTGATCTGTTTCTTTTCTTTTCATACGGCTCCTCATCCTCTCTCACAACTGGCAGTTCTAATAAGCTGACAAATATTTTCTGTAAAAACATCCAGACTGAGAATAGTTAAAAGCTTGATCCTTGTTCCCTTTGGAGTTCCCAGACTTCTTTGATCATCCTTTTGTATGTGAGATATGTGAGACATTTCTGTTATAAAATAAACTGGACCACAGAAAGTAGAATGAGGAATACTTATATAGTCTCTGCCTTTAGGAAATATCCTCAAATGGAAGAAATGGAAGAAATGAGCCCGGATTTCAGATTGGTGTGTGTGTGTGCTCTTTTTTTTTTTTTTTTTTTTTTTTTTTTTTTGCATATGAGTACATATGAAGGCATTGGGAGTCAATAACTCTAATCTTCATGGGAAAGCTATTAACATATTTACAAGAGGTGAGGTTCTGTATGATGGAAAGGGAGCCCATGATCGTATTAGCATTACTGTTTTGAACTAAGGAATCTGGCAGTGTATACATTTGGTGAAAATTATTTTTATCACTTTCAAATATGTTCCAAAAGAAACAAAGACTATGCTAATAGGAAACAAGGCTGGTCAAGGTGATTCTTCAGGCAGGGGGGGAGTATAGTTACAGTTGAAATAAAGGGAGGAGACAGGCATTGGTTCCATTCCTTTGATAGGCCCTCTTTATTTATTTATTTATTATTTCTACTGGATTTATGCATTTATCTGTTTTTAAAGATCTGAAGTTTAATCCAAAATGAGGAGATGTGGGGCATTGGTGGTATAGTGGTGAGCACAGGTGCCTTCTAAAATGAGGAGATAAATCTTTCCTTAGATAGCTTGATTCTGTCATTAATTGTTCCTTTAATTCAGGCTGCTTTGTCTCAGTAGTTTGAAACCTGATTTTTTGAGCATTTTAAAAATTATTGTTGTTTGTTTCCTGTCATGACTTGAGTTAGTTACTTTTCCTCCCAAATCTTTTCTTTTATTCTTACTATCCTTTCTCCCAAAATGAAGCAATTAAACTATGCCAAACTCACATTTCCAATTTACTAATATAAGGTAATTTATTTTAATGACAGAGACAGAGAGACACAGAGAGAGAATGAATCTTAAATAATGTAAATCATTACATAATGGCTTCCTACTTAGTCCTCAGTCAATTGAGAACTTCACATGTGAGTATACCTTTGCTAAATGAATATATCTTCATTTACATTTCTTTCTTTCTTTCTCTTTTCCTTTTCTTTTAGTTTTTCAAGGTAGGATCTCGCTGTAGCCCAGGCTGACCTGGAACTTACTCTGTATTCTCAGGGTGGCCTCGAACTCACAGTGATCCTCCTACCTCTGCCTCCTGAGTGCTGGGATTAAAGGCATGCTACACCACACCTGGTTTCATTTACATTTCTAACAGTGATTCTTTTGGAAAAATTTTGTATTCTCTGTTATATTTTTAAAAGCACATAAACCATGCAATTAAGTGAAAAGTTAGTGGCTTTGATTGAATTGTTTTACACAAGTGTGTGTCTATTGGATGTGAGGAAAATATTTATTTATCCTTTTAGGCTTTCCAAAAATCCTGCTCTTTTCAGGCCTATACTCAGGCTGCAGGGTCTGAAGATTTCAAGGCTGACAGTAGCTGTGAAAAGTTTCATAGCCTTTTATGAAAGTTCGGCAGCTGTTAGGGAAGAGCTGTGTGTCTCATACAGGACTGCCAGCTAATGCAGAGATTGTAACATATGGAATTCATAAAGGTCCAATTACAGGGCCGTCACTGTTTGCCACGGTTTTAACTTATGTAAGTTATGGATTATACTTTCATGAGATCATAATCAAAAGGTTATTCTTTGGTAATGGTGTGTTAGAAGAGCTTTATCCTGAACTTCAAAGCCATCCTCTGAGCCTTGAGAACAAAGGCTTAGAAGTTTGAACTGAGGCCAGAATCAGTCTGTATGAGTTAACGACATTGCAGACCATCCAGGAGCTGGATCAACCTATCCGTGGATGTGAACTTTCTCTCATCACATCACATCAACAGTCATCACTAAAAGATGACAGTTGATTCAGCTTTAATGTGTCTTTTTTTTTTTTTTTTTTTTTTTGCTTAATGAATCAGCTTGACTAACTATGGCGTCTGCTCACATTTGCCTCAGAACCATTTATTTTGACTGTGAAGTATTGTCATTCACGGTGCTGCCAGGAGACAGTGGTGATCATTAACTAGGGACACACCTAGGAAGAGGAATTGCAAGTATTAAGGGATTTACAGAAAGTGATTCTTAGGAATGAGAAGGCTAATGTGTAACTCAATATAACAAGTAGAAAGTAATAAGCAAGGGTTGCAGCGCGTGCTTTAAGTGAACAACAAAGCGAGACCGTGAAGTTGGCTAACATTACAAACGGAAAATCTGCTGCCTCCTCTCTGGCTCTTAAAATCCTTAAGTAAAGATCTAAGGGCTTAAAACTGCACACCAAATATGCCAAATTCCATCACATACCATCACTCAGGGCAACTTTTCCTTTTTCTCCAAGCAGCTTTGTGAGTCTCCATGTAGGTAGCATTTTCCCTGTGTCTTTGGATGAATCCCTAGGCATATCCTAGAATTTAGTCAGCAAGATGGGAACTATGCAGTGATGCCCATTTCAGTAATTATAAGGTTCATCTGTGAAAAGGGGTGAAAATTTGGGTTTTCATTCACAGTGAAGACTCCTGCCTTCAACATGGGTGACTTCTCCAAAAGGGCACTTCTGTTTTGTCCAAGCGCTGAAGTCTAGGTGTCTGGTGGGAAAATAGAAAAGAGAGACAAGAGGAGGAGGAAGAGGAGGATGCTGTTGGTGACAGCCATGGTTCCCCCGACCGCAGAAGTGTGTGAAGGGCTGATGTTGGGGTGGTGGTGCTCTTCTGGGGCCACCCCCTGGGAACAGTGACTGCTTTGCCTGTGGTGAGGTCCTGCTTCCCTTGCAGTTGGATGTTTGTAACCAGGATGTCCACTCACCCCATGTGGGTTCATCAACATCCAGGTCTGTTCCCACCCAAGGACTTGACTGCTCCCTCTGCAGTCATGCCTTTCCTCAGATCTCTACCTGTCCCGCCCCCCGTGGTCCTGCTTCTAGTAAAATGGCATCTCATTCAAGAGCCTTGCTTGTCCAACTTCTCTGAAATAGCATCTCTCTGACATTCAAACTCCCACTCTTATCGTTGTTCTCAGCTTGGCTTTCCCACTTAGCATGTAGCGTCATTTGATGTATGTCCACTAGAGGATTGAAGAACAATCATTGGTCCTCTTCATCATATGGAAAGTAGCGTCGTGAAGGCCAGGACGTCATCTCTTTCACTGGCCACTGCATCCCAGCAGCTGAAGCAGTGTCTGGCATGTATTGAAAGGGCTCGGTCAGTATTCACTGGATGATTGAAAGAAGGAGTGGACCAAGAAAGATCAGTTAAGGAGAATGGCTTTCTTCCATTTATGTCTCAATTTGGAAGCATTATTGTTATCAAGTAGAATTCATTTACATTAAATCTTTGCCATGATCAGCTGTTGGCTGAAATGCATTCCTAGGCTATAGGGTAAGGTCTATGAAAAGCAGACATGCTTTTGGAAATCTAAGCCCAGTATAAGTCAATGACAAAAATGTCTGATCTAGGAGCTGGGTGTGGTCCTACACACCTTTAATCCCAGCGCTCCAGAGGCAGAGGTAGGAGGATCACTGTAAGTTCGAGGCCACTCTGAGACTACATCATGAATTCCAGGTCAGCCTGGACTAGAATGAGACCCTACCTCAAAAAACCAAAACCAAAAACAAAAGTGTGATCTACATATGATTTCTTTCTATTCAAATTCAAATACAGAAAGTTGGTTGTGAGGGATAATAAAATACTGAATGAGCTTTACACAGAAGATTATTTATTTATTTGTGAAATAGATAGATGGGTGATAAGTATGGGCATGCCAGGGCCTCCAGCCACTGCAAATGAACTCCAGATGCATGTCCTACCCTGTTGATCTGGCTTTACCTGGGTACTGGGGAAATTAAACCTACACAGGCTTGCAACCAGGTGCCTTTAACCACTGAGCAAATCTCTTCAGTCCCCAAACAGAAGATACTTTTATTAAATTCAAACAAATTATACTATCTGAATTTTTCATAGTTTGGGATTACCACCTATTCTGAAGCTCTTGCCTAATGCAATACTGGACACTGTAGGCAGTGATAGTAGCCAATTCAACACTACTTGTGTTTTTGAGTTCTATGTGGAGAACCCAGAGCCTCACATAAGCTAGGAAAGCACTACCTCTAAGTTATATCTTCAGAACTTATTAAATTTTATTTTGGCATAGAATTTTGTTAAGTTGCCCAAGATGGTCTCAAACTTGGCATCCTCCTGCTTTGGCTTCTCAAGTAGCTGGGCTTACAGGTATTACCACCACATTTGGCTACTTTTTGATATTTTTAGCATACACTTTATTGTCGTTTTCATTAGAAAAGTTTTGGTATCAGTGCAAGTAGATGAATATGAGTGTTAGGAAGCACAAATAGTTGAACAAGTATCATTTAACGTGGAATATGTTGTTCTGTATGAATCACAGATTGTCCATTGAACACAGAGGCTAATAGGAAACCTTCCTCAAGAACACAATTATAAACATACCATGAATAAGTTGACCCTCGTTTATCACCCAGATTCAAGAACTTTTTAAAATATTTATTTATGGGGGCGGGGTTGGGGCAGAGAACAGGTATGCCAGGGCTTCCTGCCACTGTAAACAAACTTCAGATACATATACCACTTTATGCAACTGGCTTTACATGGGTACTGGGGAATAGAACCCAGGCCATCAGGCCATCAGGATATCAGGCTTTGCAAGTAAGTGCCTTTAGCCACTAAGCAATCTCTCCAACCCAAGATTCAAGAATTTTTGATTCACGGCTCATCTTGTTTCATTTATACTGCTCACTTACTTCTTCCTATAGTGCTTTGAAACAGTCTCAATGCAGCATCCTTTTGTCCAGAGTTATCTTGGTGCATTTCTCTAGACATTAACAACTTTAAAAAGATCTCAAAAGCCAATAAAAATAATTTGTGGAAGAGGGTGGAGGGGGCATTGAAGGGAGGATGGGAATCAACAAAAACAAATTGAGGGTTTAAAAAAATATTATTTATTTATTTATTTATTCATTCATTTATTTGAGATAGAGAAAGAGGGAGAGGGAGGGAGGTAGAGAGAGAATGGGCACACCAGGGTCTCCAGCCACTGCAAACGAACTCCAGACGCATGTGCCCTCTTGTGCATCTGGCTTACATGGGTCCTGGAGAACCAAACCAGTATCCTTTGACTTTGCAGGCAAACGCCTTAACCACTAAGCCATCTCTCCAGCCCCCAAACAAATTAAATTTGAGAATGTCAGAATGAATGATACCTAAATCACTGTAGACCAACTAAAACTAAATAAAAATAATATAAACTAGGCAGCTAGCATTTAAGTTTTCAGCTATCTCCTGTAAATGGCGCATAAGGCCCACATGCTGTGGCTGGTAGATAAGTCCTTTTAGGTCTCTTTTACTTAGCCCTATAGCTTTTTACTTTTTTACGATTTCTTCAAGTTTTTTTGATTAAAGAATCCGAGTCTTGGCCTAGTAGATTTTTCTTATGGCCTAGATTTTGCTGATTACATCTTTGTGGTTTGATTCAACCTCTTCATCTATCTTCTAAAGTTCCTGTAAATTCATAGTTTGATTAGATGTAACTAACTTGTTGTAAATCTAAAGGAATATGATAATTTTAATTTTGCTTACATATGCTAACCGAAACTGCATAATCCAACTGCTTGAGAACCAGAAAAAGTAGATTGCTTTAGAACCTTCTCACAGTGCCCATTTCTATTATTTCTATATTTCTGAACCCTACTGTCCGAACCCATAGCACATAGCACATCATTTTGGATCTTCAAAGCTCATCCTTGATCACACAGCTCCAACCCTCAGAAACCCCAGGCTGCTCCTTTCCACACATGGGTACTTCTCCCTTCTAAGAGTTCCTGCTATAACAGCCCCCTCTCTCCCAACATGCCAATACAGATCTTTGCATTGATCCTGTTACTAATGACTAGCATTTGTTGAGCGATTACAATATGCCAGCAATGGCTATTCCTCCCCACGCAGTTTACTCTAATTCTCCCAGCACCACTGTGAGATAAACGATGACCTCCCTTGGATTCAGTCTTGCCAAAGTACTGCCAGAACTCATGGGTCTACTCTTTCTCTGATGCAGAAGACACCCCTCCTTTACCTGTCTAAACTTTGATCACTAGACAGATCTCAGTTCTGCCATCTTCCTCAGAGCCCTGCTGCCCCAAATCAAAGTGCATAGTCTTAGAGCACCATATATATCTCGGAGGATCTTTTGCACAGTCTTAATTTTTAAAAATTATGACCAACTCCCTTTCAGCCTGCAAACTCCATATGGTCAGAAACTAAGTCAGTTTCTACTCATATTCACCTATTAGGCCCACACAATACCCAGCACCTGACAAC
Source organism: Orientallactaga sibirica (assembly GCA_036365145.1). Classification (NCBI taxonomy): domain Eukaryota; kingdom Metazoa; phylum Chordata; class Mammalia; order Rodentia; family Dipodidae; genus Orientallactaga; species Orientallactaga sibirica. The sequence goes on along the minus strand of JAEOAD010000012.1, from coordinate 34,848,298 downwards.
ACATTATGTATGTGTTTAATGATCACGAGGCTGAGACTGCCCTGGTCCTTCTAGTAACTAGTGGAATTAGAAGTCAAGCCAAGTTTGTCTGACTACTTACTGGTCACCCCAATTCTCTCTAGCCTTGGGGACCTTCTTATTTAGATAGTCAGCTCACTCTCCTGAAGAGTCAGCTATGGGCTCTTCTCTTTGTGTAGCCTCATTCTTTCATACTTCCTGCTGACATGTGATTGGGCTTTCGTATCTGCCTCCCCCCAGCCGAGGCTTCACAAGTACACTTGAGTTTCTAGTTCATTTTACAGTCAGAAACTTTATGACTTGGGATATAGAGGGCAAAACGTGAACTGCTCCATTTTCAAGATATGCCTAATTTAAGTCATAGTTTGCATTCATTTTTCACAAATAGGTTTTGAGTCTCAGAGAATATGGTAGTCCCTGGTAATTCGAACAAGAATAAATTCCTCTACATATGGGAGAGATTAATGGGGAGACAATAAAATGGAATATATTGTGAGTAAAAATATGGGCATGAAAGAAGCATCTGAAACAGGGCCAGTTTACCACAGAGGTGATATTTTATTCAAGCTTTGCGGGTTAACTCAAAGCTTGCTTAGGCAGTGGGTGTTCCAGAGGAAGTGGGAATCATGACATCATATGGCAGTTCCATTGGACTCTGAGCTTGCTACAGTACATCAAAGGCTTTTAAAGCAAAGTGTAGATTCAGAGGTCAGAAGACAGAGGCAGATACAAAGCTATAGCCAGAGCCTTCTTTAGTAATTGACACCATTGGAGCTTTAAGTAGGGGAATAATATGGCCAAATTTGCATTTAGGAAGAAAGACTGGATGGCAGGGTAGATTGGAGGGGATAAAACTGGAGACCATGAGCTACTAAGGACATAGGTTATGGGACAGCTTCAAAGGCACAGATGGGAAATGTCTGAAGGGACAATGACATAATTGATGAGAGCCAATCTCAAGGGATGTAGGAAGGAAGCAAAATTGAGTGTAAAAGGGCTATTTGTAGGTGGAGATGGGGAAACTGAGCGAATTCATCTCATGAATTTGTATTTTCATGAATAGGGTACTGCCATCAGTTGAGAGAGTACAGAATGAATCAAGCAGTGGACTTGGGGAAACTGAAGTTGTGTGTGTGTAGGAGAAGGGAGAAGCTAGGGATGTTTATGAGAATTAGTGTAGGATCAGGGGTGAGGGAGCAATTGAAATTAACCTTATAGACCCAGCCAGATCTCAGCATTGTAGTTTTTTATTTTTCAATATTTTTTATTAATTTATGTGCAAGAAGAGAGAGAGAGAGAGAATTGGTGCACCAACGCCTAAAACTGTGCCATTTTGTGCATCTGGCTTTGTGGGGATACTGGGAAATCAGACCTCAGTCATTTGGCTTTGCAGGCAAGGACCTTAACCACTGAACCATCTCTTCAGCCCTGTAGTTTTTTTTTTTAATCATCAATGTTACTCAAGAAATTGCTTCAATTCTACCTCAGCTTCTCCTTTTCTCAAACAGATCAAATGATACATGTACAACTAAATACCAAATGAGTAGAGGAGCTCAGAAAATTAAGAGAGCAATTTTTATATTTCTATTTAGGCAATGACATTTTTCTGAAATGTGAGACAAACAAACCTGTGAAAGAAATGGTTAGCATGTATGTTTCATAAATGTTCCTTCCTAAAAAGTGTGAGGTGCTGAAATATACTTCCCTGTGACATGCATGAAGAAACAGACAAGGAATGAGATACCAGTGGTGAACAAGTATATTTCAGGAGGTGTAATGGTAATGATTCAGGTTGTTTTTTGTTTTGTTTTTTTTTAGTGATTATTAGAGAAATTGTTCTTAACATTTTTCCTTCTCCCTCAAAGTAAATACTCAATAAAGTATTTCTGAAATTTTAGAAAAATCAATCTCAAATATGTCTTGAGATAAGAATAATATGGAATATGGGTTCCCTTTTCCATTTTCATCACTCATGTCTCCCTTTCTCATCTCCAAACACATGCTACTCATAGATGATACATTAGATTTCCCACATTTATCAATAAATACAATCTGTGTCCCCAAAAAAAACGTTATAGCAGCCATGTGTCCACACATTTCATTGTTTATTTGTCCACACCTTCTGTTCAGACCATCTTTGTCCGCACAATGCCTGCTAAACCATTTGTAAGGTTTTTCTTTCCTTAGTACCTTACCACACCCAGCTCTACTAGCTCAATGTCATCCTTCTCCCCAAGGTCCAGTTTTTAGAGGTGGCATTGACCCTGAGTGCAACTGCTCACATTGGACAGACATATTCTCAGGGCAGGTTCTTGTTCTAAGCCCTCAAGGAATAAAGGAATAAATAAAGAAGCTTTCTGAAACCTAAGCGCTGCTTGTATTTACTATGTATTTATTCCTAGGCTTTTCAACCATGAGACAAACTGGAAAAATATCTTTTCCTATCTCCCAATGAGAGCTTTTCTACTTCCCTGCTAACCTCTACCTCAAAAAAAAAAAAAAAAAAAAAAAGTCTTAACTTTGGTCTTTATTTACTACAAAAGAGCAACCTAGCCCTCTGTTGCTTCCCTATCTTTAGGACTTTCAAAAGAAAATGACAAGCCAGCGATTTGTCAGATAGCCAGATCTGTTTCTGGTTTGCCTTAGCAGTGGTGATTCCAAACCCCTAGGAGGAAAAAAAATGGAAAATGTCTTGGACATTTCAGATTTATGTGAAGTTAAACTGTGTGATCTCTTGCCAGTTTTAGTTTACAAAACTCACATGGTCCCAGATGTGTTTACTTGAACTTTAAGTTTTAATGTCACCATTATATTCCAATAATTTCACTCCCTCAATCCAGCCCACTGGCTGTGGTCTGATTTAGTGTGTATAAAATGATTACTCAGGCAGAAGACCTTACTGACTGAGATAGCCTCTCCTTAAGCAATGGTCCTTTCAATGCCAATTCAGGCCAAAACCCAGTGAGATAATTAAATAGCTTTTCTGCAGGAGAAGGTGCTTTTTCCTTTTGATCTTCTTTAAAAATCGACATGAAGCTAGTTACAAAAGAAGATGAAGGAGAAAAAAGCCTTTGTTGACAGGTCACAGTTTCCCAGTGATACTGCAATCATATATTATAATTTATAGAAAATAGCGACTGGAGATCTAATGAAGGATCATTAGGCCAAGTATTTTTCAGAACTGGACCTTGCTTACATCTGCTTACAGTCTCTGTGGGAGCCCTGCTGCCAAGGTTTTGCTCCAGAATAAGCAGAAAGCAGTTACGAGTGACACACAGATTGGCTGGACATCAAATGTCAATATTTGTTTGATGGCTTGTTTTGTTTGTTTAAGTGTGTTATATTTTCTATGTGAGCTGCACAGACTGGCCACACAGCAGTCAGACAGACTCTTTTGACCCGTAAAAATAAAGTGAGTGTTTGCCAAATCAGAAAGCTGCTGCCTGTCAGTAGAATCAGAGGCCATTGCTATCACACCATAACAACGTGCTCTGGAATGTACTGGGTGCATGCTTCTGGATGCGTTGCCCTCAGGAAGTCATTCAGTCATTCATTCAGCAAATAGTTTTCAAATATCTTGCTTGCGCACAAGTCTCCAAAGGATGGGGGGAAAGAAAAAGAAAAAAAAACCATGCAATCCCATTCTTAACCGTTAGGAATCCAAAACTTCTAGGGACTGGATATGTCACTCCCTGGTGGCGTGTGTGCTGAACATGAGCAAAGTCCTAGACTGTCTCTCAAGAATGCTTGATATGTGTTTGAGTTGAGTAATAATACATAATAATGTATGTCTGAGTGCCAGGCTGGCTTGCATATAGTGAAGGTCAACAGAGGTGAAGTCAGGGGGATATGGTCATGGTATTATTGCTGGGCAGTTAGACAAAGATGATGATTGCCACTGGGGAGTAGTAACACATGAAGGAAATTTGGAGCCAGACCATGGACATACCAGGCAAACGGCCTACTGCTTGATATATAAGGAGTCAAGGAGGATTGTGACATGGCAAAATGTTATTTGAATGAGGGTTGCTGGCTTGTATTATAAAAGATATTTTTAGCCAGGCATGGTGGCACATGCCTTTAATTCCATTACTTAGGAGGTAGAGGTACAAGGATTGCTATGAGTTCGAGGCCAGCCTGAGACTACATAGTGCATTCCAGGTCAGTCTGGGCTAGAGTGAAACCCCACTTCAAAAAGAGAGAGAGAGAGATTTTTAAAGACAAAGTAAAAAGGATATTTGAAAGAATGATATAGTCATGACAAGGTTGGGTTAGGATTGAAGCAGCGGGATTCAAAGAAAAGGACATAATCAACATAGTATAAAAGGAAGAAGGGTGAGACGTGGTTGCCTGGCTATGAAGGAATAAGAAAGAGGAAAGAAATGATGTCTACGATCCAGTTCTTTGGTTGTGAGGAAACTGATAATTACCATTTACAGATATAAAGAAATCAGCTGGGCTTAGAAATAATGAGCCAGACTTCATGATTATGAGCAGACTTGACAGGTAAGGAGTGCATTGTGGGAGAAAGATGTGAATTGCCCATGTTGATGAGCATTGTATTAGTCAGCACATTGACATTACTACAATAGAATGTCTGATGCAACTGCTTTGTAAGAAAAAAGGGGGCCCTGGAGGGATGGCTTAGCAGTTAAGGCACTTGCCTGCAAAGCCAAAGGACCCAGGTTCAATTTGCCAGAACCCATGTAAGCCAGATGCACAAGGTGGCACATGCATCTGGAGTTCATTTGCAGCAGCCAGAGACCCAGACTCACCCATTCTCTCTGACTCTCTCTCTCTCTCTCTCTCTCTCTCTCAATAAATAAATTAATTAAAAAGAAAAGAGTTATTTAAGCCCTAATATGAAGATTCAAATCCAGGACTGGGCCGCTGGAGAGGGCAGAATATTTTGGCAGGAGCACAGCAGGTTAACTGTCATATGTCAGCCAGGAAACAGATAAAGTAAGACAGAAGAACAGGGTTGTACAGTCTCATTGAGGGTATATCCTCAATAACCTAACGACACCTGACAGTCTACATCTCCTTCAGGTTTATTCACCTCACAATAGCACCACCTTGAGAGCCAACTCTATTACAAAGTCCTTTGAGAGACATTTATTCAAACTAAGAAATAGAGGCATGACTGAACTTAGCAATGGCCACATTTTAGTGATTGTCTATGATCATGAACTGAGAGGAGAGTTAATGAAGAAATACAGGAAAACCAAGAAGTGGTGTGAGACTCAAGAGTCACACAACCCAGATGTTACAGTCAACTTTGCATTGCTAGCAGAAAACACCCAACTAAGGAGAAAAGGGTTTAATTTTGCTTACAGATTCAAGGGGAAGCTCCATGATGGCAGGGAAAACAATGGCATAAGAAGAGAGTGGACATTACCCCCTGGCCAATATCAGGTGGACAACAGGAACAGAAGAGTGTGTCTAACACTAGCAAGAGGAAACTGGCTATAACACCCATAAGCCTACCCCAACAACACACTGCCTCCAGAGAGGCTTTCATTCTTAAATTGCCATTGGCTGGGGACCTAATATTCAGAACACCTAACTTTATAGGGGACACCTGAATCAAACCACTACACCAGGGTTAAGAAGTTGAGTCTGAAGGATGAAGTTTTTCACAGAGGTAATAAGAATTCTGGGGAAGGACATTAACTTTTGGTCTAGATATTCAGGCACCAAATTATTTTAAGCATGGGGCATGATTATTCATTTTGTTGGGGCTTTAACATTACTATTTTTTTCTTGTTTATTTTAGTAGATATCTTCTTGCCCTGCAACATACAGTTTAGGAGCTATTTTGTATCCTTTTAGTACTTACACTCAGTACTCCACTAATATGGATTTACTTGAATGCTACAATAATTGTAGGCTATTATAACAATAATAGATTGTTATGAGAATAGTAACTGGAGTGGAGTCAACACTTAACAAATGGTATTTTAAAATTCAAACCTTCTGGCTTCCATATGTTTGATATCTATAAGTGCCTGAAATTGTCTCTGGAACCATGATGATACCATTACAGTTTTACTTTTCTCACGTGAACAGTTGGGTCAGCATCATGATAGGTGAAGTTTAGAGAGGTTTGAGTACTACAGTTTTGTGAAAAAAAAAAAAAATGATTCTTAACTCATAGGTTTGCGCTAACTAGTTAGATCAAGTATACACCGTCAGTCCTGAAATTCAAAGGCAGAAAAGAAATACTGGATTTTCTCCATTTCTCCCTATGGTTAATGCAATTCTCGGCTTCCTTTCTATGTCTGTACAAGAAGGAATACCAGACCCAGGCTTTATGAGGTATCCGATTTTGTTGTTGAAATGATGTCTTCATCTATCTGGAAGGAACAACTCCAATTTCGGCCAAGTCCATGGGAAGCAAGATGAATGGTTCTTGTGCTCCTCCCTTGATAATATTTGGGTGCCTCTTCCATTTCTCCGTGAAAAGAAAATTTACTGCCTTGCAGACTGGGCCAGCAAAATTTTTTCAGCAACTTAATTTAAAAGTGAATTATTTTCTGAATAGATCCATTCTTTGTTTGAATACAAAGCAATCTTTCCATGCATTTCCCAAATAATCATTGGACTTGTTTCTACCTGAATTTCCACTAATGTCATTTAATAAAACAAAATGTACTTTTTCCTAATAGTGGTTCCCAATATAACTTCTCTATTACAGTTCATGCTCTGACTTCCTTTTATCTAAGTAATAAATCTGCAATTTGTGAAACTTGTTCCCAAACTTTAAAGCTAGTTCTCTGTTCTTTTTGGCATAGAATTTAGGTTTTATTTGCCTCCAAATAACTTTTTCCAATGGAGAGACTGGGGTCTAGGAATATTTATTATATTATAAATAAAGTAAAAATGGAAAGTTCTGTCTGGTCTAGAAGTTGGTATATGACATCAATCTACCATGCATTTCATCAGACATTTTATGACCTTTAGACTTGAGTTCTTAAGTTTAAAAAAAGGTTGTATTTACTTTATATGGTATTGATGGTCTTGGTAGATCTCTTTATAATGGCAAATGAAATTTTCAAAATATTCACTGTTAAGATAAGACAAAAGGTTGGTTGGTCAATTTATTTTTTTAAATTTATTTGCAAGCAGAGAGATACAGAGGGAGAGAGAGGGAGAGAGAGAGAAAGAGAAAGAAAGAGTGCATGTGTGTGTGTGTGTTTGTGTGTACCAGGGCTTCCAGCCATTGCAAATGAACTCCAGTTGCCTTTTTGCATCTGGCTTCACCTGGGTACTAGGGAATTGAACCTGGGTCATTAGGCTTTGTAGGCAAACGCCTGGAGCCATCTCTTCAGCCCAAGGTTGGTCAATTTTGAGATGACTTTTAAATTAGAATTTATAAACAGAAAGGGGAGATGGCTCAGTGGTTAAAGGCAGCTACAAATCCTGAGAGCCCAGGTACAATTCCCCAGTACCCATGAAAAGCCAGATGCACAAAATGGCACATGTATCTGGAGTTCATTTGCAGTAGCAAGAGGCCCCCTGGCATGCCCCCACACATACATTCTTTCTCTCTCTCTTCCCTTCTCTCTGTCTCTGCTTATAAATAAATATTTTTTTAAAAAATTGTTAAGAAGAAATAAAATAATACATGGACAAAACTTTTTTGAAAAAATATGCTGACATATTTCAGAGATTTCAGCACTATTATCATCTTCAATAAGAATAAACAAACAAAACGGGTTAACTTTAGCTGATGAGAAACAAATGAAAGCTGTTTAAACCAGTTTGTCTTGGATTTATCTTATAGACAGAATTAGAACTGCAGTATAAAAACCATGATATGTACCAATTGTCAAAGAAAATAGAGGGACACGCTGAACTCTGCAATGTGAAATTTAAAGATCAGAGTATTGGCCATCAAGAGGAATCCATGAACCCTAGCTACATCGTGTTTGGTTGTCATGCCAGTGCAGGCTGTCAGCTCTCTGACCCATGCCTTCTTCACATACTTTATGTGATGATGTGGTTCATGGTTTGACGGTTCCTTCAAGTTACATTTCTAGGCTCTGGCTAAAATTCTTTCAGGTCCACAGTTCTTGAATATTATCAAAATTTTTGAAAGAAATATTTAGAAGCTACTTTTTTGTGCAGCTGAGAGTTTTTAAAAATTATTATTAATACAATCACTTGAATTACAACAATCCACCAGAATAGAAAACAGTTGTCCCTGGTCTGGGCCTGACAGGAGTGACACAGGGTCCACAGGAAAAAGTATGTGGGAAAAAGTGCTGCTTGACATCTCTGAAAATGGAGTCCCTGGAAGCCCAAGAGCACTGGCTTATCCCCAAGGCAGCTTTGGAAGCTATGGTAATTCTTCTTGCTCTCTCTCGCTCTCTCACTTTTCATGGACATGAAATTCAAATAAAAATGCTGCATGAGCATGCCTCTCTAAACAGAAGTCTGAGAAGAATATTTCATGTATGGTCAGAGAGTTATACACATATTTAACAATTAACATTAGCCACACTAGAACTGAAAGCTGGGTACATGACTAATGCTTGTTTTTAAATAAACTCATTAAATTTTATTCAAAGGTATAAATTTCATTAAAAGCTATTAAAAGGTGAAGAGAAAAGAGAAAAACAGATTCTACCAATTCAATTCAATGTTGTTTTAATTTTGGTATTTCACTTTTTCTCTTATTAATCAAAATATTTTAAAATTAAACTAAAAACTTTTATTATTAAAATAATTAAGTTTTTTACAAACACAATTTTTAAACATATCATCTATAAGGAGACATGTTTATGAGGTAGAAAATGGTAACTTGCATGATATTTGATGTTTTTATTTCAAAGTATTACTGGTCTTCCCTATCACTTATTACCTGTGCTATTAACAAGATATTCAGAATAAGTTTGGGCAGAATTTTAGGCCAGAATTTGTGTTTTTGTTACTTGTTGTTATTACTGTACTTGGTGATGTAGATCAGAATGCACTTCATTCAGCTCTCAGTCCTTTCACAGTGCCAACTAAATATGATTTAAAACAAAATGTAAAATCAATATTATCTAGTAAAACACAGAGGGAAATGCAGCTGACAGAAGTCATTTAAAACACCTGGATTCGTGAAAACTAGCCCCCTTTTCATTGGCTTTCCTGCAGAGACAGAAATACTATTCATTCTCTTTTTCAAAGGAATTCACTCCAAATTGAATTACCTTTTCTGACAACATCCCTTTCATCGAGCTGCTCTCAGATCTCTACTCCCCTTCCAAGGGGTGGCAATCATCTGGCTTGTGGCCTGACCCTCTCCTTTCAGTGGAGAATTTAATAAGCCACTTCACCCAACTCTGTCATTCACCTAGGGAACATCTCACAGAGAACTTCTGGAACCACTGGATCTTCTGCCACAACTATGAGAAGGGGAGGCAGTGGGGATTTAGTTAATGAAGGAAGGGACTGCTTTTGTGGTGGTGAAACCAGAGAGTGTATTTCAACTCACTGCAAAGTAAACAACGTACTTGCAGCAAACAAGATTACATCATTATTCTCCTATGAAGTCCTTATTACTTAATACAGTTAGATAATGGGATTGAAAATAGAAAGTTGTGAATGTCTTCCATGTATTTCTTTCTTTCTTTTTTTTTTTTTTTTTTTTTTTTTTTTTTTTTTTTTTTGGTTTTTTTGAGGTAGGGTCTCACTCAGGTCCAGGCTGACCTGGAATTCATTATGTAATCTCAGGCTGGCCTCAAACTCATGGCAATCCTCCTACCCCTGCCTCCCAAGTACTGGGATTAAAGGCATGCACCACCACGCCTGGCTTCCATGTATTTCTTAATATCCTCATGTTGGAAAATAAAATTTACACTGCATATAAGAAAATTGCCATTCTTTGTAAAATACGATTCAGCACACATTTATGTAACTTATTTCTGTAATTATACAAGTTCTCTATGAATAAATGAAGAACCAGTCAGCTTGCCTTTCATGTTAACATTTATGTTCTTTTTCTTTTTTTTGGGGGTGGGGATTGCAAGGTAGGGTTTCACTCTAGTCCAGGCTGACCTGGAATTCACTATGTAGTCTCAGGGTGGTTTTGAACTCACAGTGATCCTCCTATCTCTGCCTCCCCGAGTGCTGGGATTAAAGGCATGCGCCACCATGCCTGGATTCTTTTCTTTTTCTATGCATGTGTATTCCAATGTGTGTGGGCACCCATGCAGAGGAGTTGTACAGTGCATGTATGCACATGTGCATGTGGAGGCCAGAGGTCAAAATCAGGTGTCTTCCTCAATTGCTCTTCACCTTATTTTTTGAGGCAAGACCTCAAAGCCAACCTGGAGCTCACCAGTTTGGCTGGACTAACTAGCCAACAAGCCTCAGGGATCTTTCTGTCTTCATCTCTCTAGCATTGGGGTCCTACTATCACACCTGGCTTTTATCCAAACTCAAGGCTTAATGCTTACATGGAAGACATTCCTGAGCCATCTCCCCAGCCTCTGTGCTCCTTACTGATTGCTTATTCTTCCTAAGCAAGAACATACTGTTCCTAGCAAAACCCCATTAATGAAAGGGCTGAGCTCCATGGTGAGACTATTCATCAATACTTCCAGTATTCATGACCTCTCAAGGAGCAATAACCTTTTTCTCAACCTTTTTAATATTCACTGAAAATATTTATCCTGAAAGTTTTATGGGCTATTGTCATACTGTGATTTTTTTCTGCATTTTTAGGCTTTTCCTGTCAACCAAGTTGAGACCTTAACTAATAAACCTTTCAAATTTAATAGCAAGATCATTAAAGTTTGGCCTTCAAGTGTCTTCTTTTGCCAATAGATTTCGTTTTCATATTTCTTACTATAGCTCTACAAATTATGACCAAAATAAAAACTCCTTAAAAAAGTTATTTAAAAAAAAGAAAAGAAAAACTCCTTTCAAATTTGAAAAAAAAATGTTTAATGACCCAAGAAGCTGAGATGGACTTTCGCAGGTATACGCAACAATTGTTTTCACAATACTTATTTCCTTATGAATATTTTCTCCTTCAATCCTTTCAACAGATAACAATCCCTAATATTGTTTAAACTAAAAGACCACCTTTTAAGCATACTTTAATAAATGTTTTCAGCATTTTAGGAGAATCACTTTTCTCTAAAAAATTGCTCTAATTCTATAGGTATAAATAACAGAGATGAATTATGTCTGCTTGTTATCATAGATGTTGGGATTCCAGAGTTCCTGTAGGGAAAATTATCACTCTCCCATCAGATGGATGATACATTGAGAAGTGCCTTTTCACTCACAGTGGTTTCCATGGTACTAATTATCAATGCCTTTTGTTGTAGGCAGAATACTTCTACGAATTCCTGTCTTTGCGCTCCCTGGATAAAGGCATCATGGCAGATCCAACTGTCAATGTCCCTCTGCTGGGAACAGTGCCTCACAAGGCATCAGGTGGGTGGTCTTTGCTTTGGAAAAAAGGGGTTGCACATATGATTTAATGGTTAGGAGAATAATATTTGAAGGATGAGAGTGAAGAAACGAGGCTTTTATAATTTCCTAAAACCACAACATAACCCCCATTCACATTCAGCTCATAAGTGATCTAGTCTTTTTTTTTAATAAAGGAAAAGACAAAAAAAAAAAAAAAACCCAGAGGGTATATGATATAGCAGCCAGTATGTGTGGATTAATACAGTGCATGTAAACATGGCAAAGATTCAAAGTAAGTGGTTCAGAGCAAATGGAAGAAGTCAAGAAAAAATTTCCTGAAGTTCATATTGTGTTAGGGTTTGGGGGATAGAAAAGACATAGAAGTAACAGAAAGGAGTCAACCTTTTGGATCTAATCTTCCTTCTTGTCTAAGAAGATAATATTGGTGATGTTTGTCCCCAGCTCTTCATCATTATCTCATGTGAGACTTTATGACCAAAATTATAGCTCCATTTTATAAATTTGAAAAAGATTTATGAGGTATAACTGACTTACACAAAGTCAAGTATTAGTCATAAACAGTGAAGTTAAGACTAGGCCCAGGTTATCTCATTTTTAGAAAGATCCAAAGATCACTTATGTTAACATGCTAATGTATTTCCTTCTAGTTTTGTTCTATGAATATATGCTTTTACATGTGGTAACAGTGTAAATATGATCTTGATCATGGTTTTTCCTTTTACTTTACTGTAAGCACTTGTCCATGTCATTTACAGACTTTTTCCAAAAGTGTTTTTTTTTTCCTTCCAAGGCATTACATCACCTATTATAATATTCTATTTTATGGATATATTTAACTTTTTTGATAATTTGGAATAATTTGAAAAGTGAGTTCCCTTATCATTTGTCAATAATTGTTTCAGAGTTTCATGCTATAAACATCACAATAAAGAAACTAATAGATGGTCACTTCCAAAAAGGAAGGAGCCCTATCTGTCTTATTTACCAAGGCTCCTTTCACGGCCCAGTAAATGGTATCTACTCAAAATAATGATGATGATGATGTCACATTGATGGGCATATTCAAAGCTTTGTTTTTATCTCATTGTTTGCTAAAATATTGTTAGATGTGGAATTATTGTGTCAAAGACTATGGTATGAAAAATGAACTTTTCAAAAAGTTCTTAAATTGCTCAGATGTCTTTATAATTTTTCATAAAGATTGTACCCATTTGTACTCTGGCTGGGAGTGTGGGAGTGTGCCTGGCTAGCAATTTCATTAACAAAAGTTATTAATCATGTTAACTACTCTGCTGAATTAAAAAGTAAAAAGTGATTTTTTTCATAGTTTTTTCATTTAAGGTTTAAAAACATTCCTACTGAGATACAACATACTTCCTGGAATCTATTAGTATATGTAAAATATCTGTGTAGCACAATTGTTTTATATTAAGATAATAGTTTTCTTTTTGCTTTGCAAAGCTTACCATGTATAAAGTAGATTTGCCTTTATTACTTTTTTTTTTGAAGCAAGGTCTTACTCTAGTCCTGACTGACTTGGAACTCACTCTGTAGCTCCAGGCTGGCCTCAAACTCTCAAACTCACAGTAATTCTCCTATCTCAGGCTCCTGAGTGCTGGATTTTATTACCTTTTTCAAATTTTAAAAAGCGTTATTTACTTCTTTATTTATCTACAAGGAGAGAGAGAGAGAGGCAGAAAATGGGTGCACCAGGACCTCCTGCCACTGCAAACAAACTCTAGATGCATGAACCACTTTGTGCATCTCGCTTTATGTAGGTACTGGATAATCAAACCTAGATCATCAGGCTTTCCAAGCAAGCACTTTTAACCATTGAGCCATATCTCCAGCTGACATTTTTCAATTTGTCATATATTTATTTGTTTTACTTTTTGCAGAGGAGATAAAATTCTGTGTTGTCAAACCTAGCCTTTCCCTTGCAGGTTTCCCCCCATTCTTTTTATGTTTCAAACTTAATTCCTATTCCTTAAAGCAGTTAAGTGATAATTTGAACATATTTCTCATATTTTTTTGAAGCAGGGTCTCACTCTAGGCCATGCTAACCTGGAACTCACTCTGTAGCCTAGGCTGACCTTGAACTTACAGCAGCCTTCCAATCTCAGTCTCATAAATGCTGAGATTAAAGACACGAGCCACTCCTGGCTGCTTCTAGTGTTTTATAAAAATTAATTTTGGCAATAGTATGAAAAAGGGTTCTAACTTAAATTATTATTTTTGGGTGGAGGGAAGGTCATTAGCTTTTCTTCCTTTTTTTTTAATTTTTTTTTTTTTATCTATTTGCAAAAGAGAAGAGGAAGAGGCAGAGAGAGAGAGAGAGAATGGTGCACCAGGGCCTTCAGCCACTGCAAATGAACTCCAGATGCATACACCACCATGTGTATCTGGTTTATGCCAATCCTAGGGAATTGAACCTGGGTCCTTTGGCTTTGCAGGCAAGCACCTTAACCGCTAATCCCTCTCTCTGGCCCATCATTTGCTTTTCTAATGTAAGACATTGCATTGACTCAGGCTATCCCCTTAACTCACATTGTTTTTCTGTGCATAGTTTCTGTGCATAGATGTTTTCATAGTGTGACAGCTGTGCCCTCTTAATACTTTTAAATAATTGATAGCAACACCTTATTTTTTGAATGAGTATATGTGCATGCATATATGTATGTATGTTTAGATGCATGTATGTGTGTATATGCATATGCATGTATGTGCACATGTGTATTTGTGCATGCATGTAAGTGTGTATGCACATATGTATATATATGTATGTGTGCATTAATGTATGTGTATATGTGTCTGTGTATGCATGTATGTGGAAGCCAAAGGTCAACATGAGGTGTCTCCCTCAATCACTCTACACCTTATTGTTTGAGACAGGATCTCTCTGAACCCAGAGCTCACCAGTTCATCTAGACAAGTTAGTCTGCAAGCCTTTGGGATCCCCTGTCTCTACGTCCCCCATGCTGGGATTACTGGCCTGCACCACCACACATAGCTGTGGATCCAAACTCAGGTCCTTGTGTTTGCACAGTGTAGCAGTTACCTCTTCTTTGCTGCGACAAAGCACCTGACCAGAAACAGATTATTGAAGGAAAGGTCTTTGTTCCATGTAAGCACCACGCACTAACTGATTGGGCCACTGGAGCTCCGAAAAGAGTTTAATTTCAACTTGCAGTTTCAAGGGGAAGGTTCATCGTGGTGGGGAGAGCATGAGAACAGATAGCAGGCCATCCCATCTTCTCCCATCAGCTGGAAGGAAGTGGCAAGAGTGAGCTGGTCATCAACTAACCCAAACCTCAAGGCCTGTTCCCAGTGACACATCTCCTTCAGCAAGGCTCCATAAACACATGAGTCTATGGGGAGCATTTTACATTCAGACCATCATAGAAGGCAAGCACTTTATCAGTGAACCATCTCCCCAGCCTACAAAGCCCTATTTTTAATCTTGTACTTATAGAGGCACATTAAATAATTTGTCAGGTGGCCAATGAAACTCCTTTTAGGAGCAAACCTGAATCTGTAAAGTGATCAAGAAATCTAGCACCTTCACAGAGGCTGTAGTGATTTACCACTTCCCGTGGCGGACCTACAGTGCTGTATGCTGGTGTTGTGAGACTTGCGGATAGAATAAACAGTGTATCTCTGCTCCTGATGAGCCATCATGGGTACAAGCAAAAGGATTTGCAATCTTCCCAGCATTGAATTGACCAGCAACCCTCCCAGGGTATTTGCTGCCCATGGGTGAAGGAATGAGGGCTGGGATGCCTGGGAAGTTACTTGCCTGAGATTTGTATCTTAAGGCCACGGATCCTATGCCAGAGACATAGATATAGAAATTCCATTCAGATGGCAATGATGGGGGTACTTTACTGCCTCAAGGAAACACAAAAGACACTGTCACCCTGAAGTTCATTGCAGTATGGCTATTACATTACTATGTCATGTCACGGAACATGATGTTTCATTAGAGTCAAAGACAATCTTACATAAAATTTTTTTGATCGTGCTTTTTAAAAAGAAACAACCAAGAGTAAATACATAGTATGTTTCTCAATTTGAAATTTATATTTTTAATTTTTCTTTGTCTTTTTCTGATATTTTTTTCTTTTGTGTGTGTGGTAGGTGTATGCATTTACCTGTGGAGACGTGCATACCCCAATACACACACAAAGGCCAGAGGAGGACACAGGTATCCTCCTCTATCACTCTTCTGTTTGTTTCCTTGAGGTTCAGCCTCTCACAGAACCCAGAGCTGCTGTTTTCAGTCAGAATGGCTGACCAGTGAGCCCTAGTGATTCTCTGGGTCTCCATTCCCCATAGGACCTGAGTTTCAGGCAAGATAGCCACACCCAACTGTTTACATGGGTGCAAATTGTGGGCGGGGGGTGCCAGAATAGGCAAGTAAATTAATTAGGCAGGATCAGGGCAGCCTTAAAAGGGGGGCCTTCGGTCGCCACACCTCTCTCATCTTGCCCCACCTGTGCCAGTCCTGGGATTGAGTGCTTATCCATCCCACCCAGTTAGATCTCTCTCAAGTGTGCATCCTGCCCAGGTATGGGTGGATTTCTCCTCTAAGCCCAGGCTGATTGGCTGGGCCACCTGGTATAGGTATGCCCAGGTGGGATGACACAAATCCTATATCCCCCTGGATCCACAGAGAGAGGCACATTTTTTCCTCTCTCTCTGGAGCTGGCAGCAACATTTTTTCCGACTGGAAGGGTAAGAGCTCTTTCCCACCCCCACATGGTTTCCAGGGTGGGAAGAGACACTTTTTTTCTTTTATTACTATCTTCACTTTTGGTCCTTCTTGAAAGCGCACATTATTTTTAAAATTCCCTCTCACATTTTTTTCCTAATATCCATATCTGGTCACATGAGCTCCTGAGCTACATGCGGCCCACATGGACTTTTGGGCTCCACGTGGTGTACTTCTCTTCTCCCCACTTTATCTCCCCTTACCTTCCAGCCTTCCCCTTCTCCCACTCCTTTGTAAAATCTGAATAAAATGTGGTCTTTTAGCCGGGCGTGGTGGTGCACACCTTTAATCCCAGCACTCGGGAGGCAGAGGTAGGAGGATCACCGTGAGTTCAAGGCCACCCTGAGACTACATAGTTAATTCCAGGTCAGCCTGGGCAAGAGTGAGACCCTACCTTGAAAAACTAAAAAAAAAAAAAAAAAAAAAAAAAAAAAAAAGGTGGTCTTTTAAAAATCATTCTCTTGAATCTGGAATTGCCAATTCTTTGGTTACTTTGCAGATATGAACTCAGGGTTTGGGGTTCTAGAACCCTAATTTCCCCATTACAATTATACTTCATTTAAAAATATTTTTATTTATTTATGAGCAGGGAAATAGAGAGTATGGGCATACCAGGGCCTTCTGCCACTGCAGATGAACTCCAGGTGCATGTGCCACCTTTTCTTGGGTTCTATGAAATTGAACTGGGGCAAGAAAGTTCTTCAAGCAAGCACCTTTAAGCACTAAGCAATCTCCCCAGGCTAAGATTCTACTTCTTATAATATTGACTCATCAGATATTGAACATGTGTTGTGAAAATATCTTAACATATCATATTTAAATTAAGCATAAAGTAGGGCATGGTGGTGCTTTAATCCCAGTACTCAGAAGGCAGATGTAGGAGGATCACCATGAGTTCGAGGCCAGCCTGGGACTATCAAAGTTAGTTCCAGATCAGCCTAGCCTAGAGTGAAGCACTACCTCAAAAATAAATTAAAATTAATTAATTAAATAAATGAATTTCTAATATAAAAATCTTCTTAAAAATTGAGGAGAAATGGATGTCTTGGGTAAAGTAGAATTTTTAAAAAGAATAAGCTTTCTTCTGGACAGGATGATATCCCATCACATGCAAATGCACCCAACTTTGCATGTGCAACCCTCTCGCCATAGTATACATGTACCACCACCACCCTTGAAGCAGATGTAGGGTTTGTTTGCAAAAGTGCAGGTGCACAAAGTTTATGGGAACTTCAAGCATTGCAAGGCAGTTATCCCTAAGCCTCATTAGCTCAGTTGCCACAGTAGGAGAAGTGAAGGTCCCTTGAATTATTAAAGAGTAACCAAATCAGTGTGTCTTTGCTCGTAAGCATCCAGGTAGCATTCATTATTCCACCAGGCTATATTATACCCTCAAGCTGCTAAGCTGTTCTTTCATCCCACAGACTTCTATGGGCCTGAACACTGCATGAAGAAAGAAACTCTTGATCTTTAACAATGATGAAGTGCCTGCCTTCTGGCATCTGAGAGAACAAAAACAGGAAATACAAACTGCAGGGTGGTTCAGTAAAATTACTGAGTTGTATAACAAAAAAAAAGTTTCCATAAACGCAAGGCTTTGCCTCTTTGAACGTTTGAATGCCCTGTCACTGCATGAAACCCACAGAGAAGTGGCATTTCTCAACTAAAACTTTCAGGAATTTCAATGTCTAGAAATGTTCAGATAAGACCATCTTCGTGGTGGCCCCAGATCTTAGCAGAGAGTGAAGGCCAGATCAGATGATGGGTGTTTGCTGAGGGAATGATGGACGCTTATGTTGGATGAGTTCCAATGACGAGGCGGACGATAACCCTGTGGTGGTGAGGTTGAGCTCTGCTACCTCTCTCAGCCCATCATTTTATGTGAAGAAAGTGGCTCAAATGACAGGAGGGTGAGGAACTGTCAGTACCATGTCCATCTTCCTGTGGAATGGATATTCAATCACAATAAATTTGTGTGGAGTTCTACAAAAGAGTTAGCTTATGTGGAATCAGCTACATATTGATGTATACTTGAATGTCACGTGTGTTAATCCATTTCAGTTTTGCTGTATTGCTTTAATTCATCTCAGTTTAGATTATACAACCTACAGTGAATTAGAATTTGCCACATCTGGCCTAACTTCATTTATCCTTTGGGAAAAGTGTCTCTCATCTGCTTATTGTTCTGTTTCTATTATTCATTGAAAGTAAAGTGCCTACGCCTTTCCTGCCTTGATGTCTTTCTTTGTGCGTCTGCATAGTGACCAATACCTGCTGCTAATATTTCATCTCCTGTATCCCCCACTGACTTGCTGAACTTCATTTTCTGTGAATATGTACAATTATATGCATGTATGTATACACAACTGTATGCCTGAATACATAAAGGTATAGGAGTGTGTTTCCCTTAACATAAATTGTGTCTGTTTATGCCTAGTTTGTGACACACAGCATGCTATGTGCTGAGGTTATAAAAAGAAAATATCAACCTTTGAACAAAGATGAAGACTATAATAAAATCATCATTCTATAATGAAATTATAAATAAAATTGTTTGTGAAATACATAACTGGAATGATTTAGGTAGGAGGTGTTCGGAAATGTATAGGGAACAAGTGCTATGTGCTTTTGGTCCTGAAAGCTTGGTGGTAAGACACTGGACAGAGTATCTTTTTTTTTGTTTTTGTTTTTTGTTTTTGTTTTTTGTTTTTTTTTTGTTTTTTGTTTTTTCAAGGTAGGGTCTCACTCTGGCTCAGGCTGACCTGGAATTCACTATGTAGTCTCAGGGTGGCCTTGAACTCTCGGCGATCCTCCTACCTCTGCCTCCCAAGTGCTGGGATTAAAGGCGTGTGCCACCACGCCCGGCTTAGAGTACCATTTTTAACTGAATTGGTTGGCCTGCCAAGTGGAGGCTAAATAAGGTCTAAGAATTAATATACCTGGAAGCCAAGATTGGACAATGACATTTGGCAAGAAAGATTCTACAAATCCTGCCTTTAAGGATCACTTCAGATTATTCCATTCCTTTATGTCTCAGGGAAATTACTCCCATGTAGAAGGTTCAGAAGAGAGCCAAGCTTCACAGCAGAACAAAGCGCAACCACACTGGAAAAGCAAACAAAATGTTATTCATTGACTCTTTGGTTTCCTTCTAAAATAGAAATCTCTATGAAGATGTTTTTGTTCTGCTAATTGATGTGTTCACACATTAGATTTCATTAAATCAAATTTTTCAATAGAGACAATTTTACTTTGAAACTTTAGCCACCATTTTGGTTTCTTTCTCTTTGTGTAATCAACTATTTGTAATACTCAAAACTCAAGGATCCATGGAACTGGAAATTGGTGTTATTTTGGGGAAGGATATAGTAGTGAGCACTGAAATTGACAAAAGTCTCCCAAGAAACTTTTAGTTGCCCAATATGTTAGAAAGATTGCATGACCAGCTGTGTACTGATGAAAAAGAAGAGAACAATTTCTAGCTTATTTCTTCTTATAGAGGAAGGTTTCTTCACACCCTAATGGAAAAAGATTTCTCCTGGCTTAATATGATTGACCCATGATTGGCAGTAACTTCACCTGCCACATAGAAACAAAATGAAACAAAACTTCCCATGTATATATAGCTACTAGCCATATCACTTCTTATTGATAAGGAGGAATTGGAGTCTGGTCTTTCCAAGGAATGGCATGACACTCGAGTGAATTCGGAAATTTGTGTAATCAGTCTCTTATTCAATAGTCAGGTTTGATTTGCTCCATTTCATCCAGTGATGAGTGTTCCAAAATGAATGCTTCCCTCACCCACTTTGTACAAAAACAGTGTTATTTCCCACTTCCTTTTCCATAGCTCCATAGTCAACACCAACACATGTCAAGCGATCAACAGACTCACAGACCATGGCTCCACACTACAAACCTAGGTCACTAGACCCAACCTACCTGTGAGATTATTTGAGCACACCAAACACTTCACCTGTGCAAATATGGCAGGAAAAGATGACCTCCTGGACTCCAGCCAATGAGTGCCGCCTAGTCTGAACTGCAGAATATTTTCCAACAATATGCTTTGTCACTTTCAAACAAAATAAAAATAAACCAGTATACTGTTGCTCATAGGACTTCTTTAATGGCTTTTACTAAATATTGATTTTATAGTTCTTTGGGGATGGTGAAGGTGCCCACAAAATTTCTTCCTCAAATTAAGAAGCATATACTTACTTTCGTGCATCTGTAATTTCCAAAAAATGTATTTTGCTAAACATGAGAACCCAGACTATTAGCAAAATAGCCCCAATTCTACACTAGTGGAGAACAGATGAATGAGGGCCATGCATTCTTCCTCTAGAGTGCCCACATGGTCATTGTGCCATCCTGACTCCAAGGAGGTTCTCTTGGTCTCTCTTCCAAAGATTTCCATAGAACTGAAAACAATTGGATCAACTGCTTTGCCCTGCTTCTTTTTCTTTTAGTTGTTCAAGTTGGCTTCCCATGTCTTGGAAAACAAGATGGAGTGGCAGCATTTGAAGTGAATGTGATTGTAATGAATTCTGAAGGCAATACCATCCTGCAGACCCCTCAAAATGCTATCTTCTTTAAAACATGTCAACAAGGTGAGCACTAATAATGACTCAAGAGATGCCTCATAAGGCTTCCAGGTATGGTTTGGGCAAAACATAAATGTTATTTTTAAAAATAATTATAAGCACACCCATTGAGTGGTAGAGGAAGTTAAACATAAGCTCTACTAATAGAGCCCAGACATCCTTTGGCTTTGACACCACTTACAATATTAAGGACTCCAATACCCCTCAAAGTACACTTTCTTCTTCCCCAGTTTCCAACACAATATTTGGCTGTCCCCTGGGGTGTTTCATTGTGGGCACAGATTTCCTCTTTTCATATTCTGGTTCCGCATTGCAAGTGCCAGTAATTAGCACCACTTTCCACCTATCAAGGGTGACACTACCCATACTCCTGCCCAAGACTTGGCACAAGTCACACCCACAAAAGACAGGAAGACATTATTAAATGTGATCCTGCCAGTCAGGGCCTCACTCAGCATTTCACAGCCATGTGCCAGAGCCCTGTTAAGTAGGAGAGGGCGCAGCTCCTCTCCTACCCACATTCAGACTTTTCCAGCACAGAATATAAACTCTGAAGCCTGTCAGTGCTCTAAAGATGTGTGGGAAGGTCAGCCTTCTCTCCGAAGGTGAACCTGAGAGGCAAAGTCATCTATTTTCTACAGATGACTTCAATGTGAGTTGAAGGTGATGCTCTATGTGGATAGGTGGGTAGAATGAAGGCAGAATAAAATTTGCTTTACTCTCCTCCGTAAGCTTCCTACTGTTGGAAGTTGGATCGCAAGAGGCCACATCTTACTGAAGAGGATTCAGTGAACTCCAAGTGGTGTGGAGAGGAGGTCTGAAGTAGCTGGAGGTTACTCAGTCATTACAACCATTGGCACAGTGGATTAGAAATGACCACTAAAGTCTCATCCTGGCTGTAATTCACCCAAACTGATCTCAAGGATATGCTTTAAACCTTGTTTCTTTTTGATGCAGCTGAGTGCCCAGGAGGGTGTCGAAATGGAGGCTTGTGTAATGAAAGGCGCGTCTGCGAGTGTCCTGATGGATTCTATGGCCCTCACTGTGAGAAAGGTACCTGGCGAGGGAACTGGCTGCCCTGGCTTGCTTTCTAATGAGTGTGGGTGTCACATAGAAGACCCATGTGGGTTTTTTTTTTTTTAACACATCCCTTGAAATTATTTTTCCGGGCACATTATAAGCATTGGTGAAGCTTTAAAAAACCACAGGAAGAGCTATTGGAAAGCATTTCTTCAAGGAGTGGTTTTCTGTTAAAGCTGGTGTGTGGTGACAGGACGAGAGACCTCTGGCACAAAGCCTACGCTCTGCGGTCACTCCTCCAGCTGCTCCAGTACTTGCACTGTACTTTGGGGTAATCCTTAGAAGGAGCTAGTATCACCATTGATTTGAAATTCTTATATACACAATTTTATTTTTAAATTCTTCTATGCACAATTCTTAATACAAAATTAAATCCACACCTATTATAGAGTCATAAAAAATAGTTGAAACTCATTTGTGTAATAAGTATATTTAGTTCAGAGAAATTATTTTTAAGAAAATTACATGAAAAACTGATAAGCAAGAAAATGAGTATTGGTTCTAAGATACTTCCATACTAAAGGGTTATCTGAACAGAGTAAGTAAACATATTTTTCATCTTCGAAAAACAGGAATGGTTTCTGATTTGTGTTTATCCTAGAATTTGAAGAGCAAGGAAACAGGGCAGAAGAAAAATATATAGTCTCGCTTTTGAAAGACCACATCATGGTCAAGACTGTGCTGGGAAAAATTTAATCAGGCATTCAGAATGGAACAGATTCAAAATTCTTCCTTAAGAAATTGGCTAAGAAGTTGAAAATAGCCTGACTAATACCATAAAAACAATTTTTAATACAGCAAAGTTATGTTCTGAGGAGTGAGAATTTGAGAGTCAATCACAAAATTTTAAAATGTGGCCATGTTGAACCTGCTACAAAAAAAATTTTTTTATTTGGCCTAAATTAGAGTTTCTCTCTCTCCCTTCTGCCTCCCTCCAGCCCTTTGCGTACCACGGTGCATGAATGGTGGGCTTTGTGTGACTCCTGGTTTCTGCATCTGCCCACCTGGATTCTATGGAGTCAATTGTGATAAAGGTAATTTTTATTTTATTTGCATACCTGTTCTCTGGGTAGGGATTAGACTCATGTTCCTACATGGATGAGATAGAAGAAATGCCATCCCAGGAGGACAGCTGTCTCCTCTGGTTATCACTGGACAGCCTGGGTGGGGTTTTTTGTAAACAACTAGCTGTCTCTGTCACATTGACTTTTGGTATACCCCAAATTGGTTTTGTGGGGAGTTTGGGGGGGCTCAGATTGAACAACCTGCTCCAAATTAACTGACCTGCAAACTTACTGTCTCCCAATTCTATACTCTGTTCACAAACCCCATTCCTCAAGGGTTGGGTGCCTTCCTTGGTTGTTACACAGACAGATTTTATTCGCAGAGAGTAGAATCCAATTTGGCCTTAAAATATTACTGAATGATTCATATCTTTATGACATTCTTGCCTATTTTGTCAGTCCCCTTTTATGTGGAAAACATTTTAAAATATCTTACACTATATGGACTTCATGAACTTATCCTTTTATCCATAATGCTAATTGCCATACAGCTTTGGTTTTTATTCATAAAAAGATGTATTGAGAGCTGGAGACATAACTTAGCAGTTAAGGTACTTGCCTGTGAAGCCTAAGAACACATACTCAAATCTCTAGGTCCCACATAGCCAGATGCACAATGATGCAAGCACGCAATGTTGCACATGTGCCACAAGGGTGCACACGCATCTGGAGTTCATTCCCCGTGGCTGAAAAGTCCTGGTACACCTATTCTCTCTCTCTCTGCCTCTTTCTCTCTCTATCTCAAAAACAATAATAAAATAATATGCCTTGGGCTGGAGAGATGGCTGAGTGGTTAAGGCACTTGCGTGCAAAGCCAAAGGAACCAGGTTTGATTCCCCAGGACCCACATAAGCCAGATGCAAAAGGGGGTGCATGTATCTGGAGTTCATTTGCAATGGCTGGAGGCCATGGTGCGCTCATTCTCTCTCTCCCTCCCCATGCCTATTTCTCTAGCTCTTTCTCTCAAATAAATAAAAATTTTAAAAATATGTCTTGAAATAGATTGGTAAAGATTACTTTTCAGAAGTGTCTCTAGTGATAATTCAGTTAACACCAAGTAAGACTACAATGCACAGTTTCAAAAAAAAAGAGGGCTGGGAGACCTCAGCAGTTAAAGGTGCTTTTTTGCTAAGTGTCATAGGCCAGATTTCATTCCCCAGTACTCAGGTAAAGTCATATGCACAAAGTGGCACATGTGTCTGAAGCTTGTATTGACCAAAGGCCCTGAATGTGCTCATAGTCTGTCTTATACACACACTCTCTCTCATATATAAACATATTTTTAAATGGGAAGTTAATAGACAAAAGCTTCAGCATGAGTCAGAGTAATCATTTAGAATTATCTGCTATCTTATATATATAAAGCACTTTCATAACAATTGTCTGATGTTACTCTCAGTGACCTTTGAGATGTGGAAAGCATACATTGAATTCCCAGGAAAGCATAAGGAGGTTGATAAGAGCTTCAGTAGACTGACCCAAATGTCTTTCTTCCACTGTACTATGTTGCCAGTCACCTTCCGAACTTAGGCCCCAGTTCTTCCTTGAGCGACTCTAGACTTTGGTAGATAACTGGAGTCACAGTTTTGTTTTCTTCTTTCAATTTGGAAATAAGCTGTTAGTCTCCCATGTCTCACCTCTGAGATAAGTAATATAATATCTAAAATCATTTCTATCTTCTTTATTAAGGTGATCTTTTTAAACCATTGCATTGGCATGCAAATGATTTTGTTGTTGCTGTTTTGAGGCAGGGTCTCTCTCTAATCCAGGCTAACCTGGAATGCGTTCTGTAGCCCAGGCTGGCACTGAACCCACAGCATACCTCCTGCTTTAGCCTCCTGGGTGCTAGATTAAAGGCATGTGCCACCATGCCCAGCTCCAAATATTAGTGAACAGTGAGTAAAATCATGCAATGAATCTTGACTTTGTCTAAACAGCATTTGGCATCTCTGTTAATTCAAAAACTGGGCATTGCTTGAAGTAGAATAAAACTCAAATTAAGACCAACTATTTGGAAATAAAGCAAATCTTTCAAAGATTTAAATGAAGAACTCATATACTCCCAGGATTAAAGAAATCATTAGCGAGGTCTGCATATGCACACACAGCCATTTTTCCTGCAGTTTACACAGTGGAAGACCTATTATGATCTTATCTAATGCAACAGAATCACCAACACTTCATGGTCACTAAAAAGGTAATATAACTATTTGTATTCCAGTATTTTTTTACATTTAATAATATTTTGTCTTTCAGATGAAAGATTTTCCTACATGTTAGTCTATAGTAATTTTTTTTTAAGATTCTTTTGGAAAGCATGTTGAAATTCCATTTTGTCTCACTGGAGATCTGGGAACATTAAAAATATCCATTATGGAAACTGGTTGCAATAGCACATCCCTTTAATCCCAGCATTCAGGAGGCTGAGAAAGGAGGAACCCCATGAATTCAAAGCCACCCTGAGACTACATAGTGAATTTCAGGTCAGCCTGGGCTAGAGCGAGACCTTATCTCGAAAAACAAACAAAACAAATAGAAAATATCCATTTTTGGCTGGAGAAATGGCTTAATGGTTAAGACATTTGCCTGTGAAGCCTAAGGACCCAGGTTCAATTCCCCAGTACCCACATAAGCCAGATGCACAAGAAGGCATATGTGTCTGGAGTTTGCAGTGTCTAGAGGCCCTGGCACTCTCTCTCAATAATAAATAAATAAATAAATAAATTAAATAAATAAATAAATAAATACTTTTTAAAAAAGGGCTGGAGAGATGGCTTAGCAGTTATGGCACTTGCCTTCAAAGCCAAAGGACCCAGGTTCAATTCCTCAGGACCCACATAAGCCAGATGCACAACATGGTGCATGCATCTGGAGTTCATTTGCAGTGACTGAAGGTTCTGGAGCATTCATTCTCTTTCTCTCTCTTTCTTTCTATCTCTCTCTCCTTCCCTCCCTTTCCCTCTTCCCCTTTCTCTCAAATAAATAATTTTTTTAAATATCCATTTTTACTACCCCAACAAAAAGATACTTTTATTATTCACGAAGGATTGTAGAGCTTCTGAAAAATGGATTAATTAATCACACAGAGGTAGACTTCACACTGTATTTTGGAGCAAACATTCAAGAATAACTTTCACTAGTCCTAGGTGCATTTGTAGCAAATGTTAAGAAATGACTAGGTCAGCATTGCCCAATATGCCCTCAGCCCCAGTCAAGGTTGCTTAGTGTTTCTGTCTCGTTGCACAACAGAAATTGTATTAGTCCATTTTCCACTATTACTAAAAAATAGCTGAGACTGGGTGCTTTATAAAGAGGCTAGTACAGTTCCTAGTTCTGGAGCCTCAAGAGCATGGTACCGTCATCTACATCGTCACATGGCAGATAGCTTCATGGTGGAGTCTTTGCTAGAAGCAGAGTCAGATAGCATGACAGGAATCCAGAGATAGTCAAGGGCCATGCTTGTTCTTTCTGTAACAACCAAGGTCCCATAAGAAGCACGTTGATCCTTTCTGAGGATGTTGGCCCCAGTGACCTAACCACATCCCATTAGATCTCACTTCTTAAACGTTCCATCATTTCTCCACACCACCAGTCTGGTGACCAAGATTCGAGTACATAAAGGTTTGTGTTCAGAAGCTTGGTCAGGATGGTAAAATATACAAGCATCAAGAGTGTGGCTAAATTGACTGAGTGTCGTGGCTGAGGCAGGCGAATTGTGGGTTTAAATATTTCATTTATTTACTTAGAGAGAGAGAGAGAGAGGTAAAGAGGGAGAGAGGAAGAGAGAGAATGGGCACAACAGAGCCTTTTGCCACTGCAAACTCCAGATGCATGTAACATTTTGTGTATCTGGCTTTATATAGATACTGAGGTTGTGAACCTGGGTTGTCAGGGTTTGCAAGCAAGTATCTTTAACCACTAAGCAATCTCTCCATTCTCAGATCATGAGTTTAAGTTCACCCTGGGCTACATACTAGTACCTGTACACCCTGACTCAAAAGGGAAAGGAAGAGGAGGAGAAAAAGGGGAGGAGCCAGACTTCCATAGCCAGGCTTAACAAATCCTATTTATCCTATTTCAGTTAAGCTACCAAGCTTGTTGCATTTTCCTATTTAATACGTAATGGTGCCCATTGATAACAATGAACTCATATTCTCAGGAGACACACAAGTGGGGAGACAGGACACAATCATAAAAGTTTCCCAGCCCTGGCAACATCAGCTCTGATTGGCAAAGAAAAGGCCCAGAGAGCTGGGTCTCCTAAATCCCATGCTAAAATCCCATGCTGTCCCTCATCTCCACATCAGCATGCCAAGTGTGTGGCATCCCTGTAAGCTGCGGGATGGTTACCATCTCAGATGCATGATATTCACAGAGAATCTTAGTTGAACTTGTCTTCCGCAAAGAAAGGACACACTTAAACATTCTGGGTATCCTTTCTGATTTTTGTAATGAAAGCTTACTTTAGCTTTTGTTCATCATTAGCCAAGTTTTACCTGGGACAAGAATCTTCAGGACATAGAACTGAAACTTCTTAAAATCCAAATTTTGGTTTGTTGAGGCAGGGTCTCATTAGCCAAATAGCCCAGGCTGATCTCAGACTCTTGATATAGCCAAGACTGGCCTTGAACTCCTAACTCTCTAGCCTCCACCTCCCTGATTATAAGGTATAAGTATAGATGAACCAACTTGTCCTTTATCTATTTATTCTGTCCTAATCCCATTTCTCTGCCTTATTTATATTTTGGATGCCAGAGAACAGTGACATTCTAGAAACTCACCCGAGAGAGAGAGAGGTTGGGTTGACTCACAGTGTAATTATTACCTGGACAATATAAGCAGATTCCCACTATACTGTGTTCTACCTCATCTCTCTGCTCAGTGACCGGCAGGCACATCCTCCTTTCCTTTGGGGTCGGCAGTCATCTGTTTCTCCTCTGACTTAACAGTCTCTTTTTTAAAATCCTATTAGTTAAAAATGAATCTCTGCTTATGTTATTGTGGAAGAAAGTTGCTTTCTCCTAGGTAGACATTATGACTTCTCGTCCATCTATTCCAAAATAAGTTTTCTCCTTTTTATTCTTCATGATCATCCAACCCAATGTTTAAAAAAATCTTAGATTTATAGCATTCTTCTTTTAAGGTCATAGATTTTATTTTAAATGTTGAAAAGACCATTTCGTTTTTACATACCATGACTTTTCACTTAGGATGTAAACTCCTCAGTGGAAGGAATATACTGTGTATGATATCCTATTTCCTCCTATTATGAACTTAAATAATAATAATTTTGTGGGGTTTTTTTTTGTTTTTTCAAGGTAGGGTCTTCCTCTATCCCAGGCTGACCTGGAATTCACTAGGTAGTCTCAGGTTGGCCTTGAACTCATGGTGACCCTCCTACCTCTGCCTCCCGAGTGCTGGGATTACAAGCGTGCACCACCATGCCTGGCTAATAATTATGATTTGATTTTAATTATAATTTGAACCAGCTTCTTCAAATAATAAAATATTTTGGTGGTAAGTTTTGTATTTACAAAGTGATTTATTATGTCAATGAGCAAGTATAAATGCCTAAGAAATATCACTTTCTTCAAGTGGAATTTTTGTTAAGCTTAACATGCTATCTAATGCAATACATTTTCATCATTTCCAACAGCAAACTGCTCAACCGCCTGCTTTAATGGAGGTACTTGTTTCTACCCTGGGAAATGTATCTGCCCTCCAGGACTAGAGGGAGAGCGGTGTGAAATGAGTGAGTGAGACTTTCTGCATTCTCTTTGTGGTTTTCTTCATTTGGGTAGGACCTTAGAAACTTAATCTCATGCTTTCCTTTTACCAAGGAGGAACCCAAATCCTCAAAAGAGTGGATGACTTGTTTGAGGTCTTAGACCAATGGTTTCCTTTTACTAGATTCATCTGTCACTTATTTTGGCTAACGATGGAGCAAAGAGTGAAAGAGCTTACCCGAGAGACCTAACACAAAAGCTCTCTGATTCTGTTATGTCTAGTTTTCAATTATTCAGTTATGTCCCATTGTTTCTTGTTAGCCATTTCTTCTTTTTTGTTATACTAAGCCCATAACTTTCCTGACAAAATGAGGACCAGAGCTTTCAAAGAACTGATATCGGTCCTCCTACCTACAGGCATAGAGGGCTTTTTCCCTGCAGCTTGCTGTCGAATGTTTCAGGATAGATGGAGCTTACTAACCATCTAAGAGGGGGTGCTAGAACAACAACAAAAAAAAAAGGCGGCAAAAATGTGCATGCAAACTAAAAGAAAGAGTGATGTGAGTGAATCCCAGAGAAATGGTAGATGAAAAGAGCCAGGTGAAAAAAAAAAAGTCTAATGTATTTTTGAAGTTTGAGAATAGGCAAAACTAATGGATGGCAGTGGACACTAAGATCACAGGTGGGGAGCAGAAAGAAACTTACAGAGTGCTGAACATGTTGCATGATTTGATTGGTGAAGTAGCGGATGAGTATTTGTGTAGAAAACATAGTTGAGCTGGAAGCTTAAATTTCCGCCTTCACTGTATGTTGGCCATGCTTTGTTGTTGTTGTTTAGTTTTTTTTTTTTTTTTTTTTTTTTTTAATCCAGGAAGGGTCTCACTCCAGCCCAGACTGACCTGGAACTCACTCTGTACTCTTTAGTTCCAGGCTGGCCTCGAACTCACACTCTGTCTCCCAAGTGCTGGGATTAAAGGCATGCACCACCATGCAGAGAGGGTTATGCTTTTAATACAAAAAAAAAAAATTACAATGTTAAGAATAGAATGTGATCAGTAAACATTGTTTTAGGAATCAATGTACTAAACTACTTGTCCTAGCTCTGCCAGATACTAGCCTTCTAGCCTCAGCCAGCCACTCAGACTTCTCTATTCAAGAAATGAGCCAGATCAACCTGGGTTACTTTACAGCCCAGAAGACAGAGCACCAAGACACATACCCAGGAAAGAGCAAAGGGAATCAAGTGTGCCAGCTAAGGGTGCCTGTCTTTGCCCTTTTGATGTGCATGGGGAAAGGCTTGCAGGCAATCTCCTTTGCGGCTGTGTAGTAGATGTTAGGGACCACTGCATTTGGTATACACGTTATTTCTGAAGTTGCAGTGGGTTAAAAATTGAATAATACCAAGTTCCTATTTTAATTTTTAACCTCTAATTTATTTGTGGGTTTTTGTACTTTAATGAGTAATAGATGAAGTAACCATTTTTATAGAGTTCAGATGAAATAGCTCTGAAGTTTCCATAGAACATGTAATTAATTGTCAGGAAGTGGCTTCTATTCTTATTAATTACCCTTTCCTGATAGAGACATCTCTGAAGGAACTCCCCCTCAATTTCTCCCTGTGCTCAGCCCAGACATGGCATATTTGGTTTATGTTTATGAGTCTCTGTTCATGGGCTTATTTCATGTAAGGATGCCTTTTCTTGGCCTTGAGTTTATGAACTTTCCATTGGTGGGGCTTTTTTTTTTAACTTCTTTCTCTCTTTTCTTTCTTGTTGCTTTGTTTGTTTTTTCCTAACTGGACCAAAAATGTGAGGTTTTGAAAGCTCTAGGATTGATCCAGCCCCAAGTTTTATTCAAATCCTTTTAGGTAATTTCCTGTTGTATTACAAGAATCATATGACCAGGAAAAAAAGGAAATGGGTTTGAAATTGAATTCCCCTTAAGAGTATACAGACAAAAAGTATACTTGAATTACATATCCTTATTTTTTGTTAAGATATAATTCATGTACCATGGATTCAACATTTAAAGGTGTATCATTCAGCACACCCACAAACCTGTATAGCTATCACATCTATCAGATTTCAGAACAATTTCTTGCCCCCCAAAGAAAGCCTATACCTATACTACATGTCTCTCTCCCCAGCACCTCAGCCCCCACCCCCTGGAAACCACCAATTTACTTTCTGTCTCTGACCTAGCCTATTCTGAACAATTTATATAAATGGAATCATACAATATACGGCATTTTCTGTCTAGCTTCTTTTACTAGGTTCATTGTAATGTTTTCAAAGATCACACATGGTACTGAATAAATCAGCACATCATTCTTTTTATTACTGAATAGTACTCAGTTGAATCGCTGTCCTACAGTTCGTTTATACACTCATCAGTTGAACATGTGGACTATTCACCCATGATGGGTATCTGAACTATGAGTATTCGTGTACAAGTTTTTGTGCAGCCATAACTTGCATCTCTTAGCTATATTCCTAAGAGTAGAATTGTTGTATGATTATCTTGAAAACTTCTTACTGACAATTTTCATGTATATACATAGTGTATTTTGGTCATAGTCCTCTCCTGCTACCTTCTTTTGTCCCCCTTTCACTGAACCTCTTCTTTCTAATTAGTCCCCTTTCTACTATGATATCTACTTTTTTTTGCCCTCTTCCACCATCTATGATGGAAGGATGATGGGCCCAGAATTGTAAAGGTCTCCTGCAAGTAAAACAGTTACTGTAAGTTCATGAATGCAACAGTCATTTCCTATCCAGAAGATAGCATTCTAAGGTCCTTCTCCCCATCTTCTGGTTTTTACGTGCTTTATCGCCCCCTTTCTGCAACTGGGAACAACTTTTTTGAGGAATTCCTAGACTGTTTACCAAAATGGTGGCATCATTTTACATCTCAAGCTATAACAAGAGTTCAAGTTTCTCACATCCCCACCAACACAGATTGTTTTTTCTCTTTTAATATTTATTTATTTACAAGCAGAGGGAGACAGAGAGGAGAGAGAGAGAATGGGCATTCCAGGTACTCCAGCCACTGCAAACAAATTCCAGATGCATGCGCCACCTTGTACTTCTGGCTTATGTAGGTCCTGGGAAATTGAACCTGGGTCCTTTGGCTTTGCAAACAAACACCTTAACCACTGAGCCATCTCTGTAGCTCTGGCTTGCTCTTTCTTAGGGAAACGTGTTCTGGTGTCACTTTCATTTTATTTCTCCTGATCTCGATCAGGAATGATACCTTTCCCCACTTCCTTCTGACTCGGTTGTGAGATGTCCTCACTAGGCCAGCCAAGCCATGGTTAGAGTTATCTGGAAGGTTAGCTATGCTTCCATCTCACCACTTAAGGCTCACGGGTTTCTAAGAGCCTTTAATGGATCTTCAGTTAAAAATGATTACACTCGGGCTGGAGAGATGGCTTAGCAGTTAAGGTGCATGCCTGAGAAGCCTAAGGACCCTGGTTCGATTCTTTAGGTCCCATGTAAACCAGATGCACATGGTGGTGCATGCATCTGGAGTTAGTTTGCAGTAGCTAGAGGCCCTGGCGCACCCATTCTCACTCTCTCTCTCTAATAAATAAATAAAAATAAAATTATTATACTCACTATTTATATTGTATCATGAATAACATTTGAAAATAACTTAATGGGTTTTTATTATAAAGCTTTTCAGTATAAAAGAGTCTGTGTAAAAAATGAATATTGGTGAAAATAATTTTTAAAAACCACTCATCTTAAGACCCAGACATGATAGCTGTAGACCCTTGTAAATCTTTTGATCTGTTTGTCCATGGTAGAGTCACAACATAAACTTACCCACAATCCTATGAGTGGGAGAAGTTCAACATCTTCATCTTGTTAGTGCCTTGATTTGACATTGTTCTCACAGGGACTCCTGCACTAGTCATGCCGAGAATGCTGTTTCAACTTAGTGAAGTCTGTCTTTGGGCTTAGTTTGTAAATAAAAATGTGTAATCTCCTAGGCTGACTCAGTTTTCCATTATCCAATGGCTATAATTTGGGTTTCAAACTATTTTTCAGACAAAGGAAGTCAATACTAAACACTTTGGAGGACTTTGAATTTTCAAACCATCTGTTCACAAGGTTCCCATTGAACAAACAATGTCCTCCTAATGTCACCTCCAGTCACACTCCTCATGTAATGCCTGGGAGGAAACTGCCTCTCCTCCCTCCTGGCTGAGATAAACCTAAGAGTGCTCCATGTCCTCTCACTAAGCACCTAGAAAGACCCACGGACTCGATGAACAGAGTCTGTCCAACAGTCATTCTCTGTGTCACCCTCAGTCACGGGTTCCCCACAGAAGAGCACAGAGCACCATGGCAGTATTCCACATATATGTGCACCGCCTCTCCTGCCCTGTAGTTATCATCCCACAACTTGTTTGCTTGAAAAAAACCCAAAACACTGTTTAGTACCATGATCTTTGGGGATTTTTAATGGTCAGTGAAAAGCTAGTATTTTTATCATGAAGGTTGTTTTACTACCTGTTTCTAGAATACAAAGAAAGCCTTTTCAGATAAACACAGAAATAAAAGTAAAGTATTTTAGAAAAATTGTTTTCTTATGAGATTCATTTCCTCTTGTGAAGAACAGTGCTTATTGGTAAAATATATGATACCTTGCTTCTTTTTACAGCTTTCTTTGGCATATAGCCAGAGATCAAATTAAAGAATGAAAGATGAGTTGGTTAATGATGAAAATTTTATTAGTATTACTTATGTACCAAGAGGCCTTTGTACTGGGTGTTTTGCTAATGTGAAAATAAAAGAGGGTAAAAGAACAAAATCCTAAACTCGTCTACTACCAAGTCCCAGTGGTTGCATTTATATTACTATTTGTTTGTTTATTTTTGTATTTGTGTGCATTCATCTTTGTCTGTGTGGGGTGTATGTATGCACAAGTGTGCATGTGTGTGGAAGCCAGAGGCTGATGTTGGGTGTCTTCCCTGATCACTTTCCACCTTATTTACTAAGGCAACATCTCTCACTAGAACCCAGGGCTCAAGGATTTGGCTAGTCTAGCCAACTTCCCCTGGGGAGCCTCTTCTTCTGCTACCCCCTACCAACACTGGGATTATGGGCTGCCTTTATATGGATGCTGGGGATCCAAACTCTGGTCCTTATTCTTGTGTGACAAGTGCTTTATCCACTGAGCCATCTCCGCAACCCCACATTACTTTCTTTTCAATAAATAGAATTTTAACTCATTCATAAATACTTACATTTTAAGATTTAACTTAGTAAAACTTAATATATGAATGAATGACTCACTAAATGATAATTTTTCTGATTTCTTGTTTTTGAAAAATAACTATTTCTGGAAGCAATTCTATTGCCCATGCTTGATGACAATAGCAACCTACAGAAAGCAGGCTTGCATGCAGACAGTTTATTGGGAGAAGTGAGCTGAGGCAACAAGAATGGGGACATGAGAAGAGCAAGCTAGGGAAGGAGAGAAAAGCAACCCAAAAGTGTGCTTCTGGCTCACTCTCTACTATAATAGCTATAAATATAGATCTGAAGCCATAAGTCCATCTTTTAGCCTGATCCCCAAACTAAACCAAAACACTGTTAAACCCAGAATAAAGCTAAAATAAATGGAAATGTCGGCCATGTAAAAGCATCTGTCCTCCGGGTACGTTGTCATTCCTTTGAAAGGTGTAATTACTGCTGAAGGAAGCTATGGTCTCCTTCCTTATTGAGGTGTGTTCTCTATTGCAGGCAGATGCCCACAACCCTGCCGAAATGGAGGTAAATGCATTGGTAAAAGCAAATGTAAGTGCCCCAAAGGTTACCAAGGAGACCTGTGTTCTAAGCGTAAGTACCACACACACTGGGTAACGGAACTAACAGTCCTCTTTCGTGACATAGCTTCCATTATGAGTGTTGACTTGGGCATCGTTGTTGACCTTACTTCATTGACATGTATGTTTCTTTATCTAGACTTCAGCGACTGTGGGGGATCAGTGCACATCAAACATTTACAGATACACACACAGACATACACTTTAGAGATGAATCTTTCAATTTTGGTTTTATCTGTTACAGTTATTTTTAAGGAAAATAAACTTCTGCATAGTAGTTTGAAAATCCTACTGATCTTTTTGTGAATGGGAAACATGATGCTTAATCTGAGATTACTCTTAAGGACTTTTTTTTTTTTTAGAGAGAGACAGAGAGAGAGAGAAAGAGAGAATGGGTGTGCCAGGACCTCTCAGCCACTGTGAACAAACTTCAGATGTGTGTGCCCCCTTGTGGGCAAATGCAGCATTGCACACTTGCATCACTTTTGCATCTGGCTAAACATGGGACCTGGAGACAGAATGGGCGTTCTTAGACTTGGCAGGGAGGCGCCTTAACCACTAAGCTGTCTCTCCACCCCACTCTTCAGGCCTTTTATAAAAATATTTTTATTTTCTTATAAGGAGGGGGGGGATGAGAATAGATGCACCAGGGCCTCTTGCTACTGCAAATGAACTCCAGATGCATGTGCCACTTTGTGCATCTGGTTTTACGCGGGTACTGGGGAATCAAACCTGGGCCAGCAGGCTTTACAATCAAGTGCCTTTAATGGCTAAGCCATCTCTCCATCCCCAAGGACTATTTTTAAAATGTCAAAACTAACTTTTTAACTGGAGATTGACTTAGAAAAAATTAAATGATGAAGCCAAAAGTAACTCATTCTAAGGAATTACAGGAAACATAGCTATGTAGTTCTGGTATTTTGTTGTTGTTGTTGTTTTGTTTTGTTTTGTTTTGTTTGTCCATTTAAAAGAAAACTCAAGAAACTGCTTTTCTCTCCTCTGATTCTAGCTGTCTGTGAGCCCGGCTGTGGTGCACATGGTACTTGCCACGAACCCAACAAATGCCAATGTCGAGAAGGCTGGCATGGGAGGCACTGCAATAAAAGTGAGTGGGAGACCATGTGGGGAGCCTGCTGTTTATTAGATGACCCCATCGCTCAGCCCTGCTTGTCAGTTCTTAGCAACAGGTTCTCATGCCCATGTTCCCCTCCCTGTCTTTCTGCTTTCGAGTATAAGTAGTAAGGTACCACTGTAAAATGTAACCAAATCTCTAAAATATCATCATAAATATTTTCTAGCTTAAAGCCGGGCATGGTGTTGCATGGTCCCAGCAATCAGGAGGCTAAGGTAGGAGGATCACTATGAGTTCGAGGCCACCCTGAGACTACATAGTGAATTCCAGGTCAGCCTGGACTATAGCAAGACCCTACCTCAAAAAAACAACCCCCCCATACACACACATAACTTTCTAGTAATCCAGTCTTCTCCGAAGACTGTTCTTTTGTTTTTTTGGGTGGGGGAGTACAAGGTAGGGTCTCACTTTAGCCCAGGCTGACCTGGAACTCACTCTGTAGTTCCAAGCTGGCCATGAACTCACAGTGGTCCTCCTACCTGTGCCTCCTGAGTGCAGAGATTAAAGACATATACCACCACATCCAGCCCCTGAAGACTGTTTTTGTTTGTTTGTTTGTTTGTTTGTTTGTTTGTTTTGTTTTCTGAGGGGTTTTTTTTCCCCCTGAGGTAGGGTCTCACTAGCCCAAGATGACCTGGAATTCACTGTGTAGTCTCAGGCTGGTCTTAAACTCACAGCAATCCTCCTACCTATACCTCCCTGAGTGCTGGGATTAAAGACATGCACCACCACACCCAGCCTGTTTTTATTTAGTTTTTTTTTAATTAAGTAGAAACTTAGTTGGTATCATCACTTCCCTCCTCCCTGCTCCCATTCCACTGAGGGCCCTCCTCAGTGGGATCGCTTGTATTCACCATGGGGTTGTAGGTTATGAGTTGTGAGAGCCGTAGTCATCAATGTGGGGGCGCAGGAGGTAATGCCTCTGGATATTCCCTCCCACCCTGTGGCTCTTACAATCTTTCTACCCCCTTTTCTTTAAAATTCCTTGAGCCTTGATGGGTGTGTTTTAAGTCTATTGCAATGTTGAGTTCTCAGCAGCTTCTGGATTTCTGCTTTGGTGCATTCTGGGTGTCTTCTGTGTCTATCACCACCACCCTGATGCAGGTTGTCAGGTTCACTGTTGAAGTAGCACTGTTGGTCAGCTCACTAATTCCTCTGTGCTTTCATGTGGGTCCTGGCTGATATGCGAGGGGTGGCTCATCTCTTGATAAGCAGTCAGCTATCTTTTCTTGTCTTGTTGCTAAGATTCTGATTGTCCTCAGTTCCTGCTGCCTTCTGTAAAAGACAAACAGATTCTCCAACAGAGAGTGAGATCAGCATAGGTTAAAGGGAATCAGCATAATGAATTTAGAGAGATTTGACGGGTGTAGCGTCTCTTTTGGCCAAGGACTAGTGGGAGCTTCTGGTTGTAGTCTGTGATCCTTGTCTCCATCAGCTTCTGACTTGGTTCCCAGTTCCAGCTGTGGGTTCCTTTCCACTGAGCTGATCTCCTAGCCAATCATGTTACCCACCTAGGCTGGGCACCACCATTGCACAGGTGTGTATGTCTTGTCAAGCTGGCTACTTTCGTATAGCAGTGTCCCCTGCTTGCTGTCAAAATGTTGTTGGCC
The DNA here is from genome assembly GCA_036365145.1 of Orientallactaga sibirica. Taxonomy (NCBI): domain Eukaryota; kingdom Metazoa; phylum Chordata; class Mammalia; order Rodentia; family Dipodidae; genus Orientallactaga; species Orientallactaga sibirica. The sequence goes on along the minus strand of JAEOAD010000012.1, from coordinate 34,811,018 downwards.
ATTTTCCCCCAACAGTTCATGTAGATCTTTCCAGACACTATACGGGCTAACTATGTGAGAACTGGCTTCCGTCCATATCCCGATGTTTCGTGTCGTCAGCATGTCGTTGAAGATTGTTTTTTCAATGGTGGTGCTGGGTATCTAACACAGAACCTTGAACACTGCCAGGCAAAATCTCTGTTACTAAGTTACACCCCAACCCTAAAGATTTGAAAGGAAACGTACACTCAGTGTCTATTTACCTCTGGTTTCAAAGATCAAAATTGATCAACTGACATATAAAACATGGCAAGTTTTGCTTTTTAGAATCTTCAAATGGAATGGTACTGTATATAACATTCTAAATGAGTACTTTTGAAAGAAAAGAAAGGCCTGTGGGAAAGATGTTATAATGGAATTGTGGGGATGTTTTTTCAGATTTGTTGATACTTAAAATGAATTAGCTCTATAGAAAATCCACAAGACTATTTTACTCATTAAATGAAGCTTGAAAAATCCAACCATTCAGCATTGATTGGTGACTCTCTGTTTTAAGCAGGAACCCAAGCATTGGGATCACATGAGTGAATAGAAGAGAGCTTGTCCCACAGAGTACACATACTGGTGTGTGTGTGTGTGTGTGTGTGTGTGTGTGTGTGTTGTGTGTGTTAGGAGTTCAATTTCCCAGCAGAAAAACAACATAGTTTTAGTAACCTGGCCCCTAGAACTTAGTCTCTTAAGCATGGGTCCAATGTCAGGTTCACTTTGAGGAAGGGAAGACCTCAACCATTCAACATTTCAATGACAAAGGTGCAGATTCTGGCAAATAATGTTGTATCTCCAAGATAATGGATCCAGGGCTGGGAAGATTGCTCCATGGTGAGAGGTGCTTGTTTGCAAAGTCTGCTTGCTCAGGTTCAGTTTCCCAGTACTACATAAAGCCAGATGCACAAAGTGGCACATGCATCTAGAGTTCATTTGCAGTGTCTACAGGCCCTAGTTGCAGTGGCAAGAGGCCCATTCTTATTCTCTCTCTCTCTCTCTCTCTCTCTCTGTCTATCTCTTTATGCCTTTCTCTCTCTAGCTCACTGTCTCTGCTTGCAAATAAATAAAAATAGTAAAATAATAATAATGATACAAATTTGAACAAATCACTTACATATCATTAATCTCCAATTCATGCACACAGCTCAATGAGCATGGAAATTATTAGGTCAGGTATTGATAGAAATACTAGCTTTTAAATATTTTGTGTGCATCAACTTTATAAATTCAAATAACCTCTAAGTATATTTGTTGAAATCTTTCCAACTTCTAATTTTTGTACACACTTTACAATGCTCAGATAATATTATTCTGATGAGCATGTGCTAAACTTATATATAGGTATATATGTCTATGTATTTTTTTTTTATTTGTAAGCAGAGAGAAAGAGAGAGAATGGGTGCACCAGTGCCTCTTGCTATTGCAGATGAACTCCAGATACGTGTGCCACTTTGTGCATCTGGCTTTACATGGGTACTGGGGAATTGAACCCAAGTTGTTAGGCTTTGCAGGCAAGTGCCTTAAGTGCTGAACCATCTCTCTAGTCCATGTCTATGTTTTTTTTTTTTTTTTTTTTTTTTTTTTTTTTGTGTGTGTGTGTGTGTGTGTGTGTGTGTGTGTGTGTGAGGTAAGGTCTCACTCTAGCCCAGGCTGACCTGGAACTCACTATGTAGTCTCAGGGTGGCCTTGAACTCATGCGATCCTCCTACCTCAGCCTCCCAAGTGCTGGGATTAAAGGTATGTGCCACCGCGGCTGGCTCATGTCTCTGTATTTTAAAATAGGTTGGTATCTGGTCCAGGCTGCAATAGGTCACTGATTTGATACTCTGGCACCCACTGACTTGCCCAAGTGATTGATTGAATGGGCTTCAGGTGGGCAGAGTAGGAGACACACAGCTCCACTAGGAAATTGTTCCTCACACTGTGGCAATAGTTTAATGATATCCTTACTAGGGCATACTTTTGGGGAAATCTAAACTCAGAGACTTACGGAAGACTAAACATTTCTATAGTCAAACATTCTGTGCCACCCTCAACTGCATACAAACCCAAGTTTTCTCCCAGAATCTAAGTAACCTTCCAGAAGTCCCCAGGTCAACGGATGGCCTGAAGTTAGACCACACATCCCAGGATGCAATGGTTAAGGTCCTTGGGTCTCCCCTCAGGGGGTTGCTGATCATCAAAAGAGATGAAATTGTGTCCACCAACACACCCAGTCATTCTTCCAAAATGAAGACAAGTTAGGAATCTTCCTGGAATAGAGTATAAAGGAATGATCCTGCCAGGCCTCCATATAGCATCCCACTGTAGACCACACTGGTTCATGTGCCACCAGTGTACCTCCTTCAGAGCAAGGCACTGCACACCAGGAAGGAGCCCTGGTGCTTGATCCAAATGCAAATGTATTCTCTGAGAGAGGCCACCCAGTTGTTTTGTACAGTAACTAAGAACCAGGCTGCAAGAATGGGGTTTATTTTGACTAGAGGAGGTGACAGGGAAGCTCTGAGTCACAAAGTTCTGGTAAGAACAGGCTCTCAGTGGAGTGACACATTGGGAGGTCCTAGGCACCCAGGCATCATGGGGGGTGGTGAGAGCTCTGTAGACAGACAGACGTCCCAGCCTGGGCTCTCTCTCACCAGCAGGGAGGTTGGTCTTCATGGGTGGCACTTCAAGCAGTATGGTAGGGATTTTCTCCAGTTGGTTCTATGAGCTACTAGCCTACATACTGACAATTCAAAGAAACACATTCAAGGGTAGTACTCTGTTCTCAATAGATGTTTAGCCGCATGCTTGCATTTAAAAACCGCAAGGAATACATGAAATGCTGAACTTGATCGACTCTGATGCACAGCAAGATAGAGACAGATTTTGAAGATGTAATTGCTGGCTTGGATGACTTTTGGGGAAATCAGAATGGCACCTCCAGAAGTTCACAAGTAGAGGGAAAAGAAGGTGTCAAGCTGCACTGATGCAGGAGCAAGCCCTGTGGGATTAGAACTCCCCAGGTCTCAGGTCCCTCCTTTAGCAAAGAATTGAATTCAGGCAAGGGTAAATTATGAGATTTATTTTAGGGGGAGTTAAGAGGGAAAGCAAAGCAGTAAAGAGCCCAAGCCAAAATAAATTCTCCTCCTTCCCAGCTTGGGGGTAGGGAAGACAGAGAAAATCTCCCTCGCATGGGGAAAGGTCTCTCCCCAGAAAGAAGCTTCTGCAAGGGAAGGAGGAGGAAAGGCTTACACATGTGTTTTAGGACCACTTATATGAACCAGACATCCAATTAGAATGGGCCTCATCACCAGGCTCAGGTGCTGATTCAGGAAGGGCTTACCCACGGAGGTGGGGAGGGGGCACAAAGCCGGAGAAAACTAAGGAAGAAACAGGAAGCTGTTCCTTTTGCTGTTGCTCAGGGTTAGTTGCCTGTAGCTGTTTTGGATGGGACTGAATCTGACATGAGTCTTGTCAAGGACAAGCAAAATGACATCCATGTTTCTGTGGGCCATCCCCAGTCCCTATCAGGATAAAAGCTACTTTGCTTCGAATCCTTATCATTATAACTCTGTGTTTTGTCCTACATGCAACCAAGTTAGAGATGGATCGGTTGCCATCTTGAGCAAAACCCACAAATTCCCACAAGTGATAAGGAGTCAGTTCAAATCATAATTCTTCTCTAACATATACAGTGGACCTTAATTCCTACAGAATTCCTGTTTTGTATGAATGCAGTGGCTAAATCTGATCCTGTGCTCTATATGAGAGTGGCAGTTGCTGTATTAACATAAGCAAGGCTGATTTAGTAATGTGATGAAAAAGACCAATAACGAGATCATGAGCAGAAACCTCCAAGACCTTAGCCGGATCGTCACCAGTCCTTGGGTAGAAACTATCCTTCCATCCAGTCACAGTCATCCAAGCTGCATTAAGAGTTCCTACATAGCCAAAATACATAGTGAGTGACAGGTCCAATGGAGAACAGATTTGATGGAATGAGGAGGGATGGCTTTTTGTTTAGCAGAAATCTTGAACTTGTCACGTTTTTCACTTCAGGTAGTATTTTGTGGCTGCTGTGGTCTTTCACTCCAGGTTGGAAAGGGAAAATGGATTTCATTTGAATGGTTAATGAAGAATCTTTGGAGGCTGTTTTTGTAGTTTCTTTTCTTTTAAGCTGTGAATAATTTTGCAGGGTATGGAGCCAGCCTCATGCATGCCCTGAGGCCAGCAGGCGCCAGGCTCGGGCAGCACACGCCTTCACTTAAAAAGGCCGAGGAGCTGCAGGACCCACCTGAATCCAATTACATCTGGTGAACTCCGACATCTGAAACGTTTTAAGTTACACCAAGTTCATAGCCTTCGTTAACCTTTCATGTGTTGAATGTTCAAATAATGTTCATTACACTTTAGAATACTGGCCTGAATTTTATTAGCTTCATTATAAATCACTGGGCTGATATTTACTCTTCCTTTTAAGTTTTCTAAGTATGTCTAGCATGATGGAATAGATTTTCTCTTTTCAGTCCTTCAGGACAGATTTTATACTATGTCAGTTGATCAGCTTAAAAATTTGTCCTTTCAGTGTGTAGTTGGCAGGTTACTTGCAAAATTATAATGTATTCATGGTGTTGAGGGACTAGAAAACATTAAAGAGGTTAAATTGAACAAAAATGCATAAATCACAAGGGTTTGAATGAAGCACTTAATAGTGTTGAAGTTAAAATAATTCTAATTTTATTGTTAAATATTTGGAAATTTGTCTGAATTAGTTTTAATTGCCCTCCCTTATCTTGAAATGCATACAAGATATTTTGCCCTTACCATTATTCCAGACAGTTCAGTAGTGAGAAAAAAAAAAACAAATAATTATACTGTGTTAGTGGCATTTAAACAATATAATATATTGTAAACACAATGAACTAAGGAATATAATGTATGAAGTCTTTGCATTGGATTGAAGCAATATAATATATTGTAAACAAAACTCAGCTCTTACATAATAAACATTTTATACTGTTTGTATGTATAAAATAAAGGTGCTGTTTTAGTTTTCTGAGTGTTGTATGGTCTCTGTATTACTGCTCTTATAGAAATAAAGTTGAGGCTGGAGAGGTAGCTCAGCGATTAAAGGCTTCCTTGCAAAGCCTGACAGCTTGGGTTCAATTCCCCAGTACCCACAAATGCATCTGGCATTTGTTTGCAGTGGCAAGAGGCCCTGGTGTTCCCATTCCCCCTCCCCTCTCCCTCTCCCTTTCCCTCTCTCTTCCCTTACAAATAAATAAAATTTTTTGAAAAAAATAATGTTGGTTGCCCCTTAGCAGTAGTTAGTACTTTGTAGAACCATAAAAAAGATCTGCTGCTCCATTCTCCAACCCTGCCATAGCTCTCCAGCCTGTTCTTCCCTCCCAGCTTTCTCACTCTATTCCAGTTACACCACACTACAGTCTCGTGTCATTGCCTGCAGAACTCCCCGTGAGGTCACACCTTACCATTTCAAATGTGTGCTCTAATTAAAATGTGTTAACTATTTCTGTTCACACAGCCTCTGCTGTTAGAATAGCCAAGACTGAGTCATTTAGGAAGAAGAATATTTGATCACACTCTAGGAGGCTGAAAACTCAAGAGTGTGGCTCCAGCATTGCACAAAGCCTTCATGTCACATCACATCATGGCAGAAGGCAGAAGGGCAAGAAAGCACACAGACAGGAGAGGAAGAGGGAGCTGACTTTGCTTTGGTGACAGCCCCGTGTCATGATTAATTAACCCACCCTAGCAATAACATCCCTTGATTCATGGATAGTAGTTGCTTCCAAAATCTGAGCTCTGGGAACACATTCAAATGGTAGCAATACCTGACAGTAGGGGACGACAATCTAAGACTTTCTAAAGGTGTCAGAATTTGACAAGTGTAAAGCACCAGTATTTTTTTAAATTTAATTTACTGATGCCAAGTACATTATATTGTTATTGTATAATCCTGTGAGGCAAATGTTACTGTGCCCTTTCATAGGTAGAAAACCCAGACTTGGAGATAGTAAGAAACTGAGTCAAGATGACACAGGACGGGGCAGAGTTTATCCACGTTCCCTCCTACAGAGTGGTGACACTGTGCTGCTTCCCTCCTTCCATGTTCTCCGCAGCAGACGGAGGGAGAAGCACGAAATGCCACAAACCCTGGAGCGCGGCTTCCAGCACGTGCCATTCTCCCTCGTTCTCTCAAAAGAATGGAGACTTGATTTTATAAATAATTTTACATCCACGGGGTTTGTATTTTCTGACCAGGGAAGCAGTGAATGTATCATATGTGGTGGAGCTGGACAACAGTCACCTTTCCCTTCTAACTGAAACCCATAGCGTCAGCCTGTGGTCACTTGATAAAAACAGGCCAGGATTCAGGAAACCAACCTTGATATCCCAATATGAGAACCAATATATTTATCCAGGCATTTTAAGTAAAAACTGGCACTTACCATAAATGGCATGCTTGCTTTGTTCTACGTGCTTTCCTTGCATAATGAAGGCACAAATAATAAAATGATGGAAAGTTAGACTGCAAATTGAGTAGCAAACGGGAATAATCCACACTGACATAGTCCTGTATATAATCCCTATTTGTTTACTTGGATAACTGCACTAGTGTGTGTTTCATGAAAGCCATAAATGTTAAATGGCAGAGAAAAGTGTGAATAGAAACTCTAATATTTTTCCCATTTACCGCCCCCCCAAATGGTTTTATGTAATATCTGAAGTACACAGGCAGACTACAGGACACCTCATGTAGAGGAGAAATAGGATCTAAGATGACTTAGGGCAGAGAGGAGAGTGTGTGCTCTTGAAATCTCAGATCTAAGCAGGGGACTGGATGACCAGCTAAATGTAGGCTTCCCAATAGGGAGACCTCTGACTAGTGAGGTTGTTGATAGATCAGGAACACAGGAAGAACAAGGGATAAAGGTTTCCAGAGATGTTGAGTTCAGTCTGAAGATACTGAGTTAAAATCACACATTTTTATTAAATGCATGTTAGGTACTGGGAATAACATTAAAAGAGTAATATTCATCTATTTAATCAGCTTGAATAAAATACACATAAGAGCTTTAGTTAGTGAGGGTGTGGCAATGTCCAGTTACATTTTCTTGTGTTTTTAGATTCTATATACAGTTGACATCCTCTGGTATTTACCTAGGTTATCTTTTTATAATAGTATGGACTTCATTATTTGGCAAATTGGTTGAAAATGAGCACCCCTGGCTACCAGATGTATCATAAATCTTCATGCAAAATATACCCTTTGGTTACTTTGTCAATTTATGTAGAACCACAACAATGGAAAACAGCTCTTAAAACAAAGGCTGTTAATTGTTACTTTATGGAATATGAAGTCATGTTTGTTCCCTTTATGAAATTACCATATAAGGGTAGTTGGAGGGCAAGAAGAAGACAAGGGGGAGGAAAAGGAGGTATTTGCATAAAGTACCTCTAAGACAAATTAATGGTTAAAGTAGTAAGGAGGAACTTAGTCTGAAAAGATAATATGCTATTTGGCAAGGTGAAATGTGTAGGAAAATCAGGCAAAAAGAAGGGAATTTTAGATAACAAACAGAGCTAAGGAGCAAGGTTAGCACAACCACTGTACACAGAACCCCTGCACACTTAAAGGAGAAGTGAGCTGTGCATTGACCTCCAAGCTCTGTTCCAGCCACCTCAAAGAGAACACCGAGGTTGGTTAGGCTATGAGGTTCTAAAATCATAAGTACAAATTCATCGTTCAGAAGTTAAACCACAGAAGATACTTCCATTAGGGCAAGATTGAAAAAAAAATGTAGGTCTGTGGAGAGCTATCTTTTGGTTATCCTTTTAACATAGTAAATCTAAAACATCTCTTCAACACTTCTCTTGCAGAACTATATGAAGCAGAGGAGCGAAAGAAAAGCCACTGCCAAGGTTCAGCTCACTATTCTAAGCCATTTCTTCATGGCCCTAAAATCCTATGGTTCACTCAGACACAGAAGCTCACCAGTTAGGTCCCATCAACCTGCTCAGAGAGAAGTTTGTCATTTTCTTGTCTCTTAAACTATTCCTTGAAATTCAGGCCACCATCCCGAGTGGCTTCTCAGACTATCTCTTTCAACTGTATCAGTTGTCTCCCTGAAAGTTGTACTGCAACTTAGCCATTTCCCCCGTGCCATGCCCAGTGATTCTTATGACAGAACTTCACCTTGATATACTGAGCATAGACCCAGACATTATCAGCTCTAAACAAGACAAGAGATAAATGTCTCCTCTGGGTTCTCATGCCTCTGGTTATTGAACCCAGGGCCTGGCACATGTTGGGCAAATGTTCTACCACTAAGGTCAGAGTGTCATGTAATGCAAAATTCTCTCAATAATATAGACAAAGCAATAACAGACTGTTTCTTTTCATATTCTTCCAGAAATCACAAATCTTCACAATAAAGTACAATTTAATAAAAGCATTTTCTACCTACCATAGTAGCAGAGGGGAGAGTATAGTGAGGTGAGCAATCTTTAAATTGGGCAATAAATAAAAATTGCCATTTCAAAAGAATTTTTGAAGGCAATGAAAAAGAAATAAAAGAAATGACTATCCAAAGACTCCCATCTTCAGAATTTGGTTGTAATACTTAGGCAGCTTATGGAACTGATGCAAATATAAAAATTTAATAAGCATGTTGAATAAATGTCCTCCATATGGTTCAACATTAAAAAATAGAGACCATATACAGGAAACTGACATCATAAAATATTCAGGTGTTCCATAAGCATCTTGTTTCTTGATTTTTAAGAATATACCAATATAAACTCCCAGCATTCAATTGATTTTGCACCTGTCTGCTGGTTTATTGTTAATAAAACTGCAAAAATTACAAGCAAAAAATAATTTTATTAAGCCGTGGCACTGCAGGATTTTCCCTGAGCAACAAATTTGTTTGTCTAACCATGTTCTGCTATTGAAATTACCTGACACTTCTTGTCAGTCTAAAGCAGTGAGAGGTCCATGTGTTAAAAGTAAAAGTAACTCAGATGACAAATAATCCACAAAATCCATCAGAGGATAATTGACAATGGAATTAGTGCAGTGAACAATCAGCTTCCTGTCCCAGACGATTTGATAGCAAGCAGTCCGTCACTGAGCACACACCTGAGGCTGGTTCTGATTCCGTCAGAGAGGAAGCAACAAGAAGAAAGTAGAGCCCTAGCCATCTATCACCCAAGGGAATGACAGGCTGTGTTATTTGAGGGGTCTAGACAAAAATCAAAATGTAGGTCACATTGTTCCAAGAGTACAAAGAAATGCAAGATTGAGCTGGAGAGATGGCTTAGTAGGTAAGACGCTTGCATGCAAAGCCAAAGGACCCAGGTTTGGTTCCCCAGTACACACATAAAGCCAGATGCACAAGGTGGCACATGCGTCTGGAGTTCACTTGCAGTGGCTATGCCCATTCTCCCTCTCTCTATCTGCCTCTTTCACCCTCTCTCTGTCTCATAATAAATGAATAAATAAATATCTTTTTTAAAGAATTAAAAAAAAAGAAATTCAAAATGGACACCACAATGCATAGCAGTTAGTAGGGAGTCCTGCCGACCACAGTGCCTATGCAAGTGTCCAGTTCACACACACCTGAAGCTGGCCCTGCTCAGTATCTGCCTCTTATGTCCATGTACAGAATTGGAAATCCCTGATTTAAACATCAAAAAATTTTTCCAAAATCTGAAACTGTTGGAATATCAACGTGATGGCACAAGTGGAACAATTTGACACCAGACCTCACGTGACGCATCACAGTCAGCATGCAAGCACACAACAAATATTGTATCTGTACACACATAACGGCCAGGTGTGATGAGCCAGGTCTGTAATCCCCACACTCGGGAGGCTGAGGCAAAAGTATTGTGAGCTCAGGACTAGCCTGGGCTACTTAGTGGGACCCTGTTATAAGAACAACAGGCAAACACAAACCTTAAGTCTACATGCACATTAGGTATATGAAACATGAATTTCATGTTTAGATGAGTTCCAACACAATGATACCACATTATGTATATTCAGAAATAAAAAAGCCCCCTAAATTCTGGATGTTTCTGGTCCAGTGTTTTCGCTAGTACCTCTCAGCTTCCTGTTGACTGTAGGAACCAGGCCTCCAGAAAGGGAGGATCATTACCCACAAAGCCAGCGACGTCAGTGTTTGCCACATTTCTTCCAAATTAATATTGCAAGCACAACATTAGGTAGGAACACAGAGGGCAAATTAAGGGGACAAAGTTGATTTGCTTTATATTTCATTCCAGTGAAATTCTTTGAAACTTGATTTCCACTTAAGAAAGAACTTGTAGCTTAAAGTTTATATCTCACAAGGGAAGGATACTTTTCATAATTCTGTGGACAATCCATTATAACAAATAAGATCATTTTGTCTTATTCCAACTTGTGGCTGCTGTTCTTTATTATATGACAGAAACACAAAAACCTGGCTGAGCTGGGACCTCTTGCCTCGTGACAGAAAAGAAGTCTGACTCCACCCATGGGAGCTTAATTCAATGAACAGCCATACGACACTCTCCAGAAACACCAAAAACAAATGTCCCCAAAGTCCCAATTAGTCTTGCCTCACTTTAAGGAAACACCCAAAATTAAAAAAAAAAAAAAAAAAGTTTCTGGGTTTTTTTTTTTTTTCTGCTCTGTAGAGATGATTCCTTGCTAAGAGTTTAAATTTGGGAAGGACCAAGCACTGTCTCTCCATAAGCAATATCATCTCTGAGTACCTTGCCCACTGGTCACCCTCTTGAACACTGCAGCTTTGGCTCCCATAAAAATGAGCTAAACAACAAGTACTCTACCGGAATTTCAAAACTGCATTGCTTTCGATCCTTTAGATATTCTGCCCTGGCTTGTTTATTTGAATTACATACTGCCTGGTTCCTAAACCAAAACCAGACTGTACAGACAGCATCACAGGAACATGCTGAGGTAAGCCTTAGGCTGCAGCCATTCTGGCTCCACATGTAAGCCACCCTTGAAATCATGATGGGGACACAGGTTATTCCATGACAACCTGTCTGTGTGTGAGTGACTTAAAAATGTACCACAGGAAATTATTGTGGCAGTTGAGCCTTAAAAAAAAATGACCTTTGAAACAGACCATCAGGTTGAAATTGAAACAAGTCAAAGCTTCCTTCGCTTTGCCAAGTATCTACTGATGTTTTCGCATGGATGTCAACCCAAGGTTGGCAGTCTACTGCTGTGCATGACTGGGATTCCTGGCCAGATGGAGGAAGAGAAGAATTAATAGGGTGATTTCCTGCTCACAAGCATCAGTCTAGCACAAAAATAGCATCTCGCACTTTTAAGAGAAATATGGAAATTTTGGTTCATGGCAGCCCTAGTAGGGGGCTAAGTACTTTCTAAGAGAAACAGAGGGCTAGGGTTTGCTAAAGGCAGCAAACACTGTAGAAGCAATATTGCTGAGGGTAGAGATTCCAAGATCATCTCCTTCCTCAGGACGCTCATAGGAATCAGATCAAAATATGGTTCTGGAGTCAAATATGTCTAGAAGATGAGGGTTCACGCTAAATTCAGGGCTGCTGTGTTACAGCTCTTCCTGGAGCCTTTACCACGTGACTGTGTATCTATGAAGTAGAAATTGTGCTCCTCCGACTTATTTGATCAAAGACACCTTTTCTTTTTTTTTTCCTAAAGCATCTCCCAGGAGTAAAATTCCATAGTGCACACTTTGGGCTGCACACCCCTAGTTAAGTAGTTTGAAATCCCTGAAGTTGAGTCATTAGTATACTTTTTCCTCAAGAGTTTTTCATCTCATACTGTCTGTTTGAAGCTAATTCAAAGAGAACTGAACCTTGTAACTTACCACACAAATGACTTCTGGTTTGAATTGGAAATCACTTGGTTTTAGGCAATTTGCTTATTTTCCCCCTATGTATTCCAAAAGAAATTTCTCTGCTTTATTCTAGCTTTATGCAGATACAGGAGTATTAGGAAGCACTTACATTATAGCGAGCAGCTTTAAACTTTAGATAAAATGTTACAATTTATGGCATTTACTTCATCAGCTAAAAGGTAAGGAGATTCTTAGAGAGAATTCATTTCTCAAGGTATTGTCTTAGTCACATTTTTCTCACCACAGTGAAAAACACCAAAGCCAGGAACTTAGAAGGAAGAAAGGTTCATTTTGGCTGGTGGGTTTGGAGGTTCCTGTTCATAGTTGGCTGACTCCATTGCTGGGGTGAATCTGGAGCATCATGGGAAAAGGGCCTGGCAGGGAAAAGCTCTTCACGTATGGCAGCCGGGGTGGGGGAGGGGGGTTGGGGGATGGGGGAGAGGACGTTCTGTGTGTTTTCAGTTTTCACTCTTGCTCCTTCCTTTCCTCTGGAGGAAGGGAGAGGCAGATTAGGGACAAAATATATCCTTAAAGTCATGCCACTCAGTGCCTACCTAATTCTTACAAGATTAGCACCCTGTTTTAATAGTTCCTTAATCCATTAAGGAGGTTAATGTCCTCCAATTACCTGTCAGTAGTCCATTACTACATTATTATTGTGGTGGTTCACGTCTATTATATCTAGCAGAGGAAACATCATGCTGTAGTTGTATTACTCAGCCTATAGAGGGAGTATTTTCACCCCGAAATTGACAAATGGGGAAAAAAAAAAATCAAGGCTACTTTTCCCCTAGAGAGCTAGTTGTTAAATATTTCATATTTAATTCTCAAAAAAACCTTATAAAAGAGTTTGATGTGGCTCAGTGGGTAGAGCAGTTGCCCAGCGTGCATGGTTTGGTCCCCTTCGCCTCATAAACCCAGTGTGGATATGCACACCTGTAATCCCAGCACGAGGGAGGTAGAGTCAAGAGAATAAGAAGTTCAAGGTCAACATTACAAGTTCAAGGCCAGCATAGGTACATGAAGCTCTGTCTCATAAAAAAAAAAAAAGCCTTATGGAACACGTATAATCATTATTCCCATCACACAGTGGAAGGAGCTGATGATGTCCACTTTGGATCAGTGACATATCCAAAGTCACGGAGCTAGTTGCTGACAAACTGGTATGTAAACACTGTCAGTTTGGTTCCAGAAACTTGCCTGATGATTATTGATAGGAACATTGGTTTAGATGCAACAGAAAAATAGGATAACTCAAGCAGAGAGCACATATCTACTTTCCTACCACATGGAAATCAAAACATGTCCACAATCAAGTAATGGCAGGTAAATAGAGCTACTAGTGGATGAGAGTGGATGGCTAAATGAGTAAATTAATGAATTTTAACCTTAAGAAGGACTTGCCCCAAAGACAGAAATGCTGTATCTCTAGCATGAAGAAGTATGCGTATCACCTCCAGATGTTTGCTGTTTCAGGTTTTACTCTTGCTCCAACCAGCTGCTATTTCAAATAACTGCACTGGTTTCTTGGGACTGCTTATAACAAACTTCCATAGCGTGAAGAGACTTAAAGCTATAGACTTTTATCCTAAAAACTCTCGCTGAAGAACATCCATCCTCACATCCCTGAAGGACATCCATCCTCATATCACTGGAGGACATCCATCCTCACATCACTCAAGGACATCCATCCTCACATCACTGGAGGACATCCATCCTCATATCACTGGAGAACATCCATCCTCATATCACTCAAGGACATCCATCCTCATATCACTGGAGGACATCCATCCTCATATCACTCAAGGACATCCATCCTCATATCACTGGAGGACATCCATCCTCACATCACTCAAGGACATCCATCCTCACATCACTGGAGGACATCCATCCTCATATCACTCGAGGACATCCATCCTCATATCACTCAAGGACATCCATCCTCATATCACTCGAGGACATCCATCCTCACATCACTCAAGGACATCCATCCTCACATCACTGGAGGACATCCATCCTCATATCACTCAAGGACATCCATCCTCACATCACTGGAGGACATCCATCCTCACATCACTGGAGGACATCCATCCTCATATCACTCAAGGACATCCATCCTCACATCCCTGGAGGACATCCATCCTCATATCACTCGAGGACATCCATCCTCATATCACTCGAGGACATCCATCTTCACATCACTCGAGGACATCCATCCTCACATCACTCGAGGACATCCATCCTCATATCACTCGAGGACATCCATCCTCACATCCCTGGAGGACATCCATCCTCACATCACTCGAGGACATCCATCTTCACATCACTCGAGGACATCCATCCTCACATCACTCGAGGACATCCATCCTCATATCACTCGAGGACATCCATCTTCACATCACTCAAGGACATCCACCCTCACATCCCTGGAGGATATCCATCCTCACATCACTGGAGGACATCCATCCTCACCATCCCTGCAGGACATCCATCCTCACATCACTGGCAGACATCCATCTCTGAAGGACAGGAGGAATAAAGTTCACTGAGCAGAAATTAGGTGTTGCCAAGTTCATACTCTGTGGAATATCTGCCCTTCTCTGCTTCAAGTTTTCAGTAGCTCTCAGTCATCTTTGACTTGTGAACACGTCTTCCTCTGCTCTGTGTTCACATGGTCTTTTCTCCTGTATGTCTTTGTTTACCGTCCATCTGCTCCTCTTTGTATAATGACATTTATGATTATATGTGGACCACCACAGATTCCAGGATAAATTCTTCCCCTCGAGACCCATAATCACAGCTTTCATCATATAAGTTAATATTGTTAGGTTCCAAAAATGATGACATGGGTAAATCTTTGTAGCCAACACTAAGCCCACTACAGCCCTCATATTCATTGAGCACATACAAACTCTGTAACAAGAGTTGGCCTCTGGCAGGAATTCTGTCATTAAGAAGCCTACAGCTTAAAGATGGGGATAAAACTCATCCCAAGGTAGAATTCATACCAATAAGCTAATCATTAGAAAATATGATGCAGCCATTTTTGAAATTATCCTGGCAGTTTCCCAAAAAATTACATATAGACTTACCATTTGACTCAGTCATTTCACTCTTAGAAAATTGAAGCATATGTTCCCTTAAAGTCTTACATGTGAGATTTCACAGTGGTATTATTCATAATAGCCAGAAAGGGGATATAACCCAAATGAGCAAAAACTGGTGAATTGTCAGACACCACAAGGCATAGCCCAACAATGGAACACTACTTAGAGATAAAAGGCAACAAATTCTGATACCTACTATAGCATATATGAGCTTCATGCTAAGTAAAAAAGAAGCTAGATACATATACACAACTACACACACAAATACTTTGCATTATTCAATTAATACAAATGTCAAGACAAGGCAAGTCTATGAAACAGAAAGCAGATGGTTACCTGGCCATTGGTTGACTGTGAGTGGGCCATGAAGGAGCTACTATTTCTAAATTTAAATTTTGGTGATGGTGGCAATATTCAGTTAACTCACTAAGAAACATTGAACTATGTGCTTAAAATGGGTGACTTTCATAATGCACAAAATATACCTCAATGAAGTTATTTTTAAGAGAGTCATAACCAAAGACCATATAAGGATAAAGAATGTAATGCAAAGGTATGAGAAAAGGGGTGTGTGTGTGTGTGTTGGTCAGATCTAGAATTTTATTACATTTTGGATTCTATTACAAAAAGAAAATCATCAGGCTGGAGAGATGGCTTAGTGATTAAGGCACTTGC
Source organism: Orientallactaga sibirica (assembly GCA_036365145.1). Classification (NCBI taxonomy): domain Eukaryota; kingdom Metazoa; phylum Chordata; class Mammalia; order Rodentia; family Dipodidae; genus Orientallactaga; species Orientallactaga sibirica. Next base: position 34,795,309 of record JAEOAD010000012.1, on the reverse strand, counting down.
TTGCAAAGCCTAAAGACCCAGGTTCAATTCCCCAGTACTCACGTAAGCCAGATGCACAAGATGACACATGCATCTGGAGTGCCCATTCTCTCTCTATCTGCCTCTTTCTCCCCCCCTTCACTTACTCAAATAAATACATACATAAAGAATTTTTTTAAAAGAAAATCATCACACAGAGTGACTTTTAGCTGGCAGACAAGTACAAATGGAGAGAGGTCCATTCTCCCCAGGAAGGGACCAGGCAAAGTCAGTTTCAGCATGTAGTCCACCCCTGCATTGACCTGCTGCTTGCCAAACTTTGACCTAAAGCCTAGAGGCCCAAGTGTTCTGTGGCCCAGTAGACTCTCTGACTCTAACTATGCGTCAAGATGAGGGACAAAAGGACATGGCCCCCATCTCCTTTCTACCTACACAGTTTTCAGAGGGTTTCGGGCAATCAGTGAGGGAAGCTCTGGGAAATGCCACCTTTTAGCCTGCAGTGGCCCTGCTTCAGCTTATATAATGCCTTTCCACATTATGATGGGGTGAGTCGCACAATACAATATTTCCCGTGAGTGTTATCTCAGGAAGGTCAGCAGAAAGCCTTGGTATGTCTGTTTAGCTTTGCTATGCCTTTGTGTGTGCATGTGCATGCTCTCATGGTATGCGTGTGATGTGTACATGTGCATGTGCACATGAACATGCACTATATGTGTGAGTGAGGAGGCTGGAGGAGCACATTGGATGTCCTCCAATATCTTTCATCCAAATCTTCCCTTGAGCCAAAGTCACTGCACCTGGGACTGCTTCTGGTCAGACTGGCTGACCAGTGAGCCCAGTGATTCACTGGTCTCTGCCACCCATAGGACTGGGTTACAGGCATGTGTGGCCACACCAGGCTGTTTATGTGGGTGATGGTAAATCAAACTCAGGATGAATCAGGCCTTTATGCTTGTACAGCAATCTCTCTTATCCATGGAACCATCTCCTCAATCCTTGAAAACGTTTCTTAATTATGTATTTTGGAACCAACCCGATTTTCCAACTTAATCTCACCATAGCCACCCACATACTATGACACACAAATGACAGAAAATTTAGGTGTTTTTTTTTTAATTTATGAAAGATTGATCTTAAAAGATAGTAGCAGTAAAGCAGAGACGCTCCCAAGCTAATTTGGGGTCCCATGAGGGAAAATCAAGGAAATCTATGTGGCAACTTGGATCAGCTCTTTTTGTTAAATTAGGTACCCACTTGAGATAAGCCGTGTTGTCAAGTTCAAATGAAGGACCTTGATTGGTGGGACTGGGAGGAGAGCTAAGACCAAAGGTGAGGACAAGCGCAGGAAAAGTTAAGGAGGAAGAACCAGCAAGATCCTCTTTGTCACCATCTCGGGGAGGTAGAGCTCTCTCCTAGTCTTTTTTTATTTTTTTATTTTTTTTTGGTTTTTCGAGGTAGGGTTTCACTCTGGTCCAGGCTGACCTGGAATTCACTACGTAGTCTCAGGGTGGCCTCGAACTCTTGGTGATCCTCCTACCTCTGCCTCCCGAGTGCTGGGATTAAAGGCGTGCGCCACCACGCCCGGCCTCTCTCCTAGTCTTGCCAGGGTAGAGAAGCGTCTAAGACTTTGTTCTAGGCCTGCAACTCTGACTGACTGCCTGCAAAAGCTGATCTTGCTCCTAACCTCAACATTCCCCTTCTGAGAGATCAATGTAACTGCTGTTAGGGAATTGGGGTGATAACCACTCCAACTTCTTCAAGCTCAGCAGGGTCCCAGAGCACAGCAGTTAGAGTTCTCACAGAGGGAATCTATCTAAAAGTTGATCATGGAAAGGTGTTTCTGTTTCTTGTGAATCAGTCTAATGTTTCATCAAGAAAATTCAGTTTTATCAAGTGAAAAAAAAAAGGCTGGAGAGATGGCTTAGCACTTAAGGCACTGGCCTGCAAAGCCTAAGGATATAGGTTTGACTCCCAGAACCTATCTAAGCCAGATGCACAAGGTCATGCATGTGCACAAGGTGGTGCACGTGTCTGGAGTTAGATTGCAGTGGCTAGAGGCCCTGGCATGCCAAATTCTCTCTCTCTCTCTCTCATTTAAAAAAAATATTGACTTTTCGTCTTTGAGAGTTTGAAGGCTTCTCCCAGAGAGCAGACACTGGGAACACATGTGAGATCCTCTACTGTCTCACAGGTTTCTATGTTTGAGTCTTGTGTGATGCACATCAAACAAAGGCTACTGGATTTATTTATTCAAAAGAATCAGTGACTGCATGTCCTCTTACAAAAGTCTTGTACTCATGATCTCATTAGCCAGTTCATTAAAAAATAAAATGAAACGGAAAAGATAATTCATTGAACATATACTGTTGGGTTCCTCCAGAATCAGCCTCTCTGAGAGGAAACAGCATCTTCTGCAGGCAGTGTTTTCATACGTACTTTTCTTGTCTCACTTTAAACAAACAGAAATGCCAGTGTCCTTGTCCTTTCTGCTAAGGTAACAAAAGAATGACTCCAGAGACAAACTTTGGAAATTTTTCTTTCATGTGACTATTAGTGATTTTTTAAAAATCTCTGAAAGGCCTTAAGACAAGCATTAGATTCCTACTGTCAAATTGCAGTCTACCAGGACTACAGGTTAGTCTTAGATGTCAGATGACATGTTATAAAGATGTGAATGGCATCATATAATGGAAGGTAGTTTGCAACATATACTCTACTACTAATCTTTCTGGGTCCCCAAAATATCAGGACACAGGTCATGTAAGTGGAGGTATATACATGTAAGAGAATAGTATGCCATAGTAAAAACAAATGAGCTGGAGCTATGGAAAACATTGACGAACCTCAGAAACATAGCATTATAAGGCAAAAGACTCCACACAGTTTGTCTCCATTTTCAAAAGATGCTAAATTAAACCCTACTCTTTTTATAGACGCATAAAAAGCACCAAGAAGACACTGAAGAACAGATTGGGAGGCACACAGGAGGATTTTAACTGAATCAGTGATGTCTCATTTTTATATAATTATTATAAAAGTTTTCAAATGTATTAGTAACCAAATGATTATAAAAGAATTTCTATCATAAATTTTAAATGAGTAACACTTTTGCCCATTTCATGCATGTGTTAATACAGTGACATTATAGTTGTGCTATGATCAGATACACTCTGTCATTAAAAGCATATATCAATCAGGGTATCATTAATTTATATACCTTTTAGGTAGTAGTTTGGGATGACAGTCTGAATTACTATGCTGTGTTTCAAGTTCTTAATAGCCTTTAAAAATTGCATTTTCCAGGCACACAGGCATTTAGACTGGTTAAATTCACACCAACTAAATGTAAATGAAAGTTAATATAATTAACGTATTGAGTATTTCTACTCTAAAGCATAGGTGACTTAGGATAAAATTGTTCAAGAATATCATTGTTTTATTTCTAGCTAAACTCTTTTTTTTTTAGTTCAGAGTTTGTAAATAATTGCTTATTATGAAAATTGGATTATTGAGGTTTGTATTACATATTAAATACATTTTGTGTTACTTTAGACAATATTAAAGTACTAGCAGGTATTTTAATTTTATAGATAATTCAGATGAATCATTATGAAAGAGCTTGCCTTTTGTAATTTTTTAATCCTGTTATGACTTTATCTAGGAAACATGCAAATTTTAACTTAATATAATAAAGGTATTTTATTTATTGCCAGCAAAAAAGCATATATCAGAAAAAATTTTCTGATACATTGCATGACAACTTAAACTTAATTTCAATAATTACACTTCTAAGAATGTATCTTGGGCTGGAGAGATTGCTCAGTGGTTATGACACTTACCTGCAAAGCCTAGTGACCCAGGTTCTATTCCTCAGTACTCATGTAAAGCCAGATGCACAAAGTGGCACATGTGTCTGGAGCTCATTTGCAGTGCCTGGAGTCCTTGGCACACCCATTCTCTCTCTCTCCCCCCCACTCTCTCTCTCCCCAACCCCCTGTCTTTGCTTGAAAGTAAATAAATAAAAGTATTTATTAAAAAGAATGTATCTTAAGAAAATGTTGAGAATTCAGTGAAGTATTTGGATAGTAGTGTTTGAAATAGCTCCAAATGCAAAACATTTATCCATTCACTCAACAAGGACTTGTTGAGGTGCTTTTGTCACCTATAATAAATTACATAATTATGGGCAAAACACAAAATAAACAAACTCAGTTAATAAGTAAGCAGGACATGATAAATGCACTCAGAAAAAAAAAAACCAAAAACAGCAACAAAGTTCCAGTTGAAAGAATAAGTTCACATATATTTAAATATTTTCAAAATGACCACTGTGGAGGAACAAAAGCTTTACCATACTTTGTTTAGTCATTTAGACATGAAAGAAGAAGTGAAACCATCTAGGTGGACAAGGAAGAAATGATAGTGGGACCAGGAGAGAAAAGGGAATATAGGGGATATGGGGGAATATCCGCAACATAAAATATATACTTATATGTAACTTAGAAAATAAATAAGAAAAAATTCCAAAGGTCTATTGCACAATATTGTGACTATAGATATTAGCACCGTATTATCTACTTGAAAATTGCTAACAGTAAAATTTAAGTGCTTTCACAACAAATAAATTATAATTATGTGAGGTGAAATGAAGAAAGAAAGAAAGAAAGAAAGAAAGAGAGAAAGAAAGAAAGAAAGAGAGAGAGAGAGAGAGAAAGAAAGAAAGAAAGAAAGAAAGAAAGAAAGAAAGAAAGAAAGAAAGAAAGAGAAAAAGGGAGAGAGGGAGGGAGGGAGGAAGGAAGGGAGGGAGGGAAAGAAATCAGAAGTAGGAAAGGGGAGATCAGGAAGGGGAAACGGCCTCATAAAGGTTACACAAGCAGAGTTGAAGGAGATAAAATATTTGAGAAGTGGGTCTTTGGAGGAAGGAACAACTGATGCAAATACCCAGGGGCACAAACCTGTGTGACAAATAGAGAAGCCAAGGAGGCTCCAGTGGGGCTAGAATGGCTTGAGTAAATGGGAGCCAAGAGTAGGAAATAAAATCTCACTTGGAGGGTTGAAAGCAAGCCTGAAAAGCCATCATAAGAAGTTAAGCTTTTACTCTTTGCAAAATGGGGAATAGGTTCAGGGTTTGAAACAGAGAGAAGAGATATGACATGTTTAAATGCTATAAATGCTCAAATAATAGGGAAATGATTGAACAAATTACAGTAAGGCTTGTGTTTCTCCATGGTAGTCATTCTGAAAATATTTAAAGATAAATGAAAAAAAGAGACTATTATAGCACTAGTAAATTATAACTTCAAAAAATATTTAGTGTGCACCATACATGATGAGTGAAAAACTGACAAAAATTAAATGTAATTAGTAGTCCTAATTCTGGAGAAATAGAAAATTAAATACATAAAGATAGATAATCAATAGATGATAGATAAAAACAGATACAAGTGGTAGAAAGAAGAACAAAAGAAGACAAAGAAACAAAAGAAGAAATTAAAACGATAAGGAAGTCATAGGAGGACACTGAAAAATCAAGCTGGAATGGAGTTGTAAGCCTCCTCCCTACTTGCTACCTCTCATATAATGCTGGAAAGTGCTATGCAATCTACTGGGGAGGGGAGTGATCAACATTCTTTTTTTTTTTTTCAAGGTACGGTCTCACTCTAGCTCAGGCTGACCTGGAATTCACTATGTAGTCTCAGGGTGGCCTTGAACTCATGGCAATCCTCCTACTTCTGCCTCCTGAGTGCTGGCATTAAAGGTGTGCACCACCACGCCCAGCTGTCATCAACATTCTTAGCCAGCAGTGGATCTTGCAAGCTACACAACTGCCCAGCCAGTTGGTCAAATGAGCCCACTGGTGCAATAGTAGCATAACTAATATGGGGTAACGAACTGCTTTCTGATTGGAACTAATTTATGCCTGGTACTAAAAACCTAGTCAAAAGTCCATGACTGGGAAAGTCATAGACTTTAGGGGTACAGCCACTATTCCTGTTTGACTAAATGAAAATGTTCTGCCCATCAAATTTCCCTCTAAATATTGTAAATAGTGTATTTATGCCTATAATCAGTGCTGCTGTCACCTTTGGTCAGAGAAATTTCTTTTTGCAGACTACTAGGGGAGACTCAAAACTCATCAAAGTGCTGAAGAATAAGTGACAGTTGGAGATCAATGCTAAATAAGACATCTTTATCACACCCTCCAAGCCTCAGGAAACATTGATGAAGAGGGGGCAAAAAGAATATAAGATCTTATAGAGATGGCTTAGTGGTTAAGGTGTTTGCCTGCAAAGCCAAAAAATCCTGGTTCGATTCTCCAGGATCCAAGTAAGCCAGATGCACAAGGGGGTGCATGCATGTGGAATTTGTTTACAGTGGCTGGAAGCCCTGGTGTGCCCATTCTCCCTCTCTCTCAAATAAATAAAACATATAGTTTTTAAAAGAATATAGGATCCAGAGGATGGGAGGAAGCACTTTGGGACACTATCTTTTGGACATTAAGTATTTGGCTGTTACTTCATGATCTCACAGTGGCTGTCATTACCACCACAATACTGAGCTCCTCAACATTTCTATGTGGATGGTGGAAGAGGGCAAAAAAAGTCATTAAAATAGAAGAGATACTAATTGGAAGAGGAATGGTAGGGGGACAAAAAACATGTTGGGATGGGGATTATGATCAAATTACATTATTTGCACATAATAAAAAATTGTCAATAAAAAGTTGAAAAAATAGTTTTAAGTAACTGGGTAAATTGCAGGTGATCTTGTATGTTTCTGTATTTCTAAATTTTCATAATAATAATGTATTACTTCCATATCATAACAATTAATAAATGTAAGTTTTAAAAATTACCATAACCACATCATATTTTCATAAATGTCTATGACAAATATAAGGAAATGAGCCCATCAATTAAAATTATTCATTTATTTCTGGGATCAAGGGCAAATGGGAAGTATTTACTATTCATTGCCTGAGTCTGCAACAGGCAGCCTGCAGCCTATCTGTGTGGCTGTCACCAGTAGTTCAATAAACTCACTGGAATCACTACAGAAGAATTCCTAATGGGATCATGGAAACAATTTGGCTGGTAGAAAACAAATGATTAAAAAGTCATTACATTATCTACACAGGCTGGAGAAGAATTGCCTAATTTAACCACGAAAGTTACTACAAAAGACTGAGATAATTACAGTGTAAATGGATACTCCAAATAAGAGAATCATTTGATTTTAATGATACCTTGAGAGAAAATTAGGAGTGTAGGCTAAGTTTGCCAGAACCATGTAAAACAGCTCATTAGCACCCTCATTGGACCCAATGGCCTCTTCATAAGAAGGCCAACCTTCCTCCTGGGCAATGTTTCTTGTTAATTTCATCTTGGTGTCTAGGTCTGTTGTCCTCAGATGCCTGAGGCTCACTTAGGGCATGCCAGAGGACAGGTTTCCCATGAGAAACATCTCCTTTTAAGTTCCTACAAGGCTCAATTTGTAACGGGATTTCCGCCTTCCGTAGCCAAGAACATGCTGAACCACCAGAAAAAGAAATGGAGTAATTCAGTCCACAAGACAGATGGAGTGATGAACTGCCCCCCCCAAAAAAATTAAGACTCCTACAAACATTAAAAAATCTCCCAGAAACTTGTTTTCCTTCTCTCCCCACCCAAAGGAACCCTCTCTTTCTAGAGGAGCTGAGGGGTGATCTTACACAACCCAAAGTGTCTGACTTTAGCTAAGACTGCTGCCCACTTATTTAATCCTCTAACAAATAGTAATTGAATTTCTACGATGTGCAAAATTTGAAGATGAGTAAGTCCCTGCATTAAGCAGCAAATAGTTAAGGAGGAAAAGCCGGTAGTTTATCCATGTCCTGTGGGGTACTTGCCTGAAGAGGGCGCTGTGAAGCACAAGGAAAAGGCACCTGACAGGCAGAAGAGGTGGTTAATGCTTTTTGCAGGAAAGGCTTAAATTAATCCATAAAATGGTGAAAGGTGTCTGTTTGCAAAGCCGGCAGGCCTGAGTTGGCCACGTTCAATTCCTCCGTACCTGTGTAAAGTGGTCCAGGCATCCTTCGCACACCCACTCATATTCTAAGACGTTGGGTAGATAAAAGGCAACAGGAGTAACTATAGCGGTGTCCCTAAAAAATAAACTTAGTACCACTGGCGTCTATTGTTAATGTTGTATATCTTGCTTTTGTGAAAACAGCTGTGTCCCCTAATAACTGTAATGCATGTTACCCATGAAATTCTTGCACGATATTCCTAAGGTCTTCATCGGGGTTTTTAGCCAAAAGTAGAAGCATTTCATATTTTTTTTCAAACAAGGAAAATTGTTATAGTTATAGCTCACTGAAGAAGACAGATACAAACTTTTACATGAACTTTACTGTTTTGAATAAATAAAAGGCAATAAGAATCTCTTCTTATTAAAGATGTGATTCTGGTGCTATTATGATTATATTGTGAACAGAGATCTGGGAATTTCAAGTCTGTCCTGACCACCACCTTCCTCATTAGTTTCTGAGGAAGACAAACCCATAAGAAATAATAGACAAGTTGGAGCCCAAATCCTATCTTTCTGTAGTTCCCTAATAGTCCAGTATAGGGATAGTTTGACTTGAAAGCTTAAGAGGGATTTATTTTTTTCCCTGTTCTCCCAACACAAACGTTCACAGAAGTGTGCTTTCCAAAGTTTCCAGCCCTCTCTCAATCCAGTCATGTTGATAACCAAGATTAATGATCACAGCATAGCCAGACAGAGTGATGGCAGTGCATTACTACCCAAAATTAATGAATTGAAAGTTTTGTGCTGAACAGGATATTTACATCGTTTCAAGTTATCCTCCTTCCACATACTTATAGTCTCAAAGTAATAATGAGAATTATTAATAGGGGACAAGCCATGATGACAGCAGAGAGGCTCAAACAGAGCAATAGTTTACTACCTAACTGGCCAACCTGTACTCTTTTAAAGTGTGGAAGTATGAAAGTCAGACTCAAGACCTGCTATAGACTGAAGGAGGCCAAAGAGGTTCAGTAACAGGGTGCACCTCTCTGCAGTAAAGGGCCTGATTGGAACAGTTGACAAACCAAAGGGAGCCTGAAGTGCCTACGGTAGTTAACTTCTTGAACCTGATGGCTGTCATGTGACACATGGCAGTGACCGATTCTGCTGTGGGCAATGTATTCAGAAAGAGGGCGCATCAGGCCAGGCGTCTTTAATCCCAGCACTTGGGAGGCAGAGGTAGGAGGATCGCCAAGAGTTCGAGGCCACCCTGAGACTACATAGTTAATTCCAGGTCAGCCTGGACCAGAGTGAGACCCTACCTCGAAAAACCAAAAAAAAAAAAAAAAAAAAAGAAAGAGGGCACATCAGGTCGCTCACTTACTCCTATGGGGCTCAAAGATGTTCTTATGCCTCACTTTTCTGTAAGCTTCTGATTGTTTGAGGAACATGAATATTTTAAGCATATTTTTAAAACAAGGGCTAGAATGTTGCATATGGCAACAAAATATATGGGAGCAGGCCCTCCTGGAAGTACCAGGATGCCTGGCTGCTCTCTCCACAGAGAAGGCACTGCCTGAGCAGGTCTTGGGCTCTTTTAAAAGCGGCTGGGCTTTCCCTTTGTCATGGGGTGCTGCCCAGATGATGAACATTTGCGATTAGCAATGGTTCCTCTAGGCTTGAAATTTTATCCCATGCTTAAGAGAACTGAAGACATAGAAGGCCATGCACCTGTCCACTGAGTTGCCTTGCCGGGATAATGCACTGAGATGTGGTCACCAGCTGACATCAGTAAACTATGTGTGTTCAGTGGCATCTTGTTCAGAAGCCAGTATCTATAAGGACAATGACAGATGGTTAGAGTCAGGATTCCAGAGAAAAGCAGTCTCTCTCTCTCTCTTTCTCTCTCTCTCTTTCTCTCTCTCTCTTTCTCTCTTCCCCCCTCTCTCTCTCTCTCTCTTTCAACAAATATTTGTTAAGTATGTGTTGTGATGGATTAGGTGTTAGTGTCTCCTCAACATTCATACATTGAAATTCAAACCTCCAATGTGATGGTGCTCAGAGTTGAAGCCTTTGAAAGGTAATTAGTCATGAAAGTGGAGCCCTCAGAAATAGAATGAATATCCTTATGAAAAGAGACCCCCCGAAAGCCCTGATAGCCCTTTATACCATGTGAAAACACAACCAGAAAATGTTTCTAAAGCAGGAAGTCAGCCCTCAAATGTGTAGAATCTGCCTTGATCTAAGACAGTCATCATATGACAGGCATTATGTCCAGTGAATAAAAATACAACTCTCTCCTCAAACAAGTATTGATAAAATATATATATATAAAAACAGGGTGTTGGAGAGATGGCTTAGCCATTAAGGCACTTGCCTGAAAAGCCTAAGGACCCAGGTTTGATTCCCTAATACCCACATAAGCCAGATGCACATGGTGGCACATGCATCTAGAGTTCATTTGTAGTGGCTAGAGGCCCTGGTATGCCCATTCTCTCCTTCACCCTCCCCGCCCCCCGCCAAATAAATAAGTAAAAATAAAATTTAAAAACCTGTTTTAAAATTGAACATATGCAAAAACAAAAGTCACAATCATATTGCTTAGTGAATTTTCATAAACCAAACACATCTGTATAATTAAAATCATGAGAGTGTCACCAGCATCCAGAAACTTCCTAGAATCTACCACCCCTGAGCCAAGACTGCCATTGTCTTGACTTAACCAAAGCTTAATTTTAACAAACAATTCTGTCTCTGTCTTCTCTCCCCAACCTCTCTCCTCCCTCCCATCTCTCTCCTCCCTCTCTTTTGCAATGTTGGAGTGTTGGGGACCACACTTTGGGCATTGCACATGCTAGGCAAATGCTCTACCCCCAAGCTACATTCCCAGCCTCAAAGTGGTCAACCTTTTAATGGAGATTTAAAGGAACACAACTAAGTGCTGTTCTTGCAGGCTCCCCCTGGAGACCAGGATCACCCAGCACCCACATGACCTCCCTTTGCAGTTATCTGGTTCTGCTTCCAAATGGTGCTGAGTCGCTGGTTAAGGCCACAATGGTGAGACTGAGCAGGGCTGCTGAGCAGTGTTGCCAGCAGGGGGGCCTGCTGACTCCAACCCACCCCTTCTGTCAGGCCAGATGCTGCACAATGTGATTCTGTGTGTGCCCCTCTCCCACTGAGGCCTCATGACAGCCCTGAATGTGAAGGTTGCTTGAAATGGAAAAATGAGTGGAGTTGTGGTATTGTGAGCCTCAGCCATGTACCTGGTGACAGTTCCTGGGTTTACATGTTTTATAGGAGTCCCCGCAGGAACCTAGTTCCCAAGTCTTCAAGGAGACCTCTGGAATTTCCCATGGTGCTGCTGGTCCTTCAGTTGCTGACTTAAGTCAGTAGATCCCACTTATGCTATAAAGGCTGTCAGATGAAAGGACCCTTGTATTTATATAAATAAATCTCCACAAGATTTAAGATGCTGCAGGAATGTATTTTCAGCTAGACCAGCTAAATCATCCTTCCTTCCTTTTAGAAATTTGAGCCATTGGGGAGCTGCTAAACCCATAATTGTGAAATCAGTCCATCTCGGCTATCTTTTTTTTTTTTTTTTTTTGGTGTGTAGTGTGTGTGTGTGTGTGTGTGTTCATCTATGTGAGTGCAGGTCCACTTTGCACACGTGGAAGTCAGAGGACAACTTCAGGTGACAGCCCTCACCTTCCACTTTCTGTGAGGCAAGACCCCTGGTTGCTCACCACTGCCCTGAATCCCTGAACTTTATCCACTAAGCCATCCCCCCAGTCCCCTCCTGCTCCTGAGGGTTTTCATTTCTTCCCTCATCAGTTCCTCCTTATAGCACCCTCGTGTTCCTATTGCTTGTTTTGCATTCCTTCTTTTTCTTCTTGCTCTATTAATGTTTTTAAGGGTTTTACTTGTGTCTCACCAACGATTAAATGAAGAACAGAAGACAAGGTAGCTGACATGAGCCCAGAAGAAAGACAGGGCAAAGAGAGTACTCATACAAATATGACCTGTCCTAGACCTCCAAGCCATGAACACACAAAATATATTGCTATAATATACAAGAAACATTTTACACGAAGTTTTCATTTTAAAGAGAACTGGTGGAAGTTTCCAGAAGAAATGACTGAATAAAAGTCATAGTGAGTTGGGGATATGGCTTAGCAGTTAAAGGCACTTTCTTGCCAAGCCTGCTGACCCATGTCCCCAGTGCCCATGCAAAACAAAGTGGCACATGCATCTGGAGTTCATTTGCAATGGCAGGAGGCCCTGGTGCACCCACTCCCCTCAAATAAATAAATAAAGATTTTTTTAAAGAGTCATATTAACATGAAGGGATAAGGTAAATATAAAGCTGGAATGTTAAATGTGAGACTCCAGAACTCCAGAGATTTCTGACAACCCCTCAGTTCTGAGCATTTGTGAGGTTACATTTGGCATGCTTGCCTCCTCTCCTTAAATGCCATGAAGCATTTACTAGAGCAGAACAGCTTTCATGTGTCATCCCCCATTCTGTCCTTAGGTCCAGCTCTGGTGGTCATATGCAGATGAGAAAGCATGTCCAGAGACTTCATTTGATTATCAGAATTCACACAAGCTGACCGTGTCAGGAACCACATCTTGAGTCTTCAATGCAGAGCTCTTTCCCTCATGACTGCTCATATAAACCAGAAAGGCAAACATGCCAACTTCATCCTCTGGTGCTGCATAAGTGGCAAGCTCCAACAAGTAGAGAAATTAAGAAGTGCAGCATTATTTGCAAGAACATCCATCAGAACTTATTCTAGACTTCTGAAAGCACAACACAAAGGAAATCCCTTCTTTACTACCTTCAATGAAGGGAGACATGTTGAGTGGGGTTTCCCTAACTTACTTGTTTTGGGAAGTGTTGCAACTTCTCTGAAGAATCCAATCTTTGTGTCTTTTGTGGTTTGTTTGATATTCATGACCCTCTTTCTTCCTCAAAGATCCCTTTCTCTCCCTCCCCCAGTTCCACTCTCCCACCCCACCCTAGTCCCATGTCATACCTGAAAGCTCTTAAAAGGACATGTCACCCTCACCAAAGGCTTATCATCATACCCTCGACTGATCCCACATGGAGTTTCCAAAGATGAAGGCTGAAGCCACAGTTTGGTGACCTCCATGGGGTGATTTCCATCTCTGAGATGAATTCAGCTTGTTAGACCCAAGAATTTCTACTCCTCTAGCTTTAATAGAAAGCTCCCAGACACGTCTTTTCTATTTCTTCAAGTACGATTCAAGAGTAACCAAATCCAAAGGTTTGAAAGGCTCAAAAATATATTTCATTTGATCCTTTGCCTGCAGAATTCATGCTCAGATTTACAATTGAGCCTGGTCCACTAATTCAATTGTTCCATATTCATTTAATATATTTTTAAAAATGTATTTATTAGAGAGAGAGAATGAGACTGGGTATGCCAGGAACTCCAGCCACTGCAAATAAACTCCAGATACATGCGCCCCCCTTGTGCATCTGGCTTATGTGGGTCCTGGAGAATCAAACCAGGATCCTTTGGCTTTGCAGGCAAATGCCTTAACTACTAAGCCATCTCTCCAGCCCCTCAATTGTCTCTTTGTGTTTATAAAACATGTTTACATTTTTTTAACTTTCCTCTAGCTTGGTTAGTTTCCAAGATGGAAGGAATCTCACCTTGGGCTTTAACAACAACTCCAGCATTTATGTGTCATTTGTTTCCAAGACGTTTGAAGAGGTGTAGAAGTGGGTTCTTAACTTCCAAGCCAGCCTCATAGAATATCAGCAGAGGCGTCTGAGAGCTTCTGCCAATAGCCAGGCATTGATCTGAAGCCCACACATTTGCTCACCAAGTGGCATGTTGCAGCAGAAGTAGAGAGGCACAAAAAGGTAAGTAGAGTACTTACTGAGCAAGGATGGCATCTGGCCATCCCCTCCAACATGAACCTTATGGCGTTGGAACCTAAAGCATCTTGTACTCAGCAACAAAGTGGCAACTGCTCACGTAAGAGTTGGAGTGTGTTTCTTTTAAGGAAAGAAGTGGCTTGCTGTTTGTTTTCTTTTAAGTTCTTCATTTTTAGCCAAGTGTGCTTAGAGGAGCCAGGAAATCCAGGCTGCAAAAAGGAAGATTTGTCTGGCTCTCCTAGTGGCTTGCCCAGTTACCAGAGCCTTCTAGCTCATGCCAATGGCCACACAACCAAAGAATCAGCCAGAACTGGACATGAAAAGAAAAGGAGGACACATGAAAACAATTCTGCTCCAGTAAGCATTCAAAGGAGGGGAAAGGCAGACAATCAAATGCAACCTAAAAGTGCTCAGCAAGAAGCAAACTGCTCACTGGGAGCCTTTGGAACTCTGTTCTGATGTGAAGTGCAGTCCTGTGCTGAGTTAAAGCCTTACTGGAGTCCAGGAAAGGCTAGGAGAGAACAAACCCTCTCCCAGCTTCTGTAGAAAACAACTCTGAAGAAGATTTATCATTTACCTGATGGGTCTGCCACATGTCAAGAAAGGCATAGTTAAGTTCATAAATTCTTTTCTTTTATGTGCCATTGTGGAGATGGGAAAATGTCTATAACAATTTTAACACATGTGAGATGGCCCAAGAGGTATATCATGTTTAGATGGTTTCAGAATTTCATTAATTCACCTTCTAGGAATGTGACACTTCACGGATTGTTCTTCAGGACAGGACAAAGACACAGAGCTCCTTTTTAAACACTGAAGGCCAAGTCTCTTTTGTCCCCTGTGTTCTTCCCATTTCTTTAGTTGCTCAAATACAGAAAAATGACTTCTTAATTGCTTTGCTTCTGGCCAAATTCCCTTCAGAGAACAAGCTTGGTAGGAATAAAGTTTATAAGAGATGGGATTTGAGAACAAAGAGTATATTAACTAATTGGATAAGAGTGGTCCCTGTTCAGATTCTCTTTGTCAGATTTGCTGGTGGAAAAAATTGACTTCAAAGATAGGAAGTATAAGTGGCTGGTGAGATGGCTCTGTGGTGAAGACACTTGCCTACAAAGCCTAATGACCCAAGTTCTGTTCCCCAGTCCCCATATATATCCAAATGCACCAATGGTGCATGCATCTGGAGTTCATCTGCAGTTGCTGGAGACCCTTGTGGGCCCATCCTATCCTATCTCTGCTGGGCATGGTGGCACACGCCTTTAATCCTAGCACTCAGGAGGCAGAGGTAGGTGGATTGCTATGAGTTTGAGGCCAGCCTGTGACTACATAGTGAATTCCAGGTAAGCCTGGGCTAGAGTGAGAGACCCTACCTCAAAAAAAAAAAAAGTTGTATCTGTCATTGAGTTATGTGACTCCATGGAGTAGGCCAGACAAGTGCCTGCAGTGAGTTTCCAGGTGCCATTGATTGACAGCAGCCTTCTTAAACTCAATGTTAAATAAGAATGCCATTTGTTTAGACAAAAACGTGTCTTCATAGCCCCTAGGTTGCTGAGCTGAGTTCTGTGGTCAACCCAGCATAGCTTTTCTCTCTTGGAACATAATATCCTAGTATCTTATTGATCCGGTGCACACATCACCTGCTCTGACCTGACTGCCCTGACCCCCACCAGCAGAGCACACATAGAATGTAAACTGAAACTATTTCCCCACAAGCCCGAATGCAGGACCAGCAGAGTGAATGCAGTAAAAGTAATAGTTTAACTTTTGTTTATTTTTTCCTTTCCGTGATGTTAGCCTTTCATTCATAAGGCCCTCAAATTTAATTCCCAGAATACTAAGTTTAGACTATTCAGCAGCTACATAGCATACACACACACACACACACACACACACACACACACACATAAATTTAGAGCATGTGGGATGGGCTGACCCTTCTATAAATATATCCATTTTCAAAGGTGGAAGATATATCTGAGTAGTAACATAAACTTGTTCTCTGGCCTCCAGACACATGCATGTGCACCCACATACATATCACAGTGCATATACCACACATATGTACAACCAAATAAATTGGGCTGGAGAAATGACTTAGTGGTTAAGGTGTTTGCCTGCAAAGCCAAAGGACCCAGGTTCAATTGCCCAGGACTCACAAGCCAGATGCACAAGGTGACACATGTGTCTGGAGTTCATTTAGACTGGCTGGAGACCCTGGCAAACCCATTCTTTTTCTCTCTATCTGTGCCCCTTCCTCCCCCCTCTTGTTTTCTCTTTCTCTCTCTCTCAAATAAATAAATAAAATATTTAAAAAATAAATTAACTAAACAATTTTTTCTTTAATATGCATATGGGCAATTGTTCCACCCACATCTTAGACCAGGAATGTGTCAGGGGGGTCCTCTGAAGACCACTCAAAAGACCACAGCTATAAAAATAAGGAATAGAAAATAAGGAATAGTTGTTTGGTGTCCATTTCCCATCCCGCCTCCTGGGTTGAATTTTCAGAGGTTTCATGTGGCAAAAGAGACAGGCAAGAAGTAGCAGGGCAGTTAAGAAAGTCTTGTATGACAGCGAACACAAGCAGTTACTTGGCAGCCTCTCTGGTAGGTGGGGTCCTGAGGGAGGGGTCCTGGGACATCTTGGAGACCAAGAACCTTACAAGCATGTATCACTTGCAACCAAGATCTTGACACTAATGTGAATACCCCATAACCGTCAGGGAGCACACAGCTTCTCCAAATGACTTGGCGTCATAGAGAAAGTATCCATTTTGGAATTTCAAAAGGTAGTCCCTTGCAGGGAATTGGGACTGGGACCTATTCTGCCAACAGTCCTTGTGTTCTGTTTATGCGTGCATAGACAATAGCATCTTATGCATGAAAGATGTGTGGCAGGAAGTGATGAGAAGTTAGCTTGATAACAGGCAATACACAAATAATTCCATTTCAGGGAAAGGAATGAAATCACAGAGGTGGTCCTGATATAGAGCAAATACAATATTTTGAATCCACTTCAGATCTTACCACTCTGCTTCCTTTTGAGTACACTATTCCACAAGCACTCTTTTGTTGGAAAGATTTTTCTCTTAATATCTAGAATGGGCTCCCTCAATAGAGCCTCTGGAATAGCATTTCAAGAGACACTGTGGCAAAGAAAACATGAAAAGGTAGACTAAAAGACATTTAGTGGGCTTTTTCTTAAGCAGCAGGAAAAAGCTAGCAAAACTGAGTGTTCATAAACATGGGAATAGTTTCATACATTGGAATCTACATTTAGATCTATACTCATTCTGTGAAAAATATCCATGATACATTATGCAATTAGATATGCAAGCTGCACACTAGGGTATGTAGCTTTATTAAAATTAAAACAATGGGGCTGGGGAAATGGCTTAGCAGTTAAGGTGTTTGCCTGGGAAGCCTAAGGACCCCAGTTCAATTCCCCAGGACCCACGTAAGCCAGATGCACAAGGGGGCACATGCATCTGGAGTTTGTTTGCAGTGGCTAGAGGACCTGGCATGCCCAGCACATGCGTCTGGAGTTTGTTTGCAGTGGCTAGAGGACCTGGCATGCCCATTCTCTCTTTCTCTCTATCTGCCTCTCTCTCTCCTTTTCAAATAAATAAATAAATAAATAAATAAATAAATAAATAAATAAATAAAATATTTTTTTTAATGAAAACAATGGTTCTTCCATAGGGCATCATCTATTTGTATAAAACGTAGAGAAAAGCATAAAAAGAATGTGCACCAAGCTATCTATAGCATCTGTGCTGGAAGGGGATAGAGAAACTGGAAATTTTAAGCTGATTTATCATGTATTTTTCATTGATTTGCTCATTGCAATAGGCAGACATCATTTGGGTGGGGTTTTTATTTTTAAAAATGTATGCATTTTATTCTAAATTGGGTCAGATTATTAGTTCCTCCAGAGTTTAACTGTCACATGAGACTTGTGACATCCTTAAAACTTTGCATATCCTTTCAGAACGTTCACTGTAATCCACCCTGCCAAGGCATTACAATGTTACCTGCTTGCAATAAGACCTTATGATGAAAGCTTTCAGTCAAAAAAAATTTTTTTTTCTTCTGGAAGGTTGCCACCCTGATGAAATATATTGAGACCCAGCAAGAGAAAGACAACTAATGAAAGCATTTATTACATCTGTGCATTCACTCCTGGACATGTTGGAATGTAATGTTCCAAGCAGGAATGGATTTTGTTTTTGTTTCTTTTAATAATAACTTTTATGGGTAACAAGTAAGAGTAGGTCTGGGGCAAGCTAACGTTTTAAAGGAAAGGGGAAAATCCTCATCATCCAAAGCAAAACTACGGATCAAATAACTATGACTGGCAGCCAAAGGCTGGGCAAGAAATTTTGAGGCCTTCCAGTATGTGCAGCATCATGCTTGATCCTGATGCTATAGAAGAGTTATACAGCCTTCGAGCCCCGCCCCCCCACACACACCCCAGGAGCTCACAATCCAGTGCCAGAAATAGGAAAGTCCTTTATTTGACCTTGGTCAGCTCTCTTTCTCATTCTTCCTAGCAAGTTGCTCTTCAACTCCTACTGTCCTTCTCTTAGAAAATAGAGTATGCAATACTTAGCCAAGAAAGATAATTCATGACTCAATCTCTAGCATCTTACCCCCACAAGCACGTCCATCTACTCTTCCAGTGTCTTTTCATGAGGAGGTGAAGTCTTTCTCCTCCTGCCCCTGGATTTCCCTCCCAGACACACAGCAAGGTAGATGAAGGGGGAAGAGTGGATCTGAAGGAACAAAAGAACATGTACGTACCCCAAGAAATATAAAAATAAGTAAATGACATGCAACAAGTTAGAAGTTAACAGGAAAGAGAAAGTGTGATTTGTAAGTTCCAGGGGATGGAATGGAGGAAGATTAATGTTTTACATAGAGTTTTCCAGAGTATGCGTCACTGAGAGTCACATTTGAGGCTTCAAGGGTAAGACAGGGTAACTGTAAGCTGCCTCTGTGTGACACATAGAAGATTCAGGATAACAAAGAATAGACCCTGTTCCAAAAAGAGAAAGACTGGGGGCTGGGGCTGACGGCTCAGCAGTTAAAGGCACTTGCTTGCAAAGCCTACAGCCCAGGTTCAATTCCCCAATACCCACAAAATCCAAACATACAAAACTGACACATGCATCTGGAGTTGCTTTGTAGTGGCAAGAGATGCCCGGGCACTCCTACACTCTCTCTCTCTCTCTCTCTCTCTCTCTCTCTCTCTCTCTCATCCTCTCTGCCTCCCTCCCTCTCTCTCATAAATAAATAAACAAATAGACTGGAAAAACATAAGCAATCACAAAGTGGGTTACAAGAGAGCTGAAAATTATGGAGAAAAGAAGGGTCATACAGCAAAAAGAAGTTCATAGCCCACAACTCCAGCCACCCTGGTCCCTCAGAAATCTTATTCAGAAGGCAAGATGGATTGCCCTGGTGAAGACACGTGAAGCTCGACGCATAGGATAAGCCTCAAATCCTGATGTGGTTTGGGTCAAAACAGATATTTCTCTGGCATGATGAGTTGCCCTCAAGAGGAGGTACATTTAATCACCTGGGGCTGGGGCTGGGGCCCGTGTTGAGAGGGAGCCTCAGCGCCAGACTGAGCTGCCCCGAAGCCTGATAATACGAAACAGTCACAAGTCCGGGAGCTGCCGCCTTCGCTGGGTGACACAGCCACCCGAGGCAGCAGGGAGGAAGGGGAGGACTGCGCACAGAAACAATGCAAAGTTTAGACGGAGGAGGCTCAGCTCCAGCAAGGAAGGGCTCTGCAGTCAGCAGCCCCAACCTCTGCAGCTAAGACAGGAGCTCACGACAGGAAGAAAAGGAATTTGATGGCTTCGAGCTGAAGTCAACAGGCGGTCCCGTGGCTGGTGCACTCGATCTGCCATGAAGTGAGAACTCCGAAGCTCCCGCGGAGTCCTACTTGTCTCGGCAGTCTCATCCCTCCAGCAGGGTGTTCAATGCTGAGTGAGTTTTGAAAAGAGAGAGGCTGGTCCTCCTGTACAGATCTCAGTGCAGTGTTTGCTCTGCCAATTCGCAGTGCACAAGGGAGAAAAGCCCTGGCTAGAACATTAAATACTCCAGGGTGTCTGGACTTTGGACTACGCAGTGTGGGAGCACCTGCGTGACCCACAGGTCGCAAAGCTAAGGGTGGTCAGAAGAGGCCCCTCACGCACAGAAGAAAGTTCCTAAAGGAGAGACAGCTATAGCAGACACCTGACACTGCATTGGGCCAGATTCTACTTCCCTAAAGAGTAAGAAAAACAACAGTCTAACTTCACCTGACCCATCCCTCCACCTGGAGGACACCAAGCTGCTCTCTACTTCATCTTTTCATTTTGCTCCTAGTGTTTTCCCCACTTTCCCTCCGCACTATACTTTCCGTAATGCTTTTACTTGACATCATGATTTTTTTGTTATTTTTATTCCTTTCCTTACATTATCTAATTTTGTTTACACATTTATTCTTCGCTGCAGTCATATTTTTCCCCTTGTTCTTTTCCTATTTATAACATTCTTCTCCATTCCTCCTATTTTTTGTCCTTTTTTTTTGTTTCTTTGTTTAAGTTCCCCTTTCCCTGCCACCTTCCTTCATTCCCTTCATTTACTATGTCTACATTTACCTTAAATGTTTAGCTTTACACCATACTCTACATTATTTTTGCAACTTCAATTCTATGGTCATTGGTGGTGTATTACGACTTTCAATTTCAGAAGAATTTCTATATCTTACTCAGCTTGGTGGTGTTCCTCTTGAAGAGGTTTGCTTCCTCTGAGTAGTACAAGGGAGTGAGTCCCCAAGAACGAACGGCCCACTAAGATCCTCCCATGAAACCAGAACAGACAGACCAGCCAGCAGATGCACAAATTACAGCACAGAAATGATGAGAAACATGAAACAGCAAGGTCATCATTCTTCAATTGTCAAATCCAAAGATACCAGACGATTGAAATACTGCAGCTTACAACTCCAAATAGACGTGACAAGAAAAGAATCTCTTCACAACATATTATAGCCCAAATGCTAACACTACAGAACAAAGAAACACTACTAAAAGCTACAAGAGAAAAATACCAACTCACTTACCAAGGTAACATCGTTATAACAACTTCAGATCTATCAGCAGAACTCACAAAAGCTAGGAAAGCCCTGAAAGTAAATAAATGCCAACCAAGGTCATTCTATCAAGCAAAGATATCTTTTAAAATTGATGGAGAAATAATGACATCCCAAGACAAGCCCAAACTAAAGCAAATTCATGCTCATCGAGCCATCATTTCAGATGAAACTAAAAGTCTGCCCATACACAGAGGAGGAAGGCAGTCTTAATCATATGAGCATGAGAGGGAACAAATGTCATAAGCGGTACAAATGAACTATGAAAGAATCAATCATGCCCCACTCAGTAAACCGGGAAGCCCCTAATACAAACGGGAAGAAGAAACAACTAAACAACAGCAAACCAATCAGGAAAACAACCAACAAAATTACAAGAATCAATGAACCCCTCTCAAAATAACCATAAATGTTAATGGTCTTAATTCTTAATTATAAATATACATGTAACAAATGTTTGTGCACTCAATATTATGAAACAAGCACTACTGAACAAATAGGTGGAGATAGAATAATAGTGGGTGCCTTCCAACCCCTATTCTCATCCATAGATCATCCAGACAGAGCTCAACAATAAACTTCAAGTTAAACTGCACTATAAATCAAAAGGACTTCACAGGCATGTACAGAATATTTCCTTCCAGACCTGCAGAATATGCATTATTCGCAGCAGCCCAAAGAACTTTCCCAAAAGTAGATCATACATTAGACTACAAAGCAAGTTTAACAAATACAAAAAAAAAAAAAAAAAAAAAAAAGAAAGAATTTCTTGTATTTTATCTAAACAAAGTGGAGTGAGAGTAGAAATTACAGAAAGTGTTCAAAAGCATGGAAATCAAAATCAAACAAAACATCAGCCGGGTGTGGTGGCGCACGCCTTTAATCCCAGCACTCGGGAGGCAGGGGTAGGAGGATTGCTGAGAGTTTGAGGCCACCCTGAGACTAGATAGTTAATTCCAGGTCAACCTGGACCAGAGTGAGACCCTACCTAGCAAAACAAAATAAATAAATAAATAAATAAATAAATAAATAAATAAATAAATAAAATAAAATAAAAAATAAAAAACCAAAAGCCAAAAACCAAAACAAACAAACAAACAAACAAACAAAAGTCCTCTTTGGCATGTAGTGTGGTACTGTATTTGTATGGTGTATGGCCATGTATGTAAGTGCAGTGATGTGCTCACCCCATGAACACATTTGCAGCTGCCAGAGCATTACTGCTGGGCACCCTCATCTATCACTCTGGCTGCCTTATTTCCTTGGGATGAAGTCCTTCACTGAATCTGGAGGTGCTGTTTTTGGTCAGACTGGCTGACCAGTGATCTCTAGTGATTCTCTTGTCTACACTCCCCCACAGAACTGGGGTTACAGGTGTGTGTGTTCATGCCCAGTTGTTAGTGTGGGTGCTAGAAAATCAAGCTTAGGACAAGTCAGGCCTTCTCAGACCTTCGTGTGTGTGCAGCAAGTGATCTTACCCACTGCATCATCTGGACAAATGCAGTCTCAAATGATAATTGAGTCACTGAAAGCTCGGAAGAAATTTAAACATTCCAAGAATCAGAGCTGGGGAGATGGTTCCATGGTCAAAGGCACTTGCTTGCAAAATCTTTCAGCACAGGTTCAATTCTCTAGCATCCAGCAGCAATAGACCCTGATAAACCCATACATATGCATGCACTCACGCATAGAAATTAATAATATTTTAATTCCTATAATCAAATGCAAATTAAAGAACAAATTATCAGATCCTTTGGGATGCAGCAAAGACAATTCTGTGAAGGAGATGTATGAGTGCTTACTGTGAGAAATAAGAACAAGATCTCAAATAAAGACTCTAATGACAAAGCTCTGAGTCTGAGAAAAAAAAAAAAAAACAAATCAAACTCAAAGTCAACAGATAGAAGAAATAAAGATCAGAGCAGAAACTAATTAAATAGAGACTAAATAGATTATACTGAAAATTAGTTAAAACAAGGAGTTGGTTCTTTGAAAAAAATAAACATGATTGACAAACTCTTAGCCAAGCTACCCAAAAGAAAGACTCATATTAATACAACTAAAGATGGAGAGGTAGACTTCACAACAGATACCAAAGAAATGCAGAGGATCATGGGGAAGTCATTTTAAAACCTATGTTCCCAGGGGCTGGAGAGATAGCTTAGTGGTTAAGGCACCTGCCTGCTAAGCCTAAGAACCCAGTTCCAATCTCCAGGTCCCATGTTTAGCCAGATGCAAAGTGATGCAAGGGTGCAATGCCGCACTTTCCCACAAGGGGGCACACACATCTGGATTTCATTCACAGCAGCTGAGAGACTGCTGGCACACCCATTCTCTATCTGTTTCCCTCTGTCTGTCTCTCTCTGTGTCTCTCTCCAAAAATAAAAAAATTTAAAAAAAAATTTTTAAAAAAACCTATGTTCCCAGAAAAAAGGGAAAACCTAGAAGAAATGGACAAATTCCTAGAGACATATGTCCTACCAAAATTAAATCAAAAGAATAAAAATAACTCAAGCCAAGCCAATCCATAATGAGCAAGGAAGATTGAAGCAGTTACCAGGAGTTTTCCAAGAAAGATAAGCCCAGGGCCAGCCCAATAGATTCACCACCAAACTCTACCTCATCTTTAAAGAAGAATTAACACTAATGTTCCTCACTACTCCATAAAATAGAAAGGGAAGAACAAGCCATCCTAGGAAGCCAGTATTACCCTGGCAATGACCAATTTCTCTGATGAAGATCGACATAAAAATTCTTAACAAAATACTTGCAAAGCCAAAGTCAGCAGCACATTAAAATGGTCATACTAGTCAAGAGGTTTTGTTCCAGAGATGCATGGATATGTCAACATACACAAATCACGAAAATAGACTCAAGCAAAAGTCATGTCCCAATACATACAGAAAAAGCCTTTGACAAAGTTCAACATCCCTTCATACCTATTCTCTCTCCCTTTCTCTGTCTCTAATAAATAATTTTTAAAATATTTTTATATATTTTATTTATTTATGTATTTGAGAGAGAGAGAAAGAGGCAGATAGAAAGAAAGAGAGAATGGGCATGCCAGGGCCTCTAGCCACTGCAAATGAACTCCAGATGCATGTACCCCCTTGTGCATCTGGCTAAAGTGGGTCCTGGGGAATTGAACTGGGATCCTTAGGCTTCACAGGCAAACGCCTTAACCGCTAAGCCATGTACAAAAAGTGTCAAAAAAATGTTAGTTCAATTCTCAGAACCAGTGGAATGCCCTTGTGAACAAGTGCTGGAGTGTATTTCTCATGGGAAGCAGCACCTGTTTTTACTTAAACCAGGTGAGTTGTTTGTCCTGGGACCTCAATAGTCTGAACAGAAGTTGCTCTTAACTTAGAGACTGATTTTCTTGTCATTGTACGGATAAGAATAATGCTTTTTCCAGCTTCTGTACGCTAAGGAGAATTCAGAAATCCAGTTGCATCATTCTTAAACTCTGTGACTTCAGGAAAGTCAGTTATTCTCTTTGGAATAATCAGAAAACCAGAATGTTAAAAATCCCTTCCAGGACACATGCTCCATGGTTGCTCTGAACCAAACAGGATGTATACTTACACCACTGCTCCTAGAACAGCTATCTCTGCCAACTGCATAGAAAAATCACTGGACAGCAGAGCATCTGAACTCCAGCTTTACATGATAATGTGTAGATCTAGAATCGCAATATGGTCTGCTTCCTACATCACCCGTCTCAGTACTCAACAGATTCCAGAGAGCAAGCCAGTGTCAACAGGATGAGCTGCTCATAAACTCTGGCACTCATTCCCCCCTTAGGTAATTGTCATCCCTAATGTTTATTTTCTTTCATGCTGAACTTGGTCATTCTTAGATGATTCCAATTCTCTCTCATGTTGCCCTCCTCTCATGATTTCTGGCAACTCTGGAAAAACCTGAAAGTTGATCCTGCCAGAAAGCATTTTTGTCTCCCCGATTCCATTGTGATTGCCCATTGTGGCATACTTTATCTTGAGTGGTAGCTACTGAGAAATCATGAAGCATAAAACCCCATGGACCAGATCCACAGACCTCAGAGCCTCTTGAGTCATCTTCACAAGGAAACTATCAAGAGGTGGTCTTTCTTCCAACTAGAACAAAAGCAAGGGTTTTGTTCACAAACAAGAAAGAAACCTCATGCAATTCCTAGGCTGTTGCCTGCTGCGTGGCAATGTGCACATGGCATTGATGAATCCTTGGTCTGGCATTTCCTCCACGTCCCGTACAATTGATTACTGGGTTTTACAGGCCGGAGTTGGCTACTACATAGAAGCAGCATCTTGGGCTTTGGATAGCTTTGCCTCAGTGCTGTCCAACTTCCCCTGTACTATTTATTTTTATGTCTTACTCCAGCCCCTTCTCTTTTATCATTGATGACTTTCCAGGCTTAATGTTTAGCCAAAGGAATTAACAGATAACCCAAGGCAATGATTTCACTGCTGTGGATTCAAAGTAATTCCATTACACTGAGGAATACAGAATTTTATGGTCTCTCCTTTCTAGATTCTATTCCAACCGAATGTGAAATCCAGTGGTTGGTAGCTGGCAGGAAGTTGCTTAGGCCCAGGACTTTGAGTACACTGACTGCTTGCTGGCAGAGCTGTGCTACCTGGAGGAAGAAGAAACTACACACTCTTTAAAGTGACTTCAGTGAAGAGAATTTTTTTTTTATTAAATACTTTAACACTAGGTTTGGCTTTTCCTCTCACTCATCAGTCCAGTATGTGCTGAGACAATGTTTCCTTTCTTCTGATTTACCTAATGTGTTTAAGATTCATAAAGTTCCTTGTCCAAAATTTTGTGACCTATTTAAGCTTTTTCTACTCTGTCTCCACTACTAAACTTCCATGCTTCTTTCTTCCCAAATTTTTATTGGCTGAGGTGAAGAGGATGATGGCTGTCCAGAATGTTCCTCTAACCATTCTCAGGACATGCTTTAAAATGGAAGGAAATCAATCCATGAATCATTGAGAGACTAATAAGCTTCATTTCAGCTTAGGATAGGGGAAGCAAATGATCTTTCATTAGGCTAACAATACGGCCAGAGAGAACAGGAAGAAGAGACTCCAACTTTAGATAAATTTTCAACTGCAGTACCAGAAGTGGGGTTGTATCCCTGGGACATGCTATTCCAACCTGCAGTATGGAGCAGGGCCCTTGGAGTGTGTGGGGGGAGGGAGGACTAGGAAGATAAAGATGAGGAAAGATGGAAAGAGGAGATGAAACACCAAAAAGAAGAGGAGGGAACATAGAATACTTGCCACACAGTATAGACATTCACATCTTGGCTCTATTTCTTACTGGCTGTGATGAACTGGGAAAGTACCCGAACCCCTTTCTGCTTCAGTTATTTCACCTTACAAGGTCGATGGAAGATTAAATGAGATGATGCTGGACAAAAGCATTCACAGGAAGCTTACACTGGCTACTGCTACTGAGCATCATGGTTAATAAACTATTTATTATGGAATCAAGAAAGGAGGTTCTCCATCTGTGGCAATGGGCTAACAATTCACTTGTTCAACATATATTTATTGGGCACCTTTTACAAAACAAAATCTGTTCTAGGAATATAGTATGAGCAAGATAGTCCAGGTCCTTAACTATAAGGAGCTGTCATTGTGGTGCACGGGAAGGCTGGGTTCTCAGAAAGAAAGTGCTTGTAGCTTTCTTTGGAGTGAAGCAGATTGGTATAAAAGAATGAGGCTGGAGATCAAAATTGAGAGTCAACATATGATTGAAGTTTTCAGTCACTTATTAAGCAAATACTGAGTCCCAGCTCTTCCCTAAACACCAAGAAAATATTAATGAACAAGAAACACATGGTATCTTCAAGTAATTTACTAATTTCAAATGTTATAAATCAGTAGTAATAATAATCAGTAACATGAAAATGCTTTGCCCAGATCTGCACTGAGCAATATAGTAATCACTGGCCATGTTTGACTATTGAAACTTAATTAAATTAAAATTAAATTTAATTTATATTTATTTCCTTAATGACACTAGCCACTTTTTAAGGGTTAAGATGCTTCCTATTGGACTGCTTGAGCATATAAAGAACCAATCAGTAGTTAAGGCACTTACCAGCAAAGCCTAATGCCTGAGTTCAATTCCCCAGGTCCCACATAAAGCCAGATGCAAAGAGTGGTGCATGCATCTGGAGTTCATTTGCAGTGGCTGGAGGCCCTGGCATACCCATTCTCTCTTTGTGTCTCTCTTCTCTCTATCTCTCTCTGCTTGCAAATAAATAAATACAAATATTTTTAAAATAGTAATAGTTAATACTTATATAATGTTATTTTCCAGAGAGTATTCTAAAATTTTGTAATATTTTATTTATTGTTGCAAGGAGAGTGAGCAAATGGGAATCCAATTCCAGTCGTGAGGCTTTGCAGACAAGCACCTGAACCACTCCAGCCCTCAAGTTTCTTTTTTGGGTTTGATGTTGGTTTGTTTTTGTTTTTTGAGGTAAGGTCTCATGCTGGTCCAGGAATCACTCCATAGCCTCAGGCTGGCCTTGAACTCACAGGGATCATCCTACCTCTGCCTCCCAAGTGCTGGGATTAAAGGCGTGCACCACCATGCCTGGCTATATTTTTATATATATTACATCATTTAAATTTCACAGCATTCCTGACGGTAAGTGCCATGATTCTCGTTTTATAGATGAGGACAAGAAGACACAGAGTGTCTAAGTAATGTCACCAAGTGCATACAGCTGGTAGGTTACATCTTCAATCATTGTTTTCAGTTATAACTTCAGATACATTTTGAGTTTCTGTTCTACTGAAATATCTAAATGATGAGTTTATCTTTGGTAATGCTATGATAAGACCCTACCACTGATTTATGGCCTGTAGATCTCTGGTCTCCTTTTAGTCCTTTGAAATACTGCTCTTCTGTTTTTCTGATAGATTATACAAGCTACCCCATTATGGTTGGATATTGTGTTCCCCAAAAGTTTATGTGCTGGAAGGTTGGACCCCTGTGTGACTGTGGGAAGTAGTTGGGCCTTTCAGAGGGGGTTTAGTGCAAGGGGATTGGGTCACTGAATGCATTGCCCTCGCCCTTGGAAGAGATTGATGTACTTCTTGCCAGGTGCCAGTCAGTTCTCAAGAAAGTAGGCTGTTACAAAAAGAACCAACCTAAACCCTGAATCTCTCTGACTTCTTGTCTCACTCTGTAATCTCTTCTGCATACTTTATTCCATCATGATGCTATCTGCCAGGAACCCTCTCCAAAGCCAAACAGCTGGGGCCATTTGATCATTAACTTTTGTTCTCTAAAACTATGAGCCAAATAAGCTTCTGTTCTATACAGTACCAAGACTCAAGTTTTTATTTTTATTTTATTATTATTATTATTATTATTATTATTATTATTTTATTTATTTATTTATTTATTTATTTTTGGTTTTTAGAGGTAGGGTCTCACTGTAGCCCAGGCTGACCTAGAATTCACAATGTAGTCTCAGGGTGGCCTTGAACTCACAGCAATCCTCCTACCTCTGCCTCCCAAATGCTGGAATTAAAGGCATGCACCACCACACCCGGCTTTCAAGTATTTTTTAAAATTTATTTATTTATTTACTTGCGAAAGCTACAGAGAAAGAGACAGAAAGACAGAGAGAGAATGGGTGTGCCAGGGCCTCCAGCCACTGCAAACAAACTCCAGATGCATGTGCCCCCTTATACATCTGGCTTACATGGGTCCTGAAGAGTCAAACTGGGATCCTTTGGCTTTGTAGGCAAACATCTTAACCACTAAGCCATCTCTCCAGCCCCCTTTCAAGTATTTGTTAATAACAGAAATGCATCCTTTCAATCTCCTTCTAAGCTAAAAAACTACTAAAAAAACAAAAACAACAACAACAATAATAAAACACATAATAGTTAATAAACTCATCACCTCAAAAATAGCTCAGGCCTGTCATGTCTTCCAAGAATCACAATGCCACACTTGGAATTCAAGACACACAATAATGACTTACAATTTCCATTCTTGTGTCCTGAATACATAAACCAGGCCATTCCTCACAAGAATCCTGAACATCTGACCTTCTTCTTTCTGTAGTCTACCTAGCACACTGTAGGATGCTTTATACTTTCCACATACACCTTCCACTACTTGATGATTCCAAACCTACCAATCCTTTCATCTACAGTCATATTTCAGGTGCTCAGAAAAAGCAATCGAATCACAACCTGCATCAATCAACCTCTCTGTTCTCTAAATTCTTGTAGCAACATGATATATAGATGATTAATTTGGATTCTAATCACATTTTTCTTAGAAATACGCACACTGAACTTTTCAAACTACAATCTAAACAACTCCCCCCATCCAAGATCTAATTTAATTTATTTGGGGTGTGGCCTGCACATCAGGAATTTCAAAGCTTCCCCATGTGATTCTTATAGGCAGCCACAGTTGAGAACCAACAATGCACAGGAAAAGGAAAAGAAAGGAAAGGAGAGGAGAGGAGAGGAGAGGAGAGGAGAGGAGAGGAGAGGAGAGGAGAGGAGAGGAGAGGAAAGAACTAGTCATTTTCATCTTTTGGAGAGATCAGAGGAAAGTAGTTCAGTCAAAGAAAACAGGACATGGAAAACCCTGTGGTGAAAAGTAGTTTGAGATCTCTGAGAACTAAAGGATCCCAGAGCCCAGAAGGCAAAAGAAAGACATTAGGTGAAAACTAGAAGGAATGAGGATCTTTCTGAGAATGGTACTGCCATTTAAAATTCCTCCTACCCAACTCTTCCTTCCTTTCCTCTGTCCTCCACAGGACCTAGAGCAGCGTCTCTGTCTTCAGGTTCTCCTCATGATCTTCAGCTCCTCTCCTTCTCCCTCAACCTCTTCCATGCCATTCTCACCAGATGAGATGGGCTCTCCAAGCACTTTCCCCCATAGCTAAGGACGTTGAAAACTTTTTAAAGTATTGATTGACCATTTGTACTTCCTCTTTTGAGAACTGTCCAATTCATTGGACCATTTATTTATTAACTGCATTCTACAAAGATTTGGGGTATTTAATTTTTTCAGTTCTTTATATAGTCTAGATATAAATTCTACCTGGGGTGCAGTTGATGAAGATGTTTTTCCGTTCTGTGGGTGCTTTGCCCGCTGGTTATGATTCCCTATACTGCAAAGAAGATTTTAGTTCTATGTAATCCCATTTGTCAATGCTTGATGATTCCTCTGCTATTAAAGTTATTACTTTTGCATGTGTATGTGTGTAGTATGCAGGTATGTGTATATATGTTCATATGTATGAGCACAGGTGCATGTGCAAATGTGTGCATGTGTGTGTGGTAGGCCAGAGTTCAACATTGGAATCACTCCCCACCTTACTTTTTAAGAACCCAGAGCTCACTAACTCAGTTAGACTACCTAGGCACAAAGTCCTGTCTCTGTCTCCCCGGTGCTAGGATTATAGATGCCATGCCTCCATGCCCCATTTTTATGAGTACTGGGGATCTAAACTCACATGCATTCATGGCAAGTACTTTACTGAATGAGCCATCTCCCCAGGCCTGAAGTGCTTTTCAGAAAGGTCTCAACTATGCCTATATCTATTTGTTTGTGTTTTTTTTAAGAGAGAGAAATACAAAGAGAGAGAGAGAGAATTGATATGCTAAGGCCTCAGTCACTGCAATCAAACTGCAGACGCTTGTGCCACCTAGTGATCATGTGCAACCTTGTACTTGCCTCACCTTTGTGCATCTGGCTTGTGTGGGATCTGGAGAGTTGAACATGGGTCCTTAGGCTTTGCAGGCAAGTGCCTTAATCATTAAGCCATCTCTCCAGCCCTGTGCCTATATCTTGAAGTGTTTTGTGATGTTTGCCTCTAGCAATTTCGAATACTAGAAAGAGGACCATGAAAAAGGAAGAAGACATCTTAAGACAACACAAGGCCAGGCTGGAGGGATGGCTTAGGGGTTAAGGCGTTTGCCAGCAAAGTCAAAGGACCCAGGTTTGATTCCCCAGGACCCACATTAGCCAGATGCACAAGGGGCCACATGTGTCTGGAGTTCATTTGCAGTGGCTGGAGGCCCTGACATGCCCATTCTCTCTCCCTCTTTCTCTGTCAAATAAATAAATAAATAATTTTTTTAAAAAAAAGAGGACACAATGGATAGAGGAGAGGATAATAGAATCCATATAACAGGAGAGAAGGGTGACTACTTGGAGGGAGGACAGAGAGCAGTAAGAGAGTGGCAGGGAGAAGGGAGAGATCCTGGGGATGGAGATGAATAACACCGTAAGGCATATTGACATGTACTTGTGAGAATGTCATAATGTTAACTTTAAAAAGTAATGTTAGGGCTAGTGAGATGGCTCAGCAGCTAAGGCGCTTGCCTGCAAAGCCTAGTGACCCAGGTTTGATTCCCCAGTACCCATATAAATCCAGATGCACAAAGTGGAGCATGCATCTCCAGTTTCCAGCTAGACCCCCCCTGGCACGCCCATTTTTTCTCTCTCTCTCTCTCTCTCTGTTTTCTCCATCTTGCTCTGCTTGCAAATAAATAAATAAATAAATAAATAAATAAATAAATAAAATATTTTCAAATTAATTTTAAAATGGAAAAGGGTTAAAATTTTTCAGCAAAAATAAATGAAGCCTGTGTCTGTATAACCCTGCCATGGTATACTCTTCAAGGATATAAACTAGCACAACTAGTACACACAATCACCTTGTCATTGGGAAAAGCACTCTGCATGTGTCAGAGGGATGAGAGAAGTATCATCTGAGAGGAGCAGACAGGAAGGCATGCCAATAAACCAGACCAAAGTTTATGCTGTCAAGCATTCAGGGTATACCAGCACACTGGGCTCCATCAAGTCCAATGGGTAGCAGATTTTATGAGGGATTTCAAGTTTTTTTTTAATTTAATTTTTTATTGACAATTTCCATAATTATAGACAATAATCCATGATAATTCCCTCTCTTCCCTCCACCCCACTTTCCCCTTTGAAACTCTACTCTCCTTCATATCCCCTCCCCCTCTCAATCAGTCTCTCTTTTCATTTTGATGTCATCAACTTTTCTTCCCATTATGATGGTCTTATGTAGGTAGTGTCAAGCACTGCAATGTCATGGATATCCAGGCCATTCTGTGTCTGGATGATTGCATTGTAAGCAGTCCTACTCTTCCTTTGGCACTTACATTCTTTCTGTCACATCTTCTGCAATGGACCCTGAGCCTTGGAAGATGTGATAAAGATGTTCAGTGCTGAGCACTCCTCTGTCACTTCTCAGCAGTATGGTGCCTCTGAGTCATCTCATGCTTACCACCATCTGAAGAGAAGCTTCTCTAACCAAAAGTGAGAGTAGCATTAATATACGGTATGAACATTAAGAGAAATGCTTACCAGACAGTTTGGTGAGCATAGTATATACATTGAGCCAGACACCAGCAGATGTTATACCCCTAGGGTTCATGACTACCCCTGTTGTAGGTTTTCAGTATCAGGGATGTATTCCCTCCCATGGAGTGGGCCTCCATTCCAATTAGAGAGCAGTTGATTTCCCCATAACAGACATGTCACTATTGCACCCATTGGCTCATTTGGCCTGGCTGGCCAAATTTAAGGCTTGCAGTGTCCACTGTTGAGTATCTTCACTCTCCCATTGAACTGCATGCAGCATAGCTTTTTCCAGCTTTCTGTCAGCTGGTCTACACAGGATTTCTCAGCGACCTTGCAGCCCAAGTATGTGGAGTCTTTAGCAATAGGGTCTTACCATCTATTCCTGCTGGGAAACCAAGAGCCTTGGCAATAGCCTGTAATGTTTTGGGGGCATCAAGGACCTGCCTGGCCAGCAATTCACTGGAAGGTATCACATCCTTGGCACTGAAAATTTTCTAAAAACAATCTATGGCTTCTGGTTGTTCCATTGTCCAAAAAAGTAGGTTTCCGTATGATTTATTCATATTCTCATAGATTTTGATTAGTCCTCCCCACACCTTTCCATTACTCAATCTCTTCCCCTGACCTCACGTAGGCCTTTCCACCCCCATCATTCTGTTCTTATACTTATATATATACAATACCATCCTATGAAGTCCCCTCCCTCCCTCCCTTTCTATTTCCTTTATATCCCCTTTCAGTTTTGATCCCATCTACTTATTGCTTGAGACAAGGCTCCTTCTAACCTACCACAGTATTTCATGATCTAAAAGTTCAGAAAGTTTATTTGAAGGGCTTCTATCTGCAGCTAAAGCAACTTGGTGAGAACAGGCTGTGGCACCATGGATTTGAGATGGTCTCCTCCAGCTCATTTGAAAACATTGTACAATTCAGATCACATTCAAGGCTTGAGCAACAGGAGAGTTTTCAATGACAGAAGTGATGGCATTGTTATTTGTACCACTATAATCATAGAAGGGTCAGTGTGTCTACTGCTAACATTGTATTTCAAGGGCTATAAAACTTACTGCATGCTGAAACATGGCATGAAAAGTTAGCCACAAACATTTTCTAAACTTCCTGTGAACACTCAATCACCCCATTCTTAAAAAGCAAAAATGGAATTGTAAGTGAATGCTCATTCCGTATTCATTTAACTTGGTGAGTGAAAAATCTTCATGTGAGGAGGCAATGATTTTCTCCAGGCATTTCATCAGTGCAAGATACACACACACACACACACACACACACACACGTTTGACTTCTCAAAATAAAGAACTTCTGCTTAAATCAGGGTTTCCCAGGAAAATACTTTTACTTTCTTTCTGAGGGAAAAAAATGTCTACTATCTCTGATTTTTAAAGAAAATAGCAACACTAAACTCAATGTATTTTTAAAGTGAAACAAGGGCAAAAATAGTGACATCCACTGTACTAATGCTGCTGATTTATTTCTTATTCCTTAAGTGTGCATTTAAGAATTGAAAGTGAGTGGCTGGGGAGATAGCACAGTTGGTAAAGTGCTTGCCTCACAAGAATGAGTATTCGTTTTGTCTTCAATACCTACATAAAATGCCAGTTGTGGTGGCATGCGTCTAAAGAAAAATGAATCCCAGGAGCTCACTGGCAACTAGTCTAGCCTAACTGGCACAATGCAGGCCAAGGAGAGAGTGAGAGAGTGGTGGATGAGGCCTGGCATGGTGGCAAATGCCTTTAATCCCAGCCCTCCACAGGCAGAGGTAGCAGGATTGCCGTGAGTTAGAGGCCAGCCTGAGACTAGTTCCAAGTCCTCCTGGGCTAGAGTGAAACCCTACCTCGGGAAAAAAAAAAAAAAAAAAAAAGTGGATGCTATACCTGAGGAACGACACTCAATGTTGTCCTCTGACCTCTATATACATGGACACCTGCACGTGCACGCGCGCGCGACACACACACACACACACACACACACACACACACACACACGAAAAGGGAAAAGAGAAAACAGTGAGTCTGCAATTTTATTCATCCCTTCACATTCCCATGGAGGCAGCATTTTAAGTGATGGCCCTGCAGTTGAGCTGGCAGCAAACATACTTTAAAGCTCCCTTTCTCCATCTGACAATTTTCAGTGGTGCCTTGGTGAAACAGGCAGGGAACTCATCAGACTTCGGGGACTACAGCCAAGGACCCTGGAGGAGGTTTGGGATCCAGGGTGTGGAGTGGGCTTCCATCTGCAGGTAGAATGGGTGTTTGTCATTTCTTCAAATTCCTCTAGACCACCCACAAGCATGAAGGATGGTGGGCCAAGCTGGAGGACTGGAGACCACTGTCAAAAGATACTTCCGGAGAGAGTTAATGGACAATAAGAAAATAATTTGTTGGTTTGTAAGTCAGCTGACATGGCTTTTGATCAGTCAAACAAGACAGTTCTGCCTGCAGGGCATCCATCTTTTGTTGCTGTTCCAAAGACTAACTCCAACAGATAGAAATCAAAGGAGGTGTTCTTTCAATAAAGGAAATTCCAGAAAGGATGCCGAGGCTTAATTAAAATATAATTCTTTGTTTCAAGGGCTGTTCTTCCCCCTTGCAGAAGAAAACGCACTCTCTGAAGAAGCATGTGTCCTGGCTGGTGAGCCAGA
The DNA here is from genome assembly GCA_036365145.1 of Orientallactaga sibirica. Classification (NCBI taxonomy): domain Eukaryota; kingdom Metazoa; phylum Chordata; class Mammalia; order Rodentia; family Dipodidae; genus Orientallactaga; species Orientallactaga sibirica. Next base: position 34,760,210 of record JAEOAD010000012.1, on the reverse strand, counting down.
GTTCTTTAGCAAGTAAGGATCTGTCTACACTTGGTACATCTTGGGGAAGCCTTGAAGGGAATCGTGCCTGGAGTCCCATCTGACTTAACTCGTCATCACAGTCCTTCATCACAACATAATGAGTGTTATTACTTCCTCCTGTGGCCTGTGGGCTTTGTTAATTAAAGAATGGAAAGGTAAGTAGTTCCAACCTTTTGCTTTTAATTAATCAGATGTGTTTTCCATCTTCGTGTTGCAAGTATTTAGTCTGCCTTCCAATACTCAGAGGAGTTTGGTGAAAAACCTCAGCTGCTTCTCTGAGATTGCATGGATGACACAGCCAGGACTGGCTGTCCTATTTGCTTTCTAAATTTTAAATCAATTATATTGGCCAGACAGATGCCTTCAACATAATAGTATTCGCAGAAAAATCAAAAGTTTCCGCATGTCATCTTGTCAGCATAAATAAAGACTTCATAAAGAAAAGGTCCACATGGTGAAGTTTCTGGGCTACCTAATGCAGTACTTGGTGATCAGGCAGCATTCAACACCAGAAAAGAAGTGGCCTGTCATGCCAAAGCTGTGCTCTTTTTCTTGTTGTGCTGTGTACCTTTACTCTTTACTTAGGAAAACTTGTAGCATTGGGTCATCTCTCCATGTTAAAATAGTCTCTGCGTTTTGAATACAAATACTTTAGCCAGAAGGAAAAGGCAGCAATGTGCTAATAGGACCGCCCATCAGAGTGTGAAAGGACACTCACATCCTTCCTTCTGGAGGGAAGTTGGGGAAAGCCTGGGGAGAGGGTGGCAAATAGCTGGTATGCCAACTCTGTGTAATTACCCTTGGCTTCTGCCTGGAGCTGTGCTTTGAGAAGGTATCAGGAGGCAGAATCCAAGCTCTATAGGAAGAGAACTATCACTGCCCAGCAACGTCTGCTGCCTTTGTGGATAAAATCCTGCGAGGAAAACTGACCCACTATGCTATAGAAAGTGGTCCCCTCCCTTGATTAAAAACCCAAATCTTTTGTATAATGATCTCTGCAAGAGATCATCTGTCTGCCAATGGGGGAAAAAAACAGACACCATCCCTTCTTCTTCTGGATTCACTTTCCCCTCAAGAGTGTCGACACCAGGGTAGATGGTGAGTCGATGGCACACTCCTGTGCTGCTCAGATAGGCTCTCCTGTCAACCAGGGCCTTTCACTCAACAGGCGGCAACTTAGAAGCTGGTTTGTTCCAGAGGACCTGGGAGAAGAACAAGATGGAAACAAGAGTGTAGAGAAGGGGCTGGAGTCTTCAACCTTTGCACCCTGTGGAGTTCTGCAAGCCGTGATCAGGAATGTGCAAAATAAAGGATTAAAAGGTTTGCTATAAAAAATGAGCCATTCTCCAAGATCAAGCTCCCACCAAATGTGGGCTAGAAGAGGGCCTGGGCATATAAAATTCTTTCTAAAATAACTATGGCCATTCCATCTATCTAGTACTAACATCTCTCTCCATTGGAGAATTTGCTTCTCTTTTTCAGATGGACGACGAACCTGAAGGGAGGATCAGCCTATCGCACTTCACCAGGGCCCTAGCTGAATGGGCAAGAGTGTAACTTTCTTGGTGAACCCGACACCACAACAAGGCTGAAGGAGACAAACACAGAGAACATTCAACTCCTACTAATCCAGATGTCCAGAGACACAGAGGCTCCCAAAACCTCTCCACTGAAGTAGAACTAAAATGATCCCAACGTGGCTCAGGGAAATTCGCGGAAAAGGGGGCCGAAAGATTGTTAGAGCCACAAGTTGGGTCATTATGCACAGAGACTTTGCCTAGCCCCCATAACTGATGGCTACCCCCATAATGCACGACCCACATTCCCCAATGAGGAGGGTCCCTTTGGAGGGGGGAGAACAGGGAGGAGGCTACCAGAGTCAACAACATGAATGTAAAATTAGAATAATATAAATAAAAAATTAAAAAGAACAAAAAATAATAAATAAAACTTACAAAATAAAACACATTAAGTAAATATACATGGCAAAAAGAAAAAGAGACCCAGCAAAGCTAGGACCCCATCAGGGCTTTCTCCTGCGTCCCAAGGGGCTTTTGACATGCACTCAAATGTCTTGTATTCCTTCAGAAAGAGTTTAAGAGGTGTGAATTTGAAAAACCTAGAAATGACTTTAATCCCAGTACTCAGGAGGCAGAGGTAGGAAGATTTCCATGAGTTCAAGGCCACCTGAGACTACATAGTGAATTCCAGGTCAGCCTGGCTAGAGCAAGACCCTACCTTGAAAAACAAACACAAAATAATTTTTTAAAAAGGTTTGTTATTATAGTGAAAGACACCAGTTATATATCAAAATAAAACAAATGTGATCTAGTAATACAGAGACTTTTTTAAAATGTGCATGTATGTATGTGTCAGTGTACATGCATGTGCATGCCTGTGGTGGCCAGAGTACAACTTTGGGTGTCATTTCTCGGGAATGCTACCCACCTCCTTTTGAGACGGGGTTTCTTACTGGCCTGGAATTCACCAAATAGTCTAGACTGGCCAAAACAACTCAGGGATCCGCCTGTCTCCATTTTCCCAGCTTCTTAACATGAATTCTTGGGCTCAAATCCAGGTCCTCATGCTTGCTGGGCAAACATTTTACTGACTGAGCATCTCCCCAGTCCTAGTAATATGTTTCTTGATTAACACATTAAATAACAAGACACTACATTCAAAGTATAGCCAAGTTAAAGTGAATTGTTTTTTATTTATGAGAAAGAGAGAAAGAATGAGAGAGAGAGGGGGGGAATTGATGTGCCAGGGCCTCAACCACTGCAAACAAACTCCAGACACAAGCACCAACTTGTGCACATGTGCCACATGTGTGCATGTGTCACCTTATGCATCTGACTTACCAGGGTTCTGGGAAAATGAACCTGGGTCCTTAGGCTTTGCAGGCAAGTGCCTTAACTGCTAAGCCATCTCTCCAGCTCTAAAGTGTATTGTTTCAAAGAAAGCAGCATAAAGACTATCAGTGGGCTGGAGAAATGACTTAGCAGTTAAGGCACTTGCCTGCGAAGCCTAAGAACACATGTTCGAATCTCCAGGTCCCACGTTGCCAGTCACACAGTGATGCAAGCATGCAATGTCGCACATGCATGGAAGGGGCCACATGCGTCTGGAACTGGTTCACAGTGGCTGAAAGGCCCTGGTGTGCCCATTCTTTTCTTCTTCTTCTTCTCTCTCTCTCTTTCTCTCAAAAATAAAAATAAATCATATAGACTTTCAGTCTTCAGTTGAATAGGAACTTTAAATTTTGGAGTGGTCCTCACCTTACGTACTTCTATGTATGGGTAAACAAATGTCCCCATATTGATAAATAAATCAATGTACATGTTTGGGTCAACCTCAACATTTGTTGTCTGAGTGATCACAAGGCAGAAAGCTGTCTAATTGTTGGCCATTTATGTCACTGACTATCTAGAGCCAGAACTTTGATCCTGGGTAGTCTACCAGCAAGTTTGGTAATGATGCAATATCAAGGTCATAATGAGCAAAAATAATATCCTATGATTTGGTATCAAAGTACCTGTGGTTTCTATGGATGAGAATCAATGCTGCCATCAATGCCACCATTGGCATTATTTTAAATGTGGCAGTAACTATCTGATGTACTATATATTTGTAACTTAATGCCATCAATGCTGCATGTATTTCTATGGTCTATTTCTGTGGGCAACTGAGTTAGTAACCCCAAACATCACCCCTTCTGAGTCCACACGTTTCAGTGGGCTTGCTTTTTGTAGGATTTTATTCTTTTAGAGCAGTTTCAGGTTCAATGGAAAGTTGAGAAGATACCATATTCCCTGACCTCCCAACACAGACAACCTCCCATTATCAACACCTCCTACCAGGGTGGTTTATTTGTTACAGCTGATGAGCCGACATTGGTTCATCATTATTGCCCAGATCCATCATTTACATTAAGGTTCTCTCTTGGTAGTCTATACCCTATGTGTTTGAACCATTGTATAAAACCCATTTGCCATGCTCTTCCCAGGCTTTTCCTAACTTCCCTCCAGAAGGGAGGATGCTAGTGTCCTGCTCCCCCACCCCTCCCTGTGAGAGTACACTCTCATTTCGTGGGGGGAGGGGAGACTACAAAGGACGTTAGAAGTCTGAATGCAATGGCAACAATATGGAGACCACCAAAGGCTCAGGGGTTGTCAGGGCGTGGGGGCGGGTAGCAGAAGTAACGAATGGGCATAGCTAGCACAGAAGATTTTTAGGGTATGTAAATGACTATGAATGATCCTTTAATGAATATACCGTCCCACCCCAGGCTCCACACTTGGCCATGTGACTTGTTCTGGTCAAAAGATGATGGGCATCCGTGATCATGTCCAGTTCTGAGGCCAAGCCTTCTAATGCTTTCCCTGCCTCTCCCTTTACCTTGGAGAAAACATGCCCATCTGGTCCACTGGTCTACAGAGAATTAATGACATCTGGCAGAGAACTGTCCAGCCAATGTATAAAGCCATCACAAAAGGCAGAATCAACCAGCTGAGCGCGCTCTGTTAGACAACTCACCAACGCACAAGAAACTTCCAAGAGAGTAGAAAGCCATTCCAGCTGACCCAGAGAGAGAAATGTATACTGTTAAAAAATTTTTGTGATTTTTTTTTAAATGTGGCAGTAGCTGATGATGTACTATATATTTGTAACTTAAACAAATCCTCCCTTTCAGTTAGATCCTATGCAATTTAGTTAGAACTTAGTAAGAATCAGTGTTTTCCCACCCAAGTTCAGAAACCCTTCTGAAGCAGAGCTAGGATATTGTCTACTTAAAGGCTCAGGCTCAAGGCCAATTTGTCTAAAATGTTATCGGTTTGATATACCATGTCTAATTAATTTGTTCATAACATAAACACAAAATCAAAAGACACTCTGTTGTCATCACTTTAGAGTCACTTTGGCAGTTCTTAGGTGAGCAGAGGTGAACTCCAAGCACCCTGCTTTGGTAGAGACACAGCAAGAGAAGTCTGTTTGATAAAGACCAAAAGCTGAGGATGGGGGAGTCAGCTTGCCAAATGTTCCTGAGTAGGTGATTGGATGTGGGGTGCTGACGGTAAATCAGAGCTGCTTTACACTGGTATTAGCTGAGTGTCATGGATTCAAGTGAGTAACACAAAAGAGGAAGGAAATAGGTCAATGGCTGAAAAATTTTTAAAAGCTCAACCTAATACCCAATGGATAAAAATGTATGAACTAACGTGAGCCACAACCACTTTAACCTCAGTTGTTCTGGAAAAGAATTCTTTTCTTCTGGCTCTTCTAAAGTTCCTGAGACTCCAGAAAGGTATCAAAATAATATGACTAGAGCTGGGTGTGGTCGTGCGTATCTTTAATCCCAGCACTTGGAAGACTGAGGTAAGAGGATCATTGTGAGTTTGAGACCAATCTGAGACTACATGGTGAATTCCGGGTCTACCTGGGCTAGAGCAAGACCCTACCTTGAAAAACCAAAAACTAAAAACTAAAAAAAATAAATGCCAGGCGTGGTGGTACACACCTTTAACCCTAGCAGTTGGGAGGCAGAGGTAGGAGGATCACCATGAGTTCAAGGCCACCCTTGGACTACATAATGAATTCCAGGTCAGCCTGGGCTAGAGTGAGACCCTACCTCAAAAACACCACATAAATAAATAAATAATATTACTACAACCTGAAGAAGATACCAAAACAAGTATAGCACGACTCCTAAGATGGAATAAATAACAGGATGACAACAAAAATGACTAATTAAGTCCATGCTGTTGATATAATAGATGTAAAGGTGCTTTGTTAAATTTTTATAATTATGTTTAAATTTTTGGTTTAGATATATGTTAATTAAATTTAGCATTAAACAAGGTACAAAATAATCATAGCTTTTGTTGTCCAGATTAAAAGCAAAAATAAAACCATGAGCACTAAAAAATTAGTCACCACTCCTTTTCTCTAAATACAGCCCAATTCTTCCCAGGCATCCTCTGGAGACGATGGGCTAAGAGTGGAGTCTTTTCTCTCCAGTCCTTACCGTTTAGTTAAAATTTTGTCCTAGTTCCACAATTATATCCTGTCACTCATATCCAGGAAAAGACTAGACCACCCTATAGTTCCTAAATTGGTTTGCCTGCTTTAACTGTCACTATGTGGACAGCACTAATAAGATGGTCCAGTCAGCTCTATTCAAAGAGCAACAGCTTCTGTTTATTTTTCTGCAGCTTAGACCTTGGGATGAGCAAATGTTTGAACCAAAAAGACATACATATCTTGGGCTGGAGATATGGCTCAGCAGTTAAAGGTGCTTGCTTGCAAAGCCTGATGGCCACGGTTCAGTTCCCAGCACTCATGCAAAGCCAGATGCACAAAGTAACATATACATCTGGGATTTGTTTGCAGTAGCAAGAGGCCCTGATCTCTTACATAAATAAATCTTTTTTGGAATTAATCTCAAAAGATTTATGCTTAAATGTACTGAAAGAAGCTAGACCTTTCACAACCCCACAAAACAGTCCATTCCACTTATACAGTAAAAGGAACTAAAATACAAACTATCGTGAGAAAAATCAGAAGAGGGAAGAGTGAGAGACTTGTACGGAGGAACATGGAAGTCTTGGGTTGGTAAAGATGCTCATTGTTTGATTATAGGGATGGATTCATAGGTGTTAGGGCTTACTAAACTAAACTGTACATCTTAAATTTGTATGATTTATTGTGTCTGTTTTTAAAAAAAATTATTTATTTATATGTATGTATGTATATATGAGCATGTCAGGGCTTTTTGTCACTGCAGATGAACTCAAATGCATTTCCCATGTTTTATATCTGGCCTTACATGGGTACTAGAAATCAAGCTCGGTCCAGCAGGCACCTTTTAGCTGCTGAGCTGTTTCTCTAGCCCTATTGTGTCAGTTTTACCTCAGTGAAACTGAAAAGTACTTTCTTTTTTTTTTAAAAAAAAAATTTTTTTATATTTATTTAAGAGAGAAAGAGGCACAGAGAGAGAGAGAGAATGGGTGTAACGGGGCCTCCAGCCACTACAAACAAACTTCAGACACATGCGCCACCTTATGCATTTGGCTTACATGGGTACTGGGGAATCAAACCTGGGTCCTTTGGCTTTGCCAGCAAGCACCTTAACTGCTAATCTCTCTAGCCCAGAAGAGTACTTTTTGATAAGGCTGTCCAATCAACCAATGATTATAATCAATTATTATATTCTTATATCTTATATATCATAGGTTTTTCTTAAAGACATAAATATTGTAAAGGTAGACAATGTCTAGGATAAACCACATTAAATCCAGGTTCAGAGAGGATAACCAAATCATATTGCCAATGAGAAGTTAAACATCTTCCTCAGACTTTCACAGTTCCCACTTAAATAAAACTTTGAGAAAGAAATATCTTAAATGCATTCATGACTGTAGCATTCATATAAAAATTAAATCATGCTGAGAAGAAAAATTACCTCCAAACATTAGCCTTAAGAAGAGGAGAAAGAGAAAATTCCTTGGGAAGTCACTCATATAAACTAATCATGTAAAATTGAACAGATTCATCCCCCAACTGGATGTTGCAAGAAACTCAAGGTAAGAATTTAGTTTATAGGCTGGGCGTGGTGACACACACCTTTAATCCCAGCACTTGAGAGGCAGAGGTAAGAGGATCACCGTGAGTTCAAGGCCACCCTGAGACTACAGAGTGAATTCCAGGTCAGCCTGAGCTAGAGTGAGATCATACCTCGAAAAAAAAAAAATTAGTTTACAGTGGACCACACTCTTAGTGCCTTCAGTCATGTGACAGAAACAAGTGCAAATTCACATTGGAAGAACTTATCATATAAAAATGGGCAACTTCAGGGCTGGAGAGATGAGTTAACAGTTAAGGCATTTGCTTGCAAAGCCAAAGGATCCCAGTTCGACTCTCCAGGTCCCACATAAGCCAGATGCACAAGGGGGCGCATGCATCTGGAGTTTGTTTGCAGTGGCTGGAAGCCCTGGCACACCAATTCTCTCTTTCTCCTTCTCTCTTTCAAATAAATAAATAAAATATGTTTTTAAAAAATATTTTAAAAATGGGCAGCTTCCAGTAAAAACAAAAACAGATAAATTTAAAAAAACACAAAGTAAGGAACTGTGAACAAAAGGTCAAAAGAAACCACAGACCTCAGAGGCTCCAGATACCAGAATCACAAGAATCACAATATCAAATAAGCATATTCAACATATTTCAGTAAATGGAACAGTCTGGACAAAAACATTTAACCAGCAAACAGATTTTAAAAGAAACAAAACAGATCTTGAAAGATGGAAATTTCATCAATTGAAATAAATCCAATAAATGTATTCAACACAAATACTACAGGAAAAATAAATAAATGATTGAGAACTAGACCTGAAGAAACAATCTAGAATCCAGTGTGACCATAAGAAAGATGTAAAGGCCGGCCGTGGTGGCACACGCCTTTAATCCCAGCACTCGGGAGGCAGAGGTAGGAGGATCACTGTGAGTTCAAGGCCACCCTGAGACTACATAGTGAATTCCAGGTCAGCCTGAGCCAGAGTGACACCCTACCTCGAAAAAAAAAAAAAAAAAAAAAAAAAAAAAAAAAAAAAAAAAAAAAAAAAAAGATGTAAAAATAAAAGACAAATGAAGGACTGGAGAGATAGTGCAGAGGTCAAGTGTCTTCCTGGACAAGCATGATGGCCTGAGGGGGCCTGAAACCTGAGTTCAAATCTCCAGATCCCATGCAAACAGCTGGGCACATGCACCTGTAACCCCACTTTCACAAAGGGGAGAAGAGACCAGGAAATCTCTGGGGCATCTTAACCTTTCAGTATCCCAGTTTTCTCAATCTCTAAAACAGTATGAGTAAGGATGCCTTTTCTATAATAATAGAACATCTACCCCCAAAGACTTAGCAGTTGGTAATGTGACCTAATGTCCAAAGGAAGTGGAACCACATTGTGACTGCTTTGTCCCCAAACAGGCTCATCTTAAGATCACAGGATGGCCTCCGCACCATCAAGCATCCTGCACAGACACAACCACTGAGAGCAGCAAAAGGTCCGCCTCCAAGTGCTTTTCTCAAAGAAGGAAATCTTTACCAGAAACTTCCCCCTAGCGTTTTCAACATCTGTCATTGGCTAGGATTTTCCCTTATTCATGTCCAGACAATCCCTGTCGAAGATAATTGTAAGATGGTGACTTGTCAAGATTACCCCTGAAGCAGAGGGATGAGGACATGTAAGGATGAGAAGACACATACTTTTAAATTTTTTTATGAGAGAGACAAAGACAGAATGAATTGGCACACCAAGGCCTCCAGCCACTGCCATCAAACTCCAGATGTGTGTGCCACATGTTGCACATGTGCAACTTTGCACATTGGTGTCACCTTCTGTGTCTGGCTCACATGGGATCTGGAGAGCTGAACATGGGTCCTTAGGCTTCACAGGCAAGTGTTTTAACTGCTAAGCCATCTTCCAGCCCTGAAGACACATTTAAGAACTAAACACTTAAAAAGAAAAACAAAAATAATAGAGATCTATTAGAAAGAAAAATCAATCAAGAAATGGCTGTGATATGGACACTGAGCAACAGGAATGGTGAAATGTCATCTGCATAGTTTATTATTCAAAATTCCTACAGAGTTTCTGACCTCAAGGTGGGGAGATTGTTCAGTGGGTAAAGTATTTGCCACAAGTTTAAGGACCTGGAGTTCAGATCCCCAGAACATATATAAAGCCACATACAGTGACACCACATCTGTAGTCCCAGCACTCCTGTGGTGAGATGGGAGGTGGAGACAAGAGAATCCCTAGATGGTTGTGGACCAGCTAGCCTGGCATACATAGCAGAGAATAAGACACTGTTACAAACAAGGTGAAAGGCAAGGACCAACAGCTAAGGTTGCCCTCCTGCCTCCACATGTATACTGTGGCAAGCACACACACCACATACACACACACACCCCCATATCATACACAGATGAAAATAACAATCAAAAATAAATTTTAAAAAAGATAGTATCTGGCTTAAAGAATGCATATCATGAATATCATTCTTTCTTCCATCAATTTTTTTTTTTTGGTTCTTTCTCTCTTTTTTCTTCTGGTTTCAATCTGGCCTTTTTCTTCTCCTCCATTTACTGGCTTAAAGAACTAAAACCAGGCTGGAGCAATGGCTCAGCGGTTAAAGGCAGTTGCTTGCAAAGCCTGCTGACCCAGGTTCAATTCCCCAGTACCCATGTAAGCCAGATGCATAAAGTGGCTCCTGCATCTGGAGTTCATTTGCAATGGCAAGAGGCCCCGGATGTACCCATTCTCCTCCCCCACTCTCTTTTCTTCTCTCTGCTTGCAAATATATAAATCAAAATATTTCTTAAAAAATTTTTAAGGTACTAAAACCACAATATGTTAACCAGCCGTCTGAGAAAGTCTCGTAGTGCCCTCCTACACCTGGTGTTGACAAACTGTGCTTACTTGGGAAAGCTGCGCCTCAACTGCATCAGGGCATTCCAGCTTGGAGAACACCCACACAGAGCAGGAGATTTAATTAGCAGCCCCCTCGATCTCATGAGCACTCTCTGCACCACTGTCAATTGTTCATCCTGAACAGTGCTAGTTTTTTGTTGTTGTTGTTGTTTTTAACTTTTTTTAAATTTTATTTTTATTTATTTATTAATTTGAGAGAGAGAGAGATACAGAAATAGGCAGGTAGAGAGAGAGAGAGAATGGGCATGCCAGAGCCTCTAGCCACTGCAAACGAACTCCAGATGCATGTGCCCCCTTATGCATCTGGCTTACGTGGGTTCTGGAGAATCGAGCCTCGATCCGGGATCCTTAGGCTTCACAGGCAAGCGTTTAACCACTAAGCCATCTCTCCATCCCTGTTTTTAACTTTTGAGGTAGGGTCTCACTCTAGCCCAGGCTGACCTGGAATTCACTATGTAGTCTCGAACTCACTGCAATCCTCCTACCTCTGCCTCCCAAGTGCTGGGATTAAAAGCATTCACCACAACACCTGGCTGTGGTGCAAGTTTTCTGTAGTCATGTAGTCATCATCATAATTTACACTTCTTTTTTTTTTTTTTTTTTTTTTTTTTTAAGGTAGGGTCTTGCTCTAGCCCAAGCTGATCTGGAATTCACTATGTACTCTCAGGTTGGCCCCAAACTCTTGATGATCCTCCTACCTCTGCCTCCTGAGTGCTGGGATTAAAGGTGTGCCCCACCACGCCCAACTACACTTCTATATTTTTGTAGGCTTGGTGTATGATTAAAATGACTCTACACACAGATGATTCAGTTTCAGCTCAGAGTCCTGTGATTCACATGCATGCACTTAATTTTCTCCCGAGCATGGCATACTTAACACTGTGTATATAGTGTCTTTAGATGCCAAGTGTATCAAGCTATAGCAAAGCAAATCATTGTTTCCTTTTGCCTGGGTGGGGGCTTCTGAAAAGGTTTGGGAGGTTGGTTTTCTTTAAATAACAATAGCAAATAACAGTTAAAATTTATTGAGAATTTACCAGAATCCAAGTACTTTTTCTTTGTTTTATATTGATTAATGAAGTTAGTCTAATTTAATTTAAATTGATTCATTTAATTGAAGTGAAGAAACTGAGACACCAAAATTAAGTAGCTTACTTATGATCCTAAGAATTGAAAGCAATCACCCTTACTCCAATGTCTATTTTCTTAACTAGTTACTAATAAAAGCACTACTGTTTCAGAAGTCTTGAGTTGGTTTCCTAGCATAACATATGATGAATTAAGTGATGGAGTCTATAAATGGAACGCTCAATCTCTATTTTCCTGTCCTGCTTCCCACACCTGGAAATATTTAATATCTCCGTTCTTCCTACTCTGCTGACTACAGCTCAATTTTCCACCACAAGAAAAACTCATAAGCTCATACATGCCAACACTGTTCCACTGTGAGCCAATGGCTCCTGCTTAAAGGTTACCTCCACCTAGGGTTCTTCCACCTCAGCATGTTGCCCAAACAGAATGGCATCCCTGAGGTGAACCACAGGTCAGACATGTTCCAGGAGACTTACCTCTCCAGTGATGGCTAGAGAGGCTCGTTCATCCTACTCTTTGGGCCTAGAAATGAGTAGAGCATTGGGTTATAGTGATGTCATATAACTACAAGTCCAGTATGGATCACATGGGGATCCACCTCCATCACCTCAGGGTCCCAGTGTCACCTGTGCTATTTTCCCAAATTTTTCCTGCCCTTCCTTTACTTCCACATTAAACTTCACCAGGAAAATGAGAGAAGATGAGCCTCAAGGTTGTATGTCACTGAGGAGTGGAGAAGGAACAATTTTCGAGCCTGCCACCACTCTGAGCCTCTGAGACGGAGCAGAGTCATCCAAAGAGCCGTCCCCAGGGTTCTCTCACAGGCCCGCCACTTGATCTTGCTTTGTGCACGTAACTAAAACAAGTGACGTTCTGAGCAATTTAAGTGAATTATTTCAATACAATGTGTTAGAATGGACATTTTTCTCACTTAAAACACACAACTTTGGGGCTGGGGAGATGGTTCAGTGTATAAACACGACGCACAATGAGTGCCTGAGTTCGGATCCGCAGCGCCCACATAAGTCCAGGCATTGTAGCAAACTGGAATACAAACACCCCGACAGCAGCAAGAAGGAGATAGGAGACGTCTCCAGAAGCTCACAGGCCGGCTGTCCTGGTGAACTCTGCAGTAAACAGTTTAGAGACTGCTCCAAGCAAGGTGGAGACACTTGAAATTGTCCTCTGACCTCCACATCAGTACCATGACTCATCACACACGCACGCACGCGCGCGCACACACACACACACACACACACACACCCCTACTGAACTTTATATCTAGGCTAACAAAGTTTTGAACAGCTGGGTGACAGTAAATTGCTGTGCACAAAGCTAATGAAGGTGGGGCAGGAAGAGGGTGTTACAGATCCCAGCATTAGGGAAACCAGAGCAGAAAATCTGGAGGGTGTCGGCAGGAAGAGCAGAAAGACACCCCACCTCCCTTCGGGGTTGGAGAGATTGGGAAATAAAAGGCCTGCAGGGGCTTTTTGGAGTGGAAGAATGCTACAACATTAAACTGTGTGATGTTGCTTACTCATCCCATATAAAATGTTCACTAAAATGAAGATAGTTGGTCATTGGCTTCATAGTAGAAAATTATTTAGATGATTGCAAAGAAGTAGTAACACAAAAAAGAGGGTGAAAACAGAACAGGGCTGAGGCAATGCCTCCGAGCTTAAAGGCACTTTCTTACAAAGCCTCCAGGTCCGGTTGGACTCCCTAGCACTCACATAAAGTCCAATGCAAAAATCATGCATCTGAAGTTTATTTGCAGTGACAAGAGGCCCCAGGATGGCTATGCCTTCCCACAGAAATAAATAATAGTTTTTACAAAAACAAAGAACAAATCATTTATTGGTTACATGTACAATAAAAATTACAATTAAATTGAGTATGGTGGTGCACGCCTTTAATCCCAGCACTCCGGAGACAGAAGTAGGAGGACCATCATGAGTTAGAGACCACCTTGAAAAAAAAAAAAAACAAAAATTTTCAACTCTCAGAATTTCATTTTCCATCATTTCTTCCTTGAAATTCATTCTTCCCAACACACACACACACACACACACACACACACACATGCACACACATTCAAATGTAATTCTGATCTCCCTGAGGCCAAGAACCTATCTTTTATTATCCTGTTGCTCTTTGTTCAGTGCTGGAGATGGAACCCAGGGCCTTACACAGGCCAGACAAGCCCTCCATTGTTAAGCTTCATCACTCTACCCAAGAACCTGTCTCATTTATTTTGGTGTACCCAGTCTATGTATGTCCACTCAAAAATACAGCAAAGAAAACCAAAAAGGAGAGAAACAAACATGAATCATCAGAGGGACTGGGGAGATCTTGGCTCAGTCAGTAAAGCACTTGCTGCTCAAGTGTGAGGACCTGAATTCAGAGCTCCAGCACCCACGTAAAAGCTGGGCATGGTGACGATGCAAGCCCGTGCGTAATCTCAATGTTGGGAAGCCAGACACAAGAGGATCCATAGGGTTTGATGACTAGCTAGTCTAGCCTAATCAGTGAGCTCCAGGTTCAGCGAGAGAGCCTGTCTCAAAAAATAAAAATAAGGTATACAGAGCTGGGTAGATGGTCCCGCAGAAAAGATACTTGCTTGCCAAGCCTGTCAGCCTGGGTTCGATTCCCCAATACCCACATAAATCCAGATGCACAAAGTGGCATATGCATCTGGAGTTTGTTAGAAATGGCAGAAGGTCCTGGCATACTGATTCTCTCTCTCTCCCCCTCTCTGTATTTCAACTGATTTTTAAAACAAAATTAAAAACAAGGTATAAAGTGATTGAAGAATACACCTGACATCAATCACTCTCTGACCTACACACACACACACGCATGCATGCATGCATATCCACACACATTTACCTACATACATGCACACATGCACACACAACAAAACCACCAGAACTTAGAAAGCTTTTTTTTTTTTTTTTTTTTTGAGGCAAGCCCAATAAACTGGCCTTTTTTTTAATGCAAAAGAGACACACACAGAGAGAGAATTGGCATGCTAGGGCCTCTAGCCACTTCAGTCAAACTCCAGATGCGTGTCCCTTTGTGCACATGTACAACATTGTGTGCTTGTGTCACTGTGTGTCTGACTTACGTGGGACCTAGAGATTTAAACATTAGTTCTTAGGCTTTGCAGGCAAGTGTCTTAACTGCTAAGCAATCTCTCCAGGCCATAGAAAAGCTTTTAATGCTAAACAAGAGACTGCCACAATAAAATGAAAGAAAAATAAACTACCATTTAAAAGATACTGTTTTTAAGGCCAGTCAGTTATAGCAGCACATTGTACACACCAGATAGTGTCACATCCCAGCCCATCAAAAGACTGTTTTTGACTAAGAACAGATAATCTTGAGCTCTAGCAAATTCACCTTTCTGCTGCTTGGGGAAAATAGAGGAAGAAGTATCCAAAGTGTCAGGTCCCTGTTTAGTCACTCACATCATCTTACTGTGGCTGTCCTGTAGTCAAACACTGTTATTACCTAGGTCCTGTGAAAGTGAAAATGCACTCAGTCATTTCAACTCAAAGAGCTTTGAATGGAACTAAATGTTCCAGCTGCAGTGACATCAAACAGCAGAGATCAAGAGTGCATCTGAGAAATTTAGTCTAACAGCATCTTAGTGTTTGTGAGGAAGGACAGAACAAAAAGCAACTTCCTCCAGCCAGTATCATAATTGCTCAGAAGTTTCCCATTTACTATAAGGACTTTGTTGTAAGTTTATTATATGAAACTAAGCTAAGGATGGAAACACATCATCTACATTTTTGTTGGTCATCTCTAGAAAGGGCTTATACAATAAAGTTTTGGTTGTAACTAAAAAGAGTGTCAGGCATGATGGGTCCACTAAAAATCATATATCAACACTGTCTGGCAGATCCACTCAAGTGCCAAAGGACAGCTGCATTTGGGTAAAAAGGTAAGAAAAGATTAAGGTCAGATGCTACAATGGTGCGGAGTCATTTGCAAAGACCACATATCGTTCTAATTGAAAGGAACACAGATGAGAGGGTTTGCAAAGTAACTTCTATGACCTTCAGTCTTTTTCTAGAAAGCTGGAAGCATTCTGTTCTATTTGCCTTGAGATGAAGGCTGACAACCAAGAAACAAGACTTAGGACAGATGGCTTAGCAGTTAAGGAGCTTGCCTGTGAGGAAGCCTAATAACCTAGGTTTGATTCCCCAGTACGCATGTAAGCCAGATGCACAAGGTGGCTCATGCATCTGGCTAGAGGCCCTGGTGTGCCCTTTATCCCCAACCCCCTTTCTCTCAAATAAATAAAATATTCTGAAAAAGAAAAAAAAAATAGCCAGGCATGGTGGCACATGCCTTTAATTCCAGTACTTGAGAGAAAGAGGTAGGAGTTCAAGGCCACCCTGAGACTACATAGTGAATTCCAGGTCAGCCTGAGCTAGAGTGAGACTCTACTTTAAAAAAAACAAAGGAAAAAAAAGACTTAGGAAAGCCATGTTGATAATAGAAACTATTTCTATTATTTAGAAGTTTGGCTGGAGTTGGCCTAATTTCCTCCTTAACCTTTTGGGAGAATCTGCCAGCTAAGCTACCTGGGCCTGAAATTTTGTTTTGGTGGGAGGCTTTTAAATGTTAAATGTTTTCTATAAATATTTTCTATTTTTGTCAAATTTGTGAATTTGTATTTTTCATGCAATATGCTCACTTAATCTAAGTTGTTGCATTTACTGACCCAACATTAACAGTCATACCCATGTGTGATTGCTTTCAACTGTGATATCACTAAGACTGCCTCACTTTTACTCTTGACATTGGTAATTTGTGCTTTCTCTCTTTAATCGCATTTTAAAATAAATTTATTTTTAATTTGTGATAGAATTTTGTTCTTTTCAGTGAGTCCATTTTTGGCTTTAACTCTTCATTTTTTTCCTCATTACCTTCTGCTCTTTATTACTTGCTTCCTTCTAGTTAGTTTATGTTTCATTCGCCTTTACTTTCATAGCTTCTGGAAGTGGAACATGAGAACACTGACTCATTATAATTCACTGAACATATTTTCTCTTTTTCCTTGTGATTCCTTCTTTGAAGTGTATTGTTTACTTTCCAAATACTTGGCCATTTTTCCAGATGTCTTTTTTATTGTTCTCGATCATGTCCCAAGAACATACTCTGAACAAATTCTGTCCTTTGCACTTTGTTTTTGTCCTGACTCAGGATGTGTTCTCACTTGGTAAATAGTCTAAATGCACTTAACAATAACAATCATTCAAGACAAGGATTAAGTATCATGTCATTGTTTGCTATAATATTCTATATAGTATTCTGTAATGTTCACAGAAGTTACTGACAGAGTAGTTCAGATTTTCTCCAGCTTAAACATTTTTTTTGTCTCTCAGTTACTGACAGAGGGGTATATTATAGCCTCTAACTATACTTGTGGATTGTGTATTTCTATTCCTGTCCCTATGAAGCAAAAAGTTTCATATATTTTGAAGTAAAATACACCTTTAGAGTTCTTGCCTTTTTATTTTATTTTTTTTTCCCCATTTTTCATTGTGAAATGTCCTTGTTGGCCTTGGTAATACTTCTTGCTCAGAAAGTGTTTGGCCCAAATCCACTTTCTCTGATCTTAATTACAGAGACATCACTTGTCTGTCTTCAAGCTCATTGTTCCTTACTTCTGCTGAGACCATTTATTCAAAAGGATCAGACACTGTATTATTTTTTTATTCCTAAAATTTCTATTTTGTTTTTGCTTAGGTTTTTTTTTTTTCATTTCTCTTCTAAGATACTTGAGTTTTTCCCATTCTATCCATTTTCCCAGAAAATTTAACAGCATATATGCATGGTTAAAGTCTTCTTCCTAATTCCAAAAGCTACATGATTTATGAATCTGTTTCTGCCTTTTCTTTTGATTATCGACTCCATTTTTACCGTGCTTCATAACTCTTATTGTATAATGGGTATTGTGTATAAAAGAGCAACAGTGGCTGAAGTATTATATTTAATTTAATCCCCCTCCCACAAAGAATGCAGCCTTTGTTCTTTGTGGCAGTTAGAGTGAGGGGCTGATCAGTCCTATTTCTTTTAAAGAACAGTAGCCACCTGGGTTGGAGCTTTAGTGAGACTGCAGTCATATGTAATTAGCCCAGTTCCCAACCATCCAAGTCACAGCCTGCGTATGCTGTCAGTAGCTGAACTGGGAAAAGGTTAGTTCCAATTTCCTTTAGTTTTGGTTAATCTCCAGGAAGGGTTCTGGAATCCAACCACTAAGAAAATGCTTTAGGACTGAGCCTTTCCTCCAGGTCACATCTTTTTCTAGACTTGTATTTGGGGAGGAGGGTTCCTGAGCCCGTTTGTGTGCCCTACCTTCTGGGGCTTTTTCAGCTGTGATCTATCCTGACAGTCCCATGTGGCAAAGGTCCTGCTCATTTTCCCTTGACCCTGGAAATTTCTCTGATAGTCCTACCCTTAGCTGGATCAAGAAGCTGCCCCAGGTATCCAAGCTGCCCTGCCTCTGCTCATTTGTGAAAAGATCTTTCTCTAGATCTCTTCTAATCAAGGGTTCCTTGTATAAATAACTGCCTTCCTTAGCCCCACAGAAAACACATTTTAAAACAATTTCTTGCTTTTTCTTTGGGAGAGAAGGTCTTTTATGTACTTTTCTATTTTCCCTACAACCAGGAACCCCCACAAAGCCTGAGTTCTTAACCATTATTTTAAACTGATTCTCAACCATGAAAAAAATAAGGCATTGGAAACGCCTATTTGGGCAGGACAGTAAACGAATACAATACAGTCACAAAAGAAGGTTGCAAGGCTAGTAAATTATAATGTTAAAGCAAATTAAGAAGTTTTGATAAATGATATTACTTTAAGCATGAACAAGAAAGCACTATAATAATTATTTTAAACTAATTATTCAAAAGTTCTCTTGGCCTCCCAAATATGCATCTTTCCATGGGAGCAAGCCCACCCACAGATTTCCATGGGCCTGCCGAAGTATTCTAATTAACCCCATTCAAATAGATTAACTTGTAGATGGCCCTAATCGTTTTTTTTTTTAATCTAGGGAAAAAGTTGCATATAAATTTCAAACAAGTTTCTGAACTTTTTTCTCCAATTAAGATTCTGGATTCAATAAAAGCCACTAGCATAGTGTCAGAAAATGGCAATTTTGACATAAGCATCACATGTTCATGCCTTCATAGTCAGTCACCTAGCCTCTTCCAAAGGTGTATTAGTCTGCTGGTACTGCCATCCTACAGAGTGGGTGACTAAAACAACACAAATTTATCTCCTTGTGGTTCTGGAAACTAGAAGTCCAAGATCAAAGTTTGTCTGGTTTGGTTTCTGGTGAGGGTTCTCTTCTTGGTTTATAGACACTCACCTTCTCCTCATATGACTGTCTTAGTGTGCACATATGGAGAAAGAGAACCAGGTGCATGTAAGTAGTCCTTATAAAAATATTGATCCTAGCCAGGTGTGGTGGTGCATGCCTTTAATCCCAGCACTCAGGAGGCAGAGGTAGGATTGCTGTGAGTTCAAGGCCACCCTGAGACTACATAGTGAATTCCAGGTCAGCCTGAGCTAGAGTGAGACCCTAACTCAAAAAAACAAAGCAAAACAAAAATGTTTATCCTTAGCAGCTAAGGCACTTGCCAGCAAAACCAAGGGACCCAGGTTCCATTCCCCAGTACCCACTTAAAGCCAGATGCACAAGGTGGCGTATGCATCTGGAGTTCATTTGCAATGGCTAGAGGCCCTGGCATGCCTCCTCATTCTCTCTGTCTCTCTATCTATCATCTATCTCTCTCTCAAATAAAAAAATTAATTAAAAAAAAATACCAATCCTTTGGAATCAAGCCACACCCTATTGCCTGAAGCTATAAGAAGATTTTGGTTAACCAGAGTTATTCCTAAAATTCTCCATCTGCTGATGGTAATCTCTGGGGAGAGTCAAGACTTATCAAAATGCTGAGAAGTGATATAGTTAATTGCTCAGCACCATGAGACATGTCTATCATCCCTCCACAGCTCAGAAAACACTGCAGAAAATGTACTTTTAAAAAAAACGTAAGAGCCAGAGGATGGAGAAGAGTGCAGTAGAACACTGTCTTCTGGTCACTGAGTGGCCATTGCATTCATGACCTCACAGCAGCTGCCATTACCTGCACAATATTGGACCCATCAACATGTCACAGGTGGTGGAAGAAGGATAAAAGATCATAATAGAAGAGGAACTAGTGGGGAGCATGAAGGGGTTCAGTGAAAGGTTATGTGGGAGGAGGGACAAAAAAAAAGTAATGGAAGGGGGTTATAATCATAATATATTATGTATATGTGATAGTTTGAATGGATGTCCCCCATTATATTCAGGAGTTTATTAAAGCTTGTAACTTATATCTCCAGCCACCTGGCTGGAGGAAGTGTCACTATGGGTGGATCCTAGGGTCCAACACTAAGGTGTTGGGGGTGGATTCAGATTTCCAACTAAAGATGTGTAAAATGGGGCCAGAGAGATAGCTTAGCACTTAAGGTACTCACCTGTGAAGCCTAAGGACCCAGGTTCAATTCCCCAGTACCCTTGTAAGCCAGACTCACAGGGTGGTGTATGTGCCTTGAGTTTGTTTGCAGTGGCTGGAGGCTCTGGCATTCCCATTCTCTCTCCCCCTCTCAAATAAATATTTTTTTAAAGGATATGCAAAGTACCTGAGTTCTGCCTGAGTTCCTGAAGTGTGCTCGCTTATGCTGGTGGTGGTTGCTTTTTTATCTCTGGTGTATGGACCTGTGAGGTGGGGGAGCAGCTTCTGCCACCATTAGCAAACTTCCCCTCTATCTGTAAGCTTCAGTAAATCCTGTACTCCCATAATTGTGCCTGGTTTGGAAGTTCATCCCAGCAACCTGAGGTTGTCTACTACAACACATGTATGACAACTGTCAATAAAATGTCATGTAAAATAATTCCCCATCTGCAAATTGAGCCACACTCAAGATGGGGTCCATTGCATGAAAAATTTGAAGAGAGGACAAAAATACTTAGGCTAAAACGAAAGATAATCAAGTGTTACATTGTGTGGTCCCTAATATCATTTCTTTTCTACATTTTTCTGTACTTTTCTTTTCCTCTTTCACACAGATTTCCACACCCACTATCCAGACAGAAAATATCTAACATTACAGAAAATATCTAACATTAGGGTAAAACTTTGAAAGCATAAGCTAACCACAACATAATATATGAAATGTTAACTTGTGGTTTGTGGCATAAACTTTCATCTCAAGAAACATAGATTTATACTGTTTTAGAAATAACTGTGGTTCAATTACTATAAAGCAGGATTTTGACAGAAACTTTTTGTTTTTTCCCTAAAATATAGTATCGGTCAGTTTCAGTCCAAAGGAAACATAATTACTAACCCTCTACCTCAACTTAATTTATTCCTGTTCCTGAAAGATATGGTCTCACCAAGTATTCTTGGAAGATCTTCAATATCAGTTCTAACTCATTTTAACAAAGCAACATTATTTTTGTCCAAAAACCCCAAAATTGTGAAATAAGAAAAATCTATCTTCAGTGGCACCTATGTTCTCATCTTGTTCTGGCCCTTTCTCAACTTCTCAGGACACGGGCTGAGCCAGACAGTGTAGTAACGACTATGAGTATTGGCCCTAGAAACAGATGTGGATTAGAATGCTTGTCACTTACTAGCTGTGACCTTTGGCAAGCTGTGTGAGCCTCATTCTTGTGTATAATGCCTCAGTCTCCTCATTCATGGACCAAGTATTTATTGAGCAATAATCTTGAGCAACTTTTCTGGGTACTAAATCTATGACCATGAGAAGGATATGTGAAGTCTCTGCCATCTCAGAACTCAAAATGGGGTTACCAGCGAGATTAAATAAGTGATTATCAATTCCAATTGTACATCCGAATCCCCTGAGGAACTTTCAAAAAAAAGTTCTGATGCCCAAGTTGTTTGAATCTTAAATATCTCCATTGTTTTATATATACTTTAAGAGAGTAATTTTTTAAAATATTAAGAGGGTAGATTTCTTGTCAAGTGTTCTTACCAAAATAAATAAGTAAATAAAGAGGCATAAAGAAACTTTTGGCCGGGTGTGGTGGCGCACACCTTTAATCCCAGCACTCGGGAGGCAGAGGTAGGAGGATCGCCGAGAGTTCAAGGCCACCCTGAGACTACGTAGTTAATTCCAGGTCAGCCTAGACCAGAGTGAGACCCTACCTTGCAAACCCCCCCCCAAAAAAAGAAAGAAAGAAACTTTTGGAGGTAATAGATAAGCTTTATGACCTTGATTGTGGAGCTATGGAAATTGAGAGCAATGGAGCCCTTCTCAGTTCGTGGGTGGGCATTAATTCAGAAACTAGAGTGCCAGACATTCACGGTCACACAAATCTTCCACTGAATTAGTGGCCTCCAAATTCTGACTTTATGAGAGCACTGGGGAATCAGACCCTGGGCCAGGAAGCTTTGTAAGAAAGTGCCCTTAACCTCTGTGCCATCTTCCCTGCCCTGAATTCTGGTCTTACAAACTTCAATGAATGAAACCCACAAACCAGGGGACAAAGTTTAGAAAGGTTTTATTATAGGGCTTATAGAGATAGACCTTATAGAGTTTAAGGAAAGAATATGGACTCCTGCTCAAGAGGATGTTCCCAGAAAATGGGAAAGCCCACCCAGAAACCCAGATTAGGGTCTTTTTAAAAATATTTTATTTATTTAATCATTTGAAACAGACAGAGAGAGAGAAAGAGAGAGAGGGAGGGAGAGAATGGTTGTACCAGGGCCTCCAGTCACTATACACAAACTCTAGACACATGTGCCATTTTGTGCATCTGGCTTTATCTGGGTACTAGGGAATCAAACCCAGGTCCTTAGGCTACACAGGCAAGTGCCTTAACTGCTAAGCCATCTCTCTAGCCCAAGACTGGGGTTTTTTTTAATGAGTGTTTACAGGATGGGGCTGAACCAGTTAATTCAACCCTGACTCTAGGCATCTAGACGTCCCAGGATTTTCATCTCTTAATTTTTCTCTTTTAGGAAAGAAAGAAGCAAAAGCTATCTTCTCCTCTTATGTTCCTGACCTCTAGCAAAGTGGAGAGACAAGGAGTCCTTTAGGGGAAGGAGTTAAGGATGACCCAGATTCTCCCCCTACAGGGTCAAGGACATTTCTCACTTGTACTTTCAGGGCCCTGTCAGCCTGGAACTATCTCAATGATTTCATGGATATGTGTCTATGTCCAAACTCATCAAACTGTAAGTATTAAGTATTTCTGTATATTAGTTATACTCAATATTAAAAAGGTTTTAAGATATATATATATCTAACATCCCCCCACTATCTAGTACCAAATAGGTCAAAATTTTGGAGATGAGACCTAGACACAGTGTCTCTTTAAAAACTCCCAGGGAGGGCTGGAGAGATGGCTTAGTGGTTAAGGCACATGCCTGTGAAACCTAAGGACCCCAGTTCAATTCTCCAGGTCCCACGTTAGCCAGATGCACATTGTGGTACATGCATCTGGAGTTTGTTTGCAGTGGCTAGAGGCCCGGGCATGCCCATTCTCTCTCTCTCTCCCTCCCTCCTTCCCTCCCTCCTTCTGTTACTAACAAATAAATAAATAAATAAAAATTAAACACAAAAACAAAAACAAAACAAACAACAACAAAAAATAAAGCTAGCTTGACTTGGACTTGAATATCGAGTCATGAAGTCTTTTAATTAAAAAAAAAAAAAAAACTCCTAGGGACTTCTTATGTGTAGTCAGATTGGAAACCGCCAAATTAAGTGTTCACAGTGAGGATAACCTTAATAAATGAATTCCATAGAATCTAGGCAAATTCAAAGTGATAGCACGGACCCAAAAGAGGAGAGAGAGTTGTAGGAGAGAGGATCAGAGGGCCCCAGGACTGGAGCAAGGTGCAGGCTGGGGGAGGACTCCTGTGATCTGATTTGTTTTGTAGGATTCAAGGGAAAGAGCCCTGGAGCCAGTCAGGAAGCCGGCGCTGTTGCTGGAGTAGGAGCTGATTGGGATTCGCACCAGGGGAGAGGCAGGAGAGGTAGGGAGAATTCAGGTCATCAATCTCTTTCAGGCAGAATCAACAGCATTTGGCAACATGTGGGGTATATAGAGTATGAGCAAAGAGAAGGGGCAAAAATGACTCCAGGGAGTTGGGAGAGAACAACTGGAAGAATTCAGCTGCACTTAATTGTAGTGGGAAACCCATGCTTAAGTGTTATAATTGATGAATATTCCATCCCCATATAAAGAAAAATAATCAATAGACTCATTCTAACTTACATGAAGTGTTGATGAGTAAGGTTTTACATTTGTTTATAACAAATGTTTATTGAATATATGATGTTCTGGGCTCTGTGGTAGGTATTCTGTGTCCAAAGATGAAGTAATTTGACCCAAAAGATT
This sequence comes from Orientallactaga sibirica, assembly GCA_036365145.1. Lineage (NCBI taxonomy): Eukaryota > Metazoa > Chordata > Mammalia > Rodentia > Dipodidae > Orientallactaga > Orientallactaga sibirica. The sequence goes on along the minus strand of JAEOAD010000012.1, from coordinate 34,736,156 downwards.
TACAGGGACAGAATAAAACCTAAGTGGGAACTTGTAGGCATCAGGATAAAACTGCCTTTTTGGGGAGATTTGCTTGGAGGCAAAAAATCCTGCTCTAATTTTCTAAAACTAATTAAGTAACCATTCTCTTACAAGCTGTGTGGTCTTGGGTCCATTAAACTTTCTGGACCACAATATTGTAATTAATCTATCAAGGAAAATGGTTATTCAGTAATTATTAATTCCTTAAACTAATCTAAAACTCCCTAAAACTTATAAAATTATGAACTGCCTAAATATAAAAATTTAGGCCTTGTTTACAAAGGAAACGATAGAAATCCATCTTGGCTCCTCATATGTCCTGTACTTCTGATTTGTTACCTGAGCATTTCTGAGAATTGGGCCTCTTCTGAGATGGGAAAGCAGGTCTCTGCCTCCCTAACTTGATCCTCAGTCAGGGTCCTGTTTGAGAGTCATGTGTCAAGTCTACCCTTTGTTGACCTCTGAGCATTTCTGAGAAAGTAAATATTTCTTGCCAGGTTCCTGGCCTATCAAGACTCAGCCATGAACTGAAGATGCAGGCCTCCTTATCACCCAGGGAACAAGTGTCTTTTCTGCCTCCCCCAAAAAACCTAAATGATCCAAGATTCAGTCAGATGGATTAGTCAACTGTTTGAGAGTCAGCAGTTCAGGCATTTGCCTCAAGGACCCATCTTTAACCTCCAGATCCCAAAAACAAACAAGGTGTTGACACATCTGACACAAGGATTGTTCAATTATTTGGAGGCCCTCACCAATTCTCTCTCTCTCTCTCTCTCTATCTCTATCTCATTTTTTACACATCACTCTCACATTAAAAAAACTAAAGTAACAAGTAAAAAGGTTTATTTTTGCTCACAGTTTTAGCCCATGGTTCTCTGAGGCAAAGCTATAAAAGCTGGAGCTGAGTCAACACTTTGCTGGAGAGATGGCTCATCTCTTGCCTAAAGTTAAATTCCACAAACAACCTTGCTTGCACCACCTGATTGTGGTCAATTCCCCCCAGAACTTGGCATCACCCATAACATCTAACCAGATGCAAAAAACCACCACAATTAGGTTATAAATAGATATGCTCTCCTGGTTGCCAAGCATCACTGGGTTCTGGCAGCATCATCTTGATGAGATGAGGGGGAGAACAGGCATCTGCCATTTTCAAATCTCTAAATCTAAATCTCTTTCTTTCTTGCTCTCTCCATCAGACCAGTGATTTATCCATTTCCCTTTCCTTGGTTTTATGCTTCCCTGAGTAAATCTATTAATTTAATAATTATCCTTCTCATTCTGGTTTGCCCAATTCTTTGGTTGAATGCAAACATGAACTCAAGGTTTTGAGTTCAAGGACTTTCCTGAACTCGCTATGCAAACCCCCCATAACAGCTCCATGAGTTTGGGGTTGGTGACAAGACAGCACATCATGGTAGGGAGCATGGGATGGACTAAAACAAGCCTCTTCACCTCACCTGGAAATAAATAAATAAAATAATTTATTTTTAAATAAAACTGATTGGAACTTTGGGGGGTGGAGCCTTCTTAGCTGGAGAGATGGCATGGGGAGGGGTTGGTGAACCTTTTCTCCTGCAAAGCCAGTGCTGGCTATCTTGCCATCTCTGCTAATTAAGATGACATCCTTCTTTTCAGGATGAAACTTCCCTCAAAGCTATAAGCTGGAGCTGAGGAGATGGCTCAAATGTTAAAAGCAAGGGTGGCACAAGCATATGGAGTTTGCAGCATCAAGAGCCCAGGCATGCCATTTTCATATTCTCTCTCTCTCTCTCTTTCTCTCTCTCTCTCCCCTTTCTTTCTTCCCTCACAAATAAATAAATAAAATAATTTATTTTTAAATAAAACTGTTAGCTGGGGCTGGAGAGATGGCTTAGTGGTTAAGGCCTTCTCCTGCAAAGCCAAAGGATCCCAGTTTGATTCCCTGGCAAATGCCAAGGGGGCATTCTCTCTGGAGTTCCCAGTGGCTGGAGGCCCCATCTTTCCCTCTTTTCTCTATTTCCCTCTTTCTCTCTCTGTCTCTGTCAAATAAATAAATAAATAAATAATATTTTTAAAAAGCTGTAAGCTGGCCAGGCATGATGTGGCATGCCTTTAATCCCAACACTCAGGAGGTAGAGGTAGGAGGATTGCTATGAGTTTGAGGATCTCTATGAGTTTGAGGCCAGCCTGAGACTATATAGTGAATTTCAGGTCAGCCTGGGCTAGAGCAAAACCCTACCTTGAAAACAAAAACAAACAAAAAGAAAAAAACTATAAGCTGAAATAAACCCTTTCCTTCCATAAACTGCTCCTGGTTGGGTGTTTTGTCTCAGCTATTAGAAGGGAACTGCTGCACACACTTCCAGTAGCACCATGGGATGGGGAACAAGCCTTCCACAAATGGAACATCTGGAGACCCTTCTAAACCACAGCATGTGACCAAGGACACTGGGGTCCATATGATTCTTGGAGGACCAATGTGGATCATAGTCCATATGATGCCTGGTGCTGTCCAGCAGTGATCAGAACCACCTTCCAGAGGGAAGAACCTCCAACCACTGGACACTCAGACACCTACCTGCAGCCAGAAAGCCAGAGCCAGGGGGAGAATGTGGTGGTCTGTTTAAAAAGCTCACCCCTTGCACATAGCCTCCAGAGAGTTGAGCTGAGAGCAGGACAGGGCTGGGACTCTTTTTTCTACTCACATAAACTGAGCATATGAGGCATGCCCATAGCCATCTTAGGGTAGTGTAGTCTTGTGTAGTTAGTACCAGACACTGAGAGGTCATGGATATCCAGGCCATTTTATGTCTGGAAGATTGCACTGTAGCAGTCCTACCCTTCCTTTGGCCTTTACATTCTTTCTGCTTCCTCTTGCAAAATAGACCCTGAGAGTGAATACATACCTGGTACTGAAAAACCTAAGCAAAAGTCTAGGCAGGGGAGGTCATGAGCCTTAGGGGTATAAAGCCTGCTCTTGTCTGACTAAAAGTATATATTATTCCCACCAAGCTGCCCTGAAAGCACTACATTTAATGTTCATGTTCACATATTAATGCTACACTCACTTCTGGTTAGAGAAGCTTCTCTTTTCAGATGGCGATGACCACTGGGATCACCCAAAAGGCAACATAGTGCTGAGAAGAAGGGATGGAGGAGTGCCCAGAACTGAAACACCTCTGTCACACCCTCCAAGGCTCAGGGCCCATTGCGGAAGAGGGGGAGGATAGAATGGAAGAGCCAAAGGAAGGGTACAACTCCTTACAATGCAACTGTCCAGACAGAAATTGGCCTTGATATCCATGACCTTGCAGTGCCTAGAAATACCTTCACAAGACCCTCATAACAGAAGAAAAAGATGATGACATCAAATTAAAAGGAAGACTAATGGAGAGAGGGAGGGGATATGATGGAGTTTGGAGTTCTAAAGGGGAATGGGGGGAAGGGAGGGAAATATCATGCATTTTTTGTATGTAAGTATAAAAGTTGTCAATAATAAATAAATAAATAAATAAATAAATAAATAAATAAATAACATTTAAAAAATAGGCCCTGAGCCTTGGAAGGTGTGATAGAGATGATTCAGTGCTGAGCACTCCTCTGTCCCTTCTTCCCAGCACTGTGGTGCCTTTTGAGTCATCCCAGTGGTCAAAAAAGTGAGAGTAACATTAATATATGGGTATGAACATTAAGAAAAATGATTCCAAGGCAGTTTGGTGGGCATTATATATGCATTTAGCCAGACAACAGCAGTTGTTACTCCCCTAAGGCTCATGACCTCTCCTGCCATAGGCTTTTGACTCGGTTCTCAGTACCAGGCATGGATTCCCTCCCATGGAGCTGGCTTCCAGTCCAAATAGAGAGCAGTTGGCACACTGGGGGGGGGGGCTAATGTTAGATGCAGTGCAGTTAATGCATACCCACAGATGCAAGCTGTAGGTGCATTTGATGACAAAGGTGCAGAGAAGTAGAGCCCAGGGAATTATTCCTGCTGGGAATATTACATGGTGACAAATTAATTCTTAAGGGGTTTGAATTCAAAGCAGTCAAATAGGCAGGAGTGGACAAGAGATATGAAAACTGAGTCACAAAAACAAGGAGGATGAGTAGTGAATGGCCCAGGACATTAGCAAGGTTTCAGTCTGAGGGTTTGTCTTTCAGAACTGTTGCTGGGTCTGTTTCTGGAGTGCTATGATGTCATAAGAAAGTTCAACAGTATTCTACAGGGAAGATTGAAAAAGATGCATAACTAATGGGATTTTACAAATACATTTCTCTCCTTATAATAATATATTAATTTTAAACCTGTTGTTAAATTCCCCTATTCTCTTGCTAGTTGCTTAGATATGAATTTTTTCCCACCCAACATCCTACCACCCTTCATTCCCATTCCCTAGAGGCAACCCCTGCACCCCATTTCTTGGTAAACCTGTCAGAAACATCATCTATGCATTGATGTTCATCTTACTCTAATTTTCCTAAGATAACACTGTGGTTTTGTTGTCCTAGATGTCCTGGTGACCTTCTGCCTTCATGAGGCTTGATCTGAAGATATCACCACCATGCTAGCCTTGGGCAAAGTTACAATGTAAATCCGTTGTCTTGGAAACTAGTTCTCTTTCCTTTGTCTCCTTGTGCCTCTCCCAGACATATCCTTCCCAAGTAGTAATCCATGCTCAAGAAATTACCCTATATGGGCTGAAGAGATGACTTAGGAGTGAAGGCACTTGCCTATAAAGCCTAAGGACCCAGGTTCAATTCCCCAGAACCTGTGTAAGGCAGATGCATATGCTGGCTCATGCATCTGGAGTTCATTTGCAGTGGCTAGAGGCCCTGGCACACCCATTCTTTCTTTCTCTCTCTCTCTCTCTCTGTCTCTTTCTCTCGCTCTGTCCCTCTCTTTCTCTCTGTGTGTGTTTCATTCTTAAAAATAAATAAAAGTAAACTAAAATATTTTTTAAGAAATTACCCTATGCCCCTTACTTCATCAAATCTGTCAAGAAGATAAGCCAGTTAACATTAGATTGAGGATGAATGGGCTTTTATTAGTGGATTAGGTTCTTTTGTTTGTTTGTTTTTTTGGTTTGGTTTGGTTTTGGTCTTGGTTTTTCAAAGTAGGGTCTCACTCTAGCCCAAACTGACCTGGAATTCACTCTGTATTCTCAGGGTGGCCTCGAACTCATGGCAATCCTACTACCTCTGCCTCCCAAGTGCTGGGATTAAAGGTGTGCACCACCACGCCTGGCTACTTTTTAAAATATTTTATTTTTATTTATCTATGAGAGAGATAGAGAGAAAGAATGGGCATGTCAGGGCCTCTAGCCTCTGTAAACAAACTCCAGTTACAGGCACCACCATGTGCATCTGGCTTACATGGATTCTGGGGAGTGGAACCTACCCAGATCCTTAGGCTTCACAGGCAAGTGCCTTAACTGCTAAGCTTTTCCTATGTTATGTTTCCTAAAGGATATTTCCATGTCATATTTTAAAAGCATAATTAACCCAAAAGAATAAATCTTTAGTATTAGTATTTAAAATTGGTACCCCATAAATATTTGTTGAGTGGTTTCTATATGCCAAGCACAAAACAATGAGACAGAAGGTGGTTTGGGGTTTATTCCTGAGCTTGCTGCAGAAAGGCCAGTGGGACTAAAAGGGCTGCCAAGGAGAAGGACCATGACCCAGGATAATGGCAGCAGGCTCTCCGTGAGCTGCAGCTCGTGCCTTGTCTTTGTTTTCAGTTTCTATCTTGTGGAAACTTTTGCTGTTTTCACTCTGTCACAAAACAGATGGAACTATGTATGATTTATGAATCACAGTTATGAAGCCAATTTAATATCATACCAGGCTTTGTGCTCTATCACGTTTCCCATATTTCCAATATTTTTTTCTTCTAGAACATTTGTCACAAAAGGAACATTACAATGTTGGGATGGGAGGAAATTGTGCATTATTAAACAGGGGAACTAATGATATCCCAAGAGTCCTTCATGTATTCAACAAGTATTTTGGGGAGTCCCTTAGGGTGCCAGACACTTCTTAGGGGACTAAGGAGTCAATCAACAGAAAGTTCTGTGTTCCGTGAAGAAGAAGAAGAAAAAATAAATAAACAGAGAAACAAATAAACAAATAAGCTCATTTCATAGGGGCACTTTAAAGAAGATAAAGTACAGTAACATTGCAGACTGGTTGACACTGAATAGGGTGGTTGGATTTATTCCTTAATGCCTCCTTCAGAAGTAACCACGTAAGCTGATGGCCAAGATGGTGAGATGGAACTCCTTTGTCAGAAGTCACAGGAAGTGTACTCCCGGAAGAGAAACTGAACAAAAGCAGTGATCTGGGAAGAAGTTTGGGACGCATGCGATATGGAAAGGAGGCAACACCACGCTGATACTCGCCAGCGCTTCGCTACATCTCCCCTGCTCCTACATGGTGACTGCTGTTGCGCACGGGGCCCGGGCATTACGCCCCTGTTGGCACTAAGTTCTTCAGCGCACTGAACAAAACACTTTCTGGCTCCAGTTCAAAAGCTTTAATGCGACACTGGCGAATTCCGTTTCCTCCTTCATGTTACAGTTCACAAGAAGTCAGCAAACAGAGTGATTCCCACAGAATCCCAGCCTCAAAGCCCGAAGGGAAAGAACAAAACATGATGCCGGTTTTCTCCAATTACACGTATTTGGAGAGAAAAGTCAAAATTAATTTTGCGGGTAAATCTGAGGGTACAGTCACAGTGCAGGTGCAGTGTATTCACAGCAGCAAACCTTAGGATCTTTTACCCCAGTCTGTATAAAGTCATAAATAGTGAAAGATCTTTACTAGTGCTCTATCCATCCTTACCTATACTTGTGAATGTTTAAAACTCTTTGGAAATCAAATCTTTTTCATAGTTTATTTGGCAGTGATGTGAGGCTACTTCTAGTTGATAACAATCTGTGTCAATATTTGTAGAGATCTAGTGGTAGGATATTAGTAAGCTTAATTAAAAGCTATAATAAAAAGCCAGGCGTGGTGGTGCACACCTTTAATACCAGCACTTGGGAGGCAGAGGTAGGAGTATGGCTGAGAGTTCGAGGCCACCCTGAGACTACATAGTGAATTCCAGGTCAGCCTGAGCCAGAGTGAGACCCTACCTCGAAAGACCAAAAAAAAAAAAAGCTATAATACCTGGGCTGGAGAGATGGCTTAGCCATTAAGGTGCTTGCCTGCGAAGCCAAAGCCCTCAGGCTCAATTCCTCAGTACCCACATGTCACAGATGCATGCATCTGGAGTTTTTTCCAGTGGCTGGAGGCCCTGGCATGCCCATTCTTTCTATCTCCCTCTTTCCCTGACCCCCTCCCCCCTTCTCAAATAAGTTAAAAGAAAAATTTCTTTAAAATGTAATACTCACCAGAGGTATTTATAACAGATGGTATTTCCACCAATTTACCTGTATAAAATCAGAAGTATGAATTCCTAAAAGTTATCTGATACCCTAACATTCACAAATCTCAAGATATTGTGATCTTACCACAACCACCTTCCGAGGGTCTGGTGATATATTAATAAATAAATGATCATGACAAAAGAACTGGCTAGCTCTCTACTTCACACACATGCCAGTGAACTATGCTCAGTCTCTACCACTGGTGTATTATGTGCATTGTAATTGTCTGCCAAATTGTAAACTACACAGGACAAAACCACAGTAAAGGTATGTATATTTATCAAAGCACACTGTGAACTTTTACTCCAGTGCCTATGAAGCAAGAGATCAATTTGGGTCATAGAGAATTCTAGTACTTGTATCCCCAACACATAGCACAGAAATCGGCACATGATAGATACTAAACATTAATTGATGAGTTGGTCTATATTTTTTTATAACACAGCCTCCCAAGTGTTGGGATTAAAGGCATGTACTACTACACCCAGCCAAGTTGGTCTATTTTTAATATACAATCACAATGCTCCCCACCACACTTGCTGCCTTGAATGAACACTACACACCAAATTCTAGTGCAGTTTCTTATGAGTCCTGTGCAAAGGCAAGGTTGAGAAGTCCTTCAAACAAATGTCTGCCATTCCTAAGACTTGCATGCCTCCCTAATGGCAAGAAGCAGGTTTCCTGTCAGAACCCAATTTATATTTTCTTTTTTTTTTAAGATTTATTTATTAAAGACACAGAGAGAGAGAAAGAGAGGAAGAGTGAGAATGGGCACACCAGGGCCTCTAGCCACTGCAAATGAACTCCAGACATATGTACTACCATGAGCATCTGGCTTACGTGGGACCTAGAGAATCAAACCTGGGTCCTTAGGCTTTGCAGGCATACGCCTTAACCACTAAGCCATCTGTCCAGCCCCAATTTATATTTTCTTGCTCTCTCTCTCCATTCCTCCCTCCTTGCCTCCTCATTTCCCTTTCTCACTCTCCTCTTCTAAATCAAGAAATGCTCAGTTTAAGAGCCATGTGATGTGGCGCTCCTCTCTGGTCATTCACCTTCTCATGTGATGCAAATGAGATTCCTTATCAATGCAAGTGTATTAGAACATGAAGAAATAGAGTTTTGGTTGTGAGAAATAAAGTTACATATTTAAAAGAGGGAAAAAAGAGTCCCATGACTGAGCCAAAGAAACACTGAATCACTCCCTAACTCTCCCCACCCACAACCCTAATGAATTTGTTCTTTTTATTATTTACTAATTTATTACTTATTTCGAGGCAGGGTCTCACTTTAGCTCACTCTGTAGCCCAGGCTGACCTCAAACTTACAGCGATCCTACCTCAACCTCCCAAGGGCTGGATTTAAAGGTGTGTGCCAACACACCCGATTGTTGTCAGGCTCTTTGTACACCACAGCTTCTCGTGCTCTCCATGACATCCACTAAGCTTCTTCCAGATACATATTGCTGATGGAAAGCATCCACTTGACTCTCATGGTGGTTCTCTTGCCTGAGCCAAGGACATCAGCAGAACCCAGTCTTCCAAGATGTTTTAGCTGTAGCTTCTTCCCTTCCTATCCCACCCCCTGGGACCTCTGGCAAAGTCAGGCACGCCATGGCCATCACTTCCTAAGAGGCTGAGTGACTGCCAGCATCAGTTCACTTCCCAAATCAGGACTGAACAAAATGTAATGCTCATTGTACAGATTCTTAGGGGAGCGTCAGAAAGTGAGAACCTGTTTAGGCTTAGCAGTAAGCATCTGCTGGGCTCTTTGAATTCTATTTTGTCTTTTAAAACTTTTATTTAATTTGTTTCAGGGGGAGGGGGTGTCAGGCCAGGGTCTCTTTCCACTGCAAACAAAACACCAGACACTTCCTTCACTTTTTTTTTTTTTTTTTTTTTTTTTTTGACGTAGGGTCTCACTCTGGTCCAGGCTGACCTGGAATTCACTATGTAGTATCAGGGTGGCCTCGAACTCACAGTGATCCTCCTACCTCTGCCTCCCGAGTGGTGGGATTAAAGGCCTGCGCCACCACGTCCGGCTCCCTTCACTTTTTGTGTCAGGCTTTGCATAGGTGCTGGAGAATTGAACACAGGCCAGGAGGCCTTGTAAGCAAATGCCTTTAACTGCTGAGCCATCTCCCCGGGCCCCATTTTATCTTTCTGAGACTAGTAAACAGAACATTCGGGGTGGGGGGGAAGCATTTAAAAGAAAGAAAAATCTTGTCTCCCAACCATAACTGTAGCTAATGTCTTTTGTTTTCCAAAATTGCAATATTTTTTAGGCTAGTCTAGAAAAATTCTCTGGGGGCTCCACAGGGTCTCTTTGTGAAGGCAGTGCTGCTGGTGGGAGTTTTGCCTTCTTTGTGGATCCTCACAGTATCCAACAAGGCCAAGAAGGGGAGTTTCAATTGTTGGAGGCTCAAAGCCCTCCTGAGGGCGGGAAAGACATCTTTGGGAGTGAGGAGCAGAGCTCCCAGCCTCCAACAGTCTGGCCTCATTTCCCAAATGAACATTTTTGTTTCCCAAAGTAGTAGATCTTTCATCAAACCTGACAGTTGAAACGTGACCTTGCTGACTCAGTTTTAAAGCTCACAGCTAGAGTTCTAGAGGATCTTCCCAACTACAGGTGAGTACTGTGGGGCAGCGAACTGCTAGAAATAGCTCACAACCCCAGTCACAATAATAAAACCCAGTGGAGTATTAGATACCTACCATGCATGGCTACGGCTGAGATGACCTAAGGAAATAAAAAGAGGTTCTTGAGGGAAAATGATGCTACATTGCTTTGTCAGTAATAAAACTTACTGCAGAGCAGGAAGGCCATGTACACCAAATATAAATACCGATACACAGTACACTTCTAATGGAGATCCCATCCAGCCGCTTCAGTGCTTCTGTAATCCCAGGTGGTTGATCACTTTGACTTTTCAGTAGAAGTTCAGTTTTAAGCCTGTGACTGTGAAGTTGGACACCCTCAACATTTATGGAATGAGCATGTCCAATGGGAACTATAAGGAGAAATATTAAGGGTGAGAACAAAGAGGTTCCCCAAATTGCGGCCATTATCTTCATGTCTCTGGACTGGTGTTTGTTAATTAGCGATAACTACTGATCCAGAGAAGATAACCCATTCTCCTCTTTTTGACTTTTTTTTAAAAGCATGTGTGTGTGTGTGTGTGTGTGTGTGTGTGTGTGCGCGCGCACATGCGCATGTGTGTGTGTTAGTTTGAATAGATGCCCCCCAATATATTCAGGGTTTTATTGGCTTATAGTTTGGATCTGCAGCCACCTAGTTGGAGATGGTGTCCCTGGGTAGATCTTAGGGTCCAGCCCTAAGGTGTGGTGGTGGGTGTACAATTTCAATCTAAAGATATGCAAAGTGTGCCTTGCTGGAGTTCCTGAAGTGTGCTGTGCTGTGTGTCTTTTGGCTTTTGGCTTTCTTGCTCGCTGTGTTTAGACCTTTGAAAGCAGGCTAGCTTCTTCTGCCATTATGGAACTGCCCCTGGATCTGTAAGCTTCAATAAGTATACCTTCCTCCACAACTGTGCCTGGTCTGGAAGTTCATCTCAGCAAACCTGAAGCTGTCTGTTACAGTGTGTGTGTGCATGTCCATGTCGGAGGGGACACGTGTGTACACAGATGTCAGAGGACAATCTCAGGTGTTGTTCCTCAGGAACGCTATCCACCTTTTTAAAGATAGAAGTCTCGGGCTGGAGAGATGGCTTAGTGGTTAAACGCTTGCCTGTGAAGCCTAAGGATCCCGGTTCAAGGCTCGATTCTCCAGGACCCACGTAAGCCAGATGCATAAGGGGGCACATGCATCTGGAGTTCGTTTGCAGTGGCTAGAGGCCCTGGCACGCCCATTCTCTCTCTCTCTTCCTGCCTATTTCTGTATCTTTCTCTCTCTCTTAAATAAATAAATAAATAAATAAATAAATAAATAAATAAATAAAAAATATTAAAAAAAAAAAAGATAGAAGTCTCATTATTCTGGAGCCCAAGTAAGCTACTCTGACTAGCCAGCAAACCTCAAGCAACCTCCCGTCTCCACCTCAGAGGACCAGGAGGTGTACCCCCATGACTGGCATTTTCACATACACACTGAGGATCAAACTCAAACATACAGGCTTGTGAGGCGAGTACTCTACCAACTGAGCTACCTTTCAGCCCAGAATATTCAACTGTTATATTCTCAAGTGGAGGCATTCTTCAAACATAGACAGGGTTTGCAGCTAAGCTGTGTGTTGTATCTATGTGTGTACATGGACACACATTTGTGTGAATGTGTGTGCATTGTGTAACTGGGTTAGAAAGTTCGTAACATGTGCATCAAGTCTAAAATTTGGCATTGAATCAATCAGATTGCAGGTAGGAAACTTGGGACAAAGCAGTTAGATTTCTTTGTAGCCTCTCCCAAATTGTGCTGATAGGATCAAGTGTTGAATCTTTCTTCATAAATCTAGGGTTTTTTTTTTTTTAATTACATACTAGCATGCTAGCAGAGCTGAAAAGGGCCACCCAAATTGGTTTCTGTGACCTGTGAGAAAAGCTGCGGGATGGGAGTCCAGCCTGGGGACCTGAGCATTGAAGGACTAGAAGCATCAAGACAATGGAAGGTCACCCTGTGTGCAGAAATGAATGACACATAAGGCAAAGAGATCCCTGTGAAGAATGTCAAAGCACACCATTGATACAAGATTGTACCCCCAAATCCCAGATCTATCTGTATACAGATCTGCTTGCTGTATCTTGACAAGACAAATCAACTAATGGGTCAAGGTCCTGGAGCAAAGACTCCTTTGCCCAGAATGAAATGGTTAACATGGCAGAAATTTCATCAACAACAAAGGTATACTACACACATGCACTCATGTGTCCATGTACACACATAGATACAACACATAAGACCTTATCATTCCCAGCATTTTATTATCATCCAAACAATATACACACTTCCAAATATCACCAATTTGGACAATCTTTGAAATATTTTCATTTTCCAGCAATATTCCTAAAGCTTGAACCATTTAGAAACAACTCTCTGGCCAGGAATGGTGGCACATGCCTGTAAACCTAGCACTTGGGAGTTAGGGGCAGGAGAATCGGGAGTTCAAGGTCAGTCTTCACTACACAATGAATTTAAGGCCAGCCTGGGCTCTACATGAGACCCTGCCTCATAAAAAGAAAAGAAAAGGAAAGGAAAAGAAAGGAGAGGAGAAGAGAAGAGAGGAGAAGAGAGGAGAGGAGAGAGAGAAGAGAAGAGAAGAGAAGAGAAGAGAAAAGAAAAGAAAAGAAAAGAAAAGAAAAGAAAAGAAAAGAAAAGAAAAGAAAAAAAGCTGTTTGTACTGGTGACATTAAGTCAATTATTGCTTCCACCCCAGGCAGAGAAACAGTGGTTTCTAAAGGAGCCCCTGACCACCTATGTGTCTGCCCAGGAGGAATCCTGCACAGATGAACAGAGGGTAAAAGTTTCCCTCCAATTTCCAAGTTCACACTTTAAAAAGGGCCATCCTCTCTCCTGGAATTGGGTGCACCCATGCCCTAATCCTTTCTTCCATATAAGTGTGCCCCTTCCAGTCTGTTCAAGCCTTATTCAGTTCTATTTGGAATTATAGAGGCCAATCCTAACATGAAAGTGACCTTCACAGCTCTATCCATGGGCAGCAAAACTGCACAGTGAGGGTTTGTGACAGATCCACAGGCCAGCCAAGACCAATATCTGCCTGCACGGTTTGGTTTCTGTCCATCAGGAGTTGGATGCTCTTGACGGAGTAGACTTTCCTCCTGGGTTAGACACGTGGTGTCCAATTAGTGCCTTCATGACTTAGCTTGTACCCAAATCCCAACTTCAGCCAGCACTGACTAATTGTGCCTGGGTGACTGGCACAAAAGTGGTAATGTGTAATGAATGATACGGCACCATCTCCCTCTTGGGAAAATAATCTCTATAGAAGGTCAGTGGGGAAGAGTTTTGGTTGATATAAATAAAATAAAATAAAATAAAATAAAATAAAATAAAATAAAATAAAATAAAATAAAATAAAATAAATAAAAAAAATAAAATAAAATATTCAATGTAGCTCAATAGTTCAGGGGCCCTGGGTTCAACCCCCACACCTGCAAAAACGTCATCCTCCAAAAAGCATTTATTCAACTAATGCTTGCTCAGGGCACATGCCGGACTACCTAGACACAGAGTGCTGAGCTTGGCAGGTGGTCCCTTGCCTTTACCTAGCCCAGGTTTGAGGATCGAACTGACATGATTTCAAGTCAAGTGGCTTGTTCTTTGCAGTCTTCTAGGCTGACTGGTGAGGAGTTATTATGAGGATTTGTAAGACAAGTGATGTGAAGTATTTAGCTGGTTGCCTGGTTCTGAGTGAACTGTCAGATCACTCTGTATGTACAAGCAGCATGCTGGAGACTGCAGTGGATACCCAAATGACCTTATCTGTGCTTACAGGGCCTTTGGCAGATACCCAGGCCCACTCTCAACGGACTGCATGCCAGCTCTAGCACCCCAGAGCACTCAGCTGAAGCCTAGCATTCAGAGCACACACAAAGCCAAGATGAGCTCCCGGGGCCCCAGGCGGCAATAAAGGCTCCCAGAGGCCTTTTGTCAATTGTCGCCTGAAGAGAATATAAACATCTCCATGCTGCCATTCAGAGGACATCCTGTTTACATGGTGAGCCAGGGCTCTTGGTTGCTCTCTCTCTTCCCTTTTTAAAAGCTGTAATTATGTTTACTCAAGTCCAGCAGTAGGTGCCAGGAGGGCTGTGAGTTGATTTCCCTGGCTAACACTGCAGACAACTGGCGGCAGCCCCACTGACCCCTGCACCCTGGGCAAAGAGCCAGTCCTCCACACACCAACACACTCTTTACAAAGACGCCCATTCTCATTGAGCTGTTTTCTCAGAGGCATGCTGGGATGCTCCAGATAATTGTCTAGCAAATGCCAAAATATGTGTCTATTCAGTATACTTTCTGGTCAACTGATTATCAAGGAAGGTGCAGAGAAGGGACAGTGCTCTACAGAAGGCCTCCAGAGTGCAAGGCACACAGTATCCTGTGTGCACCTCACATGTGTCGTTTTGGTTAACCTCAGTACAACCGAGAACATTATGTATCATCACCTGATCATTCCAGGTGAGGAAACAAACATAAGATCATATGCTAATAAGTGGTCAGGCTGGGATTTAAACCTGGCCCATCAAGTTCTTTTCTCTTTGTTTTTTGTTTGGTTGGTTTGGTTTGGTTTGGTTTTGGTTTTTCAAGGTAGGGACTTACCTCAGGCTGACCTGGAATTCACTATGTAGTCTCAAGGTGGCCTCGAACTCACGGCAGACCTCCTACCTCTGCCTCCCAAATGCTGGGATTAAAGGAGTGTGCCAACATGCCCAGCCTCTGTGTTGCTTTGACTCCTGTGGAGAGATGCAAATTTTAGAGTTGTTCTGAATCAGCAAGTCATCACAGTGTTTTTTTCTTTTCCCACCTACTCTAGTACTTTTTCAAGCAAGGCATTTCATATGGTGTACAGTTATGTTTCTCTTACGGAGATGCCTTCCTAAGTGATGATGCTGGAAAACTCTAGACAAAATATTTTTAAAATTTTAATGAGAAATTCAGAAAGTAAACAATAACACATTGTGGAGAGGGATGAAAATTGAAATCTGGAGAAATAGTCAGCCTGGGGATGAGCTTCCCTTTAGCTGGTTGGTTGGGTTGAGTTGATTGGTTGGTCGGTGTGGTAGTTTGAATGTATGTCCCCCATAGACTCAGGGGTTTGATTCAAATTGAGTTTGCAGCTTCAGCCCCTGCTATGCAGCTGGGGAGGTGTCACTGGGGACAGATCTGAATTCTACCCTATAGGTATGCAGAGAGGTTTTGAGCTCTGGCTGTGCTTGCTTGTGGTGCTGGCTGTTTGGTGGTGTCTCTGTGCTTGCATTTATGAATGGGAGCCAGCATCTTTTGTCATTTGACAGAACTTCCCCTGAATCTGTAAGCTTGAAAGAAACCCCTTCCTCCCATAAACTGTCTGGTTTGGATGTTCATCCCAGCAGCATGGAGCTATGTACAACAGTTAGTTAGTTGGTTAGTTGGCTTGGTTTGGTGTGTTGGTTGGGTTGGTTGAATTTGTTTGGTTTCATTGGTTAATTGGGTAGGTGACTGGTTGGTTGGTTTGGTTGAGTTTGGTTTGAATTTCCCTAATTTTCTCTTGCAGGTTGCCCATTGTTATAACAAAGTATGGGCGGCGAAAATGCAATGGAAATGTCTGCTGTCTTTCTGCTGAGGGGATAAGGAAAAGGCATGAGTGTCAGTTGGCATTGCTAGTGAGGGAGGAGGGAACTCATGAGAGTTGGAGTCCAAATTCTATGTGAAAATTCTACACACGTCCAGACTGAATGTAAACATCACACATGTGGGATGACCTCAAAGCAATACAACCAGGACTATAGGGTCAAACAGAAAATAAGTCAGAGCTCACAATCTGGGTATTTTTAGAGTAATTGTCTAACCAAAACATCACTTTCTTTACAGAAATAAAGCTCAGAGAGGAACCCAGAATACAGGGAGCATCCAAGCCAAGATTTAAGTAACTGTATCACTCTGCTCAGCACACTCTATCTTTAGGGATCCCTCTACTCCCTCCTGGTGAAGAGTGCCCTGCTGCTATTTCCCCACAAGGTGTTATGGTAGCTTTTCAGATAGATACCTCCAATGACCCCTGCCCCCCAGTGCTCATTCCCTGTGTAATCCCACTCCTCCCCTTGAGTATGGGCTAGATTTTGTAAGTAGCTTCTAACAAATGAAATAGAAAGAAGTGATACAGTGTTACTTCCGAAGTTGGGTTGTAGAAATCTCATTATTTTTTTCTCTCCTCCCGCCACTATCTTTCTCTGTCAGAAAAAAACAAGCAAGCATATAGTGAAGGGCAATGAGGACCTGAGGCCAACTAACATTTGATTGAGTTCTGAAGCAGCTCCTGCCCTGGCTAAGAATTGAGATGACTCCTACACTGCATAATACCATTATTGCAGCTTTATAAAAGTTGGTACATCAGGGCTGGAGAGATGGCTTAGTGGTTTAGGCACCTGCCTGCTAAGCCTAAGAACACCAGTTCCAATCTCCAGGTCCCACGTTTAATCAGATGCAAAGTAACACAAGGGCTCAATGCTGCACTTGTCCACATCTGGAGTTCATTCACAGTGGCTGAGAGGCTTCTGGCGCACCCATTCCCTATCTGTCTCCCTCTCCCTCTCTCTCTCTGTCTCTCTCCAAAAAAAAAAAAAAAAAAAAAAAAAAAAAAGTTGGTACATCAGAGGTACCCAGCTAAACTACTCCACCCAGACAGATTCCTAACCCACTGAAGCTATGAAATGTTATTTTAAGCTACTCAATTTAGGGCTCAATTGTTATATGGCAGTAGATAACTAATATGTAGAGTGAAGATGGACCCTAAGGAGAAAGGTAGTCTATCACTGCCATGCTATTTCCATAGACCCCAGATGAACTGACCATAACTTTGTCATACCTCAGACCTCTATAAAATGTTTAAAAGCTAAACCTGCTCAGAGATATTTCCTAAGACAGTATTCACGGGTTGGTTGCAAGCTGTCAAGTCATAAGAATCTGGCCTCAGGGAAAGATGGATTCCCAATGAAGGGAGAAGTGGTAGAAGCTATGACAAAGCAAGATAGGGTCAGCTGTGTTCCTGGTCCTCTAGAAAGAGTGGTCAGCAATCAATCATACTATGACTGTAATATACCTATCAGCAGGTGGGAAGAACTTGCACTGGACAATAGCTCACGCTTATTTCCAAGGATGTGGAATCCATGGCTGCTGAGGAATCACTGTGACTCCAAAAGTCAGCCCACTGGGAAGTATACTGTCCCCTTTGGCTGATGATGGAAGAACACCAATGTCGTCTTCTAGGACTGAAGACTGCAAAGGTTAGTCCAGCTGTAGACCTGGGTTCATGAGCAGGAAAAGAACCCAAGGAAAAGCATTAACTCCATAATGTGGGCGGACGTGTCCAGCCCTGAAGGAAGCTGTGGTTGGGTGGGCTTAGAGCAGACTTGGTCTTGCCCCAAGCATATCAGGAGAATGTTTACCACAAAAGAGCAAGTCGAGGTCCCACAGCCCTGTGGGATAAAGGCTCAGAATGTGAGGTTAAGAAATGTGCCATGAGGGCTGGAGAGGTGACTTAGTGGTTAAAGCATTTGCCTGCAAAGCCTAAGGACCAAGGTTTGATTCTCCAGGTCCCACGTAAACCAGATGCACAAGGTGACACATGTTTTTGGAGTTCATTTGCAGTGGCTAGAGCCCCTGACACACCTATTCCCTCTCTCTGTCTCTAATTAATAAATAAATGAAAATAAATCTGTAAAAACATTTTTAAAAAGAAATGTATCGTGCTAAATGGTTCCCAAATACTTCCATATCCTCATCTCTGGACTTTGCAAATGTGACCTTAAATAATCACAAAAAAATATTTTTTTAAGTTGCAGATGTGATCAAGTGAAGGAAACTGAGCCAGGGAGGCTATTGTGGATGATCCCAATGGACCTGTTATTATCACAAGGTTTTTTCAAATTGACACTGGAGGACTCAATCACAGGATGCAAGCAGAGACTGGAGCAATGCACGTTGAGGATGGGGCAAAGCGTCATGGCTAAAGACTACAAGCAGCCACTAGGAGCTGAAAGGGACAAGGAAAGAGATTCTCCCCTTGGTCTCCAAAAGGAACCAGACCTGAAGACCTCTTACTCTGGGAAACTCATCCCATGCAGCTGACCTCCAGCACAGAAATGGGATTCATTTGTGCTGCTTCAGCCTCAAAGGTATGGTAACTTATGGGAGCAGCCACAAGAACCTAGCATAAACCATCAGGGACCAGTCAGAAAAGGGCGCGGAGATGAATTAGAGCCTCAAATGTTGGCGCTCAAGCAAAATTGCAGGAATTAACAATGGCAAACCACCAAACATCCATGTGCTAAACACATTTGAATTACATCCACTGTTAAGGCCAAAGACTGTGAACCATGATTCCCATTCCCCTATTCATTATCTTGCCGACCTTCAGAGCATTTCCCCAGAGGAACTCTCAGGCGCACCTTTCACTGAAGGGAATGAATGAATGAGAGAAAGCTGAAGTGCACCCTGTGGAGTCCGTACCATAGATACCAGCTGTTCCCTAGGACCAATATCTGTGGCAGAAATTAGACTTGGGAAGATTTCAAGTCAAGACTAACCATATCTCTACTAAATTACATTTGCTGGGCTTTATAGATGAAGAGCATCCAGACTATATAATAAATGTCTATAGGAAGTAGGTCTTCTCCCTGAAGTCTACTTTATAACACAGGTAAACTTAAAAGAATAGAGCACTACTACATATTTTACGATAGAAATGCCCCATACTTGTGTAGGTCAGAAATTACACTAAACTAAAAAATTAAGAAAAGACTTAAACCAGGTGTGGTGGTACACACCTTTAATCCTAACACCTGGGAGGCAGAGGCAAACTGTGAGTCTGAGGCCAGCCTGAGACTACATAGTGAATTCTAGGCTGGGCTAAGGTGAGACCTTACCTTGAACCCCTCCCCCAAAAGTCTTAAAACTATTTCTTTAAAGCTAATATAAATTACATAATATTGGGCTTAGTAGTTGAAGTGCTTGCCTACAAAGCCTAAGGACCTAGATTTGATTCCCCAGTACCCACATGAGCCATGTGCACAAGGTGGCTAATGTGTCTGAAGTTTGTTTGCAGTGGCTAGAGGCCCTGGTGCACCCATTATCTCTCTATCTGACCTCTCTCTCTCTCTCTCTCTCTCTTTCTCTCTGTCAAATAAATAAATAATATATACATATATAAAAAAATAAATTATATAATATGTACTTGCAATACATGTATTTGCTAATGTGTTTGCTAATATATCTTATGTAATATGAAGAGTATAACAAATTATGAAATTATAATCTAAAAAGATCATAAAACAATTAAACTTTATAGACAGATAATGTTTCAAAAGTAAAAACCTCAACTGGCAGGGATAGAGAATATATAATCCTTCTAGAATTCAAAGGAAGTTCAGTTGAAATAAGAAAGACCTTTATTTTCAAATCTCAAGTGTAAAAGAGTGAATCATATAACACAAGTGTGGCAAATTGTCTCAGGTGGTGCAAGATCCACCACTTATTTTATTTTATTGAGTATATTCCTGTGCTCATCTGCACCACTTCCATAACCTTCCTTTCCTATAGTCACCCCACACTAATATGTGCAAATCTATTTTTTTAGATAGATTCACTCTGGAGGATAAAAGCCCAAAATTAAGACACAACAGGGGAATAGGAGAAGGTATTGGAAAGGTGAAACTGAGCAAAATATAATACACATGTATGACAATGTGGGTGTTTTTAAATATTATAAAATTTGTATGTGTGTCAGGGGGTTGTGTGGGTGAGTGCACATACAGACTCACATGCACCAGGGCCTCTAGCCAGATGTTTATGCTACTTTCTGTGCCTGGCTCGTATAGGTGACTTGGGAATTGAACCTGGGCCGGCAAGCTTTGAAAGCAAGTACATAGAACCACTGAGCCATCTTCCCAGCCCCTAAACTTCTTTTCTTTGTTTTATTTATTTTTTATTTTA
This sequence comes from Orientallactaga sibirica, assembly GCA_036365145.1. Lineage (NCBI taxonomy): Eukaryota > Metazoa > Chordata > Mammalia > Rodentia > Dipodidae > Orientallactaga > Orientallactaga sibirica. The sequence continues at coordinate 34,716,066 of JAEOAD010000012.1, read as the reverse complement.
GAGAGAGAGAATTGGCATGCCAGGGCCTCAGCCACTGAAATTGAACTCCAGAAACTTGCGCCACACCTACCGTGCATGTATGACCCTGTGCTTGCCTCACCTTTATGCATTTGGTGTGTGTGAGATCTGGAGAGTCGAACATGGGTCCTTAGACTTTGCATGCAAGTGCCTTTACTACTAAGCCATCTCTCCAGCCCCCAGCCCCTAAACTTTTTAATTAAGCAAAGTAACAGGTTTCCTTATGCCATTTTCATACATATTTACATATCTTCCCTCCTACCTACTCCTCCCCTCCATCTCCCTGCCTCCCTCTCTGCTTATACCCTTCAACCCCCCAGTATTAGCCCTTCCACTTTCATAACACAAGTGTTCTATTGCCACCCCACACACACTTCTTCTTTTTCCTTCTCTAATGGGCCCCTATCTAGGCTCAGTCAGTAAAGTCTAAACAAGCATGAAGACCTGAACTCAGATCTTCGGCAGCCCAGAAAATCCAGAATGGCAGAATATGCCTCTGATCTCAGCATTGGGAAGGCAGAGACAGGAGGGCTGTCAGAAGAGGCTGGATACCTAGTCTAGCCCAATAAATGAGCTCCAGGTTCCATGAGAGACTCTGTTGCAAAGACTAAGGGGAAAAGAGATTGAGGAAAAGACCTGATGTCTATCTCTGGCCTCCACCAACACATGCTCTTATGTGCTTGTGTACTGGCACCCACACAAATACAAATGCACAAATGCTACACACATACATATGCAAAAATATAAAAGTTAAAAATCTCATTCTAGGGCCTGGAGAGATGGCTTAGTGGTTAAGCACTTGCCTTAAGCCTAAGGACACTTGTTCGAGGCTTGATTCCCCAGGATCCCCATAAGCCAGATGCACAAGGGGGCACATGCATCTGGAGTTCGTTTGCAGTGGCTGGAAGCCCTAGTGCACCTATTCTCTCCCTCTCTCTCTCTCTGCCTCTTTCTCTCTCTGTCTGTCACTGTCAGATAAATAAATAAAAAATTAAAAAAATTTAAAAATCTCATTCTACATCTTACCATTTTCACTTAGCACAGTGTTTGATTCTACCCATAATGATCTTATGTGTGTAGTTTATACACATCATATGCATCTGCAATGTTTTACTAACTAAATCCCCTAGCAATAGATAGCTTAGTTCTTAGCTGCTACCACCTGTCTTCTGGCATGCAGGATGCAGCTCACGCCCCTTTATGGATATGCTGGGAATATTTCTCTGGCATAGATTCCCAGAAGTGGGCGTGCAGGACCTAGGATATAAACATGTCCTCTGTTTCTGTAAATATTGCCAAATTGTGCCTGATCTTCTCACCATATTTGAACTCATTAATCTGTATAAAATTTGCTGTTCTGATGGCTTTGAAGTGGTGCCTCACTATTGCTGTAGTTATATTTTCTCTAGTGAGTAAGCTAGGACACATTTTGCATATTTCCAGAATCTCTGGTTTATCAAGAACAGTCAGCTGGGCCGGGCGTGGTGGTGCACGCCTTTAATCTCAGCACTTGGGAGTCAGAAGTAGGAGGATCACCATGAGGTCAAGGCCACCCTGAGACTACGTAGTGAATTCCAGGTCAGCCTGGGCTAGAGTGAGACCCTACCTCAAAAAAAAAGAAAGAAAGAAAGGAAGGAAGGAAGGAAGGAAGGAAGGAAGGAAGGAAGGAAGGAAGGAAGGAAGGAAGGAAGGAAGGGGAAAAAAAAAAACAGACAGCTACACTAAGAGCCCCTCACCTCCCTGTCATATTGGCACCATCACTTTCTGATCTAGATTATAATGGATGTGCCTTTCTTTTCTTTCTCTTCCCTATTGTTTAAAAAATATTTATTTGAGAGAGAGAGAGAGAGAGAAAGAGAATGGGGACACAAGGGCCTTTTGCCACTGCAAAGAAACTCCAGTGATATGTGACTTTGTGTGTGTCTGGCTTCACATGGGTACTGGGGAATCAAACCCAGGCCAGCAGGCTCTGCAAGCAAACACCTTTAACCACTAAACCATCTTGCCAACCCACTGTTCCCTTATTGAGATAAGAATTTGCTTTTCTCTTTTAGCTTTAATAGCATTAATTCCAAGACCAGATTGTCCATCTTCCAGATCTTCAGACAGGGGGATGAAGAAAACCACAAGCCTTTGCTATATTTTGTGTGATAGCAGACAGAAGATCCTGACACCCTTTCTACCTCTTATTCAGGTAAAGTTACCTGCTATGGACAGAACTTGACAGAACCTACTCAGACTTTAGATGTCAGCACTCAGCTGCCCCAGCATTGGGGGCTCCTGCTCAGTGGCAGCCACACCCTTCTAATGGCACTGGTCATGGTGGCCTTGTGGGCCCAGCAGCACTGGCTGGCCACCTCCAACAGTGGTGGCTCAGGCTCCAGCCAGGTGCATTGGCAGCTCCCTGAGTGGCTAGAGCTCTTTTTCTTCTGTCCCTCCAAACATCTTTGTAATCTGCTTTATGCATTAGGTGTCTTTCAGGATAAATGACTTGAGCTGGGTGTAGTGGCACAGGCCTTTAGTCCCAGCACTCTGGAGTCTGAGGGAGGAGGATTGCCATGAGTTCAAGGCCAGCCTGAGATGACAGAGTGAGTTCTAGGTCAGCCTGGACTTGAGTGAAACCCTGCCTCACAAAACTTAAAAAAATAAAATAAAAAGAAAGTTCAGACAGGATAAATAATGTGATTTCTGTTTTCCTGGCCAAGAACTGATTCATATACTTTCCTCATTGTTAGCACCCTCTTAGAGCGATCGCTTGTCCTCCGAAGGCATCTCAGAACATATGTTTATAGGACAGTCATTCTCAGACCTTGCATACTTATGAAGACGTGCATTTTACCCCTTGTATTCTAATGATAATTGGTCTGGGAATAGAACCCAGGGAACCACTCCCTGTGCTGTGACTGTCTGACTGCACTGAATCCTAGTGACCAGTGTTGCCACCACATAGTCTTGCTTCTCTCAAGACCAGTTTTAATTGTTCTCAAGAATCTTTTAGACTTTTCTCTTCTTCTTCTGAAGTCTTAAGTTAACCTAAAATGTGTCTTATTGACTTTTTATCTCTACTATTGACATTAGGAAACTCAATCTGATTTTGTCTATATTTCTATGTATGTTGTCATACATTCTTAAAAGAATTCCTAATTACCATATTTATTTCTTCTCATTCTGAGACTCCCATCATATAGAGGTTTCTATTTCTATATCTCTTCTTCTTTTTTTTTTTTTTTTTTTTTTTGCAAGGTAGGGTCTCACTCTGGTCCAGGCTGACCTGGCTCAGGGTGGCCTCAAACTCTCAGCGATCTTCCTACCTCTGCCTACCGAGTGCTGGGATTAAAGGCGTGCACCACCATGCCCCCCCCCTTTTTTTTGAGACAGGGTCTCTTATGGCCCAAACTGGCCCCAAACTTCCTATGTAACCATGGACTACCTTGAACTTATGAAGTGAGATGACCTTGAGCTTCTGATCCTCTTGCCTCCTCCTCTGTCCTTAAATGCTGAAGTTACAGCTGTGCACTACTACATCCTCTTTAATGCAGTGCTGGGCATCAAACCCAGGGCTTCGTGCATGCTAGAAAGCACTCTACCAACTGAGCTACATTCCCAGACCATTTCTCTTTACCATCCTCACTTATGCCTAAAGGCATGAGACTTCCAGCTCATTACTTTGTCCAGGGTGAACAACCTGCTTGCTAGTTGGTCTCTTTGTTGCATTCTTGAATTTGTCTATTGACTTATTACCTAGTATTAATTGTTGGATTTTTTTTAATGACTGATCATTTCTGACATTTTCTCTTTTCCCTGTATGAGGATATTGATGGTGTTTATGTTATATTCTTAGGCTTTCCCACACAGAGTCAACAAGGCAAGCAGTGACCAGCTTCCTATTTACTCCCCCTTTAAATTTATCCTCAATGCCACTTTCATCATGTCATTTCCCTATTCAGATGCCCCGGCCAGCGGGGCTTCAACGGAAGCAAGGACCCTAGAGAACCTGAAATGAAAGGGACAAGAGACACAAGGAACCGACAGCAAGACAAGGATCTGATCAAGCTGTGTTCTTTATTTTTCTCAGGGTGCCTTTTATACAGCAGAACAGGGGAGTTTGTCAGCAGTCTAGGTATTGCACTGTTTCAACAGGACCAGGAATAGCCCCATTTCCACAGGACAAGGTCCCTGCCTCAAAACCACAAGATAACGACTTCTTCATTCTCTGTTGGTTACATTGTTCTTTCTCTGTGCATGGGTTAACAAATAACTGCAGACCTTGTGACTCCCCAGAACAGGCAACTTATCACAAAATGGAGTCACTACTCAAGATGGAGGCACTTTTGGTTACCTAGTGCCCAACGGTTCCCCACATTCAGACATCTTCAATGGTCGGATCATGGATCTTCATTATCCATGTTATTAAACAAACTTTCCACTGATTTCCTGTAATTTACTACTGTTTTACTATGTAGCCACCATAGCATACCTTCGTATTCATAATGGAGGCAAAGAAATAAGCTCTTCATTGATTTGGGCTAAGCATATAAGCTACTGATAGTAAAGAAATGACAACACATTTGTTTTTAGTTGAGAAAAAGGAAAATCTCTTTCATATCCACAAAGGAGGCACAATTCACTATCATTAGGACACGTGCTAAACATTGTCACAATGTCAGAGAAAGGTTTGCAACACAAAACAAACCAGGCCCACTTATATGATCTCCCGTGTGATCATCAAGGGTTCACATTTTCAAGACATCTGAGTGTGCAGCTATGGAACAGGCTTAGGAAATGGCGCTCATGGTGTTGACCTCACTAGCAGTGATTCAACAAACAGGAGCTAACCTGTGTGGCTAGAAGATGATGTAACCTATCTAAGCATTCAGATCTATTAGCTTAGGTTACTGAGCCCAGGACTAATACAGAGGTGGCAATTATGATGTCCTGGCCTCAATCATGAAAATTTGTCAGTTCAGTGGGAAATAAAATGGGTGTTTAAAGACTTTAAGATAAACTCATACAGCACAAACAAAACACATGTTTGTCTCTAAAAGGAGAAATAATCAAAAACGCCCAGGCAGTTGGACTAGATTTCTTTTGATGTTTCTCACCATTTGTCTCTGGGACCCAAGTCATTTCTATGTCAGCTTGGCCAAGTGCTTGGGGAACAGAAGACGTGCCAACCAGGACTCTGACTCCTCAAAGGTCTGTTTATGTCTGCATGACTAATAGTGCTTTTGTGTACTGAGGAGGAAATACCAAGCTAACAAGGAAGACCACGAATCCACAAAATTTTAATTTCTAGTTTGGGGAGAAGGCAACCTCCAATTCATGTTTTTGTATTATGAATTTTTGTGATGACTTTAAAGTTTGCCATGGTATTTATGGTAATTTCATTACAAACCACATCTTCATCTTTTAATTTCTTTCCTATTTATAATTATACAACTGTAATTAAAAGGTATTACAACTACACGCTATCCTAGCTAAAAGTTTGGCCTGCCAGGCTTACAATATTCAAGACTTTATTTCTTTTCTCCATTTTGGAGGAAGAGTGGGGGAGGGAAAGGAGGCAGTGAAGACTTTGGTCATTATAACCTCAAATCCTTTCATCAACTTCTCTTTGTTCCTTTAAAAAAAAAATTAGGATTTTTCCAAATACTCCCCCCACCAAATGAAATGTTTTGATGTAATAGTTTCCATTTCAGCTTCTCACCACATCTGAAATGAAGCTCACTCAGACTCACTGAGAGCATGCAAGGACTACAAGGGTTGTTGAAACTTGGATCAAATCCCCTCTCCCAGCACTGGTGCCAGCAGCCTCCCTCCACTGCTCAAGGACCTGAAGGCTGCACACCATGGCCAAGGCACCTCTTAGCTTTTTCTTTCAGCACATGGAAGGTACTTGTGTATAAAAACTTTGCCACATTTCAGTGAATTATCCCTCGCAAATCCAAGAAAATGCTTTGGCGACAAGGAAACTAGCAGTTCAGGCGAAGCCTCAGCTGCAAAGAGCACAGTGAACTGATAACTAACCATGCTGGTAACATCTTCAAAGAAAGTTGGAACCATGGAGCCAAGAGGAGTTGTTGGCCTGAAGGAGTTCACACGTTAGCTGAAAGAAGGAAGAGTATGTTTGTTCTCTGCCAACATACTGCCCATCTTTCCACTGAGGAATTGATTTTCTCCAAGTCCCCGTCAACCTGATGGGACTATTAACCATCTAAGGAAGACAACAAAATTACTTTCGTATACATCCTGGAGCAATCAGTTAGTTTTTATAATTATTGCTGTAAATATGGCCTCATATTGAGCCCAAATGACCACATTCCACCTTCTCTCATGAGAATTCTTCTCGGGATCCTACATGATCTTTTCCTATTAGTAGAGCTTCAACTCACTTGAAAACTGAATCTGAAAAAAGTAGCAGATGGGGCTCGAGAGATGGCCTACCAGGTAAGGCATTTGCCTGCAAAGCCAAAGGACCCAGCTTTGAATTTGTTTGTAGCAAGTGGAAGCCCTGGCATACCCATTCTCTCTCTCTCAAATAAATAAATAAAAATAAATGTAATTTTTTTTTGAAGTAGCAGAAGACTCAGTTGATAAAGTGCTTGCCATGCAAGTATGAGAACCTGAACTCAGATCCCCATAACCCACATAAAAACTGCGATAATCCCAGCACTGGGTAGGCAGAGACAGGTGGATCCCTGGGGCTTGCTGGCTAGCTTGTCTAGCCAAATAAGTGAGCTCCAAGTTCAATGAAAGACCCCGTCTCCAAAACTAAGGTAGAATGTGATTGAGAAAGACAGCTGACATCAACTTCTGGCCTCCATACACAAGTATATACACATGCACACACATACACACTCACCACACATACATAAAAACAAACAAAGGTCAAATCTTAATCCCATTCCTCCTACAAGGATCCTTGGTTATCCTCCATACCTGTCTGTTTGTGAGACCCCAGGGAAGGTCCTCTGCCTCAAAGCACTTCCTCTGGAAAAATAGACAATGTTTAGCCTCACATTCAGCATCATGCCTCACAAAAGAGCAAAATCTGTTCAAAGTGCTATCAACTCCTAGACCTGGGCTTTGCAACCTTAGCTCCACTTTGTAATTACCTATGACAGAATGACTTTTTTTTATTTATTTGGGAGAGAGTCAGAGAGAGAGAAAAAAAAATGGGCATGCCAGGGCCTCTGGCCACTGTAAACTCCAAACGCATGCACCACCTTGTGCATCTGGCTTATGTGGGTCCTGGGGAATTGAACCTGGGTCCTTTGGCTTTGCAGGCAAGTGCTTTAACTGCTAAGCCATCTCTCCACCCCCAGAATGACTTCTGTCCTCTCCAAATTCATATGTCAAAGCCCTAAACCACAACTTGACTGTATTTGGAACATAGTGCCTGTGAAGGGGTAATTCAGGTTAGGTGAGGTCATAAGAGTAGGGCCCTAATCCAACTGGACCAAAATCCTTATAAGAAGTGACATCAGAGATCTCTCCCTGCAAATACAGAGAGAGAGAGAAGGGAAAGCCTACATGAGGAGGCAGCCCACCTGCAGGACAAGGAAGAGAAGCCCCACCAGAAACCAACCCTGTCAGCCTTGGATCTTGGACTTCTAGCCTCTAGAACTCTTAAGAAGATTCATTTCTGTTGTTTAAGCTACCAGCACTTTTTAATAGTAGCCTGGCCAAACTAAGGTGCCTGGGAGCTTTTGAAAACTCAATGGCCAGACTGTGACCCAGCCAATTATTAGCATCTCTGAAGGTGAAATTTCATAAACTCCACAAGAAAATCCCAAATGCAGTCATACTATACCAGAAAAGGCTCTTGTCAACTTTGAAGCAGTAGGCTTGGTTTCTGTGTTAATTCTAGTTATTTGATATTGCCCACTGTACAGTGATGATATTAGTGAATTATCATATTTGCTGCATATATTTATCTCAATTTACTGCTTACTTTTATGGTTTTGTTTCATACATATACCCAGATAGGTATGTTTTATATATGTATATAGACATACATATGTATATACAAAGTATATATGGACAACATATATACATGTGACTATACATATACATGTGTGTATATCCATATACACACACATTAGATAGATAAATAGATAATAGATAGATAGGCCTCCTTTACTTTTATAATAGTGTAGGAAATGAGCAGAAATGTAAGTTGAAAAATAGCAACCAATTTTCTGATTCACCAGTAATACTATAGCTCCTAAATCTGGAATGATGGTACAAGCTCATTCACAGAATTTCTGATTTGTTTGTTTAGTATTGACTTTGTGCCAAATACTATACTACATGCTGGGGACTCAATAGTGAGTAAAACCATACCTTAGTCCCTGCCTTGGTGGCGTTAGGAATAGATAGATGGTTTATAGGCCACTGAGCTCTGTGCTCCTGGGCAACAGAAGTCCAAGAAGATGCCTCAAAGCACCTGAGGCCCTGGGGGTCTCTGAGGACCCGGTCAAGGGCATCCTTACGCATATGGTATTATATATATGCCTCTCTCTCAAATAAAAAATAAAAATAAAAAGATACACTAGAGACAGTCTATAATGTTTAAAGAATGTTGTTAAGCCTATATGGTGGCCCTGACAATTTGATCTTCCCTCAAGTTAACATTATTCAATTACCCAGTGTGATGTGAGCACAGCCCTGTGGGCCAAGAACCAGTGCTGTCTAAAGCCTTTCAACATGTCTGCTGTTTCTTCCTCTGGGAGAACAGGGAGAATATTTTCCCCACTTCTTAGTCCCTACCCTGAAACACTGCTGGAGCCCACACAGGAACTGGCATTCCTTAGCATTTAATGAGTGGAAGTCATTGGGGCTCCTGGGTTCTCAGATGACCACTGAGGTCGTTTATGTCAGGACGAAGTTCCACAGGGGCCCATAGTCTTGGGATTTTTGTGGTAGTGGTGGTGGAGGTGGTGATGTGTGATTGTGGCCACTTTTTTTTTTTCACTCCATAGGAATTTTTAGGTCTCCAGCCAACAAAGTGTTCACCAGCGAACAATGGAATCTCTTTGTGTAATCATGGAGTAAGGCTTTGGAAAAATGAGGAGCAGAACTCGTGTTTCCTAGTCTTTCCCAGTGGATTCTATACTCAGCCCACAGACGTTTTTATTGAGGACGTATGATTTCATAATCTGACTGCTGGAGGCTGCGAACAAAGTCATATCAGACATGATACTTCATATGCAACCAGGAGTGGTGAGATGAGGACCTGGGGGAGTGAGTTATGAGATTTTCACCAAAATGGCTGCAGAAATAATGGCGACTCTGTATTCAGCCACAGTTACAGATAAGAAAGGCCCCAGAGAATGAGAGACAGAAGGACAGACAGACGGAGATTGAGATAGAGGAAGAACTGGTTGGTTTGTCTCGCAAACCTTATTGAAAGGAAGAAAGCAGGCAAAACTTCACTTGTAAAAGTCTGGATTTCTCATGCTGCCCATGGGCAGTGACAGGAACCAGGCTTTAAGGCAACAATCAGACGAAAGTGCCACCCTTTGACCCACTGACCCCAGAGTACTCGGGTGATTTTTTTTCTTTGTAACTATGTTCTCAGTGAACACTGAGAAAATGTTTATACATACACAGTGGCCAGTCTTGTCTTGGCAACCCCAGCCACTCCTCAACAAGTCAAGGGGATGCTTCCATTTTCCCATCTATTGACTGTTTAGTTTGTATTTCTGATCATAGGAGTTTTGATGTTTCCTGGTCCTCCTTTTTAAATTCTTTCTTAGATTTGGTAAATTTCATCCTCTTTCCTTGTAAAATTGCTTTCAGATTCATTCTGGCTCATGAATAAGAGGAACAAAAATTGAGACAATACTGAGAGGTTCCCAGGCCAGTCTTCCCGGAGGCTCAGCGGCTGCCCTGGACTGGTTGAGTAGAAACCAAAATTCTATAGACACAGGAAGTACATACATTAGACCGCTGAGAGGTGTAGGATCCTGAGGTTGATTTCTCCTTTGTGACATCCACTTATCCTTCAAGAAAACTAACAGTGTCACACAGAAATATGTTTTAGCCTTTTTAGAAATCAGACTTCAAAGCTGGGCGTGGTGGCACACAACTTTAATCCCAGCACTCATGAGGCAGAAGGATCATCATGAGTTCAAAGCCACCCTGAGACTACATAGTGAATTCCAGGTCAGTCTGGGCTAGAACGAGACCCTACCTCAAAGAAAACAACAACAACAACAACAAAAAATCAGACTTCAATGACACTGCCTTTCTTAAAAGCAGGGAGGTGGCCAGATGTGGTGGCACACGCCTTTAATCCCAGCACCCAGAAGGCAGAAGTAGGAGGATCACCATGAATTCGAGGCTACCCTGAGACTACATAGTGAATTCCAGGTCAGCCTGGGCTAGAGTGAAACCCTACCTCAAAAAAAAAAAACAAACAACAACAACAAAAGAAACCAGCGTGTCTACTTCTGCTCTGCTCCCATCTACATACACACACACACAAAACTAATATAAATATTAAGATATATACATGCATTTTAATAAAGAACCTTGGTAATGAAAAATTTTTTAATATTTTTATTTATTTATTTGTATGCAGAGAGAAAGAGAGAATGGGCATGCCAGGGCCTCTAGCCACTGAAAACGAACTCCAGATGCATGTGCCACTTTGTGCATTATGTGGCTTTATGTGGGTACTGGGGAATCAAACCCAGGTCATTAGGCTTTGCAGGCAAGCACCTTAACCACTGAGCCCTGAAAAAGGTTATTTAATGTGCTTTTTCTTCAACTAAAACTTTTATTTATTTTAAATTATTATTATGCAAGGTATGAAAAAAGATTTGATAGGTAGGTTTCATTGATCTTTATACCCAACATTTAACATGACTACAGATATGTGACTGTCCTGTAACCATATGTTGAATTAAACTGCAAAAAAAATTCTTTGTGAGAGATTAAAAAAAGGCAAAAAACAATTTTTAATCTGCTCACTTCTTCTGACAAAAAAACAAACTTGGCATACTACAATTTTGTGTTTTGTTACAAATATCTCTTAACAATTATAGCCGTAATGAAATTTGACAGAACTCCCAAGTAAATAACTCACAACCAAATCATTGGCTTACATGTGAGTCCAAATCTAGATACAGAGTATACATTTGGATATGCCATATCTTCTCTTGTATTCTTAGGGGAATATGCCATACATAATAGAAATGAATATACTTTCTTTTTACTTATGTGCCTCATCTTTCATTTACTTCAAGTAAGAAGAGGAAAGGCCATTCCCTCTGCTTGCCTCAGTTAGTCTGAATATCATGTTCCATGTTTTGTCTCTGCCCTAATTGCTGCCAGGTGGGCCCAGTGTATGGGACATAGAGCTAGCTTTGTTGCCATGGCCAAGAGAAACCTCTTACTAAGATGAAACCAATGCTCAGAGCACATGTGGCCTGGGCTCCTCTTCCTCCAGGTTCTCTTCATCTGACACTATGCCACCCAGTGTGCTTGTCCTGTGGCCATTTGTGCTAAAATGAGCATTGCTTGAGTGAGTGCTCTTTAAATTATTTTCAAACCCTTTTAATGTCTTCACATGCAATGCAATTAAAGTTCAGCTCAAGAATCATCTCTATCAACTCTTTTCTACATAAATGATTTATCTCCCAACATCTGTCTTACATGTTCACCAAACAATGAGTTTTCTCTCTAATCTGAATGTTCTGTGTCTGCCGTCTGTGCTCTTCTGCTATGATGTGGGGATAGAAAAGCAGAATGGAAGGAGAGTGTAAGGAACATCAGTTATTTTTTTATTTGGAGGTTGAGCTAAAGCCAAAGTTTTTCCCTTTATGTACCTCATGTCCTGTGTCACACCATTAGACATTCTTCCTGGGCTGGAGAGATGGCTTAGTGGTTAAGGCACTTGCCTGCAAAGCCAAAGGACCTAGGTTCAATTCCCCAGGACCCACGTAAGCCAGATGCACAAGGTGGCGCAGCGTCTGGAGTTCATTTGCAGTGGTCAAAGGCCCTGGTACACCCATTCTCTCTTTCTCTGTGTCTACCTCTCTCTCCTCTCTCTCTCTTTCAAATAAATAAAAATAAATTTTTAAAAAGGAATAGAGCTGGAGATGGTGGCACACACCTTTAATCCCAGCACTTGGGAGGCAGAGGTAGGAGGATTGCGGTGAGTTCGAGGCCACCTTAAGACTACATAGTGAATTCCAGGTCAGCCTGGGCTAGAGGGAGACCCTACCTCAAAGATAAAAAAATAAACAGAATGGGAATCCTAAGAGGCCACTCTGTGTCCCATTTAAAAAAATATATATTCTTGGTCTAGTAGCTCAAATGTAACTGTCATCTATCGCATTCTCACCCACCCAATATCCCAATATCAAACAGACAGTAAAGTGTTCACACAATGTTAGGAAGTCACGAATGTCACCTGCCCACTGATCTTACAAAATGCAGATATAAAATTGCTGTAATGGTTTCCATTATTGTTATGGGGGAATTGTTCAAAAGAAGAGCAGGTAAGTTACAGGTCTAGACAATTCAGATCTGTAGTCATTAACTGGTTACATGTTGACAGGATATTTATTGCTGGAAATAGTTATCTTTGGAATTTTTTTTTCATTATCTGCTAAAAATACTTGTGGCTCAACTAAAATTTAAATTTGGAGTGGATAAAAGACGGAGCTGTGCCAAGGTAAGAAGCAGTGACCTACAGTGACTTTAACAGAAACAGCATAAGGTTACCACCTCTTCAGCGGATGTAATCCACGTGCCTCCACCAACTCTCTTACTGCTATTTATTGACATCTCCTTGGAAAGCCCCTCTCAGGAATGCCAGACAACAACAGTAAGAGTTTCTTTTACATCTTTTGGAGGGTTGCACATGCAGAGTCCTGCTCTAAGCCATCTGTTTTCATCCTTCCAATGCTGACAATCCATCCCATAAGCTTTCCTTGCTCACAGCAATTTTCTGTTCTTATTTGCTGGAGATATTTGTATTAGCAGTTTTTCTACATTTATATAAATGTATTTTGACCATACTCCCCTCTATTAAGGTCTCCTGTCCCCCTCCCCTGCCCCTTTTCACTGAACCCCTTCTTCTTTCCAACTAGTCCCACTTCTGTTTTTTTTAAATATTTTCTTTGTTTACTTATGAGAAAGAGAGAATTAGTATGCCAGGGCCACTAGCTGCTGCAAGCGAACTTCAGATGCACGTGTCATCATATGAACTTGCCTCCTTAGACTTCCCAGGCAAGCCCCTAAACTGCTAAGTCACCTCTCCAACCCCCTCTTCTGTTTTGATTACTGTTCTTTGTTTTTACTTTGCCCTCCACCATCCATGATGAGCTACAGGAGAACTGTTGTAGAGATCCTTTGTAACTACCTCTAGCCGGCAACCATGTGTCCGGCTGAACTCCCAGAGCCCTGCACGCCCAGAGCCACAGCCCATTCCTAGTCAACAGTGCAGTTTCTGTTTCTTAATTATACAAGGCCCAGAAGTAGGGAGTTTCTCCCTCGGTTCCAAAGCACTCCTTCCCATTCCCTGGCCTTGGAGGAGGTGATAACACTCCACGGAGCACTCCACAGTCACTCATTCTCAGTAATCTGACGAGTGTGGAGTCCTCCCATCACCATCAACTACAAAAAGCAGCTTTTGTGACCAAACGTGAGACCAGCACTAATCTATGAGCATAAACATTGAGAGGGTAATTTGATGGGCACAACATATGCATTTAGACAAACAACAGTGATAGCTTCCCCCCCCCCCAGACTTTTGACTAGGTTTTTTTCAGGACCAGACATGAATTCCCTCCCATGGAGCAGGCCTTAAATCCCATCAGAGAACATTTGGTTACCCCATAATAGTCCATTCCATTATTGTACCAGTGGGCACATCTTGCTTGTCTGGTCTGCTCATCATGACCACTACTGACCAAGACTAGTGATGATTTTTCTCCCTGAGCAGTCTGCATAGGATTCTCTGGTCCTGTGACAGACAGCCTTGCTGGAGACTTTTATGGAAGAAGTAAGGAATCAAGGGTAAACAACAGACTTTTGCTTTCTTTAAAATTTGAGTTACCTCCCTTAAGGTACAAGTACCAGCAAGTGTTCATAATAGAACTTGATGGAAGGTTCACTTTTCCCCATTATTCTGGTAAATCTAACTATGAATGTTAATTGTCCAGGCAAGGAAAGGTACTAACTGCTTATCTTCTCAGCAAAGGTTCTAGATCATTCTAGATCAAAGACTTAAAAAGAATCTTCACCAATTTCTGGGGACCAATACCAATGGCTGTGCATGAATGACAGTGAGGCATTTCATGTTAACCACTGAAGAGGGAAACCTAGTCATTCATTAAGGCAGGTGAGGGCATCATTTGTTCTGAATCCTTAATTCATTTGCTAATGTGACATGCATTTGCTGAGCTCCTCTCATACAAGGCAGCCTGGTGAGATGAATGAGCAAGTTCTTGATTTAAAAAAAAAAAAAAAAAAAAAAAAAAAAAAAAAAAAACAGGGGCTGGAGAGATGGCTTAGCACTTAAGGTGCATGCCTGTGAAGTCTAAGGACCCAGGTTTGATTCTCCAGGTCCCACCTAAGCCAGATGCACATGGTGGCACATGTGTCTGGAGTGCGTTTGCAGTGACTAGAGGCCCTAGCACACCCATTCTTTCTCTCTCTCTCTCTCGCTCTCTCTCTCTAATAATTACAAATAAATCTTTAAAAAGTAATTTAGCCGGGCGTGGTGGTGCACGCCTTTAATCCCAGCACTCGGGAGGCAGAGGTAGGAGGATCGCCGAGAGTTCAAGGCCACCCTGAGACTACATAGTTAATTCCAGATCAACCTGGACCAGAGTGAGACCCTACCTTGTAAAACCAAAAAGAAAAAAAAAGTAATTTAAATAAAACAAACAGGGGCTGGAGAGATGGCTTAGTGGTTAAGGCACTTGCCTGGGAAGCCTAAGGACCCAGGTTCAATTCCCCAGTACCCATGTAAGCCAGATGCACAAGGGGGCACATGCATCTGAAGTTCATTTGCAGTGGCTGGAGGCCCTGGTATGCCCATTTTCATTCTCTCTGTCTGTCTCTCTTCTCCCTAACTCTCTCTGCTTGCAAATAAATAAACAATAAATAAATGAATAAAATTTTTTTTTAAAGAGCTGGAGAGATGGCTTAGCGGTTAAGGCGCTTGCCTGTGAAGCCTAAGAACTCATGTTCGAATCTCCAGGTCTCACATAGCCAGATGTACAGTGACATAAGTGAGCAATGTCACACATGTGCCACAAGGGGGCACATGCCTCTGGAGTTCCCAGTGGATGAAGGCTCTGGCGCACCCATTCTCTTTCTCTCTCTTCTCTCTCTCTCTCTCTCTCTCTCTCTCTCCTCTCTCTTGGCCTCTTTCTCTTTCTCTCTCTCTCTCTCTCAAAATTGGGAAAAAAAAACATTAAAAACTGGGCTGGGGAGATTGTTCTATGGATAAAGTGCTTACTGCGCAAGCCTGAGTACCCGAGTTTGGATCTGCAGATGCTGTGGCCGGCTTCTGTAACTCCACAATGTTCTGTGGATAAAGTGCTTACTGCGCAAGCCTGAGTACCCAAGTTTGGATCTGCAGATGCTGTGGCCGGCTTCTGTAACTCCACAATGTCCTGTGGATAAAGTGCCTACTTTTTTTTGAGTACCCGAGTTTGGATCTGCAGATGCTGTGGCCTGTAACTCCACAATGTTCTATGGAGATCTGCAGATGAGTACCCGAGTTTGGCCTGCAGATGCTTCTGTAACTCCACAATGCCTGTGGCTACACAGAAGCTCAAGGACCAGCTAGCCTTGCAAACAGCAGTAAACAGAAAATGAGAGACTCTGCCTCAAACAAGATGGAAGGCAAGGACCAACACTCTTTAAAGTTGTCCTCTGACCTCCACACATGCAGTGGCACACACAATCCCATCCTCACACACAGGAACACACAGATACATCATATCCACATACATATACCCACACCAAAGAAAAAGAAAGAAACAAAAATTTCTACCCTTTTACTCATATCCTCAGGATAACAGCTTAGTTTTCTCAGATGTATTAAGTATATAGATAGATATGGCTCATGGGTAGAGAAATGGAATTAATAATCTAGCATGTTCTACCCATGGAGCACCATGGAACTAGAATAACCAGAGTGCAAGTGTGGAAAGGACCTGAGGGTGAATACTTAGCTCTGCCACTTACTAAGGATGGTTCCTGAGCAAGTTACCTACTCTCCTGTGTGAAATGTTATATATGATGTCAAATCATCTCACACTGTGTCATCACTTACTAAGTGTCTGGCAATGGCAATAACCTCAGGAAATATATGTGATAATGGAAAATTCATAAAGCAAGAAAGTCCTGCATTGTATGAGAATCCTTCACAAGGAGTTGGGAGTCAGCCATGGGACTATATGCCTATAATGTCAGGCCTTGGGATGCTGAGGCAGAAGGATTGCAAGTGTGATGCCAGTCTGGGCTACGTAGTGAGTCTGAGCCTAGCCTGAACGACATAATTTAAGACCCTTTCTAAAAGAAACAATATGGGGATTGGGAAGAGGGTTCAGTAAGCAAAGCCCTTTTCATACAAGCATGAGGACCTGAACTTGGACCCCCAACACCCACGTAAGATGCCGAGCATGCTGGTGCATGCCTTTGATCACAGTACTAGGGGGAGGCAGAGATAGAACAACCACTAGGGCTCACCAGCTAGCTAGTCTAGCCAAATCAGGGATCTCTAGGTAGGTTCAGCGAGAGACCCTGTAGCAGACAGCCTCAGGTTTGCTGAGATGAACTTCTAGACCAGGCACAGTTATGGAGGAAGGGATATTATTTATTGAAGCTTACAGATCCAGGGGAAGTTCCATAATGGCAGAAGAAGCTGGCCTGCTCTTATAGGACCATGCAGAAAGAGAGAGAAAGCCAAAAGCCACAAGCCACACAGCACACTTCAGGAACTCCAGCTAGGCACACTTTGCATATCTTTAGATTGAAATCCTAAACCCACCACCACACCTTAAGATCAGGCCCAGTGACACTGCCTCCAGCCTGGTGGCCGCAGATCCAAACTACAAGCTAATAAAACACTGAATATATTGGGGGCTATCTATTCAAACTACTATAGACCCTGACTCATGCTCTCCTCAGTGGAGAGTTACTGTGGAGGACACTGAGCATCATTCACACGAGGACCCCCAAACAGGTCCTCATATACACACAAACATGCATGCATGTACTCACACATTTACACACACCAAAAAGTTTAAAAAGAGGGAAGAAGATCCTATGCCGTTGGCATGAGACACTTTCATGGACCAGCCATATTACTGCCCACTTTGTTTCAAGGAGCCAGGACTGGTGAGTCCTGTGACTTAGCCATTCTCAAGATTTTGCAGAGAAAGAGGCTAAGACTAAGCAGAGCTGAAGTGACAAAGATCCCACAGCAAGGAGGCAGGAGCCCAGCTTCCCTGGGCTCCCATGTAAGCATTGGCTCCTCTGTGCCTCTGGCTCAGTGTGGCATCACCTGGGAGCTTGTAATGTAAATTTTCAGTCTGGCGGTAAGGTGGTTGGGGAGGCAGCACTTCAGCACACCATGGGAGACTGATGCTAGCATCTGGAGTTCTTTTGCAGTGGCTAAAGGCCCCAGCATGTCCATTCTCTCTGTCTCTCTTTGTTCCATCTCTCTCTGCTTGCCAATAAATAAATAAATAAAAATATTTGATATTTAATAAAAAAGAAAAGTGGCCTGGAGAGATGGCTTAGCAGTTAAGGCACTTGTCTGATAAGCCTAAGGACCCATGTTCTACTCTCCAGATCCCATATAAGCCAGATGCACAAAGGTGAGGCAAGCACAAGGTGGTACATGCCCACTAAGTGGCACAGGTGTCTGGAATTCAATTGCAGTGGCTGAGGCCCTGGCACTCCAATCCTCCCTCTCTCTCTCTCTTTCTCTTTCTAAAAAAAAATTTTTTTAATAAAAAAGAAGACAAGTAAGATAATTCACCACCTACCCATCTATGGTCCATGTACAGCCTATACACGCACAGTACCTTGTGTAGCTGGCTGCTTCTTTAGTCTGAATGCCCCTCCCCAAAGTCAAGATCCTCCTCTGTCAGCCAAGATAATTTTAGGAGATGAGTCGTTTAGGGGGAGCCTGGGGTTAGCGCTCGTATCCCTTACCTTCTTGTTGCTGGGAGAAAATACCTGGCAATAATCAGTTTAAAGGAGGAAACGTTTATTTCATCCAACAATTACAGTTTATAATCCATCATGGTGGCAGGAATTTGAGGCAGCTGGTCACATCCAGCCCACAGTGAGGTAGCAGAAAGCAATGAATGCTGCTGCTGAGCCCACTCTCCTTTTTGGACCCTGGCTCATGGAATGGTGCCACCCACAGTTAAGGTGGGCCTTCCCATTTTAAGTAACCTAATCAAGATACTCCCTCGAAGACAAGCCCAAAAGATAACCTAATCTACATAATCCCTCCCAGATGATTGTAGGTCCTGTCAAAGTAGCAATCAATAGAAACCCTCACCAGTGATTTTAGAAAAGATGGCTGACAGGCCTCCAGAGGTCGTTCAGTACCCTAAGCCCACATAGAAACAAAGCTGGGCATGATGGGGAGTCCACTTGTAATCCCAGCACTGGAAAGGCAGAGACAGAAATATCCTGGGGCCTTCCTGGTCAGCCAGTCTAGTCTACTTGGAGAGTTCCAAGCTAGAAACTCAAAAGACCATGTCAACCTGAAGAGATTGCTTAGCGGCTAAGGTGCTTGTCTGCAAAGACAAAGGACTCAGGCTCGATTCCCCAGGACCCATGTAAGCCAGATGCACAAGGTGGCGCATGCATCTGAAGTTTGTTTGCAGTGGCTGGAGGCACTGGTGCGCCTATCTCTCTCTCTCTCTCTCTCTCTCTCTCTCAAAAAGTTTTTAAAAATTTAAACAAAAATAAAATTTTAAGCCGAGCATGGTGGTGCATGCCTTTAATCTCAGCACTCAGGAGGCAGAGGTAGGAGGATCACTGTGAGTTCAAGGCCACCCTGAGACTACATAGTGAATTCCTGGTCAGCCTGGGCTAGAGTGAAACACTACCTCAAAACACCAAAAAATAAATAAATAAAATAAAAATTTTGAGCCGGGCGTGGTGGCACACACCTTTAATCCCAGCACTTGGGAGGCAGAGGTAGGAGGATTGCCTTGAGTTCAAGGCCACCCTGAGACTACATAGTGAATTCCAGGTCAGCCTGGACCAGAGTGAGACTCTACCTCGAAAAACCAAAAAAAAAAAAAAAAAAAAAAATTAAGTTCAATCTAAATAAAAATGTCTCCCCAAAATGGTTGCTAGTGCCTGAGGAATAACACCCAAGGTTGACCTCTGGCCTCCCCATGCACACTGTGTACCTGCATGCACACACATAGTCCTAAGGAAGACCTCTCACTTCTGTGCTGTGAGGACACAGCCAGAGGCACCCTGTGTGAACTAGAAGGTGGACCCTTGCTGCACCCTGGGTCTGCAGATCCTGGGTCTTAGCTTTCCTAGCCTCCAGAACTGTGAGAAATGAATTTCTGTTGTTCATGAAACACACCGTTTATTATATTTTGTTATAGCGGATTGAACGGATTGTTAGACACTGATCAAGTGAGCAATAATTGGAGAAGTCAGACAAATTTAGAGCAATCACTGTACCAGCAGGCTGACTTCTACTGAATGATTCCAGCCATTAAACTGTTGGGGGGGGTACTCAGGATGGGGTGAGGAGTAGGAAGGGGAACCTCAACATGGTTTGCAAAATCCACTCTGCCAAGCCAGAACCCAGACCCTCCAGCACTGAAGTCAGTCTTTTCTGACCTCCATGTCAATGTGACACTGGAGTCATCAAGGGCAAGCACCCTGGATTTGCTCGTTATTGACTACGTAAGAGCCACATTGCTTCCCAGGAAAAATAAGTACAATTTGAACACTAAAAGGACCCCTGATGTATATTCCACCTGCTGCTGGCCACGTCTTTGAAAGCTCTTGCCTTTGCTGAATGATTCCAGCTGCTGTGCCCCTTTGTGCTGGCTTTTATGGGCTGTAAGTACGGATACATAAGGTGTAGGTCAGATTTTGAAGGAATGTAGAAGTCTTGCCCTCTCAACTGCACACATGCTTCTCTTTTCTTTCCCTTCCCCTCCTGGAATTAATAGAGATAGAAGTTGCTTAAACATTTAATTAAATGCTCTTAGACAATTCTGGTCTGTATGCAGATGCCTAGAGAGCTGAAATGACTTCATTTGAAGTCATATATGACTTCAATATCTGACGGAGGGGGGATGACTATAATATTTATGTTTTCCTGTCTCTTGTCTGAACTCATAGGCAATTTCCAGAATAAAATCCTTACATGTTTTTCCCATCAATTGAAGAATTTGAATCAGTACTACAGGCAGAGTTTTCCCCTTGTTTAAATCCCCCCTCCCTACCTCACAATATACCTGCTACAAGTTGCTGTCATAAATCCCAGCATAAAATTCCCTATTGCTTAATTTTCTCATAAACGTGAAGCATATAGTCGTGTTATACGACTCCTGATCTAAACATAAATTTCCTGTAGTCTAGCCTTAAGGAGGAGCTAATATATTCACCTGCTTGTTTTCTAGACAATAAACCTAGAACAGGTGAAATGAGGAGGAAATTTAAATGAGATCAAAAGGCAAGTTCAAAAGAACAGACAAAGCACCTGCAGTGCCTCCTGCTGCCAATCTCAAATATAAGGCCCAGTAAGTAGAATTTTAAGTGGAATTTCTAGTTTTCCCTTGTTTGTAACCCTAACTTGCCTTTAGGAGGAAGTTTATTGTCCCCAGACGCTGGAAAGTAAAAATAGTATTAATTTCTCCTGGGTCCATTGTCAATAGCCTCTTTCTCTTTTTCATCTCCCCTGCCCTGTGCTTGTTGCTTCAGTACATGCTTAGCTCTCTCTGGCATTTTACCTGCAGGATAAATGTGAGGAGTTTGGAAGCTATTGGCTGAGTTGTTGGGGGAGGTTTTCACTTTGCATTTCAAGTAGCTCAGCAGATGACAAACCTGCATTGCTGAGTAAAAAATGATGCATAATATATTATGTCCATCAAACTGCCATCTATATACTGATGTTGATGCCCATATATTAATGCTACTCTCACTTTTGGTTAAAGAGGCTTCATCTCTTTATCACACCCTTCAAGGCTCAGGGACCATTGTGGAAGAGGTAGAAGAAAGAATGCAAAAGCCAAGGGAAGGCAAGGACTACATACAATGCTGTCTTTAAGACACAAAGTGGCCTTGATATTCATGACCTCACAGTGCCTTCCTGCATAACAGGAAGAAAAAAATGACATTGAAACAGAAGAAATAGGTTGGAGAGATGGCTCAGCAGTTAAGGTGCTTGCCTGCAAAGCCAAAGGACTCAGGTTCGATTCCATAGTACTCACATAGCCAGATGCACATGGTGGCACATGCGTCTGGACTTTGTTTACAGTGGCTAGAGACCCTGGTGTGCCCATTCTTTTTATTTTTTATTTAGAGAGAGAGAGAAAGAGAGAAAGAAAATTGGCACACCAGGGTCTCAGCCACTGCAATTGAATTCCAGACACTTGTGCCACCTAGTGGGCATGTGTGACCTTGTGCTTGACTCTCCTTTCTGTGTCTGGCTTATCTGGGATCAGGAGAGTCAAACATGGGTCCTTAGGCTTTGCAGGCAAGCATCTTAACCTCTAAGCCATCTCTCCAGCCCCCCCCCATTCTTTAAAAAAAATAGAAGAAAGACTAGTTAGAAAAAAGAAGGGATTTAGTGGAGGGGATTTAAGGGGGTAAGGGGTAGTGAGAGGGGCTTATGATCATAGTATATTGTCTACATTTATGAAAGTTGTCAATAAAAAGTTAAAAATTAAAAAAGGAGAAGATGCATAAGAAATAATTGTGTCAGTATGTGTAAAGGCAGCCTCCAATATAATTCAGCAATACATATCAAAATTGCAAAATTTCTCAAAATTGTGAACATGTTCAGCACTAATTCCACCAGCATGAATTATCATTA
Source organism: Orientallactaga sibirica (assembly GCA_036365145.1). Classification (NCBI taxonomy): domain Eukaryota; kingdom Metazoa; phylum Chordata; class Mammalia; order Rodentia; family Dipodidae; genus Orientallactaga; species Orientallactaga sibirica. The sequence continues at coordinate 34,693,979 of JAEOAD010000012.1, read as the reverse complement.
GGAAACAATTGTACCAACAATTATATGAACAAGGATGTCCATTACAATGTTGAGTACAGAAAAGTTAGAAACAGCTTATATGTCCAGAAATTGGAGATAAATTAAATACATGCTGCTAAATCCAAAATAAGCAATACTGTTTAACCATTAAAATGACCATGAATATCACAGTATTGATAAGAATGATCTAGTATACACTGATAAAATGAAAAAAAAAGCAAGCTGCTATACAAACTTCATAGTTATCCTTCTAAGAAGTATACATATCCATCCATACATAGGATTTATGAAATTTCTCCTATGAAATTCTTTTCAAAGACCACACATTTTGAGGTTCAATGAGCACACATTATGCAATTGTCATGCTAAAATAGCATTACATTTTCCCCTCCAATTATAGTCAAGTAAAATCAGTAAGAATTTCCCATGAAGACAAGCTTTTAAGCCCTTGCCCATGTTGAGCTCATTATAGCATACTATTTTTGGGTTAACATGACATACATCCCTCTTCCATTTTGAAATATTTTTCATTAAAAAAATAGGCTTTATTTGTGGGGGGTTTAGGAACCCTGGCATCAATAAGGACACACACATCAAGGACAGCTATTCCTACAGTGTCAGAAAATATTTCGTTGTAGTGGCTTCTCTTGAATGAAAGCCAAAGCCAGAACTGGAATTGAGTAAAAAGAAAATGTCTTACAAGTAAGTTTCTCTGAAACAGATTTCGCATGCATTTCTGTGAAAGAGCTTTACACACATTTCTATTCTAATTTAAAACATAATTGACAACATACATCTTTATGCTATGAATATTTGGCAAAAGAAAAAGCTCCAGGACTAGCAATTACATATATCTTTGGGGGGGGGACAATTATTCACCAGAAGAAAATTCCAAAAATCTCAAAACAAGAGCAATTTTTTATTTTTTTTAATTTTTGACATATAATTCTCCAACTTCAGTGACTTATTATAAATGACACTATAAGTTGACATCTATGACAGGACTTCTATAGCCACTAGTGCAGCTTTAACCCTGGAACCCCACAGGGTAACCATTCCTTAGTAATCCTTACTTAATATGTCTGGAGTGAGCTTCCTTAGAAGTTCTGTACTTATCATTGTTAATGATAAGTGGTGGGTGAACAAGATTCTGAAAGGGGTAAAGCATTACAGGCTGGTTTTGGTTGGTTGGGTTTGGGTGCTGAATATCAAACTTGAGGCCGTGTGCATGCTAAGCACATGCTTTACCATGCACTACGCCCACTCAGAAGTGTGATAGACTAAAAGGGATTAAAACCTTCACTCAATCAAATTAATGTCCCCACCACTTCACGTGCTCACATTAGTGCATACATGGGGTGAGAATACTTAGGATGGACTCAAATAGCAAACTACAAGTGTGCAATAGGGTACTAACTAGAGTCACCACATCACCCAGAATCTCTTATAAGTGTCCTTTAACCCTTATCTCCTCATTTTCCCCACTCCCTCTATACCTGGCAACCACCGTTCTATGCTCTGCTTTTATGATAAACTTGAGGATTCTTAGTGTGAGTGGTTTTCAGAGAGAAGGCTGAGTTGCATGTTGGAATTGACATGGAATAAAATGGAAACATCCCAGTGAAATAAAAGAGCAAAACACAATTTTTTCCCCTTGGGGAGGTGCTTAGAAACAACAAACACTTACTGTTCACAGTTCTGGAGCCTGGGCAGTGCAAGTTCAAGGCACTAGCAGATTCAGAGCCTGCTGAGGACTTGTTGCCTATCTCGCTGTATCCCGTGTGCTGTTACATGGCAGAAAGAGGACTCTGTGAGATCTCTTTTATAAGGACATTAGTCTCAGTCATGAGCGTGCCACTTTCATGATCCAATCACCTCCCAAGGGCCCCACTCCTAATGCCAACACAGCAGTGATCAGGTATCAACATATGAAGTTGTTGAAGACAAAAAACATTCAGTCTATGACCTCTCCAGGTGAAAAAGATTTCCAAAATAAGACGTTTTAAAGACAAGGATTTCATCAACTTCCTATTGTCCCCTCCAAGGGTGACCCCTATAAAGCAGAGCACTGAGAAAGCAGAAGGCGATGTAAGCCTCCAGGACCTTGTTGAAATGACCCAACACAGGGGATGTGGCTGCAGCTTGCTGCACTAGGAAACCCGTTGAGTTTGGAGCTTATTCCATAGGTTAATCACAGCTAGATGCTCCCATTTCTGGTGTGTCCATGTCATTTCATGTCAAGAGCTCAGGATGACAAAAAGGGTTTCCTTTCTATATCACTGCCACATCAAGCCAGCATGGCTGCAGCTGCTTAGGATAACATGGAACAGCACAGCCCAAGACATCTTATGATACACGTCCACTGGCTGAGACAGGGGGAGGGACAGGGCAGCTCAGACCCATCCGTGCCATGAAGGATGGACTTGGGTGAGGGGTCCCACACTTAAGGAAGTAGAGAATGACAAGACTCCAAAACAAGGTCACCTGGAGGTTAACTCTGTCAGGAGTAGTTGAAGGATCTGAAGAAGCTTGTCTAGAGAAGACAAGATGATGTGGGCATGGGAAGAGAGGAAGGAGACAGATAGAAACGTCATGTTTTTGAAATGTTGATCCATAAAAGTAAAATGAAATGTTTCCTGTGTGGCTCCAGAGGGCAGAGCTAAGATCAGGCAGTGAAAAGTTCAAGGAAATGGACTGAGGAGATGGCTCAGTGACTAAAGTGCTTGCTGTGCAACCATGAGGACCTGACTTCAGATTCCAACCCGCCTTCCCGATGGCGAGTGCTCTCCTGGATAAACAAGTCCTTATTTGGCTTGGGCCGTGATCTAGGCTTGCTATTTTTCGTTCCTATGTGGACCCCTCTGCATTCACCACGTGGCTTACCAGGGTTGGCTGTTCAAAGGCTTTTTAAGCTTGGCTGGCTTGTCAAAGGCTTCTTAAGCTTTGGGGCAGTGTCAGTGAGTCCTTATTTGGCTTGGGCCAGAGTGAGTGAGTGAGTGAGTGAGTGAGTGAGTGAGTCAGTGAGTGAGAGTGAGTGAGTGAGTGAGTGAGTGAGTGTGAGTCAGTGAGTGAGTGTGAGTGAGTGAGTGAGTGAGTGAGTGAGTGAGTCAGTCAGTCAGTGAGTCAGTGAGTCAGTCAGTGTCAGTCAGAAGATTGTTCAAGGTTCCTGAATAAACTGCTGAAAGAAGAGTCCAAGTGTGAATAAACTGCTTCCTTGCTGGTCGAGGCAGTCGCGACAAAATGGTGGCCCGTGACGGGAACTCAGAACTTGCAGGGCAGCTAGCTGGTAAGTTCCAGGTAAGTGGACAAAAAGGGTAAAGGCAAGTTTTCCGGTAGAGAGACGATAAGGTCCCATAGCAAAATGGGCAATACATCTTCCAGTATTAGGTTAAAAGGCGCCACAATAAGGTTTCCTTAGAGGAAACGCAGTGAGAAGATTTCTTAAGAATGATAGCCGCCAATTAATGTATATTTGTTCGTGTGTCTTATTAGTGTATAAAAGTTGGTTAACCTCATGTGGTGTATTTGTGTTGTAGTGTGTCTAGTCATATTACATAGGGCAAACGAGAATGATTCAGAAGCAATTAAAAAAAAAAAAATTTTAGAGGAGGTGAGAGAAGAGCGCTGAGTAAAACATCTAAAAGAAAAAGTAAGGTTCCTGAATAAACTGTTGAAAGAAGAGTCCAAGAGGGACTCAGAACTTTCTGCAGTCAGGGCAGTAGTAAGGTTCCTGAATAAACTGTTGAAAGAAGAGTCCAAGAGGGACTCAGAACTTTCTGCAGTCAGGGCAGTGCACTGGTAAGTTCCCAGGTAAGGTGGGAATCCGCGACAAAAGCGGGATTTTGCTCTTCTCGGTAGAAAAAGAGGGAGCAGGAAGGGTTCATGTGTAGCGAACCAAAAGTAAAAGTTTTAAAAGAATTTTTTGCAAAATTAGCCATGGGCGCTTCTCACTGCACTCCAATTTTTTGGCTCTGAATGAGCTGCTTGCTCAAAAAACTTAAAGATAAAGGGGAGTACCCTGGAGAGGTTCCTGGAGGAATGTGATGCCATAGCCCCTTGGTTTGCGTGCTCTGGAAGTCTTACAATCCCTTCATGGGAAAATTTGGGCGAAGATCTTGATTTTGCAGCAGACCAAGGCACGCTTAAGGGCGGGGTAAGATCGATCTGGAGGTTAGTGAGGAACTGCCTCGAGGAAGAAAGGTCGAAATAGGCAAACAATGAAAAAGAGGCAAAAACAAAGAACAACTTAAGATTCAGAGTCTACGGATTCTAAAGAAGAGCTGCAGGCTCTCATATAACAAATGAAAAGATCAAAATTATGCTAAGTGCAGACAGTATTGAACTTCGAGGCTTGTCTTATGAGCTTTCTAAGGGGAAGGAAAGACTGCAGAGGACTTTGTTGGAACTGGGCTACTGGCATAAGGGATGGCTACGTTCTGCTATCCAGGCCCAGAAAGTTTGATCAAGGTTAAATTTGTAATGGACTGATGTGCTTGGCTAAAGATATCGGACTGAGATTTTAAGATTTTAAGTTGGAAAATCTCAAGCAAGGTAAAAGCAGAGGCACTGAGGTTTTAGGTTACTGAAGCTGCTATTGTCAACGCATTAGCAATCTTAAGGAAGGTGGAAGGAAGGTGGCCTGACTTGATTTACATTAAAACAATGGAGAGGATGCCTGAGGAAAGACTGTAAAAATGCAAATTGATGACTGCTGATGGTGGTTGAGTTTTTGCATTGTTTTAGTTTCTCCTTGCTAATGTTGTTAAAAGACCTTGGATTATACTAGGGCTGCAAATTTATCCAGATTTTTGTCTAGTTTTCTATTACAGAATTGGTCGCTTGAATTTGAAGATACCTTAAGAGAACTGAGACTGGCAGTAGTTAATGTGAATTCTACCCGCATGGACCTCTCTTTCACATCTGGATTGTCATCTTGGCTGATCTCCGCTATGAATCATCTGAAGGAATGGGCGGGTTTGGGTGCTCTTTAGCAGGCCTTCTGTTACTGGTCTCCTTGGTTTGCTTGTGGTGTCTGTGTAAAATCAGGGTCATGCAATGACGGGATGCAGCTATGATCATTCAAGCCTTTACTGCCATAGAGGCTGCACAGTCCCCCTAAGTCTGGCTGGCTACAACTAAAAGTTAATCTTCTTTCTGCTCAGGTTGCGAGGCTAAGCACTGCACTCTGGGTTAGCCCTAAAAATCCAGAGAAGAGCATGTTTGATTGCATGCGGTTGATGCCCCAGATCCCGCCTCTGAGAAAAAGGCATCAGGGTTGCAAAAATACGCATCATCAGAGATCAGACCTCTACTCTTACCTGTGGCTTGTTTTAAAACATAAAAGGGGGAACTGTAGAGAGCTGCGAGGTGCCGCGCCTTAAAGATGGCGCTGGCTTCCGCCTTCCGCCTTCCCGATGGCGAGTGCTCTCCTGGATAAACAAGTCCTTATTTGGCTTGGGCCGTGATCTAGGCTTGCTTCCGTGATATGTGGACCTATCTGCATTCACCACGTGGCTTACCAGGGTTGGCTGTTCAAAGGCTTCTTAAGCTTTGGGAGGTGTCCCGGTGGGCAGGTGAGTGAGTCTGTGAGTGAGTGAGTGAGTGAGTGAGTGTGAGTGAGTGTGAGTGAGTGAGTGAGTGAGTGAGTGAGTGAGTGAGTCAGTGAGTGAGTCAGTGAGTGAGGTGAGTGAGTCAGTGAGTGAGTCAGTCAGTGAGTGAGTGAGTGAGTGAGTGAGTCAGTCAGTCAGTCAGTCAGTCAGTTTCAAAGATTGTTCAAGGTTCCTGAATAAACTGCTGAAAGAAGAGTCCAAGTGCTTGCCCCAGCCCAATATGCAATTGAGCCTAGCTAGGCGAAACATACTTCCTACCCTAAATCTACTTTTTCCCCTGTGTACACAGATAATTTTTTGATGTATGCCTCTAAGGGATAATGGCATTCATGGTGCTATACCTGTGGTCAGGCAGCTACTGAACTCTAAATAACTGGCCCTTTGAATCAAGCAAGCAACATCTAAAATCTGCTATTCTTGGCAACTGTCTGCTTCCCAGAGGTCTCCCACCTGACCACAACCAATAAATAAAATCCACCGTAAGACCAGATGCCTTCCCTCTTGAAAGACTTCCTCAACCTACAATTAAATAATGAAGACAGGACTTCCAGGTAAGATGGCAGCATACTAGCCATGCCAAAGAAGCCTAGGGAGAGAAATAAACAGAAACACATCAGAATACACTCTTCTACTGAAAAGTGAAGGTGTATAAGTTATTATCAACTACAACAGAGAAGCAAGAGAGACCAAGATCTTCCAGAGAGGAAGAAACCACCCAGAATCCTGCCGACGAGCCAGCAGTCCCTATCCACCAGCCTGCCTGGCAGGTGGCACAGGTATCAGGAGCAGAAACAAGGTGAGGGGATTTTCCACTCACATCAGCCTCCTCAAAAAGTCAAGAAACCTGAAGAAGTCAACAGAGACCAGCTGAACAGCTGCTGAAGGAGAACACAAACGAGACCAGCCAAGCAGCTCCAGTACAACTCCAGGCACCCTGCAAAGTCTCCATCTGGAGAACTCTTTCATCCCTGGCTGCCTGGCACCAAGAGGGATTAAGGTGGGCACTCAGCATTGGTGAGATTAGAAGCCATCCCAAAAGGTAACAGGGCCTATGTATACAAAGCCAGATACATAGGCCTGCACTGGAAGTGTTAATCTCTCTTTCCATGTCAGCAAAGGTTATGTATTACATTTGACAGATATATTCTTGGTGGGATTTACCCTTCTCAAATAAGCTGTATTTTTATGTTGACTATTGTTGCCTTTGATGTTTCCTAATTTTTAGGACCTTTGTCTTTTTCTTAAGTCACTACTGAGGGCAGGGACTGACTGGCCCCAGGCTGACTTGGAACCCATTTCAGACTAGAAATCCCAACCTTCTAGTTGACAGGATTAAGAGTGTGGGGTAACACACACCCAGAGGGACTTTGGCTATACTAGATTATCTCTTTAGTTTAATCCCCACACTTGCATAAATACTCTGTGCTGGTTTTGATTGAATGTCTTTATTGCTTAGTTAAATTTTAGAATTTGCCAGTAATTTGCTTCACCCAGTCTACTACAGCACTTGAATAGCAGGCAAACTCAACACTTAGGGTCACTTCTGCTGTTTCTCTTGGAGAATAAAAGCTACACCTAATAAAGGAAAAAAAAAATCAAAAGGTCTAGAGGAATGGCTTCAGAGTTAAGGCGTTTGCCTGCAAAGCCAAAGGACCCAGGTTCGATTCCCTAGGACCCACGTTAGCCAGATGCACAAGGGGTGCATGCGTCTGGAGTTTGTTGGCAATGGCTGGAGGCCCTAGTATGCCCATTCTCTCTCTCTCTCTCTCTCTCTCTCTCTCTCTCTCTCTCTCTTTCCTCCCCTCACTCTCCCTGTCAAATAAATAAATAAATGAAAAAAAATTAATTTTAAAAAAAGCTACACCTGACACCTTCAACTCCCACTCTAAAGATATATAAAGTCAAATTTATATATCTAAGAACACCGCAGATAATTAGAAAACCCAAGCATCAAATTAACTCAAGATGCAAAAATCTCTATATTATAATACAAGAAACACAAAAAATCAAGATAGTGCAATCCCACCAAAAATTATAAATTCATCAGAAATGACTTCCAGTGAGACTGCTTTAGATGAAATGCCTGACAAAGATTTTTTAAAAAATGATTATATCTATACTCAAAGAAATCAAAGAAGAAATCAAAGTAATCAAAGAAGAAAACCAACCCCTGAAGGAATCCCAAGAGAACACAGAAAACCAACTTAATGAAATAAGTAGGTCAATACAAAACATGAGTAAAGAAATATAAATAATGAAAAAATACCAATCAGAAATACTAGAAGTGAAAAACAGTGTAATCCAAATAGAAAATTCTATAGAAAGTCTCACCAGTGGAATGGATCAAGGAGAATATCTAAACTAGAAGACAAGGTGACAGATCTAATACAGTCCAACACAGAGAAGTAAAACTAATTGGAAGGTATGAATGGGAATTTCAAGACATTTGGGACACAATGAAGAGATCAAACATAAAAATTCAGGGAATCCAGGTGTGGTGGCACACCTTTAATCCCAGCACTCGGGAGGCAGAGGTAGGAGGATCACCATGAGTTTGGGGCCACACTGAGACCACAAAGTGAATTCCAGGTAAGCTTGGGTTAGACGAGACTCTACCTCAAAAAAAAAAAAAAAGAATTCAGGGCATAGAAGGAGAAGAAACAAAGAAATTCATTCCAAAGGTATAACAACTATTTTCAACAAAATCATAGAATAAAATTTCCCCCACGTAGTGAAAGTGATGCCAATACAGATACAGGAAGCCTATAGAACACCAAACAGACAAAATTAGGAAAGCAGTTCTCAACGTCACATTATAATTAAACTAAAGCCCACAAAGCAAAGAAAATATATTGAAAGTAGTTAGAAAAATCAAGTCACATACAAAGGCAAGCCCATCAGGATAACAGCAGATTACTCAACACAAACTTTAAAAGCCAGAAGGGCTTGGAATGATATATTCCAAGTTCTAAAAGATTAACAACTGTCAACCAAGTTGGCTTTATCCTGCAAAGCTATCCATTTAAATAGACATAGAACTAAGGACATTCCACAACAAAAGCAGGCTACAGGAATATATGAAGACCAAACCAGCTCTATAGAAAATACTTGAAAGGATCCTCTATGCTGAAGAAAAAGAAAGCACACACATAAGAAACCTGGAAAAAACAAGCCATACTTAAATACTAGTTAATACAAGAGAGCAAAAGTAAAACATGAGGAATTACAAAACAAGAAAAATTGCAAAAATAAATACACATCTTTCAATAATAACTCTTAATATCAATGGCCTCAATGACCCAACCAAAAAACACAGGTTTACAGACTGGGTTAAAGAGCAGGATCCTTTAATTTGTTGCCTCCAAGAAACTCACCTTTCCACAAAAGATGTACAGTATTCAAGCAAATGGACCTAAAAAACAAGCAGGTGTTGCTATCCTAATATTGGACAGGGTAGACTTCAGACCAACATTAGTTATAAAGATAAGAAAGGTCACTTGGTATTGATTAAAGGAACACTCCAATAGGAGGACGTTACAATCCTAAATATATATGCAACTTACAGGGGGCTCCCAATTTCATAAAAAAACACTATTAGAACTAAAGTCACAGAAAACACCAAACATAGTTGTAGTGGGTAACTTCCATTGTGGAAATCAGTGTGGAGGTTCCTGAGACAACTAAAAATAGATTTACCATATGACCCAGCTATACCACTCCTAGGCATATATCCTAACGATTGGTCTCAGTACCTTAGAGATACTTGCTCGACCATGTTTATTGCCACTCTATTCACAGTGGCTAGGAAATGGAACCAGCCTAGATGTTCCTCAACTGATAGTGGATAATGAAGATGTGGCACATTTATACAATGGAGTTCTACTCAGCGGCAAAGAAAAATGAAATTATGAAATTTGTAGGAAAATGGATGGATCTGGAGAGTTTTATACTAAGTGAGGTAATTCATGCCCAGAAAGCCAAACATCACATATTCTCCCTCATATGTGGGTCATAGCTACAAATGATTGAACTTCTCTGTGTGTTGGAATAAAATTCAGTAACAGAGGCCAGTAAACTAGAAAGGGGATATAAACAGAATAGAGATGGAGGGAGGGGGACTTAATAGGATGGTATTGTATATATGTAAGTAGAAGAACAGATTAATGGGGGTGAAAAGGCCTACTGAGGTCAGGGGAAGAGATTGAGTAAAGGAAAGGTGGAGGGAGGGCTAATCAAAAACTAAGAGGATTATAAATAAGTCTTATGGAAACCTACTTTTCTGGGCAATGGAACACTCAGAAGCAATAGACTGTTACCAGAAAATTTTCAGTGCCAGGGATGGAATACCTTCCAGTGAGTTGTTGGCCAGGAAGGTCACAGATACCCCCAAAACATTACAAGCCATTGCCAAGGCCCTTGGTTTCCCACCAGGAATAGATGGTAAGACCCTATTGCTGAAGAATCCACATACCTGGGCTACAAGGTCACTGAGAAATCCTGCTGGAGCTGAGCTGAAAGCCTCCTCCATGAGGACCAGCTGACAGAAAGTTGGAAAAAGCTATGCTGCATGCAGTTCAATGGGAGAGAGAGAAATCACCAGTGAAGATACTCAACAGTGGACACTGCAAGCCTTAAATTTGGCCAGCCAGGCCAAATGAGCCAAAGGGTGCAATAGTGGCATGTCCATTATGGGGGAAACCAACCACTCTCTAATTGGACTGGAGGACCACTCCATGGGAGGGAACACACGCCTGATACTGAAAACCTATGGCAGGATAGTCATGAGCCCTAGAGGTGTAACATCTGCTGCTGTTTGGCTAAATGTATATACTATGCCCACCAAACTACCCAGTAAGCACTTCTCTTAATGTTCACACTCATATATTAATGCTACTCTCACTTTTGGCTAGAGAAGCTTCTCTTTTCAGATGGTGGTGACCTTAGGATGTCTCAGAAGGCACCTTGGCACTGAAAAGAAATGACAGAGGAATGCTCAGCACTGAAATATCTCTATCACATCTTCCCACACTCAGAGTCCATTGCAGAAGAAGGGCGGAAAGAGTGTAAGAGCCAAAGGAAGAGTAAGACTCCTTACAACATGCTCCTCCAGACACAAAATGGCCTGGATACCCATGACCTCACAGTACCTGACAATACCTACATAGGACCATTATAATATAAGGAAAAGATGATGACATCAAAATAAAAGAGAGACTGATTGAGAGGGGGAGGGAATATGATGGAGAGTGGAGTTTCAAAGGAGAAAGTGGGGGGATGGAGGAAATTACCATGGATTAATGTCTATAATTATGAAAGTCGTTCAATAAAAAAGTAAGTTAAAAAATATAATGAAGACAAAGATATCAACTGTTATATCAGGAGGCTTAACTAAATGAAATGTAGTGGCATTTATTTTCTGGATAACAAATGCCTTGAAACTGGTGCCCAATCATATTAATATTTCATTTTTTACATTTCTCTTGCAAAAGATCCCTCAGTCTTCCTGCAGCATTCACAGGCTCCGTCAGAATGCAGGCATGAAAAGTTCTCTAAGCTATACATTCTTTTGAAAAGCTATTTTCCTAGGAAAGTGGAGAATGTTAAAAATACAGCATCAAAAAAAAATTTGCCAAGAAGTCTTTAATTTGGCACCTGTCCTTCCTGTGATTTAAACCCATGGAGCCACAGCGGTCCCTGGATAAAATTAGAATCAGACATAACAAAAACAAGATATATAGAAAACTACTGGGAACAATCTTCAGAAACTACAAAAACTAATATAATAATAATAATATAAACTGTTCACAAAAATCAGACAATTCTCACTATACCCAGAGAAACTTCTTTTTTTATATTTTTTAATTTATTTGAGAGCAAGAAAGAAGCAGAGAGAGAAAGACAAAAGGTTGGCAGGGCCTCTAGCCACTGGCAAACAAACTCCAGATGAATGCACCCCCTTGTGCATGTGGCTTACATGGGTCCTAGGGAATCAAACCTGGGTCCTTTGGCTCTACAGGCAAGCACCTTAACTGCTAATGCCTTCTCTCCAGCCCTTTCCTTTTTAAAAAATATTTTCACAGCAACTTCTTAATGCAAGCATACAGAAAAGTTAACTATAAAAATTGATTGATATTTTCTTAAAACATGGCAGTGTTTTCACAAAGCACCTTTTATCGGGCAATCTTATGACTTCAGAAAGCTCTGGATAGAGTAATAATCCCCAAATCCAATAAAGCTCAGTTGCACCATTTAAAATAACTGCCAATAAATGGGACATTCTGGGACAGAATCTTGGATCGAACTACCATGTTGTTATATCACTGTTTAGAAATGGAAAACTCAATTTTGTTACTGAATGGCCAGTCTGTTTGTGAATTATGAAAAGACTTTGAAATAATTGATGAAAACTTTCCTCTCCTATCCACGCTCACTAGGATGTGGGCACTTTCTCCACTTGGCACCAGATACATATCCTTCAGACACAAATTAGTCTGGCCTATGCATGTGGGAAGGCACAAAATTACAGCTTTTACTCTAAGCCTAGCACAATGGTGAGTTTATTATACAGTGATAAGAGTTCCCAGAAAAGGATGTTGGGGAGAGTCTATTGTGATTGTTGCCGTTGAATTAAACTGCACACACCCAGTGGTTTTGTTTTTTCTTCAAAAGCCAAGTCCTCCTTTATTCATAAATATGTCACACGTGTGGCACTGTACAGATGAAATGTCCCCACCCTCCAGCTACTACTAATTAGTGGCCATACTAAAAGAACATAGTGAATACAGAATGTGGACTTGAGAAAAAATAAGTGGGAAAAGGTGTGGGGAAGTGAAAAAGAACCAAGATGGACCCACTAAATTAACTGTCCACCAGCCAAGTTTTGAAGGCGCTAATAAAGATAAATTTTATTTCCCTTCTGCCATTAAGAAATTGAAAGCTTCTCGTCTTGTGGGTTTCTTCTGAACAAAGGTAAGAAATTTAAAAGCAAGACCAGGTGTGATCTGAGGACACTGTGTCAAGGGTCCTTTCGCATCAGAAGCACAGCATAAACCCCATGTGGGAGTAACAAAAGGTACTCATCACTGAAACCCCACACCTTCCTTACATTCCTTGCAGCACTATGCCTGAGGTAGGACAAGTTGGGCAGTGCCACTGGGAAGTATATATAATAAGGGGTAGAGAAGGCAGCCTTAGGATCTAGCACCAATTCCTCTTTTTTCAAATACCACAAACATTTGTGTTAAGTTTTCCAGAAAGAAATGAGATTCTTCAAGGTACGATCATACAGGTTCTATTATCCTAGTAACAGAACCCAAACCCCTCTCCAAACTGTGACCCTGATTCAAGTCCATTACAGGGGTGCCCACCTCCTCCTCCCTAGCCCTGAGAACCAGAAGAAGGTTGTTGGAAGCCCCGTAGTACCAGATGGAATCACTTCACCTCCAAAGTTCAGGTATTGTGGACTCTCAAGTCAGGAGAAGCCACAGGATACAGGCCATAATTTCTCCCTCATATGGGCAGTTTTGATGTGTCCCCAGAGACATTGATTCGGAACACATTTTCTCGGTCTAACAGCCAATAAATTGATGCCTCAAGTCACACGTTCAGTAGGTTTACTGCTTGGCTTATTTTTGTAGGGGAGGCCCTCACTCTCCCTTTCCATAGGATTCATGGGTGTCAGCGATCCGGGAGCAACCAAACCAAAGCCCGGGAAGGAGCATTGCAGAGAAACCTCTCTCCTGCTGCTCCTCTTTTGTCAGCCATAGGCTCGTCAGAGTTGTGTTTCAGGATAATGCATTGGATTTGTCACTTAGAAATTACGGGAAAAATTTTTTAATCTGAGGACAACATACCTCTTAGGAAGTGCAAGAAAAAAAAAAAAAAAAAAAAAAGACACAGAATCCCAGTGGTGCCGGAAAGACTCAGGGGCACATAAACCTCGAGGTCAGTTCTGCCTAAAAGCTGAAAGAGATCATAATAAGACTGGTTTCTTTTCATCTTCAAAGTCCTTCATAAGCTCTAAATCATTCATCCTACCATACTACTGTAATCATGCGATTTGGCAGAGGCAAAAGACCTTTCATCTCTGGATCACAAAGCACTCTATAAATGCCAATTAATCCTTGCTGCCACCCTGGGAGGTGACGGAATATCAGCTCACCTACTTTGTACATCGGGAGGTTTCGTGATGTGGCTCAACCCACACAGCAAACTGGCAACAGAATGAGTTCAGAATGATGGTCCAGAAGTTCTATTCCTCAGCTTGAGCATCTGAGATGGAAAGTCAGATCTGTATTTAAAGCACCAAGCTGGTGGCTTGTACAGAGTAGACGCTGAGGTAATTATTTGTGAGTGAAAGATTAAGGGAGATGTCTATATCTTCAATTGCCCACTGAGGGTGTGGGGGTTCTGCTAACATCTTCAACTCAGGGTCAAACTAGCTTTGGCTTTTGCATTGCCGTTCATTCCTTCTCACTCTAACCCTTTACAGGCCTTGAGACAATGTAACACAGGCAATCACCTTGCTCCCAAACAACTTGCACACAGAGAAAATAAGGGCAACGATAATCACGAACTCAAATAACATCAGGTGGGACGGGGGAAGGCCAATTCCTGGAATCCAAAGGTCATCGGGTCACCACTGCAGGTGCAAAGCAAGAACTGCATTCCAGGACCTTGGACACTAGGAATTGTTTAATATTCTAGCAATGTAGAGCACAGAATTCTCATTTGTCTTGATTGCCATACAATAGACAGCAAAACTTCCTAAGACTGAAAAGGCCTGACCATGTGTTGTCAGAGAGAATGAAGTTGATGGATGGTACTCTAAGTACAGTCTGGGCACAGGGTGAGTGGTGCAGATTGTACTCATTGGCAAGGGCAGAAACTTGCAGAGGCAGCCTGCATCCAAGTGTAAACCAAGATGCAATATCAGAAATGCCCAAGTCAGGCTGGAGAGATGGTTTAGCGGGGCTTGCCTGCAAAGCCTATGAATGCATGTTTGAATCTCCAGGTCCCACATAGCCAGATAAAAAAGTTGTACAAGCTTGCAATGTTGCACATGCACACAAGGGGGCACATGCATCTGGAGTTAGTCCACGGTGCCTGAAAAGCCCTGGAGCACTCATTCTCTCTCTCACTCGCTCTCTCTTTCTCTCTCCCTTTCTCTTTCTCTCTCTCAAAAATAAAATTAAGGGCTAGAGAGATGGTTTAGCAGTTAAGTGCTTGCCTGTGATGCCTAAGGACCCTGGCTCGAGGCTCGATTCCCCAGGACCCACGTAAGCCATGTGCACAAGGTGGCATATGCATCTGGAGTTTATTTGCAGTGGCTGGAGGCCCTGGTGCATCCATTCTCTCTCTCTCTGCCTCTTTCTCTCTCTTTCTTTCTCTCTCTCTCTCTCTCTCTCTCTCTCTCTCTCTCTGTCTATTGCTAATAAACAAATAAAAATAAAAATAAATAATAATAATAATAAAAAGGAAAAGAAATGCCCGGGTCCCCAATAAAGACCAGTTGCCTCCTTCATTTGCCTCACTGCCTATTCCATTAATTCATGTGACAGGGTGATGGTATCTGCCCTCAGCAGCCCCACCCCCACTCTCAGCAGCCCAGCCAACAATGACCCATCTCTCCACTCTTTTTCCTTTTAAAAACAACTTGATTTTCTTACTTTAAAGTGATTTTTGATCTGGTGTTAATTTTTTAAAAAGAGGTGATAACCAGAAATAAATACATTAATTTGGTGGGGCTTTGTTGTTGTTGTTTTTGTTGTTGTTGTTGTTGTTTGTGCATACTTGTATTTGAGACAAGAACTCATGCAGCCTTGGCTGACCTGAAACACACACTACTATAGGCCAGGCAGGCTTCAAACTCACAAACCTCCTGCCACAACCTCCCCAGTGCAGGGATTGCAGACATGCACCACCACATTTGCTCTGGTCAGTAGTTTTAAAGTGAACTACTCAAAACCAGTTGCATTTTTGCATTTCACTTTTGTAAATTAATAGACTTTATTTTAAAAGCAGTTTTAGCATTATAGAAAAATGGTTAAAATAGCACAGTTTGCATATACTTCTTCACCTCCCACATCTCTACCCTTGACCCTGGAAATGTGTGTGCTTCCATAAAAGAGCTAATAAGATACTCAAAAGTCACTCATTAGAAGAACTCAGGTTACAAAAAAATCTAGCCCTCCTTCTCTGACCCAGACCTCAGAGCCAGCTGTATGCACCTAAAATTCCATTCATATTTTCTGGGCCACAGGTGGAATCACTATGAGAGTAAACTTCAGCAGCTCTCTTGTGCTCACTTCTCTTCATCATGAGTTTAATGTAATGGAGTTGAAGAAGTGGGGCCAGCCAATGGTGGCGCAGCACTTGGGTAGCAGAGGAAGGAGAGTTGCCATAAGTTCAAAACCAGTCGTTTACTACAGAGTGAGTTCCAGGTCAGCTTGGCAGAATGAGACCCTACCTAAAAAAATTAAAATAAAATAAAATAAGGGTGCTGGAGAGATGGCTCAATAGTTAAGGTGCTTGCCTTCAAAGTCTAATGACTTGGGTTTGGTTCTCCAATATCCATGTAAGTGAGATGCACGAAGTGTCACTTGCATCTGGAATTCCATTTGCAATGGCTAGAGGCCCTGGTGCACACATTCTCTCTCCCTCTCTCTCTCTCTCTCTCTCTCTCTCTCTCTGTGTGTGTGTGTGTGTGTGTATGTATGTGTCTGCTGGCAAATAAATAAATTAAAATTTTAAAAAAAAGAAGCTGGGTGTGGTGGTGCACACCTTTAATCCCAGCATTTGGGAGGCAGAGGTAGGAGGATTGCCGTGAATTTAAGGCCACCCTGAGACTACATAGTGAATTCCGGGTCAGCCTGGGCTAGAGTGAGACCCTACCTCAAGAAAAAAAAAAAAAAAGAAAAGAAAAAAGAAGAAGAAGTAGAGGAAGGTCTGGAGAGATGGCTCAGTGGTTGAAGCTCTTGCCTGCAAAGCCTGATGACCAAGGTTCAATTCCCCAGTGGAGTTCGTTTGCAGTGGCTCTGGTGCACCCATTCTCTCTGTCTCTCTTCTATCTCTCTCTGCTTGCAAATAAGTAAATAAATAAATATTTTTAAATCTTTAAAAACCAAAGTAGAGTAGTTACTCAGCCCTCCAAGCTGGCCCTTCTGGCCATGTTACCAGCAATACCTAGAAGCTTGTATTTCTGGTGGACAAGACTAAAAATGTTTCATTTTCCTCAGGGTATATTGCATGGCTTCAAAGCCCATAAACCCTGGTTTGGAGAGGCAGCTCTGGAAAGATGAATTCCTCTAGTCAGGTCCTCCTTCTTCCTACAGCTTCTCCAGGTCTTGGTGGTCTTCTCTCTAGAAGTATCTTAAGTGGCTAAAATTCCCTCAGACCCACTGTATGTGGAATATTAGTCCAATTTTTAAATATTATGACAAGAAATTTGAAGGTCGGTAACTACAAAGGAAAAATGATTATTTAACTCACAGTTTGAAAGGCTGAGAGTCCAAATTTAGTTGGTGACATTGTCTCAGACTCAACTTATGGACATAAGGGCCCTACCCCTAATACCCTAAAAAGCATTGTGGCAGAACTTGTGTGTGAGTGAGAGGGCACACTGCTAGACAAGAAGCCAGAGTGACTGGGCGATCAGGCCTACCCTTGTAACAACTTGCTTTCACCAGAACTAATTCGGCACCCTGTAAGAACTACCTGAATCTATTCCAAGGGCACACCCTCAGTAACCCAAACAAGTCCCACTGGAGACTAAACCTCCAACACGCGGACCTTTCAGGGATGTCCCCTTCTGAACCATAGTACATTGCAACTGTCATGTCAATGGTGGCAAAGGTTTTCTTTTTACTTCCACTGTACCATCAACGTATCAATGAAAGAAAGCCAAAGGCATAAACCAGAAAAGACAAGGCAGAGCTGATCTTTGAATTAAAGACTTGTTCCCTATAAGGGATGACCCACACAACAGACTTCTACAGAACCTATCTCCTCCCTAAGAATTTGACAGTTGACTCTAAGGCCTTTAAAAAAAATAATAAAAGCCACTGGGAGCCTCAGAAATTGATTTACATATAAACTGAAATGGCTGGAAGTATCCTTCCTGAGAAAGTACCTAATCCCATCCCTTGAGGAATTTAACAATGAAGAGATTGAGGCCCAAATCAGTGGAGGGCTTAGTCCTGCATTGTAGAGTCAGGATGAGTTAGAAATTAAATATCCTGGCTCTTCTGGCATGCATCCACATACCTGATGTAGGTGATTTTCTTTTGACCTCACAATTATCTCTACTTTTCCAATGAGAAAACTCAAACTCAATTAGGTTAATCCATTGGTCTCCTCCAAAACCTGCTGCTGCCTTCTGGCCATGTTTCAGTCAGCCAGGAGTTTGCTCTTGTCTTTGTTCTCTCCAAGAGTGGAGGAGGAGCTGTTGGGACCCCATGGGAAAGCAGGACCAGAAGCTGAGGCAAATGGATCTGGTCTGGTTTCTGCTCTGAGAGTTGGACTTGTGTCTATGATCAAGGAATCAAGACTGACTTATATCCTGTATGGTACAGTGCAGGTCGGGCCCTAACCAGGCGGCCTGCTAGAAGAAACCAGGAAGCAGCTTCTGTGGATGTGGCATTCTGCACAGGCCTGCTGCTAGATGATCTGCCCAGAGACAGGCTGTCATTGGTCACAAGAAGGGAACCACCCCATACAACGATTGGCCAGCCAAACCCTTAAAAACCCTGCACTTCCTTGAATAAATAAGTTTGTAGCTGCTCGCCCTGTGCCTGCTTCCACCCAACTCCTGTGTCTGTGTCCTAACACCAAGCCTCTCACCCCCTTACCAGCAGAGACCCTGCATCCCCTCCTGGGCTGGCACTAGGAGGGACCCCAACCTCTGTATCCCACTGGCCAGCAGAGTAGGAACATCTTGACTGCATAACTAGATTCCACAAATCTCCAGTCTACCCAAGCACCACATTTCAACATTCTATACAATTTCACTCCTCCCTCTGACAGTTGCTAGTGGGAGCATTGTGTGTCCTCCCTTAAGAAACCTATCCCTGCCGGGCATGGTGGTGCACGCCTTTAATCCCAGCACTCGGGAGGCAGAGGTAGGAGGATCGCCGTGAGTTCGAGGCCACCCTGAGATTACATAGTTAATTCCAGGTCAGCCTGGACCAGAGTGAAACCCTACCTCGAAAAACAAAACAAAACAAAACAAAAAAAAGAAACCTATCCCAATATGCCCATTCCCAGGTCTGTTTCTGGTTCCTTTGATTTGATGCACATTTTACGAAAGCTGTACTATTTTTTTTTGTTGTTGTTTTTATAAGAGAGAGAGAGAATTGGTGTGTCAGGGCCTCCAGCTACTATAATCAAACTCCAGACTCCTGTGCCACCTTGTGTGCAAGCTCAACCTTGCTCATCTGGCTTATGTGTTACCAGGAAAATGGAACATGGGTCCTTAGCCTTCACACGCAAGCGCCTTAACCATTAAGCAATCTCTCAAGCCCCAAAGCTGTACTCTTTACAATGCCACTCTTCCATGGTAGCAGATTGAGGGTGACATCATCATAACCCTGTCCATGTAAGTCCAGAGTGCCACTACTTCATCAGACTTTTGCCCAATCAGTGTTTTGACTGAAGTCTTCAGCTAGCTGTTCAAAGTCTACTTCTTGAAAGTCCAGGCATGGTGGCCCATGCCTTTAATCCCAGCACTCAGGAGGCAGAGATTGGAGGACTGTAATGAGTTTGAGGCCACCCTGAGACTACAGAGTAAATTCCAGGTCAGCCTGAGCAAGAGTGAGACCCTACCTCGAAAAATAAAAAAATAATAATAATAATAAATTTTTTTAATCTACTTCTTGAGCCAGGCATGTTGGCACACGCCTTTAATCCCAGCACTCAGGAGGCAGAGGTGGGAGGATCACCGTGAGTTTGAGGCCACCCTGAGGATACAGAGTGAATTCTAGGTTAGCCTGGGTTAAAGCGAGACCCTACCTTGAAAAACAAAACAAAACAAAACAAAAATCCACTTCTTTTGCCCACTTTGTGCCACCTCAGAGAAGGGGTGTTAGTTTTTAGGGTAGATGGTCCATAGGCACACAAAGGCAAGGGTTCTCACATGAATGATTCTCAGCTCCCATGACTGCCGTGGCCCTGGCTCTAGTGTCACAGCTGAGCTTGCCTTCACACCTAAGTTAGCTTGGCTCACAGCTTTTCATTGGTTGATGCTGCCTCCTCTTTCTGGAACTTTTCTCTTAGGTTTTCCTGCAAGGAT
This sequence comes from Orientallactaga sibirica, assembly GCA_036365145.1. Taxonomy (NCBI): domain Eukaryota; kingdom Metazoa; phylum Chordata; class Mammalia; order Rodentia; family Dipodidae; genus Orientallactaga; species Orientallactaga sibirica. The sequence goes on along the minus strand of JAEOAD010000012.1, from coordinate 34,674,083 downwards.
CCTACATATGCCTTCCCAACTGCTATCATGCTTATGATAGGTCAATCTTTCTCAAACTTGAGAAACATCTGAAAAGATAATGGCTCGTAGCCTAGTGTAAGGCAATGATTGAAGCTGTCGCTTTTTGTGCTTACATGATGTCCACACAGTTATAAACACAGAAGGAAGTTGCTTAGCCAAGGTAGTCGTGGACGATCTCAAGTGAGATTAGGTTAGGGTATATATTGTTGCTGGTGTTTGGCTTTGAGCATACTGGACAAGCACTCTACCACTGAGCTACATCCCCAGCCCTAAGTTAAAAAAAAAATTGAGCCAGGTGTGGTAGCACACGCCTTTTAATCCCAGCAGTCGAGAGGCAAAGGTAGGTGGGTTGCTGTGAGTTTAAAGCCACCCTGAGACTACATAGTCTAGATCAGCCTGAGCTAGACAGCAAGACCCTACCTTGTAAAACAACGACAACAACAAAAATTGAAGCATTAGGGCTGGGGAAATGGCTTAGCAGTTAAGGCACTTGCCTGTGAAGCCTTAGGACCCCAGTTTGATTCCCCAGGATCCACGTAAGCCAGATGCACAAGGGGGCACATGTGTCTGGAGTTTGTTTGCAGTGGCTAGGGGCTCTGGCATGCCCATTCTCTCTTTCTCTCTGCCTCTTCCGCTCTCTCTCTCAAATAAAGAAATAAAATATTTTAAAAATTGAAGCATTAACAGGGAGGAGGACAATGGAGCCAATATTATGAATGTAAAATCAGAATAATATAAATAAATTTTAAAAATGAGATGGTGATGGAGAGATGGCCTAGTGGTTAAAGGTGCTTGTTTGCAAAGGCTGATGGCCCAGGTTCAACTCCCCAGTCCCCATGTAAACTCTAAACTCATATATGTAACATGACACATGTGTCTGGAGTTGTTTACAATAAAAGAGGCCCTGACACACCCATATACGATCTCTCTCTCTCATACACACACACTCAAATAAATAAAAAATATATGTATTTTAAAAACAGAAAAAAAATGCAAAGCTGGGCTGGAGAGATGGCTCAGCAGTTAAGGCGCTTGTCTACAAAGCCTAAGGACCAGGTTTTGATTTCCCAGGACCCACATAAGCCAGATGCACAAAGTGGTATATGCTTCTGGAGTTTGTTTGCAATGGCCAGAGGCCCTAGTATACCTATTCTCAGTCTCTTCCTATCTGTATCACTCTCTCTCTCAAATAAATAAATAAATATTTTTTTAATTGAAGCATTAAATATGTTTGCCATTTTATAGTTAGTGATAAATAAAATACTGAAAGTTTAAGAATCAGGGCTGGAGGATGGCTTAGCAGTTAAGGTGTTTGTGAAGCCTAAGGATCCCAGTTCAATTCTCCAGGTCCCATGTAAGCCAGATGCACAAGGGGGCACATGTGTCTGGAGTTCATTTGCAGTGGCTACAGGTCCTGGCGTGCCCATTCTCACTCTCCCTCTCTTCCTTTCCCTCTCTCTGTCTCTAATAAATAAATAAAAATAAAATATTTTAAAAAATAAAAATTTGAAACTTCTCACTGAATACACCAACACTCTGGGAATCTGTAGCCAAAGAAGTGCACATAGAAGTTAAGATCACTTTCCCTTTCTCGCAGATAAGAACAGGAGACCTCCAGCAGCTTGGAGCTAGGAGTTATTAACACATGTGCCCTTGCTAGCGCCCACACGCACAGGCAAAAGAAAGGACATCATAGTAACATTTATTGAGTGCTTACTTTCTGCAGGGCTAGGTAAACACATATATGCTTTATTTATTAGTCCTCCAAGTCTTATAAGATAGGTGCTGTTCTAACCTGTGCTTTTACTAATGGAAAACAAAGCAAAAACTCAGAGAATTTAATTAATTTTGCAGGATCACACAGTAAGCAGAAAAGCCCTTGACTATGGCCAATGCCCAATCTCCTAACTTGGACACTTCAAAAGTTGTCTCTCTCAGGGATGGAGGGATTGCTTAGTGGTTAAGGCATTTGCATGCAAAGCCAAAGGACCCAGGTTCAATTCCTCAGGACCCACGTTAGCCAGATGCACAAGGGGGCACATATGTCTGGAGTTCGTTTGCAGTGGCTGGAGGCCCTGGTGCACCCATTCTCTCTCTCTCCTTCTCTCTCTCTTTCTCTCTCTCTCCCCCTTTCTCTGTCAAATAAATAAATAAATATGCTGTGTCTCTCTGCCACATACATACGTAATGAGATGTCCACATGGCCAGCCATGGTTCTCCTCACTTTATTGCTACCACCTCCAGTTATCCCAGCACTTATTGTGACTGTTACATGAAAGCCTGCTTGGCTATTCCTCAGTGTCAACCAGCATCAAGCCTATGGTAACTCCTAATTCAACATGTGTTGGCTCATCATGAAGGATGGAAAGGCTTGAAGTTGCAGAGGTGTGTGTGTTTCTTGTTTCAGCTATCCTGAACGATCTGGTCTTCATTTCGTGGATGATTAACTATTGATTACCTGGAACCAATCCAAGCAAATTTACTTTCAATTTTTTTTTTTGTCAGTACAAGAAGAAGATAAAAATCAGAACCATAGAGCTCCATACAGGCACATGACCTCTCCTTGCCCCTGGGACCTTCTGTTTCCTTTTTGAAGAAACAAAGCTCCTATGTTCTATGGGGTGCGGGGAGGTAAACTTTGGAGTAAAATGCTGTGCCCTCACTGACAAGGCATCCTCCCTGGTTTGGAGCAGATGGGCTATGTGCATGACTGTTTGGGGCTCTTTCCTCTGCTCGCCTTCATAATTTCAACACACGTGAAGGGCATCAAGAATACCCCCACTGTCTACCTGAATAGCAGCAGTGGCACCCCTGTCTCTATCACTTAGACACCAAGTGGGGAGATGTGATTGGAAAAGCATATGTTCCTACATGGTTAAACTTGCTAACTTAAAGAGGCATTAAAGTCAGGAAATGAAAAGGAGATGAGCCGTATTACTTTACCTTTGGGGCCCCAGAAAGCGTATTTATATGGTCACCATGAGGTAACGATGTGGAAGGGCTCCAAAGTTTGGCATGATCTAACCTGTGAGTTTATTTTCTTGTTTTCCGGCTTGGAATCCTCTCCTTGGGGGGCTGAGTGCTGTCTGGTGCTAAATGTTTCCAGTCAAAAACCTTCTAACCTCTCTCCAGAGACACTCCTGAATAAATTAGTAAGTCTGATTCTTCTCTTTCATTTTACCTCAGTGCTGTTGTTCTTGTTTGTTGTACTAAGCTAAACAGGTCCTAGTTTGGGCGCGTTTACACCTTTAAAATATTTGCTGTCTGTTATCATGTTCCCTGAAGTCATTTCTGTGTCCCTGTGCCGTGTTTTTGGTTATTTTAATCTCTCCTCATAAGTCAGTCCCTCCATTCCCTTCATCGTTTTTATTGCTGTTCTCTGAACTCTCTCCAATTTGTCTACATATTTCTAGTGCCGGGTGTCTAAATATAATTTGCTGGACCAAAAGCCACGTTTGGAAGGACCTCATCAATTCATCTCCTGCCCTGAATATTTTCAGAGTCTTGGGTACGTTCTACCACTGACTTGTTTACCCCATTACTATATAGTAAACATTCCTAGAAAAACTGGATAATGCCATGAGACCATATACTGCAAGACTCTCTTAACGAAAAGACAACTTTATGTTTTTATTTACTTTATTTATACTTGTGGTCCTTTGGCACACAGTAATTAAATTGACTTGAGGGCCCCACCCTTGGCACATTTTGAGTGAATGATGTTAAAGAAAGATCCCAAGATATTTTTCATAGGCAACCACATACTTACGGAGGAAGGTTATTTCTAAGATGGCCATTTAGGTAGAACATACTTCCCTAGTGAAACTGTGCTGTTTTGGGCTATGCTCTGACACCAATCCACAAAATGTGCTCAGTTAGTTACAAAATATTCATAGAGCCCAGAATGCCAAGAGGAAGGCAAAGGAGAAATCTTCTCACACTGGTAATAGCTATGCAAATTTGCAGAAGCTTTCTATAGGGTAATTTGGCAATCTGTATCCAAAATGTTTGCAAAGTACAGGACCTTTGACCAATGGGTCAATGAAGTTACTTGTAAGATGCTATCCTAAGAAAATAATTGAAAAGGGTACCAAGAAAAGAATAAAAGGATGCTTATCCAAGTACTGTTTATAGTAGTAAGAAAATACTGGAATAACCTGAAGAAAATTAGAGAGGACAAATATAAAAATAAATATAAAATATAAAAATATAAATATAAGTTAAAAGCATGCACAAGTTGTATAAACAGGGGTAGCTAGTGCAATGTTATTCGTAATAGTGAGGAAGATGGAGATAAAATCCACCATAGGGGGATTGGTTAAACAAATACTGAAGCAGCTCCATAGGTGTTCACACAAAAACATGCCTATGGCTTACATGAGATCGTTGAAACAGTCCCTTACAAGGGAGGATTCTTGGTGTGACCTTGGGAAAATGTCCACCTCTCTCTGTTTGTATGCACAAAGCAAATGAAGGTGTAGAAATGGGAGTGGAACTAGATCCCAGACTCCCAGTAAGAAAATGTCCCACTTAGATAGATTTAAACAATAAACACATGCCCACACTGAGCCAGGAACTAAAATATTCTCATAAAAATCTCTGGTCCAGCTTTGGCCCATACTCAGATCCTCACATGCACCCCACCTTCACCATCACCCCATTGAGCTGCTGCCTGTTAACTGAGTGATGATAAGTTCTCTTCAGTGCCATTGTGAAATGTTGAATCACAACTGATGCTCCCACCCACTTTCCAGATTCTTGGCTAAGACAGAGAAGTCCTCTGAACTCCAGATGCCAGGAAGAAGCAGATGTCATCAGACGGAGCAAGGACTGTGTTGAGAGATGGAATTCCTTTCTCTGCAGGTGACCTGGGAAAGCAAGGTGGGTCTGGGTCTGAGATCCTGTATGCAGACTGCCAAACACTTTGCAGACAAACTTTGGTTTGACTGTGGAGAATATGGTTATAGCTCTCCAAAGTAAAACTCTTCTCAATGCAAATACTTAAATGCTAAAGCAGCTCTGAAGGCAAGGTCAGAAAAGTTACAAGAATTCATTTGCTGCAGTCTCTTGAGAACAGACTCTAGATATGATACATGGATTAAGACATGCATGCTCACTCTGACACATACAAAAAAATTGAAGCAGAAAAATAATCATGATATGCCAAAAGAAAATCTTCTTGATTAAAAGAGAGCCAATATTAAGAAGTAGAAAGAGTTCAAAAAGTAGCAGAAAAGCACAATATGATTGCACTTAATTCCACGGAATTATAACTTATAATAGTTAAGATGGCAAGTTTCATAGTACATACATTATCTTCAAATGAAAATAATACCAGGAAATGCTGTGCATAAAGTTGAATCTTCATCATTTATAATAGATATGTAATTCATGACTTATTATGTGACTGGTAAGGAAGAGTATAGACAAATTTTACACAGGACAATGACCTGGTTAAATTAGCATTGAGAAAGATCACTCTGGAAACAGACAGAAGTGAAGGGACGCAAGCCAGAGTCAGATGAGTGGCTGTTGCCATAGGTTAGACATCCATTTTCCTGAAACACATCTATACCCTCACCTCAGAAGCACCATAAAATAAGCCCATCCCTACAAATGAGAAGTGTTAGGGAACAGTGCTGATGTAAGTGAAGACTTTGTCTTTTATGAGAAATGACAGCATCAACAGGCAGAATGTGTTAGAGCAAGCTGGTCTAGTTTGGTCCGAGCCATCAGGCATGCTCCTCACCCATAAAGCCAATACCCAAAAATAATTGTCCTTTTTCTTGACCTGGATTGTGAATTATTTCAACCTGGTCTGCACTAACTTTGGTTTTCAGGTCCTTTCTATGGTCTGGCAGCACTCAAAATGCATGACAAAGCTCAGATATTTAGCTCTAGACAGCCACTGTCACATTTCATTACTCCTCTTTGCAGCAAAACTTGTTCAAGGCTTTTCAGTACTTTTCAAACTCCATCCTCTCTCCTTCTAATATTAAATCCATCTATTTGTACACTAAAATTGCTTTTGTCAAAAACCGAGCCAGGTGTGGTGGCACACGGCTTTAATCCCAGCACTCGGGAGGCAGAGGTAGGAGGATGGCCGAGAGTTCGAGGCCACCCTGAGACTACATAGTTAATTCCAGGTCAGCCTGAACTAGAGTGAGACCCTACCTCGGAAAATAAAAAAAAAAAACAGGCATGGTGGCACATGCAATACCAACACTTCAGAGACTGAGATAGGAGGAGAATCAGTGGATTGATCCATGGAGGAAGTAAGAACCTTCTTGATCCAATTAATTCCCAAAAGCCCTATGTTCAAACACTGTTGCATTGGGAAGCAAGCCTTCAGCACAATACGCTTTGAGGGTCACTCAATGTACAAATTATAACAACAGCTTCTCATCTTGGAGAAATTTAAAAGTCCATGTAAGGACATACAAGTCCCTGCATGATCTGGCCCCTGTTACTTTTCTGGCCTTATAAGCTGATACTCTTAGTTACCATGCACTGAGACGAGAAAGCTGAAGGGGAGAAAGTCTGGCAGCCAGAGCACGTGTTCATGTGGAAATGTTCTTCTACATCCAAAGCAAATATCATATAGGCAGTTATATCTACGAGTCTCAGAGGGAATTGTAGGAAGCACACCTTTGGAATTGTTGACAAAAAGACAGTATTTAAAACATGAGCCTTGAACAGGTCACCGAGGGGGATAGATAATAAACAAACCATAGGTTGAGCTCTGGGGCACCCCAATACTAAATGGAAGGGAAGAAACGAAGGAGCCAATGAAGAGATTGAAAGCAGCAATCAGTGAGACAGGAGGAAAATGAAGAATGTGTTGTGTCCTAGTTGCTAAGTGAAAACTTTCTATCAATGACCCAAAAATCTCTGAGACTTGTGTTAGGAACTTCTCAAGGAAATAATCAATTTGCATCCCAACATGAAGGAGATGATATAAATATTTCTCTCATCATTGTGCTTACCTGCCCACTGATTCATCACATACAGTTCCCCTGGTCCATATTCTTTTTCTCCATGTAATACCTATGTTCTTTATTTTTTATTACTATTTTATCTTTGAGAGTGAGAAAGAATGGGTACTAGGGCCTTGAGAGACAGAAAGAGGCAGAGAGAGATAGAATGGGCACCAGGGCCTTTCAGCCTCTATGAATGATTGCCAGATGTGTGTGCCCCCTTGTGGTGCATGTGTGACATTGCATGCTTTTGTCACTTTGACTCTGGCTTACATGGGATCTGGAGGTTCAAAATGTGTTCTTAAGCTTCGCAGGCAAGTGCCTTAACCACAAAGTCATCTCTCCAGCCCATAACATCTATTTTCTTATTGTGATGTTCATAGTTTAATTAACTAAACCAGAAGCCCAGGTAGTATATGACTTGGACATATGATATAGATATAAATCAGGGGGCTGGAGAGGTGGCTCAGCCTTTGCCTGCAAAGCCTAATGACTCGAGTTCGATTCCCCAGCACCCACATAAAGCCAGATGCACATTGGTGCATGCATCTGGAGTTCATTTTCAGAAGCTGGGGACCCTGGTGCACCAATTCTCTCTATCTCTCTGTCTCACTTCTCTCTCTCTCTGCTTACAAATAAATAAAAATATCTTTAAAAAAATAAATATCAAGGCAGAGGTAGGAGGATCACCATGAGTTCAAGGCTACCCTGAGACTACATAGTGAATTCTAGGTCAGCCTGAGCTAGAGGTGAAACCCTTCCTCAAATCAGGTCTGAGGAGATGCTAACCAGAGTTTGTATTCCCAATACCCATAAAGCTGGATGTAAAGTGGCATGTGTCTATAATCCCAGCACACCTATGGTGATGACAATAGAGTCACGAGAATCCCAAAGCTAAGGGCCCATCTAGTCTAACCTCCCCAGTGGTGAACAAGAGACCCAGTTTTAAACAAGGTAGAAAGACATGATCAACACTCTGATTCTGTCCTCTGACCTCCACATGGGTACCCATGGCATGCACATGCCCATGCACACACACACAGCACACACACACACCAACACATATGATTAATGTGACTAATATTAAATAATAACATTAACTAATTACTAATTTTGTCATTTACCAAAATGAGTAGATAAAGACCAAAACCAGAATGACAGGGGCTTTTCCTAACTTAGCATCATCATAGCAAACAATATAAACACATAATTAGTATTTTCTTTAGCATTACTTATTCATAGTTCCTGAGTGCTTGGAACCAATGTTTGATTAGTTCTTCCAGTGATATGGGACTAATCTGATCTGGTCAGTGTGATAATCATGATGACTTACGACAGCAAGACTTAAACAAAACCAGAAGTGATATTCAGTGTGGTGGCACACGCCTTTAATCCCAGCACTTGGGAGGCAGAGATAGGAGGATCGCCATGAGTCTGAGGCCACCCTGAGACTACATAGTGAATTCTAGGTCAACCAAAGCTAGAACGAGACCCTACCTCAAAAAACAAAACAAAACAAAACCAGAAGTGAGCTCAGGTCAATACCTTTGTAAGAAAAGATATGCCTGATACATTTTGTGTTCACAACAGATAAGTGTTTCTTACAAACATCTTCTTCCCCAAACACTGAGGCTCCCTGCTCTTTACTTATAATCACCCTTTCAAATTTGAAAATCCTATAAGGTTTTTACCAAAAAGGACCTTCAAGGCCTTACTTCCTCCATGAAACTGAAAGATCAAATATCATGGCTCACCCCCTGTTCCCAGAGGGATGAGGTAGGAGGATTGCTATGAGTTTGAGGCTAGCCTGGGCTGCAAGAGTGAAGAGAGAGAAAGAGAGAGAAGGGCGAGGAGGAGGGAGAAAAGGAAGAGAAGAAGGAAGGAAGGAAGGAAGGAAGGAAGGAAGGAAGGAAGGAAGGAAGGAAGGAAGGAAGGAAGGAAGGAAAGAAGGAAGGAAGGAAAGAAGGAAGGAAGGCGGGAAGGAAGGAAGGCAGGCGGGAAGGAAGGAGGGAAAGGGGTCAGCAGTGTTTCATTTGTGTAAGATAATTATGCTTTCATAGTATCTATTTCTGATTTGCCTCACACACACTGTTATTTTGCAAACTCCTTGAACATAGTCGCATGTCCATATGTACCAAATTTTACCAAAACTGTGAAACTAGGTAACCATTTGAAATTTTTAACACAACCATTGATAAACGGAATCCCAAATCCAAGCTAACTCTTGTTCATATTTCTTGATATTGAATCAGATTCTGGAAAAGTTAGTCGGCTTCGTGTAAAGCTCCTGGAGGACAAATAAGCGCAGCAGTCATACCTTAGCAATGAGGATGAAGTCAGAGCAGGCACACTTTTCAAATCTGTTAATGGCACAGCCCTGGAGAGAGGGCTAAACATGCGAAATGAGCAAAAGGTAGACGTATTGCCATAGCTCCTGGCTCCGTGATGGTGCTAACTATAAAGCACTCAGTAGTCACTGTGTAACTGAGGACCTGGGTTTATGGCCAAAAAAAAAAAAAAAAAAAAAAAAAAACATTTTAAACAAAAGTACAGATACAGAGCAGGAGGGGGAAAAAAACTTGCTCGACATGGAACCTGAGAGAAATGACCTGGGAGTTTAAATCTACCTCAAAGTCAGATGAGCCAACATTGTTATCATTCACAACAGGCTGATACAGTCTGTCTTACTGTATGGAAGCTTCTAGATTGAGGGCAGTCATTGTCCCTACATTTGGGATGAATTAGACCTCTGCTGGAATGTCATGTTTCTTCTGGAAAACACAAAGTAAGAAAATATTGATAGCCCACTTTGTTTCCAGAAAAATGCTCCAGATGACTTAGCACAGGGCCTTGAACCTAGAAGTATTCAATAAATAGGTCCTGAGTTACCCTGAGCCAATAGTCTGGAAATTGGGCAAGCCAAGGAAGGCCGACTTGGGTTTGCTAGGGCATGTGCGTGCTGACAGAGCTGCCCTGCAGGAGACATCCCCACAGTACAGTGCTGGAGAGTGTTGGAGGAGGGAGAAGCTCACCATCAATGAATACAGAGAATCGCGTTATACTGACTGGAAGATTGAAATGTTGGCCTTCCAAAGCTTTTCCAGCTCTGAGGTCTCTGGAACAGCTATTAGGACCCTCAGAGGGCATCTTCATGGCTAAGTCAGCACACAGTAGGGCTACCTCTATTCCTGCCCCTAACATGAGCTTCTCTGCGCTATTCTCCCAAGAGGGCTCCTGTTAGATTACAACTTGGCCCTTTGTGTAGCCAGAACAGCCACCCTGTGGGGCATCTTGTGACAGAGTGAGCTACACAAGGCACAAGTAGTGTGCATGCCCTAAACCCACCATAACAGTTGCTTTCCCTTACCATGGAAACAGCACTCTACTTTTAAAGAAAGCTTTATTTGAAGTTATTCTTCAAGAAATGGTCTTTGGCTGGGAACTTTGCACCTAAACGCTTCTTACGAAACAGCTGAGTCCATTCACCTTTTGAAGTGCACAGATGGGCAGATGGGGGTAGAAGTCACATTCCTGTCGTTTACAAGATACGAATACCGAATGCGAGGAAAGGTCCGCAATCGCTAGGACAGAGGCCTTTGGCAGTATTCTCATGAAGCAACAGTGGCATCTAGTGGTCAGGTAAATTAATCACATGTCTGCTCCATTCAAGGGATAGAAAACCCCACTCCACCCCCAGCCCTCCTGTCTTTTCACTCTGTACCTTTCTGCAACCTCACCTGATGGAAAATCGTTTAGACAATCAAAACATGAGTAAATCAGAGAAGCATTAAAATTATGCATGTGAGGGCTGAAGAAATGACTTAGCAGTTAAGGTACTTGCCTGTGCAGCCAGAGGGCCCAGGTTTAATCCCCAGTACTCATGTAAGCCAGATGCACAAGGTGGCTCATATGTCTAGAGTTCATTTGCAGTGGCTGGAAGCTCTGGTGTGCCCATTCTCTCTCTCTCTCTCCCTCTCTCTCTCTCTCTCTCTCTCTCTCATAAATAAATATAATTTAAAATTTGTAATTATGCACGTGAAACTCACTAAACACTTCAGCCTAACTTTGCTCTGTGTTATACACAGGCGAACTTGGCGCTGATTCTTCCATTATTTGACACACAACTAGGATTTCTTTCTTGACTGTACATCCACTGAGTGGTTGCTGGTCTGTGTTACATGAACCAAACCATTTTATAGCATCACGACGAACAGTTCTTTGTTATCCAAATAGGTGAAACCTTAAAACATGCAAGAAACAAACTTTCCTCATGATAACTTAGTTTTATCAAACCTTTCCAAAGCTTCCATCTTTGATTTTATGGAAACCATAACTCTTCCTCTTTGTATTCCTGTTTCATATATGTAAGAAATATGTGACTTTCCAGTGTTTTGGAGTATAAGTTTTCAAAGTATTTGCTAATGATATCTTGAATTTCATTGGGGTCTGTTGTAACAGCTCCCTTTTTGTCTCTGGTATTATTTTGGGCTTTCTACTTTTTGTTAGTTTGACTAAGGCCTTATCAATCTCAAAGAACCAACTCTTGGGCTGGAAAGAGGTGTTTGCTTACAAAGCCTAACAACCTGAATTCAACTCCCCAGGAGCCACATCAAGCCAGCTGCACAAAGTGGCACGTGCATCTGGAGTGCATTTGCAGTGGCTAGAGGCCCTGGTGTGCTCTCTCTCTCTCTCTCTCTCTCTCTCTCTCTCTTCTGGCAAATGAATGAAATAAAAATAATAAAAAAAGAACCAACTTTAGTTTAATTTTGTGTATTGTTCTTTTAGTGTCTATTTCACTAATTTCCACACAGACCTGTATAGTTTATTCTGGATTTGAGATTGGCTTCTTGTTTTTATAGAGCCTTCAGTGGGTCATTTGGTTGTTTATTTGAAATCTCTCTAATTTCCCAATATACAGTTTCCTCTTAGGATTGCCTTAGCTGTATCCCAGAGAACCTGGTAGGTTGTATTATCATCATAATTTTTTTCAAGAAGTTTGTAATTTCCTCCTTGATTTCATCAGCAATCCACTATTCTTCAAAAGTTTGTTGTAGCCAAGCATGGTGGCACATGCCTTTAATCCCAGCACTAGGGAGGCAGAGGTAGGAGAATCGCTGTGAGTTCAAGGCCACCCTGAGAGTACATAGTGAATTCCAGGTCAGCCTGGGCTAGAGTGAGACCCTATCTTGAGGAAAAAAAAAAAAAAAAAAAAAATTATGGGCTGGAGAAGATGGCTTAGTGGTTAAGGCACTTGCCTGCAAAGCCAATGGACCTGGTTTGATTCCCCAGGACCCACATAAGCCATATGCACAAGGTGGCACACGCATCTGGAGTTCGTTTGTAGTGGCTGAAGGCCCTGGTGTGCCCATTCCCTCTCCCTACTTCTTTCTCTCTTTCTATTTCAAATAAATAAATAAATTATATATATATATATTTTTTTTTAAGTGTGTTGTTCATTCTCCAAACATATATGTTGCTTCTATCTTTTCTTTTGATGCTGGTATCTACTTTTATTCTGCTGTGGTCTAATAGGCTACAAGGGACTGCCTCAGATCTTTGTGTTTGTCAAGGTTTGTTTTATGGCCCATTACATGGTCAATTGTGGAGAAGGTGCCATGTGCTGCTGAGGAAAATTCTCTAGCTGTTGGATGGAATACTCTGTATATATCTACTGGGTCCAGTTGATCTATGTAGTTTAGCTCTGAAGTTTCCTTGCTGATTTTTAATCCAGATGACCTAGTCAAGTTGCAGAAAACAAAATCAAACACAAAAATCAGTAGCTTTCATATATACCAATAATGAACTCACAGACAAAGATGTTGAGAAAAACATCACATTTGCAGTAGCTTTACCCAGGAATGTGGGATGATTCCTGGCCTATGCCCACAAGCTGCAGCTTAGTGAAACTTAGTTTTCACTTTCTTTTTTTAAAATATTTTATTATTTATTTATTTGAGAGAGATAGAGAAATAGGCAGGTAGAGAGAGAGAGAATGGGTGCGCCACCTGCAAACGAACTCCAGATGCATGCACCCCCTTGTGCATTTGGCTTACGTGGGTCTTGGAGAATCGAGCCTCAAACCGGGGTCCTTAGTCTTCATAGGCAAGCGTTTAACCGCTAAGCCATCTCTCCAGCCCCTCATTTTCTTTTTTAAAAAATATATTTTATTTATTTGAGAGAGAGAAAGAGGTAGAGAGAGGAGAGACAGAGAAAGAGAGAGAGAGAACGGGCACACCAGGGCCTCTAGCCACTGCAAACGAACTCCAGATGCATGTGCCCCCTTGTACATCTGGTTTATGTGGGTCCTGGGGAATCAACCTGGGGTTCCTTGGCTTTGCAGGCAAATGCCTTAACTGCTAAGCCATCTTCTCCAGCCCTAGTTTTCACTTTCTGCGAGATTATGTCTGACATGCTCTTCCCACTGAAAGGAGTTACAATGCACCTATGTCTGGAATGAAATCTGTCGAGAGGAGGGGCTAGGGCTGGATTAGGAGCATAGGGCAGTTTATGCTGCATCGCAAAGCTTGTCTCACAAAAGGGAGTGGAGCTACCAGTCCTCCTCCATTTGGTTGTCAAATGTTAACAACTCTCTATAGCAGCCAACTTCCTGGTGACAAATACTGGTATAAAGCATCCCATCACTTGTTGGTAATCCCAGATGAACTTTTTTAAGTCTCCTCTAGTTTCAATGAAAGGACAATGTATAGGACAGCCAGGAGCTCTCTTGAGCTCTGAGTATGGGTGACTTAGAGCCAAAAGCTATCCACACACCAGCCTCAACACTTTTAAATGGTCCCTAGGAAATGCATATGTGCACACAAACACAGCTGCATTTTAATAAAAGACTGGGCTGGTCTGGAGGCAGCATCTGAAATGTCTGCGGTGAAGCAGGATAAGTCTCTGTGAGAACCCCCACTCATGACACTCCCAGGTTAGACAGAACCTTTCCTACCAGTCCATACACACCTTCCCCCATCACTTTGGTATAATTCTACCATATTGTTCCAAGTTGTTACCCAATGTAGGACTTCGTTTTAAAAAAAATATTTATTTGAGAGAGAGAAGGGGAGAGAGAGAATGAGCACACTGGGGCCTCCAGCCCTGCAAATGAACTCCAGATGCATATGCCTCTTGTACATCTGGATTTACATGGGTATTGGGGAATGGAACCTGGGTGGTTGGTTTTTGCAGGAAAGTGCCTTAACCGCTAAGCCATCTCTCCAGCCTGGGACTTACTTTTTTAAAATTAATTGATTAATTTTTTATTTGAGAAAGCGAGAGAGGGAAAGAGGGAGAGAGAGAATGGGTGCCTTAGGGCTTCCAGCCACTGAGAACGAACTCCAGATGCATGTGCCACCTTGTGCATCTGGCTTACGTGGGTCCTGGGGAATCGAAGTGAGGTCCTTTGGCTTTGCAGGCAAATGCCATAAATGCTAAGCCATCTCTCCAGCCCCTAGGACTTGCTTTTTAATAAGCATGGATGGCCCTTTGGCTCCTTGAGTGACTTAAAAGAGGAGGGATGCCAGCGTGAATCATAGTACCCTTGGATCTAGTTACTTTCATACCAGGGAGAGCTGGCAGTTGTCAGAGAGGAAGTGACCTTGGAAGGGTCTGTAGTACAGCCTTTTCCACTTGCCTCCTCTGTCTAACTCATTTCCTGACGTTAAATTATGAAGTCAAGAGCTAGGCATGGTGGCACATGCTTTTAATCCCAGCACTCAGGAGGCAAAGGTAGGAAGATCGCTGTGAGTTCAAGGCTAACCCGAAACTACAGAGCAAGGTCCAGGTCAGCCTGAGCTAGACTGAGACCCTACTTCAAAAAATATATGTGAACTGAGGGAGGTGGTTATGAGAGGATGAGCAGAGAGAGGCACAAGCTGCTAAAAGCACTGCCATTGGGTGGTTAAGAGCCACACCCTCTAGGTGCATGTCCATGCTGCTTCTCTCTACCGCTGTGGAGTTGAGAACATTAGAAATCCTATCTAAGCTCTGGGCTTTGCATCTACCACCACAGACAGGAAAGCTAGTACTTACTTCTAAGGTAGTTATGTAAATGAGATGAGGTAACCCACATACCCTGCATCCTATGGATGCAGATCATGTGTATATGTGCATATTCATGTGCGTAATTGGGGGCACGTGTGCCACAGTGTGCCTGTGGAGGTCAGAGAACAATCTCAGGTGTGAATCCTTCTAAGCACAATACAGGCCTGGTCTATCCAGACCACCAGAAGACAATAGAAAGCTTCTGTAAAAATACGTTTTTGCGACTTGTGACAACAGTTACAGCCCCATGCTCGCGAAGCCTAAATGAGATGTCCTGTCCAGAGACAAGCTGTCATTATCACCAAAGGGCATCCCATGCAGGATTAACAGCCCCCTTAAAACCCATGTGCACTTCCTGAATAAACGTGTTTGTGGATTCTCGCTCCACTTTCACCCAACTCCCGGAGTCTGTGTCGTGACTCCGCTGCTCACCCCAATTCTGTGAGACCCTAGAGTCCCTCCTGAGCTGGCCTTGGGGGACCCACCAAGTCCTCACCTTCCATCTGGTTCGAGACAGGGTCACCACTGGACTCACCAAGCTGCCTGGCCTGTGACTTTCTGGGATTTGCTGTCTCCACTTCCCTTCTTGTCACAGGTGCACTGGATTACAGACATGCATTCTATGGGTACTGGAGATCCAAATTCAGGTACTCGTGTTTGTGCAGCAAATGCTTCATCCTCTGTGCCATCTCCCAGCCCCATTTTCGGGCTCTTAGCAAAGTGCTCGTCAAACAGCAAACCACTCAGCAAATATTATCCGTTGTCACCCTATGTTGTTACTCTGTACCAGAGACCACCAGTTCTCAAAAATTTTTGTTCTCTGGAGCTCCTTACATAAACTCCTAAACATAATAAGAACACTGATGAACTTCATTTTATAAATATATTTTGATATTTACTGTACTGTTAGACAAATAAAAATATTTTAATGATTAAAAATAAATCCATTAGCAGAAAAATATCCAAAATATAATCTGGTGAAAAGGGGGCAATGTTTTACATTTTTTGCAAGTCTCTCTTATGAATAGTTTAATAGAAGACAACTGGTTTCTCACATCTGTTTCCACATTTGGTCCATAATGATATCACACACCATGTAGCCTCTGAAGACTCCAGTATACTCATGGAAAACTGAGTAGAAAAGGCAGTTAACATCTTTATGTTATTATGAATAGTTAGGATTTCATGGGATCCATGAAAGGGCCTTGGAGACTCACAGGACTGCCCAGAGCACATACTGATGACTATAGCATTGACCCATAACAGTAACATGGACTTTCTGGTATCACTGTCAACATATAGTATTCCAAGTCAGCTCATTTTCAGAAGCTGAGAGGATTTTTACAGGCTACAAGGCCAATGGAATTGGATTAAAAAAACAGTTGTTAGCGCAACTGTGATTTATGCCCTGTTGAAATGAGGCAAGAAAACCCTTTATCTTAACCTACCATATACTCTCTGGTTCAGAAACACAGACCTGGGCCACTCCAAAAGCCAGACCCTCATTGCTCTACTGTGTAGAGGAAGCCTGGTTATGATTGCTGAGGAATTATTATTGGAATCCATCCATTTCCCTAGATCCAAGACAAGCAATTGTTTTTGCTATTTGTTTATTTTGTTTTTGCTTTTTTTGGTAGACAGCCAAATTCATGAAAAGTAAAATGTCCATTCAACATAATTCCATTTTTAGAAATGTTCCTTTTATTTGAGAGAGAAGGTTGCTTTTTGTTTTTTGTTTGATTTTGTTTTTTTCAAGAGAGGGTCTCATTTTAGCCAAGGCTGACCTGGAACTCACTCTGTAGTCCAAGGCTGGCCTTGAACTCACAGAGATCTTCCTACTCCTGCCTCCCAAGTGCTGGGATGAAAGTCATAAACCACCACACCTGGCTGACAGACAGGTTTGTTGTTTGTATCTTTGTTGTTGTTGTTTTGAGACAGTCTCACACTGTAGCCTAACCTGGCCTTGAAATGATTTAAATTCTAAAAATCCAATGGTTACAACCTAAGTGTTGTTATTTTTATATCAGTAAAGACTTGTGAGGAGGGGCGGGTTGTTTTGGCAAACCTCTCAACAAACACCTCAGCTAAGAGCCTCTTACAGGATTTTATTTAGTCTCCACTGTCTGATCTTTCAACTACATAAGAGTAATATGAGGTCATGGCCACTGTGTCTCCAAGTGCTACTCAAAAGGGACCAGGCAGTCCCTCAGCTTTGAACCAGTAACCCCTTCATAGGGACTTCCGGGATTCTCCAAAGTATAAGTTCTAGGGAAGTGAACTGGAATTCGTGGGAACTCATTGCTTTCTCAATGAGGGCTGTAGTTGTAAAGCTATATTTTCCTCTCTACAGCCCTCCATGCCATAGGCTATTCTTCCTCACAGACTCCTAACTCATCCTAGAAAGCTGAAAGAACAGGAAAAGGAAGGAGGAGGAGAAGGAGGAAGATGAGAAGAAGAGCAAACTAAGTCCAAAGTTATCAGAAAAAAAGTAAATACCAAAGATCAACAGTAGAAAAAAGTAAAAATAGAGCAAGAAGAAATCACCCAAATTGAGGATTTTTTAACGATTAACAAAATCGAAAAATCTTTAGCTAGACTAAGAAGAGAGGAAGGAAAAATAAATAAATGAGATAAAAAACAAAAGGAAAGACTGAGGATGTAGCTCAATTGACAGAATGCTTGCCTATCACATACAAAGTTCAATCCTCTGCATTGCATAAAAGCATGCATGGTGACACATGCCTGAAATTCTAGCACTCAGGAGGTATAGGCAGAAGGATCAGAAGTTCAAGGTCATCCTTGGCTATATAACAAGTTCAACACCAGCCTGGGCTACATGATATCCTGTGTCCAAAAAACCAATAAGAACAACAACAACAACAAAAAAATGAAACAGTAGTGGTGACTCACACCTTTAATCCCAGCACTTGGGAAGCTGAGGTAAGAGGATCACCATGAGTCCAAGGCCAGCCTGAGCTATAGAGAGTTCCAAGACAACCTGGGCTAGAGTGAGACCTGCTTGAAAGAAGGAAGGAAGGAAGGAAGGAAGGAAGGAAGGAAGGAAGGAAGGAAGGAAGGAAGGAAGGAAGGAAGGAAGGAAGGAAGGAAGGAAGGAAAGAGAGAGAGGGAAGGAGGGAGGGAGGGAAAGGAAGGAAGTGAAGTAAGGAACAGAGAGAAGGAATAAGGGAGGAATGGAAGGAGAAGGGAGAAGAGGGGAAAGAAAAAAGAGATATTATTCAGAGTACTACAGATATCAAAGGTTCATAAAAGATAATTATGAACATTATATGCCAGAAACATACATATAAGAAAATTAGAAAATTGTATTATACCATATAAATGGACCAAAGGGCAAAAATCACATGATCATCTCAATAGATGCAGAAAAGGCATTTGAGAAAATCCAACATCCCTTCATGGTAAAAGTACTGAAGAAACTGGGAATAGAAGGAACATATCTCAACATAATAAAGGCTATTTGTGACAAACCCATGCCAACATAATACCAAACGGGGAAAAAGTTGAAGCATTTCCACTAAAATCAGGAACAAGACAAGGGCATCAACTATCCTACTTTTATTTAATATAGTACTGGAAGTCTTAGCTATAGCAATAAGACAAGAGACACTCATAGAAGGGATACAAAATGGAAAGGAAGAGATCAAACTATCAATCACAGATGATATGATTCTACACATAAGAGACTCTACCAGCAAACTGTTAGAGCTGATAAACACTTTTAGCAACGTAGCAGGATACAAAAATAAACACACAGAAATCAGTATCCTTCCTATGTACCAACAACAACCATGCTGAGGATGAAATCAAGGAAACACTACCATTCACAATTGCCTTAAAAATAATAATTAATAAAGTACTATGGAATAAGCCTAACCAAGGAAGTGAAGGATCTCTACAATGAAAACTTCAAAACACTTAAGAGAGAAACTGTAGAAGACACTAGGAAATAGAAAGACATCGCACGTTCTTGAATTGGAACAATCAATATTGTCAGTCTTACCAAAAGCAATCTATACATTTAATACAATCCCCATCAAAATTCCAACAGCATTTTTCCCTGAAATAAAAAATCCTAAAATTCATTTGGAAGCACAAAAAAAAAAAAAAATCTCCACTAAGTTTCAAAGGGAAAGTGGGGAAGTACCATGGAATATTGTCTACAATTAAGGAAGTTGTCAATAAAAAAAAAATGCCAGGTGTGGTGGCGTACGCCTTTAAACCCAGCACTGGGGAGGCAGCGGTAGGAGGATCACTGTGAGATCAAGGCCACCCTGCAACTACATAGTGAATTCCAGGTCAGCCTGGGCCAGAGCGAGACCCTACCTCGAAAACCAACCAACCAACCAACCAAACAAACAAACAAACAAACAAACAAAAAGTCCACTAGCCAAAGCAATTCTGAGTAACAAAAATAAGGTGGGTGGTATCATCATAGCTGATTTTAAGATATATTTCAGAGCCATACTTACAGAAACAGCATGGTACTGGCAGGCATGTAAGTCAATGGAACAGAATAGAGGACCCATGTGTAAACCCAGGCAGCTACAGCCACCTGATTTTCAACAAAAATGCCAAAAATATTTATTCATTGGAGAGAAGACAGCTTCTTTAACAAATGGTGCTGGGAAAACTGGTTATCTATATATGGAAGGATGAAATAGATCCTTAACTTTCTCCATGCACAAGAGTCAAGTCCAAATGGATCAAAGACCTTAATATCAGACCAGAAACTCTGAAACTGCTAGAGGAAAAAGTAGGGGAAACAATTCAACATAGTGGCATAGGAAACAACTTTCTTCATATAACCCCAAAACCACTAATCAACCACTGGGACCTCACAAAATTAAAAGGCTGCTTTTGTGCAGCAAAAGACACTGTGAATAGAACAAAGAGTCAACCTGCAGAATGGGAGAAAATCTTTGTCAGCCATACATCTGACAGAGGATTAATACCTAGGATATACAAAGAGCTCAAAAAACTAGATAATAAAAAAATCAAACAACCCAATTCAAAAATGAGCTATGGAACTGAATAGAGAGATCTCAAAAGAAGAAATGCAGATGGCCTATAAACATGTTCTACATGATTAGCTATGAGGGAAATGCAAATTAAAACTACTTTGAGATTCCATCTCACTCCTGTCAGAATGACTATCATCAAGAAGATAAATAATGCCGGGCATGGTGGCGCATGCCTTTAATCCCAGCACTGGGGAGGCAGAGGTAGGAGAATTGCCACGAGTTCCAGGCCACCCTGTGACTACATAGTGAATTCCAGGTCAGCCTGAGCTTGAATGAGACCCTACTTCAAAAAAGAAAAAAAAAAAAAAAAAAGACAAATAACAATAAATGGTGGCAAGGATGTGGAAAAAGAAGAATACTTTCACAGCAGCTGTGGTTTCCTACACAAGACTGAACTTGTCAACACTTCACCATCGAGAGTTGAAAGACACATGAGACCCACACCTCCCAGAGTAGCAATGGCTGCTGACAGAAGGGAGTCAAGTTCATCAATGGTGCAGCAGCTTGTAAGTTGCCCAGTTAATAACCTTCCACACATGATCACGCAAGAAACCCTAATTTAACTCAAGAGTTTTTTTTTTTTTTTTTTTTTTTTTTTTAAGAAAAGGGCATAGAAGATGGAGATAGGAGAAAGGGAAATAAGATCAAAATATATGATATACATGTGTAAAAATGGGAAAAAAATTTAAATCAAAATATCAACCAACTCTAAAAAATGTTGACAGGAAATGTCTTTGCTTTCTTGCAATATCAAATACTCAGGCAATGTTTAAATTTTGATGTGAAAACAAACAAGTATATTCATCTCATTAGAATGCAAATTTGCTTTTTTTAATAAGTGGTAAAATTATATACATGTCAAAGAATTGTTTTAAAATAAATTCCTTTATAATTATCAGTTTGTTTGTTTGTTTGTTTGTTTGTTTAAAAAAAAAGGATTCCATGAGGGGAGATAGCAGCAACTGGACCCGATTCCTGAAGACCATGAAGCTGAACTATATTCTTAGTGTTCTGTTACACTAAAATAAAGTGGTAGGTCTATATATACATATACATTCTCATGTTCTTCTTCCCCTCGAGCCTCACTTTCAGGAACCTGCTATATTGCTCTATTCTAGGCAGGTTACAGGGCACCTATAGCCACTGACCAGACTGTGGGAAATGATTTCCTGGCTCCTGCAACCAAGTGGGGATGAGATGAGAAATGAATGGGGGAAGGGAATGTCATAGCAGTGTTTTTTGCATGTACTCAGACAAAAAATAGCACACTCACTATAATAATGAGAACTTTTATGTATATATCTCTGAAATCATACAGTTCTTCAGGATAACAAGACGAGTAAAAAAGGGAAACACTGTTCCAAACAGTTACAGTCTATAGGTCCACAGTACAAACTAAGTTTAGATCTGGAGGCTTTTGAAAGAGGACTGAGGTGCAGAATTGACTTCTAGGGTACAGGCAGACCTAGAAACAAACAAACTGCTACTTGTTAAGTACTTCTGGTGTTTGCATACAGTGTCCAATACATGAGGAAGACAGCAAGTCCAGACTGGCCTTTATACATGCTGTGTGGGAGAAGCTACTACAGATTTCTCTATGCTCTAGAGAAGGCAAGGCTTGTGAGTTGATTGGTTCACATTGTGAGTACTCGGTACAATGCATGCACATTATTGGTACAGAGTGCTTTAGCAGGAATCTTTTGGGATATTTTTTAATTGACAAGGTCATTTTTATCTCCAATATGATTTTCCTTTCAATTATTCCTTCCTTCGCTCCATTAATACTTATCCCACAGTATATGCCATCTCATCTGTCCCTTTCTTGGGACATTAGAGGAGACCTTCATAGAGCCCAGAATGTGCTGTGCATATGAGACAGCTGGCAGACAGCTCCATCTTGTTACCTGAGCCCCTCATTCCAGACCCTCAGGGAGCTGAGGGAGAGAGAAACACCCTCCATTCAAGTCAGGTACCCCTCATGGGGAATAGGGCTATTCTGACTTGATTGGGATGAGGGGGAGAAAAGATGATGAGGTACCATCATTCTTATCGATAATGTTTGGCAGATGGAAGAAACTTTTCACGCGCTTAACTTTGGAAGACTTCAGCAGGTTCCATCTCCTGGGGGTGGTGTGCAAAATAAGCCCGGCTCTCCACCCACAGCCTTCCCAAGAAGCAGGCTGTGGGTGTGGCTGTATGTTCAGAAGATGCCTGCTAACTTCAGATAGCACAGAGCTTGGGCCAAAATTGCAACAGCTTATTAGTCACACTTTCCATCTTGGGCTCTTTGGGGGGTAAAAATACCACAAGGGGTATAAAATGTGACATTCATAGATATATATTTTTGTTCAAAAAAGCCCACACAACCACACTATAGATTATAAAATGAGAACCTCTAATAGTAAAAGCCCTCAAACTGTAAATTTGGCTTCAGAATTAGAAACCAATCAGCTCCAACTAATACTGACCACTTCAACCATGTTCCTGCAAGCACTGCCAAAGTCTTCCACAGGTGAAGGTGTAGACATGAATCTAAACTGCTAGTGATTGTCCAGGTTGAGCCGAGAGCCCTTTGTGCAGCCAAAGGATACATACGTGAAGCATTTAGACAAAAGAACTAAGTTTTCATGATAAGATCAGAGCTCATTTTGTGAAACGCCATCATAGGCCATCTGAAGGAGGATCCTGGAGTCAGGAGGATGTGCAGTGACTGACTTCCCAGTCTTGGTTTGTACAAAGTCGGCCATCATTGCATCTTCACACTGGGAACTCAGCCTGTCTACTGCGCTGGAGGAAGTGTGTCTAGGTCATATGAATACTGGGAGTTTTACCTGCAGTGACTGAAGTACTACTTCACCTGTGTGTGGCTCAGAGCTCCCAACTGCATAGTGGAGACACGAGGTGCTATCTCTGACCTACTGGGACCAGGGCAGGGGTGTAGTGGGTGAGAGAGAACTAGGAAAACACTGGGGTCTTCTCCCGAGAAAGGCAGTGTTCAAGTAACAAAGTACTCCAATCCCCAAAACACAAAATTCAAGTAACAGTCGCAGATGCTGTGCTCTGGCTTTTGAGCAGAGGCTGTGTGTGTCTGCTGTGGAGAGCTGGTAGGTGAACGAGCTGCCCATAGAGTCTTCGGTACCAATGAGGCTCAACATTCTCCCCAAGAGAAGAAAATGAATCCTCGGGAAAAGCTTATGGAATTAGCAAGCAGTTCAGATGTATGTTCTCTGTAAATGGTCTTCAATTTAGTTAGCAAATTTCAACTGATCAAAGGCTTTCTTTTCACAGGTAGAAATAAAGAAAGGATAGCTTGATTTTTCTGTGATGTTTTAGCATCAGATAAAAAAAAAAAAAAACAATTTGGAGACGGTGCTAAACCCCCACACACTAACAATCTCCCCCAAAACAGAGCAGAAAGAACAAAATCTAAAGAAGTTTTGTTTTTTTGGTTTTTTTGTTTGTTTTTTGCAACTAAGAAACTTTCTTTCTATGGTTTCTATTCTAGCAAGCTGGTGTGTTCATGCTTGAGTCCTTGTGACATCTAGAGAACTGGAAGGTAAGGGGAGTGCTGTCATTGGGACCCTGAAAAGGTGCTATAGACAGAAGGTTTAACAGTCTAGATGTGTTCTTTTCTAAACAGATCACAAGGAAACTTGGGAAAACGTCACACTTAAAAACCACAAAATTTATTGTGCCCCAAGAATCTACTTGATCAGTTATCAAATGGATGGGAAAACATCTCTATTCAAGTTCCCCATCACCAAACTTCCAATTCCCTTTTTGATGGGCTGTTGTCACTCATCTTTGAACCTGTTTTCACTGGACAAACTGGAAGGGTGTCGGTGGCACCCTTATGCCACCAGGCTGAGTGGAGTCCAGACACTGAGCTGCCCCGAGGCATCATCGTTTCTTGGTGCCACTGTTCCCACTACCCGGTTTGCTGAAGCTCCTGCTCATCTGAGGAAAGTGCATGGTGGGGGTTCTTTCTGTAGGGCCGTATAACCCCAAATTCCGAGCTGTGGCTGACTTCCGCAGTGGCTTGACACTAGGAAAAGGGCTAAAGATGGGGGTTTTGGAATGGCTGCCTTGGGGAGGTTTGCTGATTGCTTTGTTTTCTCCAGGGGCATCAACTGGCTCTGGGACATGCCTCTGGCAGGGAAGGGGCACCCTGGGCTCAGCTCCAGTGGAGGCATCCCTTTGGTTCAGTTCCAAGGCCTCTAACTTCACCTGAACCGCAGCCACATCGACGTCTGCATCCGCAAATACTGGCTCTGGAGACTGCCCTTCGATTGTCCGCACAGTACCACCCTCAGAGCTGCTGCCTTCACCGCAAGCTGCAGCTGTGCAACTAGGGGGAAACTCCTCCACTGTCCCCAGAGTGTGGATCTTGCAGCCCTCGTTCTGCTCCTCGATCAGCCCTATGGTGTCCCCACAGCCCAGGTGACTCTTGGTCCTTGGTATGTTCTTTTTGTGGACTCGGATGTGAGTCCGCCATGGAGAGTTAAGCTTCGTCTTCAGGTCTTCGTAGGGGACAGGGGATATTTTGCCTCCTGCGTGGCCAGGGATATGGATGACTGCGTTCTTGGCTGCTCTGTTTGTCATTTTCATTTTCTTCCCTAAAAGAAGGTGATTTATCACTGGAGAGTCATTTACCTGAGATGGGAGAGCGCTGGTCACCGGCCCTTTGTCTGAAAGAAATGTTGAAAGGTTGTGTGAAATATACCACAGAGCAATAAATGTTCACCTTAACAGCAACCTCATGGGAAGCCTTTACCACGGGCATGCTTGCAGGATCATGTGACTGTGAACAGCAGAAACTGAGTTCAACTCTACAGCCTAGGGCATCAAGTCCCTCCTCTTCAATCAGGAAGGCACTACAGGCTCGAAATATTTTGGCTATGATGTTCCCCAAAAAAGGCTCATGTGCAAAAGGCTTGGTCCCCAGCTCCTGGATCCAATCGTTGTGAGGTGACTGGATCATGAAGCTTCTGACCTAGTTAATAGACAGTTCCAGGCATTCACAGCTCTTTGTCACATTCCTGACAAAACTGCAAACTCTAGATCCAAAATCCACATTCTCTTATCTGAAACCTAGTCCTTCAAATTCATTTCTTCCTGTTTTGCTGGGACCTCAACATGACCAAACAATTTTCCCACTTGCCTCTTACATCTCTTTCAATGACCTATCCAAATCTTATTACTTCACTTAAGGTCACTGCCAACCCCTCAGTATACTCCCTGCAAACAGCTTTCTGCCAATTTCTCCATGAAAACAGAAGCTCTCAGGTCTGAAAGGTCCTGACTTCCTGTCCTCCAGACGTAGAACTCTTGTACCTCAACCATTATCTTCATCATCCACTGAGCCTCAAAACTTAGGTTGTTTGCCTTGAGTTCAGGGTTAAGCACTTCCTGTGTGGCTCGTCTTTACCCTATACCATCTCCTAGAAAACCTGCTACTCAGAGTACAGTCTGCACCCAGAAGCATCAGAACTCGCAGGAAATGTAGAATCTCTGCACACCCAAGTTGCCTACTGAGACAAGATTCTGCATTCTAGCAGATCTCTAAGTGATTTATATGCTCCCCAGGTTTGAGAACTTCACCTCTGAACAACAATCTCTCCCCTTAAGGAAACCACATAAGCCCTGCCCTAGAATAGGGATCCACACAAACGTTTTCAGTAAGGACAAGACTGTAAATATTTTAACCACTGTAAACTGAAGCAGCCATAAACAACAAGTAAGTAAATGGGTGTGGCTGTGCTATAACAAAACTTTATTTGGGGGGAAAAACCGCTTTTAAAAAAATGAAAACGTACAGTGAGTAGGATTTGGTTTATAGACTCAATTTGCTGACCCCAGTACCAACCACTGTAAAACCTAGTGGAATTGTTCTCCATCCCACTGAAAAGATTTTTTTCAATGCAGAGAAAGGACCTCACAAAAGATCAGAACAGGGCCAGGGGGGTATAGCTCAGTGGTAGAGCATTTGACTGCAGAACAGAGCCGGGCGTGGTGGTGCACACCTTTAATCCCAGCACTAGGGAGGCAGAGGTAGGAGGATCACCTTGAGTTCAAGGCCACCCGGAGACTACATAATGAATTCCAGGTCAGCCTGGGCTAGAGTGAGACCCTACCTCGAAAAAAAAAAAAAAAAAGATCAGAACACCTGGCTTCTAACCTTGGCCTGACCACTTACTAAATTGTAAACCTTGAACAATTCTAAGCCCTCCTCAAAAGACTGAAGGAAAAACAGGCAATGCACGTGCCAGAGTTTTGAAAGTTAAAATGCTATCATTATAACTTTCTTTTGTGATTGCTTTCTTAATGATTAAGAACCTTTAAGATTTGACTATTTCTTCTGGTAAGTGAATTCAGTTTTTGCACAAGATCAGTCACATGCTCACAAGCCACTTTGAAACATGTCAAATTCATGTCATGGTTAATTCTGGATAGGCACCATTTTCATTAGGATAGTCATTTAGAGCAAGAAAACCCACTCCCAAGCCAGCATGTATGATTTCAACAACGAAACAGAGTGTTTGCTCAGATCGTACAAGCAGCCTGGCAATCCTTGGAAAAGAGCACTTCCAACCGCACTGCGATTGTGTTCGGCCGTGTACACTCCGAGAGACTGGCAGATAACCCGCCAGTGTGACACAAGCTTTTTAATCTTTTTATTCCATTTTCCATGATCATAACATCTGTCACATTATCAACTAAATGACTACAGTGGGGTTTAATTTACTAGTATACAAATAATTAAATTCTATTTTTACCTGTATAAATTTCTAAACTTTCTCAATTCCAAGGATTACAATTGCTTTGCAACATTCTAATCATCTGTCAACCCTTCTCCACACACACACACCTAGTAAATAGGATTTAATACCATCTGCTGCCTGTTCCTTAGGACCTAAAAAGAACCCAAGGTCCTTTTCTTCTGTAGAGCCTAGTAAAATAAAGTAAAATAAAAGAAAAATGAGGTGTTAACTGTGGTACTACTTGATGCCAGCAGGTGTATAGATAATGAGTGTCATGGTTAACCCTATTGTCAGCTTGACTGGATTTGAAATCACCTAGGAGATACAGGGTGGGTGGGCGGGTGGATGGGTGTGTAGGTGTTCCTAGGGAGGTTTAACTGGAGAAGACCCACCCTGAATGTGGGCATTGACATTCCACAGACTGCAGTCCTGAGCTAATAAGAAGGGGGAAAGGAGATGTTCCTCCCCCCTCTGCTTCCTGACTGCAGACACGTGTAGACACATGTAACCAGCTGTCTTGCCTTCCTGTTGTCACAGCTAGAGTCACACTTACCACCACTCCTTCCCCTCTACAATAGACTATACCCTCAAGCTGTGATCCCAGAACAAGCCCTTCCCTACTGTGCTTTTGTCAGACTTCTGTCACAGCGATGAGAAAAAGAGCTAACACACTGAGCTACAGGGAACAACTCTGAAGCCATCCTAGTGTCACTGCACGTGGTGGGATTGATTTCAAACCAATCAGTTAATGTCATTACCTGCCCTGATGTACACCTGATGGACCTGCTGCTGTTGCTTCTTCTTAATTCGAGAGTACTGCCGCTTCAGAGCATTGATATCTGTGGTCATCCGCTCCATCATCATACTGTTGAATGCGGCATGGTATTCACTTCGACAGGAATTGATGGCTCCTGGGCTCAGCTCTGCAATGTTGTTAGATCTCAGGCTCTGCTCCTCTGTTGATTCTGCACTCAGGGGACATGAAGAGCTGCTCAGTGGAGGGGAGTGGGGGATGACCTCCTATAGTGCCTTCATTTCCCGGAAATGCTAAACCACAAAAAATGTAGTCTAGAATTTAACTCAGGCTTGTTTGATTTGCTTTTCTCATGAGCCTGTGGGCCTGAAATGAGCTATGTGGTTCACTGACCACTTTCTTCATTATATACACATAAGATCAACTGCTCTCACATAAAAATCAAAGTCATTTTCAAAAAGTCCCTTAGAAAATCACAATACCAGATGTCTAAAGTCACTGTGCAGATACCCATATAACTGCATGGGGACACTGCAAGGTTAGCAGTTGGTAGACTTTAGCAAGTCAAAGTATCATAGAAAAAAAGTCAAAAGTTGAACTGAGTTACCCTAAGAGTCAATTGCTGAGGAGCTAAACTTATCTTTGTTAGCAGATGGAAAATTCCCAAAGAGAAAACAGCATAGAAAGGGCCCAGAGGGTCGATAAGAAGAAAAGACAGTTTCGGCTAAAACAAAATAAAATGGAGTTCATTGTTAGGGTGGCCTGACTACAGAAATGATTGATATACAAATTATCAGGTCTTGTTTGTTCACTTACCCTTCCCCTCAGCTATGAAAACTACAAAATGAAAATAAAATCTCAGCTTGGGCCAGAGCTGCTTTGGAGAGCTATCTCAAGCTCTTTGACCCTCAGGTAAATAAACTCCTCTACTTTCACTCACACTGGTGTTAGAGTGATCTTTCCAGAGAATTTCTGCAACTGAAGTATACTTTAAAAACCAAAAGGAAGGCTTGACAGATGGCTCAATAGTTAAAGTGCTTGCCTGCAAAGCCTAAGGACCTGAGTTTGATTCCCCAGTACCCACATAAAGCCAGATGCACAGGTGGTACATGGATCTAGAGTTTGTTTGCAGTAGCTAGAGGCCCTGGTATGCCCATTCTCTCTCCTCCCTCCCTCCCTCCTCTCCCTCCCCCCCCCTTTCTCTCTCTCTCCCTCTGCCAAATAAATAGTTTAAAAAAAAAAAAAGACAGGTGGAGAGATGGCTTAGTGGTTAAGGTGCTTGCCTGCAAAGCCTAACAATCAAGGTTTTCCCCAGTTTCCACGTAAAGCCAGATACAAGAAGTGGTGCATTCATCTGGAGTTCATGTCCAGTGGCAAGAGGCCCTGGTGCACGCATTCATATCCATATTCTCTTTCTCTCTCTCTCTCTCTTGCAAATAAATAAATTAAATTTTAAAAAAGAAAGAAAAAGTCAGGTATGGTGGCAATGCCTTTAACCCTAGCACTAAGGAGGCAGAGGTAGGAGGATCACTGTGAGTTCAATGCCAGCCTGGAACTAGAGTGAGTACTAGTTCAGGTCAGTCTGGGCTAGAGTGAGACCCTACTTTGAAAAAAATAAAAATGTATTTTATGAGGGCTGAAGAGATGGCTCGGCGGTTGATGTGCTTGTTTGTGAAGCCTAAGGACTCATGTTCAACACTCCAGGTCCCACATAATCCAGACACAAAGTGATGCAAGTGTGTAGGGTCACACATGCACACAAGGGGGCATACACATCTAGAGTTTGATTGCAGTGGCTGGAGGACCTGGGGTGTCAGTTTTCCTCTCTCTCTCTCTCTTTCACACATAACAAAAAGGAAGTCTTGGGCTGAAGATATGGCTTAGCAGTTAAGGCATTTGCCTGCAAAGCCAAAGGATACCAGTTCGATTCTCCAGGACCCACGTAAGCCAGATGCACAAGGGGGAGTATGCTTCTGGAGTTGGTTTGCAGTGGCTGGAGGCCCTGGTGCACCCATTCTCTTCCCCCTCCTCCCTTCACCTCTTTCTCTCTCTCAAATAAATATATATATTTTAAAGGCAGTCTGATGGGCTTACCACAAAAAAGTGGGTTTTTTGTTTTTGTTTTTTGAGGTAGGGTCTCACTTTAGCTCAGGCTGACTTGGAATTCACTATGTAGTCTCAGGGTGTCCTCAAACTCATGGTGATCCTCCTACCTCTGCCTCCCAAGTGCTGGAATTAAAGGCATGTGCCACCACACCCAGCTCAAAAAAGTGTATTTTATGAAATTTAAAAAGTAATACCTTTTGTACTGGAGAGATGGCTTAGTGGTTAAGGCACTTCCTGCAAATCCAAAGGACCCAGCTTCTGTTCCCCAGTACCCACATAAGCCAGGTGCACATGGTGGTGCATGCATCTTGAGCTCATTTGCATTGGCTAGAGGCCCTGGAGTGCCCATTCTCTCTGTCTCTGTCTCTCTCTCTCTCTCTCTCTCTTGTTAATAAATGAAAATAAAATATATATTTTTAAAAAAATAATACCTTTTATATGTTTATCAAACTCTTGAATCGCTGTACCACTAGAAAGAAATGTTTTTGTGCATTTAGCAAGCATATCCTGACTGAATGTTATGTGTTATGGCTGATATGATTTCTACCCATCATATTTACAAATAGCAGAATTTGTCCTGGAAGTAAAATCAAGATTGCATCCAAGAGAAACTATAGCTGGAGTGAGTGTACAGACTCACAGGCTGCCCAAGCAAAGATACTGAATCAGACTTCTCTAGAGCTATACATTAAAATGTAACCCGGGAACTAAAGACTGAGACTTCAACTATCTGCTCAGAATGTCTTCCAGGTAAAAGCTGAACATCTTACAAATATACTTAATTTGCCAATTTGAACAAAATTACTGGAAAAAAAGACTAGTAATAAAATTTAGGAGAAAGGAAGAGAAAATGTCACCCCAACACACAGAAAGAAAAGCAAACAAAAGTGGAATATAGGTATAGACAACAGAAATGCAGATTGAAAAACCTTAACATTAAAATACATGTTGACCATATCTATAAACAAGAAGCTGAAACTCAGGCAATAAGAAAAGGGGTGGAGGGCACTAGAGAAGTCAGTAGGACTCTTGTTGGATTCAGATTTTCAAAGGCTGTTTTAAAAGACAAGGTAAGACAAGAGCACACTGCACAGACATAATACACAAAGCAGTGTAAACACAGCCATTAAGCAGGTTAAAACTCAAAATGAGCTGAGGTTCAGGGAAAATACTCAAAATATCACAACCAGAAAAGCAACACCAGCAGCTGCCACTGCCACCTACTAACCAAGAACCAAAACATGAAAAAGACTTAAGATGGTAATGCAAAGTTGGCAGGCAGCAAAGAGCAAAGACAACACAAAGATGCCCGTGTTTCTATCTCTTAAAGTGGGTTCCTGTCTTCTCTGAACACGAAGAATGGCTTTCCAACAGAGAGAGATGAAATAAACATCCTAAGGAAGAGCTGCCACCCAAGATGGGAAAGGACTTGGTGGGAGAACCACATACTGCTTCCCAAGTGTTCGTTACATTGTAATGTCCAGTCCGTGGGAAGTACAACCTGTTCAGGAAATAAATAAGACATAGCCAATGACTTGGAATATAAGAGGGGTAATACCAGGTTAAAGGGTGAATTAATAGACTATCAGAAAGTCTGGAATCATACTTTCTGAGAAACACTGAAAGAAGGCTGTGAATATAGATCAGTGGCAGAGTCCCTGTCTAGTATCCTGAGACCCTGGGTTCAATTGTCAGCATTGCAAAACAAAAAAGGGAGGAAGAGGACAGAGGGAAGGAGGGACAACAGAAAAAGGGGAGGGGATGGGGGATATGAGGGGAGAGGAAGGGGATGGAGGGGAAGAAGGGGAGAGGGAAAGGAAAAGAGTTTTAAAGAAATTGGGCTTTCAAGCCTTGGGGGATATAAGGTCTGAACTCAAAGATTTCAGAGATATCAGATATAAAGAATAGATTTGTTCCATTTTTATTCCAGAAAAAAAAGACTTTTTAAAAGCAGCAGGTGAAGGTTGTCTCTTTGTAACTAGAAACCCAAAGCTAAGGAGAGAATCTAGTAGTGCCAAATAATAAAATCCTTGTCAAGCAAGAAATTTAAGGGAGTGAGACATGGTAGCACACACCTTTAATCCCAGCACTTAGGAGGACTGCCATGAGTTCATGGCCACCCTGAGACTACATAGTGAATTCAAGGTCAGACTGGGCTAGAGCAAGACCCTACCTTGAAAAAAAAAAAAAAAGAAATTCAAGGGCCTGGGAGATGGTTCAGACCCAGGGCTTGGTGGCTGAATTGGTGAGCTCCAAGTTCACAGGATGATCTTGTCCAAAAAAAAATAAGATGAAGGGCCAAGAGAGATGGCCCAGCAGTTAAGGCACTTGCCTATAAAGCCTAATGACCCCGGTTCAATTCCCCAGTACCAACGTAAAGCCAGATGCACAAAGTGGTCATTGCATCTGGAGTTTGTTTGCAGCTGCTAGAGGTCCTGACATGCCCATTTTCTCTGTCTCTCTATGCTTACAAATAAATAAATAAAATATAAAAAATAAGATGGAAAGTGACTAAGGAAGACATCCTACATTGACCTCTGGCCTCCACGCATGCATCTGCACACAAACACATTCACCCACACACATACCAATATGCACATGCATGCATTTGCACAGGGGTGCACACACATGCACACACACACACTATAGAAAGTTCAAATAGAGGCTGTCATAATGTTTAGGGTTCAAATGTTCAGAGAGAACAATCTAGAGTGACTAGAATTACACTTGGGATATATGAAACACATGTTAGATGTCAGGCTGTCCTAAGGAAATAAACAAAGTTGAATCAGAATTATTGTAAGCAAAAATTACCCATAAAGGAAATGAAATTCATATTATATGGCCAACACTAGATACAGAAAGATTTTACCAAATGATAAATTCACAGAGAAAATGTCCTGATAAAGACTTTGGATAATAGTCAGCAGTTTGGGGAATTACTAGGGCCCCTGAGGGACACAAGCATGCCCTCCTTACAGTACAACAACATGTTCATCTACAATAAGAGCTCCTCTTTACCTTTAATCTGCTTTTGGTACCTCTGCAGTTCAGGTGCCAGAAGCCCACTGAAAGGTCCAAGACACCCCACAGCACTAGCGATAGCATCCTCGTCATCTAGGTCATTCTCTTCATCACTGTCTCTGACCTTACCATGTCGCCTGGTATGGAAGAAAAAGAAAAAGAAAAAATCAAAGGAAATAGTAGTGTTAAAAAAATAGAACCAGGCATGGTGGTGCATGCCTTTGATCCCAGCACTCGGGAGGCAGAGGTAGGAGGATCACTGTGAGTTCGAGGCCACCCTGAGACTACATAGTGAATTCCAGGTCAGCCTGGACTAGAGTGAGACCCTACCTTGGAAAAATAAATAAACAAATAAATAATTAAATCACATGATTTAAACACCATAGTTAGATAATTATATAATCTGTTAGTCTCCCTGATAACTGCTCCACCCCACCTAATTCTTACAGGTCACCTTTGTTACCATTTCCCTATATACCTCCTAGTTTATCTACGTATAAATAAACAAACAAACATAATTATATCGTTTTATTCATTTAATAAATCTGAGCATAGTACTTGCCTCTAATCATATAAACATCTTTTCACATTCCTATAGGGCTTTCTTTTTTCTTATAGCTATGTCGTATATACACAGCCTATGTTGTGGACCCAGGCTGCTAACAGCACCCACATGAGTGGTTTCCAATACCATGTTTAGCATGTGTAGAAATGATTGTGTGAGAAAACTCATAGAGAGGATTGCTAATTCAAGGGACTTATGCAAGTATGACCAAATTGTCACAACTCCTGTAGTCATTAAGTTCTCACAATATGTAAGCATGTCTGTCATCTCTAGCCTTACAAATAGAGAGCATTGTTTTGAATTTTTTGCCAATCTGACAGGTAAAACACAAAACAAAACAGAATCTCTATTTTCTCTTAGTACTAATGATGTTGCCTTCTATGTAAACTGCCTATTCCCATCTTTTCATTATTTTTCAATAGGGTGGCCACTTTCTTATTAATATCTAGGAATTTCCTATGTTGGAGATGCTCGTCTCTATTTTGTATAGAAGTAAAATATACATTTCCACAAATATTTTTGACTCTGCTTATAGAGATTTTGTTCTGTTTTGGTTTTTGTCATGGGCAAAACTATTTTAAAGTACTTAAATTGAGGGCTGGAGAGAAGGCTTAGCAGTTAAGGTACTTTCCTGCAAAGCCAAAGGACCCAGGATAGATTACCTAGTACCTACATGAAGCGTGTGCATCTGGAGTTCATTTTCAGTGGCCAGAGGCTCTGGCATACTCGTATTATCTTTATCTTCTCTTATCTCTCTCTCTCAAATAAATAAATAAAATATTAAAATAAACTTTATGGGTTTTTTATTTATTTAAGAGAGGGAAAGAGGCAAAGAGAGAGAGAGAATGAGCAGGCCAGGGCTTCCAGCCATTGCAAACAAACTCCAGACTCATGTGCTACCTTGTGCATCTGGCTTACGTGGGTCCTGGGGAATCAAACTGAGATCCTTTGGCTTTGTAGGCAAGCACTTTAACCACTAAGCCATCTCTCCAGCCCGAAAATAAACTTTAGTTTTAAAAAGTGCTTAAACTGAGATTTCTTTTTACTCTACATTTAAATTTTTGAGTCAGTTACTAAGGCCTCCTCAATTTCAAAAGACTGGGGGCTTGTTTTACATTTTCTACTGCTCATTATTTCATTTTTTCCATGTAACACTTTCATCCATATGAAATTCACCCACATACATGCCGTGAGGTATGACTGTAACTTTCCAGCTTAGGTATCACTGGGGCCATCACCATTGATTTGAAATGCCAATTTTTCATATCCTAGATTCTGTATATATTTTTGTCAAATTCTAGCCTTTGTAAATAATATTTTATATATTATTATTATTTAAATTATTTAAATGTTCTGTCTTTCAGTATACCAGTCTAACATTCTTTTAATAAATGAGATTTCAAGTATTTTATAGCTTTAAGTAAGTTATAGGTTTGCTACATATGCCTTCTTCTATTCATGTCTCAGACTTCTTTGGGAAATTTACTTGTAAAAATCTCTCTTGAATCTAAATCTTTAGAAAAATACATCAGAGTATAAATACCAAACTATCTGTGCATATTTTATGGAATGATAAATATTAATTTATAATAATAAATCAAGACACCAAGTCTTCACTCATACAAACAAGGGAAAAAAATCTTACCCAGAAACTGCAGTGGCTTTAACTGTGGCTGGGAATGGTGTAATGTTGTAGGTGTACTTTTCCCTCAACTCTGCCAATTGTGGGAAAGGGAATGGAGCCATAGAATAAACAGTCTAAAAAACAGAAGCAAAATTGCCAAGTTTGAAATAGTGGCCTTGAACAACTCTTATCAGTCCTAGAAAGATGTTAAAATTTCATGAGGCTGAAGGGGAAGAGACAGCTTCTGCTCCTTGCAGTAGGAGGAAGAGTTGTCACAGAGTTTCCCAAGACCCAAATCCCAGTGGCTCCAAAATCTGGACCATGATGATCACCCACATAATGCCACAAGGAGGAAATTCCATATCTGGTCTCATGCAATGGGTCACAGAAATATGGTATAAAATTACCTTCACGTAAATGTATAAGGTGTGTATGAGACAGAAACGAATCTTATGTTTAGACTTATAGCCCATATCCAACTTCTCTTATGTACATCCAAACATCTCCAAATCTGAGTGCTTTCTAGTTAAGGAACACTCAGCCTGTACTCATCAAAATGTCAGTCTTGGATTGGAGAGAGACCTTAGCAGTTAAGGTGTTTGCCTGCAAAGCCTAAGGACCCAGGTTTGATTCCCCATTACCCACGAAAGCCAGATGCACAAGGTGGCACATGCATCTGGAATTCCTTTGAACTGACTAGAGGCTCTGGCATACCCATTCTCTCTCCCTTTTTCTCTCTCTAATAAATAAAATATTTTAAAAATACAAGAACCAAATGTGTCTTCACATTAGCCCAGCTGCAGCTGTCCAATCCAACTGATGAATAT
This sequence comes from Orientallactaga sibirica, assembly GCA_036365145.1. Taxonomy (NCBI): domain Eukaryota; kingdom Metazoa; phylum Chordata; class Mammalia; order Rodentia; family Dipodidae; genus Orientallactaga; species Orientallactaga sibirica. The sequence goes on along the minus strand of JAEOAD010000012.1, from coordinate 34,638,336 downwards.
GGGTGGGAAGATGGGGATAGCCTAGTTTCCTCTTGTCATTTGACAGGTGGCTTAACTCCTGTGGCCTCTGTTCTAAACAACCATAAATGCCTTTCCTAAGTAGAGCTAATTTCCCAGTGCTTTGATGATGTTCATGGACGTTAACTTCAGCTTTCTGAAAAAAAAAAATTAAGTCTCATGGATGATTTTGTGATTGACTGCAAGTTTTCTCCAAAGACATCACCTTTGCAAAGGTCTTGAAATGAGTTCTAGGTGAAAATTATTAGCTGTTATTTTTAAAAGGGGGAAAAAAGAAAGTGACAAGGTACAAAGCATAGGCTGTCAAGAAAATCTATAAATAAAAATAGGAGAAAGCATTTGCGCTTACGCCAGAATTGCAAAATTACATTATCATTACATCAGCATAAAGAGAATCTTGTTTTCTTTTCCTTGCTTCCTGTTAAAATTTAATTTCTCCATACATCTTTGCTCAATCTTCAGGGTTTTAGTAACTGACAAACATATACTAATCATATTTTCATTTCTCTCAAAAGCCAGTCAATATCTTAATGATGCTTACCCAGGAAAATAATTTTAAGTGATAGTTTTCATTTTAACGGGACTGTTTCTCAGGAGAGTTAGATATCTACTGTGTGATGGGCAGGAGAGGGAGGGCTCTAACAGGAGTTTGATCAGTGCTGCTTGTCTACTTTGTAGCTTTGGGCCACCACTGTGACAATACATTACAATTTTGATTCTCCTGACCTGCACATCTGTCCTTAATGCAGGATACCTACCTACATCTGACACACCAAACCCAAGATCCCAACAAGTGTTGGATTAAAATTCCTTCCCTTTAGTTCTTCATGCTTATTGTGCCAAGCTATGGAGACCACAGAAGTCATCTCTAAGCTGTTTTATCACACACTATACACTTGATTTTATCCAAAAGGCTGAGAAGCAGTACAAATTTAGCAACACTACACAGTGCTCCCACATTCCGAAAAGAAACAGAAGGCTTCTTGTGGCTTCCATTAGCATGAAGTGTAAGGATTACATCAGCCCACAAGCTTTCCAAGCTTCCTTTCCTCATCTGAAAAATGTAGGGTGTGAACCTCAGGACCAAGAGGAGGGAGGTGGTAAGATCAGGGAGTACATGGGGTGTGCACATGGGTTGTGCATGCTTTCTGTCTTAAGCTGGGGGGTGCTTATATAGGTTTTGCTATACTATTCTTAATGTAAACTGCATGCCTAGAATACTCCATGCACTTTCATTAAAAGCGTGGTCACAGCAAGTTCTCATGTTGTTTGATTTCACAGGGCCTCCTCTTACACATCAACTGGAACAGAACTGGCTCAACTGTATGACACTTCACACCAGACTGACTCCAAAATTGAATCAAGAATCAACTTGTCCTGTCACTTGAGGGTTTTTGTTTGTTTGTTTGTTTGTTTTTGCCTTAACATCTGACAAAGTTGGGTTGGAATAGTTAAGATATCATACCACTTAGATTCAACTTTAAAAGATAAGATTAACACCCTCCCCTCTGCCCCCCCCCAAAATTAAGATTACTGATACTAGGAATTTCAAAATTGCTTCAAAATAGTTTCACTGAAGAAACAATGGTAGGGGGTTATCTAGCTGTAAGGTCAGTTTTGTAATAAGGAACTGGAATGACCCTTGATCCAGCCTTGGGAAGGAAGTTTATAAGGAAGGAATGGGAAGTGCCTCCAGCCCTCCCCACCTTGTCCCACCCCACCCCAGGGTAGATGGCCTGGGCTCAGCTCAAACTCCTTCAGAACCACTCAGTTGAAAACACCTAACCAAGAGGAACACAGGCTCCACTGCACCTGCGTTTCTTTTCCTTCCACTACTGTTTCCTTAAGGCAAATTGTTAAAAAAAAAAAAAAAAAAAAAGTCGTCAATGTCCCTGAGACAAACTTTAGAGTTTTTCTTTCCATGTGCACACTCATTTATTTGACGGGCTCACATGTCTGAGGGCAACACCATCCCACAGACACCAGCATCCTGGCACACCACTGCAGCACTTGGCATGCACGAAAACCTCAAGGTTATTAACTTACATTTACAACAGATTCCAAAAATAAATATTTCTTCAAAATATAGTACAGTAATAGAATCTTAGAATTCAAGAGAAATTTGAACGTGATTTAGCTCACACCCACACCCCACAAGAGCCCTTTTCAGAGCATCTCTAACAGATGGCCTCAAAGACACTGCCTAAACACTTCCAGTTATGGGCACACACTGCTCTGAAGGACAGACAGTTTCAATTTTTGACAGAACTAATTAATCAAACATTGTTCTTCTACTGAACAAGCATCCACATCCTTGACATTTACAACTCATCATTGATGGGTAAAGGTAAAAGGCATGGGCCCAAAGGCAGATCCTGCTCCAAGGCGTGGTGTGACAGCTGCCTCCAGGACACAATACAGAAGCCCCAAACACTGTGGTGAGGTTTCTAAAGCATCTACAACCCTTCTAATAATGCTCGCTACGTTGCCCTAAAGGAATTTACTGGAGACATTATCAAAAATCCGGCTGAACAGGCTGGAGAAATGGCTTAAAGGTTAAGACATTTGCCTGAGAAGCCAAAGGATCCTGGTTCGATTCTCCAGGGCCCACGTAAGCTAGCTGCACAAGGGGCACATGCATCTGGAGTTCGTTTGCAGTGGCTAGAGGCCCTGACGTGCCCATTCTTTCTCTCTCTCTCTCTTCTCTTTCTCTCTCTCTGCTTGCACATAAATAAAACTTTTTTTAAAAAAATCCGGCTGAAGGCCAGACTCATTATCTCATTAGCTTTCCCCTAAGTTCCCTATTTAATGCTGTTGTTTAAACACACACACACACACAGCCGGGCTTGGTGGTGTATGTCTTTAACCCTTGCACTCAAGAGGCAGAGATAGGAGGATTGCTGTGAGTCTCAGGCCAGCCTGAGAATACATAGTGAGTTTCAGGTCAGCCTGAGCTAGAGGGAGACCCTATCGAAAAGCAAAAAAAAAAAAAAACCATACACACATACTGGCCACTGCTCACTAAAGGACAGTGAGGTGATCTATGTGGGGAAGGGAGGCAGGGACTTAGACTATTAGTTTATGTATATCACTTAGGGGGAAATAGAAAAAACCCAAAGGGGAGAATCCTTTCATCTCCACAGAGCAAAACTAAAAACCTTATATTCAGCTTACATTTTTTTCATATGTGGAGCCATTTCAACTATGCTGACAGATTTATGATCCACCGTAGCCAGATCACAGCCATCGATTTTTTTTAAGAGTGAATAAAGAAAAGAAAGTAGCTTGAAATAGCATTTACCATTTCTGTCTCTAAAATTCTACCATGCCAAGGAAAACAGACAAGTCTGTTTACTATCTGAAGTACTAACATACATTTAAATAGACATTTATATTTAGACACTGTTGAAAAGGGATTCTATTTCCCTTTCCATTACTGACATGTTTTACAAGAAACATGAAAACGTAGTGAGTGAAATTCGGCTTGGTTCATCTTCATGCAGATGTTCTCCTTGACGGAATAAATGCTACCAACATGAACCTGACCAATTGTGCCACAGCTGACAGCTCCCTCTAGGGTTCTCTTAAGACAGGGTAAAAAAAAAAAAAAAAAAAAAAAAAGTGCTTCTTTCTCCTCATGCCGAATTAGAAACTCCTGGACAAAACGGAGTCCAACATCTCTCTCATTCCTCTGGCAACGTTTAAACTCAGTGAATTGACACGTTGGCTTAGTCTGCTAATGAGGATTTCATTTTGAAGGAGATGGAAGCAGTGTGTTGGGTGGTGGGGAAAAGCCCTGGACCAGAAGTCAGGGACATGGGACTCAGCCTTGAGTCAGCTACTTAGACAACCAAGAAACTGTCGGATTGCTCACACTCCAAGTTTTGGTTTTGTCTCTAGAAAGCAAGAGACTTAGTTGATCTTTGATCTTCTTTCAAATCAGGGTTTCTCTATGTGATCTAAAAGCCACCAGAAACACCCACCAGCCAAATATCTGCACTTGAACACACCTGTAATGTCTCTTACACACAGCCCAGTTTGAAAACCGCTGCTTCAAGATGGAACGTTCTAAGAGTCTCAGTATTGTCTGAGCAATCAGTTATAAGCTGAGGACTCTACTCTGTGAACCTGTGGCTTTCTTAGAAAAGATGAATGCACTTGAAAAAACAGCAAGCAGTATCAAATAACCTGCAGTTAGCATGAACTCCATTGCTGAACTGCTTCCACACCAAAGAAGCGCCATCACTGAGGGCTGACGTCACAAAGAAGAGATGGAGCAGGATCCAAGTGGGAAAGTGGGACTGCCACAGAGGGCCCATCAGAGAGAAGGTGGCCTGCAGAGGCCAGGGTGGGGACAGAGCTACGACCAGTGTAACAGACCCAGGTGGGAAGCAGTGGGGAAGACCTGGGTATGTAGGGGGAATGAGGCAGCCAAAATATACCTCCAACACATCCTGTTGGGGAACAAGCTCACCCCCACCCTCCATGAACTCACCTTCTTTGTCCTAACCGAAAGCTTATAGGTTGCCCTTGTCTCCCCCATCTCTTTCTTCTTCCCCTTCATCTTGTGTCCATAGCCACATGGAGTCAACTTCATTTTGTATCTCTGTCCTGTTGTCTTTACCCTTCACTGCCTTCTCACAGGCCTTCCTGGATTTAAGACTTGACCTTTTCAAATTTATGCTTCACAGAGCATAAAACACAACTCCACCCGTTTTCCTCTCCTTAAAATCTTTCAGATCCACAGCTCCTAGTTTTCTCCTTTTCAGAAGGTCCACAGAAGCCTTACAAATGCAGGAACCCAATTTCACAACACTGCCCTGAAGAACAAGTCCAAGTTCTTTGCCCAATGTGCGTAACCCGGTCCCTGAAAAACAAGCCCCAGTGGTGTTTGTCTCTCATTCAGCATACAGGATTTCTGCACTATCCTTTCCTCCTAATACTCCATCAATGTGTTCAGTTGACAAGGAGTGAACTCATGATGGTTCATCTTCATTGCCAACTTGACTGGATGGAGAATCACCTTACAGACACACATCTCAGCATATCTGTGAGAGTGTTTCCAGGAGGGGAGACTCACCCTGAATGTGAGCTGAGGTCAGGAATGAATTACAAAAGGACAAGAGAGAGAAGCCTTCTGCCACCTGGTCTTCCTAGATGTGAGGAGTTCCAGCTGCATGTTCCTGCCACCATGAACTCTACCATGCCTTCCCTACCACTGGGGACTGTGCCCTCTTAACCCACGTGCTCTCTTAAATTATAAACTGAACTCTCTTAAACCAAGAGTCCTCATAAACCATGCACCTCGGAAAGTGTAAACTGTGTGTGTGCTCTTAAACCATGAGCCACAATAAGTTGCTTTTGTCAGGTATTTGTTGCAGCAACAAAGAAAGTAACTAATATAACATGAGCTGCCTATCTGCTCTGCCCCAGTGCCTCCAACACCCACAGATGTGCTCTCACCAATACATGCAATCAGACACACACAGGATCTGGTCAACTCATATTCATCTTTAAAGCCAAATCCTGACATTAATTCCCTTCCCTGTGGAAGCATCTTCTAGCTTCATCTCCACTCCCTCTACTCCTCAGCCCCACCCCCTCAGCCCAGACTGTATGCAGACCTCGCTCAGTTCATGTGCCACACTGCTGTACGTCCCTGGAAGACAGACCCCATGTCTTCTTCCACATGTATTTTCCAGTGCCTGGATTTAGGCCTGCTCCATAAATATCTTGAAAAATTAGTACAGAGCCCAGAGCCTAGAAAAATGAGGCTGAAGTGGTTTTGCTGTTGTTGTTGTTTGTTTGTTTGTTCTTTTTTAAATTCTTTTTTAAAAAATTCCAGACACATGAGCCACCTTGTACATCTGGCTTATGTAGGTCCTGGGGAATCGAACCTGAGTCCTTTGGCTTTGCAGGCAAGCGCCTTAACTACTAAGCCATCTCTCCAGTCCTGAAGTCTTTTATTTAAAATCGTAACAGCTGGGTATAGTTGTACATACATGTAATCCCAGCATTCAGGAGGCTGAGGAAGGAGGAGGATTGTCATGAGTTCAAGGCCAGCCTGGCTATAAAGCAAAACCTTGTCAGTCCAAGTCCCCTACCACCACCAAAAAAAGTAATAGCAAAGAGCTCAGAAGGCTTTAGTGTAGAACCAAAAAGCAACCAGAGCAAACCAGATGGATGGATGCCACTCTGGCAGCAGAATGTGAACTGTTTGAGGCCAGAGTGAACAGGGGAGCCAGCTTCTGTGAACTTCCTTTAGCCAGCAAATGCTTCTGACTGAAAAGGAAAAGGCAGAAAACAAACCATGAACTCTCAATAAATGTTGGCTTCATGAATTCATAAATGTATGGAGTGAGCAACTCTATTCAAAGCAAAGGGCTGGCCACAAGCCTGGTTCCCAGGAGCCTGCACGAGGAGGAGGAGGAATAAGACACAGTCTCAAGTGGAGGTAGAAGGTGATGAAAGCGCTCATGAGAGGTACAAAACTAACACTCCATGAAATGAAAACTGATTCTAATTGAGACAAGAGAAGCTTCATGAAGGAGATGGCATCTGAACTGAAACATTTTTCTCACATTTCTTCAAACATTTTTATTTATTTGCAAGCAGAGAGAGGAGAGAGAGACACACAGAGACAGAAAGGGTGCACCAGGGCCTCCAGCCACTACAAACAAACTCCAGACACATGCGCCACTTTGTGCATCTGGCTGTACATGGGTCCTGGGGAATCGATCATTCAGCTTTACCAGCAGGCACCTTGACCACTGGGCCATCCCTCCAGCCCTGAACTGAAACTTTCTGAAGGAATGGGAAGGTATATGAAGGCAGAAATCTGGAGACAGTGTCCAGGCACTTCCACAACATGTAAGGTAATACAACCCATTCCCCCTTCCTCCCTCTCTCTCTCCCTCCCTTTCTCTGTGCAAGGCATGGTGGTGAACACCTTTAATCCCAGCACTCAGAGGGCAAAGGTAGGAAAATCACTGTGAGTTCAAGGCCATCCTGAAACTACATAGTGAATTCCAGGTCAGCCTAGGGTAGAGCAAGACCCTACCTCAAAAAATACACATACACACACACACACACACACACACACACACACACACACAAAGGCTGGAAAGATGGCTTAGCTTAGTTAAGGTGCTTGCTTGCCAAACCTAACAACCCGTGTTCCATTCCCCAGTACCCATGTAAAGACAGAAGCACAAAGTGGCACATGCATCTTAGAGTTCATTTGCAGTGGCTGGGGGCCCTGGCACACCCATTCTCTCTGTTTTGCTTTTCTCTATTGCTCTCTGCTTGCACATAAATAAATATATTTATAAAAATTTTTATAGCCAGGCATGGCAGTGCACGCCTTTAATCCCAGCACTTGGGAGGCAGAGGTAGGAGGATTGCCATGAGTTCGAGGCCACCCTGAGAGTACATAGTTAATTCCAAGTCAGCCTGGACCAGAGTGAAACCCTACCTCGAAAAACCACAATATATATCTCACAACCTAATGGAAGGGAGGGTGCTATCTTTTTGATATGTGGTACCAATTTCAATGACTTGGTAAATATATCTTGAGATCTAGTAACACAGCAGAGAATAACCAAATCCTCCAAGTCTCGCAAACTGAAATTTATCATTAACACATAATAACCTGAGGTGAAGACAAACCAAGATGTAGATTAGTGCCCCTTTTTATCCTCGTAATTCCTTCCCACAATAGACTACATGAGGAAGGAGAAGGGGAAATACCGAGAACAGAAGGCCAGAGCAGGGAAGGAAGGGGGCAGGAAGATGGGGATAGTCAACCAAAACTGTGTGTGTATGAACATGCCATGATGAAACCTGTTACTTTATAACTTGGGTAAAAAATAATAATTTCTCCAAGTAACTATTTCATCCCACAAGTCTCGCAAGTTCAGAAAAAGCACCTAATGATTGTTTTGCCCCCAGTTTATTTTCATCGGGTACCAAAGGGTTTTTAAGCAATGCAGAGCACGATGCCTGCCATGGGCACTAGACATTGAACTACGGTCTTCACGCTTCATGCAAGGCAAGCACTTTACTGAGTTATCTCCCCAGCCCTGTGAAGCTTTGGCCAACTGAAAAACTAGATCTGAGAGCTGGCCAATATAGTTCACAAGGGCACAGTTCCAGCAAAGGTCATTCCCATGATCCCAGCCCCCCACACCCAGGCTGGCCTTACTGCTCACTTACCTGCATGAGTTCATGGCTCTGCAGAAGGTCATTCTCCAGCATCTCCTGAGTAAGGCGTCCCATGGTGCTGTAGAATTCATCTGCTGTTTCACAACATTCTATCTGCCTAGATGAAGAAAGGACACATGAAGGACTTGCTCAGGGCATTCGTGCTATGTGACAGGTACAAGATGACAAGCTGCCTCTTGCCAACAAGTCAACCATGCTAACAAATCAGCACAAATCAAAAATCCTGCCACACACTGCTGTCCATGAAGAAGAAATCAAAACTACCAAAGCATACTGTAGTGCATAAAAACTGAGGAAAGAGGACCAATTAAGTCCAGGAGTTCAAGATCAGGCAAGGCAACATTTTATTTAAAAAAGTGAAAACAAACAAAACACCAAAAGTAATTTTGAGACAGTTGTTACAGAATGAGTTTCCATCTGTCCTGCACAGCTCCATGAGCCTCACAGCCCCACTGTGGCATCTTTACTGTTTCCATGTGATACATTTTACACAGCAGAATACCCACCAGTGACTAGAAATCAGAACCACAAAATTGAGAACTGAAGAACAACTACCCTCTGTGGAGAACCAGTTGATCTTAATCTTCAGAGATCATGAAACAGACTAAACTCAAACCACAGTAGAATTACAAGAGCTTATCTACATATCTCCTAAGTTTACAGAATGTTTTCATAGGCCTAACTTTGCCAGTTCTTTCAGGGAAGAATCTATCACCCAGTAACCTATGAGATGGGTTAGACCTTAATCTTTCTTCTATAGGGAAAAATGGAATAGCCCAGAGCAATTGGTGCTGGGTGGTTCTGTTTAACAATAACAATATTTTTGGCATGGTAGGATAATTTTATTTGCCCAACATACATAAGACATATGCTTTTGGGGGGGGTGCAAGTTTCAAGGTAGGGTCTCACTCTAGCCCAGGCTAGCCTGGAATTTACTACATAGTAACAGGGTGGCCTCGAACTCACTGCAATTCTCCTACCTCTGCCTCCCAAGTGCTGGGATTATAGGTATGTGCCATCACACCTGATTGACATATGCTTTTTAAATATTTATTTATGTATTTATTTACTTGAAAAGTGAGAGAGAAAGAGACAGAATGGGCACACCAGGACCTCTTGCCAATGCAAACAATTTTCAGATGAATTTGGGTATTGAGAACTTGAACTTGGGCCATCGGGTTTTGCAAGCAAGCACCTTTAACTGCTGAGCCATCTCTCTAGCCCAAGATATATGTTTTGACAGGTACTAATTTTGGGCAACTTTCAGAGTCATCCAAAAAGTAAAAGAAAAGAAGAAAAGAAAAGAAAAGAAAAGAAAAGGAAAGGAAAGGAAAGAAAAGAAAAGAAAAGAGAAGAAAAGAAAAGAAAAGGAAAAGAAAAGAAAAGTAAAAAGGGATGGATGATGGCTTAGCAGTTAAGGCATCTGCCTGCAAAGCCAAAGATCCTGGTTCAATTCTCCAGGACCCACATAAGCCAAATGCACAAGGGGACACTGCATCTGGAGTTCATTTGCAGTGGCTTGAGCCCTGGCGCTTCCATTCTCTCTTTCTCTCCTCCTTCCCTCCCTCTTTCTCCACCCCCATCTGTCAAATAAATAATAAAAACAAAATATTTTTTAAAAAAAAGAAAAGGTGGGGCTGGAGAGATGGCTCAGCAGTTAAGGCATTTGCCTGCAAAGCCAAAGGATTCTGGTTCAACTTTCCAGGACCCATGTAAGCCAGGTGCACAAGGGGCGGGGCATGTGTCTGGGGTTCGTTTGCAGTGGCTAGAGGCCCTGGCATGCCCATTCTTTCTCTCTCTCTTCCTGTATCTCTCAAATAAATTTTTAAAAATGTGTTTTTTTTTAAAGAAAAGGTGGCAGGGAAGCCTCAGGCTCAAATCCCACTCTCACAATCATGAAAATACATATTTTAAATAAACTGTGGAAGTATTATTATAAAAAAACAGCCCAGCAGGTGGCCATAATGAAAAGTGGTTAAGTTTACCCTGGGGAGGGGTGAGGAAGAAGAGGAAACTTTGAGTTTTGATAAAAATTCTTTGAAGCTGCTGAAGAGGAAAAAGAAAAAAAGACTTGTAGGAGACAAGAAGCTTTCTGGGGACTGCAGACAGCTCCTCAAGACCACAGCAGGGGGTGGGGGAGTGCAGCCATAGAAAGGCAGTAAGACCTAAGGCCAGAGAACTGCCAACAGACAGCAAATCCCAAAGGCCCCACCGTCCCTGAGTCTCTTCAGGACACAAGTGGCCAGAGGCTTTTCATAGGAAGAAATGGGACAGCTTGTGTCTTTGGCAAGGTCGGCCTGGGGGTGGCTTTGCAAATTTGGGTACAAGTGGAAACCTGGAAGAGACATACTCCTGGCCTGAGGTGATGAGGGAATGTGCCAGAGCAGAAGGTCAGAAAAGAAAGGAAAAGACACTGGTGACAGTGGGCTGACGATTCCAAAGTGTCCATCCTTCCGTGTGTGAAGGGAAGAAATTCGAGGTTAGAGACGCAAGGTGAGTGGAGAGACCCCACAGATAACCATACAGGAGGCACTCATGTCAGTTATTTTTTACTGGAGGTTACCTAAACACTGTTGATGGTTTTTCCAGTGGAGCATTTATAGAAAAGATTATAGGCACCAGAATCAGAAAGCTCCAGGAGCTGTGAATGAGTTAATTAACCTGCTTGGGATAAGTTTCTCACTGGAAAAGGCAAGGAGGAATAGTCTACCCTACTTGATGAGGTTTTTGAGAGAACAGGGACAATGTGCTCCAACTGCCTAACAATGACAGGCACTGTCAGCACTTGATGTATGTTGGCGGCCTTTCCTTGCCTTTCATAAATTGCATGATCAAAAAATGTATGATTAGGGACTGGGAGGATGGCTCAGTGGGTAAGATCAATTCCATAGGCTCCACATTAAAAGCTAGGCATGGTCATGCAACCCTGTAACCCCAATGGGGATGGGAGGGACCAGGGAATCACTAGGGCTTGTCAGTCTGATTAAAAACCGAGAGTGCTTCCCAGAGACTTCCATCTCAAGGAAGAAAAGTAGAAGAGCACTAGAGAAGGACAACTTTGTTCTCTGAAAGTCTCTCCCCTGAAGTTAGCCTAATAGTTTAATCCTAGTATTTCTTCCTCTCTTCCTTCCAAAGGAGTGCCCAGAGAAATGTTAACAAGGAGGGAACTGGACAGTGAGGAGGAGGGGAAGCTCCATACGCCAGAAAAAAACCCACTCCTCTGAGATAGATTCCAACTGCCTAGACAACCAAGGGGCCAGGGGAGCTTGCCAGAGGCTGAAGCAAATCCACAAAGCTCACAGCATTCTCTTTTCCTCACACTTAAGTATCAGTGCTTTGAACTTGAAGCCCAAAGAGTGCTTACTGCCTTCACCACCACCAACCGGAAAAGGAACGTCACTTACTCTCCCAATTTTGCCCAGATAGCGAGTGATACCCTCAAGATGATTTCTGAGCCTTCAAAGAAGACAGAATCCCAGATCTTTAGAACTGTGTGGTTAGGCAGGCACGTGGCAAAGAGAGTCAGAAACCACTGCATGGTGAAGACATTGGTCAGTGGAGGCTCATATCCACCTGAAATGAGAAAAACACCTTCCTTCAGAACTGATGAGCTGCAAGATACACAAGTGCACTCTTTCAGTCCTCCACTACCACCCAAATTGGTATCTTTCCTTGCTTCTTTCTTCAGAATGCTTTCTGCTATGGTTGGCTGGTTGGCTGGTTTTTCGAGGCAGAATCTCACTTTAGCCCCGGCTGACCTCAAACTCATGGCGATCCTCTTACTCAGCTTCCCAAGTGCTAGGATTAAAGCTGTGTGCCCCATACACAGCTTTCTTCATAACTCTTTTTTTGTTGTTGTTTTCATGTTTTTTTATTTGCAAGCAAAGAGACATATAGAGAGCATGGATACACTAGGCCATCTATCCACTACAAACTAATTCCAGATGCATGTGCCACCTTGTGCTTCTGGCTTTATGTGTCTAATGGGCAAGCGAACCTGGGTCCTTAAAATAGCAGGCAAGTACCTAACCATGAAACCATCTCTCCAGCTCCACCTTCATAACTCTTATTTTAGAGAGAGAGAATTGGCATGCCAGGCCGTCAGCCACTGCAATTGAACTCCAGACACATGAACCATCTAGAGGGCATTTGTGACCTTGTACTTGCCTCACCTTAGTGCATCTGGCTTACATGGGATCTGGAGAGTCAAACATGGGTCCTTAGGCTTAGTTGGCAAGCACCTTAACCACAAATCATTTCTCCAGCTCCATCTTCATAACTCTTAAAGCTGTTTCTTTCCTCCTTTCTTCCTCCCATTCTTCTGGAAGAACATGGGCATTTTTAATAGAAAGCTCTTAATAATATGAGCCTACATTTTTTTAATCATAATTCAGAAATCTTAAACTTCCTCTGGTCCTACTTATTCAAGAGTGCTAAAAATTAAAGAGGAAGGGGCTGGAGAGATGGCTTAGCAGTTAAGGCATTTGCCTGCAAAGCTAAAGGATCCTGGTTTGACTCTACAGGACCCACGTAAGCCAGATGTACAAGGGGGCGCATGCATCTGGAGTTCATTTGCAGTGGCTGGAGGCCCTGCTGCACCCATTCTCTCACCCCCCCCTTTTCTCAAATAAATAAATAAATATTTTTAAATGTTTAAAAAAATTAAAGAGGAGGTCTGGAGAGATGTCTTAGCAGTTAAGGCACTTGCCTGAAAAGACTAAGGATCCATGTTCAACTTTCCAGATCTCACATAAGCCAGACACAGAAGGTGATGCAAGTGCACAAGGTTATACATGTGCACAAGGTGGTTCACATGTCTGGAGTTTGATTACAGTGGCTGGAGGCCTTGGTGTATCAATTCTCTCTCACACTCTCTGTCTCTCATAAAAATATAAAAATTTAAAATTTAAGAGGAAGTATCGGGCTAGAGAGATGGCTTAGTGGTTAAGGCATTTGCCTGAAAAGCCAAAGGATCCAGGTTCAATTCTCCAGGACCCACATAAGCCAGATGCACAAGGGGCACACACATCTGGAGTTCATTTGCAGTGGCTGGAGGCCCTGGCGCACCCATTCTCTCCCTCTCTCTCTCTCTCCCTCTCTCACTCTGCTTCTTTCTTTCAAGTAAATAAATATTTTAGAAAAAGAAAGTATCTTCACCACAAGCATTATAAAAAGAAAAGATTTTAGCTTCTCAAAAATAAACACCAGGGGCCTGGAGAGATGGCTTAGCAGTTAAGGCACTTGTCTGTGAAACCTCCAGACCCAGGTTCGATTCCCCAGTACCTACATAAGCCAGATGCACAAGGTGACACATGTGTTTGGAGTTCATTTGCAGTGGCTAGAGGACTTGGTACACCCATTCTCTCTCTCTCTCTACATTTCTCTCTCAAATAAATAAATATAATATAATAAAACAAAACAAAACAAAACAAAACACCAGGCTAGAGAGATGGCTTAGCAGTTAAGGTACTTGCCTGCAAAGCCTAAGGACCCATGTTTGACTCTCCAAATCCCACCTAAGCCAGATGCACAAGGTGATGTAAGCACACAAGGTTTCACATGCACACAAGGTGGCACATGAGTCTGGAGTTCAACTGCAGTGGCTAGAGGCCCTGGTATGCCAATTCTCTCTCTCATAAAAAAAATTAGATTTTCAAAATCTTACAGTGCCCACTTTTATTCAAATGCAAGTGAGTAACTTGTTCATTATAAATTAGCCACTTCTTAAATTATATAAATCTATAAACTAAACCTATATACTAGAAATCACTAGTTTAACTACAATAAAAAAAATTAGCTGGACGCCGGGCGTGGTGGCGCACACCTTTAATCCCAGCACTCGGGAGTCAGAGGTAGGAGAATCGCCATGAGTTCGAGGCCACCCTGAGACTACATAGCTAATTCCAGGTCAGCCTGGACCAGAGTGAGACCCTACCTTGAAAAACCAAAAAAAAAAAAAAAAAAAAAATAGCTGGAAAATCCCAAATTATTTACATATTGAATAATATTAAATTTAAAAATATTTGAACTGGAGCTGGAGAGATGGCTTAGAGGTTAAGGCGCTTGCCTGTGAAGCCTAAGGACCCGTGTTTGACACTCCAGATCCCATATAAGCCAGGTGCACAAAGGTGAGGCAAGTGCAGCATTGCATATGCCCACTAGGTGGTGCAAGCATCTGCAGTTTGATTGCAATGGCTGAGGCCCTGGCACGCCAATTCTCTCTCTCTAAAATAAAAAATTTTTAAAGAAAAAAAATTTAATATTTGAACTGGAGGCCGAAGAGATTGCTCAGTGGTTAAGGCACTTGCCTGTATAGCCTAATAACCCTGGTTCAATTCCCAAGTACTCACATAAAGCCAGATACAAAGTGGTACATGGATCTGGAGTTCATTTGCAGTGGCTGGAGGCCCTGATACACCCATGCTCACTCATTCTCTGCTTGCAAATAAATAACAATAAATAAAATATAATATTTGGCTGGGTGTGGTGGTGCACACCTTTAATCCCAGCACTTGGGAAGCAGAGGTAGGAGGATCACCAAGAGTTCAAGACCACCCTGAGACTACATGGTGAATTCCAGGTCAGCCTAAGCTACAGTGAAACCCTACCTTGGGGAAAAAAAATTGAACTAAATTATACAGCTTGAAAGAAAGACCTTGGATTCAGCCCATTTTGAAATTTGAGTCCACTGAACATATAGCCCTTCCACTCATTTCCAGTGACCATAAATGTGTGTCATTACTAATGAAATATAAAAGTGTAAACCTTAAGACTTAGCCTTTCAACCAATTGTACAGTAACCATTACTGTGATAGCTTGAACGTATGCCCCCCACAGACCCAGCTGTTTTATTAAAGCTTGTAACTTAATCTCCAGCCACTGGATGGAGGAGGTGTTACTGGGGCTGGATTCCAGAGCCCAGTCCTAAGGTGTCACTGGGACCAGATCTGAATTTTATCCCAAAGGTGTGGAGAGCAGTGGGAGCTCTGGTGAGTCCCTGCAGCTCGCTTCTTTCTGGCGCTTGAGGGCTGCTGGTGGTTTTTATCTCTGCTTGAATCTGTGAAAGGGAGCCAGCTTCTTCCACCATTGACGGAACTTCCCTGGATCTGTAAGCTTAAAATAAATCCCTTCCTTCCCTAAACTGTGCCTGGTTTGGACTTTAAACCCAGCAACATGAAACTGACAAGTGTAAGCAGAGAGGTTTTAATGTATGCATTTTCTTCCTCCTTAATTATGAACAAGTATTTGCTCAGAGACGAGAACCTAAGGTAATTCCTCCTAGTGAGGTGCAAGGGACTTGAAAAATATGTCGCTTAAGCTCCTGTGTCTGCTGACGGGAGGACAGGCAAGATGAGTCCATCTGGAAGCATCGTGGGATTCAGGAAAGCACATGGCTATACTGCAATCTGAATTAAATGAGAAAATTATTTAAATGCTTAAGAGACACCCAGCTGTCACTAGTATATTTTAATCAATAATTAAATCTTCAATTTAAAATAGTTTGTATTTTAATATAAACTTTAATATAATTGAATATGGGTAGCTCATGTTTGTAATTCCAGCACTGGAAGGCTAAAGCAAGAGAATCACCATTAGTTCAAAGCCAGCCTGGGCTACACAGTAAGACCCTATCTCAAAAACAACAATAATCAGGCTGGAGAGATGGCTTAGCGGTTAAGGTGATTGCCTGCGAAGTCTAAGGACCCATGTTCTACTCTCCAGATCCCACATAAGCTAGGCACACAAAGGTGAAGCAAGTGCAAGGTTGCACATGCCCACTAGGTGGTGTAAACATCTGGAGTTCTATTGTAGTGGCTGAGGCCCTGGTGCACCAATTCCCCATATCTCCTCTTTCTCTGTGTCTCTCCAAAGCAAAAAAAAAAAAAAAGTTCCCAAATGTTTTGGCAGAGAAGGGTTTGTGCTAAAGCTCAAACTCAGAATATTGCACACATTAGGCAAGCACCCTGCCACTTACTTACTTCTCTGACATGTGTCTCCATATGTAAGTGCTTGGCTCAGACCAGACTGCAAATGCAGTCTATGACAGGGACTGGCAATCAGTGTAGGAAATAAGCAAACTCCTGGCTGTCCTTTCTGGTGTCCAGAGTACAGCTGCAGAAGTGCAAGCAGTAGGTATATTTACAGTGACTTAGCCAATGTATTCCCACAAGGTGGATGCTGCCCAGCAGGTAGCAGTGACTCTGAGAGCTACTCTCCTGTAACTTCAATGTTTCTCAGGAAGTCAGTTTATGCTACTCAGGTGTGTGTCTTACCTGAGGCCCATGGGCCACATGCATCTTAGAACACCTATGAATATGGCCCAACACATTTACAAATAACAGCATGCAGCAATGTCCAAAGACCGGACACCTCTGTCAGCTAAACTGTACCTGTGGATCGGTTTTAAAGAATTTCCTTATAGACCTGGTGCCAGCTTAGAGCAGTCTAACTCATAGTAAGACATGTACACACCATTCTTTATCTAGAGTACCACATGTCCTGTTAGTTGTTGATCTGGTGCCAATACAGTGCTAATCTCTCAACCCACCCACCATCCACGGCTAGTTAAAGGTTCAATGTATGATCCCGAATATATTTTTGTTTTTGTTTTGTTTTGTTTTGTTTTGTTTTGTTTTGTTTTTGCTCTCTGGAAATGTACCTATTTAATTGCACCAAACTCTAAAAACAGAGAAACCTAATCACTTCAGCTCAGAGGTAAAGCAGAATCAGAAAAGCAGAATATTCTCGAAGGTGTAACAGCACTGAGTCATCATTACCTCCACTCTCCTTGTTTGCCGTTCTCTGAAGAGTATCCAAGTGCTGAGATAGCTCGGGGAGCTGCATTCTCAAGAGGTCCCTGAAGACAGCCATATCCACAGACAGAGCCCGCAGATTATCAACAAAGTAGCTTTCAGGAAGCACCTTATCAATCAGATAGATCATAATCTGAAAAGATAACAAGACTGCCTCAGAACAGCCAGGATCCCAACACGTCCAAAATAAGAACACATTCAAATTGATAACATGCGTCTGGCCAAAGCACACTATCCTTTCAATGTGCCAGCACCGAATGTCCCAGATTTCCAACTCTCTCTGTGTAAGGAACAGGCAGCATAATCAGTGAAGTAACTCAGACCCAAAGTCTGCTGCACTCTGAGATTTCCAAATCGGCTGCCAGACCCGAGTTCACCCCATATGTAGCAGTGGTTACACAACCCTCAGCCTCTCTGAGAAACGAGAGAGTGTTCCTCTAGCACCCGCAAGAGCCTCGGCATTGACTCCATGATGTCAGCAGTTTTACAACCTCGATATGAAACCCAAAAGTGGGGCTGTCATGAAACACCCACCCTGCGGCAGGCCTTGAGATGGTCTTACCATCAGCCTGGGTTATCACAGCAACACAGGCTGGCCCTTCATCCTCCTTCCTCTCCTGAGAGAAACCAGCTAGGTTTTGTTTGAAGCACGGTGCTGCTTAAAATCAACATTCTCTCATAATGTTGCCACAAGTTCTTCAAGTGACTGTCATTCTGGTGGTCCTACTTGTGGAGCTTTTTGAAAATGTAAAGAACCACTAGAGTGACCCAAGAAAGCACAGTATGTGTTCTGTGTGTGTCTTGCCCCAGTCAGCTTGCAGTGTCTGTGTATGAAAAACCAGCTGGTTGCCCACAGCATCAGAAGAACAAAATCCTAGCTGGCTCTATATATTAGTGAAGTAGCTGTCTCACATTCATTATTTTTTATATTTTATTTATTTATTTATGATATAAAAGAGACAGGGGAAAGAGGGAGAGGATGGGTGCACAGGACCCCCAGCCACTGCAAACAAACTCCAAACGCATGTGCCACCTTGTGCATCTGGCTTATGTAGATAGTAGGGAATCAAACCTGGGTCCTTAGGCTTCCCAGGCAAATGACTTAATCCATTAAGTCATATCTCTAGTCCTCACATTTATTTTCAGGATCTAACAAAACTATACTTTCAAAAAAAGAGGGTCTGCCCAATGTGGCTCAGGGAAATTTGTGGAAGAGGGGGCGGAAAGAATATTAGAGCCACAAGTTGGGGCATTATGCACAGAGACTTGACTACCCCCACAATGCATGAACCACATTCCCCATTGATGAGGGTCCCTATGGAAGAGGGAGGACAGGGAGGAGGATAATGGAGTCACCACTATGAATGTAAAACTAGAATAATATACATAAAAATAAATAAATTTAAAAAATATATATCAAAAAAGGGGGGTCTGGGGAAATGTGGCTTAGTGGTTAAGGCGTTTGCCTGTGAAGCCTAAGGACCCTGGTTCGATTCCCAGGACCTACGTAAGCCAGATGCACAAGGGAGCACACGCGTGTAGAGTTCATTTGCAGCGGCTGGAGGCCCTGGCGTGCCCTTTCTCCCTCCCCCCCCCGTCTCTCTCTCTGCCTCTTTCTCTCTTTCTTTCAAATAAGTAAATAAATAACATATTTTTAAAAATTCTAGCCTTGCCAAGGGTCCATTTCCTCCTCACTTGTGTTTTATAACATCTACTTTCCAGAGCTTAGTTCTGTATGTGAGGGCAGACCACTAAGAAGGCGCTTCTATGGTCTTTGGTCCAGGACAGGCAGGCCCGGGGCCATAGCCATGTTATGTTAGGATAGGGTTTACTAGGTACACATCATTCCTGGGAAGCAGAAGCTCTGCCACAGGTAAAGGATTCTGCCCAGGTCCTGTGGAGGCAGGGAAGAGCAGATCCCAACAAAGCCAAGGGCCCTGGTAGAAATCCAGCCATCCTCAGACCAGGATGAGGGGATTTATATAGGACAATAAAGGGAAATGTAATTATCTGTGGATTATGGTACTTTTCACCTAAGGATAAGTTATATAATATGAACAAAAATACATTTTTGTTTTTGGAGGACTGGGGGTGGTGGGGAACAAACCCAAGGCCTTCCATATGCAAAGTAAGAATCCTGCCCCTGAGCTACAGCTTTAGCCTTAAAATTTATATTTTTATTAAAAAATTAGGATTTCTGAGCCAAAAAGATGGCTCAGCAGTTAAAGGCACTTGCTTGAAAAGCCCGATGGCCTGGGTTCAATTCCCCAACACCCATGTAAAGGCAGATGTACAAAGTAGTGCATGTGTCTGGAGTTCCTTTGTAGTGGCATGAGGCCTTGGTGTGCCCAATCTTTCCCCCACCTCCTTAAAAATAAATAATAAAAATAATTTTTCAAAATTTATATTACCTTGAAACTGTCAAGAAAAACAAGTAATCCTTCAATTATGCTAGTTATTTTGTGATACAATAAAATTCTCAGTCTACAATCATCTCAAACTCTGATGCTAAAAGATAAGAGATAGCCCCTCACTCCACCCGTGAATGAATAAAATAAAAAAATAATAATGGGAGAGCATTTGATTTTTTTACATTTACTTATTTATTTGTGTGTGTATATGAGAGAGAGAATATGAATATGGGCATGCCATGGTCTTATTTATTTGTGTGTGTATATGAGAGAGAGAATATGAATATGGGCATGCCATGGTCTTATTTATTTGCGTGTGTATATGAGAGAGAGAGAATATGAACATGGACATGCCATGGTCTTATTTATTTGTGTGTGTATATGAAAGTGAGAATATGAACATGGACATGCCATGGTCTTAATATGAATATGGGCAACATGGACATGCCATGGTCTTATTTATTTGTGTGTGTATATAGAATATGAACATGGACCATGCCATGGTCTTATTTATTTGTGTGTGTATATATAAATATGGGACATGCCATGGTCTTATTTATTTGTGTGTGTATATGAGAGTGAGAATATGAACATGGACATGCCATGGTCTTATTTATTTGTGTGTGTATATGAGAGAGAGAGAATATGAACATGGACATGCCATGGTCTTATTTATTTGTGTGTGTATATGAGAGTGAGAATATGAACATGGACATGCCATGGTCTTATTTATTTGTGTGTGTATATGAGAGAGAGAATATGAACATGGACCATGCCATGGTCTTATTTATTTGTGTGTGTATATGAGAGTGAGAATATGAATATGGGCATGCCATGGTCTTATTTATTTGTGTATATGAGAGAGAGAGAATATGAATATGGACATGCTATGGTCTTATTTATTTGTGTGTGTATATGAAAGTGAGAATATGAACATGGACATGCCATGGTCTTATTTGTGTATGTATATGAGAGTGAGAATATGAACATGGACATGCCATGGTCTTATTTATTTGTGTGTGTATATGAGAGTGAGAATATGAACATGGACCATGCCATGGTCTTATTTATTTGTGTGTGTATATGAGAGTGAGAATATGAACATGGACATGCCATGGTCTTATTTATTTGTGTGTGTATATGAGAGTGAGAATATGAACATGGACATGCCATGGTCTTATTTATTTGTGTGTGTATATGAGAGAGAGAGAATATGAACATGGACATGCCATGGTCTTATTTATTTGTGTGTGTATATGAGAGTGAGAATATGAACATGGACATGCCATGGTCTTATTTATTTGTGTGTGTATATGAGAGAGAGAATATGAACATGGACCATGCCATGGTCTTATTTATTTGTGTGTGTATATGAGAGTGAGAATATGAATATGGGCATGCCATGGTCTTATTAATTTATGTGTGTATATGAGATATGAATGGACATGGACCATGGACATGCCATGGTCTTATTTATTTGTGTGTGTATATGAGAGAGAGAATATGAACATGGACCATGCCATGGTCTTTTGCCACTGCAAACACACACCAGATGCTTACCACTTGTTGCATTTGGCTTATGTGGGTGACTTGGAAATTGAACCCTGGGTGGCAAGTTTTACAAGCAAGTGCCTTTAACTATTGAGCCATCTTCCCCACCCCTGAGCTTCTGATTTTTTTTTGAAATATTTTATTTATTTATTTAAGAGAGAGGAAGAAGCAGAGAGAAAGAGAGAATGGGCACTCCAGCGTCTCCAGCCACTGCAAATGAACTCCAGATGCATGTGCCCCTTGTGCATCTGGCTTATGTGGGTCCTGGGGAATCAAACTGGGGTCCTTAGGCTTCGCAGGCAAATGCCTTAACTGCTAAGCCATTTTCCCAGCCTGAGCTTCTAATTTTTAACAGATACTTAGAAGCAGGGTTGAGGAAAACTCTAAGTGCTAAGAATCTGAGAACATGGGCCATTAATTCTAAGTATTTCACTAATACTTTCAACTGGGAGACTCTACAAAGGCTGCCATGAAAACCAGAATTGAAAAACCTCCAGGGCACCAGGAAAGATTTCTTTATGTGCACAGCCATCCTCTGCAAGTTCAATATCTAAACACCAGATCAATATCCACCTTCTCACGTGTCGATGGAGAACTGTTGCAGTTCATTGCGTGCGTGCTGTTGGGCTCAGTTTCTTTCTTTCTTTCTTTTTTTTCTTTATGTTGGTTCAGTTTTGTTTTTCATTCAAGTCTTTTGTTTGAGTTTGGTTTGGTTTTGGTTTTGTTTGAAACAGGGACACATGTAACCCAGAATCACCTTGAACTTGCTATGTAGCTGAGGCTAGCCTTGAATTGCTCATCTTCCTGCCTCCACTTCCCAGTGTGCTGAGATCACAGGTCCATGCCACCACACCTGGCTCCCATCCAGCTTTTTGTGAATGATTTTAATTTCTCAGTTTATCACTGACTGGCATATGTACAATCTGCCCAAGCTACTCCCTCTTACCCCAATTTGAATCACTTATTGCAACTTTCCATCAGAAAATTCTCATTGTATCACCATACAAATTACATCTGATAAAAAAGACTAAAGCCAGTGGGCCTGAAAAAATACAATTACTTAATTTAAAATGTCTTAAAAGTTGTTGGCCAGGGAGGTCACAGATACCCCCAAAACATAACAGGCCATTGCTGAGGCCCTTGGTTTCCCAACCAGGAATAGATGGTAAGACCCTATTGCTGAAGACTCCACATACTTGGGCTGCAAGGTCATTGAGAAATCCTGCTGGAGCTGAGATGGACCAGCTGACAGAAAGTTGGAAAAAGCTACACTATATGAAGTTGAATGGGAGAGAGAAAACATCAGTGAAGGTACTCAACAGTGAACATTGCAAGCTTTAAATTTGGCCAGCAAGGCCAAATGAGCCAACAGGTGCAATAGTGGCATGTCTGTTATGGGGGAAACCAACTGCTCTCTAATTGGACTAGAGGCCAGCTCCATGGGAGGGAATACATCCCTGATACTGAAAACCTACAACAGGGGTAGTCATGAGCCTTAGGGGTGTAACATCTGCTGGTGTCACACTAAATGTATATACTATGCTCACCAAACTGCCCAGTAAGCACTTCTCTTAATGTCCACACCTATATATTAATGCTACTGTCACTTTTGGTTAGAGAAACTTCTCTTCTCAGATGGCGGAGACCTTGGGATGACTCAGAAGACACCATGGTGCTGAGAAGAAGGGACAGAGAAGTGCTCAGCACTGAAACATTTCTAACACACCTTCCAAGGCTCACGGTCCATTACAGAAGAGGGGGTGGAAAGAATGTAAGAGCCAAAGGAAGGGTAGGACTCCTTACAATGTGCTCCTCTAGACACAAAATGGTCTGGATATCCATGACCTCACAGTGCCTGACACTACCTACACAAGACCATCATAATAGGAGGAAAAGATCATAACATCAAACTGAAAAGAGAGACTGATGGAGAGGGGGAGGGGTGTATGATGGAGAGTGGAGTTTCAAAAGAAAAAGTGGTGGGAGGGAGGGAAGTACCATGGGATATTGTGTACAATTAAAGAAGTTGTCAATAAAAAAATAAACTTAAAAAAAGTCTTAAAGTCATGTATGTTATTTGTCACTGCTTTCTCCCCCACCCTTGCCTATTTGATGAACAAGTGTCTTCAAAGCTCTTCCCTTAAATGCATGAATGGAAACCATAAGAGGGTGAGTACTAGTTGGGGTCATGCCAGATGGGTTATAATTAAGTCCACCCTGGTGGGTATAAAACCAGGAGGAATATTTATTTTTCCATATCATGTTAGTCAGAAACTGAAAATAACACAGAGGTGTTTGCCATAGTCAAACGGGTAGGGGGTGTCTTGAAAACAAAGATTTAATCTCATACATCACAAACACTGCAATCACCAGCAGTTCAAAGGTTCAGCTATGAATTGGCAACCACACTGCCCTAAGCAAATAAAGCAGAGGCCACCCTCCACCTTTAAAGGCTTCATGTCTCATATGGCTGTTTGTGGTGACTCACTGATTCATACTGAGAAGCATAAGCTCACATTGCTAGTGTTCATTCAGTGTTTCCACAGCTGCTTTGAACAAAGACCCAAACCATCAGAGATCAAGAGATAATGATTTAATTTACTTCTATAACCTTCTTCCATGCAAACTCCCTCAGCACACCTGCTTCATGCAGAACTAGGGATCAAACACAAGCTTCGCGCATGCTAGGCAAGCACTCTACCAATGGAACTATAACCCCACGCCTGGCAGTCACACTCTTGTAATCAATCCTTCCCCTTGATTGTGAACTGGACCTGGTGATGACTTGGAATGTCTAGAACATGGGAAAATAGGGTCTGCCATGCCTGGCATTCGGTTACAAGTCTGTAACTTAAACTCTTCTGTCTTGGCCACTCTCGGCTGAGGCGGAAGCGCCTTACATGGCAAGCAACTAAATGGCCTCCAGCCAACCACCAGCAAACATCTGCGACGTGTCAGTTCGACAGCCTGCAAGGAATGAAACCCAGCCAACAACCACAAGAGCAGCTTGGCACAGGCTGCCTCCGTTTGAGCCTTCAGAGGAGAACACAGCAGTGACCACCATGAGTGCCACGTGACATGCACTTGAGCTGGCTAAGCTGTGCCTACATTCCGGATTCAGAGAAACTGTGAAGTAATATATGCATGCTGTCTAAAATACCTAATTTGTTACACATAAAAAAATGAGCGATTTGGGAGTATGGTTCAGTAGTAGAGTATTTGACTACACAAAAATAGACACCATCATTGGCCTCACAGCTGGTAGCAACATCAAGTC
The DNA here is from genome assembly GCA_036365145.1 of Orientallactaga sibirica. Lineage (NCBI taxonomy): Eukaryota > Metazoa > Chordata > Mammalia > Rodentia > Dipodidae > Orientallactaga > Orientallactaga sibirica. The sequence goes on along the minus strand of JAEOAD010000012.1, from coordinate 34,614,043 downwards.
TGTCACTTGACATGGCTTTAACTTGGGGGAAATGCTATTGCACAGAATTGCCACAGTAATAGAAAGGGGACAGGGATCAGAGAAGACTAAGTTCCCATTCCCATTACACTGAAAAAGAATTTCAGCTGTCTTGGTCAAAATCGGAGACTCACTTTCAGTGCATCTCCTTCATTGCCTTCCATCACTTCCAGAATCAGAGCAGCCAGGATGTTGAAACCTTGACAGTACCCAACATTCTTGTTCCATCGGGCATATGCCAGCAGTACGCGCTTCAGTACGACCCTGTCCTGCTCAGCTTCTTGGCCACAGTAGGAACTGCAGCCGGTACGGTGAAGATCCTAAGACAGTAAGAAAGCAACTGTTTTTTAAATCTCTCCTAGTATCATTTGTGTATAAATATCCCTCAAAGGCCATGTGTTAAAGGCAGTCACCAACCTGTAATGCTACTGGGGGGTGGTGCAACTTCTAGGAGCTAGGATCTAGAGAAAGTGAGGTCCCTGGGTACACGGGCTTGGAAGGGGCTACTGACACCCTGGGCTCTCCACTCTCTTTCTGCTTCCTGACTCTCTGAGGTGAGTAGCTTTGCTTCAGCACACACTTCCCACCATGATACCCTGCCTCACCACAGGTTCAAAGCAATGGGGCAAAACAACCATGAATTGAAACCTCTCAAACTGCGAGCCAAAATGAATCTTTCCTTCACTTATGTTTGACTTTCTCAGGCATTTTGTCACAACTATGTCACAGTGACTAAAAGTTAACTAGAGGCTGGAGGAATGGCTTAGCAGTTAAGGCATTTGCCTGCAAAGCCAAAGGACCCAAGTTTGATTCCCCAGGACCCACATAAGCCAGATGAACAAGGTGGCACATGCATCTGGAGTTCGTTTGCAGCAGCTAGAGGCCCTGGCGTGCCCATTCTCTCTCTCTCTGACTCTCTCAAATAAATAAATAGATAAATAAAACTTTTTAAAAAGTTAACTACTACAACTCCTAATACTCTCTTCAAAAACAACTATCTTATTTCTTTACCTCACTTTTACCTTTACAACCATGGATTTTAAGTCTTTAAAAATGTACACGCACTTAGAGTGGAGTTTCTCTTTTCAGATGGTGGTGACTACTGGCTAGACTCAAAACTTGTCAAAGTGCTAAGAAGTGACAGGTGAGTGTTCAGCAAGAAATGAAGCATCTTTGGCACACCCTCCAAGGCTCAGGGACCATTGCAAAAGAAGTGGCAGAAAGAATTTAAGAGCCGAAGGATGGGGAGGAGTGCTTTGGAATGCTGTCTTCCAGACACAGTGTGATCCTTGCATTCATGACCCCACAGTGGCTGTCGTTACCTGCACAAGACCAATCAACATATTGTCATGGATGATGGAGGAGGGCAAAAATAAGACATCAAAACAGAAGGGGGTATACTGGAAAAGAAGAGGGGTACAGCAGAGTGGGATGGGGACAAAAGGGAATTTGGGGAAGGGGTTGTGTAAATTTTAACAATTTTTAAAAGTTAAAAAATATATATAGCATTATAAATTTGGTACTCAAAAATGTACACGCAATTTATACACATGACCCAAAATATTCTTTTAAATTTTCTTTTTCCTACTACTTTCTAATATGTGGTCCAAGAGACTGTTAGAAAGGGAAATTTTAAGCCGGGCGTGGTGGCTCACGCCTTTAATACCAGCACTCAGGAGGCAGAGGTAGGAGGATTGCCGAGAGTTCGAGGCCATCCTGACACTACATAGTTAATTACAGGTCAGCCTGGACCAGAGTGAGACCCTACCTCACAAAACCAAAAAGAAAGGGAAATTTTAATATTTTTATTTTTATTTATTTACTTATTGGAGAGAGAATGGGCATACCATGGCCTCTAGCCACTGCAAACAAACTCCAGACGCACGTGCCACCATGTGCATCTGGCGTACATCTGCTCTGGGGAATCAAACCTGGGTCCTTAGACTATGCAGGCAAGTGCCTTAACTGCTAAGACATCTCTCCAGCCCTAGAAGGGAAATTTCAGTCAAGCAAATTTTCCTTATTATCCATCTAGTATTAACACAAAAAGCTACTCAGGTAACAAAACTACATTATAACTTCATATAAGTTGAACATAAATTGACTTTGTTTTAAAAATATGCATTAGGTGTGTGTATGTGTGTGTACCCAATCATTCATATATATATATATATAAACAATTGTTATTTCAACACATGCCTGTAAAGCCTGCCAGCTTGGGTTCAATTACCCAGTACCCACGTAAAGCCAGATACACAAAAAAAGTGGCACATAAAACTGGAATTTGCAATGACAAGAGGCCCTGGCATGCCCATATACTCATTCTCATATATTCTCTCTCGCTCTCTTTCTTGCTCTGCTCACAAACAAATAAAAGTATTTAAAATATAGTATAATATTTAGCTGCCAAAGTTGTAAAATTAAGGAATAAAATCAAAATAGCAAAAATTTTCAATGTATCATTCATGTATCATAAAGAGACATCAAAATCATTGTATGTATTCTATGTTTTATAAATTTGTGTCAGCAAGACAAAAAAACATTTGCTCCACTTTAAGATCTACAATTTAATTACCAAGCATAGACCATGGTTTTCAGGAGCTAAAGTCATTATACTGGCATAACATTTGCTTCAATGAGAAAATAAAAAATCCTTTTAATAACGTGATCATTATAAAACATGCATTGGCTAAATTCACAATAAATAGAAAGAGACTATTTCAAATACAAAATACTTATCCCTATGAAACCTATTCCAAAGTTCCAAATAAAGAGTTAAAATGTGGAAATGCAAAAGGTTTTAGTATGCAATGTGAAATATCATGATTTTTTATAGCATTTGTCTAGAACAGACCAAATTAGACCAAAAAGTAGTTCATTTAAGTTAGTTCTTCATCCTGAGAAAAAAAGTATATCAGATATGACAACACATTAACCATCTTGTGGTGGCCAAAATGTAGATGTAACAGCCTTCCTTTAAAAATCCCAGCTTAGCATCACATTGTAATGCACTCATATGGATTCCAAAACCACACGGCCAAGCCTTATGTAAGAGGATTATTCTGGTACCAAATGTAATCAGCATCCTGGGCTTTTAGCACCAGGCTCTCGCCAAGTGTAGTGACGCAGGTGTGCAAACCACAGCTGCCTCCATAGCTGGCTTGAACCCTCAAACATCTGGTTTAAAGTAGATCCATAAGCTAACCTACCTCTAAATTAACAGTTAAACTATCAAAGGCCCTAAAATCAATTGAGTGCTTCTAATACAAGATATACTTAACTTTAAATTTCTGTCAATGACTTATGTAAAAATCCAGTTGGCAGGCCTGACATGCTAAAGAAGGGGAAAGAAGGAGAGGGGATTTCAATCTCCTTTCATGTGAAGAATATATGTCAGTTGAAGATAATTGGAAGCTCATTCACAAACATTTTCTTCTTACTGGAAACATTTAAATTTATGAAAACAAGGCAAAATCAAACTTCCCTTTACAAAAGCTATTAACTGCTGAAATGAAGAGGCAGAAACTGTGTGCACATTCAGGCCACAAACTATAGACCATTTTGTCCTCTGTCTAGGAAATATAACTCTTAGCGTCTTTGTTTCTAGATCAGAACAACAGGCCAAGTTCAGGGGCATTACCTTGACTATCTGAATTCCCATTGAATCATCATCTGGATTACTCCTCTCGTTGAAAGTGAAGCGCATAGTTTTGTCCCAGTCAATGGCTATGCTGTGTAAATAATGATCTGCCAAGGTCAACCAAACCTAAAATATTGCAGAAATAAGATTGGTAAATGGAATATGTCATTTCATTTGCATTAGAAAAGTGGTATGCTTTCAGCAGGAAAATGGGAACTGCTCCTATGCAGATGTTTCTCATACATGGAGATCTACAAGAAACTTATCAAATGTATTTACCAAACTGCACCCTGTAGAACATTTCGTTTATTCTTTCAACAAACATTTATGGTGCCTACTACTTGCTAAGTAACAATCCAATCATTAAGGAGACTGCTAAACACACACAATTTTTTCACATCTTATTTCAGTTTATTAAGGTAGCTGTATAATTCTATTAGCTTGTTTTGGTTTGTTCTAGATTGTTCTCTATGCTTTTTCACCATGAGAGCCTCTGCCTTACCCCACCCCCACACATACAAATCTGAGGTGGGCTCCCATAAGGAATAATTTTTTTATTTGAGAGAGAGACAGATAGATAATGGAAGCGCCAGCAGCCTCTCAGCTGTGAACGAACTCCAGATGCATGCGCCCCCTTGTGCACATGTGTGACACTGTGCATTTGTGTCAGTTTTGTGTCTGGCTAAACATGGGACCTGGAGAATCGAACAGGCATTCTTAGGCTTCGCAGGCAGCCCCTTAACTGCTTAAGCCATCTCCCCAGCCCAGGAATAATTTTTTTAATTCCTTGGTTTTTCAAGGTAGGGTCTTGCTGTAGCCCAGTCTGACATGGAATTCACTATATAGTCTCAGAGTGACCTCAAACTCATGGCAATCCTAACTCTACCTCCCAAGGCAGGAATTAAAGGCATGCACCACCATAATACATAATATTTTTTTCACTTCTTTAAAAAATATATGGATATGGATCCTAGCTACAAATAATTGGACTTCTATGTGAGTTTAAATAAAACTTAGTAGCAGAAGCCAGCAAGCTAGGACTTAATAGGATGGTATTGTATATATGTAAGTAGAGGAACAGATTAATAGGGGTGAAAAGGCCTAAGTGAGGTCAGGAGAAGAGATGAAGTAAAGGAAAGGTGGCGGGAGAGCTAACCAAAATCTAAGAGGATATAAATAAGTCATATGGAAACCTACTTTTCTGGACAATGGAACACTCAGAAGCCATAGATTGTTACTAGAAAATTTTCAGTGCCAGAGATGGGGTATCTTCCAGTGAGTTGTTGGCCAGGGAGGTCACTGATACCCCCAAAGCATAAGAGACCATTTCCAAGGCCCTTGGTTTCCCACCAGGAATAGATGGTAAGACCCTATTGCTGAAGACTCCACATACTTGGGCTGCAAGGTCACTGAGAAATTCTGCTGGAGCTGAGCTGAAAGCCTCCTCCATGTGGACCAGCTGACAGAAAGTGGAAAAAAGCTACACTGCATGCAGTTCAATGGGAGAGAAAACACCAGTGAAGATACTCAACAGTGGACACTGCAAGCCTTAAATTTGGCCAGCCAGGCCAAATGAACCAACAGGTGCAATAGTGGCATGTCTGATATGGGGGAAAACAACTGCTCTCTAATTGGACTGGTGTTGGGCCCTAAGAGGCCCCGGTGTGAGGCCTAGTGGTTCTGAGCCCAGCTAGAGTTTAGCGACCTGTCCTTGGCCTACTCCTGCTTGTGAGGCCTAGTGGAACTTCCTGAGCCTGACTAGAGTTTAACGACCTGTCCTTGAAGTGACTCAGCACCTGAGCCGAAACTGCCTCCGCCCAGCTACTGCTGACGTGGTGAAATAATATTGGCCCTTATACCTCTCTCTCATCCTTTTTCCCACCCTCTTTCTCAAAATATATAAACACCTTCCCATGACAATAAACCGAGTTTTCTGCCCTTGACAGACTCCCGGCTCAATGTGGTTTTTTTCTCCGGTGTTTTGGGGAAAAGTTTGAGCTGCGACACCTGCCTTCCCGCTCAGCCTCAGAGAGAAGCAGCTGGCCCAACTCTCTCTCTTCTGCTCTACCTGCCGGTGGAGGGAAACCCACAGACTGGAGGCCCACTCCATGGGAGGAATTACATCCCTGATACTGAAAACCTACAACAGGGGTTGTCATGAACCTTACGGGTGTAACATCTCCTGGTGTCTGGCTAAATGTATATACTATGCTCACTAAACTGCCCAGTAAGCATTTCTCTTAATGTTCAGGCCCATATATTAATGCTACTCTCACTTTTGATTAGAGAAGGTTCTCTTTTCAGATGGCAATGACCTTGGGATGACTCAGAAGGCACCATGGTGCTCAGAAGAAGTGACAGATGAGTACTTAGCACTGAAACATCTCTAACACACCCTCCAAGGCTCAGGGATGCAGAAGGGATGGTGGAAAGAATGTAAGAGCCAAAGGAAGGGTAGGACTCCTTACAATGTGCTACTCCAGACACAAAATGGCCTGGGTATCCATGACTTCACAGTTCCTGACATTACCTACACATGACCATCCTAATAAGAGGAAAAGATGATGCCATCAAAATAAAAAGAAAGACTGATTGAGGGGGAGGGGATATGATGGAGAGTGAAGTTTCAAAGGGGAAAGTGGGGAAGGGAATTCCCATGGTATATAGTCTACAATTATGGAAGCTGTCAATAGAATATATATGGAATGCTTCACAAATTTGGGTGTTATCCTTTCACAGAAGCCATGCTAATCTTTTCTGTATCGTTCAAATTGTAGTATATGTGCTGCCAACGTGAGCACTGGAATATTTTTAAGTCAATGAATATCTTTATTTATTTTTTTTGTTTTGTTTTGTTTTTGTTTTTTTGAGGTAGGGTCTCATTCTGGTCCAAGCTGACCTGGAATTCATTATGCAGTCTCAGGGTGGCCTCAAACTCATGGCAATCCTCCTACCTCTGCCTCCCAAGTGCTGGGATTAAAGGCGTGCACCACCACGCCTGGCTCTTTTTTTTTTATCTTACCAAAAAAAAAAAAAATCCAATTCTGAAAAATGTACCTTATAATTCCATTTTAATATTTATTTTCAGGAACCCTCAACTTCAAATGATAGTGTTAAGTTCACAAATTAGCAATATTAGAGCATATTGCAAGTTTTTGTATTTAAGCATTATTTAGCAGGAATAGCAATAATATCTCCAACCAGACCTCTGAGCATTAGAGTTATCTCCAAATGCCCACTTGACACCTTTGAGTTAGATATGTAAGAGACTTTTCAACCTTAGCAGATCTAAAATCAATTATTTCATGTACCATCACCTCAATTACTCACACACACAGAGCTGTATGTTCCCATTATATAAACAGTAGTTCTACCTTTGCAGTCACTTAGGCCAAACTCCTGGGGTCATCCTCATATCCTTCTTACACCTTATACTCAATCAAGTGGGTTCGCATGTCATCTCAGGCTTCAAAATACACCTAGCATCTGACCCTTCTCTCCATCTCTACCACCATAGCCCTGATCCATCTCTGCTCTGGATTACAGTAATGTGCTACTCATCTCCTTGCTTCTGCACTTGCCTCTCAGATCCTCAAGTCAGCAGGCAGAACAGTTGATTCAATACATAAGTTGGACCCTATCACTCCGCTGCTCAAAACTTTCCTAGTCCCTCAAATGCTGGGCAAAGAGCCTCAGTCCTCCTATAGCCTAGAAGTCAGGCATGACCTAAACACTCACACTGCCTCTGGGCCCCTCTCTCTGGTTGGTCTCTCTTGCTCTCCATGCTCCAGCCACCTCCACCTCCCATTCCCCTCATACCCTTCACACCCAGGACTTGTGCTTTCAACTGAACATGCCCTAGGTGCTCCCACCTGGGATGTCTTCCCCAAAGTAGCTACACACTCAACTTCTCACTTTTTTGGAGGCCCTACCCACATGTCCTCTGCTATTTAAAGTTCCATTTCCTAAGCAGGGCGTGGTGGCGCACATCTTTAATCCCAGCACTTGGGAGGCAGAGATAGGAGGATCGCGGAGAGTTCAAGGTCACCCTAAGACTACATAGTTAATTCCAGGTCAGCCTGAACCAAAGTGAGACCCTACCTTCAGAAACCAAAAAAAATAAAAATAAAAATAAATAAATAAATAAAGTTCCATTTCCTTGGGTTGGAGAGATGGCTTAGTAGTTAAGGCGCTTGCCTGCAAAGCCTAAGGACCCATGTTCGACTCTCCAGATCCCACATTAGCCAGATATACAAAGGTGAGGCAAGCGCAAGGGTGCACATGCCCACTAGGTGGCGCAATCATCTGGAGTTCTATTGCAGTGGCTGAGGCCCTGGTATGCCAATTCTCACCCTGGCATGCCAATTCTCTCTCTCTTTCTCTCATTATCAAAAAATAAAATAAAATAAAATAAAATACCACTCCTTTGTATCCATTCTCTCATACCCTCCTTGTTTCTTTCTTGGCTTTATGTTTATCCATGGCACTTACCACCATTTGACACACTGTAAGCTCTATGGTGCTGCATCCTGACCACCTAGAACACTACCTGGACAGAAGGATCATAACTACTTACTGCACACATGAAGAATGAAGAATATACTTTTGGTTTTTCCAGACATTTTCAGTGACAGAGTGACAGTCTTTTTGTACTGTAGCACCCTGAAGCCACTAACCTTTCTCCTCCATTCCTTTGGGATCCCTGTTGAGAGTCGAGCAACTGCTTTGAGAGCGTCATACCACTGGGAACAGAGAAGCAAGAAAATACACCTGGGTTAGCACTTTGCAACCTTCTCTCCATCCTGACACCCACACTGTGTGAGAACATTAACACAGCACAATAGCTAAGCGGAGCTGCTTTCAACCAGAGTTACTGTTCTGGAGACTAAGACTGCCCACCACTCCACACCAAACACTCTAACCAAACACACCTGCGACCCATTTGAAGTATACACTCAATGGTCGGGAAGTTCTGGCTTAAGCCCAAAATATGAGTACGTTATACACAAAGTAACTTCAGCCATAGAAAAAAATGGAACTGTGAAGTCTGAAGGAGAAATGGATGGAACTGGAAATATACTGAGGTAACCCAGGCTCAGAAAGACAAGCACTGCATGTTCCCTCTCATATGCAGATCACAGCTTCTAATTTTTACATGTGGGCATTTATGTGGATGAGTATGTAGAAGTCAGGGAACTACAAAGGCATGCCAAGGTGGGGAGGGTAATATATGGTATGAAGGTGGAAGGGGGAATACTGAGGATGGAAGGGTTTAAGCAAAGGATAGGGGCCAGGAAGGCGGAGTGAGAATGAGGAGGGGTTGACCAAAGCAAAACATTTATGAAAACACCATAAAGAAATGTGTTACCATTTAAAAACTGGGGCTGTATAAATGGCCTAGCAGTTAAGGCATTTGCCTGCAAAGCCAAGGGATCCTGGTTCCATTCTCCAGGACCCACATAAGCCAGATGCACAAGGGGGCATGCATCCAGAGTTCATTTGCAGTGGCTGGAGGCCCTGGCATGCCCATATTAAGTTCTCTCCCTCTGTCTCTCCCTCTCCTTCTCTCTCGGTCTCAAATAAATAAAATATATTTTTTAATTAAAAAACTAATTTTCAAAAAAAACCTTGACATCCCTTGTGTGTCAAAGCACATACTAATATTGTCATTTTCAGAATCTATGTATATATCAATGCACCCTTCTGGTAACCCAAAATAAAAGCACATTAAAAGCTAAAAATAGTTACCTGCTGAAAGCCATTTTGACCTAAAGACGGCTCAAGAGTAAACTTCAACTTCATATCAACTCCTAAAGGAAAAGTAAATAGTTGTTATTTACAAAAACTATTATATCAAACAAAAGTAAAAACTTAGTTCTACTGATTATAAAATTCTTAAACATATTTTTACTAAATTTTAGTCAAAGAGGCCAAGCAACTCTCTACCATGCACATGACCTTGAGTTGGATCCCCAGTACTGCAAGATTAAAATGTCTGTGTTCCTCCTTCTCTGGTTGGTTTGTTTTGGGGATGCTGGGGATCCAACCCATAATCTCGCACAGGCTAGGCAAGTCCTCTGTCACTGAGCCACATCCTCCATCCACTTTTCCTCTTATGGGAGGACCCATTATCACAATTCCATCTGGAGATTTTCATATAGATTTTGACATACTTATTTAATAAAAAGTGTTTATATATTAAGTTCTAGAGTATGAGTTTAAAATAGACTGAATTCAGGGCCTGGAGAGATGGCTTAGTGGTTAAGCATTTGCCTATGAAGCCTAAGGACCCCAGTTCAAGGCTCGATTCCCCAGGACCCACGTAAGCCAAATGCATGCATCTGGAGTTCGTTTGCAGTGGCTGGAGGCCCAGGTGCACCCATTCTCTATCTATCTGCCTCTTTCTCTCTCTGTCACTCTCAAATAAATAAATAAATAATAAACAACAAAAAAATAGACTGAATGCTTCAAAAAAAAAAAAAAAAAAAGATTAAGTGCTGGGTATGGAGATACACGCCTTTAATTCTAGCACTCAGGAGGATACCCATAAGTTAGAAGCTAGCCTGAGAGTACATAGTGAATTCCAGGCCAGTCTGGGCTAAAGCAAGACCCTACCTCAAAAAAAAAAAAAAAAAATAGAGCCAGGCGTGGTGGCGCACACCTTTAATCCCAACACTCAGGAGGCAGAAGTATGAGAGTCACCATGAGTTCAAAGCCACCCTGAGACTACATAGTGAATTCTAGGTCAGCCTGGGCTAGAGTGAGACCCTACCTCAAAAAAACAAACAAAAAAAAAAAAACTGAATTCTAATCTCAAGTAATCTACCACTTTAACCTTCTTTGATTTGGACCCCAAATCTGGACTAAAAGTAAATAAGTGGGAGCCCGGCATGGTGGCGTACACCATTAATCCCAGCACTCAGGAGGCAGAGGTAGGAGGATCGCCGTGAGTTCGAGGCCACCCTGAGACTACACAGTGATTTCCGGGTCAGCCTGAGGTAGAGTGAGACCATACCTCGAAAAACCAAAAAAAAATTAAATAAGTGGGAAAGTACATTTTAAAAAACTAAATGTTTAATGCTTATAGTTGGCTTTTGTTCAAAATTCCATATTAGAATTGTGTGCTGTTATTAAAATGAAATTGCATACTGTGCATCCTTTTCTACAATTTCAAAATCAATGAATGACATTTTAAGTCACTTTCTTTTGGTTTTTGTTTGTTAAATACAGGGTTTCATTATGAAGTTCATGATGGCCTGGAGCTCTGTGTACATCAGCCAGTCTTCAACTTGTGATGCTCCTACCTCTGCCTCTTACATACTGTGATTGACAGTCATCATCACACTTAGCTTTAAGCCACCTTTTTTTTTCAAGACAGCATTTTACTCTAGTCCACGCTGGCCTGGAACTCATTCTGTAGCCTAGGTTGTCCTTGAAATCACAGTGACCCTAACTCAGCCTCTCAAGTGCTGGGATTAAAGGTGTGCTCCATTGCAGCTGGCTTTAAACCACTTTTTACTTATCATTATTATTATTATTATCATTGGTTTTTTGAGGTAGGGTCTCACTCTACCCCAGGTTGATCTGGAATTCACTATGACATCTCAGGGTGGCCTCAAACTCACAGCAATTCTTCTACCTCTGCCTCCCAAGTTCTGGGATATCATTATTATTATTATTATGGCTTTTCCAGGTAGCTTCTTGCTGTAGCCCAGGCTAACCTGGAATTCACTATTCACTAGTCTCAGGGTAGCCTAGAATTCACAGCCAGCCTCCTACCTCTGCCTCCCAATTGCTGGGATTAAAGGAGTGTGCCACCATGCCTGGCTAACCCATTTTTTAAAGGATTTATTGAGCCAGGCGCGGTGGCACACCCCTTTAATATCAGCATTCAGGAGGCAGAGGTAGGAGGATCACTGTGATTCAAGGCCACCCTGAGACTACATAGTGAATTCCTGATCTGCCTGGGCTAGAGTGAGACCCTAACTCAAAAAAAAAAAAAAAAAAAAAAGAAGCCGGGCATGGTGGCACACGCCTTTAATCCCAGCACTCTGGGAGGCAGAGGTAGGAGGATGGCCGAGAGTTCAAGGCCACCCTGAGACTACATAGTTAGTTCCAGGTCAGCCTGGACCAGAGAGAGACCCTACCTTGCAAAACCAAAAAAAAAAAAAAAAAAGAAGAAGAAGTAATCTTGCTGGGAGTGGTGGTACACACCTCTAATCCCAGCATTTGGGAAGCTGAGTAGGAGGACTGCTGTCAGTTTGAGGCCAGCCTGGAGCTAGAGTGAGATAATGCCTCAAAGAAAAACAAACAAACAAACAAAAAGACTTATTGCATACAAAATCAAGGACCAAAAGATGCCAAACTCAAACGATCTTGCTGCCTTGAAGATGTTGAATGCACATATTGAAAACTCTCCATAATATCCACTCCTTATAGATTAGTGTGGATCGTAACAACCCTCAGGGTTTATAAATCATAAGAAATAACACAGCGGTCTACCAGCTCCTCTACTGATTCTCATCTCTGAAAGATGGTTTGAATGAACCTCTGTCCCAGCAGTGATACAAAGGTCCCCAGAGTATCTCCACTTAAGGCCGGTAATTTAAGAAACCATGAAATGGACTTTCCGGTGAGGGTGCTGTCCAGACCTGGGGTGCTGAATGGCGGAGTGTATCATAACGCTAGCTTTATTACAACAAAAGCCAGGAATTCAGTCCTGCACCAACTTTTCCCTGCTTCTCTAAAACCACCGGATTGCCAGTGTGCTCGGCCAGATACTTTTCCTTTGATTTTTTTCGAAGCACCTGCTAGGAGTCCTGGAGTTAGCCAAAACTACAACCATTTTCTTATGATCAAAAGTGAGTCAGTAGCTGAGAAGAAGATGGGGTTTAGGGAAAGGGGGTCACAGAGAGAAGATACTGGAGGAGACTATAATCAAGATACATTATATGCACGTATGAAGAAAAATCGGACAAAATGAGTCAGGTTTTAAGTGGAAATGATCATTCACCACCTGCGTGCAAAGGCTTAAATCGGGTCATTTCTTTTACCCTCTTTTCTCCTAAGTGAATAAGGAGAGGTTTGTGTTTCATCTGATAATCGCAGCTGTTCCGGATTCAGAAATACAAAACACTTTTAACGTGGGAAGGAGATTTGTTCAAGGGGTAAAAGAAGATGGTGAATAAAATACTACAGTCTGCAATTAGACACTTCCGAAGCCGGGGGGAGGGGGGGTTGAAAAACAAAGAAGCCACGAGGTTCAGAAATGCAGCGACACGATGCACCCTTTGAGACCCGGAGCCTGAGCATCCTCTCCCGGAGTTGGGGTTGGGAGGTGGCAGGTCTCGGGAGGCGCTGGAGGCGGGGAGCGGAGCCCAGCGGAAGGTGAGCGCGCGCGCCCCAGAGCAGGTGCGACCCACGGCGGGCTGCATCTGCCACCACCCCTGGCCCTAGCCCCAAATAGCGCCCCAAACAGGGATGAGTATGCCAGGCGGCGGGGCAGCCTGAAGAAACAAACTGGGGTGTGTAAACACACAGGCTGCATGCAGGCAGACAGGGCCTGTGCTCGCACTGCCAGGCGCGCTCCGGGACCCCGAGCTGCGCCAAGGAGCTGGTCCCGGGGCCCCCAGCCTGAGCCCGGCGAGCCGTTCCAGGAGCGCCGAGCCCAGGCAGCGGGATTCGCGACGGCTGTCTTCCCCGGGAGCGCAGACATCCAGCCTGGGCTCTGTCAGGGGCTGGAGCACAATAGGGGACACGGCAGCCTCCCTGCACTTCCCCGCCACGCTCCGAAGACCGAGGCGCACAGGCCGCGGGGCGCGGCGGGAGGGGCTGGGCCCGGGCTCCGGGTCCGCGCGGTGCCGGTGCCAGTGCCAGCGCCTGCCCTCCCGCGCCGGCCGAGCCCTGCCCGGCGCCCCGCTCCTCACCCGGCTCCAGGGTGCAGAGCAGGCGGGGCGCGGTCCGCGAGATGCAGCTGCGCTTCTTGAGCACATTGCTCAGGATGGTGCCCACGCCGCCACCGCCGCCGCCGCCGCCGCCGCCCTGCCGCTTCGGGCATCGCCCGCCGCGCCGCAGCGAGCCGCTCAGCTTGTCCTGCCGCATCCGAGGGCTCCTGGGCTCCGTCCGCCGCGCTCGCGGGGGCTCCGGTCTGTGTCTTCGCGCGTGGCGGGCGCTGGGGGTCAGGGGGAGCGAAGAGCCACCGCGGGCACCACCGAGCTCGGAAGGCCGGTTGGCATCTGCAGTGCGGAGCCTGCTCGGCCCACACTGGAGGGCCGGGGCGGGAGCGGGCGCGATAAGGGGGGGCGGAGGCGGCGCCTCTCCCGCAAGCCCCGCCTCCCCCAGCCTGCGCCGGTAGAAACCAGAAACAGGTAGATTTCCGCACTGCTGCCCCCACCCCCAACACACACACAGAGGCTGGGAGGGCGGGCGGGGCCTCCAGAGGGAGCGGGCCTGGGGCGAGCTGCGAGTGTCCACTTGCACTGAGTCGCCTGGACCGAAAGGTCAGCCCGCTGCAGGACCAATCTGGGCTCAGGGACAAAGATGCTAAAGGATGGGGAAGCACCCCCAAATTGGGTCTGTTTCTTTTCTGGCACCCGAGAGAGGCAAGGGATGCATGCTTTTAAAATAAATATTCCTCTTGGAAAATGGAATTCTAGAAAAGGGGTCGCATTTAAGCAGCAGTCTCAAAAAGAAGTGTTTGTTCATCTCTCCAAAGCATCAGTATTTCTGAAGTACCTGTATCATCCTTACTGGTCACTTAAGTCATTCTTAAAGTTCAATAGAGTATTTACCCTAAAACAATTAAAATATAATGGGGGGCTGGAGAGATGGTTTAGTGGTTAAACGCTTGCCTGTGAAGCCTAAGGATTCCGGTTGGAGGCTTGATTCTTCAGGACCCCCGTAAGCCAGATGCATAAGGGGGCACATGCATCTGGAGTTCATTTGCAGGCCCTGGCGCACCCATTCTCTCTCCTCTCTCTCTCTCTCTCTCTCTCTCTCTCTCTCTCTCTCTCTCTCTCTCTCTACCTGCCTACTTCTGTATATCTCTCTCTAATTAAATAAATAAAAATAAAAATATTTTAAAATATAATGGAATATTTACTATTTTAAAAAGGGCAGAGGTGTGGGAGGGTATAAATATATTTATTTTTGCTGACCTCTAGAAAAAGAAACACTGACAAGTTAGATGAACCAAAAAGGAATTTAAAATATATATATGGGTGAGGAACAGATGTGGTGGCCCACGCCTTTAATCCCTGCATTTGGGAGGTAGAGGTAGCAGGATGTCTGTGAGTTCGAGGCCAGCCTGAGACTGCATAGTGAATTCAGAGTCAGCCTGGGCTCAAGCAAGATCTTACCTCAAAAAACCAAAAACAGAAAGTTTATGGGGGTGGGAGCAGTGTGCTGACAGGAATGGAACACTGGGCTGTCTCTAGATTTGACTTAGTTTTGACTCTGAAATAACATTACATTAACATAAATATAAATTAAAAATTCAGGCCTTTGCTCAACTTCAACTTGAATGAAGCGAGATCTGAGGCAAGAGCAATATAAACATAGATGGTCCTGTATATTAAACTTAGTATTTGATGTGTAACTAAGATGAAAGGAGTCAAATCTTCCCAGAAAATGAAGATAGGAATTTTGAGATCCTAAAACTAAGATACAATAGTTATCTTTATTTTCCTAATAAAGCTATTGCTCTTTTAAAAAATTCAAACTATATATTGAAAATGAATGGCAAATGAACCTGACTAAATATATTGTCGATAGCATAAGAACACATAAAAGCCATATTGCGTTACAACACAATATTTTGACTGTACTTTGACAGGCATATGTACTCAAGGGACAAATAGCTTGGCAAATAAATCTTAATTTTATTCAATAGGATTTTTATTAATAACAATGGTGATTTCAACTCATATACTGTAAGATATGATATTACTTTAATATCAAATGAGGCCACAATTATATACAATTATACATTCAAAGAATTAGTTTTCAGACTGGAGAGATGGCTCAGCAGTTAAGGCACTTGCCTACAAAGGCTGATGGCCAGGGTTCAATTACCTAGTACCCATGTAAAGCCAGATGCACCAAAATACCTCATATATTTGGAGTTCATTTGCAATGGCTAGAGGTCCTGGCACATCCATTCTCTTTCTCTATCTCTGCTCACAAATAAATAAAATATTTTTAAGGAAGAAATTAGTTTTCTTTAAAATACTGTATCATATATTGTGTGTTTGTTGAGACTGAGTCTCCCTATGTCCTGATCAACCTCAAACTTGCTATCTTCCTGCCTCAGCCTCCAAACTGCTGGGATTACAGGTGTGTGACACCCCACTTGACTATTAATATGTTTACGTGTTTAGACCGGAAATACTAGTAGGAACTTACTTTGTGCTCAAATATAAATACATTCACAGAGTCAGCTTAGGACAAACAACTCAGCACTAACACGGCCAGCACCCAGCAGTGCTCTCTGAAAACCACTCCCCACTACAATGAACAAAGGCTGCTTTAAGGAATGACTGGTCTGAGCCAGGAAACTTTCAAGGTGTGTAACCTGCTGGTCATTAACAGTTTCTTTGAATTCCCATACTTTTGCATCCAGCTGGGGCACAGACTGTTCTCAGCCTTATGGTGTGCAAACATGTTCGCCATCTTTAACTGTCTCTCAATCTTAAGAGACCCATTGGCTGTCCAGCCCATCTCAGCAACGTTGAGACAATAGCAAGAGTCCGATATTTGCTTTTGTCTGGCCAATATGCCCCTGGGCTGAAGATGGTGAACATGCAAAATCAAAGAGAGAGAACTGGCTGGAGTAGGAGCTCCAGGCCAAGCAGGTCACTGTACGCAGTTGTCCTCCAAAGCTCTCCTCTGCACAAGTCTTAGAGGGCTATGTGTCCTCCTTTAACAAGAGAGGCTATTCACACCCTGTGTCTCGCACTGGGCCAGCCAAGAGGAGAAGCAGATATCTGGCTCGACCACAGAGGACATCTAGTCCCTGGGGCTGCATGGCACATGCCACTCAGAGCACCCCGCTCCCTCAGGCTTTGACGTCATGCTCACCAGACAAACTTCTGATGATCATTTGGCTTCCCAAACAGATGGCTGCCATGGAGACAAAGTACTAACCAGTGAACAGCAGTCAGTGCCTCTTGTTGGCACGATAATCAGTGAGCTGTAGCAATCAAAATACTAGGCAATTAGAGCTGAGCTCTACACCCTGGACCACCAAGCCCCCAAACGAGTCATGACTGACAAAAAGACTTTTGCCAGAAATTCTTCTTCAGTCACAATAACTTTTCTTCCTCATTGTGAGAAAAGAGCTTGTTTACTTTCAAAATGAATGTTCCCCTTCATCTCTTGTAGATGTATTAGAAAGAAAAACAGGCCATTCAAATAAAAACAAGCTTTCTTTGAAATTTCCCATTCTAAAACTACATAGAAATTGGAACTGTTTTTTTTTTTTTAAAAAAGTGTTTCTACTATTATGGCAATAAATAGCAAAGGAATGAAACAATATTATTTTGTTTACATTGGCGAGGAAAGCCAGGACTGCCAACTTTTGTAGCAAACAGATAATTAAACAAGTGCTAAAATACAATATTCTAAAAGCAACCATGGCACAAGCCTGGTATTATATTTATTATGTGACTCATAGTTTCTTATTTCATGTCTGAGATATTGTTTTCCAAAAGCAGAAGATGTCATCTGAAGTCAACTCATGCAGAACACATTAGTGTGGCCTCTCCCTAAAGCTCTCGGCAGCCAAGCTGACCCACAACTCTTGACTCATCGGGAGATCCTTACTAATCAATGTCAGCAAATTTACAAGTTCACGTGTGGACATGTCACACACTGGCATGGTCTGGTACAGTTATGATTTAAGCTGAATTCAGGAAAAGAAAGGCTCAATGTAAACTTCATAGTAGATGAGCAGGACTTAAGTACAGGAGGTGAGGTTGGAGGACCACAAGTTCGAGACCAGCCTGAGCTACATAGCAAGCTTCTCCCTAGCCTAAGCTACAAAGTGAAACCCTGTCTCAAAATGCTCCTTCACACCAGATAGGAAAATGTTCTTTGAATTGCTACAGGAAAAAAAAAAAAAAAAAAACAACGAAGGTTTGGAGATACCTGAATGTCACACCCACCACCCATGGGACATGCCCAAAGCTATAATTGCGCTCCCGTGACTGAAAGGAATTGTGGACTATTCAATCCAGTGGCATTCCCTGAACCTTCGAGCCTACGTGCTAGGAATGAGCCATCTTGACAGGAAATTCTGCCTTTCTATGAGAAACAGAGAAGACATCTAAAGGGAAAGAAAGGCCAGAATAAGAAAGAAAAGTTATGTCCCAAGGGGCTTCCAGAAGGGGCAGGTCTGGGATTTCTCTGATTTCCTATTGCAGCTATTTTTGCTTTACAGCAAAATCTTAAAATAAAAAAGGCCTACGTGATTATCTGCAGGGACAGAACAGAAGTAGAAGTGGCAATTACCAAAAGAAAAAGCCCAGGAAGTCTGCTGCTAGGAGAAAGAAAGAAAAAAAAACAACACAGGGGCAGAGCTCTGAGGCACTGGGGCTGCAGCTGGTCCCCACAGGGCGGCTGGCTGCACATGGCTGGCTGCAGAGTTCCCGGGTGGTTGTTTATGAGCAAGAGTCTCTGCTGGTCAGTAGGGATCTTACAGATCATCAAATCTAATGCTATCTCCCATTGGGCAGGAAATGAGTACATTTTGCACTCCTGCTAACAAAATGTGTGTGTGTGGAGGGGGTCTGCCAGCATAAAAACTGCTACTTCTTTCTCCCTACAAATTTTTGAAGGTCTGGGAACAACTCCAGAATGATAAAAGCACAATCTCCATGTATCTCTTAGTGTCGGCTACAGTCTAGGCCTTGAATGTCCCCCAAAGCCCCAAGTGTTAAAGGCTAGTCCCCAACTTTTCACTATGGGGAGGTCATGCAACCTATAAGAAGTGAGCCTGGCTAGGGACGAGGGTCTGTCTGGCATGCACAAAGCCCCTGGATCCCCAACAGCACATGATCCAGAAGTGACAGCACATGCCTGCAATCTCGGCACTTGGAAGATAGAGCCAGTAAGATCAGAAGTTCAAGGCCAGCCTGCACTAAATCAAACCTTGTCTTTAAAAAACAATGAGTCAAAAAGACATAGGGTCTCCTAAGTTGGAGCTCTTCAGGTCATTATGGGTATGTTTTTGAAAGGGAAGTAGACTCTTGCTCCCTTCCTCTGCTTTGTTCTGTAGCTTGTGATGGGGTGAGTGGCTTTGTTCCTGCCATGTTGTGCTGCCTTACCACAAGCTCAGAAAGCCAACTAGATCATGGAATGAAACCTCCAGAACTTTGAGTCCAAATAAACCTTTTCACCAGGTGTGGCTGGCGCATGCCTTTAATTCAAATGGTAGCCCTGTGGTAGAGTACTTGTCTAGTATATGCAAGGTCTTGGGTCTGATCTCTAGCACTAAAAAAAATAAATAAAAATAAAAAAGTAAAAATTCTGCATAATTGGAGTTCACATTTCTTAGTACCTTACTGGAAATGTACCGTAATGCCTCTGCAGACAGACCCAAGTAACCTCAGACACATAGTTCCCCAAGGTTAGAAGTCATGTTCTTCTTGTCCAGGTATTGTCGTGAACTATTTTCTTTCCTCAAAATGACTGACGTTGGGCTGGGGAGTGGACAAAGTGCTTGCTGTGCATGTGTGAGTACCTGATAAGGAAGGCAGAGAGGGGAGAGTCCACTGGAAGATCACTGGCCAGCTAGCCTGTGAGTGGAACAATGACCAATGACAGACCCTGCCCCTCCCCCCCATCTGCAAATAGAAGCATTTGAAAAAATGAGATGCAAAAGTAAGAACGACACTTGAAAATTGTCTTCTAACCTCCACACATGCCCCATGTCACCCACGTGCCTGCACTCACGCATACACAAATAAATGGTTGAAACTGATTCACTACAAGATAAGTTTCCTTCATCTAAACTCTTGGGACCTGGAAGTATTTTGGATTTTTTTCTTATTTTGAAATGTCTGTGCATAGGTAGACAGACAGATATAAGGGTATAGAGATACAGATTAGATGTAGATATCTTGGGGATACCAGTCTAGACACAAAATTCAAGTTTAGTATTTATTTATTTGCAAGTGCAGGGTGAGGGGGGGGACACAGACAGAGAAAGAATAGGCACACCAGGGCCACAAGCTGCTGCAAGAAAACTCCAGATACATGTGTCCCTTTGTGCATCTGGCTTTACATGGGTGCTGGGGAGTTAAACTGGGGTTGTTAGGTTTTGCAGGCAAGTACCTTAACCACTAAGCCATCTTTCCAGTGCCATTTGTGTTTTATTATATAGCTTATACATGACTTTGAGGTAATTTTAAGCAATATTTTTAGTATGTCCATGTTGACTATGAATCTTGACCGAAGGTCATATGGACTTGTCCTCTTGTAGCAGGGCCATTGTTGCTGCTCAATGTTTTAATTTTTTGTTTTTTGAGGTAGGGTCTTCACTCTAGTTCAGACTAACTTGGAACTCTCTCTGGAGTCCCAGGCTGGCCTCGAACTAACAGTGATCCTCATACCTCTGCCTCCAAGTGCTAGGATTAAAGGTGCATGCACTCAAAGAGTTTTTAATTTTTAATTTTTATTTTTTATATTTATGAAAGAGGCAGAAAGAGAGGGAGGGAGAGAATGAATGGGTATACCAGGACCTCTAGCCACTGCAAATGAACTCCAGACGGATGTGTCACCATTTGCATCTGGCTTACAGGAATTGAACCTAGGTTCTTAGGTTTCACAGACAAGCGCCTTAACCACTAAGCCATCTTTCCCGTCCAGTTTTTTTTTAATTTTATTTAATTAGTTATTTGAGAGAGGGGGGAAAGGCAGAGAGAGAGAAAGAGAATGGGTGTACCAGGGCCTCCAGCCTCTGCAAATGAACTGCAGACACATGCACCACCTTGTGCATCTGACTTATGTGGGTCCTGGGGAATCAAACCAGGTTCCTTTGGCTTTGCGGGCAAAGGCCTTAACTGCTAAGCCATCTCTCTAGCCCCCAGTTTTAAATTTTGAAGCATGTCAGATTTTAGATTTTCAAACAAATGATGTTCAACCTACACTTAAGCTAGGTTTATATTAACCATAAAAGGCATCTGGGAGCCGGGCGTGGTGGCGCACGCCTTTAATCCCAGCACTTGGGAGGCAGAGGTAGAAGGATCGCCGAGAGTTCGAGGCCACCCTGAGACTACATAGTTAATTCCAGGTCAGCCTGGACCAGAGTGAGACCCTACCTCGCAAAACCAAAAAAAAAAAAGGCATCTGTAGGGCTGGAGGGATGGCTTAGCAGTTAAGGTGTTTGCCTGCAAAGCCAAAGGACCCTGGTTCAATTCCCCAGGATCCACGTTAGCCAGATGCACAATTGGGCCCATGCATCTGCAGTTTGTTTGAGGTGGCTGGAGGCCCTGACATGCCCATTCTCTCTCTCTCTCCCCCGGTTCCTCTTTCTGTCAAATAAATGAATAATAAATATAACTTTTAGAAGCATCTGTATATTTGTTTTATTCCTTTATTTGTAAAATAAACTGATCAATTGCTGTGGAAAAGGCCCTGCACAGGGTTCAATAAGAAATGAAAGTTGAACCGGGCGTGGTGGCGCACACCTTTAATCCCAGCACTTGTGAGGCAGAGGTAGGAGGATCACCATGAGTTCGAGGCCACCCTGAAACTACATAGTGAATTCCAGTTCAGCCTGAGCTAGAGTGAGACCCCTTCCTCGAAAAACCAAAAAAGAAGAAGAAAAGAAAGAAAGAAAGGAAGGAAGGAAGGAAGGGAGGGAGGGAGGGAGGGAGGGAGGAAGGAAGGAAGGAAGGAGGGAAGGAAAAGAAATGAAAGTTGAGCTGGGCGTGGTGGCGCACACCTTTAATCCCAGCACTTGGGAGGCAGAGGTAGGAGGATCACCTAGAGTTCAAGGCCACCCTGAGACTACATAGTGAATTCTGAGTCAGTCTGGGCCAGAATGAGACCCTACCTCAAAAAATCAAAAAGCAAAAACAAACAAAAAGAAATGAAAGTTGAACACAACATGCTCAGCCTTCAAGGAGCTTAAAGTTTAGAGATTAGTGACAAGGACAGTGTGAAGGGCTCATTTAGAACACTATACAGGCGAACAAGCATCAGTAGCAGAATACCGGGAAGTCAAGCTAGAACTGAGCTGAAAGCCTCCTCCTTCCTGGATAGGTGGAACAGTGCTGGCAAGTGCTACGCATGCTGCTGGGTTGAGAAAAGTCATCAATAGAGTTACCCAACTGCTGAATAGCCCTGTGTTCTACACAACCAGCTAGCTGTCAAGTACCCATGAGTGCAACAGTGGCACAGTGGCATGACCGATATGGGGATAACCAACTGTTCTCTTACTGGATATGAGACCTGTTCTTTGGGGGAAAATACTTGTCTGGTATTGAAAACCTAGTCAGAAGCCTATGGTTCTGGAGCTCATAGACTTTAGTGTGACTGACTAAACAGATATGCTGTGCTCAAATAGCCATATTAATATTTATATTATGTTTATCCCCACAGATTAGTGACAATTGCACCTTTGGTCAGAGAAGCTTCTTTTTGCAGATGGCCCTGACTACTGAGGGGACTCAAAACTCATCCAAGTGCTGAGCTTAAATAAAATTTCAGTGCTGAGACATCTTTACCATGCTCGCCAAGACTCAGGGAACACTGTGAAAGATGGGGTGGAAAGAATATAAAAGAGCCAGAGGATGAGGGAGAGTACTTTCGGACACCATCTTCAGTGCACAAAGTAACTGTTACATTATGATCTCATAGCGGCTATTGCTATCTCTGCAAGACCTCTATAAAATTGAGTTCATCAACATTTATTTCAACATGGGTAATGGAGGAGGACGGAGATTAAAGACAACGCATCAAAACGAAGAGGATCTAGTTGGAAAGGAAGAGTTGAGGGGGTTGGTCAGGAGGGACAAAAGATGATACTGAGAGGGGATTCTGATCAAATTACATCATGTTCATGTATGAAAACCGTCAATAAGTTTAAGAGAGGGCTGGAGAGATGGCTTAGTGGTTAAGTGCTTGCCTGTGAAGCCTAACAACCCTGGTTCGAGGCTCAATTCCCCAGTATCCACGTAAGCCAGGTGCACAAGGTGGCGTATGCATCTGGAGTTTGTTTGCAGTGGCTGGAGGCCCTGGTGTGGTCATTCTCTCTGCTGCCTCTCTCTGTTGCTAATAAATAAACAAGCAAACATAAATAAAACTTTTAAAAAATTTAAGAGAAAGAAACTTATGTGAATACGTGCAGAGACATCATTATCTCTGCTTCTTGGTACTGTATGTTCCAGTGTTTTCCAGCCTTGTTTAATTTCACTATGAAGTTTCACCTGAAAACAGGCCCAGGACTAAACTTGTTTGTTGTTATAATTGTGATCTTCAGACTCATCACTTTAGATGTAACCACTGTTGAATCTAGCATGACTGTTTCTCTCGGATTCCCAAACCCCACACCAAACCATTCCATGATTCTTTTGACTCTGGAAAATAGGAATGGATTCACTCACCAGCTGATGCAGATTACTTTAACTTAAAATTGTGCTTCACAGCCGGGCGTGGTGGCGCACGCCTTTAATCCCAGCACTTGGGAGGCAGAGATAGGAGGATTGCTGAGAGTTTGAGGCCACCCTGAGACTACATAGTTAATTCCAGGTCAGCCTGGGCCAGAGTGAGACCCTACCTCGCAAAAACAAAAAAAAAAAAAAAAAATTGTGCTTCACTAGAGAGAAGGGTGATGCCTTTGAAAGTAATGTGCTCGATTTTGATGATGAAAAATGAGGGTCAGGAAGAAGGGAAAGGTTAGTACCAACAAGTACGTTGGCTGAGCTTTTGTGGAAGCTGTAGCTTTGCAGGCTGGCTCCATTCAGAAGACGCAGCGAAGATGTCTGGACAGACAAGAGTGTGTGAGATCCTAACACCTGCTAAGACCCTCCAGAAGGAAACGCAGTGCTATAGAAAAGTGGCTGCCACAACAGACCAAGGTTTGTATTCCAACACCAGCACTTGCTTGTCTTTGGGCAAATGACCTAATTATCCAGGTCCCTTTGTCTTCAGAAAGGACAGTATTTGAGTTGCAATAGTGAAAGACAATGAAAATCTAGTGTAGTACATGGCACAGAGCAGCCCTCAACATACTTAGGTGTGGGTGGCCTTCCTTCCACCAGTGTGGGCTACAACTGGAAATGGCAACATGCTGTTGTAAGCAGCGAGTAGAGGTCAACCAATTGCAGATTTCAGAACTCAGGTCCTGCCTGCTTCGACTGGCCA
This sequence comes from Orientallactaga sibirica, assembly GCA_036365145.1. NCBI lineage: Eukaryota > Metazoa > Chordata > Mammalia > Rodentia > Dipodidae > Orientallactaga > Orientallactaga sibirica. The sequence continues at coordinate 34,590,018 of JAEOAD010000012.1, read as the reverse complement.
AAACACCCGACAAACGTCCCTGCCAGCCCTTCTCCTTTGATTTCTTGCCCTCAATCCCTTCATAGGCATATTGAGATTAGCTCTGTGAACTATGTAGTGGGAGCTATAAGTGACAGATGTCAGCAAAATGTAAGTAAGACTGCTCTATCTGTTTTAAAACACAGACCCAAGATCACTAATGCCTCCCATTGACACAAGGGCAGAAGGCTGCAGTCCAGGAGGCAGAGATGCTGAGAAAGAAAAGGACATTTCACATGAGGTGAGGCTGGTCTGTTCAGACCAGCATACTAGGATCCATCCCTTGTGGTCTCTGTGAGCAACTTCATTGACATGCAGAGAGTCTATGACTGTATTAGTATCCTCAGTTCAGTACAAACTAATGTCTACAGAACGTATGTGGACATATATTTTCAGGCAAACTGAATTTTTTTAAATTCTATTATTGGGCTAAAGAGATAGCTCAGTAGAAAAATGCTTGCCTTTTAAGCATGAGGACTTGAGTTCTAACCCCTGAACTCATAAAGAAGTCAGGCATGGTGGCACACTTCTACAATTCCAATGCTGGAGCTCATTGTCCAGACAGACTAGCATAAATGGTGGCCTCCAGGCCAAGAGAGACCCTGTCTATAAAAGACATGGATGGTCAGTGTATCTAATGAATGGTACCAGAGGTTGTCCTCTTGTATCCACACATGTACACACACAAACATGCATATATACACCACAGACATATATACATACCTGCAAAAACTCCTTAACAGTCTTCATAAAACAGTTATGAGTGTATTAGTTATACTTGCTTGACTTAAAGAGTATCCTGCCCCTCCTTGAGGAACTACTGTTGCATGGTGACAGGGACTCATTCTCTTCACTGATGTATCCACTGATGTATGAGGAGGGACAAGAAGGGCTTCAGTGAGAGGGGGACAAGACATGGTAATGGGGTCTGTGTGATCAATTTACAATGTATGTACATACATACATATGGTCAAAGAACAAATAAAAAGTCACTTCATCTTTCATGGTAGGTTAGTCAGTAGTACAGTACCTAAAAACTGGAAAGATATGAGTTGAAAGGAACAAATGGACCATTTTATTTGATTCCTCAAATTTTTCCTTCACTTTAGAGGGACATTTGAGGAAATAATAGTGTGGGTGGTCAAACACGTGTGATTGCGGTTTCAGCAAGTCCATGACTTTCACCTGCATTTTTTCTGATTACATTCCATTGAGTTAATCATGGTCCCTCTGAATAAACACATCTCTATTTACCTAGTTATTTATCTACCTAACTAGATATGCACAAGGATACGTGGAATGATGTTCAGCCAGAGTTAGCACTGGCTATTTCTTGTTGGTGGAATATGGGAGCAACTTGTTGCTTTCTTATTTGTACTTCAAAAATATCTTATTATGTGGGCTGGAGAGATGCCTTAGTGATTAAGGCGCCTGCCTCCTAAACCTAAGAATGCTGGTTCCAATCTCCAGGTCCCACGTTTAGCCAGATGCAAAATGACGCAAGGGCGCAATGCCACACTTGACCACAAGGGGGAGCACACATCTGGATTTCATTCGCAGCAACGAGAGGCTGCTGGCGCCCCCATCTCTATCTGTCTTCCTCTCCCTCTCTCTCTCTCTCCAAAAAAAAAAATCTTATTATGTAATGACATATGTATGAAAATGGCATAATGAAATCCATTACTTTGTATACTAACATAAAATTTTAAAATTAGAAAAAGTATGTTATGGAAAAATTGTCATTTAATAAAAAATAATGTTTGAAAATAAAAGTATTCTGAACAAATCAAACTTATATGTATTTATTAAGAATTTCATTATGCTCATTGCTTAAGTGTCCAGGACAGGTATTAGAAGTTCAGGTGATGAGGGGCTAGAGAAATGGCTTAGTGGTTAAGGCACTTGCCTGAGAAGCCTAAGGACCCAGGTTTGATTCTCCAGGTCCCACGTTAACCAGATGCACATCGTGGCACATGCATCTGGAGTTTGTTACTAGAGGCCCTGGCATGCCCTTTCTCTCTCTCCCTTTCTGCCTCTGTCTCTAATAATTTTTTTTTTAATTTTTAAGTTTAGGTAATGAGGGACAGGGTAGATTGCTCAGTGGATAAAGCACTTGCCATGCAACCATGAGTACCTGAATTCAATTCCCCAATACCCACATAAAGCCAGATCCTCAGCTCATGGGCAGCTAGTCTGTTTGTTAGCAGTCTGTCATTCCATTTGCAGCTACAAGAGACTCTGTCCCAAAGAAAGTGAAGCACAAGCACCTTGAAGTTGTCCTGTGACCTTCACATGTATGCCATGGCACATGCACATATAAATAAATTTTAAGATTCCTGACAGAAATGATCCATGGTTTTCTATATTCTAAATATACAGGTTAGCAGAATATTCAGCTGTAGGAGAACCATGGATTTCAAAATCACGTTAGGAGCTCTATGTCAAGGCCCTTGTCCTCTGAATGACACAGGTAACAAGTAATGTAGGTCAAAACAGGCGAAAGCATTCCCTGGCACAGCATGTTTGGTGCTGACATTTGCTTTCTTCCTCACTGTCTTCAGGAATCAACAGCTGGGCCCTAAGGAGTGGTCCCCGTTATGTTCTTCAGTTTGAAAGGCAGCCTAAAGATTTGGCAATGGGGGGAAAGGCCTAAGGAAGCAGACAGCTTAATAAATACATGTCCCGTGTCCTTCCTTCTAGAAGCAGCACCAGTGTGGCCTGGTATACTCATGAACTCCATACAGCAGCACTGGCACCTTTAGTTACCACTGCCTTTAGTGCCTGTGTGCCACAGGGCATCCGTTGGCAGTGTGTTGGTCTGGCGTGATGCCAGCATCCATCAGATAGCATAGCTTCGCTAGTAGCTGGCCTATGTCTCTTTTAAAAATTACCCCTGGTTTCTCACAACTTTAAACCTCCCTGACACTTGATTCTTCAGTATAGTTTTAGAATCCTTTATCCAACATGATTGTGGCCAGAAGTTTTTTAATCTGGGATTTTTTTTTCCAGATTTTTTGAATATCTGTGTATCTATAAATGGGAAATCTTGGGGGCTAGACCTGAGCTTCATTTACACCTTATACACATAGCCAGAAGGTAATGGTGTACAATATTCTTTTTTCTTTTCTTTACTTTTATTTATTACAGACAAGGGGGAGAAAGAGAAAGAATGGGCCTCTAGCCACTGCAAATGAACTCCAGATGCATGTGCCACCATGTGCATCTGGCTTTCATGGGACCTGGAGAATTGAACCTGGGTCCTTAGGTTTTGCAGGTAAGCACCTTAACTGCTAAGCCATCTCTCCAGGCCCCAGCTATACAATATCTTGAGACCAGGTGTGGTGATGCACACTTTTAATCACAGCACTTGTAGGGCTAAGGCAAGAGGACTGAGAGGTAAAGGCCAGGCTAGGCTATGTACTGAAACCCTGACTCAAAAAAAAGTACATGAAACAAAGTTATGGTATGGAATTTTCTACTTGTGTGATCATCATATTGCACTTGAAAATTTTGGACTTGGGGGTTAGAGGTAATCTGTAGCACATCAGATTTTAGGAACATTTGAAATAGCTTTCTAATATAGGAGCACAGTAAGTAATCAGTAAATGTCTTTTTTTTTTTTTTTTTTTTTTTTTTGAGGTAGGTTTTTCCCTTTAGCCCAGGCTGACCTGGAATTTACTATACAGTCTCAGGGTGGCCTCAAACTCACAGTGATCCTCCTACCCCCACCTCCCAAGTGTTGGGATTAAAGGTACACGCCACCATGCCTGGCAGTAAATGTCTTTTTAACTGAACCTTTGTAACACAAAGAATATCAGATGGGAGTCTGCTGACTTGACACTGAAGAATGATACCTGCCTTAACTACCGTATTCCATACCCTTCACTTACTTGCCTTAAGTCCTGTATTCCATATCCTGCACTTTCCACCCCCACACCTAATCCATCTATGCCCCTGAATTATTTATATGAGGATTTGTCCTCTCAATAAATTATAACTTCCTTATTCATTGTTTGTGCTCTCTCCACCCTTGCCTGCAGCTGGCATGGAGCTCTGTACATATGTGACACTCAGTATATGAACATTAAAAGAAAGTAGAATCCTAAAGTCATCACGTCAACAAGAGTCATGCCTTTCCCACTCTTTAGAAAATGACTTCTTATTCAATGACGAGAGACGTGGGAAGTGTTTACGAACGGTTATTTGACTAACATTTATGCAATGTACAAAAAAAATCCCCAAATACTGTTCTTAGTTTCCTTGACAAGTGTCCACAACATAAGAACTAACTCTACTCTTCAGGCAAAAATGCTCTTGGGATTATAAATAGAAGGGTGATCGGCATAAAACAGTAGCCAAAATGCACACTCAAAAGCCGGTTCCCTGGGTTGGAAACCTGGCTATGCTGCTCCATAGCAATGGGAACTCGAATGACACCTCAGTTTCTTCACCCAGAAAATGGGACAACTCAAATACTTACTCCATAGGAGTTACTCTAAGGAGCAAAAGACCTATGTAAGCTCACTACATAGAATTACCTATTCTATCATCAATATAATTGCATAGAGGCACTTAGATTATTAAAGCATTCTAAACTTATGTGGTAACACTGTCATAGATGACTAACACTACCACCAGGTCACTGAGCTCCTGTACTCTTTAATCTATTACATACAACTTGACATAGAGATTTAGTGCAAAATTGCTTCAGGAAGCCAATAAAAAGGAATGCTCATTAAAACTGACAAATCATATTTTTCATCTTGATTTTTTTAACATGTTACTCAAAAAGCATTTGCTACAACACAGACAAGTCAACCCTTTCCTGTTCTTCAAAAATTTATAACGTCTCAGCATTAATTACCCCATAGCCATTGGCTTTGGGAGATCATTGCAACAGGAAATCCATCTTTCATGGCAGAGTTTAAGTGAGCCATTTTTTTTTCAATCTTTCTATTCCTATGATATTATAGCTTTTTTAATAATGCATACAATTTTTAGAAGTTTGGTTCAACCATTTTATATTTTAAAACTTGCCAAATATAACCTATCATTTAGCTAGAAAAATTCTGGTTTTTGTTTTGTTTTGTTTTTTTAAGTTTTTCAAGGTAGGGTCCTGCTCTAACTCAGAGTGCCTTGGAATTTACTATGTAGTCTCAGGGTGGCCCTGAACTCATGGTGATTCTCCTAACTCTGCCTCCTGAGTGCTGAGATTAAAGGTCTGCACAACCACACCTCGATTTTTTTTTTCCAAACAGACTGTGCTTTTTTTTAAATGATAGAGAATTGGAGTGATAGGGCCTCCAGCCACTGTAATGAAACTCCAGATGCATGTGTCCTTTGTGCACATGTGTGACCTTGCATGCTTGCATCACTGTGCAACTGGCTTATGTGAAACCTGGAGAATCAAACATAAGTCCTTAGGCTTCACAGGTAAACACCTTAAAAAAACGCTAAACCAGCCGGGCGTGGTGGTGCACACCTTTAATCCCAGCATTTGGGAGGCAGAGGTAGGAGGATTGCTGAGAGTTTAAGGCCACCCTGAGACTACATAGTGAATTCCAGGTCAGCCTGGGATAGAGTAAGACCCTACCTCAACAAAAAATAAATAGGGCCAGGCGTGGTGGCGCACACCTTTAATCCCAGCACTCGGGAGGCAGAGGTAGGAGGATCGCTGAGAGTTCGAGGCCACCCTGAGACTACATAGTTAATTCCAGGTCAGCCTGGGCCAGAGTGAAGACCCTACCCCGAAAAACCAAAATAAATAAATAAATAAATAAATAAATAAATAAATAAATAAATAGGGCTGGAGAGATGGCTTAGCAGTTAAGGAACATGTTTGCAAAGCCTAAGGACCCTGGTTCAATTCTCCAGGTCCTACATAAGCCAGATGTACATGGTGGTGCATGTGTCTGGAGTTTGTTTGCAATAGCTAGAGGCCCTAGTGTGCCCATTCTCACTCACTCTCTCTCTCTCCCTCTAATAAATAATTAAAAATAACATCTTTTTTAGGGCTGGAGAGATGGCTTAGCGGTTAAGGCGCCTGCCTCCTAAGCCTAAGAACGACGGTTCCAATCTCCAGGTCCCATGTTTAGCCAGATGCAAAGTGACGCAAAGGCGCAATGCCGCACTTGACCACAAGGAGGCACACACATCTGGATTTTGTTCGCAGCAGCTGAGAGGCTGCTGGCACACCCATCTCTGTCTGTCTTCCTCTCCCTCTGTCTGTCTCTCTCCAAAAAAAATAAAAATAAAAAAATAAAATCTTTTTCATTTTTTTAAATATAAAAAATAAATAAATAAAAACACTAAGCCATCTCTCCAGCCCCATGCCTGGCTTTTATTTCTGGTCTTTTGGACCTACAGTACAAGTAAGTTTTATGGTACATTCTACATCCCTTCATATAGTAACCACAATTTCTCAAGTTGGGTGTTGCAAATATATCCTAGAAGGGGAAGTAGTTTGTGAAAACATTTTCATAAGTTTATTAACTGATCAAGATTATATTTTCCAGTTGAGACCACCAATGCAGAAGCAGGGATGAGAGGTGGGCATACTTAACTACCACATAGCAACTGCTTCCTATGGGTGAAGCACTGGGCTGTGTGTTTTCATGTCTTAGTTAACTCAACAAAGTAGACTATTACCAAAGAAAGAGTAAAATGAAAGTCCGTATATATAGTACTAGGTTAATTTTTATTAGATATAGGAAAAATGGCTAAAGGGAAATATAATCACATAAATGTAAATAGTTAATTCTGGGCAGTGGGAATACTCCAAATTATCCTATTCTCCTTTTACTCCTCCTGATTGTTTATTCTAGAAGGAGAGTGTTGTAGGGCTCAGGAGGACCCTCCCCCCACACAAGGGTATACAAGTGGTAAACAACTTCTGGAGAGGAGGCTCTTCCATGATGCCTACAAGTGATGCATCCTTTATGACCCATCACTTGGGTTAGGGCTTCTCAGGGATGCCTTGAGTCTCCCATGATCAAGTAAGTCACCTCTGCTTATGTAAATAACCCAAATAAATTCACCAGTTCACCAAGGTAGATTTGGGTGGGAGGAATAATTTAATTAGTTAGAGCTCTGAGGTGAAGTGACATTTGTTCCTGTCTCCACAGGAAAAGCCATGCAGAAGAAAGAGGAAGGAAGGAAGGAAGGAAGGAAGGAAGGGAGGGAGGGAGGGAGGGAGGGAGGGAGGGAGGGAGGGAAGGAAGGAAGGAAGGAAGGAAGGAAGGAAGGAAGGAAGGAAGGAAGGAAGGAAAGGAAGGAAGGAAAAAAGGAGAAGGGAGGAAGGAAAAAAGGGAAGGGAGGAAGGGAAGGGAGGAAGGGAGGGAGGGAAAAAGGAAAAGGAAAGGACCCGCTACAAGGTTGAACAACTTTGGAATTTGAACTCAGGCCTTTCTACTTCTAAAGCTATTCGCTAACCACTGGGTCAGTAAAATATAACCAGATTTTGTTTTCCTTTGTACATGTGGTGTGTGTGGTGTACGCTCCTGTATGTGCCCTGCTGGCCTGCAGGGGAGGGGGAGCTGCTCATCTGAAGTGGCCCGAGCAGCACATCTGGTGTCCCACTGTATTCTTCTACTTGCTCTCGTTTTTGAGCAGGAGTCTTACTGATACCAGAGATTGCTGTTCTCAGGAGTCTAGGAGATTCCCTGAACTCTGCTCCCCTTTTTGGAATTGAGGTGGCATGCTCACATAGCCACGCCTGGCTGTTGACGTAGGAACGATAAGTCCCCGCCCTCATGCTTATGGAAGAGGCATGCTTAACCACTGAGCCATCTCTCCAGCCCTGATAGATTAAAAAAAAAACCTAAACAGGATCAAAACATTTTGGAAGTTCTGAAGTAAATGTGTTCTCAGCCCCGCTTGTGTTGCTGACTGAACAAGATATCCATTATTTCTGCAAATTTCCTCTATATTATTTGCAAACTAATACAATTAAGGTAATTGTCCTAAATAACCAAGAAGTAGCTTCAGGAAGCAGCCAGCATAGCCGAGGAAATGAGTGCAGCTCTCAGATGAGGACACAGAAGACTGGCTGTATCTCACATGGCACCTTGGAGGGCCAGTCAGGCACGTGCGCGAGAGAGAGAGAGAGAGAGAGAGAGAGAGAGAGAGAGCCAGGCAACTCTGTTCTTCATCCATCCACCTTGGAACTCACTATGCAAAATCTGGCCACCTTCAAGAAACCTAAGAAACCGCAGAAATGATTTGTCTCTAAAAATAATTTGCCAAGAATGAAAAAAAGGAAACAGGAAGCTGGTCCTTTAGCTGAGAAAGCAGTGAACGGGAGACCCTCTCCATAGAGGAGACGGTACATGATGCCAACCATGTCTGAGAATAAAGATAACCACTAAGATGATTCAAACCAAACTGCCCAGGGATTTTTTTTTAAAAGAGTTTAAAAACTTTTGCACCCATATGTCACTCACTGGAGACAGAATGTCATGAGTCACTTATGAGGTCCAAGCTTTGACTGAGTCAACACATGCTGTACATGTCCAACCTTACAGTATTTGGTGTATAATTGAACTGAAAATTAATAATTTGGGCTTTTTTATTTTTTATTTATGTATTTGAGAAAGAGAGATACAGAAATAGGCAGAGAGAGAGAGAGAATGGGTGCACCAGGGCCTCCAGCCACTGCAAACGAACTCCAGATGCATGCACCCCCTTGTGCATCTGGCTTACGTGGGTCCTGGAGAATCAAGCCTCGAACTGGGGTCCTTAGGCTTCATAGGCAAGCGTTTAACCGCTAAGCCATCTCTCCAGCCCAATTTGGGCTTTTTAATTTTTTTTTTTTTTTGGTTTTTGAGGTAGGGTCCCACTCTTGCCCAGGCTGACCTGGAATCCACTCTGTAGTCCCAGGCTGGCCTCAAACTCACAGCATTCCTCCTAACTCTGCCTATCAAGTGTTGGGTTTAAAAGCATGTGCCACCATACCCGGCAGAAAATTAATTTTAGCCAAAGAGAAACGTTTGGACTGTCCCACCATCCTGCCTGGGCTCATCCAGGTAAGGTGGATCCACACAGAAGGACATTAGAGACTACAGACAGCAAACTTAACTCCTGCTAACTCCTCCATGGGAGAAAAATTAGGCAAGACCAGTGGTATGGCTTTCCCCTGCAAGGACCAGAAGTCTGTGGCTTTCCAGATTGGGCAAGGGGGTTTGTTTTGATGCAGGGCTGAGGATAGAACCTCTATGCAAGTGCTCTACCCCGAGCTCTATCCCAGCCTGTGCCTTTATAGCAGTAAAATAGATTCACAGGGCCTAAAGGTCAAGGAATTCCAGGTCATAGGACATTTGAGATCAACACTATCTGAGATTCAATTCAATAGCCATTTCCTATTATCGTCCTTGCTTTAGCTTCCTCCCTGTTACCCTGAAACCTTTAGTAACGTGTGCTGCCCAGGCTCCTGTTGGGGATACTGTGGAGAATGAGGAGGAGGGGGAAAGAAGGGGAGAGACAGGTCTAGAGAGATGTGAGGGATGTGAGAAAAGAAGCAGCTGCAGGAACAGAAAACTCATGAGTGAGGCAAGATGCCCAACTTGGAACCCATGTGACACAACCCCTCCCCCATCTCCTAACACACTGTTGGGAATGGGGACTGTAATTATTTTGCTGTTGACTGACTCTGGTCATGTTTCATTTCTCCAAGGGCAGTGACATCACGGGAGCCGGAGGGGGTGGGCAGAGAGCTGCAAGCGCCAAGGGTAAGGGAGGAGAGCTTCATGCTGATCAGAGCATGGGAGGGCTGTCTCCTAGCTCTGGTGAGGAGAGCTGGAGAAGCAGAAGATAAAGGTTTCAGGGAGAAGAGGAGGAGCAGAAAGTGAAGGGGGAGGAGGAAAGGAAGTACATTCTACCAAGGATCCCACCACCATGAGGCATGGAAATAAGACATCACACTGGACCTGTGCCATTTCTGATATGAAGCCATTAACAGGGGGAAGCATGAGTCCAAGGTGCAGAGAGAAGCCATTTGGAATAAGAAAATCCAGCCAAAGCTGAAAAACAGGAAAAATGAACAGGATTCATAAACAGATAGTGAGCAGTAGCTCAGGATGGAAGCTGTAAAGAATTTGGGCTCTCAAAGGAAGGATACGACTCCTTACAAAGCAACTGTACAGGCAGAAATTGGCCTCGATATCCATGAACTTGCAGTGACTAGCAATACCTTCGCAAGGCCCTCATAACAGGTGAAGTAGATGATGACATCAAAATAAAAGAGACTAACAGAGAGGGAGGGGATATGATGGAGAATGCCATTGTGAAGGGGAAAGTGGGGGAGGGGAAGGAATGATCATGGTTTATTGTCTGTAAGTATAGAAGTTGTCAAAAAAATTAAAAGAAAAGAATTTGAGCTCTGAAAGGCATGGTTTTTGTGTGGTGTTAGATGGATAGCACAATGGTAGGCTTGCCACGTTTGATAAAAATAGAGCTGCACCCATTTTTACAGCAGCATTATTCTCAATAGCCAAAAGATGGAAACAACACAAGTTCCTCAGCCACTGTGTACATAGATAAGCAAATGATGTGTATACAAATTTTTGTGTGTGCTTTCCATTCAAGTGTGAGGAACTCAGTTCCAATCCCCAGGACCCACATAAAGTGGGACACGGTAGTGCACATCTGTAACCTCAGGCATCGACAGCATGCTGGGAGGCAGAGAGAGGAATCCCAGCAGGCTTGAATGCACCAATGAACAAGAGGTCCTGCTCCTGCGTCAAACAAGGTGGAAGGTGAGGACTGACACTCACGGTTGCCCTCTGACCTCTAAACACACATGTCATGGTACACACAAACACACACACAAATTTTTTAGAACCATGTTGTAACATGAATGCTACATATGCTAAAATATAGATGAACTTCAAGCCCATTGGAAAAGAATGCATGCTGGGGCTGAAGAGGGCTTAGTAGTTAAGGCGCTTGCCTATGAAGCCTAAGGACCCATGTTTTCTCTCTCTCCAGATCCCATGTAAGCCAAACAAAGGTGAGGCAAATGCAGGGTCACACATACCCACTAGGTAGCTCAAGTGTCTGCAGTTTGATTGCAGTGGCCGAAGCCCTGCTATACCAATTCTCTCTCTAAAAAAATTATTAAGATTTTTTTTAAAAAAGATTGCATGCTGAATGACAGTTGCTGGGGAGGGACTGAGGTTTCAGCTGTGAAGCATGAAGAGCTCTGAAGTTGCACGGGAATGACTGTGCAATGGGGTTCACTTCATGCCACTGAATGGAACACTTAGAATGATTAAGATGGGAAATTTTCATCTTATCACAGTAAGAAATAGGGGACTGGAGAGATGGCTTAGCAGTTTAGACACTTGCCTGTGAAGCCTAAGGACTCAGGTTCAACGCCCCAGAATCCATATAAGCCAGATGCACAAGGTCCTGCATGTGCACAAGGTGGTGCACACATCTGGAGTTCAATTGCAGTGGCTGAAGGCCCTGGTGCACCACCAATTCTCTCACTCTCATAAAAAACAATAATGATTTTTTTTATTTTAAAAAAAGAAATAATGCCACCCCACTTTTTTCAAAAGTCAGAGGAGAAAAAAAGGCAAATCAGCAATTGGCTTTGAACAATTTTGAATCTCTCATACAACAGTATCCAGGCTGACCTGGAATTCACTATGTAGTCTCAGGGTGGCCTTGAATTCATGGCAGTCCTCCTATCTCTGCTGGGACTAAAGACATGTGCAACAATGCCCAGCCTACAACAGTATCTTCAAATATGTAATTCATCTTGCAGTAAACATTTTTTTTGAACACTGTCACTTTACAGGAAATGTGCCAGGGGCTGAAGAGATGGCTTAGTGGTTGAGCAGTTGTTTTTGAAGCCTAAGGATCCTGGTTCAAGGCTCAATTCCCCAGGACCCACGTAAGTCAGATGCACAAGGTGGCACATGCATCTGGAGTTCATTTGCAGTGGTTGGAGGCCCTGTTGCACCCATTCTCCGCCCGCCTCTCTCTGCCTCTTTCTGTGTCTGTCACTCTCAAATAAATAAGTAACTATAAAACAAAAATTAAAAAAAAAAAAAAATGTGCCAGACACTGAGATCATTGACACTGGTAAGGCCCAGGCCAAGGGACATGTAATACCATGCTGCCATCTCACTGGATGACCCTGAAAGTGGTGAGCACCTAATTTAGAGTATGTGGTCAGAGTACTTTCCAAAAGAGATGATGCAGCCATGGAGTCCTCCAAATGGAAGTCACCATGTAGGGGCAGAGGGTGAAAGAGCACCAGGCAGAGGAAATAGCACGAGCAAGTGAGAACATGGTGAATTTTAAAGACTGTACATAACCCATGCTCCTGGAGCACAGAGTAGGGAGGAACAATCTGAACTAGACAGGAAAGCTGCAGAGAGCCAGCATCCATGCACGCACAGTGAAATGTATTTTTATGGACAATGATAAGCCAGTTAGGGGAAGGAGGCCTTAGCTATTGATGCATGATTAATTTTGTAGAAAGAATGCCACAGGGACATATTAGGGAAAGCACAGGACAGGATGCGAGGAAATGCAGCACAAACTCCCCATGTGGCTGAAAAAGCATCTTTTAAAAAAGTGTAGCACGGGGCTGGAGAGATGGCTTAGTGGTTAAGGTACTTGCCTGCGAAGCCCAAGAACTCAGGTTTGATTTCTCAAGACCCATGTAAGCCAGATGCACATGGTGGCGCATGCAACTGGAGTTTGTCTGCAGTAGCTGGAAGCCCCGGCATGTCCATTCTCTCTCTCTCTCTCTCTCTCTCTCTCTCTCTCTCTCTGCCTCTCTCAAATAAAGAAAAAAAATTTCTTAAGTGTAGCGTAGGGGCTAGAGAGGTGGCTCAGAGATTAGGACCACTTTGTGTGCAAGCATGAAGGCCTGGGAACTACATGAGTCCACTCTGCAGGATCCACATAAACAGCTGGGCATGGCCATGCATGCCTGTGACCCCAGCCCTATAGAGGGACAGAGACCTGAGAATCACCAGAGCCTGAAAGAAAACAACAAGCTCCAGAGTCATTAAGACACTGGTTCAAATAAGACTGGGTAGGAAAGTGACAGAGCAGGACATCCCATGTTCCATTCCAGCCACCACAGGCAAGCGCACCCCACCAGAGGCATTGCATGGGCACATACATGTGCATACTTCACACACTCTACACACAAGCAAAAAACACTGTAGAATACACATAACATTAAAAATGCCATCTTGGGGCTGGAGAGATGGCTTAGGGGTTAAGGCGTCTGCCTGCAAAGCCAAAGGATCCTGGTTTGATTCTCTTGGACCCACACAGCCAGATGCACAAGGTGGTGCATGCATCTGGAGTTCGTTTGTGGTGGCTTGGAAGCCCGGCGTACCCATTCTCTCTTTCTCTCAAATAAATAAATATGAAAAAAAAATTTTTAAATACCATCTTTGAGTCTGACGTGGTGGCACACACCTTTAATCCCAGCACTTGGGAGGCAGGGGTCGGAGGATCACCATGAGTTCGAGGCCACCCTGAGACTACATAGTGAATTCCAGGTCAGCCTGAGCTAGAGTGAGACCCTACCTCGGAAAGCCAAAAAAAAAAAAAAAAATGTCATTTTTACCACCTTGGTGTGTACAAGTACTGAGCTTGTTCACACTGTTGTGCCACCAATCTCTAGATGCATTTTCTTCTTGAAAGCTGAAAAAGACACACATTCCTCTCTTTCTCCAGCGCCAGACAACCACTATTCTATTTGCTTCTAACACTAGGACTATTCTCAGTTCTTCTTATAAATGGAATCGGATAGTATTCGTCCCTTTGTAATGGCTTATTTTATTTAACATAATATCAAAATTGTAGCCTGTGGCAAAATGTCCGTCCTTTTTAAAGCATAGCAGCACTCCATTAGACAGAGATGCTACACTTGCTTACCCATTCCCATATACATGGACAACTGTAAATGTCCAAGGGTTGGGTCCACCTTCTGACTATTGAGAATAATGTTGCTATGAGCACAGGTGTGCAAACGTTTCTGTGAAGCCCTGCTTTAATTCTTTTGCATACATACAAAGGAAGAATTACTGGATCAGATGATAATTCTATTTGTTTGTGGTGTGTAGTATGTGTGGTGTGGAGCGTGGGTGTGTGCACATGTAGTGTGTGCACATGTGCAAATGCTGATGTGGTGCTTCATGGGCTTGCCTGCAGCCGACAAAGACATCAGGTGTCTCTTTCCATCACTCACCTGCCTGTTCTTGCCCTACAACAGAGCCCCTTACTGATTCGGGAGCTTACTGTTTCATGAACCCCAGCAATTCTCCAGTTTCCACTCCCCACCCCCAGAGGTATAGATGTTCACACCATGCCCAGCTGTTTACATGGGTTCTAGAAATTCTGTTGGCCTCAGGCCCTCATAGTAATGCAGGAAGCACACTTAACCACGGATCCATCTCTCCAGTCCTGCTTTTATATTTTTAAATATTTTATACTTTTTTTTTATCTGTGTGAGATAGAGGATGAGAATGGACATGCCAGAGCCTATGCCTCCGCAAATGAACTCCAGAAGTATGCAACCCCTTGTCCATCTGGCTTCATGTGGATACTGGGGAATCAAACCCAGGCCATCAAGCTTTGCAAGCAAGGGCCTTTAACCACTCAGCCATCTCTCCAGCCCTCTACTTTGATCTTTTGAGGGACAACAAGCCTGTTTCCTACAGCAGCTATACCATTTTAAGTTTCCATCAGCAATGCTTGAGGGGTTCAATTCTTTTCATGTTCTCATCAATAATTGCTACTTTCTGTTTGATAGCAACATCCTAATGGGTATGACACTGCTGTAAGCATCTTATATGCCTTCAGTTTTCTGATGGGTTTTTGTTTGTTTGTTTGTTTGTTTTTGTTTTGTTTTGTTTTTGTTTTGTTTGGTGGGAGTTTTTTTGTTGTTGTTGTTTTGTTTTTGTTTTTCGAGGTAAGGTCTCGCTCTAGCCCAGGCTGACCTGGAACTCACTCTGTATTCTCAGGGTGGCCTCGAACTCCTGGCGATCCTCCTACCTCTGCCTCCCGAGTGCTTGGATTAAAGGTGTGCGCCACCATGCCCAGCCAGTTTTCTGATGTTTAAAATAAACAAGATGAACTAGATGACCTTTAAGGGTCTCATCTTTATTATTCTATGCATTGAGAGAAGAGTTAGATTCATTTTCTGGGAAACCTCAGTCATTTCTTCCTTCTAAGGCTATGCCCACAATGCAGACACACATTATGGATATGCCTTTAAGAAAAATACAAACTGAGCTGGGCGTAGTGGTGCACACCTTTCATCCCAGCACTCAGGAGGCAGAGGTAGGAGGATTGCCGTGAGTTCAAGGCCACCCTGAGACTACATAGTGAATTCCAGGTCAGCCTGGGCTACAGTGAGACCCTCCCTTGAAAAATGAAAGAAAGAAAAGAAAAGAAAAGAAAAGAAAAAAAGGAGAGAAGAAAAGAAAAGAGAAAAAAAAAAACAAAACAAAACAAAAGAAAAAAAACTGAAATTGAAGTGCAAGGAGTATTAATGAATTTAAAAACCCAGGCAGCCTGGCCCCAGCCACCTGTGAGAAGGACAGGGTCGCCGCTGAAGCTCATGGCCCAAACAGTGGCTTTTACCTTTCACTGATCTTCCAAAGCCCGAGGCTGATTATCACCAATGGCTAACAAGGAGACACCTTCTCATGGTCTGACCTATTCTCATACAACAATGAACTGCAGCTAATTTTCTTTGAGACAGGATCTAGCTAGTCACCCATGTTGGCTTTGAACTAGTGATCCTCCTTTGCCAGTCCCAAGTATTATAAGTATGTGTCATCATGCCTGGCTCTAAATAGTTTTTAGTGTAAGGCCTGGATGGCAGACAAAAGTAGCCATTTACCCAGGAACTTTGTTTTCTGATACAAGATCAATCTTCCCCATTTCAAATACACAGACAAAAATGTTAGAAGATGGGCTGGGGAGGTAGTTCAGTGGTTAAAGGCACTTGCTTGCAAAGCCTGATAGCATGGGTTCGATTCTCCAGTACCCATGTAAAGCCAGATGCACAAAGTGGCACTAGCATCTGGAGTTTGTTTGCAGTGGCAAGGTCTTCACAAGACCATTCTCTCTCCCTCTCTTTCTCTCTCCCCACCCTCCTATCTGTGGTGTGTGTGTGTGTGTGTGTGTGTGTGTGTGTGTGCCTACTTGCATATAAACATATTTCTTAAACCTGTTAGAAGAGGAGAAGTATTTTCTCAATGAGAGCTCCTGAAGATAAGTCACCAGTAACTTCTTGGGAAAAATACTAGGAGTTGCAAAATTTAAAAAAAAAAAAAAAAAAAAAAAAAAAAAAAAAAAAAAAAACAGGACCCTGAAACCTGAGACCAGGAGTAGTTCGGGGCGGCCTGGGTAACACAGGAAACTCTGGACTCAAAAAAATGAAAGCAAAATAATCACAGACCAGGCATTGTGATGCACATTTGTAATCACAACACTCAGGCAGCAGAGGTGGGAGGATCATGAGTTCAAAGCCACCCTGAGCTAAATAGTGGGAACCTGTCTCAAAACACACACACGCAGGCCGGGCGTGGTGGCGCACGCCTTTAATCCCAGCACTGACCCTGAGACTACATTTAATTCCAGGTCAGCCTGGACCAGAGCGAGACCCTACCTCATGACCTGATCTCACATTCTCATCGCCCATTACTGTTCACAAATTCAGCTCCTCTACATTTTTCCAAGAACAGCAGCAGCCAAATGCCCCTTGTGTGGTATAGAGACCATTTGGTTCCATAATCTCTTTTCTGTAGGAAAGCTGTATTATTGTGTCCTGATGTGGGGATCAAATGGAAGAAACTCTCTGATATTCTGTTAAGAATCATCAGCCACCACTGACACCCCCAGACCTCCACAGTACAGAAGCTTGGGGCTGCATCCCCGCGCCTTTGTGGGGATCTCTAGTGGATGATTAAGGCAAAATTCTCTGAGAATTCTGAAACTCTCTCCAAAGTGACAAGTTATATGGAGAAAACACAGCAATAAATTTGTGCTAGTTTCCTGCCACTGTTAAATCACATGACTGATTTTGGAATCTTAGTGATCTGTTTAAGTCAGAAAACTGGTGGGAATCTGAGACAGGGAGCCAGGTCCCAGACTGGGAAAGAAGCTGCCAGCCTGCCCTCTACTGGCCATGCTGGATAATAGCAGTAAGATGTGATGAGTTCCTTTCCTCCCCAAAAATCCAGATACTCATCAAAACGACAGCAACTTTCACACACGACCGAAACTACAGGTAATATCAAAGGCCAAATGGTACACTTTTCTAGCTCAATGACTATTCCCTAGCCCATCCCTTTCTGAGAATGTGCTGAGAAGACAATATTGAATTGGGAGAAGGTGGGCTCCAATAAGAGAGGCATGGGATATGACATTATTAGAAACTGTCCTTTTACAACATACAATATCAAAATATATTTCTACATATAGACCATTACAAAAATCTATGTGTGCTGGGCATGGTGGCACAAGCCTTTAATCCCAGCATTATGGAGGCAGGGATAGGAGGATTGCTGTGAATTTGAGGCCAGCCTGGGACTACACAGCAAGTCCCAGGTCAGCCTGGACTAGAGTGAGACCCTACCAAAGGAAAAAACTAATTGCTTGTTTCCACCAGAAAAAATATTACTCTTTAGTGACAATACACAATGAAAGTTAAAGAAAAAAATCAATGGCAAAAATGCCAAGAGGCAAGTAGGGAAAACTCCTGCAGTTGGGGAGAGGGGGGTCAGATGCGTACTTAGCACTAGGTAAAATTTCACACTATTGTCTAAAACATGCTCTGTGGACACATTACAAATGATTAACCCATTGTTCTTTCAGAATTTCTAACTGCATGTTCTAACCTCCTTTTCTCTCTGCTCTCATGTAAGGACTATTAACATCATTAATAACTTGGTTGGTTAATCAGCATACTCTCAAATTGCTTTTAATCTATCTAGGAAGGCAGTTCATACACAGTAGTGTTCTGGTTCAACAGGAATTTGTGCTAGATTAGTTCCCAAAGGTTCTCATGAACTCAAATTCTAGAGCGCCATAATGCACAAAATTCCTGCATATTTATAAACTAAAAAGTTCTAATCTTAGCGGGGGCCTGGTGGTGTCACTCCTTCATAATGGAGTCCTTTCCCACTTATCAAAGTGACAATATGAAGTCATCCTAAGTTTTGGAGCTACCTTGATAAGTCTTACCTTCATGCCCAAGCCACCTACTTCACACGGTATGCATGTGATCGCACACACGCACACGTGAGGATCTCTGAGCCTGCCTCTTACTTATCCCACCCAACTCTCCAACAACAAATATTCAGTGAGCTCCACTTTCATATCAAGCTTTGTAGCAAATGCATGTTTAAAAAAAGGAAGAACTATAGAGCTCTTCCCTTAAAAGGTCTAATGAGGAAAGGGAGAAACAGATGTATACAAGAAGCAGTCAGGCATGATGGCACACAACTTTAGTCTCAGCACTCAGGAGGCTGAGGTAGGAAAATTGCCATGAGTTCGAGGACAATCTGGGACTCCAAAATGAATTCCAGGTCAGTGTGGCCTAGAGGAAGATCCTGCTTCAAAAAAAAAAAAAAGAAAGAAAGAAAGAAAAGCAAAGGGGAAAGCAGATGAGCACAGCATTCTCTGTTTCCTGGCTGCTGAGGTCTGACCGCCCCTTGCTATGCTTTCCTGCCATGTTTTCTCAAACTATGAGCCCAAGTAAATCCCTCTTCCCTTAAGTTGCTTCATGACTTGTATTCGGTGACAGCAATCAGAAATGCAATGAATATAAATACCGTGTATTTTCATGTTTGCCCCTCAGCATCCAGCAGGCTCCCAGCACAGACCTTCTTTGAATATATAAATAAACATCTATATACAACATGCACATTTCAAAACACTTTCAATCTTGTCTTCAAAACAATCCTGAGATCAACAGGGCCAATTTTATCACTCATGTTGCAAGTAAACAGATGTAAAATCAAATGAGTGGGGCATGGTGGCGCACACCTTTAATCCCAGCACTGAGCAGGCAGAGGTAGGTGTCTCACTGTGAGTTCGAGGCCAGCCTGAGACTACATAGTGAATTCCAGGTCAGCCTGGGCTACAGTGAGAACCTACCTCAAAAAAGAACAAGAAAAAGAAAAAGAAATAGATGTCTAATATGCATGTAAGAACTTAGGGTTTCGTTTCAGATTAAAAATAAAACAATATGTTTCTGTGCTGACTGGAGTGATCTAATAGAGATGGAAACCTGGTGAAGGGAAAGAGATAAGAAGTGTGATGGTTTCTTGAGCATGGACGAGAGGAGGAATCCAAGGGCTGGCGCATTCATCCAAAACCATAGGATCAACACATGAGTATGAAGACATTCTTTTTCTTCTTTTCTTTGAGACAAGGTCTCACTGTATAGTTCAGTCTGGTCTTCAATTCACTATCTTCTGCCTCAGTCTCTCAAGTGCTGGGATTACAGGAATACCCTACCATGCTGGCTCAGGACATTCTGTGTGTGTGTATGTGTCTGCACGCACATGTGCACAGATGTGTTTCATAGGGGAACTGCACATGTGTACATGTATGTGCTGGCCAGAGGACAACCTCAGGTGTCATTCCTCGGGTGCTGTCCATGTTTTGGTTTTTGGCACATGTATTGTGTGTGGTGTGCATGAGTGTGCAATGCATGTTAGTATGCATGTGGGCATGTGTGAGTTCACCGTTTTTGGAGACAAGGTGTCCCACTGGCCTGGAACTCGCTAATTAGGATAGACTGGCTGGCCAGTGAGCCCCAGGGACACACCTCTGACTCTCCAGTGCTGAGCTTAAGCATGTGCCACAGTACCCAGCTCTTTTCACTTGGGTTCTTGGGTTCTGGTTCGGATCAACTGAGCTATTCCCCCTCCAGCTCAGACCATCCTCTTTGCATTGCTTTTATTTTTCTCTGGTGGAATACAAAGCAAAAATCACGGAGAGTGAAAGGGAAAACGGAATGTGTAAAGGGAGAGGAGAGGGAAATGAGAGCATAAGTAACAAACTAATACCATTCTTATGAAAGCAGACGAGAGCGCCCCCTGCTGGCGGTAATGCATAGTGACCAAGCAGCTAAGGGAGCTGAGTAATGCTCCTAACTTCTGGCCTCCATATACTCCAAGGTTGTTGTATGCATAAACACAAAGTGAGTTTCCATCACCATTTAGCTCTAAATTATCATGACCAAGATTCAGAAACATTTTTTTCTAAAAAACAGTTCCTTTTAGCCAGGCGTGGTGGCTTATGCCTTTAATCCCAGCACTTGGGAGGCAGAGGTAGGAGAATTACCATAAATTGGAGGCCACCCTGAGACTACATAGTGAATTCCAGGTCAAAAAAAAAAAAAAAAAACAGTTCTTTTTATAATGAGGTCTCAAGGCCACAGGAATCTAGAAGTTCAATAAATATTATCATACTCATAGGTAATATAAGAATAAACAGAAAATGGAAAAAGAGGCTGGGGAAATGGATTGTAATTAAAGGTGCTTGCCTGCAAAGCCTGATGGCCCAAGTTTGACTTCCCAGTACCCACATAAAGCCAGATAGATAAAATATAAAATATTTTAAAAATTAAAAAAATACAGTAGGAACCAGGCATGGTGGCACACACCTTTAATCTCAGCACTCAGGAGGCAGATAGGATGATTGCCATGAGTTCAAGGCCACCCTGAGACTACATAGTGAATTCCAGGTCAGCCTGGGCTAGCGTGAGACCCTACCTCAAAAAAACAAAACACACCAAAAAAAATACGGTACGCTGGAAAAATGGCTCAGTAGTTAAGGCGCTTGCCTGCAGAGCTTAACAACCACAGTTCAGTTCTCCAGGACCCACATAAGCCAGGCACTCAAGAGATGCATGCGTTTGGAGTTCATTTGCAATGGCTAGAGGCCCTAGTGCGCCCATTCTCTCCCCCCCTCCCCGGCGCCTCCTCCTCTCTGCCTCTCAAATGAATAAAATATTTTTTTTAATAAAATAAAGTGGGGCTGGAGAGATGGCTTAGCGGTTAAGGCGCCTGCCTGCTAAGCCTAAGAACCCGGTTCCAATCTCCAGGTCCCACGTTTAGCCAGATGCAAAGTGACGCAAGGGCGCAATGCCGCACTTGCCCACAAGGGAGCGCACACATCTGGATTTCGTTCACAGCAGCTGAGAGACTGCTGGCGCGCCCATCTTTATCTTTCTCCCTCTCTGTCTCTCTCTGTGTCTCTCTCCAAAAATAAATAAAATAATAAAAAATAAATAAATAAAATAAAGTTCCAGGCGGGGTGGTGCACACCTTTAATCCCAGCACTCAGGAGGCAGAGGTAGGACGATTGCCATGAGTTCAAGGCCACCCTGAGACTACATAGAGAATTCCAGGTCAGTCTGGGCCAGAGTGAGACCCTACCTCAGGAAAAAAAAAAAAAAAAAGCACAAATACAGTAAAGAGATTTTGTTTCTAAAACCCTAACCTCCAAGGAGCCTAAGGGAAAGGAACAGGAAGAACAGCAATGAGGTTCTAAAGCTGGAAAAGCAAGCAGCCAGGTGGGAATGGATTTGACAATCCCCAGCGAGCCCAGCCCCAAAGTGACAGCCAAGGCTGAGTCCAGCCCATGAGACTCCAGGACCCGCAACAGTTCTCCAGGATGCTGTATGGACAGACAAGTTTCATTTCTAAACAGGGTTACAACAGAGTCTTTGTGCAAGTGGCTGGGGGCGAGTACGGTGATACTATGAGGTAGATATTTTGGGTTTTCTTCCACGGCCTTATTATTTTCTAAATAGCTACAACAATAAGGCTGAAGTATTTGACCTTTTGTCCTGGGTTTCTGGTGAAGCTTCAGAGCACAAGGTGAAAGAAAGCCTTTGTTATAACGTGGAAGCACATTAAAACACGCCTCAGAAGGCAAAAGCAAATCTCTTCTCTCCCCTCTCCCTCTTCCTTCCCTCCCTGCCTGCCTCACCTTCCACCTTTCTTTCTCCTCTCTCCTCACCTTTCACCTGTAACTTTTTCTCCCAAAAGTCCAAAGCAAGCCACAGAAACTAAAAAGATGCTCTAATCTTCCACCTTTCTTTTTAAAATATTTATACTTTAATATTTTAATTATTTTTAATAATTTATTTTAATACTTTATTTCATATTTATTTTTAATATTTGTTTGTTCATTTATTTGATAGAATGGGTGTACCAGGTCCTCTAGCTACTGCAAACAAACGCCAGACACATGCGCCACCATGTGCATCTGGCTTACGTGGATTCAGGGGAGTCGAGCCTGCGTCCTTTGGCTTTACAGGCAAGTGCCTTAACCACTAAATCATCTCTCCAGCCCTTTCCCCACCTTTCTATCTTGGGGTATAAAGAAAGTAATCTATCGTTTCCAGTAGCCGAGCACATGTATGACGCTCATTTCAGAAGAAGGCCTCCCATGACCAGGAGGAAGACATGCTGTACAGGGAGACAAAGGAGAAACTGGACAGACCACACCAGGTTCCCCCACTCAGGCTATTAGCCTTAGACCATGCCTCTTGTCCAGGCATAATAATAAAAATGACAATACTGAGCCGGGCATGGTGGTGCACACCTTTAATCCCAGCACTTGGGAGGCAGAGGTAGTAGGATCTCCATGACTTCGAGGATACCCTGAGACTACATAGTTAATTTCAAGTCAGCCTGGGCCAGAGTGAGACCCTACCTTTTCCTTCCATATCCTTTTTTTTTTTTTTTTTTTTTTTTTTTCAAGGCAGGATTTCAAGCTGAGGCTGACCTAGAATTCACTATGCAGTCTCAGGGTGGCCTCGAGCTCCCGGCAATTCTCCTACCTCTGCCTCTACAGTGTTGGGATTAAAGGTGTGCTCCAGCATGCCCAGCTTGTTATGTCCTCTTTTATAAAAAAAAAAAAATTATTTATTTGCAAGCAGAGAGAGAGACAGACAGACAGACAGACAATGGGCATGCCAGGGCCTCTAGCCACTGCAAACAAACTCCAGACACATGCACATTTATGCATCTGGCTTTATGTGGGTACTGGAGAATCAAACCTAGGTCATTAGGCTTTGCAAGCAAACACCTTAAGTGCTGAGCCATCTTACCAGCCCTGTTATATCCTTTATCCTTTTTAATAAACTGGAAAATGTATTGTTACCTAAATTCTATGAGCTGCTCTAATAAATTAATTCAACTCAAGCAGTGCATTGCAAGAAACCCGGATATGGCCAGTCTGCCAGAAGCTCAGGTTAAAAAACAAACAAACAAAAAAAAAAAAAAACTGAAGCTCACAACTCAAACTTTCTGGAGTGAGGTAATGTCAGAATTCAGCTGAATTAGAGGGCATCCAGCTGCTATCCTCTGTAGAACCAAGTGCATCCTTCTGATTTGGTGAAGTCCCCAGGTTCATGGTAGTCACAGAAGTGATCTGTGCTGTGAGTGCTTATTTCCCCTGTATCCTCAGAGACCCACACCTAACACAGGAATTTAATGAGCATAAGCCTACCCAATGCTGAGTGCAGAAGACCAACAGCCAGACCTTCATCCTGTAGTCGGGGGGTCAAAAGACATCCCCAGGGAAGCTGTCTAGTCCCAAGAGAAGGACCTGAAAAGACTGACCTTAAGATTTTGTCCAGATGACCTCCAGTGAAGCTCACAATTAGCCCTCCCAGGGAGCCCAGAGTTCTAGACAGTATTTAGTCTCCCACACTTAATATGAACAGACAGCCAAGGATTACCAGACCTCTGAGCAAAGCTTCTAAATATAACAGCCCCTTTGAAAGGTTGGTTTCTGCTGTATAATCAGTCTCCTCCAAAATGTGGTTTTCTAGTTGACTATTTTAGCCTCTATCACTGATATCTTTAGACTAGCTAGAAAATATAGTTCATCTATGCAATAAGAATAAGAGGACATATATAAGAAACATTCAAATAGCCCCAAGGTGTGCTGTGCCCAAAAGAGTACAACCACCCTAGAATGGAGCAGACTGGCTCAAGTGATAGCTGTGCTAAGGACAGTCAAGATGGCGGCTTTCCCCCTTCTCACTTAATTCCAGAATGCCCAGGAGAGCTGGTAGAATTCTCATCTGAACCTCGTCATGCTGCAAGGTGTTGCTCAAATGCCTGCTCTCCCATTCACGCCCATAGAAACGTAAGCTGATGGACTTCTAAGAACGTGTGCAAGGCCACGGCAAGCGTGGCATCAAAAAGAAAGAGCAAGGACTGGAGAGATGGGTTAGCAGTTAGGGTGCTTGCCTGTGAAGCCATAGGACCCATGTTCAGCTCCCCAGATCCCACATAAGCCAGGTGCACAAGGTGATGCATGGGCAAGGTTGGGCATGCTCACAAGGTGGCGCATGTATCTGGAGTTCAATTGCAGTGGCTGGAGGCTCTGGTGCACCAATTCTCATTTTCTCTCTCTCTCATAAAAAGGAAAGAAGGAAGGGAGGCAGGGAGGGAGGGAGGGCAAGCCACTCTCCAAACTAGCTGATTACTCAGGAACTGGTCCAAAGATGGTCTGACACATGTCACAGGACTCACTGATAATCCTGCCTTGGACTATATCAGAAAAGGCTCAGGAATTTTCAGGGTAACCCAATATCAGAGTGGGCCCCAGAGGTTTTGGGGTTTATCTTCTGAGAGCTTTTACCTCAGACAGAAACCTTGTCCTCTCTTCACACAACTACGCATGGGCTTGCTACTCAGTATTACAGTACCACATATCACTTAGAAATATATACAGGAAGTCGAAGTGTAAGGAAAAGCAAACTAAGCCAGGTGTGATGGCACACGCCTTTAATCCCAGCACTTAGGAGGCAGAGGTAGGAGGATCACTGTGAGTTCAAGGCCACCCTGAGACTACGTAGTGAATTCCAGGTCAGCCTGGGCTAGAGTGAAACCCTACCTCAAAAATACAAAAAAAAAAAAAAAAAAAAAAAAAAAAAGAGAGAGAGAAAGAAAGAGAGAAAGAAAGAAAGAAAGAAAGAAAGAAAGAAAGAAAGAAAAGCAAACTAAACTAGGGCTTCACACATATGTAGAAGAGAGAGATTTCATCCTGAGAAGAGCATACAGGGAGCTCCCAAGGTGTCTGTAACATGTTATTCAAGTTTAATAAGCAAATATCAACACATTTGACCTTCGTTTACTCCTTAAAATAATGTATTAAGTACTCTTCTTTATGATAATACATTCTGTTATTTTTATGATAATTACATTCTGTTATATGTGTGTGCAAGATAGTTTATGTAATCTAACTGAACTATTATGCTTATTTTAAATAATTTTATGTTTTTGATATGTATCTTCTATGTAAGTTATCAAAAGAGATACAAGAAGAAATAGAAATAATTCAAAAAACAGGGTTCAGAATCCTATGGAGGTCCAGATCATGGACTCCAATGAAAAGCTCCCACTAGTCTTTGGCCAAAAAAGAGGCTACACCCATCAAAATCTCTCTTAAGTAGTGATGCTTATCCCATTTGACTTCATATAATCTGCCACTGAACTACCACCTCCAATATGCCCAAAACAATCATTTATTCTTAATAATTTTATGCCTGTAAATGTGAAGTGATATGAAATGGCAAGTTCTATGTAAGTTATCAAAAGAGATACAAGAAGAAATAGAAATAATTCAAAAATCAAAGCAGGTTCAGAATCTGCTCAGAGTTCAGATCATGGACTCCAATGAAAAATGCTCCCACTAGTCTTTGGCCAAAAAAGAGGCTACACCCATCAAAATCTCTCTTAAGTAGTGATGCTTATCCCATTTGACCTATGCTAACTTCAATTTCCACTGGAGAATCTGACTTTCTTTTTCAAAAGGCATTGAGAACCGAGGAGGAGACTCCTTGCATGTCAGCCAGGGCTCTGGTGAAACCACAGAGGAACTGGTGAGATGAACAAGAGTGCTGCTTCCACGGCGAGCCTGACAACCTGTGCCAGGGTGATGAAGACAGACACTGAGGACACTCAACACTTATCAAAGCAGAAACCCAGAAGCTGCTGAGAGTTCAACACCAACCTGGGACTTAAAACACACCCACAGGTGCTCCTGAAGAGAAGTGAAGACCCACCTCAAACAAACAAGGGACTATCAGGTATGGTGCCCCTCCCCACAGTGACTGACTGCTGTGTCACAACTCATCCTCACCCACAATCCCGTCAAGGAAGTTTGGGGTACCAGAATCCCATTGAAAAAATCTAAAATTATTTTTTAAATTGGGTTCAGGGAGGAGGGAAATGATGGTACCAACACATGATATGTCCATACAAAGTTTCCACTTAATTAAAAATACATGAAGAATGAAAGTAAGAAAAAAAAAACATAATGCAAACAAAACCAGCAAAGCACAGTGGCACATGCCTTCAACCCCAGCACTCAGAAAGCTAAAGTAGGAGGATAGCTGTAACCTTGGCCAACCTGGGACTACAGAGTGAGTTTCAGGTGAGCCTGGGCTAAAGGGAGACCCTACCTCAAACAAACAAGAGGCAGGTATGGTGCACCTGGGAAGTGGAGGAGGCATGATGACCAGGTGTTCAAGGTTATCCTCAGCTACAGAGTGAATTCAAGGACAGTTTGGGGTATATGAGACCTACCTCAAAAAAATCTAAAAATTTTTAAAAAAAAACCTTCTCAAAAAAAAACAAACAAACAAACAAATCCCAAAAAAAAAAAACTTATAATTTTTATGGGATCATAAATTTGGCAGATAAAGTACTGGTTGAATAGCATCCTAGCAAATTGAAGCAAAAAATATCCTTAATGTGATAAGAAAACTTGCAGGAAAAACACTGAGATAATGGGAAAACAAATTTTCCGCCTGGTTGAATGAGAGAAGCAATCTCTATCCCTGGTCACAATGCTAGCTGCCATGATACTGGAGGTCCTGGCCAGTACATAAGGCAGAAAAAAAGAAAAGAGAAGAGAAGAGAAGAGAGGAGAGAAGAGATGAGAAAAGAGAAGAGAAGAGGAAAAGAAAAGAAAAGAAAATGGTAAAGGAAAACATACAAGTGACATTGTTCAAAAATGATGAAAATATAAAAATATTTACAAACAGGGCTGGAGAGATGGCTTAGCGGTTAAGGCGTTTGCCTGCAAAGCCAAAGGATCCCAGTTCAATGCTCTAGGACCCACGTAAGCCAGATGCACAAGGGGGCACATGCATCTGGAGTTAGTTTGCATTGGCTGGAGGCTCTGGCATGCCCATTCTCTCTCTTTCTCCCTCCCTCCCCCCTCCATCCTCCCTTCTGTCAAATAAATAAAATATATTTTAAAACTCAGTGAATAAGAGTGTTTGCCTGAGAAAGCCTGAGGCTGAGTTCTGATTCCATTGAATTCATAAAATCAGCTAGGTGTGGCCACCCACATTTATACTCCCAGTCCTATGCGGAGCAGAGACAGAAGAAATACTGGGACTCACAAAAACTGCAGTTCCATGTTCATAAAGAGACTCCATCTCAAGGAAATTCACCACTCTATATTCTCCTCTGGACTCCATGCACACAGGCACACACATCTGAGTATATGCATGTATACACCACACACACACACACCACCACCACCACCACCACACTATGCATATATGCTACAAAGAATGGAAAATGAAATTTTGTTTGGTTTTGGTTTTTCGAGGTTGGGTCTCACTCTAGCCCAGGCTGACCTAAAATTCACTATGTAGTCTCAAGGTGGCCTGGAACTCATAGTGATCCTCCTATCTCAGCCTCCCAAGTGCTGAGATTAAAGGTGTGCACCACCACGCTGGTGAAAATGAAGTGTTTAAATGAGACCAATTTAGGGAGCTGGGGAGATGGCTCAATGGATAAAGCATTTGCTGTATGAGGATTAGAGTTTGCATCTCCAGCACCCACATATATGCCAGACAGGCATGTTGGCCTGCCTGTAATCCCAGCACTCAGGGGGAGTAAACTAGCTAAACCAGCCGAATTACTGAGCTCTGGGTTCAAGTGCGAGACCCACCCTCAGTAAAATAAAGTGACGATGAATGGAGGAAGATGCTGTTGTCAACCTCCGACCTCCACATGCATGCGCACACACACAAGCAAACACATACATACACATACCACACATACACAAAAACTACCAATGTAAAATAGTGTCCAAAAAAAATAAGCTACCTATGAACAAATGTAAAGAAAGATATACACCATTCTCAGCCAGGTGTGGTGGCATACACCTTTAATCCCTGCACTCAGGAGGCAAGGGTAGGAAGATCGCTGTGAGTTCAAGGCCACCCTAAGAGACTACATGGTGAATTCTAGGTCAGCCTGGGCTAGAGTGAGACCCTACCTTGAAGATAAAAGGGGGGATATACACATTCTCAAAGAAAACTGTGACACGTTATTAAAATAAGCTTTAAAATACTACTTGAGGAATATGTCATGTACATTGAAATGCCTAACATTATAAAGATGGCAATCCCCCCAAAAAAGAGCCACAGATAGAACAACAACAACAAAAAAAGGACAAAAACTTTTAAAAAATCATAACATAACACACTGCCAGATATTAAGAGTCATAAAATGCAATTAGTACCCAGATAATAACTGGCCCGCTCAATGGTGAAAACTTGCAAGGCATGCTCAACCTGAGCTGGCAGGATAAAGCTCTGCCTTGACCCTATACAAATAAGTAACTTTGAAACAAAACAACTATTAAAACAGTGTTGTATTTACTAAACAACATGGAGTAAGAGCCCAGAAGATCCACATACATTTAGACATTTGATTGTATACAAAAATAGCTAGGTGTCATGGCGCACACCTTTAATCCCAGCACTCCCAGCCAGCCTGGGACTACAGAGTGAGTTCCAGGTCAACCTGGAATAGAATGAGAACCCTGCCTCAAAAAAATATCTCAGGGGAGGGAAGACAAAAGAAGGTAATGGGAGGAGATTATGATAAAAAT
This sequence comes from Orientallactaga sibirica, assembly GCA_036365145.1. Lineage (NCBI taxonomy): Eukaryota > Metazoa > Chordata > Mammalia > Rodentia > Dipodidae > Orientallactaga > Orientallactaga sibirica. The sequence goes on along the minus strand of JAEOAD010000012.1, from coordinate 34,561,062 downwards.
ACATTATGTACATTAAGAAAATTTTCAATTAAAAATGTTTTTAAGGGCTGGAGAGATGGCTTAGCGGTTAAGGTGCCTGCCCACTAAGCCTAAGAATGTCAGTTCCAATCTCCATGTCCCACGTTTAGCCAGATGCAAAGTGATGCAAGGGTGCAATGCCAATGCCACACTTGACCACAAGGGGGCACACGCATCTGGATTTCATTCACAGAGGCTGAGAGGCTGCTGGTGCACCCATCTCTATCTGTCTTCCTCTCCCCTCTCTCTATGTCTCTCTCCAAAATAAAAATAAAAAAAAAATGTTTTTAAGGGCTGGAGAGATGGCTTAATCAGTTAAGAAGCTTGCCTATGAAGCCTAAGGACCCATGTCCAACCCTCCAGAACCCAAATAACCCAAGTAAGGTGATGCAAGTACGCAAGGTCACACATGCACCTAAAGCAACACATGCATCTGGAGTTTGATTGCAGTGGCTAGAGGCCCTGGCATGCCAGTTCCCTCCCTCCCTCTCTCTCAAAAAGAAAGAAATAAAAGGGGGGGGTTGTTTTTTAAGCCAGGTGTGGTACCATACCTCTTTAATCCCAGCTCTCAGGAAGCAAAGGTAGGGGATTGCTGTGAGTTCAAGGCCAGCTGGGAAGCACAGAATGAGTTCCAGGTCAGCCTGGGCTACAGTGAGACCCTACCTCAAAAAAAAAGAAAAAGAAAAAAAAGTTTTCAAAAGTTTTTTTTTTTGTTTGTTTGTTTTTTTAGTTTTTAAAAGTGCTGGTTATCTGACAGAAAGTTGGAAAAAACTATGCTGAATGAAGTTCAGTGGGAGAGAGAAAACACCAGTGAAGGTACTCAACAGTGAACACTGCAAGCTTTAAATTTGGCCAGCCAAGCCAAATGAGCCAATGGGTGCAATAGTGGCATGTCTGTTATGGGGGAAACCAGCCACTCTCTAATTGGACTGGAGGCCCACTCCATGGGAGGGAACACATCCCTGATACAGAAAACATACGACAGGGGTAGTCATGAGCCCTAAGGGTGTAATGTCTGCCGATGTCTGACTAAATGTATATACTATGCTCACCAAACTGCCCAGTAAGCACTTCTCTTAATGTCCACACCCATATAACCCATTTGGTTGGGGAAGCTTCTCTTTCAAATGGTGGCAACCTGGGGATGATTCAGAAGGCACCATGGTGCTGAGAAGAAGTGACAGAGGAGTGCTCAGCACTGAAACATCTCAAACCTACCTTCCAAGGCACAGGGTCCATTGCGGAAGAGGGGGCGGAAAGAATATAAAAGCCAAAGGAAGAGCAGGACTCCTTACAACGTGCTCCTCCAGACACAAAATGGCCTGGATATCCATGACCTCACAGTGCCTGACACTACCTACATAAGACCATCATAATAGGAGGAAAAGATCAAGACATCAAACTGAAAAGAAACTGATTGAGAGGGGGAGGGGATATGATGGAGAGTGAAGTTTCAAAGGGGAAAGTGAGGGGGAGGGAAATAACACGGGATATTGTCTACAATTAAAGAAGTTGTCAATAAAAATAATTTTTAAAAAAGTGCTGGTTAAGCCGGGTGTAGTGGCATACACCTTTAATCCCAGCCTGGGCTAGAGTGAAACCCTACCTCCAAAAACAAAAACAAAACAAAAATAAAACGTGCTGGTTAAGGCACTTGCCTGCAAAGCCAAAGGATCCAGATTCAATTCCCCAGGACCCAAATAAGCCAGATGCACAAAGCAGTGCATGCATCTGGAATTCGTTTGCAGTGGCTGGAGGCCCTGGCATGCCCATTGTCTCTATCTGCCCCTCTCTCTCAATTAAACAAGAATAAAATATTTAAAAGTATGCTGTAAAGTGGTGATGTACATCAATGGCAGAGTGCTTACTTAGCATGTGTGAGGCCCTGAATTCCATCCTCAACTCCAAAAAATAAAACAAAATAAAAGAACGATGCCTATTTATTTATTTATTTAATAGAGATGGAGAGGCGGAGAATGAACACGTCAGGGCCTCTAGCAACTGCAAATAAACTCCAGATGCATGTGCCACCATGTGCATCTGGCTTACATGAGACCTGGAGAATCAAACCTGGATCCTTAGGCTTCCCAGGCATGTGCCTTAACCACTAAGCCATCTCTCCAACCCTGGTGCCTTCTTTAACAAGCAGGGCTGGAGCACTTAGATATGTATATGAACAACCATACGTCATACAAGTAACTGAATTAGTTCTAAGTGGGTTGAGATCTGGATAGCAGAATGATAAACCTTCCAGATTGGGGTTGCAGCTCAGGGGTAGAGCCCTTGCAGAGCTCACACAAGACCCTGGGCTCAATCCCTAGAACCAAAAAAATAAATCAAGCTTCTAGAAACTAACGTTCTCATGAGTTTGGGAGACTAGATGGAAAGAGGAATTCAGGGGAGAGTAGGCTTGGGAGGGGTAAAGTGGGGAGTGGTAGGTAGGAATTATCATGGTTTATTGTCTACCTATGGAAGCAATCTAAAAAGTTTTAAAAAATAGAAAAGAAAGATGAGCTGGGCGTGGTGACTCATGCAATCCCAGCACTTGGGAGGCAGAGGTAGGAGGATCACTGTGATTTCAAGGGCACCCTGAGGCTACATAGTGAATTCCAGGTCAGCCTGGGCTAGATCAAGACCCTACCTCGAAAAAATGAAAAGAAAAAAAAAAACACCATACAGCCATCATACACTCAACAGAGGAATTAAAAAACTGTCCATACCAATGCCATGCCATTCTTAGAGCCATAAATTAGAGTTTATTAATTGATTCCTAGAGATCCAAGAAGACCAAGGAAGGTAAACTATGGGACCTTCTGGAGCTTTGGAAAAACAGATCTGGAGCCGGGTGTGGTGGCGCACGCCTTTAATCCCAGCACTCGGGAGGCAAAGGTAGGAGGATCGCCAAGAGTTCAAGGCCACCCTGAGACTACATAGTGAATTCCAGGTCAGCCTGGGCCACAGTGAGACCCTACCTCGAAAAACAAAAAACAAAAAAAAAAAAAAAAAAGAACCCGATCTGTTTCTTCATGGAAGGCTTCTGCTTAGGAGCTAACTGGGCCCCAGGGTGTTGCAGAAAGCACGGGGCAGATGAAGGCAGCACTGAAGCCATATCTACAGAGATTCTGCCCGAGACTCGAACTGACTGAGCTGCTTCTTCAGGCACATTCTGGGACTTGTAATTATGTATGCAAATAGGTTTTTCTTTCCATTTAAATCACTTTTTTTTGTTGGTTTGGTTTCTTCAGGGCAGGGTCTCACTTTAGCCCAGGCTGACCTTGAACCCACAGCCATCCTCCTACCTCAGCTTCTCCAGCGCTGGGACTAAGAGCATATACTACATCACTTTTAATTGTGTTTCTGTACCCAGAACTAGAAGGAAACTCTTTGCTACTGCAACATTGTAACAAAACAAAACGGCAGATTGAAAAACAGTACAGTAATCAATAAAATGATGTTTATGGAAAAGTAATGCCAGTGGCACCAGCATGTGATGTGATACATGAAAAGTTTTATAGTATGACTTTGAAAAAACTACATGTAAAAACACCACTTGAATAAATGTTTTAAAATATAAAAAATTATATTTTTGAAATTAGTTTTTCTTCTTTTATAATAGTTTGTTTATTTGGGGGGGGAGAGGTAAACAGACAGATATATAGCAAGAATGGGTGTGCCAGGGCCTCCAGCCACTACAAATGAACTACAGACACATGTACCTGGCTTACATGGGTCCTGGGGATATCAAACCTGGGTCCTTAGGTTTCTCAGGCAAGTGTGTTAACCGCTAAGCCACCTCTCCAGCCCATAGTTTTTCTCTTTTCACACTTGTAGATTTTTCAAGGGTTACATATGTGTGTTATATTTTTAATACTTTTATTTTTTTTTTATTTTTTATTTTTTTTCAAGGTAGGGTTTCACTCTGGTCCAGGCTGACCTGGAATTAACTATGTAGTCTCAGGGTGGCCTCGAACTCTCAGCGATCCTCCTACCTCTGCCTCCTGAGTGCTGGGATTAAAGGCGTGCGCCACCATGCCCGGCTTATTTTTAACACTTTTAAATCAAGATATAACTTATATGCCACAAAATTTTAACTGTGTTAGTCACAGAACTGTGTAACTATCACCACTAACTTCGTGACAGTGGCATCAGCACAGTAAGAAATCCACATCACTAGCCATCACTCCCCTTTCCTGGATACCACTTGCTTCTTTCTATGGCTTTGCCTATTCTGGCCATTTCAAATGGAATCCTACAAAATGTGACTTATTGTGTCTTGCTTCTTTCACTTAAAATAATATTGTCAAGATTTTTATCCATTATTACATAAGTTGGTAATTCATTCTTTTACTGTCTGGATGATATATCCCATTTTATGAGTAATACCATGATTTATTTATCCTTCTATTCACTCATAGGTATTTGTTTCCACTTTGGGGCTATGATAAGTTGTGCTTCTAGGAACATTTGCGTACAAGTTTTTGTGGGGACACAGACCTTCAGTTATCTTGGGTAGGTCTCTAGGGATGAAGTCAGGGCTAAGTGCTATGACTTTTATTTTTATTGAGGCTGTTCTCATTCTAGCCCAGGCTGACCTGGAATCCCTCTGTAGCCCCAGCCTGCTCTCATACTCACTGACATCTCCTACCTGAGAGCTGTGCTTCCAGGCATGAGCCTCCACACCTACTCAAGGACTATCGCTTTTATAGTCAAAAAATACACAGAATAGTTTTTCAGTGAAAAAATGTTGACTTCCAGTGCCACCAAACTCAGAGCCATATAACTGCCATTTTGTGCCACAGAAGACAAAGCACCATGGTAAAGAAGATAACGGCTGGAGAGATGGCTTAGCAGTTAAGGCGCTTGCCTGCAGAGCCAAAGGACCCTGGTTTGATTCCCTAGGACCCACGTAACCCAAATGCACAAAGGGTGCATGCATCTGGAGTTCGTTTGCAACAGCTAGATGCCCTGGCGCACCTATTCCCTCTCTCTTCTTCTGTCAAATAAATTAATTAAATATATTTTTTTAAAAAGATAATAGTAATTGATCACTCACATAGATCATGCACCTATTTGACAAGGCACCTTTTCCTTCTAGGTATTTATATTAGGTAATAAGATTTGGGATGCCAGAGTAGATATAGTAACAAAAACAAGGCCATAAGCCATTTAAAACTCCTGTATGGGCCGGGCGTGGTGGCGCACACCTTTAATCCCAGCACTCGGGAGGCAGAGGTAGGAGGATCACTGAGAGTTTGAGGCCACCCTGAGACTACATAGTGAATTCCAGGTCAGCCTGAGCCAGAGTGAGACCCTACCTCAAAAACAAAAAAAAAAAAAAAAAAAAAAAAAAAAAAAAAAAAAACCTCCTGTATGTATTGGCAAGACAAGATATGTGTAGTCACACTTGTTCATGTTTTCTCATCACTATTTTCATGTAACACCTAGGTTTTATTTCATGATTTTCATTACCATTTCACAACTCAACCAGCCTAATGTAAACATTTTCTATACCAAAGCAGCAATTGTAAAGTTATGTGACATTAGTAACAGAGTCTCCCTGAGCTAACAGGAAAAACAGGTTAAGCAAAACAGGTAAGAATCTTAACATCAGGTTCAACCTCTTGACCAAATATGCTTTTTATTCTTTTTTATCATCAAAAAGCCTTTAAGTGAATTTTCCTACACAGCAAGCTACATTTGTTCAACATAATCCACCAAATGAAGTACAGATATGTACTGACTTCACATACAGACTATGCTGCAGCTGCACATTCTAGAAAACCCCAAACACTTCATTCTTTGCAAGGTACACATTGCTTATTGCTCAATAATACCCAGTAAATATTACAGAGTTACCCACCTAATGTTGAGAGAAGACGAACATTCATGTTACAGCTTATGGTGGAAAGTGTGGACTTTGGAAACATCTCTCTTTAAATTCTTCCTCAATCACTTATTAACTATGTGACCTTTGGTAAATTACTTAAACTTGCTAAATATCCGTTTCCAAATTAAATAAGTCTCAAGACTTGGTAACTTGGTAAATAACCATTGTCGTTATTATTTAATTTTTGTTGTTGTTGTTGTTGTTGTTGTTTTGGAGGTAGGGTCTCACTCTAGCCCAGGCTGACCTGGAATTCACTATGTAGTCTCAGGGTGGCCTCGAACTCATGGCAATCCTACCTTTGCCTCCTGAATGCTGGGATTAAAGGCGTGCACCACCACGTCCAGCTAGATCCTACTTTTTTTATTCTCACTAGTTTAAAAACAAAGAGATATTATCATAAAACTTGATAATAAGAAACTATAAACTGAGGGCAGGGTCTCACTTTAGCCCAGGCTGACCTTGAACCCACAGCCATCCTCCTACCTCAGCTTCTCCAGCGCTGGGACTAAGAGCATATACTACATCACTTTTAATTGTGTTTCTGTACCCAGAACTAGAAGGAAACTCTTTGCTACTGCAACGTTGTAACAAAACAAAACGGCAGATTGAAAAACAGTACAGTAATCAATAAAATGATGTTTATGGAAAAGTAATGCCAGTGGCACCAGCATGTGATGTGATACATGAAAAGTTTTATAGTATGACTTTGAAAAAACTACATGTAAAAACACCACTTGAATAAATGTTTTAAAATATAAAAAATTATATTTTTGAAATTAGTTTTTCTTCTTTTATAATAGTTTGTTTATTTGGGGGGGGGGAGAGGTAAACAGACAGATATATAGCAAGAATGGGTGTGCCAGGGCCTCCAGCCATTACAAATGAACTACAGACACGTGTACCTGGCTTACATGGGTCCTGGGGATATCAAACCTGGGTCCTTAGGTTTCTCAGGCAAGTGTGTTAACCGCTAAGCCACCTCTCCAGCCCATAGTTTTTCTCTTTTCACACTTGTAGATTTTTCAAGGGTTACATATGTGTGTTATATTTTTAATACTTTTATTTTATTTTTTTATTTTTTATTTTTTTTCAAGGTAGGGTTTCACTCTGGTCCAGGCTGACCTGGAATTAACTATGTAGTCTCAGGGTGGCCTCGAACTCTCAGCGATCCTCCTACCTCTGCCTCCTGAGTGCTGGGATTAAAGGCGTGCGCCACCATGCCCGGCTTATTTTTAATACTTTTAAATCAAGAAATAACTTATATGCCACAAAATTTTAACTGTGTTAGTCACAGAACTGTGTAACTATCACCACTAACTTCGTGACAGTGGCATCAGCACAGTAAGAAATCCACATCACTAGCCATCACTCCCCTTTCCTGGATACCACTTGCTTCTTTCTATGGCTTTGCCTATTCTGGCCATTTCAAATGGAATCCTACAAAATGTGACTTATTGTGTCTTGCTTCTTTCACTTAAAATAATATTGTCAAGATTTTTATCCATTATTACATAAGTTGGTAATTCATTCTTTTACTGTCTGGATGATATATCCCATTTTATGAGTAATACCATGATTTATTTATCCTTCTATTCACTCATAGGTATTTGTTTCCACTTTGGGGCTATGATAAGTTGTGCTTCTAGGAACATTTGCGTACAAGTTTTTGTGGGGACACAGACCTTCAGTTATCTTGGGTAGATCTCTAGGGATGAAGTCATGGCTAAGTGCTATGACTTTTATTTTTATTGAGGCTGTTCTCATTCTAGCCCAGGCTGACCTGGAATCCCTCTGTAGCCCCAGCCTGCTCTCATACTCACTGACATCTCCTACCTGAGAGCTGTGCTTCCAGGCATGAGCCTCCACACCTACTCAAGGACTATCGCTTTATAGTCAAAAATACACAGAATAGTTTTCAGTGAAAAAATGTTGACTTCCAGTGCCACCAAACTCAGAGCCATATAACTGCCATTTTGTGCCACAGAAGACAAAGCACCATGGTAAAGAAGATAACGGCTGGAGAGATGGCTTAGCAGTTAAGGCGCTTGCCTGCAGAGCCAAAGGACCCCGGTTTGATTCCCTAGGACCCACGTAACCCAAATGCACAAGGGGTGCATGCATCTGGAGTTCGTTTGCAACAGCTAGATGCCCTGGCGCACCTATTCCCTCTCTCTTCTTCTGTCAAATAAATTAATTAAATATATTTTTTAAAAAGATAATAGTAATTGATCACTCACATAGATCATGCACCTATTTGACAAGGCACCTTTTCCTTCTAGGTATTTATATTAGGTAATAAGATTTGGGATGCCAGAGTAGATATAGTAACAAAAACAAGGCCATAAGCCATTTAAAACTCCCGTATGGGCCGGGCGTGGTGGCGCACACCTTTAATCCCAGCACTCGGGAGGCAGAGGTAGGAGGATCACTGAGAGTTTGAGGCCACCCTGAGACTACATAGTGAATTCCAGGTCAGCCTGAGCCAGAGTGAGACCCTACCTCAAAAAACAAAAAAAAAAAAAAAAAAAAAAAAAAAAAAACCTCCTGTATGTATTGGCAAGACAAGATATGTGTAGTCACACTTGTTCATGTTTTCTCATCACTATTTTCATGTAACACCTAGGTTTTATTTCATGATTTTCATTACCATTTCACAACTCAACCAGCCTAATGTAAACATTTTCTATACCAAAGCAGCAATTGTAAAGTTATGTGACATTAGTAACAGAGTCTCCCTGAGCTAACAGGAAAAACAGGTTAAGCAAAACAGGTAAGAATCTTAACATCAGGTTCAACCTCTTGACCAAATATGCTTTTTATTCTTTTTTATCATCAAAAAGCCTTTAAGTGAATTTTCCTACACAGCAAGCTACATTTGTTCAACATAATCCACCAAATGAAGTACAGATATGTACTGACTTCACATACAGACTATGCTGCAGCTGCACATTCTAGAAAACCCCAAACACTTCATTCTTTGCAAGGTACACATTGCTTATTGCTCAATAATACCCAGTAAATATTACAGAGTTACCCACCTAATGTTGAGAGAAGACGAACATTCATGTTACAGCTTATGGTGGAAAGTGTGGACTTTGGAAACATCTCTCTTTAAATTCTTCCTCAATCACTTATTAACTATGTGACCTTTGGTAAATTACTTAAACTTGCTAAATATCCGTTTCCAAATTAAATAAGTCTCAAGACTTGGTAACAGTAAATAACCATTGTCGTTATTATTTAATTTTTTGTTGTTGTTGTTGTTGTTGTTGTTTTTTGGAGGTAGGGTCTCACTCTAGCCCAGGCTGACCTGGAATTCACTATGTAGTCTCAGGGTGGCCTCGAACTCATGGCAATCCTACCTTTGCCTCCTGAATGCTGGGATTAAAGGCGTGCACCACCACGTCCAGCTAGATCCTACTTTTTTTATTCTCACTAGTTTAAAAACAAAGAGATATTATCATAAAACTTGATAATAAGAAACTATAAACTGTAAGCAACTTGCATTAAAAATAGAAAGGAAGCTTGGCATTAATCCCAGCACTAGGCAGAGGTAGGAGGATCGCTGAGAGTTGGAGGCCACCCTGAGACTACATAGTTAATTCCAGGTCAGCCTGGACCAGAGTGAGACCCTCCAAACCAAAAAAAAAAAAAAAAAAAAAAAAGAAGGATTCGGGCTGGAGGGATGGCTTAGTAGTTAAGGCGCCTGCCTCCTAAGCCTAAGAACACTGGTTCCAATCTCTAGGTCCCACATTTAGCCAGATACAGTGACAAAGGGCCCAATGCTGCACTTGACCACAAGGGGGCGCATGCATCTGGATTTCGTTCGCAGCGGCTGAGAGGCTGCTGGTGCGCCCATCTCTATCTGTCTTCCTCTCCCTCTGTCCCTCTCTGTCTCTCTCAAAAAAAAAAATAGAAAGGATTGGCCAGACAAAATAGCATATGCATATAATCCCAGCATTTAGGAGGTGTAGATAGGAGAATCAAGAGTTCAATGTCACTCTCAGCCACATAATGAATTCAAAATAAGTCTGGGCTACCTTTTCTCAAAAAAAACACAAGAGGAGAATGAGGCAGAGGAGGGAATGAAAAGGAAAATCATTGAGTAATTTTGATCCATAATCTACACTTACCTCGGATTCTCATTTCAAAATTACTATATTCCTTTTATGTATTAATAAAATAATCTATTTTTTAAAGATTAAAATAATTCTATTATATAGCATGTTATAGGAGGAGAAAGTCAGGCTGGAGAGATCGCTTAGCAGTTAAGGTGTTTGCCTGCAAAGCCAAAGGACCCAGGTTTGATTCCCCAGGACCCATCTAAGCCAGCTGCACAAGGTGGCACATGCATCTGGAGTTCATTTGCAATGGCTGGAGGCCATGGCATGCCTATTCCTCTGCCTGTTTATGTCTCTCTTGCTCTCTCTCTCAAAATGAAATTTAAAAAAAAAAAAAAAAAAAAGGAGAAAGTCAAATCAAACAAATCTTTGGGCTAGGGAGATAGCTCAGTGGCTAAAGGTACTTATTTGCAAAGTCTGCCACCCTGAGTTCAATTCCCCAGTACCCATGTAAAGCTAGACACACAAAGTGGCACATGTGTCTGGATTTTTACGTGCAGTGGCAACAGGCCTTGGCAAGCCCTCATTCATTCTCTCTCTCTCTCTCTCTCTCAAATAAGTTTTTGTTGTTGTTGTTGTTGTTTGTTTGTTTTTTTGTTTTTGTTTTTGTTTTTTTTTTTTTTGGTTTTTCAAGGTAGGGTCTCACTATAGTACAGGCTGACCTGGAATTCACTATGTAGTCTCAGGGTGACCTTGAACTCATGGTGATCCTCCTACCTCTGCCTCCTGAGTGCTGGGATTAAAGGCATGTGCCATCATACCCAGAAAATAATTTTTTAAAGGAAGAAAGTCACATATGCAAAAATTATAAGCATCAAATTCATGTGGAGGCAGAAATGAAGATGATCTGGACTTTTGCATATTAAATGCAAACAAGCCAGCATGTTACATCTGAAAACATCACTGCCAACCTCTGCTAACAGTGCAATATTGGTTCTTTAGAACTGCAAATGTATTGCCATTACTTGACTCTGGGAAAAGAGGCAAAATGTGCAAGTACTAGACTTCAGCATTTGGGCACAAAACATGTAAAAATCTTGAATTCTAAAACAGACAACCATTTAGTTAAAAAATAACATTATCAGCCCCAAGTTGATGGTGACAAACATGATGATCAATCAAACCTATCAAAGAAGATATCCCGAGACTACAGAGAACTCAACACTAAATCAGACTGCCAACAGGCCTGCCATGGATCAGGGAACATTGCGGAAGAGGGGGTGGAAAGATTGTAAGAGCCACAGAGTGGGTAGGAATATCCTGAGGCACAGTTCCCCGCTACCCCACAGAGACTGACTGAGGCCTCCATGACCCTTCAGTGAATACTATAAACCCACTGAGAAGGGTCTCCAGGGTAATAGGAACTGGGGCAAGGAGATAAAAGAGAATAACCTGTTATAATTAATATAAATTAAAATTAATTTTAAAATTAACATTACCATAGCATATGATAGAATAATCTATAAATCCTCTTTAAATAAATTCATTCTTTTCCTCTCCTTCCCCCTCCCCCTCCTCCACTTCAGTGCTAGAGATTAAATCCAGAGCCTCCTCATGCTAGGCAAGGACACAGGCCCAGCCAGAGAATAATAATTTTCATGCAAGTTATTTCATAACAAAACAAACAAAAAAAAACTTTCTGTTCCATTGCATAGAGTTGTAGTACCAAGGTGAGCTCTTAAGGAAAGGAGCCAGACAAGCCAGTCCTGTTCTCTAGAATGTAAAGGCCAGGCTGGAACAGAAGAGACAAACGAAAACAGAAGGAAGCAGGCATTCACAGATTCACATATTTGTGTGCTTCTGAGCACATTTGTCTAAAGTGTCATACCAGTTCTGTCAAGCAAATCAATTTAAAGTCTCAACAATGAATAGCCTCTAGTAATTACCGATAGAGTCCATGAATCTGTCTTCTGGTCTGATATTCCCCTCTATCACCTCACATTGGCTCCATCCTCCCCTATAATTTCCCCATGCAACACAACTCCATGCACTGGCCACCTTGTACTTTTAATTTCTTGTACAAACAATAAGAACAGGCAGATAGAAGTAAGAAAAAGAAAAAAAATCAGATTCGAGGGGGAAAAAATCTTTACTGGACACATTTGAATCCATTAGAATCCATAAAAAGCAAGCAAATACTTGTAACACATAGCTGTCATTTATAGATAGATATACATGCATGGCAAGCATACACATACACAAACACACGAGTGTGCATATGAGCATGTGTGTATGTGTGTGCGTACGCGCGCGCGCACACACACACACACCCTTCTTCCTTCTCTAGCAATTTCAGATAAGTAACTGACACTGGAGAAAAGGCTATTCAAAACAAAAAAAGTCAGTCTATTCAGGGGCTGTAGAGATCACTCAGTGGTTAAGGTGCTTGCATGCAAAGCTTAACAACCCAAGTTTGATTCCTTAGTACCCACATAAAGCCAGATGTACAAAGTGGCGCTGCATCTGGTGTTCATTTGCAGTGGCTGGAAGCCCTGGCACACCTATTCTTTCTCATTCACTCCCTCTCTTTCTCTCCTATCTAGTTCTTTCTGCTTGCATATAAATAAATAAAAGTGGTTTTTTAAAAAAATCAGTCTATTCAAACCCAGTCCTACTGGGTATGTGCCATAATGATACATTATAATAATCAAGCAGCAGGCAGTTTAATAAACACTGAAGATAACAAATGCTGATATATTAAAAGGAGGCAAGACCACAGGATTAGAGTGGATTTTGATGGGATTTCAGCCATCAGTGTTACTAGATGCAACTAATAAAACTCTGAAAATTGTTTCATGAATACAAATTCATTTGGATTTGGAAAATATTAAATTACTCTTTGATGTGCTACTTTACATATAAAAATGACAGAGCAGAAGAACAAGAAAAGGCAACTTTCGCATGCATTCAAGAAGCTGCCACAGACATTGTATTGAATCGCCACTTGTGCCTGTATTTTCCATACCTGAACCCAGCTCTGCCATGCTGCATGTTAATAAAGGATGCAAAACAAGAACAGGGAAGTGTTAGCAGAATAAAATGTAATGCTACTGTATGAAGAATGATAAAACTAATTCACAAGCTTGAATACCTAGCATTTAAGATGATCGGTAATCAACAATTTTTGACTCAGTTAACAAACCAGGCAGTTCTCGGTTATAAGTGGATCACCAAGAAACAGGTCTCATTTATTAAAATATTTTTTTCTTTTCAGATTTCAGAGTAAGTGGTAGGAACCTGTCATAGGAGCTCCTTCTCAAAGTGTTCAATGTACTTATTAGAGTAACACAGAGATTAAGAGAACAAGGGTATGATTTTATTTAATGCTTTAAAAAAAAAAAAAAGCCTGGGCGTGGTGGCGCACACCTTAAATCCCAGCTCTCCAGAGGCAGAGGTAGGAGGATCACTGTGAGTGCAAGGCCACCCTGAGACTATGTAGTGCATTCCAGGTCAGCCTGGGCTAGAGTGAGACCCTACCTCGAAAAAACAAAACAAAACAACAAAAAAGGAAGATTATAGCCCTTAGCATCATGTAAAATGACTGTTATCAAAGGGCAGTGTGACCTCCAATCTGGGATAACTAAACTAAGATTGTAACATTAGATATGAAGTATTCCTTTTAACTCAAAAAAACTAGGAAGCTGCTATCATTTTGTTCTTGTAGGGCTTTTCCAAATATTTGGAAACACAGTGCCTGTTGGCTCCACTTCCCTGATATTTCAATGCAGAAGGACTGACCCCACTCCAGTACTCACTTCTCTTCTGTGACACAGCCTGCAAGCAGGCGGTCACAATGTCACAGTTCTTCTGGACTTTATGCAGAAGCCTATCTTTCTGCTTCAGCTGCCGGAGTAACTTTGCCGACTGAATCCCAATTCTGTACTTCAGCTCTCGTAGGATCATCTTCAGCTCATTAGGATCTATCAATAAATAAAATGAAAAAAACAAATATCAATAAATACCAGAGGGATATAAATCCCATTCACTTAACCTAACAATTCTAGGTTCTCATCCAGATTACATGTACATATTCAGCTAAGATAATATAGTAAACAATTTATACAGATAATTCTTGCCCTGCTCATAAGACAGTGTAAAATAAATTTTATCCTGGAGGTTATATGTACCACACCTAGCTCTGAGTACACATTTATCTCTCATTGCTTGAAAACTGACATGCATGTTTTATACTAAAGTTCTCAGGCAGTGTACTTGAAGGCAAAACTCTTTTTTGAATCTTTGCATCAATAATAAACCTAACAGCTGCTGGGCCTGGTGTGCTCATAATCCTATCTTCGTAAGAGGCTGAGATGGAAGGATCACAAGTTCAAAGCCAGTCTGGGCAACTTAATGAGGCCCTGTCTCAAAGTAAGAAGTTAAAAGAGAGCAGGAGGTGTTGTTTGCTGGTAGAGTCCTTGCCTAGCATGTACAAGCTAGCATTTAGTCCCCAGTACTGCAAAAATAAACAGCCACAAACAATTTTTAAAACACTTTCTAAATTATCAAAGCAAAAAAAATAATTTTAGCATATTTAATATGTAATATAAGTGAATGTAGTCATGCTGGTTTTATCTTAAATATACTATCTTTCAATAGCCTTTTTCCTATGTGGCAAGACATGACTTTCCCTTACAAAGATCAATGAAGTCTAGTTGGGCATGGTGGCGCACACTTTTAATATAAGCACGTAGGAGGAATACTGAGTTTGAGGCCAGCCTGGAACTACAGAGTGAGCTCCAGGTTAGCTTGGGCTAGAGGAAGACCCAACCTGGAATAAACAAAACAAAGACAACAAAAGATAAGTAATATTAAGAGTAATATTCATGGGGCTAGAGAGATGGCTTAGCAGTTAAGGCGTATGCCTGAGAAGCCTAAGGATGTCCAGTTTGATTCTCCAGGTCCCATGTAAGCCAGAAGCACATGGTGGCGCATGCATCTGAAGTTCGTTTGCACTGGCTAGAAGCTCTGGCATGCCTTCTCACTCGTTCTCTCTATCTCTCACTCCCTCTCTCTGTCTCAAATAAATATAAAATCCAATGTTTATTGGCCATTTAGATTTGAAAAAAAGTAATATACACAACAACATAAGATAATATGAAAACAGTGTCTTACTATCTCTGTAATTCTCTGAATTCTATCTATGTCCTATTTCTAAATAAAATGTTCAATTTGCATGTGGAAATATCTTCCACAGCAATATCTGCTGGTACAGATATTGTGGGCAGAAATAGATCTCCATCTTTATGTGCCTCGGATCAGCAATGATCCCTTCTGCATTGTTAAGTAACTGAGGAGTTGGTCATCTGACAAGCTGACCAATTTCCTCTCTAAGGTGTTCCAGTGTATATGATAATGAAAATAACCTTGAAGATTCACCGAGCACCTAACACATTAACTCACATAATTCTTTTTGAGTGAGAGAGAGAGAGAGAAGGCAGGGGAGAGAAGACACGCCAGAGCCTCCAGCCACTGCAAAAGCACTGCAGACACATGTGCCACTTTGTGCATCTGGCTTACATGGATCCTGAGAATCAAACCTGGGTCCTTTGGCTTTGCAGGCAAAAGGACTAAGTCTTTGCTAAGCCATCTCTTCATCCCCACATAATTTTTTAAAAATATGTATATTTAATTGCAAGGAGAGAGAAAAAATGGCACACCAGGGCCTCTTGCCACTGCAAACAAACTCCAGATGCACGTGCCATTTTGTGCATCTGGATTTACATGGAGACTGGGGAACTGAAACTGGGCCAACAGACTTTCTTTTTTATTTTTGTTTTTTATTTTTTTATTTTTATTTATTCAATTTATTTGAGAGAGAGAAAAAGAAAGATGGAGAAAATGGGTGCATCTGGGCCTCTAGCCATTGCAAACAAGTTCCAGACTCATGTACCACCTTGAGCATCTGGTTTATGTGGGTACTGGGGAATAGAACCTGGGGTCCTTAGGTTTTGCAGGAAAGCACCTTAACCAATAAGCCATCTCTCCAGCCCATCAGGCTTTTCAACAAGTGTCTTTAACTGCTGAGCCATCTCCCAAGTCCCTAACTTACATAATTCTTATCAGAGTATTCTAAGGAAGGCATTATTATTATCAACCCTATTTGTAAGGCATGAGATGGGAAGAAGGTAAGCAGCTTGACCAAGGTCACTCATCTAGTAGGAGCAGTGGTAACATGTGACAGGAATCTAACCGCAAAGTTCATCTTCTTAACCACAGAAACACAGTCCAGTTTCTCTGAGAGGCATTTTGTTACCTCACCCAATGAAGGACCCACACACTAAATATTTACATAGGTGCTATGTAGATGCAACTGCAGAGTTCTTAGCAGAGAGAAAAAAATACACAGATTATCTGCATTATGTAAGACTGGCTGAGGACAGTCGTGATTTATTTTATTTTCATTTCATTAGTTTTGTTTTGGTTTAGTTTTTCGAGGTAGGTTCTCGCTACAGCCCAGACTGACCTGGAATTCACTATGTAGTCTCAGGGTGGCCTCGAATTCACGGCAATCCTCCTACCTCTGCCTCCCAAGTGCTGGGATTAAAGGCATGCGCTACCACGCCCGGCTTATTTTATTATTTGTGTGCATATTCACATGTACAGACACACTAGGGTCTCTTACCACTGCAAATAAATGCCACAAGGCTTTATGTAGTGGCTGGGGATTGAACCCCAGCTGGCAGGCTTTGCAAGTGAGTGCCTTTAATTGCTGAGCCATCTCCCCACTAGAACAGATTTTTTTTAACTCTGAAAAAAATTGAATAAGCACTATTTAATCAGATAGCTGCATCTATTGCCTAATTCTTTAATCTTAGCATTCTAGTGAGGTTCACCAGCAGAGTGGATATACAAGTATGAGGCATTCTGTTCAACCTAGTAGAGTCAACTACAAGGAAATGGGATCTGAAGGAAATGAGCATGCAGCAAGAGGAACACTGGGGCAAAATGGACTCGTGGATCTTGTGAGTGACTACTAGAGTGGTCTCATTAATACAAGGTCCACTTGTAACATTGCCAATCTACCTCTTCTGTAAACTTTGGCCTGCCAATTTTCCTCTTCCAAAAGGAAATGGTCATCAGTTACCAAAACTGCCTGGGTAGTGAAAACTGAACTGTCTGGTTCAAATCATACAGAACTCTTAAAAACAGAGCTTACTGGAGTCTGAAAGAACTATTGGCCTATGTAACTCTTGGCAAAAACACATTCTGAGAACAGTCGAATATAATTATATACAATAAAATGGTCCAAATCTCACATGGGGAAGGAAGGCGGGAAACCATTTGCAACAACCAGCTGGGGGTGGGGACGGGACTCTTCACTAGGAAACCTAAACAGGAAGCTGAAAACTGTTTACACAGGTTTGAGAAAGCAGACAGATTGATTACTTTTCTGCCCCCTTTCCCAACCATCTAGAAGTGACCTTACAATGAGATCACAGAAGCACACTACACTTCCAAGAAATGTGATGGTGATTTGTCCTCTGTTTCCCACACCTCAACTAAATTTTGTGAAGTCATGTCATGTCTATGCAAAAAGACTGTAATAACTTTTCTAGTGCCTGGAGGGTAAACTATTATGCACAGCTAAGGAAAAAATAAAAACCTCAATGGGGACATGAGTCTTGGGGTTTCATAACAAAAGAAACATCCAGTTAGCCTCTCCCCTGTGGAAGCCAAGGCCATTTTCTCAGATCACTTGTCCATGCCAACTGAAGGCAGCAGCAGTTAAATTACACCCATGGAGCCAAAGCTCCTAGGACTCTCCACATAATCCTCTAAGAACAAAATCAAACCAAAACCATCTAGTGCGTTGCTGGGAATCTCACATTCTGCAGACATGGAATTCTCACGCTCCGCTGTGAGACTACATTATGAAATTATTCTGCCTCGATAGTTAAACACTATCCAAGTGGTGTGGCTAGGGCAACGGAAGGATGGAAAGAAAAAAGCACCCTAACAGTTGCCTCTCTCAGGCGGGGTGTGGTGGTGCACACCTTTGAGCCCACCACTTAGGAGGCAGAGGTAGCAGGATCGCTTGAGTTCCGAGGCCACCCTGAGACTACATAGTGAATTCCAGGTCAGCCTGAGCTAGAGTGAGACCCTACCTGGAAAAAACAAAGCAACAACAAAAATGTTGCCCCTCTGATCTCCCAGCGTCCTCTAGATAACTTCATATACACAGAAGAAACTCCAAACTTGTAACAGCTGTTGTAGTGAAATTTGTTTCCAGACTGCCTCTCGCTTTGGTCTGCAGGAAGGCCTAGAAGGGGAAGGGACAGAGGGGCTCCTCGACCATTTCATCGAGTGGGCCACACCAGTAAAGGGGCTGGGGAGGGCTGGGGTGGGGAAAAACATTAAGAACTGATGGGTGTCAAAGAGTGACAGTTTGGACCGCAGAGTCAGATGCAAGCAGGCTCCCCAAACTCCCTATCCGCGCGCTCTGGCGGGTGGGTCCCGTGGCCTAGGACCACGCAGGAGCCTCCCCCCCGACCCCAGCCCAGCTCACCTTTCTGCCGCAGGTACTGCATCTGGAGCCGCGGGCTGGGCCGTTCCTGCAACTCCTGCAGCGCGCGGGAGTCGCCGGCGCCGCCGCGGCCGCCCAGGAACACGTCGGAGCCCGAGGCCTCGGTGGAGCTGTCCAGGCTGTCGCGGCGCCGGGGGCGTCCCCAGGGCGCGCGGGCCCCGCCGGCCGCCTCGTCGTAGTCGGCGCCGCGGTACAGCTCGGTGAGCAGCCCGCTCACCAGGGACGCCGTGCGGCCGCGGGGCTCCTCCTGCTCGTTCTCGCCCTCCCACGAGTCGCGGGAGCCCCGAGGCCTCGCCGCCCGCCCGGCTGGGGTCGCGCGCCCTGCGGCCACCGAGGCGTCCCCGGGCCTCGCCTCGCTGTCACCGACCTCCAGCTCCGGCTCCGGGCGCCGCGTCCCGTCCCCGCCGGCGGGAAGCGCCTCCATGGCCCCGCGCGCTGGGCGAAGGGCGCTGGTCCCGCCTCGCGGCGCCGGCCAGTTCCGGGAGGCGGCGCGGCCACGGATGGACTGACGGACGGACCGACGGACGGACGGACGTGCGCTCACCCGGCACCTCCTCCCCAGGGCCAGGGCCAACGCGCAGATACGCGGTTCTCAGCTCGGGACCTGGCAGGAGGGGGACGGCCCCGCAGCTGGACAACCTGGGGGGCGAAGACACCTGCCGCCCGGAGCCCCGACCGGGGAGCGTCAGGGTGTGGCTCGATGCCGCGCCGGGAGGGAGGAGGGCAGGGCGCTCGGGCCACGGCCACCTGCACCTTACCACACCTAATTGGACTCCAAAGGCGGGTAGCCCTCGTCCTCGTACCCCATCCTGCCACCAGACAGAAGCAATGCCCGGGAGGGTTTTAAACACCAGCCTATCGGCCGAGGCCAGCGGCAGTTCCTACTCGCCAGCGCGGGCACCATGCGCACCTGTGCGCCGGGACAGGCGTTCTTAGTTCACATTGACACGACAATCCTCCCGAAAACTCGGAACACCTGCTGTGTACGGCTGAGATTTATTTAATGACGCGGTGAACTTTTCCCCTCTGGTTAACTACTTCCACGACACCGGCCTGAACACAGGCTTAATTAAACCCGTTCGTGTCCATGACCCAGCTAGTAAAATTGCTCACGTTTGTGAGAGACGTCTTTACAGAATTTTGATGTGCCCTTTCACCGTAGATTTGGGGGGGGGGGCAATTTTATAGTAATAGTCAACAGTATTAGCACTTTTTGCGAGCCAGTCACTGTTCTTGGTGATTTACGCCAATTATCCCATTTAATCCTCACCCTGAGGCCAAGGAGGCACACTATTCCATCCTCACTTTTCAGATGAGGGAGCTGAAGCAGAGAGACTAAATGATTTGTCTATTCACAAACATAACTGGAATGCTTCTTGAAACTTGAAGCAACGGAAGTGGTGGTGCAGCACCCCTTTAATCCCAGCACTTGGTAGAGAGAGGTAGGAAGATCACGGTGAGTTCAAGGCCACTCTGAGACTACCTAGTGACTTCCAGCTCAGATTGGGTTAGAGTGAAACCCTACCTCGAAAAACCAAACAAACAAACTTGAAGCGTCTGGCTTGGTATAATGATATTGAATACATGGCTGTACTGATAGCACAGGGGTTAATTATGCTTGCTTGAAAGACACATCAGTGCATTCACTCAACAAGTGCTTTGTGTTTGTTGGGCACACTTTTCACATCTCCAGCACATTCTTTTTTAAAAAAAAATTTTACTTATTTATTTGTCAAAGAGAAGAGAGGGGTGATGGGCATATGCCTGGGTCTCCTGCCTCTGCAGATGAACATCACCTGGCTTTACCAGGGACTAGAACTCAGGCTTAGCAGACTTTACAAGAAAGCACTTTAACGGTTGAGTCATCACTCCAGCCCTCCAGGCATTTTCTTAAAGCTAGTTGTTTATTTAGATATGTGTGTGTGTGTGTGTGTGTGTGTGTGTGTGTGTGTGTGTGTGTATGTATGTATATACACATATATATGAAGGTGCATGTGTGGAGGTCAAAGGAGTTGTCTGTGTTCCACTTTCTTTGAAAAAGGGTATCTGGGCTGGGGGAAAGGCTTAACGGTTAAGGCTTTTGCCTGTGAAGCCTAAGGACCCTGGTTTGATTCCCCAGGACCCACATAAGCCAGATGCACAAAAGGGGCGCATGCGTCTAGAATTCGTTTGCAGTGGCTGGAGGCCCTCGCATGTGCATTCTCTCTATCTGCCTCTTTCTCTCTCTCAAATAAATAAATAAAATATTTTTTAAAAAAGAAAAAGGGTATCTAGCTGCTGCAAATGAGTCTGGCCCAGGAGTGGCTTTATGTGGGTGCTAAGGAACTGAACCCTAGACAGAAGGCTTTGCAAGCAAGTTCCTTTAACTACTGAGCTATCTCCAAACCTCAAGGCAATTTTTTAAAACAACATGACCTATAAGTTAAGACCTAGTGTCCCGGGCTGGAGAGATGGCTTAGTGGTTAAGTGCTTGCCTATGAAGCCTAAGGACCCTGGTTCAAGGCTCGATTCCCCAGTACCCATGTAAGCCAGATGCACAAGGTGGTGCATGCATCTGGAGTTCGTTTGCAGTGGCTGGAAGCCCTGTTGCACCCATTTGCTCTCTCTCTCTCTCCCTCTCTCTCTGCCTCTTTCTCTCCTGTCTGTTGCTCTCAAATAAAAGAAAATAAAAAATAAACCAAAAAAATTAAAAACTAAAAAAAAAAAAAAGACCTAGTGTCCCAAGCTGGAGAAATGGCTTAGCAGTTAAAGGTGCTTGCTTGCAAAGCCTGATAGCCCGAGTTCAGTTCCTCAGTACCCATGTAAAGCCAGATGGACAAAAGTGACACATCCATTTGTACTGGAAAGAGGCCCTGGCATATCTGCCTGTTTGTCTCCCTCCCTCCATCCCTCCCTCTCTGCTTGCAAATATATATATATATGTTTAACTCAGACTGGAAAGATGGCTTTGCAATTAAGGCACTTGCATGCAAAGCCAAAGGACCCAGGTTCAATTCCCCAGGACCCATGTAAGCCAGATGCACAAGGTGGCACGTGCATCTGGAGTTCATTTGCAGTGGCTGAGACCCTGGCATTCCCATTCTCATTCTGTGCACGCAGCCTCTTTCCCCATCTCTCTCAAATAAATAAATAAAATATTTTAAAACTTGCTGTTCCTTGATCCCACCACCACAATTATAGGACCTTTCATGAGTCTGGTGCTAGCATAAGAAAAGCAGATGTTTATCACTTTTTTCCCCTTAGGTATTCAGAATTTCAACTTACACTGCAAACATTTCTGTATGGTTTTATAACTGGTTAACTTCTACTGTTAACCTTTAATGTTAAAATAAAATGAAGGGCCAGGTATGGTGGCACAAGCCTGCAGTTCCAGTACTTGAAAGGCTGAGGTAAAAGGATTGCCTTGAATTTGAAGCCAGCCTGGACTACCTAGCAAGATGCAAGACACTGTGTCAGAGACAGGAAGATAGATAATTATATTACAATTGGGGTTTTGGTGTGTTTCTGTAGTCTGCGTGTTGTATGTGTGTGATGTGTAGAAGTGTGTGCCTCATGTGCATGTTTTCTGAAGCCAGAGGATTATGGCTGCATCTTCCTCTATTTCTATTACTTGTCCCCTTATTTCCTTGAGACAGGGTCTCTCACTAAAACCGGAGCTTGCTGTTGTGCTGATCACCAAGTACCAGACTTCCTCTTATGTCCACCCCCCTGGGCACTGCGGTTACAGGCAGGTATGGCCATGCCTGTGTGTGCATGTGTGTGTGTGAGAGAGAGAGAGATAGAGAGAGAGAGAGAGAGAGAGTGTTCTGGGCTCAGACTCAGGTCCTCGTGCTGGTATAGCAAGTGCCCTTATCCCCTGAGCCATCTCTCCAGCCCTGTTTTTATGCATTTATTTTCTTTGAGGGCTTTTACTCTCTATGTCCCTGGCATGGATGAATGCACGAATCCAAGAGCCTCTCATCATGCCAAACTGCAACAAGCAGGACTTTCACTGGGACAAACACTGAAAGTGGATCTCTTTTCTTAGTTGACTTCCCAGTGGTTTCTCTAGCCACACACACCCCCCAAACACACACCACTAAGAAGAGATGTGAAAACTACAAGTCTTCAAGCTCTGTGAACCTTTACAGAGAAGCTCAAAGTTAGCTGAAGGGGAAGAAGAAAGAGACAGAGAAAGAAATCATTATCAACATCCAGCACTTCCTTTTTATTAGGGGGGTGGGATTTGAGGTATGGTCTCACTTTATCCCAGGCTGACCTGGAACTCATAGCGATCCTCCTACAGTGCTGGGATTACAGGCGTGCACCACCATGCTGGGCAACATCAAGCACTTCTAATCAAAACTTCAAAATAGGGCTGGAGCGATGGCTTAGCCAATAAGGCACTTGCCTGCAAAGCCTAAGAACCCAGGTTCGATTCCCCAGTGCCCACATAAAGCCAGATGCACAAGGTGGATCATGTGACTGGAATTTGTTTGCGGTGGCTAGAGGCCCTGGCCCATCCATTCTTTCTCTATTTGCCTCTTACTCTCTCTCTCAAATAAATAAAATAATTTTTTAAAACTTCAAAATAATCTCCCATTGTCACCAATGACTGGGAGAGAAAACATTGGCTAACTGAAAACCAAGGCCAGTTAGCTCAAGGTTGTTGTACTCATTGGAAGCTCTTCCCCATAACCACATTTGTCTTCTGTCACCCGAGTCAAGCTCTGAATGCCCTTCCCCGACTTCCCTGTATGGAATTGAAGGCCCTTTAGCAGCATCCCCTTAGTTCTCTTCTCTGTTCCTTCTAACATGTCTCACCATCTTCCTACCCACTGTATAATCTACTGATTTATTTTATTGTCCTTCGTTGGCCACTAAAATATAGGGTTCTAAGAGCAGAAGTTATTTTTGTTTTTTGTTTTCGAGGTAGGGTCTCAATCTAGTCCAGGCTAACCTGAAATTCACTATGTAGTCTCCGGGTGGCCTCGAACTCTCAGCAATCCTCCTACCTCTGCTTTCTGAGTGCTGGAATTAAAGGTGTGTGCCACCACTCCCGGCTTTTTTTGTTGTTGTTGTCATTTTGTTCATCAAAATGTGCACACCTATAAAAGTCCTTGATACCTTGTAAGTAATTAATATTTTCCAAATTAATTAACTGAGTGAATAAAATAAAAATTAGAGGAACTACCAACCAATTAACTTCTTTCCAGAGAAGAGCAAGTTCCATTAAATAGAAACATGGAAGTAGTGTTGGCAAAGAGCAGCCCCTTCTCCACCCTCCATGATTGCTGCCCGCTGACTAGGAGGCCCAGGCCAGCGCCCTGAGGCTCCACAGCTCCGAGCTGCATACAAGGGAGAACCTAACAGAACAGACTGCCGTGCTGCCAGTGATTAATGCTAACAGCCCAGATGAAATTCACTAAGGTGAATCATACTGCTGATAATAATCAGTATTTTCATTAGAAATTTCATTTTACCAGCTAAATACTTATACCAATAATTTTTTATATCAGATACAACTGGGATCTGATTCCAATAGTGCATTATAATTACAAGAAGCACTTATTTCTGTTCACTGGATAGAATGTAATTTATGATTGTGAGCATTTAAATTATTTCCAAACTCTAACAAGGTCTTACCAATGACCTTTGGAGATGCATCATTTCAAATTACCCTAACAAGTCTCTGAACATTTTGGCAATTTTTTTAATCAAGTGCAAGCACACACATAAAGATCAAATTGCTATAATGAAAGCTATGATTATTCTACCCAGCAGTTAGCCTTCGACTCACCTGCCAAGTCAGAAGAGAAAGACAAAAGGACATTGCTGAGTTGCAGTTTACCTTCATGGGAACTCAGTTTTCCCTTTAATTTAGCTGTTTACAATTTGCTTGGAATATAATGCAATCTGTATTTTAAATTCTGTCATTATACATGAAGAAGATTTTTATAATCTTCAATGAAAAAAGATGGGATGAAAGGTCAGAAGAAGATGAAAAGGTGAAAAGAGGGGTTGGGGATATGCCTCAGTGGTTAAAAGCACTTGTTTGCAAAGCCTGTGGCCTGGGTTTGATTGCCCAATATTCAAATAAAGCTTGACTCAAAAAGTGGTGCAAGCTGGGCTGGAGAGATGGCTTAGCGGTTAAGGCTCCTGCCTGCTAAGCCTAAGAACCCAGTTCCAATCTTCAGGTCCCACGTTTAGCCAGATGCAAAAGTAACAGAAGGGTGTAATGCCGCACTTGCCCACAAGGGGGCAAACGCATCTGGATTTTGCTCATAGCAGCTGAGAGGCTGCTGGTGCACCCATTCTCTGTCTTCTGCTCCCTCTGACTCTCTCTGTCTCTCTCTGTGTCTCTCTCCAAAAAAATAAAGTGTTTACTTATGTTTACTTGCAGTGAGTGATAAAAGATCCCAGTGTGCACACAAAAACACACATGTAAACAATATTTTTTTTTTAAGCCAGGTAAAAAGATTTCAGTACTTTTTAAAAACCATCAAGGAGGGGGTTGGAGAAGTGGCTTAGTGGTTAAGGCATTTGCCTGCAAAGCCAAAGGACCTAGGCCTGATTCCCCAGGACCCACATAAGCCAGATGCACAAGGGACACAGGCATCTGGAGTTCACTTGCAGTGGCTAGAAGCCCTGGTGTGCCCATTCTCTCTCTGTCCATCTCTCTTCTATTTCTCTATCTCTGCTTGTAAATAAATAAAAAAAATTTTTAAAGTCATCAAGGAGTTGGGACTGGAACTGCATTGGCAGAACGCTTGCCTAGCATGCACCAAGCCCTGGGTTCAATCCCTAGCACTTCAGAAACAAGGCATAATGGCACATGCCTATAATCCCAGTGCTTGGGAGATGGAAAAAAGTTGATCAGAAGTTCAAGGTTACCCTCAGCTACACAGTGAGTCAGAGGCCAGCCTGAGATATATGAGAGCCTGTCTCAAATTAAATAAAAATACATAAACAAGTAGATTTATAAAAGTCATCTTGAGAGGGGGGGTACAGCTAGGGTGACTGGACCCCTGAAAGTAAAAATGGCAGGAAAGTGTGAACTTGCTAAAAATCAAATATGATCTGACTTCTTATCTCTTGTCTAGTTCCCCGAGACCTGTTTTTGCAGAAACAACCAGGATTCCTCCTGGGAGGGAGATCTTTCGTAGAATTCAAACGTTGTGGTTGGTCAAGTTCAGTCCCAGGAACTTGGTGCCAGGGCTAACCTCTTCTTGAGACATCCCCTAGCCCTAACCAGCTATCCCTCTGGTTCACCTGAGCCAGAAGACAGCCCACCATAGGGTTAGAAATATCTTTGCAAGGGGAGGGTAGGCTCTCTGACAGCTTGGGAACTTCCAACTGTGGGTGGTGTTTCCCTCCAGCTGGCCCAGGCCCAGGCCCAGGTAGGAGGGCCCCCTAACCCTTACTCTCCACATGGGCTCCTTTATCCCCTCCAGCTCCCCACATGGCAGGAGCTCCTTGAACTTTCTTTTCCTTTCTTTTACACTTTTTTCCCAGGCCCTCCACGTGGGATCTCTAGCCTTTCCTTGGCTCTATACTTCCCTCAATAAGTATAATTTAATAATTATCCTTCTCAGTCTCCTTTTTTATTCAATTCTTTGATTAAAATTAGAAACAAGGGCTGAAGAGATGGCTTAGCAGTTAAGGCACATGCCTGAGAAGGCTAAGGACCCCGGTTCAATTCTCCAGGTTCCACGTAAGCCAGGTGCACAAGGGGATGCATGCATCTGGAGTTCATTTGAAGTGGCTACAGGCCCTAGCGCACCCATTCTCCCTCTCTCTTCCCCTCTCTCTGTCTCTAATAAATAAATTAAAATTAAATATTTTTTTAAAAAGATTATTTAAAATTAGAAACATAGCCAGGCATGGTGGTGTACTCCTTTAATCCCAGCACTCGGGAGGCAGAGGTATGAGGATTGCTGTGAGTTCAAGGCCACCCTAAGACTACATAGTGAATTCCAGGTCAGCCTGAGCTAGAGTGAGACCCTACCTAGGAAAAGCAAAATAAAATAAAATAAAATAAAATAAAATAAAATAAAATAAAATAAAATAAAATAAAATAAAATAAAATAAGAAACAAATGCCGGGCATGGTGGCACACGCCTTTAATCCCAGCACTTGGGAGACAGAGGTAGGAGGATTGCCATGAGTTTGAGGCCACCCTGAGACTACATAGTGAATTCCAGGTCAGCCTGGACCAGAGTGAAACCCTACCTCAAAAAAGAAAAAAATTAGAAACAAACCTATGGTTTGGGGTTCAAGGACTGTCCTGGACCCCTAGCACTCCATTACAATCTGTTGAGAGAAACTTGTCCTCAGGAGAAGTGAACGAAGACAGAGCATAGATGACACACCAAATTCCAGCCTGGTGACCCGGGAGTGAGTTCACTGAAGTTTCTTATAGGAGCATGAGTGCAAAAATGGCTGCATCGCCAAAAAGCCCGTCCCAGCGGTACTGGTTCTGAGAGCAGTGAGTCTCAGGAACCTCTCAAGCCAGTGGCACTGAGCTGTTTGTCTTGCAACTCACAAAGAATTGACAAGTGTAGATGTTTTAGATCAGAAAGTATAGTATAGTGTCTGAAGTTTGTTTGCAGTGGCTAGAGGCCTTTGCATGCCCATTTCCTCTCTCTATCTCTCCCTTTCTCTCTTTGACTCCATCTCGCTCTCTCATTCTTTCTCTTTCTCTCTCTCAAATAAATAAATAAATAAATAAATAAATAAATAAATAAATATTTTTAAAAAGGAATAAGAACTGCTTGAGGGAGGAGACTCTCCTGCCAGAAGAACAGCCTACAATTCCTGGCATGAGCTCTGGGAATGTGGTCACGGATTCTGATGGGCTTTTTGATGAGGCAATTGCTTTTGAGGTGTCTGTGCTCCTGTAAGTAACTCCTCATCCATGGTCTTGAAAGTCACCTCAATAAACTCACTGTTTCACTAAGCTACTTATGTGGAGTTGTTTCTTTGGTGCCCTATCTGAAGTAGCTACCTGCTTGCATCTCTCTAGGAAAAAAAGTTCAACACAAGAAGATAGAGCACAATTTTCCTATGAAGCATCAGATCAGCTGGTTATTAATGGAAACTATTTTGAAATTAATTTTTCCTTGCAGCTTAAGATATATGATAGCATGCACAAATAAGCACTTTGAATTCTCTAAAAGCTTTAATTCATTTGGGATTTCTTTTAAAAAATTTTTAGATTTATTTTTTATTTTTTTATTTATTAGAGAGAGAGTGGGGGGAGGAGAATGGGCATACCAGGGCCTCTAGCCACTGCAAACAAACTCCAGATGCATGCGCCACCACATGCATCTGGCTTACATGGGACCTGGAGAATCGAATCTGGATCCTTAGGTTTCATAGGCAAGTGCCTTAACCACTAAGCCATGTCTCCAGCCCTCATTTTTAATTTTTTAATAATAATTTTATTTACTTATTTGCAAGCAGAGAGAATGGTGCCAGAGCCTCCAGTTACTGCAAACTCCAGATGCATGTGCCATGCTGTGCATCTGGCTTTACATGGGTACTGGGGAATTGAATGTGGGTCATTAGGCTTTGCAGGCAAGCACCTTAACCACTAAGCCATCTCTCCAGCCCATTCTTTTTTCATTTTAATATTTTTCATTAATTTATTTATTGGCAAGCAGAGAGAGGGGGGGAATGGTGCAGCAGGGCCTTTGTTACTGCAAACGAACTCCAGCTGCATATGCCACTTTTGCCTGGCTTTACATGGGTATTGTAGAATCAAAGTCAGGGCCATCAGCCTTTGCAAGCAAGCAGCTTTAACTGCTGAGCCAACCTTCCATCCCATTGTTTGGGATTTCTTTTTTTTTATTTTATTTATTTATTTGCAAGCAGAGAGAGAATATGAATGTGCACCAGGGCATCTAGCCACCTCAAATGAACTTTGGATGCATGCTCCATTTTGCACATCTGGCTTTATGTGGGTACTGGGGAATCAAACCCAGGTTGTTAGGCTTTGCAGGCAAGCACCTGAACCACTGAGCAATCTCTCCAGCCCCTCATTTGGGATTCCTTTAATGACCTTCACAAATTATAGCAAATGTCACAGGAAACACTACAATGTAATTATTAAGCCAGCTACAGTTTTACATTTGTAAAATTATAATAACTTACAATTTAAATTTATAGTTAAATTCAGACTTAAAAGGGATTTGTAAGAAAGGTTCAGGACTGAAGAAATGGCTTAATGGTTAAGGCACTTGCCAGCAAAGCCAAAGAACCTGGGTTCTATTCCCCAGTATTCACATAAAGCCAGATGCACAAGGTGGCACCTGCATCTGGAATTCACTTACAGAGGCTAGAGGCCCTGGCATGCCCATTCTCTGTGTGTGTGTGTCAAATAGGTAAATAAAATATTTTTATAATGAAAAGTTCAGTGTT
Organism: Orientallactaga sibirica; assembly: GCA_036365145.1. NCBI lineage: Eukaryota > Metazoa > Chordata > Mammalia > Rodentia > Dipodidae > Orientallactaga > Orientallactaga sibirica. Next base: position 34,532,111 of record JAEOAD010000012.1, on the reverse strand, counting down.
TTCAGAAAATTGTCCCACAAGAATCATGTCTTCTATATGTTTTAAAACTTGTCTTTTAGCTGGGCATGGTGGCACATGACTTTAATCCCAGAACTCGGGAGGCAGAGGTAGAAGGATCAAGATGAGTTCGAGGCCACCCTGAGATTACATAGTGAATTCCAGGACAGCCTAGACTAGAGTGAACCCTACCTCAAAAAAACAAAAAATAAAAATGAAAATAAAACTTGTCTTTTTTTAAAAAAAGATTTCATTTTTATTTATTTATTAGAGACAGAGAGAGGGAAAGAGAGAGGGAGAGTGAGAAGGGGCGCACCAGAGCCTCTGGCACTGCAAACGATCTCCAGATACGTATGCCCCCTTGTACATCTGGCTTATGTGGGACCTGGAGAATCAAACTGGGATCCTTAGGTTTTTCAGGCAAATGCCTTAACCACTAAGCCATCTCTCCAGCCCAAAACTTGTCTGTCATGACTGATTCCTATTCTGTGCATTTAATTAATCTACTTATGATTTTTATTAATTAAACTGATTGTGATTTTTAAAAACCCTTGTCTTTTTAAATACCACCAGAAATGTATTTAATTATTATAAAGCCTACAAGATATTTTTAACTGGCCGGGCATGGTAGTATACACCTTCAATCCCAGCACTGGGGAGGCAAAGGTAAGAGGATCACTGTGAGTTCCAGGCCAGTCTGAGACTACACAGTCAATTCCAGGTCAGCTTGGACTAGAGCGAGACCTATCTTGAAAAAAAAAAAAAATCTTCCCAAAGTATCAGATTTTTTTGTTTGTTTGTTTGTTTTTTTGAGGTAGGGTCTCACTCTGGCCCAGGCTGACCTGGAATTAACTATGTAGTCTCAGGGTGGCCTTGAACTCACGGCGGTCATGGGATTAAGGCGTGCACCACCACGCCCGGCTCAAAGCATCAGATTTTTATCCTTTGATTTTCCCTGTAGTTTTTTTCTATTTCATTAATTTCTGTTATGATCTTTTAAATTTTCTTTCTTCTACCTCTTTGAGTTTAGATTGATTCCCCACTATCTTAGGGCAAGAGGTTACATTATTGATACGAGCTCATTCTTTCTTTGTAATGTAGTCATTTACAGATGTAAATTAGTATGTTGTGTTTATGTGTTGTATAATCATAGTCATCCATCTCCAACTATTTTCTAATTTCTCTTGATTTCCTCTTTAACCTACTATGCTAATTAGATATGCTAATTTCCAAATAAATTTTTAATTTAATATTTTTTTGTTTTTTTTTTGTTGTTGTTGTTTTTTTGAGTAGTGTCTCACTCTAGCCCAGACTGACCTGGAATTCATTCTGTATTTTCAGGGTGGCCTCAAATTCATGGCGATCCTCCTTCCTCTGCCTCCCAAGTGCTGGGATTAAGGGTGTGTGCCACCACACCTGGCTCTGTTTTTGCTTTTTGAGGTAGGGTTTCACTTTAGCCCAGGCTGACCTGGAATTCACTATGTAGTCTCAGGCTGTCCTTGAATTCACAGTGATCCCCCTGCTTTGGCCACCCAAGTGCTAGGATTAGAGGTGTGTGTCACCACACTCAGGAAATTTTATTAGCACACATGTCAGTGTGTGTGTATGGGCATGCCAGGGCCTCTTGTCAGTGCAACAAATGGACACCAGACACTTGTACCACTTTATTTGTTTGTTTGTTTTTTTTTTGAGGCAGGGTCTCACTCTAGTCCAGATTGATAGGGAATTCACTATGTAGTCTCAGGCCGGTCTCAAGTGCCCAGTGATTCTCTTACCTCAGTCTTCAGAATGCTGGCATTAAAGGTATGAGCTACTATGACTATTTTTCAAATGTGTTTGTATATTGACATCTTAATTTCATGATACAGTGGTCAATGAACATACTTCCCATTATTTTTATCCTTTTAAATATATTGAGGTTTGCTTTCTGGCTAAACATGTGGTCAGCCCTGGAGAATAAGGACACCTGAGAAGAGCGCTTTCTGCTCTTGTTTCTCTTCGTGGTACAGGTCACACTCAGGGCTTTGCACATTATAGCAGCTACCTTCTAATTGCTGAGACAAAACACCTGACCAAAAGCAGTCTTTGGAAGGAAATGGTTTATTTCAGCATACAGTCTTAAAGGGAATTTTCATCATGGGGGGAAAAGCATAGCATGAGCAGGAAGCTGCCTCACATTATCACATATCAGCAAGAAAGAAGTAGTCTGAGTGAACTAGCTTGCAGGTGGGCTATGCTACCCCAAAACCTGTCTCCAGCAAGGCTCCACCTATCATGGCTTTTCCAAATTGCCACCAGGTCATGTGATTTTATTTTTATGTACTTATTTGAGAGAGGCAGAGTGAGAGAATGGGTGAGACAGGGCTACCAGCCACTGCAAACAAACTCCAGATGCATGTGCCACCTTGTACCTCTGGCTTACATGGGTATTGGGGAATCAAACTGAGGTCCTTTGGCTTTGCAGGCAAGCGCTTTAACCACTAAGCCATGTCTCCAGCCCTTTTCATGAATCTTGACACTATTATTAGGTACATAGATATTTACAATTATTCTTTTATTTTTGGTTTTTGGTGGGGTTTTATTGTTTTGTTTTGTTTTGTTTTGTTTTGTTTTGAGACAGGGTCTTACTCTAGCCCAGGCTGGTCTTGAACTGATGATAATTCTCCTATCTCAGCCTCCCAAGTGCAGGGACTAAAAGCCTATGCCACTATGCCTGGCTCCTATTATGTTTTCCAGATAAAAGACTGATTTTTTTTTTTTTTTTTGAGATAGGGTCTTGCTCTAGCCCAGGCTGACCTAAAATTTACTGTGTAGTCTCAGGGTGGCCTTGAACTCATAGCGATTCTCCTACTTCTGCCTCCCAAGTGCTGGGATTAAAGGCATGCACTAGCATGCCCAGCCAAGACTGATCTTTTTATCATCATAAAATGTCTCAATTTTGTAGTTTTTAATTTTGTTTTCTGTTTGCTTATTTCTTTGAAACAGTCTTACTCTGTAACCTAGGCTGGCTTTGAGCTCACAGAAATCTTCCTGCCTCAAAAACCAAAAAAAAAAAAAAAAAAGTGCTGTGGTTTTTAATTTTGTTTTTGTTTGCTTATTTCTTTGCCATCATAGCTGAACCTTTTTCAATTGAAATCTTCCTGCCTGCCTTCCAGTGCATCCCATCTGGCCCTGTTTGCAGTTGCTGTTCTCATCCCTCTGGCCCCATTCTTTTTTTGTGTGTGTGTGTGTGTGGTTTTTCGAGGTAGGGTCTCACTCTAGCTCAGGCTGACCTGGAATTCTCTCTGTAGTCTCAGGGTGGCCTCAAACTCACGGCAATCCTCCTACCTCTGTCTCCCAAGTGCTGGGATTAAAGGTGTGAGCCACCACGCCTGGCTTGGCCCCATTTTTTTACTTCCACTATTATGTCTTTGACTCTAAAGTATGTCTCTTCTAGATGGCACAGAGCTACATAAAGTTTTTGTTTTTTTTTTTTTTTTTATTTGTGGAATAAGGCAAGAACTCAATCAAATAAACTATACCTACCCAGTCCTCTAGACCTGGTTCCACAACCTCTGTGTCTTACTGGATTAATATATTTACATTTAATGTTGATACAGTTAATGTATGCTCACCATTTGTTTTCTACATGTCTCATGCTTGTTCCTTTATTGCTTTTTACTGATTCATTTTCCATGAAGTAAATATTTCCTAGTACAGCATTTTAACTTTTTCCTCTTCCTTCCTCTCTTTGTTCTCATTATTCTCTTGGTGATGGCTTTAGATCTTCCATATCCAATTTACCGAGAGCAGCTTTGGATTTGTGCTCACTGGACTCCAGTGAGCTATAGAGACATCACTCCTCAGTACCTATTCTCTTCCCTTTTTGCAGTAGTATTGTTACACATGCTATCTCTGTGAATGTTTCTGTAAGTTGTTATAAACATTCTGCATGTAATTTTGCATATTCTAAAGCAGCTAAGAATGCAAAGGAGTGAAATGCATGTTTATAGTGTTATATTAACCTTCTTTGATTATTTCTGATTTTCTTCACCTGATCCTGTGGGTTTGAGTTTGGTTTCCTTCACCCATTGCTATGGAGCCATGGATTTGTGTCACTCAGTTATTCTCTTTTTCTTTTCTTTTTGTTTTGTTTTGTTTTTTGAGGTAGGGTCTCCTTCTAGCTCAGGCTGACCTGGAATTCTCTATGGAGTCGCAGGGTGGCCTCAAACTCATGGTGATCCTCCTACCTGTGCCTCCCAAGTGCAGGGATTAAAGACGTGCGCCACCACGCCTGGTTGTCAGTTATTTTCTGAACCCAGTGCAGCTTTGATCTCATCAGTCTCCTTTGTGCTGTTATTGACAAGAAGACTTTCACTCATCCTGTCTTTTGTCATTGCACAATTATCTTTAGCAGGGCTCTGTCTTTTCTGGCTGCTTCATACAGCCCAAAGAACTTTATATATCTTTCAAGACAGATCTGCTAGCAACAAGTTCTATCTACACTTTTTTTCGTGAGGCTGGATCTCACTCTAGCCAGGACTGACCTGCAACTCACTATGCAACCCAGGCTGGCCTCGAACTCATGGTGATATTCCTACCTCAGCCTTACAAGTGCTGGCATTATAGGTATGAACCACCACACATGGCTCAAATTGGAGGGTTTAAAAAAAATTTGTTTATCTTAACATTTATTTATTTATGTGCAAGCAGAGAGAGACAGATAATGGGTGTGCCAGGGTCTCTAGCTGCAAATGAACTCCAGATGCATATACCACTTTGTGCATCTGGCCTTATGTGGGTACTGGGGAATTGAACCCCAGTCATTAGCCCTTGCAGGCAAGGGCCTTAAGCACTGAGCGATTTCTCCAGCCCTATTTTTATGACCCTCCTATGTCAGCCTCCCCAGTGCTGGGATTATAAGTGTAAGCCACTATACCTGGTTCACCTTCAATTATAAAATGGTTTTGTGTATATATATATATAGGATTGTTGGTTGACAGGATTGGGGATTTTGTTTTTTTAGCATACTGAATATCACCTCTTCTATACTTATTACTATTTGTTTTGTTTTGTTTTTCAAAGTAGGGTCTCACTCTAGCCCAGGCTGACCTGGAATTCACTATGTACTCCCAGGCTGGTCTTGAACTCACAGCAATCCTCCTACCTCTGCCTCCCGAGTGCTGGGATTAAAGGTGTGTGCCACCATGCCTCGCTCCTCTGTTATTTTTGTTTCCTTTTTTCCTCATATGTGTGTATGATGTGTGTACACTTGTATGTATGAGCACAGATATGCACATAACATGGCATGCACATGGAGGTCAAAGGACAGTCTCCTATCTTTGTCTTTGCTCTCTTCCTTGTTTGAGGCAGAGTCTTTTGTCCACCACTGCACATGCTAAGTTACCTGGCCTAAGAGCTTCCAGGGATTCTCCTCTCTGTCTCCCATTCTGGAATTACAAACCTGCTCTACTATATCCTATTTTATGTGGGTTCTTGGAATCTGAACTCAGGTCTTCACACTTGCACAGCAAGTCAGATGATGTTTTAATAGCAAGGCATGTGGGTGAGAAAATAAATGCCCCAGGAGCTAAGGCCAAAAACTATAACTCTAGCCGTAGCATGGTGGTGTATACCTTTAATCCCAGCTTTTGGGAGGCTGAGGTAGGAGGATCACTGTGAGTTCGAGGCTAGCCTGAGACTACATAGTAAATTCTAGATCAGCCTGGACTAGAGCAAGATCTTACCTCAAAAAAAAAAAAAAAAAAAAAGTGACTTTAAAATGTTCTATTCCCTTGGAGCTTGGTAATCTAGAACTTTTCTCTCTACAGATAGAGCAAGCTAAAACCAAAACGTTTACTGTTGCAACTCAAAGAAGTTTCCAAAGTGCTAATTAACTAAGAATATATAAGTACACACACTACAGTGCCTGAGATACAAGTTCTTGCTCACTTACATACACACATAAAAAGAAGATACTGGAGTATGTCTGCAATTTCATAGTGTAGAGAAAATGGCTTACCATGTCTAGCTTTTTGAGGAAATTTGTTGGGCATTGCTAAACACGGGCTGGGACTGTGAGGAAGCTGGCCTGGGCTGTTGGACATTGCCAGGGACCTTAGGCTGTGGGGGCTGCAGCTGGCCTTATCGTTGGGAACCCACTCTAGCAATGGAGCGGGCCCTCCCTTCTCAAGGTTGTAGTGTGCCCCATCTTTGCCCAGAGTGGGCAGAACCAGCAGGTCCTCCCCACTTATCCCAAAAGCACCTGACCACATTACTTACTACATACCAACATGCAATGTCTATGCAGGTTTGATGGTGTATAGCAAGTTCCTCCATGTTGAAACATTGGCAGACTCAAAAGACTCCGTAAGTAAATAAGTCACAGGTCTTAGGACTTCCCGGAAAATTGCAAGAGTCACAAGACCCACCTCCAAGATTATAGAAGCAGTAACCTATGGCTCGGAGAGAGACTCAACCAGCCAAGCTGCCTGGAAGTCATGCAGTGAGCTCCAGAGATGCAGTTTCCCTGTACCACCTCCACTGGTGACAGGAAACAGGAACGAGAGCCCCCATTTTGTAAGCACCTTGTCAGGGTTACAGGCCCAAAAGGAATAAGCTGATATCTTTATGACCTGACAGAGCCAATGAGCACAAAGACTTTATAATAAATCCAGAAAGTAGAGTCAGGGAATCCAAACAGCCCTGACTTCCAAAGGGTCAAAAGCCCTGATTTGTTCCTGACTTTGTGGCTAGCTGCCCAAGAGACCCTTATAAACAGTCTCCCTGCAGCTGTAGCCATCCACTACGTGGATAAAGTCACATAGCTTTTCCCCGCCACTTCTGTTATCTCCCTTGCAGCTCCTCCCTCGTGACTTCTGCCTTCCAACACCAGCCAATTAGATAGCAACCCATAAACCTATGTATCCAATCGCCCTATAGTCTGTATGTGCCTTCTCAACCTTTCCCTTTTGAATAAACAAGAACGTGCTATCCTCCAAGACCCTGCTTCCCCCCAACTCCTCCTGTGCCCTGGCCGTCAGTGGCCAATGACCACCCGAGAATGGCAAGGAACCACAAAAATTGTGTTTAATGAAAGACCTTAATACTTGTCTGAATCTGAATCACCAACCCTACATCTGGGAATCCAACCAAACTACAGAGAAAGTCTGTGGTAGAGGTGGCTGAGGGAGGGGAGCACAGCTTCCTCCCTCCATGATCACATCTGGACTCAGAGTGCCGAAACACTGATGGGATTTACATAGAATCTGCCTACTCAGAGCCACATTGTTAAAGCAGAGAAAAGGCACTGTAGGCCAAGGGCTTGGGGTTGGGTTCCTTTATTTATTTTGGCTTTTTGAGGGTCTTATTCTATAGCCCAGGCTGGCCTTGAATTCACAGTAATATTCCTACTTTAGCTTCCCAAATGCTGGACTTAAAGTCGTGAGCTACCAGGCTGGGCAGGCTCTCTCTCTTCCCCCCTCCCCACAAGATAGGGTCTCGCTGTCACCCAGGCTGACCTGAAATTCACTATGTATCCTCAGCCTGGCCTCGAACTCACAGTGAGCCTCCTACCTCTGCCTCCTGAGTGTTGGGATTAAAGGTGTGCGCCACCATGTCCAGCCAGACTCTATTATTTCTAATGAGAAGTAAGCTGCTAGTTTTGATGGTGTTCCCTTTTCAGTAAAGAGTCTTATTTCTCCTGATGTTTCAAGATTTTCCCCCTTGCCATTCAGCCTTTTCTTGCATGTGTACATGTATGTGGTGTGCATGTATATGTGTGTGTTCATATGTGTGTGTAGTGTATGCAGGCATGATTGCACATGTGTGCAAGTGCAAGTGGGGGTTGGAAGTCAACATCATGTGTCTTCCTCAGTCAGTCTCCACTTTATTCTTTTTATTTTAATTGACAACTTCCATAATTGTAGACAATATCCCATGGTAATTCCTTCCCTCCCCCCACTTTCCCCTTTGAAATTCCATTCTCCATATTTCCCTTCCCCCTCTCAATCAGTCTCTCTTTTATTTTGATGTCATCATCTTTTCCTCCTATTATGATAGTCTTGTGTACCTAGTGTCAGGCACTGTGAGGTCATGGATATCCAGGCCATTTTGTGTCTGGAGGAGCATGTTGTAAGGAGTCCTACTCTTCCTTTGGCTCTTACATTCTTTCTGCCACCTCTTCTGCAATGGACCCTGAGCCTTGAAAGGTGTGTTAGAGATATTTCAGTGCTGAGCACTCCTCTGTCACTTCTTCTCAGCACCATGGTGTCTTCTGAGTCATCCCAAGGTCACCACCATCTGAAAAGAGAAGCTTCTCTAACCAAAAGTGACAGTAGCATTAATATATGAGTATGACCATTAAGAGAAGTGCTTACTGGGCAGTTTAGTGATCATAGTATATACATTTAGCCAGACACCAGCAGACGTTACACCCCTAGGGCTCATGACTATCCCTTTGTAGGTTTTCAGTATCAGGGATGTATTCCCTCTCATGGAGCAGGCCTCCAGTCCAATTAGAGAGTGCATGGCTTCCCCCATAACAGACATGCCACTGTTGTACCCATTGGCTCATTTGGCCTGGCTGGCCAAATTTAAGGCTTGCAGCATCCACTGTTGAGTATCTTCACTGGTGATTTTTCTCTCTCCCATTGAACTGCATGCAGCATAGATTTTCCAGCTTTCTGTCAGCCACTTTATTCTTTTTTGTTGCTTGTTTTTGTTTTTTTTTAAAGGTGTGGTCTCGTTCTAGCCCAGACTGACCTGGAATTCACTATGTAGTCTCAGGGTGGCTTCAAACTCACAGTGATCCGCCTACCTCTTCCTCCTGAGTTCTGAGATTAAAGCGTGTGCCACCATGCCTGGCCAGTTTATTTTTTGAGATGGAGTCATTCACTGAACCTGGAGTTCACCCATTCAACTTAACCAGCTAGCAAGCAAGCTGTAAGGATCCTCCTATCTCTACCTCCCCAGTGCTGGAATTATAGGTGCAAACACACCTGGCTTTTTTTTTTTTTTTCACACCTGGCTTTTACGTGGGTACTGGGAATTCAAACTCAGGTCCTAATGCTTGTGTAACAAGCACACCACTGACTAAACCACTTCCCCAGCTCCCTTTCAGCATTTTTTGAGCATTCTACATTCATCCATGTATTTCTTGGAATATTATTTTTTCTCCTTCTGAACTGGCCATAATCTTCAGTGAAATTTTGAACAGCAGTATTAAGGGCCAATATTCTTGTTACTGGACTAGGAAGGTAACGCTCAGTCTTTTACCATGAAGTGAGATGTTAGCTGTAAGTTTTTCCTAGAATCTTTCTTTTTGGGAGTGGGGGAGAGAGGAATAGGCTTTTACTATATAGCCCAGATACGCCTCAAACTTGTGCTCCTCATGCCCCAGCCTCCCAAGTTCTGGGTCATAGGTATGTGCCACTATGCTTGGAAAATCATCTTTTTGCATGATGTTGAGTCTTAGCTTGTTTTTTAAAAATAATTTTATTTTTATTTATTTATTTGAAAGAGAGATACAGAAATAGGCAGGTAGAGAGAGAGAGAGAGAGAGAATGGGTGCACCAGGGCCTCCAGCCACTGCTAACGAACTCCAGATGCATTTGGCTTATGTGGGTCCTGGGGAGTTGAACCTGGGTCCTTTGGCTTTGCAGGCAAGCGCCTTAACTGTTAAGCCATCTCTCCAGCTCTAGCTTACATTTTTAAACTACAATTTCTTCAAAAAATCATTTCTTCCTTTGGCAAGTCCCAATAATATGAATGGTAGTCAACATGATTTTGTCTCATGGGTCATAGAGGTTCTGTATGTTTTTATTTTTGTCTTCTTCCTCTTTGCTTTATTTTGGATATTTTATATTGCTATGTCTGCAAGTTGACTTATCATCCCTCCATTCCCATTGTCTAGTCTTCTGCTCATTTAGACAGTGAATTATTTTGGATGTTGTGCTATTCAGTTACATTAAAAAAAAAAATCTGAGCACGGCATAGTGGCACACGCCTTTAATCCCAGTACTTGGGAGGCAGAGGTAGGAAGATCACCATGAATTCGAGACCACCCTGAGACCACATAGTGAATTTCAGGTCGGTCTGGATTAGAATGAGACCCTACTTTGAGAAAAAAAAAAAAAAACTTCCACTTTTCAGTGTGTTCATGTTTTCCTGTGAATAACTTAGCGTAGTTCTGACAGGTGAACTTCTTCATCTCTCTCATTATGTTTTAAATGACAATTTTCCCCCTTCTGGCTATGTGTCACATTCTCCTGTTTTTATTGACTGCATGACACGATAAGTTACATAGCATTATCTAGATCTTGTAGTCTTTCCTTATAGAGTGTTGGACCTTGTTCTGGAAGGCAAGTTATCCGCAAATCTTGATCTTTTGAAGGTTGTATATTTCAGTTGTGTTACTTAAGTGTGGAATGCTTTCTGATAAGGAGAAACTGGCCTTTCCAAGGGTCTCACCTTGTCAGGTACTCTACTGATGGCAACTGATCTTAGCCTTTCCCTCTGCCTGGCCGGATCACAAACATCTCCAACCCTTCTGAGAATTATCTCATGACATCACCATGGTTATTCACTAATTCTATTGAAAAACCATTAAAATTTCACACTTGGGGGCTGGAGAGATGGCTCAGTAGTTAAGGCGCTTGCCCATAAAGCCTGACAATCCGATTTGGATTCCCCAGTACCCACATAAAGCCAGATGCACAAAGTGACACACACATCTGGAGTTTGTTTGCAGCAGCTGAAGGTCCTGGCACACCCATATTCATTCTCTTTCTCTCTGTAATAAATAAATAAACAAAACAGTTTAAAAGATTCACACTTATGCTGGGTGTGGTAGCACATGCCTTTAATCCCAGCACTCAGGAGGCAGAGGTAGGAGAATCGACATGAGTTCAAGGCCAACCTGAGACTATGTAGTGAATTCCAGGTCAGTCTGAGCTAGAGTGAGACCCTACTTCGAAAAACCAAAAGAAAAAAAAAAAAGATTCACACTCATGGGGCTGGTGTAGATGGCTGCAAAAGAATGAGTTCAGACCCTCAGCACATAAATGCCAGGCTGGGCATGAATGCTTGCCTGTAATCCCAGTGCATAGAAGGGAGAGACTGGAATTGGTGGGGCAAGCTGGCTAGTTATATGAGAGATTTATACTTCAGATGTCACAGGAAAAGCATTGTTCTCATAATAAAATTTCATGGGAAACTTTTTATCTAATAGTTGGATTTTAGTCATTTTGCTTAAGGTCTTAAGGAAAATGCCAAAACAATATTTTTTTATTTGAGAAAGAGACAATATAGGATGAGACAGAAAAAGAGAGTATGGGCACACTAGGGCTTCTTTCCTCTGTCAACAAACTCCAGATGAATGAGCCACTGTGTGCATCTGGCTCTATGTATTAGAGAATTCTGAATGTTAGGGCCCCAGCTGATGGTAATTTGGGAATCAAAGCCTCTTGGAGGCAGTGTATTGTTGGGGCGGCCTTATGGGTGTTATAGTCAGTTTCCTCTTGCCAGTGTTTGGCACACTCTCCTGTTGCTGTTGTTGGCCAGGAGGTGATGTCCGCTCTCTGCTCATGTTATCATTTTTTCCCCTGCCATCATGGAGCTTCCCCTCGAGTCTGTAAGCCAAAATCAACCCTTTTTTTCTTACAAGCTGCTCTTCGTAGGGTGTTTTCTGCCAGCAATGCAAACCTGACTGCAACAGCCACCATTCCAGGCTCAGAAAGATTGTTTTTGCAGAACTCTGCATCCCTTTTCAAAACATTTTTTCTTACCTTCTGTAGACTTACTTTAAAACTAAAACGAAATAAGTGCTGGGGTTGTAACTCAGTGTTAGAGCACTAGGCTGACATGCACTAGGTGATTCCCAGGATGTAGGAGGGAAACAAAACAAAGACACATGTCCTTTTGCATAAGCCCTATAGCTGTGTACAAGATTTCAAGGTGTTTCCAACAATTACTTTTACCTAAGGGCACAGTGCTTTCTCCTTCCTACTTACAGAACACACTGTTACTAGCAACAAGGTACATCTTGTAGTGAATTGAGGATATAACTTGACAATTTAGCTTACCAGATATATCTTTTTTTATAGTGTGAACAGAGAGGCAAAGTAGAGTTGTCCAGAGCTGACCACAGAAATATCTAAAGCTCCTAATTTTTTTTTTAATTTTTTTTATTATTTTTTATTTATTTTTTGGAGAGAGAGACAGAGAGAGATAGACAGAGAGGGAGAGGGAGACAGAAATGGGCACGCCAGCAGTCTCTCAGCTGCTGTGAACGAAATCCAGATGTGTGCGCCCCCTTGTGGGCAAGTGCGGCATTGCGCCCTTGCGTCACTTTGCATCTGGCTAAACTTGGGACCTGGAGATTGGAACCGCTGGACATTGGAACCAGCGTTCTTAGGCTTGGCAGGCAGGCGCCTTAGCCTCTAAGCCATCTCTCCAGCCCTAAAGCTCCTAATTTTTAAAAATATTTTTATTTATTTATTTATCTGAGAGAGAGAGAGTTACAGAAATAGGCAGTTAGAGAGAGAGAGAGAGTGGGCGCGCCAGGGCCTCCAGCCACTGCAAAAGAACTCTAGATGCGAGCGACCCCTTGTGCATCTGGCTTACATGGGTCCTGGAGAATCAAGCCTCGAACCCAGGGTCCTTAGGCTTCACAGGCAAGCGTTTAACCGCTAAGCCATCTCTCCAGCCCCCTAAAGCTCCTAATTTTATGCAATTGCTTCCCTGAAGAAATTATTTCATTGTTCATACTTCCAACAGCTTCCAAAGAGACTTCCAGAAATTCACCAAGGAACAGTGCATACAGCTGTCATGACAGCCCTGAGGTGTTCGCGTGGATTGCAGTGTCAGCAGATGGAAGCGGACTATAATCAGGCTTCAGAGCAAAGAGCCCTAACTTAGACTCCCGCTCCACATCTCAGCACATGAGCCGAGTGGAATGATTAAGCTCTATCTCCTAGGGGCCTTGCAGCGGTGCTCAGGGATGAAACATGGAGCTGACCCACCAGCTGACCTTATGGTAGGTACACTCCTCCTTCTCCTCCTCTTTCTCTCACACTCTGCAGACTCATCCCTGCTCCTCATCTTCCCTTCCCTCTAACCTTTCCACCAGCCTCCAGAACCAGACCCTAGCAGAAGGCACCGACAGACCAGTCCCGGGGCCAGCGGAGGTCCTCTGCTCCCCCTTCCGGCAGCTGCCCCGCGCTTCCCGCTCGGCGGCTCCCCGAGGCCCCGCCCCGCCCGTCACGTGACGCGCGCCGAGCTCCGCCCCCTGCTCCCGGCTCACGTGATCGCGTCCGCGGAGAAAACGCCTGACCCCGGCCCCGGGCCTTCACCGCGCAGCCTTTTCCGTCTGCGGCTCTTCGGCTCGGTCGTCCTTCGGTCCCCGGCGTCCTCGGTACCCCGTGCGGGGGTTCGTCCCAGCCCCGACCGCCATGCGGCTCCTGCCCCGGGCCCCAGGCGGGCCCCAGTGGGGCAGCCCCGGCCACCTGTCCGCCTGCCGACCTGCCCTGCTGCTGCCCCTGCTGCTGAGCGGCTGCCTGGGGCTCCCGGGGATGGCGGCGGGCGCTCGGAGGCCCAACGTGGTGCTGCTGCTCACCGACGACCAGGACGAAGTGCTCGGCGGCATGGTAACTCTCCTCTGGCTGCCCCGCCCCTCTGCCTTCCGGGCCGGCCCGGCTTCTTGCTTTTCCCCTGACCCCCCATCCTCCCAAAGCGGCTGCCTCGGCCGTGGGCGGGTCTGGGCTTGTCACTCAGGGCCCTTCACGTAGGTGTGGTGGGCCCCGGGACTCTCCTGGGTTGATTGGCATGCACACACCGCACGGGAGTTTGCATTCACGTCTCAGGGTGGACTTGGGAGCCCACTTAGGGATCCGGGTGAGTTAAGGAAGAGCGAAGTGATGAGAAGAGAGCTTGCAGGCCTTGATGATTTATTTCCCTTTGAGATTAGAGGGGTAGTGCCTCCCACGTCCAGCATCCTTTTAGGAAGGACTTTCTAGGCCACTTCTGCATTTGTGCCTAGTCGCGGAAATAAACAAATCTGGTTGGTGGGCTGTGGAACTATCGAGAGTGTGTTTTGCTTCAGAAGAATCAAGAAAAATCAGCCTAATTGAAACCCTGGCTGAAGCATTAGTCAGAGTTCCATTTACGAGCTGAGGAATGTTGTTGTGAGACTTCTTGTATGAGTGACTTTTGCACTTGTTCTGGAATTTGACCTGTGGGAACATCCACACCATCCCCCTTTCCAGGGGCGCGAAAGGCTTGTCCACAGCACAGAAGCAGTTAACCCAGACCTCCATGCAGTCAGGACAAAACCTCCCTCCCCTGCTCCTCTGATCCTGGGTCCAGCTTTGCTGTTGTCTCTCTCCCTCTCTCTCTCGTTTGTTTTAAGCACGTTGTTGCTTGCTTCTTTCCGTTCCCTTTTTGCTTTCACCTGTGTGCTGAAACCGAAACCTCCCAGAGTAGGTTCCTAACTTTTCCTGTGTGGTAATACCCCAGGGCTCAGTGTCCTTCAGGTGGTTGAACACGAGTGAGTTGTGCAATTATTTTAGTGAGTAGCTACCAACACTTTTTGCTTCCCTGTGGCTGTGAAATAGAAATGTGTGTGCACATTACACGTGATATGGCCAGCACATCCATACAGTTGCAGGTCACATTGGGGGTTCAGTGGCAGAAGTCTGGCCTGCCATCTACTTCCAGGTTGTGACGTAACAAATACTTTGTGCTCAGTGTGCACCAAAGACTTTTCTAGCTGATGTTTAAGGTATTTGCACTCTGTTCTATCTTTCCCTCTTCTTTTACATATCCTTGCCATTCCTGTCCACTCGGCCACAAGATAACAAAAGTTGAGATAGGGTCACATGTATCTCAGGGTGGCCTTGAACTGGATATAGAGCTAAGGATGACCTTGAATTTCTAATCCTCCTGCCTCCTCCTCCTCCTGAGTGTGAGTGCTGGGATGTGTGCCACCACACACCAAGTTTGTGCTATCCTAGGGATTGAACCCAGGGCTTTGTGCATGCCAGACAAGCACTCTGCCACCTGAGCTACATCTCCGGTTCCAAGAGTCTTGATTTAATTTCCCTCCTAGGTTTTACTCCAATTTTGCTAACATTCCAACTTCTGTACTTCCTCCTGCACCCAAAATTGTTTTGTTTTTAAATTTGTATCCTGGTAAAGAGTTTTGTCAGCAAAAAACAAGCTGCTTCTACCAATGACTAAAGTATTCAATAGATCAAGCTTTAATATCTGTTGAAAACAAAATTCATTAGCTGAATATAAGATGTTCCCAATTCATTGTTTTTCTTTTTTTTTTTTTAATGTTATTTATTTGAGAGAGCGTGAGAGGAAGACGGAGAGAAAGAATGGGCATGCCAGGGGCCTGTAGCCACTGCAAACAAACTCCAGATGCATGTGCCTCCTTGTGCATCTGGCTTATGTGGGTACTGAGGAATTGAACCTGGGTCTTTAGGTTTCTTTTTTTTTTGGTTTTGCCAGGTAGGGTCTCACTCTAGTCCAGGCTGACCTGGAATTAACTATGTAGTCTCAGGGTGGCCTCGAACTCTCGGCAATCCTCCTACCTCTGCCTCCTGAGTGCTGGGATTAAAGGCATGCACCACCACGCCCGGCTGGTCTTTAGGTTTTGCAAGCAAGCACCTTAACCATTGTCTTTCATTCTTATTGACCTCAGCTGTTGTCCATGTGTATTTGAGTTCTCACCTTTTTTTTTTTTTTTTTTTCAAGGTAGGGCCTAGCTCTAGCCCATGCTAACCTGGAATTCACATTGGGGATGTGGTCTTAGGCTAGCCTCAAACTCAAGGCAATCCTCCTACCTCTGCCTTCCAACTGCTGGAATTAAAGATGTGCAACATCATGCCCTGGCAAGGTTTTGCCTTTTAATATTAATCCTGTGTGCTGCTTTTAAGCTAGTGGCAGCTACTTTTTTTTTTTTTTTAAGAATTGTTTAAAGCTGGGCGTAGTGGTGCACGCCTTTGAGCCAGAGGTAGGAGGATCACCGAGAGTTCGAGGCCACCCTGAGACTACATAGTTAATTCCAGGTCAGCCTGGACCAGAGTGAGACCCTATCTTGCAAAACCAAAAAAAAAAAAAAAAAATTGTTTATACTGGCCAGAGGAGCCAAAATCAAATGAAGGAAACAAGTTAGGCTTACTGCTCTCAGCTCTTCAGAGAATTCTGACTTCTTTGCAGCACCTTTCAGAGTATTCTTCCACTAATTGTGAGGCAGAACTTTGTACAGAAGAACTAAGATAGTAACTATGTGTTGAGAACCTACTTGGTGACAGGCAGTGTGTGAGATGGCTTGTTTGTGCTTCAGTCATCACAGCAGTTCTCTGCTGTAGATAGGGTTATTTCCCTAAAAAGGGGGGGAACCCTAAAACTCCGAAGTACGGAAGTAAATTGACCAAGCGTCAAAGGGTCACTTTGCTAGTAAGGAGCAAAGCTTGAATGTTTTATGACATCCTGCTTTTTCTGCTGTACAAGAATACTGTGGTAATTCTGTCTTATCAGGTGTGATCTTATGTACTAACACTGTCACTTACACTATAGATCAGAGATTCTTCTTTTTTCTTTAGTGTTTCATGTAGCTCAGGCTGGCCTCAAGACTCCTTATGTAGCTGAGGATGACTGAACTTCTGATCCTTCTGCCTTCATAGGGTCATAAGTGTGCACTGTCACACCCAGTCTATGTGACACTGGCAATCAAACTCAGGATTTCATGCCCGCTAAGCAGGCATTCTACCCACTGCGCCTAGATGTGAAATTCTTCAGGTGACATTCTGCAGTGTCAACAGTGGGTTATCCGTGGTCTTTGATTTATATAAAACTTTGTATATGGTCCATTTTCTATGGAAGGGAGCTCTGTGACCTAAAGTTGCTACCATAGCTGGCAAATTAAGCACTGGGAAACCCCTTAGTCTGTCAGGCCAAAGAAGTATAATACTTGTATGATTTTTGGCTTGTAGCCCTGGCTGGTCAGGAACTTGATATGCATGTAGATCAGGCTGGTTTCAAACTTGGCAGCAATCCCCCTACCTCTGTCTACTTCCTAAGTGCTGGGATCACAGGCATGTGCCACCGTGCCCTGCTGATGTGGAGTTTTCAGTCATCTTTAATAGTATCTTATTTATAGTCCCATCATCTTTAACATTTCACTGTGTCTTCCC
Source organism: Orientallactaga sibirica (assembly GCA_036365145.1). Lineage (NCBI taxonomy): Eukaryota > Metazoa > Chordata > Mammalia > Rodentia > Dipodidae > Orientallactaga > Orientallactaga sibirica. Next base: position 34,514,934 of record JAEOAD010000012.1, on the reverse strand, counting down.
TGGTATCATCTGAGGGGCTCTGCTTTTAGTAGTTTTTCCCAGGGATCAGACCCTTTCTGTTTTTAAAAAATATTTATTTGAGCTGGGCATGGTGACGCACGCCTTTAATCCCAGGACTCGGGAGGCAGAGGTAGGAGGATCGCCATGAGTTCGAGGCCACCCTGAGACAACATAGTTAATTCCAGGTCAGCCTGGACCAGAGTGAAACCCTACCTCAAAAAACCCCCCAAAATATATATATTTATTTGTACTGGGGTGTGTTGGCACACGCCTTTAATCCCAGCAGTTGGGAGGCAATGGTTGGAGGATTGCCGTGAGTTCAAGGCTACCTTGATACTACATGGTGAACTCCAGGCTGGGCTAGAGTGAGACCCTACCTCGAAAAACAACAACAACAAAAAATTATTCCCGGGCGTGGTGGCACACGCCTTTAATCCTAGCACTCGGGAGGCAGGAGGATCACCATGAGTTCGAGGCCACCCTGAGACTACATAGTGAATTCCAGGTCAGCCTGAGCTAGAGTGAGACCCTACCTTGGAAAACCAAAAAAAAAAAAAAAAAAAAATTATTTGACAGGAGGAGAGAGAGAAGGTGGGTGGGAAGAATGAGCACACCAAGGCCTCTTACCTCTGCAAACAAATTCCAGATGCATGTTTTATTTTGTGTATCTGACTTTATGTAGGTACTGGGGAATTGAATCCAGGTTTGTAGACTTTGCAAGCAAGTGCCTTTAACCACTGAGCAATCTCTCCAGCCTCCATTCTATTTTTTTTTAATTTATGTAATAATTATAGTGTGATGGACACACTGTTGTTCACAGAAGCACAAGTGGTTCTTTTAAAAATCATTACCAGGGCCTGGCATGGTGGCACACGCCTTTAATCCCAGCACTCAGGAGGCAGAGGTAGGAGGATCACAGTGAGTTCAAGGCCACCCTGAGACTACATAGTTAATTCCAAGTCAGCCTGAGCTAGAGTGAGACACTACCTCGGGGAAAAAAAAACAAAAATCTTTGAAAGTGACTATACATGGGACCAGGAAAGTGAAAGATTCTTCAGGGTTCTTATGGAAGGGATTTTCTTGGGATAAGTAAAGTTGCTTCTTGATACTGTCATATGGTTTCCACCTGACCAGCCACTGTCGGTTCAGATTAGCTTGAACACATGTTTTCAGCAACGTGTGGTCTCTTGTTTGGGACTTGTTCAGTCAAGCAGAGACTGTGGTTATCACTTGGACTCTTCTAGCAGCATAACAATGATGGTTATTAGTGTTAAGTTCCTCTGTAGTCCTACGTTACAGCCTGGTCGTAATGCTTTTCCCCCTTTGCCTTTTGAGCTTCTTGTTCCACACTGGCCTCCTTTCTGTTCCTTCCTATGGTGGACTTGGTGTTTGCCATTCACTAGGCCTGAAAGCATCCTCTTTAGGATCCCTGCATGATGGACTCCTCCCTCTGTGGCTCTCAGCAATAAGGTCCCTCCTAAAAGAGGACTTTTCCCACCACAAAGTAGCTCTCCCTTCCTTTCCACCAGCTGTGTCACATCAACTTGCCTAATTCTGTCCATAGTGTTTGTCACGACCTTCAGTGATTGAGTGAGTACCTTTAGTTGTTCAGGTCCCTGACTGGACTATCATGAGGGCAGGACCTTGTTTTGTTGGTGTCTGGTATATATTAGGTGTTTAATAGGTGTGTTCAAATCACACAGTAGTTGGGCTTGGTGGTGCATGCCTTTAATCGCAACACATAGGAGGAGCTCAAGGTAGAAGGATTGCTGTGAGTTTGAGGCCACCCTGACACTACAGAGTGAATTCTAGTTCAGTCTTAACTAGAGCAAGACCCTACCTCAAAAAAAAAAAAAAAAAAAAAAAAAAAAAAGAAAGAAAATCACACAGTATAGTTTTGCTGTAAACCAAATATTATCTAGTAGTTTTGCATGTTTATCAATTTTAATGATTAAGTCTCTCTCAGTCAATTCAGATCCTTTCCCCACTTACACTTCTTCTTCTTCTTCTTCTTCTTCTTCTTCTTCTTCTTCTTCTTTTTTTTTTTTTTTTTTTGAGGTAGGGTCTCACTGTAGCTTAGGCTATCCTGGATTCACTATGTAGTCTCAGGATGACCTCGAACTCATGGTGATCCTCCTACCTCTGCCTCGAAGGTGCTGGGATTAAAGGCGTGCACCACCACACCCGGCCCCACTTACACATCTTAATTACCTTCTCAAGATCTTCACAGTAACTTGGATTCCTCATCAAGTCCTGGTTTCATTCATTTCACTATTGTCTTTCTCAGAACAGGACCCAGTCAGTGGTGTAAGAATAGTTGGTGACACTGCTTCTGCAGGTTATGCAGACCTTCTACAACACTGCTGTGTCCTGGGGTCTTGTTAAGGATCCACTCCTGGAATTATCAAAGGTTATCTTTGTTTGTTTGTTTAAATATATTTTATTTATTTATTTATTTGAGAGAGAGAAAGAGGAAGAGAGAGAATGGGCGCACCGGGGCCTCCAGCCACTGCAAACGAACTCCAGATGCATGCGCTCCCTTGTGCATCTGGCTTACATGGTCTTGGGGAATCAAATTGGGATCCTTTGGCTTTGCAGGCAAACACCTTAACCACTAAGCCAACTGTCCAACCCCCAAAGCTTATCTTTCTAAAAATTTTTGTTGTTGTTGTTGTTGTTTGGTTTTTCAAGGTAGGGTTTCACTTTAGTCCAGGCTAACTTGGAATTCACTCTATTCTCAGGCTGGCCTTGAACTCATGGCAATCCTCCTATCTCTGCCTCCTGAGTGCTGGAATTAAAGGCATGCGCCACCATGCCCAGCTCTAACATTTTTTTAAAAAAAATTTTTTTGAGCAAATAAGTAAATAAAATTAAAAAAATTTTTTTTTGAGAGAGATTGAGAATGGATGTGCCAGGGCCTTCAGCCACTGCAAACAAACTCTAGATGCATGCGCCACGTTATTGGCTTACTTAGGTCCTGGAGAATTGAACCTGGGTCCTTTGGCTTTGTAGGAAAATGTCTTAACCACTAAGCCATCTCTCTAGCCCAGCTTATCTTTTTTAAAAAAAAAATTATTTATGAGAGAGAGAGGGAAAGAGAGAGAGGCAGATAGGGAGCATGGGTGCTCCAGGGCCTCCAGTCACTGCAAACTAACTCCAAACACATGTGCCACCATGTGCAGCTAGTTTACAAGGGTACTGGAGAGTGGAACCTGAGTCCTTAAGCTTTGTTAGCAAGCACCTTAACCGCTAAGCTATATCTCACCCCTCAAAGCTTATCTTGAACAAGTTGGAATTGTGATCTTTTTGAGCCTGTAAGTAGCTTGAGCTTAAAAACCAATAGGGGAAAGTCATTTACATATTGTTAACAATGAATCCTTTCCTTTAAAAAATTATTTATTTATTTATTTATTTATTTACTTATTTATTTATTTATTTATTTATTTATTTGAGAGAAAAAGAGGCACAAGGGGGGGAGAGAAAGAGGGAGAGGGGGAGGGAAGGGAAAACATAGGCATTCCAGGGCCTCTAGTCACTGCAAACAAAACTCCAGACACGTGCACCACCTTGTGCATCTGGCTTGTGAGGATCCTGGGGAATTAAACCGAGGTCCTTTGGCATTGCAGGCAAACACTTTAACTGCTAAGCCTTCTGTCCAGTCCAATGAATTCTTTAAAAAAAATTTTTTTTTCACTTAGAGAAAAAGAGAATGGGTGCACCAGGACCTCTAGCCACTGTAAACAAACTCCATATGTATGTGCCACCATGTGCATCTGGCTTATGTGGGTTCTGGGTCCTTAGGCTTCACAGGCAAGCACCTTAACCACTAAACCATGTCTCCAGTCCTTGAATCCTTTTTGGAAAAAATATTTTTGGGCTGGAAAGATGGCTCAGTGGTTAAGGCACTTGCCTGCAAAGCCCAACTGCCAGGGTTCAGTTTCTCAGTATGTACATGAAACCAGATGCATAAAGTGACACATGTGTCTGGAGTTCATTTCTAGTTGCTAGAGGCCCTGGCATGCCTATTCATTCATTCATTCTCCCTCTCTCCTTGCAAATAAACAAATGGTAAATTTAAAAGAATTTATTTTTTTGCAAGCAGGGTGTGGGGGAATGGCATGCCAGAGCCTCTTGTTCTGCTGCAAATGAACTCCAGATGCATCTGCCTTTCCATAGGTACTAGGGAATTGAACCCAGGCCATCAGGCTTTGTAAGTAAGCACCTTTAATCGCTGAGCCATTCTTCCAGCCCCCAAAATGAGTCTTGATTGTACAAAATATATTTAACATTAAATTTATTATGGTCTTGGTTTTCAACAATATTTCAGAATTATGAATTACCACAAAATACAACTGAAATGAGTCTCTATGATGTTTGTTGTTGTTGTTGGAGTCAAAGTCTCAAGTATTCCAGGCTGGCCTCAAGCTTGCAGTATATCCCAGGATGACCTTAAGTTTATGATCCTACTGCCACTACTACCTCCCAAGTTCAGGGATTACAGAACTATCCCACCCAGTTTATGCCATATTGGGGATCAGAATAGCATGGCCAGCAAGCATCCTACCAACTGAGCTACATTCCCAGTGCAGTATGATACTTTTGCTATCTAAAATGTGAACAAAGATTAATGTTCCTTTTATTTGTGTATAAATAACTTGTATTCATACTTTTGATTTTTTGAAGTAGTCCAGGCTGACCTGGAATTCACTGTGTAGTCTCAGGCTGGTCTCAGACTCATAGCGATCCTCCTACATCTGCCTCCCAAGTGCTGGGGTTAAAGGCATGCAGCACTGCATAGATTTTGAGAGAGCTAGGGAGATGGCTCAGCTAGTAATCAGACTTGCTTCACTAGCCTGAGGACCCAAATTCCATCACCAGCAGCCATGTAAAAAGTCAGGGATGCTGTAACCCCAGCACTGAGGGGCAGACACAGAAAGATTTCTGGGGCTCCCTGGTCAGCCAGCCTGACTAAAAAATGGTCAGCCCAGGTTCAGTGAGAAACTGTGTTTCAAGGGAAATAAAGTGGAAGAATGATAGAGGTTTTCCTCTGACCTGCACATGTGTGTGCATGAGGCACAAACTGCATGTGCATGCACACACCAAAAAAAAAAAATCTTAGATTTTGAACAAAAGATGAAAAGGGCATAAACAAAGTGAAGTCTGGGCAGATAGCTCAATGAGTCCGTCACCACTTCACTGCTTGCCTTGTGTGGCAGTGGTCCTCTGCAGAGAGTGGCCAGCTAGTAGCTGAAGCTGTGCGCTGCCACTGAAGGTGTAAGATGTGAAGCTGTCTCAGCCTCAGGACCTCATCTGGCTCTCAGAATCAAAGTTGTGTTCCTTTAAAAAGTGGAAGATGCCTTTCATATTACCATATACTGTGCTGGGGCTGGTGGCAAATTAGAAAAGCACTAAAATGTCATTGTACTGAAACCAGCACTGAGTGCCATCGGCATCAGCTGGCAACACTCCTTTCCGCATAGGGTGCACCCACCTGTCGCCATTGTTGGTTCATGCCAGAGTCGTATGCCTCTCAGGACTGCTGCTTACTGTCAGAGCTGGCTGGGAATAAATGTTGAATATGTAACAAAACATGAATTTTGGCTTGTGTGTTTTAACGTGTCAAATAGTTTAATGGGCAATTATTTACTTTCTAGACACCACTGAAGAAAACCAAGGCCCTCATTGGAGAGATGGGAATGACTTTCTCCAGCGCTGTAAGTGTGGAAGCAAATGTGACCTTGTTAGATTTTGTGTTTATATTCTAAGAAGAAAGTCACTTCTAAAAAGTTCAGTACAATGTGTGTGGGGATCCCCCCCCTTTTCTGGTCAAATGTCTGATTTGAAGGACTTTTATTTAATGTGATAAATTTTTTGAATTTAAATATTCTTTCCAGTTGAAAATTAGTTGTTCATATTTCTAAGCTGTCCTGCAACTCGTAACAGGAGAATTTTATTTGAAACTTCACTGTTGGAGGTTTGAAAATGGATTGTACTTTTTAAAGGAACAAGTTGAAAAGAACACGTATCAACCTAGAACATTTATGCTTCTAGAGCAAAGCTTAGTTAACCGTAGTAGGCAAGTGTGACAAAAATGATGGGACTAAAAGCACACGCACGCACGCACAGCACAAATAATATATGACAATACAGATGGAGGGACTGAAGAAGTGGCTTAGTGGATAAAGCTTTTGCTTCTCAAGACTGAATTCCCAAATTTTATCCCAGACTCCACATTAAAAGCCAGAAGCCATGATGGGTTTCTGTAGTCCCAGCTATGAGATGGGAGATGGAGACAGGAGAATTTCTCCAAAGCTCAAAGCGGGGGGTAAGGACTGAGCCAAAAGTTGTCCTCTAACCTCCACATGCACACTGTAGCATGTACATGCCCACACTCATACACATCTCACACACACATGGGTAAAAATACAGATGGAAAACTCCAGGACAAAATACTGGCAATTCAGGTTCAGTAACCATACATATAACTCAGTGAGTGGTAGTCATTTAGGAATGGAAGGGTAGCTTAATACCAGGAAATCCACTGGAGAGTAACATGGTGTTAGGCTTAAAGTTAAGCACATACTCAGGGGCACACTGCTGTTTCCTAGCTCTGTGAGTTTTCACAAGTTATTTACTCTCTCTAGTCCTTGTTTCTCAACTTTAATTAGATTCACTAAAGTCTACCTCAGGGTTACTATAGCTACATGTAAAGAAGGCATGTCCAGCCTGTGACCTGCAGGCCACATGTGTCCCAGGATAGCTGTAGATAACAGTGTCATATTGCATTGTCCAGTCAGAAGTTATCACTTCTGATGTAAAGCATATACATAAGGGCTGTGCTTACAGAAAGTACTGCACAGTGCTGGTAAATTGTCCACCAACATACCTACTTGAAAGAAAGAAAACAGATGTTCCTCTCAATCGGTGCCCCAGAGTCCTCTGAAATTTTAGCATCTTTCCTGGTAATTTATTACACAGTTATAAGAATATATCTTTCCCACACTGAGTAGCTCAGACAAGTAGCACACTTTGTGCCTGAGGTAAAAGACTTGGCATCATTGGGCAACAATGGCTTTGGTGTTTCTCAGTGTCCTGGGTTGTGGAAATAGCTAAAACTACTGGAGAACAAAATTATTTCCACTGTTAAGATTTTATTTTAACCTAGAAAACACAGGATTGTTGGGGAATTTGTTTTTTCTCTTTTTTTGAGATGGGTTTCATGTAGCCTGGCTGCCCTCCCACTTGATGTAGCCAAGGATAGCCTAGAGCTTCTGATTTTCCTGCCTTCACCACCTGAGAGCTAGAATTACAAGTGTTTGCCACCACGCCAAGTTCATGCCATGTCAGGGTTCAAACTCTGGGCTTAGTGTGTGGTAGACAGCTCTACCCACTAGCTACATCCCTAGCCTGGAAAACTTCTTAAACTAGTATAAGTCAATCCATGTAACAAGTTAGAGATAGAACAGAAAAGGTTCCCTCTGTTGTAGCAGCAAAACAAACTCCAGCAATAACTGCCTGTGGCCATTTAACCACGGGTGACCAGAAATGGCCAAGATCTGTGCAGATAATGTTACAGACTTTATGAGTGATAAAAGTATGTCGCATGTGGGGCTAGAAAGATAGCTTAGTGGTTAAGGCACTTGCCTACAAAGCCAAAAAGTTCGATTCCCCAGGACCCATGTAATACAGATGAGCAAGGTGGTGCATGTGCCTGGAGTTCATTTGCAGTGGCTAGAAGCCCTGGCATGCCCATTCTCTCCCTCCCTCCCTCCCTCCCTCCCCCCCCATGTATCTGCCTTTCTGTCTCTAATAAATTAAAAAATTTTTTTAATGAACCCAACATGGCTCAGAGAAATTCGCAGAAGAGGGGGCAGAAATATTGTTAGAGCTGCAAGTTGGGTCATTGCCTCTTCCACATAACTGATGGCTACCCCCATAATGCATGACCCACATTCCCCAAGGAGGAGGGTCCCTTCGGAGGGAGGAGGACAGGGAGGAGGCTGTCAATAGCACCAACATGAATGTATTCACATAATGTGCATAACTAATAAAATTTTTTAAAAAATAATTTTTAAATATGTGGTATGTAGCTCTATACACATCATCTTCTATGGGAAGACACTATTAAAATTATAATTGGAATCTCAAGATTTTTTTCAAGGTTCAATTAAATGATTTCAAAAGTTATCTAGATTAATGAATAGGTAAAAACAATTGTGGTAATGTGTTTTATTTGAAGATTGAAACCAGGGCTTTGAACTACCCCTGAAATGCCACTGAACTAACCCTGCCTACCCCCAACCCCACCCCAAGGCTGTTATAGAAGAGCCAGAAAGAGAATGGGTGCACCAGGGCCTCCAGCCATTGCAAATGAACTGCATCTGGCTCTACATGGGTACTGGAGACTCAAACCCAGATCATTGGGCTTTTCAGGCAAGTGCCTTAATCACTGAACCATCTCTTCAGCCCCAGGTTGGTTTTCATTCATTCCAGGGATCAAACCAATCAAGGTCATATATATATATATATTTGTTGTTGTTATTGTTTTTTCAAGCTAGGGTCTCGCTCTAGCCCAGGCTGACCTGTAAATCACTATGTACTCTCAGGGTGGCCTTAAACTCACAGTGATCCTCCTACCTCTGCCTCCGAGTGCTGGAATTAAAGGCATGCACCACCAAATCTTATAGAAGAGACCAGTAACCCAGGAGGAAAAAAATGAGCGGAACATATGAACCAACTGTTCACATAAACACAACTGACCAGTGTGCGTGATTAGAAACATGGAGAAGTTTATCCTCACCATTATTTTTTTTAATGTATGTGTGAACAGAGAAAGAGAGAGCACACATCAGGGTGCCAGGGCCTCTTGCCACTATAAACAAACTCCAGACACATGTGCCACTTGGTGCATCTGGCTTTACATGAGTACTGGTACAGTTGCAAGCAAGTGCCTTTAACTGCTGAGCCATCTCCCCAACCTCTTCTCACCAGTATTTAAAATGCTGGTGTGGTCTGGAGGTTTGGCATATGCAAAGTTCTGATTGATTGATTGATTGATTGATTGATTGATTTTTGAAGCAAGCCCAACAGACTGGCCTTTTCTTTTTCTTTTTTTTTTCTTTTTTTTCTGATGCAAGATAGAAAATTGGCACGATAGGGCCTCCAACCATTGTAGTTGAACTCCAGATACATGTGTCACCTTGTGTGTGTGGTTTACGTGGGATCTGGAGAATCAAACATGGGTCCTTAGGCTTAGCAGGCAAGCACCTTAACTGCTAAGCCATCTCCAGCTCCAAAGTTCTGATTTTTAATCCTCAGTGCAAAAAGCAAAAGAAAAAAAAAAAAGAAGAAAGAAAGAAAAAGAAAAATCCATCTTGAAAGGCAAAAAGTCCTAAGTATTTAAAAGGCACGCTATCTAATGTTAGCATGAGTATGGGCTTGAATGGGCATTCATTTCTTGTTGGCATAAGTGTAAGCTAGTATTAGCTTCTGTAAAGTGGTTTCATTATTGGGTAAAATAAGGAAATTTAGTTGACAGTTGCTGAAGGAACATGCTAGAGAAAGAAAAATGCACGTCTAATGTAGTAAATATAAGAAAATAAAAGCTATAGATGGGCCTAAAAATGAACTTTTACTTCTCAATTGTAGGAGACTCAAATAGCATTCTTTTTTGTTTTGTTGTTAATTTCAGTTTAAATTACATTTTAAAAATATTTTTATTTGTGAACAGAAAGAGAGTGTGAGAGTATGGGCAAACCAGAGCTTGCCACTACAAACTAACCTCAGATACATGGCTTTACATGGGCACTGGAGACTCAAACACAGGCCAGTGGGCTTTGCAAGCAAACACCTTTAACTGCTGAGCCATTTCCCCAAGCCTAAATGACAGTTTTTAAGTTAGCATACAAAGTAATGGATTTCATGGCATTTTCTTGTATGTCATTACATTTTTGTTCTTAATTGTCCCCTTACTTATCCCACTGATAACCTCCACCCCCGCTAGTCTCTTTTCTCTCCCCAAATAGTTCCCCATTCTTTCATGTCACATACATTCCACTACTTTGTTCCCCTACCTTAAGGTCTCTTCCACCCCCTCATAATCTCCCCCCCCCCAGTAGCTATTACTCACTGTTTTCTGTTCTGCTGTCTCCCCTGTGTGGCTTAGCAGCTCTGAAGTCAGTCATGTGTGGTAAACTCCCCAAACCTTGAGAAACTAAAATTGAAACTAGAGTATTAAGTACCCTCCATTCTCTTTAGAAATGACGGGAAAGCCACCATCTTTCCAGTGTAACTATCTTTCACTTCTGTTCCTTTGTAGTATGTGCCAAGTGCTCTGTGCTGTCCCAGCAGAGCCAGTATCCTGACAGGGAAGTATCCACACAATCATCACGTTGTAAACAACACTTTGGAGGGAAACTGCAGTAGCAGGTCTTGGCAGAAGATCCAAGAGCCAAACACTTTCCCAGCAATTCTCAGATCAATGTGTGGTTATCAAACCTTCTTTGCTGGGAAATATTTAAATGAGGTATGTTGCTCATCTCCTTTTCTTCTTAGAACTACTTTTTAAATGTGAATTAATATAATTCCTGTTAATTATTTCTAGTACTGTAATATTATTAAAGGAGTTTTAGTATATATTTTTCCTAATCAGTCCATTAGTTAATGTGAACATATTTACATGACTTGGGGACTATAGTTATTCTTTCTGAGTTTTAATGGTTGTCTCAGAAGCATTTATTTCAAAAGTGTCCTAGGCTGTCTCTCCTATGTGCCATGTCTTCCGTTCCGTGTTTTTTTTTTTTTTTTTTTGGTCAGGAATTCTGCCTGTCATGTGGCAGTCACAGTGTCTTAGTTTCTATTTCCCCTTTTCAGGAACCAAGTGAAGGGATTTTTTTTTTTTTTTTTTTTTTGCCTCCTAAGCTCAGATTTGTTACCATCACTTCTGAATTATAACAACTTAGTATCAGCACATTTTCTGATGTGAAAAGTGAGAACAGACTGTGGAGAGATTATGATGAAGGCTAGCCAGCACCCAGAGCCTGGGCAGTAGAAACGTGTGGCCATGTGGTTTGCTGCCTGAGTGATGTGATGGCTCATCAGCACAAGGTTCCATGGCCCCAGATCTACCTTGGACTTAGTATTTAGTCAGTGTCCACACTTGAAAGAAGCACTGCATTTGAGGTGTTTGGGATTAGTTCTAGTAGTTAAACTGGGGTGCATGACAAAGAATGTCTATTTTCTCACATTTTTTTCTGACCCAGATTTTCTTTTCTCCCCTCTCCAATAATTGAGAGAGTCTGCAACCATGTGGGTTTGATGGAAGATAAGTCAATTTTAAAGAATCATGAGAAGCTGACTGTGGGGTTGGGACATTGGGTCATAAAAGAAACTTAAAGTTGCTTTGTACATCTGATATACATATAAAAATAGAAACCTTTTAAAGTTCAGAGACAGTTGAGGAATTAAATTCTACTTTGGTACCAAACTTTACTGAAGTGGGTGGGAGCATCCTGTGATCTTTACTCTTGCTCATCTCATCAGATAACTAGGACTTCCAAAGCAGATTTCATCAGGACAGCTAAAGAAATGGGCTGATAGCCCATAGCCTGGTTACTGTGGCTGTTCCTAGCCAGAGGTCACGTGGGCTGTTCAGTCTGTGCCATCATAGCTCAGTGCTCACCCCATGAATGAGTCACGTGCCATAGGCCATATGTAGTGTTTCTGTAAATGGGCCAGGTGGCAACTTTTCTAGGCTTTGCAGCATGACACTGGCATTGCAAATGAGTATGGCTGTTTTCAAGTAAAGCAGCAACTTGAATTTCATGTACCTCACAACTCACAAAATACTTTTCTTTTGACTAGTAGTTTTATACATTTAAATGATTAAATTATTAATACCCTGGCCATGCAAAATAGCACACAGGTCAGATTTGGCCCACCAACTCTTAAGGAGTTTCATTTTATATATATAATTTTTTTTTTTTTCAAGAGAGAAAGAAGCACAGAGAGAGAATGTATGCACCAGGGCCTCCAGCCACTGCAAACAAACTCCAGATGCATGCGTCTCATTGTGCATCTGGCCTACGTGGGTCCTGGAGAGTTGAACTGGGATCCTCTGGCTTTGGAGGCAAACACCTTAACCGTTAAGCCATCTCTCCAGCCCCTATAGAGTTTAGTTTTAAGTTTCTTGTTTCTTTCTGGTCTGGTCAAAGGAGTTCTAATATCCTGCTTGGCTGTCTTTTCAGTATGGAGCTCCAGACGCAGGTGGACTGGAACATGTTCCTCTGGGCTGGAGTTACTGGTATGCCCTGGTAAGTACGGAAGTCAGTGACGATTAGACACAGCCCAAAATACAAAGTGTATTTGTTCTAACTTAACTCCAATATGATTAACTGTTTTATCTCCTTAACAGAAAGTCTGTTGACTGGTGGTCACTCCTGTCTTTCCTCCCATTAGTGGGGCTGGGGATGTCTGTCCTTCCTGATCCACTTCTGCCTTTTAAGCTAGATCAATTTGTTGAAATTATGCTAGTCTTTGACAAAGTCCTCATTGAAAACTCCCAATTAATTATTGACCAAAGGAACTTGTGTTTTATCACTGTGTAAGCAGTACAGTTTAGTCTAGCATGGGTTCAGACTTTGAATCTGTATGCTGACATCACAACAAATATTATTTCCTCTTGTATGTAGGAAAAGAACTCGAAATACTACAACTACACCCTCTCTATCAATGGGAAGGCACGGAAACATGGTGAAAACTACAGTGTGGACTACCTGACAGATGTTCTGGTGAGTTGTTGAAGGTCCAGAGCTCTAGCATTGCAGGTTTAGATCACACTTGGCTTAACACTTGAGAAAAGTCTGGTCTTATTTATTATCAGGTCGCATACATGCATATAATGACTTGGTCTAACTGCCTAAGAATATTTCCAACTGATTGAAAAACTCCAGAGCATGTTTTTCTTTGTCTATAAGCTAGACAAATCTAATGTTGTCACAGTTCCAATGACAAATTCCCTCATTTAAAGGGTAATCTCTAAACTGTGCAGATTACTTTGCAGGATTCCTACTTCTTGTATTCCTTCTGTTGACCCCAATTTTCTTCACAAGTTGCAAGACAGCAGCTTCACAGGTCTTGTTTGAATGAAGGCACAGGGATTGTGGGCAGGGTGTGGGAGTGGGCTCTTACTAGACAGGTGGAACCTTCCTGTCCTGATGTGTTTCCATTGGAAACCTTCCACAAAGTATTTCTTCATGAAGCAGAGTTCATGCCTGTGGGAGATAACTACTTCATGCATATGTGCAATGTGTGGGTAGTTGCACATACATGTTCCTTTGTTGCTTCATCAGCTGATGATCAGGTAGACGTGAGTAACATTTACGCAGAACCCTGAAGGTGAGCGTGATGAGTACAGACAAGGGAAAGAGTGCTACAGGCAGTGGGAATAGTAAGTAGGGCTTCAGCTGAGAGGACTGTGCTTCTGCCTGGCTTATTGGAGAAACTACAAGAAAGCATTAGGGCTGGAATAAAGTAGGTGGGAAGATGACCGGACAGATACCCTCTCTGTCTCCTGAGTTAATAGTGGGTATAAATGAAGGTCTGAATCTACTAGAACAGTGAAACCAGCATGCATGTGGGGTGTTTCCTTTTCATAATTATTTCCTAGCAATCACAAATGTGAGGACCATATAAAATCCCAGTGGGCGGGTGTATTTGGTAGGTAGTTTTAGTTTGTGTTCTCTGGTTTTGTTTCTTGTGTTTTTGGTGGTAGGGATTTAACCCAGCACCTCTTATGTGCTAAGCATGTATTCTAACACTCCCTAACCCTAGTATCTGAGTGTAACACTCATGTAACTTAGCTGCTTCAGCTGTCACAAATAACATCTGCTTTTTTATATTTTTAAGGTTAAGATTACTTTTTCTCACTACTAACTCTCGTTACTTTGTTTTTTAACATTCTTTACGGAATCAAAGGTGCACACTGTAAGCTTTGTTATAAGTTAATACTAAAATGACCACATTACTATTTCTTTCTGTAGGAGTAATATAAGAATCTCTAGGTCCTGTAAAGTCAGGGTCTCAAGTGTTTTCTTGAAATGGTGAGCTTTTCAGTTTTTTAAGCATTGCCTAAAGCAAATGTATTTAACAAAGTGTCTGTGCATCAAATGAAATCATGTGTTAAGATGAACAAACAGCCAGTGTAACTCTGTACTCTCTCCCCACCAAAAGAAATTTATCAACTAGATACTTAGTTATTGGGGAGAGTAGGAGATGACAAATCTTTGTATGTGTCAGGCTAATGTCTCCTTGGACTTCCTGGACTACAAGTCCAACTCTGAGCCGTTCTTCATGATGATCGCCACGCCAGCACCTCATTCACCTTGGACAGCTGCGCCTCAGTACCAAAAGGCTTTCCAGAATGTCTTTGCACCAAGAAGCAAGAACTTTAATGTCCATGGGACGGTAGGTGCTTCAAACCCTTCAAATAATCCATACTCATTAGAATTAGCTGTGTCATGTATTAGTCAGGAAACCATTGAGCCACAGTGAGGGTTCCTTCAAGATCTCTTAGAAGTACTGTTGCACCTGACCCCCTCATACAACAGACAATATAAATTTGTTTCTTAGGTAGGGATAAGCTACATGTACAGCAGTCTTACTTGTTGACTCATTGGTCCAAAGCATAGGAAGAAGGGAGTTGCAGTGGAACAACAGGGTGGTAGAGAACATGACTAAAGACCATCACTCAAACTGCCCACTCAATAAGCACAACCCTTCTCTATTTTCCTATCCACAGTAAGAGTCCCCTTGGATCCCTAGGACAAATCCTATCATAGTTTCTTAAACCTTCTAGTCTGAGATTAAGAAAGGTACTCATTTAAATAAAAGTTACATTTTTAAGAACCCAAACCTTCCCACACTCTGTTCCCTCTTGTCTGTTGACAAAACTCTAAGCCACCATCTCCCAAACTATGTTCCTCAAAGTATTCTTTGGCTAATAGTTTAATATTTCCCCTGGCACAAAGTGTAGGCAGTTCCCTGGCTCAAAGGGAGGTCTCCACTGCCTGTGTCTGTTACCTAGAAAGAATGAGTCTTGAAGTTAGAGCTGGTAGTGCTGTAAAAGGGCATGATGCTTACCTGCAGTTCTTCTGCCTGAAAAATCTCCCTCTTGGGCTGATTGTAAGGATTAAAGATATAGTATATAGTATATATAGCATGTGTTTGTTAATGTGACTTTGAAGTTGAGTAAGCTAGGCTTTAAACCAGAGGAGTATTTTCAATTTATGTTCTGAAGGAGTTACTAGAATTTACTGGGACTGGTACGATTGGAAACTGGGTTAAGTAAGTTACTCTGTGGCATAACCTTTGAGAGTTCTATGTAAATCTCCAACATTTCTCAAACTTAACAACCAAAGAACACTTTAGGAACGTAGTTTAGAAGGTAGTAGCTTACAGCTTAATGAATACACAGAAGTAATAGTAAGATGTTTTAACATGTGGATTTTATTTAAATGGGAAGGACCCTCCAGATTTGGACTTGAAGTTTTAGGAAATTGTTGTGATAGGATTTTTCCCTGGGATGTAAGTCTCTTGGGTTGTAAAATAGATCTTATTTTATGACTCAGTGGTTAAGGCGCTTACCTGCAAAGCCTAAGGACCTGTGTTTGGCACTCCAGGTCTCACATAAGCCAGATGCGCAAGGTGATGCAAGCATGCAAGGTTGCACATGCACACAAGGTAATGCATACACCTGGAGTTCAATTACAGTAGCTGGAGGCACTGATACACGTATTCTCTCTTTTTTTCTCTCTCTCACTCTCTCTTGTCCCCTCACATTAAAAAAAAAAGCCGCTGGGTATGGTGGTGCACACCTTTAATCAGTACTCAGGAGGCAGAGGTAGGAGGATTGCTATGACTAAGACTCCATACTGAATTCCAGGTCAGCCTGAGCTAGAGTGAGACCCTACCTTGAAAAACAAAAAAAAACAAAAACAAAAAAAAAGGCCAGTCTATTGGGCTTGCCACAAAAAACATAATAATAATCTCATTTTAGCTGATGGTTTGTCTAATTGCTGCTGCTAAAACAGCCAAGGTATTTACTGCTGATAGAGTGATGAAGCTAACCTGGGAAACTTCAATTTTAGGAACACAGGAAGGAGAGACAGTCTGACACTGTTTCAACAGCTATATCTGCTCTAATAATCTAGTAGTTTCATCATGGTGATTTGGTGTTAACAGTTTTTTCTTCTAAATTTTAGAACAAGCACTGGTTAATTAGACAAGCCAAGACTCCAATGACTAACTCGTCAATACAGTTTTTAGATGATGCATTCAGAAGAAGGTAAGAGCTGCAGCTTTCTCAATTTGGGTGGGTCTGAGGATAGAGTACTATGCCATTCTGTTATCTTTGAAACAGATAGGGAAGTGTCCATGGGAGAGATGCTTTTGGGTATCAACCACTTCAGAAGCCAATAGACATTCCTTTACCTTCAGGTGCATGGACCCCAAGGGGCCATCCTTTTTAAAAAAAAAAAAATTTAAAGTTCCACACCTGTATTGAGTTTGGGGTATTCCACTGGGGCTTCAGCAGTGTTCATAGCTGCTGGGCAAAGGGTTGACATGGGGATTGTGGAAGACCATTTGGTTGCCATTCCCCCAGGAGAAGGGGCTTAGTGCGGATGCAGATGTGGTGGTAGGGGATGAACTTGGGATGTTCACAGTGGCCTGCATGCAGCCACAGTAGAGGGTGCAGAGGGCCACTCTGTGGGGCACCAGCACTAAGGTCAGCAGGCGCCAGGTGCCAGAGAATCCAGGAGAAGTTCCATCAGTGACAGAAGCTGGCTCCCATTCATAAATTCAAGCAGAGAGAAACCACCACTGGCCTGCAACACCAAAAAGCGGCAGGCACAGAAATCCACCAGAGCTCAGACTTCTCTACATATCTTTGGGCTGGAATTCAGATCTGCCCCCAAACACACCTTAGGGCTGGACTTCAGGATCCACACCCAACCCCCACAGTGACACCTTCTCCAGCCAGGAGCCTTTTTTTCTCCCTGGTTTTTCAAGGTAGCCCAGGCTGACCTGGAATTCACTATGTAGTCTCAATGTGGCCTTGAATTCATGGCTATCCTCCTACCTCTGCCTCCTGAGTGCTGGGACTAAAGGTGTGCACCACCACGTCTGGCTTTAAACCATCCTTTTGTTTGTTTGTTTTTCAAGGTAGGGTCTCACTCTAGCCCAGGCTGACCTGGAATTCACTGTGTAGTCGTAGGGTGGCCTTGAACTCATGGCGATCCTCCTACCTCTGCCTCCCAAGTGCTGGAATTAAAGATGTGCACCACCATTTCCAGCTTTAAACCATCCATTTTTAAGATTTATTATAAGAGTGTTGTAAACTTGAACCATTTGGTTGATTTCCCCCCCCCCCCGTGCTTAGGTCATATAAAAATCAGCCCAAATAGTAAACAAAATATTTGCCTTTAATGTTTGGAATTTTCAAAAATTTTAAGTCAAGAACTGGAGAGATGGGGTAGCAGTTAAGGAGCTTGCCTGCAAAGCCTAAGGACCCAGGTTCGACTCCCCAGAACCCACATAAGTCAGATGCACATGGTGGCGCATATGTGTCTGGAGTTCGTTTGCAGTGGCTGGAGTCCCTGGCCTCTCCCTCCATCCCTCCCGCTCTCTCTCTCTCTGATAAATAAATAAGTTAAATAAATAAATAAATAAATAAATAATTTCCTAAGTCAGCCAGGCATGGTGGCACACACCTTTAATCCCAGCACTCAGGAGGCAGAGGTAGGAGGATCACCATGAGTTCAAGGCTACCCTGAGACTACAAAGTTAATTCCAGGTCATCCTGGGCCAGAGTGAGACCCTACCTCAAAAAAAAAACTTACCTAAGTCAATTTTTAATTATTTATTTGCAAGGAGAGAAAGAGTGAATATGGGTGTACCAGGACCTTTGCTGCTACAAACTAACTCCAGACACATATGCCACCTTGTGCATCTGGCTTTATGTGGATACTGGGGAATTGAACCCTGGCCAGCAGGCTTTGCAAGCAAACATTTTAACCACTGAAACCATCTCCTCAGGCCCCAAACCCACTACTTTCTCTTATGGCATATTTAGTTACATTTTCCTTAGGGCCAGATAATAAAGATAGTAAATGTTGCAAGCTTGTAGACCATGTATTTCAACACAGATGCAGCCCTAGGCAGTATGTCAATGATCAGGTATTGCTGTGCCTGGCTTGTCCTCAGGGCCCTATGTTGGGCTCCAAAACTGTCGACACAAGACACAGCTCTGGGATGGAGAGATGGCTTAGTGGTTAAGGCCCTTGCCTACAAAGCCAGTGGACCTCAGTTCGATTCCCCAGAACTCACATAAGCCAGATGCACAAGGGGGCAATATATCTGGAGTTCTTTTGCAGTGGCTAGAAGCCCTGGCATGCCCATTCCCTCCCTCCTCCCTCCCTCCCTCCCTCCCTCCCTCCCTCCCTCCCTCCCTCCCTCATGCTCTCAAATAAATAAATTAATAATAAATAAATAAAAGACACAGCTCTCACCTCAAAGGGGATAAGAGATAGTTTATTCTGGAGCCAAATATGAGTGACCATGGCCTGGGAACATAGATTTAGGTTACCCCAAATTCCAAGTTTCAGTGTGTTAACAAATTCATGAAGGTTTTATAATTACAGAACAAAATACATTGGCTGACCAGGTAGGTGGGTTACAGCAAGGGTGGGGGGATCTCCACCATAGGCCTCAGATGCTATCTGATGGTGGAAGCTGGAGTGTGTTCTTGCATTTCAAAAAAAGGATTACACCTGATCAACTGATAGTCATCAAGATGTTAATTCAGACACAGAGGTGGGTAATAAAAGACTATTAAAGGGGCTGGAGAGATGGCTTAGCAGTTAGGTGCATGCCTGCCTGCAAAGCCTACGGACTCCACGTAAGCCAGATGCACATGGTGGTTCATGCGTCTGGAGTTGGTTTGCAGTGGCTAGAGGCCCTGGTGTGCCCATTCTCATTCTCTCTCTCTCCCTCTCCCCTCCCTTCCTCCCTCCCTCCCTCCCTCTGTCTCTAATAAATAAAAAAAATTTTAAAGGCTATTAAGGGGCTAAAGGCAGCCCAAGGTAGTTTGGCTTGGACTTGCAGCATTCCATCTCTCTCTGATCACAGGAGCTTTATCAGTCCTTGCTGGAAGTAGGTGCAGCAGATAGAGCTATTTTCTGGGAACTTTAGTTCACAGTGCCAATAATATTTTATAAAACAGTGGACAAGCTGTGGCCTGCCGGCCATAGTGTGCCAATGCCTAGAGTTTAGACTATTAAACTGGTACAGCGGGCATGATGGCGCATGCCTTTAATCACCGCACTTGAGAGGCAGAGGTAGGAGCATCGCCATGACTTTCAGGCCACCTTGAGACTACGTAGTGAATTCCAGGTCAGCCTGGGCTAAAGCAAGACCCTGCCTCAAGGAAAAAAGAAAAACTGGCACAGACATATTTGATTATCTCTAGTCTCATTCTCATTGCCAGTGGCTATAAAAAGTGAAAGTCACTGATTATTAAAACCCCACTCTATTTCCTTAACTCTAAAATGAATTATGTTCTGAAATTTTCTAATCTGTCTTTTCAATGACGTGCTGGGGAACAGATTTGAGGCTTGAGCATCTAGTGTTTATTTTATTGGGAAGAGCCTTTGGGTTTTTTGTTGTTGCTGTTGTTTTGTTTTTTGCCTATTTGTCAAGATAGTGATAATTTGTGGCTGGGGAGATGGCTCAGTGGTTAAAGATAGTGATCCTGTAGCTGTTCCCCTGAAGCCACATTTCTGCCTTCTGTTCACACCCAGGTGGCAAACTCTGCTCTCAGTTGATGACCTTGTGGAGAAACTAGTGAAGAGATTGAACTTCACTGGAGAGCTGGACAACACATACATCTTCTATACCTCAGACAATGGCTATCACACAGGTGAGGGGCGGGCTTGGTGCTCCTGTCATCTTTGAGCACATCTGTTTCCCCTCTTTGTGGATAACCCACCTCACCTCACAGGAGGTTATCACCTTCCGGCTCCTCAGGCTAGAGGGTCATGGCATTCCCACCGGGAGAGGCCAAGTTTCACTATTTGCTGTTTCGTGAGCTAAATTACCTGGCTTCTCAGTGCAGGAGGAAAGAGTGATTTTTAATGGATAGAGACAAGAAGTAGGAAAAAGATGAGAAGTTGAACTCATTTTAAAGATAAATGGATGAATAGGGCTGGGCTAGGGGGATGGCTTAGTGGATAAAGCATTTCCTGTGCAAGCATGATACACGAATTCAGAGCCCAAACCCCACATTAAGCCCTGTGCTCACATACCCGTAATCCTAGTGCTCCTATGGCAAGATAGGAGGCAGAGACAGGAATAGCCTGGAAGCTCCTGGGCTATCCTGGGATATACGTCAGCAAACAATAGACCTGGCCTCAGGTAAGGGGGAGTGCACCGAGTGACACCAGAGATTATCTTGAGACCTCCACAAATACCCACTCTCACACAAAAGATTTCTTAAAAAAAAACTAGTACTGGGGCTGGAGAGATGGCTTAGTGGTGAAGCGCTTGCCTGTGAAGCCTAAGGACCCAGGTTCAAGGCTCGATTCCCTAGAACCCACATAAGCCAGATGCACAAGGTGGTGCATGCATCTGGAGTTCGTTTGCAGTGGCTGGAGGCCCTGGCGTGCCCTTTATCTATCTGCCTCTTTCTCTGTCTGTCACTCTCAAATAAATTTAAAAAATTAAAAAAATATTTTTTTAATTAAAAATTTTTTAATTTTATAAATAATTTTGGGGAATTTTGGTCTTTGAAGTCTGCAGTGAGTCAACTTCATGACACTATACCTTTCGTTTTGAGGTTTCCTAAGTATCACTTCTACTGACTTAGAAAAATGGATCTTTTGTCCTTTAGAACATTCCACATTCTGGATTGGGCTAATTGTTGCCGTTGGGGCATTGTTCATTTCTATTCAGCATTTCCTATAGATTGGTAATGAGATCTCGAGACCTGTAGAAATTAGAATCTTCAGGCACAAAGGCTTCTGTAGTAATGCTGTGGTATACTTGCTGTCACGTCCTTTCATGAGGCACGTGGTGTGTGGCTGCCGCACTTTGGTGATTCCAGTGTTATTTGATGGACCTGGTGATTTTAGCCTGAGCCCTTCCTGTGAACCTGTCTCTCGCTGAAATTCCCCTTGAAATGGTTTCCTCAAACTGAAATTTGCAAAATGTTGACTTAATACCTTCTTCAGCCCTTGTTCATCTCTGTGTTAGAATTCCTTAGAAGGCCCTCCCCTTGTCAGATATTTGAGTCTTTTGTTGTTGTTTTATTTTGGGTGTTGTTTTTTGTTTGGTTTTTTCAAGGTAGGGTCTCACGCTAGCCCAGACTAACCTGGAATTCACTATGTAGTCTTAGGCTGGCCTCAAACTTGTAGGGATCCTCCTACCTCTGCCTCCTGTGTGCTAAGATTAAAGTCATGTCTCACCACACACAGCTGGGTGTCTTGTGCTGTAATTCATTTAGGAAAGGCAGGATGAATAAATATTTTCTCCCTTTATCTAGCAGTGTTTGAAGTGCCATCATTCAACTATGATCAGGCTGAATGTATGCATACATTTTTATGTGTTTGTCTTTAAGTGCTACCTACTCACTACTTTTGCTCAGTTTGTCTTATTTATAAAACAGGTAGTTAGTTCCTTTTAGTTCTTTCTGTGGAGAAGGGGTGGATACATTGTTTTTCCTGCCTTGTGGCACTGAGACCCAAGCAAGTTAAGTTTTCAATTAAAACATCAGAACTAAATAAAGTACTTTCAGTTTTTGCTATTGATTAGTCAATCAAACAAGCTGTGAGCGTCACCTCTGTCTTGGCTCTAAGTTTACTTTATGCATTTTGTTTCCAGGGCAATTTTCTTTGCCAATAGACAAAAGACAGCTGTATGAGTTTGATATCAAGGTTCCACTATTGGTTCGAGGACCTGGGATCAAACCAAATCAGACAAGCAAGGTAGGTGTCTGAGTGCGAGGCTGAACCCGTTTCAGGTAGGCACTTCCTGAGGAACTAAGGTTGTTTGGGCTTCTCTAAGGAATGAAGGGTGATTGATGTATGCTGTGTGTGTTGATAAGCCTTGGAAAGAGTGGTTTCTTTTCTTAACTCCCACCACCCTTTGCTAAGTGTGCTTCCTCTGCTGCTTGCATGTCAAATCGGCATGTGTAGCATTTATTTGCTTTTAGATCTTTTAAAAAAGATTTTAAATTTTTCTTTATTTGTTTGCCAGTGGAGGAGAAGCATGCACATGTCATGGTGCATGTGTAGAGGTCAAAGAACAACTTTTGGGTCAGTCACCTATCCATCTCATTTGAGGCAGGGTTTCTCACTCTGGATTCTCTCTGTTGATCTTTGCTGTGCTCACCATGAACTTCTGGGAAATCTCTCCCATCTCACTGTCAGTATGCTGGGATGACAGAAACCCACCACAGCTCCTGGGCTTTTTGTGTGGGATCTGGGGATCAAATTCAAGCCCAACAGCTGAGCAGCATGTGCTTTATCTGCTGAGCCATATCCCAGCCATATTTTTAGATCTTTCTCCTCCACCAATGACTGAGCAGAAGGGACATCTGAAATGGTGAAGATGGACAGCACAAAACACTTGGGCCTCCCGAGAAATTTTGATTGGCCAAGAGTGGGGAGTAGGGACCTAGCATCTTCTTTTTTTTCCCTCCCAATTTAGATGATTGCAAGGCAGCCTTATTTGGTGCCCACTTTTCATAGAGTGGAGCTCCTCAGCCTTGGCTGTGGGAACTTCCAGGGCTTCTTGTTACTAATAAGGTTCTCAAGAGCAGGTGTGAAGAGATGACAAGGAAGGGACATGAGGAAGGACACATGTAAGCAGAAGAGGGAAGGAGAATCAACTAAAACAAACTGTATTTGAAAATGCCATGATTACTTAAAACTCCGTATGCTAAGTAAAAAATTCAAAATTAAAAAGATGCAGGTTCTCAGGCTGGAAAGATGACTTAGTAGCTAAAGTACTTGCCTGTGAAGCTTAAGAACCCATGTTCCACTCACCAGATCCCACGTAAGCTGGACACACAAGGTGATACATGCACAAGGTTGTGCCTGCACATAAGGTGGCACACATGTCTGGAGTTTGACTGCAGTGGCTAGAGGCCCCGGAGTGCCAGTTCCCTCCCTCCCTCCCTCTCTCTTTTTTTTTTTAATAATTATTTTTTTATTGACAACTTCTATACTTACAAAAAGTGCATGGTATTTCCCTCCCCTCCCCCCATTCCCCTTTAGAACTCCACTCTCCATCATATCCCCTCCCTCTCTCCATTAGTCTCTCTTTTAATTTGATGTCATCATCTTTTACTTCTATTATTAGGGTCTTGCGAAGGTATTGCTAGGCCCAGCACACCCTCCAAGGCTCAGGGACCATTGCGGAAGAGGGGGCGGATAGAATGGAAGAGCCAAAGGAAGGGTACGACTCCTTACAATGCAACTGCCCAGACAGAAATTGGCCTCGATATCCTCCCTCTCTCTTAAAAAAAAAATTTCTTTTAAAGATGCAGGTTCTGGCTCTATTTCTGACCAACTCCCCTGTGATGACTAATGCTGGTCTGACCTCAGGTTGAGTATAAGGCTGTGGAAATGGGTGACTTTTATTGGGGAGATATGAACAAACGTATCTTCACCCCAAATAGGGCACTGACAACAGGACAAAGAAAAAATTCTACCCAAATCTACCTTGGTGAACCAGTGAATTGACTGGGATTCCTTACAGGAGTATGGGTGACTCAAAGGCAGCCATATCATTGCAAAGTCCTCTCCAGCATGAATGACTACTCAGGAAAGCTTCATCCCTAAAGCTCCCTGTCCAACTTGCAGGCAGGCCCTCTGAAGAGTCTCATAGGAGTCCACCAATT
This sequence comes from Orientallactaga sibirica, assembly GCA_036365145.1. Classification (NCBI taxonomy): domain Eukaryota; kingdom Metazoa; phylum Chordata; class Mammalia; order Rodentia; family Dipodidae; genus Orientallactaga; species Orientallactaga sibirica. Next base: position 34,490,978 of record JAEOAD010000012.1, on the reverse strand, counting down.
GTTCCTTGCTTATATGTAACCTCAAGGAAGGGCCTTGTCAGTCTTGTAATTTTTTGGTCTTTACTGAGTATTGTAGCTGTCCTGACTCTTAGAAACCTTCCTTTACCTTCCCAATTTGGAGGAAATAGCTAGGTAACAGGAAAGCATACTTTGAAAATTTCTTCCTATATAGGACTTCCTACAATGCTTTCTGCTTCCCTGTTTCACCCTGTAAGCCTCAACACAGTCTTCTGTTCCTTCCATTGGTGCTTATCATTTTGAGACCCTTTGGGGTTGGTGGGCACCTTGATTCAAGGCAATTCCACCCTTGCTCAGAACATAACTGATGGGCTCTCCCACTTATGACATCTCTGTTTCCTAATGTCACATCTGCAGTCTTACGGGAAAAAAATGAGCAAACACATAATCAAAACTAAAATTGCAAAATGAGTTTCAAAAGGGGCCAGATTTGCTGGGCACATAGGGTGTTTGGGGCATTTTGGGTGTGGGAAGAGGTAATTGTCATTTCACTTTTTGCCTTTATCTTATTTCCTACTATAGTATTTTTGATGCAGTACTATCAAGTGGCATTCATAACTATCATTTGTGGGGGTGTTTGTTTGTTTTGCTAAGATCTGTGTTCCTAAAGCCACTCACTTCCACCACAATGTCAACACCCTCTAAGCAGGCCACTTTGTTCAAGGGAGATTGGCATATTCAGAAGGTCATTAAATCTCTAGTATGCGCTACTGAGTCTGGCATCTGGAGCTGAGCAGAGTCAGTGTCAATGGGCTGTGCACTTCCGAGAAGCAGGGGTGCTAGGACTGCATATGCCAGTGTGGAGAAGCACGCCTAATGGGAATGTCCCAAAATGTGTTAACTAGTTGCCTGGGGAACAGACTATTCCTCCTTTTTCTCAAGTTAACAGTGCCATAAAAGTGCTCAAATCAAGAACTTCACCTTTTCTAAATGATTGAAATGATGTTTGGTTCCTTGAAGCTAGTTTAACAGTAACTTCCATCAACAGGTAGTATTCTAAGTATATTACTACCTCAGTCAACTCACTTAACCTTCAGTCTCATGAGATACACACACGTATGTGTAAATCTATATATGTCATTGTTAGCCCCATTGTACAGAGCAGGAAATTAAGGTTTGGAAGTGAATTGGTTTGCCTAAGCTCACATGGTTAGAAAGAAGCAGAGCCCTACATTTGAGCTCAGTCTGGCTCAGAATCCACATACAGCCCCCTCAAAACGTATTTGTTAAGTATCTTCTTCTGTGGCACTGTACACTCAGAGCCTGAGACACAGCACAGAGAAGTCAGCAAAGATGAATTCCTAAATCCCTGTGTCAGAGACCAGGTAGCTTCTTTGTATTACTGAAGGTCTCTGAGGCCTTTCAGACCCAGGTGCTGAAAAGGATGGAGTCACCCACATTTTTGGGAAGAGTGCGCTGAGCATAACAGTGAGTGAGAAGGCGCAGAAGATGTGATAAGTTAGGCTTGCTCAGGGGGTGAGGTAGTTTGAATAGATGGTCTCCAATATATATAGTGTTTTATTAGTTTGTAGTTTGCATCTGCAGCCACCTGGCTGGAGTCAGTGTCACTGGGTGGATCTTAGGTGTGGTGATGGGTTTGAAATTTCAATCTAAAGATATACAAAGTGTGCCTAGCTGGAGTTCCTGAGGTGTGCTATGCTGTATGGCTTTTGGTTTATGGCTTTTATCTCTGAGTTTGGTCCTGTGAAAGCAGGCCAGCTTCTTCTGCCATTATGGAACTTCCCCTGGATCTGTAAGCTTCAATAAATATCCCGTCCTCCATAACTGTGCCTGGTCTGGAAGTTCATCTCAGCGAATCTGAAGCTGTCTGCTACAGGGGACAGGAGGCAGCATTTGTACCAAACTGCTTTCAGCTCCACTTAGAAAGTGAACCATCTGTGGCTGCTCTCCCCTTTGATATGACTGACTGCTGCTCCTTTTTGGAATGCCCAGCTCAGACCCCTTTATCTGCCAACCTACTTGTCCTTTAGGAATTTGGTTAAAGGTTCCCCCAGGAAGTCATTTCACACTCTTCCCGTAGCATGGGGTGTCTATCCTACCTTCCTTTATTTACTGTTGGCCTCACACTTCTCATGACCTACTGAGTTTGTCTGTCTTAGTGTGGATGTTCTGAGGAAGAACTATCTGCACTTGAACACCCATCCCTCCACAGGCAGTGGGGTCCATACAGAGTAGGGCCAGGACTTATCATTAACTCTGATGAACTCTGTCTCTTCTCAAGACTTGGTTCCTCAGACTGCTACACTGACAGACAGAGTTACACTACATGTGTGAAATGCCTCCCCTCCGAGCACTGTCTCCATGTGTTGGCAGCAGTGGTGTTGGGCTGGTTGTTCTGTGAGTGGCAAAAGGTGCACACATTGGGTGTGCTGGGCTGAGCCACCCACACAGCCTGGCTACCAAAGCAACATGCAGTTGGCTGACCCATGGACTGAGCTGTGTGTCAATGCTTGGGAGCAGGGACAGGTGGTATGTGTGGAAGCCAAAGGTTGGCTGGTATGGCTTTCTCCTCTGGCTAGATGTTAATCTGCCCCTAGATTTGGTGGTGGTAGTTCTTCAGAAAGGTTCCTAGAAAGGGAGAGGTAAACCAGGAAGTGCTCATTGGCCTTTGCCTCCAACTAAGAGGATGCTACACCCCCATCGAGTGTCACTGGGTGACACCCTGGCTACTTCCTTGACGGGGAAGCTGAAGTTAAGGGCACACACACCTGGACCAGCCCAAGACATGGGAGTTCTTGGCTCTCCTCCACTTCCTGTGCCTTTCACTACATCCTGGGTACCTTCTGGTGTCCTCTGAGTCTTAGATAGCTATATAGCTCTGGTGAATTATTTAGCATTAGAGCTTAAGTGTCTGTTTGAAAACTTGATGTGTTCTGAGAGCCTGTTGTCTTGTTTTCAATTATTCTCAGCTTCATAGTTCTACCACAGCTAAAAATAAGCAGGGCCAAGACACCCTTTGCTTTCATGCCTCAGGGGCTTTTACTTAATCAGAATATATGCACTCAAATCCCAAGAATATGCCCAAACTGAGAATATGTATGGAATAATTTATCTTTGGTCTTGTCAAAGCCTTTTCTGCTTCCCTCTGTAAGCAAATCTAAGTTTACAATTAAAGACTCTCATAACAGCAGTGCCATTCTAGGAATGTGGAACCCTAATGTTTCAAGAGTCATTATGGGGCTGGATAAGATGGCTTAGAGGTTAAAACACTTGCCTGCAAAGCCAAAGGACCCCCGTTCGATTCCCCAGGACCCACGTAAGCCAGATGCACAAGGAGGCGCACGCATCTGGAGTTTGTTTGCAGTAGCTGGAGGCCCTGGCACGCCCATTCTTTCTCTCCTCATTCTATCTCTATCTCTCTCTCTCTCGCTCTCAAATAAATAAATAAAATATATTTTAAAAAATAGTCATTATGGTGGTTCATAGAATCTGCTCTGTTCACATATGTCTCTTGAATTATTTATTCATACTCTGCATCCACATAGTCTCAGTCTCCTGATGCAGATTTTGTGACTGCTTCTTAAGATAAAGTCCTGTCATATTTAGGAAAAATAAAATAACTAAGAATATAGGAGGGAAAAGGTCACATGTGTTTATAGTGCTTATGCTGAATCTTGGTGACTTGATTTATACCGGAATTTATAGCACTTGCTGTTAAAGTGTGCTTTGGTAAGACTGGCAATCAGCATTTTATTACCTCTGAGTTTTTAATATTTTGATATTTACCCTTGTTCTTACTGCCTTGGACACATTTGTAGTACCGACGGAAAGGGCTCTATTCTGATCACTTAGGGACTCTCAGATCAGTTCTTTGAAGTCTCTGCTCTCCTGTGGTGATCAAATTTGATGACTTATCCAAGCTGCCCAGGTGGCCTGAGGGACATGTGAGGAAGGAAAAATGATCTTTTCTGTCACAGTGGGGCTTGTGTGATCCCTGGAGACAGTCTGGGGCTGTTTTTCAGTGACATATGAATTACTTCTTCCTGCATCATCTCCACAAAATGGTAATTTGTGAGAGCTGCAGAAACACTAATTGATTCTGAGCTGGGATATATATTCTTGACCCTCAGAGAGCCATCTGGGCCTGAGGAAACCTGACCTCTGATGAACAGTGCCCTGAGGATGTTTTCTTGCCATATCTGTACTTCTAGTTTGGTTTTAAATTAAAAATGACTAGGTGAGTTGATTTTTTTTTTTTTTTAAAGAGGGTACTTTCTATAATAAATGCTCTCCATCGTTTCAAAGATGTCTTTTCAGCAAAAGGCTTTGTCTCCAGTTATAAGTTGTGAACTTTGTTTCAATGACTTCTTGTATTTTATTTCTTCATCTGTAAAGTGGGGGAAGTACTGCATCTCAGGATGGGGTAAAGGAATAAGTAAACATAGAGGTGAAATATCTGGCTTGGAGGGGGTACTCAGTAAACTTCCATTTCTCCCTGTTGCACTTCGCCTTTGTTTCCCTGATGCATTGCTTTTACAGTCAAAGGCTTTTCACACCTGAGAGCAATGGCTTTTAGGCCTCCACTGAGGTGCATCTTGGGTCTCCACTTAGCCAGCCATGGTAGCTGTTGAGCACTTGAGATGTGGATGACCCAAATTAAAAATGGGCCATTGTGCCAGGTGTGGTGGCGCACGCATTTAATCCCAGCACTTGGGAGGCAGAGGTAGGAGGATGAGTTCGAGGCCACCCTGAGACTACCTAGTGAATTCCAGGTCAGCCTGGACCAGAGTGAGACCCTACCTGGTGAAGGTGTGGCACGCATTTAATCCCAGCACTTGGGAGGCAGAGGTAGGATGAGTTCAAGGCCACCCTGAGACTACCTAGTGAATTCCAGCTCAGCCTGAGCTAGAGGCCACCCTGAGATTACATAGTGAATTCCAGGTCAGCCTGAGCTAGAGTAAAACCCTCCCTCGGGGGAAAAAAAAAGCCATTGTAAAATGCCATATTTCAGACGAGATCAGGCGCGTTCAGGGTGGTATGACCATAGACAGTAAAATGCCATATTTCAAAAATTTGGTTTAAAAACAAATGTAAAATCTCATTAACTGGTTTATGTTTCTTATCATTTGAAATAGTAATATTTTGGATTAAATAATATTCAGTGTATTTCACCTGCCTCCTGTTTGAATGTGTCTTTAATATGCATGTGTTGCTTGTGGATATGCATCGTGTGCAGGTGTGTATGTGGTTGGCAGAGGACAACCTCAGGTGTCATCCGCAGCCTCCCCAGTGCTGGGATCATAGACATATCCCCAGCATTTTCCATGGATGCTGGGGATCAACCTCAGATCCTTATGCTTACAAAGCAGGTAATTACCAACTGAGCCATCTCCTCAGCCTTGAATGTGGTTACTACACATTTTAAATTGCAAATGTGGTTCCCATTATATTCGCATTGAACTATGCAGGATTAGGTCCTAGAAAGGCATCAGACACACAAAGAAAATTGTCTCATAAACCAAAACAGTAAGGCAAGTTCAGAATGAAAGACATTGTTTCTAATTTTGAGGTTGTTTCAAAACAACTGGTTTGCCTTCTTTAAGGAAACTTGCTGACATATTGGAGTAAGTTTCTTACAGCTTTCAAAACCTGTGGAAAGCTAAGCACAGCAGCACACACCTGTAACCTTTCATTCAGGAGTCTGATGCAAGAGGATCACAAGTTTGAGGCCAGCTTGGACTACATATGTATCAAGACCCTATCTAAAAAATTTTTTTGGTTAGTGGTATTGCCGTTTTGAAAACTATAAAATGGGTTTATCATCTTCATTGATAGCAAGCATTCACCCTTTGAGACCTAAATGAAGTCAAATTCAGTGAACTAGAGTCAAGTTGGAAAACACTGGATAGACACCACTGGCCCAAGGTTTTTTCCATGATTCATAAGAAAAAAATTCCAAGAGGTTTTTCAAATGTTTGGGTGATAAAAAGAATTAGAATTAATATATAATTTCACATAGGCATATGTAAGACGTTATAAGACTTTTAAAAATATTTATTATTACTTGTGAGCAGAGAGAGAATGGATGTAGCAGGGCCTCTTGCCTCTGCAAATGAACTCTAGACATGTGCCATGTTGTGCTTCTGGCTTTTCATGAGTACTGGGGAATCAAATTCAGGCCTTGTAAGCCTTATGATTTGTCTCTTTAAATTACTGAATCTGAATGCATGAAACTATAAGGTGAAAGAAGAATGGACTGTATGAAAGGCAACGGTACTGTTTGTCTTGGGTGGGTTGGGAAGATAACTTTAGTATAGATGGGAAAGCAAAACAGGACCAGTTGTGTTCTATATTGTTTTTTTTTTTTTTCATTTTCTTAGATGCTCGTTGCCAATATTGACTTGGGCCCTACTATTTTGGACATTGCTGGCTATAACCTGAATAAGACACAAATGGATGGAATGTCCCTGTTGCCCATTCTGGTAAGTCTTAAGCCAATCCCGAGCTAAAACTCTGAAATAGATTCCAGCTATGTAAAAACAAAGTAAAAAAAAGATCTTAAAGTTACTGAATCTGAAGGGCAGAGACAAGTTTTTCTCAATCTGTGGAGAGAAGGAGTTTCTAAAGGAAAAGAAATGATTGGAGCAAACTCAATTGTAAGCTTCTGTATCCTCTTCTCGTGTATCAAAGTTGAGGCAAGTGACACATTTAGAAAATATTTACAACGTAAGTGCAGAAGGGAAGTTCTTGGAAAGCAGAGGTTAATATCCCAGTACAAAAATGGACCAGAGAAAGTGACTAATCAACTCATAGGAGAATTAGAAATGGCCCAAATCATCACAAAAGGAGTACTTCAGTGTCTGTCAAAGACATGCCTAAGTAAAAGAGGCCCTTATCAGCTGTGAGCTGGCAAAGATTGAAAAGGGCCAGTGTTGGCAGAAGTCTGAGAGATCGGAAACTGCTCATACACTATTCTTAGATGTGTATGCTGTATAACTCAGGAGGCTAGTTTAACAAGGCATGTCACTTCAGAAGAAAATACACACATCTAGCAATCCCCTGTGAGGAAGTACTTTAGGAACATATCCATTCCAGAAATGCTGGAGTGTATGCTATGCCTGGCATTGCACAGAGATGTGTGTAAAAATTTACCTGCATTGCTGATGGAAAGAAACTGAAAGCCTAAATGCCTGTTAGAGAATGGGTTCAATCGTGACAATCCAACCATAGGACATAAAGCCAGCACTACATGATGCAGGTCTGAAGTCACTGGCTTGGAAAGATGCCTGCCACATACTGTGGCTAGAAGTTTTGTTCACACCAGCATCTCACCCATTACAATTGCCCACAAGTACTTTAAGTATAGAGAAGCTCAGAGGGGTCAGTCGTGTATGGTAGCCTTCTGGCTTACAAAATTACAGGCGACTCATTCAATTGAGTGTTAAAATTTGTTAGTAGGCAATATATGATTCATATAGTACATGCCACATAAGTTACTAGAACCAGCCACTCTGTTTTTTAACTTGTTTTATTGACAGCTTCTATAATTATAGACAATAAACCATAATAATTCCCTCCCCACTCCCATTTCCCCCTCACATATCCACCCTCCATCATATCCCCTCCCCTCTAGTTAGTCTCTTTCATTTTGATGTCATTATCTTTTCCTCCTATTACGAGGGTCTTCTATAGGCAGTGTCAGGCACTGTGAGATCATGGATATCCAGGCCATTTTGTGACCCTTCCTTTTGCTCTTACATTATTTCTGCCATCTCTTCCACAGTGGACCCTGATCAGGCTTTGGAAGGTGTGAGAGAGATCGTAGTGCTGAGCACTCCTCTGTCACTTCTCAGTACTATGACGACTTTTGAGTCATCCGACTGGTTACGGCCATCTAAAAAAAGAGAAGCTTCTCTAACCAAAAGTGCAAGTAGCATTAATAAATGGGTATGAACATTAAGAAAAGTGTTTAGAGGGCAGTTTGGTGGAACAATACATGCATTTAGCCAGACAACAGCAGGCATTACTACTGTAATATGACCTCCCCTCCATAATCTTTTGACTAGGTTTTCAGTATCAGGCATGTATTCTCTCTGGTGGAGCGGGCCACCTGTCCAATTAGAAAGCAGTTGGTTTCCCCCATAAGACATGCCACTATTGAACCAGTTGGCCATTTGGCCTGGCTTGCAATGTCCTCTGTTTACCACTATTGATGACTTCTCTCTCACATAGGGCTTCTTGCAGTGTAGCTTTTTCCAGCTTTCTGTTGGTGGGTCCACAGGGAGGTGTTCTTTCAGCTCAGTTCCAGCTTGATTTCTCAAGTCTTGAGTGGTAAGGTTATATCATCTAGTTCTGGTGGGAAATTAAAAACTTGGCACTGGCTTGTAATGTTTTGGGGGCATCAGTGACCTCCCTGGCCAACAACTCACTGGAAGATATCCCATCCCCGACACTGAAATTTTTCTACTAACAATCTGTACCATTATCAAAGAAGTAGATTTCCATATGGCTTATTCATAACAATCTTAATTTTTTTTTGATTTTTTTAAAAATATTTTATTTATTTAAGAGAGAGAAAAGAGACAGATGGAGAAAAAGAAAGAGTGGATACAACAGGGCCTCTAGCCACTACAAATGAATTCTAGATACCTGTACCACCTAGTACATCTGGCTTTTTATGGGTACTGGGGAATCGAACATGGGTCCTTTTGCTTTGCAGGCAAGTGACTTAGCCACTAAGCCATCTTTCCAGCCCATCATCTTAAGTTTTTTTTTTTTTGGGGGGTCAAGGTAGGGTCTCACTCTAGCCCAGGCCTAGAATTCACTCTGTAGTCTCAGGGTGACCTTGAACTCATGGCAATCCTCCTACCTCTGCCTCCCAAGCGCTGGGATTAAAGATGTGCGCCACCACGCCTGGCGCACATCTTAAGTTTTGATTAACCCTCTTCCCACTCTTCCTTTACTCAGTCCCTTCCCCTGACCACACTTAGGCCATTGCACCCCCAGTAATCTGTTCATATACACAATAGTCTCCCCTTAAGTCCCCCCTTTTCTCCCTCCCTATATAGACCCTTTATGGTCTGCTACTGACGTTTATTCTAGCTCACATACAAGTCTAAACATTTGTAGCTAGGATCCACATATGTGAGAGAACATGTGGTGTTTGGCTTTCTGGAGGTGCAGCTCAGTAGCAAAGCACTTAGCAGTCATCACAAGGCCTTGGGTCAGTCTCTAACACCTCTAGCTAGGGGGGAGACCTAGGCAGACCCAGACCCTGGGGTCAGTGGATTCCTCTGTGTGTGTGTGTGTGTGTGCGTGCGTGCGTGCGTGCGTGCGTGCGCGCGCATGCGCTCGTGAGAGAGATTTGCAAGCCAGCAGATCTAACCACTTAGTCATCTCTCCAACCTTTATATTGTCTTTTTTTTCTTTTTTTAATAAAGTTTTATTTTATTTTTATTTATTTGCAAGGGGAGAGAGAGAGAGAGGATGGGCACACCAAGGCCACTTGCCATTGAAAACAAGTTCCAGATGTGTACACCACTTTGTGCAATCTGGCTTTACATGGGTGCATGGGGACTCGAACCTGGGTCATCAATCAGGCTTGCGAGGAAGCACCTTTAACCACTGAGCGAGAGTATAAGCACATCAGGGCCTCCTTCCACTGCATACATACTCCAGTCACATGCACCACTTTTTGCATCTGGCTTTATGTGGGTACTGGAAAGTTGAACCCAGGCCATCAGGCTTTGCAAGCAAGCACCTTTAACTACTAAGCCATCTCTCCATCTCCTTTTTTTTTTTTTTTTTTTTTTTTTTTTAGTAGGGTCTCACTCTAGCCCAGGTTGACCTGGAATTCACTTTGTAGTCTCAAGATGGCCTTGAACTCAAAGCGGTCCTCCTCCTCTGCCTCCCAAGTGCTGGGATTAAAGGTGTGCACCACCACGCCCAGCCCAGTCCTGTTTTGAAGGGAAAAGTTTCATCAGCATAGCCCCACTCATCCATTAGTCTGTAGCTGCTGAGTTGAGTAGATGTAACAGATCACTTAGTCATGGAACCTAAATAGACATTGTATGGCCTTTGCCAGAAAGATAGTTTTGTTTGGTTGGCTTTTTTGGTTTTGGTGGGGATTTTTTTGTTTGTTTCTGTTTTACATCTTAACAGTTTTTACAGTTTATTAATATATATATATATATATTTGAGAGAGAAGGGCATGCTAAGGCCAGCACTGCAAACGAACTCCAGATGCATGTGTCCCCTTGTGCATCTGGCTTATGTGGGTCCTGGAGAGTTGAACTGGGATCCTTTGGCATTTGCAGGCAAATGCGTTATGCGCTAAGCCATCTTTCCAGCCCTTAAAAAAAAAAAAATTTTTTTTTTTTTTTTTTTTTTTTTTTGGTTTTTCGAGCTAATGTTTCACTGTAGTCCAGGCTGACCTGGAATTCACTATGTAGTTTCAAGGTGGCCTCGAACTCATGGTGATCCTCCTACCTCTGCTCCCCAAATGCTGGGATTAAAGGCGTATGCCACCACACCGTCTGTTTTTTACATCTAACACTGCTTATTTAACTTTAAAAATATTTCCGCATTCTAAACTTTAAAAAGGAGACTGGAAGAATGACTCAGTATGAGTTCTTGCCACAAGTGTGAGGGCCTGAGAGGTTCTTACACTTGCATTGTATAGTTCTCTGACAATGAGGAAGGAGTTCTACAGTTTATTTTAAAAGTCTGTTATAGTTCACTTTTAAAAGTCTAAACATTTCTCATGCCAGCTGACTCTCCCACTTCCACAACTAAGAGTGTCTATGGAATGTTATGCCATTGTATACAAAAACAAGAAAACCTGAAGCTAGATGGATGCCCACATAGTGTCCCCCAGATCCAGCCTCACAGTGCACAGCCAAAGCTATAGCTCCTGGAGATGTCTTCCCCCATGGCTTCACTCTAGGCAAGGGGTATCCAGAGTTGATCTCTAGCCAATAACCAGATAGTTAACACCACCTTTCAAGTTGAAAATAAAATGCCAGAACCATCCTCAAATGCCTCCTCACACTGCAGCACAGTGCACAGAGTAAGAACATGACAGTGTTCATTTTAAAACTGTTTTGAAGAAATATATAACTTTAAAACAGTTTCATGGCGCTCCAGATAACCCATGGCCATTTCATCTAACTCCTGACCCTTTGAGAGACTACCAACAGCCACATGCAACCTAGGACAGCTATGATTGCGACCCAGAATTGAAGACTTACTTTAAATTTTTGTGTGTGTGTAACTCCATTGCACATTACTCAAAAATATAAGCCTTGTAGATAACAATGTCGTGATGCACTGTCAAAAGGTTGACACCCACTGAGCATGGTGGCGCATGCATTTAATCCCAACCCTTGGGAAGCAGAGGTAGGTGGATCACTGTGAGTTCGAGGCCACCCTGAGATGACATAGTGAATTCCAGGTCAGCCTGGACTAGAGTGAAACTGTACCTTGGGGGAAAAAAAGAAAAACAGTTGACAACCCATAGAGGGTAGATTTGGGAGGGGGAAAATAGGGGTGGTGGGAGGTAATTATGATGGTTTATTGTCTATACTTATGGAAGTTACCAATAAATTTTTAAAAGGGGGTTGATACCCCTGGACTACAATAAAAATATTATCAAGGATTGGAAAGATGGCTTAGCAGTTAAGGTCCTTGCCTGCAAAGTTAAAGGACCCAGGTTTGATTCCCCAGGATCCATGTAAGCCAGATACACACGGTGACAGATATGCCTGGAGTTTGTTTGTGGTGGCTGAAGACCCTGTAGCACCAATTCTCTCTCTCTCTCATTCTCTGCTTCTCTCTCTCAAATAAATATTTAAAAGAACGTAATCAAATTTTGTCATTAAATCCAATAAAGATGTGAGACAGCTCAGAAACAAGATATCCATCATGGTGCTTCCCTATTCTAAGGCATTTCCGAGAAGACAAAGCTTCTTTTATCCCCTCCCCCTCTCTTGATCCTCCTCTTCCACCATTTTCCTGGCAGCTTTAGCAGCGCCTTTTACACCATGGGACTCTCCCTGGGCCTGACGGTAGTGACAGCCTTCCTATACTCAACTTCACTGCCCTAGCTACACCCAGCTGCTTCTCACTTCACTTGTTACTCCACACCTTGCCCAGCTTGCCCCACATCCCCAGTAAGATGCCGGAGACCACGGCTGGGATCTTGGCAGAATTCTGAATGAGTGTGAAGAATGCAGGTGGTGGTCTTTGGGGATCTTTTCTTGCCTCCCTTAGCTGGTTCATAGCCTTCACTTCCCACTCAGTATCCTTCATCTGTCTTTGCCATTTCATCAAGTCTAGAGTTCTCTTTTTCCAGACATTGTCTTCACCTCCTAGATTCCTTCTTGGAAAATTCTCAAAATTGATAGGGGTTTAGTGCTTGTCTGCACAAAGTAGGCAGAGGCAGACATCTTGCCCTTGTTTCCTGGAGTCACTTTGGCCTTTTCACTGCTTTGTTCTGGGTGGTACAGGACACAGTTCTCGGACCTCACCCTAGCTGCCTCCATGAGAACCCCAGAAATTTTCAAGGGCCTCTCCATGACAGAAGTTTCCAACATGGTCACATCAGTCACCTTGGAAACCCAAAGCCAATGCTGGGTTCTAGCCTAGAGATTCTGAGGTGAGGGGTGTGGGATAGAAACTGGTCCTGGAGATTTTTCAAGCCCCTTGTTGATTTTTAATAATGTAGCAAACTTTGAGAACCATGGATGGAAATTACTCTGGCCACTTGACACCCCAGTATGGGACTTCGAGGTAACAGATACCTTCCCCAGGCTCTCAGCTTGCACAAGTCAGGGTTAGCAGCCTGAGCAAGGAAGCATGGCACTTCTGAAGTCTGCAGTGACTCTTAATTTCTAAGACCTGGAGCTGCACAGGATTGTTCAGGTTTTGTTGTGTGCGAGAGTAAGAAAATATTCCTGTTTCCAACTCCTTTTTCTTATCCTTGGCACACCAGCACCCATCCCCCGACACATATACATGCTCACACAGCTGAAGTGTTTTTATAGGAGTGGGTCTTATACCAGCACCCCCAGAGACACTTGTGTGGTTTGCTCAAAATCTAAGTTCCTCTTCACCTGCATCAGGAGCTAAGATTTTGCATTTGTCATAAGTTCCCAGTGGTGTAATGCTGCCTGTCCTCAGAACCCCACTTTGGGTTTGAACCAGTGCTTTAGAAGATGTTTCTCAGATTTTGCTATGCATGGAAGTAACCTGACAAGCTTATTAAAATAGAGATTTTGAGGGCTGGAGACATGGCTTAGTGGTTAAGGCACTTGCCTCTGAAGCCAAAGGACCAGGTTCAATTTCCCAGGAACCATGCAAGCAAGATGTACAAGGTGGCACATGTGTCTGGAATTCGTTTGCAGCAGCTGAAGGCCCTGGCATGCCCAGTCTCTCTTTCCATCTGCCTCTTTCTCCCTCTCTCAAATAAATAAATTAAAAATTAAAAAAATACATAGATTTTGAGGGCTGGGAAGACGGCTCAGCAGTTAAAGGCATTTGCAGAGCTTGCTGGCCGAGGTTCAGTTTATAAGCCATCCACGTAAGTTAAATGCAAAAAGTGATGCAAGCATCTGATGTTCATTTGCAGAAGAAAAAGGCCATGGCATGCCTACACACATAATTTAAAAAAATTGTTTGTAAGCTGAAGAGAATGATAATGGGTACTCCAGAACTTAGTGCTGCTGTAAAGGAACTGCAGAACCTGCCCCACTTTGTGCTTTATGTAGTAGGTACTGGGGAATCGAACCCAGGTAATCAGGCTTTGCAAGCAAGGGCCTTTAACTGCCAAGCCATTTCTCCAGCCCAAATAAATTTGTTTTGACCTTTATTTAATATTTTGGCTCACCAGACCTCTTGTAGGGAGCTGGCTATGTAGTTCAGTGGTAAAGCACTTCCCAGGACTAGAGTTAAATGCTTAAGAGTGTGCATTTCGTGCACTCAGCCACCGAACCTTTGTGCAGGAACATGTTAAACCATTTTAAGGTTGCTGTTTCTCTGGCCCATGTCTAGATTTTGCTCCCGGGCTAACTTCTAAGCAAGTGCCTTTAACTGCTGAACCATCTCCTCCAGTCCCTGGGCTGACTTCTAAAGTGCAGTCTTGCTCAGAAACTTCCCATTCTTCCCATCACTGACATTCTTGTATTCTTCAGAGATGGGGGTCTTGCCTAGATTGGTCTCAGCCTCCCAAATAGATGGGACAACAGGCATGTCCTCTGTATCCAGCTTGCCTGCTATTTCAGCCTCATGTGTGGGCTCCGCCCTCCACCCAACCTTGTCTGAAAGCTGGGTGTTTTGAAGCCATGCTATCAAGTGCTCTGCTTCTGTACTGTACTCCTCTGCTTTTGATCCAGAACTTGTTCTTCTAGATCCTTCCTCTCTTTACCATTTGTAGGCCTTCAAATTCTGCCTCCTCTTCCCCTACACACCACCAGTACACAGTGCAGAATAAACAAGGGGATGTGTGTGCTGTACCTTCATCTCAAGTGGCTCAACCTGTCAGCACTCCTCAGCACTCCAGCACTGTTGACCTGTTTTCTTTCCCTGTTAGGTTATACACTCCTGAGTCTAAGCTAGTACACGTCTCACAGTGTCCGAATGGCATTTTCACTGTAAGCTTGACTTTGAGCAGTTTTTCCTATGACTCTAATTCTTGTTTAGCTGCTTTATTGGTTTCCATGCCTGGCATGGAACTTTTAAATGTTCAAAGCATATGACTACTACTTTAAAATGCTGTAAATACCATACATGATACTCAGTAGCTTTCATATGCATCCTTTCAAGCCATTCCTTTTATTTAGAATGAATCCACTGGTTTTGATGCCCAACTCCACTTTAATAGGGGAGTAAAATAATGGCAATCTAGATCTTCCCTGTGCATACCACAAAGAAACCACCTTTGCTGTTGTTTTTTCCTAGAAAGGTGCCAGTAATGTTACCTGGAGATCAGATGTTCTGGTGGAATATCAAGGAGAAGGCCGTAATGTCACTGACCCGACCTGTCCTTCCCTGAGTCCTGGAGTGTCTGTGAGTAGCAGTTTGTATTGGCTTAAGCCGCTTTCTCCCATTGCAGCTGGGTTCTAGTCCTTAGTCACCTGAACTGTGCTTTGAACTCTTCCCATTTGTGTGAGAACTGTATCTGCCCACGTTATTACTTGGCCAGTTCTATTTCAGTTTTCCTACATTTCCTAATAGTGTATTATTTTTTACTAGGGACTTTTTTGTTTGTTGTTTTTTTTTTTTTTTTTTTTTTTTTTTTTTTTTTTTTTTTTTTTTGAGTTAGGATCTTGCAGTTGCCCAATTTGACCTGGAACTCACTGGACTTGAACTCATGGCTATCCCCCTACCTCTGCCTCCTGAGTGCTGGGATTAAAGATGTGCACCACCACACCCACCTCTTACTAGGGACTCCAATGAGAGAGAGGTAGGGTTCCCACCTGACTGTGCCATCTTGAATGCCTTGCATTGGTGGCAGCCAGCCAGATTATGGAGTTGCTAACAGACACATTGACCTGGCTTTGGAGAATAGAAACTAGGTTTCTAATTGAGTTAATTCTCCAAATGCCAAAATGTTTTAAATAAAGGATCCGACAAGTTGTGGAGCAGCGCAGTCTGTGGAAGTCGTGAAGACAACTTGGTTAGGTGGCAATGTGTTCACCTGCAGGGAATTTCACAAACTTCTCTCGTGCATTTTCCTCTCATCCTTCAGGATGATGGTTCCAGATAGTCCTCAAAGTGACTCATTTGAATACTTTCACTTCTTTATCTCTGCAAATTCCACAACTGGAAGCCAGGCGTGGTGGCACACGCCTTTAATCCTAGCACTCGGGAGGAGAAGTAGGAAGATTGCTGTGAGTTCAAAGCCATCCTGAGACTACATAGTGGATTCCAGGTCAGCCTGAGCTACAGTGAGACCCTACCTCGGAAAACCAAAAACAAAACAAAACAAAAATGAGGCTTAGCGGTTAAGGTGTTTGCCTGCAAAGCCAAAGGATCTCCTGGCTTGCCCATTCAATCTCTCTCACTCTCTCTCTAAATGAATAAATATATATATTTTTTAAATTCCACAACTGGCTTTAGCCAACTTGGCTGCCCCATAATTTTTTGTTACCATGGAAGAGCAATCTTCAGTTTAACTTTAAAAATATTCTTACAGCAATGTTTCCCAGACTGTGTTTGTGAAGATGCTTATAACAATACCTATGCTTGTGTGAGGACGATGTCAGCATTGTGGAATTTACAGTACTGCGAGTTTGATGACCAAGAGGTAAGAATGAAGTCTGTCTGTGCCTCTTTCTGCACCTCGTGCCTGGTTCCACTGCTTTATTGACTGGGCTTGGTGACATCCGTGCAATTCCAAGGGTGCTACCTAGGGAGGATGATTTCTTTTATGCATTTACACTTAGTTCTCCTGTAGTTAATAAAACACGAGTTTCATAAGTCCAGGCCTCTCTTCTCTGACTGGAATAGCAGTTTTCTCTACTCACCATCCCCAGCCAGACACACACTTTAAATATACAGTTCCCTTTTTCAGAATGACACATGATGGTGTGTGGCCTTCCCTGGTGATTGAGGTAAAAATGAGATACATCTGTGAAGGCGAGAGGAATCGGAAGAATTTTCTAGCAAGCTGAACAGGAGCCATTCACTGCAGTTCAGTCCGGTGCCGTTCAGTAGAGTAAGAGGCAAAGGCCAGGAAGCGCCAGCCATGCAAGAAAATGGGGCTTGGGCCACCCTGATGGTGTGGATCATCTGAAGGATCCTGTGACTGCCCTGCCATCAGTCCGTTGAGATATCACTGTTGTCAGCATATGCTCACCTGCTCCATGTGACCACCCTCATCCAACCATCTGGAGAGGTCACCATTCTATTTACAGCTCCGAAGCACATTGGGCAAGCAAGAGTGCTTTCCTCAGCTGAGCACCTGTTCTTCCTTCCCACATAATGTTTATCTGGTTGATAACTGTTTGACAGTCTGAGGATGACTAATTAAAGCCATTAAAGGCAACATTTGCCTACTGGCCTCCTGACCTATTGTTTGACTCCATTTTGGAAAAGAGCATATTGTTTAGAGGAGGAGTATTGAGACTGGACATGTCTAATGTTAGAAGTAATAGGACCGTATCTCCCTCCAACTCATGTGAGCCATCTCAACCCACTTTAAAAACAGAAAAACCATAAGCCGGGCGTGGTGGCACACACCTTTAATCCCAGTACTCGGGAGGCAAAGGTAGGAGGATCACCATGAGTTCGAGGCCTCCCTGAGATTACATAGTGAATTCCAGGTCAGCCTGGGCTAGAGTGAAACCCTACCTCGGAAAAATCAAAAAAGAAAAAAATAGAAAAATATTTGTATGTCGAAGTTAAAGCACCTTTCATGTTTTCTCATTGGAATCTCTCAACTCTGAGGCAAAAATAAGCCTTCTGGACCGAGTTCAATTCCCCAGCAACCACATTAAAGCTGGACCATGCATCTGGCGTTTGTTGGCAATGGCAAGATACTCTGGTGCATGCGTGCACGCGCGCGCACACACACACACACACACACACACACACACACAATTTGTTTTAAGTCTTCAAATGCTAACCCTCCCTTCAGTAGCTTTATTACTGAGACTTTGCTATTGAGGGCCCTCCCTGCCTTCTGTTGTTGGCTCTAATTACAGAGAGTGGTTGTTTGCTCTCCTGCCCTGTCTTGAAGACATGGATGTGCAGGTGGTCCTTTTCCATCATTGGGCTATGAGGCCAGAATAGCGTAGGTGCACTGCTGTTTTAGTTGGCTTATGGGGAGGAGGGGGGGTCCTTAGAACACACTTAGCCTTTTCATCAAGTTCTCCCATCCCCTTTAAAATAATTTGCAAGCCACTCATGGTGGCACATGCCTTTAACCCCAGCATTTTGGGTGGCAGAGGTAGGATTGCCTTGAGTTCAAGGCCACCCTGACACTACATAGTGAATTCCAGGTCAGCCTGGGCTAGAGCGAGACCCTACTTTGGGGGGGGGGGAGCATTAGGATCATTTCCTTAATATAAATAGCCCTTGTCCCCCCCTTCTTTCTTTTCCTCTAGGTATTTGTAGAAGTCTATAATCTGACTGCAGACCCAGAGCAGATCACTAACATCGCTAAAAGTATAGACCCAGAACTGTTAGGAAAGATGAACTACCGGTTAATGATGCTGCAGTCCTGTTCAGGGCCAACCTGTCGCACCCCAGGGGTTTTTGACCCCGGGTAAGTTTCCTCTGTCTTCAGTTTCTTTGCCAAGTTGTCTCTAGTGGTCGTGCTGTTCTGGAAGACAAAGGGAGCCTGGGAGTTCCTTTGGCTTTGAGCTGACTGTGTTTATTCTTTGGTTTTGGCAAGAGACTGCTGTGTTCTTGCTGTGTCAGCCTGTTGTGCTGGGAAAATAAGCTGCTTAAAGCAGGCTGTCTGTGTGCTATGAGCAGCTTCTCCTGCTTGGAGCGTCTGTGTAACTCTTGTCAGGGAGCCACTTGGTTATACAGTCAGCTCTGACCTGTACTGCCCTGTTCTTACATCACTTCATTTCTTAGAAACACAGATTGCAAGGCTAGGGAGATGGCTGACTGCTTGTAAGAGAGATTGCCATGCAAGAATGAGGGCTTGGGACCACCTGAGTTTGATTCCCCACACCCACACAAACAGCTAGGTGTGACCATGCATACCTATAACCCCAGTCCTGTGGTGGCAGGTTTTCTGATGGAAAACACAAGCTCCAGGTTCAGTGAGAGTTTCAAGGAACTCCGTGAATGAGCAGTACTGGAGGGCATATGATGCTCTCATATGGCCTCCACACATATGCCCCATGAGGCACAAACATTATTGTACACACCACACCATGCATACTACACACAGCAGATTTACCAGCAGATTTCTGCATTAAAATCTATAATAATAGGGGCTGGAGAGATGGCTTAGCCGTTAAGGCGCCTGCCTGCTAAGCCTAAGAAGAATGCCCATTCGATTCTCCAGGTCCCACATTTAGCCAGATGCATTGATGCAAGGGTGCAATGCCGCACTTGTCCACAAGGGGGCGACATGTCTGGAGTTCATTCACAGCGGCTGAGAGGCTGCTGGTGTGCCCATTCTGTGTCTCTCTCTACGACTCTCAAAAAAAATAAAAAATCTATGATAATAAACTTAAGCTCAGATGCTGAAATGCAAACCCACTGCAACATGTGAAGTATAAATTGTTTCTCACCTCCCAAGTGGGACTTTTTGTGTGTGTGGATTTTTTTTTTTTTTTTTTTTTTTTTTTGAGGAAGGAGGCCTTCTTAACCCAGTACCTCATCAGCAGGACATTGGCTGTTAGTGTACTGTGGATTCAAATTGCTGTAATGAGAGGCAAGGCATTACTTTAGGCTTGAAGATTATGAAGATAAAATCAGCCTGTCACTGGGAAATGACTCAGTTCTTGTGCTGAATATAGGGAGAGAGGAAAGTGAAGTTCTTAGTTGATGATAACTTGTTTAGTCATCTTCACATTAAATTTTGTCTTCACTCCAAAGTAGAGATGAATGTATGTGAGTGAGTAGAGAAACTGGATTCAGACTGTTAACTGTGATGTCTAGTTATAAATAGTGCTTACTTGGCCAGAGACACAGATTCCAATTCACTAAAACTAGGGCTGAGGAGATGGCTCAGTAAAGACACTTGCTTTTGAAGCCTGCTGGCCCTAGTTCAGTTCCCCAGTCCCCATATGAAAAGCCAAGATACAGAGTGGTGCATACATCTGGAGTTGGTTTGCAGCAACTAAAGGTGCTAGCATGCCCATTCTCATTCATATTCTCTTTCATTCTCTCTCTCCTCCCTCTCTCCTGGAAAATAAGTAAAAATAATTTAAATAAAACTAGTCACTAAAACAATGCTAACATAGCTCAGTGTAGAACACTTACCTATAGCATGCATAGGTCTCTGGATTCAATCCCTAGCATTACAAAGACAAAACTAATGTTAAAGAATAAATAATATGGGGCTGGGGAGATGACTCAATGGTTAAGGCACTTTATCTGCAACACCTTAGGACATGAATTCAGCTCCCTGGTACCCACGTAAAGCCAAATGCACAAAGCAGTGCATGCATCTGAAGTTGTTTGCAATGACTAGAGGTCCTAACACACATGCACATTGTTTCTCTCTCTCTCTTTCTCTCTACCAGGTGTGGTAGCACAAGCCTTTAATCTTAGCATGCAGGAGGCAGAGGTAGGAGGATTACTATGAGTTTGAGGCCAGCTTGAAACTTCATAGTGAATTCCAGGTCAGCCTGGGCTAGAGCGAGACCCTACCTCAAAAAAAAAAAAAAAAAAAAAGGAAGGAAGGAAGGAAGGAAGGAAGATCAGGCATGGTGGCACACACCTTTTAATCCCAGCAGTTTGGGAAGCAGAGGTAGAGGATCCCTTTGTGTTCGAGGCCACCGTGAGACTACAGAGTGAATTCCAGGTCAGCCTGAGCCTAGAGCAAGACCCTAACTCAAAAAAACAAAAAAAAACCCTACAGACTTTCCGCTGAAAAGTGCTGGTTTTGGAGTGTCTAATAGCTCCTTAGCTGACAAAGTTTTATCAAACTAAATTGAGTTAGATGTTGATAGTAGTTAATGCTTTTAAGCATGTATTCTTTGACTGGAAATTTAAAGCCAACCTCTAAATCCTTGTAGTGGAGGGTGAAGAGACTTGGACCTCTTGGATTCTAACCACTGTGCTGCCATGCCCACATCTGGCCAATTTAGGACAGCTGCAGGAGCTGTGTGGTTTGTCCTGAGCATCAAGATTCAGTTGTAGACATCACATGCAGTCCTCAGAGCCCAAGCAGGTTCATTTCAAATGAAACTCACTAGATGTGTGACTCGTCCGAGGCTCCAAAGAACTGATACAGTGTGCTCTAGTGCCCATGTGTGTCTGCTTTAACAGTAATGGCCTTGCTCACCTTCTAGCACGTGGTATCATAAGGTCATAGATAACAGTCTTGTGTGCTTTTAATAGTCTGAACCATTTCCCTCTGGTTTTGCTTTATATGTATCAGCCCTGATTATTCTTCACTACCAAATATTATTTGGCCCTATAGAATTCTCTGAAGTGGGGTCAGCTGAGTAGATCATGTAGGCCTAACTGTTGGAACATAGCCACATACATTAATGTTGTCTGTGGCTAGTTTGGACTTAATAAAGTTAAATGGCTGGGACAGAGACTGTATTGGCTGCAACCACTAAAATATTTAGCTTCTTACAAAAAGGTCAGCCCACCATTATTAGAAATTAATATTAAGAGTTTATAGGTGGCAGCTGTAAAGTGCAGTGTTGTTTTTAGCCTACACACCTAAAATACCAGTGTGTCTACATGTGCCAGGTCCTAGCCAAGTTGTCATCTGCATTCACTCTGCCTTTCCCCTTAAGGAAGGAATTGGTGGGGTTTAGTGTCATATATCTTCCATGAAAGCCTTTTATTCTTTTGGTGGCCACAGAGATTTTATGAGATCAGTTGGCCTTCTTTACTCCTCAGCACATATAGTACATGATGCTGTGCGTGTTGTGAACATTCATAACTACTGAGTCCCCATGCTGGTTTCCCACTAGGATCCCTTGTGATTTCTTTTCTACTCCTTCCTGCCAGCTTTCTGCTGGAGAATATTCTGAAGTACTCCGTCACTAGCTGGAGTTTCTGTGACTTCCTTTTCTCCTCCTGCAGATACAGGTTTGACCCACGCCTAATGTTCAGCAACCATGGCAGTGTCAGGACACGAAGGTACTCAAGACATCCTCTGTAGCGACAGTGTCCAGCCTCTGCAGTGGGATCCTGCACACCTCTTCCTGATGAAGTGATTGTAGTCGGTGTCTGTAGCTCATCTCTGAGACCATGCCTAGAAGAGCTCTGGACTGCCATTTTAAGCCCTGTTTGAAAGCACCTCAGTCAGCTGACTTCTTGTGCAGCATGTTGTTTGTGGATCTGACCCTGGTCTCTTCCCTCAGATGACAGTGGACACTCCTGAGGTCTTTGTCCTCACCTTGTTCCTTCATCATTGGGCCACAGTGTGTGATTATTCCCCATGTGGTCCAAGTCAGAATTTGTAAGTCCATTCAGGTAAATGGCAATGCTTTAGGACAAAGAAAACCTTTTAGTATGTAGCAAGGCCCAGAATCAAAGCCCTACATAACATTTCAGACAACTCCTCACCATCAAAAATACTAACATCACATGGCTTGAAGAACAGCCACCAGAGCTGAGTCACCTGTTAAGAAGAGCGCCATTGTTTTAGATAAGGAACACTGTCATAAAATCACAGTATGGCAAACATGTCCCCCAAGCTCTGTTCATGTTTGTGGAATTCTGAACAAGAGTAGAAAGCTGTGGTAATGCCTAATCTCCAGCAGCTGGTGAAGGTAACGACCGTCTGTTTTCCATTGGCTGTCCATCACGTAGCGTGCCCGGCAACACTAGCATTGCTGAAATGGCCATTCTTGTGAGACGTCATACCTCTGTGGGAAGAACAGACTGCCAAGGAGTATGGACAGCATGTTTCCTGAGAGCCTTCAGAGGAGAGGGCTCTTGGGGGGCCAGGTTGAAAGCTGCTTATAGAATGAAGTGCCTGTCCCGGAGGAAGCCTGAGTGGAGGTGCCACGAATGAAGTCCTGTGCTGTCGTTCTTACTGGTTTTCACATTACCAGTGTCTTAACAGTTGGTGTGAAGTACCAACTACTTTACTTCTCCCCTTTCACATAGATTCATTCTGTTTCTGGAGTCTTGAATAACTAGGGTTCCAGTCAATATTCCCCTGTCAGAACCAGCTGTTGATTCCTCATTGTCTAGAACTTTTCTACATTTATGTTCCTTGACTTGAAGTCCAAGTAACTTTCTAACATTTTCACAAGAAGGCTAACCGGAAGTGGGGATGGCAGGGGAGAAGGATGAGCCACGCTTTTAACCTGTTCAACTCAGGCGGTGATTTTTAGCTTTACTTAAGGCCTTCTGTCAAGCTTTAAGCACTTGGTAAGACATGGCCATAAGTCGCTTTTCTTTCAGAATTCCAGAGAGCAATGTTGGGTTAATAGCCATTGGGTTTATTCCTTTACCTCATGTGACCCCAGCAACTGGTGATATCTAGAGACCAAGAGTCAATGAAATGGACACCTTGCTGTGAATGAGGAAGAAATTCCTTCAGTTTTTTTTTTTTAGTAAAAGCAAGTTACAAAGTTGAGTATGGATACCGGTTTTATTCTCCATTTCACTTCTTAATATAATTAATCAACTTGAAATTAGTGAAAGTTGACCATAGCTATTCCCAAATAAAAAGAAACCAACTCTCACCTAGGTCTTGGACTGAGATGTCAAATGATTCAGTTTTATGATGCTGGCTCCTGAAAGTAGATGATATCAGAAGATGACAGCTGTCAGTAGTGTCTGCCTCTCTGCTGTTACATTCAGCTGCCATGTTTGGGTGGTAGAAGATGGTGATGTCCTCTCTGTACCTCCTTAGTTGTGGAACCTTTCCTAGTTAACACTTGAATAGAGACCTCATTAGCCCAGCAAGCTACAGAATGCACTGCACAGCAAGAAGCTTGCCTCGCTCCTTTCTTAATTGTACTGACTTAGAGCCTTCTCCCTTTGAAGGTGGTCACGTCCATGTTTGCTGATGACCTTCACAAACAGAGGACAAAAAAACCATTGGAATAAAGGTGGTTACAGGGTTTCCTATTTGAAAGTTCTTTCACATACCATTTCAAAAGTAGGGAACGCCTTTTGAGCATCTTGGCATTTAACAAATGGTGCTGTTACAGACACCTTTTTGAGTTGGGAGTGCTAGGGGTTTTGTTCAAACTAGTAAGGATAGTAAAAACAATGTGTGTCTCAGGATTTGTACTTTGTCTAGTGAAACAGGGTGGGGAGGTAGGGATAGATCTGGGATCCTTAAGAGAGAGCAGAAGGAATTTCCCTACCCCTCTGGTGGGACTTAGATGGGCACATGTTGAGCTCATTAATTTTGCTACCACTTCATTTCCAATGGATTTTTGTAAATTCCTTTATTGGTATCACTTGTTCCTCAAAGTTAATTCTGCCCTGGCTCTATCTCAGCCATTCACTTAGTGCCCTTCACAGAACCCCTGTTCACTGCTGCACTTTTCAATGAATTAAAAATTTATCTCTGTACTAGTAGGAGTGTGTCCTTTTTCTAGTCCACAAATAGCAATTCCAACAGATGCTCTTTTATCAAGATGCCTAGCTATGTCATGGTTCCTTGTGATTTTGTGATGCTGGGAGTCAAGCCCAAGGCTCTCATATATTAGGTAAGTGCTGTCCCACTGAGATGAGACACACCATTTGTTTAATGTTTAAGCCACTCACCCAGTATTGAAAATGCCCCATTTCCTCATCAAGTTCTATAGTTTCTGCCTGGCTATCAAGAGCTTATATATATGGCCCCTACTGACAAACTCTGAATGAAGCACCCTATAGAAAATCCTCTCATAAATCATTCATTATGGCTGTGGAGGAAAATCTTAACCTTAGCTTATTTATGAGAGAGAGAATTGGTGCACCAGGGCCTCAGCCACTGAAATTGAACTCCAGACATGCCACCTAGTGGGCATGTGCAACCTTGTGCTTGCCTCTCCTTTGTGAGTCTGGCTTACATGGGATCTGAAGAGTCAAACATGGGTCCTTAGGCTTCACAGGCAAGCCCCTTAACTGCTAAGCAATCTCTCTAGCCAGTTTTATAAAAAATATTTGTATTGGGCTGGAGAGATGGGTTTAGCTCTTAAGGTGCTTGCCTGCAAAGCCTAAGGACCCAGGTT
The DNA here is from genome assembly GCA_036365145.1 of Orientallactaga sibirica. Taxonomy (NCBI): domain Eukaryota; kingdom Metazoa; phylum Chordata; class Mammalia; order Rodentia; family Dipodidae; genus Orientallactaga; species Orientallactaga sibirica. Next base: position 34,466,169 of record JAEOAD010000012.1, on the reverse strand, counting down.
TAATTCTCCAGTACCCACATAAGCACAAAGTGGCACATGTATCTGGAGTTCCTTTGCAGTGGCTAGAGGCCCTGGCACGCCCATTCTCAAAGTGTTTTTTTTTTTTCTCTTAGGTTTTTTATTTTATTTTATTTTATTTTATTTTATTTTATTTTATTTTATTTTATTTTGGTTTTTTGAGGTAGGGTCTCTCTCTGGTCCAGGCTGACCTGGAATTAACTATGTAGTCTCAGGGTGGCCTTGAACTCATGGCGATCCTTCTACCTCTGCCTCCCGAGTGCTGGGATTAAAGGCGTGTGCCACCACGCCTGGCTTTTTTTTTTTTTTATTGACAACTTCTTTAATTGCAGCAATATCCCATGGTACTTCCCTCCCTCCCCCCCTCAAAGTGTTTTTATTTGCAAAGAAAGAGAATGAGAGGAAAAATGGGCACACCAGGGCCTCTTGTCACTGCAAATGAACTTGTGCATCTGGCTTTATGTAGGTACCAGGGAATTGAACCCAAGTCCTTAGGTTTTGCAGGCAAGTGCCTTAACCACTGAGCAATCAATCCCTCCAGCCACATGTGATAAATTTTATTGCAGAAGAGGAACACCAAACTTGAATTTCTGTTTTATAGCAAGCCTGCACTTTGCTCCAGAAAAAAAAAAAAAAAAATTCATCCCTCAAAGCTGCTCACTGCGAACACAGTGTTGAGAGATGGCTTGCAGTCTTGGGATACCCAACAGGAATGCAGCAATGCTTTGGGCCCATGGTAGATTGACTTCCCCAACATTTCTCAGCTGGTTAGTAGCAAGGGTCACCTGTCTAGATACTTCCTCTGTTCCATCTCTAAGGCTAGAAAGCAAGAGTTGGCCAAGAACAATAGCTAGGATGAGATTAGATGAGCTGCCTTAATCTCAGAAGTCAGAGGTAGGAAGATTGCTGAGGCCAACCTGGGACTATAGAGTGTTTCAGGTCGTCTGGGGCTAGAGTGAGATCCTACCTGGAAAAATAAAAAAGGAGGGCTATCCTAGACTACATAGTATAACCTTGTCTTAAAAAGAAAGGGAGTGGAACTGGAGAGATTGCTTAGCAGTTAAGGCACTTGCCTCCAAACCTGACATCCTGGGTTCAGTTCTCCAGTATTGATGCAAAGTCAGATGCACAAAATGGTGCATGCATCTGGGGTTCATATTGCAGCATCTAGAACCCTTGGCTCACCCATTCTCTCTCCTTGGAAATAACTAAAATATTAGAAGGGGGGAGTAGCCAGGTGCTATTGCTCATGCCTTTAATTCCAGAACTCAAGGCCATCCTGGACTATATAGTGATTTCCAGATCAGCCTGGGCTATAACAAGACTCTGCCTTTAAAAACAAAAAAGGTCCTGTTGCAGTTTTTTATTTCTGAGATAAACACCTGACAAGAAGCAGCATACAGGAGGAAAGGGCTTATTGCAGGTTCATAGATCCCAGGGGAATTTTTATCATGGCAGAAGAAGCTGGCTCTCTTCCACATCCAGAGTGTAGAGAGAAGCTAACACCAGCAAGCACAAACAGCCAGAGCTCAAACTTGGCTCTCAACACACCTTAGTAGGGCTGGACTAAAGATAAGGCTCCTCTGCTGTATGTGGTGGCTCATGCCTTTAATCCCAGCACTTGGGAGGCAGAGGTAGGATTACTGTGAGTTCGAGGCCACCCTGAGACTACAGAGTGAATTCCAGGTCAGCCTGAGCTAGAGTGAAACCCTATGTAGGAAGCTTAATCAGAACTCCCTGAGTCTATGGGGCAGGGGGAGGCATCCAGTCACATTCAAACCACCACATTCCACTCCTGGCACCCATAGACTTACGATCATCTCACAATGCAAACTACCCAATCCAACTCAAAGGTCACCCACAGTCTCTACCAACTTTAACGTTCAAAAGTCCAAAATCTCACCTGAGACTCAAGACTCTTAATTGTGAGCTCTATAAACTCAAAACACAAGTTTCATACTTCCAATATATAATGGCACAGAGTAAAACATTTCCATTGCAAAAAAAAAAAAAAAAAAAAAAAAAGCATAACATGGAGAGACTATGCCAATGTAAAATCAATAACCAGCAGGTAAAAATCACCTGCAGTTTCAAGTCCAGCATCCATAACCAGTGGTGAAAGTCTCTTAATTTCTAATTTTGCCCTCCAGCTGGGCTGCTTACAACATGGGGAAAATTCTATCCTGAACCAGCAGCTCTCTATGGCAGCCATTCCATAGTCTTGGTATACCCAAAACATCTTTGGGTCTACACTGTGAACTACATTTTCATTTTCACAGCTCCTTACAATGGCCTACTTGGGCTCAATACAGGGATTTCAACCCTGCTTTACATCACCAAGGGGCCAATTTCAAAAAACAACTGTGTTGCACATCCAATGACCCTTTCTTTCCAGCATTTGTTATATTCCATAGTATCAGGTGAGCTACCAAATTTGTTAATCCAGGGAGGAATAAATCTTGTCCTTGAAGAGGATACTTCTTCACTAGTCTCCCTTCAAACCACCTCTTTTCAAAAGAATTTGCATTCTTACAAGCTTGAGATTGCTTTCTTTTTTTTTTTTTTTTTTTTTTTTTCCCCAAGGTTGAGTCTCACTCTAGTCTAGGCTGACCTGGAACTCACTCTAGTCTCAAGCTGGCCTCCAACTCACAGCAGCCCTCCTACCTCTGCCTCCCAAGTGCTGGGATTAAAGGCGTGTGCCACTATGCCCAGCTCTAGCTTGAGCTTTCTATGGGTGGATTTCACCTTTGGGCAACTTTTCTATTGTCCCATTTGGCTCACTCTTGGTGTGGTAATCAACAATTGTACCTTAAGTAACCTAAAACCAGTCTGTACCTTTAACTTCAAACTTGCTTAAATTTATCCTGTAATTAATTGTACATGTTTCATTATCTTTCTGTTTTATACCTTCTGCCAAGCACACCATTCCATTACTTTAAATTCAACCTTGATCAGGGCAGAAGAACACAGCAGCCTTTCTGCCAATAGCCCAGTTCCAACAAAGTTCTCTTCTTCCCCTTCAAATGTCCATAAGCCATTCTGGGTGTGATGGTGCATGCATTTAATCCCAACACTTGGGAGGCAGAGGTAGATGTAGAAGGATCACTTTGACTTCAAGGCCAGCCTGGGTTAAAGCAAGACTTTACCTCAAAACAACAACCAAAAAAAAAAAAAAAAAAAGTTCATAAGCCAAGCCTTCATAGTCCACAGTTCTCTCTACATTTAGAATTTTCTTTTTTTTTTTAATGGAAGCCACTCAGACGGTGTCCTCCTCCCCTAACTCTCCCAGGGGAGAGCAGAACTGTTACCAATGGCCACAGGCAGTTGCACAAAGCAACACCCACAAACTACTTCATGCTCAGGAGACAACACTGCACCTCCTCCTCGTGGTTTCCAGTACTCTACAGTCAGAAAAACTTCTCTAGTGAGGAACTATAGAAATGATCCCTGAAAGTATAGTCCTACATTTAGAATTTTCAGACTCTCATCAGAATAGCCATCATGTTCTGCTTAGAGCACTGTACAGTTTCTCTGGGCTAAAGTACAAAGACCTTCTATATTCCCCCCACAGACACATCCCAAAAGACCAAAAACCACCTGATCAGATTCATGGCATCAGTGACCCCACTACTTGGTACCAATTTTACTGTTGCAGTTACCTTCTTGTTGCTGGGACAAACACCTGACAAGAAGCAGCTTACGGTAGGAAAGAGTTTATTTCAGGTTTCTAGAATCCAGGAGAAGTTTCAATATGGTAGAAGAAGCTGGCTCACTTCCATAGATCCATAGCAGAGAGACACTGCCAACAGCCTGCTAATAGCCAGAGCTCAAACTTGGCTATCTACACAACCTTAGTAAAGCTGAACTAAAGATCTGCCTCCAGTGACACACCTCCTCCAGCAGGGTGTGGTGGCCTTTAATCCCAGCACTCAGGAGGCAGAGGTAAAAGGATTTTTGTGTGTTCAAGGCCAGTTTGGAACTACAGAGTGAGTTCCAGATCAGCCTGGGCTAGAGGCTATGGGAGACATACATTTACATTCAAACCATCACAAACCATATTTGGGGGTTTGTTTTGTTTTTCTGAGGTATGGTCTCACTGTAGCCCAGGCTGACCTGGAATTCTCAGTGTAGTCACAGGGTGACCTCAAACTTGTAATAATCCTATCACTGCTTCCCGAGTCCTGGGACTAAAACCAGCACCTTTTTTTTTTTTTTTTTTTTTTAATGCTGGACTTGAACCGCTGAACATGCTAAGCACATGCCAATCCACTGAGCTATGGTCCCTGCACCAAATCCATCTTTCTGTTAAATTCTACTGTCTCTGCTCTATGAAGGATTTGTCTCTCCCTCATCACACAGGAGGTTTTACTATGCCTGGTAGTGGTGGTGGGCTTGGTTATGAAAGGGAATTGTCCTGTTCCTGCAGGACATTATGTAGAAAGGGAAGAAAGCCCGTCTTTATATCTGTACTGAAACCAGTTTCAGACTAAGAAGTGTCTGTATCAATCAAGCTCTTGTCATACTTCTCAGAATTGTTGGTGGGAAACTGAAAAGAGGGCTCCCCTTACTGCACTCCCTATTAACTAGTCCCATCTTGGCTGCAGTAGCCACCTTCCAAGTCGGCTGCTTATTATCCCGTGTGGTCCCTATGCACAATGTGTTAGGGTTGGACCATGTAACTAGCAAAATATGGTATGCATGACGGCATATGACTTCCAAGACTAGGTTATAAACTCTGTGGCCACTTCTGCCTTGCCCTCTCTTGGATTATTACTTTAGAAGAAAACTGCCACCATATTGTGAAATAGTGTTTGGGTAGACCTGCTTTTTTTTTTTTTTTTTTTGGTTTTTCGAGGTAGAGTCTCACTCTGGCCCAGGCTGACCTGGAATTAACTATGTAGTCTCAGGGTGGCGTGGAACTCTCGGTGATCCTCCTACCTCTGCCTCCCGAGTGCTGGGATTTAGACCTGCTTTTGAGAGCAACTATTCTGTCCAAAATAGTAGAGAAAAGGTGTGGTGAGGTCCACAGTGAGTATGTGAAGCTGCCTCCAAAAGATCAGCCCCAACTTGGCAGCTATGTGGGGGAGTCATCTTGAAAGCACATCTTTCAGCTCCAGTCAAAATTTCAGATGTTTGCAGGTTTAGTCAACATCTTCAATTTCACGAGAAACTTCTAAACAAGGACCACCCAGCTAAACTGCTCCCTAACTCCTGACCCTAAGAATATAATGATGTGCTATAAAAAATGTTGAGAAGGCTGGAGAAATGGCTCAGTGATTAAAGGTGCTTGCTTGCAAAGCCTGATGGCCTGGGTTCAATTCTCCAGTATCCCATGTAAATCTAGATGCACAAAGTGGTGCATGCATCTGGAATTTGTTTGCAGTGGTAGAAGTTCTTTTAGCACACCCATTCTCATTCTCTCTGTGTGTCTTTCTCTTTTTTAAGGTAGGATCTCGATCTGTTGCTTGAAACTGCAGATTTGAAGGTCATTTGTACACAGCAATGTGTGAATACTGTAATATCCAAACCTAGTTTATGAAGAGATAAATTGGCTCAGGCCTTTTACCAAAGCTCATTTCAGTATAGGTGCCTGAGGAAAGGCTAAGGTGGTCAAGGTTCATCTTGTCTTCAAAGAGGAAAAATGTCTATGTTAGCCAAGTGTGATAGTTCATACTATAACCTCAGCACTAATACTTAAGCTTCTTTGTATACTTTTCTCCCCAGTCCCTATCTTCTGTCATCTCCCTGGAGGCTGGATGATCACAAGTTAAGGGCCAGCCAGCCCTAACTACATAGTGAGACTCAGAAAACCAAGGCTGGGCTGGAGAAATGGCGTAGTGGTTAAAGCACTTGCCTGCAAAGCCAAAGGACTAAGGTTTAATTCCTTAGGACCCACGTAAGCCAGAAGCACAAGGGAGCACATGCATTTGGAGTTTGTTTGCAGTGGCTGGAGGCCCTGGTGCACCCATTCTCTCCCTCCCTCCCTCTCTCTCTCTCAAATAAATAAAGAAAAATAACTATTTCAAAAAAACAGGAAAAACCAAGGGCTGAGGATGTAGCTCAGTGGTATGGTGTATGTGCCTGGTATTTATCAGGCTCTGAGCTGAATCCCTAGCACAATTTATATATATAAAACAAACTCAAAATATATATATATAACCTGCTTCCCACCTATTGTTACTATGTGGAAGGATTGCTGAAATGCCCTCGGCACATGTTGGAAACTATTTTAATGGGCTTGGTTGGCTGGCAGGTTCGTCACACATCCAAGTCTCTCCAGCGTGTCTCCATAATTTCAAAGCAGGGGGTGGGGTAGCAGTGGGGGGGAATCAGCCCTTAGCAGCTGCAGATGCCAAGAGTGGGCTGAGTTCCTAAGGCACCTGTTGTCACTACGCCTTCTCTCCTCCAGGGCTGGGAAAGCAGCTCAGATGTACAACTGATTGAATTCCGTCTTCAATCCCCAAGACTTACTTTGCTCCTTGTACTTTTCTTGCCAGGCTGCCTCTCCCAGCATCTCCCAGATGAGGTGAGCGGCAACATTAATTAGGCCTGAAGTCCACATGACACCTTGGATTCTTTCCAGGGTTCTGGGACGAGTGATTGCTAACATTGAAACACCTTTCGGGGCAGCCATCAGCCCTCCACTCCCTTGACTGCTTCCCCAGAGAAAGAAGCCTATGATAGATACCATGTTGGGTCCTACACACAGCCTGGAAACCTGAAGTTCCTGCCTGCCCCATCCTGGCCCTCTCCCTCTTACCTGTCATGCGTGAATGCCCTGCTGAGGGCTCAGCCAGATGGGTAAGCGCTGCTGGCAGAGGGGCAGGAAGCTGCAGCAAGGGTGTGTCTATAGGAGCCCTTCCTGTCTCCAAGCTGCCAAAGTGGCTGTTTCCTGACCTATGAAACATATTCCCATAAACTTATCTCAGCTAGGGGAGATGCAAAGGATGCCCAAAGACAATGTCCGGTCTCCAAGGACATAACCAGTTGTAGGGGGTTGGTTCTTGATGTTGCTATGTGTTTGATTTTGAGGCGGGGAGGGGGGAGTTGAGACAGAGGCCCCATGTGTAGCATAGGCTGCCTTGAAACTGCAGGCCTGCCTTAGCCTCAAGAGCGATGGGATGACAGGCATGCACAACCACGTCTGGCTCATGAAAGTCAAGGCCACCAGCTGTATCCACTAAGCATCACTGTCTGCCTTATGCTGACACAAAAGCCTGGCAGCCCCAGTCCCAGCTGCTGAGAGCACTTTGATTCTAACTTGGCAGGGAAGAAAGATAACACGTTGTAACTGTCTTTATGGGGAACACTAGGGAAAGCCCTAAGTTATTCTTTCATCACTAATTGCCCTAGATCTTGAGTGTTCTATTTTTAAGTCAATTTCCTTCTGTAGGCATAAATTCTTTTTAAGTAAAAAGCAAGGCACTTGGCAGTGCCCACTACACAGATCAGATTCCCTTCTAGCTCAGACACCTTGCTTTACCTCCTCCCTCAGCCATGTCTGACAAACCCCATAGGGCCAAGATTAAAAAATTCAGTAAGTCAAAACTGAAGATGGCTCAGTGGTTAAAGGCGCTTGCTTGCAAAACCTGACAGCCTGGGTTCAATTATCCAGTACTCATGTAAAGCTACATACACAAAGTGACACATGCACTGTTTATAGGGAGCTCGTTTATAGTGGCAGGAAACCCAAGCATGCCCATACCTACTCTCTCTCTCTCAAATAAATAAAAAAATATTAGTTGACTGTGGTGTTGCATGCGTTTAATCCCAGCACTTGGAAGACAGAGGTAGGATAATCATTGTGAGTTCAAGTCCACTCTGAGGCCACCCTGGGCTCAAGAAACCAAAATTTGTGTGTGTGTGTGTGTGTGTGTGTGTGTGTGTGTGTGTGTATAAAACTGTAAACAAAGCCGGGCGTGGTGGCGCACGCCTTTAATCCCAGCACTTGGGAGGCAGAGGTAGGAGGATTGCCGAGAGTTCAAGGCCACCCTGAGACTACATAGTGAATTCCAGGTCAGGCTGGACCAGAGTGAGACCTTACCTCGCAAAACCAAAAAGAAAACTGAAAACAACCTGGATGTAGTAGTACATGCCTTTAATGGCACTTGGGAGGCAGAGGTAGGGGGATCACTGAGTTTGAGGCCAGCCTGGGACTAAAGAGTGAATTCAGGTCAGCCTGGGCTAGAGTGAGTCTCTACCTTGAAAAAAAAATCAACAAACAAACAAACAAACAAACAACAAAAAAACCTGAAGATGACAAAAAAGGAAAATTGAGTTTTCAAAAGCAATGGAGGAAGCACATGGGTGAACTATAATGAAGTATAAGTTGCTGTACTTTCATAAGCATTGCTGTCTTGTTTAAGTTATTTCAGCTGCTTAACTCTGTAACATGAAAACAGGGTGTTTTACATTAAAACAGTAGTAAAAATACACTCTTTTAAAAAAAAATCTTAAAAAAAAAAAAAAAAAAACCTGCTCTTCAAATTCATGATTTATTTTGTCCCTAAGTTAAAAATATGACTGTGGGGCTGGAAAGATGGTTTAGTGATTAAGGAACTTTCCTGTGAAGTGTAAGGACTCATTTTTGACTCTCCAGGTCCCACATAAGGCAGATGCACAGTGACACAAGCATGGAAGTTTGCACATGCACACAAGGGGTTGCACTGTTTGCAATTCGATTGCAGTGGCTGGAGGCCCTGGAGCACCAAATTCCCTCTCTCTCCCCCTCTGTCTATCTTTTAAAAAAAAAAAGGCAGTCTGTTGGGCTTGCCTCAAAACAAAAAATAAAAAAATATATATGACTGTGTCCTATATACCCGATATTGATTTTAAAAACATAACAAAATACATCGAGTGGGTCATAAAGTACACACAGTTCCAAAAGCTGCTGCTGAGACATGATACATATACAGGGCATGATGACCCTGATAAAGAGCCTGATAAAGCCATTAAAAAAATGGACCATGGTTTATATAAAAACCCAAAAATGGGGGCTGGAGAGATGGCTTAGCAATTAAGGAATTTGCCTGCAAAGCCAAAGGATACCGGTTTGATTCCCCAGGATCCAGGTAAGCCAGATGCACAAGGTGGCACATGCGTCTGGAGTTCATTTGTAGTGTCCAGAGGCCCTGGTGTGCCCATTCATTCTCTCTTTCTCAATAAATAAATTTAAAAAAAAAAAAAAAAAAGAACAAGCCAGGAGTGGTGGCGCATGCCTTTAATCCCAGCACTTGGGAGGCAGAGGTAGGAGGATCGCTGTGAGTTCAAGGCCACCCTGAGACTACATAGTGAATTCCAGATCAGCCTGGGCTAGAGCGAGACCCTTCCTTGACAAAATATATTATATATATATATATATGTATGTATACACACCAAGACTGTACAAGGACTTCCATGAAACACTGCTGGCTTGGGAATTAAAGTTTTCCTTGGCTATTCAGCCCAGCTAGAGGGGCGGAATTAAAAATTCCAAAGACTATCAGTCACTGGTTATTATATTTGACTTAAACTATAGACGTTTGATGTTAACTTGATGGTTGTTGAGTTTACATTGGTTCAGTCTCTCTAGGGCTGAAGATATGGCTTAGCAGTTAAGGCGCTTGCCTTCAAAGCCAAAGGATCCAACTTTGATTCCTCAGGACCCACATAAGCCAGATGTACAAGGTGGTACATCCATCTGGAATTTGTTTGGAGTAGCTAGAGACCTTGGCATGCCCATTCTCCACCCTACACCTCTTTCTCTCTCGCTCTCAAATAAATAAAAATAAAAAATAGGCCGGGTGTGAATGTCGTATGCCTTTAAACCCAGCACTCGGGAGGCAGAAGTAGGAGGATCACTGAGAGTCCAAGGCCACCCTGGTCAGCCTGGGCTAGAGCAAGACCTTACCTCAAAATATCAAATAAAATAAAATAAAATAATTTAGATCCAGGCATGGTGGCGCACACCTTTAATCCCAGCACTCGGGAGGCAGAGGTAGGAGGATCGCCATGAGTTCAAGGCCAGCCTGAGGCTACATAGTGAATTCCAGGTCAGCCTGGACTAGAGGAAGACCCTACCTCGAAAAACAAAACAAAAAAATTTTTTAAATGTTTACTCTGTGCCTTTATATGTTAAAAGTAAATAACTTGTTTGCTTTTACATGACTCACAGTTAAGAGACAATCTTAAATCTCAAATAAGACTTAAGACGCTAAAACAATCTTAAGTTAATAAAGACTGTAGGGACCTTTAAATTTTGACTGAACACAATATACTATGTGAGAAAAGTATAAATCTGTTGGGGGCCAGGGGTGGAATGTGGTAGTTTAAATAGATGTCTCCCAAAAGATTCAAGAGTTTATTAAAGCTTGTAATTTAGATCTCTAGCCTCCTGGCTGGAGGAGGTGTCACTGTGGATGGATCCTAGGTCTAGCCCTAAGGTGTTTTGGGACAGATCTGGAATTTCCAGCTAAAGAGATGCAAAGTGCCTGAGTTCTGCCACTAGGGGTTCCGGAGTGTGCTTGCTTATGGTGGTGGCTGCTTTTCTCTCTGCATGGACCTGTGAAAGAGACCAACTTCTTCTGCCATTATGAAACCTCCCCTCTATCTACAAGCTTCAATACACATCCCTTTCTCCTGTAAACTGTGCCAGATGTGGACGTTCACCTCAGCGGCCTAAAGCTGTCTACTACAGAGGATGATAAAATCTATTGTAAAATCCAAGCTGGTCCATGGTATGCTGTAGGTGGCAAAATTCAGTTTAGGTTCATTGCCATAGTTTGGTTCAAGCCATTTCAGAATACAGTGTTTTGAGCTGGAGAGATGGCACAGTGGCTAAAGGCACTTGCTTGCACAGCCTCCTGACCTGGACTCAATTCCCCAGTACCCGTGTAAAGCCAGGTGCACAGTCACGCATGCATCTGAAGTTTTTAGCAGCAGCACTAGGCCCTCGAGCACCCATTCTCACTCTCTGCTTGCAAATAATATATATATATATTTATTATTATTTTTAAAGAATACAGTGTTTTTTCATGGGTACTAGAGAATCAAACCCAGGCCATCAGGTTTTGCAAGCACGTGCCTTTAACCACTGAGTCATCACCAGCCTTGTCCAGCTGTTTTGGATAAAGCTGGCAATAGTTGTTTACTGCTTTCAGTCTAGAGGAATTTGCCATACAGTAATAAAATAACATTTATTCCTTGGGAGAAGCATTTATGTTGGTGTCAGATAAGGCCTGTTTCTGCTGGAGAGATGGCTCAGTGGTTAAAGGAGATTGCTTGCAGTCTGCCATCCCAGGTTCAATTCCCCAGGACCCATGTAAAGCTGGATGACTATTTGTTAGCAGCAGCAGCTGCTAGAGACAAGGGTACACACACACAAATAAATCAATAAAAAATTCTTAAAAATAGCAGGGCATGGTGGCACACGCCTTTAATCCCAGCACTCGGGAGGCAGAGGTAGAATTGCCATGAGTTCGAGGCCACCCTGAGACTACAGAGTGAATTCCAGGTCAGCCTGAGCTAGAGTGAGACCCTACCTTGAAAAACCAAAAAATAAAAATAATAATAATTTTAAAAATAATACAGTCAGTCGGGCATAGTGGTGCACGCCTTTAATCCCAGCACTCGGGAGGCAGAGGTAGGAGGATAACTGAGAGTTCAAGGCCACCCTGAGACTACATAGTGAATTCCAGGTTAGCTAAGCCAGAGTGAGACCCTACCTCAAAAAACCAAAAATAATAATAATAATAATAATAATATAGTGTTTTAAGTATGCAAATAAAACATTTTGAACCTGAAACAAACAAAAGCTTTTCTACTTTGAAAAACAGACTCTTTTGGAGATTGACACAGAGGTTCCTCTCAGATGAACTATAGTCAACCTAAGAAGTGACCAGACTTCAGATCCCCAGGGCCCAGGGATGGCTAGATGTGAGTGCAAGCTTCTGTAATCCCAGTGTGCCTATGGTGAGCAGGGAGGCAGAGATGGGAAAATCTGGCTAGCTTGATGAATGCTATGTTGAACAAGAGATACCCTGCCCCGAAACAGGGTGGAAGGCAAAGACCAGCGTGTGAGGTTGTCCTTTTACCTCCATGCGTGCTCATATGCACTGCATTCACACACACACACACACACACACACACACACACACACAGCAGTAAAGCAGCCGTAACACCACTACAGAGTTTGAGAATTTCACTTTAAACCGGGCATGGTTGGCACACGCCTTTAATCCCAGCGCTCAGGAGGTAGAGGTAGGAGGATCGCTGTGAGTTCGAGGTCACTCTGAGACTACATAATGAATTCCAGGTCAGCTTGGTCTAAAGAGAGACCTTACTTTGAAAAACAAACAAAAATAATAAGAAAATACCACTTTATGCTACACTAGGATTGACAGTGTATAAAGCGCTTTCATATTTATACCTTAGTTGTCCTCATAGCAGCCCTGTGAGGAAAGCAAATGGTTCTCCCTTTTCTTTTCTTTTTTTTTTCCCCCTGAGGTAGGATTTCACTGTAGCTCAGGCTTACCTAGAATTCACTATGTAGTCTCAGGGTGGCCTCAAACTCATGGCGGTTCTCCTACCTCTACCTCCTGAGTGCTGAGATTAAAGGCGGGCACCACCAGCCTGGCTGGTTCTGCCCTTTCTATTTCGTAGGGGGGAAATAGGTGGTTTGACTTACAACAATTGGCATGAAAATTTAAAAAAACAAATTTTTTTTTGGTTTGTTTTGGTTTGGTTTTGCAAGGTAGGGTCTCACTCTGGTTCAGGCTGACCTGGAATTAACTACGTAGTCTCAGGCTGGCCTCGAACTCTCGGCGATCCTCCTACCTCTGCCTCCCGAGTGCTGGGATTAAAGGCGTGCGCCACCACGCCCGGCTGTTTGTTTTTATTTGAGAGCAACAGACAGAGAGAGAGAGAAAGAGGCAGAGAGAGAAAGAGAGAGAATGAGTGTACCAGAACCACTGCAAACAATGTCCAGATGCATGTGCCACCTTGTGCATCTGGGTTACGTGGGTCCTGGGGAATCGAGCCTTGAACGGGGGTCCTTAGGCTTCACAAGCAAGTACTTAACTGCTAAGCCATCTCTCCAGCCCTGGCATCAAAATTTTAACTCCTCCCTTGTCAAAGATGAGCTTGTACCCTGCAGAGAATTATTTAGCCCAAAGTTCTTTTTCTCAAAATCAAAGAGAACAGAAATGGAACTCGTGTCTGATGGAGACTGATCACTGATCCTGCTTTCCAGTGCAGGGTGCCACCTAGACAGACAGCCCAGGTGGGCTGGTTCTGGGGTCTGCCCTCTAAATCTACAAACCAATTGGGTCTTCCCCTTGTATAAAAAGGCTCTTGTCTTCCTGTCGCTCTCTGGATTCCTTCTCATCTCTGCTTGGATACACATGAGGCTGCTTTGCCCTCACTCAGCCTGGGTGGGGGAGCATAACAATGTTTCTTGGTCTGGGGAACTGTTCTGCTTGCCTGTTTTTTTTTTTTTTAAAGCAAGGTCTCAATCTAGCCCAGGCTGACCTGCAATTCCCTATGTAGCCTCAGGGTGGGTTCGAACGCACATGATCCTCCTACCTCTGCCTCCCGGGTGCTGGGATTTGCTTCTGCTTTGTAGTGTGGAGTACCATCTTACTTTAGTTACATGCATGATTTTCCTCAATCAACCTCACGTGTATTTCCCCCACACGCTAGATCTACCTGTGTAATTTCCTTAAACTCCGGGTAACCATGAGGGTAACTCTCTTCATTACTCATTTCTCCTCTGAATCTCTTGGTCTCTGCTTTGATATTTTCTCTCTGATATTCTTCCTTAACTCACCACCATTTGCTCTTTTAATTTTCTTCCGTGGGGAAAACACATGGCAGATGCCATTGGTGTTCCTTCTGAATCTCCCCACACAAATTCCTAAATTCTATCTTCCATGTGTTTGTGGCTCTGCTCCAGTTTTCTTTGAAAGCCTCAATTTTTCTTAAATGAACCTTATGAACTATACAATGTTTTCCAACTAAGTGTGTGTTTCCTACTTGCCCTGTTTATGACTTTGTTCAAGCCTTCCTTCCTAGATCCCAATCTCCCTTAAAATAAACCCCACAATTTGTGATTTCTCCCTAAATAAACTTAATAATTCACAACTTATCCTTTTTGAGTCCGTCTTTATCAACTCTTTGTTAAAGGTAGGACAGTACCCAAACTTACGGATCATAAATTTGGGGGATTCCCTCCTGAACCTGCAAATCCTGCATCATAATACCCACATAAAGCCAGATGCACAAAGAGGTACATATATCTGGAGTTAGTTTGCAGTGGCTAGAGGGCCTGGTGTACCCATTCTCTCATCTCTCTTCTCTCTGTTTGCAAATAAATAAATAAAAATATATTTTTTAAATAATATGCTAATTCTTACTCCCAAATTATTGACTCTCAATGTTTACCTTGAGTGTGATGTCACACAACTTTAATCCCAGAACTTGGAAAGCAGAGGTAGGAGGATGGCTGTGAGTTGAGGTCACCCTGAGATTACATAGTGAATTCCAGGTCAGCCTGGGCTAGAGTGAAACCCTACCTCGAAAAACCGAGAGAGAGAGGGGAGGGAGGGAATTACTTATGAAAAAAAAAAATCATGGGCTAGAGACATGGCTTAGTGGTTAAGGTACTTGCCTGTGAAGCCTTAGGACCCTGGTTTGATTCCCCAGTACCCACATAAGCCAGTTGCACAAGGTAGTGAGTGCATGCATCTGGAGTTCATTTGCAGTGGCTAGAAACCCTGACGTGCCTATTCTCTCTATCTCTTTCTATCTCAAATAAATAAATAATAAAAATCTTTTAAAAATACATTTTATTTGTTTGAGAGAAAGAGGGAGAGAGAGAGTGAGTGAGAGAGAGTGGGCACACCAGGGCCTCTAGCCACTGCAAATGAACTCCAGACTCATGCACCCCCTTGTACATTTGGCTTACATGGGTCCTGGAGAATCGAACTGGGATCCTTTGGCTTTGCAGACAAATGCCTTAACTGCTAAGCCATCGCTCCAGCCCAATAAAAATATTTTTTTAAAAAAGGAATTTGAAATTTTTCACACTTGGGACCAGTCTGTATTTCATTTATGGTTCTAAAGAAAATGCCTGAACTTTTTTTTTTTTTTTTTTTTTTGAGTCAGGGTCCTTCTCATACCAGATTGACCCAAAGCTTACCTTATTTAGTACAAGCTGGCTTTGAACTCATGACAATCTGCCTACTTCAGCCTCAGGTCTGGAATTATAGGTGAGCCATCACACCTGACTTTTAGACGCATGCAGCACTGTGCATCTGGCTTTATGTGGCTACTGGGGAATCGAATCCTGCTTTGCAAGCAAGCGCCTTAACTGCCAAGTCATCTCTCTGTGATGTACCTTTTCCAAACAAATAAAAATTAATTAATTAATTATTTGTCACTCTATGGCCTTGTTCCTATTTCAGTAACCCCTTTAGGGGGCAGCATAGTAACAAACAAACTTCCTGTAGCCAGCATGGAGGCAGAACATTGGAAAGGCTTGTGGGCAGAGTGCAGATCACCCTGCACTGGTCCAGACACACCTCTCCATCCCATCTATGCAAAATGGTCAGAGTGAGCAAAATTACAATACTCCCCGATGTGCAAGGGATCTGTTCTAAGGGTAGGAGGCCCCAGGACAAGAAGGTGGAGGGGGAGTTTTCTGAGAACCTGCGTGCTTCTACTGGTAGTGGTCACAGGATGTCCACTCCACAGTAGTTCTTTAATGCTCTGCATTCCTGCTACAGTTCTCAATGCTTGTACAGTTCACAAGGACAATTTGAGTACAGCACATACAGTATGGGCAGATATGCAGTAAGGATTATTTTTCCCCAATAGAGTAAGAAACAGAAAAAGTGCATTTGGAAGAACTATGTGCTCCCCTTGCTTCCTCCCCCATCCCCGCAAAAAAAGAAAACCAAAAACCTGATTCTGGAGCCAGGAAGATGGCTCAGTAGTTAAAGGAATTTGTTTGCAAAGCCTTCCAACCTAGGTTTAATTCCCAAATACCCAGGTTTAACTCCCAAATACTCCATGTAAACCAGATGCAAAAATGGTACAAGTATTTGGCATACACATACAAAGAAATGATTTTTTCTTGTTTTTTTTTTTTTTAAAAAAAGCTGATTCCATGGTCTAACTTAAAAAAAAAAAAAACCTGAACATGTTTATCACAAATAAAAAACACAAACACCATCTAACAACTTCTTTTAATAGTGGACACAATTTTGCCATTCCAGAAACAATTTTAGGGAAGAAAAAAACCTTCCTATAAAAATAAACTCATCAAAATTATAAATATAACTTTTTACTTCTACAAGTTAAAAAGCTCCCCTGTGATACCAACCTTCATTTAACACCATCCTGTACCATCACATTTTGAAGAGAAAACAGTATTACAGCAAAGCTTAGTTTCATTTTACATAAAGATCTGTACAACGTTTTTTAAAATCTTTGGCCTATGGGGCCCTTTTTCTTCTTTTACACATTAAAAAATGCTGCTGCGGTAACCAGTGTTTGGGAGAGAACATCAGTCTTCAATACAGTGAAGTTCCCAAATCGAGACTTGTAGTGCACATGACAGCGAGCAAGCGAGGTTCTGGATAAACAGATGACGATGCCTGTTTCAGACAATCTACTTCAAGTAAAAAAAAAAAATTCACAGATACCCATCAGCTACTACTTCAGGTTCTAACAGTGTCTTATTCTGAGAAACAAATGCTTCACAAACTCTAAGTTTACTGGGATGAGTAATTAAAAGACCAGATGGTGGGTAACAATATACTCAAACCCGAGCACAGTCTGGACAGTAAAACCAGAACAAAAATCATGGAAGCATTCCCTGAACAATAAAGGCAAAGTGTTGGATGACAATGTCACTTAAACCTCATCAATGCACTAAAAAAATTACATGCAAAATTAAACAAGATGTGCCATGCATATTTTATAGCTAGTTCTATTTTTTTTCTCCCCCCAACTTTCCTTAAAAGCTTAGAAGAGCTGATTGTCTTGGCAGCCTGTGTGGCAGGCACAGCATGACCAACACTTAATGTGCCTCTAACAAGATGGTGTTCTCTGAACAGTCAGGAAGCCATCACGAGAGACACACACGCAATTAAAGGCACTGTTGCTTAGAAGGCAAAGAACTGCAGCACCTTGGAATTTCAAAAAGAATCCATCAGGTGTCACCAAAGTGTTCACAATTCCTTGGGAATTTATAAACAACAACAGATATTAACTATACTAGACAGAGACCAACTGTAAGGCCCCTATGGAACTATGCACAGCACATCGTTCCCTCTGTTCTCAGACGTGTGAGCTCCTGCAGAAAATGAGGTTGTCGTGCCTGTTTGAAGGAAGGCTTCTATTGCACATGCGTTCTTTGGTTGGAAGGAACATGTACTTTTGTTAAAATAGTTCCGTAATGAAGGCCTGTTGTGCGGTCAGCAGGGTGTGGACTTTCCTCCTTTCTTGGGGCCCTCCTACTCAGCCAAGTCTCTTAGAACTGAGGATGGGGGTAGCACTGGGTCTTTATATCTATGTTCTCTACTTCGTGAAAACACATTTCACTTAGTAAAGGCTAGGAGAAAGGGTGGGGGGGGGGAGTCGGATGGAGGAAGGGGAAAGGAAGGAACAAAAAAGGAAGACAAAGGGTGGAATACCAGGGAAGAGAGTGATTGTCACAAAGTTTGCTGTGAGCCCTGGATATGATAAATCTAGCCAACCAGAGGGGAAAACAGCTGCCTTGACACAAACTCCTTTTCAGCTTTGAAAACGCTCTCTGAGAGGGGAAACATGTTATGACTTAACAGGAATCAGGAAACAATTATGCTTCACCTGCACACAGAAGACCCTCCACAGATGGGAAGGGGGTCCAGGGAAGGGCCAGGTCTAGCTGCAAGGCCCAACTCTGTACCATCCACCTGCTAGGCTCTGCTGTTAACCACAGAGTTCACGGATCCCTTCTTTGGGCTCAGCTCCTACCTCTTTGGCTCTGATCCCACGTTTTAAACACTAAGAAATCAAGCAACTCTAAAATGGAGCAAACATCTCAACAACGAATGCTTTTAACTCACATACAAGCAAATACACATTTCTCCTCTGTCACCTCTATCCATCAAACCACTACTGTCCACAGTCCTTGGCCTGCACCTCCCCACTGGCCTTCTTAGAAACTTGCTCTTTACTTTCTTGTCAAAACTCTTACAGACTACTTTTCCAATTCCCCACAATCACCAAATTCCTGTGCCTTTCAGTTCACATGGGCAGATTCCTTAACAGAAAATGAAACAGACAGGTAGTTTCAACATAGGACAAGCATTCAGAGATTCCTTGTTAAGCTTTTAAAACACATTTGCACATCCTGAAGCTCAACTTCATCACATAATTAAAATAACTAGGATAAAATAAGGAAAATCAACCCAGAGTTCATGCTTCCAAGCAATCTAGAATGCTCCTGGTGACCACAGGTTCACAGCTTGCAAGAGGTCATGCTCCATGCTCTAACAGAACAAGCTTAGAGTCCCTCACTCAGGATAATGCATGACTGGGCCTTGGGAACTACACCTAGAGAGAAAAGGGGAAGACCCTAGCATTATGGGGCATGACAGCTCTCTGAGAAGAGGCACACACTGCTCTTTTGTACACGGGTCCCAAGCTGTGCGTTCCTGGCAGGGAGCTCTGTGCTTTAACCGGGCTTCCACACCTCACTCAGGGCTTCCTCCAGCTTCTGCCTGTAGGCTGCATAGCGCCTTTTCAGGCTCTGCAGCTGTTCATCTTCTTCCTTGTCCAAGATGCGCAAGAAGTTCTGTAGTTCTGGAAGGCTGAAAGCTTCCCACTGTGAGAACACCAGAGAGAAATGCCAGATGGTTAACTTAATCTAGACAGGAATTACTTTTTTTATTCTAAAAATATTTTATTTTTGTTTATTTGAGAGATAGAGCGCTACCTTGTGCATCTGCTTATGTGGGCCCTGGGGAGTCAAACCTGGGTCCGTTGCTTTGTAGGCAAGCATCTTAACCGCTAAGCCATCTCTCCTGATCCACCTGCCTCCACCTCCCAAGTGCTAGGATTACAGGTGTGTGCCATAACATTGGGTTTATACGGTGGGCTTTGTGCATGCTGGGCAAACACTCTATCAATGAGCTACACCACCAGCCCAGGAATTACTTTATAAATTTATTTAATTTAAAAAAATGTTTATTTATTTATTTGAGAGAAAGCGAGAGAGAGGAAGAGGGAATAGGTGTGCCAGGGCCTCCAGCCACTGCAAACGAACTCCAGATGCATGCACCTCCTTGTGCATCTGGCTTACATGGGTCCTGGGGAAATTGAACTAGGGTCCTTAGGCTTCACAGGCAAACTCCTTAACTGCTAAACCATTTCCCCAGCCCCATAATTTTTTTTTTTTTTGAGACAAGGTCTTGTTATATAATTAAGGCTGGCCTTGAACTCATGATCCTCTTGCCTGACCACCTTGAAGGCTGGGACAATGGCATGGTGCCAACAAACTCAGTAGCAACATAGACTATGTGACTGCCTCCTTTCTCAGCCCAACCCTCCAGTGCATGGTACCATGTTCAATGAAGTTCTAGTAGCATCAATGCCTCACTCCTCTCCCTCTGGGCTCACTCATTGCCCTTCACTCCCTTTCCCATCCCTCCTCATGGTACTCTCCAAAATAATTCTCACTAAGGCAAAGAGGGCCACATACCACCTCCCTTGGATCCTTTCATGGTTCTATCTATCTGACCCCCAGAGGTATTAGAAGCAACTCCCAGCCAGGTGTGACAGTTCAGGTCTGTAATCTCAGTACCTGGGAGATGGAGGCAGAAGGATCAGGAGTTCAAAGTCAGTATCAGCTACAGTGAGTTTGAGACCAGCCTGGGCTATATGCAACCCTGTTTTAGGAAAGGGGGGGGGCAACAACTCTGCACCTTCACTTGGAGTTGTCATTGTCATCCTCCCATCTCTGTCACTCTCATCACCTTGTGGAAAGTTTGCTACTGCTCTATACCTGTATGTGTATGTACACACACACACACACACACACACACACACACACATCCTGTAACCCTGGCATCAGCTTCCTATCTGGCCTCCTCATTCTACTCCCGCACCTTGTTCCCCACACAGCTGTATGCTCACTCTCCCTGGTTAGAAGCCTTCCACTGATTGTCTAGGTGAGGTTGGAAACCCTGAACTCCCCAACCCTGTCTCCCTCAGTGAGTCTTGCTCAACACCTCAGCTGGCTCAGCCATGTTCTCTGCTCCACTTTGCCTGGCATACTTCTATCATCCTTTAGGGTTCAGCCTAAATGCCACTTTCTCTAAGAAGCCCTCCATAACATTCTCCTCTCTCTTCCCATGTAGGACTAGGTTTATCAGAAACTCTCAGTGAGCCTCCAGAAGCCCTTTGATGCTATTCACTCACTGCCACCTCGCTGGCTCCTCATCTCACTACAGCCTTGAACCTCTCACTCTCTGAAGTCTCTCTTGCCCTTGAAGGTGAGCGCTGGTTCAGTGCCTCCACTGAGCATGTTATATTATATTTATTATATTAATTTGATATAGAGAAAGGCGAATGGGCACAACAGGGCTACCTGCTCTGCAAATGAACTCCAGATGCATGTGCAACTTTGTGCATGTGGCTTTATGTGGGTACTGGGAAATCCAAAGTAGGTCTTCAAGCATTTGCCTTTAGCAACTAAGCCATTTGTCCAGCCCTAAATCATTCTTTTAAACCAAGTCCCTGGGTACCTCATTAGCACAGTAGGTAGTGTATAAGTCTCATAAACAAAGCCCTGAGTGCCAAGGAGAAGATCTGGCATCATCTAAGTGTTTTCAAGCACACCTCCCATCTGAAAGAACCTCTGGTAGTCCAGGAAAGCTGTCTAATGAGGCAGAGACTCCACATAACCCAATATAAAAGCATAGGCTGGTGTGTGAAGAAAACAAGTGCCAAGTAACAGAGGGTTCAGCTTAAGCTGGGTATGGCAGAAAAAGCTCCAAAACATAAGAATTGAAAGAATCTTCAAAACTGTCTAAAAATCTTCCTAAAATTTCCCAAATCAACTGTAATTTGCATTTACATATAAACACACTATTTACCATATTCGCATACACTCTAAACTGCCTTTTAAAATATGTACTCCAGCCGGGTGTGGTGGTGCACGCCTTTAATCCCAGAGGTAGGCAGAGGTAGGAGGATCGTGGAGAGTTCGAGGCCACCCTGAGACTACACAGTTAATTCCAGGTCCGCCTGGACCAGAGTGAGACCCTACCTCGAAAAACCAAAAAAAAAAATTAAATTAAAAAAAAATATGTACTCCAGGCTGGAGAGATGGCTTAGTGGTTAAGGCACTTGCCTTCAAAGCCAAAGGACCCAGGTTCAACTCTCCAGTATCCATGTAAGCCAGATGCACAAAGGGGTGCAAGCATCTGGAGTTCGTTTGCAGTGGCTGGAGGCCCAGGTGTGCCCATTCTCTCTCTCTCTCTATTTCTCTCTCTCTCTCTTTACCTGCCTATTTTCTATATCTCTCTCTCTTTCAAAAAGAAAAAAATGTACTCCAGCTGGGTGTGCTGGCACACACCTTTAATTCTAGCACTCAGGAGGCAGAGGTAGGTGGATTGCTATGAGTTCAAGGCTACACTGAGACTATGTAGTGAATTCCAGGTCAGCCTGGGTTAAAGAGTGAGACCCTACCTCAAAAAACAAACCAACAAGCAACAACAACAACAACAAAAAAAAAAAAAAAAAAAGAAAAGAAGTATGCACTCCAACTTTACTGATTGTTTTTTTAAATGGAGACTTAAAAGATTAGAAGATTAGAGGATTCACCCAAGGTCATGTTCCCCATCTAACAAACTATCAAACAGTGTCCTGGTCTCCTGACTTTAACACAGCAATCCTGCTCTCATCACTCCCTGAACTGTCCAACACGGACAGACCACAGCATTTGCAAGTCTGAGACCCAGGCTTAAGTGACACAGCTCACGCTTGATCTACAGAGTAGTCCAAAGTGCCTTTTTCCTCAATAGACACCTGAATACAGTGCTCCATGGAGAGACAATGCTAAATGTTGCATGGGCAAACAGCAGTTCTTACTCATACGGACTCTCACAAGGTAAACATCTTGGTGGTAAAGAGGTTGGGTTTCATTTTATTTCCCTTTAGAAGGCCACTGGCCAGAGACTTTCCTTAGCAGCAGATATGTGGAGAGTGTCAACATTCAAGACTCAGCTGAATTACTCATCTGGAGGTGGGCAGAGGTGAAAACAATACCCTGCATGAGGATGAGTTGATAAGTTAAAAACTGTATTTCCTCCCATCTCTGCAAAGCACAGACCAATATAATGCTGTGAGAGATTATACTGTGGGCTAACTTGTGGTAAATCAAAATCTCTTTTTCCCCCCGTCACTCTCTCTCCCCTCCCCTAACACTCTTCCTCTCTGGTCAACACTAGAGCAATAAAACAAGGCCAGCTGTTCCGTATAGTCTGACACCATAAGGAACCATAACTCACCTCTCCGATTTCATGTTCACGAAGAACAAAACTAAGTGTGTCGGTTCTAGGCCCTGCTACCAAACGCAGGTAGAGTGGGTGTTCCCGGTCTGAGAGCTTGCAGGCATATACTGGGTAAGGAGACAAAACAGCATGTTACCAACATTTTCATGAGCAGTCCTCCACCCATCATGACTCCCTCCCTCTATAGCAGTGACAGTCCACATCTCTTAGCATCTACGTCACCATCCAGTCCATTTACGTACTAAGATCCTACTGTGGAACAAAATCAATTACATTTCCACTCCATCTGCCCAGTATAAACCGTGTCTTGATTAAGGAAGAAATAATTTCTAAGGATAAATTCAAATAGGTATCAACCCCAAAATGTTTATAATGGATGATTCTGTCCCGTATGAGAAAACAAGATGGGAAAGTTTTTTTTTAAGTATTTATTTATTTATTTATTTATTTGCAAGCAGAGAGACAAAGATGATAGATTAGATAGATAGATGGATGGATGATAAGTTGAATGAATATGGACATGCCAGGGCCTCTAGCTGCTGCAAACAAACTCCAGATGTGATGCATGCGCCACCTTGTGCATCTGGCTTTACATGGGTACTGGGGAATCAAACCTAGGTCATTAGGCTTTGCAGGAAAGCTCCTTAACCACTGAGTAATCACTCCAACTCCGGGAAACTTTAAAAAAAAAAAAAAAAAAAAAAGGATCTTCAGGGCTGGGAAAATGGCTTGGTGGTTAAAGGAGCTTGCCTACAAAGCTTGATGGCCTGATTGCCCTGAATTTGAGGTCACTCAGACTACATAGTGAATTCCAGGTCAGCCTGGGCTAGAGTGAGACCCTACCTTGAAAAAAAACAAAACACACACACACACACAGAGAGAGAGAGAGAGAGACAGACAGACAGACAGACAGACAGACAGACAGACAGACATGGGAGTGCAGCTCAAAACAAGACCAAGCAGAAAAGCAATGAAGGTAAACCCCAAATTTCCACTCCAGTCACGGCAGGCCAGCATATGGAGGGCCGTGGAGCCACATATATGTGCACATACTACACAAATGTAAGGAAACAACAACAAAAACAAAAACATGAAAATATATCAGCTAAAGAAAACAAATTTAAAGCTCTAAGAGCAACTTTCTCAACAGAGAAATCATAATGCAAGCTCTGGTGCTTCAAGCAGGACCGTGTTTTGTTTCATTGTGTTTTTCTCTCTCTTCTCTCCCTGCCCCAAAGTACTGGCACTGCTTTAACAGGATGCTGTATCACTTTAGATTGTGCAACTGAAGCCCAGGTGAGCTGGCAGAATCAAAATGCCTCCTGAGCACTACATTACCCTGGCACTTCCACATGCACCTGCATTGCAGGTAGTGATTTCCTTGTGATCCACACCTCCTTCCCCAGGCTGCTCAGCCTGTGGCCTTGGGAGGACAGGGACTCTGATCTACCTAACTCTGTATTGTTAGGCTACACGCAGGCCCTGTGGCATGTGTTCAACAGACACACATTCAGCTAGTTGCACGCCATCCTCTGCAGCTCAATGCCATTATCCTCAGGTCAAGGTCAGCATGTTTTCTTCTATGGCTGCTTTAGGCTTTTCCCGGAGAAAAACTAGAGAGTATTTAAATACTTATTGCTTGCACATACCAGTTTCCAAACTAGCATATAGTAAACTACTAAATGGCTGTTGTCTGCCATGGGTATCCATTTCTACTCAGCTACCTGAGCTCAAGTAGCCCAATCAGTATCATGTAGACATTTAATATTCTTTCTACCCACCAAGTACGGGCATAAAGTTCAAACAGATGGACCCTAGATCAAAACCTCATTCACTCATTTTTACATTAAGTTGAAATGAGAGGTGAAAGACGTGCCCCTCCCCTTCAGGTTCTTAGGATCTCAAGGGATGTAGATCCATTCCGCTACACATGCATATGAACATTAAATGTGAAACACACTACTGAAAATTGCGTGAAAAAACAGACAGACAAACCACACAGGCATGGTGGCTTACACCTATAATGCCAGCACTGGCTGAGGTAGGAAGATAGCTATGAGTTTGAGGCAAGCATGTGCAATAGAGTGAGTTCTAGCCTGGGCTAGAGAGAGACCCTGAAACAAAATCCCCCCCCCCCCCAAAAAAAAAATGAGGCTTGAGAGATGGCTAAGTGGTTAAAGGTGCTTGCTTATAAAGCTTGACCACCTGGGTTCGATTCCTCAGTACCACATAAAGCCAGATGTACAACATGGCGTATGCATCTGGAATTCATTTGCAGTGGCAAGAGCTTTCTCTCTTTTCCTCTCTCCTTGCTTGCAAATAAAAAATAAAAAGCAGGGCTGGAGAGGTGAAAGTGGTTAAGGTGCTTGCTTACCAAGTGTAATAACCCAGGTTTGATTCCCCAGCACCCACATAAGCCAGATGCACAACGTGGCACATGCATCTGAGTTCATTTGCAATGGCTACAGGCCATGGTGTACCCATTCTCTATATCTGCTTCTCTCTCAAACAAACAAACAAGAATAAAAAATATTTTTGGGCCGGGCATGGTGGCACACACCTTTAATCCCAGCACTTGGGAGGCAGAGGTAGAAGGATCGCCGAGCGTTCAAGGCCACCCTGAGACTACATAGTTAATTCCAGGTCAGCCTGGACCAGAGTGAGACCCTACCTCGCAAAACCAAAAAAAAAAAAAAAAAAAAAAAAAAAATGGGCTGGAGAGATAGCTTAGCAGTTAAGGCACTTGCCTGCAAAGCCAAAAAAAACCCTAGGTTTGGTTCCCTAGGGCTCACATAAGCCATATGCACAAGGTGGTGCATGCATTTGGAGTTTGTTTACAGTGGCTAGAGGCTCTGGAACACCCACTGTCTCTGTCTCTCTCTCCAAAAAAAGAAAGAAAGAAAGAAAAAAGCACTTCATGGTCAGAAGTCCACCGCCCCCTCCAGCCCAGAGCTGACCTGGAATTCACTATGTAGTCTCAGGCTGGCCTCAGACTCACTGTGGTCCTCCTACCTCTGCCACCCAAGAACTGGGATTAAAGGTGTGTGCCTCCACGCCTGGCCAGAAGTATTCTTTAATGTCCTAAAGAGCATTAGAATGAATGCCATTCCTCCTCCAAAGCTGGTCCTATGTGCACATCAGCAAATCCACTGTAAATTCCCAGATCCTCTACACCTCTCAGACCCACACTGCTCAACTCAAAAATAAAAAGAGGCAGAAAACATTAAGCATCTGCCATAATAGCACAGCTTCCACTCTGTTCCTGGACTCAATAAGACATAGATAAACGGGTCACCCTTCTGCTAATGAAGACAAGAGACATAAATAGAAACACAGACCATTTTCACTTTAAGTGTGGCAGCATACCTTGGTCTTCCCTGTGACAACGCTTATAAAGTGCAAACTTGGCCGGGCTCTCAGTCACAAGAAACTTCTTGAGCAGGGCCTCAATCACTTCTCCCACAGTGTTGGTGCTGCTGATATGAAGCGTGTTCAGACAGCTGCTGCTACTGGGTGCAAGCTTCTCAGGGCTGGGGGACGTCTGCGGAGGTTTGCAGAGCTCCATCTGCACTTTAATGAAGCCAGTGTAAATCCCATTTGAATTCTGGAGGGAAGAAAGGCCACATTGAGTTGGTTGGTGGACAGTAGCATTTTAGGGAGAGAGGAGAGGTGTCTATGACAACAGAAAAGTGAACAGCTGTTTCTCCTCCTTTCTCTTGGGACTTTGTGCCCCAGGGGAATACCTCAGAGGGAGGTTAACAGCCATGAAGACCTCCACAGGCAGGTCTGCCAGGCAGATGTAGAAAGGAAACCATGGCCCGTTGTAGCATGATAACCCTGAGGCTCCCGCCTCCAAAGCTCCAGAAGAGGGTCAAACAGTCATTGGAGAGGTCACAGTCCTCCGAGAGGTCACAGTCCTCCTGTACAAATGTCAGCCAAGCCAGAGGCATATTAAAGTAGGAGGATGTGTCTAGGATCACTACTCAACATACCCAACTGATGAGTAGTCGAGTAGTCAGCCACAAAAAAAGAAGGTCACGATTAGCACTCTGAACACACCTATGTCAACAAAGAGGTTGACAGTAAGAAAACAAGCTGCTTTTTTTTTTTTTTTTTTTTTGGAGGTAGAGTCTCACTCTGGCTCAGGCTGACCTGAAATTCACTATGCAGTCTCAGAGTGGCCTTGAACTCACAGCGATCCTACCTCTGCCTCCCAAGTGCTGGGATTAAAGGCGTGCGCCACCATGCCTGGGTACAAGCTGCTTTTATGCCTAGCAATGATGAGGCTATATAGCAACTGACCAATTCTGGCTTCAACTTTGTTAAATATACCTAATTATACAGCATGGAGGATGCATCTCAGGCATCTTTAAGCAGAATATTGTTAAAACAAATCTATTATGTGCACTACAGATAATATAAAGATTTACTTTATATATGGTACACTTATTATTTTTAAAATTATTTATTGTGAGCAGAGAAAGAGAGAGAGAGAAGGAATGGGCACACCAGGACTTCTTGCCACTGCAAACGAACTCCAGATTCATGCACCACTTTGTGCAGCTGGCTTTATGTGGGTAATGGGTAATCGAACTCAGGTTGGTAGGCTTTGCAAGCAAGCGCCTTTAACCACTGAGCCAGCTCCCCAGCCCTGTTACAATTATTATTTCTTAGTTGCCACAATAGTAATGATGGTCTTATCTTCACTTAGAATAAAATTACCATCATGTTTAAAACAAAACAAAAACGAACACTAGGCTGGGCGTGGTGATACACGCCTTTAATCCCAGCACTTGGGAGGCAGAGGTAGGAGGATTGCCATGAGTTCGAGGCCACCCTGAGACTACATAGTGAATGAATTCCAGGTCAGCTTGGGTCAGAGTGAGACCCTACCTCAAAAACCAAAAAACAAAACAAAACATAACAAAACAAAAACCCGAACACTGGGTCTTATATTTAAAAACCATGAAGTCAAACATTAAAAATTTCCTTTATTGTCCATTATTTTTCTTTCTTTCCACAAGATCAATTTACAAAAGACACCAATTTGTACACTTAAAAATTTTGTTAGAGGACTGGAGAGATGGCTTAGTGGTTAAGGCACTTGCCTGCAAAGCCTAAGGACCCAGGTTCGATTTTCCAGGTCCCACATACGCCAGATGCACAAGGTGGTGCATACATCTGGAATTTGTTTGCAGTGGCTAGAGGTTCTAGAGCCCCCATTTTCTCACACACACAAACACCCTCATCTCTAATAAATAAATAAAATATATATATATATATATATATTTTGTTACAGACAGGTGTGGTGGCTCATGCCTATAATCCCAGCACTTAGGAGCCTGAAGTAGGTGGATGATTGGTGCGGTTTCAAGGCCAATCTGGTGCTACAACAATAATACATCTTGTTACAGTTTGGAAACTGTGATGATTTGATTCAGGTGTCCCCCATAAACTTAGGCGTTCTGATTGCTTAGATTCCCCAGCTGGTGGCAATTTGGGAAATGAATCCTCCAGGATGCTGTGTATTGTTGGGGGTGGGCTTATAGGTGTTATAGCCAAATTCCCTTTGTCAGTGTTTGGCACACTCTCCTGCTGCTGTTGTCCACCTGATTTCAGTCAGGAGGTAATGTCCACCCTCTGCTCATGCCATCATTCTCTGCCATCATGAAGCTTCCCCAGCCCCACCCCTGACATTTTTATGAGGACTGGGATTGAATTCAAGTTCTCGTGCTTGCAAAGCAAGCAATTTACCCACTGAACTATCTCTGTAGCCCTTAAGGCAGCTTCACTGTTTGGATGGTTCACTTAATCATTGGTTTTCAGATTAAGTTACTTAAAAACATAGATTTAGGGATGGAGAGAGGACTTAGTGGTTAAGGTGCTTGCCTGCAAAGCCAAAATACCCAGGTTCAATTCCCCAGGACCCACATAAGCCAGATGCACAAGGTGGCACATGAATCTGGAGTTCATATGCAACAACTGAAGGCCCTGGTATACACATTCTCTCTCTCTGCCTCTTTCTCTCTCTCAAATAAATAAAATAAATATTTTAAGGGTTGGAGAGATGGCTTAGCAGTTAAGGTGCTTGCCTGTGAGGCCTAAGGACCCAGGTTTGGCTTCCCAGGTCCCATGTAAGCCAGCTGCACATGGTGATGCACATGCACAAGGTCGTACATACCTAACCCACAAGATGGCACACACATCTGGAGTTCAGATGCAGTGGCTAGAGACCCTGGTGCACCAATTCTCTCCCCCCTCTTAAAAAATAAAAGAAAATTTAAATATGGATTTAACTTGAAAGCTACAGAAATATTCTATTTTCCTGTTATACATATCTTGGCCATTAAACTGCTGCAAAGTTACTGAGATGAAATAAACAGATTATATTACCAACAATTTGTATTTTTCCTTTGGTTGAGTGTCAACTGAACCAGTTAGGGGTACTTACTTACCAAGGTCATCTTCAATTTGTCTGTGACAGCTAAATTATATTTATGAACCTTCTCTTTGATTTCTTCTTTGCTGAGGTAATTGTGAGTTTCCTTCTCTTTCTCCACATCCTAGAAGAAAAACAAGCCATGCCACACATGAACAGTCACAGAAAAAAAAAATATACAGATACGCTAGGATTCTTCCTACGTTCCACACAGACAGGAATACTTTGCTTCAAAGAAGCACACACACCACCCTCTTATTTTCAGCCAATCAGA
Organism: Orientallactaga sibirica; assembly: GCA_036365145.1. Taxonomy (NCBI): domain Eukaryota; kingdom Metazoa; phylum Chordata; class Mammalia; order Rodentia; family Dipodidae; genus Orientallactaga; species Orientallactaga sibirica. Next base: position 34,436,897 of record JAEOAD010000012.1, on the reverse strand, counting down.
GCTCATCCCGTAGTTGTGTTTATCAGCCCTTTGACTGTAGTCTTCCTAGGGGATGCATCAATTAAAACTTATGTCAAAAGTCAAAAACAACACTTCATTAAGTATTACTTTGCAAACTGTCTTTGCTAAATATTCTTTTCTGGGAAAACATCCCACCCCTAGAGTGCCATTTATGGAACATTTCTACCTTAATATTTAAAGACACATATCAAAAGCTTCTCATTTGCACATTCTGTTGTTACAGTCTCTATTGCTTTACAGTTTATAAGCAAAAAGTATAGTAGTTAGTATGTAGTAATTATCAGCACTAATCACTGATCTGTCAAACTGCACTACAAGAAGGTTAATTTATTGTCCAAACAATCCCTATGCCAAAATACAAGCAGCCAGATTTCCTCTCCCTCTCTCCAATTCCTACTTCTCCCCCTACCCCAATCTCACCAGCTTTGCCAGTGAGTGGTATTATGCAGAAGCGACCATGTAATACAGAGTCAAGCAAAGGTAACTCTACCAGGCACATTCCGTTCTCCCAGCAACCCAACACAGCTGGCATTATGACTGCAGCTTCCAGGTAAGATCCAGTTCTAGGAAGTAATCTGCCCAGAAGAAACTTAACTGCGCAGTGGAGGTCTGGAACTTCCTTGAAGCCTGATCCCAATAACCTTAGAAACTCTAAGGAGCTCCACATGGGTGTTTTTGTGTACTCCTCCCCAGTTGAAAGTCAGATGATTATCACCCCCCCCCCCAAACATGCCTCTTCTAGCCAGACATAGCTTCCCATCCTCACAACTGGATATTCTCCAAGCAGGCATTTGTTCCCATCTACTTACAAGCTATCATGTGTTGTAAGTACACCAGGGATGGCCACTACAGAACTTGCAGGAATGCCAGAGAGTATAAAATGGCTCTTGAGCCATTCAATCCTTTGATTTTAGATTCTGAGTGCACTGGCCACACACACACACACACACACACACACACCCCAGGGCCTCTTGCCACTGCTAAAGAACTTCAGATGTATGGACCACTTTGTGCATCAGGCTTTATGTGGCTACTAGGGAATTGAACCCAGGCCATTAGGCTTCGCAAGCAAGTGCCTTTAATCACTGCGCCATCTCCCTGGGCTGCTATTGTATCATTTTCAATTTCAGCACTGTCCTGTCAAAGTCTTAAGGGTTAGACTATGCAGAAATACTGGAGAAATATTAGCACAGGTAATATGCTCATCCCAGAACTCCCTCCCGGGCACACTTTGAAGACCCCTGGGACCATTCCCATTACCAGTGAGACAGAGGGACAAAAGGCAGCATTGGGGAGGGGATTATGATCAAATTACAATTATGTTCATATATGAAAATTGTCAGTAAAAATGTTACTTTAAAAAAAGCAATTAGGGCTGGAGAGATGGCTTAGCGGTTAAACGCTTGCCTATGAAGCCTAAGGACCCCGGTTCGAGGCTCGATTCTCCAGGACCCACGTAAGCCAGATGCACAAGGGGGTGCATGCATCTGGAGTTCGTTTGCAGTGGCTGGAGGCCCTGGCGCACCCATTCTCTCTCTCTCTCTCTCTCTACCTGCCTATTTCTGTAGCTCTCTCAAATAAATAAATAAATAAATAAATAAATAAATAAATAAATAAAATATTTTTAAAAAATTAAAAAAAAAAAAAAGCAATTATAGCCGGGTGTGGTGGCACACGCCTTTAATCCCAGCAGTCGGGAGGCAGAGGTATGAGGATTGCTGAGAGTTCGAGGCCACCCTGAGACTACATAGTTAATTCCAGGTCAGCCTGGACCAGAGTGAGACCCTACCTTGAAAAACCAAAATGATAATAATAATAATAATAATAATAATAATAATAAGAAGAAGAAGAAGAAGAAGAAGAAGAAGAAGAAGAAGAAGAAGAAGCAGCAGCAGCAGCAGCAGCAGCAATTATATATTTGGTATTGGTGGTTGGGGGAGGAGAAGGCTATGGGTTAAAAGAACTTTTCAAAAAGAAATTTCCAAGGAAATGTAAAATATTTCCTGTTTCTCCTTGCTCAGCTGTTTTCATTATCGACTAGCCAGCCACTGGGTATACATTATTTTATTATTTATTTAATTTTTTTTTCGAGGTAGGATCTCACTCTAGCCCAGGCTGACCTGGAATACACTCTATAGTCCCAGGATGGCCTCAAACTCACAGCAATCTTCCTACCTCTGCCTCGCAAGTGCTAGGATTAAAGGTGTGAGCCACCAGATCCGGCTTCTAATGATTTATTTTTGCATTAAGTCTTCATATAATCTAAATTACAGCAAGTTTTTGCAAATTAAATATGAAGTCATGTAAACATTTTTAGAAATCAGAGGGTATACAATATGATCCTATTAAAATATATACTATAAACTGTGTGTGGTGGCACACACCTTTAATCTCAGCTCTTGGGAGGCAGAGGTATGAGGAGTGCAGAGAGTTCAAGGCCACCCTGAGACTACATAGTGAATTACTGGTCAGACTGAGCTACAGTGAGACCCTGCCTCAAAAAAAAAAAAAAAAAAAAAAAAAAAAAGAGAACAAAAACAAAAACTATATATATATATATGTATGTATGTATGTATGTATATAAATGCCATCTCTCTAGCCCTTTTTGTTTGTTTTTCGAGGTAGGGTTTTGCTGTAGCCCAGTAGGACCTGGAATTTACTATGTAGTCTCAGGGTGACCTCAAGCTCACAGCAATCCCCCTACCTCTGCCTCCCAAATTCTGGGATTAAAGGCATGTGCCACCACACTCGGCCTTTAATTCATTTATATTTATACACACACATATGTATATATATGCACACACACACATAATAAATGCTAGACATGGTGGTATATACCTGTAATTCTTTAATCCTTTTTTTTTTTTTTTTTTTTTTTGGGTCTCCCTCTAGTCTGGCTGACCTGGAATTCACTATGTAGTCTCAGGGTGGCCTCTTACCTCTGTCTCCCAAGTGCTAGGACTAAAGGTGTGAGCCACCATGCCTGGCCTTTTTTATATTTTTATTATTTGAGAGACAGAAAGAGGCAAATAGTGAGAGAGTGTGGGCGCGCCAGGGTCTCTAGCCACTGCAAACAAAACTCCAGATGCATGCACTACCTAATGAATCTGACTTTATGTGGGCACTGGAGAATCAAACCTGGGTCCTTGGGCTTTGCAGGCAAGTGCCTTAATCACTAAGCCATCTCTGCAGCCTTCCCCCCTTTTTTGTTTTTCAAGGTACAGTTTTGCTCTAGCCGAGGAGGCCCTGGAATTTACGATGTAGTCTCTGGGTGGCCTCAAGCTCATGACAATCCTCCTACCTCTGACTCCTGAGTGCTGGCATTAAAGACCTGCACCGCCACGGCCAGCTCTTTAATTCATTTTTAAGCAGTAATTATTGAAGGACTCTTCAAAGCACATATAATTCTTCCTTGGTGTCTGTAGGGGACTAGTTCTAGGACTTCCCTCTCCCCCCACTTGCCAAATATTCTAAAATCTTTGGATGCTCATGTCCCTTATATAAAGTGGCACAGGATTTGCATATAACCTATACACATCCTCCCATACAATCAAATCATATTACTTATAATACCTAATACAATTTAAGTGCTCTGTAAATAGTTGTCATATGTATTGTTTAGGTAGTAATGGCAAAAAAAAAAAAAAAAAAAAAAAGTTCAGTACAGTTGCAGCTGGTTGGACTATGGATTCTATAGTACAAAGGGAAGACTATAATAAGATCGGAATAGCCCAGTATGTTGGCACATACCTATAATTCCTGCACTGAGGAAGCAGAAGGAGGATGGTGAGTTCAAAACTAGCCTGATTGGTTGTTGGGCCCAAGAAGAACAGTGATTCTGGGGAAGACATAGGAAGCTGTTGTTGCTATTCAGCCATCTTGGAAAAGACTGGATGAGATGTGGGTTCTAGTTCTGCCAGGGCAGGTAAGTTGGCATTCATGTTTCTGTGGGCCAGTCCCGGGCTAACTACCTATCATCAAAAAAGCTACCTTGCTCCTAATCCATATCATTAGCAAAGAAAAAGGTTGAGAGTGCTAGTCAGTTCTTAAACTTCAGGTTTTGCTGGTGATACTGGACTCAGCATCCATCCCTAGGTCCCTCACACCAGAAGGCCACAGGCAGCTTGAAGAAAAGCAAAAGAGGGGCTGGATAGATTGCTCAATGGTTAAGGCACTAGCCTGCAAAGCCTAATGACCCAGGTTTGATTCCCCAGTTCCCACACAGAGCCAGATACACGAAGTAGCACACACATCTAGAGTTCATTTGCAGTGGCTGGAGGCCCTGGCATACCCATTCTCTCTTCTCTCTGTGCTTGCAAATAAATAAATAAAAATATGCAAAAAATAAAAAGAAGACCTCTTTCCTTGGAATCACTCATGGTCAGATATCCAAGACATTTTTTTCATAACAATTCTTTCCTTCTCTTACAAAACCAAGGAAACTGGCGAGAGTTTAAATTAGCAAGCAAAGAGTTTAAATTAAGGACCTACAAGATCCCTTCCAGGTTAAACATTGCATTATTAAAAGATCAACTGGAAAGAAAATCCCAGAAAAGCAGCTAAAGCTCAAAGGACTATGGAGTTGTTTTTTAGGTCAACTTATGCAGCAATCATAAACCAGTGCATTCAAGGGTGTGGGCGTGTGCTCACCACGGTGGATGCCATCCCAGTCTCAGGTGCGTGCTGTCTGCCTAGCGAGACTGGGTGTGCCTGACTCATGCCAATTGTGATTACTACTGAGCACCGTTTCTGGGAGTGCTCGGGAAGGATTGTAACAGCTCAGAGCATGGGGTCAAGGTCACTGGTTTCAGGTAGTGTCCAAAATGGAGAAGCATCCCTACCTTGGGCCATTTCCAGACTGTTTAACCCTTTAAGAGACTCTCCTCTCTCCTTACCTAGGGAAGAATCCCTTCAAATACCAGAGCATTCACAAGAGCTATAGGAAAGGAATGGAGAAAATGCAACCCAGAAGGGGCAAAGGAGAAGGGTGGGACAGGCAAGGCAGGGAACAATATAAACATGACTCTCCCGGCAAGGGCAGGCGAGGAAATGGCACGGGTGCAGCACTCTGTGAATAATACATGCTTATTGCTCTTGGCAGCCAGGGAGGGGCTGGTATCACACCCAAGAGTGTCTGCTGGGCAGGTTACTTACTAGTCATCTTTGTCTAAAGCCACAGGAAGAGTTCTGCTCTGCAAAATTCTAACCCTGAGCTCAACTCATCTGTGACATTTCAACCAATGAGCTTGAAGAGCTGTTCCTGGCCTGGCCTCACTTCCTGGGCAGTGCCACATCAAATGACTGTTTTCTTACCAGGGAACTTTCTCAGAAGGGGCACACTCCACTGACACACAGGGATAGACACTGTGGCCTGTTCACAAAGGCTCACAGGCTTTCCACAAACAGGACACCTACAACTCTGAGGAAGGATCTGGGAATCATGAATTCTCTTTTGGCTAATTCTTTTACAACTCTGGAAATGAAATTAAAATTAAAAATATGAAACAAAAGAGCTGGAGAGATGGCTTAGTGGTTAAGGCATTTGCCTGCAAAGCCAAAGGACCTCGGCTCAATTTCCTAGGACCTATGTAAGCCAGATGCACAAGTGGCACATATGTCTGGAGTTAATTTGCAGTGGCTAGAAAATGGCTAGCCCATTCTTTCTCTCTCTCTGCACCTCATTCTCTCAAATAAATAAATAAAAAAATTTTTAAGTTAGTAATTTAATAAAAACCCAATTTACAGCAATTGAGTGATTTCTAAAGAGGGAGTAAGAAAATAAGTATGCCTTTACTTTAACTCCATCTGTTTTAGCCTAGTAAAAGAATGTGAACCGTGGTTTACATGTATTTAGATCTGAAATCATGGCTTTGCCACATTCTAGCTGTGTGACCAAAGGCAAGTTTGTAACCTCTCTGAGCCTAGGTTTTCTCATCTCCATGAAATGTGCAAAACAATGCCTACTTTATACAACTATGAGAAAGTGTAATATAAGCCATCATTCGATAACAATTTACTGAGTGCCTACTGGCGCCAGGCTCTGTGCCAAACATTTCAAGCTGAGAGAGACAGCTGTGGTCTCCGCCTTCCCACCTCTTCTTGGCTAACAGCCTAGTGGAGTTTGCCTTACTCATCACCCCACCCACTGTGCGCGGCTGGGTGTTTTCATCTGGCACCACAGCCTGTCAGACATGAAGCAGCACTGGGGATGTAGGTCATTGGTAGAACACGTGCCTTGGACACACGAGGTCCTGGGGAATCCTGTGGCTCACATGTGCAGCTGCACAGAAGGTACACTGACTAGGCCTACAGGTACTTTCTCCAGGCTAGACTCTGAAATCACGAATTCCTACTTTTTACTGTAAGGCAGTGTGGGGGTAACTGGGCCCCCAAAGTAAAAAGCAGGAATTTCTTTAACTCTGCCCTTGCAATCTCCACTTTGCTAGAGAGCTTACCTAAATAAGTTCCCTAGATCTATTTTTCCATAAACAACCTGAGTCCATTCTGGGAAGGGATTCCCCTTTCCTAGAAATTAAGGTTTAAATCTGCTCTTGGTATTGTGATTGGTTAAAGCTCAGCCCCAAAACTTGGCATCATGGCTGGTTAGCTCAGCCCCCATTCACAATCTACAAATGGACCCCAATCTAGGTCATGTGGAGGGCTTTACCCACATGGTAGGAGCTCTCAGTACTTCCTTCTCTTAACCTAATGAAGTCTCTCTAAACCTTACCCTCTGGTCTATGGATTTCGATTCTTTGAATTCATAAGAATCTGGGGATAACCCAAATTTACCATGTGTTGGCATGTGTTGCTGCACTGGTGAGGAACCCCAAGATTCCCCCTTCAATACTGTCTCCAGTTTTGGTAACTGGCAATTGCCTACTCATATCCCAATGCTTGTGAGTACCCCATGATATACGGCCTTGTAACTGCACACAGAATAAAACATTCAACAGTCCATACCTAAAAGAGCACATTTCCTGACGCAGATGGCCCTGGCTGCAAATGGAATTCAAAGCTGGTTAAGCTGAATTGACTCTAAACACAGACTCTTTAGGCATCTTCCTGCCAGCTCCTGTTCCAGTAAGGAACTTAAATACATGGTGGACTGTGATGGTTAATTTTGATAGTCACCTTGCTTGGCTTAAGAAATAACTGGGGGCCGGGCGTGGTGGCGCACACCTTTAATCCCAGCACTTGGGAGGCAGAGGTAGGAGGATCACCAAGAGTTCGAGGCCACCCTGAGACTACAGTTAATTCCAGGTCAGCCTGGGCCAGAGTGAGACCCTACCTCGAAAAACCAAAAAAAAAAATAATAATAATGATAACTGGGGAGAGGGGATGCTAGAGAGAATGCTCGGTGTGTAAAAACACTTCCCATATAAGCATGAGGGCTGGAGGGGGCCTGAGTTCCGAGTTCCCATCATCCTGGTCAACAGCTGGGTGTGCCCTGCATACCTGTAATCCCAGTCTGTTGACAGCAATGAACTGAGAATCACCGAGGCTTGTGAAAAGTACAGCTATGGGACCAGTGTGAGAGCCCATCTCATGGAAACATGTGGATGAGCACTAGAGGACGACACTGACACTCTCCTCCAGCCTATACACATGAGTGGGCATCTGTATACACATGAACATACAACACACACACCACATCTACTATGCAGTCTCCAAAAAGGAAAAAAAAAACACCTAGGGAGCCTAGAGAGGTGGTTTAGCAGGAGAGTGCTGCCCATGTGAGCATGGAGTGGCCTGAAACTGCCAGAGCTCAATTCCCCAACACTCAGGTAAACAGCTGGGTATGGAAACACATATGTACATCAGGAATCCCAGTCCTATAGGGGAACAGAGACACAATAAACCCAATGTTCTCCTCAGGCCTCTGTATTCACAGACACAGGGCACATGAATCTACACACACACTCTCTCTCTACCATATATATTATGTACATGCAAAAAGAGAAAAATGCTTAGGGCATCAACAAGGCATACCTATGCATGTGTCTTTGTGGGTGTTTCCAGAGGTGTAACTCAGGAGGGAGGACCCACCCTGAATGTGGGTAGGACCACCCCAAGAACTGAGAACCTGCACTAAATAAAAGGTAAACAGAGAAAGCCAGCTGAGAATTGGCATTCCCTTTCTCTGCTTCCTGTCGGGACCATGATCAAACTGCTCCTGCCACATGCTTCCTTGCCATGGTGGACTGTATTTGTCTGAACTGTGAGCCAATACAAACCTTTCCTCCCTTGAGTTGCCTTTTTTTTGAGGGGGGGGGACAGAGAGAAGCAGAGTGAGAGAGAAGAGGCAGAGGCAGAGAGAGAGAGAGAGAGAATGGGCGCGCCAGGGTCATTTCAGCCACTGTGAACAAACTCCAGATGTGTGCACCACCCCCCCCCCTTGTGGGCAAGCACGGCATTACGCCCTTGCATCACTTTTTGCATCTGGCTAAATGTGGGACCTGGAGAATCGAACTGGTATTCTTGGGCTTGGTAGGCAGGCGCCTTAATTGCTAAGCCATTCTCCAGCCTGTAAGTTGCTTTTTGTCAGGTATTTGGTTGCACTCACACAAGTGACTAATCTACCCAAGAGAAAACCATTCTCAGGGAGAGGTATCTGGTTCCTGCAGACGGGAATCAGGTCTGCATTGAAGCAGTGCCTTTGGTAAACAAGTCATCTAGCAGCCAGAGCACATAGGGGCTGACTGAAGTGTTGAGAACTTTGGAAACATTAGATGTTCCCAAAATATTTTTTAAAATATGATGAGCAGAAAGAAAAAAACTGTTCTGAGAAGTTGTATAGTAAATTCTTCTAAATTGAAAGCAGTAAACAACTGTTGAGGTACAGACTGTTAGGCAAACTTTCTTCTGAGAAACAACTATTCTAGCTTGATCAGAAGCAACTGGGACCACTCAGGAATGGGCCTGTTAATGCCCCACACAGGAGGAAGGGTGTGAGGAAAGTCATCAGGTATTCCCTGTGCCAGCTGTATGCCATGATGCACAATGGGAGAGGAGTATACAGAGGTGGAAGATGAAGGGACAGGGAGCTCCCTCTGAGCAACTATGGGGCTCAGCATTCACGCTGGAATGAGATTTCTTCAGACTACTGTTGCTTTGGAGTTTCCTCCTTCCTGCAAGTAACCCAAATAAAATGACTGTTTCACCAAAACTGGTTCCGGTGCAACCATGCTTTGGTCTGACTCTGTGCCATCTTCCCAGGGGGGGAAAAACATTTTGGGGGACTTCCGGGTAAGATGGCGGCATACTAGCCACACCAAAGCAGTCTAGGGAGGAAAATAAACAGAAACACAGCAAAATACACTCTTATACTGAAAAGTGAAGATGTACAAGTTATCATCAACCACAGCGGAGGAGCAGGAGAGACCAAGATCTTCCAGAAAGGAGGAAACTGGCCAGAATCCTGCTGAGGAGCCAGCAGTCCTGATCCGCAAGCCCATCAGGCTGACAGTCCAGAGTGGCAGGAGCAGAAATAAGGTGAGGGGATTTTCCACTCACATCAGCCTCCTCATAGAATCAAGAAATCTGAAGAAGTCAGCAGAGACCAGCTGAGCAGCTGCTGAAGAAGAACACAAACGGGACCAGCCAAGCGCTCTGGTACAACTCCGGGCACCCTGCAAAGTCTCCCATCCTCCAACCATCAGAACTCATTCATCGCCCACCCCCCCCCCCACGGCTGCCCAGCACCGAGAGGGACTGAGATGGGCACTCAGCGTTGGTGAGATTGGAAAAAAATTTTTTTTTTTTTTTGGTATGTAAAAGCATAGAGCGTTTATTCTGCAGAGTTAGCCAGCATGCTGGTGCCAACCACTTGTACAAAATGGCAGCCCCCGAGGAGCTCGCAGGCTCCCTTTTAAGCACAGCTAGAGGAATTTTGGCAGGCTTTTAGTATTTTAACATGATTGGCTAATTTGAACAGTAACTGTACTTGTGTTTTTTTTATTGGTCTTAAGGTTTTGGCGGCCAGGTCTAGGGGAATTTCAGGCAGAGGAGGTAACCTCCTAACGTGATTGGCTAAGCAAGCAGCAGTTACGTTTGTACATACTCAGTCCCCAGAGCTCACCCCTCCTGGAAATTGAAACTTCGGCCTCGTCAGGGCAAAACCTTACTGAGGCCTGTCACGGTGTCAGTGTGGTCCCTTCATTCCCCCCTTGAGTTTGGTTCCATCTCAAATCTTTGAGATGAATCTAAAAGTTGGTACTATTGTCTCTGAACCATTAATTGTACCTAAGCGATACTTAACAAATTTGACCAAGGCATTAATAATACAGGGGCCACAAGTGAGGGCAAGCAACAAAAGGATAAGGGGATCTGTTAAGGGCAGAAATTAAAGTTGTTAGCCAGGGGGACCAGTTAAACATAGATTTGTACCAGCTTTGAGATTGTTGGAAAAAACAACTTTCTGATGTGCAAAGCTAAAGCCCTAGGATGGGTGGAGATGGGTGGTCACACAAAGCTATAAACTGCAAAGCTCCGAGGTTCCTTCAGCCAGGAGGAGAGCTTTTGCAACCCGAATGAATCTACTGAAGAAGAGCTCTGGGAACATTCTGAACTTAGGTCTGCTGCGTGTCTGACACTCCTCACTTTCAGTACCACAACCTGTAATACTGAAGTAGACAGACCATTAAGGAGGCCCAGAAAGTTTTCTCAAAGTCAGCAGGGCTGGGAAGAAGGCCTAGCAGGTAAGAGCACTTGCTGCATAAGCATAAGGGTCTTGTTCACTCCCCCAACCCAAACATGTTTTCTAAAACAAGTCAGCATTGCTACGCTGCCAGGAATGGTGGCTCAGCTCACACCTTTAATCCCTGCACTAGAGTGAGTCCTGCCCTCAAAAATAAATTGCTGGGGGCTGAAGAGATGGCTTAGAGGTTAAGGCATTGCCTGCAAAGCCTAAAGACCCTGGTTCACTTCTCCAGGTCCCACGTAAGCCAGATGCACATGGTGGCTCATGTGCCTGGAGTTTGTTTGTGGTGGCTAGCAGCCCTGGCGTGCCCATTCTCACTCCCTCTCACTCTAATTAGTAAATAGAAATAAAAATAAAATCTTTAAAATAAATAAATAAATAGCTGGGCATGGTGGCTCATGCCTTTAATCCCAGCACTTAGAAGGCAGAGGTAGGAGGATTATCATGAGTTCGAGACCACCCTAAGACTCCATAGTGAATTCCAAGTCAGCCTCAGCTAGAGCAAGACTTTATCTTGAACCAACCCCTGAACCCCTCCCAAAATAAAATAAATGAAAAAAAAATCAACATTGTTGATTACACCAGTGCTATCCAGAAGCCTTTTCAGCAAGGACTCCAAAATCCTATCTGTGGCATCCAACAGCAGGCAGAAGACACCAGTGCCTTCTGAGCACCTGAAATGAGCTTCATCCAACGGCAGTATTTGACTGCAGAACTAGACACTAATGGACACAAGGGTAGATGAAGAACAAGGAAGGTAAAAAGTTTCATGAGACAATGTACAATAGGATGTTGAGATGAGAAAGACACCTATTCTAGAGCAAAGCCAATTCTATGACTGGAGGAAAGAATCAGAACAGCTGTTTCAGGGATGTTCCAGCTCCTGTGCTTAACCTTAAAAGTACAGCCAGTTTGTTGCTATGTTCTCTGGGTACCAGTGGTGCAAATCCACAGGGTGCCACACCCAGAGACTCAGTGCTTATCTTGGTTTGTGGCCCTGGCATGCTGATTTAGCCTGGCCACTCTAAAGTTGGGGTTGTTGTGCCAGATGGAGGTTTTTTTTAGATGGCAAGATACAGAGCTAGTGCTCTATTTCCATTTCTGTGACGACTCAGGAGCCCTTCTTGCCCGAGTTCAGCTTGTATGCAGGCAACTACTCTCCTATGCAGCCATTTTCAGATACTCAGTGCATGCATTCTCCCAGTATATGGATGCTGCACTGTTATCTCAAGGTGGAAGAAGCAAATGGAAACCTTAGGACAACTGGAATAGACAATCAGCCCTGCAGAACAGTAGGAGCCATGTTTCCCAAGGACCATTCCCTAGAACACTAATCCTCCTCTCACTGGTGCTGTAACAGAAAGGCACGCTTGTCTGTATCCTTCCTCTCCTTCCACAGCTCTCTCTCTCTCTCTCTTTTTTCCTTTGGTTGGTTTTTCAAGGTAGGGTCTCATTCTAGCCCAGGCTGACCTGGAATTCACTATGTAGTCTCAGGGTAGCCTCGAACTCATAGTGATCCTCCTACCTCTGTCTCCCAAGTGCTGGGATTACAGGAGTGCGCCACAATGCCTGGCTTCACAGCCCTCTCTTAAAGATTCCTAGTATGCTTTAGAATGCTGAAGGCTCTGAGAAATCCTGCAGTAACCAGGAAAAAGCAGCGCACAGCATTATACTAAAAGATCAAACCTACATCGGGTGCTTAGAAAGAACACCTGAATCACAGGGGCCTGGAGAGGGTATGATGAAGACTAACCTTAATCTTCTCCTATTTCACTCTCTATCACTTCCTCTTCTTTCTCTTCTCTCTTTCACTTTCATATTACCTATATTTTTTTCTTCCTTCTTTTCCCTTGGCACTGACCTGTAACTCCCAGAACCAGCATGTGGTTAACACCCACAATGAGCTGTTCATCAGTGAGAACTACAAGGTTTCCCAAAAGAAGACAGATTTCTGTCAGATGACTTGATGACCCACCAGAGGTTAATGGTAAGACCCTACTGCCAAAGACAGCATATGCTGTTCAGACGGAATATGGAGAGACCTGGCTGGAATTTGGAAGACAGTCAGTCCCCAGACAGTTAGCTTGTCTAGTGTCAGAAGGTGCTACATAAGTGACTGGGGGGAAAATGACCAACATCTGTCTAAGCAACTCATGGTCTAAACTACTCAGCAGCAAACAACCTGCCATGATGCTCACACAAGTGCAGCCATGGTGGGTTACCAACTGCTCTTGATTTGGCTAACAGACCTGCTCAGTGAAATGGAACCCATACCTGGAAATGGGGAACAAGTCATAACCATATCCAAAAACAAGCCTGCTCTCCAATATTGATACCAATCGTGGGATACAAGAGGGCCTACACCTATTAATTTCTCTCTAAAATAATAATGGTTATACATGCATCTCCGTTGGAATCTGCTTCTCTCTTTCAGATGAAGGCAGAACCTGAGGAGAGAATCAGCCCATCACACCTCACCAGGGCACCAGCTGAAGCCATAGAGTTATAGGAAATGAGCAAGAGTGCTGCTTTATCAGTGAACCTGGTACCAGCACAAGGGTGAGGGAGATAGACACAGAGAACACTCAACCCCTACCAAATCAGATATCCAGAGACACAGAGACTCACAAAACCTCATCACTGAAATAGACCTAAAATGAACCCAACATGGCTTGGGGAAATTCACGGAAGAGAGGGCGGAAAGATTGTGAGAGCCATGAGTTGGGTCATTATGCACAGTCATTGCCTCTCCCGCATAACTGATGGCTACCCCCATAAGGCAAGACCCACATTACCCATGGGGGAGGGCAGAGAGAAGGCTAACGATGGTACCATCATGGCTGTATAATTTAAAAAGTGCACATAGCAAAGAATATAGACATCTACAATGTTGTGACTGTGATGCTCATCTATTACTGAGAAAATGAGTAAGGAGGACAGAGCCTCATTATATAGCCCAGGCTGAATCTGTATGTATATCAGGCTGGCCTCAAACTTGCAAACCTCCTGCCTCAGCCTCTTAAGTGCTATATATAAGTGTATGCCACTCTGGTCATTAAGTTCTTAAATTTTATTAAGCAGCCTTTTAGTGAGTGGGTTCTTTTTTTTTTTTTTTTTTTTTTTTTTTCAATTATCATCTGAGTGCATGTGTACACATATACACAAGAGTCTCTTGCATGCATCTCTCTGGACATCTAGTTTTATGTGGGTACTGGGGAACTGAACCTGGGACCAGCAGCCTTTTGCAAGCAAGTTCATTTAACCCCTAAGCTATCTCTCCAGACACCCCCTTTTTTTAAGGCAGGTTCTCACTCAAGCCCAGGCTGGAATTAAAGAGGTGGGTCACCAAGTCTGACTTAGAGTCTACATTCATTAGGGGATCATTAGCAACCTCTTTGTCCCCAAGGGTACCTATTAACAACCAAGAGGATACCAGAGAAGAAAGTATTTTAGATTAGTTCCAAAAAATGGATGGCAAAAGTAGTATAAAAAGGCAACTTTATGAGGATGGATGTCTGTACCAGTCTTCTCGTACATGCACTGGCAAGAAAGAAAAACAAGACAAGATGTTCAGAAAAATCACCATGTGCCACTGGCCTACACTGTACTGCTCAAGAAGATGGCAAGCTCAACTTTCCCCTGCTCCTGGCCTTGTGGTCCTCGGTATTCCAGGCCCACTCCTCCTAATAGCAGCCCTTGGGTGGAGCCCTGTACATATTTACATTCAGCATTCTGGGCACTTTCTAAGGCTTCTTAGACACAGTGTTTACTCCTTTGCTTCTCAGCTACCCTTACTTTTTTTTTTTTTTTTTTTTTTTTTGGTTTTGCGAGGTAGGGTCTCACTCTGGTCCAGGCTGACCTGGAATTAACTACGTAGTTTCAGGGTGGCCCTGAACTCTCGGCAATCCTCCTACCTCTGCCTCCCAAGTGCTGGGATTAAAGGCGTGCGCCACCACGCCCAGCACCTTACTGTGTTTTTAATCTTTAATTCCTATAGTACTGTATTTAAACTAGCCCAGATCTGGACATTGAGGCAGGGCCTATACTCTGTGGATTCTGATCTGGCCATGGAGCCAGCTACAAATCTGGGTTTGCAATCTATCTTGTACTCATCAATTCTTGCAATTTTTTTTTTTTCAATTTTCAAAACTAAATATATCTGCAGAGGCATATAAAAGGCTTTTGTAATATCAGATATAACATTTTTATATGCTTCTGTGATCCATCTGTATCATCAAAGAATGAGTCCTTCAAAGCATGCCCCTAAGTACCCTCATGCACTCAGGGCTGTGAAAGCAGGCTCAAGCCCAGCATGTTAATAAGATTAATTGCAGCTGTGATACACACTAAAAGAGCTTCATCTGGGCCTTCCATGACCTCACTTTTTAAAGCCCTAGTTACCACTCCAATACCCTATATGGTTGTACTTTTAAAACCGGGTCGTGTGCCAATAGTCAAACAGCCATTCGTTTGCTTGGAGCCAGAAAACAAACTTGGAGGTGGACCTGTCTCACAGAGTGCCCCAGTTTGAGGTCCCAACCTGAAGGCAAACCAGATGCCACAGATTTAGAAATCCCAGTGATACATTTCACAGCTGGTGTGACTTTCTTCAGAGGTTAGGTGCACTAGGTAAAAGAATAGATTTAGTCATTTGAGGGTGGGCAGGTGCATGCAAATCCATCTTATCAGTTGGGCAATTAGTAAAGGAACGTGTGAGTCAGCACACCAGCACTGACCCTCCCTGACCTCCATCCAGACAGAAGCAGCAGTGGGTTCCCAAGTTTTCACAGGAAGGGCCCATCTACTCAAGCAAAGCATCAGTTTCCCTGAGTACTAAGACAGTCAGTTTATAATACTCTATTTCACCTACAACGCTAACCTAACCAAGTACTACGAAGTCTACTGGAGATTAGGAAAATTAGTTGGGAAAATTAAGATAAGACATAGCTTGAAAGCCAGGAAGGAAGTGAGATTCACAAGACAATGGCCACATACTACAGGCCTCAATTTATAGATTAAACATCTCACCAGACCCGGCCCCTCAGGTCATCTAGCAGCCACACATTTCCTTCAACTAACAATAATTACAACCATGTCTCTGTAGCCACTCAGCCCCCACCCGTTCAGGTCAGTGCAGGGATACTGGAAGCTTTTACTGAGGTCAGAGTTTGAAGGTCAGGCCTCCTACTGCCATAGCCTCTATAGAACCTTTAAACCTTAGTGATGAGGGGAGGAAATGAACAGACTCATTTGGGGGCCAGGCAGAAAGGAAGCAGAAAGGATGCTGTGCTGCAGCAACCTGAAAGGCAGGTGGGACCCTGCTGGGAAACAGCAGGCTCTAAATCACTGCCACCAACAGCAAGAGTCTGAAAGTCAAGGGCAAAAGTGTACAAACAAAACATGTGGCTGCTTTGCCAGCTGAAACCCAACTTGAAAAAAAGAACAGTATTAATAAAATCAGAAGTTTCTGTAGACTAGCACCCCAACTAAAATGATCTGAAGCAAGTTTACAGAAATTATGAGTTTAAGTTACCACCACATCGTAAGAAGAGCTTTATACCAACTTAGGTTCTGTTTTTATAAAAAGGCAATGAAGTTGTAATGTTGATGACCACAACAATGGGATTATAATGTCCAGCAAGTCATTCTGAATTCCATTAAGGCTGGGATTTATTTGTCTATACCATGAGCATTTTTCTGGTTTTACTGGTATGTGAGGATACTCTTCCCAAATGCTAGGGATGAACCCAGAGCTTTGGGCAAGCTAAGCAAAAGCTCTACCACTAAACTTACACTCACAGTCCTATGTTTTGTTTCACACAAGTTTAAAAGTCTGAAGAAGGCCATGATGGGTTAAATTAAACTGTTTACATGGTTCTTGTTCCCATTTATTCAACGCATCCGTACACTTGTCCTGAATGTTCCACCTTCACAGTACACTCCTTTCAAGATGGCTCTTTTGATTAAGTCTGTTGTTCCTAGCCCTTAAATATCATGACTAAATTACCAAGATTCCTTCCACTGCTCTGGGAAGCACAAGAAAGAGGATCCCCCTCTGCTGCCCTGCATCTCATAAGTTAGGCAGTATGGGGGAGCAGGGCCCCCAAAAGTAAAAGACAAGGAATGCACTTGAGCTTGTAAGGTGGGGGAGGAATCTGGCTTTTTTCCTCATCTCTTTTCCCTAAAACCTAACCAGAGGATGTGAATAAGATTGCTAGATGTCTAAACACTTGGCCCCAGATCTGGATCTAGATTTTCCTTATCTTTGTTTCCCTAAAGGAGTCCTTCTCAGCATCCACTTTGCTGGAGGCCAGAATTGTCAGAAAACACTTAACCACTTCCAGCTCAGGCCCCATCCAGTATATTCCCATGTAAGACCCCAGACACACCAGGAGGACTTTCCCACTGCCTGGGACCTTCTCCTGCCTTACAGCTGAAGCTCTGCCTTCTTTCCTTTTTAGCTCTATAATGAAACCTAAACTTCGCCCTGTATGGTTGGTTGGTGGATTTCATTCATCCAGTTCATGAGACAAGAACCTAGAGGCCACTGACTCAATAGAAGTTTTGTGTGGCTGTGAACATCAGGCACCCTGACTCCTGAGCCCAACCAAGAGCAGAGAATGGCTCCATTGATCTCAAAGACACCCCAAATTGCCTTATCATGTGTCATGGACATGGAGGTGGAGGGCAAGTAAGCAACTTTGACTTTGCGGAGCTGTATTTCACACATGCAGGGCAATGGCTGGTTTTATCGAGATCCTACCTTCAACCAGGCCACGTTCACCAAAGGACCAGAGAAGGAGACCAGGAAAGTAGGTTTCCTGCAAGGGGAGGGCACGGGGCCTGAGACCCTGCTACCCCATGACCCCATTAGGCTTCCTCACTCTCTTTTTTCATTCCCCTTTTCTTATACCTATTTTTTAGCTTTGTAGAAGGATTTTTATTTTATTTATTTGCAAGCAGAGAAAGAGAAGAGAGACAGAGAGAATGGGTACACCAGGGACTTAAGCCACTGCAAATGAACTTCAGATATATGTGTCCCTTTGTCCATCTGGCTTTCTGAGGGTGCTCAGGAACCGAACCCAAGTCGTTAGGCTTTGCAGACAAACATCGTACTGCTGAGCCATCTTGCCAGCTCTTTAGAAGGCTTTTTATTCTCTTCCAGTAGCTTAAAAGTACTTCTCTGAGGACAAGATGACTCAGGAAGCAGTTAAGGCACCCTGGTGTGCCCATTCTCTCTTTCTCTCTCGCAAATAAGTAAATAAAAAAATTTTTTAAAGTAATTTTTGGGCTGAAGGAATGGCTTAGCGGTTAAGGTGTTTGCCTGGAAAGCCAAAGGACCCAGGTGTGCCCATTCTCCCTCTCTCTCAAATAAGTAAATAAAAATTTTTTAAAGTAATTTTTGGGCTGAAGGGATGGTTTAGCAGTTAAGGCGTTTGCCTGCAAAGCCAAAGAACCCAGGTTCAATTCCCCAGGACCCATGTTAGCCAGATGTGCAAGAGGACACACGTGTCTGGAGTTTGTTTGCAGTGGCTGAAGGCCCTGGCACACCCATTCTCTCTCTCCTTCTTTCTCTGTCAAATACATAAATAAATAATAAATAAATTAATTAATTAAGATGAAATAATAAAGTACTTTTTGGCAGCACATGGTGGCACATGCCTTTCATCCCAGCACTTGAGAGACAGAGGTAGGAGAGGATCACTTTGAGCCGAAGGCCAGCCTGAGACTATACAGTGAATTCCAGGTCAGCTTGGGCTAAAGCGAGACCCAACCTCAACCTCCCGACTCACCAAAAAAAGTACTTAAATTTTTTTTTATAAAAAGGATGCTCTCGCTGTGGGTGGTGGCGCACGCCTTTAATTCCAGCACTCGGGAGGCAGAGGTAGGCGGACTTGCTCTGAGTTCAAGGCCACCCTCAAATTAATATCGTTAATTCCAGGTCAGCCTGGAACAGAGTGAAACCCTACCTTGAAAAACCAAAATAAAAAAATAAAATAAAATATGCACTCATTATTTCCTCTCCTCTGCCTACACACACACACACACACACACACTTTTTTTTTTTTTTTTTTTTTTTTTTTTTGGTTTTTCAAGGTAGGGTTTCACTCTAGTCCAGGCTAACCTGGAATTCATTATGTAGTCTCAGGGTGGCCTCGAACTCACGGTGATCCTGCTATCTCTGCTGGGATTAAAGGCATGCACCCCATGTCCGGCCTCAATTTTTCTTAAATTATAAGCTATAGTGTTTCCAAATGAGAGCATGTTTCCTACTTCCCACACCTTCTTCCTAGATCCCAATCTCCCTTAAATAAACCCCACTAATTTGTGATTTCTCCCTAAATAAACATAATAGTTCATGATTTATCCTTCTTTTCATTTTTATCAATTCTTTGTTAAAAATATAACAGGACCTAAAATTGGGTTCATAAAACTCCAAAATCCTGCATCAGTTTGATTACCCAGTACCCATGTGACTAAAGGCCCTGGTGTACCTATTTTCTCTTTCTCAAAAATAAGTAAGTAAAAATTTTTTAAAAACTTTTTAGGGCATTTTTAGGCATTTTCCTGCAAAGCCAAAGGATCTCGGTTCGATTCCCCAGGACCCGTGTAAGCCAGATGCCCAAAGTGGCACACGCTTCTGGAGTTCACTTGCAGTGGCTAGAGGCCCTAGCGCGCCCATTCTCTCTTTTTCTGTGTCTGCCTCTTTCCCTCTCTCGCTCTCTCAAATGAAGTTTTTAAAAAATTTTAAAAATCTTAAAAAAAAAAAAAAAACTTCATAGTATGGAACACTTAATCAGAGAACACAAAAGTAAAATCTTGGGGAAGGGGCCATTAATGGATAAAAAATAAATAGCCTTTGAAACAAAAAATAAACACAAAACAATCCAGCCAACCTGACTGAATACTGTCTTCATGTTCTGACTGCCACCCTCAAATAAACAGAGGCACCCACAAAGCAAGGCTGACTGCCAGCTGTACTTAAGGACCAGCACAGAGAAGTGCCAGAAAGAACAAACCAAAAATCTCTTAGGTAGACCCAAAACATTCTGGTATGTGAAATAAAAAGGCCTCAGTGCAAAACACACACACACACACACACACACACACACACACATTGCCAAAATGAATGATGGGTTCTTAACATCACTCTATCATTTGACAAATTTATAAATAAAAGCTACCCTGCAACAACTTCAGGAACTGGCCTGCCAGCATTTTTGCTTTTATTTATTTATTCTTTTGTAACTTACAGCAAGTTACACTGTCTCTGTTGTGCAGGAGTCGGTTCTTTGAACCGAGGTTTCACATGCTCTCCAGCTCCTTTCCTCCACAGTGGTGTGGACAGGAAGTCCCAAGCCAGAGGAAGTCACTCCACCTTTCCTCAGGGGCCAGCAGCTGCCCTCTCCCTTCCCCACCAGGGCCAGGGTCAGCCAGGAAAGGCAGGGGAAGGGCTCAGCCCCTGGACTGTAAATGGGCTCAAAATAAAGAGCTGATTTGCAGTGGAGGAAAAGAAAACTGAGAAGGGAATTAACAGTGTGCACGCTGGAAGCCTGAAGGGACCACAAGGATCAGAACTGCAGGGCTCCGGCAATGGGCGCCACTCCACAGCCACACTTGGCTCCATGCTCAAGACCTGACAGGAAGCAGCCGCAGACGGGAGAGGATCTAGCTGCATCCTTCTCCCCACGTGTGGCATCGCCTGAAGGAAGTGTCCCTGAGGACACAGGGATGTCTCACCCTGGACATCTAAGGAAACACTAAGGAAGGGGCTGTGGTGAATTTCACACGTTCTAGCCCAGATGCCTTTGGCAGATGTGAAGATTTCACCCTTTTTGGTGCTTTCACTCAAGCCATCAATTTCCTACACTAAAAACTAGTTCATGGAGTGTTCTAACATTCCAACAACCTTGTAAAATAGACAAAGACTATCCTAAAGTGAGGGTAATTAAAATGCAAAAACATTTGCTCTTTAAGGTTAAGCAGCTCAAGTTGGACCCCCAACTACAAAATCACTTCCAGGTGTGACTCAAGTTAGTCAAGGGTACACATACTATATAAAATTCTTTCAACTTAGAACTTTACTTCCACTTTACTTCCTTAGGAGCAATTTTCTTTCTTCCAAAAA
This sequence comes from Orientallactaga sibirica, assembly GCA_036365145.1. NCBI lineage: Eukaryota > Metazoa > Chordata > Mammalia > Rodentia > Dipodidae > Orientallactaga > Orientallactaga sibirica. Next base: position 34,416,045 of record JAEOAD010000012.1, on the reverse strand, counting down.
ACAGTCAAAATAAGACAGGCAACACCCATTCTCATTCTACTGAGACCACCCTCCAACCAGGGGAAAGGGACGGGAGGGCCAGTGTGCTCTAGGCTGGCTGGGTGACATGGCTGTCAAGCAGAGTTCCAGGCTACGGATTCCTGGCACAGGCTTCCTCAGCCATTTAGGCACCCCAGGAATACCCGAGGTAGAGTTTATCCCCATTGTATAGAGGCACAAGCAAAGGCCAGGGTCATACAGGAAGACTACAAATACAAACCCTAGCCAACTCCAAAACTTGCCCTTTCTATTCACACCAAGTGGCCTTTAGGTGGGGGAGAAGTCTGTTGACACCTAGCTATGTGACCAAGAGAAAACAGAGAACCTGACCAGGTGTTATGTTCCTTCCCCACCCTGTACTTCAGCCTAGCACGTGCCAGGCAAATGCTCTACCACTGAGTTTCATCCCCACTCCCTCTTTGCTTTTCAGTTTTTAATTTTGAGACTGGATCTTTTAAATCGACCAGGAGCCGCACTGAACTCACTTTGTAACCCATGCCCTTGAAGCAGCCTAATCATGGTTGGGTTCTCCCATACCCTGTCTTGTGACACTGCTGGGACAGTGTACTCTCCACCAAGTTTCTACCCACTTTCTAGGCTTTTCTGTCTCCAACTCCAATATCTCTGCAGACACCACCAACAATTAATATTTTCCCTTCCTGCTGCTTTTAGTAAATGGTTCAACTTTGGCCGTTGACAAATATTTGTTCAGCACTTGAATACTTAGCAAACAGTTACATTAGATACTGGGGTACAAGAACATGGGTTCAGCGCTGAAGAGCTCATGTGGGGCACAAAGTGGCAGGAAGGGGGGTGGGAGCAGATAGTACAGATGGCAGCTAACACGGAGGGGAGCACAGGAAGGACACCAGGAAAGGCTCCCTGGAAGGATGGGTCCTGCTGCGGACGGAGTCCTCTGTGAAAGAACCTTCATTCCCCTCTTGCTTCCTCATCAAACATGTTACCCAGACACACACACACACACACACACACACACACACACACACACACACGGGGAGAAAGTAGCCAGAGCACTTAATGGAGGGCTTTGCAAATCAGAGCACACAGCTCAAAACAGCTAATTTTAGATAAAGAGAAAATGCTTAGCATTCTGCTACAGGGTATTTTTAGAGTGTTTCAGTTAGCTACCTCGGAACTCCTCCACAGTTCAAAAGAAAGTAACAAAGCAAGTGAAAGATAAGATAAAAGAGAAAGACAAATAAATAAAACTATTTCAAATTTATAGAACTGGGGGTATAGCCCAGTGGTAGTGTTTGTGTGGAGTGTGCAAGGCTCTGGCAGCTCCAACAATGAAGCAGAGTAAATAAATAAAAATAATTAGCCGGGCGTGGTGGCACACGCCTTTAATCCCAACACTTGGGAGGCAGAGGTAGGAGGATTGCAGTGAGTTCGAGGCCACCCTGAGACTACACAGTGAATTCCAGGTCAGCCTGGGCTACAGCGAGACCCTACCTCAAAAAACCAAAAAAAAAAAAAAAAAATTAACTTAAGAAAAAGAGCTTTAAAAAGTAAAAAAATGGTTTTTCTTGGTGGCTCATGTCTTTCATCCTAAAACAGCACTAACAATTAGAATTCCATAACTAATTCCTTCCCATGCCAAGCACCGTAAGTATTTGCCTTGTACCAGTTGAAGAAAGCTGACTACAGCTGTTATTTCTCACTGCATATCTTGAAAAAACACGTAACAATGTAAAACACATATGAGCAATAAGCACAGAATAGTATGTTTTCTAGCTTTTCACAATACCACCTCAGAGATTTACTAACTGTAGGGTAAACCTAAGGCCAACCCTGATACCAAACCAAATTTCAGGGTTTGGGATAAGACGCTCATATTCCACAAGGCATGATGGCATCTGCTGCTTTCTGCAAAAAGATGTCAGTCTTGGAGGTTCAGGCTGGACTGCTCAGTCCTATAGTCCTCTTCAGATTCATCACTGCCTCAGCCTCATTCTTCCGATAGTGCCCAGGGAGAACTAACTCATCCTTGGTTCCTGCTAGTTAGCCGTCTACGAGGACAACACATCCTACTGCCGTAACACTAGGTGTGCTAGTCACATTTTCTCCCATCTATGCCACAGAGACTGGTGAATGTCCTGAGCTGTGTGTGCAAGGTGCTTTGGGAAGGTCAAAGACAGCCCTGCACTAAAGGAGCTCAACCTAGGGGAAGGAGAAGGGACAGCGCGACAGGGCTGGCTGGTTTCCTTGGAATGACCTCATCCCTTCAGCAAATACTGTTAACTGTGAGGGCAGACATAGTCTCTCGGTGGGTTAATCCCACCCCTGCATAAGGGTGAAGTTTTATTTTTGTAGGACCAAAATTGTGAAGGTTATGACACCGTACCCTTTCATACTTAAAACACAAATCCCTTAAGAATAAGGACATGGACACTGGGGAGATAACAATAGTGAGAGAAGTTGCTGTGCAAGCATAAGGACCGGAGTCTGATCCCCAGCACCCATGTAAAAAGCCAGTCACGGTTGCACATGCCTGTATCCCCAGCGCTGAGGAGGGCAGAGACAGGAGGATCACTGGGGTTTCCTGGTCAGCCAGTCTAATGGAAAAATAGGGTGTTCCAGGCTCAGTGACAGACTGTTTCAGGGAAATAAGGTGGAAGTGAAACAGAGAAACACATCTGATGCCTTACTCTGGCCTCTGCACCTGTATACCCAGGGCCTGCACATCTGCACACACATATGCATACACCCCCCCATACACACACCCCCCCACACACACCAAAAGAATAAGGCTGGAGATAGAGCTCAATGGTAGAAATTTGCCTAGCATGCCCAGCACCACGAAAACAAACAAACAAACAAACAAAAACAGGCCAACCTTATATGAGGAAATCAACCTCTCACTATTGAGCAGTATACATCCCATATTCAGAGTTCCTTGTGGGTCTCAACAGTATTTCCCAGTTGTTTCTTATCCAATCCAAGGTTCTCATATTGGTTTATTAGATCTCTTTGACCTCCCCCCCCACCCGCCTTTCTTTTTTACTTGTTCGTTTATGACAGGATCTCGTAGGCTGGCTTAGAACTCACTATGCAGCTGAAAATGGCCCTAAATTCCCTATTCTGCCACCTCCCAAGTGCTGGGATTACAAGCATGCACCACCACACCCAGGTTGTCTTTGATCTTATTTTAAGACACTGTAAAATTAATACAACTTTCCTCATTATTCAAAGAGAAGTAAGCATAATTCAAGTAAGTAATCTTGCATTCTAGAACTTTTCTATTTTCCAGAGAACTGAAGCTGGTTATATCCAAAGGTCTTACTTTTGGTGGTTCAGTTCACCATGGGTTTCCATCTCCCTGAAGAGTGTCTGGGCATTAACATCAGGAAACACAGGGTGAAAGGGACTGAGACAAATCTACCACCAGAGTCCTGCCCAAGGTAGCTGGTGACTAAACTGTCTGTTGTGGGTTTTGCGTCTTTTTCCTTCCCTGTAAAACAGAGGCCATGAACTGGACCATCATTCCTGTGGGAACAAAGAATAATGAGCAGTAATCCAGTCAATTCTCCAGGTAAGCAGAGCCACTAGGAAGAAAAGCAAAATCTTCAGGACACCAGGTACACACATGCCAGGCCTTGACAGTCCAGTCAACACACAAACTTGACTTCTGCCCTGCACGCAAATCCTTTCAAAAAGAAAAGATTCTAAGGCCATTACTCTATAAGCAACTGCACAGGACTTCCCAACTCATACTATTTCATACCATCCCAACCAACAAAATGCAGTCTTTCAACATTTTTAAAAAATATTTTATTTTTGTTTATTTATTTGAGAGAGAGAATGAGGCAGAGGAAGAGAGAGAGAGAGGGAGAGAGAGAGAACGGGCTCTTCAGGACCTCCAGCCACTGCAAATGAACTCCAGATGTATGTGCCACCTCGTGCATCTGGCTTATGTGGGTCCTGGGGAATCGAACCAAGGTCCTTTGCCTTAGCAGACAAGTGCCTTAACCACTAAGCCATCTCTCCAGCCCTCAATATTTTTTTCCTTTCACTACTTTCTGTTTTTTTGGTTTTGTTTTTGTTTTTTCCCTTTTTCGGTTTTTCGAGGTAGGGTCTCACTCTAGCCCAGGCTGACCTGGAATTCACTATGTAATTTCAGGGTGGCCTCGAACTCATGGTGATCCTCCTACCCTTGCCTCCCGAATGAATGCCGGGATTAAAGGCATGCGCCACCACGCCCAGCTCTTTCACTACTTTCTAATAAATCTCTTCATCTTGCTGAATCTCATTTTCTTGTCAGCAAAATGAACAGAATAAAGCTACGTGATTTCAGAAGGGCCTTATTCAGAGGAACACAGGTAACTCACAGGGAGCCCTTCACAATGTCTGGCTTGGCTACCATCAACATTATTGTTTCCACTACTTATCTTTGATATTAAACTTGGCACTTCATAACAATGGTAAATTCAAAAAACTAACAGTAAAAATGTTTATCAACTGGACAATTTGAAGCCCTCAAAAATCAGTATTAGGGCTGTAGAGATTGCTCAGTGGTTAAAGACACTTGCTTGCAAAGCCTGACAGCCTGGGTTTGATTCCCCAAGTGCCTACATAAAGCCAGATGTACAAAGTGGCATATACATCTGGAGTTCCTCTGCAGTGAAAAGAGACCCTCGCATGTGCTCATTCTCCCTCTCCCTCTCTCTCTCTCTGTCCCTCTCTGCTTGAAAACAAACAAATAAAAATATTTACAAAAATCAGCCAGGTGTGGTGGGATATGCCTTTAATCCCAGCACTCAGGAGGCAGAGGTAGGATGATCGCCTTGAGTTTGAGGCCACCCTGAGACTACATAGTGAATTCCAGGTCAGCCTGAACTAGAAACCCTACGGTGAAAAAAAATTTTTTTGTTTTACAAATATCAGTATTAGATAGTAAGCAAACTATTGCACATGGAGGCACATGCCTATAATCCCATCACTTGGGGAGGCTAACGCTAAGGAGGATCAAATGCATGTTCAAGGCCAGCCTGCGCTACAGTGACCTGGTCTCAAAACATAATAATAAAAACAAAAAACTGAACAAAGTATTTCTAGCAGATGACAAATTGGTCAGATTAAATCTCAGCACCTATCTTATGCTAGATGCACATATATTAAACCATTTTAATATCACAAGAACCTCATGAACTAGAAATGATCAGTTACTTCAAACATGAGAAAAATGAAATATAAACGTAACAGTCCAAACTATATAGACCCAGTGTCAAAAAGGACTGAGATTCCAACCCAGAGCCATCACAAACTCCTAAACGTGTTATTACTTTTCTGATTTTAGAAGTTGATTTGGCCTACAAAATACCAAAGCCGGGCGTGATGGCGCATGCCTTTAATCCCAGCACTCAGGAGGCTGAGATAGGAAGATCGCTGTGAGCTGGAGGCCACCCTGAAACTACATAGTGAATTCCAGGTCAGCCTGGGCTAGAGTGAGACCCTATCTCAAGAAAAAAAAGATATGAAGCCCTATTGGGGATGGGTTTTGGGGTTTTTTTGGTTTTTTCAAGGTAGGGTCTCACTCTGGCCCAGGTTGACCTGGAATTAACTATGTAGTCTCAGTCTCAAGGGTGGCATTGAACTCATGGCAATCATCCTACCTCTGCTTCCTAAGTACTGGGATTAAAGGCGTGTGCCACCACATCCAACTCCAAGGACTTCATATCTTTTAATTCTGAACCTCTGCTTTTCAGGGGAGCAGGTTAACTTTTAATATTCTTCCACTTTTAGTATATGTGCTGCCGAAGTAAACACAACTGTAATATTCTTTTAAAAATATTTAATTTATGAGCTGGAGAGATGGTTTAGAGGTTAAGGTGCCTGCCTCCTAAGCCTAAGAACGCTGGTTCCAATCTCCAGGTCCCACGTTTAGCCAGATGCAAAGTGACACAAGGGCACAATGCTGCACTTGACCACAAGGATGCGCACGCATCAGGATTTCGTTCGCAGCAGCTGAGAGGCTGCTGGCATGCCCATCTCTGTCTTCCTCCCCCTCTCTCTATCTCTCTCTCAAAAAAAAATTTATTTATTTGAGAAAGAGAAAGAGGCAGATAGAGCGTGGGCACACCAGGGCCTGCAGCCACTGCAAATGAACTCCAGATGCATGCTCCCCTTATGTGTCTGGCTTACGTGGGACCTGGAGAATCGAACCAGGGTCCTTAGGCTTTGCAGGCATGTGCCTTAACCACTAAGACATCTCTCCAGCCCTTGTTTTTTAAGGCAGCTCTAGCCCAGGCTGATATGGAAGCTACTCCGTAGCTCAGGCTGGCCTTGAATTCACAACAACATACAGTCTCTGAAGTACTGGGATTATAGATGTTAGCAGCCATGCTTGGCTCCGAATTTCATCTCTAAACATAAGGCTAGAGTTTGGAAGGGCACTATATTGCTCTTCCCCTCCAATCAGCATGCAGCACACCTTCATGGTATGTTTCTTTCCCTTACCTAACAATTCACTAAGTAATTAGACAAGAAAGACACACAGACGGGCACAGTTCTCATCTTAAAACCCATCCTTCCAGAACTTGGGAGGCAGAGGTAGGAGGATGGCCATGAGTTCAAGGCCACCCTGAGGCTACGTAGTGAATTCCAGGTCAGCCTGGGCTAGAATGAGACCCTACCTCAAAAAAAAAAAAAATCTTTCAAAACAGCCCCACAGGTGGGGGTGGAGGGCAGAGGATGGGAAATTTCCAGTGCCGGTGACATGATGAGGGAGAGGGGATCAACATGATGTGTATACTCTATGTTCAGTACTTACATAGTGACCACTTCTAGGAATGGGAACATTTTTCCAAGAAAAATGGCCCTTCCAGTTTCTATTTAAAGCTCTGAGTTTTACAATAGAAAATATAATACAGAGTTAACACATACAATAACAAGAATTTATTGAATGCTTGGCACTGTCCAAAGCATTCTTCATGTATAGCCAAAGACACACACACACACACACACACACACACACACACTTCCCCTCTCAATCTCTAAGCCTCCTTCCTGGGGCAATATCCAGGATCCACCATGCCAGGGACAGCCATAAGTTCCATTTCAACAGAAGAGTGAGTGAGGTCTGGTCCACATCTGGGGCATAAAGGCACATTTCACATGGAAACAGCCTGCAGGCACAATCATTTAATATTCCCTTTCCCTTATCTCCCCCCACAATCCTAAACTGCACAGAAGCTTTATTTTCCTTTTGACACCACTGTCTAATATAGAATAGCGTTTAGGCACTTAACTATCTTCTGAGAGCTTCTTGTGTACGGAAGGGATTGGGAGGGGCAGGGCTCAAACACAGAGCCATGTACAGTTGGGCAAGCACTCTACCAGTGAGCTAGAGCCCAGCCCCTGGGCATCTATCTTCTTTATTGCCTCATTCCTGGAAGAATCAGCACTCTACTGTGGCATCCTCTGAACGGACTCCAGCACCTACGCAGAAGGCCTGCTGCATGGGGGTGTGTAATAAATCTTTCTGAAAGGAACATACAGGTTTCTGTGGGCATTTGACCCCATGGAGAGAAGCACTAGACAAGATAATTTCACCTAAGAATGATTATCACAGTAAAGCACAAACAAAGAGAAACCAACTTGTCCAGTCAGTCACCCTTTGACTGAGACCAGAATCTAAACCCAAAGGCCTTCCATGCAAGGACTCATGCCCTCTTTAAGAGATCTACTTATCAATCCCCAGACTCAGAAAGAAAACTTGGGGAGTAGATGTCCCCAGGGAGGGGCTGTGGCAGGTACAGAGAATTAGAGAACTCAGTGGTTGACAAAGGCAATGAAAAGCTTGCTGTGGGTGTTCTGGAGGATATGACCAGAAACTGGTAAGAAGGTCACCTCTTGAGTGCTTCGCTGGCGATCAGAAAGAAGGGATAGCTGCTTGGGATAGACAAGGGCAGGTCAGCAAGAAAGACTCACTCTCATCTCAAAGCAAAACCAGCAGCTATATACTGAAAGGAAGAAAGTTTTCAAGCTTCTTATTTTTTCTAATTTCCAATTTTTTTGCATAGAGTGTTTTTTAGGCACTGGAGGAAAACATTAGAAAGAAATTTCCCTAGTTTTATAGGAAAGAAGCAAATGAGTCATTACTTTTTACAAAAGGGATTTTGTGACCTTCTTAAAGGTTAAGAAAGTAGATTAATGACTAAGTGTTACTCTTCCTCGTGAAACAGTACAGTATTTATCTGTATAATAGCACCTGGCCAGGTTCCGGCAGTTTTCTCACAGTTCTGGCCAATATAAACTTCTCAGATACACATGAGACAGTACAGAGCTCCTTAATCTTGCCTTTAGTATCCATTACCATGACCCTGAATGTAATGGCCACAGAATTATGATCATTTTTTAGTGTAATGCCTTACTTTCCTTTTCTTGAGAATAAAGGATTTGTTCCAGCAACATTAGGTTAATAATCTTAAATTCGGGGGGGTGCTTTTATGATCAGGCTGACCTGGAACTCACTGGGAATGTCCTCCTTCAGTGCAGGGATGTGAGCTTTTAATTCTTATACTAATAGCTTTTGATGATCTAAAATTTTCTTTTCAATTTTTGCTATAATTATTGCTCCTGCCTACCCACAGTGAAGTGGAAAAGTGACAGAAAAATAAAGAGACTTTACTTTTATTGTAAAATTCACAAACAAGTCTCAAAACAAAATAAGGCAGTCTACAAAAACTGATACCTCCTTATCCTCAAAGCCACTTCAGGACATAGCCTCAAAATTTGACCCAAGAGCCAGGCTCTTCCCAGCTGCAGTTTGCTGTGATTTTTCATCAGTAAGAGAATTTCCACAGTCCCAAGTTTCACTTAGGAGGAAACTAATCTTATCAGGAAATTACTCTCTATCTCCAACTGTTCCAAAAATACCACAACCTTACCTTAGTTCACCTCTCATTCTCCACCCAGAGAGAATTTATTTAACAGATGAAGAACCACATTTCTAAAACACTAATAGGGCCAGGGCATGTCCTTGGAACTAGAGCCTCCAGGCTCTTGGTCACTGACCCAGTAGCCTTCATTGTTCTTTTTTTGTTTTTTGAGGTAGGGTTTCACTCTAACCCAGGCTGACCTGGAATTTACTATGTAGTCTCAGGATGCCTCAAACTCATGGAGATCCTCCTACCTCTGCCTCCCAAGTACTGTGATGAAAGGTGTGCACCACCATGCCTGGCCCCATAATTTGTTCTTAAGAAATTAACTTTCCCTTGGGTTGGGGAGATGGCTCAGCAGTTATTAAAGGCACTTGCTTGCAAACCCTGCCGATCTAGGGTTCAATTCCCTAGTCCTCACATAAAGCCAGATGCATAAAATAGCAGTTGTATCTAGAGTTTCTTTGGCTCTGGCACACTTATACTCACATACCTCTGCACCCTGCAAAGAAAAGTAATTTTTAAAACAGAAATTAACTTTCCTTGTTTATGCCATGCTCCTGCTTGTATTTTGGTCTGTTCTACTGATTGGCCTGTCAGTCCCTGCTCCTCTCCTGTTGCCTCAGCAACAGCCACTCTGCAAAAAGAGAACAGTTCCTCTAACACCCACGAGGATCCTTGCTCTAAGAAAAATTTTTAGTAAATAAACATCTTAGCTAGGCACTATGGCATTTGAGGTGGAAGTATTGCTGTGAGTTCGAGGCCAGCCTGGGCTGCAGAGTGAAATTCAGAGTGAGACACTACATTAAAAAAAGGGGGGGTGGGCTGGAGGGATGGCTTAGCAGTTAAGGCATTTGCCTGCAAAGCCAAAGGACCCAGGTTCGATTCTCCAGGACCCATGTTAGCCAGATGCACAAGAAGGTGCACACATCTGGAGTTTGTTTGCAGTGGCAGGAGGCCCCGGAGCACCCATTCATTCTCTCTCTCTCTCTCTCACACACACACACACAAATAAATAAATAAATAAATTAATTAATTAATTTTAAAAATTATTAAAAAAAAAAAAACAGGGCTAGGGAGATGGCTCAGTAGTTAAGGTGCCTGTAAAGTGTAATGACCAGAGTCTGATTCCCCAGTACCCACATAAAGCCAGATGCACAAGGTGGGCACATGCATCTGGAGTTCAGTTGCAGTGGCTGGAGGTCCTGGCATGCCCATATTCTCCCTCCCTCCCTCCCTCTCTGCTTGCAAATAAATAAATATTTTTTTAAAAACCCAAAACAAAAAAGTTGAGAATCAAACCTCTCTTTCCCCTAAGTGATTTTAGTCTGTCTTACAGGTTCCATTTTACTTACTTTTTGAGGTAGGGTCTCACTCTAGTCTAGGCTGACCTGGAATTCACTATGTAGTTGCAGGTAGACTTGAACTCACAGCAATCCTCCTATCTCCATCTCCCAGAGTGCTGGGATTAAAGGCATGTGCCACCACACCCAGATCAGGCCCAATTTTAAAGACAGAAAAAAAAAATTTAATTAAAAATTTTTTTTAAATTAAATTTATTTATTTCAAAGGGGAGGAGTTAGAGAATGGGTACACGAGAGCCTTCAGCCACGTACACGAACTCCAGATGCATGTGCCATGCTGTGCATCTGGCTTAAGAGGGTCCTAGAGAATCAAAACTGGGTCCTTTGGCTTTTCAGGCAAACACCTTAACCTCTAAGCCATCTCTCCAGGCCCCAAAACTTATTTTGATCCAGAATCTGAAACATGTTTTCCCTTTCTTTTGTTTTACTTCCCTAAAAAGCTAACAATGTTAATAAGACAGAAAATACTAGTGCTCTTTTGATTCTGTTTTCATTGTACAGTTAATGAATTTGAAACATTTCCTAACTAATTTTTTTTGTTGTTGTTTTTATTTGTGAGGAGGGAGGAAGGACAATGAGCACACAAACTCCAGATGCAAGCCAGGCGTGGTGGTGCACGCCTTTAATCCCAGCACTCAGGAGGCAGAGGTAGGAGGATCACCGTGAGTTCGAGGCCACCCTGAGACTACATAGTGGGTTCCAGGTCAGCCTGAGCTGGAGTGAGACCCTACCTCAAAAAACAAAAACAAACAAACAACAACAACAAAAAAAAAAACCTCCAGATGCATGCACTATTTTGTGCATCTGGCATTATGTGGAATTGAACCTGTGCAATTAAGCTTTGCAAGGAAGCACCTTTAGTCACTGAGCCATCTCCACAGTCCCACAACTGATTTTCTATTAGATATTGCTACATTTTTTTCTTTATTGATAGACCAAATGTTTAGCAGCAAAACACAATTTGAGCTTTATTTTCTGTATTCTCAACAGCAATCAGTGAGATTGTCCTTTGGGGCTTCTCACCAGAGCCACTGATTAGTATGAGATATATTAAAGGCATCTGAATATTCTAGTTTCAAATAATAAGATATAAAATTCTTGCCAGGTGTGATGGTGCATGCCTTTCATCCCAGCACATGGGAGGCAGAGGTAGGAGGATCCCCGAGCGTTCAAGGCCGCCCTGAGACTACACAGTGATTTCCAGGTCAGTCTGGACTAGAATGAGACCCTACCTCCAAAAACAAAACAAAACAAAACAAAACAAAAAAATTCTTGCATATGTTTATTTAGTTAGCATTTCTCATCTTTTTTTTGTTTTGTTTTGTTTTTGTTTTTCGAGGTAGGATTTCACTCTGGTCCAGGCTGACCTGGAATTAACTATGTAGTCTCAGGGTGGCCTAGAACTCTCAGCGATCCTCCTACCTCTGCCTCCAGAGTGCTGGGATTAAAGGCGTGCGCCACCACGCCCAGCTGCATTTCTCATCATTATGACCAACGACCTGACAGAAGGAACATAGGCAAGCAAGGAAGGATTTACTTTGGCTCATGGCTCTGAAGGTACAACCCATCATGGAAGGTAAAGCTTGGGCAGCAGGAGTGGGTCTGTCTGTGGGGGAACTCCTCACATCTTGGCAGGTTAGGAAAAGGAAAGCTCAGGCCAGAAAAAAAATATTTTATTATTATTATGACTAATATACGTAAGATAAACTTTACCATTTTAACCACTTTTGGAACACAGCTGTATGGCACTAAGTGTGCTCACAGTTGTGTAACATCACTACCACCCGTCTCCAGAATGTTTTTACCCTCCCCACTAAAATTGTACATAAAAGCTCTTCTCTATGAATTTGGCTGCTCCAGTTACTTCAGTACATATTTATCCTTTGGCAACTGGCTTGTCTGACACAGAGTATCTTCAACGTCCATCATTGTAGCATTTGCCATCATTTTGTTTTCACTTCACCCAATTTGTTGATAGCCTAGAATGGTTAACAATTAAGGAATTCAAATCAAGAAATCCTGGATTTTCCACCAAGTGAGCAAGGAAGGTACATTTCTTTGATAGTTTCTGACTGAGTAGGGCCTTTAGACTGACCTCAGTTTTGTTACAGACTCGGGCTGTGTAAATAGCCTTTAATGAACAAATCCAGGGCCACTCTGAGACTACATAGTGAAAATTAGGACAGCCAGGGCTAGAGCAAGACCCTACTTCAAACAAACAAACAAACAAACAAACAAAAATTCAACTTAGAAGCCATATATTGTTATTAGAAAATTTTCAGTGCCAGGATACCTTCCAGAAAAAGTTGTTGGCCACGGAAGCCCCTGATGCCTCCAAAACATTACAGGCTACTGCTAAAGCTCTTGATTGCCCACCAGACGCAGATGGTAAGACCCTATTTGTTGAAGACTCCACATGCTTGGGCTGCAGGTCACTGAGAAATTAAGCTGGAGCTGAGCTGGAAGCTTCCTTCCTATTAACTAGCTGACAGGATGCTGGAAAGAGCTATGTAACACACAGCCTTTGAAAGGAGAAAAGTGGACCTTGCAAGCTTTACAGATGGTCAGCCAGGTGAAATGTACCAGCTGGTACAAAGTTGGCATATCCGTTTTTTGTCTTTTTTCTTTTCGAGGTAGGGTCTCACTCTAGCCCAGGCTGACCTGGAATTCACTCTGTATTCTCAGAGTGGCCTTGAACTCACTCCGATCCTCCTACCTCTACCTCCCCAGTGCTGGGATTAAAGGTGTGAGCCACCACGCCCAGCTGTTGGAAAACCAATTGCTCTCTGATTGGATCTGAGGCCCCCTCCATGTGAGGGAGTACATGCCTGGTATTGAAAACCTAGTCAAAACCTATGACTGAAGTGGTCCTAAGTTGTAAGAGGAAAATACTACTGCTGTCTGGCTAAATATTATGCCCACCAAACTGCCCTCTAAACGCTTACATTTATGCTCGTATATTACTGCTACTCTCATTTTTGGTTAGAGAAGCTTCTCTTTTCAGGTGGCAGTGACCACTGGGATGACTCAAAACTCACCACAGTGCTGAGAAGAGACAATGGAGGTTTCTTTGTTGTTGTTTTGTTTTTCTGAGGTAGGGTCTTACTTTAGCTCAAGCTGACCTGGAATTCACTCCGTAGTCTCAGGCTGGCCTCAAACTCACAGCAATCCTCCTTCCTCTGCCTCTTGAGTACTGGTATTAAAGGTGTGTGCCACCATACCTGGCTGTAAACTAGTTTTGAGTTGAAGATTTCCCCTGGCTCTCACTGCACTGGAGACAGGTTTTGGTGTTTTGACAGTATTCATAGAAGTCACAGTGAAGAACAAAGGAGGGACTGACTGTCATCACTGTACTTGGAGATGAGAGAAGGTAGCTTGTCAGGAAACCCATTTAGAGTAGACACAGAGTTTTAAGTACAAGTTTGACTATTGACAAGAATATGGTGCCCAAGCAGAAAAAACTCTTCCCTAAGCTTCCACACTGTTGTGTCAGAACTGGTGCACTGACAAGGAGCAGCACTGTCTCTTCAGCCAATGAACTTGCTCCATGGGACCGGTGGGGAGGAAGCTGCACGGAGAAGGGTCCTAAGGGTAGGCATCTATCTGCGTGCTCAGTAGGTAAGCTACAGGCTTCTTGTTGAGCGTACTGTTCTGGACTAACTTGTGCCTCCCACTCCCCAAATTCATGTGAAGTTCTAACAACCCTCAGCACTTCATAATGTGAGGGTCTTCACAGAAGTCAAGTCAAAATGAGCACTAGAGTGTTCCTGCCCCAGATTAGAAACAAAACAAAACAACACAAAAAAACATGTAAGACATCTGTTTTTGTGGCAGTCGCAGCAACAAGCAGACCTGGCCACATGACCTCACATGGACAAATTATAAGTTACAGAGTGTAACGAAAGTAAAGGCGCAGTGCAGGGACTTTCCAATGGGTGGTATGACATATTTTAGGAAAACATGTGTAAGAATCAATACGAGCAGTCCTACGAGGGAAATTTATAGCCCTAAGTGCATATATTAAGAAATTGGAGAGTTCACAACTAAACAATTTAATGCTTCACCTTAAGGCCTTGGAAAAAGAAGAACAAGGCAAACCAAAAATTAGTAGACGGAAGAAATGGTTAGGCAGAAATTAATGAAATGGAAACCAAAAACAATCAAAAGATCAATGAAACAAAGAGTTGGTTCTTTGAAAGGATAAACAAGATTGACAAACCCTTGCAAATCTGACCAAAAGAAAGAGAGAAGAGACAAAAATTGATAAAATTAGAGATGAAAAAGGCAACATCACAACAGATACCAAAGAAATTCAGAAATCATACGGACATACTTTAAGAATATATATGCTCTAAGTTTGAAAACCTGAAAGAAATGGATGAATTCCTTGATTCATATGACCTTTAAATCAAGAAGAGATAAACCATTTAAATAGAACTATAACAACCACAGAGATTCAAGCAGTTATAAAAAGTCTCCCAACTAAAAAAAGCCCAGGCCCAGATGGATTCACTGCTGAATTTTACCAGACATTCCTGGAGGATCTAACGCCAATGCTTCTCAAACTTTTCCATAAAATAGAAAAGGAAGGAACTCTGTATTCCTTCTATGAAGCCAGCATCACCCTGATACCCAAACCGACAAAGACAGATCAAAAAAGAAAATTACAGACCAATCTCCCTCATGAACATGGATGCAAAAATTCTCAACAAAATACTGGCAAACAGAATACAAGAATTTATCAGAAAGATTATTCACCCTGACCAAGTAGGCTTTATCCCAGAGATGCAGGGATGGTTCAACATACGCAAATCCAAATGAATACACCATATAAATGGTCTGAAGGACAAAAATCATATGGTCATCTCAATAGATGCAGAAAAGGCATTTGACAAAATCCAACACCCCTTCATGGTGAAAGTATTACAGAAACTGGGAATAGAAGGAGCATATCTCAACATAATAAAAGCTATTTATGACAAACCTACAGCCAACATAATACTAAATGGGGAAAAACTTGAAGCTTTTCCTCTAAATTCAGGAACAAGACAAGGGTGTCCACTTTCCCCACTACTATTTAATATAGTACTGGAAGTCTTAGCCACAGCAATAAGGCAAGAGACACTCATAAAGGGGATACAAATAGGAAGGGAAGAGATCAAATTATCATTATTTGCAGACGATATGATTCTATACCTAACAGACCCTAAAGTCTCTACCTGCAAACTGTTAGAGCTGATAAACACTTTTAGCAATGTAGCAGGATACAAAATAAACACACAGAAATCAGTAGCTTTTCTATATACTAACAACAAACGTGCAGAGGATGAAATCAGGGAATCTCTCCCATTCACAATTGCGTCAAAAAAATAAAATACCTTGGAATAAACTTAACCAAGGAAGTGAAGGATCTCTACAATGAGAACTTTAAAAAACTTGAGCGACAAATTACAGAAGACACAAGGAAATGGAAAGACATCCCATGCTCCTGGATTGAAGAATCAATATTGTGAAAATGTCAATCTTACCAAAAGCAATCTATACATTTAATGCGATCCCTATTAAAATCCCAATAGCTTTCTTCACGGAAATAGAAAAACAATCCTAAAATTCATCTGGAAACACAAAAACCTCGAATAGCCAAAACAATTTTAAAAAAAAATCAGGCAGGTGGTATAACCATACCCGATTTTAAGTTATATTACAAAGCCATAGTAACAAAAACAGCATGGTACTGGCACAAGGACAGACAGGTAGATCAATGGAACAGAATAGAAGACCCAAATATTAATCCAAGCAGCTACAGCCACCTGATTTTTGACAAAAATGCCAAAAATATTAATTGAGAAAAGATAGCCTCTTTAACAAGTGGTGTTGGGAAAACTGGACATCGGTATGTAAAAGGATAAACATAGATCCTTGTCTTTCTCCATGCACAAGAGTCAAATCCAAATGGATCAGGGACCTTGATATCAGACCTGAAACTCTGAACCTGCTAGAGGAAAAGTAGGGGAAACCCTTCAACATATTGGCATAGGTAAGGACTTTCTGAATATAACCCCAATTGCTCAGCTTAATAAAATCACTAATCAACCAATGGGACCTTATGAAATTACAAAGCTTTTGTACAGCAAAGGACACTGTGAGTAGAGCAAAAGACAACCTACAGAATGGGAGAAAATCTTTGCCAGCTATACATCTGACAGAGGATTAATATCCAGAATATACAAAGAACTCAAAAACAGAATAATAAGAATTCAAACAACCCAGTTAAAAATGGGCTATGGAACTAAATAGAGAATTCACAGAAGATGAAATTCAGATGGCATATAAACATCTGAAAAAGTGTTCCACATCCTTAGCCATCAGGGAAATGCAAATTAAAACCACTTTGAGATTCCATTTCACTCCTGTCAGAATGGCTACCATCAAGAAAACAAATGACAATAAGTGTTGGCGTGGATGTGGAAAAAGAGGAACACTTCTACACTGTTGGTGGAATGTAACCTGGTCCAACCATTGTGGAAATCAGTGTGGAGGTTTTTGAGACAGCTAGAAATAGATTTACCATATGATCCAGCTATAGCACTCCTAGGCATATATCCAGAAGACTCTTCTCACTTCCTTAGAGATACTTGCAAAACCATGTTTATTGCCGCCTATTCACAATAGCTAGAAATGGAAGCAGCCTAGATGTCCCACCACAAATGAATGGATAATAAAGATGTGGTACATTTACACAATGGAGTTCTACTCAGCGTAAAGAAAAAATGAAATTATGAAATTTGCAGGAAATGGATGGATCTGGAAAGGATTATACTAAGTGAGGTAACCCAGGCTCAGAAAGCCAAACGTCACATGTTCTCTCTCATATGTGGATCCTAGCTACAAATAGACAGATTTTGTGTGTGAACTGGAACCAAAAATTGGTACCAGAAACCAGTAAGCTGGTAAAAGGCTATAAGGGACGGAGGAAAGGGAAGGACTGAAGTGTATGGTATTGCACATATGTAAGTGGAAGGACTGATTACAAGGAGGGGAATGGCCTAACCAAGGCCATGGGTAGAGAATGCATAAAAGAAGGGCAAGGGGAGGTCAATCTAATTTCAAAAGATTGTGAATAAGACTTATGTAAAACTACTTTTTTGAATAATGGTACATCTAGAAGCTGTAGACTGTTACTAGAAAATTTTCAGTACCTGGGATGGGATACCTTCCAGTGAGTTGTTGGCCAAGGAGGTCCCGTAGCCTCCAAAACATTAAAGGCTTTTGCCAAAGCCCTTGGTTTCTGAGAAACAGATAGTAAGACCCTATTGCTGAAGACATCTCTGCCTGAGAGGCAAGGTCACTGAGAAAGCAAGCTGGTGCTGAGCAGAAAACCTTCTCCTGTAGACCAGCCAACTGAAAGCTGGAAAAGCTGCACTGCATGCAGAGTATGGGGAGACAGAAGTCATCAGCAGTGAAAACAGTGGACGCTGAATATTCAAATTTGGCCAGACAGGCCCAAAGACTGAACGGGTGCAATAGTGGCATGTCTACTCGTGGGGTAACCAACTGCTCTATAATTGACTGAAGGCCCTCTCTACGGGAGGGAATACATACCTGGTACTGAAAACCTAAGCAAAGTCTATGGTAGGTAAGGTCATAAGCCTTAGGGGTATAAAGCATGCCCTTATCTAAATGTATATACTATTCCCACCAAGCTGCCCGGAAAATACTACACTTAATGCTCATATTCACATATTAATGCTACTCTCACTTCTGGTTAGAGAAGCTTCTTTTCAGATGGCGATGACCACTGGGATGATCCAAAAGGCAACATAGTGCTGAGAAGAAGGGATGGAGAAGTGCCCAGCACTGAAACATCTCTGTCACACCCTCCAAGGCTCAGGGATCATTGCGGAAGAGGGGCGGATAGAATGGAAGAGCCAAAGGAAGGGTACGACTCCCTACAATGCAACTGCCCAGACAGAAATTGGCCTTGATATCCATGACCTTGCTGTGCCTAGCAATACCTCCGCAAGACCCTCATAGTAGAAGTAAAAGAGGATGACATCATATTAAAAAAAAAAAGAGACTAATGGAAGGATAGCTGGGGCGGGGAGAGTAACAGACACAGGCTCAGAAGGCAGGATGAAGTCACAAAGCAATTAAAGGTACATTTAAGATCTCCACCTAAGGTCTTCCCATTACACCCCCTCCAACTGTGGAAATGTATTACCTACACAGAGAGGGTTAAGTAGTGCTACTCTACTTAGCCTGATCACAATACCTAAATGTGAGATATCTGCAAGGTTGGGGGGTGCTTTCCTGACTTATTTTTCTTTGAAAGTGTGTCTCCCTATGTAGCTCAGTCTAGCCTTTCATGATCCTCCTCCTGAGTTGGCCTCAGCATGCTAAAATAAAAATGATATAGTAATTCTCTCAGGCACATATCCAAAAGGAATGGGGTATGTCCACTAAAAGACACAGAAAAATGCTCACAGCAGAAACAACAATCCCAAGCTTCACTAAGACAGATAAATAGATTATGAAAAAGTCACACAGCAATAAAGAACTACTAATGTATACAGCAGAGCAGTGGAGGCAGAGGGCAGGATACTGGGTACAGGATGCTGCAGGTTGTCACCTACATGAAATTCAAGATGAGGCAAACTTGATTTAAAGACACTTGCTTGCAAAGCCTGTGGGGTTGAGTCCTCAGTGCCCACATTAAAGCCAGATACACAAAGTGGCACATGCACCTGGTGTTCGATTGAAGTGACAAGAGGCTCTGAAGCGACCATTCTCTCCCTCTCTCTCTCTCTCTTTCCGCTTGTGAATATAAACAAACTCGGGTCTTGGGCTGGGGAGATGGTTCAGTGGTTAACAGTGCTTGCACAAAGTGGTACATGCATCTGGAGTTCATGTGCAGGAGGCCCTAGAGTGCTTATTCTCTCTCCATCTTCCTCTCTCCACCCCCAAAACTTAAATAAAATATTTAGAAATAAAACAAGTTCTAGCCATGACTTGGGAAAATTAGTAGTTATTGTGAATGGACACTTATGAACACTGTGGGGTGACAGAAATGTACTTTCTATATTTTATTTTCAGGTAGTTAGTACTTAAAAACACACAGGTTATTCAATTGAAAAAATTCAAATATGGGCCGAGCGTGGTAGCGCATGCCTTTACTCCCAGCATTCAGGAGGCAGAGGTAGGAGGATCAACATGAGTTTGAGGCCACTCTGAGACTACATAGTAAATTCCAGGTCAGCCTGGACTAGAGTGAAACTCTACCTTAAAAAAAAGAAAAATTCAAATGTGAGACTGTGAATGTAGCTTGCCTAGCATGCATAAAGCCATGGGTTCAATCCACAAAATCTCATAAACACTGGGTGTGGTGGTACAAATCTATAAACCCAGCACTTCAGAGCTACAGGCAGGAGGATCAGAAGTTCAAAGTCATCCTCTACTATACAGTGAGTCTGAGGCTAGCTGGGCCACATGAGATGCTGTCTCAAAAAATAATTCAAATATTTACATAAATTTGAAAATTCTGCAAAAATACAACATGCCCCATTCTTAACCTTCAGCATAAAATGATTTTCCATGTTTTGTAATAGATGGGAAGGCAGGATAGAAGGCTAATAATAAAATGTTTGACCGGGAGTGGTGGTGCACGCCTTTAATCCCAGCACTTGGGAGGCAGAGGTAGGAGGATCACCATGAGTTTGACGTCAACCTGAGACTGCATAGTGAATTGTAGGTCAGCCTGGGCCCCAAGACCCTATCTTGAAAAACCAAACAAAAGAACAACAACAAATAAAGTTTGACTAAATGAAACAGAATATATATCTAACACTTAAAAAATATCTCACTCTAGCCCAGGCCTGACTTGGGATTCACTACGTAGTCTCAGGCTGGCCTTGAACTCAGAGTGATCTTCCTACCCCAGCCTCCAGAGTGCTGGGATTAAAGACATATACCACCACGCCTGACAAAGAAATAGAATGAACACATCAAGGCCTCTAGCCCTTGCAAACAAACTCCAGATATATGTGTCACTTTGTGCATCTGGCTTTATGTGGGTACTAGGAAATCAAACTCGGGTTATTAGACTTTATAGACTGCTGAGCCATTTCTCCAGACCAAAACATTTTTTTTTTTTTAAGTTAGGGTCTCACTGTAGCTCAGGCTGACCTGGAATTCACTATGTAATCTCAGGGTAGCCTTGAACTTACAGCGATCCTTCTACCTCCCAAGTGCTGGAATTAAAGGCATATGCCACCACACCCAGCCAAAATAATAATAATTAATTATTATATATATATATATATGTATGTATATATTTTTTCCCCCCCAAGGTAGAGGCTCACTTGAGTCCAGGCTGACCTGGAATTCACTATGTGGTCTCAGCGTGACCTTGAACTCACAGCGATCCTGCTACCTCTGGCTCACCAAATGCTGGGATTAAAGGTGTACACCACCGCATCCAGTTCCAAAATAAATATTTTTTAAGGAAGGATAAACTCTATCATGTTTATTCTATAAGTCAGGATGACACTGGAACCTACTTGACAAGAATTGCTATGGTAATAACTTACTGACATAAAATAATTGATCAAGGGCTGGGGAGATGCTTCAACAGTTAAAGGCATTTACCTGCCAAGCCTGCTGGCCCACATATATGCTGGTCCCCAATACCCACATATAGTCAGATGCACAATGTGCTGCATGCATAAGGAGTTTGTAGCAGCAACAGGTCCTGATGTGTCTACACACACTCACTCTCTCATATTCTTTTTCTCTAATAAATAAGTTTTAAAAACATATTAAAAGCTGGGTGTGGTGGCACACGCCTTTAATCCCAGCACTTGGGAGGCAGAGGTAGGAGGATCGCCATGAGTTCAAGGCCACCCTGAGATTGCATAGTTAATTCCAGGTCAGCTTGGGCCAGAGTGAGACCCTACCTCGAAAAAAAAAAAAAAAAAAAAAAAAAAAAAAACATTAAACAACAAACCAATCCCTTAACATAGTGCCTGGCACATAGTCGATGCTCATTAATGGTAATTATTTGTCCATTTCCTCCACCCCACAAATTTTTTCAACAAAGTGATCAAGCCTCATGAGTAGCACCAGGGGTGTGTAGTTCAGTGGTGGAGAATTAGCCTAACCTAGTTAAAGGCCCAGGGTTCAATATCAAACACCACCACAAACAAAAAACACTTGTTGCTGCCTTTAATCCCAGAACTCAAGAGGCAGAAGTAGGAGGATCACTGTGAGTTTGAGGCCTCCCTGAGACTACATAGTAAATTCCTGGTCAGCCTGGGCTAAGTGAGACCCTACCTCGAAAAACCAAAAACAAACAAAAGAAACCACTTGTTGAATAAATTCAGAGAAGCCATGTGTAGCAGACAGCTTCAGGTTCGCTGAGATGAACTTCCAGACCAGACACAGTTATGGAGGAAGAGATATTATTTATTGAAGCTTACAGATCCAGGGGAAGTTCCATAATGGCAAGAGAAGCTGCCTCCACAGGCCAAGCAGAGAGAGAGAGAAACCGACCAGCCACCACAGCACACAGAACAAAACTACAGCCAAAAGGTCACACAGCACACTTCAGGAACTCTTGCTAGGCACGTTTGCATATCTTTACAATGGAATCTCAAACCATCACCACACCTTAAGACCAGCCCCCAGTGACCTTGCCTCTAGCAAGGTGATTGCAGATGCAAACTATAAAGTAATAAAACATTGAATATATTGGGGGACATATATTCAAACTACCACATTCCGCCCCTGGCCCCCAATATATTTAGCTCCTGGCCCCCAATAGATTTATAACTATCACACATTGTAAATTGTACTCAGTCCAATTTCAAAGGTTCTCACAGTCTTGATCAACTTAAGATAGTGAGTCCTGTAAAATCAAACAAGTTAAATACTTTCAACATGTAAAGGCACAGAGTAAACATTTTTAACTGGTAAAAGGCATAGCAAGGAGAAACTAAAACAATGCAAACTCAACCACCATCAACAGTCATCAAACTTCTGCAGTTCAAGTTCAATATAACCAGAGACTAACAGTCTCCAGGTTTTCCAATTCCGCCCCTCCCAGCTGGGCAGAGTCGCCAGGGAAAACTTTCATCCCATGCCAACACTGCACTCCATGGTAGCCCTTTTGCACAGTCCTGGTATATCCAAAACATCTTCAGGTCTCCATGAAAACCACGGTCCATCTTCCAAAGGCTCTTCCAGCCTATTCCTGAGGGTCTTCATGCCCTGCCTCATGCTGCATCTCAGCAGCGGCTCCTGGAACCGTGTGCAACTCATGACCACTCCATGCATTTTTCATGCTTCCAAAACTAATACCAGGTGTGCAGGACACAGCCATATTCTTAATCCAGGGATGAAATAAACCACAGCCTTGAAAAGCAGGTTCCTTCTCCAGTCAGCTCTTTCCAAGAATTTGCATTTTTAACAGTCTTTCCTCAGGCATCCTCTCCATTGTTTTAATGTAAATCAAGTCAGGCCACCTTCCTTCCACCTTCCTTAAGATTGCTAATGCGTTGACAATAGCAGCTAACCTAAAACCAGTCTCAGTGCCTCTACTTTTAACTTGCTTCAGGTTTTCCAACTTAAAATCTTAAAATCTCAGTCCAATATCTTTAGCCAAGCACATCAGTCCATTACAAATTTAACCTTGATCAAACTTTCTGGGCTGGATAGCAGAACGTAGCCATCCCTTATGCCAGTAGCCCAGTTCCAACAAAGTCCTCTGCAGTCTTTCCTTCCCTTAGAAAGCTCATAAGCCAAGCCTCAAGTTCAATACAGTCTGCACTTAGCATTCTCAAACTCTCATCAGAATAGTCCATAAAACTTGGCTTACCACTCCAGAAGGCATCTTCAGTTGCAAGCACCAAGTCCATGCCCATTCCTCCAAAACAAAGGTTCCAAAAGACGAATATCCACACGGTCAGGTTCATCTCACCCCACACTCCTCGGTACCACTTTACTGTAGCAGACAGCTTCAGGTTCGCTTGAGATGAACTTCCAGACCAGGCACAGTTATGGAGGAAGGGATATTATTTATTGAAGCTTACAGATCCAGGGGAAGTTCCATAATGGCAAGAGAAGCAGCCTGCTCTCCACAGGCCAAGCAGAGAGAGAGAAAACCAACCAGCCACCACAGCACACAGAGCAAAACTACAGCCAAAAGGTCACACAGCACACTTCAGGAACTCCTTGCTAGGCACATTTGCATATCTTTACAATGGAATCTCAAACCATCACCACACCTTAAGACCAGCCCCCAGTGACCTTGCTCTAGCAAGGTGCCAGGCTGACCTGGAATGCACTATGTAGTCTCAGGGTAGCCTTGAATTCACAGCAATCCTCCTACCTCTGCCTCTCAAGTGCTGGGATTAAAGGTATGTGCCACCATGCCTGCCTTACTTCTCTTTCCTTCTCTTAATCTAAGAAAGCCTTTCTTTTTTAAAAACATGTTTTGTTTTATTTATTTGAGAGAGAATGAATGGGCAAGCCAGGGACTCCAGCCGCTGCAAAGGAACTCTAGACGCATGTGACACCTTGTGCATCTGGTCTATCTGGGTCCTGGGGGAATTGAACCTAGGTCCTTTGGCTTCACAGGCAAGAGCCTTAATCACACTAAGCCATTTCCCCAGCCCTAAGAAAGCCTTTCTAAGGCTTAAAAAAAAAAAAAAAAAAAAAAAAAAAAAAGACCAAGACTGGGGAGATAATGCACAAGCATGAGGTCCTGAATTTAAGCTCCTGAACCTTATGTGAAACAAAGCCAAGTGTGGAAGGAAGCTCACTTGTAGTCCCAGTGCTGGGGAGATGGAGACAGGTAGATTCCTAGAGCTGCCTGGCCAGCCAGTCTGTCCTACCTGGTGAGGTCCAAGCCAATGAGAGATCCTATCTCAAAAAGAAGACGGATGGCATTTCTGAGGATAATACCTAAATCCTGTGGTTTCCACACTTCCATGCATACACACACACACACACACACACACACACACACACCATTGTGGAAGTAGTTCAGTGGGAGAGCACTTGCTAGCACAAGTGAAGCCCTGGGGTCAATCTTCAGTAGTGGAAGGGAAAAAGAAGACTATAAACTTTGCTAAGATAACAAAGGGTTTCTCCAATTTTCACCTTTCAGCTACATGTCGCTGTGCTCCTGGTCTCTCACTGTCACCTTCAGCCCTTCATATTCATTCCTTCCCAGTACCTGTATTGCCATTTTAACAGCATGAACACAGGGAGCATATTTGGAATATTTGGGCCTCCCTATCTTACAAAAAACACTAATCAAAGTGTTCCAGGCTTTTTATGGCAATTTTAACTGATGACAATTTGGGCTATTTCCTTGAATTATAAACATCTCTCCATCTGGCTTAC
Source organism: Orientallactaga sibirica (assembly GCA_036365145.1). Taxonomy (NCBI): domain Eukaryota; kingdom Metazoa; phylum Chordata; class Mammalia; order Rodentia; family Dipodidae; genus Orientallactaga; species Orientallactaga sibirica. The sequence goes on along the minus strand of JAEOAD010000012.1, from coordinate 34,391,339 downwards.
AAACCCTGCAGAACAAAATGTTTACGTTCAGTAATGTTGACACGCAAAAGTGCAAAAGCAAAAGAACAGGAAACTGTATTTAAGAAAAACAAAATACCACGATAAGTTTAACAAACTGTATACAATTTAGAGCTGCCCTTAGGAAGTAGTCTTTGTATGAAAGTGTATTTTTGACAAAGCTGTACACATGCCATAATGAATTTTATTCAAATAGTCAATCACTTGGGAACAAATGAAACTCTTGAGATAAAATACAAAATCAAATTGTCCTCTGCAGGATCAACTTGCCAATAATCTTTAGGCCTTTTTACTCAAGGATCCCAGAATAAAATTCATGTATACTTCATATATACATACACATATACATACACGTCTACATACACATGCATGGGGCACATAACACACATGCACACACACAAGCAAAACAGTACAGTGACAGCAAAGAAAAAGAAAACAAAGAAGCAAAAGGATGGTCCAGAGAGATGTATAGTCTAGGATCAAACTCGGGACCTCATGCTTGCATAGCAACTGCTCTTACCCACTGAGCTATTGCCTCAATCTCTCCCTTTTATCTTTTTTTTTTTTTGGGGGGGGGGGCATGCCACCATGTGCATGTGGAGGTAAGAGGACAACCTCAGGGGTCAGTCCGTGACTTCCACCATATTTGAGACTTATCATTCACTATTACGTATGGCAAACTACTTGGCCTACACGCTTCTGAGGCCTCTCCTGGCTCTGCCTCATAAGTAACTCTAGGCACTCTGAGATTACAGGTGCACACTACCATGCTCAGCTTTACATGGGTTCTAGAGATCTAAACTCAGGTCGGCACGCTTTCACAGCAAGTACTTTCACCCCCTGAGTAGTCATAATCTCAGCTCCCTTACATGCTGTTTTTAAAAATCTTTTTCATGGGCTGTAGAGATGGCTTAGTGGTTAACGAGCTTGCCTGCAAAGGCAAAGGACATAGGTTCAATTCCCCAGTACCCACATAAGCCAGATGCACAAGATGGTGCATGCATCTGGAGTTGGTTTGCAGTGGCTGGAGGCCATGGCGCACCCATCCTCTCTCTTTCTCTCTCTCTAATAAATAAAAGATTAAAATATTTTAAAAGTCTTTTTTATTCAAAGAAATTTGTGGGCTAGGAGATGACTCATCAATTAAATTCCCTTGCTTGCAAAGCTCTTCATCCCAGTTAACCTGAGCTCCAGTACCAGTACCCACATAAAACCAGATGCACAAAGCAGCACATGTCTAGAGTTTATTTGCAGGGGAAAGAGGCTCTAACATGCCCATTTTTTCTTCTCTCTTCCTGTCTCCCTCAACTAAATAATTTTGTTTTTAGAGGTAGGGTCTCACTCTAGCTCAGGCTGACCTGGAATTCACTATATAGTCTCAGGCTGGTCTAGAACTCATGGCAATCCTCCTACCTCTGCCTCCCCAGTGTTTATTTGAGAAAGAAAGAGGCAGGGGGAGGGGGAGAGAATGGGCGTGCCAGGACTTCCAGTCACTGCAAACGAATTCCAGATGCATGCGCCCCCTTGTGCATCTGGCTTTCGAGGGTCCTGGAGAATCAAGATGGGATCCTTTGGCTTTGCAGGCAAAGGCTTAACTGCTAAGTCATCTCTCCAGCCCAACTAAATAAAATTTAAAAAATAAAATAATATAATTTAAAACTTGTGAATATGGGCTTAAAAACTTGTGGATAGGGGCTGGAGACATGTCTCAGTGGTTAGAGGCACTTGCCTGAAAAGCCTGTCAGCCTGGGTTCAATTCCCCAGCCAGCCACATAAGCCTGGAATGGCATGTTTGCAGCTACAAGAGCTCCTGATGTGTACACACACACACACACACACACACACACACACACACGCACGCAAGCAAGCAAAAAAATAAATGAATTAATTTCTGAATATGCATGCATCATCAGATACTTTTAATAGTTAAAGCTCCTGTTAAAGAGCATAGACTATGGTCATAATCTCAGCATTTTATATGAATTAGTAAAACTGATGTACGTCACCTCTGAGCTGTGACTAGTTCACAACTATGAACTACATCAAATAATTTTCCCACAGTTCCTAAGACCTAAATAGCAAAACCAATTAGAAACTCATAGTCTGAATCCAAAATCTATGCTTTAAACCACAGCATTACAACTTTTGTTTTGTTTTGGGATTTGTTTTTGATGAAAATCAAACAAACCCAGGGCCTCACTAACAAAATGCTCTAGCCCTGACAAGCTTGAGACTGAGCCTTTAAACTGTTTTCAAAGTTTCCATTATTAAAAACAGTGCTTTCATGAGCATTCCTGTAAAAGATATTTTAATACATCCTTAATTTTTTTTAACTTTAGAATAAAAGTTTGGAAATAGAATGGCCAGGCATAGTGGTACATGTCTTTAATCCCAGCACTTGAAGGCTGAGGTAGGAGGATCATCTTGAATTTGAGGCCAGCCTGGATTACATAGTAAATTCCAGATGACTATACTAGAATGAGACTCCGCTGAGCATGGTGGTGAACTCCTTTAATCCCAGACTTGGGAGGCAGAGGTAGGACTGCTGTGAGTTTGAAGCCACCCTAAGACTACATAGTGAATTCCAGGTCTTCAGCCTGAGCTAGAGTAAGACCCTACCTTGAAAAACCAAAAAGGAAGGAAGGAAGGAGGGAGGGAGGGAGGGAGGGAGGGAGGGAGGGAGGGAGGGAGGGAGGGAAGAAAGAAGAGAGAGAGAGAAACAGAGAGAGAGAGAGGGAAATAGAATGGCCAGGCCAGAGGATAAATGTAAACAGTCAGGTGATCTATAAATGACAGCTTATTTTTTAATATTTTATTTATTTATTTGAGAGAGAGAGAATGGGTGTGTCAGGGCTTCCAGCCACTGCAAACGAACTCCAGATGCATGTGCCACCTTGTGCATCTGGCCTACCTGGGTCCTGGGGAATTGAACTGAGGTCCTTTGGCAAGGACCTATGTTTGACTCTCCAGATCCCAGGTAAGCCAGTTGCACAAAGGTGAGGCAAGCACAAATGCACATATGCCCACTAGGTGCTGCAAGTGTCTGGAGTTCAATTGTAGAAGTTGAGGCCCTGACATGCCAATTTTCTCTATCTCTCTCGCTAAAATAAAAAAAGAAGCCGGGTATGGTGGGGCACGCTTTTAATCCCAGCACTTGGGAGGTAGGGTAAGAGAACTGCCATGAGTTCAAGGCCACCCTGAGACTACATAGTTAATTCCAGATCAGCCAGGGCCAGAGTGAGACCCTACCTCGAAAAAACAAAAAAAAAAAAAAAAAAAACAAAAAAAGAATATTTTATTTTTAAATTTTTCTTTCTTTATTTGAGAGAGAAAGGCAAATAGTGAGAGAACGAATGGGTGCATCAGGGCCTCTAGCCACTAGAAATAAACTCCAGATGCATATACCACCTTGTGCATATGTGAGTACTGGGGAACAGAACCTGGATCCTTAGGTTTTGCAGGCAAGCACCTTAACTGCTAATTCATCCCTCCAGCTCAAGAATATCTTATTCAAGGACATTAGCGGCTTAGTGGTTAAGGAGTTGGCCTGCAAAGTCAAAGGACTCAGGTTTGATTCTCCAGGACCCATGTTAGGCAGATGCACAAGGGGGCAGGTGCATCTGGAGTTCATTTGCAGTGGCTGGAGGCCCTGGCATGCCCCTTCTCTCTCTCCCTCTTTCTCTGTCAAATAAATAAATAAAAATACAATAAATAATAATAATAATAATGAAAAGAAAGTATGGCATATACATACAGAAAACTCTTATTCAGCCTTTACAAAGAAGGAAAGCCTATCATTTACTAACAAAACATGAAGTCTGAGAAGACAAATGCTGCATGATTCTACTTACAGGGAACAATGTCTATGATGGTTAAAATTTTTTTAAAAATTACTTGAGAGATAGACATGCCAGGGCCTTTTGCCATGGCAAATGAACTCCAGAAGCATGTGCCACTTTATGCATATGGTTTTATTTGGGTACTGAAGAATGGAATTGAACCTGGTACTTGCAAGCAATTACCTTTTACACTGAGCCATCTCCCCAGCCCCTGTGATGGTTAATCTTAATTGTCACCTTGATAGGATTTACAATTACTATGGAAATACACCTCTAAGTATGTCTATGAGGATGTGTTCAGAAAGGTTTGGCTGAAAGGGGAAGATCTACCCCAAATGAACATAGCACCACCCCATCGCTGGGGTCATAGACTGAATAAAGAAAAGAAAGCAAAGCTGGAGAGATGGCTTAGCGGTTAAGGTGCTTGCCTGCAAAGCCTAAGAACTCATGTTCGAATCTCTAGGTCCCACATAAGCCAGACATACAGTGACACAAGCATGCAATGTCACACATGCATACAAGGGGCACACGTGTCTGGAGTTCGCTTGCAGCTGCTGAAGGCATTGGCATGCCCATTCTCTCTCTCCTCCTCTCTCTTTTTCTTTTTTTCTTTTTTTTGAAAAAAAAAAGGAATCTAAGCATTAGCACTCATCTGTTCCTGACTATGGATGCAAGCCTTCTCCACCGGAGTACTCTCAAACTGTGAGCCAAAATAAACCCTGCATTTCTTTAAGTTGCTTGTTAGGTATTTTGTCACAGCAATGAAAAAAGTGACTAATGTAGTATCTAAAGTAGTCAGACTAGTCTGGCACATACCTATTATCTCTACGCTTGGGAGGTAGAGGCAGGAGGCTCAGAAGTTCAAGGTCATCCTCAACTATATAGAGAGGATATGTATCATATAGGCCTGTCTATGCTATATGAAACTCTGTCTATCTAAAATAAATAAGTTAGTGAAATTTACAGAAACAGAAAACAGGAAGGTGGTTGCCAAGGGCTGGGTGGAGAGGAAAAGAGAGTTGGAGTTGAGAGGGCGTGAGGTTACAGTTATGGGAGATGAAGTCTGGAGAGTTGCCTGTACAGGAGAGTGCCTAGAGTTAACAGCAGGGTATTGTACATTTAATATTCAGTAAGAGAATAGATGTCTTGCTAGATGTTTTCAATATACACACAGATGTGCACAAGTGATACAGAAAACATTCAGAGAGGATGGATGTTTATTATCTTAATAATGTTTATAGTATTGCAGACATATGTGGTATGTCCAAGCTCATAAGCTGTGTACATTAAATATATCCAGGGTTTTCTGTCTATCAATTAAATCTCAATAAAGCTGTACAAAATATGCATATATTTTAAATGAAAGCAATGTGGTCCATTAAAAAAAAAAAAAAAAAAGGGCTGGAGAGATGGCTTAGCAGTTAAGGTGCTTGCCTACAAAGCCCAAGGACCAGGTTCAGTTCCCCAGAACCCACAAAAGCCGAATGCATGTGGTGACACATGTGTCTGGAGTTCATTTGCAGTGGTTGAAGGCCCTGGCGTGCCCATTCTCTCCCACCCTCCATCCCTCACTCTCTCTCAATAAATAAGTAAAAATAAGAAAAAAATTTTTTTAAAGATTCTAAATAAAATTTGCCAAAAGGCAGGCGAAGACCTTCAGATGCCTGAGGTTAACAGATTGGTGATTAGCTGCACAAAATTACTGTATGAATGTGTTCCCCACCCCCCTTTTCATCACAGAATGGCTTCAAGATCTTTCATGCCACATTCCCTTTAGCTCTGCTAATAATGATCATCTCAGAACCTGTGGTCAAGATCAGCAGACGTGATGCTCTCACTGACTTACCTGCAGCTAGAAAGAAATCTTTCTATCTTTCATATACCAAAAGAGTTGTAGGGCCTCTTTGGAGAGAGGAGTTACGCCATGGAGGAAATATGAAGGGATTGATACAATCAGCCTACAGCCAGTGCAGAGAGCAGCTTGGAAACCAGAGTACAACTGGGCAACTGTAGCAGAAGAACATGATAAGAAAACAGAACCATGCCGGGTGTGGTGGTGCACGCCTTTAATCCCAGCACTCAGGAGGCAGAGGTAAGTGGATGGCCCAGAGTTCGAGGCCACCCTGAGACTACATAGTGAATTCCAGGTCAGCCTGAGCTAGAGTGAGACCCTGCCTCGACAAACCAAAAACAAAAAAAAAAAAAAGAAGAAGAAGAAGAAGGAGGAGGAGGAGGAGGAGAAGACAGAACCTGCTTTCATGAAAGACCCTGACAGGATTTATGTCATTCCTCTTATTTCAGGTACCTTTCCCCTGCTACTTGAGCACTTTTAGACAGAAGGATTTCAAAGGACATTTTTTAAATAAATTACAAAAAATTTAAGGGCCACCAAAAAAAAAAAAAAAAAAAAAAAAAAAAAAGTTACCTGTCTCCCCTGTTCCCATACTAAGCAGCTCACGATAAAACAAATTTCAAGTGGAGACTGAGATACCAAAGAAATAGAGCTTAGGAATTTCTTTTTTTTAAATATTTACTTTAATTTTTATTTATTTGGGGTGGGGGAGAAAGAAAAAGAGAATTATGAGCACAACAGGGCCTCCAGCTGCTGCAAACAAACTCCAAACACATGCATCCCCTTGTGCATTTGGCTTACGTGGGTCCTGGAGAATCAAATCTGGGTCATTTGGCTTTGCAAGCAAATGCCTTAACCACTAAACCATCTCTCCTGTCCCAGGAATTTCTCTCTCTTCTCTCTCTCTCTCTTTTTTTTTTTTTTTTTTTTTTTTTTTTTTTTTTTTTTTGGTTTTTCGAGGCAGGGTCTCACTCTAGCCCAGGCTGACCTGGAATTCACTATGTAGTTTCAGGGTAGCCTCGAACCCTCCTACCTCTGCCTCCTGAGTGCTGGGGTTAAAGGCATGCACCACTACGTCCAGCTCAGGAATTTCTTTTTATAGTCTTCTCCCTCTGGTCCCAAAGACATGCAGCCATTAAACTGAATGGAACTTTACATAAATCAAAGCTATAGACCACTAACACAATAAATATTACTGATTTCAATTTTCCCTCTAAACAATATTCATAATTCCAGTAGTTAAAAAAAATATCAACATACTAGTTAGAAGAAGGTGTTTTTTTGTTGTTGTGGCCAGGCACAGTGGTATACCCCTTTAACACCAGCGTAAAAGGACTGCTGTGAGATCAAGGCTAGTCTAGGACCTCAGGGAAGTTCTAGGTCAGCCTGGGCTAGAGTGAGACTCTACTGTGAAAAAAAATACTAATAAGGAAGGAAAGGAAGGAAGGAAGGAAGGAAATTAACTAGAACAAGAACCAGTTTCAAAGCCATGGCTGAACAATACAAGAAATTTAAAGGTGTAAGGGCAGCAGGACACCATTTTCGTGTTTTAGAAACACGTGAAACAACACTATTAATGAACAGCACAGATGCTCACAGTAGAAATAAAAAACATATGCATGGCATGGTAAAAAGAACAAACTGGGGCCAGGCATGGTGGCACACGCCTTTAATACTAGCACTCAGGAAGGGCCCTTATAATGAATTACAGGTCAGCCTGGGCTAGAGCAAGACCCTACACCTCGAAAAACAAAACACAAAAAAACTGGGGACAAAGAAAATGAACCAGGAAGGAATACCTAAGGAATTCAACTACATCTTCAATATTTTATCTTCTAAGCTGAAAAGTAGCCCAAAAGTGTTCATGTTGCACTTTTATGATTGCTGTACACTTCCTAATAGAAAAACCTTTTCTAGCATTTTCTCTTTCTTCAAGAAATCAATACTGGGCTAGGGAGATGGTTCAGTAGTTAAAGATACTTGCTTACAAAGTCTGCTAACCTGGGATTAACTCCCCAATAACCATGTAAAACCAGATGCACAAAGTTGGTGCTTTAGTTCGGAGTTCCTTGGCAGCAGCAAGAAGCCTTGGTGTGCCCATTCTGTCCCCATCTCTTCTCACAAATCAATAAAAATATTTTTAAAAAGAAATTAACATTTACCTTGACCACATAATAGTTCAAAAATAACTTCCTTTCTATTATAATCTTGGGTTCTCTACTATTCTCTTAAATATTTGACTTGATAACTACAGCCAAAGAGTGAAAAGGAACATCCTAATTTTAGAGCTATCACCTGTAGGAGCACAGCACAGTGTTTCTCAATCATATAAGCAGCTACTGTTCGCTAGTTACACCAAATGGTGCTGGTCTCCCCATATAAAACGATGAGTTCCTCACAGGGAGGAAGCAGGATTTCTGGATATAGTACACAGCTTTGTGCATTGCCCATGCTCTGTTAACACTGCAAATGCTGAGCAATCTCAATGTGCCATCAGGGTAGGTGTGACTTCCTTTAATATTTGAAATGCACACAGGTTCTTTATGTTTTCTTACCAATTGGAGAAGAAAAGCAGCATGCAGCAATATGCAAACAACGTCTAGAAGTCCTTCATTTACCATCCCTTGAAATAAAAATTTCTAAAACCTCCTAATTGCAGAACATTTGTGGATTTAAAAAAATGTATTTATTTATTTATTTATTTGAGAGAGAGAGGAGAGAGGGAGAGAATGGGCGTGCCAGGGCCTCTAACCACTGCGAACAAACTCTAGATGCATGTGCTCCCTTGTGCATCTGGCTTATGTGGGTCCTGGACAGTCGAACTGGGATCCTTTGGCTTTGCAGACAAACGCCTTAACCGCTAAGCCATCTGTCTAGCCACCCCCATTTATGTGTGCTTTTTTAAATTAAAATTTTTTTTTTTTTTTTGAGGAGAGAGAATACCAGGGCCTCTTGCCTCTATAAATGAACTCCAGATACGTGGTGCTACTTCATGCATCTGGTTTGACATAAGTACTGAGGAATCAAACCCAGGCCAGCAGGATTTACAAGCAAGCACCTTTAACTGCTAAGCCACCTCCCTAGCTCTGAAGAGTCTCTGAATTAGAATAAATGACACGGAAATCCCCATCTTCTTTGGAGTTCCAAGTAACATCCATCATAATCATTTTAACTTCTACCCATGTTGTTGATGCATATATATTTTTAGATGACAATGAACATAGCTAGTACGGAAATCCTCAATGTTTCTGTCAATACGCAACAGGCATACTACTCTTAATACAGCTTCAGGAATTTCATAGTAACCCTTGCTATAAAAGAAGATGGCTGGGCATGGTGGCACACGCCTTTAATCCCAGCACTCGGGAGGCAGAGATAGGAGGACCACCAAGAGTTCAAGGTCACCCTGAAAATACAGAGTAAATTCCAGGTCAGCCTGGGCTAGTGTGAGACCCTATCGAAAGAAAGAAAGAAAGAGACAAAGAGAGGAAGGAGAGGAGAGGAGAGGAGAGGAGAGGAAAGAGAAAGGAAGAAGAAAGAAAGATGCTTTGCCTCACCTACCACTGGACTTCAGACTAGTCTTCTAAGTCCCTTATTAACAACATTTTTCTTATGTTCTCTGAGATCTTAAGGGTGGAAAAAAAGGAGAGTAATGGAATACATGGGTCATGAAAGCAGGCGGGGGTGCTGGGGCCCAGCAAGAACAAGGATGGAAGCTGGGTGTGGTGCCCAACACCAGGGAGGCTAGCTGTGATAGAAGGGTCACTGTTGAGTTCAAGGCCAGCCTGAGGCTACATAGTGAATTCCAGGCCAGCCTGAACTAAAGCGAGACCTTACCAAGAAGAAGAAGAAAATGAACAAGGGTAGAGGAGAACAGTGAAGGAAGAAAGTAACGGGACTAATATATATGAAACTGTCATAATGAAACCCGTTGCCTTGTATGCTGATTTTAAAAGTTTAAAAAAAAAAAAAAAAAGAGGGCTGGGGAGATGGCTTAGTGGTTTAGGTGCTTGTCTGTGAAGCCTAAGGTCCTAAGTTAGATTCCCCAGGACCCACGCCACATGCACAAGGCACATGTGTCTGGAGTTCGTTTGCAATGACTGGAGGCCCTGGTGCACCCATTCTATCTGCCTCTTTCTCCCTTCCTCCCTCTCTCTCCAATAAATAAATAAAATATTTAAATATTTTATTTTATTTTTATGTATTGGAGAGAGAGAGAAAAAAAAATACAGAAATAGGCAGGTAGAGAGAGAGAGTGGACGCACCAGGACCTCCAGCCCCTGCAAATGAACTCCAGATGTGTATGCCATGTTATGCACCAAGAATCACACCTTGAACCAGGGTCCTTAAGCTTCACAGGCAAGCGTTTAACTGCTAATCCATCTCTCTAGCCCTAAATCAAATATTTTTTAAAAAAAGAAAAAAAAAATTAAAGGCCTGGCATGGTGGCACACACCTTTAATCCCAGAACTTGGGAGGCTGAGGTAGAAGGATTACTGAGTTCCAGGCCAACCTAGAGCTACAGAGTGATTTTCTGGTCAACCTGCCTCAAAAACAAACAGCAGCAGCAGCAACAACAACAAAAAAAAAGAGTAAAAAGACATGGGGTGGAGAGCTGGCTCAGTGATAAAGCACCTGCTGGGCAAGCATAAGTACCTGAGTCAGACTCCCAAACCACATAAAAGCAGGAAGCTGTGCAGGGTATGTAATCACAGCACACCTAAGTGAGATGCAGAAAGAAGAATTTCCTGGAAGCTCACAGACCAGCCAGCCTGGCAAAGGAAGGTCAGCAGTGAGCAAGGAATCCCTGCTTTAAAGGAGGTGGGAGGCAAGGACAACACGTGACAAATTGTCCTCTAACCTTCATCCACACACGGTGGAGCACCCATATTCACACACACTACACACATTTTTTTAAAACTTAAAAGATAACTTTATTAAAACTTCTTGAATTTACTTAATTTATTCTTGAAATGTTAATTTTTAGTTATCTGAGGGGTATAGTCAGATTCTGTCAAATCAGTTTTTTCTTAAAAAGTGAAAAATATGCTCAAACAGCATGCAAGGTCTATTGTCCATAGCAACATCGAAGTTTATTTTTTATTGTTTGTTTTTTTTCAAGGTAGGGTATCACTCTATTCCAGGCTGACCTCGAACTCACATTAATACTCTTACTCTGCCTCTCACGTGCTAGAATTAAAGGTGTGCCCACCACGTCTGGCTAAGATTTATTTTTATTGTGTTCCTTCAAATAAATCTTAACTACTTCCAGAGAAAGAATGATCTCATAGATCGAAATCTTTGTCTTTGGTCCTAATTTTGTCCAGTTTCGGGTCCCCAATTCTAGCTGCTGCTGGAAGCTACAGAGGTTCTGAGTGTGGTCACACACTGAAGTGTTGGCTAACTCACTGAGTCAGCATGCCTCCCTCCCACATCCTCCACTGCCATTAGCTCATGACCCTCCATACCACCTCCTACCTTTCCTCCCCTCCTGGCCATGTGGCCCCTCAGTGCGAATTATCTCTGGAATCATTTCTCCCACTGTGGCTGCCCTACTTCTGACTGTCCACCTTCACAGGATTTCTTTAAGAGCCTCCCGAACAACATCCCTTCTTCTCTAAGCTGCTGCTTGTTTCAGAATCAGAGTTCTGATCATGTGGCTTCTCTAGAGTTGGCAGGCCTGCCCTTTCGAGCCTCACTTCTCAATGCACCCATGGTGACGATACCCTTTGCTCCAGCCACACCACCAACTGGTTTCACAGGCACCCAAGCATGTCCCTCTTCTGTTTGGGTGCTTTTGTGGGTTTCTCTCTATTCCTCCCGCATGCATATCCACCTTCAATCAATGTCTTCCATCAATGCCCATGTGCTCATGCACTAAGCAACACAAGCTTATATTCACCCCTCTTTTTCATGGTGTACATGCTTTGCACACTCAGACCCTCCTCTCACCACAGAAGACCCCTACTCCTTCTAAGCAGTTCCCTCGCTTTTGGAGTCCTAATATCATTCTTTTCACTATGGAGGAGCATGCTTCCCCCTTGCCCATATGTTCACCATGACTCATCATCACCCAATAGACACAGAAGTGATGAAGACAGCCCCTGCACCTTACCCAATGGCCTTTTCCTTGTCACCTACCCTTACTTTCCTCACATTTCATCACTCACCCTTCCACCTGCAGCTGTCTGGCTTCACGGCTTCAGCTCTCTGAAGTACTTACTCCTCAAGTTCTCCAAAGATTTGCCTCCCCATGGTCCTAGAGGCCATGCCCCTCAGCTCTTCTCCCTCTCGCCTCTCTAGCCATTCCTTGTCCATTTCCATGGACATACTCATCTCTGCTCACCCTTTAAAGGCTGTCGTCCCCCTGCTCCTGTGGCATCTCCTGCCCTCCAAAGACCTCACCTTAACACTTTACCAGGAGACTGCATCCAAACCCATGGTCCCCAAGCACATTCTGTGGACCAGGTCTACCTTCTAGGCGGCACCACCTATATGGGCATCCAAGCCAGCAACCTACAGCTCATCCCAGCTACTCTTTCACCCTCCCCTACTACACATTCAAGGTTACTAAATCCTTCCAACTCTTCAATATGGCTCCTCCTCCACCGTGTCCCTACCTTTACTGTCTTCATTCAATTTAATAACTAAGTGGCCATTGAGGACTGGATTTTGTTTTGTCCTTATACAATAGATTGAACCTGGGGGGCTCATGCATGCTAGCCAAGCACTCTACCACTGAGTATCTTCAACTCCTACATAGCCACGAAAAACTGGCTAGAACTCGCTCCTCAGACATATGACTATATGACTGGACATCACATGTTCTGATAGTACAAAGGGCTCAGTATTTCCGAGCAGCTTTTTAACTCCAGACTATTTTTTTGGGGGTGACATATACTCATGGGGGAAATCCATTATTTCTAGAGTTTAGCCAATATTTTTCCTTTTGATCATGAAAATTGTTAAAATCAATGAGTGTTTAAATTAATGGAATGCTTATAATCCAGAGATACTTCCAATGTTTAATAACTGATATTCAGAATCTGGGAAATGGGCACCTTTAGTTGCGAAAGATGCTAACAACATTTTAGTTCATATAAACTGAGTTTATACATAACATATTTTCAGAGGTCAACTTAGCTTTAATTTGAAAATGGAAGTAGCAGTAACCTAAAACTAGTCACTTCACACTATCACAGCACCCATTCAAAATATACCACAGAAATCCAGGGATATGAACTAGACTGTGTGAAGGAAGACAACAGGAATTTCTAAAAAAGGTAAGTTTTATGATTCTGATGGCTGAAAATGAAACTATGTGTAATTTGTAAATTAGCATGCTCATTCTAGCTAGGAGAGCAACAAGTCTCAGGCTCTTCAGGTTAAAAGGAAACATTCAATTTGATCCTTTGGGGGTTAAAGTTACGTCATTCCAAAGTATCAATAGTTCTTCAAATGTTTAAAAGTCCAATTTTTTATTTTTTTATTTATTTGCAAACAGAGAGAGATAAAAAGAGAACAGGCATGCCAGGTCCTCTTGCCATGGCAAACAAACCCCAGATGCACGTGCCATTTTGTGCATCTGGCTTTACGTGGGTACTGGGGAACTGAACCAGGGCCATCATGCTTTGCAAGCAAGCATGCACCTTTAACTGCTGAAACAACTCTCCAGACCCTAAAGAGTCCAATTTTAAAGAATTTTTCCCCAGAATCTTAGTGAAATATTCCCTTAAGTGTATACTAAGTTAGAAACTAAAAAATTGGCTCAAATGAAAAATAATTTTTCTGTGGAAAAAGACCAGGTCTCAAGTATGAATCAAGTGGAGGCTAAGGCTGCTGCTTAGTGATAGTGTGTGTGCCTTGCATGCTCAAAGCCCTAGGTTCAACCCCCAGCACTGGGAAGAAAAACAAATGAATCAAGTTAATCATCACACAAATGACTCATTCAGTGTGTCCTCAGTAAGGCAAAGGTCTCTAGCTTTCTAGAGTTTTCATTCTTATTAAGGCAACCCTTAAATATAATCATAGCAATCAGAGAATAAGACATAGTAAAAGAACCAGAGAATGGGGAGGATGAGTAAGGTACTAAAGACTGTGTGGGCAAGGAAGCCTCAAGCTTGGACATGTTCTATTAAACAATAAACACTGTCCTTGCATAATAGGATTTAACTTGCTAAAATAAGTTTTCTAAGAACATTATTGCCAAGGATAAGAACAGACCAATTGGAATAAAGGAGACACTAGAAGCCAATGAAAACCTTAACTCATTCTTCCAAAGGACTTGAACACATTTCCTCATTCCTACATGTTTCACCCACCCAAATCATCACTCTTCCAGGAAGCACAGTGATCAATCCACCCTCTTGTCCTGCATGCTTAATACGCAGGATTCTCATACACCCCCTCCTCAAATGTTTAAAAGTCCAATTTTTTATTTTTTTATTTATTTGCAAACAGAGAGAGATAAAAAGAGAACAGGCATGCCAGGTCCTCTTGCCATGGCAAACAAAGCTCTAAGGAACATGGCACTGCTGGTGGACTCTTTAAAAAAGAAAAAGTTAGCCAGCACTCGGGAGGCAAAGGTAGGAGGATTGCCGTGAGTTCGAGGCTACCCTGAGACTACAGAACGAGATACAGGTCAGCCTGAGCTAGAGTGAAACCCTATCTCAAAAAACAAAAAAACAAACAAAAAAGTTTTATTTATTTATAAGCAAAGAGTGAAGAGAGAAAGAATGGGCATGTGAGGGCTTCTAGCCACTGCAAAAGAATTCCAGATGCATGCACTACATAGTGCATCTGGCTTTACATGGGTACTGGGGAACTGAACCCTGGTAGTTAGGCTTTGTAGGCAAATGCCTCAATAGCTGGGTTATCTCTCCAGCCTAGATGAAATCTTTCTTAAATAGTTCTTGGTACTATAAATGGATGAACTAAATATACTGCCATAAGCCCCTTGATCTCTTTCCCAAGGTATTCCCGCTTTTGAAAAAGAAATACCTCTACAGTATTCTTGTCATCACACACACACCAATGACTAATCAACTCACTTTATCTCTTCCTACAAAAACAGATATGACTTAATATAGCTGTTTCCCAAATTAAATTATTGGGTATTTCAAAACATTCATTAAGGAAATTTTTCCCCAGTCTGATCATTATTTTTTGCTCTCCAGTCAATAATTCACCTCCAGAGTAAATTAATCATTTGTCCAAGAACTAGTCAGGGCCTTTGAGAAAGAAATTGAAACCCAAAATGATTCAGTACCTCTCCCTTAGTTACCAGTGATAGTTACTAAGTACCAGGCCTCCACAGGCCCAGCCCAATGTACTACTTTGCATTTCACCTAAATGCCTCACTTAGATGAATGCAGAATCAATTACCACTGTCCTTTATTACTCTCTCCAACAAAACAAATCAAAACACCCACTTGTTTCATTGCCTTCATCCAACTTCTTTTTCTTGATTATAATTCTGATACAAGTCTGATCAAATTAAAACCAGATGGTCAATTACCAAATATAATTGAGGACTAGAGAGATGGCTAGGCAGTTAAAGCACTTGCTTGAAAAGCCTAGCAAACAGGGTTCTTTTCCCCAGTACCCACATAAAGCCAGATGCACAAAATGGCATATGCATCTGGAGTTTGTTTACCCTGACTAGAGGCCCTAGTGTGCCCATTCTCTCTGTCTGTCTCTCTTCTCTCTCTCTCTGCTTGCTACATAGTGAATTCCAGGTCAGCCTGGGCTAGAGCGAGACCCTACCTTGAAAAACAAAATAATAATAATAATAACAACAACAATAATAATAAACCTTGTATTTCTTTGCTATGCCCAATGCCATTTTTTGCATTTTGACTTTTTATTCTATGCCACTATGTCTCCCCCCCCGAGGTAGTGGTGTGGTGGCACATGCCTTTAATTCCAGTACTCAGGAGGCAGAAGTAGGAGGATCACCGTAAGTTCAAGGCCACCCTGAGACTACATGGTAAATTCCAGGTCAGCCTGGACTAGAGTGAGACCCTACCTTGAAAAACAAAATAATAATAATAATAATAATAATAATAATAATAATAATAAACCTTGTATTTCTTTGCTATGCTCAATGCCATCTTTTGCATTTTGAATTTTTATTCTATGTCACTATGGTCCCCCTTCCCCCCCCCCGCACCCGAGGTAGTGGTATGGTGGCACACGCCTTTAATTCCAGTACTCAGGAGGCAGAAGTAGGAGAATCACCATAAGTTCAAGGCCACCCTAAGACTACATGGTAAATTCCAGGTCAGCCTGGACTAGAGTGAGACCCTACCTTGAAAAACAAAAACAAATAAACAAACAAAAAGTATACTGTGAAACAGGATGCTGCAATCTCACCACCAGCAGCCTCATGGATTCCCATGCCTAAGTTCCTTGACCACATCAAGGAAGAGGCCACAAGAATAATGGTCCATCAAGATTTATGTAAGTACACTGTGCAGCTCACATGATGAGAACGCCCAATGATGCACTTCCTAGGACATATCCCTGTCAATCACCTTATGACTATACAGTGGAGGAAGAGAGGTGGGTCTGCCCTTGTGATGTGAAGTTCATGGGAAGGATAATTTGGAAGACTTAAAACTACATTTGTTCAAATCCCCTGATACATCCAACAAT
Organism: Orientallactaga sibirica; assembly: GCA_036365145.1. NCBI lineage: Eukaryota > Metazoa > Chordata > Mammalia > Rodentia > Dipodidae > Orientallactaga > Orientallactaga sibirica. The sequence continues at coordinate 34,374,974 of JAEOAD010000012.1, read as the reverse complement.
GCTGGAATGTCATCATTCTCCAAATCATCAGAATGTTTTTTAAGTAACAAAATCAATTCAAATGAAATTTAAACATAGATATCAAGTGTTCAGGTCTTCGAATCACCATGTGATGGTAGTCGAATGTTAAACGTCCATATCTCATGAGTTGGTGATTAAACCTCATACTCAATTCCCGGCTGGTGGAGCCTTGGGAGGTAGAGTCTTGCTGAAGAAGGTTTGTCAATCCAGCCCCACTGGATGTTCAAAGCAGGCTTACTCTCTCCTTCCTGCCTGCTAACAAGACCACATACATGACAAGCCGGGGTGATGGCACATGCCTTTAATCCCAGCACTTGGGAGGCAGAGGTAGGAGGACTGCAGTGAGTTCGAGGCCACTCGGAAACTACAGAGTGAATTCCAGGTCAGTCTGAGCTAGAGTGAAACCCTACCTTGAAAAACAAAAAATTTTAAAAAAAGACCACATGACATCCAGCGGTCTGCTCCTCCCATGCTTTCCCTGCCATGATAAAACTTCCCCTTGAAACCCTAAACTGAAATAAACCTTTTCTTCCCATCAGCTACTTCTGGTCAGGCATTTTGTCCCAGCAACCAGAAGGCAACTGTTATACAAGTCTTTGCAGATGAAAATAGACATAGAAGAGACAGAAGGATAAATTTATTTTCAACAACTACTTATTGTCACCTTAAATATTATGGTAGGCTAAGAATTTATAAACAATATACAAGATAAGACTAACATTTATAATCTAGGAATTTTTTTACACATATCTCATTTATTCCCTCTTAAGATCTGTTTTAAAGATTATAAAGCCACTTAAAGATTATAAACTCATGAAAGTTAATTAAGAACTGGTAATGATAAATCCAAAATATAATTAACTAGTTAATAACTTTTTTTGTTTGTTTTTTTGAGGTAGGGTCTCACTCTAGTCCAGGATGACCTGGAATTCACTATGTAGTCTCAGGGTGGCCTCAAACTTACAACGATCCTCCTACCTATGCCTCCCAAGTGCTGGGATTAAAGGCATGAGCCACCATGCCCAGATTCTAGTTAATAATAGTCTTTATTTAAGACTATATATGTGAGGGACTAGAGAAATGACTTAGTGGTTACAGTGCTTGCCTGCAAAGCCCAAGGGTCCAGATTCAATTCCCTAGTACCCAACATATGCCAGATGTACAAGGTAAGAGAACAGGCGCACCAGGGCCTCCAGCTACTGCAAACAAACTCCAGACGCATGTGCCACCTTGTGCTTCTGGCTTTACATGGGTACTGGGGAATTGAACCTAGGTCTTTAGGCTTCACAGGCAAGTGCCTTAACCACTAAGACATCTCTCCAGCCTTAAATTTTTTTTAACGAATATACATATACATATACATATACATATACATATACATATATATATATATATATATATATATGTGAGACCAGTGATATAGCTCAAATGATAGGGTATTTACTCTGACTCAATCTTTAACACTGCATAAAAATGGTATAGTAGCTGGGCATGGTGGCGCACACCTTTAATCCCAGCACTTGGGAGGCAGAAGGAGAAGGATTGCCATGAGTTTGAAGCCACCCTGAGAGTACATAGTTAATTCCAGGTCAGCCTGGGCCAGAGTGAGACCCTACCTCGAAAAAAAATATATATATATAGCTGGGCATGGTTGTGCACGCCTTTTATCCCAGCACTTGGGAGGCAGAGGTAGGAGGATCACCATGAGTCCGAGGCCACCCTGAGATACATAATGAATTCCAGGTCAGCCTGGAATGAGTGAGACCCTACCTTGGCTTGGCGGGGCAGGGAACCCCTGCTATCCCTCCCTCTCAAATAAATATTTTTAAAAAGAACAAAATGGGGGGGGCTGGTGTTGGGCCTTGCTAGTAACAGGCTAGACCTGTGAGGAGGCTGGCCTGAACTATTGGACATGGCCAGGGGCTGCGGGGTAGCAGCTGGCCCTCTGTCAGGAGTCCCTGGGGATGGTAACTGCCTTCCCTATGTTGTAGGGTGTAGTGAGCTGTCATGGCCCAGAATGGGCAGAACTGGCAAGGCGCTCCCCTCAGACCCCAAAAGGCTCTGACCATTCCATAAGTCAGACTTTGCTCCCCACAGTTCCTGACCTGTGGCTAGCTGCCCAACAGACCCTCATGTGGCTAAAGTCACATAGCCTTCTCAAACCCCCCCCCCGTTTTGAAGTCACAGCCTCCTGTTAATCTCCTCTTCTGCCCTTCCCCCTACCTTCCCTTAATCCTTCCCCCATAGCTTTGAAGTTACTAGTCCTTCCGCTATCTAGATAACAGCCCATAAACTATGCATCCGATTGCTATATAGTCTGTACATGCCATCTCAACCTTCCCCAAGTGTTTATAACCCCCCCCTTTGAATAAATGAGTACTGTCCATCAGACGGTCTCCCAGGTGCTTATTGCCCTGTCATGTGTTCATATGTTCGCATCGCACTCACCTGCCCAGCCAGAAAGACCCTTCCAACTCCTCTCTCCCTCACCCAGGACATCGGTGGCCAACGACCCCCGGGGAACAGTACGGAACGAGACCCACAGCACGAGACCCCACAGGCTGGTAGCTTAGCAGTTAAAGCACTTGCCTGCAAAGCCAAATAACCTAGGTTTGATTCCCCAAGGCCCACAAGAGTCAGATGCATTCTGGAGTTCGTTTGCAATGGCTGGAGGCCTTGGCGTGCCCATGATCTCCTCTCTGTCTCTCTCTCTCTCTCAAATAAATAAATAAATAAATTTTTTTGTGGTTTCCCAAGGTAGGGTCTCACTCTAGCTCAGGCTGACCTAGAATTCTCAGGGTGGCCTCAAACTCTCGGCAATCCTCCTACCTCTGCCTCCCAAGTGCTGGGATTAAAGGCATGTGCAACTATGACCGGCAAAAATATTTTTTTTTAAAAAAAGAAAAACCTGGGCTTAGAGATGGCTTAGCCGTTAAGGTACTTGCCTGCTAAACCTAAGGACCAACGTTCAATTCCCCAGTACCCACGTAAGCCAGATGTAGAAGGTGGTGCATGTATCTGGAGTTGATCTGCAGTGTCTAGAGGTCCTGGCACTCCCATCCTCTCTCTAGCTGTCTCTTTCTTTCTCTCTCTCAAATAAAATAAATAAAAATAAGCCGAGCGTGGTGGCGTACGCCTTTAATCCCAGCACTCAGGAGGCAGAGGTAGGAGGATTGCCGAGAGTTCGAGGCCACCCTGAGACTACATAGTTAATTCCAGGTCAGCCCGGACCAGAGTGAGACCCTACCTTGCAAAAACATAAATAAATAATTAATTAATTAATTAATTAATTTAAAAATAAATAAATAAAAATATTTTTAAAAAATTAAAATAAAAACCAGTATGATGGTGCACACCTGTGATACCAGTATTTAGGAGATATAAACATGGGGAGGATCAAGTAATCTTAGTTCAAGGTAATCCTGGACAAGAAAGGGAGAGAGGGAGGGAAGGAAGGAAATGAATGAATTTAAGGGCTATTAAAAATGCTCATAATGACATTCTAAATTAATACAAAGCCAGTACCAGACAACCTTTTTTCCCCCCTTTTTGTAAAAAAAACACAGAACCAGGGCTGGGGAGATGGCTCAGAAGTTAAAGGCACTTGTTTGCAAAGCCTTTAACTGCCCCAGGGTTCAAATCCCCAGTACCCACATATCTCCAGATGCAAAAAGTGATATATGCATCTGGCGTTTGTTTATAGTGGCAAGAAGCCCTAGTGTGCCCTTAACACTTGCATGCATGCACGCACAGAAAAAGAAATTTTTTTTAATGTGAAAAAAAGACTCCACAGAACCAAAGGAAGAGTTTGAGTGGAGAAGGAACATCAGAACCCGGAGGGCTCATCACCCCCTCCAGTCCTCCTAGGAAGAAGGTTCCCACCAGATGCCACAGCTATCACAGCCCCAAATCCTATGACTTGCTGCACTACTTCAGCACCTGGGTTCAAGCACAAGTTTCAAACTGTGGAAGTGTCCAGCAAAGCTGCAATCTCTGGGAGCTGAGACAGACACTATGGGAGGAACTTCGGCTGGGCAGGCAGCCACAGCCCAGGACTGGACTCCTCCTCCTGGGCTCCAAGGACAGCAGCAGAGTCTCCCTTTGCAGGATATTATGCCGTTTGCATAGTTACCTCATCTCACTTGATCTACCAGAAACAAGACAGTGACTAAGTCCCTAAACAATGAACAGAAGACCCAGTGGAAGAAAAAGGAAAGCCCCAGGAAGAAGCAGTTTGTGACCACATTAAGGGAGCAGCCCTGGGCAGAACTCTGCAGCTAGAATCCTACAGCTAGGGGCAGGTAACAAAAGGAGGGAGTTTACATTTTAAAGTAGGGGATAACTGACTAAACTATACTTTCATAGACGCAATCACTCTCTTTCAAGCCAGGGTGGTCTGCTTTAAGAAAGAAGCTGGTGAGGTCTTGAGATTAGGTGGCCTCAGGGTTGGACAGAAGGAAACAGTTACTTCCCTGGAAAGCCAAAGCATCACAGGGATACAGTGCTTTAAAAAAAAAAAAAAAAAGCCGGGCATGGTGGTGCACACCTTGAATCACAGCACTCAGGAGGCAGAGGTGGGAGGATCACTGTGAGTTCGAGGCCCGCTGAGACTACATAGTGAATTCCAGGTCAGCCTGAGCTACAGCTACAGTGAGACCCTACCTCAAAAAAAAAAAAAAAAAAAAAAAAAAAAAAGGTGCAGCAGCTAAAACACTTGCCTGCAAAGCCTAATGACCCAGGTTCAATTCCCCAGAACCCACATAAGCCAGATGTACATGGTGGTGCAGATGCATGCATCTGGAGTTCGTTTGTAGTGGGTAGAGGCCCTGGTGTGCCCATTTTCCCCATCCCTTCTCTAATAAATTAAAAAAAAATTTTTTTTAAATGCAGTAATTACTTCAAGGAATGACTGACATTCCTTCCAATCAATTACATTGGCATACCCCATTCATTTTAGTTAATACATCCAGGGAGAGATTTAATTTCCTGCTAACTTTCACTCTGGCTGATTGTATTAGTTTACTTTAAATCTCTCACCTGTAGCTGGTATTCCATTTGGTCTGCAACCCTCAAATTAAGAGGTAAATTATTCATATGTAGTGGGATCTTTTAATGACAATTGCTAATATTTATTAATGCTTATTTCCTGCTATACAGGCTGCTAGTTTACATATGAGAAACTGAGAATTAAAGATATGACTTTCCGCAGACAACACAGCTAGCATTGATTAAACTCAGACTGTCCTACATAACTGCTTTCATCAATTAATTCACTGATTAAGAACATATCCAGCTGAGATGGCTTAGTAGTTAAGGTACTTGCCTGCAAAGCCAAAGGACCCAGGTTCAATTCCCCAGGACCCATGTAAGCCATCTGCACAAGGGGGCGCACGCATCTGGAGTTCATTTGCAGTGGCTGGAAGACCTGGCATGCCCCATTCTCTCTTTCTCTGCCTATTTCTCTCTCTCGCAAATAAATAAATAAAAATAAAATATTTTTAAAAAGAACACATCCAGTTGAGGATGTAGCTTAGTGGCTGTCATAGTTTGAATGCCCCCATAGATAATGTGATTTGAATACTTGGACCCCCAAGTGGTGGCAGTTTTGGAAAGTTGTGGGTCTTTGGGAGGTGGAGCCTTGTTGGAGAAGGTGTGTCAATGGGGGCAGACTTTGGGGTACTGTAGCCCAGCTCCAAACCCAGTACTGAGACTACTTCCTTTCTGTTGGTAAGACAAAATGTGATACCAGGCTGGCTGTGTGCTCTTACCATACCTTCCTCACCACGATGAAATGTCCTTAAGCTGCTCTGGTTGGGTGTTTTGTCTCAGCAATGAGAAGAATGCTTCAGCAGTAGAGCTTTTGCCTGACCTCATGAACAAGGCCTGGAGTTCCAGAGAGGAGGGAGGAAAAGGTAGAGAACTTCTCCCATGACAAAACCTAGCTCCCACTATCAATATTAACTGAATCTTAAGTTTTCATCTCAATCAATATAGATGTACTGTAATGTTAATTTGATTAAATTTTATTTGAATTTATTTTATTTTATTCATTTATTTGAGAGAAAGAGAATGGACACACCAGGGCCTCTAGCCACTGCAAAAGAACTCCAGATGCATGCACCACCTTGTGCATCTGGCTTATGTGGGTACTGGAGAATCGAACCAGGGTCCTTAGGCTTCATAGGCAAGTGCCTTAACCACTAAGCCAACTCTCCAGCCCTGAATTCTGTGTGTGTGTGTGTGTCTCAGGGTGACTTGACATTGCAAACAAATGCCTGTTCAGCTTACATGGGTGGCCAACCTGAGACTACCTAGTGAATTCCAGGAGGACAAGGTAGGAGGATTGCTGTGAGTTCAAGGCTAGCCTGAGACTACATAGTGAATTCCAGAATTCCAGGTTAGTCTGGGCTAGAGCGAGACCCTAACTCAAAACCAAAACAAACAAACAAACAAACAAAAAAAACTGAGCCAGAGCTCCCTCTAGTAGAATGAGTGTGACGTTTATTTGCTGGTATCAGTGCTCCATTTCCCCTCTAGTAGAAACCAAGAGAACACTTGGATCAAACAGAGCACAGCAGTGTCATGCAAACTGTGCCATATGACCAACGAGCTACAGAAAATTGTGACACTTCAGAGGAATCTCAATGGGCAGCACCTTCCCTCTAAAAGAAGACTGCAAGAAAAAAAATTCCACAAGCCCGTTTCAACAAAGCCAGACCTGAAATGGAGAAAAGTAATGTTATTGTTTCTACATAATATTTACGTTTTCCCATAGATGGGAAATTACTCACTGTACTCAAGTTCCCTTGAATTTACTATAAACATGCCATGAAACCTGCATCTGATGAATTTCTGAAGTAAGAAAACTTCTGCTGGCTTATTCCTCATCTCAGAGTCATACTGAAATTAATGCCCAACAAAATCAACTGAATTTAAGCCTTTAAGCCCAGCACTAGGGAGGCAGAGGTATAGGAGGATCAGCATAAGTTGGAGGCTATCTTGAGACTACATAGTGAATTCCAGGTCAGCCTGGGCTACAATGAGACTGTACCTCAAAAACCAGAAGAAAAAAAAAAAATCAACTGAATTTTAATTTTCCAGCAAAGCTCTCCTAGTTGCAAAACACAATGTAATGCTAAACTTTATATTAATACTTTGTGTCCCATCAAATGCATTGAGCTGTGATGCTTTCTAATTATATACATTTTCCTTTTGTTTCATATTTCTGTTTGAGAACATTGTATATATAACTTCCCTATGACCATGCTAGCAAATTTTTTAAAAAAGATTTCCCAGACAGGTGTGGTAATGTATATTTGTAATCCCAACACTCAGGAGGCTGAGGCAGGAGGATCTCCAGTTCCAGACCAGTCTAGGCAACATAACAAGACCCTGTCTCACAACACAAACAGGCCAAGCACAGTGGTAGTCACCTGTAATCCCAGAAGTTGGGAGGCAGAGGCAGGAGAATCAGGGGTTCAACATCAGCCTGGTATATATGAGAACCTGTCTCAAAAATAAAACTAAATGCGCTCGGCCTGGTGGCACACACCTTTAAACCCAGTACTCAGGAGGTAGAGATAAGATGGCTGTAAGTTCAAGGTCAGCTGGGGCTAGAGTGAGACCCTGCCTCAAAAACAAACAGAAACCTAAATTGGGGGGGGTTCCCTTTGTACAAAGCTCTCAGTAAGTTTGAGTGGTCTAAGAAAATGTGGCTTAAGGATGGTTCATCATTTAGCATAAGCCAGAAGAATGACTACTTCCATCCTTTTGAAGTATTTGCTTTAAAAAAAAAAAAAAACTGAAAGAAAAGTTTGTATCCAAGCAAACAAGTAGTAGTAGAATGCAAGAGATTAAACAATTTTCCACGGAGGCATCAGGCAATGGCACATTCCTTTCTAATTGCAATTTTTTAGTAAGATATTAAGTCTATAAGCAAACAGAAGGAACTGTTCCTGAGTGGAGTTTTTAATAGCTGTCCTGCCATTCTTGTTTCCAATATCTCATTTATTTATGAGATAGCTTCAGTTCCTCTGAACCTATGCATACTCAAAGTCAAAAACAAACAGAAGCTTCCAGCCTTCCCCCTCTTCTTCACACAGTTAATGAGGATCACACCATCAACTACACCCCACCCCTTTTATTCCAGGTGGTAAGCACAGGAGTAATAAGCATTTTGCTTGGATTATGTCTGTAATGTCAGCTGCAACACATTCTTTAAGTATTTCAAAACACCAAAATACGTAATGTCCCTTTGGTACAAACAATGAAAGTCCAAAAAATAACCTTCAGTTCAGCAGACCACATAAAAAGAAAAATGACCCAGCTCAACATGCACAGATTCAACTGGGACACTCGAGATTTCCGCCAGCCTGACAGACCAATGGTCAAAGGCCAGCCATGAGCCAGGCTCACACAAAAAGGAAGACCCAAGATATAAAAGCATCAACTCACAGTTAAAGGAATGAAAACTAAACTAACCAACAATAAGGTACTCAGGGAGCTCTGTTGATGCTGTGGGAAACAAAATTGTCTCTGTAGCCCAGGTTATCCTGAAATTGTGATCCTCCTGCCTCAGCCTCCCAGTGCTAGGATTCCAGAAATGCCCTACCACAACTGGTTAATTTTTTTAACATTTTTTTGAAGGCAAGCCCAACAAACTGGCCTTTTTTTTTTTTAAGTGTGTGTGTGTTTGTGTGTGTGAGAGAGAGAGAATTGGCATGCCAGGGCCTCCAGCCACTGCAATCGAACTCCAGATGCGCATGCCAACCTTGTGTGAATGTGCAACCTTGCACACTTTCGTCACCTTGTGCTCCTGGTTTATGTGGGATCTGGAGAGACAAGCATGAGTCCTTAGGCTTTGAAGGCAAGTGCCTTAACCACTAAGCCATCTCTCCAGCCCACACTGGTTATTTTAACTTAATAAAGTTAAGGATGTAGAGAAACTGATAAAAAATATATATATATACAGCCATAAACTGGCAATACATAATTAGAGCCATAGAAATGGACACATTCTCATGCTCAGTAAAATTCCATTTTTATGCATCTATTCTAAAAAAAATTAATCCATAATGGAAAAGTTTCATGCTCAAGATGTTCATGACTGTTAAAAGTCGCAAAATTAGAAACACCAAATGTTAGAGATGGGGGTATAGCTCTGTAGCAGAGCTCTTGCCTAGTACACATGAAGCCTGGATTCAATCCCCAGCACCAATAATAATAATTATATACGTATTTGGTTAAAAACATCATTTTCCAGTGTTTGGAGAACAATGCCTGTTTAATAAAATATAATACAGGACTGGGAAGACGGCTCAGTGGATCAAAGTACTCATTGCTCAAGCAGGGGTATTCAACCCAAGTTTAATTCCCAGATCCCATGTAAAAAGCTAGAAGAGCATGGTAGGTTTCCATAATTCTATCACCCTAACTGTGAGACAGGAGGTGGAGACAAGAGAATTTCCTGGAAACTTGAGGAGAAAGCAGAAGAAAATAAAACAGTAGCAGAGAGATCCATAGAGAAACCATAGCTGGGTGTGGTGACACAAACCTTTAATCCCAGCACTCAGGAGGCAGAGGTAGGAGGATCTCCATGAGTTTGAGGCCACCCTGAGATTACATAGTGAATTCCAGGTCAGCCTGGGTTAGAGTGAGACTACTTTTTTTTGGAAAAAAAAAAAAAATTCAATATCTTCTTAAAAAATCTGGTCAGGCATGGTGGCCCAGGCCTTTTAATCCCAGCACTTGGGAGGCAGAGGTAGGAGGATCGCCATAAAACAGGCCACCCTGAAACTACATAGTGAATTCCAGGTCAGCCTGGGCTAGAGTGAGACCCTACCTCGAAAAACAAAAAAAAAAATACAAAAAGAAAAATCTGTTCTTCTGGCCTTCAATTCCCAAATTTATCCTTTTCCCCTCCTCTAATTATCTCACTGTTTAGCATCTAGAAAAAGTACTGAATACTGCAGTATGTAATTAGTAAATTATTCTTAGCTGAATGAATCATGGAACAGCAGTTAACAATTATAGTCCATAAAATGTGTATGAAGCTTGCTGTTTTAATACGTGAAAATAATGACTCCTATTCTCTCTGTAAACTGAACAGTTACATTTAGAATATCATTATGACAGTTCATCCTATTAGCTCACATGTGAAAAAAAGAGAGAAGTTCTTCACACACAAGTTTCACAACCTCAAAATGCTGGTATGCATGACCCCAGGACAGGCCAAAAGAAACTATTTCCTGCAACAAAAAACAAGTTCCCCTTCACAAAGAAAAACTTTCCCAGCATGCCTGGCTGGTACTGCCATCCCACGAACTGTAGCCACACAAATGATGAGGAGTTAAGCACTGTTTTAGCATGCAGCACTGACAGCTATGCAATGGGAACCACACGTATTAAACTTTCTGCTGTTTAGAAACAGGTATAATTGATTTAGGCTAATATACCCAAAATATCATTATTGATATGTAACATATTTCAGATTCCACAGAGACACAAAATGTCAAATTTCGCATAACTACATTTATGAGTGCTCAAACTTAGCTGATCCATGTAGACTAATAACCAAGCCCCAAGACAGCATGTGATACATTCTGCAATCACATTTCAACATATTTTTAAACAACTGTGATATAGCTTATATTCTTTCTTTTACAGTTAAGTCTTCAAATCCTCTGCCTCCTGTATGCTGGGATTAAAGGCATGAGCCACCACACCCAGAGATACTGACAATTGTTTTTTCATTGCAAACTGATTAGTTTCATTTAATTAAATTTTATTAAGGATTCTCACTTTTTTTTTTTCCAAGATAGGGTCTCACTTTGGCCCAGGCTGACCTGGAATTCACTATGTAGTCTCAGGGTGGCTTCAAACCTCTGCCTCCTGAGTGCTGGGATTTGGTGTGTACTTTTTTTACTCACAACCCATTTCAATTCAGACTAGTTAAAGTGAAGGGCTTGAAAGATACAGGTGGCAATGTATAGCACAGATTTAGGGTTGGTAACTTGTTGGTCAAAGCCAGTTTAAAATTTCTTATGTGGGCTAGAAAGACGGCTCAGAGGTTAGGGGCTTGCTTGCAGAGCCTAACAACCTCAGTTCAATTCCCAGTGCCCACATGTAACCAGATGCACAAAGGTGGCGCATACATCTGGAGTCCGTTTGCAGCAGCTGGAGGCCCTGGCACACCCATTCTCTCTCTCTTTCTGCTTGCATATATATATATAATTTTTTTTTTTGGTTTTTTTGAGACACTATGTATTCTCAGGGTGGCCTTGAACTCACAGCAATCCTCCTACCTCTGCCTCTCGTGTGCTGGGATTAAAGGTGTGTGCCACTACGCCCAATAAATTTTTTTTTAATTTCTTATATGAATTTCAAATTTTACCCATATATTATAGGCTCTAACATCTCAGCAAAACATGCAACCTGATATATCCAGGATAGGTATGAATGCAGCCCCACACACTTGTAGATGATGTCATTATAACAATGTCAAAGGCTAGATACCCTGTCAGCACAACTGACCTCCTTTAAACAAGGGGGCGGCTGGAGTAATAGCTTAAAGCCTAAAGAACCAGGTTCAATTCTCAGCGTGCCCACATAAGCCAGGTGCACAAGGTGGCAATTATGTCTGGAGTTCATTTGCAACAGCTGGAGGCCCTGGCATGCCCATTCTCTCCTCCAACACATCCAGTTGAGGATGTAGCTTAGTGGCTGTCATAGTTTGAATGCCCCCATAGATAATGTGATTTGAATACTTGGACCCCAAGTGGTGGCAGTTTTGGAAAGTTGTGGGTCTTTGGGAGGTGGAGCCTTGTTGGAGAAGGTGTGTCAATGGGGGCAGACTTTGGGGTACTGTAGCCCAGCCTCTAAACCCAGTACTGAGACTACTTCCCTTTCTGTTGGTAAGACAAAATGTGATACCAGGCTGGCTGTGTGCTCTTACCATACTTTCCTCACCACGATGAAATGTCCTTAAGCTGCTCTGGTTGGGTGTTTTGTCTCAGCAATGAGAAGAATGCTTCAGCAGTAGAGCTTTTGCCTGACCTCATGAACAAGGCCTGGAGTTCCAGAGAGGAGGGAGGAAAAGGTAGAGAACTTCTCCCATGACAAAACCTAGCTCTACTATCAATATTAACTGAGTCTTAAGTTTTCATCTCAATCAATATAGATGTACTGTAATGTTAATTTGATTAAATTTTATTTGAATTTATTTTATTTTATTCATTTACTTGAGAGAAAGAGAATGGACACACCAGGGCCTCTAGCCACTGCAAAAGAACTCCAGATGCATGCACCACCTTGTGCATCTGGCTTATGTGGGTACTGGAGAATCGAACCAGTGTCCTTAGGCTTCATAGGCAAGTGCCTTAACCACTAAGCCAACTCTCCAGCCCTGAATTCTGTGTGTGTGTGTGTGTGTGTGTGTGTGTGTGTGTGTGTGTGTCAGGGTGACTTGACATTGCAAACAAATGCCTGTTCAGCTTACATGGGTGGCCAACCTGAGACTACCTAGTGAATTCCAGGAGGACAAGGTAGGAGGATTGCTGTGAGTTCAAGCCTAGCCTGAGACTACATAGTGAATTCCAGAATTCCAGGTTAGTCTGGGCTAGAGCGAGACCCTAACTCAAAACCAAAACAAACAAACAAACAAACAAACAAAAAACTGAGCCAGAGCTCCCTCCAGTAGAATGAGTGTGACGTTTACTTGCTGGTATCAGTGCTCCATTTCCCCTCTAGTAGAAACCAAGAGAACACTTGGATCAAACAGAGCACAGCAGTGTCATGCAAACTGTGCCATATGACCAACAAGCTACAGAAAATTGTGACACTTCAGAGGAATCTCAATGGGCAGCACCTTCCCTCTAAAAGAAGACTGCAAGAAAAAAAATTCCACAAGCCCGTTTCAACAAAGCCAGACCTGAAATGGAGAAAAGTAATGTTATTGTTTCTACATAATATTTACGTTTTCCCATAGATGGGAAATTACTCACTGTACTCAAGTTCCCTTGAATTTACTATAAACATGCCATGAAACCTGCATCTGATGAATTTCTGAAGTAAGAAAACTTCTGCTGGCTTATTCCTCATCTCAGAGTCATACTGAAATTAATGCCCAACAAAATCAACTGAATTTAAGCCTTTAAGCCCAGCACTAGGGAGGCAGAGGTATAGGAGGATCAGCATAAGTTGAGGCTATCTTGAGACTACATAGTGAATTCCAGGTCAGCCTGGGCTACAATGAGACTGTACCTCAAAACCAGAAGAAAAAAAAATCAACTGAATTTTAATTTTCCTGCAAAGCTCTCCTAGTTGCAAAACACAATGTAATGCTAAACTTTATATTAATACTTTGTGTCCCATCAAATGCATTGAGCTGTGATGCTTTCTAATTATATACATTTTCCTTTTGTTTCATATTTCTGTTTGAGAACATTATATATATAACTTCCCTATGACCATGCTAGCAAATTTTTTAAAAAAGATTTCCCAGACAGGTGTGGTAATGTATATTTGTAATCCCAACACTCAGGAGGCTGAGGCAGGAGGATCTCCAGTGTTCCAGACCAGTCTAGGCAACATAACAAGACCCTGTCTCACAACACAAACAGGCCAAGCACAGTGGTAGTCACCTGTAATCCCAGAAGTTGGGAGGCAGAGGCAGGAGAATCAGGGGTTCAACATCAGCCTGGTATATATGAGAACCTGTCTCAAAAATAAAACTAAATGCGCTCGCCTGGTGGCACACACCTTTAAACCCAGTACTCAGGAGGTAGAGATAAGATGGCTGTAAGTTCAAGGTCAGCTGGGGCTAGAGTGAGACCCTGCCTCAAAACAAACAGAAACCTAAATTGGGGGTTCCCTTTGTACAAAGCTCTCAGTAAGTTTGAGTGGTCTAAGAAAATGTGGCTTAAGGATGGTTCATCATTTAGCATAAGCCAGAAGAATGACTACTTCCATCCTTTTGAAGTATTTGCTTTAAAAAAAAAAAACTGAAAGAAAAGTTTGTATCCAAGCAAACAAGTAGTAGTAGAATGCAAGAGATTAAACAATTTTCCACGGAGGCATCAGGCAATGGCACATTCCTTTCTAATTGCAATTTTTTAGTAAGATATTAAGTCTATAAGCAAACAGAAGGAACTGTTCCTGAGTGGAGTTTTTAATAGCTGTCCTGCCATTCTTGTTTCCAATATCTCATTTATTTATGAGATAGCTTCAGTTCCTCTGAACCTATGCATACTCAAAGTCAAAAACAAACAGAAGCTTCCAGCCTTCCCCCTCTTCTTCACACAGTTAATGAGGATCACACCATCAACTACACCCCACCCCTTTTATTCCAGGTGGTAAGCACAGGAGTAATAAGCATTTTGCTTGGATTATGTCTGTAATGTCAGCTGCAACACATTCTTTAAGTATTTCAAAACACCAAAAATACGTAATGTCCCTTTGGTACAAACAATGAAAGTCCAAAAAATAACCTTCACTTCAGCAGACCACATAAAAAGAAAAATGACCCAGCTCAACATGCACAGATTCAACTGGGACACTCGAGATTTCCGCCAGCCTGACAGACCAATGGTCAAAGGCCAGCCATGAGCCAGGCTCACACAAAAAGGAAGACCCAAGATATAAAAGCATCAACTCACAGTTAAAGGAATGAAAACTAAACTAACCAACAATAAGGTACTCAGGGAGCTCTGTTGATGCTGTGGGAAACAAAATTGTCTCTGTAGCCCAGGTTATCCTGAAATTGTGATCCTCCTGCCTCAGCCTCCCAGTGCTAGGATTCCAGAAATGCCCTACCACAACTGGTTAATTTTTTTTAACATTTTTTTGAAGGCAAGCCCAACAAACTGGCCTTTTTTTTTTTTTAAGTGTGTGTGTGTTTGTGTGTGTGTGAGAGAGAGAATTGGCATGCCAGGGCCTCCAGCCACTGCAATCGAACTCCAGATGCGCATGCCAACCTTGTGTGAATGTGCAACCTTGCACACTTTCGTCACCTTGTGCTCCTGGTTTATGTGGGATCTGGAGAGACAAGCATGAGTCCTTAAGGCAAGTGCCTTAACCACTAAGCCATCTCTCCAGCCCACACTGGTTATTTTAACTTAATAAAGTTAAGGATGTAGAGAAACTGATAAAAAAAATATATATACAGCCATAAACTGGCAATACATAATTAGAGCCATAGAAATGGACACATTCTCATGCTCAGTAAAATTCCATTTTTATGCATCTATTCTAAAAAAATTAATCCATAATGGAAAAGTTTCATGCTCAAGATGTTCATGACTGTTAAAAGTCGCAAAATTAGAAACACCAAATGTTAGAGATGGGGGTATAGCTCTGTAGCAGAGCTCTTGCCTAGTACACATGAAGCCTGGATTCAATCCCCAGCACCAATAATAATAATTATATATGCATTTGGTTAAAAACATCATTTTCCAGTGTTTGGAGAACAATGCCTGTTTAATAAAATATAATACAGGACTGGGAAGACGGCTCAGTGGATCAAAGTACTCATTGCTCAAGCAGGGGTATTCAACCCAAGTTTAATTCCCAGATCCCATGTAAAAAGCTAGAAGAGCATGGTAGGTTTCCATAATTCTATCACCCTAACTGTGAGACAGGAGGTGGAGACAAGAGAATTTCCTGGAAACTTGAGGAGAAAGCAGAAGAAAACAAAACAGTAGCAGAGAGATCCATAGAGAAACCATAGCTGGGTGTGGTGACACAAACCTTTAATCCCAGCACTCAGGAGGCAGAGGTAGGAGGATCTCCATGAGTTTGAGGCCACCCTGAGATTACATAGTGAATTCCAGGTCAGCCTGGATTAGAGTGAAACCCTACCTCGAAAAACCAAAAAAACAAACAAACAAAAAAGAAAAAGAAAAAGAAAAAGGAAATTCTGACATGTGCTACACACAGATGAACCCAAGGGACATTACGTCTACTTAACTAAACTGAATGATTTCCCTCATGAGTTGTCCAAATCAGACGGTCTATGTAACTAAGCCCCAAGGTTTCAATCTATTTTGTTTAGCACTAAATCCCTAAGTCCTTGCCTAGCACATTGTGACAATTCAGTTAACACTTGGAAAATGGATTTTTTAAATATATTTTTTATTGATTGATTGATTTGAGAGAGAGAGAATGAGAGAGAGAGAGAGACAGAAAGAATGGGTATTCCAGGGCCTATAGCCACTGCAAACTCCAGACACATGCGCCACATTGTGCATCTAGCTTATGTGGGTCCTGAGAAATGGAAATGAGGTCCTTTGGCTTTTCAGGCAAGCACCTTAAGTGCTAAGCCATCTCTCCAGCCCAGAAAATAGATTTTAAAAGTTATCCTCACCAATCTTACATATGTGTGTGTACACAAACACATACATATATAAACCTGATGATTTCCAAGAAAACTCACCTGATTTTCATTTCAAGTCTGTTAAAAGTCAAGATCTTTAGCCAGGCGTGGTGGTGCACATCTTTAATCCCAGCACTTGGGAGGCAGAGGTAGGAGGATCACCATGAGTTCAAGGCCACCCTGAGACTACATAGTGAATTCCAGATCAGCCTGGGCTAGAGTGACACCCTACCTCGAAAAACCAAAAAAGAAAAGAAAATTCAAGATCTTTGCTGGGAGTAGGCCTTTAATCCCAGCAGCCTTTTTACTCCAGCAGAAGTAGGAGTTTGAGGCCAGCCTGGGACTACAAAGTGAGTCCCAGGTCAGCCTGGGTTAGAGTGAGACTACTTTTTTTGGAAAAAAAAAAATTCAATATCTTCTTAAAAAATCTGGTCAGGCATGGTGGCCCAGGCCTTTTAATCCCAGCACTTGGGAGGCAGAGGTAGGAGGATCGCCATAAAACAGGCCACCCTGAAACTACATAGTGAATTCCAGGTCAGCCTGGGCTAGAGTGAGACCCTACCTCGAAAAACAAAAAAAAAAAAATACAAAAAAAAAAATCTGTTCTTCTGGCCTTCAATTCCCAAATTTATCCTTTTCCCCTCCTCTAATTATCTCACTGTTTAGCATCTAGAAAAAGTACTGAATACTGCAGTATGTAATTAGTAAATTATTCTTAGCTGAATGAATCATGGAACAGCAGTTAACAATTATAGTCCATAAAATGTGTATGAAGCTTGCTGTTTTAATACGTGAAAATAATGACTCCTATTCTCTCTGTAAACTGAACAGTTACATTTAGAATATTATTATGACAGTTCATCCTATTAGCTCACATGTGAAAAAAAGAGAGAAGTTCTTCACACACAAGTTTCACAACCTCAAAATGCTGGTATGCATGACCCCAGGACAGGCCAAAAGAAACTATTTCCTGCAACAAAAAACAAGTTCCCCTTCACAAAGAAAAACTTTCCCAGCATGCCTGGCTGGTACTGCCATCCCACTAACTGTAGCCACACAAATGATGAGGAGTTAAGCACTGTTTTAGCATGCAGCACTGACAGCTATGCAATGGGAACCACACGTATTAAACTTTCTGCTGTTTAGAAACAGGTATAATTGATTTAGGCTAATATACCCAAAATATCATTATTGATATGTAACATATTTCAGATTCCACAGAGACACAAAATGTCAAATTTCGCATGACTACATTTATGAGTGCTCAAACTTAGCTGATCCATGTAGACTAATAACCAAGCCCCAAGACAGCATGTGATACATTCTGCAATCACATTTCAACATATTTTTAAACAACTGTGATATAGCTTATATTCTTTCTTTTACAGTTAAGTCTTCAAATCCTCTGCCTCCTGTATGCTGGGATTAAAGGCATGAGCCACCACACCCAGAGATACTGACAATTGTTTTTTCATTGCAAACTGATTAGTTTCATTTAATTAAATTTTATTAAGGATTCTCACTTTTTTTTTTCCAAGATAGGGTCTCACTTTGGCCCAGGCTGACCTGGAATTCACTATGTAGTCTCAGGGTGGCTTCAAACCTCTGCCTCCTGAGTGCTGGGATTTGGTGTGTACTTTTTTTTTACTCACAACCCATTTCAATTCAGACTAGTTAAAGTGAAGGGCTTGAAAGATACAGGTGGCCAATGTATAGCACAGATTTAGGGTTGGTAACTTGTTGGTCAAAGCCAGTTTAAAATTTCTTATGTGGGCTAGAAAGACAGCTCAGAGGTTAGGGGGCTTGCTTGCAGAGCCTAACAACCTCAGTTCAATTCCCCAGTGCCCACATGTAACCAGATGCACAAAGGTGGCGCATACATCTGGAGTCCGTTTGCAGCAGCTGGAGGCCCTGGCACACCCATTCTCTCTCTCTTTCTGCTTGCATATATATATATAATATTTTTTTTTGGTTTTTTTGAGACACTATGTATTCTCAGGGTGGCCTTGAACTCACAGCAATCCTCCTACCTCTGCCTCTCGTGTGCTGGGATTAAAGGTGTGTGCCACTACGCCCAATAAATTTTTTTTTTAATTTCTTATATGAATTTCAAATTTTACCCATATATTATAGGCTCTAACATCTCAGCAAAACATGCAACCTGATATATCCAGGATAGGTATGAATGCAGCCCCACACACTTGTAGATGATGTCATTATAACAATGTCAAAAGGCTAGATACCCTGTCAGCACAACTGACCTCCTTTAAACAAGGGGAGGGGGCGGCTGGAGTAATAGCTTAAAGCCTAAGGAACCAGGTTCAATTCCTCAGTACCCACATAAGCCAGGTGCACAAGGTGGCAATTATGTCTGCAGTTCATTTGCAACAGCTGGAGGCCCTGGCATGCCCATTCTCTCCCTCCCTCCCTTTCTCCCCTTCTTTCTCCCTCAAATAAATAAATAAAAACTAAAAAATATGAGGAGAGGGGTTGATGAGGTCCCACCCCAAGGAACTACTGGTGTTCATGGTTGCCAGAAGATGGAGAATCATGTTCTTCAGTGGTTTAGCAACTGGTACACTGCCTATGCGCTAAGTAAATTAGCTTCTCACTGATGCTCTTGCAGATAATTCTAATGAAACTCAGTGGTATGGACACACACACACACAGAGAAAGACTTGAAAGGAAGTTTGGAAGTAGGAAAGAGAGAAGAGAGTAGTGGGTGAATATGATCTAAATATATTACGTATATGTAAACACACATATGAAATTGTCAAAAATAAAGTTAAACCTGAGCCGGGCGTGGTGGCGCATAATCCCAGCACTAAACACACATATGAAATTGGTCAAAAGAGTGAACCCTAGTTAAACCTGTGAAGGTATTCAACAGTGAACACTGCAAGCTTTAAATTTGGCCAGCCAGGCCAAAGGAGCCAACTGGTGCAATAGTGGCATGTCTGTTATGGGGGAAACCAACTGCTCTCTAATTGGACTGGAGGCCCAGCTCCATGGGAGGGAACACATCCCTGATACTGAAGATGTATGACAGGGGTAGTCATGAGCCCTAAGGGTGTAATGTCTGCTGGAGTCTCACTAAATGTATATACTATGCCACCAAACTGCCCAGTAAGCACTTCTTTTAATGTCCACACCCATATATTAATGCTACTCTCACTTTTGGTTAGAGAAGCTTCTCTTTTCAGATGGTGGCAACCTTGGGATGATTCAGAAGGCACCATGGTGCTGAGAAGAAGTGACAGAGGAGTGCTCAGCACTGAAACGTCTCAAACCTACCTTCCAAGGCTCAGGGTCCATTGCAGAAGAGGGGGCGTTAAGAATGTAAGAGCCAAAGGAAGAGTAGAACTCCTTACAAAGTGCTCCTCCAGACACAAAATGGCCTGGATATCCATGATCTCAGAGTGCCTGACACTACCTACATAAGACCATCATAATAGGAGGAAAAGATCATGACATCAAACTGAAAAGAGAGACTGATTGAGAGGGGGAGAGGATATGATGGAGAGTGAAGTTTCAAAGGGGAAAGTGGGGGGGAAGGTAGGGAAATAACATGGGATATTGTCTACAATGAAAGAAGTTGTCAATTAAAAAAAGGAGCAAAAAATAAAATAAAATAAAAATAAATAAGTAAATTAAAAGAATTTCATTAAAATTATAAAGCACATATTTGTTACCAGAAAAAAAAAGTTAAAAAATTAGGGCTGAGAACTTGAAATTAATATCCATATATAAGGTCAGTGGTCAAGAATTTTTATATGACCCTGAGCTTATAGGTATAGAAAAATCAGTATACAAATCAAGTTACTGATAATAAATCAAAAAGAAATTTTAAAACAAGTTTTAGTGTACATATAATTGACCACATATTAAAGACAAAAGCAAATTTGTATATTAATGAGATGGATGTGCCTGTTTATTTTTACATAAAAACTTAAATCCTGGCTGAATATCAGACTTTAGAATGTAGAGCTTCTTCAACATTTTATTAGAGTTCATCAATATTTTGATTTTATAACTTAACAGTTTGCATAAATATGTATTTCAAACTGGCAGAACTATGTTTGGAGCCATTTCAGAAATTGTTGGAAATTCTACCCTAATCCCAAGCCAAAATTAATTTAACAATTTGTTTATGTAACTCAAGTCACCAATTCAAATAGCAATTAAAAAACCTATTTATGCCAGGCTTCAATCTCAGCACTCTGGTGGCAGAGGCAGGAGGACTGCTGTGAATTTGAGGCCACTCTGAGACTACACAGTAGATTCCAGGTCACCCTGGGGTACAGTGAGACCCTACCTCGAAAAATCAACAACAAGCCCGGCGTGGTGGCACACGCCTTTAATCCCAGCACTCGGGAGGCAGAGGTAGGAGGACTGCCGTGAGTTCCAGGCCACCCTGAGACTACAGAGTGAATTCCAGGTCAGCCTAGGCCACAGTGAGACCCTACTTCGAAAAACAAAAAAAAGAAAAAGAAAAGAAAGAAAAAACAACAGCAAACATGTGTATATGTATGTGTTTCACGTTAGGGTTTCTTGCTGTTGCAAACATCCATCTGGCTTTACATGGGTGCCTGAGGAACTGAATCCAAGCCAGCAGCCTTTGCAAAAAGTACATTTAACCATTGAACCATCTCTCCAACCCCTCAAACAGCATATTTTATTTTATTTTATTTTATTTTATTTTATTTTATTTTATTATTTTATTTTATTTTATTTTATTTTATTTTATTTTATTTTATTTTATTTTATTTTATTTTATTTTTGGTTTTTCAAGGTAGGGTCTCACTCTAGCTCAGGCTGACCTGGAATTCACTATGTAGTCTCAGGGTGGCCTCAAACTCACAGCAATCCTCCTACCTCTGCCTCCCAAGTGCTGGGATTAAAGGCGTGTGCCACCACGCCCGGCTCATCAAACAGCAATTTTCAAAATCAAACATTCTAGGGCTGGGGAGATGGCTCAGTGGGCACAAGGGATTGCTGTAGAAAGGTGAAAGAGAGCCTAAGTTCAATTCCCAGCTCCCGCATAAAAAGTCAAGGTTGTCCATGTATGCCTGTAACCCCAATCCTTCAGGAGGACAGGTAGGGAGGCAGGGGAATTGCTGGTACTCACTGGTCAGCCAATGTGTCCAAAAATGGCAGTTCATTACATATTGAAAGAGATGAGAAACAACAGAGAGAGATAGTAGTGAAGGGGTTGGGGAGATGGTTAAAGGAGCAGTTAAAGGCGTTTGTTTGCAAAGCCTAATAATGGCCCAGGTTTGAATCCCTAGTACCCATGCAAAGCCAGTACACAAAGTGACACATGCATCTGGACTTTGATTGCAGCACGAAGCCCTGGAGCGCCCATGCTCACTCATTCTTGCTCTCTCTCCATTTCTCTCACATACAAATAATAATAAAAAAAAAAAAAAAAAAAAAAAAAAAAAAAGACTATCAGCCTTTTGGCTAAGATCAAGTGTAAAAATAAGAAAGATAAGAGCTGGGCATGGTGGTACATGCCTGTAATTCCCAGCACTCAAGCAGCAGAGGTAGGAAGATCACTGTGTGTTCAAGGCCAGCCTGGTGCTTCCAAATGAGTTCCAGGTCATCCTGGGCTAGAGTGAGACCCTACCTCAAAAAAAAAGGGAGGCTGCAGAGATGGCTCAACAGTGAAGACACTTGCCTGCACAAGGAGGCACATGCATCTGGATTTCATTTGCAGTGGCAGGAGGCCTTGGTGTGCCCATTCTCTCTATCTGCCTCTTTCTCTTACTCTCAAATAAATAAATATTTCTTAAAATATTTTTTTAAAAATAGGACAAAAAAAGGAAAAATGGAAAAGAAAAAAGCAAGGTGTGGTGGTGCACACCCTTAATCCCAACACACCAGAGGCAGAGGTAGGAGGATTGCTGTGAGTTTGAGGCCAGGTCCACCTGGGCTAGAGTAAAACCCTACCGCAAAAAAAGAAAGAGAGAGACAAATAAAGAGGGAGGAAGGGAGGGAGAAATGAATACATCATTCTGCTCTGGCCTTCACACATGTGCACACAGGGCATACACATCTGCACACACTGTACACAACATACTACACATGCATGTGCACCAAAAGAAATCCAACATAATACAACACAAAATATGTTAATTTGACATATGCTGAGGAATGACAGTAGGAAAATATTAAAAGTCTTTGTTTTCTGTAATTAAACCATTATGTTTCTGTAAAAGCAGAAAATTCTGCACGCTCAGTAACATCACTTCAAAATGCACAATAGTCTTGAATCTGAACTGGGGTGTCTCAGACAGTACTGGTGGGTGTTGAATGGTGTGAAGAACAAATGTAGTGTGTTCAGAACCAAAGGACAGAACACTGTAACCAACACAGGCAAGCTCGGTCAGAGCCCCCTCAGACTCATTAGAGTTTGATTTTTTAAATTATTTTTTGGTTGTTCCATGTTCAGAAAACTTTTACTGTTGCCAGTTTTTTGTTTTGGCAACCCACATATTCAGCTACATGGGCAACAACCCACGTTTAAGAAGCTGGGCTGTATATAAAACTCTGCAGAGAGGCTGGAGAGATGGCTCAATAGTTAAGGTGCTTGCCTGCAAAGCCTGATGACCTGGGGTTCAATTCCCCAATACCCTACCTAAAGCTGGATGCACAAACTAGTGCATGTACCTGGAGTTTGTTTGAGGCCCTGGTGCTCTCATAAATTCATTCTCTCTCTCTCTGCTTGCAGATAAATAAATAAAACACCTCGGCACAGACACACTGTGTTGACCTCAATACATCATATAAGAGATGCTGCTTTGCACGCCTCTTCCACATGCCCTTCTCTATTTTTCCACAATGGCTTCTGAAGAGAGACCCTGCAGCTAGCTAATAGCCTTGGACCAACTCAGGAGCCAAAAGCAAGCCTCCAAGAGGGGCCAGTATCAAAGGCAGCTACTACTGCTGGGGAAGGAGATGAAAGTAAGGGCTGAAGCTCGGGTCTAGGGGCTGCTGATCAGAGCCCATGAGGAAGCATGGGGTCGGCCTTATTCTGTTCCTACAAGAAAAAAAAATTCACAATATGACAATCCCTAACTGCCAAAAGGAAGTCTGAAAAGAATAACCACATCACTGGATATTTTTAGCCTGTCTTTTCATAAATGTTTATGTCACTGCTTTCCAAATTACTCCAAATTTTGCAAGTTAGCCAAAAGCACAAGCACAGCATCTATTGCTCATCTATGAGGTTCTAAGATTGGGACTAATTTCCTTTGAAAATTCAGTTAAAGGAATATGCCTATGTGAGTCCTGCTCAAGCAAACACAAAATTCCAGTGGATTAAGACTGTAAAAACAGAATGTATCAGTCAAGTGAGCGAGATGTGCAAATCATCTTGCACCTGGCAAAATGGCTTGTGGGAATATTTATATTAACCTTGAGCAGTACAGATTAAAGTTAGTATAGCCAAAATGCCTTTGATACCATAGACTGCTATTCTTTTTGCTTTGGTGATCTACCTCCTAAATTTCCAACCAAAACACTAATAAGAGAGTACAACTCATTACTGTTAATCCTACCAACAAACCAACCAAATTAAGAACCACAAAACTACTGGAGGATAAAAAGAAAACCCAAAACATCTTTTTTCCAGCTCTGGAAAGCCCCTCCTCTGTGAGGGGCTTGCTTTCTTTCCCTCTTACTCTAAAATAAAATTTATTCTTTTAAAATAAAAAGAAAAGACAAACCTGTCTTGTTATGTGGCATGTTACAGGCTTGCATTATTAAACAACTCTTCAATATAACTTTTTTAAAAGTGTGAATGGTTCACAAGACACTTTCAAGTTTCTGAAGAAGTCTGGACTATTCTAGGTCTAAAGCAGTAGCACTGTCCCATTTTCTTACTCCTATGAAGGACAAAAGGATCTAGAAGAAAACTGACTGCTGGGAAGGTGGCTCAGTGGTTAAAGGCACTTGTTTACAAAGCCTGTAGGCCTGGGTTTGATTACCCAGAACCCATGTGAAACCAAACACAACAAAAGGCCTAGTGCACCCATATTCATTCACTCATTCATATTCTCTCTCTCTCAAATAAACAAAAGTTTTGTTGTTGTTGTTGTTGTTTTTTTTTTTTGGTTTTTGGAAGTAGGGTTTCACTCTGGTCCAGGCTGACCTGGAATTAACTATGTAGTCTCAGGGTGGCCTCGAACTCACGGCGATCCTCCTACCTCTGCCTCCCGAGTGCTGGGATTAAAGGCGTGCGCCACCATGCCCGGTTTCAAATAAACAAAAGTATTTTTAAAGACAAGTGATCATCTCAGCTATAAGAGAAAACATGGGCTCGGGATCTAGCTCAGTTGGAAGAGTTCTTGCCAAGCCTGTATGAAACCCTGGGTTTGATCCTCATTAGTACTGCAGGTATAACTCACACTAAATTACATAGCTAGTTCCAGGCTAAACTGGGCTACATAAGATCCTGTCTCACAAAAGAAAGCAAAACAAACAAACAAACAAACAAAAAAATTAAGGCCAGATGTGGTGGCTCACACCTTTAATCCCTAACACTTGGGAAGCTGAGGTAGGAGAACCACCATGAGTTCCAGGCCAGCTTGGGCTACAGAGTGAGTTCAGGTCAACCTGGGCTAGAATGAGACCTTACCTGTGGGGGGAGAATGGGGGTGGTGGTGAAAGTATGCCCCACTATATTATGCTAACAATTTAAGCCACCCACTTTAGACATCTGAATGTGTCAAATATTTCTAAGTAATCTGATTCTGCTGAACAATCAGAAAAAAGCAAATTAGGAATTACAGAACTGTCAAGGATGTTTTGGGTTCTACTTAAAACTAAGACTAGGTAGATTCTCTGAAACAGATATGCCACAAACATGAACTACGAGCATTGTGATGGCAGTATGTCTGAGACAGAGTGGAAATTTTAAGAAATGTTCAATTTAGAGACATCTACATTTGCAAGGGAAATGGAATTTTAAAATTATCTTTACGCCAAGAAAAAGAAAGTGGAATCTGAGTAAGAAAATCTAAGCTCCAGCCTTCTTGCCATCAAAATGCATCTTGCACTAGGCTAAGGTTTCAGAGGTTTCTTGAGAAAATCTTCAGGTAGGATATGTTTGAAAATGCTCATATTCCAAATATTCATCAAGCCAGGAAAGCCTTCATTCATTCAACTAGTCCATCAGTGTGCGTCAGGTACTGGCTCAGGCCCTGGGGACAGTAATTATGCATGCCATTCCAACTTCCACCAGAAGGCCATGTGTTCATTTCCTTTATACCCTTCAGACAGGATTTTAATCCTTTTCCTTTTTTTTTTTTTTAAGAGAAGAAGGTACAACATTTTTATTAGTGGGGATGGAAAAAGCTGGATAATATTTCCTTGTCTGGCAAGAAAAGAAAGAAAATTTCTCATTCCCCACCTCTTCTGCCCCATCCAGCATTCACCACAAACATCTTGCTTTCTCTGGATACTTTCAATAGTTCTAAAAACCACATTTTCCTAGTTTTTCCACAAGGTGGTATAGCATCCAAAAAAAAACAAATGTATTATCATCATCAATAAGTCCTTACAGCAACACTTCTTTTTATCTTCTAAGAGAAAAAGATAAATTGCACTATTGAAAAAAGTGTTATTCTTATAATCATACGCATAATAAAGAACGCTGATATGACCTAAGGGTATGCTCCATTAGTGTTTTGCTTTATGTGTTTCCTTCCTTATTCACAATTATTGGGAACCTCGAAGATCCAGTCATTTCCTCAAATAAACTGAAAAGCACACTGAGATTCAGGGTTTAGAGTAACTCCTATAACTTAGCGACTAGCATGTGTTATAAGCAGTAGAGCTGCAGCATATGCGTGTTAAGGTTTTCAATACAGGAACGAGCTCTTACGGCCCTGATTTTCAACACAAGCCTTCAAAAAACAATGTTAGGTTAACTCTAAATGCTCAATAAGTAGTCTCACACAATTGATGTGTGTGTGTGTGTGCGTGCACTAGGTGAATATTTCATAAATGAATGCATGTAACCTAGAAATATATATATATACATATGCATATACATATACATACACACAGCTAGAGAAAAACGCTGCCTCAACTTTTTTTTTTTTTTTTTTTGGTTTTGCGAGGTAGGGTCTCACTCTGGTCCAGGCTGACCTGAAATTAACTATGTAGTCTCAGGGTGGCCTTGAACTAATGGTGATCCTCCTACCTCTGCCTCCCCAGTGCTGGGATTAAAGGCGTGTGCCACCACGCCCGGCTTTGCCTCAACTTTTTAAAGCAACAAAGGATTCTAATACAATCCCAACCTCAAAATTCTGGCCCTTGTGAAGGAGAATCACACACCTGCACAATCCAAGAACCCATTAGTTTTCTGGAAATTACTAACCATCTCTGGAACAGACTTCAAACTAGCACAAACTCCTGGCCAAGTATCAATGGGCAACAGCAACTTACATTACAGGGAAAAATGCAAAAGTGAAGAAGGGAAATAAATGCCAAGGATGAAAGAAAAGGGAGGTGAAAAGGGCACTAGGAAATACCATTTCCCCATGACCCACCCCGCATAGGTGAGAAGGAATATTTCTGACTTCCAATGTCATGCCATTAGCACACACTACTGAAACTAAGAGATTACTCAACCATAGTGCGACTTTAAATCTGAGTAACAACAAAGCTGAGACAATGACCCCATCACCCCCACCGTCAGCCCTTCACTGAAGATGAACGGATTAGCTCTTGTTTGGAATAAGGGCACTTGACTTCACTCGCCCTTCACCACCACCCCTTAACTTCCACAATGTTGGCGGGGGGGGGGAGAGGGGAGAGTGAGACTCAGAACGTGGTTCATTAAACCAAAATGGTCTGGCAAAGACATCCTGGGCAGATTTCCTCATTCCTTGTACAGCACCACCAAAAATTAAATAATAAATTAATTAATTAATTTAAAAACACCATCCAATAACTGAACGGTTTCCAGTGTCCACAACTGCCTGGTAGAAAGCTCTGGTGCGCGCCTGTTGTTTTTTAAGAGCAACAAGTTTGTTGCATTACAGTGTAATCTGATGTAAGCGTGGCCGGGTTGGCCATGCTCCCGGGTGCGGTTCCCAGGGCCTGCAGGCCGTGGGTTCAAGCACAGATCTTAGAAGTCCAGCCGACGTGCCCCGTCTGGAAAAAAAAAAAAAAAAAAAAAAAAACACTGTCACGATCGCCAAAACTGGCACAAGTTCCCTTCCCATCTTTTCCCAAGCCACACTTCCCACGACATGCTTCCTCCAAAAAAGGAAGAAACCGATCTAAAAGCTCAACCCTCGCCGGCTAGGATCTACCTAAAACCGCAGCTTGTTTGCAAGAAAGAAAAAAAAATTTAAAGTGGCACCCACAAACTTGATTTCACAGGAGACGCAACCCCGATTTTAGTGAGCGCCTACTTCTTTGGTGACCTCCCTCCCCAGCGATCACGGAGCAAAGGTGGGGAACTGCGACCGGTCTCGGGGGCCACCGCCGGCAATCAGCGCCCTCAAGTCAATCACGGGCCACCGGCCACCGGGAGAAACGGTGCGGGGTCCGACCGAGGAACGGGCCGGGACGTCCGAGGAGGGGTGACGCCTCCTTACCCGTGGAACAGCTCCCCGCAGCCGGCGGCCCCCAGGCGGAGCGCCGCGGCCATCTGGCCTCGCGGAAGGCAGGAGCGGGCCCTCGGCCTCGGCGCCCTTCCTCCTCCTCCCTTACCCCGGGCAGCCCACGCCCACTCCACAAGGCTCCCGGCACCTTCCCGGGACCCACGGAGGCAGAGCTCTGCCCCCCAGCTCGTCTCGTTCGGGTCCAGCATCCCCCGAGTGCCGGCCGGAGAGACACGTGGAGCCTGGGGCTGGGGTCGACGGGACCACCCTCTCCCCACGAGCCCCGGGTCGTGCACGGGTCGCCGCGCCCGGCGCGCACACCACTCACTTGCTGGCCGCCGCGGAGCTTGCCCGGAGGCGCTCTCCTGAAGAAGGAGGTCCTGGCCGTGAAGAAGAAGTCCTCGGCGTCCTCCTCGAGGCTGCTGTAGCCGCTGCTCATGCTGCTGGTCCAGTGGCGCGCGGGCGGCTTCCCCGGGGCGCAGGCGGCCAGGAAAAGGGGTCCGGGACCCGCCCGCACCCGCCGCGAAGTTCCCGGCGCGCGGCCCCGAGGCGCCGGCGGGCCGTCCTACTGCAGCTGCGGCCGCCGCTCAACCGGCCATCTGGGGCCGCCTCCCCGCCGCCTGCTCCAGGCGCAGCCCAACGCCAGCACGCCGAAACCACGCCCCCTCCGCCCAAGCCCATCGAGACCACGCCTCTCCACCCAAGCCCACCTAGACCGCACCCCCTCCGCCCAAGCCCATCGAGACCACATCCCAGCACCCAAGCCCATCGAGACCACGCCCCTCCGCCCAAGCTCATGTAGACCACGCCCCTCCACCCAAATCCATCGAGACCACGCCCTCACGCAAGCCCATAGAGACCACGCCCTCCTCGCGCGTCGCGGCCACGCCCCCCGCCTTGGTCCCGCCCCGCGCGGCCGGCCGCTCGGCGCGCACAGGTGGGGGCGTCCCGCCCGCTGCTAGCCGCCGCGCCCTTCCAGTCTCCCGACTCCGCGCAGCGGGAGAGCTCGTTTGAAAGCTGCTCCTGCTGGGGCTGTGCTGCGGAGCGCCGCTCCAGTCTCCCGGAAATTGCAAATTCTTGGGTGATCCGTCCGCTCCCTCCCCGCCCTGCTAGCTGGAGTTCGGGAACGGGGCGAGAACTCAGCGGTGAACTCTTCCCTCTGGCTCCGTCCCGCTCGCCCCTCCCGGGGTCCGGCGGAGGGCGATGGAGATGCCCCAGAGCCAAGCTAACCGCCCAAGCCACCAGCGCCTGATTGCAACTCGCGGCCCCTGGAGGGTTAAAAGTTAGCAGAGATGGTTGGGGAGATAGCAGCTGGGTTGAGTTTATTCGAATGAAAACATCCTTTCTGGTGGTTCATTTGAACTTTGGCCCTACCCCTTTCCCTCCTCTCGTGTTTCCAAATACAAGGCCTACGCTGTCATGATTTTAGAATCCATTTGATGCAAAGGAGGACGGACTAGTTCCATAATTACGGAATGAACGAGTACTTTTAATTAAATATGCTTTGTGAATGTATCCTTCCACAGTCAACCTTACAAGGAATGGGTTAAATAGTGGTAGGGATAAGGAGATCAAAGAATTCTGTTTACCAATGAACCAAACATTTTTAAAGTTTCTGTGTTTTTTAATCCTCCCAGTCAGCTAATCCGCTTTTAAAATACGATTTTCATTGCCACATGAGAAAAATTGGTCATCGGTCATTTGCACCTTGGTGTTACTGGATTGACTTAAATCCTACTTATTTCTTTGCAGAGACTTTGACTAAAAAAGGTTTTAAAGCTTTAGCGCTGCAATAGTATTCAGGCTTCAGCAGAGGATTCAATAAAAGAAAGGTTAGCCCATTCTCTCTCTCTCCCCCCTCCCTCTTTCCCTCTCTTAAATAAATAAATAAAATAAAATTATTAAAAGGGGGCTGGAGAGATTGCTTAGTGGGTAAGGCACTTGTCTGCGAAGCCTAAGGATGCAGATTTAATTCCTCAGTACCTATGTAAGCCAGGCGTACGAACTGGCTCATGCATCTGGAATTGTTTGCAGTGGCTATATAGGCCCTGGCGCACCTACTCTTTCTATGTGCCCCCCTCTCTATCTCTCTGTCTCCAAATAAATAAATAAATAAAGATATAAAAATTATTTTAAAAGAAGGGTTAAAAAGAGAGTCTTCGCTGTACTTTTTCATGACCTGCCCTAATTCTCAAACAACTCTGTAAACTATTTCGTGCTACTTTATGCCACTTTTACACCCAGAGCAGCAGCTGAGGCTGAGACAGCAGGGTAACTGTAGGTGGCAGAGCTGGGACCACTCTGCTGGCCTTCTGGTGCTCCAGAAGTTTTCATATGACCCTCCTGGCAGCACGGCTTGGTTTGAAGTCAGCTATGAACCAGAGGGAAGGAGAGCTGGAGCAGAACGGACAGGAAGGAGAAAGGAATGGCTCTTGTGCCATCCTTTCATCCTTAGGCAGAAAGAAGGCTTGCAAACCTGCTCTGCCTTCCTCAAGGCTTACTCACATGTCCTGCTTGCAAAATAGTCTATTACTCCATGTGACTCACAGTTCCAGAGGGCCTTAGGGTGACAGCCCATTTTATACTCCTTCATTAAAGGCTTTTTCCCAGCCACGTAGCTCCAGAAAGCAGGAATCCTAACTTTATTATTCTATTCAGTCTAAGCTGCCCTCTATGTGTGCCATGCACATACCCAATGTAAGGGAACAAGACAATTACTTTATGACAGATTTTTCTTATTTGACTCTTAGTATTTCATCATTCACATGTTGCTGTGTTTCATTAGTACAGCCTTTATTAAATACTCCAATTTAAGAGTAATGTTAAAGAATTTAAATAACTTGTTTTATTTATTATAGATACAAAGGGGGAAATATGGATCTGGGGAAGATTGCTCAGTGGTTAAAAGACCTTGCCCAAACTAGTGGAGGTCTGATTCCCAGAGCCCATGTAAAGCCAGGTGTCAAACAGCACTCTTACAGTCATGGGAGATGGAGTCTGGAGAATCCCAGAACTTTCAGGCCAACTAGTCTGGCATTGCCAACTGCAAACAAGAGAGACCCTGTCTCAAATAAGATGGAAGATGAGAACCAACACCCCAAGATTGTCCTCTGAATTCCACACACACACACCCTATGACATAAACATGCCTACATAAACACACACACACACACACACACACACCCCAAAATCTCTGAAATATTTTCAGGAAAAATATTAAAAGAAAAAACACATTTAAAGTACTGCATAATTCACCACACAGCAGATGACTTTTCATCTTATTTTTTAAACTGAAATAACTGAATTTTTAAAAATATTTGTCAGCACACCATCAGAATCACTTGTAATAAAAAGGAGCTGAGATGTAGTTCAGTGGAAGGCCACCTGAATAAATCAGGTTTGATTCCCAGCACCTAAAAAAAATCATAATTATCATATTTTTATATTTTCCCTGGGGTTTGGGGAGATGGCTCAGTAGTAAAAGGCACTTACTTGCAAAGCCTACTGTCCTAAGTTCAATTTTCCAGCCATTTAATTTCCCATGTAAAGCTGGACCCAAATTCATTCGCAGCAACAAGAGACCCCTGCCAGGTGTGGTGGTACATGTCTTTAAAATCCAGCACTTAGGAGGCAGAAGTAGGAGGATCACTGTGAGTTTGAGGCCAGCCTAGGACTAGAGTGAGTTCCAGGTCGGGCTACAGTGAGACCTTACCTCAAAACAATAAATAAATAAATAAATAAATAAATAAATAAATAAATAAATAGTATGCCTTCATAAATAATTTTTGTTGTTTTTATTTTTCGAGGCCTCTGGAGTGTTGAGATTAAAGGCATGCACCATCACGTACTGGAGAGAGAGAGAGAAAGAGAATGGAAACACTAGGGCCTCTAGCTACTACAAATGAACTCCAGAGGCATGCGCCACTTTGTGCACCTGGCTTTATGTGGGTACTGGGAAATCTAACCCAAGTCTTGAGACTTGGCAGGCAAGCAAGCACCTTAAACACTAAGCCATTTCTTCATCCCTAGATAATTTTAAATTTTTTTTAAAAAATATTTTATTTATTTATGTGAGAGAGAGAAAGAGAGAGAGAGGAAGAGGTGGAAGAGGCAGATAGAATGGGCATGCCAGAGCCTCCAGCCACTGCAAATGAACTCCAGATGCATGCACCCCGTGTGCATCTGGCTTACATGGGTCCTGGGGAATCGAACCAGGTCCTTTGGCCCTGCAGGTAAATGCCTTAATCACTAAGCCATTTCCCCAGCCGCCCCCCAATTTTTTTTTTTTTTTTTTTTTTTTTTTTTTTTTTTTGGTTTTTCGAGGTAGGGTCTCACTCTGGCCCAGGCTGAGCTGGAATTCACTCTATAGTCTCAGGGTGGCCTTGAACTCATAGCAATCCCCCAACCTCTGCCTCCCAAGTGCTGGAATTAAAGGCGTGCACCACCATGCCCAGCCCAAATAATTTTTAAGTGCTTGCTGGGGCTAGGAAAAATGGCTCAGCAGTTAAAGGCACTTGCTTGTAAAGTCTGCTGAGAAACAAAGTGCTCGCTTGTATTTTTCACGTAGCATTTTCAATAAAAATCTGAATTTAAGATTTGGTTCATGAGGCTGGAATGATGGCTCAGCAGTTAAAGGCACTTGCTTACAAAGCCTAATGGCCTGGGTTTGATTCCCCAGTGCCCACATAAAGCCAGATGCAAAAAGTGGCTCATGTGTCTGGAGTTCATTTGCGGTGGTAGGAGGCCCTGTTGCAATCTATATAAATAATAATATATTATTAATAAATAAAT
Organism: Orientallactaga sibirica; assembly: GCA_036365145.1. NCBI lineage: Eukaryota > Metazoa > Chordata > Mammalia > Rodentia > Dipodidae > Orientallactaga > Orientallactaga sibirica. Next base: position 34,342,172 of record JAEOAD010000012.1, on the reverse strand, counting down.
AAAAATATAATATATATAAATAACAAATAATAGTTAATAAATATATTTAATAAATAATAAACAAAATAAATAATAAATAATAATAAATGAAAATATTTAGCCAAGCATGGTGGTGCATACCTTTAATCCTAGCACTTGAGAGGCAGAGGTAGGAGGGTTACCTTGAGTTTGAGGCCATCCGGAGATTACATAGTGAATTCCAGGTCAGCTTGGGCTACAGTGGGACCCTATCTTGAAAAAAAATTTTTAAATAGATATTTTAAGAAGACTTGGCTTATGAAATTGGTATTTGTAAAAATTCAAAATGCCATGTTAAGCAACTAGACATTTTTACCATTTTTAATTCAGGGAAAGAATGGAATAAATAAAATATATGCAGTCAAGATCAGTTTTGAAAGGACTTATTATCAAACACTAAATTGAAGTTATAAATGGAATGAATCACCATAAATTTTTCAGTGACAAAACAGCCTAGTAATTTGGATTTTTAACCCAGTAATCTTTTTTTTTTTTTTTTTTTTTTTTTAAGTTTTTGAGGTAGTGTCTTACTCTACCCCAGGCTGATCTGCAACTCACTATGTAGTCTCAGGATGTCCTAAAACTCCTGGCCATCCTCCTACCTCTGCTGTGTGCTGTGCTGGGATTTAAGGCGTGTGCCACCATGCCTGGCTTTTAACCCAGTAATCTTTTATGTCTATATTAAATGGGAAGCATCCTTAAAACTTAATAATTGGGGGCTAGAGAAATGGCTCAGCAGTTAAGGTACTTGCCTGCAAAGCCTAACAACCTGAGTTGGATTCCTTAGTACCCAAGTAAAGCCAGATGCACAAAGAGGCACATGCATCTGGAGTTCACTTGCAGTGGCTCCAATCCCAGACATGCCCATTCTCTTTCTCTCAGTGTCTCTCTTCTCTCTGTGTGTGCAATAAATACGTAGATAAAATATCTTTTAAAAACATAATAAATGTATGCAAATCTTATAAGCACACAAATGGCATATCATTTTAATTATTCTGTACAGCAAATCACTTTCTTTAAAATTCATATCAAAGGGGAGACGGCACTAAAAATATTTCTTAGCCTGGCGTGGTGGCGCATGCCTTTAATCCCAGCACTCAGGAGGCAGAGGTAGGAGGATCACGGTGAGTTTGAGGCCACCCTGAGACTACATAGTGAATTCCAGGTCAGCCTGGACCAGAGTGAAACCCTACCTGAAAAACCAAAAAAAAAAAAAAAACATTTTTTTTCTTTTGAGGGGCTGGAGATGTAGCTCAGTTGGTAGAATGCTTGTCTAGCATGAATGAAACCCTAAATTCAGTCCCTAGCAGTGAATCAAATGTGTGCGACGGTGCATGCCTGTAATCTCAGCACACTGTAGGAGGAAGCAGGAGGATCAAAAGTTCAAGTCATCATCAGCTACGTAACAAATTTGAGGGCAAGCCTGGGTTACCTGAGATCCTGTCTCTAAATTTTTTTCCCTCACTCCCTGGTGTGCCCATTCTCTCCCTCTTTCTCTCTCTGCCTCTTTCTGTCTCTCAAATAAATTTAAAAAATTAAAAACAAGTAAGGGATGCTTAAGAAAGAAATTGAGCCAGGCGTGGTGACACACGCCTTTAATCCCAACACTTGGGAGGCAGAGGTAGGAGGATCACCATGAGTTCGAGGCCACCCTGAGACTACATAGTGAATTGCAGGTCAGCTTGGACTAGAGTGAGACCTTACCTCAAAAAAAAAAAAAAAAGAAAGAAAGAAAAGAAAAAGAAATTATATATATATATATTCAGGGCTGGGAATATAGCCCAGTTGGTACAATGTGTGTCTAACATGCACCAAGCTCTGAGTTTGGTCTCCAGCACCACATAAAACCAGGCATGGTGGCACATGCCTGAAATCCAAGCACATGGGAGGTGGAGGCTTCCTCAGCTACATAGTGAGTGAGTTGAGGCCAGTCCTGACTAAATGGAACCCTGTCTAAGCCCGGCGTGGTGGCACACATCTTTAATCCCAGCACTTGGGAAGCAGAGGTAGGAGGATTGCCGTGAGTTAGAGGCCACCCTGAGATTACATAGTTAATTCCAGGTCATCCTGGACCAGAATGAAATCCTACCTCGAAAAACCAAAAATAATAATAATAATAAATAAATAAATGGAACCCTGTCTCAAAACAAAACCAAGCGTATAGTTGACTAACATTTATTGGGCATATAGGACCAGTTAGACACTGTCCTTAGCACAAAGGATACACACTACTGGACAAAGCAGATATTCTCATAATGAGGTCCATATCTTAGTAGGAGGTAGAGGGAGATAGACAAAGAATGAGGGAAATATACACCATGTGAGGAGGTAATAAGTACTTTCATATAAGTAATGAAGAAAAGATAAGTAATGTTTAATAGAAACTGGCCATTAAAAGTCTCACTGGCCAGGCATAGTGGCTCACACCTTTAATCCCAGCACTCGGGAGGCAGAGGTAGGAGGATCACCATTAGTTCAAGGCCACCCTGAGACTACATAGTAAATTCCAGGTCAGCCTGAGCTAGAGTGAGACCCTACCTCGAAAAACAAAACAAAACAAAAAGTCTCACTGAAAAAGTCACATTCCAACTAACAGGTATAGGAGGTCAGGGAGCTGGCCCTGCAGATAAGCATGAGAAATGTTTTTCATAGAGAAAGAATAGCAAGTGTGAAGGTCTTGAGTTGAAAGTATGCTTGGTATATTCAAATATGAGCAACAAAGCCAGTGTTTCCTAAGAGCACAGATACAAAGGACAATATTAGGGATTTTTATTAAAAGCTGAAAGGAGGGTTGGAGTTATAGCTCAATGATAGAGCATATGCCTAGCATGTGCAAGATCCTTAATATAATCCCAGTACTGAAAAAATTTAAAAATATAACAGGAACAGAGGGGTTACTAATCTACAATGGCTGGGAAATGATACTCTGGACTTTGATTTCGGTTTTTACTCTGAGATGAGAATCACCAGAGATTTTGAGCAGATAAACGATCATATTTAACTTACCTTTTTAAAGGTAAAGTTAAGGCTTATGAAAACTCAACAAATACAACAGGGAGGTCCATTTTTTTCAGGTAATGTTCCTCATATGTACTAAGGAATAAGATCAATTGTCATAGCAATTTAGCCCAAAGCTCACACTGACAGACAGGACTATTACATGCCTGTGTGGCATGGAAAAAAGCATGACCTTGAGAGAGAGGCAGGTCTGGGTTGAAATGATAATACTGTCACTCTGTGTGACCTTTACTATTTTGAATAGCTCCTTGGTGACACAACTTCGTCATCAGTAAAGTAAGAATAACAATGTCCCCATTATATTTGCTTAGGTTTACTATAAGGATTAAGTGAGAGAAATCCTGCAAATCCTTTGGCATAGAATAGGGCCAAGCAAATATTAATCTTTCTTACCCTAAATAGGAGATCTTGGTACATACTCAACATCCTTTACCCATTTATTTCTTTCTAACTAAACAAGACATTAGTCCAAGAATCCTCCCCTTGAAAGAGGTCCAATCCCAGCTCAAGGGTAAGTCTTCATGTTCAGGATTAGCTGTAGTGGTTGGTTCCTCCTGCCAGGCACACCTCTCAGTATGGGCTCACCTAGCATGCATGAGTTCCTGGGTTCAGTTGCCGGAACTGCATAAACTGGGAAAAGTGGTGCACACCTATAATTTCAGCACTCACTTGGAAGGCAGAGGCAGGTGAATGAGAAGTTCACAGTCTTTTTGTTTCTTGTTTGTTTGAGGCAGGGTCTCACTGTAGCCCAAGACATGACCCAGAACTCACTCTAGCCCAGGCTTGCCTTGAACTCATGGGGATCCTCCTACTTCAGCCTCCCAAGTGCTGAGAGTATAGGCATGAGCCACCATGCTCAGGTGAGACCTGTCTTTAAATCATTTTATTTTATTGTATTGGCAAGTGTGGTGGTGCACGCCTTTAATCCCAGCTCTTGGGAGGCAGAGATAGGAGGATCTCCGTGAGTTTGAGGCCAGCCTGACATTACATAGTAAATCCCAGGTCAGCCTGGGCTACAGTGAGACCCTACCTCCAAAAAAAAAAAAAAAAAAATTCTAGCATAAAGTCTATAGAAGTTTGTTACATCAAGGCTACTAATGGGGCAATAATCACTAGATAGACACTATGATAGCTGGTGCAATGAGCATTTCTTCTTTTTGATCATTCCTATCACTCTGGATTCTTCCAGAGCTTAAATCAAGTCATGAAGGACATTGCACCTGGTACATTGCAACAGCTCAGTTAACGTAAAGGCAGGATTCCATAGAAAGATAGTAATTCCATGTTGGGGACATCTAAGAAAATCATGTACTGCCCATGAACCTGAGGTTACTTAGGTTGCTAGCCCAGAGTGCAGGAGGAAAAGAAACGTTTCCCCTCCTCCCCCCATGCCCAGATTTGCCAATCCAACATTCCTAGACCGAGTGAAACATTTCATGCAATCTGGCATGATTTCAAAGTGTTCCCCACAGTTTGCTATCCAAGTCTAAGTAGATTCCATCAGAGGCACCTGCATTTCTGCATCCCTGTGTAAGATCTGGCCTGCAAAAGCACTTACCCCAGGCGAAAGTTCTTAATCCTTATGAAGCTTAATGGGCCACCTTCCATTTCAGACCCTTAGAGCCTTAGACATTAACTCACCAACTGACAATTGCCTCCTTTAAAAGATAAAGAAACAAACACTTGGCATAGGGCAAAGGCCTATAATTCTGGCACTTGGAGGGTGGAGGCAGGAGGATCAGAAATCCAAGGTAAAAAAAAAAAAAAAGTGAAACAAAAGAAAGAAAAGTCTGGAGCTGAGGAGGAAGCTTAGTGGTTAAAGACTCTTGCTCTACAAGTCTATCAACCCAGCACTCTGTAAAGCCCAATGCAGTGGTGTGAGTGTCTGTAATCCCTTGAGCCTGGGGCCATGAGAGGCAGTCAGGAGAATCCTGAAGCTCCTGGGCTAGCTTGTCTGGCCCTCCCAGCAGCAAACAACAAGAAAGACCTGCTTTAAAAGAGGTAGAAGGGGAAGACAACACTCTGAAGTTGTCCATACATGAGCTGTGGTATGCACATCAATAGATATCCGCATACACATACACACGCGCAGCATACACTCACACACACACATACATAAATTTTTTAAAGGGCTAAAGCAGGGGCTATGAAGATGGCTCAACCATTAAAGACACTTTTTTGCAAAGCCTGCTGGCTCTGAGTTCAATTCACCAACACCCATGTATAACCAGATGCAAAGTGCACAAAGTGCCCAAGCTAGAGTGAGGCCCTACCTCAAAGAATCTCCACCTCCCCCAAATTTAGAAATTCCTACAGCCAATTTGAATAGTGTTGCTGCTCATTTTATTTGAAGAGCTTCAAGGCAAGCAGTAGATCGAGTAAGCAGAAAGAAAGGAACCCAGCAATTTCTAAAGGACTTTCAGTTGTTCTGTCACTTCTGACATGCTACTATGTGGAAGAAGTTTGTCATTCTAAAATATGTCACTCTGGAATAAGGGTTATTTTTGAGCCAAAAGCAATTGAAGAATAGCACATTCAGGAAAAGGCCTAGAAATAGTGACGTATAGCATGCCTTTAGCATATGCAAGCCCCTTGGTTTGATCTCTCATACCAGCACCACAACAAAACAAGAGGAAGTTTCCACTTATAACGGAGCCCTCCTCTCCTGCACCCAGAAAGTGAGAATAATGTCCCCTCTTCGTGACTCATCATCTCGGATGACAAGACTACACATGGAAGATCTTACGACACAGTCCAGATGTTTTGTACATTTCCTAGTCACCTGTACACCTTATAGCCCTCCTCCCCACCAAGTACACACCTGCCTTCTCCCACCTTGTTAAAATGGTAGGTAAGGGGCTGGAGAGATGGCTTAGCAGTCAAGGTGCTTGTCTATAAAACCTAATGACCTGGGGTCAATTCCCCAGTACCCATGCAAAGCCAGATGCACAAAGAGGCCCATGCATCTGAAGTTCGTTTGCAGTGGCTGGAGGCCCTGATAAGCCCATTCTCTCTGTCTCTCTTCTATCTCTCTCTGCTTGCAAATAAATAAATAAAATTTATTTTTTTAAATGGTAGATAGAGTCATTGGGTATATCCACCTCTTAGGGCCTTCTCTCTCTTTCCAGGAAGCTTCCATAAAGATATGCAAGAACACTTTTTCTTTTGTCCACCTGTATTTTGCCAGTATAATTGGTAGGACCCCAGCCACAGACTCTAAGGGGATGGAAGAAAAAGTTTCTTCTTCTCTTATGGCCTGCATGTCACACAAGCCTTGTGAGCTTGCGGGAGCGTGACTTTTGTTTGTTTTTGACAACAGCAGTCAATGATTAGCAAAAGGCACAGAACTAGAGTTGCATTTCCCAACGGGCAGCAAAAGCCCATTCTTTGCAGCCTACATGCATTGCTAAACAGGAAGTTTCCCAAGCTGTGGGCAAAGCTTGTTTGTCTGCCCCTCTCCATTGCTCTTACAACACAGCCTCTGCCCTCGAGCTGCAACCCCAACTCCACTCTTCATGAAGTATCCTGACTCTGGTAGGTCCCAAAGTTCTGGAAGAGAAAGTCTTACTTCCTCAATGCAACTTTCAAGACCTTGGCCTTCACCTATGGAGTCACTTTTTTTTTTTTTTTTTTTTTTTTTTTGGTTTTTCGAGGTAGGGTCTCACTCTGGAATTAACTATGTAGTCTCAGGGTGGCCTTGAACTCATGGCGATCCTCCTACCTCTGCCTCCCGAGTGCTGGGATTAAAGGTGTGTGTCACCACGCCCAGCTAGGAGTCACTTTTTTTTTTCTAGTCAGAGTCTCACCCTAAACTGGCCTTGAACTTCCTCTGTAGTCCAGGCTTGCCTCCAATTTGTAAACCTCCTGTTTCGATTTCCTGAGTGCTGTGATTACAGGCATGTTACAAAGCCTGGCTTTTCAATTATTCTTTTCTTCTTCACTTAGTTATTTCAATAATTAATTTGAGAGAGAGACAGAGAGAAAGAGAGAGTGACCAGAGCCTCTTGCCACTAACAAACTCCAGACACACGTGCCACGTTGTGCATCTGGGTTTATGTGGGTACTGGGGAAATCAAACCTGGGCTGGTAGGCTTTGCAAGCAAGCAGCTTTAACTGCTGAGCCATCTCCCTAGCCCCAAGTATTCTTTTCTTTATTTTCTTTTTTTACTTTTGTCTTTCTTTCCTTCCTCCCTCCTTGCCTCCTTCCTTTCTGTCTTGTGCTGGCATTTGAACACAGAGCCTTGAACATGTTAAACACATGCTCTGTTGCTGTGCTACACCCAAAACCCCACAAATTTTTATTTCTAATTCTTCTCAATTTTACATTTAACGCCACGTGCAAATAGTTTGTGCTTAAGTTTTTGCAAGTAGCATTTCTCTCCCATCTGTTTTTTCCTTCAAGACTCAAAGTTCCACCTTCTTTGAAGGCTTCCCAGACCAAATCTTATCATAGTCTTCTGATCTTTGTCTTATATTTTGACAAGGTCTTAAAAGATTTATTGATTGGCTAATCATGGACTACCAGCCATCATGATGTAATTTTCCCAGCTAAATTATACCCTTTTAGAAGGCAGGTACCCATCTAATACTTCTTTCATGTCTTTCCCAGTTCCCATCGTGCTGTGAGTCTAGGGAGGTCTTGGTACGTTCAAGTAGTGAAAGAATGGGTGTTACTGTCCAATTGGTGCTACACAGCAGTGAACCAGAGAGAACCAGAACTGGACAGAGGCCCCCAGCCAGGCTCCTATTCTTGGACAATTGATGCAGCTCACTTTAAGCTGTTCCTAAACAGACTTCATAGAGATTGCGCAGCCACTGTTATGTCTCTGTTTGTAAAGAAGGATCCTTATCTCCCTGGAATGCCTTTCTTAACCAAAAACATTGCGGCTCCCCTAAGCTGATGTCATAAGAAGCAGACTTCTAAGCCTCTGGGTGGTGACTCCTGTCTGAGGGCAGCATGCATCTCCCAGACACTACCTGCCATTAGAAGCCCTGCCAGTGTGAATATGCCATGATTCTGGCAAATCTCTCACTACGAAAAAGAGTTCAGGGTCAAGGTCACCCTAACTGTGTTCAAAATAAGGCTGGAGAGCTTACAGTCCATAGCAGATGCCTGTGGATGAGGAGACACTGGAATTCTTTAGAAGGATTGTTGAAAATAAATCTTGGAAAGCCAGCTAGGGTGGCATACTCCTGTAATCCTAGTATTCAGGAGGCTGTGGCAGGATTGTTAATTCAAGGTGAGTTTGGGCTATATGAAGAGACTCTGTATATGTATAACAAACAAATATTGGGAAGTTCAGTACTCTGGTCAATTGAATAAATTTTCTGCCAGGGCGTGATGGCGCACGCCTTTAATCCCAGCACTCGGCAGAGGTAGGAGGACTGCCGTGAGTTCAAGGCCACCCTGAGACTACATAGTGAATTCCAGGTCAGCCTGGGCCAGAGTGAGACTCTAATTTGAAAAACCAAAAAAAGAAAAAAAAAAAAATTTCTGTGATTAAAGTTTTCAAATAGCCAATATTTCTCATACCAAGGCAGTCGCCCCCAACACATTTCAAATCATCTGTGGGTGGATTTTCTCTGAGGCTAGTTGACTTTTCTCTCAGTTGACTGAGCCTCACAGGCAGTGTGTGCCATGTTCAGAGGTGAACTTAGGTGTGAAAATACTTTACCACGCCTGGCTATTCCACTCACTCCACACTGCCCTTTGATTAGGGGCACTCAGGGGTGTTATGAGCATTTAATGAATTCCTACAGACTAAACCCTCAGAATAGTGCCTGGTACCCGGTAAGAGCTAACAGAATGTTCTGAGGATTCTTCTTTAGAAATAATATATCAGAAATAACTGTGGGGTTTTCTTTTTGTTCTTTTTCTTTTTGTTTTCCTATAGGATTTGTTTGTTTTGGTTTTTCGACGTAGGGTCTTGCTCCAGCCCAGGCTGACCTGGAATTCAGTATGTAGTCTCAGGGTGGCCTTGAACTCAAGGCAATCCTCCTACCTCTGCCTCCCCAGTGCTGGGATCAAAGGCGTGCGCCACCACGCCCGGCATGTTTTGTTTTGGTTTTTGAGGTAGAGTCTTGCTTTCACCCAGGCTGACTTGGAATTCATTACATAGTCTCAGGGTGACCTTGAACTCCCAGCGATCCTCCTCCCTCTACCTGAGTGCTGGATTAAAGTCGTGTGAATTTCTTTTATTGAACATGAATAAACTAGTACATTATGGGGTGTGTGTGTGTGTGTGTGTGTGTGTGTGTGTCCAGGCACATACATGCCATTTTGTTGTTCACTGCTGCATATGCCACATTAATTGGCTTACAAACTTCTTGGAGATTCACCTCTTTCTTCTTCTTCTTCTGTGTCCCCCGCCCCCAGGTTGGTCTCACTCTAGCCCAGGCTGACCTGGAGTGAGTACTCTGTAGTCCCAAAGTGACCTCCAACTCATAATGACTCTCCTTCTGAGAGAGATTAAAGGTGGAGTTGGGAACTTTCATATATGTCAGGCCCTCCTCTTGCTGTAGGTGCTCTGGAATTACAGCTGCTACCACATCCTCCTACCTCTCCTCCTGAGTGCTAGGATTAAAGGGATGAGCCACCACACCTGACTGGAATTTCTAAATTGTTGTTGTTGTTGTTGTTTTGTTTTTCAGGGTAGGTTCTCACTCTAGCTCAGGCTGACCTGGAATTCACTATGTAGTCTCAGGGTGGACTCAAACTCACGATGGTCCTCCTATCTCTGCCTCCTAAGTGCTGGGATTCAAAGCGTGCACCACCACGTCCGGCTGGAATTTCTTGGGCTGGAAAGATGGCTCAGCTTTTAAGGCGCTTGCTTGCAAATCCTAACTAACAACCTGGGTTTGATTTCCCAGTACCCCCGTAAACAAGGACACACAAGGTGGCTGGCACATGTGTCTGGAGTTCCTTTGCAGTGGCTGGAGGCCCTGGCATCCTCATTCTCTGTCTCTTTTTGTTTGCAAATAAATAAAACTTAAAAAAAATAAATAAATAAATGAAAAGTGTCTTGAACAGAAAAAAGTATTTATATGAATGATAGCAATATATTTTACTTATCTGGGCATTATATACATTCAGACTGCATAATTGTTTGCTTACAACACAAAAGAGGGATTGAGATATAGCTCAGAGGTAGATTTCTGTCTAGGATGGATAAGGCCCTGGATTCAATCCTCAGGACTGTAAAACAAACGAATAAGATTATTAGCTGGAAAAAAAAAGAACATTATCTGGGTGCGGTGGAGCACTCCTTTAATCCCAGCACTCAGGAGGCTGAGGTAGGAGGATTACTGTGAGTTCAAGGCTACCCTGAAACTACATAGTGAATTCCAGGTTAGCCTTGGATAGAACAAGACCTTACCTCGAAAAAAAAAAAGGGGGGAGGCTGGAGAGTTGCCTTAACTGTTAAGGCACTTGCCTGCAAAGGCAAAGGACCCATGGTTGATTCTCCAGGACCCACATAAACCAGCTACATAAGGTGACACATGTATCTGGAGTTCACTTGCAGCAGCTGAAGGCCCTAGTGTGCCCATTCTCTCTCTCTCAAATAAATAAATAAAATAATTTTTTTAAAAGAACATTAAAGACAATTAGATATTTGTTGAAAGAACCTGCTTATATTGAATCATGGCTGTGATAGCCTTTTTTCTTCATCATGACAAAATAGAGTATAAACACAGTCAGAAGGCAACTACAGGAACTGTTTTAAATCTTGTTTGTGATTGTGCTGAGTTACACAACTGTCTATGTTTGTTAAACTTCATTGAACTGTGCTCTAAGAGGATAAATCTTATCATACATGAATGACACGTTGTTGTTCTAAAGAGTTAAGCTCTGACTATGTAATTCAAACTGACCTTGAACTTGCTATCCTCCTGCCTTAGCACCCCGAAGGCTGGGGTACTGGAATTATAGGTCTGTTACCACACTTGGCTCAATACACAGGTTTTTTTTTTTTTTGGGTGGGGGGAGTTTCGAAATAGGGTCTCACTCTAGCTCAGGCTGACCTGGAGTTCACTATGTAGTCTCAGGGTGGCCTCAAACTCACAGCGATCCTCTTACCTCTGCCTCCCGAGTGCTGGGATTAAAGGCATGTACCACCATGCCTGGCAGGTTTTTAAAATCAGAGTAGGGTAAGTGCTTCAGTTCACTCAATGAAAATGTATGCTAAGGAACGGGGAGATGGCTCAGAGGTTAATGGTGCTTACTTGAAAAGCCTGCTGGCCTGGGTTCTGTTCCCCAGTATCCATGTAAAGCTAGATGCACAAAGTGGAGCATACAGTGACAAGAGACCCTGATGTTGCCTATTCATTCTCTCTCTTGTGCCTTGGAAATAAAAAATATACTTAGACCAGGCCTGGTGGTGCATACCTTTAATCCCAGCACCTGGGTGGGAGGCTGAGGTGGGAGTATTGTCATGAGTTCGAGGCCACCCTGAGACTACCTAGTGAATTCCAGGTCAGCCTGGGCTAAAGCGAGACCCTACCTCAAAAAACCAAAATATATATTTAAAACCTGAAAGCTAAAACTAGGCATGGTGGCTCACACCTATAATCCCAGCACTTAGGAGGCTGAAGCAGAGGATTTCCATGAGTTCAAGGCCAGTCTGGAATTTGTAGCAGCTCTCTCTCTCTCACATACATAAGTAAATAAATATATTTTTTAAAAGGAAACTAACAATAAAAGAAAACAAAGGCTGGGGATATAACTCAGGTGTTCACGCTTCCAGGACATGTACTTTATACACTGAGCCATCTCTCCAGCCCCCAGAACAAACCTTTTAAAAAGAATCCTGCCAGGCATGGTGGTGCATGCTTTTAATTCTAGCAGTTGGAAAACCCAGCACCTCGAAAAACAAAACAAAACAAAACAAAACAAAAAATCCTTGGGCTAGGGGAGATGGCTTAGCGGTTAAAGCATTTGCTTATGAAGCCTAAAGACCCCAGTTCAATTCCCCAGGACCCATGTAAGCCAGATGCACAAGGGGGCATCTGGAGTTCATTTGCAGTGGCTAGAGGCCCTGGTGCACCTATTTTCTCTCTCTCTTTCTTTCAAACAAACAAACAAACAAATAATTCTGTTTCTAGTATGCATAGAAGTATAAAATACCCTACCTCAAATACATTTCTTTAGCATATTTAGAACTGATTATTCAAGAGAAACTGCAGTCATGGAAACAGCTCTGGAAAATTGACCTTTTCTAAATGTATATCTATTACATGTAGGGAGTGTAGACAATTCTATCTGATGTCCCTCTTCCTGTCTAGGAGGGATCTCTCCCCAAGAAGAAGCAATTGGAAGTCTGGCAGTTGATCCAAATGACCAGAGGTGACTCTAACTGGGAGATTACATCTGTCTAGCAGGACAGCCACTATTTGCTGTGTACCTCCTGTCCACACCTTCCATAGACTATAGACCTTCCGTTTGTCCCAGAAACCCCTATAGCTCTAAGCCTCAACGTGAAGGTCGCCCCTCTTTGAGTTTAACACTCCAGAGCCTTGGGCATATAATAAAATGTGCTACCTATCATTAGTTTATGTTATAAAATAAAATTACTAAAATGTCCGAAGGAAAAGAATCAATTTAGAACTTCCCTAAATATGTGCTAGCTCCTTGGATTGTGTGTGTGCATAGCTATGGGTGAAAATCCAAGCCCTTCAGCATGGTAGGCATTTACTCTACCACTGAGCTACACTTCCAGTCAAGAAAACATCCCTTTTTTTTTTTTTTTTTTTTTTTCAAGGTAGGGTCTCACTCTAGCTCAGGCTGACCTGGAATTCACTCAGGGTGGCCTGAAACTCACAGCAATCCTCCTACCTCTGCCTCCTGAGTGCTAGGATTAAAGTCGTGCACCACCAAGCCCAGCCTAAGAAAATATCTTTTAAAAAATATTTATTTATTTATTTATTTATTCATTCATTTTGGTTTTTTGAGGTAGGGTCTCACTCTAACTCAGGCTGACCTGGAATTCACTATGTATTCTCAGGGTGGCCTTGAACTCATGGCGATCCTCTTACTTCTGCCTCCTGAGTACTGGGATTAAAGGCATGTGCCACCACACCCAGTTTATGTTTTTTTTTAAAATAAATATTTTTAAAAAATTGCTTATTTATCTGAGAGAGATAATGGGTATGCCTAAATCTGTCACCATTGTAAACAAACTCCAGATACATGTACCACTTTGTGTGTCTGGCTTTACATGAATACTGAGGAAGCGAACCCCAGGCCATTAGGCTTTACAAGCAAAAGCTTTTAACCACTGAGCCATCTCTCCAGCCTCCACTTTTTTTCTGTTTACTTATTTATTTTTTAATATAGAGTTTTATATAGCCCCAACTGGTCTGCAACTTGCTATGTCGCTTCAGCTACATTAGAAGTGGTGATCTTCCTATCTCTACCTCCAGGGTGCTAGCTGTAAACCGTACCTGGCTAATTTCTTTCTTTTTTTTTTTTTTTAAAAAAACTTATTTTTATTATTTTTTATTTATTTGGAGAGAGAGACACAGAGATAGAGAGGGAGACAGAAATGGGCACGCCAGCAGTGTGTCAGCTGCTGTGAACGAAATCCAGATGTGTGCGCCCCCTTGTGGTCACTTGCGCCCTTGTGTCACTTTGCATCTGGCTAAACGTGGGACCTGGAGATTGGAACCGCTGGACATTGGAACCAGCATTCTTAGGCTTAGCAGGCAGGCGCCTTAGCCGCTAAGCCATTTCTCCAGCCCTGGCTAATTTCTTTTTAAGACAGGGACTTGCTATCTAGCTCTGGCTGGTCTAACACTCACTATTTAGTCCAGGCTTGTTTTGAACTCTCAGCAATCCTCTTGCCTCAGCCTACTGAATTCTAGGATTACAAGTTTGTGCCATCATGCCCAGCAAAATTGTTTGTTTGTTTTTTTTTTTTTTTTTTTGTTTTTCTAGGTAGAGTCTCGGCTTTAGCCTAGGCCGACCTGGAATTCACTATGTACTCTAAGGGTGGCCTTGAACTCATGATGACCTGCCTACCTCTGCCTCCTGAGTGCTGGGATTAAAGCTGTAAGAAGATGGAGGGAGCCAGTTAAGAAGAACACAAGAAACACAAGTTTCATAAAATTCTGACTTTGAAAATCTAAGAATGTTTATGTAATTAAAATCTAAGTTTGATAAATGCTTTCTTAAAAGATTTATTTATTTATTTATTTATTTATTTATTTATTTATTTATTTAAGACAGAGGAGAGAATGAGAATGGTACACCAGGGTCTTTAGCCACTGCAGACTAACTCCAGACACATACACCACCATGTGCATCTGGCTTATGTGGGACCTGGGTCCTTAGGCTGTGAAGGCATGTGCCTTAACCACTAAGCCATCTCTCTAGCCCCTAAGTTTGATTAACATGGAACAAAACAGTGGTTAAAGGTTCTTTCTTGCAAAACCTGCCCATCCAGGTTCAATTCTCCAGTACCCAAGTGTGGTGGTCTGATTCAGGTGTCCCTCATAAACTTATGTGTTCTGAATGCTAGGTTCCCAGCTAGTGGTAATTTGGTATTTGGAGTCTCCTGGAGGTGATGTACTGTTGGGGGCAGGCTTATGGGTGGTATAGCCAGCTTCCCTTTGCCCATGTTTGGTACACTCTCCTTTTGCTGTTGTCCACCTTACATTGGCCAGGAGGTGATGTCCACTCTCTGCTCATGCCATTGTTTTCCCCTGCCATCATGGAGCTTCTCCTAGAGTCTGTAAGCCAAAATAAACTCTTTCCTCCACAAGCTGCTTTTGGTAGGGTGTTTTCTGAAAGCAACACGAACCTGTCTACAACATCAAGTAAAGCCAGATGCACAAAGTGATACATGCATCTGGAGTGCATTTGCAATGGCAAGAGGCCTTGGTGCCCTCATTCAGTCTCAGTCTCCCTCTCTCTCTCCTTGCAAATAAGAAGTAAATATAAATATAGGAAAAATAAGTAAATATAAATATAGGAAAAATAAAATAGAGAAAAAGCTACTTCAATATAAAAATAAAGTAAAACAAATGAACCTACGTGAGAATTTAATACCAAAGAAAATAATGGCCATGAAGTTGTTTAAAATCCAGTATTTTAGGCTAGCATGGTGGCCCACACCTTTAATCCCAGTGCATGAGAGGCCAAGATAGGAGGATCGCTATGAATTCAAGGCCACCCTGAGACTACAGAGTGAATTCCAGGTCATCCTGGGCTAGAGAAAGACCCTACCTCAAACAAAAACAAACAAACAAACAAACAAACAAACAAACAAACAAACAAACAAACATCCAGTATTTGACTATACAACCCTTACTTTTTATTTTATTTTTATTTTTGGAGAGAGACACAGAGAGAGACAGACAGAGAGGGAGAAGGAGACAGATAGAAATGGGTGTGCCAGCAGTCTCAGCTGCTGTGAACGAAATCCAGATGCGTGCGCCCCCTTGTGGGCAAGTGCAGCATTGTGCCCTTGCGTCACTTTGCAACCGGCTAAACGTGGGACCTGGAGATTGGAAGCTGGTTCTTAGGCTTAGTAGGCAGGCACCTTAACCGCTAAGCCATCTCTCCAGCCCTACATCCCTTAGTTTTAAGTACAAAATAATCACCAAGTAATCCTTTTGTATATGTCATTAGTTTATTTAAAAGCATATCTTGTAGGAGTTGTAGGAGTTCAAGAGTCTGGTCCATTTCTGAGATTGTACCTCTTAAACATTCTTCGTATTTGTTAAGTGGGTGAATTGAAACATCATTATTTCTTAAGCATTTGTTGTCTTACTATGAGGAAAGGTGCTGCAAATCCAGATGCAAAGTCAACAGTCATCATGTCCAGGAACCAACCATTTGTTTTCCACTGAAAATGGTGAGCTCTTCCCCCGGCCCTCCTCGTAGTGGCCACGGTGGACCACGGAGGTCGTGAACCTCAGGATGCTCTAGGCCAACATGGCGCTGCTGGGAGCTCTGCGAAGGGCGCAGAGACGGACCCGGAAGAAATGGCCGCACATCGCCAGTCTCCTCACGACCTTCTTACCTAGTGAGCTCTCAAGAAGCAATCTTAAACTGCACTAGTGTTATATTAGTTCTGTCATTTTAAAACAATTATAGGTACGCTGCAGGGTAAACTAGGTGATAATATAGCATGTTTGTTTTCTGTCTGCATATATAGATTTGTGGTTTCCTCCCTCCCTTCCTTCTTTCCTCCCTTCCTTCCTCCCTCCCTCCTTTCCTTTCTTTCTTCCTCCATCCCCCTTCTTTCCTTCTTTCTTTTTTAAAAAACATTTATTTTATTTATTTATTTATTTGAGAGAGAGAGAGAGAATGGGCATGCCGAGGCCTCCAGCCACTGCAAATGAACTCCCAACGCATGTGCCACCTTATGCATCTGGCTTATGTGGGTCCTGGGGAACCAAACCAGGGTCCTTTGGCTTTGCAGGCAAATGCCTTCACCAGTAAGCCATTTCTCCAGCCCTCTTTGCCTCCCGAGTGCTGGGATTAAAGGCATGTGCCACCATGCCTGGCTCTCTTTCTTTTCTTTTTTGAGATAAGATGGCACTACGTAGCCTTGGCTAGCCTGAAACTCACCCTCTAGACCGGGCTGGCTGGGAACTCATAGATAATCATCTTGCCTCTGCTCCTGAGTGCTGGAATTCTAAGTGTGCACCATTTTGCCTGGTGCCACTATGCCTGGCTTATGCGGGTTTTCTTTGTTTGGAAACAAGGTCTTGATGTGTGACCTTGGCTGGCTTTGAACTCTGGTTCTGTTTCAGCATTCCAAGAGCTGAGCTCTCAGCCATGCACCACCATGACAGGTTCTCTCTCTATATTTTTGGTGGGTATGGGGAATCAGGGTCTCACTCTAGCCCAAGCTGACCTGGAACACACTCTGTAGCTCAGGCTAGTCTTTTATTTTTTATTTTTTTGGAGACAGACACAGAGAGAGACAGACACAAAGAGACACAGACAGAGAGGGAGAGGGAGACAGATAGAGAATGGGTGCACCAGCAGTTTCTCAACTGCTGTGAATGAAATCCAGATGTGTGCGCCCTCTTATGGGCAAGTGTGGCATTGCGCCCTTGCATCACTTTGCATCTGGCTAAATGTGGGACCTGGAGGTTGGAACCCGGTTCTTAGGCTTAGCAGGCAGGCGCCTTAAAAGCTTAGCCATCTCTCCAGCCCTCAGGCTATTCTTGAACTCAACAGTGATTCTTCTACTTCAGCTCCCCAAGTGCTGAGATTAAAGGCATGAGCCAGCACACCCAGCTTCTAGGTTATATTTTTAAGAAATATATTTTGAAATATGTATCAATAAAATAACACAGCATTCAGGTTTGTTTGAGCAAAAGAAAGAAAAAAGAATAAACAAAATGAGTGTGGGCCTGGAGAGATTGCTTAGTGGTTAAGGCACATACATGCCTGCGAAGCCTAAGGATCCAGGTTCGATTCTCCAGGTCCCACATAAGCCAGATGCACAAGGTGGCATAAATGTCTGGAGTTCATTTGCAGTGGCTATAGGCCCTGGCAAGACCCTGCAAGGGTCTCACTCTCCCTCTCTCTTTCCCTCTCTCTGTCTCAAATAAATAAATTAATTAAATAAGTTCTTGATTCTCCTGCCTCCGCCTCTTCAGCAAATTCCTACCGCGTGCTCCACCACAACTGGCTAATTAATTAAATAAATTCTTAAACAACAACAACAAAAATACAAGTGTGATGCCAGGGATAGGGACAGCATTTGTAGTCCTAACTACTTGGGCTTCTGGGTCAGGAGTATCCCTCCTTCAACCTAGGAGCTTGAGGCCAGCCTGGGAAACAGAATGAAACCCTATGTTAAAAAAAAAAATATGTGGGCCTGGAGAGATAGCTCAGTTATTAAAGGCACTTGCCTGTGGAGACTAATGACAGGAGTTTACTTCCCCAGTACCCACATAAAACCAGATACACAAAGTGGCAAATGCATCTGGAGTTTGTTTGCAGTGGCAGGAGATCCTGGTGCATCCATACTCACTTTCTCTTTCTCTGTCTACCTCTTTCTCTCTATCCATATCTTTCTCTCAAAATAAAAATGTGGCAAAATATTGACAAATGTGAGTGATGGGCACTCTTTCTTGTGTTGCTTTTTTAAATAAAAGGTTTTTGTTTGTTTGTTTTTTCGAAGTAGGGTCTCACTCTAGTCCAGGCTGACCTGGAATTCACTATGTAGTCTCAGGATGGCCTCGAACTCATGGTGATCCTCCTACCTCTGCCTCCCAAGTGCTGGGATTAAAGGTGTGCGCCACCATGCCTGACTATATAAAAGTTTTTTTCTTTATTTTTATTTTTACTTTTTTTTTTTATTGACAACTTCTTTAATTGTAGACAATATCCCATGATACTTCCCTCCATAAAAGTTTTAAAAGAAGTACAAGCTCTCCCTTGGAGCAATATCATAGCCGCCCATACTATTTAATTTAGGTAAGACCAGAACCCATGCAAAGAATCCTCCTGGCATCCTTTCATCTTTGAAGCTCTTCTTAAAGATGGAGCTTCACCATATCATTGAGAGGCATTTCAGCTAATGGTTGCACTTCTCTGTGGAGAGATTAAACAGCAGAGTGGAATAATAATAGCTTGATGTAGCGTGGGCCATGCTTTTTAAAATGTTCAAGGAACTTTCTCATGTACTTATCTCAGCCTAAAGGATCTGTAATTACTTCTTCACAGGTAGGAACTGAGTTTCACAGACGATAAGTCTACAGTTCCTCCATCACTGCTGAACTGATACTGACACTCAGATCCTTCCCCCCAAACACCAGCAACTATTACACACAGACCACAGAGGAAATTAACACCAAGAGGTTAGAGCAGAACTCATATTCCAAGTTTTCCTCCATATTAGAAAGATCACCTCAAAACCCTCAATCTTGTATATAATGAACAGTCTAGAAGTAGTTAAAAACCTGTGTGTGTTTCCACCTTTCTTCTCCCTTTTTAATGTAATTAAGGGTGTCTCCTCCCCTTTATTTGAAATTCAGGTTCATGGGCTTGTGTCTACAAAGTAATTATGGGGAACAAGTGCTTATTCAAGCTGTGTGTGTGCTCTCTCAGCCTTCCTCATTGCTTCCTAAGGAGAACTGAGCTAATAAATTAACGCTCAGCAAGAGTCACAGAATGTATAGTTACAGAGCAACCCAAGTCTTAAAAATACCTTATCTTTTTTTATTTATTTGAGAGAGAAAGAAAGATGGGTGCACCATGGCCTCTTGCCATTGAAAATGAACTCCAGATGCATGTGCCACCTTGTGCATCTGGCTTACATAGGTACTGGGGAATCAAACCTGGGTTCTTAGGCTTCACAGGCAAACACCTTAACTGCTAAGCCATCTCTCCAGCTCTTATCTTTTTTTCCAGTATTTATTTATTTATTTATTTATTTATGGAAGAGAGATAAATAGAGAGAGAAAGAGAAAGAGAAAGAGAGAATGGGTATGCCAGGGCCTCCACCCACTGCAAACAAACTTCAGACGCATGCATCACTTTGTGCATCTGGCTTATGTGGATCCTGGGGAATTCGAACCTGGGTCCTTTGGCTTTGCAGGCAAGTGCCTTAACCACTAAGCAATCTCTCCAGCCCAAGAATACCTTATCCTTTAAAAGATATTTTTTATTCAGTTATTGGCACACTCATGCACAAACACACACACACACACACACGTGTGTGTGTGTGTGTGTGTGTGTGTGCGCGCGCGCGCGCCAGGGTATACCAAGTATACCAGGGCCTCTTGTTACTGCAAACAAATGGCAGATGCATGCACTACTTTCCATGTCTGGCCTTATGTGGGGGCTGGAGAATTGAACCTAGGTCAACAGACTTTGCAAGTAAGCACCTTTATTTAACTACTTAGCTATCTCCCCAGCCCCTGAGAATACCTTATCATCATAGGAAAAAGCTATTGATTGTAAGTAGCACGCTTAAATGTTTTAAAGTTATGCTTATGTTACTGAAGATATACTGACCTGTGGAAGGCCTTAACTGTAAGACTCTCTTTTGTCTTTGATTGTAGAGTCATCTTTATTTAAATATTCAGTTGCCCTGATTTTTACTTTTAGCATGTATGTGTTTCATGTGGTATGCAATGTGTAGTATATGTACATTGTGTGTAGATGCTCTTGACCTTTATTTTTTTTTGTCCTTATGTAACACATTTGGTATTAGTTGAAAACTGTTTTATTATATTTCAAAAGTCAGAAAAGTGATTTATTTTTGCATCAAGTATTTTTACAATTTGAGTCATAGTTAGCTTTTTGCAAATTAGATATGAAAAAGTCATGTAAAAGTTTTTAGGAATTAGCTGGGCATGGTGGTGCGTGCCTTTAATCCCAGCACTTGGAAGGCAGAGGCAGGAAGATTGCTGTGATTTTGAGGCCACCCTGAGACTACATGGTGAATTCCCCTGTTCCCTGTCTTATACTCCTTATTAACCATGTGGGCAAAACTTAGAATAACTTGTTTTTCCAAATGTGTTAATTTGGAGCTAGAGAGATGGCTCAGCAGGTAAGGCACTTGCTTACAAAGCCTGACAGACTGCATTTGATTCCCCAGTACCCATGTCAAGCCAGATGCACAGAGTGGTCCAAATGTGTTAATTTAGTGATTGTATTTTGGTCCATGCTGAAACCAAAACTGGAAGATAAGCTGGGGAGTGGTTTTCATTAGATGAATACCATAAAATCATCAAATATTATCTTGAAAAATACTTAGAAACCTTGTCTGTGTTGAAGTATGCCTAACTAGAACAAAAATAAAACTGCTGTACTGTTTTATTTTTCTTGTTGTTTGCTTGTTTTTGAGACAAGGATCTCACATTGCCAGGCTGGTTTTGAACTCACCCATACAGCTGATGACCTTAAACTCCTGATCCTTTTGCTCCCACCTCCCAAGTACTGGGATTATAGGCATGAGCTTTCATCTGGCACTGTTTCGATTTTCATTTCTTAATGGAAATGGATGAACTACTAAACGACTGCCAGGACTTAGCATCCTAGTACAGAAGCCACAGCTGTAGAAGTTTAGCATCCTGGTGAATGCCAGGATGTCTGCTTCTTACCTCACAAGAGAAAGCAAGAGACACCCCTAGGGTCAGCATGGCAGTCCAACGATGGGGATCCTCTGTCTTTCATTTATTGACTGACTGACTTAGTGTGTGATGAGGTTCTCACGAAGATGTGTTTGTATGTGTATGAGTGCACATGTGTGTATATGATATAGAAGTCAGAGGACTTCCTCATCACTCTCCACTTTTATTGACTGTGGCAGAGTTTCCCACTTGAAGCCATGGCTTGCTCATTTGTTTAGTCTAGATAATCAGTTTGCCCCAAGGATACCTTGTCTCTACTTGCCAAGCACTGAGATTACAACTGGCCACCATGCCAACCTGGCACTTATGGAAGTGTTAGGGATTCCCAGCTCGGGTCCTCATACAGCACTCGGCCATCTTACTAGACCCCTAAGATATCTTTAATTAAATGGCATATTTTGCATTCCATGTGGGAATCCTCTGGCCAGGGAGGATGACATCTTTAAATTTTATCTATTTGTTTATTTGAAAGAGAGAAAGAGAGAGAAAGAAGCAGACAGAGGAGAGAATGGGTGCACCATGGCCTCCTGCCACTGGAAATGAACTCCAGATGCATCTCCACTTTGTGCATCTGGCTTTACATGGGTAACGGGAATCAAGCCCAGCCTGCCAGGCTTTGCAAGCAAGTGTCTTTAACCACTGAACAATCTCTCCAGCCCTGACATGACTATGGAGGAGCACTGGAGGGTATCCCTGGCATCCAGACAAGACAAGGCCACCGCATTCATAAACTCACAGCACATGCTGCGGCCAATCATCCTTCTGTTCTAGGTACCAGAGGGACTTGGGAGGCCCTCGCCTCACGAATATAGTTAAAGTTTGCCAGGGAAGACAGAATCATTCTCTTTCTCTTTTCTTTATTTTTTATTTTTGTTTGGAGGCAAGCCCAACAGACTGGCCTTTTTTTATGTGTGTGTGTGTGTGTGTGTGTGAGAGAGAGAGAGAGAGAGAGGGAGGGAGGGAGGGGGAGGGAGGGAGAATTGGTGTGCCAAGGTTTCCAGCCATTGTAATTAAACTCAAGACGCATGTGCCACCTTGTTACGCATGTGTGACCTTGCATGTTTGCATTACCTTGTGCGTCTGTCTTATGTAGGATCTGAAGCACCAAACGTGAGTCAGGCTTCACAGGCAAGCATATTAACCACTAAGCTATCTCTCCAGCCCTCTTTCTCTTTTTTAAAAAATATTTTTTATTTATTAACTGAAAGAGGGGACAGAGAGAGTATGTGTATATGGGTGAGTCAAAGCACCTTGCTACTGCAAATGAACTCCAGGCACAGGCACCACTTTGTGCATCTGGCTTTACATGAGTACTGGGGAATTGAACACAGGCCAGCTGACATCGCCAGCAAGTGCCTTTAACCACTGAGCCATCTCCCCAGTACGGGGATCATTCTCTGTGTTGTGCCCACAGGTAAGTGATGATAAGGAATACAGTGAGACTGAGGGGCATAAAGGAGGATAATGTGGGAGATCTACGATTAAAATATGATATGTATGTATGAAAATCTCAAAAAACAAATTGGAGGAAAAAAAAAGAAGTTGAGAAGCTGTTCCATGCAGTGAGATTTATGCCCTGCAGAGTCCAAGCTGGCACGAAGGCCTGAACTATCTACTGTTTCTCTGCTCTCTGCTGCAACCCATACGTTATAATCAGAGGAAGGAAACGCCTGAGAGATCTGAGGGTTTTAATTGTTGTTGAGCCCAGATGGTTTGGATTACCATGCAGGAACATAGCTCAGGGTCAGTGTCTGTAATCAGCTGCCTGAATGTATGTATGATTTTAGTTGGACGGCACCATTTCTGGACAGGAACCATGCACTTATATTTAAACAACATTGGTGCCTAAAGCACTGGCTGACAGAAATTAAAATAAAGATTGAGCTCAGAGTATAGCTCAGGGGCAGAGTGTTTGCCTAGCATATATGAGGCCCTGAGTTCAATCGCCAGTACCACTAAAAAAAAAAAAAAAAAGTAAATAAATTGAGCAGAAATTGATGGCATAGCTTAACCCACCATATATATAGCCAATGAGCTTTCAAAGAAAACAGGAAGTGGACGTGAATGGGGGGGGGAGGGGAAATCACACCAAATCCATTCCCAGCCTTCTTGGATTCTTCCAGTCTTGTGTGGTGACAACCATACTAGGATAGATTTGCTACACAGCAAGGCAGGTGAGAGGTTACAGTGTGGGCCTAGGGTTAGCAAAAGTTACCCAGATGACCGAAGTCTTGGTTTTCTGTAAAATGCATAGCTAATTTCTCCAACCTGACACAGAACAATTGAACTTTTCACTTCATTAATAGTGAATAAAAAAGTTCCTTTTATTTCAGAAAGAATATAAACAAGGCAGCTGTATTGTGTTGCTGTGTCAGCAGATGACCTCTCTGCTCTTACTCTGGGACAAGGATTGAGTACTTTAGGCCTGTGGTAGCTTCCTTAGATTCTTCCCTTGCCTTAAGTAGAAAAGAGTGGAGCTGAGGTAAAAACATCTCTCCAGGGCGAGAGCTGCATGCTTTAACAAATGAACAAATGCTACATGGCTCTTTTTTTTTTCCCCCTAGGTACGGTCTCACTCTAGCTCAGACTGACCTGGAATTCACTATATAGTCTCAGGGTGGCCTCAAATTTATGGCGATCTCCTACCTCTGCCTCTCAAGTGCTGGGATTAAAAGCATGCATCACCACACCCAGCTGGCTCTTTTCTTTTTTTAAAAAAATTATTTATTTATTTTGACAGAGAAAGA
Organism: Orientallactaga sibirica; assembly: GCA_036365145.1. Lineage (NCBI taxonomy): Eukaryota > Metazoa > Chordata > Mammalia > Rodentia > Dipodidae > Orientallactaga > Orientallactaga sibirica. The sequence continues at coordinate 34,318,287 of JAEOAD010000012.1, read as the reverse complement.
GGCAGATAGAAGATACATAGAGAGAAAGAGAAAGAATGGACATGCCAGAACCGTCAGCCACTACAAATGAATTCCAGATGCATGTGCCACCTCGTGCACCTGGCTTTACGTGGGTACTGGGGAATTGAACCTGGGTCCTTTGGCATTGCATCCAAGTGCCTTAACTGCTGAGCCATCTCTCCACCCGCTAAGGGGCTCTTTTGAGACAAATTTGAACCCCAGGCTGGCAGGCTTTGCAAGCAAGTGCCCTCAACTGCTGAGCCATCTCCCCAACCTATTTCTATTTTTTTTTTTTTGTTGTTGTTATAAAGACAGAGTCTTACCATGTAGCCCATGCTGGCATCAAACTTCCTGTCTCTGCTTTCCTTGTGTTGGGATTACAAGTGTACACCACCATACCCAGCCCTAAATTATTTTCTTAATTCTGAATCATTATTCTTTTCATCTTAAGGTATACCTCTCCATGCTACCAAAGTCTTCCTTCTGAAAATCTATTTCCAATTTATCTTGGAAATATAAAAGACTCAATTAGCCAAAGTGTCTTTTGGGTTCTAAATAATTATCTATGATAAAAATAGTATAGCTTTCTCATGCAAAAACAAGCACAGGGATTTATTTAGAAATTGCCTTAAAAAAGATAAGTCTAATTTAAGCAAGATGGCTCACACCTATAATCCTAGCACTTAGGAGGCTGAAGTACAACTACTGTGGGTTCTAGGCTAGTCTGGCCTATAGAATGAGTTCCAGGTAAGCCTGGGCTAGAATGAGACCCTGCTAGAAAAGAGAGAGCGTGAGGGGGGGGAGAGAGAGACGGCTAAGGTGCTTGCCTGCTAAAGCCTAAGGTCCTAGGTTTGATTCCCCAGTACCCACATAAAGCCAGATGCACAGAGTGGTATATATGTGTGTGATGTTCGTATGCAGTGGCTAGAGGCCCTGGTGTGCCCATTCTCTCTGTATTGCTCCCTCTCTGCTTGAAAATAATAAAAAAATTTTAAAGATATATTTATTCGGGCCAGGCATAGTGGCACACGCCTTTAATCCCAGCACTTGGGAGACCGAGGTAGGAGGATCACTGTGAGTTCAAGGCCACCCTAAGACTACATAGTGAATTCCAAGTCAGCCTGGGCTAGTGAGACCCTACCTCAAAAAACCAAAAATAATTTATAATAATAATAATTATTTATTTATTTATTTATTTATTAGATAGGCATAGTGGTGCATGCCTTTAATCTCAGCACTTGGGAGGCAGAGCTAGGATTTTTGCTGTGAGTTCAAGACCAGCCTGGGACTACAGAGAGTTCCAGGAGCTTTGTGTGTGTGTATATATGTGTATATGCCAAGGTGTGTGTGTGTGTGTGTGTGTGTGTGTGTGTGTGTGTGTGTAGGTAAGAGAACAACCTCCAGATGTCTGGTCTGTGTTCACTTTCTGTGAGGCAGGCAGGGTCTCTTCATGAGCTTGAGCTTCAGATTCTCTTGGATCTACCTCCATTGTCTTCGAGGCACTAGCATCACAGATGCATGTGTCATCTTGTATCTACAGGTGCTGGGAACTGAACCAGGGAAAGCAGCCTTTGTAAGCAAGCACCTTTAACCACTGAGCCATCTCCCTAGCTGTATGTTTTTTCTTTAAATGGTTGTAATTAAGTTAAATGTGGTCATTGGGGAGAGTCCTGATCTCCAGTATAACTAGTGTCCTTAGAGGAAGAGAAAAATTTAGATGTAAATACTTGGAAGAGACTGTGACAACAGAGGCAGACTGGAGTGATGTGTCAAGCTGAGAAATGCCAAGGACTGCAGGCCACCAGCAGAGGCTGCACAGGGCAAGGAAAGACCCTTCCCAGAATTCAGACGGACCATGCACCTGGCCCTGCTGACACCATAGCTTCTGGTCTTCAAAATTCTGAGAGACAGCATCTGTTTATTTTTAAATTTTTTTATTGTTTCCAAGTTTTATTAATGTCAATAGATGATATCTGTATTAAAGAAAAAGAAATTCAAGGAACAGAGACTTTATAAGCATTAGTATTTGTCTTATATTATAGTTCTTGATAAAACTGAATGTTCTTTCCTGCCAAAATATAAAGCAATAATAATTTCTTTTAAAAACAAAAAACTTTGGGGCTGGAGAGATGGCTTGGCAGTTAAGGCACCTGCCTGCCAAACTTAAGAATCCCAGTTCCAATCTCTGGGTCCCACATTTAGCCGGACACAAAAAAGTGACGCAAGGGTGCAATGCCATGCTTGCCCACACATCTGGAGTTCGTTCACAGTGGCTGAAGGCGGCTGGCTGCTCATTCTGTCTCTCTCTCTCTCTCTGCCTGTGTCTCTCTCCAAAAAATTAAAAAAGAAAACTTTGTTTTATTTTATTTGTTAGAGAGAGAGAAAGGCAGAGAGAGAGAGAAAATGGGTGTGCCAGGACCTTCAGCCACTGCAAACAAACTCCAGATGCATGTACCATCTTGTGCATCTGACTTACATGAGTTCTGGGGAATCGAACCTGGATCCTTTGGCTTCACAGGCCAGTGCCTTAACTGCTAAGCCATCTCTTTAGCCCAAGCAATAATTTCTTTAGGAAGATATATCAATACACAATCCCTCAGGTTTACCTCAGTTTCAGTGAATATGATTAATCACACCATACATTGTCACTGAAAATTATTTTGACACTATTCTACTGATTCTTTGGATATATTATAAATATTCTTGGAGAAACTGAAAATAAACATAAAGTATTTGTGAACAGCTCACTCATGTGAGGAGATAATAAACAAGGTACCTCCTGACCTTATTCCAAATAGTACGCTTAAGGTGCCTTAACCACTAAGCCATCTCTCCAGCCAGCATTTTTTAAAATTTTCTTTTAAAACAGGGTCTTATTTGGCCCTAAACAGCCATGAAAATGACCTTGAACTTTTGATTCTCTTGCCTCCGCCTCCTCGGTGCTGGGATTATAGGTGTATGCCATCACACCCAGTTCATGAGGTGCTGGTTTTCTAACCCCAGGACTTTGTACCTGCTAGAAAACCACTTTGCCAATAGAACTATATTCTCAATCTTGTTCTGTTTTGAGACAAAACACCATGTAGCCAAGGCTGGCCTTGAACTTACTATGTAGCCCAGGCTGGTCTTAAACTTGAAGCAATCTTCCTGCCCCAGCTTCTCGAGTCCAAGGATTATAAATATTCACCACCATTCTCATCTTTAAATCTCAGACTTTTTTATTTTTGTTTTAGACATGATCTCATATAGCCCAGGTTGGCCTTGAACAACATACTATGTAGCTAAGGATGACCTTGACCTCCTGATCTTCCTGCCCCTGGTGCTAGGATTGCAGGTGTGTGCTCACTCCTGGCTTAAATTTAAATTTCTCTTTCTTTCTTTCTTTCCTTCCTTCCTTCCTTCCTTCCTTCCTTCCTTCCTTCCTTCCTTCCTTCCTTCCTTCCTTCCTCCCTCCCTCCCTCCCTCCTCCCTCTTCTCTTTCTCTCTTTCTTTCTTTCTTTCTTTCTTTCTTTCTTTCTTTCATCTCACTCTAGCCCAGGTTGGCCTGGAACTCACTCTGTAGTCCAGGTGGGCCTCAAACTCATAGCAATCCTCTTGCCTCTGCTCCAGAGTTCTGGAATTAAAGACATGCATCATCATGCCCAGTTTATATCTGATTTTTTTTTGTTGTTTTGTTTTTTGTTTTTGGTTTTTTGAGGTAGGGTCTCTCTCTAGTCCAGGCTGACCTGGAATTCACTATGTAGTCTCAGGCTGGCCTCAAACTCACAACTATCCTCCTACCTCTGCCTCCCAAATGCTAGAATTAAAGGCGTGCACCACCACGCCCCACCTCTGGAGTACTCTTTTAGAACACTTTTCTAAAGTTTTTTTTGAAGTGGAGTCTCACTCTAGCTTATGCTGACTTGAATCTCACTCTGTACTCCCAAGCTGGTCTTGAAGTCACAACAATCCTTCTACCTCTGCCTCCCGAGTCCTGGGATTGGAGTTGTGTGCCACCATGCCTGGCTCATATCTGATTTTGTTGTTGTTTTGAGGTAGGGTCTCATTCTAGCCCAGACTGACTTGGAATTCACTATGTAGTCTCAGGCTGACCTCAAACTCACAGTTATCCTCCTACCTCTGCCTCCTGAGTGCTGGCATTAAAGGCGTGTACCACCATGCCTGGCTCATATCTGATTTAAAAAATATGTATTTTATTTATTTATTTGAGAGAAAGAGGCAGAGAGAGAGAGAGAGAGAGAGAGAGAATGGGCGCTTCAGGGCATCCAGCCACTGCAAACAAACTCCAGACGCATGTTCCCCTTTGTGCATCTAGCTTTTGTGGGTCCTGGAGAATTGAACCAGGACCCTTTGGCTTTGCAGGCAAATGCCTTAACCACTAAGCCATCTCTCCAGCCCTCATATCTGATTTTTAAACCACACAGTTTGTGGGACCTTGTTATGCTTACCAGGACAAGTGTAATGATGAGAATGAAAGTTCTTTAAGTGACTTTCCCTTCACCATGTATAATTTTATTCTGTTGTTAAAAAATATATTTTATTTGGGGCTGGAGAGATGGCTTAATGGTTAAAGTACTTGCCTGGGAAGCCAAAGGACCCAGGTTCCATTCCCTAGTACCTACATAAGCCAGATGCACAAGGTGGTGTATGTGTCTGGAGTTCATTTGTAGCGGCTGGAGGCCCTGGCATGCCCATTCTCTCTCTTTCTCTCTTTATCTAATAAATAAATAAGTTTTAAAATGATTTTATTTATTTATAATTTGCAAGGGATAGAGAGAGGGTGAATGGGCATGCCAGGGCCTCCTGCCACTACACACAAACTCCAGATGCATGTGCCACTTTGTGCTTCTGGCTTTACGTGGGTACTGGGGAATCGAACCTGGGTCCTTAGGTGCGTGTGTGTGGAGTTCATTTGCAGCGGCTGAAGGTCCTGGTGTTCTAGAATGACAATGGCAGCCTGAGTAGAAACTCCTCAGAGGCATTATTTTATTACTTGATTTAAATGCATTATTTGGGATGGAGAGATTGCTTTGTTCAGTGGTTAAAGGCATTTGTTTGCAAAACCTAACAGCCTGGGTTGGCCTGGGTTCAAATTCCCAGTATTCACATAAAACCTTATGCACAATGTGGTGCATGTGTCTCGAGTTTGCAGTGGTAAGAGGCCCTGGAGGACTCATTCATTCTCTCTCTCTCTCTCTGCACTTGCAAATAAATAAATTTGAAAAATAGAATGCATTACTTTAATAACTATGCATGTATGTATGTGGTGGTTTGAATCAGATGTCCCCCGTAAACTAATGTGTTCTGAATGCTTGGTCCCAGGTGATGGTAATTTTGAAGGTGGAGCTTTGTTGGATGAAGTGTGTTTTGGGGGTGGGCTTTGGGGTGTTATATCCAGCTCCCCTTTGCCAGAGTGTGGCTCACTCTCCTGCTGTTGTTGTCCATCTGCTGTGGCGAAGGTGATGTCCAGCCTCTGCTCATGCCACGACTTTTCCCGGCCATCATGGAGCTTCCTCTTGGACAGTAAGCCAAAAACAACCTTTCCTCCCATCTGGTGCTTTTGGTCGGGTGCTTTGATAACTGCAACAATGCACGTGTGTCTGTGTGTGTGGACACGGGAGTATGTGGAGGCCAGAGGACAATGTCAGGTATTATTCCTTCAGGCACCATCCACCTTTTAAAAATCTTTGTGTGTGTTTGTGTGTGTGTGTTCATATATGAATGTGGGATACACATGCATGATATTCATGTGAAGGTCAAAGAACACTCTTGAATAGATCCTCCCTTTCCACTTTGTTTGACATAGGGTCTCTTTGTTGTTCTTTGCTGTGTACACCAGACTAGCTGGCCCACAGGCTTCCGGGGATTCTCCTGTCTGTCCCGCCTTTCTTGCTGTAGGTACACTGAGATTACAGATGTGCATCACTGCTCCAGTTCGCCATGCATTCTGGGCATTCAAACTCCAGTCCTTATGTACTACAAGCACTTTACCCATTGAGACATCTCCCCAGGTCCCTGTCCATCTTTTATTTTACTTTAAAAAAAAAAAACAGCTATTTATCTATATATTTCAGAGGGGAGGAGCAAGAGATAGAGAGAGAGAGAATGGGCACACCAGGGCCTCCCGCCACTGCAAATGAACTCCAGATACATGTGCCACCTTGTCCATGTGGCTTACATAGGTACTGGGGAATCAAACCTGGGTCTCTAGGCTTCCCAGGCAAGTGCCTTAACTGCTAAGCCATCACTCCAGTCCTCTGTCCACCTTAAAAAAAATAATTTTAGCCAGGCGTGGTGGTGCATGTCTTTAATCACAGCACTTGGGAGGCAGAGGTAGGGATCACTGTGAGTTTGAGGTCACCCTGAGACTACATAGTGAATTCCAGGTCAGCCTGGGCTAGAGTGAGGCCCTACCTTGAAAAACCAAACAAAAAGATTATTATATTTATTTGACAGAGAGAGTAGGGGCGCACCAGGGCATCTTGCCACTGCAAATAAACTCCAGATGCATGTGCCACTTTGTATGTCTGGCTTTATGTGGGTATTGGGGAATCAAACTGGGCTGGCAGGCTTTGCAAGCAAGTGCTTTTAACCACTAAACCATCTCCCTAGCTCCACCTTTAATTTTTTTTTCATTTACTTATTTGAGAAAGAGAGTATGGACATGCCAGGATTCCCCTAGCTCCAGCTTCCATTGCTATAGGTACATTGGAATCACAGAGGCATGTGCCACTTTGTACCCTGGTTTATGTGGGTTTTGGAGATTTGAACTCAAGCCAGCAGGCTTGCAAGTGAGTGCCTTCAACCTCTGAGCCATCTCCCCAGCACCTAGCAATATTTAAAAATATTTAAAAATATTTAAATTACATTCACTTCTACCATCCTAGAGTATTGCTGGGAGAATATGTAATCTAGCATGTTGCCTGTCACATTGTATACCCTGAGTAAATATTTGGTCTTTTTAAAAATATTTATTTTATTTTATTTTATTTATTTGAGAGAGCGAGAGAGAAAGGGGGTGGGGAGAGAGAAAGAATGGACGCACCAGGGCCTCCAGCCACTGCAAACAAACTCCAGACACATGTGCCACCTTGTGCATCTGGCTTACATGGGTCCTGGGGAATCAAACCGAGGTCCTTTGGCTTTGCAGGCAAATGCCTTAACTGCTAAGCCATCTCTCCAGCCCACTATTTGGTCTTTGATCATTATCTTACTGAAAGTTCCTTGAAAGTAAAACCCACCACTGAACACCCTTACATATGTTCATCACTGAATCTAGTGCCTTACACACAGTAGGTGCCCCAAAATAAAATACATGTTGGGTTCTAGCAGCATACTTCTCCATATTTCTCCTTCATATTTCTCGAAAAACCACCACCAACAAAAGAAAACCTCATCACTTGCAATGGCTGAGAAATACCATAGACAATAGCTGCATCTCCTTCACCTGTGAAAACATCCCAGCCCTAAGTGGCAGCAGCAAGCGGATTTGCTCCCAGCTTCAGAGCTGGGCAGTGCCGGAAGGGCGTGCATGAACTCCATCATCAGCCTGTCAACAGGGCTGGAAATAGAAGCCAGAATTCCTGACCTTGTACCCCTTATGGAGTGAGCACTAAAGGCCTTCCTTGAAGTCTAGATGAACAATTGACACTGAATTACTACATTTAGAAGGGAAACTGGATTTCTTGTCTTTTTTAGATTTTTCTTTACATTTTATTATATTTTATTTTCTATTTTGAGAGAAAGAGAGTAAAAAAGGCAGAGAGAGAGAGAGAAAGAGAGAGAGAGAGAGAGAGAGAGAGAATGGGTACACCGTGGACTTCATGCACTGTGAATGAACTCTAGATGTGTGCACCCCCTTGTGCACATGTGGGACATTGCATGCTTGTATCACTGTGGGTCTAGCTTACATGGGACTTGGAGATTCAAACATGAGTTCTTGGGCTTCGTAGGCAAGAGCCTTAACTGCTAAGCCATTTTAATTTTTTTTTTTTCAAGGTAGGGTTTCACTCTAGCTCAGGCTGACCTGGAATTCACTATGTAGTCTCAGGGTGACCTCGAACTCACAGCAATCCTCTTACCTCTGCCTCCTGAGTGCTGGGATTAAAGGTGTGCAGCACCACACCTGGCTCGTTTTAACTTTTATTAGCATACAAAGAATTAGATTTCATTATGTTTTCAAACAAATTGTGTTTTCTGTTGCCCTTTATCTCTCTTTTCCATCTTCTCCTCACTTTATGCCCTCCCTCCTTTCTGTTTTCATGCCTGTTTCCTATTGTCTTCTCTTCCCTTCTTGTCACCTCTTGATCTTCTCTCATGGTCTCCTATCTTGAATTATAGCCTATATTTACTCTCACCTTCCCTTATTTACATACATATAGACAATGAAAGTTAGAATCCAGGATGACTAAGAAAATGCTGTTTTTGTTTTTCTGGGCTTGGGTTATCTCACATAGTATTTTTTTTTTCCATTTTCATTAATTTTTCCTGCAAATTCTGTAACTTCATTCTTTACAGCTGAATAGGGATGGAGAGATGGATTAGCAGTTAAGGGACTTACCTGAAAAGCCAAAGGACCCATGTAAGCCAAATGCACAAGGTGTTGCATGTGTCTGGAGGTTAGTTTGCAGTGGCTGGAAGCCCTGGCATGCTCATTCTCTCTCTCTTTCTCAAATAAATAAATAAATAATACAAAAAGTTTGAACTCTTTACAGCTGAATAAAGCTGTTATTTATATAGACCACATTTTTGTTGTCTAGTTGATGAATATCTAGGCTGATTCCATTTCCTAAATATTATGAATAAAGCAGTAATGAACTTGTCTGTGCAAGTTATCTTTATGAATGATTATACCAGGGCCTCCTGCTGCTGCAAACTCCAAATGCACGTGCTACTTTGTGAGTCTGGTTTTATGTGGGTACTGGGGAATCTAACCAGGTTGTCAGGTTTTAACTAAAGAGCTATCTTTCCAGCCCTATCTCATGGTTTCTTGAAGCTCCACTCATACATTCATTCATATGCTGTTGTCTTGATAAATACTTATTGAATCCCAACTCTATGCCAGGCTCTGTGCTTGGTGCTGGGATTCAGTAGTGAGCAGAACAGATGCAGTTTGTGCTCTCATAGTTTACAACCTTTATTAGTCAATTTGGAGCTTCAAAATAAAATGTCACTTATTGGGAGACTCAAAAACAGCATAAATTCAAGCCAGGCATGGTGGCACACACCTTTAATCCCAACACTTGGGCAGCTGAGGGAGAAAGATTGCTGTGAATTCAAGGCCAGCCTGGAGCTGCAGATACAGAGTGAGTTCCAGATCAGCCTGGAACCTTGCTGCAAAATAACCAACCAAACAACAACAACAAAAACAATAGGGGGCTGGAGAGATGGCTTAGCGGTTAAGGCCTTTGCCTGCAAAGCCAAAGGATCCTGGTTTGATAATCCAGGACCCACTTAAGCCACATACACAAGGGGGCGCATGCATCTGGAGTTTGTTTGCAGTAGCTGGAGGCCCTGGTGTGCCCATTCTCTCTCTCTCTCTCCCCTCTCCCTCTCTCTCTCAAATAAATAAATTAATTAAATATATATTTTTAAAAAACCAGGTGGTGGTGATGGCTCAGAAGTTAAAGACCCTTGCTTGAAAAGCCTACCAGCCCAGCACCCATGGAAAGCCAGATGTAAAACATGCTTCATGCTGGGCTTGGTGGCACATGCCTTTCATCCCAGCACTCAGGAGGCTGAGGTAGGAAGATCACTGAAAGTTTAGCTTGAGACTAATTTCAGGTCTGCCTGGGCTAGAGCAAAACCCTACCTCAAAAAATAAAATAAAATAAAATAAAATAAAATAAAATAAAATAAAATAAAATAAAAGCTTATTTGCAGTGGCAAGAGACTATGAAGCAACCATTTTCCCTTCCTCTCTGCTTGCAACTAAACAAAAATATTTTGGGGGCTAATGAGGTGGCTCAGTGGTTAAGCACTTGATTGTAAAGCCTGCTGGTCCCAGGTTCAGTTCCCCAATACCCATGTAAATCTAGATATACATATACAGATGCATGCAAGCACATGTATCTGAAGTTCATTCACAGTGGCAAGAGGTCCTGGGATGCCCATTCTCTCTGTCTTTTTCAGTGTGTGTGTGTGTGTGTGTGTGTGTGTGTGTGTGCATGTGCGTGTGTGTGTGTGTGTGTGTGTCTTTCTCTCTGAAACGTTAAAAATTTTGGGGGGCTGGAGATTACTCAGTGGTTAAAGGCACTTGCTTGTGATGCCTGCATGCATGGGTTCAGTTCCCAGTATGTAGATGTACGACGCAATGCAGTGCGTGCATCTGGAATTCTCTCTCACTCTCCCTCCCTTTCAAATAAGTAAAAAAAAAAAAAAAAAAAAATGTAAAAAAAATTTTTTTTGTTTGGTTTTTCGAGGTAGGGTCTCACTGTAACCCATTCTGACCTGGAATTCACTAAGTAGTCTCAGGCTGGCCTTGAACTCGGTGATTCACCTACCTCTGCCTCCCAAGTGCTGGGAATAAAAGTGTGCACTACCATGCCCAGCTTTTAGAAACAAAAAAAATTTAAATCCAAAAATACAAAGACATAAACTCATTTACTCATACCTCTGGAGGCTTGAAGTCCAAGACTTGGATTCTAGCGAGGACTCTCCTCCTTGGCATTCAGGAGGCAACCTTCTCACTGCAGAGTGTGGGAGACAGTGAGGGCTCTCTAGCTGCTGCAAATTGAATTTAGGAGCCATGCATGCTAAGCATGTCCCTCGGCCACTGAGTTACACCGCTTGCCCTGATGTCTGTTCTTATAACCCCATCATGAGGACTCAAGCCTCAAGACCTCACCTACCCTCAATCACCTCCCAAATGCTCTATTTCAAAGACATAAAGGGTTAGGGTCTAAAAATAGGAATTTGAAGTAGACACAATTCAGCCCATAGCACAACCTAATGGGAAGAAAACGTAAAATGAATCATTTCACACACAAATATATAATTATTAGTTGTGTTCAGTGCCATGAAGGAAGGATTTGAGGGAAATTAGAAGGACCTAATCCAAAGTAAGTACAAGTTTATAATCACCATAGCCTATGAATTCACAGCTTAGTGGTAGGATCTTAGGCCTTAGAGCTCTCAAAAAGAATAAAGCCGACAATGCTAACGCACAAATCTCAGAAGTCACTGCTTGGGGCTAGAGAGATGGCTCAGTGGATGGAGTGCTTGCTGCATCAGCCTGAAGCTATGGCTGGCTTCTATCATCCCAGCACACCACAGTGAGATGGGAGGCGGAGAAAGAATTTCCTGGAAGATCATGTGTGGATTCTCACTGTTCCTGGGGGTCGCTGGCCACCAATGTCCCAGGCGCAGGAGGAGTTGGGGGGAAGCAGGGTCCTGGAGCAGTGGGTGAGTGCGAGGACAGGCAATGAACACCCTGGGGGCAGTCTGATGGATAGCATACTCTTGTTTATTCAACAGGGGAGTGGGTTTATAGACACTTGAGAAAGGTTGAGAAGGCACATACAGACTATATGGCGATTGGATACATAGCTTATGGGTGCTATTTAATTGGTTGAAAGGCAGAAGTGTAAGGGAGATAGTGGCGGGAAAGGCTACGTGGCTTCAGCAACATAAGGGTCTCTTGGGCAGCTAGCCACAAGGTCAGGAACTGTGGGGCAGGCAAAGCCTGATTTATGGAATTGTCAGATGCTTTTGGGATCCAAAGGGGGGAGGGCCTCTCCAGTTCTGCCCACTCTGGGCGAAGACAGGGCACACTACAACCTTGCCTGAGGGCAGAGAGGGCCAGTCACCGTCGCCAGGGTGGGTTCCCGACAATAAGGACAGCTGCAGCCCCCACAGCCCAAGGTCCCCGGCCATGTCCAACAGTTCAGGGCAGCCTCCTCACAGTCCCAGCCCGTTTTTAGCAATGCCCAACACTCATAGACCAGTTAGCCTGGCAAGTGAACAACTGATAAATAAGAAATCTTGCCTCAAACAAGGTGGAAGGTGAGGACCCACTCCCAAAAATTATCCTCTGATCTTTACACATGTGCCATGGTATGCATGTGCCTCCACTCACACATATGAACATGTATGAGTGCACACACACACACACACACACACACACACATCCATACACCTGAAAAAAAAAATCATTGCTCTCCCTGAGGTTGTGGCTCACTGTTAGAAGACTTGCCTAGCATTCACTAGGCCCTGAGTTCAATCCCCAGCACCAGGTATAAATGAGTGAATAAATAAATATGTGAACATAAATGAATAAGTAAATAAAATCCTTGCTTGCCCTCACTCTGTTTATCCCATGTTTTTGGTTAACATATCACTGAGCATGGCTAAGCATGCAGAAGTCAGGGGGAAGAGAGAAGAGAGACCACATGGACATTTTCCTCCTCATTTAAAATGCACCAAAACGGCACAAAGAGAGTATCACAGAACTCCACAGAACCTCCGTGATAGGGAGATAATTGCTGGAAACGATTGGTGTGATGTCAGTCCAGAAAAGAGGAAGCTGCTGAAAGCTTGGCTTTACCCTCTCCCATGACAGCCAAAACCCACAGGTGTCTTGAAGAAAGGAAAGTGCAGCAGAGAGAGAGCGCTGAGTGATCAGGAAGCTTTTCCAGTGACACCAGCCCAGCGGGCAGGTCACCATTCCCAACTACAGGACACGCACTTTCCCTCTGTTGCCAGGTGACAGCGAGGCTTCATGGATGCACTCCCTGGCAGCCACTGGGATCCCTGGCACCCACATTGGGCAGTAGTGCTCTCATTTCCTGTTGCCAGGTGTCACAGTCTCTAAAGCCCAGACTTTAAAGACATGAAAGTCCCTCTCTTTGTCCAGGGCCTGCAGCATGTCATTATAAAACACAAAAGGACAGGCTCAGTAACATCCTGTCATTGCTTTTCTCTCTCTCTCTCTCTTTCTCTTTCTTTCTTTCTTTCTTTCTTTCTTTCTTTCTTTCTTTCTTTCTTTCTCCTTTCTTTCTTTCTTTCTCCTTTCTTTCTTTCTTTCTTTCTTTCTCCTTTCTTTCTTTCTTTCTCCTTTCTTTCTTTCTTTCTTTCTTTCTTTCTTTCTTTCTTTCTTTCTTTCTTTCTTTCTTTCTTTCTTTCTCCGTCTTCCCTCCCTCTCTCTCTCTGTTTCTCTTTCTAAGCTGGCCTGGAACTCTATGTATATCCAAGGATGACCCTGAACTTCTGATCCTCTTAGCTTTACCTCCCCAGTGCCGGGATTATAGGCATGCACCACTAATCACAGATTGAACCCAGGACTTTGTACCTGCTAAGCAAGCACTCTACCAACTGAGCTACATCTCCAGCCTCCACAGAGTCATGCCTGGGGACATTCCCCAGGGTACTCAGTGGGTTAAATCTGGAAGCCCAGCTTTCAGGTACTGCCTGTTTCCCTCCTACCCTGCTTCTCTAATCCCAGTGATGGGATAGCTCAGTTGTGTCAAAATTTTCTGACCAATTTGATAAAATAGCATCTCCTCTTGGTGTCCCATGAGTTCTGCCTGTCCTCCCTCCATAGAACACACGCTAGCATAAGCTGTTCTGTAGTCAGAAAGTCTCTTGAGAAATAAGTATTTACGTGCGCCAGGAAAATGCTTCCAGATGAATTCACTGCCATTCTTTGAGACTGTCTTGACTGGTGGGCTTCTAAGGAGCCGGATACAGGCAGAGTTTAAACACAAAACCTTTAGTGAGGTTTTTCTAAAGACTTTTAACTCAACCTCATGTTAGGATGTGTCTCAGTTCCTCCCCTGAGGTCAAGTAGGCCGCTTCATGGGGTTGTGTTCTGTGCCACATAAGAACCCTGTGAGTGGTAGAGTCTTTCTTATGAACGTGTATGTGTGTATGAGCAAGCATGTGCCACAGAGCTCATGTGGAGGACAGTGACAACCTCAGGGTTTTGGTTCTCACCTTCCACCCTAATTGACACAGGATATGTCTATGTGCTGCTGGGAAGGTGTAGTGGTTTGATTCAAGCGTCCCCCATAAATTTAGCTGTTTGGAACGCTAGGTTCCCACATGATGGAGATTTGGGAATTAACGCCTCCTGGAGACAGTGTATTGTTGGGGGTAGGCTTATGGGTGTTATAGCCAGCTTCCCCTTGCCAGTGTTTGGCACACTCTCCTGTTGCTGTTGTCTACCTAATGTTGGCCAGGAGGTGATGTCCATCCTCTGCTCATGTCATTGTTCTCCCCTGACATCATAGGGCTTCCCTTCGAGTCTGTAAGCCAAAATAACCCCCCCCCCACCACAAGCTGCTCTTGGTGGGGTGATTACTGCCAGCAATGAGAACTTGTCTGCAACAGAAGGCCAGAGCAAGTGGTGTGTGAGCTTTGGGATTCTCTTCACTCTGACTCCCGTTGTCATAGGTGCACCGGTGCCTGTGATGTGCGCACTACTTTGCCCAGCTTTTTGTGGATGCCATGGATCTTAACTCCAGTGGCAGGTGTTGTGCAAGCTCTTTTAACTACTGAGCCTCCCCCTCACTCCCAGGGCAGATTCTTATAAGGGTTGTTCATATATCATAGGGTACACTGGGGGAGGGCACAGGCAGCTAAATGACTTAGAAAGACAATTTTCCCCTTTGTTTCTGGCTGCTGGAGAGCAGTATGTTTCAATTTTTCTAGTCAGCAAGCTAAGCCAACTACACACATGGTGGTTTGACAAAGAAAGAAGTCAGTATGAAAAGATATTAAAATTCAAAACACATTTCAGAGACTGCCTTCTCCTCAGATTACATGGTCACAGAGAGAATTCATAAATCAGAAATGAGGTCAAGAGATGGTGCTGAGTTCAGCCTTGCCTGTCCCTTGACATTATGATTATGCCCAGATGAGAAATATAAAAGACAGAGGCTGAGCCAAAACATCTGTCCTTCCTACCCACCAGCCACTAAGCATCAGTTTTAGGACAGCACAAAAAGAAGCATTCCAAGAGAGAAATACATGTAATCAGTCTTGTCCATTTTTTAATTGAATCAACCATTTACCAAGACACATTCTCCACTTGGGGCTCAGGTTTCAAAGAACAGATTAAGTCTAGAAATCTATCCTCCTAAGCTTGTGCACTTTTAGACCAAAGACTAAGAGAGCCAAGGTCAAATATCATCCAGCCAAGGACAGGAGTGAGCTATGCACATTTAGAAGCCTACGGGTGTAAGAGAATACATTATAGGTTGACCTGTATTTTTTTAATTTTTTTGGGGGGGTTTTTTAAGGTAGGGTCTCACTCTAGGCCAAGCTGACCTGGAATTCACTATGTAGTCTCAGGTGGCCTCTGACTCACAGCAATCTTCCTACCCCTGCCTCCCAAGTGCTGGGATTAAAGGCATGCCCCACCATGTCTGACCTTATTATTATTTTTTTTTTAGGTAGAGTCTTCCTCTAGCCAAGACTGACCTGGAATTCATTATGTAGTCTCAGGGGGGTCTCAAACTCACAGTGATCCTCCTGCCTCAGCCTCCCAAGTGCTCTATTAAAGGCATGTGCCACCACACCTGGCTAGGCCTGTCTTTTTAAAAGTTAATTTATTATTTATTCACAAGCAGAGAGAGCTGGGAAAGGGGTGCCAGGGCCTCTTGTTATTGCAAAATAACTCCAGATGCATGCACCACTTTGTGCATCTGGCTAACAGGGGTACTGAGGGTTCAAACTTGGGCCATCAGGCTTTGCAAGCAAGTACCTTAACCACTTAACCATCTCTCTGTATAACTCAGTTTCCTGTAACATCTCCAGCACCAATCCTTTTCTTTTTTTGGCAATATATTTTATTTATTTATTTGAGAGAGAAAGGGGGGGGGGAGAGAGAGAGAATGGGTGCACCAGGGCCTCCAGCCACTGAAAATGAATTCCAGATGCATGCAACCCCTTGTGCATCTGGCTTATGTGGGTCCTAGAGAATCTAACTGGGATCCTTTGGCATTGCAGGCAAACACCTTAATTGCTAAGCCATCTCTCCAGCCCTCCCCCCCTTTTTTTCTTTTTGGTTTTTCAAGGTAGGGTCCCACTCTAGCCCAGGTTGACCTGAAATTCACTATGTAGTCTCAGGGTGCCCTCAAATTCATGGGGATCCTCCTATCCCTGCCTCTTGAGTGCTGGAATTAAAGGTGTACACCACCACGTCTGTGTAAAAATATTTTTTTTAATCTCCCCTGGAGCTGGAGGTGGTGAATGCCTGTAATCCCATTACTCAGGAGGCTGAGGTAGGAGGGTGGCCAAGAATTTGAGACAAGCCTGGGGCTACACAGTGAGTTCCGGGTCATCCTGGGCTACAATGAGATCTTGCCTGGAAAACAAAAATCACCCCTGGTCATTCTAAGACCCCCTACTCTGTGCTTTTGAGCCATAAGGGTGATAACAATGAGATACAG
Organism: Orientallactaga sibirica; assembly: GCA_036365145.1. NCBI lineage: Eukaryota > Metazoa > Chordata > Mammalia > Rodentia > Dipodidae > Orientallactaga > Orientallactaga sibirica. Next base: position 34,301,896 of record JAEOAD010000012.1, on the reverse strand, counting down.
GCAGGAAGAACTGGCTGTAACATTGGGGAAAGATTTCAGCAGCCAGATGGGAAGGGTCAGAGCCGCAGGTGTCCAGCGGGCTCTCTATACAAAGCAACAGGCTCAAGGCCAAGCAGAAGGTGAAATCCAGTCTGCTCCGGGCCAGCCAAACTGGGCCTCCAGGGTTGAACTGGGTCTGCAAGAAGAGAAACCTTGTTACATCTTTGCAAAGAGCTATGCTCCAGAGATGCTCTGGAGGCTTCCATGGTAACAGCAAAACACAGCTTTTCTAGAAAAGGATTTCTAGCTGGGTGTGGTGGCACATACCTTTAATCCCGGCACCTGAGAGGCAGAGGTAGGAGGATCACCACCCTGAGACTACATAGTGAGTTCCAGGTTAGCCTGGGCTAGAGCAAGACACTATCTTGAAAAAGAAAATAAGAAAAAGAAAGAAAGAAAGAAAGAAAGAAAGAAAGAAAGAAAGAAAGAGAGAGAGAGAGAAAGAAAGAAAGAAAGAAAGAGAGAGAGAGAGAGAGAGAGAAAGAAAGAAAGAAAGGGAAAAAAGAGTTGAGATCCAGGGCTGAAAAGATGGCTTAGCGGTTAAGGCACATGCCTGCAAAATCTAAGGACCCTGGTTTGATTCCCCAGGTCCCATGTAAACCAGATGCATAAGGGGGCTCACTTGTCTGGAATCGTTTGCAGTGGCTAGAGGTCCTGGTGCGCCCAATTTCACTTTCCCTCTCTCTCTGTCTTAATATAAATAAATAAAAATAAAATAAAGAGTGGAAAGCCTATCATTTCATGCATAGTTGTATGCCTGGGTCATGGGACACTCCAATGGGTACAATGTTGTCTTAGCCCATGCTTCTTCTGATGTCAAGCTTAGTTCGCATCAACGCTTCTGAGACTCTCTCATTGACCCACCTACCTCACAGGGTGGGTGGCAGTTGTAACTGGGGCTGGTAGGAGAAGATGCTTTCTGGAATTTTCAGTAGCATTCAGCCCTAAATAGATAGAGAAATGTATGTTCACTGATACTGCTATGGTGGGGTCAGAGGTTGTTCTAGAGAAAAGGAAGGGGAAAGACCGAATGTTCATCACTGGCGTGTGGCATGAGTAAAAGAAGCTATGGAAATTGGCTATCCTACCTAGAATGGGGATAAATGACCCTAAGGTCCTGGGCCCTGTGTTATAATAGAAGAAAAGCAAGCAAGTAGTTAAAATGGGAAACTTTATGTAATACATATTTTAACACACATACATACACATTTTTTTTTTTTTTTTTTTGGTTTTTCGAGGTAGGGTCTCACTCTGGCCCAGGCTGACCTGGAATTAACTATGTAGTCTCAGGGTGGCCTTGAACTCAAGGCAATCCTCCTATCTCTGCCTCCCGAGTGCTGGGATTAAAGGCGTGCGCCACCACGCCCGGCCATACATACACATTTTGACAGATACAGACACACACACCCAGAAAGGCAGAGAGTCTATTCAGCAACTCTCTTAACAGCATCCAGCTGAGTCAGAGAGGCATTTTTGCCCTGCCTGGTGTACCGCTGACTCTCCACTGCACACACTCCCAGAAGGGGAAGCCCATAGTACAGGCCTCTGAGGGAAAGCTCAGGCCTATGCAGACCCATCTTCTGCCAACAATGCCACCAAGGAGAATCTGTAAGTCCTTGCTATGGACCGGGTATGTGTCACCGAAGTTCATGAGTTGAAAGTCAGCTCCTCACAGTCAGTGGGAGGTGTTTGGGTCATGGAGCAGAGCCCTTGTGATGCATTAATGTTTTTACATGTGCCCAATCCAATGACCCTTCTGCTTTTCTGTCATGTAGGGACTTAGTACAAGGCCCAGGCCAGTTACGGTCACTCGATACTGTCCTTCCAGCATCCAGAGCCCCGAGCCAAACCTCTTTCCTTTATAGATTATCTAGTCTCAAATACTCTGCTCTAGCAGAAGAAAATGGACAAAGAGCCAAGCACTCCCAGCACTCGGGAGGCAGAGGTAGGAGGATCGCCATGAGTTTGAGGCCACCCTGAGACTACATAGTGAATTCCAGGTCAGCCTGGGCTAGAGTTAGACTCTACCTCGAAAAAAACAAAACAAAACAAAACAAAAAACCCCCAAAATAAAAAATAAAAACAAAATGGACAAAGACGCTTTCAAAGAATGGTATTTGTAGCAGCTGTGATTTCCAGAAGGCTGGTTAGTATTCAGGGCATGTTAGCTGTTTCAGAGAAGCTCCAGATCCTACTCTTCAGGCTGTAGCCCAATGGAGGGGGGCAGCCATTCAGATGGCATGGCTGCTTTTGTGCCATAGCATCGGCATCTCAGCTCCCCAAGGTGGCCTCCATGCAGCCAACAAGTGAGGAGAGAGTGATGGCTGGGCTTGGACGACTTGAGGGACCGGGACTGACAGTGCTCATATGGCTGGAATTCAGTTACCTGGCCATACTCAAAGCTAGGGAGGCTGGGAATGTTACACAGGGTGGGGGATGGTGAATGCTGTGTCTCCATAGAGGAAGTGCCGCACTGTGACCCCCTGGAAGGCATTCCTGCCATTTCTCTGTATCTACCCTTATCCAGACCAGCTGAGACTGATAAAGAGGCAGAACCAGAGCTGGAGAGATGGCTTAGCAGTTAAGGCACTTACCTGCAAAGCCAAAGGACAAAGATTCAATTCCCCAGTACACACCTAAAGCCAGCTGCACAAGGAGTCACGTGCATTTGGAGTTCATTTGCAGTGGTGAGAGGCCCTGGCACACCCATTCTCTCTCTCTCTCTCAAATAAATGAATATATATATATATATATATATATATATATATATATATATAAATTTTAAAGAGGCAGAACCAAGAACCACTCTCTTAGGTGCAAGTCAAATGTCACCCAGGGGGAATTGCTGATGACACCCATGTTTTTGTCTCAGAGTTTGGCTCCTGCAACAGGTCTCCTCTATCCAGCTCTCTTTGAAATCGATCCCTGGCAACAGTTGCAAAGCCCAGCTGCTCCTCCGCTCCTTCAGACAATCAACTCTCCCAGTCTTCAGGCGCCGCAGCATACAGCTCAGCCAAAGGACAGGATTCAAGGGCTCAGCCCCGCCTCTGAGGCTGTACTTAATCGGACCTAAGCACTCTCAACAACTGCTCTTTGCCCTTGGTCCCCACCTGGCATTGGTGAAAATCGCCACCTCGGCAGTTCAGGAAGCAGGAAGCCCTCCCCCAAGGGAGACAGGGACCCGCAAAAATAACTTCTGCTTTTCCAGATGCCATGTGTAACAGAGTGGATAGGAAAGTCAGTGAATCTTCAAGGTGGGCTTCTCACAACAACAGCCTGTGGTCTCTGCCCGAGAAGCGTCCCGAGGGTCTGTGTGTGGAGCCCTCAATTCTTAGTTGTTCTTGACACCGCAACGTGGCTCACTGAGGATTTATTCGTACTGTTTTAGCCCCCACTTTTCCGCCTACGCTCTTGGTAATTTTAGCAACGGGACTCGTGACTGAGCCATTGGCCTGGGGGCCCTTTGGGGCCCCTATGCTAATCTAATACACTGACCAGTGCCCGCTAGACGGAAGGCACTGCTGGACACTGAGTTTTGCTTTGGGATGTGTTTCTCAAATGCTTGGTAACCCGGCCATGCAAATGGATTAAATGATAAAATACAAAAATGTGAAACAAGATGGTTCACATTCCTTGGAGAAAAAAAAAACATAAATGTCTAAGATGGCAAACATTCTTAGGAAAGCGTTCTTCCTCCCATACTCTGAATAGACTCAGCTATGGCTTGTCCTCCCCACCCCCAACTCATGGAAGAGTTTGAACTCCAGAATCATATGTTAGTGGTATTAATAGGGAGGAAACAATCTCTGCAGTGATTAGATTAAGTCTGTAGGGTGGATCCTGTTGGCTTCTAAAAAGGTGAGATAGAAGTTAGACACAGGGGCTGGAGAGATGGCTTAGTGGTCAAGGCACATGCCTGTAAAGCCTAAGGACCCCGGTTTGATTCTCCAGGGCCCACCGTAAGACAGATGCACATGGTGGTGCATGCATCTGGAGTTCGTTTGCCGTGGCTAGAGGTCCTGGCACGCCCATTCTCACTCTCTCTCTCCCTCTCTCATATAAAAATAAAAATCTAAAAAAAAAAAAAAAAAGAAGAAGAAGAAGTTAGACACAGAAATACACATGCGTTCCTACAATGATGTGATGTAGCCAAGGGGACCAGTGCCAGCACTTCTTTGGGCTTTCAGGCTCCAGAACAATGAGGTAAGTGAAACTCCTTTAATCTATAAAGTATGCTGTCTCAAGTATTTTTGCTATAGTGACAAAAAGCTTACTAATACAAGTTCTGTCAGTCCTCTGGTGTCAGTAATTGATATAGAAAGACATGCCTTTGGGTGCATTCTAGCACACATACCAAACTCATGCAAGAAAGATTGTTGAAGATGGAACCCAGGGCCTCATGCACGTAGGTTCTGCATTATACCACTGCGCTACACTCCCAACCCCAAAGCAGGAGTTTTATTTTTCCATTTATAGACCAACATTTTGTTTCTGATTCTTAGAATATATTATGTAGTTCTCCTTTTTTTTTTTTTTTTTTTTTTTTTTTTTTTGGTTTGAGAGAGAGACACAGAGAGAGAGAGAGAGAGACAGACAGACAGATAAAGAATAGGCACACTAGCGGCCTCTCAGCCACTGTGAACGAATTCCAGATGTGTGTGCCCCTTGTGGGCAAGTGCGGCATTGTGCACTTGCGTCACTTTGCGTCTTGCTAAATGTGGGACCTGGAGAATCAAACAGCATTCTTAGGCTTGGCAGGCAGGCAGGCGCCTTAACTGCTAAGCCATCTCTTCAGCCCTATTATGCAGTTCTTGTGCAGGTAGCAACAGCAACTGTGGGGTCATGAATGCAACAGCTACTTTGTGTCTGGATGACAGCATTCCAATGCACTCCTCCCCATCCTTTGGTTCTTACATTCTTTCTGCCACCTCTTTCTAAGTGGTCCCTGAGCCTTGAAGGGTGTGATAAAGATCTCTCACTTACAAAAAATATCTTTTGCTGAAGTAGTGGCTCACACCTATAATTCCAGCACTTGGGAGGCTGAGGTAGGAGGATTGCCACAAGTTTGAGGTCTACCTGGGGCTACAGACTGAGTTTAAGGTCAGCATGGGCTAGAGTGAGTGCCTCAAAGTACTAAATGAGGGCTGAAGAGATAGCTTAGTGGTTAAGGCACTTCTTGTGAAGCCTAAGGATCCCGGTTCAACTCCCCAGAACCCATGTAAGCCAGATGCACAAGGTGACACATACATCTGGAATTCATTTGCAGTGGCTCGAGTGCCCATTCTCTCTATCTCTCAAATAAATAATTTAAAAATTTACGAAATACTAAAAGAAAAAAATCTGGATGCTGTGTGCAAAGGCAGGAACACAGGGTGCTGTGGTCGTGTTGTACTGAGAAATGGTGGCTTGGATAAGGACAGAAGCAGTAGACACAGAGAGAAGCAGGTAGATGTTAACTTTTGGACTGAGGGTCAACTAGATCCACTCCTACACTGGATGCGCTGAGTAAGAAAAAGAAAAACTGGAGGAAAAATTTAAAGTTCTTAGCTTGAAAAGTCAGCTACAAACAATCATCACTGATTTAGAAGGAGCAGACCTGGGTAGCGATGGGAAAAAACAGTATGGGAAAAGGGTGGAAAATCCTTTGGTATTGGGGTAACTTTCAGTTGTGCAGACATTAAAAGGCAGTGTGGGGGGGGGAGGTGGCCAAGGTGGCATAAAACTTTAATATCAGCATTCAAGAGACTGAGGGAGTAGGATTGCCATGTGTTTGGGACCAGCCTGGACTATAGAGTGAGTTATAGGTCAGCATGGGCTAGAGTGAGACCCTGCATTAAAAAAAAAAAAATGGATATCAACTTTGACTTTGATGCCAGTAAACTGCTCACTGTCCCTACTCTGGATTTTACTGCCTCCATGGAACTTTGAAAAATGAGGTGGAGAGCCAGATGTGGTGGCACCCACCTTTAATCCCAGCACTTGGGAGGCAGAGATAGGAGGATAACCGTGAGTTTGAGGCCAGCCTGGGACTACTACAGAGTGAGTTCCAGGTCAGCCTGAGCTAGAGTGAGACCCTACTTCAAAAAAAAAAAAATAGGGCTGCAGAGATGGTTCAGAGGTTAAGACACTTGCCTGCAAAGCCTAAGGACCCAGGTTCAAATCCCTAGTACCCATGTAAACCATATGCAAAAGGTGCATGTGGCTGGAGTCTGTTTGCAGTGGCTGAATGCCCTTGACATGCCCTTTCTTTATCTCTGTATGCCTCTTCTTCTCTCCCTTTCTCCCTCCCTCTCTCAAATAAATAAATTAAATATTTTTAAAATGCTTTTTAAAAAGGGGGGCTGGAGAAATGGCTTAGCAGTTAAGATGTTTGCCTGCGAAGCCAAAGGATCCCGCTTTGATTCTCCAGGACCCATGTAAGCCAAATGCACGAGAGGCACATGCATCTGGATTTAATTTGCAGTAGCTAGAGGCCCTGGCGTGCCCATTCTCTCTGTGTCTGCCTCTCTTCTATGTCTCTCTCTGTGCTTGCAAATAAATAAATTAAAATTAAAAAAAATTAACAACAAAAAATCTTTTTAAAAAAGAATGTGAGCTAACTCAAGTGGTGCCAAGAGGTAAGAAATGGGGTTGCATCTAGCTTATGTGGGTGGCTTTGGAAATGAACCCAGGCCAACAGGCTTTGCAAACAAGCACCCTTAGCTACTGAGCCATCTTCCCCTAAAAGATGAGGTTTGAACTCTGGCTCACTCGTTGCCCTGAAGGCTAAAAGGATGCTATCCTGAATAGCATGTGGAGCAAGGACAGTCCCTGGCATAGTTGGGGGCACAACTGCTACAGCATTCACCAGTGGTAACCTGGGAGAATGTAGCTGTGGAGGAGAATTCGATGGAGGCAGTTGATTTAGGGAAATGATACCTACAAAGACACCACCACTGGCTGGTTCCTGCTCTGCTGTGTCGATACCTTGCCAAGTACAACACGCAGCAAAAACTGAGCATGAGATTCTGAGAACCTCTTTGGTAACTGACCAAGAGGCTCTTATTTGTTCTAGTGAAAGACACAGAGCGGTAGACTGAGGCTCTAATCAAGTCATAGAGCTCCAGCCATGGTGGGATGTTTAGGTGTGGCAAATCTATTATGTTTTTTAAAAAAATATTTTATTTATTTATTTGAAAGAGCGAGAGAGAAAGAGGAAGACACAGGGAGCGTCCTTCTGCCACTGCAAATCCAGACACATGTGCATCTGGCTTTATGGGGGTACTGGGGAATTGAACTCAGGCCATCAGGCTTTGCAAGCAAGCACCTTTAACCACCAAGTCATCTCTCTGGCTCTCTATTATGTTATTGTTGAGGAACTCTCAGACTCTGAAACATGGAATAAGGATATCTGAATGAATGCTGTACCAGTAGGTTTCACATAGCTGGGATGAACATCCAAACCAGGCACAGTTTATGGGAGAAAGGGATTTATTTCAAGCTTATAGATCCAGGGGAAGTTGCATCTATATGGAAGAAACTGGGTCCCTTTCACAGATCCACACAGAGAGAAACCAAACAGCCAGCCAAAACCAAAAGAAGCCAACACAAACTGGCAGCAAGCAGGACCCCAGAGCTTAGACCTCTCTGCATACCTTTGGGCTGCAATTTAGATCCACCCCCACACACACTTTTGGGCTGGACCCCAGGATCTGCTCCCAGTAATATCTCCTCCAGTCAGGCAGCTGGAGACCCAAGCTACAAGCTTTAACAAAACATCTGAGTCTATGGGGGAACATACATTCAAACTACCACAAATGCCTCTTGGGATATTAGCTTGGTGGGACCCCTTAGACACACCAAGCTTGCAGAGACGGCCTACTTTTTGATAGTAAGAGCTAGCGGTTGCATCATACTGGAAGTACAGTGGAGATACAGTTCTGTCAGGAGTTCTGTCAGGAGCCGTCCCTAATTCCTCTCCTGGCTACCATGCCAATGAAGCAGTGTTAAAACTGAGTAGCCCTATTCTGTAGATATATATATCTGCCTCTTTCTCTCTCTCAGATAAATAAAATAAAATAAACATTTAAAAAGAGGGCTGGAGAAATGGCTCAGCAGTTAAGATGCTTGACTGCAAAGCCCAAGGACCAGAGTTAGATTCCCCAGAACCTACATAAAGCCGGATGCACAAAGTGGCACATGCATCTGAAGTTGTTTTCAGTGACTAGAGGTCCTGGGGTACCTATTCTCTCTGTCTCTCTTTCTCTTTCTCTCTCTCTCTCTAATAAATAAAATAAATATTAAAAAAAGTAACCTCAAGAAGATTGGATGTGCTGGGCTGATAAGGAGAAAATATATTATCCATCAAACAGCCTGTAAGAACTTAGCTAGCATAGACCAGCAGGAAATAGAGGATAAATTGAGATCACATTTGAGAGTACTTGATCAAGGAATCTAGAAGGTAAGTTTAGAGAATAAGAATTCATTGACTCTAGGATACATTTTGGAACATGGGATTTAATACCCTAAGGGGCCCCCAAGGACAAGTCAAATTAAACTGGTTCTTTGAAGGCTGGAGAAATACTTGGAAATATGAGCAGAATAGAAATATCTAAATTGCCGTAGCAACTAGGAAAGAATAAGCCCAGAAAGATGGATCTGCCAGGATCTAGAGGGCACACCACCTTCCACGGCCTTCAGAACTCAAGAAGGGCGCCAGTATCACTAAAAGTTTGGTGGTAGTGAAGAGAAATAGGAGAAAGTTAGCTTCTTCTAGGCAGTTTCAGTTAGAAATTGAGATCCAGAGAGAACCAGAGATGCCACCCCTCATGCCAACCATCCCTGGCATGTCGATCAAGACTCATCTACAATTGGCTACAGCGCCCCCTGCTGCCCAGAGCCTAGCATACTACCTAGGTGGGCTGCCATCTGGGGTCCGCCCTCCAAACCTACAAACCAATCTTCCCCTTGCATACGGGAATCTGATGAAAGAATACATTATCAATCACTGTAAAGGGCCTCCTCCCCCTCTCTCTGTACGACTCTCCTAGCCTTACTCTGTGCTGCTTGAATATACATGAGTCTGGCCTCCCCCCCACACACACTCAGCCTAGCTGGGTGGGTGGGGAGAGAGCATAACACAGTTTCTTCATCTGAATAATTCTCTGCTTGTCTCTGTTTCATACCTTGAGGTAACATCTCACTTCAGTGACACATATAATTTTCCTGCGGTCTCTGAATCTGCCCTGTGCAGATTTCCCTTACACTCCAGACCTATCACATGGATGCTTTCATTAACTCTAGGCCTGTTACCTGAGCCTCTAAACTTGGGATAACTATGGGGACAACTCTCTCTTTCCTCCTTATTTCTCATCTGGATTTCTTGGTTTCTGCTTTGATATTTTCCCACTTATTCTTCCTTGAACCTCACCATTTGTCCTTTGAACTCCCCTCAGAGGGAAAGCACGTGGCAAATGCCATGTGTGTTCCTTCTAAATTTCCCTACTCAAGGTCTTAAATTCTATCCTCCATGTACTTGTGGTTCTACTCTGCAAAAAACCCTCAATTTTTCTTAAATGATGAACTATGCTGTGTTTTCCATATGAATACATGTTTCCTACTTCCCACGTGTTTATGACTCTGCTCCAGCCTTCCTTCCTAGATCCCAACCTCTCATAAATAAACCCCAGAACTTGTGATTTCTCCCTAAATAAACTTAATAATTCATAATTTATCCTTCCTGAGTTCATCTTTATCAATTCTCTGTTAAAGATATGACAGAACCCAAACTTGGGGCTTATAAATTTGGGGAGCCCTCCTGAACCCCAACATCCTGCATCAGCAGCTCTCCCTTCAGGTCACAGCTGATGGTAGTCTCAGAGGAACTGGGCTCATTAATATCCATGGATATGACAAGGCCCCAAAGTAATAGAGGCCAGGTGGTATCACTTAAGTGTCAGGAGACCAGAGGCCACAATTACCAGCAATGGCTAGTGAGGTCAGTGGGGCAGCCAAGGGGACTTGACCTGAAGGGAATTGTAAGATAGTTCAGAGAGTGTGATTTCCTTGGGGGCAAAAGTAATGGGTAATTAGGAGAGTGCTGTGCAATATGTATTGCAGAGAGGCTGTGGGAGCGAGGCATGCTAATATAAAGCTACAATCAGCTGTGAATTCAAGGCCACCCTGAGACTACATAGTGAATTTCAGGTCAGCCTGGGCTAGAGTGAGACCGTACTCAAAAACAAACAAACAAACAAACAAACAAACAAACAAACAAACAAGCTACAATCAGGGCTGGAGAGATGGCTTAGCCGTTAAGGCGCCTGCCTGCTAAGCCTAAGAACCAGGTTCCAATCTCCAGGTCTCATGTTTAGCCAGATGCAAAGTGACACAAGGGCACAATGCCACACTTGACCACAAGGGGGCGCACACACCTGGATTTTGTTCACAGCAGCTGAGAGACTGCTGGCGCGCCCATCTCTATCTCCCTCTCTGTCTGTCTCTGTGTCTCTCTCCAAAAATAATTTTAAAAAATTTTTTAAAAAAGCTACGATCAGGCTGGAGAGATGGCTCAGTGGTTAAGGCACCTTCTGGCAAAGGCAAAGGGCCCACGTTCATTTCCTCAGTACCCACATAAAGCCAAATGCACAAGGTGGCGCACGCATCTGGAGTCCATTTGAAGTGGCTAGGAGGCTCTGGTGCATCCATTCTGTTTCTCTCTGTCTGCCTCTGCCTCTGCCTCTCTTTCTCAAATAAATAAATAAATAATTTTTGGTGTTTTGAGGTAGGATCTCACTCTAGCTCAGGCTGAGCTGGAATTCATTATGTAATCTCAGGCTGGCCTTGAACTCATGGTGATCCTTCTACCTCTGCCTCCTGAGTGCTAGGACTACAGGCGTGTGCTATCATGCCTGGCTCATATTTTTTTTAAAGCTACAATCCTCTCAAGTCCTTCCCATTCTTGAAAGCAGACTTCAAATCTGGAATGTACTGGTCAATATAGACTGGAATAATTCTTGCAGCCATTCCTCAGAGATTTTTGTTCATTTATTCATGTAACTAGAAAGTGGAAAATGGGAAATAGTCATTTCAAGGACTAGCAACCAGATTAACTTGTATTATTATTATTCATTCATCTAAGAGGTACTCATCATGCCTCTGCCATGTGTCTGGCCTAGAGACCAGCAAGTGGAGACAAGGCCCTGCTGTCAGACCACAGGCAAGTACACAGACACAAAGCTTTCATTTCAAACCTGTTGAAATTTTATCTATCCTAAAAAAAAACACACTTTCTCTTGCATCATTTTCACCCATTTCTATTTCTCCTTGGCAAAATCCTTCTCTGATCTATATTCTCAGACCTAAGTCTTCTATAAAACCTATTTTCTTGGAGTCAAGGAAATGGCTTGGTGGTTAAAGGTACTTGATTATAAAGTCTGTGGCCTGGGTTAAATTCCCAAGCCACCCATGTAAGCCAGATGCAAAAAGTTGCTCAAGCATCTGGCATTTGTCACAGTTAATGACTGTCTCTTCTTGAAGTCACTTTCTCCATTTAGCTTCCAGAAGTCTCTTCTCTTGATTCCCCCACCTAACCAGTTACTCCTTCTTAGTCCCTTTTGTTTGTTTCTCTTCCTGGATTTTTCCAGAAGTGTTTGAACTTTCAGTTCTTGGTCCTCTTCTCTCTCTACACTCACTCCTCAGCTTTAAATTTCATCTCTATAGGGCTGAAATCCCCTGGGTGCTAGGGATTGAACCCAGGATCTCATGTACACACACTAGACTAGTATTCTATTAGAGTTTTCCCCCTCCTCCCTCACATCTGAAGTCTTTGAATTTGATTTAAATTTTATTTATTTATGAGAGAGAGAGAGATTATAAATTGGAATATCAGGGCTTCCTGCCACTGCAAACAAACTCCAGATGCATGTAACAATTTGTGCATCTGGCTTTATGTGGGTACTGGGGATTTGAATCAGGGCCTGCAGGCTTTGCAAGCAAGTGCCTCTAACTGCTCAGCCATCTTCTTAGCCCAATTTAAAAAATTGTTTGTTTTGCCAGGCATCGTGGAACATGCCTTTAATCCCAGCACTCAGGAGGCAGCAGTAGGAGGATCGCTGTGAGTTCAAGGCCACCTGAGACTACATAGTTAATTACAGGTCAGTCTGGGCCAGAGTGAGACCCTACTTTGAAAAACCAAAAAAAAAAAAAAATCGTTTTTAGTTTGGGGGGGTCTCACTTTGTAGCCCAGGCTGGCCTTGACCTCATGGCGATTTAATAGCTTTGTTCTTTATGGCTGAAAAACAAAAACTTCTGTTGTCTATCTATTGCACATTTTTCTTATCCATTCCTGGGTTGATAAGGACTTAGGTTGGGGTCCATAACTTGGCTGTCGTGAAGTGTCTCAGTAAACACTGATGTACAGGCATCTCTGATATGGTGACTGGAGCCCTTTGGGTACAACTGTTTTTAGCTTTAACAGCCTCCTTACTGATTTCCATCGAGCCGAGCCCCAGCTGTATGTCCCCCTCTCCTTCTTTTGCCATTTCCATTTTTGTTTTATACCATATGTCAAATACATTGAAGAATAATTTACACACAAAATGAAATGCTTCTTTTTCTTCTTCTTCTTTATTTTTATTTTTTCATGCTGGTGATTGAATTCAAGGCCTCCCATGTGCTTAACATGTGCTCTACCACTGAATTACACCCCCAGGCATCTAATAAGTAATCAATTAGAGTTGCAGGACTGGCTGGCCTTAAACCTCACAGTGATCATCCTAACTCAGCTGTCCTAGTACTAGGATTAACTTCACCTGGATACAAGTATATATATTTATATTTATATTGAACACATCCCTTCCCTACCCCCATGCCTCCCGCACTTCCCTTTCTCGCCCCTTCCGCTCCTGTTGGTACTGGAGATTGAGTCTAGGGCACATACTGGGCAAAGGCCCCAGCATCCTTAGCTCCTCCACCCCTGTTTAAAAGCCGATTTTTGTCTCTTTTACATTCCCAGTAGAAAAAGAGGAAAAAGAAGGAGAGAACTTTAGTGGGCAATTGAGCATGAATATAAAAATATGTTTTAGTTTCCTCATTTCATAAAATCACTCAACTTCTGGAGACCTTGATGTTGTAAGAATTAGAAGGACCTTGCTGACACAATTGTGGCAGGTGCAAATAGAAAGACAAGTATCCAGAAGCTTCATGAATGTTCAAGATATCCGTGATGGTGATACGGTTACGTGTCTAGACCTTAGTCCTGAGTGCTCAGTCATTTGATGTTTATGTTTTTCTTTTTGAATTAGGGTCTCACTCTGGCCCAGGCTGAGCTAGAATTCACTATGTAGTCTCAGGGTGGCCTCGAACTCACGGCGATCCTCCTACCTCTGCCTCCCCAGTGCTGGGATTAAAGGTGTGCATCACCACCAGGGCTCTTTTTCTTTCTCTCTCTCTTTTTTTTAACCTGATTCTGGCAAATTTACAAGCACATGGGAGTCAGTGTTAGAGCTCCCTCTGCTGGCATTGTTTCCACACACACGCAGGATCCCTCTGCCCCAAGGCTGCCACCAGCTCAGTATCTCGCAGAAGAGGCACTGCAGAGGCCTTGCTCCATCTGTCTTCATCACAAACCGTCACCATATGCTCCCAGAGAGGAAAAATTCCCTAGGCCTGTTTGAGTTTGAACCACATGAGATTAGCTGATAGTTAACCATTTCTCACCCACAGAAATGGCAATCTCATGATAATGATTGCTATAAGGTTGGCATTGAACTCTCAAGTGTGCAGTTAAGCTGTCACAACAAAGGAAACCCATGCATAATGGCTTCAGGAATGCCTGTGGCCTCTGTTCACAAACAGACCTGTAGGGGTTTTAATGAAACAGGCTGTTTTTCTGATCTCCTTTATAATGTCCAATATCTTTGCCCTTAAATACAGTAGTAGAAGGCTGGGTGTAGTGGTACACGCTTTTAATCCCAAAATTCCAGAGTCAGAGGCAGGAGGATCACCATGAGTTTGAGGCCAGCCTGAGACTACATAGTGAAATCCAGGTAGGTTAGCCTAGGCTAGAGGGAGACCCTACCTTGACACCTCCCCAAAAAGTGATAGAGGGCTACTGTCCTCCCATTTTCCACTGGTTCACTCAGATATTCCATCCCTTCCTCCTTTGCAACAAGGTTCCCTGTCAGAGCCTCATGAAGACGAGTAATTGTGAAGTTCCTGACTTCCACATAGCTTTTCCGAGAAAGGCCAAATTGGAGGTTTAAAAAATTACCGAGGCTTAGCTAGGCATGGTGGTGCATGCCTTTAATCCCAGCACTTGGGAGGCAAAGGTAGGAGGATCGCAGTGAGTTCAAGGCCACTCTGAGACTACACAGTGAATTCTAGGTCAGCCTAAGCTAGAGTGAGACCCTACCTCGGAAAACCAAAAATAAAAAAATAGAAAAATAATAAAATAAAATAATAAAAAATTACAGAACTTAAGACTCCGAAGTTAATGTTTTGGAGGCCCCCAGATTTGATTCATTAGATAAGGTGATGCAAGTGAGGGAAAAGAGAAAAGCCTTCCCAACACATGCCACCATGTGTATCTGGATTACTTGGGTTCTAGGGAATTGAACCTGAGTCCTTAGGCTTTGCAGGCAAGTGCCTTAACCACTAAGCCATCTCTCCAGCCCAGATGTGTAATTTTTTTAAATTTATTTTTATTCATTTATTTGAGAGAAAGAGAGAGAGGCAGAGAGAGAGAGAATGGGCTCACTAGGGCCTCCAACCATTGCAAATGAACTCCAGATGTGTGTGCCACTTTGTGCATCTGGTGTACATGGGTCCTGGGGAATTGAGCCTGCAGGAGTGCTTACTGCTCAAGCATGTTGTCCTAAGTTTGATACCCACAAAAAAAGCTAGGCATAGTTATGTATACCTTTGACCCCAGTGTTGAGGGGATGCAAAGAGAGAAGAACTGCTGGGGTCAGCCAGTTTGACAGGTTCAGTGAAAGCCTGTGTCTCAGGGAAGTAAGGAGAAGAGTGATAGAGGACACCCATGTCTTCCTCTGGCCTCCACAGGCATGTGCATGAGTCATGCACATCTGCACATACATGTGCATACACCCCCACACATACCTACCAGATAGTACATACACATCAAAAATGAAAAGGAGGCTGGGCATGGTAGAACACACCTTTAATCTCAGCACTTGGGAGGCAGAGGTAGGAGGATTGCCATGAGTTTTTGAGGCCACCCTGAGACTACATAGTGACTTCCAGGTCAGCCTGGGCCAGAGTAAGACCCTACCTCAAAAAAACAAAGAAAGAAAGAAAAGAAAAGAAAAGGAGGGCTATAGAGATGATTGAGTGGTTAAGGCACTTGCCTGCAAGGCCTAAGGACCCAGGTTCAGTTTCCCACTACTCACATAAGCCAGATGCACAAGGTGAAACACGTGTCTTGGATTTTTTTGCAGTGGCTAGAGACCCTGGCATGCCCATTCTCTCTCTCTCTCTTAAATAATAAATAAATAAATAAATAAATAAATAAATAAATAAATAAAAATATTTTAAAAATGAAAAGGAAAAAAGAATAAGGAGAGATGACTAGAAATGATCAAATGTTTAAAAAGTAAAAAATGGGAGCCGGCCGTGGTGGCGCACGCCTTTAATCCCAGCACTTGGGAGGCAGAGGTAGGAGGATTGCCATGAGTTCGAGGCCACCCTGAGAATACAGAGTGAATTCCAGGTCAGCCTAGGCAAGAGTGAAACCCTATCTCAAAAACAAACAAACAAACAAACAAAAAAAAGTAAAAAATGCTAATGACCCTGATTTGACTACTCTATATTGTATACATGTGTCAAATTATGACTGTACCCCACAAACATGTAGACATGTTAACAAACCAATATAAGAAAATAATTGTAAGTTATTCAAGCATTACTAGTTCAGGTATCATATGATCCACTTCCTGAAGCATTTGTTTAAACTTTACACTTGAACTCTACATTTTTTTTGAAGCCCAACAAGCATATATTTGTTCTCCACGAGCTTCGCATAATACCTCTATTATCCTCTCTGCTTATTCCCAAGTCATCCTATTAAACGACCAGCTGCATCCCTGATCTATGCTTTCCTCTGTGAGAGAAGACTAATGTTAAGGCTAGCACAACTTGAGGACTTCAGTTGTATAATCTACATCATCAGTCACTACTTAAAACGAAGCCCTCAGGCTGTCAGAAGAGCCACTATTCATGCCCCTTACAGATTCCCCTCTGCACCCCCGCTTCCTCTGCTCCTGCCAAGTGTAATTAAGTTGAGTGGGAATCTCCATATGTGAGCCATACATGCTGAACCGACTCCTCTAAACAGCTATGGTTTTTCTGATTAACAGTTAACTTTCTGAGGAAAGAACAAGGGGCTGAACTGTGTATCCTGTCTTTGTTCTCAGCGTTGGTTGGAGCCTGTTGATCCCATCCCAAAGAGTTCCTTTCACATAGGAAGGAGATGGAATAGTGCTGCCTAACTTCATTAATTCTACTCAGACATGCCAATGACAACACACCCCTGACCCTTGGGGAAAATGCCAGCTCTTGTGCTGGTGAGATGGCTCAGCAGTTAAGGTGCTTGCCTGCATAGCCTAACAACCTGAGTTACATTTCCCAGTACCCATGTAAAGCCAGATGCACAGTGGGGCATGCATCTGGAGTCTGTTTTTAGTGGGTAGAGGACTTAGTGCTCCCATTCTGTCTGTCTGTCTCTCTTCTATCTCTCTCTGCTTGCAAAAAATAAATAAAAGTATTTTTAAATATTTTATTTATTTATGAGACAGAGAGAGAAAGAATGAATAGGTTCTCCAGGGCTTCTAGCCTTTGCAAATGAACTCCAGATGCATGCACCACCTTGGGTATCTGACTTTACATGTATACTGAGGAATCAAACCAGGGTCATTAGGCTTTGCAGACAAGTACCTGACCACTGAGCCATCTCTCCAGCCCCAATAAAAATATTTTTTTTAAATGCCAGCTCTTTGGGCTGGGATGAGGACCCAGGTTTGATTCACAGAACCATGTTAAAAACAAAACAAGCTGGACATGGTGGCGCATGCCTTTATTCCCAGCACTTTGGAGGCAGAGGTAGGAGGATCGCTGAGAGTTTGAGGCCACCCTGAGACTAGATAGTGAATTCCAGGTCAGCCTGGACCAGAGTGAGACCCTACCTCGAAAAACAAAAAACAACAACAACAAAAACGGGCCAGGCATGGTGGTGCACATTTGCAATCCCAGCACTGGTAAGATGAAGACAGGCATAGATCCCTGGTGCTCACTGTCTGTGTGGCAAGTTAAAGGCCCTGTCTCAATGAAGGTGGACCACATCCTAGGAATGACACCTCACGTTGTCCTCTGTCCTCCACTCATGGGCACTTACACACACATGAACACACACCCACATTGCCAGCCTTTTAAGAAAAACCCAGCATTCAGGAGAAGAGCAGGCATTGTCAGTGGTACTCCAGTGCTTCTGCAGTCTCCACAACCAGGGAGAACAATGAGAATGAAGTGAGGATCTGGTGGGAAGTACGCCATGATTTCCAGTTACTTGTCCTTCTACCTGAGGCTTCATTTTTCATGTTTCAGTTACCTGCAGGGCACGGTTGAAGGCCCCCAGCCTAAGGCAGGCCTGAGCTGTCAGGTATGACTAAAGGCCCTGGACCTCAGAGGTTGCAGTGAGTGTAAACCTGGACAATCTTGCCTAGAGACTGGCAGGAATGAGGCCGCTCCCTTCCCCCAGCCTGGGGCACCTGGACATCCTGATAAGACTTAGGTTTCATCTTCCCCAGAGCCTTGTAACCTTTTTCCGCTTACATCCCTATATGTTAATGAGGTATCAGCCAGCAGCCTTCGCACAGCCAATTCCCCTACGACCTGTACCCTATACCTTTTCTCACTGCTATTTAGACCATGTGACCCTTTCCCACTCCCACCCAAAGTCCCTACATGCTAATTAGGCATCAGCGGGACCTCTGTACTAATCAATCCCCTTATGACCCGTACCTCTTCCCGCTCTTTCACAAACACTTATAAACCTGTTGCCCTGACAATAAATGATCAGCCCTCTGACTCTGTCTCCCGGGTGTTTCTTCCCATCATACTCACAGCCACTCAAGACCCTGCTCCACAGTTGCCTGAATGTCTCTGGGGAACTGTGGCCACAGGGACCCCAGGAACCACAGTTGGCACCTGAACAGGGACCCTCTGGGGGAGTGCTCCCCCAGAGGGACATCATCCTCTAGGGAGACATCGGACCCCTGTGGCCCATGCCTCCACATTTGAGGGCTGGCAGGATCTTTCCTTTTCGTCCTTCACTTTCAGTTTGCACCATCACAAGGGATTGAATAAGGTGAACAGGCAACTGATGTCTGTTGGCCAAGGCCACTCTTTGGCATTGACTAAAGGCCCCTAGTCCACTGCTCAAACCCTGACAGCCTGCTCGGGCAGGCAACAACTCTCTATCTATTTTTCTTGAACACAAAAACCAGTAACACATCAACCTCTTAAAAGCCTGTGAGGCAGGTCACTGGTCTCTTAAAGTTGGGGACAGGCTTACATCTGGACCTTTGGGGAATCCCCCCTGGTGCTATTCAGCCCTTGGGAATGTTGTCCTCTGCTCTTGAAGCTTCCACTCTTCTATCATGGGCAACATTGCCTCCCACCAAAAGGAATCACAGATTCATGATTAGGAGCACTCCTGAAAGTTAGGGGAATTAAACTCTCTTAGAGAGAGGCCATCTCCTTCTGGAAAGAAGTCCTCCAGATTGCTCCCTGGATGACTTCTGGTGATACATATGACCCCAACACATGGACCTGCATAGCTTATTTGGCCAGGAGATGGGAGGTTCAGGAAGGAAACCCCCCCTTTACTCCCAATCATAGCAGCCATTAGGCAATGTATTAGTCCCCCTAAGATCACCCCCATGCCAAAATTAGATGATGATTATGATGAGGAGAGTCCTGAGGACTGGCCAGTGTCAGACCTCAGTGCCCTTGAAAAAGCAATAGAAGAAATCAGAAAAAAAATGACCCCAGATTCCCCTACACCCACTCCCCTTTATCCATCTTTGTCACTGTACCCGCCTCCCGATCTGGGCAGCCCCCTCTGGACTCATGCAGAAAAAAATCCCAACATGATAAATTCCCTAGCAAAGACCCTTATCCATCAGCCCCCTTAATGACAATCACAGAAAACTATACAAATTCTGGGATGACAACACGAATAAGTATAATCAGGGAGTCACAGCTTTTCCTGTTAATGTCCAGCCAACTTGGGCTCGGCCCTTACAATGGAATCCATTTCAAGCCAATGACAGGCAGTTAGGGAGGATGGGATCCATGCGCCATGGGCTAAGTCCCTCCTCCAGAGCCTACGGGGCTCCCTTAACACCCACCAGGACTGGCATGATATCTGCCGGTCTTTGCTGTGTGGCCCCCTAATCCTTCAATGGGAAGCCCTCTACAGAGATGAATGCCTCCAACAGATAAGGAGAAACCAAAACCAACAGAACATTCCCTGGGAATTTGATGAGCTGTTCAGACAGGGTAATTTTTCCACAGGTGTTCAACAGGCCCAACGGCCCCCAGGGTACTATGACCAAGTTCTCCTCTGCGCCCTCCAGGCATGGGGCAGAATAACACCCAGGACAATACTTCTTCCTTACTGGTTCTTCGTCAAAAGCCAGAGGAAACCCTCTCTGATTTTATCTTAAGGACAAAAACCAACCTAGAGAAAAAAACTCCTGACCCAACAGCCAGGGACCTCCTCCTTAAAAATACCATTTAGGAAGGCATGACCTCAGAATGTAGGCTAGCTTGCCAAGGCCTCAAAGATGAACATTATACGGTAAATGGATAGTCGCTACTCAGGATATCTGGCCTGCCTCACATAAGATGGTCTCTTTAGCACAGGCCTTTGCAGCAGCCTTGAAAACTAAAGGAAAATGCTTCAATTGTGGTGAGGAAGGACACTGGAAAGGGGAATGTCCTCAGCACCAGACCACTAAAGGCTCAAACACATCTACCCCCTTCCCAAAACAGCTTGCCCTAGATGCCATAAGGGGTTTCACTGGAGACAAGACTGTCGCTCCACCTATGACAAAGATGGCAAACCCCTAGGGCCTTTAAACTTCAAAAGGAGCAACCCTCAGCCCCGCCAACAAGGAGGAAAACCCATAATGTACAATGGGTAACGAGCATTCTAGAGGAGGCCCACCCAAGGCTAGCCTTAGAGGTCGGAGGAAAAATTTTCAAATGTCTAATTGATACTGGGGCAGATAAGGCAACCCTAAGGTGATCTGAAGTTCCCCAACACTGGGAACTAATTCCCAGGCCCCAATTAATGGGGATAGGAGGCCCCTCACAGGCATATGTTACCAAGGAGGCCTTTAAATAGAAGGACCCGGATGGAACTACAGGCCTCATCAGACCCCTAGTAGATGGTGTAACAACTAACCTGCTGGGGAGGGACATCCTTGAGACCCTAGATGTACTCATTGTCAGTAATATACAGGGAGAATGCATTGAGATAGAAGACTATGAGAGATACCTTCACTAGTGTCACCCCCAGTCCTAAAGGCCACTGTTAAGTATGAAACTCCCTGCCTAGAATGGCTCTATGATGAGCCAACCTGGGTTGAACAGTGGCTTCTCCCAAGGGAGAAACTTGAAATCTTAAATCAGTCAGTAACAGAACAACTCCAACTTAATCACATCCGCCCCTCATGGAGCCCATGGAACACTCCTGTATTCGTAATTCAAAAGGGCTCGGGAGGATGGAGATTACTACAAGATCTCAGGGCCATCAATAAAGCTATGCTCATTTGGGGCACCTCTCAAAGGGGGCTGCCCCTTGTATCAGCCATTCCAGCCAACACCCCTCTCCTTGCTATCAACATCAAGGATTGTTTCTTTTCTATCCCCCTGCACTCCCGGGACCTACAACGCTTTGCATTCTCAATCCCCTCTGTCATTAACTTGGAGCCAGCCAAGCACTAAGTGGATGGTTCTACCCCAGGGTATGGCCAATAGTCCTACTATATGCCAAGAGGTGGTTGCTGCAGCATTAAGGCCACACCTAGATCAAGGCCTTAACATCTATCATTACATGGATGACATCCTAGTATGGAAAAATTCCTCCACCTCACCAGCTGAACTAAGAGATCAATTAATACCTTCCCTCACTGAGGCCAGATTCAGAATTGCCCCAAATAAGGTCCAACTTATTCCACCCATAACTTACCTGGGGACGGAACTCTCCCTCACCACTGCTCGGCCCCTTAAACCCACACTCTCCTTTCCCCAGAAGCTCACACTGGCCTCGCTTCAGAGCTTTCTGGGAAAACTCAATTGGCTCTGGCCATAGCTCCCTGTCCCTACCATTGATTTACAACCCTTATTTGATATGTTAAAAGGTAACAAAGACCCATCACCCCCACACACACCCTGAGCCCCGAGGCAAAACAAACACTAACTAAAATTACTAGCATGTTTTCTGATATGGCCTTTGTCTGGTACTTACCAGTCAGGCCAATTCAACTTATGATATTTAACTCCTCCCCAACCATCATGGGAGCACTATACCAACCCCAAGAAGTCTTGGAATGGCTCCACACTTCCATCCGTGGTGCCCAACAGGTACTAATAGAGGTTGACGCTCTTGCAGCCATGATCAAGATGGGATGAGACCAGGCTCTCCAAACCTTGGGTAAAGAACCTTATACTATCATAACCCCTTTTCCCTCTCAGATATACAATGGTTACTCAGGAACCACTCCCGATTTGCCGTTAGCCTTATGGGTTTCCCCACTCAAATCAACAACCACTACTCTAATGAAAAATGGATTGCTGCAATACCCTCTTTAAAATGGCTTCTACCCTGCCTCTTTTGAAGAAAACCAATCTCCAGAGAGCCCCCCATTTTTACAGACAGAGGGAAAAGGGGAGCAGCTATAGTCCTCTACCACCCAAGGGATCAACCTCCCAGTGTCCACTTTAAGGAGCTTCCTGACAGATCCCCACAATACAAGGAATTGTGTGCTATTTATCTCCCACTCCAAGAGGAAGGAGGCCCCTTTAATCTCTTTTCAGATTGTATTTATGCTCCCCTGGCTTGCTCACTTGCACATCCGGCTAGATGAAAACTCTCTTTGACCGCTGTTGATAAAAGTCTCTAACCTTGTATGTAAAAGAAGGGCCCCCCTGTTTGTACAACACATAAGGTCTCACAGTCCTTTACCTGGCCCCCTCACCAAGGGAAACGCATTAGCAGACCAGGTGGCCTCCTATGGAGGCCCAACAGACATCTTCTTGGCCACCCACTTACATCCCTATATGTTAATGAGGTACCAGCCAGCAGCCTTTGCACAGCCAACCCTCCCTATGACGTGCCCTATTCCTTTTCCCGCCACTATTTAGACCATGTGACCCTCACCCCCCTTCACCCAAAGTCCCTACATGCTAATTAGACATCAGCAGGACCTCTGTACTAACCAATCCTCTTATGACCCATACCTCTTCCTGCTCTTTCACAAACCCTTATAAACCCATTCCCCTGACAATAAACAGGCTGCCCTCTGACGCTGCCCCCGGGTGTTTCTTCCCATCGCACTCACGGCCACTCAAGACCCTGCTCCACAGTTGCCTGGACATCTCGGGTAACTGCGGCCATGGGGACCCCAGGAACCACAGTTACCTGTGGTCAACCTCCATCAGAAAGTATTAAGTAAAGGGGCTGGAGAGATGGCTCAGTGATTAAAAGAGCTGCTTACTTGCAAAGCCTACTGGTCAGGAATCAACCCCCCGGCACCCATGTAAAGCCTGATGCATCTCTGATCCCAATGCATCTACGACAATGGGAGGTAGAGCCAAGAGAATCCAAAGCTCTTGGACCAGCTAGTCTGATGTTCCTTTGCACTCTGGCAGTTTGTTTGCAGTGGCAAGAGCCCCTGTCTCAAGGAAGGTGGGGCAAAAGTGCCTAGAAATTGTCCTCTAGTCTCCACAAATGCACCGTGGTATGTGTGCCCATACATACACATGAATGAATAAGTAAGTAACTAAGTAAATAAATAAACAATATTAAGTGAAATATTGCAGAAATAATTCCTAAGTTCTCAATAACTTTTATTATAGTGTGTGATTATAATTGCTCTACTGCATAACTAACTGCTGTCACCCTCTTACTGTGTCTAATTAGTAAGATAAACTTTTTCATAGGTATGCAGAGATAGGAAAACAATAATATATAAAAAGTACTCTCTAAGGTCTCAGGCATCCACAGGGGTCATGGAATGGCTTCCTCACAACAAAGGGGAATTACTATGTCCTAGTTGCAGATCCACAAAACCAATGGACTCCCAGCATAATGTTTATACTCAGGTTCTTTTATTTTTATTTTATTTATTTAAAAATTTTAAAAATTATTTGTGTGCATGTGTGTCTGTGTATGTATGGGTTTATGGGAACACCAGGGTCCCTGCCCCTGCAAATGAATGCCAAATGCTTACACCACTTTTTGCTTTTGGCTTTCTGTAAGTGCTGGGGAAATGAACCTGGGCCTGCAGGCTTTCAAGATAAGCACCTTTAACAGCTGAGCTATTACCCCTGCACCAATTTATTTATTTTAAACTTTTATTTATTTGAGAGCAAGAGAGAGGTAGGGAGAGAGAGAGAGGACCTCTGGCCACTGCAAACAAACTTGTGACACATGTGCCACCTTGTGCATCTTGGCTATATGTGGGTACTGGGGGATCAAACCTGCGTCCTTAGACTTTGCAGGCAAGTGCCTTAACTGCTAAGCTCTCTCTCCAGCACTATTTATTTATTAATTGATTGATTGAAGCAGGATCTAACTTTAGCTCAGGCTGACCTGGACTCACTCTGTAGCCCAGGCTGGCCTCTAATTCATAGCTATCCTTCTTGCCTCATCTTTCCAAAAGCTGGAATTAAAGTCATACACCACCATGTCTGGCATGCTTAGGTTCTTGATCAGATGAAAAGCTAACCAACACACAGCACAAATTCAAATGTTATGCTCTGTCAGTGGCCAAAACTAAGTCAGTCAACAAGACTGTATCCTGAATGTTCAGGTGATCAGATAAAAGCTCTGCATTTTAAGACAAATCTGTTGGATAAAACTATTGACACATGCTTCCATATTATTTCTAGAGTTGGTGGCATAGTGGTGCATATAGCTACCATCCATATCATTTCTAAATTGCAACCCAGAGTTAAGCTTCTAGTGTAATGACAAAGTGCAAACTCATGAGCTAGACCCACTGAAGACAGTCATGGGGAAAGAAGTCCGTTCTACTACATATGAAGGTGGCCTGGAATCCAGAATGCTGCAAGCACCGTTCTTCACCTACCTGACTGTTCTGTCTGCTTGAACCCCTTACTTCAGAAGTGGACATGCGGCTGGGCAACTTCCCATTTTGTGGATAATCTAGATGCACCAGGTCTCGGCAGTGAGGGTGACATATGTATTTACCCTCTGAAACAAAAAGCACACAAGGTTCTGGGTTAGAGTGGGATGTGGGGGGTCTCTATTCATCCAACAGGCAGAGGGAAACTTAAATATCTCCCCCAAGGCCAATGTGTAACTTGAAGCAATAAAAATCAGTGTGTTGGGCCCATCTATTCACAAGAAAATGTGGAGGCATTTAATCCTAGTTAGTCTTTGCTGTGAAATGCAGTCATAGCCTTCATATCACTGTTCTTTCTTTCCTCTCTCCCTACTCTTTGAAACCTAGTCTTACTCTGTTGAATAGGCTTGCTCAAACTCTTCTTCATACTACCTTTGCCTCCCAAGTGCTGGGATTAAAGGTGCTCACCACCATGCCTGGCTAAAAGTATTTATTTTTGATGATCTCATACATGCACATGAACATCTTGATCTTGATTTCCCAATTACTCCTACCTCTGCCTCCCGATGCTGGGATTAAAGGTGTGTGCCCCCCCCCACAAACACCCTTCTTCTTCCCCTTTAAATCCCGAACATCTTACTTTTTCCCAATTACCTGTTCTTTCACCCACCCCTTCTTCTTCCCCATGAGGGTTGCTTGCTTTCCGGCCTGTTCTTTTCCCCACCGATCTCTCAGAGGCTGTTACAAGTCTGGGGAGGCAGGGTATTTATCATCCATTGGCAAGAGGAAAATGGGGGACCTCTTCTTTCCTTTAATACTTTATTTCTCTTAAAGCTTCCTGGAGCTTTTGTTGATAATAACCTCCCCACTTTCTGTAGCCCCAAAGAACCCCGTTCCCCCCAGGCATTTTTCAGGCATGCTTCTTCACCTGAACAACTCCCCACCCCTTCTCCACCCAGCTCTCCAACCCGAATATTTCATTGTTTCCAGAGACAAACTTGGAGTTGCAGACTAAAGCCTGAAAGTTCTTGAGTTCTTTTTTGGAAGAAACTGAACTGCAAAACACATGTCCTTGGTATTTATAACTGGCCAAAATAATGTCCATGCTACATCTGCTATGGAGAATTAAACCTTCTGAGCTGTCCTGTAATAGAAAGAGGCTGCAGGGCTGTGTGGTCGCCATCCTTTGTTTAACTTGTGCAACATTTGAAAAGCACATTTGCCTACAAGAAATAAAGCTTCCTTGGGAAATGGCTTATAAACGTCCTCAGATGACGATAAACCCAAACAGCAGGCCTGGCTGAAGCGATCCTCCCCAGGGGGCCCCCAAACCAACTGGATCTGTTGGTAACATCAAAGGCACAAACAATTGAACCAACGTGGGCATCTCATTTCTCCCAGCAGCCCTAGGGCCCTCAGACATCTGAAGCAAGGAGAACCTACCGCATCTGTGGGTTTTCTTCACCTGAAAGTTGATTTTGTCCGACAGCTTATAAATCGCAGTCCCCATCTCCCAGCTGAGCCCAGCCCTGCTGTGTAGCATGGAGAGACAGCTGATGGTGACAGGCTGAGGAGACCAGCCCCGCTGACCTGTGTGACTCAGAGCCTACCAGGCAGGGGCCTGGCCTCCCTCCACTTCTGGCTCCATGCAGGGGCTCACAAACGTTCACAGCTACAATGGTAAACCTCAGAAGATGCCGAGCTGTCTTTGAAACACAGGATTAGAGGTTTCTGTGATGTACAGCTCAAGGCCTCTGCACCCAGGTACTTTAGGAGATCTGTGTGACCTTGGGTAATTCTTTAAACATCTCTGCGCCTCCATTTCTTCTGTACGATGAGAAGTATAGTTCCCATCTTACTGGGGTTATGTTTTCTTTTTACGGCACTGTGGGTTGGTCCTACAGAGCCTCCCACATGCTAGACAAATGCTCTACTGCTGAGCTACATCCCCAGGCCTCTTTTTACTTTCTTTTCTTTTCTTTTCTTTCTTTCTTTCTTTCTTTCTTTCTTTCTTTCTTTCTTTCTTTCTTTCTCTCTTTCTTTCTTTCTTTTTTTTTTTTTTTTTTGAGGTAGGGTCTCACTCTGGCCCTGGAATTAACTATGTAGTCTCAGGGTGGCTTTGAACTCACAGCGATCCTCCTACCTCTGCCTCCTGAATGCTGGGATTAAAGGTGTGTGCCACCACGCCCGGCTTTTACTTTCTATTTTGAGACAAGGTTTAACCAAGTTGCTTATACTAGCTTTGAACTCACTTTGTAGCTCAGGCAGGTCTTGAACTTGTGATTCTCCTGCCTCAGCCTCCCAAGTAGCTGGGATTATAGGCCTGAACCACCATGTCACCGAGCCTGGTTTTGAGTTTTAATAGGTATGACAAGTGGCAGGCAGCCTGATAGGAAGTGTTCTGCAAGAGTAAGCCACTGATTTCAGTGTTGTCTAAAGAAACTTTGGAAAGATGGCTTAGGAGTTAAGGTGCTTGCTGGCAAAGCCAAGGACCCAGATTCCACTACCCAGTATCCATGTAAGTCAGGTGCTCAGGGTGGCACAAGTGTCTAGAGGTCCTTTTTAGTGCCTAGAAGCCCTGGCACTCCCATTCTCTGTCTCTATCTCTCTCTGTGTCACATAAATAAAATAAAATAGTTTTTAATAAAAGAAACTTTGGATGCTTCTTGTTAAGAAGACTTGCATTCGGGCTGGAGAAATGGCTTAGTGGTTGTTAAGGCATTTGCCTGCAAAGCCAAAGGACCTAGGTTCGATTTCCCAGGACCCATGTAAGCCAGATGCACAAGGGGCACATGCATCTGGAGTTCATTTGTAGTGGATAGAGGCCCCAGTGTGCCCATTCTCTCTCTCTCTCTCTCTCTCTCTCTCTCTCTCTTCTCTCTCTGCTTGCAAATAAATAAATAAATAAATTTAAAAAATAAAAGAAAACTTGCATTCATGAGCGAGCTGCTGATTGATTGGGGTGCTATTTCTAGTTACTTCTAAGAAAAACCAGGAACCCACTCTTCACAAGATAAGTTCGATTTTGGAGAAATGGGAGCAATGTTAATAGTCAAGAACAGAGACAGGAGCAGAGCGTCTAGCAGCAGCCTGCGATCTTCAGAGGAGGGCGCTGCTCCAGGAGCTCCTGCACCTGCGCGGCCTGAAGCAAACCACAGGCTCTTTGGAGGCGAGAAATTCCATGTGTGACGGCGCTTTTCTACCCCCCCACCTACCCCCCCATTGCTCTGCCTTTGAGGCAGTTTTCTCCCGTAGTTCCGCTCTTAGGTCGGTTCTCAGCTTCCCCGGCGTCCTCCAGCGAGGTGATTTGACCACAGTCGAATCTCCCAGAGGGAGGTCGTCAAGACTTGATGCAAACCCTCAACAGCACAAAAATAGCTTTTCTTTTTCTCTCAGCTGGTTCTGTCACTCACTAGCCATGTGATCCCAGGGTACCAGTTGTCACCTTTGTGGGATGAACGATGCTCTGCAGGACCTCTCAGAGCTTTGGGCATTCTTCGCTTTCCTCTGAGAATCAAACCTGTTTGCCAAGGGCTGTGTGTGGTCCATCTTTATAGAGGATCAATAATTAAACAAAAAATTTTTTTTTGTAGTGTCAGGGATCGAACTTAGGACCTGAAGCATGGCAGGCAAATGCCCTATCATGATTACTTTCCCAGCATCAATTACTTTTGTATTGAAACAAAACTGGTAATATAATGGAATGCCATTGAAAATTCAAAGGTTGTATTTTTCAGGAAAAGATTGTTAATTTTTTTTAATGTTCATTTTGGATACACAGCAGTGTAAATGTAGCTAGTGTCACTGATTTATATGCTTCAAATGGTTAAAATGTGTAATCCTAACCTGCAGGAGGCGGGGCGGGGGATGGAGAGTTTGATGCCAGCCTGGGCTACATAGACCCTATTTCAAAAAAGCAAAAAGGTTAAGAGGCTGGGGAGATGGCTCAGTGGTTAAAGATGCTTGCCTGACAAAGCCTGCTGGCCTGGGTTTCAACACAAAATGTGATGCATGCTTTTGACATATTCATTTGTGGCAGCAGGAGATTCTGGTGCCCCCTTCCACAAAATAAATAATAAAAATATTTAAAAGTTTTTAAATGTCAAAATAGCAATTCTATATTATAAACACTTTGACACAATGAAAAAAATTAAAAATCTTCAAGCCCAGCAGCATCATCATTCCAATACCTGGGAGCTTGAGGATGAGGAGTTCATGACCATCTTCAGCAACATAGTGAATTCAAGTCAGCCTGGGCTACAGGAGACTGTCTGCAAAAGCAAAACCAAACAAGAAGAAAATAGTGTTAGGTCTGACAGGTCCCAATATGGAGTCACCAAGGACAGCAGGATGGCAACAGAGACATAAAGAAGTGGATTATCCACAGTCCTCAAGAAACCCGCCCACCCATTATCCCCTCCTTGCCTGCAATACCCCCAAGTCATGGTTTTCTGGCCCCTTATTTTGTAAATCACCTGGTCACTGTTCTGGTGTCACACCCTGGCTATCTTAGATTACCCCACAGCTCTTCCTTTCCTTACCTCCCCCAACTGAAAGCCCTATAAAGCCCACTACCTGCTGCAAATGAACTCCAGACTGATGTGCCACTTTGTTTAGTTGGCTTTACATGGGATCTGGAGAATCAAACACAGTCAGTCAGGCTTTGTAAGCAAGGGCCTTTAACCAAGGAGCCATCTCTCCAGTCCCTACGACAGGATTTTTGGTATGTTTTTACCATAAAGAAAAGATCACTTGAGGAGATAGATATGTTTAACCTGGCTGACACCTTATACAATATCTACATGTATCCATGAAGTACCACATAATGTATAAATATGTAGTTATTATGCATCAGCTTAAGTTTAAACAGACAAAAGAAAATACTGTTTTTTTTTTTCAAGGCAGGGTTTTACTCTAGTCTAAGCTGACCTGGAATTCACTATCTACCTCCCAAGTGCTGGTGGCATGCGCCAGCCACCACACCTGGCTAGAAAATGCTGATTTTAAAACAACATGGGCCATGTGTCCAACCTTGGGTCAGCTGTAAATAGGAAATAGACATCTCACCAAGATTAGCTTAACATGGTGCTTAATTCTTTCTTAAAATTTGTTTTTTTGTACAAAAATGGCATTTTGTATTAAAGATAGACTATGAACTCACTCAAACAGAAGAGAATTTCAAGGTTTAACCACTCAGTGTAGTATCCTGGTTCCCTTTAAGCAATAGTTTAAAAGTTCTGATCCTTCAGGAGAGAATGTACACTGAGTGGACTCCACTCCACCTCTCCCGCCTCCCACTGCCCACGATCCTTCAGTGTGGAGAATGTACACTGAGTGGACTCACTCCACCTCTCCCAGTTCACATGTCACTGCCCACGATCCTTCAGTGTGAAAATGCTGATTTTACCTCTCCCGAGTTCACATGTCACTGCCCACATCCTTCAGTGGCCAGTGAGTGGACTCCACTCCACCTCTCCCGAGTTCACATGTCACTGCCCACGATCCTTCAGTGTGAAAATGTACACTGAGTGGAAACCTCTCCCGAGTTCACAGACTGCCCACGATCCTTCAGAAGATTAGAATGTACACTGGTGGACTCCACTCCACCTCTCCCGAGTTCAAACGGTTTTTAGTACAAAAATGGCATTTTGAGTGGACTAAACTCCACCTCTCCCGAGTTCACACATCACTCACTCAAACAGTGTGAGAGAATGTACACTTTGGACTCCACTCCACCTCTCCCGAGTTCACACGTCACTGCCCACGATCCTTTAAATGTACACTGGACTCCACTCCACCTCTCCCGAGTTCACACGTCACTGCCCACGATCCTTCAGTGTGAGAGAATGTACACTGAGTGGACTCCAGTTCATCACTGCCCACGTCCTTCAGTGTGAGAGAATGTACACTGAGTGGACTCCACCCACCTCTCCCCAGTTCACATGTCACTGCCCACGATCCTTCAGTGTGTTTAAGTGGACTCCACTCCACCTCTCCCGAGTTCACATGTCACTGCCCACGATCCTTCAGTGTGAGAGAATGTACACTGAGTGGACTCCACTCACCTCTCCCGAGTCACTGCCCACGATCCTTCAGTGTGAGAGAATGTACACTGAGTGGACTCCACTCCACCTCTCCCGAGTTCACACGTCACTGCCCACGATCCTTCAGTGTGAGAGAATGTACACTGAGTGGACTCCACTCCACCTCTCCCGAGTTCACACGTCACTGCCCACGATCCTTCAGTGTGAGAGAATGTACACTGAGTGGACTCCACTCCACCTCTCCCGAGTTCACACATCACTGCCCACGATCCTTCAGTGTGAGAGAATGTACACTGAGTGGACTCCACCTCTCCCAAGTTCACATCACTGCCCACGATCCTTCAGAGTCACTGAGTGGACTCCACTCCACCTCTCCCGAGTTCACATGTCACTGCCCACGATCCTTCAGTGTGAGAGAATGTACACTGAGTGGACTCCACTCCACCTCTCCCGAGTTCACATGTCACTGCCCACGATCCTTCAGTGTGAGAGAATGTACACTGAGTGGACTCCACTCCACCTCTCCCGAGTTCACATGTCACTGCCCACGATCCTTCAGAGTGAGAGAATGTACACTGAGTGGACTCCACTCCACCTCTCCCGAGTTCACACGTCACTGCCCACGATCCTTCAGTGTGAGAGAATGTACACTGAGTGGACTCCTCCAGAGTTCACACGTGTTCAGTGTGAGAGAATGTACACTGAGTGGACTCCACCCACCTCTCCCGAGTTCACACGTCACTGCCCACGATCCTTCAGTGTGAGAGAATGTCGCTGAGTGGACTCCACTCCACCTCTCCCGAGTTCACACGTCACTGCCCACGATCCTTCAGTGTGAGAGAATGTACACTTGGACTCCACTCCACCTCTCCCAGTTCACATGTCACTGCCCACACTGAGTGGACTCCACTCCACCTCTCCCAGTTCACACGTCACTGCCTCCTTCAGTGTGAGAGAATGTACACTGAGTGGACTCCACTCCACCTCTCCCCAGTTCAGTCACTGCCCACGATCCTTCAGTGTGAGAGAATGTACACTGAGTGGACTCCACTCCACCTCTCCCCAGTTCACATGTCACTGCCCACGATCCTTCAGTGTGAGAGAATGTACACTGAGTGGACTCCTCCACCTCTCCCGAGTTCACACGTCACTGCCCACGATCCTTCAGTGTGAGAGAATGTATGCTGAGTGGACTCTCTCCACCTCTCCCGAGTTCCACCCCACGATCCTTCAGAGTGAGAGAATGTATGCTGAGTGGACTCCATCCTTCAGGGCCCTTCAGTGTGAGAGAGCACACACTGAATGGATGTGCACTCCACCTCTACTGAGCTTCACAGCTTCTCTGGATGGTGTTTGCTTGTTCCAACAAGTCTACAAGCATGCCTGGATGAAGGACTGAGATTCAGAAAGGTGAAGTAACTTGTCCAAGATCAAGCTCGAGTGGAGAAGGGCCTTGAACACAGGTGCCCCTGACACTATAGCTTACGCTTTCAGCTGCTCCTAACCTATGGTCTGCAGTTACCAGTCACCAGGAGGCAAGGGCCTCAGCTTCACTGGCTCACCCTCATGTCCCAAGCACGGCACTCTGCTGGTAGGGATGAAATGAGGTCAGCCTCCGCTTTTAACTTCCCCTTCTGCTGCATGTTAAAGGGAGGTTTCCTTTGTAGCCAGCCTAATGTAGGAGGTTTATTTCAGTTTCCTCAGGACAGGCTGACAAAAGGAGGGTCCATTTTCAGTACATTTCAGAGCGCCTTTTAAGCACTGTCAAAGCAGTAGACTGATGCAGAATAAAGAACACTGGCCTACTTAGAGGGGACACCAAGTTCCTCTACTTTGGCCTTCCCTCAACAACTTCCTGTGTGACCTTATGAAAACCCACTTACCTGGCTGGAGAGATTGCTCAGTGGTTAAAGGTGCTTCCTTGCAAAACCCTTGGGTTCTATTCCTCAGTTCCCACATAAAGCCAGATGCACACAAAGTGGTACACGTGTGTGGAGTTCATTTACAATGACAAAAGACTCTGGCATGCCCATTTTTTCTCTCTGCTTGTAAATAAATAATAATAATATAAAAAAATAAAAAAAGAAAAATCACTTATGCTCTCTGAGCATCAGTTGCCTGAACACAGTTGAATTATATTAGGGTATCCTGGTGGTAAACACAGTGGTACCCCAGGTGCATATTGTAATATTTTTATTTTATTTTATTAAAAATTTATTTTTATTTTTGGAGAGAGACAGAGAGGGAGACAGATAGAGATGGGTGCGCCAGCAGTCTCTCAGCTGCTGTGAATGAAATCCAGATGTGTGCGCCCCCTTGTGGGCAAGTGTGGCATTTCACCCTTGCGTCACTTTGCATCTGGCTAAACGTGGGACCTGGAGATTGGAACCGGGTTCTTTAGGCTTAGCAGGCTAAGCCATCTCCCCAGCCCAATATTTATTTATTTATTTATTTATTTATTTATTTATTTATTTATTTATTTGTTTGTTTGTTTTTTGAGATAGGCTCTCACTCTAGCCAGGCTGTCCTAGAACTCTCCCTTGTAGTCCCAGACTGGCCTATTTTTATTTTTTAAATCTTTTTTTCAAGGTAGGGTCTCACTCTAGCCCAGGCTGACCTGGAATTCACTCTGTCGTGTCAGGGTGGCCTCAAACTCACGGCGATCCTCCTACCTCTGCCTCCCGAGTGCTGGGATTAAAGGCGTGTGCCACCATGTCTGGCCACATTTCATTTTTAAAACTTTTATACATTTATTTATTTTGTGTGGCTGTGTGGTGTGGTGTGTTTTTGGTATATGCATGTGTGTGCAGATGTTCATACCTAGCATGCAAGTATGGAGGCC
The DNA here is from genome assembly GCA_036365145.1 of Orientallactaga sibirica. Classification (NCBI taxonomy): domain Eukaryota; kingdom Metazoa; phylum Chordata; class Mammalia; order Rodentia; family Dipodidae; genus Orientallactaga; species Orientallactaga sibirica. The sequence continues at coordinate 34,268,597 of JAEOAD010000012.1, read as the reverse complement.
ACAGGAGATTATCAGGTGTCTTCCTTCCTTCCCTCACCTTCGTGTTACCTTGATCTGGAGTCGCTCACTGTCTCAACACAGACCTGCTGTGTTTTCATTCAGACTTGCTGATCAGTGAGTCCCAGAGACTCTCCAGTCTCTGTCTCTGCTTCCCATGGGACTAAGGGGCACAGCCACGTGTTCACATGGTGTTGGCAATCGAACTCAGGGAGAATCAGGGTATTTCAAACCCACATGCTTATATGGCAAGTGCTCTTACCCAGGAGCCATCTCCTAGCCCCCACGGTTTAAAATGTCATGGTAAGGTAGAACAGGTCAAGAGCCCATGGCTGGAGAAGTCACCCGCCCTAGGAGGGACCCCACTCCTGTTATTATGGCAGATGGACATGTTTATACTCACAGGTTAGGGGCTGCTCTCAGTCTCAGTGAAGTTTCTTTCCATAGCAGGCAGACGTTAATGCAGAGACACACATCTGGATAAAGTGCTGAGGATAAGTGACTCATGTGTGCTCAGCTCTAACAGGACATCCATATAACCTTCTCCAAGGCTCAGGGACCAACGCAGAAGAGAGGGTGCAAGGAGTGTAAGCACAGGAGGACGGGGGGGCGGGTGGTGGCTGTTACACCATGAATTCATAGCACCAGTGCTTTCCTGCACAAGATCAGGCACCTCAACAGTCTGTTATGGGTGGGGGAGGGGCTCATAAAGTCCCACTCGTCCCAGAGGAGCTGTTGGTAGTTAATGGTTGCTGGAGAACAGAGAGTCATATGCTTTATTGGTGTAGCCACTGATAAGCTGTCAGTAAATAACTTCCCACCAAAGCTCATGCAAACAACCCTATTTTAACTTGGTGGGTCATGAAAAAAAATTATGAATGTGGAAAGCAGACTAATGGGAGAAATGAGGCATATTTAGTGGGAGTGGAAGGGAGATAAGAGAAGGTAATGGTGGGTGAATGTGATCAAAATACATTACATACATGTGTGAAATTGTCAGATAATAAAAATGAAAAAGATGTCTGTAGTTACAGATTAATTTTAACATATCCAATCATTTCCTAGATATCACTTCTTATGGTAAGTTTAAAAGAGCAAATTATTTAGTAAAAACATTTGTCATGAGGGTTAAGCAATTGTTAACCAGTAGATAATAAAGGAGTGATGATGGGCTGGAACGATGGCTTAGCAGTTAAGGTGCTTGGTTGCAAAGCCTAAGGGTCCAGGTTTGATTCCCCAGTACCTACATAAGCCAGATGCACAAGGTGGCACATACATCTGGCGTTCTTTTGCAGTGGCTAGAGGCCCTGGCATGCCCATTCTCTCTCTCTCTCTCTCTCTCTCTCTATATATATATATATATATATATATATATATATATATATATATATATATATATATTTCTTTCTCTCTCTCTCTCAAATAAAATAAATAAATAAATAAATAAATAAATAAATAAAATATTTAAAAAAATAATGGAGAGCTGGGCATGGTGGCACAAGCCTTTAATCCCAGCACTTGGGAGGCAGAGGTAGGAGGATCACCATGAGTTCAAGGCCACCCTGAGACTACATAATGAATTCCAGGTTAGCCTGGGCTAGAGTGAGATCCTACCTCAAAAAACAAAACAAAACAAAAACAAAAACAAAAATAAAATAATGGAGAGCCAGGTGTGGTGGTGCATGCCTTTAATCCCAGCACTAGGGAGGCAGAGGTAGGAGGATCGCCATGAGTTCGAGGCCATCCTGAGACTACATAGTGAATTCCAGGTCAGCCTGGAGTAAAGTGAAACCCTGCGTTGAAAAAAACAAAACCAAAAACATAATAATGGAGAGATGATCCCACTGTAGAAGGTCCTCCCTGGAGACTTGGCTTGTCATTCACACATAAGGCTTATTTGCACCCATGGGACACAGGTAAAGAGCTGATGTTGAGCCTCTTCCTTCAATTTTCCCTATGTTGGGGCAGAGCCCAACGCCTTGCACATGCTGGCAAGTGTCTTAATACTGAGCCATACCCCTCCAGTCCTCTTTAATTCTTATTTTGAGACAGAATCTCACTGAGTTGCTAGCGCTGGCCTAGAACTCACTCTGCAGCCAGGCAGGCCTTGAACTTTCCACCCTCCTGCCTCAGCCTCCTGGATAGCACCCCAGGACCTGCCCCAACCTTTCCTTTTTGCGAACATCTCTGTAGCAGTGAGGAATCCAATTCCTTTTTTTCTCAGGGCTGTGCAGGCAGCAGATCCGCACCGCCAGGAACACAGGTCTGGGCAGGTAGCAGATCTGCACTGCCAGTAGCACAAATAACTCCAGAGCTGCGGCAGGAAAAGAGCAGCATTAGAAGGAATCCCAGAGGCGAAAAGAATTTCAAGTGCGTAGAATTTTCTCCCATGCTCCCACTGCCATCTACCAGGTGAGGTCCCTCTTCAAGGCGAAGCTCATGAGGGTCCTGTGCAGGCCAAGTAGGTGGGGCTAAAAATGGTTAAAAAAAAAAAAGTAGGAGGATGTGTGTGGCATATCCCAAAGGAAATGAAGAAGAAGATATTAGGAAAGAGTCAGGCTTGCTTGAAAGTGAGGTGTGAGGTGCTGGTTTACAGAGAATAAAGAAGTGAACTTCTGGCTCTAGACCCCCTTAGAGCTACAACCTTGAAAGCTAATTGGAACTGTACACAGGTAACTTCAAAATACAAAATGGTGCCGAGTATAGTAAGAGAAATGCAAATATCTTAAAGCAGGTAGGTATCAGGTCTGATGAGCAAATGAATGAAAATACTTTCCAAATTCTTTAAAAATATTTTATTTATTTATTTGAGAGATGTGGGAGAGAGAAAGAGGCACATAGAGAGACAGAGAATTGCCTCCAGCCACTGCAAACAAGCTCCAGGTGCATGCACCACCTAGTGCATCTGGCTTTACATGGGTCCTGGAGAATTGAACCTGGATTCTTAGGCTTTATAGGCAAGCGCCTTAACCACAGAGCCATCTCTCTAGCCCAAACTCCAAGACTCTTTATCCTACAATTGGATGAAGAGGACGTATTGGAACATGAGAGCTTTCATTTGTTCACAGTTCCCATCATTTCTGATTTTTCTTGTAGTTGAACATTTTCATTCATTTACATTATGTGCCTGTATTCTTAGGGGCATGTGAGTTTTCACTTCTTGCCTTAGAGCATGACATGGCTGCCAACAGTTATGGCAAAGAATGTCAAGAAGTGTGTGATGAGACTGACCATGTGCACTGGATCACATGGGCCTCGGATGCCACACAAACATGGCTATGCGGTATCAGTGGTTCCCAAGTGGAACACCAGCTCCTTTCAAGACGCTGCATAATGTCTTGAGCATAGAAGCTGTATTACTCAGCTGGGCATGGTAGTGCACGCCTTTAATCCCAGCACTTGGGAGGCAGAGGTAAGAGGATCATTGTGAGTTCAAGGCCAGCCTGAGACTACATAGTGAATTTCAGGTCAGTCAGGGCTAGAGTGAGACCCTGCCTCAAAAAAACAAAACAAACAAATGAACAAAAAAAGAAGTTGCGTTATTCAGCTTTCCACTGCTGTGGCAAACATACCTGAGGAAGCAACTTAAAAGAAGAAAAGGTTAACTTTGACTCACGCTTTTAGCAGTTTTAGTGTTACATGGCTTCTTGGTCCCATTGCTTTGAATGCATCATAGTGGAGGTCTGTAGTGGAGGAAACTGCTCACCTCATGGCAGCCAGGAGGCAAAGAGAGAGGGGCAGTGGTTTTCCAATGTAGGCACCCAGTGACCTAGCTCATCTTCTAAACATTCCCTTGCCTCTCAATAATGCCACAGGCTGAAGAGTGAGCCTAGGAGGACATTTGTCCGGACCACAGAAGGAGTGTTCTCCTAGGACTGTGTTGTGCAGGAGGGTGGTGTGCAGGTAGAACAATGGCCGTGAACCAAAACTGTGAGCAAAAGGAGGCCACAAGACAGTGAGGGACTTTGGAGTGACAGGTATGACTATGTGCCAGGAACATCACTGTGGGGGAACTTGGAGGATAAAACGAGGAAGTGCTACCACAGTTCTCTGTCGGGGTGTTTCCAGGAACTTGGTGTTTTATTTAAAGAACTGAAAAAGACACATAAACAGTGAAGCAGAAACATAGTACACTTCTAAGAAACAGTGGGCCCAGTGAGGGGGAAAGTGCTCAAGGGCCCCATAAATCCTGGGGCTTCTCCTTATGGGAATTTTTTTAAACTATATTTTTAATTAATTAATTTGCAAGCAGAGAGAGAAATAAAAGAGTGGCAGAGAGAGAGAGAGAGAGAGAGAGAGATAATGGGCACACCAGGGCCTCTAGCCACTGCAAATGAACTCCAGATGCAGGTGCCCCTTATGCATCTGGCTTATGTGGGTCCTAGAGAACTGAACCAGGGTCCTTTGGCTTCTCAGGCAAATTCCTTAACCGTCAAGCCATTTCTCCAGCCCGGAATTGGGTTTTTGTTTTTGTTTTTGTTTTTTTTTGAGGTAGGGTCTCACTCTAGCTCAGGCTGACCTGGAATTCACTATGTAGTCTCAGGGTGGCCTCGAACTCATGGCAATCCTCCTACCTCTGCCTCCCGAGTGCTGGGATTAAAGGCGTGCGTCACCATGCCTGGCTCCTTATGAAATTTTAAAAACCTTTTCAAGGTAGGGGTTCACTCAAACTCAGGCTGACCTGGAGCTCACTTTGTAGCCCCAGGTTGGTCTGGAATTCATGATGATTCTCCTGCCTCAGCCTCCTGAGTGCTGGAATTGAAAGTATATGCAATAATGGAGAGATGATCCCACTGTAGAAGGTCCTCCCTGGAGACTTGGCTTGTCATTCACACATAAGGCTTATTTGCACCCATGGGACACAGGTAAAGAGCTGATGTTGAGCCTCTTCCTTCAATTTTCCCTATGTTGGGGCAGAGCCCAACGCCTTGCACATGCTGGCAAGTGTCTTAATACTGAGCCATACCCCTCCAGTCCTCTTTAATTCTTATTTTGAGACAGAATCTCACTGAGTTGCTAGCGCTGGCCTAGAACTCACTCTGCAGCCAGGCAGGCCTTGAACTTTCCACCCTCCTGCCTCAGCCTCCTGGATAGCACCCCAGACCTGCCCCAACCTTTCCTTTTTGCGAACATCTCCGTAGCAGTGAGGAATCCAATTCCTTTTTCTCAGGGCTGTGCAGGCAGCAGATCCGCACTGCCAGGAACACAGGTCTTGGAAGGCAGCAGATCCGCACTGCCAGTAGCACAAATAACTCCAGAGCTGCGCAGGAAAAGAGCAGCATTAGAAGGAATCCCAGAGGCGAAAAGAATTTCAAGTGCGTAGAATTTTCTCCCATGCTCCCACTGCCATCTACCAGGTGAGGTCCTCTTCAAGGCGAAGCTCATGAGGGTCCTGTGCAGGCCAAGTAGGTGGGGCTAAAATGGTTAAAAAAAAAAAGTAGGAGGATGTGTGTGGCATATCCCAAAGGAAATGAAGAAGAAGATATTGGGAAAGAGTCAGGCTTGCTTGAAAGTGAGGTGTGAGGTGCTGGTTTACAGAGAATAAAGAAGTGAACTTCTGGCTCTAGACCCCCTTAGAGCTACAACCTTGAAAGCTAATTGGAACTGTACACAGGTAACTTCAAAATACAAAATGGTGCCGAGTATAGTAAGAGAAATGCAAATATCTTAAAGCAGGTAGGTATCAGGTCTGATGAGCAAATGAATGAAAATACTTTCCAAATACTTTAAAAATATTTTATTTATTTATTTGAGAGATGTGGGAGAGAGAAAGAGGCACATAGAGAGACAGAGAATTGCCTCCAGCCACTGCAAACAAGCTCCAGGTGCACGCACCACCTAGTGCATCTGGCTTTACATGGGTCCTGGAGAATTGAACCTGGATTCTTAGGCTTTATAGGCAAGCGCCTTAACCACAGAGCCATCTCTCCAGCCCAAACTCCAAGACTCTTTATCCTACAATTGGATGAAGAGGACGTATTGGAACATGAGAGCTTTCATTTGTTCACAGTTCCCATCATTTCTGATTTTTCTTGTAGTTGAACATTTTCATTCATTTACATTATGTGCCTGTATTCTTAGGGGCATGTGAGTTTTCACTTCTTGCCTTAGAGCATGACATGGCTGCCAACAGAGTTATGGCAAAGAATGTCAAGAAGTGTGTGATGAGACTGACCATGTGCACTGGATCACATGGGCCTCGGATGCCACACAAACATGGCTATGCGGTATCAGTGGTTCCCAAGTGGAACACCAGCTCCTTTCAAGATGCTGCATAATGTCTTGAGCATAGAAGCTGTATTACTCAGCTGGGCATGGAAGTGCACGCCTTTAATCCCAGCACTTGGGAGGCAGAGGTAAGAGGATCATTGTGAGTTCAAGGCCAGCCTGAGACTACATAGTGAATTTCAGGTCAGTCGGGGCTAGAGTGAGACCCTGCCTCAAAAAAACAAAACAAACAAATGAACAAAAAAAGAAGTTGCGTTATTCAGCTTTCCACTGCTGTGGCAAAATACCTGAGGAAGCAACTTAAAAGAAGAAAAGGTTAACTTTGACTCACGCTTTTAGCAGTTTTAGTGTTACATGGCTTCTTGGTCCCATTGCTTTGAATGCATCATAGTGGAGGTCTGTAGTGGAGGAAACCGCTCACCTCATGGCAGCCAGGAGGCAAAGAGAGAGGGGCAGTGGTTTTCCAATGTAGGCACCCAGTGACCTAGCTCTCTCACAAGGCCCCCACCTTCTAAACATTCCCCTGCCTCTCAATAATGCCACAGGCTGAAGACTGAGCCTAGGAGGACATTTGTCCGGACCACAGAAGGAGTGTTCTCCTAGGACTGTGTTGTGCAGGAGGGTGGTGTGCAGGTAGAACAATGGCCGTGAACCAAAACTGTGAGCAAAAGGAGGCCACAAGACAGTGAGGGACTTTGGAGTGACAGGTATGACTATGTGCCAGGAACATCACTGTGGGGGAACTTGGAGGATAAAACGAGGAAGTGCTACCACAGTTCTCTGTCGGGGTGTTTCCAGGAACTTGGTGTTTTATTTAAAGAACTGAAAAAGACACATAAACAGTGAAGCAGCAACATAGTACACTTCTAAGAAACAGTGGGCCCAGTGAGGGGGAAAGTGCTCAAGGGCCCCATAAATCCTGGGGCTTCTCCTTATGGGAATTTTTTAAAAATATATTTTTAATTAATTAATTTGCAAGCAGAGAGAGAAATAGAAGAGTGGCAGAGAAAGAGAGAGAGAGAGAGAGATAATGGGCACACCAGGGCCTCTAGCCACTGCAAATGAACTCCAGATGCAGGTGCCCCTTATGCATCTGGCTTATGTGGGTCCTAGAGAACTGAACCAGGGTCCTTTGGCTTCTCAGGCAAATTCCTTAACCGTCAAGCCATTTCTCCAGCCCGGAATTGTTTTTTTGTTTTTGTTTTTGTTTTTTTTTGAGGTAGGGTCTCACTCTAGCTCAGGCTGACCTGGAATTCACTATGTAGTCTCAGGGTGGCCTCGAACTCATGGCAATCCTCCTACCTCTGCCTCCCGAGTGCTGGGATTAAAGGCGTGCGTCACCATGCCTGGCTCCTTATGAGAATTTTAAAAAACCTTTTCAAGGTAGGGGTTCACTCAAACTCAGGCTGACCTGGAGCTCACTTTGTAGCCCCAGGTTGGTCTGGAATTCATGATGATTCTCCTGCCTCAGCCTCCTGAGTGCTGGAATTGAAAGTATATGCCACTACACCTGGGTAAAAATTAAACTTTTTTTTTGAGGTAGGGTCTCAATCTAGCCTGTAGTCCCAGGCTGGCCTTGATCTCACAGCAATTCTACTACTACTGCCTCCCAAGTACTGAGATTAAAGGCATGTGCCACCAAGCTCAGCTGGATTAATTTTTTTTTTTTTTTCGTTTTTCAAGGTAGGGTCTCACTCTAGCTCAGGCTGACCTGGAATTCACTATGTAGTCTCCGGGTGGCCTTGAACTCTTGGCAATCCTTCTACCTCTGCCTCCCGAGTGCTGGGATTAAAGGCATGCGCCACCACACCCGGCTGGATTAAATTTTTTTTTTTTTTTTTTTTTTTTATCTCACTCTGGCTCAGGCTGACCTGGAATTCACTATTCTCAGCGTGGCCTTGAACTCTCAGTGATCCTGACTTCTGCCTCCTGAGTGCAATTAAAGGGCCCATCTTAAATATTTTAATGCATTTCATCACCAGGACTGAGCATGTCCAATCATGGGCTCATCTTGTTGTTAATGCCTGGTGACAAAGTGACATTGAATTTGGATCCTTGTTGATTTCTCCCCATGTCCCTCAGCATGAGCTGAGATCAAAATAGCAGATTTACAGATCTGACATCTGGAGAACAGAAGTTCTATTGAAATTTCTGCCTTTCATTTTATATAGACAGAGAGAGAGAGAGAGAGAAAGAGAAGGGGAGGAGTTGAGGTTTGAGTCTGGAGATGATCTACCGTGGGCCATGATTTTGTGGCATTTCAAAGCAGGACTCCCTTGACTGAGCTTCCTGACCTGTCTGGAAATCCATGCCATAGAAGCACAGTTCATTTCCAAAGGCACTGATTTGCACAGCTCCAGGTATTCTGAAAGGATTGCTGTTTTTATAATATATATATATATATATATATATATATATATATATATATATATATGTTGCAATGCTGGGTATTGCACCTAGGCACTCACATATGCTAAGCACATGCTCTGCCACCGATCTGTACTTCCAGCCTGAAGTCTGGTGCTTTTAAACAACTCAAAAATAAGAAACAAAAAGTTAGAAGTCTAAATGTCAATTTTACATAATTTTATAGACTACTGTCCAGATGAATAACAAAACCAGTAGAAGGGCTGGGTCCTGTCTTTTCAATAAAAAGATTCCTTGTCTTATTTTTTCTTTTCTTTTAAAGGATTTTTATGTTGATTCATTTGAGAGAGAGGGAGAGAGAATGGGCATGCCAGGGCCTCCAGCCACTGCAAATAAACTCCAGATGCATGCGCTATCATAGGCATCTGGCTTATATGAGTTCTGGGGAATCGAACCTAGGTGTTAGGCTTCACAGGCAAGTGCCTTAACTACTAAAGCCATCTCTCCAGCCCTTGTTGGAGAGATATCTTAGTGGTTAAGGCACTTGTCTGTGAAGCCTAAGGACCCAGATTCAATTCCCTAGGACCCATGTGAGTCAGATGCACAAGGTGGCGCATGCATCTGGAATTCATTTGCAGTGGCTGGAGGCCCTGGTGCATCCATTCTCTCTATCTGCCTCTTTCTCTAATACATAAATGAATAAATGAATAAATGAAATATTAAAAATATATGTAGGGGTAGAGAGATGCCTCAGCAGTTAGGGCTCTTCCCTGCAAAGCCTAATGAGCCTGGTTGATTCCTCAGTACCAATATAAAGCCAGATGCACAAAGTGGCGCATGCATCTGAAGTTCATTTGCAGTGGCTGGAGGCCCTGGTGCACCCACTCTCTCTGTCTGTCTTCTTTCTTGCAAATATATATATATATAAAATCTAGAGGGGGGAGTGGAGAGGGACAGAAAGAGAGGTTTTTTTCAAGGTAGGGTCTTACTGTAACCTAGGATAACCTGGAATTTACTATGTAGTCTGAGGGTGGCCTGAAACTCACATGGATCTTCCTACCTCTACCTCCTGGGTACTGGGATTAAAATCATGCACCACCATGCCTGGCACTTAAATTAAAAAAAAAATTATTAGAGACAGAAAGAGAAGAAGAGAATGGGAATGCCAGGGTCTCCAGCTACTGCAAACAAACTCTAGACACATGCACCACCATGTGCATCCGGCTTACATGGGACCTGGAGAATCGAACCTGGGTCCTTAGGCTTTGCAGGCATGCATCTTAACCACTAACCTAAAATATTTTTAAAATTAATTTATTTGAGAGAGACAAAAAGAAAGTGGCAAATAGTGAAAGTGAGTATGGACACACCAGGGCCTCTTACCACTGCAAACTCCAGGCACATGTGCTATTTTGTGGATCCAGTTTTATGTGGGTACTGGGGAATTGAACCTGAGCTGTCAGGCTTTGCAAGCAAGTGCCTTTAACCACTGAACAATCTCTCCAGTCCCTTTTATTTCTTTTTTTTTTGAGGCAAGGTCTTGCTACATAGCCCAAGCTGACCTCAAACTCACGATCCTCTTGCCTGAGCCTCCTAAATCCTAGAATGACAGGCTTGAAGCACATGTGGGGCTCCAGGACACTGGGAAGGTGAGTGTGTGCTCACTTGGGCACACTTGTCTCTTACTGTGCTGCTCTTAGGTGTGGGGCTTAATGAGTTATTTAGCCTCTTTGAAGCCACTTTTTTTTTTTTTTTGGTTTTTTGAGGCAGGGTCTTACTCTAGCTCAGGCTGACCTGGAATTCATTCTGTAGTCTCAGGGTGGTCTTGATCCTCCTACCTCTGCCTCCTGAGTGCTGGGATTAAAGGCATGTACCACCATGCCCGGCTAAGACTGGCCTTTTTTAATGTGAAAGAGTGAGAGAGAGGGAGAGAATTGGCATGCTAGGGCCTCCAGCCACTGTAATTGGACTCCAGATGTTGTGCCACCTTGTGTGCATGTATGACCTTGTGCACTTGCACACTTGTGTCACCTTGTGCATCTGGCTCACGAGGGACCTGGATTGTTGAACATGGGTTCTTAGGCTTCACAGGCAAGCACCTTAACTGCTTAGCTATTTCTCCAGTCCTGAAACCACTTTTGATTAAAATCAGTTGTGGTGGAGGATCAGTAGTCGTAGAGTTTCAGTGCCGGCTCCAGCAGACCTACAAGCATTGCAGAGTTGAGAGCTGATGCTGCTTCTCCGGACTTTGGAGAGGCTCAGAACTCCATAAGCTCGGGGCTCTGAAGTCTTCAGTTCTTTTGTCTTATGATTAGCAAAGAACTGAAAAAATGTAGACATAAAGAAGGATAAGTAATGAAAGATTTGTTTTAAGAGAGAGTAGAAATAAAAGAGTAAAAGTAAAGCAGGAAAACTCCCAAACTGGATCTGGAGAGATTAGTGGTTAAGGCACTTGCCTCAATTCCCGAGACCCACATAAGCCAGATGCACAAAGTGGCACCTGTGTCTGAAGTTTGTTTGCAGTGGCTGAAGGCCCTAACCCACCCATTTTTTCTCTCTCTCTCCCTCCTCCCCTCTCTCTCAAATAAATAAATAAAAATAAAAAGAAGCTGGGCATGGTGGCACATGCCTTTAATCCCAGCACTTGGGAGGCAGAGGTAGGATGATGGCTGTGAGTTCAAGGCCACCCTGAGACTACATAGTGAATTCTAGGTCAGCCTGGGCTAGAGTGAGACCCTACCTTGAAAAACCAAAAATAAAATAAAATAAAATTAAATTTAAAAAATTAAAAAATATTAACAAAAAGAACTCCCAAGCTGAAGAGGACCCCCTCCCACCCTGTCCCAGCTGGAAGGGGGTCATGAAAGGGAAAAGCCACATGGCAACTTGGATCAGGTCTTTTTATAAATGAGGCACCCAATTAGGATAATCCTCATTGCCAAGTTCAAATGTGTATGCAGAACCTTGATTGGGTGGTGGGCCTGGGGGAGAGTGTAGACTCAGAAAGGACCTCCCATCAGGGGGTAGGCCCAGGAAAAGTTACGGAGGAAGAATCAGGGGCTGTTCCTTATCATCACCTTGATGGATCAGACGGAAGTTCTCCTCCGTCTCACCAGGGCGGGGCGGGGCATCTATGTTCTTTTGGGCCTAAACTGACTACCTCCAAAAGAAATCTACCTTGCTTCTAACCTGTGTCAAAAGTTGTAATGGGGCAGGCTGGAGAGATGGCCTGGCAGTTAAGGCACTTGCCTGCAATGCCAAAGGACACAGGTTCAATTCCCCAGGACCCAAGTAAGCCAGATGTACAAGGGGGGCACGCATCTGGAGTTTGTTTGTGGCTGGCGGCCTTGGCACACCCATTCTCTCTCTCTGCCTACTTTTTTCTCTCTCTCAAATAAGTAAATAAAAATAAAATATATGTGTTTTTTTAAAAAAGTTGTAATGGGGGCTGGAGAGATGGCTCAGGGGTTAAAGGTACTTGGTTGCAAAGCCTAATGGCCCAGGTTCAATTCCTCAGTATCCATGTAAAGTCAGATGCACAAAGTGGAATATGCATCTAGAGTTCATTTGCAGTGGTAAGAGGTCCTGGTATGCCCATACTCACTCTCTTTTTGCCTGCATCTTTCTCTCTCAAATAAATAAATAAAAATAATTTTTAAAGTTGTAATGATGACCATAAAGAACAGAAAGGTAGGTATGTGGAAGGAAGAGACATGGAAACTATTGTTTCTATCTGTATGCATATGTTACATGACCATGTGTCATTTTTTTGGGAACAGACTGCCAGGTTAGGACTTGCAACATGAAGTCAGACTTCTCTAACTTTAGTTTCGTCCTAAGTGGATTTGCCCACTTTTAGGCTCTCTGTGTCATTGAGAACTTGAGAACAGAAATGCTGTTAAGTGGTCTGGGATCCTAATCTCAGCCTCCTGTGGAGGGGGTATATGGCAATTTTGGGCCTCTTTCTCCTGTCTTTTTTTTTTTTTTTTTCCCCTTCAAGGCAGGAAGCTAGCTCACTCTAGCTCAGGCTGATCTGGAATTCACTATGTAGGTGTCGTCGAACTCATGGTGATCCTCCTACCTCTGCCTCCCTAGTGCTGGGATAAAGGCATGTGCCACCACGTCCGGCTTCTTCTGTCATTTTTTAAAAAGAGGTGCAGCATTTTTTCATCAACAGTCCTCAGCTCCCACTTGCTCTAACCTCCATTTCCCACCTGTCTACTTTGGTACCACACCTGGTACAGGGTGAAAGTGCCCATCACTACAGGGAAGGATGGATGATGGGGCTCGTCACAAGCCCAGTTACTGGGGATGCAGGGACACAAATCTTTGCACCCCAGTACACCATAATCAGGGAACTCATGCATTGGTTGAGGTGATCCAGTCTACAGTTTTCATTTCCTTTTGAATAGTTTTATTCATTTGCAAGGAGAGAGAGAGAGAAAGAGAGATGAATGGGTGCACCAGAGCCTCTTGCCACTGCAAATGAATGCCAGATGCATGTGCCACTTTGTGCATCTGGCTGTATGTGGCTACTGGGGAATCAGACCCAGACCAATAGGCTCTGCAAGCTAGTGCCTTTAACTGCTGAGCCAACCTTGTAGGCCCGTCTCCAGTTTCGCCACATGACCCCACAAGCCATCTCCAGAGGAGTGTGCTGTGCGTCTCACCCATACACCTTGCTTGCAGGACTTTCACCAGAAAGCTACAGCGTGAGCCCTTGGAAATACCAGGTAGTCACTTGACACCAGTTTCATGTACTCTAAAGAAAGTCCATTTCCTATCTTGTAGGCTGCCTCTTCACTTGGCTAATGGATTCCTTTGTTGAATGCAGCTTTAAAGATATATTATTATTTATTTAAGAGAGAGAGAGAGAGAGAGAGAGGAAGAGGCCGACAGTCTGGGCGTGGTGGCCCACGCCTTTATCCAAGCAGTCGGGAGACAGTGGTAGGAGGATCGCCATGAGTTTAAGGCCACCCGGAGATTACATAAGGTCAGCCTGGGCTAGAGTAAGACCCTACCTTGAAAGAAAAAGAAAAAAGAAAAAGAAAATAAAAAAAGAAAAGAAGGAAGGAAGGAAGGAAGAAAGGAAGGAAGGAAGAAAGGAAGGGGCAGATAGAGAGAAAGAATGGATGCACTAGGGCCTCTAGCCACTGCAAACAAACTCCAGATGCATGCACCACCTTGTCCATCTGGCTTACGTGGGTCCTGGGGTATCAAATCTGGGTCCTTTGGCTTTGCAGGCAAGCACCTTAACCACTAAGCCATCTTTCCAGCTTTGAAAGCAGCTTTTTTAAAAAAAATTAAAAGATAATTTTATTTCTTTTCAAGGAAAGAGAGAGAAGAAAGAAGAGAGACACACAGAGAAAGAATGGCCATTCCAGGGCTTCCAGCCACTGCAAATGAAGTCCAGATGCATGCGCCACCTTGTGCATCCGGCTTACATGGGATCTGGGGAGTTGAACATGGGTCCTTAGGCTTCACAGGCAAGCACCTTAACCGCTAAGCCATCTCCCAGCCCAATAGCAACTTTTTAATTTCATAAGGTCCCATTTGTTAATTGTTGAACTTATTTCCTGTGTGATGGAAAGTTCTTCCCTGTTCCTTTATCTTGAAAACTTTTCCCTATTTTTCCATCTGGCAGTTCCAGGGTCAATTTTTGCCATCAATACTTCTAACAAAGGATTAATGTACAGAATACACACAGAATGCACAAACCCCCCAAACAACACCAAAACAAATAGCCCAATCAAAATATGGGCTAATTCTGGGCATGATGCCTCACACCTTTAATCTCAGCTATCAGGAGGTGAGGCAGAAGCTCACTTTGAGTTTAAGGCCAGTGTGGGATACAAAGTGAGTTTTGCCAGGCGTGGTGGCGCATGCCTTTAATCCCAGCACTTGGGAGGCAGAGGTAGGAGGATTGCCAAGAGTTCGAGACCACCCTGAGACTACATAGTGAATTCCAGGTCAGCCTGGGCTAGAGTAAGACCCTACCTCAGAAAAAACAACAACAACAAAAAAAACCAAAGTGAGTTTCAGGTCAACTGAGGCTCGAGTGATACCTTGCCTTAAAAAAAAAAAAGCTAGCCTGCTCTATGGGAGGGAATACATGCCTAGTACTGAAAACCTAATCAAAAGCCTATGGCAGGGGAGGTCATGAGCCTTAGGGGTATAAAGCCTGCTCTTGTCTGGCTAAATGGATATATTATTCTCACCAAGCTGCCCTGAAAGCACTACACTTAATGTTCATATTCACATATTAATGCTACTCTCACTTTTGGTTAGAGAAGCTTCTCTTTTCAGATGGCGATGACCACTGGGATGACCCAAAAGGCAACATAGTGCTGAGAAGAAGGGATGGAGGAGTGTCCAGCACTGAAACATCTCTATCACACCCCCAAGGCTCAGGGTGCATTGTGGAAGAGGTGGTGGAAAGAATGTAAGAGCCAAAGGAAGGGTACCACTCCTTACAATGCAACTGTCTAGATAGAAATTGGCCTCGATATCCACGACCTTGCAGTACCTAGCAATACCTTCACAAGACCCTCATAATAAGAGAAAAAGATGATGACATCAAATTAAAGGAGACTAAAGCCGGGCATTGTGGCGCATGCCTTTAATCCCAGCACTCAGGAGGCAGAGGTAGGAGGATCGCCAAGAGTTCGAGGCCACCCAGAGACTACATAGTTAATTCCAGGTCAGCCTGGACCAGAGTGAGACCCTACCTTGCAAAACCAAAAAAAAAAAATAAAATTAAAGGAGACTAATGGAGAGAGGAATGGGATATGATGGAGATTGGAGTTATGAAGGGGAAAGTGGGGAAAGGGAGGAAATTATCATGGTTTATTGTCTGTAAGTACAGATGTTGTCAATAAATTTTTTTTAAATAGACTAAAGAACTAAATAGTGAGTTCTCAAATGAAGAAATATAAATGGCCAATAAATATTTTAAAAAATGCTAATGGGCTGGGCGTGGTGGCGCACGCCTTTCATCCCAGCACTCGGGAGGCAGAGGTAGGAGGAGCGCTGTGAGTTCGAGGCCACCCTGAGAATAGACTGAATTCCAGGTCAGCCTGGGCTAGAGTGGGACCCTACCTTGAAAAACCAAAAAAAAAAAAAAAAAAAAAAAAAAAATGTGCTAATGGCTGGGCGTGGTGGCACATACCTTTAATCCCAGCACTCAGGAGGCAGAGGTAGGAGGATTACCGTGAGTTCAAGGCCACCCTGAGACTATACAGTGAATTCCAGGTCAGCCTGAACTAGAGTGAAACCCTACCTAGAAAAACCAAAAAGAAAAAAAAAAAGTGCTAATGTTCTTAGCCATTAGGGAAACACTAATTAAAACTACTTTAAGATTTCATCTCACTCTATCAGGGTGACTTTCATGAAAAAAAAAATAATGGGCTGGAAAGATGGCTTAGCAGCTAAGGCGCTTGCCTGCAAATCCCAAGGACCCAGGTTCGAGTCCCCGGTACCCAATTAAGCTAGATGCATAAGGTGGCACATGTATCTGGAGTTGATTTGCAGCAGCTAGTGGCCCTGGCTTACCCATTCTCTCTCTCTTTCTCTCTCATTTCTTGCAATTAAATAAATAAAAATTTTTAAAAATGCTGGTGAGGATGTGGGGAAAAAAGAACTCTTATTCACTGTTAGTAGGACCCTAACCTGCTGCATGCATTATGAAAACCAATGTGGAGATTTCTCAAAAAACTAAAAATACACCTGCCATGTGACCCAGTTATATCACTCCGGGACAGGTACCCAAATGACCCTATACCTTGCTACATCATCCGTGTTTACTGCTATACTCTTTACAGTAGCAAGGAAATGGAAGCAACCTGGTTGTCCAGCAGCTGAAGAATGGATGATGAAAATGTGGTACATTTACACAATGGAATTCCATTTAGTCATGAAATTGTGAAATTTGATGGAAAATATTATACTAAGTGAGGTAACCCAGGTCAGAAAGACAAACACTGTATATTCTCTCTCATATGTAGATCCTAGTTTAGAACCTGTATATATTTATGTTATTGTGGGTGAGACAGTGTGTAAATGCCAGAGATCTAGAAAGCAGCTCATGAGAGTGGGAGAGGAAGGCTTCGAGGAAGGGATGGTAGCAGATCTTAAGTGATTTGAAAGTCAAAGGGGGAATGCCAGGGACGGGAGGGTGAAAGCAGAGAAGAGGAGGGGCAGAGGAGGGGGAGGGAGACAGCTAACCAAAACTAGTACATATATTGATAAAGAATAAAAAGAAAAAGGCTGGGGCTGGAGAGATGGCTTAGCGGTTAAGGTGCATGCCTGCAAAGCCTAGGGACCCTGGTTCAATTCTCCAGGTCCCACGTAAGCCAGATGCACATGGTGGCGCATGCATCTGGAGTTCATTTGCAGTGGCTAGAGGCCCTGGCGTGCCCATTCAGTCTTTCTCCCTCTCTCTGTCTCTAATAAATAAAATAAAATTTAAAAAACGAAAGAAAAAGGCTGGGCGTGGTGGTTCACCCCTTTAATCCCAGCACTTGAGAGGCAGAGGTAGGAGGATCACTGTGAGTTTGAGACCACCCTGAAACTACATAGTGAATTCCAGGTTTGCCTGGGCTAGAGCGAGACCCTACCTGGGTGGGGGGAGCTGAAAAGAAAGAAAAGGAAATCTTTAAATAGCTCCCTCCCCCAGTGAGGGGTGAGGTCTATTTCCAGCTCCTTGGGGCCCATAGATATTTGAATCTATCCTAAGTCTTTCATGTCTACTCCCCAGAGCTTGTACCTACACATGTCATTTCAATTTATCATCATGTATTTTTCTGTCCCTTTTTATGTTCAATGTCCTCTTTTCAGTTAAGACCTCAATACTTTTTAGGTATCAGAAATAGTAACAAGAATCCAAGAACTAAAAAAGAATCCAAATTCTATTTACCATGTATTCATCAGCTAGCAGCCTGGGGACCTACTTTTTTTTTGTTGTTGTTGTTTTTCTTTGAAAATGTGCTCCTGTCTTGCATGCACTATTTTAAATAGATATAGAAGATAAAATCCACTGAGCACTTGTTATGGGCAAGGTTTTATTAAAAATGCATTATCTCTTTCAGCTTCCTTAATCTTCTCAGACAGTCCCATAAGGGAGGTCCTGTTAATATCCCCACTTAATAGGGAGAGTATAAAACTTGACCATGGCCACACATGGAAGCTGGTGGGGCAGGATTATGAAATGAAGCAACTCCATTCTAGCTCCTGAATACTTTTAAAACAAATAAACAAACAAACAAACAAACAAACAAAACAACTTTTCCAGGTCAGACTAGGCTAGAGTGAGACCCTCCCTCAAAAAAAAACCAAAAACACTTTTTTATTGACAACTTCCATAATTATAAAAATAAACCATTTTTATTTTTTATTTATTAAGTAGAAAGTTGTATGGATACATCATATATTAGTACCATCATTTCCCTCCTCCCTGCCCTCATTCCGCTGAGGGCCCTCCTCCGTGGGATTGCTGGTGTTCCCCCCTAGGTTTGTGGGTTGAGATGTGAGAGTATCAGTCAGTTATTGTAGGGAGGGAAGTGCCTCTGAACATTCTCTTACACTCTGTGGCTCTTACAATCTTTCTGTTCCCTCTTTGGCAAAATTCCCTGAGCCTTGGGTGCAAACACATTATTTTTAAATAAATAATTTTTAAAAAATACTCATTGTGTGGTGGCGCACGCCTTTAATCCCAGCACTTGGGAGGCAGAGGTAGGAAGATCACTGTGAGTTCAAGGCCACCCTGAGAACTACATAGTGAATTCCAGGACAGCCTGAGCCAGAGTGAGACCCTACCTCCACCCCCGCCCCCCTAAAAATACTCACTGGTTAAAAGCACTTGCTTACAATCATAGAGTCAAAAGAAAGTTTCTCATTTTTTCCCTTCCCCAACTTTCACTTATGCCTCAGAGTAACCAATACATAATACTTTAATACAAACTTGAACATTCTATGAGGTGTACATAATACTTTAATACAAACTTGAACTTTCTATGAAGTGTACACACTTTTGAGCACAAATGGTATCACACATGTGATGGTTTGATTCAGGTGTTCCTCCCCCCCCATAAACTTATGCGTTCTGGTGGCAATTTGGGAATTGGAGCCTCCTGGAGGCAGTGTATTGTTGGAGGTGGGCTTAAAGGTGTTAGAGCCAGCTTCCCTTTGCCAGTGTTGGGCACATTCTCCTGCTGCTGTCCACCTGATGTTGGCTAGGAAGTGATGTTCACCTTCTGTTCATGCCATCACTTTCCCTGCCATCATGGAGATTTCCTTCAAGTCTGGAAGCCAAAATAAACCCTTTCCTCCCACAAGCTGCTCTTGGTCAGGTGTTTTCTGCTAGCAATGTGAAGTTGACTACAACACACATATCTTAAAATGTGTTTTATCTCTTTCTATATCAATAAATACTTCTAAGTCTATTTCATTCTTCTTAAAAATATTTTATTTATTATTTGAGAGAGTGAGACAGAAAGAGGCAGGTAGAAAAAATAAGTATTGACATGCCAGGGCCTCTAACCATTGCAAATTAACTTTATACACATATGCCACTTTATGCATCTGGCTTTATGAGGGTACTGTGGAATTGAACCTGGGCCATCCAGCTTTGTCAGTAAGCACCTTTTACCACTGAGCCATCTCGCCAGCCCTATTTCACTTTTTTAGGACTTTTTTTTTTTTTGAGGTAGGATCTCACTCTGGCCCAGGCTGACTGACTCTGCAGTTCCTGGCTGGTCTTGAACTCCTACTTCTGCCTCCTGAGTGCTGCTGGGATTAAAGGCATGTGCCACCACAGGACACACTTTTATTGTTGTCATAAGTTTGGCTTTTTTCTTGTTATTCTTGGTTATTATTTATTATAATTCATTACTATTAATGTTGGAATGCTAATTTTGCCCTATGTAAATTATTTCTAAAATTATTTAAGAGGGAGAGAGAGAAAGAGAGAGAGACACAGAGAGTATGGGCATGCAAGGGCCTCCTGCCACTGCAAACTCCAGATGCATGTGCCACTTTGTGCATTTGGCTTTATGTGAGTACTGGGGAATTGAACCTGGGCCATTAAGCTTTACAAGCAAGTGCCTTAAATCTCTAAGCCATCTTTCCAGCCCTCTAAAATTCTTTCATATTAGCTAATTATCTTGAGTTTACCTGACATATAATTTGGGAAGCAAATAATTGCAGTGGTGAATTTTCTTAAGTTTTAGGTCACATTGTATTCTTTTGGCTCTTTGAATTATTTGGCACATTAAGAACAATGTTACAGAGGCTGAAGAGATGACTTAGCAGTTAAGCCTTTGCCTGCAAAGCCAAAGGATACCAGTTTGGTTCTCCAGGACCCACATAAGGCAGATGCACAAGGAGGTGCATACATCTGGAGTTCATTTGCAGTGGCTGGAGATCCTGGCATGTCCACTCTCTCCCACTTTTTCTCTCTCTCAATTAAATAAATGAATAAATAAATAAATAAGTAAAATATTTTAAGAAAGAACAAGGATACACAACAGTAATACTTTCAGACCTTAGTGGGATTGTGTCAGACATTGATTTTGGGTTTTAGTTTGAAGGATTCATAAACATCATATCAAGGACCTCTATTTCCATTTATTTTATTTTATTTTATTTTATTTTTTATTTATTTTTTTGGTTTTGCGAGGTAGGGTTTCACTCTGGTCCAGGCTGACCTGGAATTAACTATGTAGTCTCAGGGTGGCCTCAAACTCTCAGTGATCCTCCTACCTCTGCCTCCCGAGTGCTGGGATTAAAGGCGTGCGCCACCCGCCCGGCTTCCATTTATTTTTATTTTACTAAGATTAAAAAAAAAAAATCAGAGATTAGTCTGGGCATGTAGCTCTGTGGTAGAGTCCTTGCCTAGTCTGTGCAAGGCCCTGGGCTCTATCCCCAGCACTGTGCATGCACGCACTCATATACACACCAGAAATGGATGGTGAATTTTAGGACATGTAGCCTATGTTGTGAGGATCATAGGCTTTGGGCAAGGGAGATGGCTCAGTGGGATAAGTGTTTGCCATTTAAGTGTGAGGACCTGAGTTAGGATCCCCAGGTCCCATGTTAAAGCCAGGCATGACAGCACACATCTGGAAAACCCAGTGTTTTTATGTTGAGAGGGAAGGTAGGAACAGAGGAATCCCCAAAGCTCGCTAGCCAGCTCCCTGTGGAGGCAGTGGTGAACAAGAGACCTTGCCTCAGACAAGGTAGAAGGTGAGGACTGACATTGGAGGTTGTCCTCTGACCTCCACATGTATGCCATGGACATATATGTGCACACACTTGCGCGCGCGCGCGCGCACACACACACACACACACACACACAGAAAAGTTAAGAAAATCTTAACTGGACAAATAAACGTTCTGAACCACTGTATTTCAGATTGTTTAAGAAATTTGGTTTCTTTTACATACATTACTAAATCAACCAATTTTGTGGTTGCCAGCTTTAAAGCAGATTCCAGTCTTTTTTTTTTTTTTTTTTGGTTTATCGAGGTAGGGTCTCACTCTAGCTCAGGCTGACTTGGAATTCACTCTGTAGTCTCAGGGTGGCCTTGAACTCACAGTGATCCTCCTACCTCCCAAGTGCTGGGATTAAAGGCGTGTGCCATCACTCCTGGCTTCCAGTCATATTTTTAAAAAATATACTTATTTATTTGCCAGCAGGGAGGGGAAGGAGGGAGAGAGAGAGAATGAGAATGGGCGCACCAGGGCATCCTGCTTCTGCAAAGGAACTCCAGATGCATGCATCACTTTGTGCATCTGGCCTTATGTGGGTACTGGGGATTCAAATCGGGGCCATCAGACTTTGTAAGCCTGGCACTTTTAACTGCTGAGCCATCTCTCTTGCCCCAATTCCAGTAATCTTTAATGAAATTGATGAGTATCTATTTTTATAACCAAAAATGACCCTGGGGGGAAATAACGTATATAATCAAGCACTCTGAAGAAGTTTGCTCTCCTTAGCAACTTAAAGTCCGCACTGCATGCTCTCTTAAAAATTAGATGAGCCAACTCAGATGCAGTGCTGCCAGGGGAGGTTTTAGTTTGTTTGTTGCCTGATTTTTCTTAAGTAACTACACAAGTAAGAGTTTCCAAAACAGGAAGGACACTCATAAACACTTGCACAAGGCATGTTTGGTCTTGGGTAGGGGGCCAGGGATAGAGGAATCAAATAGGTTTCTGACCTCGTGGAGCCCTCTTCTCAGTTACCAGGACGTGGCACAGGATAGATGACTACTGGGAAAGGAAAAGTTGGAGAGTCAAGCTGAGAAGTCCAACAACTTTGAGGAGAATCAAAACATCACAAAGTAGGAAGTTATTAAAGAAATAATGTAAGCAACATTTCCAGACCTGAAAGACATGTTTCCAGTTTTGACAGGGCCCCACAAGTCCCTAGCTAAGTCATTTCTTTAAAAAGCTCAGTCTAAGCACGCTGTTCATGGCAACTACTAGAGACAGTGCAGAGTAGTTTTGACTGAGAAAGACTCTCCTGCAGCTCTTCAGATTGGGAAGCTAGGAGGGAGATGCCTCAAGAGTCCTAACGATCTCCAGAGATGTCCCCAGAACATGTACATGACAAACATTGTGACTGAAATTCCAGCCATAAGAATGCCTGGATTTCCAATCTGTTTGTTTGTTTTTTAGTTTTTTGAGTTAGGGTCTCACTCTAGCCCAAGGCTGACCTGGAAGTCACTACATAGTCTCAGGGTAGCCTTGAACTCACAGCAATCCTCCTACTTCTGCCTCCTGAGTACTGTTGTTCTCCAATCTGGAGGTGAGGATTTTCAGAGCATGGAGTTCCTTATTCATCTTAATAGTGTGGTTTCCAAGGAAACAGGAGCCAGATTGCTTTTGCAGTCC
Source organism: Orientallactaga sibirica (assembly GCA_036365145.1). Lineage (NCBI taxonomy): Eukaryota > Metazoa > Chordata > Mammalia > Rodentia > Dipodidae > Orientallactaga > Orientallactaga sibirica. Next base: position 34,246,115 of record JAEOAD010000012.1, on the reverse strand, counting down.
AGATCTGATGTGGACACCCTTACACACAGCCTTGTTTTGAACCTGCCAGAACACTGCTTCACTCTTTTCCCAAATGCCTTAATTCTACCACTGTTACTGGTGACGTCCTATAGTCCTCTGCGTGAGGTCTTCTACGTGCTTGTCTCCACAGGCCTTAGACTGATTGGACTAGAATTGTTTGAAGGCTCTTGAGATTTGATCAAAACTTTCCTCCTTGATAATTGCATATTGGAGTCTCCCTGAGTCACCTGCTCCTGAGTCAGGCCTGTCTGTCTTCAGATGCATCCACGTCTTGTACTGGATGCAGGCTCATTCTCTCTTTGGCCTTTCACTGTTAGGTTACTACTGGTCTCTTCAGAGTTGAGGGTCCTTATCAGACTTTGATGGCTTCTGGTGGACTTTTCCCTTTAATGCCTTTTCCTATCTTCTGACTGCTTATTCAGTGTTATATGTTGTTTGTTTCTGAGAACACTTCTAAGTCTTGTCAAGTAAGAAATTTCCTTTGAGAGCTGCTGTTCACACCAGACCTCCTGAGAAGCTGCTAATTCTTGTGTTAGTGGTCGTGGCAGTGTCACTGTAGGATGAGAATGGAGAACTCAGCAATGACGTCTTTACTTTTGACCAACCATCAGCCAATTTGTCATGGGCTATCATCCGTACAGTTCTCAATTGTGGACGGCACAATGAGGAACTGTGACATCAGTAAGATTGCTTATTCAAGAGGTGCCGTGTCTGGTCTGGGCATGGACTTCAGTCGGTAAGGTGCTGGCCTCACAAGCATGAGAACCTGAGCTTGCTCTCAGAACCCACGTCCAGTACCAGGTGTGCATGTCTGTAATTCCACACTGGGGAGAGAGACAAAAGCTCTCTGGGGCTCACGGGCCAGGCATCCTAGCTTAATTGGTGAGCTTCAGGCCAATGAGAGACCTTGTCTCAAAAAGAGGTGGAGCATTCCTGAAGGGAAGCCGGGCGTGGTGGTGCATGCCTTTAATCCCAGCACTTGGGAGGCAGAGGTAGGAGGATCACCGTGAGTTCGAGGCCACCCTGAGACTACATAGTGAGTTCCATGTCAGCCTGGGCTAGAGTGAGACCCTACCTCAAAAAAAAAGACCAAAAACAACAACAACAACAACAAAAAAAGAGGTAGAGTATTCCTGAAGGTGATGTCCGAGGTTGTCCTCTGTTCCCATACACACACACACACACACACACACACACACACACACACACACACACGTGTGCTCCCACACATGAACACATGTATACACATATGTACATATGCTTGCCAAAAAGTGCTCTGTACTGTCTGTATACAGGAGAACTATATTTAATGTAGGAGATCTTTATCCTTGGCTTCCATATTTAAGGCTTAGAATTGATATTTCATTAGCATGGCTTGGTAATATTATTAAAAGTCTGAGTTAAGCTATCAGTACGAACTCTGTGTATGTGTGTGCGATTGTTTTTCCTGCAGCTAAACTTCCTCCTCTCCTTGCCTTTTACAACGATAGCTTCTATTTGGTTTAAGTGTGCTCTCCTCTCTTGCCCAGAGACAGAGATAGCTTGCTTTTCTAGGCCACTACAGGACAGGTTGAGATTTGGTGACATCACCTTGTCCATTGGACTGCTTACTGTTCTGCAGAAATCCAGAGGATAAACTGTGTTTGCCCTGCTCATTAGTGGGCAGCTCACCCTTCCCAGGTCTTCCTACTCAAACAGGCTGATTCTGTCAGGGCTCCTTCCCTAAGAGGTGTCCTGGAGAAAGCAGGGAATAGAAACAAATGGCATGCGGTTTGGGAGCAGCTCTGCCCATTGTCATTGTCGTTGTCATTGAACTACTTGCTTAAACCTGGGGCAGGAAAGGGCATGAAGGAAAACCAGAGATCTTGTGAATAAAAAGGCCCACCTGGAGGCTGGCGAAAGGGTTCAATAGTTCAAGGTGCTTGCTTGCAAAGCCTGTCAGCCTGGGGTTAATCCTCCAGCATCCATGTAGTCAGATGCAAAGGGGTGAATACATCTATGATGTCAAAATGCCTAGACAATAGGAGGCAGAGCCAGGAGAATCCAAAGCTCGTGGGCCAGGTAGTCTGACTCTCCCCCCCCCCACTGCCTGCACGAATAATGTATACAATTTTATTTTGTTTATTTATTTTTTTTTTGAGAGTGAGAGATACAGAAATATTCAGGTAGAGAGTGAGCGAGTGAGTGTGTGTGAGAGAGAGAGAGAGAGAGAGAATGGGCACGCCAGGGCCTCCAGCCACTGCAAACGAACTCCAGATGCATGTGCCCCCTTGTGCATCTGGCTTACGTGGGACCTGGAGAATCAAGCCTCAAACCAGGGTCCTTAGGCTTCACAGGCAAGCACTTAACCGCTAAACCATCTCTCAAGCCGTGTGTGTGTGTGTGTGTGTGTGTGTGTGTGTAATTTTAAAAGCCCATCAAAGTCAGGAGCAGTGGCACATGCCTGTAATCCCAGCATTTGAGAGATGGAGGCAGGAAGATCAGTTCAAGGCCAGTCTGGGCTACATGTGACTCTATCTTAAAAAAGTCCAAATCATTTGACAAAACAAAAAAAAAAAACACCTAAAAACTGCTACATTCTAGGCTTGACTTTCCGACTATCCTCAGAGAGATTGGCTGAGTATAGATCATAGTCACTTTTTTCCCACTGAGAAAGAATATCATGAAGCCAAGGCTGGTTTTGAACTTGTAATATAAATCAAGGCTAGCCTTGAACTCCAGTGCTGGGATTACAGGTATGGACTGCTACACCCAGTTATTTTGAGATTTTAGTCCTAGAAACAAGTTAAGTCAAAGGCTGTTTTTGTTGTTTTATGAAACCTTGGGGCTGGAGAGATGGCTCAGCAGTTGAAGATGCTTGCTTGTAGGATCTGCTTGCTTGGGGTTCAAATCCCTAGCTACCCACATAAAGCCAGATAGTTATTCATTTGTAGCAGCAAGAGACCCTGGTGAATCCATGTGCATGTGTACACACACACACACACACACACACACACACACACTTAAAAAAAGAAAATGAGGGCTGGAGAGATTGGCTTAGCAGTTGAGGTGCTAGCCTGCAAAGCCTAAAGACCAATTCTCCAGGTCCCACGTAAGCCAGATGTACATGGTGGCGCATGCATCTGGAGTTCGTCTGCAGTGGCTGGAGGCCCGGGTGTGCCCATTCCCCACCTCCTCTCTTTCCCTCCCTCTCACCCAAATAAGTAAATAAAAATATTAAAAAAAAAAAAAGAAAATGAAACATTCTCTCTAGCTAACCTTTCTGACTCTAAATGCTTAAAAGCATACAACAGGTTTACAGAAATGTTCATGATTTTGAATACCTCAACCTCAAATTACTTTATTTCACTTTCTCCCAGCCTCTCCCCAAATGACTGTCAATATATTTTAAAGTCTTTAAGACCTTTTATTTTCTCCCCACTTGAAGTAGGATCCATTTTGGAAACAGAAAATATTTGACATTAAGTATTAGCCAGAGGCAACTTACCTCTTCTTTGGCTCCAGAACAAGTTGGATTTCTGATTCTTTGTGCAGGCTGGATATTTGGGAAACCAGTAAAAGAGCTGGGCTAACCTTCTGAAGGTCTTGTTACAGTCACTTTTTATGGCCATAGCTGTGACTAATTGTTGCGGAATGACTCTCCACACAGCACGGATGCGGATCAGTCACACACTCACATGTGACACTTTAGCTGTGAATTTCCTCTCAGCCAACATGTCTGGGGACCACCTGTTAGTCCTAAGTCCCCTTCCTCTGTCATTCCTGTGGCTTCTTCTTTAGACCTTGGTCCTCATAACTAGAAACTACATTAATATTCTTTTTTTAAAAAAAAATATTTATTTATTTGAGAGAGTGAGAGAGAAAGATGCAGGGAAGGGGGAGAATGGGTGCGCCAGGGCCTCCAGCCCACTGCAAATGAACTCTAGACACATGCGCCATCTTATGCATCTGGCTTATGTGGGTCCTTGGGAATTGAATCGAAGTCCTTTGGCTTTGCAGGCAAACACCTTAACTGCTCAGCCATCTCTCCAGTCCCTACATTAATATTCTTTTAAAGAAAGTTTTAAGAGAAATACTTATCCAATACTTAATTTATTTTTATTTATTTATTTTCAAGCAGAGAGGGATAGAAGAGAGAGAGAATGAGTGCTTACAGCCACTGTTCATGAACTCCAGATGCATGTACCTCTTTATGCATCTGGCTTTACGTGGGTCCTGAGAAATCAAACTCGGGTCATTAGGCTTTACAGGCAAGTGTTCTAACTGCTGAGTCTTCTCTCCAGTCCAGCAGTTTCTACTTTTTTATTTTAAATATTTTATTTATTTATTGGAGAGAGACAGAGATAATGTGCACACCAGGGCCTCCAGCCACTGCAAATGAACTCCAGTCACATGTGCCACCTTGTGCATCTGGCTTATGTGGGTCCCGGGGAATCTCGCCTGGATTGAGCCTTATGTTTCATAGGCAAGTGTCTTAACCGCTAAGCCATCTCTCCAGCCCAATTTCTACTTCTTAAACATTGAGGAATACTTGTAGATGATCCCAAAATAAAAGGTTCCAAGATCAGGTTGATTTGAGATACTTTGGGTTATACAAAAAATAAACAATTGCCAGGCATGGTGGCAAATGCCCTTAATCCCAGCACTTGGGAGGCAGAGGTAGAAGGACAGCTGTGAGTTCGAGGCCACCCTGAGAGTACATCGTGAATTCCAGCCTGGGCTAGAGAGACCCTACCTCGAAAAACCAAATAAATAAATAATCTTTAAAATTTTTTATTTTTATTTATTAGCAACACAGAAAGTGGCAGAGAAAGAGAGAGAGAGAGAGAGAGAGAAAGAGAGAAAGAGAATGGGCGCTCCAGGGCCACCAGCCACTGAAAACGAACTCCAGAAGCATGCACCCTGTCTTGTGCATCTGGCTTACATGGGTACTGGGGAATCGAGCCTCGAACCAGTGTCCTTAGGCTTCACAGGCAAGTGCTTATTTAACCAAACGCTAAGCCATCTCTCCAGACCCTCTTTTTCTAAAAAAAGAACTAGAGAACTTCTGAAAATGTTTATATCAGAGTGAATGATATCTTCTATATTGTTTTGATCCTGCCACTCCTTTTGTAAGGAGCACTTTGTAGGATCAGCATTAGGAACATGCCTTGGGCAATGTGGCTGCATGTGCCACAGCTCCCTCCATAGGTGAGGATAAACACAGATGACCGGCCCCTTTCCACACTAGTGAAGTCACACCATCCACTTGTGGGCTACAGTGGGACAGAAAGAGTGGGCCTTCACTGCTTCTCTTTACCTGAAAGGTCTTTGTGGTTGAGGAAAAACACAGCAGGCCTTCCAGTAGTTGGATAGCATTTTTTTTGCATGTGTTTTATGTGTATGTGTGGTATCTGCACGTGTGTGTGCAGATGTGTGCAACTGTGCACATGTGGAGGCCAGAGGAGAACATTGGGTGTCCTTCCTCTATTGCTGATCGGGGTATTTCCTTGACAGGAGTCTAGTCTCTCTGAACATGGAAGTGTGGGTTTCCAGAGCCCCAGCGATTCTCTGGTCTCTGCTTCCCATACTACTGGGGTTACAGACATGTGTAACCACATCCAGATGTTTACTTGGGTGCTGGGGAATTAAACTCAGGCAGTCTTAGGCCCTCATGCTTGAGCAAGAGCTCTTATCCACTGAGCCATCTCCTCAGCCCTCGGAAAGTACGTTGAGCCCATGAAATGGCTGGTGTCTCTCCTCTCATCAGCCTCTGAATGCAAACTCAAATGATGTGGAAAAATAAAAAGTGTCACTAAGTGGTATCTGTAAGCAGAATAAATGTCACTTGAAAAGAAACCCAAGGGGGCTGGAGAGATGGCTCAGCCGTTAAAGGCACCTGCTTGCAAAGCAAAGCCTGACAGCCCAGGTTTGATTGTCCCAGTGCCCATGTAAAGCCAGATGCACAAAGTGGTACATGTGTCTTGAGTTTGTTTGCAGTAGCAGAAGGATCGGGCCCACCTATTCTCTCAAATAAATAACAGTTTTGTTTTTTGAGATAGGATCTCACTCTAGCCCAGGATGGCCTCTAACTCATGGTGATCCTCCTACCTCTGCCTCCCAAGTGCTGGGATTAGAGGCATGTGCCACCATGGCTCAAATATTTTTTTAACAAAGAAAGGAAGGCTGGAGAGATGGCTTAGCAGTTAAGGTGCTTGCCTGCAATGCCTAATGACTCTGGTTTGACTCCTCAGTATCCGTATAAAGCCAGATGAACAAAGTAGTAGTAGTAATCTGAGGACAATTTTATCTGTTCAACAAAAACACTCAAGTTATACAATTCAAGATATATGTTAAACAATGAAATGGAAAATTAAAATGAAAGATTTAATACCCACCAGCTCCATGACTGTTTATTTCTGTAATGTGTTCATGTGTTGTAGCTAGGTTCTCACTGCTGAGACAAAACACCTGATCCAAAGCAGCTGGTGCGAGAAGAGGGTCTACCTGGTTTACAGTCTCAAGAGGAAGCTGCATCACGGCAGGGTAAGTGTGGTATGAGCAGAAAGCTGTCACAGACCTAGGCAGAACTTGTCTGAAGGAGAACTAGCACTAGCAAGCTGGGCTAATAGACCTCCAAGTCCTGCCCCCAGTGATAACATCTCCTCCAGCAACGTTCAGCCTCCCAAACTGGCACTAGCTGGGGACCGAGTAGAAAGCTCAACCACAAACACATGAGGCTATGAGACATTTCACATTCAAACTATTTCAACATGTGACACTGAAATTACCTCCACTAACACATCACAATCTCGTAACATCCCAATGCATTTCTGCTTTGAGATGACCTAGTTCTTTGTTCACAGTACTCAAATATTATGGTCAACAAGTTCTATATAATCATGCTTCAATAACTTGACAAGGCAGAAACCAAAACCAATAAAAATCCTGACAGATGGGCTGGAGAGATGGCTTAGTGGTTAAGGCACTTGCCTGCAAAGCCAAAGGACCCAGGTTCGACTCCCCAGTACCCACATAAGCCAAATGCACAAGGTGGCACATGCGTCTGGAATTTGTTTACAGTGGCTGGAGGACCTGGCACACCTATTCTCTGTCTCTTTCTCTCTCTCAACTAACTAAACAAATATTTTTAAAATCCTGACAAGATGGTAATTTCTGGCTGGGCTCACACTGGCAGCACAGACACTGACACTGGACTGACAGAGATGAGCATGGTCCCTGCATAAGGATGACATATAATTCATGAAAGTTCCACTGTTTAAAATATTTATTTGCAAGCTGAGAGAACAACAGAAGACAGACAGAGAGAATGGGCACACCAGGGCCTCCAGTGGCAGCAGACGAGCTCCAGATGCATGTACCACTTTGTGTATTGGTTTCATGTGTGTACTGGGAAACTGAATTCGAGTCATTAGGCTCTGTAGGCAAGCGCCTTAACCACTGAGCCATCTCTCCAGCCTGAGTCCTATTTTAAAAAAATCTCTTGATACACTCTAATTCTGCTTCAGAAAAGAACTAAAAATTCAACTTTTATCCCTGGCAATGTGGTTTAACCAGGTAGATTTATGTTGGCCAACATAGAGACAATATTCTTGAAGTCATCTTACTCTGACTTGTGGGAGTTTAAATTTCAATGAATAGCATTAAGTTACTGGTAAGACAATGATCGATTTTTTTTTTTTTTTTTTTTTTTTTTTGGTTTTTCAAGGTAGGGTCTCACTCTAGCTCAGGCTGACCTGGAATTCACATGTAGTCTCAGGGTAGCCTTGAACTCACGGTGATCCTCCTACCTCTGCCTCCTGAGTGCTGGGATTAAAGGCGTGTGCCACCACACCTGGCAGATCAATTTCTTGTTGAGCAAATTCTTTCAGTCTAGAAATTTAGGTAAGTTTTCCAAACAAAATATGTCCTTACATATTTTTGTGTATAGCATAAATTGATGGAAGGACTTTTATTAAATTTGAAACTGGTATTTATATGAATCACCAAATTGTCCTTATACCCAATATTCTGACAGTAATTTATCATCACCACTCAATTGCTTCCTTTAAAAGATAACTTTTGAGCCAGATGTGGTGGCTCATGCTCTTAATCCCAGCACTTGGAAAGCTGAGGTAGGAGGGTCACCATGAGTTCAAAGCCAGACTGGACTACATATTGAGTTCCAGGTCAGTGGGGCTAGAGTTGTGACCCTGCCTCAAAAAAAAAAAAAAAAAAAAGGTAACTTTCAGACTGCAATGAAATTCAGTGGTAGACCACTTGCCTAGCATGCTTGAGTCCTAGGTTTCAACCAACCAACCTCACCCTTTTGTTTCTCAAACTAGATCTGCAGAAACATACACACCAATTTCTTACATTAAAATTGAGAAATTTATTTTTTTCATGAAATAGTAAGCAGAAGTAAAGAAATATACAACTTAAAACAAATGAAATGATCTTAGAAAATTTGACTGACAATTATAATTTTAAATAATGAATTCGCCTTAAAATTTTGCTCAATAATTCACCTGCAATTAAACATACATGGAAAATTGGGATTTGGGCACCTTGTAAAATGAAATAATGCCACTTTATCCTTTTCAAAGAAACTGCTCCTAGTAAACCAGTGGTTTGGTTCTGCTCTCCACTTGCAGAAGCCACCTAGCTAATTTAACAGTAACAAATATGTCAATTACGAGCCTCTTCTGACTTGTAAGGATGCCAATTTTGGATCCACTTAAAAATATTCCCAGTAGGCACCGCACAATATGACTTCTCCAGTCTTGCTTGGAGAGTGGAGGACCAGCACCCCAATGCATCAGCTAGCTGGTCATGGCTTTCTTCTAGTGCTCATTTGAGGTCAAACTACCTCATGTACTTATAAATGTTAAAAGGCAAAATTACATCTTAACAGCAGCCAAAAATTTATATATTTTTATGTATTTACAATATTGTACATATTTACATGACCACATCAAATACTGAATTGTACAAATAGAGACCACCTAGAGAGGCATTCATTCCTTTAGTGCTCCAGCAATATCTTCTTGTGTAAACTAAGACTTTTCTCAGACTTCCTGGAAAGCTAAAGACAGTCCACATTGCGTAGGCCACCATCCATTGTTAAAGACCCAAACCTAAAACAAGCAAAAATGAATAAATAAATAAATAAAGAGAGAGAGAGAGAGAGAAAGAGAGAGAAAGGATGATCTCAGCAGATTCATTCATTGGGTCTCCAAGATTCGCTTACCTAACATCTTGGGAATTGAACCTGTGCATGCTAGGTGAGTACCAGTCAACCAAACCCCAGTCCTTGACTCCCAACACTTCAGAGAAAAACACAGAATAGACTTCAGAGGAGCATGCATTAAAAAAAATTATTTATTTATTTTCAAGCAGAGAGAGAGAGAGAATAGGCACGCCAGGGCCTCTAGCCACTGCAAACAAACTCCAGGTGCATGTGCCCCTCGTGCATCTGGCTTACGTGGGTCCTGGAGAATCAAACTGGGATCCTTTGGCTTCTCAGGGTAAGCCATTTCTCCCGCCCGGAATGGGCATTTTTATGTGTTTATTTTGGTATGTGGATTTATATCATGTCTTTGTGTATGTGTGTCTGTGTTTGTGTGTGAGTACAGGTGCGTGCACACCACACTATGCACGTAGAGGTGAGAGGACAACTTTCAAGCACCAGCCTTCGCCTTCCACTTTAAGACAGGTTCTCTTATTCTCTCTGTTGTTCACTGCTACATTTGCCAGGCTAACTGGTCAGCAAGTCTCCAGGAAATTCTCCTGTCTCTGCCTCCCTTCTTGCAGTTGGTAAGCTAGGATTTCAGAAGCATGCCATAGCTTCTGGCTTTTATGTAGGGTCTGGGGATCCAAACTCGGGCATTCAGGCTCATGCAACAAGCCCTTTATCCAATGAGCTATCTCCCCAGCCTGAAATAATTATTTTTAAAGAGTTTAAGCAGCCAGGCATGGTAGTGCATGGCTTTAATCCCAGTACTCGGGAAACTGAGATAGTAGGATTGTCAGGAGTTCAAGAGTGAGTTCAAGGTCAGTCTGAGCTACAGCAAGACCTTACCTTGAAAAACCAACTGCAACAACAACAAAAAGAGTTTAAGCAACTGTGATTTGCTCTATTGACCTGGAATTCACTATGTAGTATCAGGGTAGCCTCAAATTCACAATGATCCTTCAACCTCTGCCTCCTGAGTGCTGGGATTAAAGGTGTGCGCCTGGCTGCTCTATTTCTTACTAAAAAAGAATGGCATTATCATAGATTCATGAAAAATTAAAATTCAGTGGCTTGGGAAGATTTTGGGAGTGTGAAATATTCTCAAAATGTACTGACTGGAATCTTGTTAGAAGAGAATGTCAGAAGAGTACTGGGAAATAAAGTTGGTGGCATAGGCTACAACCAGACTGTTCTATTCCTTGAATGAAAATATGACTTTATTTTTAATTTAATTTATTTGGGGGGGGGATAAAGAGACAGAGAGAGAGAGAGAGAGAGAGAGAGAGGTGCTACCTTGTGCATCTGGCTTACATGGGTATTAGGGAATTGGAACTGGGTCCTTGGGCTTTACAGGCAAGAGCCTTAACCACTAAGCAATCTCTCCAGCTCCACAAAATATGACTTTAGACTGCACATTTTAGGTAACAGGACACACACACACACAGTTTTTGAGGCAGGGTCTCACTCTAGCCCAGGCTGGTCTCAAACTCACAGCAATCCCCCCTAACTCAGCCTCCCAAGTTCTGGGATTAAAGGTATGTGCCACCATGCCTGGCTGGGTTTAGATACTTTTGAGTCAAGGAGAGAGGCATGATTTTTATTATATCAGTATTTCCAAAGGTTATTTTGGAAATAAATGCCTAAGATAGATGGGAAGAGTGCAGTTAAGAAAACAGGTTCTCAAGTTACTACCACAGCTTCCCTGCAAAAGAAAAAGTTAATGAATTTTTTGAAGCAGTCTCAAGAAAGATTACCAAACTGACAGAAAGCAGAATAAGCTCATGAAGTAATTTATTATTTTAAAAATGTTTTATTTATTTATTTGCACGCACAGAGGGATAGGAGATTGGGGGTAGGAGTAGGGGAGGAGAGAATGGGTGAGCCAGGGCTTCCAACCACTGCAAATGAACTTCAGATGCATGCATCTGGCTTTACATGGGTACTGGGGAATCAAATCTGGGTTGTTAGGGTTTGCAGGCAAGCAAGCACCTTAACCACTGACTCCAGTTCAAGTAATTCATATATTCATTTATTTAAAAATATTTTATTTATTATTTGAGAGAGAGAGAGAAAGGGGCAGATAAAGAGAGAGGATGGGACTTCCAGTTAAGATGGAGGCGTTGGAACCACGCCAAAACAGCCTAGGGGAGAAAAAGCAAAAAAAAAAAAAAAAACCCAGCAAAACACACTCTTCTACCAAAAAGTGAGGTGTATAGTAAATTATCAACCACATCAGAAAAGAAAGAGAGACCCAAAGCGTCTAGAGCCCACAGAAGCAGGGAGAAGTGGCTCCAGCAGCAGCGGGGAGTTCCATGCGGCCACAGCCACCAGGCTCCACCTGAGCTGCAGGAAAAAAAAAACAGGTGAGGGGCTTCTCCACTCACTCCGGCCTCCTCGCAAACTCAAGAAACATGGAAGGAGGAGGGCAGAGACCAAAGGAGCAGATTGTGAGGAAGAAGATCTTGAGGACCAGTGGGAGGACTTCAGCCTCCATCCATAGCCTCCCCTCCCCCGCTGCCAGCACAAGCGCCAGCAAGCACCAGAGACCTGGGGAAGGGAGCTCACCTACATAGCACCTGGCACAGGCCATCAGAACAGTGACCCACAGACCCAGCCAGCCTACCTGAGCCCACAGCACAGCAAAGAGGGACCCAAGTGGCCGTGTAGCATAGCTGAGGTCAAAGCCATCCCAAAAGGTAACTGGGATTACACCAGGTCAGTACTTGCCAAATAAGCCTGGTATATAGGCTTGTGTCGGAAGGGCTAATTGCACCATCCATGTCAGGGTAAATTATATATTAAATATGATGGATGGTTGGATTTGCCATTCTTAAATAAGCTATATTTTGAACTTCTTGTTTGTTGCTTCCTGATTTGTAGTCCCTTTGTTTCCTCTTCTGTCGTTCGTTGGGAAAGAGTCTCACTCGGTCACAAGCTGACCTTGGAACCCTCTACAGACCAGAAATCATAGCCTCCCAGTTGACAGGAGTAAGGGTGTGGGGCAACACACATCATAGGGACTGTGACTTTGTTACAGGATCTGTTTGTCATAATACCTACTTTTGCATAAATACTCTGTGCTGTTTTTCATTGAATGTGTACACTGTTTGATAATTAGAAAAACCCAAGCATTAAATTAATCCAAGATGTAAAAATTTCTACATTCTAATACAAGAAACACAAAGAATCAAGATAATATAAATCCACCAAAAAGTGTTAATGCATCAGAAATGACCTTCATGAGAGTGCTTTAGAGGAAATGCCTAAGATTTCAAAAGAATGATTATAAATATGTTCAGAGAACTCAAAGAGGAAATCAAAGGAATCAAAGAACAAATAGGAAACCAAGTTAATGAAATAAGGAGGTCAGTACAAGACATAAATAAGGAAACAGAAATAATAAAGAAAAACCAGTCAGAAATACTAGCAATGAAGAATACAGTCAGCAAAATAAAAAACTCTGAAGAAAATCTCTCCAGTAGAATGGATGAAGGAGAGAACAGAATATCTAAACTAGAAGACCAGGCGGCAGATCTAATGCAGTCTAACAAAGAGAAAGACAAACTAATAGGAAGGTATGAGTGGGAATTTCAAGATATTCGGGACACTATGAGAAGATCAAACATAAGAATTCAGGGTACAGTAGAAGGAGAAGAATTTCACTCCAAAGGCATAGTCTGTGTTTTCAACAAAATCATAGAAGAAAACTTCCCCCAAATTGGGAAAGAGATGCCAATGCAGATACAGGAAGCCTTTAGAACACCAAGCAGACAAACCTGGAAAAAAACCTCTCCTTGCCATATTATAATTAACTACCAAACATACAAACCAAAGAAAATATATTGAAAGCAGCTAGAGAGAAAAAGCAAGTCACCTACAAAGACAAGCCCATCAGGATCACAGCAGATTACTCAACACAAACTTTAAAAGCCAGAGGGCTTGGAATGATGTAGTCCAAGTTCTGAAAGATAACAACTGTCAGCCAAGGTTACTTTATCCTCCAAAGCTATCCATTCAAACAGACAGAGAAATAAGGACATTCCACAACAAAAGCAGGCGAAAGGAATATTTGAAGACAAAACCAGCTCTACAGAAAATACTTGGAAGGATTCTCCATGCTGAAGAGAAAGAAAAGCATACATATAAGGAACCTGGAAAAAACAAACCATACTCAAATACTAGTTAATACAAAAGAGCAAAGGTAAAACGGAAGAACTACAAAGCAAGAAAAATAGCAAAAATAAATATGCACCTTTCAATAATAACTCTTAATAGCAATGGCCTGAATGCCCCATCCAAAAGACATAGGTTTGCAGACTGGGTTAAAAAGCAGGATCCTTCAATTTGTTGCCTCCAAGAAACTCACCTTTCTACAAAGGATGGACACTATCGTAGGGTGAAAGGTTGGAAAATGGTGTTTCAAGCAAATGGGCCTAGAAAACAAGCAGGGGTCACTATCCTAATATCTGACAGGGTAGACTTCAGACCAACATTAGTTAGGAAAGATAAGACAGGTCACTTTATATTGATTAAAGGAACACTTCAACAGGAGGACATTACAATCCTAAACATATATGCAACTAACATGGGGCTCCCAATTTCATCAAACAAATGCTATTAGAACTAAGGTCACAGATAACACCAAACACACTTGTAGTGGGTGACTTCAACACCCCACTCTCACCAATTGACAGGTCATTCCGGCAAAAAATAAACAGAGATGCTTCTGGATTAAATGAGGTCATAGAATAAACAGCCCTAACAGATATATACAGGACATCTCATCCAAATGCTGCAGAATACACATTCTTTTCAGTAGCATGTGGAACATTCCTTAAAATAGATCATATATTAGGACACAAAGCAAATCTTAACAAATATAGGAAAATTGAAATAGTTTCTTGCACTCTATCTGATCACAATGGGATCAAACTACAAATCCATAGCAAGAAAAGCTATAGAGCATATACAAAATCATGGAAACTAAACAATACACTACTAAATGATGAATGGGTCAATGAAGAAATCAAGAAGGAAATAAAAAAATTCATGGATTCAAACAATAATGAGAACACAACATACCAAAACCTTTGGGACACAATGAAGGCAGTCCTAAGAGGGAAATTTATAGCTTTATGTGCCTATGTTAAGAAATTAGAAAGATCACAAGTAAACAACTTAATGCTTCACCTTAATAGGCCTTGGAAAAAGAAGAACAAGGCAAACCAAAAATCAGTAGATGGAAAATAATAAAGATTAGGGCAGAAATTAATGAAATAGAAACCAAAGGGGAAAAAAATCCAAAGAGAGAGAATGGGTGCACCAAGGTGCCTAGCCACTGCAAACAAACTCCAGACACATGTGCCACCTTGTTTGTGCATCTGGCTTATGTGGGTACTGGGGAATAGAATCTGAGTCCTTAGGCTTCACAGGCAAGTGCTTTACCCCCCTACACCATTTCTCTAGCTCCCTTAAAAATAGCAGAAACGGGTGGAGAGATGGCTTAGTGTCTAAGGTGCTTTATGGCAAAGCCAAAGGACCCAGGTTCGATTCCCCACTACCCATATAAAGCCAGATGCAAAAGGAGGCGCATGCATCTGAAGTTTGTTTGCAGTGGCTGGAGGCCCTAGCAGGCCCACTCTTTCTCTCTCTCTCTGTATCTGCCTCTTTCTCAAATAAATAAATAGAATTTCTTTTAAAAAAAATAGCAGAAAGGCATTCCCATTGAAAAGCACAAAGTAACAGATGGGAAACTCAGCTGGGAAAGATGATTTTAGATGCTAAAACCTTGGAAGTGCTAGTGGGTTATCTAGGTGTAGACACATCGGACCAATATCTTCTGGAATATCTATCTGGCTTCCATTATAGGTTAAACACAGCTAATCTTAAAATCTGAAACTTTGAGTACGGACAAGAAGATACCAGAAGAAAATTCCACACCTAACCTCATGTGACAAGTTGCAGTCACAATGCAGGCACACTAAAATTTTGTATAAAATTATCTTTAGTTTAGCTGGGCATGGTGGTGCACGCTTTTAATCTCAGCACTTAGGAGGCAGAGGTAGGAGGATTGCCAAGAGTTAGAGGCCACCCTGAGACTACAGAGTGAATTCCAGGTCAGCCTGAGCTAGTGAGACCCTACCTCAAAAAACCAAAAAGAATAAAAAAATAATAATAATAAAATAAAAATAAATAAAATTATCTTCAGTTTATGTGCATAAAGTACATATGAAGCATGGATATATTATGGTCTAGACTGGGGTCCCATCTCATTATATTTCATTACTAATATACAGACATTCCAAAATCTAAAAACAATCAGAACTCTAAAATGCTGTGGTTCCAAACATTTTGAATAAGGGTTACTTATTTTAGTCACTTAATATTTGTGTTCAGACTATGTAATGCATCACCCATATATTGCCAAATATTTAGCATAAATTGCCTTGAAATAAAACAGAAGGAATTAACTTAAGGAATGTGCTTTAGGAAACAGGGATTTTTATTTTATTAATTTTTATTTTATTTATTTTAAACTAAAAAGTTATTTATTCAAAATATTTCCTACCAATTCTGATTTTACATGAAACCAAGTCAAGGAGTGATGTTGTACAGCAAAAACTGACCATCCTCATTCAGGATGCAATCACCTCATCATCTTATTAACTTATTCTACTGAGAATGACTTATAAATCCAGTTACTTCTTCACAGAAAGTTCGTATTTGACATACAGTACTTCATGTAAAAATCATTTCATAAAGCTTGTCTGCATATTTCATTTAAAGGAATAGTTGAAGGCTCTTTTTTTTCTTTTTGTTTTTCGAGGAAGGGTCTCACTCTAGCCCAGCTGACCTGGAATTCACTATGTAGTCTCAGGGTGGCCTCAAACTCACTGCGATTCTCCTACCTCCGCCTCCCGAGTGCTAGGATTAAAGGGTGCACCACCACCCCTGGATTTTTTTTTTTTTTTTTTTAATATCCACAAAGTAGTTATGAGCCACATGAAGGCTAGGGGTAGCTTTGTGGAAGAGTGCTAGCCTAGCCTAGCATGCACATTTCCCTGGATTCCATCCCCAAGAGGAAAAGAGGACCACTTCAGATTGCACTGCATTCATACTCTTTGTTCCCAGCAACAAACATATGCTAGAGACAGAGAGAGTGCAACAGAAGTGTGACAGTGATCCCATGACTTCAATACATGCTTCTGAACTTGAAAGCTCTGAACTTCAATTTAATATCCAGGATATAGGCATTAAAAAATAGCTTTGGAAACACCTTCTCCAAGGAAACCCTTAATATTCTTAGCATTAACTAAACACTAAGACAGAACCTGTCTCCTGTTCTTTCTCTTTTCTTGCTGAGCTAGGATAGAACTCACAGACTTGTGCATGCTAGGGAAGTGCTCAGCCACTCTGCCATCCCTCTAGCTTCTATTTCTCTCTCTTCATTGTTCTGTTTTGAGGCAGGGTTTCACTCTAGTCCAGGCTGGCTTTGAACCCACAACAATCCTTATTTTATTTTTTTGCTTTTTCGAGGTAGGGTCTTGCTGTAACCCAGTCTGACCTGGAATTTAAACTCACAGTGCTCTTCCTACCTCTGCCTCCTGAGTGCAGGGATTAAAGGCATGCACCACCATGCCTGGCTAGGAAATGAGGATTTTATTCCAAAGGTTTATGTGGATCAATATAAAAGTCCGCTAATGCACATCTCAATAGTTCTTCTTTTTTAAATATTTTACTTTGGTGCCTAGAGAGATATCTTAGCAGTTAAGCGCTTGCCTGCAAAGCCTAATAACACTAATTTGATTCCCCAGTGCCCACGTAAAGCTAGATGCACAAAGTGGCACATGTATCTGGAGTTCATTTGCAGTAGCTAGAGGTCCTGGCATGCCTATTCTCTCTGCATCTCTCTCTCTGTTTTCTTTCTGCTTGCAAATAAATAATTTAAAAATATTTTAACTGGGTGTGGTGACACATGCACTTAATCCCAGCACTCAGGAAGCAGAGGTAGAAAGATCACCATGTATTTGAGGCCACCCTGAAACTAATTTTAGGTCTGCCAGACTAGGGTGAAAGCCTACCTCAAAAAACCAAAAAAAAATTTTTTTTTAACTTGGGGCTGAAGAGATGGCTTAGTGGTTAAGGCGCTTGCCAGCAAAGCCAAGGGACCCATGTTCCATGCCCAAGTACTCATTTAAAGCCAGATGCATAAGGTGGCACACAAATCTGAAGTTCATTTGCAGTGGCTAGAGGCCCTGGCTTGGCCATTTTCTTTCTATCTGCCTCTTTCTCTCTCTTTCAAATAAATAAAATAGTAAAAAAAAAATTATTTATTTGTATGCAGAGAGACAGAGAAAAGAGAGTGAGAGAGAGAACCTGGGTCTTTAGGCTTTAAAGGCAAGGGCCTTAACTGCTGAGCCATCTTTCCAGCCCTTCTATTTTCTAATCTTTAGTTCTTACAGCATAATTTTGGAATTTGAATAAAGTTGTGAAGAAATTATAAAGTACAGCCAGGTATGGTGGCGCAGCATGTTAATGACATGCATGCCTCTAGAGCCAAGCTTTTTCTTCTTTTGAGTAAGGGTCTCACTCTAGTCCAGGCCAACCTGGAACTCACTCTGGGGCCCAGACTGGTTCTGAACTCACATTGATTCTCCTACCTCAACCTCTCAAGTGCTGGGATTAAAGGCATGAGCCACAATGCCCAGCTGAACCAAGCTTCTTAAACTGTGGGGAGTATAACTGAATATGAAGGCTGTGAAAATTTTGGCAATAGGAAAAGGTTTCTGAGTGACACGACTTCAGTATGGATTTGGTTCTGAACTCACAATAAGCTTCCCACAAGGCAAAGAACATTACCTGAAACCCGTGGTTCAGAGTTGAGACTATATTACATGTCATTAACTGTAGTTATCTACGTATGTAGTTTCCTACTGCCATTCCTCAGCATGTAAGTATCAAATTCATGTATCTCTATATTGTATTGTTAGAAAAATAAGCACATCCATTTCATTAGTATGTTGTAATTTGCTTTCATCTTTAAAAATAATTATTTATTTGAGAGAGGCAGAGAGATACAGAGAATGGGTGTGCAGGACCTCTAGCCACTGCAAACAAACTCTAGATGCATGTGCTACCTTGTGCATCTGGCTTTACTTGGGTTCTGGAGAGTTGAACCTAGGTCCTCAGGCTTCACAGGCCAAGTACCTTAACCTCTAAGTCAT
The DNA here is from genome assembly GCA_036365145.1 of Orientallactaga sibirica. NCBI lineage: Eukaryota > Metazoa > Chordata > Mammalia > Rodentia > Dipodidae > Orientallactaga > Orientallactaga sibirica. The sequence continues at coordinate 34,227,656 of JAEOAD010000012.1, read as the reverse complement.
CTCTCCAGCCTTGCTTTCATTTTTTTAAAAAATTATTTTATTTTTAGAGAGAGAGAAAACTGGCATGCCCGGGCCTCAACCACTGCAATCCAACTCCAGATGCTTCCACCACCTAGTGGGCATGTGTGACCTTGCGCTTACCTCACCTCTGTGTGTATGGCTAATGTGGGATCTGGAGAGTAGAACATGGGTCCTTAGGTTTTGCAGGCAAGTGTCTTAACCACTAAGCCATCTCTCCAGGCCCCTGCTTTCATCTTTTTTTTTTTTAATTTTTAAAATTTTTTTGGTTTTTCGAGGTAGGTCTCACTCTAGCTCAGGCTGACCTGGAATTCACTCGAACTCATGGCAATCCAACTAACTCTGCCTCCGAAGTGCTGGGATTAAAAGCATGTGCCACCACGCCTGGCTTTCATCTTTTAAAAAATTTAATTAATTTATTTATTTGAGAGCGACAGAGAGAAAGAGGGGGAGAGAGGGAGAGAGAATGGGTGCACCAGGACCTCCAGCCTCTGAAAAAGAACTCGAGATGCATGTGCCAACTTGTGCATCTGGCTTACGTGGGTACTGGGAAATTAAGCCTCTAATTAGAGTCCTTAGGCTTCACAGGCAAGTGCTTAACGACTAAGCCAACTCTCCAGCCCTGCCTTCATCTTTTTAAAGAAACATTTGCATGTGTGTGTGTGTGGGGGGGATGCCAGGGCTGCATGAATGAACACCAGATGCACCACTTTTTGCATTTGGTTTACGTAGGTACTATGATATTGAACCTAAGTGCACAGGCTTTGCAAGCAAGCACCTTTAACCACTGAACCATCCTCACAGCCTCTGCTGTCATCTTTTTTTTTTTGTTTTGTTTTTTTGTTTTCCCCAAGGTACAGTCTCACTCTAGCCTAGGCTGACTTGGAATTGGGTGGCCTGGGATTCACAGTAATCTTCCTACCTTTGTCTTTGGTGTGCTGGGATTAAAGGCATACGCTACCATATCCATCATGTCATCTTTTTTTGTTTAAATTTTTTTTATTTGTTGGGGGGGAGAGAGAGGTACTAAATCCATACCCCTAGATAATAGGCCTGCCAGGGCCTCTTGCCACTACAAGTGAATTCTAGATGCATGTGTTACTTTGTGTACTTTACATGGGTACTCGGGAGTAAAATCTGGGCCATCAGACTTTGCATGCTAAGTGCCTTTAACCATTGAATCATCTCCTCAGCTCTGCTTTCATCTTTAATAAATGGTAAAGTTATATTTATACCAATAAACTGTTTTAAATTTATGATTACCAGTAAATGTTTAATTTGCATTTGTATTTTATATACCTATATGTCCAGGGTCACATAAAAATTCCTTCTGTGAAAAGGGGTCACAAGTGGAAAAAAAATTTAAGAAGCCTACTCTACTGTAGTGCCCACAGGCTTTAAAAGAATATTCTTCAGAGCCAGATTAAGTGGACTTCTCTGAGGGATCAGAGTGGCTTTTTTGGTTCTGTATATTTTCAACTTTTTCAGTCTTATTTGTTAATATTCTATGGCAAGCAGACACTTTACTTGTAATTAGATATACAGAGGGCCCTGCAGGTTTATTAGCACTTCTCATAGTGCTGGTATTGTATAGGCAACTCCAAATCTCAAAATTCGAAGTCAAGGTTCTTATGAACAGATATTATGAGAAATCATGCAAAGAAGATTTTAGTTTTCACATACTAGTTCAAATAATTCTAGTAATAAAACAATCACAAAAAGGCTGTTAATTAAAAGCTCATCATTGCTGGGTATGATAGTACATGCATTTAATCCCAGCACTCGGGTAGCAAAGGTAGGAGGATTGCTGTGAGTTCAAGGACACCCTGAGATTACACAGTGAATTCCAGGTCAGCCTGGGCTAGAGTGAGACCCTACCTTGGGAAAAAAAAAAAGAGTTCACCATTATGATGAGAGAAAAAACATCAGAGTATGCATGACTCTGTGTGCCCTTCTCACTGCTTTACCTAATGTAAGACAGGTATAAGCATCATGTGCACGTTTAATTGCATACAAAATCATAAGACGGGGTGAGTTCTACATTACTCACCTTTCTAAAATATGATTATTTTCAGCAAGTTCTTTGACCACTCCTTCCATTTCTTCCTTTAATTTCTTCATACTAAACATAGAAAATCAGGATAAATAAGCACCTCTGCTCAAAAAAGTATGCGAAAGTTTTCAGATCACATTTACATTATGTTCGTGTACCCTAGATTTAACCAGTCATTAAATAATGTTATCACTACATTTGCAGTAAACATCAAGAATTTCAAAACAAGCCGGGCGTGGTGGCGCACGTCTTTAATCCCAGCACTCTGGAGGCAGAGGTAGGAGGATTGCCATGAGTTTGGGGCTACCCTGAGAATACATAGTGAATTCTAGGATTCCAGGTCAGCCTGGGCTAGAGTGAGACCTTGCCTCAAAAACCAAAAGAAACAAACAAAAGAAAACCAAGCCAAAAAAAAAAAAAAAAAATAAGAGCAAGATTACAAACATCATAATTTCCAAATAAAATTCTTACCCAAGAGTCATTTCCACTAATGTATTAGAACTTGGATAAATTGGGGTCATAGTATGTTTGACTCCACTGGAGGCTGCAATCATTTTCTGAGGCAGAGTTTCTTGTAACTAAAACAAAATAAAACAAAAAATTATGTAAGTGGACAAAAGTATTTACTGCAGATTACAGACCAGCTTTTTTTTTTTTTTTTTTTTTAACAGGTTTTAATATGTCCTTTTCAGTGTTTCAGTTTTTTTTTTCTTTTTGTGGCACTGGGGAATCTTATGCATATTAGCCAAGTGCTGAACCATCTGAGCTATATTCCCACCTTACAGCTTTGAATTCCTGTTTCAAAAACACCAATGATGCACTAATTTAAACTAATACCCTTTTAAAAACGGGTAGTAGGGCTGGAGAGACGGCTTAGTGGTTAAGGCGCCTGCCTGCCAAGCCGAAGAATGCCCATTTGACTCTCCATGTCCCACGTTTAGCCAGCTGCAAAAAGTGATGCAAGGGTGCAATGCCAAACTTGACCACAAGGGGGCACACACGTCTGGAATTCGTTCACAGCAGCTGAGAGGCTGCTGGCATGCCCATTCTCTGTCTGTTTCTCTCTCTCTCTCAAAATAAAACAACAAAAAATGGGTAGTAGAGCTAACACAGACATATGAAATGGCCCCATTTCTCTAAGGAGATTTTAAATATTTTCTAATGGTCAAAAGCTTTTTTTCTAGATACTTTTGATAGTTGTACCTCATTTGTATAGTCTTGATACTTTGATACTTCTTCTTCAATATCAAAACACTGATTAGTTAGAGATAATAACTGTTTCCTAAGATGAAGCATCTTTCTGAAAACCAAAGAGAATCCATTAGTAAGAAGCACAGTGTCAAATTCTCAATTAAAATACATGACATACACTATATTGTGCAGCTGACCACCAGTTACCACTAAACAAGTTTACTTACATCATCCAGTCTTCTGACTTATCCAAAAATACTTCATACTTTTTAACACATTCATCTGTAAAGTGGCTCATTGCTTTTGTTGCATGATAGTACAGCTTCTGCCTACAATTTAGAAATAACCAGAGACTTAAAATAATCTCATTGCTTCTACCTCCAATATTAAAAATTTTCATATATGAAAATAAGCTGTTTTGTATGATTATTGTTTTTAAAATATTTATGGCAAAAATCACAAGTCTCTAAGGTAGATGTTTTAGTAACAAATGGAGAAAGAAGGTTCAAAGTGGATAATGTTCAAAAGCTACTTATTGACTGGAGTTAAAGTTAAGATGGTGGCTATGCTGTCCTTGTCTCTGTTCTTTCTTCTCTTTAGTAAGCATGACACATGAGATAGAAGACAGGATCCTTCTCCCCTTCATTCTCCTTTCTTGGTAATCTCCCAACCAGGAACCAGATGAGTGGGCCCAAAATGTGCACCCACAGTAACAACCCCAAAGAGTCAAGAGTAAAGTGTATTTTTTTTATTTTTTTAAACATTAAAAATTTTTTTTTTAAATTATTTTTTTTGGAGAGAGACACAGAGAGAGACTGAGAGAGAGGGAGAGGAAGAGAGAGATGGGCACGCCAGCAGTGTCTCAGCTGCTGCAAACGAAATCCAGATGTGTGCGCCCCTTGTGGTCAAGCGCGGCATTGCGCCCTTGTGTCACTTTGCATCTGGCTAAACGTGGGACCTGGAGGTTGGAACCGCTGGAGATTGGAACCAGTGATCTTAGGCTTAGGAGGCAGGCACCTTAACCCCTAAGCCATATCTCCAGCCCATAAAGTGTATTTTTAAAAATATTTCATTTATTTATTTGAGAGAAAAAGAGGTAGACAGAAAGAGGGAGGGGGAGAGAGAGAATGGGTGCACCAAGGCCTCTAGCCACTGCAAACGAACTCCACATACATGTGCCACCATTTGCATCTGGCTTACATGGGTATTGGGGAATTGAACCTGAGTCTTTTGGCTTCATAGGCAAGTGCCTTAACCGCTAAACCATCTCTCCAGCCCTAAAGTGTATTTTTATTATAGTGATGCACAATTTTAACAAGAACCATATAAATAAAGACAACCAAAATGGTAGCAAATTAACCAATTTTAAACATAATCTAGATACTTACTTATCAAATTTGTGGATCTGTTCCTCATTATAAGCTAGTCCTAGAAATAAGAAAAGAACATACTTCTGTACATGTATATCATAACATCATACACAATATTTTTCTCTTCTGAGATAACTGCTTCAAAAAGGCTCAGTTTGAAGCAGATATCACAGATGTGGGGCTCATGCCTACATATGACCCATAGATGTTTTTATTTGGTCTGTACAATGTTAAGATTTAAAAAAGAAATTATCTGTCAACACTTATAAATCAGGCTATTTTTAGCTCTTAAGAAATAGGGGGTCTGGGCAATAATGGATGACTCTGAGCCATGGGCCCCAATTCAGATGAGCTGTGTACTCCAATCCTGCTGGTGGCTCTAATTCCTACTGTTACAGAGACTCTACTTCCTAACCTTGACTTAAAATACTAGAACAATTTTTTTTTTTTTTTTTTTTTTTTTGGCTTTTTGAGGCAGGCTCTCACTCTAGCCCAGGCTGACCTAGAATTTACTCTGTAGCTCAGGGTGGCCTCAAACTCACAGGAATCCTCCTCCCTCAGCCTCCTGAGGGTTGGTAATTAAGATGTGCCCTACCATACCTGGTTGAGGTTGGTTAATAATAGTATTTTTTAGTTCATTCAACCTCTGACACATCTAAATAAGAAGTCACAAATACAGCAAGGTAACCCAGCTGAATTACAACTACTAAGCCTGACTCATTAGATTAACAAATAGCAAGTTTTACTTACTACGTTCTGCTTTGTCTTTTTTGAACTGATAGTAAATCTCTGTGATGCAATTTAACAGGACTTGTAGTTTTTCTACACTATTTAAAGAAGAAAAACCCAAGTAAATGAACAGAATTGATATGACAAAAGACAATTACTAAGAGAAGAGAAGAAATGACCTACAAAACTATAACCTACTTTCTGTCTTTTGGATGGGTGCCTTCTTGATGTGCCCAGGCATCGGCCAGCAATCCACCTGGAGACAACCTGCTGTCGATGTCCTGAAGACTGCCTTCTATTGTTCCCTGAGAACTGGAAAGCTAAACAGACCAATGGGTTTAGATCAGATCGCCAAAGTCAGAAATGATCATCATCGTGCAAGGGAGGCTAGAGTCTGGACCATTTTCTCTTAGATTAAACTTCAGTTTAAGGCAAACTAAGATCCCATCTTTTTTTTTCCTTCTTTTTTTTATTTTTTCAAGGTAAGTTCTCACTCGAACCTAGGCTGACCTGGCACTCACTCTATAGGCCCCACGCTGGCCTTGAACTCAAAGTGATCCTCCTACCTCTACCTCCTGAGTGCTGGGATTAAAGAAGCATGCCACCATGCCTGTCTCAATGATTAGTCTTTAATGTCTAGCTTTTCTAAATGAATCGGTGAGCTCTGATTTCAGTGAGAAACCATGTCTCAAAATAATTCTCCACCCATGCTTATGTAAGCAACCCTAATTAAACTCAGTAGTAGAAGTGGGACCATTTGGGAAGAAGTTTACAGAAAGAGAAGGGGGACAAGAGAAGGTAATGGAGAGGAGGGTGAATATGATCAAAACACATTATCTACATATAAAAACTGCCAAATAAAATAAACAAAACTAAATTTATAACAATAAGGTGAAGAGTGATAAAGACACCTGACATTGGCTTTTGACCTCCACATAATGCACTTGCATAAATATAACACATCCATACTGCACATGTGCAAAAAAAAAAAAAAAAAAAAAAAGAAAAAGAAAAAGAACCCCATCTAAGATCATGTTCATTTTAAGTCTAATAAATGTATCACTTATCAAAGAATTGAGTATCTGTAACACTTAACAAGAAAGGGTGGACGATTTAAGGATAAATGTATCTAAATATTTTAGGGGTCCTGATGTACACTACTGCTTTTCAAATAGACAAGGAAGTCATCCTTGGAACACTGTTGTCAGCATTGGCATTGTGGTTTCTTTTTAATCTAATCTAATTTAATTTAATTTAATTATTAGAGACAGAGATAGGGAAGAAAGAGCGAGAGAAGGCCTCTAGCTGCTGCAAACAAACTCTAGACACATGTGCCACTTTGTGCAACTGGCTTATGTGGGACCTGCAGAATCGAACCTGGATCCTTAGGCTTCACAGGCGAGCACCTTAACCACTAAGCCATCTCTCCAGCCTGGCATTATAGTTTTTTAAATTATTTGAGAGATAGAAAGAAAAAAGGGGGACGGGGGGGGAGAGAAAGAGAAAGAATATGAGTGGGCATGCCAGGGCCTCTAGCCACTGTAAATGAACTCCAAATACATGTGCCACCTTATGCATATGGCTTATGTGGGTATTGGGGAACTGAACTTGGGTCCTTAGGCTTCGCAGGCAAGCATCTTAACCGGTAAGCCATCTCTCCAGCCCATTTTTAAAAGTTTTGATAATTAGAATGACAAAATATACCATTACTGTAATATATGATTTTTTTTACTACTATTGGGCTTGAATTTTGAAATTCTTCCTTCTTTTTGTGCTGGATTGAACCCAGGGCCTATTAGGCAAATAATCTACAACTGAGATATATCCCTGGCCTTAAGAAGTGTGTGTGTGTGTGTATATATATATATATATATATATATATATATATACACACACACATCTCCCCCCGAGATAGTATCTCACTCTAGCCTATGCTGTCCTGAAACTCATTCTGTAGTCCCAGGCTGGCCTTGAACTCAGTGATCTTCCTACCTCTGCTTCTGAGTGCTGGGATTAAAGGCATGTGCCACCACACCGGGTTTATAATCTGTTTTTAAATATTCTTTACTCATCCATTATAGATTTAATATTTCTTTTTCGAGGTAGGGTTTTATTTTAGTTCAGGCTGACCTGGAACTCACTATGTAGTCTCAGGGTGGCCTTGAACTCACAGCAATCCTTCTACTTCTGCCTCCTGCGAGCTGGGATTAAAGGAGCGTGCCACCACGCCCGGCTAGATTTAATATTTCTTACCAATTTGCATGAATTATTTTTATGAAAACTTACATTTCCCCAACTTACTTTTATTAATACTAAAACTATTTTTAATTTTTAAAAATTTATTTGCAAGGAAAGAGAGAGAAAAGGAAGGAGAGGGAAAAGAATGGGCACACCAGGGCCTCCTGCCACTGCAAATGAACTTCAGACACATGTGTCACTTTGTGCATCTGGCTTGTACATGGGCACTGGGGAACTGAACCTGGGCGATCAGACTTAGCAAGCAAGTGCCTTTAACTGCTAAACCATCTCTCCAGCCCTATAGAATTATTATCTATCCAATATATGAAAAAAGCTTTTTTGGGTTGCAATATTACATCTGTTAATAAAAAATACTGTTGCTGGATATGGTAGCTCACGCCTTTAATCTCAGCACTCAGTAGTCTGGGGTAGGAGGATGGCTGTAAGTTTTAGGTCAGCCTGGGCTAGAGTGAGACCCTAGGTTAAAACACAAGCACATATATACATACATGAGAGATGACTCAGTGGCCAAGAGCATTCCATTTCCTGTGTTAGCATGAGGGCCTAAGGAAGCATGAGAGACTGCTTGAATTCAATTCTCAGGACCCACACAAAAGCTGGGCTGTGACCTAAGTGAGCTCATAGGAAGAGACTGAGTAAAAGAAGGGTGGGGGGAGGGTTAATCAAAATTCAAGATGTTATGTATGAATAAACCATATACAAACCTACTTTTTTGCGTAATGGAACACCAGGAGCCATAGATTGTTACTAGAAAAATTTCAGTGCCAGGGATAGTATACCCTCCAGTGACTTGGTCATGGAGATCCCTGAGGCCTCCAAAACATTACAGGTTATTGCCAAAGCTCTTGGTTTCCCACCAGAAATAGATGGTAAAACCCTACTGTTGAAGACTTCACATACTTGGGTTATAAGGTCACTGAGAAATCAAGCTGCAGCTGAGCTGAAAACCTCCTCCCTTTAGATCACCTGGCAGAAAACTGGGAAAAGCTTCACTGATTGCAGCCCTATGGGAGAGAGAAGTCATCAGCAGTAAAAACAGTGCAAGCCTTAAGTTTGGCCAGCCAGGCCAAATGACTGAACAGATGCAATAGTGGCATGTCTATTATGGGGAAATCAACTGCTCTCGAATTGGACCAGTGGCCCACTCCATGGGAGGGAATACATGCCTGGTATTGAAAACCTAATCAAAAGCCTATGGTGGGGGAAGGTCATGAGCCTAGGAGTGTCATGCCTGTTCTTGTCTGGCTAAATGCATATACTATGCTCACCAAACTGCCCTGTAAGCACTTTTCTTAACATTCATACCCATATATTAATGCTACTCTCACTTTTGGTTAGAGAAGCTTCTCTTTTCATATGGTGGTGACTACTGTGATGACCCAAAAGACACCAAAGTGCTGAGAAGAAGTGACAGAGGAGTATTCAGCACTGAAACATTTCTATCACACCCTCCAAGGCTCAGGGCTCATTGCAGAATTGGTGGTAGAAAGAATGTGAGAGCCAAAGGAAAGGTAGGACTGCTTACAACGCAACTGTCCAGACAGAAATTGGCCTTGCCGGGAGTGGTGGCACACGCCTTTAATCCCAGTACTCGGGAGGCAGAAGTAGGAGGATTACCATGAGTTCGAGGCGAGGCCAGCCTGAGCTTGAGAGAGACCCTACCTCAAAAAAAAAAAAAAAAAAAAAAAAAAAAAATTGGCCTTGATATCCACAACCTTGCAGAGCCTAGCAATGCCTTCACAAGACCCTCATAATAAGAGGAAAAGATGATGACATCAAAATAAAAGAAAGACTAATGGAGAGAGGGAGGGATATGATGGAGAATGGATTTGTGAAGGGGCAAGTGGGAGAAGGGAGGAATTATCATGGTTTGGTGTCTATAATTATGGAAGATGTCAATAAAAAAGTTTATAAAAAAACTGGGCCATGAATGTTTGTAGCCCCAGTCCTACAGGGGAGCAGAGACCTGAAAATCACTGAAGCTAACAGAAAAATGGCAAGTTCTGGGATCAGTAAGAGACTCTAGCTCAAATAAGAATGGGCCAAAGAGTGATAAAGTAGGATACCCGATAATGTTCTGCTATGGCTATCACAGGAAAGTACACCCCACTGCAGGTGAGAGCATGGGCTGTCGCACAGGCACATGCACACTCAACACGTAAACCACATCCCTTCCCCACGCTAGATCTTGGGGCTGATTCACAGTAGTATACTTTTTTTTTGTTTGTTTTTTCGAGGTAAGGTCTTGCTCTAGGCCAGGCTGACCTGGAATTCACTCTGTAGTCTCAGGGTGGCCTCGAACTCCTGGTGATCCTCCTACCTCTGCCTCCCAAGTACTGGGATTAAAGGTGTGCGCCACCATGACTGGCCTTGTTATACATCTTTAATCAAGGTTGTCCAGGGGGTGAAGGAGGATGGTAAGTGTGAAGTTACTCTGGGCTTAATAGTTTCAAAACAACAACTTCATCATCAACAAAACAACGGTAAGTTGTGAGTAAAAATCACTGAAAAAAAAATATATATATATAAAAGAAGAAAGTGAAACAGTGGCTGTTGGCAGGGTCAGAATCATCTAGAGGCTTGATACAAGGGTTACTGCTGGGTCTTGTCATCAGTTTTTAATGGAGTGGGATCCCAACATCTATATTAATTAACAAGTTTCTAGGTAAGGCTGGTCCTGATGGTTCAGGCACCATTCTGAGAAGCATTGCTGCAGGACACTGAAAAAAAAAAAAAACTTTGAATAATCATTTTTGGGCCAGGTGTGGTGGTGCATGCCTTTAATCCCAGTACTTAGGAGGCAGAGTAGGAGGATTGCTGTGAGTGTGAGGCCACCCTGAGAATACATAGTGGGTTCCAGGTCAGTCTAGAGTGAGACCCTACCTCGAAAAACCAAAAAAAAAAAAAAAAAAAAAAAAAAAAAAAAATTTGGGGGTGGTAGACCATAGATGCTATTTTTTTTAGTTTATAAATTCACCCTTTAGGCCGGGCATGATGGCGCACGCCTTTAATCCCAGCATTCAGGAGGCAAAGGTAGGAGGATCGCCATGAGTTTGAGGCCACCTTGAGACTACATAGTGAATTCCAGGTCAGCCTGGGCTAGAGTGAGACCCTACCTTGAAAAACTGAAAAATGAAAAAACCAAAATAAATAAATAAAAAATAAATAAATAAATTCACCCTTTATAAAACAATTTTTAGGGCTGGAGAGATGCTCAGTGGTTAAGGCACTTGCCTGCATAAAGTAATTTTTCAGGTATCTGTTAGGAAAGGAGATACAAATTATCAGCTTATGAGTAAACACAATGCAATCTTGTGAAAACTAGCTTTAATCTAGATACCCTGATGTTTTTAGACTTGTGTCATTAAGCCATTTACTTATCTGTGCTTGGATTCTCATAAGAAATCTAAATCTCACAAAAATTCCATTAAAATGAGATACACTGGGCTTCCAAAAAAAGTTTTGTTTGAAAGTGTTCATCATATGCTGGTACTGAAGTTAAGGGTTCATTAGGCCTAGGAGATGGTAAGTCAAGTTGTAAGCCAAAATCAGGAAAAGAATGCAAAACTTTTATAAAAAATAACTGCTTATACTGAAATGCAGGCAAATACTGGGAAAGACTACCACATTTTTCTTTCTTTTAATTACTTTATTTCATTACAATATTTTCTAATTTTTTTGTTTGTTTTTTGTTTTTATGAGGTAGGGTTTCACTCTAGCTCAGGCTGACCTGGAATTCACTATGTAGTCTCAGGGTGGCCTCAAACTCATGGTGATCCTCCTACCTCTGCCTCCCAAGTGCTGGGATTAAAGGCGTGCGCCACCATGCCTGGCTTATTTTCCAAGTTTTTTGACTAACAGTAGGAAATTCACTTTGTTTTAACGTAGTAACATGTAAAGTGTTTAATAACTAAAGAGAAAGTTTCATGGAATAGTGATCACCTAGTATGTGATGCATGCTACATTTTCTATCCTATTTAAAAACACTACTGTTGGGCATGGTGGCATACACCTCAAATCCCAGTACTGTGAGGCAGAGGTAGGATGATTACCATGATGAAACTATAGAGTATCAGGTAAGCCTGAGCTAGAGTGAAGTGAGGCCTTACCTTGAAAAATACCAAAACAAACTGAAACAAAAACAACAAACAAAACAAACCCATTACTGACTGCGGTACATTATACTTCACAACCTACTACTCATTTATGACTCAGATTAGAAAACTGCTGTGCTAGATGTGAAACGGAGGAGAAGAACAATCAAAGATCAGGCTGGGGCTGGAGAGATGGCTTAGTGGTTAAGGCGCTTGCCTGCAAAGCCTAAGGACCCATGTTCGACTCTCCAGATCCCACATAAGCCAGATGCACAAAGATGAAGCAAGTGCAAGGCCGCAAATGCCTACTAGGTGGTGCAAATGTTTGGCATTCAATTGTAGTGGCTGAGGCCCTGGTTCATCAATTCTCTCTAAAAATAAATAAATAAATAAATAAAATTAGGGCCGCAGAGATGGCGGTTAAGGCGTTTGCCTGCAAAGCCAAAGGACCCAGGTTTGATTCCCCAGGACCCATGTTAGCCAAATGCACAAGGTAGTGCATGCATCTGGAGTTCATTTGCAGTGGCTAGAGGCCCTGGTGTACCCATTCTCTCTCGTTCTCTCCCTCCCTCTTTCTGTCTGTCAAATACCTAAATAAAAATAAAATGTTTAAAAAAAATTTAAAAAAATCTTTAAAAAGATCAGCTTGACATGGAAAGAGAAAAGTAAGATACCAAGTTCCTTTTCACTTTTAATATTCATTTCATGAATATTTTAAATACTAAAGGCTTACAGGAACACAGCACTGCTACTTGCATCACTTACTGCTATAATGGGAAGAAGCCACAGATGCAAAGAATATAGGTCTTAGGAAACCAGTCAGGAGTAGTAGTCAACGGGGGCAGCCTTGGGAGTAGTAATCAGCTCTCACATACTTGCTTTAGTTGGCACAGCAGCAATACAAGAGCATTATGAGTTGAAAAAATAGAAAATGTTGGGGCAGAGAGACATTTGGAAATATTACACAGAGTTTTATGGCAGTAAGGCTATTTTACTATTGTTAAGAAGTTCCTAAAAGTGGAAAATTCTCTTTCTCTGGAGAGCTTTAGAAACATCCCTACTCTAAGAAGGTTTACATTGATTCTTGACAGTAAAGGAATAGCTATGTCTTTACAATGTTCATAAATTTTCAAATACTTACTCTCAACAACTTGGTGTGTATGTCTGAAATTTCACCTAACTCTGCTGCTTCTAGGTTGACTTTCATCAACTTTTCATATCTATATGAAAAATAAATCACCAGAAAAAATTAAATGAGTGTAATAGATTTTAAAAGATATTTTATAATTTGCTTTAATTTGCTTTACCATGACCATTTAATAAAAACTTTATTCAAAGTCTATAAACCAACAGATTCTAAGAAAATCATGCCTTCCTGAAGGAATTTTAAATATAGAAACTCCCCAAATATCTCTGGTTTTTGTTTTCCATGGTGTCAGTTTCTGATAGCCAGTAACAAAAATTCCACAAATACTTCCCAAGTTTTGTTTCATGCCATTCTGACAATTGTGATGAAGTCACATACTATTTGTTCCTTCAGCCTGGGATATTTATCACCCTTTGTCCTGTGGATCCACAGCATAAATGTTATCCACTCCAGAGTCACTTAGGAGTGACTTCAGTCACGAGATGGACTGTCAAGTTGCTTGCAGAGCTAGCATGCAGGGTTTGGTACTCTGAGACTTTTGGAATGTATGCTCCAGGTATAACTGTGGAGTACCTGTTATACTTACTTCTTAATGTGCAGATGAGGATAAAATAGAGAAGCCAAATTAATTTCAAATCATCTTATGCTAGGATAATTGTGAAAATACCAGAGTTCACTGGTCAATAATGCTGATTTCATTTACTATATTTCTCCTGCAGTATAAACAGTATTATCTTAGGAGGGTTGTTGTATATTTCACAATATATTCTTAGATATGAGATTAGTAAATTAAGAATAGTAGTTGGGTGTGGTGGCTAATGCCTATAATCCCAGCATTCAGGAGGCTGAGGTAGGAGAATCACTATGAGTTTGACACCAGCCTGAACTACACAATGAGTTCTAGGACAGCTTGAGCTAGAATGAAACCCTGATTCAAAACCAACCAACCAACCAACCAACCAACCAACCAACCAACCAACCAACCAACCAAACAGTGGCTATGGAGATGGTTCAACGGTTAAAAGAACTTGCTTGCAATGCCATCCCAGCCTAGGTTGGCCCAGCGATTTGCCAGTACCCATGTAAAGCCAGATGCACAAATAGCACATGCATCTGGAGTTTGTTTTCAGCAGCAAGAGGTTCTGGTGTGCCCATCCTCTCTCTCTTTGCAATTAATAAAAAATATACTTAAAAAATGAAAACAAGCAATCAATCAGTCTGAAAGTCACTCCTAAATTTTTAAAAATACTATCAAAAGTCTGTTTTAGATAGTGCTTACTTGCTGACTTGAGTCCAGGCTTTATATTTTACTAGATCTTCTGTTTTGTGAGACAGATACCAGATGTTTCTATTGGTCACCACTTTGTTATCCAGAAAGGGGTTAAGAAAATGCCACCAAAAAGATGGTGCTCATTTCTCACTAAGAAAACTGGCATTCTCCCTGTGAGACAAGGTGACTACTAACTTAGGGGCTCACTCCATAACATAAACACTTGGCATGTGTTGAATATAAAATGTCCCCCACAGGATCATGACACACGGTCCCAGCTGTTGGTGGTTTGGGAAGGTGGTTGAACCTTTCTTTAGGAGGGGAGCCTTGCTAGAGCAAGTGAATTACTGGTGTTGAGTTGTGAGGTTTTATAGCATGGCCCTGCTTCTTGTCTGTGGATCAATGTGATCATCTGGCCTCTGCCTCTTGCTGCCTTGCCTTCTCTGCCATGATGGAACATGTTCCCTGGAACTGTAAGCCAAAACAAACCCTGCCCCTTCTTAAGCTGTTTCCAGTCATGGATTTGATCACAGTGAGTAGAGTCATAGCATGCCAAACTGTGTTAAGGGTAATTAAATGAAACAGAAATAGAACACAATATTTTAAACACTACTAGTAAGGAAGTATCTACTCACACTTTCACAGTTTTTTCAATGTTTCTGATGCAGAAATCCAATGTGATTACAACTTCTGTCTTTTTATGAACAGTTTCATTATAATCATCTTTAACTAATTCACTGAAAAAAATAACATTTATTCCTGTAAGTTTATCTTTGGAATTATTTTTGTGGTCTATCACTAATCACACTATTGTATTACTATTCAAATATATTTGTTAACATTCTTGATAAATTACAAAAGTCAAAATCATTACTTTTTTTTTTTTTTCAGTGCGGAGGACCAAACCCAGGGCTTTGCGCTTGCTAGGCAAGCGCTCATCCACTGAGCTAAATCGCCAACCCCTCATCACATGTTTTAGGACACTACTAAAAGTATTTCTGTGGCGCTTATATATATTTAGGACACTTATATTTTTACAAACTATTACTACTAATTAGGGTAAAGTCAGAAATCTAAGACATTAAATTATATCAGGGAGAAAATATTAATCTATAATTATACAATAAGTTGGGCCAGAGAGTTTAGCAGTTAAGGCGCTTGCCTGCAAAGCCAAAGGACCCAGGTTCAATTTCCCAGGACCCACGTAAGCCAGATGTGCAAGGTGGTGCACACATCTAGAGTTCGTTTGAAGTGGCTGGAGGCACTGGCACACCCATTCTCTCTATTTCTCTCTTTCTCTCAAATAAATATTTAAAAATTATACAATAAGTTATATAGATTATATATAATTTTTTGTATCAAAGTATTTTTTTGTCTAAAAATTTGTATCACCAGAATTAAGTTTTTCTACTCATAGTAGGCTGTCTGAATTCTATTTCAAACCAACTGATGTGATGATCTCTGAAAAAGGATCAAACAGTGAAAATTATGTATGTGAAGGGCTTTTGGACTACATCAGGGATCAGCACACTAAAATATAAGGCCTGTTTCTGAATGTCTATGAGTAGCATTACCTTTTGAAGATCTCAAAATAAAGTTAAAGAGAGATCACATCAATCTCTTAGCTAATGGAGACTAACATACTGGTAGATCCTTTCAAAGAAAAACTGCCAACAGAGATCTACCATTAAGAAGTATTTTGGGGCTAGAGAAATGGCTTAGCGGTTGGGGCACTTGTTTGTAAAGCCAAAGGACCCAAGTCTGATTCCCCAGGACACATGTAAGCCAGATGCACAAGATAGTACATGCGTCTGGAGTTCATTTACAGTGGCTAGAGGCCCTGGCACAACCATTCTCTTTTTCTGAGAGAGAAAGAAAGAGAGAAAGAGAGGGAGGGAGGAAGGAGGATAGAAGGAAGAGGGCACAAAGGCACATGGAGAGAAAGAATGGGCATGCCAGCGTCTCCAGCCATTGCAAATG
Source organism: Orientallactaga sibirica (assembly GCA_036365145.1). NCBI lineage: Eukaryota > Metazoa > Chordata > Mammalia > Rodentia > Dipodidae > Orientallactaga > Orientallactaga sibirica. The sequence goes on along the minus strand of JAEOAD010000012.1, from coordinate 34,211,545 downwards.
ATCTATAGATGCATGCACCACCCTGTGCATCTGGCTTTACATGGGTACTGGGGAATTGAACCTGGATCTTTTGGCTTTGCTGGCAAGTGCCTTAAGTGCTAAGCCATCTCTCCAGCCCCCTCCCCATCTGCCTCTCTCAAATTAAAAAAAAAAATTTAATGGAAGTATTTTGAGGTGCTAGGGAAATGGCCCAGTGGTTAAAGGTGCTTGCTCTGCAAGCCTGCTGACTGGAGTCTGATATCCAACACCCAAGTAAAGCCAGATGCCAAAGTGACATATATACATCTATAATCCCACGGTGCCTATGGCAATGGGAGGTGGAGTCAGGAGAATCGGGACGTTGAGGGAGCAGCTGGTCAGGCCTTCCCACAAGCAAACAAGAAATCCTGTCTCCAAACAAGGTGTTAGGAGAGGAGCAACACACCACGGTTGTCCTCTGACCTCCATCATGCACCATGGCACGTGTGTGCCTACACATAAACATAGAAAAAAAATTTATAAAGAGCCCTGAGTGGTGGCGCACACCTTTAATCCCAGCACTCGGGAGGCAGACATAGGAGGATCACTGTGAGTTTGAGGCCAGCCCGAGACTACATCGTGAATTCCAGGCCAGCCTAGGCTAGAGCAAGACCCTACCTCGGAAAAAACCAAACCAAACCAACCAACCAACCAAACAAAAAAAACGTTTAAAGTATTTTCATGGCTCATTAAACTATAAACTAATAAATAAAAACAAGAAGGCTTGACTGACCAGTGACAGAACAGGAAGAGAAAAACAAATGATATTAGCATATTTAGATTTTTTTCCAGAAACTATTACAAGTAAGGAGGCTTATTATGAGTGTGTGTGTGTGTGGGGGGGTTGTTTCTGGGGATTGAAACTAAAGGTCTTGAATATGCTAAGAACAAGCTCTACTAGTGAGCCACACCTCCAACACTATAATACTCATGAATGGAAACAGAAAAGGTAGGCTTAGAAATGGACTTGTGAATGGTTTGAAAATTATGGTAAGCACAAGCTTGACAGACACAACATCAACAGCAAAGATGTCTAAATAATTAAGAGTCAGGTATAGTGGTGAAAATGGCCTTAATTACAGCACTTTGGAAATGGAGGCAACCTAGACTATACAAAGAATTCTAAGCCAGCTCAAGATATTCAGTGGGAACATCTCAAAAACCAAGAGGCAAGAATAAGAATGATAAAATCTTTCATAGAGCTGGGCATGATGATGCATGTCTTTAGTCCCAGCACTCAAGAGGCTGAAGTAGGAGGACTGCTGTAAGTTCAAGGCCACAGAGTGAGTTCTAGGTCAGCCTGGGCTACAGTGAGACCCTATAGTAAGAGGTAAGTGTGAGGGAGGTAAGATAAACTGACATTTAAGAATTCAAAAAGGCTAGAGAGATGGCTTAGCAGTTAAGGACCTTGCCTGTGAAGCCTAAGGACTTATATTAGACTCTCCAGGTCCCACATAAGCCAGACACATAGTGACACAAGCGCACTAGGTTGCACATTCATACAAGGGGGCACATGTGTCTGGAGTTCAACTGCACTGGCTGGAGTCCCTGGTGTGCCAAGTCTCGCTCTCTCTTACTCTCGCGTTAAAAAAAGAAAAAAAGGCCAGTCTGTTGGGCTTGCCTCAAAAAGAGAGAGAGAGAGAGAGAGAATTCAAGAGCCTCAAACTATGTGGAGAACAATAAGCAGTAATTGTAATTCTCAAACTTTTCTATTCTTTGGAAAAAAAGATATTTAGAAATCATAAAAGGTTAAAGGTCAAAATCATAAACACCTTACATTTCTTAATGGTTACTTTTAGAAAGGGAATACTTAAGGAGATCAAATTTCTCTTACAAACTATCAATATAAAATGATTGAGAAAAATAGGTTTAAAAACTGCTTGTCAAGGTGAGTGCAAACTCATATGAATGCATCCACCTTTATAAAATAGGCAAATTTACACAGACAAGTATATCAGTGGTTGCCTAAGATTGGGGGGTTTAGAGAAAAATAAGGAATGAATTCTAATGTTCTAATTTCTTTTTTTTTTTTTTTTTTGTTTTCTTAAGAAATATTTTATTTTCGTTTATTTATTTGAGACAGAGAGAGGGGGAGAGAGAGAGAGAGAGAGAGAGAGAGAGAGAGAGAGAGAGAGAGAATGGGCACTCCAAGGCCTCTAGTCACTGCAAACGAACTCCAGATGCATGTGCCACCATGTGCATCTGGCTTACGTGGGACCTGGAGAATCGAACCTGGGTCCTTAGGCTTCGCAAGCATGCACCCTAACCACTAAACCATCTCTCCAGCCCTTTTTTGGGTTTTTGAGGTAGGGTCTCATTCTCTAGCTCAGGATGACCTGAAATTCACAATGTAGTCTCAGGGTGGCCTCGAACTCATAAAGATCCACCTACCTACTTTTGCCTCCTGAGTGCTGGGATTAAAGACATGCACCACTACACCGGCTTATAGTTTCTTTTTGGGGTGATGAAAAAGTTGTAAATATAGTAATGATGGTTGCATAACTATGAACATACTAAATGCCCATGAACTGTACATTTTAAATGGATGAATTGTGAATCAGAACTCAATAATTCTGTCAAAAAGAAAAAGAAAAAAAGAAAGAAAGAAATGGGCACCTGACTTGGGAAAAAGGTAAGAAATGAAGAAATATCAGAAGATTCTGAGGACTTAGGGCCTAAAAAGAATAGACTGTGAGCCAGGTGTGATGGCACATATCTTTAATCCCAGCAATCAGGAGGCAGAGGTAGGAGGATGACTGAGAGTTTGAGGCCACCCTGAGACTACATAGTGAATTCCAGGTCAGCCTGGACCAGAGTGAGACTCTACCTTGAAAAAGTAAAAATGAATATAGACTGTTTTAGATTAGGACAATGCTAAAGCCTGCCAAAAGAGCAAGATATTTATGCACCAAGTCAAGCTCTTTGGAAAAGGAATTCACATTTTAAAGAGCTGACTATGTTTTACAATTCAGACTATTTGTCCTGTCTCACAACGTTATTGTAGAAAATGAATGAAAAATAGCTGCTCAGTGTTTTTTAAACTAAATGTAAAGCAAATATAGTATAACAAATTCAAGCATGTGACCTGCACTAGTCTGAAGTGGGAAAGGATCAGAGTGATGGCCAGTTATTTAGTGAGGTCATAGGAAGGTAATTTTCAAATTTCAGTTTACTACTTACATCAACCACCGTATCCCTTTTCGCATTAATTCCTGATAAAGCAGCAAGGTACTGGCAATTCTACAAGCGTAACACACAACTCCTGTAACTGCCTAATGAGAAAAAAAAGTATTTGGTACCAACTGTGGAACAGAGTAAGAAAAACATTTACACACACAAAGAAATTTCAGGCTTATATATTTTTATCATGTAAATTTAAAACATAATAAACTATCAATGTCTAAAAGCTAAGGACACATAAAACTAGAGTTTTATCTGTCCTTAGTGTCTCAATGGAGAGAATTTTCTTATGAGTTAAAGAAAGTAGAAAGAACACAACATAACTTGGAAAGGGTAGCAATTTAAATAATTTACTGAGTCATATGGGTATATATAAAGACATAATACATTTTATTGCTTTAACTACTGGTAAGATAACTTGAATGTTTATATAGTAATTCAATTCAATACTAACCTTAGCCATGCTAGCATCACTGTCTAAATCGTAACGTGGATGTACTTTAGGTAGGGAAACTGAAATATGAAGTAGAAGACTTACAATTAGAAATCCTCTACATAGCAAACCGAGGTCTAAATTAAGTCTAAGTGGAACACTTCAAAGGTTTAAAGTTTAAACTTTTACTGGTAAAAAAACCCAAACCAAACAAAATCTCTTGAAACAATAATGCTCATCCTCTAACTCCAATATTACTAACATGTATCATTAAAAAAAAAATTCCTGGGCTGGAGAGAGGGCTTAGCAGTTAAGGCGCCTGCCTCCTAAGCCTAAGAACACTGGTTTCAATCTCCAGGTCCCACACTTAGCCAGATGCAAAGTGATGCAAAGGCGCAATGCCACACTTGACCACAAGTGGGTGCATGCATCTGGATTTCGTTCGCAGCAGCTGAGAGGCTGCTGGTGTGCCCATCTCTATCTGTCTTCCTCTCCCTCTCTGTCTCTCTCCAAAAAAAAAAAAAAAAAAAATTCTTGCCAGGTGTGGCGCACGTCTTTAATCCCAGCATTTGGGTGGCAGTGGTAGGAGGATCACTGTGAGTTTGAGGCCAGCCTGAGACTACATAGTAAATTCCAGGTCAGCCTATGCTAGAGTGAGACCCTACCTTGAAAAACAAAAATAAAAATAACATATATACATATATATATTCCAACATAGTGAATTAGTTCAATACTTGTCTTTAAATCTAAATCAAATACAAAAGATTCAAATATGAATGTAAAAATCAGGATAATTCCTTGAGGATGAATAATTTAAACAATTTTTAAAAAAGGTGGATCTGGGCTGGGGAAATGACTTAGTGGTTAAGGCATTTGTCTGCAAAGCCTAAGGAAACTGGTTTGATTCCCCAGGATCCACGTAGGCTAGATGCACAAGGGGGCGCATGCGTCTGGGGTTCGTTTGCAGTGGCTGGAGGCCCTGGCATGCTCATTCTCTCTAAAAATTCTCTCCGCCTCTTCCTCTCTCTCAAAAAATAAATAAAATATTTTTTAAAATGGTAGATGTAATTTTTCTTAGATTCTAAAGCCTGGCACAATGCTTTATATATAAAAGATATAATAAACATTTGTTAAAATTTATGATAGAAACACTATTGTGAATGTTATCAAAATACTACAAACAATTAAAATATTACATGACAAATTATCACTTTGCAAAACAAAGTATTTGAGGTAGAAGTTGCAAGAGCATTATATCTGTAAGGGCCTGGAGTGATGGCTCAGCAGTTAAGGTGCTTGCCTGAAAAGCCTAACAACCTGGGATTGATTTCCCAGTATTCATGTAAAGCTAGATGCACAGAGTGGCACATGTGTCTGGAGTTTGCAGCAGCTAGAGGCCCTAGCATACCCATTGTCTCTCTTTCTCTGCTTCCAAATGACTATATTAAAAAAAAAAACCCCAAAAACTATATCTGTGAGGCTTTTTAATCTAGTAGCAGTTTTTATAAAATGTTAACGTTTATGCAAGCTTTACATTAACATAATCAACTTTATAAAAATCATCAGTTTTACAACGATGATCTTCTTTCTTCTTCTATTTTTGCATGTGTGTGTTGTATGCATGTGTAAGTGCTTTGTGGCACACTGCATGCTTGCCTGTGGGAGGTTGCTTACATGTGGGTGAACTGATCCATAGCTCTTCTGCCTGGACTTGTTTTGAGCTGGAGCCTCCTTTTTACTATTCCAGAGCTTGAAAGGCTCTGAAGATTCTCAGGTTTCTGTTCCCCTGTGGAACTGGGGTTACAGGCATACATAGGTATGCCCAGCTAGCCGTTTTATGTGGGATCTGGAGATCTGAAATCAGTCTCAGGCCCTCAAGCTTTCACAGGAAGCATAATTAACCACTGAGCCATCTCTCTGGCCCTGTTTCTTTCATGGCCAGTAAAAACAATACGAAAAATCCCAACTTACTTTTTTCATATTTTAATCCGATGGTACTCAGGGGTTCCCGACTTACTACAAAGATAGGATTTTCTTCTGTGGTCTTAGGGAAATGCTGTGCCAGCCTTCCAAGTTCCAGTACTAAGCGACGTCCTTCATAGATAAGTTCTTGATTTGAAGAAATAATTTTAGTTTGCTTATACACCAGTTCATGAAATACAGCAGCACTGCATGAAGGAAGTTCAAAAAAAGAGAAATAAAATTTTGAATGAGAAGAGGTAAAAATCTGGCTTTAAAATCTTTGAGCACAACCAAATTTATTTCTAAGTGGTTTCTAAGATCATAAACAATTCCTATAAACACTGCTTTGCTAATATTAAAAAGCTTGTTAACATAGAAATTCCATATAACCTGACCCCATGGTAGTCAATATTAAAATATAAATGCTTATGTAATACAGAGTTCTTAATGTTTAAAAATGATGGAAAAGAGAGACTGGAGAGATGGCCCAGTGGTTAAGGAATTTGCCTGCAAAGCCAATGGATCCTGGTTCTATTCTCCAGGATCCACGTAAGCCAGATGCACAAGGGGGCACATGCATCTGTAGTTCATTTGCAGTGGCTCGAAGACCTGGTGCACCCATTCTCTCGTTCTCTCTGCCTCTTTCTCTTAAATAAATAACTAAATAAAATATATTTTTTAAAAAATGATGTAAAAGGGGCTGGAGAGATGAATCAGTGGCTAAGGCACTTGCCTGTAAAGCCTAAAAAACCTAGGTTTGATTCCCCAGTACCCACGTAAAGCCAGATGTGGCACATGCATCTGGAGTTGATTTGCAGTGGCTGGAGGCCCTGGCATGCCCATTCTCTGTCTCTCTTCTCCCTATTTCTCTGTACTTGCAAATAAATGAAAAACAATTAAAAATGATGGACAACATGGATCATTGGTTAGGATGCTTGCTTGCAAGGCCTGAAGGCCCAGGTTTGATTCCCCAGTGTTCACAAAAAGCCATATGAAGATGCTAGTGCATCTGGAATTTGGCTGTAGCGGCAGAAGGCCCTAGTATGCCTATTTCTCCTTCTCTGCTTGCAAATAAATAATAAATAAAAAAATTTTAAAAGAACTGAAGACAGTGCCTGAACAAAACTATGTCTGCTAAGTAAGTAATGTTATTTTTGGGCAGGTACAGTGTCTTTAATCTCAGCATGTGGGAGGCAGAGGTAGGGGTAATGCTGTAAGGTTGAGGCCATCCTGAGACTACATAGTGAATTCAGGTCAGAGCAAAACCCTACCTCAAAAAAACAAAAAAACAAAAAAAAAAATTTTTTTTAAATGATATTCTGAGGGCTGAAGAGATGGATTAGCAGTTAAGGCACATACCAGGTTTGATTTTCCAGGTTCCACATAAGCCAGATGCACAGGGTGGCACCTGTGTCTGGAGTTAGTTTGCAGTGACTGAAAGCCCTAGTATGCTCATTCTCATTCTCTCTCTCCCTCTCTGTCTCTAATAAATAAATAAAAATTAATCTTTAAAAAATGATATCCTGGGGGAAAGTGAGAATCCCCTTAATAAATCTACAAAACTGAAGGATGCCGCTGCTGTGATATGGCTCTGTCTTAAGCTTCTGTTTGGACTGGCTCAGGCTTAGGTAGGTAAATTTATGTTCAACTGTACTTTGAAATTAAAAATAATGGCCAGCAAATTACCATGATGTCAACTTATTTAGGCTACTAAGTATCAAAATAATTTTGTTATAATCTCATGCTATGCTACTATTTTTTGTTCTTTTATATTAGCTATAGGTTTGATCTCAGTATCTAAAGTATTTTAACAATATTCTTTGGGTTTTTTGGTGTTTGGGGTTGATTAAAAGGCTTCATGCATGCTATGCAGGCACTCTACCATTGAGCAATACTTCAATCCTTCTGTTGTGAATTTTATGAGACATCAAACACTATCATTAGAATTTATTTTATTTCATTTAAAAATATTTTATTTATTTGCTGGGCATGGTGGTGCACGCCTTTAATCCCTGCAGTTGGGAGGCAGAGGTAGGAGGATCACCGTGAGTTTGATGCCACCCTGAGACTACGTAGTTAATTTCAGGTCAGCCTGGGCCAGAGTGAGACCCTACCTCAAAAAACCAAAAAAAAAAAAAAAAAATTTATTTATTTACAAGTGTGGGGGGGGGGTGGATGGGATGCCAGGCCTACAGCCACTGCAAACAAATTCCAGACACATGCACTACTTTGTGCATCTGGCTTTACATGGTGACTGGGGAATCAAACCCATGTTGTTAGGCTTTTCAGTCAAGTACCTTAACTGCTGAGCCATCTCTCCAGCCCTGCCATTAGAATTTTAGAATTTTGTCAAAACAGAAACTAAGGAACAACAACAACAAAAAAATGGGTCTGCTTCTTCATTCTACTTTTTTTTTTTTTTTTTGCTTTTGTTTTTTTGAGACAGAAATCACTATGTAGCTCAGGCTGGTCTGGATCCTTCTTCTCTCCCTTCCTCCCTCCCTTCCTTCCTTTCTTTTTTTCTGAGGTAGGGTCTCATTCTAGCCCAATCTGACCTGGAATTCACTATGTAGTCTCAGGGTGACCTCAAACTCATAGCAATCCTCCTACCTCTGCCTCTCGAGTGCTGGGATTAAAGGCGTGTATGCCACCATGTCTGGCCCTTTGGCCTGGAACTTTTTATGTAGATCAGATTGGCCTTGAATTTTCATAAGTTCTCCTGATTTTGCCTCCTGAGTGTTGAGATTACAAACTGGGTTACCACACCCAGCTTCTTCATCCTACTCTGAAGTAACTGTATTCACAGGCAGTTTTAAGAATAACACATGGAGATTCCTATACCCTCATCCATCTGCAACAAGTAAAATGTCACCACTAAGGATATTAACTTTGATAACTCATATTTCTCTAGTTTTACTTGCAAGTATATATGTGTAGATTTAGTTACATGACATCTTATCACATGGGTTTGTTTTCATTAATGCAAAATAATTAAACAATTTAATGTAAAACAATGTTGAATATTTTTATAGCACTCAATGTTTTATGGTACATATGCAAATAAAAACTAGATCATATTTAACATGAAAACTACACATTTTAAGATGCAGGCTTTTTGGTTTCTAAAAGAACAAGATAATATGCTTAGTAAAATCTAGTTCATTTCCTAGTATATAGTATCTGAAAGCAGTCATAAAATTAGCTTTGTAAAACTTGCAGTTTAAGTCCAAACTAATTTACCTGCACAATTAAGAAAATTAACCCTTTTTTATTTTAAGATAAGCAAACAAGAATTTACTACGCACTTAAGTTTCATTTTCTAGAGAAGTGGGTCCATTAGTGAAGCTAAGGTATCTTCTCTATTTTCACCATCACACAGTATGTGGACATAAGAACAAAACAAAGAGGTACTTACGTGTTATAGCTATGAATATAAATCTTATGAGCTGTCATTTGTTGTAGTGAAAAAACATGAATTATCATTCGGTGAAGTATATCACTAGTTTCTGCAAAAAACTGGTCAAAACCCCAACATTTTTCCTGATCTGCTTCCAGGATGTTTGCAAGAACAGGAGTGAGTAGAACCTGAAGTCCCCTAAAATAGTATTGAAAAAAAGTGACTTAAGAGTGACTCTTATGGGTTTTTAAAAAATATTTTTATTTACTTGCAAACATACACACATACACAGGGGGAGGGAGGAAAGGGAGGAAGAGAAGGGGGAAGAGAGGGAGAAATGGGGAAGAGAGGGAGAAATAGGGAGGGAGGGAGGGAGGGAGAGAAGGAGGGGAGGGAGAAAATGGGCACATCAGTGTCTTTTGCCACTGCAAACAAACTCCAGATGCACGTACCACTTTGTACATCTGGCTTTTACATGGGTACTAGAGAACAGAAACCAGGCTGTCAGGCTTTGCAAGCAAGCACTTTAACCAGTTAACCATCTCTCCAATCCCAAATCTCATGCTTTTATTCAGGTACAAAATCATATTTGCAGCAAATCCAAAATATTGCTGCTGCTGCTGCTGCTACTACTACTACATGTTACATACCCCTTATCTGAAATGCTTGGGACCATAAGTGTTTCAGATTTACAACTGTTTTAAAGATTTTGGAAAATATATATCTTGTCTCCCAAGTCCAAATATGAAATTTATTTATGTTTCATATACCCTCTAGACACATAGCCTAAAGGAAACTTTAGTCTCTCTAGTGAGTTTGATTTTTTTTTTTTTTTTTTTGGTTTTTCGAGGTAGGGTCTCACTTTATTTCAGGTGGACCTGGAATTCATTATGTCGTCTCAGGGTGGCCTTGAACTCATGGTGATCCTCCTCCCTCTGCCTCCCGAGTGCTGGGATTAAAAGCGTGCACCATCACACCAGGCTGTGAGTTTGCATTTTGTATGCCCATTAGGTGAAGTGTGGAATTTTCCATTTGTGGTATCATGTTGGCACAGAACAAATTATGCAATCTATAGCATTTTGGATGCTCAAGCTGTATCATTGGAGTTCTTTTTTTCTTGTGTGCATGTGTTTGCTTGTGGTGTATGCATATGTATGTGCCCTTGTGGTGCCACATTTGCTCACCTGTGGTGGGTGGAGTGGAAAGTTGGGTGTTTGTTCTTCCACCCATTCTTGTGACAGAGACTCTTATTGATTCCAGAGCTTGTTAGGGCACTCACCCTGCTCTGCCATGATTCTTGGGTCTTTCTTCCCTTACAGGACTGGGGTTATGCTATGTGGCCATGCCCAGCTGTTTATGTGAGTCCTGGGGATTGAATTTGAGCAGTTTCTTAGGCCTCCTCAGGCCCTCATGCTTGTACAGGAAGTGCTCTTAACCCCTAAGCCATCTCGCTAGCCCTAACTTGCAAACTTTTCAGAAAGCCAGATAACCTTCATTTAATTGCACTTGCTAATGAATTAATGATTTAGCATTTTATGTTAATTTACCTATTGTTCTCTTTCATTCTCTCCTCATCAAGTTTCCTCACTTTTCCAAACACATTCTATACACATATGACAGCGGATGATCAAAACCAGATATTCAAGAAGATAAGATAATGGTTTAGTTTCTAGAAAAGGTCTTTATTGTCCTTGTAATATGGCACTCCAATACATACTTTTTTTTTTTTTTTTTTTTTTTGAGGAAGGGTCTCACTCTAGCCCAGGCTGACCTGGAATTCACTCTTTGTTCTCAGGTTGGCCTCAAACTCATGGCGATCCTCCTACCTCTGCCTCCCAGTGCTGGGATTAAAGGTCTATGCCACCACGCCCAGCTCATACGTTTTTCTTTTAATTTGAGAGAAAGAGACAGAGAGAGAAAATGGGCATGCCAGGGCCTTCAGCCACTACAAATGAACTCCAGATGCGTGCGCCCCTTGTTCGCATATGTGACACTGTGTGTTTGTGTCATTGTGCATTGGCTTATGTGGGACCTAGAGATTCAAACATGAGTTCTTAGGCTTCACATACAAGTACTTTAACTGCTAAGCCATCTCTCTGGTCCCCAATACATACTTTTATATGCAGCCTTTTCTTTGGGAAGTAAAATTGTGATAATCTACTAATGCAAATTATTGCCAATTCATTAAAGGAGTCATCTGACAAAAAAGTGCATATACTCTTAAAAATTAAGGTTCACAACCTTTAATCATTCCTGTGCCTTTACAGGAACAGACTCTTAAATGTGGAATTTCAAATAGCCATCAAAATTTAAATTTTCTTTTTTCAAAGAAGGGTCTCACTCTACCTCAGGTTGGCCTGGAATTCACTATGTAGTCTCAGGGTGGCCTCAAACTCACGGTGATCCTCCTACCTCTGCCTTCCGAGTGCTGGGATTAAAGGCGTGCTCCATCCCATTTAAACTATGCTAACTTCACTCTGTTGACAAATCTGTTCTTTTTCAGAAGGTAGTGAGATCGGAGGAGATAAACTACCCCTTGAACTTCAGCCAAGCCACAGCTGAAACCACAGACGAATTGGGGAGACAAGCAAGAATGCTGCTTCCCTGCTGTACCTGATAATTGGTGCCAGGGTGTAGGAGACAGACCCTGAGGATACTCAACACTTATCAAAGCAGAGATCCAGAGGCTCCTAAGAGCTCATCACTGAAGTTGACTTAAAGCTCACCCACCATGGCTTAGGGAATTTTGTGGAAGAGGGGGTGAAAAGATTCTAAGAGCCACAGGTTGAGACATCATGCCCAGAGGCATTCCCTCTCCCAGCAAACCCATGGGGAATACCTACAACTCTACTAAGGAGCGTCCCCAACGGAATGGAGGCAGGGACAAGGGAAAAGAGAGTACCAACACATGATGTATCCATATGAAACATGTTGTTAATAATAATAATTAACATTAAAAATAATTCTGGCAGCCGGGCGTGGTGGCGCACGCCTTTAATCCCAGCCCTCGGGAGGCAGAGGTAGGAGGATCACCAAGAGTTCGAGGCCACCCTGAGACTACATAGTTAATTCCAGGTCAGCCTGGACCAGAGTGAGACCCTACCTCGAAAAACCAAAAAAAATAAAAAAAAAAAAAAATAATAATAATAATTCTGGCTTTGTAACAGACTCTAAAAATAATCCTTTGTCTCTTAGTTCTAAAAACACATGGTTTTTTTTTTTTGTTTGTTTTGTTTTTTGCCAACATTCTCCCTCCATTTGTAAGGATTCAAAACCTTTCTACTCTCCAGTGATACTCCCTGAGCACTAGAGGGTATGATAGCAAGGTTTTGTTATTGTTATTACTGAAGGTTGCCAGGTGGGGGCATTGCTAGTTCAATGCAAAATACTAAGAGAAAGTGAGTATAGATATGCCAGGACCTCTAGCCATTGCAATCGATCTCCAGATGCAGGTACCACTTTGTGCATCAGGCTTCAATGGGAATAGAACCCAGGCCATCAGGGTTTGGAAACAAGTGCCTTTAACCACTGAGCAATCTCTTTAGCCCTAGAAATTTTTTTTTTTCTAAAAACACACTAAAAGAAACAGAAGCCGCCGGGTGTGGTGGCACATGCCTTTAATCCCAGTATACGGGAGGCAGAGGTAGAAGGATCACTGTGAATTCAAGGCCACCATGAGACTACATAGTGAATTCCAGGTCAGCCTGGACTAGAGTGAAACCCTTCCTCAAAAAACAAAGCAAAACAAAAATAAAATAAAATAAAATAAAATAAAATAAAATAAAATAAAATAAAATAAAATAAAATAAAATAAAATAAAATAAAATAAAATAAAAAAGAAGCCATTATGACAGTCTTTCTGTAAGTCAAGGTCCTGCATGTAAGCACAGGCTGGCCTTGATGCTGCAGTGATGCTTCTGCCTCCTGAGTCCTGGGATTACAGGTATGTGAGCCATTATCCCTGGATACTTTTACTTTCTGTTGCACTGATTCTTTCTTTGTGACAATAGGGTGCTTATTTTTTTTTTTTTAAATTCTGGAGGCTAAATTTAATAAGCCCCTTATTGGAAAGCTAGGCATGGCGTTGCATGCATTTAATCCCAGCACTGGAGAAGCTGAGGTAGAAGGATCATTATGAATTTGAGATTAGCCTGGGCTACAGAGTGAGTTCTAGGTCAACTTTGCCTAAGACTCTGCCTTAAAAAAAGAAATTCAACAAGAAAAGTAAATAAGACCTCAAAAATCATTTTAAATGCTGCAAAGAGTACTAGAAAATGAGTACCTTGAATAACTTGAATGCTTTTTAAAGTTAAGAATATTCAACTTTGCAGTGCTAAGTTTATTCATAGCTGTACCACTGTCTGATCCATTAATATGAAAGTCAGTATTAAATATACCAAAATTCTTAGTAGGTTCTCCACATTTGGGAAATATTTCAAGACTAGTGATAAGTAATCTTAAAAATAGATGTCCTATATCCTGAGGACATTATCTAAGTAGTTCAGAATAAACCTTTACGTCATCAAAAAAATGCAAAAATTGCATTCTTTACTATCTAATTATAACAAAACTAAGCCAGATGAGGTAGCTCATGCCTCTAATCCCAGCACTCAGGAAGGCTGCTGTGAGTTTGAGGCCAGCCTGAGCTACACAGTAGATTCTAGGTTAGTCTGGGCTAGAGTGAGACCCTGCTTTTTTTTTTTTAAGCCAGGCGTGGTGGTGTATGTCTTTAATCCCAGCACTTGGGAGGCAGAGGTAGGTGTATGCTGTGAGTTTGAGGCCACCCTGAGACTACATAGTGAACTCCAGGTCAGCCTGGGCTAGAGTGAGACCCTGCCTCAAAAGACAAAAAACAAAACAAAAACACCAAAAAAAAAAAAAAAAAAAAAAATCCCAAACAAACAAAATCTTTGGGTTGGAAGGATAGTGAAATGGTGAAAAGCACTTGCTTTCAAAGCCTGGTAGCCTGGGTTAGAATCCCCAGTACCCACATACAGCCAGATGCACAAAATGGCTCATGTGTCTAAAGTTCGTTTGTAGTGGCAGGAGGCTCTGATGCACCCACATTTATTCTCTCTCTGCTTGCAAATAAGTAAATAAAAAACAAGGCAAAGGAAAAGTAGGACTGCTTACAATGCACTCTTCCAGACACAAAATGGCCTGGATATCCATGATCTTGCAATGCCTGGGAAACTGAGTGAGAGTGGGAGGGGATATGAAGGAGAGTGGATTTGTGAAGGGGAAAGTGGAGAAGGGAGGGGATTATTATGCTTTATTGTCTATAATTATGGAAGTTGTCAAAAGTAGATAAATAAAAATAAGCCACATGTGGAGATAGGAGGATTATACATCTGGGATACACATACTAAGTTCAAGGCCAACCTGGGCTATTACATATCAAGACTTTCTCTCAAAGAACACTACCAGCCGGGTTTGGTGGCGCATGCCTTTAATCCCAGCATTTGGGAGGCAGAGGTAGGAGGATTGCTGTGAGTTCAAGGCCACCCTGAGACTACACAGTGAATTCCAGGTCAGCCCGAACTACAGCAAGACCCTAACTCGGAAAATACCAAAAAACAAAAACAAAACAAACAAAAAAACCACAAAACGCTACCAGCTAGGCGTGGCACATGCCTTTAATCCCAGCACTTGTGAGGCAGAGGTAAGAGGATCACCATGAATTTGAGGCCAGTTTGAGATACATAGTGAATTCCATGTCAGCCTGAGCTGGAGTGTGACCTTACATTGGGGAGTGGGTGGGGGGGAGCACCAACAGAAGCAATAAGCCAATAATAACACCCTCCCCTCTCCTCACTATACCTAAATATTGTATGTGTATGATTTTAGGCATTAAATACTGAAGTGGGAAAGATGAGAACAAGGTCTACCATACTCACCGAGAAAGACTGCAAGAAATGGGCATGTCTCCACTCCAGTCAATCGGTCCATTTTCTGCTTTCTGTACTCCAGATATTGCACCAGAAGGCTTTCCAGTAATTATTTTGTACCTTGGGAGAAATAAAAGCAGAATAAAATAAGCAGTTCATTATTGCATGGCTTACTAATGGACTTTGCAAAAGTATTTCCTCAATCGCACCTACAATTATCTACTTAGACGAAACTTTCTGATTGATGGTCACAGGATCCATAAAACAATCAAAATACTTTGAATCTGACTGACTGAAGTGGAATAGTGGCTGTACGAATACTTTATATATGCCATAATTAATTTTCATTTGGGATCCCAGAGTGCCATTAACAGCATCTTGATGTTCACAACAAAAATATTAATTTTTCCATCTGAAAAAATGGAGCAAACACAAAAAAGTTATGTCACAGAATATCTCTAGACCATAAAAAAGCATCCAATCCTTTTTACTAATTACCCAAAGGCACAGTCAATTTAGACCATACATTTACTCAGAATAAACAACAGAATTCTAAAATAAATAAAAAAGATTAAACCATACATAGCATAGTTTCTGAAAACATTCTTAGCATATTGAAAAAAATGTAGGAATACATGTACCAGAGATGTAAGCTAAATCAATGTGATTTCTGATGAGAATCATTTTTTAAATAAAGATGAACTGATGATAGATCAATGAAGAAAAAAAAAAAAACACAATAATGTCATGATACAGTAAGTTAATGAAAGCAGCTATTTATGTTTCTGAACTTTCCTAAACCTAAAAGTAGGAGAAAATACAATAGCTTTGTGCTTTTTGGCCCCTCCTTTTTCTGAGACAGGATGTCATGTATCCCAGGATGGCTTTGAATGCCCTATATAGTAGCCCAGGATTATTGTGAACTTCTGAATCTCCTGTCTCTGCCTGTCAGGTGCTGGGATTATAGATGTGCACTATCACACCATTTTCTTTATGCCTTTGAGAATACTTTTACCTTCATGAAAATGTAGAACATAATATAGCAGAACCTTACAAAAGCCTATGCATATTGAGGTTGGAGAGATGGCGTAGTGGTTAAGGTGCTTACTGGCAAAACCAAAGGATCCAGGTTTGATTCCCTAGGACCCACATAAGCCAGATGCACAAGGTGGCACATGCATCTGAAGTATGTTTGCGGTGGCTAGAGGGCCTAGTGTACCAGTTCTCTCCCCGCCCCCCGCCGCCTTTCTTTCTCTCTCAAATAAATAAAAGTATATTTTTAAAAGCCTATGCATATTATTTCTGTTCAATTTTTGGTTTAATATCTAAATGTATTCTGAGCAAACCAATGTATTTTTTTGTTGTTGAAGAATACCCCAATCAATGAGACAGATTTAGATGTTTCCTGCTGATACTGCTTTAAAAAAAAATCTATGAAAATAAAGCTCAATAAGGGATTTTTATAAAAAGTGTTCTGGTATAAAGAAAACACAAGTTGATACTACACCAAAGCCTATAGTAAAATTCATGGATGTCTTTTTCCGTGCATGCATGCACTGTTTTTACTGGAAACCATGTAAATGCTCACATTTCAACAAAATCATTGTACCATCTAAATTTGCTTTTCTTCTTTAAATCAACAAATGGATAAATGTACTTCACACTCTATTTTGTGAAATATGATGGAAGATTATAATTTTACATTGTAATTACTATTAACTATATGTATATGTAAAGGGTCAATTGGGTGCAGTAGTAAATGCCTGTAATCTCAGCAACTCAGTAGGTTAAGACAGGAGAATTGCCTAAGTTCAAGGCTAGCCTAGGCTACATATACATAGTACCATACCAGCCAGAGTTACATGGAAAGACCTTGTCTTGTTCCAGTCTCTCACCCTAAAAAATGATAATCACATATAGAAAGGTTGGAGAGATGTGTGGAGACTTAAAAGAATGATGGAGTAAGTTAGCTTGTAAGTTATTGTCCCAAACCATTCACTTAACATTCATAACCTCATAGTTTTATGCAAATGCATATTGTCTACTTTTCATGAAGCAAGGTTCATTGCCAATTTATAAAGTAAAACAGAGCACATAGATGAATTTCATAATAAATTTCACCTTAGAAATCTTTTTTATTCTGTATACCAATTGTTTCCTAATAACCTGGAGACATATAAATGAATATTCCACTAGTAAGATGCACTCTGTCACTGGTCTGTATCTTCAACACTAGGTAAAAAAATTAACATTACAATACTGACAAAATGTCATCTGTAAAATGGTAAAAGGAATCATCTCAATGCAGGTTAAAATGATTATTTCTTTGGTTTTAGTTCTCTACAGAATGATTTTCTTTTCACCTGTATGGAGGAAAACTGATAAGCACACAATGTAAAATAAAACAGTGTGCCGAAGTAAAATTCAGAAAGCAGTATACTGTAATGATAGGCCCAAGATTGGATATATTTATACCTCATATATAAGATATTTATACATGATATAGAAAACAATGTCTATGCACTTTTATATGGCTGCATTACTAAAACATAGATAGCTTCAAATATCAAAAAAGGCCTATTTTCATTAGTGTATACTTTAAACATATGGGGAAACAAAGTTAGATGTACATCTAAAACTTAATTCTAATTTGAAGTGCAGAAACCACTTACATCACTTCTTTATTCCTGCGAGGCCCTTCAAATGGTCTAAATGGCAGTGATCCAGTAGCTGCGTGGTAAAATGTTACCCCGATACTCCAAAGATCAACTGTTGCTCCATACTTCTTCTGATGGTCTTTCCTTAACACTGCCCTCTCATACATATCAGGATGCTAAGAAAAGGTATGAAAAAATGATGAACTTGTCACCTATTTAATGTACTACACACAAAATATGAGTAGACAACCATGCCTAGAAATTCTATTTTCCTAATAAGTTTACTTTCCCACTTTCAAAAGACCACATCTTCTGTCACTTCAAACTTTAAACATTTCTTTGGACTCTCAATTTTAATGACCTCACTCCATACATTAACAAGGAACAGAAGCAATCAGATGAACTCTCCTTTAAACCTTTTACCAAATACCAACCTACTATGTCCATTTACTGAGCCAATTTTTTAAAAAAATATTTATTTATGAGAGAGTATGAATAAGCACACCAGGGCCTCCAGCCACTGCAAATGAACTCCAGATGTATGTACCACCTTGTGCATCTGGCTTACGTGGGTACTAGGAAATTGAATCTGGGCCCTTAGGCTTCAAAGGCAAGTACCTTAACACTTAGGCCATCTCTCCAGCCGCTAATTTTTAGTTACAAGGAAACTTCTCCTATTGAAGACCAACTTTTCCATTTATGCTAGCTCATCAAGCTGTCTCACCAATTCCAGAAATCCATTTCTACCATCAGTCATTTTATATATCTTATTCCCCTCTCTATTGGCTCACTTCTTTCTTCAACATCTTCCATTAAAAAAAAAAAAAAAGGAAGCCAGACATGGTGGTGCACACCTTTAATCCCAACACTTGGGAGGAAGATGTAGGATTGCTTTGAGATTGAGGCCAACCTGATTCCATGCTCCCTTTCAGCGATCACCCATCTGCTGATTTCCACTGAAGCAAATCTCACTCCTAAGTGCACTGAATCAAGAATGACAACCTTTACTGACCAGCTGAATAAATATATAGATGACATTTTCTTGTAATATATATCACTACTATTAGCAAACTATTTAAGAGTGCTATAAAACTTCTAAGAATTTTTTTTCTCATTAGTTGAGTCCCAAAGCTTAGCATCAGGACTGGTTAGCCTAGTCCCCATTCAGAACCTAAAAATGACCTCAATTTGGATCTCTAGGTGGGCTTTACTCACTCCTACCGTCTCATGTGCAAGAGCTTTCCAGATACAGTCTTGCTATGTAGTTCTGGCTAGTCTAGAGCTTGCTATGTAGACCAGGCTGGCCTTGAATATAGGACAATTCTCCTGCCTCTGACTCTCAAGCACTGGGATTGCAGGTGTATATCATTATGTCCTGGATAATATACAAGAACTCTCAGCAGAAATTATAGTATCTTTAGAAACCAATTCTAAGTTCCCTTTATATATCATATTCATTAGAATAGAAAATTCAGACTCAGACTTCCAGTTAAGATGGTGGCGTAGGAACAGCCTAGGGAGAAAAAGCAAAAAGAAAGAAAACCCAACAAAAACACTCTTCTACTAAAAAGTGAGGTGTATAGTAAATTATCAACCATAGCAGAGAAGCAGGAGAGACCCAGAGCGGCTAGAGCCCACAGAAGCAGGGAGAAGCAGCTCCAGCAGCTAGAGAGAAAAATCAAGTCACCTACAAAGGCATGCCCATCAGGATCACAGCAGATTACCCAACACAAACTTTAAAAGCCAGAAGGGGTGGAGTGATGTAGTCCAAGTTCTCTGAAAGATAACAACTGTCAGCCAAGGTTACTTTATCCTCCAAAGCTATCCATTCAAACAGACAGAGAAATAAGGACATTCCACAACAAAAGCAGGCGAAAGGAATATTTGAAGACAAAACCAGCTCTACAGAAAATACTTGGAAGGATTCTCCATGCTGAAGAGAAAGAAAAGCATACATATAAGGAACCTGGAAAAAACAAACCATACTCAAATACTAGTTAATACAAAAGAGCAAAGGTAAAAAGGAAGAACTACAGAACAAGAAAAATGGCAAAAATAAATACACACCTTTCAATAATAACTCTTAATATCAACGGCATGAATGCCCCAACCAAAAGACATAGGTTTTCAGACTGGGTTAAAAAGCAGGATCCTTCAACTTGTTGCCTCCAAGAAACTCACCTGTCTACAAAGGATGGACAAAGGGTGAAAGGTTGGAAAACAGTGTTTTAAGCAAATGGGCCTAGAAAACAAGCAGGGGTCACTATCCTAATATCTGATGGGGTAGACTTCAGACCAACATTAGTTAGGAAAGATAAGGAAGGTCACTTTATATTGATTAAAGGAACACTTCAACAGGAGGACATTACAATCCTAAACATATATGCACCTAACATGGGGGCTCCCAATTTCATCAAACCAATGCTATTAGAACTAAGGTCACAGATACACCAAACACACTTGTAGTGGGTGACTTCAACACCCCATTCTCACCAATTGACAGGTCATTCCGGCAAAAAATAAACAGAGATGCTTCTGGATTAAATGAGGTCATAGAACAAATGGACCTAGCAGATATCTATAGGACAGTTCATCCAAATGCTGCAGCATACACATTCTTTTCAGCAGAACATGGAACATTCTCTAAAATAGACCATATATTAGGACACAAAGCAAATCTTAACAAATATAGGAAAACTGAAATAATTCCATGCACTCCATCTGATCACAATGGGATCAAACTACAAATCAATAGCAAGAAAAGCTTTACAGCATACACAAAATCATGGAAATTAAACAATACACTACTAAATGATGAATGGGTCAATGAAGAAATCAAGAAGGAAATAAAAAAATTCATGGATTCAAATCATAATGAGAACACAACATACCAAAACCTTTGGGACACAATGAAGGCAGTCCTAAGAGGGAAATTTATAGCTTTAAGTGCCTATATTAAGAAATTAGAAAGGTTGCAAGTAAACCACTTAATGCTTCACCTTAAGGCCTTGGAAAGAGAAGAACAAGGCAAACCAAAAATAAGTAGATGGGAAGAAATAATAAAGATCAGGGCAGAAATTAATGAAATAGAAACCAAAAAAAATACAAAGAATCAATGAAACAAAAGAGTTGGTTCTTTGAAAGGATAAACGACATTGATAAACCCTTAGCAAATCTGACCAAAAGAAAGAGAGAAGAGATGCAAATTAATAAAATTAGAGATGAAATGGGCACCATCACAACAGATACCAGAGAAATTAAAAAAAAAATCATAGGGTAATACTATAAGAACATATACTTTACTAAGTTTGAAAATCTGAAAGAAATGGATGATTTTCTTGATTTATATGACCTACCTAAATTAAATCAAGATGAGATTAACCACTTTAAATAGACCTATAACAAGTATGGAGATACAAGCAGTTATAAAATATCTCCCAACTAAAAGAAGTCCAGGCCCGGATGGATTCAGTGCTGAATTTTATGGACCTTCACACAAGAACTAACACCAATGCTTCTTAAACTTTTTCATAAAATAGAAGTGGAAGGAATAGTACCAAACTCCTTCTATGAAGCCAGCATCACCCTGATCCCTAAAACCAGACAAAGATAAACCAAAAAAGGAAAATTATAGACCAATCTCCCTCATGAACATGGATGCAAAAATTCTCAACAAAATATTGGCAAACAGAATACAAGAATATATCAGAAAGATCATTCACCCTGACCAAGTAGTCTTTATCCCAGAGATGCAGGGATGGTTTAATATATGCAAATCGATAAATGTAATACATAATATATAAATGGACTGAAGGACAAAATTCACATGATCATCTCATTAGATGTAGAAAAAGCATTTGACAAAATCCAACATGCCTTCATGATAAAAGTCCTACAGAGAATGGGAATAGAAGGAACATATCTCAACATAATAAAGGCTATTTATGACAAACCCACAGCCAACATAATACTAAATGGAGAAAAACTTGAAGCTTTTCCACTAAAATCAGGCACAAGACAAGGGTGTCCACTGAGGCAAGAGGGATACAAATTGGAAAGGAAGAGGTCAAGCTATCATTATTTGCAGATGTTATGATTCTATACATAAAGGACCCTAAAGACTCTACCAGCAAACTGTTAGAGCTGATAAACACCTATAGCAATGTAGCAGGATACAAAATAAACACACAGAAATCAGTAGCTTTTCTATATGCTAACAACAAACACACGGAGGATGAAATCAGAGTATCACTCCCATTCACAATTGCATAAAAAAAAAAAAAAAAAAAAAAAAAAACCTTGGGATAAACCTAACCAAAGAAGTGAAGAATCTCTACAATGAAAACTTTAAAACAGAAGACCCTAGGAAATGGAAAGACATCCTTTGTTCTTGGATTGGAAGAATCAATATTGTGAAAATGGCAATTTTACCAAAGGCAATCTACACCTTTAATGCAATCCCCATCAAAATTCCAATGGCATTCACGGAAACAGAAAAAACAATCCAAAAATTCATTGGAGGCACAAAAAACCTCGGATATCTAAAACAATTATGAGCAACAAAAATTAGGCTGGTGGTATCACCATACCTGATTTTTACCTATATTACAGAGCCATAGCAACAAAACCAGCATGGTACTGGCACAAAAACAGACATGTAGATCAATGGAATAGAATAAGAGGACCCTGATGTAAGTCCGGATACCTATAGCCACCGGATCTTTGACAAAAATGTCAATAATACTCATTGGAGAAAAGACAGCCTCTTCAGCAAATGGTGCTGAGAAAACTAGATATATATCTGTAGAAGGATGAAAATAGATCCTTATCTTTCTCCATACACAAGAATTAAGTCCAAATGGATCAAAGACCTTAATATCAGACCTGAAACACTAAAACTGCTAGAGGAAAAAGTAGGGGAACCATTCAACATATTGGTCTTGGCAAAGACTTTCTGAATATAACCCCAATTACTCAGGAAATAAAACCACAGATCAACCGCTGAGACCTAATGAAATTACAAAGCTTTTGTACAGCAAAGGACAGTGTGAATAGAGCAAAGAGGCAGCCTACAGAATGGGAGAAAATCTTTGCCAGCTATGCATCTGACAGAGGATTAATATCTAGCATATACAAAGAACTCAAAAAAATAAATAGTAAGAAACCAAAAAACCCAATTAAAAAATGAGTTACGGAACTAAATAGAGAGTTCTCAGAAGAAGAGATACAGATGGCATATAAACATCTAAAAAATGTTCTACATCCCTAGTCATTAGAGAAATGCAGATTAAAACTACATCGAGGGCTGGAGAGATGGCTTAGCGGTTAAGGCGCCTGCCTCCTAAGCCCAAGAATGCTGGTTCCAATCTCCAGTGGTTCCAATCTCCAGGTCCCACATTTAGCCAGATGCAAAAGGGGCGCAATGCTGCACTTGACCACAAGGGGGCGAACGCATCTGGATTTTATTCACAGCAGCTGAGAGGCTGCTGGTGTGCCCATCTCTATCTGTCTTCCTTCCCCCCCGCCCCCCGCAAAAAAAAACCTACATTGAGAGGCCAGGCGTGGTGGCGCAAGCCTTTAATCCCAGCACTCAGGAGGCAGAGGTAGGAGGATCGCCGTGAGTTAGAGGCCACCCTGAGACTACGTAGATAATTCCAGGTCAGCCTGGACCAGAGTGAAACCCTACCTCAAAAAACCAAAAAAAAACAACAACAACAACAACAACAACAAAAACACCTGACATTGAGATTCCATCTCACTCCTGTCAGATTGGCTACCATCAAGAAAACAAATGACCATAAACGCTGGTGAGGATGTGGATAAAGAGGAACCTTTCTACACTGTTGGTGGGAATGCAATCTGGTCTAGCCATTGTGGAAATCAGTGTGGAGGTTCCTGAGGTAGCTAAAAATAGATCTACCATATGAACCAGCTATACCACTCCTAGGCATATATCCTAAGGACTCTTCTCACTACCTTAGAGATACATGCTTGACCATTTTTATTGTTTATTTACAATAGCTAGGAAATGGAACCAGCCTAGATATCCCTCAGCTGATGAGTGGATAATGAAGACGTGGCACATTGACACAATGGAGTTCTACTCAGTGGTAAAGAAAAATGAAGTTATGAAATTTGCTGGAAAATGGATGGATCTGGAAAGGATTATACTTAGTGAGGTAATCCAGGCTCAGAAAGCCAAATGTCACATGTTCTCTCTCATATGTGGATCCTAGCTACAAATGATTGTACTTCTATGTGAGTAGGTATAAAACTCAGTAGCAGAAGCCAGTGAGCTATAAAGGAGCTATAAAGGGAATAGAAAGGGAGGGAAGAGGGACTTAATACGATGGTATTGTATATATGTAAATTGAAGAACAGATTAATGGGGGTGAAAAGGTCTAAGCAAGGTCAGGGGAGGAGATTGAGTAAAGGAAAGGTGGAGGGAGGGCTAATCAAAATCTAAGATGATATCAATAAGTCATATGGAAACCTACTTTTCTGAACAATGGAACACTCAGAAGCCACAGATTGTTACTAGACAATTTTCAGTGCCAGGGATGGGATAACTTCCAGTGAGTTGTTTGCCAGGGAGGTCACAGATACCCTCAAAACATTATAGGCCATTGCTGAGGCCCCTGGTTTCCCACCAGAATAGATGGTAAGAACCTGTTGATGAAGACTCCACATACTTGGTCTGAAAGGTCACTGAGAAATCCTGCTGGAGCTGAGCTGAAAGCCTCCTCCATGTGGACCACCTGACAGAAAGCTGGAAAAAGCTACGCTGCATGCAGTTCAATGGGAGAGAGAAAACACCAGTGAAGATACTCAACAGTGTAACTGCAAGCCTTAAATTTGGCCAGCCAGGCCAAATGAGCCAACGGGTGCAATAGTGGCATGTCTGTTATGGGGGAAACCAACTGCTCTCTACTTGGAATGGAGGCCCACTCCATGGGAGAGAATACATCCCTGATACTGAAAACTTACCATGGGGTAGTCATGAGTCCTAGGTGTAATGTCTGCTGGTGTCTGGCTAAATGTATACACTATGCTCACCAAACTGCCCAGTAAGCACTTCTCTTAATGTCCATACCCATTTGTTAATGCTACCCTCACTTTTGGTTAGAGAAGTTTCTCTTTTCAGATGGTGGTGACCTTGGGGTGATTCAGAAAGCACCACGATGCTGAGAAGGGACAGAGGAGTGTTCATAACTGAAACATCTCTAGCACACCTTCCAAGGCTCAGGGTCCATTGTGGAAGAGGGGGTGGAAAGGATGTAAGAGCCAAAGGAAGAGTAGAACTCCTTACAACATGCTCCTCAAACACAAAATGGCCTGGATATCCATGACCTCACAGTGCCTGATACTACCTACACAAGACCATCGTAATAGGAGGAAAAGATCATGACATCAAAATGAAGAAAAAGACTGATTGAGAGGGAGAGGGGATATGATGGAGAGTGGAGTTTCAAAGGGGAAAGTGGGGGGAGGGAGGGAAGTACCATGGGATATTGTCTACAATTAAGGAAGTTGTCAATAAAAAAGTAACTAATTAAAAAAAAGAATAGAAAGTTCAAATTTTGCCATTAAAATTATACAGAATTTGATAGATGTGAGCTGTTTGAACAACAGTCCAATGCATAATACATCTAACTTATTAATATGTAATGACTAATGGTATATAACTTACCAAATATTCTTCTGTGCCATACAGAGAAACAAACTGCTCATCATCCTCTAATTCTCTAGCTGCACCAAAATCTGTGAGTTTGTACACAGACTGCCCATCTTCTCCTATGACACGCATGATATTTCCTGGTTTGATATCACGATGCACTATGCCATTCTCTCGGAGGTGATTCATCCCACCCACTTTAGCAATAAAGATAAAACAAGAGAAATCATAATGTATACCTCTGTATGTATTGACATCTCAAATTCATTCATATTTACTCAAACTTGTTTTCTGTAAGTTGGTCCAAAATTGTTTTATTCTAATCGACTCTATGTCTTCCTGCTACACATGTACATGCATACACCTCTCATTTCAAGTATAAGACGTTTTCAGAATAAGCATCATATGGTTCAAAGAGGAATCCATCGTTTATGATACTACTAGTCAAATACAGTAAATGAGTAAAATAGCATGATTTCCTGAATTACTTTTGGAGATGTATGTGAGTGTGTGCATGTGATATAAGAATAAAGAAACTCTTAGAAAGATGGCAATCATTCAACATAGTTATATATTCATTTTTTTCCTTTAAGGGGAAAACATAGGAAATAAACTGGATTCAACATATAAAATGGTAAAAAAGCAGCAGAAAGAAGGCAAAGTGTCAGAGTTGTTGCCCTAAGATGCATTTCATGTATGTTTAGTAATATTCCAAGAAGCCCATTTTCTTTTCTTTCTTTTTATTTTTAAAGGACAACAAAATTATACTACTGGAATTAAAGTCATTTGGCTTATCAACTGAGATTGCAAGCATGCACCAACATTCCTGGCTTCCTCAAATATTTATTTCCAAGAAGATATTATTTCCTTTGGTTGGTCACTGGAGCTATGGAGTTAGTGCCAGGTCAGCCTGGGCTAGAACTGAGACTCTACCTCAGGAAAAACAAAATAAAACACAATTCCCCCCCCGCCCCACAAAAACCCCAGGTAATCAAATTCAAATCAAAATCAAATTCAGTATGTATGTCAGTATGTGTGAGTGTAGGTCAAAGGAAAATCTCAGGGAGTTGGTCCTCTCCTTTTGCCTTGAAACAAGGCCCCTCTTGTTTTGCTGCTGAGAAAGCCAGACTAATTGTCTAACTCTAACAAACCTTATGGACTCTACTGACTCTCCCCCTATTCCTGCAAGTGTGATGGGATTATATATGTACAACATGACCTTATGTGGGCTCTGGGGATTCAAACTCCAGCTGGCAGCCTTGCAGAGGAAGTGCCTTTAACCAGTGAGCCATCTCCCCATTCAGCTCAGTAATTTTTAGTACAGTCAGAGTTATGTAACCATCACCACTAATATCAAACACTTATGCTCAAAATAACTATCCTGTTTCTTATCATGCCCAAAACAGCCCCAATATCCACTAGCAACCACTCTTGAACTCTATCCTCTACCTCCCAAAAATTATTATGGACTTGTTTATCCTGGACATTTTGATCTTACAAAGTAGTCCAGGATGATCTTGAACATTTTTGTTTGTTTTTTTGAGATAGGGTCTCACTCTAAGCCTGGAATTCACTATGTAATCTCAGGCTACCCTCAAACTCACAGCAACCCTCCTTCCTTGTCCTTCCGAGTGCTGGGATTAAAAGCATGTGTCACCATGCCCAGCTTTGTTTTTTTTTTTTTTTGAGAGAGAGAGAGAGAATGGGCGTGCCAGTGGCCTCTCAGCCACTGTGAACGAACTCCAGATGCATGCATCCCCTTATGGGCAAGTGTGGCATTGCACCTTTGCATCACTTTTTGTTTCTGGCTAAACGTGGGAGAATTGAAAGGGTGTTCTTAGGCTTTGCAGGCAGGCGCTTTAATCGCTAAGCCATCTTCCCAGCCCTGTTTTTTTTTTGTTTTCTGAGGTAGGGTCTTACTCTAACCCATGCTGACCCGGAATTCACTCTGTATTCTCAGGGTAGCCTTGAACTCATGGTGATCCTCATATCTCTGCCTCCCAAGTGCTGGGATTAAAGGCATGCACCACCATGCCCAGTTCGATATATAACAGTTTTATCTATTTATGAGCTAACAGACATTTGGGCTGTCCACATACTTTGACTATTATGAACAATGCATATAAACAATGCTGATGTGGAAATTTTTACATGAATATATTTTAAATTCTTTTGGGCATATGCCTGGATGAATTGCTACATCATGTAGTAATTATGTATTTTCTCTTTTGTGAAACTGCCAAACTGTTTTCCAAAGGGACTGTATCAATGTATGACAGACTCAATTTTCCATATCCTTGCCAACACTTGTTTTTGTCTTTTTTTTTACATGTTTAGTTATGTATGTGTGCCACATATATGTGCAGATGCACATGCGGGCCTATCACTTATCCACTTATTTCCTTGAGACAGAGTCTCTCCCTGAATACAGAGTTGCAGTTTTCAATAGCCCCAGTGATCCTATGGTCCCTACCCACTGGACTGGGGTTACAGAAGTGCACAGCCACACCTAGCTGTTTACGTGGGTCCTGGGGGATCCAACTCAGGTGATCTCAGGACTTCATGCTTGTGGCAAGTGCTCTTACCCAAGGAGCCATCTCCCCAGCACTGTTTTTATTTTTGTGACTTTAGCCATTTTAGGGGGTAGAGTAGAATTTCATTATGGATTTAATTTGAATTCCCCAATAACTAATGAAGCTGTGCATTGTTTAATGTACTTACTGTCAGTATAAACATTATTTTGACAAATGTCTATTCATATCCTTTGTTCATTTTAGAATTGTAACTGTCTCATTGTTGGGTTGTTTATATAAAAATACCTTTCAAGTGATTTGCAAACGTTTTCTTTCATTCTATGTGTTGTTTTTTTCATTTACTTGTCCTCTGAAGTACTGAAGATTTTAATGTTGATAAAGTCCAATTTATCTAATTTTCTTTTTGGTACTTGTGCTTTTGGTGTCATACCTGAGAAAGCATTGCATAAAGGACTTTTGTTTTGAATGTAAGAAATTAACTTTCTTATTCTATGTCATTAAATCCTATATACACACAGATACTTATTACATATTTGAAACCATGTAAGTAAACATACCCACATCTCGTAAAACAATTAAAAATTCTGATTCTGGTAGCCCATAGGCATTAGATGGCTCTTCTAAAACAGTGTATAAACTCCCACATGGACAAAATTCCATAATAAGTACTTTATGTCTTGTTGTTGTCTGAAAGAAAAAAAAAGTCATTGATTGAGAATAGAAAAAAGAGACTTTGACTATATGGCAGTACTTATCTGATTCGTTTACATGTTGTTACAATGACAAAGAAACTTTGAATTCCTTCACCTGGGATTGATTAATGATTCTGTGAAAAAACAAATGGGCTGTAGAATAGGTGAGAGGTTCTTCTTTCTTACTTTTTGGATAGAGCTTCTAGCCTAGACTGGCCTTGAGGTCCTCATGTACATAAGGATGACCTTGAACTTCTGATCCTCTTGTCTCCACCTCTTGAATGGTAGGATGACAGGCAATAACCACTACTCTAGTGTTATTGCAGTGTTGGGGACTAAACCTAAGGCTTTCTGAGTGTTAAGATTACATATATGAATTGCCATACTAGTATCCTGTTAATTTTTGAGACAGTTTTGCTATACAAGTCCAAGATGGCCTTGAACCTGTGATCTTCCCATCTCAACTCCTTAAATGCTTGGATTATAAGGGTGCAACACATGCACAGCTAATAATGTGGTTTTATTGTGGAGGCTTTAGGACACGTCATATCAATTCTGACCTCCAGAGAAACAGAGACAACAGAAATTAGTCCAAATCTCTAAACAGGACTAAAGGATAGCTATAAAGGCAATATGTGAAGGAACCCCATAAAAATACTATATACCAAAGGCATGGAGGGGCACTGTCAGGTTAATAATACCCTTTGTTGTCATTGTTGTTTTAATTTTACTTTATTTAAAGAGGGCCACATGCTCATGTTTGGAAACCTCTATAAGCCTATCCTGTGCATGTACATCCTTAGGCTGATCGTTTGTATTATTATGTACTATTAAATGAAAGTACAGTAGTTTTCTGAGTTCTGTGCAACAGTTTATATTCTTGCAAATTACCACATCTGAGTGTTCTAGGAATCCTCAATACTACGACCATCTGGTGTGAAGTGAGAGCAGCCTTGGGGACTCACTCTCTGTTCACTCTTCCAACTCCTCTGTGTTAGTGTCAGTCTCCTACATACATGGCAATCTGAAGATACGCTCTTTGTGTTGTCTTTTTTTTTTTTCCAAGGTAGGGTCTCGCTTTAGCCCAGGCTGTCCTGGAATTCACTACATACGTAGTCTCAGGCTGGCCTTGAGCTCACTATCTCCACCTCCTGAGTGCGGGGATTAAAAGTGTGGGCCACCACACCACATGGCTTTGTTTTATTTTGCAATCTCACTTTGTAGCCTATGCTAGCCTCAATCTTGCTGCAATTCTCCTGTCTCAGCATTCCAAGTTTTGAGATGACAGATACTTACCACTAAGCCTGGTTGAAAGATTATGCTCTTAACTTTAAATTTGGCTAGTTCTCCTTAACTAGACAACACACATTTTACCATATTCAACCTTATAACCAGTCTTTATTTTAATTACAGAGTACCAATTAATGTTTTAATACATAAGATAATCATCAGAAATGAAATCACTAAGGAGTAAAAACTACCAAACAGATTTTCAAAAGAGAAAATTATTACCCATGTCTAATAGGATTCTACTTCCATTGTTTCTATCTTACTTTCTTTAATTTTTTTATTTTTAAATATTTATTAGAGACAGAGAGCGAGAGAAGCAGACAGAGAATGGGCTTGCTAGGGCCTCTTGCCCCTGCAAATGAAATCCAGATGTGTATGTCACTTTGTGCAATTGGGTTACATGAGTATTGGAGAATCATATCTAGGTCGTTAGGCTTCACAGGCAAGTGCCTTAACCGCTAAGCTATCTCTCCAGCCCATCTAGGTTATTTTCTTAATGACATCCTTAATTTTTGCTATTTTTCCCCTAAAATCAATTATTTCATAAGTAAACTTTTTATGTTAATCTCTAGATTACTATGAATTTTATTTTTTTAGAAAGGCTTTTATGGATTGTTTGACTCTCTTTTGGTTCTTTTTTAAAAACTTTAGTTGAGAAAGAGAGAGAGAGAGAGAGAGAGAGAATGGACACACCAGGGCCTCCAGCCACTGCAAATGCACTCCAGATGCATGCAACACCATATGCACCTGGCTTATGTGGGTATTGGGGAAATGAACTCTGGTCCTTAGGCTTAGGAGGCAAATACCTTAACAGCTAAGCCATCTCTCCAGCCCTCCCCCCTCTTTTTAAATTTTTATTTGAGAAAGAGAATTTTTTTTTAGTCCTTTTTATAATTATTTTGTCAGCTTTCTCTTTTTTTGCAGTTATAATACAGGTGACCAACTTTTATACCCTATTCCTTCTTATACTACTTTAAAAAAAATTTCCTTTCGTGACATTTATTTTTTTATTTTATTTATTTATTTTGGTTTTTCAAGGTAGGGTCTCACTCTGGCTCAGGCTGACCTGGAATTAACTATGTAGTCTCAGGGTGGCCTCGAACTCTCTGCGATCCTCCTACCTCTGCCTCCCGAGTGCTGGGATTAAAGGCGTGTGCCACCACACCCGGCTCATGACATTTATTTCTATCCTCTCTCTAGTCAAGGATGCTAAACTACATGAGTTGTAACTTTCACCACCTGTGCAATCATTGTTTTGTTAGATTCTATCTCTTGAATCTTTTTTTTTTAAAGATTTATTTATTTATTAGAGACAGAGAGAGGGGGAAAGAGAGAGAGGGAGAGTGAGAATGGGCGTGCCAGGGCCTCTAGCCACTGCAAACGAACTCCTGACACATGTGCCTGCTTGTGCATCTGGCTTATGTGGGACCTGGAGAATCGAACCAGAGTCCTTAGGCTTCACAGGCATGTGCCTTAACCACTAAGCCATCTCTCCATCCCCCTATCTCTTGAATCTTAATAACATGAACATGGTGGAAAAGACTGGCTACTTACCTCTTCTTCAATAGCAAATAATTTCACAATGTTTTTGTGGTTGAGTTTTTTTAACACTTCAAATTCTCTCATTTGAACATCCACTGGACGAAGGAAGCTTATGTTATTAAATACTTTAATAGCAAATAAATCACCAGTTTTCTAAAAAAAAAGGGGGGGGGAGAGAGAAAGGTATCTCTAATACTTGTGATGGTAATTTGTATTTCTTATAGTAGACAAAGCATCCTATAGACAAAGCTTCAGGATTAGTACTGACATTTTAAAAGATTAAAAAAAAATCAACGGACTACTCAATGTTTCTTTCATATATTACATTTTTTCTTTTCAGAAGGTTACCTTCTTTAATATTATAAACAAAACTTACAAATGGTAAAATGGGAAAGAGTCATTAACACATCAGAAGACAAAAGCTCTAACAGTATCAAAAGTGCATTTATCACTGTTTAAGAAATTGAAACTCTAAGGAGTTTCCCAAAATTTAGTATTTTTAAAAAACTAATTAAAACAAAGAAGAAAACTTGGCATGGTGGCACACGCCTTTAATCCCAGCACTTGGGAAGCAGAGGAAGGGGGATCACTGAGAGTTCGATTACATAGTGGATTCCAGGTCAGCCTGGGTTAGAGTGAGACCCTACCTCGAAAAACAAAAACAAAAAACAAAAACCAAAACAAACTAAAACAAAACAAAAAACCCAACACACAGATCAAGAAACTGAAAACTATAATCCACCTATGAAACTCTTTTTAACAATGTCAATACAATGCAATTAAATTTTCAGAAATATTTGTCAATGGCTTTGACAATGTGTGTGCTTGTAAGTAGAAGCTACAGATAAAGTGGACTTACTGGTTGCCTTGTACCACTGCTGCCCCAGTTACTGCTATAACTCCACCTACATGTCTAGGGTAGGTTGTTCACTCAGACATCTCTAGAGGATCAAAGCTCTACTGACAGAGACACTGCAGCCCCTCTTCGAGCAGCAGACAAGCAGACCACACAGCATTGCAACTTTCAGGTGCAGCTGGCAGGGTATCGTTAAGAGGTACAAAATAAATGCTTAAATTTCAGATGCTACCACCCTATCCTCATTAACCATCCTCTAAAACACTCTTCCAGACCTGCTCACTTCATTCAGTCACCGGAACCAGCAAGCCTCTTCCCAGTGGTCAGCATAGATTTTTTTTTTTGAGGGGGACAGGTATTCAGCCTTATTTTTCCAAGACTTGAACTTCCCCATAGCAAATGGAAAGAGCATTTTCCCTGGGGGTTCCAGCATGCCCTGCTTAAAAACATTGCAAGGTTCTGAGTGTGAGAATCTCTCTACTTTGGAGTGCTCTGTATAACTTTCCACAATTTCATTACTTATAAACATCCTCCTCCTCTCATCCCCAAGGATATTTTTCTTAAAACTATTTTGCTGTTTATAATTCCATTTCTCAAGATTACTATTTGAAGGCCACCATCGATATAATCCCTGTTGCCCTAGTCAAACCAATATAAGAAAATGCACATTCTTTCCAGAGGAAAGTGGCTATTGTGCATCATTTTTGAACAATATGAAAAGAAAACAATAATTTAAAGTACAGTTACACTCACACTATTTTTCTTTTTCTTATTTTTAATATTTTATTTATTTATTTATTTATTTATTTATTTATTTATTTATTTATGAGAAACAGAGAGAGGGAAGGAGAGAATGGGCATGCCAGGATCTCCAGCCACTGCAAACAAACTTCAGATGCATGTGCCAGGATGTGCACCTGGCTAACGTGGGTCCTGGAGAGTTGAACTGGGATCCTTTGGCTTTGCAGGCAAATGCCTTAACCATTAAGCCATCTCTCCAGCTCTATTTTTCTATTTGTTTAGCTGTAATAAAGACATTGCCAAATCTATATATCACCTAAGAGAGACACTTATCTTAAAGCTAATCTAAAATAAAGAGATTTCTAACAGAAGAGCCAGCAGGGGAAATACAATGTTGCAATGTATCCATGTGATCCCAACCAGTCTCCTCCAAACTTTAATCGTCATCACACTTGTGAAGTTACTGGGATACATGTGGGAACATACTATTTTTCCTTAATTCACCTGTCAATCCTCTATCATTCACTGTTACTAAGTCAAAGAATATATGAATAAGATTTATATGTCTACACAGAATGTATATATGCATGTGCAGATTAGCACCATCCTTCCTACAGCTCTCTTTACCATTACCATGGTAATCAAACATATACATTCACCCACACATGAGAAAAGTTACTAAAGGAGCCCAGCGTGGCACTCGCCTTTGATCCCAGACTAGAGTGTTTCAGCTCAGCCAGGGCTAGAGTGAAACCCTTCCTTGAAACCTAAACCACCCCTAAAAATTAAAAGTTGCTAAAGGCAACTTTAATGAGAATGATTAATATACTTTCAATAGTACATTTAAAAACATAGTCTTTTTAAGTGAAATATAAAATGCCTAACATGATTAAAAATTACTTGAAGAGTTATGCGGAAGCAAGTTTTTAGCACAGTTCTACATACTTAAAACTGATGTCACTAAGAACAGTGTTTCTCAAAATACCTCTAGGAAGACTGTTCAGGGCCAAATAATAAACTGGAACTCAAGCTTTGGGTTCTCCTGTTTCTGCTTCCCATTCTCATAGGTGTACTGTGATCATAGATGCATGTGACACTTTGTATCTGGCTTGACAAAGATGCTAGGGAACTGAACTTGGGCCAGCAAGCTTTGCAAGCAAGTGTTTTAAACTACTGAGCCATGTCTCCAACCCCAATTTAAGTATTTCCTTCCTTCCTTCCTTCCTTCCTTCCTTCCTTCCTTCCTTCCTTCCTTCCTTCCTTCCTTCCTTCTTCCTTTCCTTCCTTCCTTCTTCCTTTCCTCCCTCCCTCCCTCCCTCTGTCTCTCTCTCTTTCTTAATTTTTTCAAGATAGGGTCTCACTCTAGCCCAGGCTGACCTGGAACTCACTCTGTAGTTTCAGCGTGGCCTCAAACTCATGGCGATCCTCCTACCTCTACCTTGTGCTATCTAGTGCTGGGAATAAAGGCGTGTGCCACCATGCCCAGCTAATTTAAGCATTTTTAATGGCATTTTGCTTCCAAATCAAAACTTTCAAGTGTATGGATTGCTTCTTAGTTCATGGAGTTACATTCAGTAAACTTAGTCAAGACCATTACACATCAAAAGACTATTTGCTAATTTGGAACACGGGAAAACAGCTGATGTGTTGTCATGCTAAATCCTGTGCCACTATTTTCTTGACACAAAACAAAAACAATTTCTAGAATAGGAGTATCTAAGAATAGTCACAAGACCCATGGACAATTCCGGAATCAGAGCAGGAAAAAACTTAAAAGCTTTCCACATGACACTTATGATTCATTATCTGTGAGCCATATAGGCTGTTTATAATCATAATCTCTCCCAGAACAAACAGCCCCTCCATCCATGCTTGTCTCATTGCCACTGACAGAACTGAATGATAACTTAAGGCTATAGGAAAATAAAAGTTTCTCCTTACTAAAGTGTTTATAGAGTTTCTGAGAATAAGAACTAGAAGACTTCAAACTCCATTTACTTATGTTAAAGTTCATTGTGCTGAAAAACTAGTGACTGCTTGCCTTGTAAGGTTTTTTTTTTGTTTGTTTGTTTGTTTGTTTTGAAGGAGGGTTTCACTCTGGTCCAGGCTGACCTAGAATTCACTATGTATTCTCAGGGTGGCCTCGAACTCACAGTGATCCTCCTACCTCTGCCTCCCAAGTGCTGGGATTAAAGGCGTGCGCCACCACGCCTGGCTAAAATAAAATATATTTTTAAAAAAAATCTTAGCCTGGTGTAGTGGCGCACGCCATATATATATATATATATATTTGCAAGCAGAGAAAGATAATGAAAGAGAGAGAAAATGGGCACACTAGGGCCTCTTGCCACTGCAAATAAACACAGATGCATGTGCCATTTTGTGCATCTTGCTTTATGTGGGTACTCAGAATTCGAACCTGGGGCCACCAGGCCTTGTAAGCAAGGTGCCTTAACAGCACTGGACCATCTCTCCAATCCCAGTCATTTGCCCTTTTAATTCCCAAGTCTCACTTAGCTTATACCGGGATATAGTCCCTTAACTCAGCCCTTATTGAGAATCACCTATGTGTTCCCTGCCATTCTAAGACTGTTCACCATGTCTCTCTCCATCCAAAATCACTTCTGTCACTGAGAACACAAAACTACCATAGGGAGTAAGGTGGGTAAAGAACCAAAAGCACAACACTCCTCAGTCAACCTTCTGATTTTTTGCATTCGTTAACACATAAGCTCTGGCATCACTGGATAGATGTACTCAGTGTTTCTGATACTCACTAAACCTTAAGCATAAATATCCTGATTTTTTTCCTTTAGACCGAAAAAAGAAAAAAAAAAATAGAAAAGTAAAGAAAAAGAATCACAATCATTAAGTCAAACACCTAAACCTAATGTGATTCAATGCAGAGAATAAATGATCAAAAGTCTGAAGTTTTCAGGGTACCTACCTTATGTCTTCCTCGAAAGACATTTGCAGTAGCTCCCTGGCCTAGGATATCAGATAAAAGCCACAGATGATTAGAAGTGCTCTGCATCTCGGCTTGGTCAGGCGCTTCTTGTTAAACTAAGAGAAAGAAAGATTTGCATGTACGTTGTTAAGGAAATAACATAGTTAAGAAACAAATGTTAGCTATTTTTAGTGTGAAGTAGAACTATCCATTATTTATTTCTAAAATGAAATGTATAAATAGTCCAGTGTAAAGATTCAAGTTTCTTACAACATTCAAGGCTTAAAATGCTATGCAGGCACTAGAAAAATAGCACATTACACCAGACATACACTCAGGTTTTTTTTTTCCTTTCTGTTTTGTTTTTGTTTTTCCAGGTCAGGTCTTGCTTTAGCCCAGGCTGACCTGGAATTCACTATGTAGTCTCAGGGTGGCCTCCAACTCATGGCTATTTCCCTCTCTAGTCCTGGGATTAAAAGTGTTATACCACCATTCCTGGCTCAGGTTTTTTATTCTTTTTAGATAGTGTTTTACTATGCCTGTAAGACTGGCCTCAAAAACTCAGCAATTCTTCCAGTCTTGGCCTCCAGAGTGCTGGGATTACAGGCATGTATCACCACACCTGGCTTTTTTTCTTGATATATTCAATTTAATTCATGTCTCAGGGCTAAAAGAGGCATCTACTTTCCTTCTGATTTTGTCTCTAACAATGAGCATAGCATAATACTGGCTACTACTACTGCCACCTATAAATTTTTTTTTTCCTTTTCTTGAGCTAGAGTTTCGCTCTAGCCTAGGCTGACCAGAAACTCACTTTCTAGTCCCAGGGTGGCCTTGAACTCACAGCGGTCTTCCTACCTCTGTCTCCCGAGTGCTGGGATTAAAGGCATTGCACCACCACTTCTGGCTCCTCCAAATGCTTTAAAAAACTAATCAATGATAAAAGAAGAAAAAAAAAAAAACATTTCCTTTTACAAGGTAGGGTCTCATTCTAGCCCAGGCTGACCTGGAATTCACTCTGTATTCTCAGGGTGGCCTCGAACTCATGGTGATCCTCCTACCTCTGCCTCCCAAGTGCTGGGATTAAAGGTGTGAGCCACCACGCCTGGCTGAAAAAAACATCCTTGAGACCAAGTCTCCTGATGTAATCTCAGGCAAGCAAATGAGCTTGCAATTCTCCTGCCTCTATCACCCAAGTACTGGGAAAAAATTTATTTTTAATTCTTTAAAGAAAAATACAGTAGTGGCATAGAAGAAAAATGACTCAAGGGTGGGGCAACTCTAATAGTAAACAGCTGTTACTGAATAACATTTCCATAATGCAAAAATCTCATCTACATAGAGCTATCATAATGGAAAGGTCCAGAATTATTTCTGTAAAGTTAGTAACTCTTCTCAAGATGCTGAAGGAGGTGCCTTAACTTCTGAGTACATAAATA
Organism: Orientallactaga sibirica; assembly: GCA_036365145.1. Classification (NCBI taxonomy): domain Eukaryota; kingdom Metazoa; phylum Chordata; class Mammalia; order Rodentia; family Dipodidae; genus Orientallactaga; species Orientallactaga sibirica. The sequence goes on along the minus strand of JAEOAD010000012.1, from coordinate 34,174,294 downwards.
CACACATACTATTTAAACATCACCGAGACTTTTAAGCAACCATCACCCTCTTACTTGTGCCTTAGTACAGAAAAGCTATGAACTACAAAGATTTGAGCTCCACATTATAATAAAAATGGCGTAACACTAGCCTCAACAGACTTCTTTAAACGTGTTGTGATTGTCAAAACATAAGTTTTAATATCCCTTCACGATAAGTTAGAACAAAAAGCTAGACTTGATATTCCATGGTGAATTAATGACTGCCAACACTTCAAGAAGGGCTGGGAACATGCAGGATGGTCAAGGGTCTAAGGTTCTGCACTCATGTATATACTAGGGCATATTTTATAATTTTATCACCTGTCTAATTTAGATAAGGAATTATATACTCATTAATTTAAATAAGCAAAAATAAGATTCCCGAGCCAGGCGTGGTGGCGCACGCCTTTAATCCCAGCACTAGGAAGGCAGATGTAGGAGGATCGCCATGAGTTCAAGGCCACCCTGAGACTACATAGTTAATTCCAGGTCAGCCTGGTCCAGAGTGAAACCCTACCTTGAAAAACCAAAAAAAAAAAAAAAAAAAGATTCCCTTTTCACAAATAAGGAATCCACTCACTAGTTATTACATTCCATTCAAGATGTAATAAACTCAAATATGTAATAAAAAAATCTTCCCTGATTAATCTGTTTCAGGTAACTATGAAAGGCAAATAGTACCACTAAGTACATATATGTAGCTAGTGGATAATATACAATACACTTATCTGCTAGCTGCTTTTTATATGCCAGTATAAAAATAGAGTTCTACAATAGTGATGAGGGCAAATGTCTTTTAAAACTATCTTTCAATTAACCTTCATTACTCAAACATGACTCAGCACACCCAGCAGGTACTTGTTATATACATCTTATCAAATTTTTAGCAAGAGCTATAAGCAGCACTCAACAAGTACGTTAATGGTGATGTTGCCTTAAGCCTACTTCCGTTACCTATGCAAAACGAAAGTTACCATGAATGAAAACAGGTTTGGTGACATGGTCTACCGACAAAGTTACAAGATTTCCAAACTCTATCACGTCAATCATTTATTCCATAGATATTAGAGGCTCGGGTGGAAAAAAGGCTTTGATCGTAACGTTTGACAGTTACTGGGGAGAATTTGTTTTGGGGCTACCGGCTGAAACTACCTGGGAAACGGATTAGGAAATATACTCATGAGCTAGGAGCAAAGAAACCACTTGGGAATGTGCAGTTTTTCAGTGTATATTATGAACGCCTTGTTTCTAGCTTCCGGTGAGTCAACCTTGGCAGTTCCCAGCGCTCAAACGCTGGCTGACTTTTTAGTTATTCCTGTCTTTTTAGTTATCCCTGTGCCCAGTCAGTCCAGTGCAGAACTCCAGTTCGGTGAAAGCTCTGATAGCGGGGCAGGCAGTGGCGGGTCCTAACTCCACAGGACAGAAGCAGCCCTTCTTCCCGAGGCGGCCAGGCCCGGCCCGGGTCAGCCAGCGCCAGTGCCAGCGCCAGCGCCAGCGCCACGGGACAAGCGGAGGCCCGGGGCAGCGGGTCAGGGGACCCGCGTCGGATGCCGAGGGCAGGGCCGCTCCCCGCACCTCGGGGGTCACACACCGCGGAGGCGGGGTCCGCGCAGCCGGGGTCCCGGGCGAGCTCGGCCTCCGGCCCGCGGGTTCCGGGGTCGCCGCTCGCTCGGCCCCGCTCTGACTCAGCACCCGGCCTCCCGCGGAGACGGGGCGCTGTAGGCCGCACCGCCCGCCCGCCAGCCCGCGCCGCCTCGGCCCGCCCGCCCGCCCCACTTACCAGGCGAGTCTCCGCCGCGCCACCGCCAGCGGGCTCCCGGGGCCTTCTCGCGCCCCAGGCTACTTCCGGCTTCGCGAGCCTCGGCCGGCGAGCACGTGACCGACGGCCGCTGCGCGTGCGCACGTCAGCCGACCCAGCCGGCAGTCACGGCTGCGGCGGAGGACACTCTCCGGCGACTGTGAGTTCGCAGGCGGAGGGCAGGGCGAGTGACCGGACCCACCCTGCCTTGGGTGACGTGAGGAACAGCCCGCCCCGGCGATACTGCCGTCCCCGAGCGCCACCGACCGCTTCTCTGCGCGCGCGCGGGCACCAGTCTCAGGTGGGCACAATGCTGGCAGCCCAGGGCAATGCCAGCCTGCAGCCTAGGCCTGTGTATTTCACAATACCCTTCGCACGTTCACTTAGCTGTGTCGCTTAGATGTTATCTTACAAAATCTAAGCTTCACTGAAACCAGTACTGAGCCCGAGATCTGCACAGGACAGCATCAAAGCCTCCACCTGCAGATAGAGGGCTTGAGGCAGGAAGGGGTGCTGGTCAGCAAACTCCGGACAGTGCCTTTGAATGAACAAACCTGGGGCTCATACTACTACCTCTGGCCAGTTACTGACTATTAAAGCAAGTTCCTTCTCTTTATGCACTTAAAAAAAAAAAAAACCCAATGCAAAGTGCAAATAACAAAAGCCCACTCAAGTGAAGTCTTAGAACGGAAGCTATTTTAGTACAATTTTAAATAGCGTTTAAGTAATGAAATCGTTGTAACAGCAAACATATTTACTGCTTACAACTAAAACCAATTTCACTTCTGATACTGAATGTCAGGAGTGAAGGCCCATCAAAAAGTTCCATCCAACAGTAAAACCCACAGTCCAAAAGTAGGGGATGAAATGTGACAGCCAAAGAAAGGACTTCAAGTTATAATTGATGCATATTAAAATACCACTTAGTACTTTCTTAAAAGGTCTAGCTGATATTAGCATTAAGCTGAAACAAACAGGTTACAAGACTCAACCAGGCAGCATAGTCAGGTCATACAAAACCCCTTATGTCCTTTGCCTCACTTTTCTCACCCTTAAGTGAGATTCACTTGAGACAATTATTTAGGTGCTTGCTTTTAGAAAGATGGTACTTAATGCTGAAACTTTGTGGTGTTTGGAATGAGAATCACTACACATACCATGTGGCTTAATTCTTATTTACAGTCTGATTTCCATAATTCTGTTTCAAATACACATGAATCTGCTATAGTTTTTTTTCCCTCCCTCTCAGGGTAGGGTCTCTCTCTAGCTCAGGCTGACGTGGAATTCACTATGTATTACTATAGGATTTTTATAAGAAAAGGGATTTCACTTTTCTACGTGGACTGAAGTACATGTCAAGGCTTATGTGCCAGTAGTAAGCTGTCTTCCTGGGTACTCACTGAATTCTTGATGACTTGTGAGATAACTACCATTATTTTCCCCATTTTTGAGACGGAAACTAAGACAGGAAGGCTATTTAACTTGCTTAAAGTCTTAAAATTGGTTTCTGGCAGAAGTGTTGAACATCCTTAATCTAGGTACAGAGGTCCACAGCCCATGTTGTACAAGCTGTTGAGTACTATGCTATGCTACTCATAAGTTTACTTTAAACAACTATTATTATGACAATAAATGCACTTTCCTGTTCCACAGTACACAAGAGCCCAGCAAAGAAACATTCAGTTTTCACCCTGTAGTTCAGGTTGGCTTAGTATTCATGATGTCCTCCTGCCTTGGCTGGGATTACAGGTATGAGCCTCCACACCTGGCACACTTAGCCTATTTTAAAAATCATTTTATTGAAGTATTTTTATATATATTTAACTGATCTATTTTGATAGTTAAGTGTCAGTTTAATGCCTTTTAAAACTGGTTTCAGGTATTAGATTCATGAGTACACTTTAAAATTTTAAGGAATTTATAGGCCACTGAAACTCATCTACTAAACTATAAGCAATACATTGTCAAAGTTAAAATCCAAAACAAACCCTTACTGAAAATCTTTTTGTGGTGTTGGGGATCAAATTTAGGCATGGAGCAAATGCTGTACATTTAGGTCTACCCGCAGACCTCCCCTTAAAATCCTAATTGGAAGTGGAATGGGGGAGGGGAGGGAAATATTATGTTTTTTGTATGTAAGTATAGAAGGTGTCAATAAAAAATTAATAATTAAAATAAATAATGTTGCATTATATTCATGATATATATATATTTCATATATATAACATATAATTTAAATCATATCACACTAACCAATAGGATGTTGCAATTATTCTTTATTTTATTGAATCCCTAGTATATACTATGGACCTAATTATGCGTGATCCTAAAGTAAATAAAGTTTAAGAAAATGGAAAAAAAAAATCCCAATTGGGCTTTTAAAGTTTAAATTTAAAATGCCTGTAGTTATTCTGCTCTAGTTTTGTTCTCTCTCTTTTCTAGTGTTACTAGGGATACTATTATTTTTCCTCGTTTTCTCCATTTGGTATCCAGCTGATATTTACAAACATCACAGACTCACAGGTACAGTGTGCTTCAATTATATCTAATATCAGAGGAAAAACTGGGTCTTATAATTCTATCAACACATTCATGCAGCTTGTTTTCAGTGCATTTAAAAGACTTAATAGAGCTACGTTATCATGTAAACTTTGGGAGCACAATAAGTGAAATACAGTGTCCACACACTTATTTGCAAACCTTCAAGTGGGAAACTAGAGTGATTAAGATGGGAAAATGAGATTAAAAAGGATGTATAATAATTCCAGAAAAGACTTGGTTGATTTCACTACATAAAATTTATTATTTTTTTTTTATAAAAACAGTGTAACACCGACACCTACTTGTAAATCAATTAATTTATGTGCCCAGTCTCTTGTAGAATACATATTGGCATTGAACCAGTTTAAAGAAATGTAATGGCTATCTACAAAAAATTAGTTTTGATTGTATTACTCCCCCATACCTTATGTGTATGCACACATAAAATTATAAATTTTCAAACTTTACATTGAGCATTTTTTTTAAAAGTACAGTTTTCCACTGCTATAATTTTTATACAGGACTTAAAGTTTCAAAAACAGAAAAGAAAATTAAGGTACTAGGATAACTTTGCTGTGTCTTTAACAGCATTTGTATACAGAACAATTTGAGCTGGCATGCAAGCAACTTTTCTTGTTGTCACATACCTGTATTTAGGGGCAAATCACACCCATTTCACAGAAAAATCCCAATACATACACTGCAATAAGCTCAGAACAATGTTAAAATGATGAGTGAGGATGGCACACGTAAACCTGTTTTTTTATAAATTATTAACTGGAATTCTTGATCAAGAAATAGGCACAAGGAAATTCAGTCTTTAGGGCTTTGCTCTCTGGAAGAATACCTGTCCAAAAAAATAAGATAAAATTAACACAATACAAATGTCAAAAATGGCATCTTTTTAATGATTGGCCACTACTGTCAAAATTAATACTAGGAAAGTAAATTTTGAGGATAAAACAAGTGCAAGCTAAAGATAGAAGTTCTAAGCCTTATGGAATTTTATTATTTACTGGGTGACTAAAAGGTATTTTCAGTTCAACACCTAGACTTTAAAGAAGTTAGAGGCAGTTGTAGGCATTGCCCAGAATGACATTTAGTGGTGCACATGCTAAATGAGCACTATAGGGTGGACAGTGAGCTCACAGAGGACAAGGACTGTACTTATCATCATATCCTACCACGGAGACAGACCCAAAGGGCATGGTCATGTACGCCTGAAATTCTAATACTCAGGAGGTTGAGGCGGGAGGGTAGTGAGTTCCAAACTAGCCTGACCTGTATTAAGAGTAACTGTCTCAAAAGAAAACAAAACCAAAAAGAACAGAGAAAAGAATATAAGCAAAAGAAAGCCTTGTAAGGCCATGCTAAAGGTAAGCCTAGAAAAAAGCGCACAAGTCAAGAGAGAGAAGAGTTGCTAAACCAGTAGGATTTTTAAACATCGAAAAATAGCAAAGATGGGTCCTGCAAGAAAGCAGAAATGTATTCTGATATCAGAATGTGAAAGATATTTAAGTAACAAGTAAGAAATAAGCCAGGCGTGGTGGCACATGCCTTTAATCCTAGCACTCAGGATGTAGAGGTAAGAGGATTGACTTAACTTTGAGGCCAACTTGAGGCTACAGAATGAGTTCCAGGTCAGCCTGGGATAGAATGAGACTACTTTGAAAAAACAAATAAACAAAAACGAAATATGAACTTGTTTTAGTATACAATAGTTTAGGGAGGTTATGAGGAAAGACATTGCATTTAAAATGACTGCTAGAACAAGGTGAGGAATATTGAGATAAGGCGGGCCTTTCTACCCAAAAAAGGAGGAAAAAGTCTGTAAGATCTAAGACCAACCAAATTAGAAGGGAGAAGAAAGCGGAAAGAATGTTTTCAAGTTGAAAAATGTTAACATTGATTATTGCTGTCAACTAACATCATGTTAGCATTCCAGAGAAACTGGGTCTGGGAGGATGTCATAAGTGCTGTATAGATGAGCAGAAGCCTCATCTAGACTATTATCCATCTGATCCAATTCTGAGTATTTTGATCAAGTTTAACAATTATTGAACAAAAGTGAATTCCATGGGCACTTTGCTTTTATTTTTCTCCCAATGATAATTCTTAATATTCTACAATCTTTGAGAAGTTAAAGTAGGAAAATAACTGTCAAGAGATGTTAGAACCACAAAGGATGGCACACAACTACTGATTCAGCAAACCTGACTTACAAAGATGAAAAAGTTCTGTATGCTATCACACTGTGACTTTGTTTCCAGTCCATAAGCAACTTGGACACAGAGAAATCAGGAATCCTGGCATTTACAGCAGTTATCTAGCACCTGGTACATAAAAAGCTGTCATGAGCCAGGCGTGGTGACACATGCCTTTAATTCCACCACTCAGGAGGCAGAGGTAGGAGGATCCAGGCCAGTTCCAGGCCATCCTGAGACTATACAACGAATTCCACGTCAGCCTGAGCTAGAGTGAAACCCTACCTCGAAACACCACACACACACACACACACACACACACACACACACACACACACACACAAAACAAGCTGTCATGAAATGTGAAATGACTGATGAGAGCAAGTTTTAGCTCATGAATCTGCAAATACAAATTCCAAATAAGCCTTTGGCACTTCTTGCCAACCCACTGGGGTTCTTTCTCTCGCTCTCTCTCTTTTTGTTTTCTTCAAAAAAATATGTGTAAGCAGAGAGAGGAAAGACAGAGAATGGGCATGCCAGGACCTCTAGACGCTGCAAATGAACTTCAGATGTATGTGCCTGCCACTTTGTGCATCTGACTTTATGTGGGTACTGGGGAAATTGAACTTGGGTTGTTAGGCTTTATAGGCAAACACCTTAACTGCTGAGCCATCTTTCACTATGTAGCAAAGGCTTGCCTGGAATCCGTGATCCTCCTGCCTCCACCCAGTTGCTGGGATTACTAATATGCACCACATGCCTGCCTTGACCTTTTTTTTCTTCTTTTCCCTTTTTTTTTTTTTTTTTTTGGTCTTTCGAGGTAGGGTCTCACTCTGGTCCAGGCTGACCTGGAATTAACTATGTAGTCTCAGGGTGGCCTCGAACTCATAGCGATCCTCCTACCTCTGCCTCCCGAGTGCTGGGAATAAAGGCTTGAGCCACCACGCCCGGCCTCTTTTCCCTTTTTAATTCTATGGTATTTGAATGTAAAATGAGCTTTGATGGCCAATTCTGAGAACTGTTTTGTCTGTTGTACAATCCAAATGCTTCAAAATGGAATATAGGCAAATAAACCCTACTTCAGCTTTTATACTTTTAGATTTTCCCTCAACTTTATATGGGCATCTGTTCTTAACACTTCTTGTTCTCCCAGCCTTCTAGTTCCCAATGAATTACAGCATGAAACTGAAAGAGAAAATGGTAATTTTCAAATCAGTATACTTGGTATGTAAACATTCAGTGCACGTATAAACAATCTCTTGCATGAGCTTAGTTGAAAGGGGCTTTACAGGGACTTCTATGATTGCATATTTAGAAGTAGCATAAAGAGATCCCAAAGTCAGTCAGTCAAACTCTGTGCCCTCAAATTACCTAACTGTATAAAAATAAAGGAAATCCCCAAATACCTACCTTTAGGTAATTTTTAAAAACTTTAGCGTCAGGCTGCTGAAGTGCTTGACAGAACTCCTGGGGGAATGAGGAAAGAGAAAGGACAATTTACCTTATTTCAAATCCATAGTATTCCTTTTGTTTTCAAACTGTGATTAAACTACACAACTTACTACTCTCAACCACTTTTACACATGCAATACAGCAGGGTTAATTATACATGCAGCAGATCTCACGCTTTTCCATCTTGCAGAGCTGAAACTCGATGCCTATCAAGTAACTCCCCATTTCCTCTCCTTACTCCTGACAACCACCATTTCCCCTTTGCTTCTATTAAGTCTGACTGCTTTACATATCTCATGTAAGTGCAACTATGCAGCATTTCTTTTTGTGTCTGAGTTCTCTAACTCAGCATAATGTCCCCAGGGTCCTCCTATGTTATAGCACATTAGAATAATTCCTTCTCTCCCCCCCAATATTTAATTAATTTATTTCCAAGGAGGGAGGGGGAGAGAAAGTGAGTGAGCCTGCGCTCACCAAATAAACTCCAGATGCACACACCACTTTGTGCATCTGGCTTTACATGGGGACTGGGGAATTGAATGCAGATCATTAGGCTTTGCAGGCAAGCACGGTTAAGTCATCTCTCCAGCCCTGCGTAGTTCCTTCTTTAAGGGTGAATAATACTATTTGCAATGGCAAGAGACCCTGGCACATCCATTCTCTTTCTCAAATAAAAAAATAAAAATTGAATCGTGACCTGGGCTTGGTGATTCACACCTTTAATCTCAGCATGTGGGAGGCTGAAGTAAGAGGATCACAGTGAGTTTGAGGCCAGTTTTGGGGTTATACAGTAAGTTCGAGTTAGAGTGAAACTCTATCCTGAAAAGCAAACAAAGTGTAATCATAGGAGGATTAAGAGCCATCTCTGGCTCCAGAAAGAGGGGAGGAGTAAAAGCAGCCTCTTACCCAGACCACCCTGTTCAGGAAATATCTCCTGGAAGAATGCATTTGTGAAGGGCACAGACAGACCCAGTGCTTGATGCTAACACCCAAGATGACAGGGAATTACTAAGAAACTCTGTGAATCAGTGTGGAGGCCTAAAACCCAAGGCTACAGAATTCCCTTGAACACAGGGAAGATGACTCCCATCCCCAGAGACGGGAAATATCACTGCATTAAAGTCGCTTTGTACATGTGTGTATAAATATCTAAAAACAATAGTATCTACTTCTGAGATGCAAAATAAGTATTTCTGCTCCATCATATCAACAAACTGCTTCTTAGTCATTCTGAAGCGAAAAATTCTGATTCACAAGAAACCCCATCATTAAAATCCCAATTGACAGTGTACAGCAATAAAAATGTCTAATATAAAGTGCATATGAAATCTCAATGCTCCCAAAGAGCCAAAACAGTCTTGAAAAAAAAATGCAGTCATTCTGACTTCAAATATGTTTCAAAACTGTACTCATACACAGAATAGAGCCCAGAAACAAATTCATGCCTATGTGGCCAAGAATACAAAATGGGGAAGGAAGTCTCTTCAACGACAAGTGGTGCTTGGAAAATTGAATATTCATATACAGAAGAATGAAAATGGGAACCTTACACCATGCACATGAGCACACAATCATTCAACATCTAGTAAAGGCTTAAGATCTCAAAGTGTACAACCAGAAAACAGTGAGAAGGCTCCAGGACACTCATGTTTGCAGTGTTTTAATTAATATTTAAAAAACCCACTAGCACAAAGGTAAAAGCAAGGCTACATCAAACTAAGAAGCTTCTAAGAATCAATAAAGTGGGGCAGGAGATGGCTCGGTGGTTAAGGCACTTGCCTGCAAAGCCAAAGGATCCAGGTTCAATTTCCTAGTACCCACATAAAGCCAGATGCACAAGGTTGCACATGCATCTGAAGTTCATTTGCAATGGCTAGAGGCCCTTGTGTGCCCATTCTATCTGCCCCCCCTTTCAAATAAATATTTAAAAAAATTTTTTTGGGGGGGGGTTTCAAGCTCGCTCTAGCCCAGGCACCATAGAATAGAAATGGAATGAAAGAAAAGAACTAAAACCCACATATCTGATGAAGAATTAATACATGTAGTCAGTCAATCTATTCAATAGTAAAAAAGTAATAACCTACCTAAAAAAAGTACATTTTCCCACAGAAGACATACAAATAGTCAAAGTTACAAGAAAAGATGCTTAATCTCTTTAATCATAGTAGAATAGAAATCCAAACCCAGGGAGTTACCTCAAACCTGGTAGGATGGCCACCACCAAACAACCTCCTGAAAGTCAAGCATAGTGGCATGTCTGAGCTCAGCCACTCCAGAATAGTGCTTGAGCCCAGGAGTTCAATGCCAATCTCAGCAACATGGCAAATCCTTTTCTCAAAATGTGTACTAAAACCAACCAACCACAACAAAATAATTGGGCACAGTGACACATACTTGTTAACTCAGGTACTTGGAATATTGAGGTAGAAGGATTGTACATTTGAGGCCAACTTGCATAACATCTCTTTACAAATTCTCCCAAAAACTTGATGAGAGTGTGAAAAAATTGTGGCCCATGTACATGGTGGTAGGAATACAAAAATGGAGCCTTTGTGGGGGGGGAGGGGCACAGGCCTTTAATTGCAGTACTTGTGAGGCTGAGGTGCAAGGATTGTGAGTTAGAGGCCTGCCGGGAGCTTCAGAGTGAATTCCAGGTCAGCCTGGATTAGGGTAAAACCCTGCCTCAAAAAAGAAAAAAAAAAAAGGAAGAAAGAAAAAGCACCATATAAATGGTACAGCAGCTGAAGAAAGTAGAGTGTGGAAAAAAGTATGAAAGTTTTTTCTTTGAGAGGTGGTGTTAAGGACTGAACTCAGCATGCTAATCTCTCTCAAGCATGCTAATCACATATAATGACTCCACTGAGCTATATCCCTAGTTCATTATAAAGGCTGCTAAAATTTTTTCTTTGCATTGTAGGCCAGGCTGACCTGGAATTCACTCTGTAGTTCCAGGCTTGCCCCAAACTCAAAGGGAACCTCCTACTTTTACCTCTAGTGTGCTGGGATTAAAGGTGTGCACCACCACACTCATGAAAACTTATTTGAAAAAATTTTTTAAATTTATTTACTTTATTTGAGAAACTATATATACATATATATATATATATATATATATATATATACACACACACACACACACACACACACATACATACATACATACATACATACATACATACATGTATACATACATACACGGGGGGGCACACCAGGGCCTTTAGAACTCCAGACGCATGTGCCACCTTGTGCATCTGGCTTATGTGGGTCCTGGGGAATCGAACTTCGGTTCTTTGGCTTTGCAGACAAACACCCTAGCCACTAAGCCACCTCTCCAGCCCTTATTATTATTATTATTTTTATTTTTATGAGAGAGAGAGAGAGAGAGAGAGAGAGAGAGAGAGAGAGAATGAATTGGCACTCCAGGACTTCCAGCTACTGTAATTGAACTCCAGACACATGGGCCATCTTGTGCGCATGTGTGAGCTTGCACCACATTGTATGTCCGGCTTATCTGGGACCTGGAGAGTCAAACATGAGTCCTTAGGCCTTGCAATAAAGTGCCATAACCACTAAGCCATCTCTCCAGCCCCCAAAAGACTTTTTGATAGGACTAACACAATCCAGCAATCTCATTTTTGAGTATTTACCCAAAATAAAGTGTGCATGTGTACACAAATGTGTATACACATGCAGGGGCCAGAGGACAACACTGGATGTCCTCTGTAACTCTTCTGCCTTATTTCCTCAAGACAAGGTCTCTCACAGAAACTGCAGCTTGCCACTTTATAGGTAGACTGGCTGGCAATGTGTCCTAACAATCCTGTGTCTGTCTCCCTCAGTGCCCAAGTTTTTATATGGGTGCTAGGGATCTACATTTAGTCCGCATGCTTGTGTAGCAAGCACTCTTAATCCACCCCACCATCTTCCTCAGCCCCTGAAACCAGAAAGTTTAATAAGAGATATTAGCACTACCATGTTCACTGCAGCACTATAGACAAGATATGGGAACCTAAATGCCTACTGATGGAATAAGGACAGAAAAATATGGTGAACCGATAACACTCTTATTGAACCTTAAAAGAAACCTTGCTATGTGCACAAACATGGATGGACTCTTGAGGGCATTATGCCAAGTGAAACAGCCAGTCACAAAAAGACAAATATTACATGATTCTACTTAGAGGCAGCAAAGACAGTCAAGAATACAGAATACCAGAGAGCTGGTGGTTGCCAGGGGCAAGGGGAGGGGAAAGAGCCTTGCTAACAGGAATAAAATCACAATAATGCAAGATGAATTCATTCTAATGCCCTATCTAATGCTGTACAGGCACAATATTGTTCCTCCAACAACACTGTGCTGTACACAGTAATGGTAAGGTATATCTCATGTCAAATCTTACCATAATAAAATGAAAAAAAATTTTTTTGGAGAGACACAGAGAGATAGAGGGAGAGGGAGACAGATAGAGATGGGCACGCCAGCAGCCTCTCAGCTGCTGTTGAACGAACTACAGATGTGTGCTCCTCCTTGTGGTCAAGTGCGGCATTGAGCCCTTGCATCACTTTGCGTCTGGCTAAACGTGGGACCTGGAGATTGGAACCGGTGTTCTTAGGCTTAGCAGGCAGGCGCCTCAACCGCTAAGCCATCTCTCCAGCCCTAAAATGAAAAATTTTAAATATCTATCTGAGAAAGAGGAGAGAAGAGAGAAAAGGTGCACAAGACCCCTTGCCCCTGCAAGTGTTCCATATGTATGCATCATTTTGTGCATTTGACTGTATGTAGGTACTGGAAAAATCAAACCCAGGCCACAAGGCTTTGCAAGCAAGTGCCTTTAACTGCTGAGTCATCTCTCCAGCCCAATAAAATGAAATATAAAAAAAAACAAACCCTAAAATACCACTGAAGGAAAAAAAAAGTCTTAGTACATATCCAAGTTACTTTCTAGCCACTACCTCAAAACACAGATGTAAAATTAAGCATTGATAAATTTGGTGCAAACCTTTAGAACAGTCTTTTTCTCTCTTCTCTTCCTCCCTCCCTCTCTCTCTCCCCCCACCCTTGATAGGGATTATATGCTTTCTTTTTTTTTTGGTTTTTTTTTTTTTTTCAAAGTAGGGTCTTGCTCTAGCCTAGGCTGACCTGGAATTAGTCTGAGGCTGGACTTAAACTCACAGCAATCCTCCTACTTCAGCCTCCCAAGTGCTGTGATTTAAGGAGTGCACCACCACACCTGGCTGAATATTTTGTTTTAAAAAGCATAAAGTACCATTGGATTACAAATGAAGGTAATTATAGTGCATTGTAATTTTAAAAATATTTAAACTTTACTAGGTAACAAGCTGTGACATTACTTAGTAATTCATTTCAAAATAGTGGTATGAACTGGGTATAGTGGCACATGCCTTTAATACCAGCACTTGGGAGGCAGAGGTAGGAGGATCACTGTGAGTTTGAGGCCACCCTGAGAATACAAAGTGAATTCCAGGTCAGCCTAGGCTAGAGTGAGACCCTACCTATAAAAACCAAATAGTGATAATGCACAAACTATTTTGAGATATCTACCACTTAGGTGACATGAAAATATCTATGATTCCTACTGGACATAGTTACAGGCAATGTTACTATGATGCATCACCTCCAAAATGACAGGAAATTAAGTTTGTGTTAGATGATTTCATGCAATTACATGGATTCCCTTAAGTCTAGATTCCAGACTACTTAGCCACTCCTGCTATGTGACAGGTGGCAAAACATCAAGGTAAATGTCATGGATTAACATTTACACTGAAGACATACTCACACCAAGTTAAACTGAGAGCAAAATCTGCTGGGACAGTTCTTACCTGAATTATTTCTGGAGCCACTTGTAAAGAGGGCAAGTATTCTTGTTGAAGATACTGAATACATTCTGGACCCTGAAGATTAAAAGATAATAGTGACTAAGTTATTTTCTTTCTGGACATTAACAATCATTTTGATAATTAAGGGGTTGGGGAAATGGCATAGTGGAAAAAGAAAACACTTGGTATACAAGCATGAGGACTAGAGTTGGGATACCCATTTCACAAATAAATGTCAGGTGAGTGTGGAGCCTGCCTCTTGTATTCCAGGGAATTGGGAGGCAGAGGCAGGGGATCCCCAAGGCCAACTGGCCAACTAGACTAGCCAAATCTAGTAGTTTAGATTCATGTGAAAGACCTACCTCAGTAAATAAGGTGGAATGAGTAAGGAAGATCCTTGACTTCAGCCTCTGGCCTCCACACACAAACAACCACACAAATTCAAAAAAATGAAAGAGGAGCTGGAGAGATGGCTCAGCAGTTAAGGTGCTTTCCTATAAAGCCTAGTAACTACATACAGCCAGATGCACAAGGTGGTACATGTGTCTGGAGTTTGCCTCTCCCTCTCAAATAAAAATAAGCCTTTAAAAAATGAAATAAAAATTTTAAAAATGCTTCCTTAAAAAAAAAAAAAAGAAATTGCTGGGTGTTTATAATTATTTGTAAGGGGAGAGAGAATAATGGGAGCACCAGGGCCTCTTGTCACTGCCAATGAACTACAGATAGATTCACCACTTTGTGCATCTGGCTTTACCTGGGAACTAGGGAATCTAACTCATGCTGTTAAGCTTTGCGAGCAACTGCCTTTAACCACTGAACCATCTCTCCAGCACTCAAAAAATATTTTTAAAAAGCCAAATAAGGGCTGGAGAGATGGCTCAGTTCTTGCCTTGAGAGCCTAAGGACCTGAGTTTGATTCTCCAGTACCCATGTAAAGCCAGATGAACAAAGTGGCACATACATCTGGAATCCGTTTGCAGTGGCCAGAGGCCCGGGTACACCCATTCTCTCTGACTGCCTCTCTTCTATCTCTATCTGCTTGAAATAAATAAAACAAAACAAAAAGCCAAATAAATAACACAGACAGAGACACAAACATATACACAAAGGTAGAGAAATCTGCTCATAAGGACTTGAGTACTGGGATTTTAAATAATGTTTGGTTTTTCACTTTGTCAAACCAAACAAACATGCATTTTAATCTTATGACTCCAAATATGAAAGACAACACAGATACTACTACTTTCATTCAGTCCCTCCCACCCATGTATCCAAAGAAGCCAGGACTGAAGTGAATTATCTTTTATAAAAGATGGTGTTCAAGAACATGAGTCAGACACATGAAGTCACACAGCTATGCAGTCAGCATGGAGGAGTAGGCCAGCCTTACCCGTCTGAGATGAATCGTTTTCAGTGTCACGGCACATTCAGAAAGTGCCTGCCAAAAAAAAAAAAAAGTTTAAAAATTACAATATGGTCAATCTTTCCAATTTTTAATTTCCCAGGAAAATATGTACTACTAAGTACAGGCTTCAGGACACAGAAGGAATGGTAACAGGCAAGTGGAATAAGTGTGCAGTATAGAAAAATAAAAATGTAAACTGCTGCCTTAATGTAGTAATTTCAGTGAAGTATTGCTTTTACTTGACTGCAGAAAAGAAAGAAACTGGCAACTCTTTCACATAAAGTATTCTGAAGAAGAGATTCTGGGAAACTATCATGGAGAGAAGTGTTTCTATGTCATGCTCTAAAAGGCAGAGAAAACCATTAAAATAGGAGAGCCTGGGATTATAGGTGTGGTGCACACTTGTAATCCCAGTACTCAGGAGGTAGAGTCAGAAGCAGGGAGATCACACATAGATTGAGGTCTGCTCTGTTTACAGGGTGAGTTTTAGGTCTTCTAGGGTAACAATGTGAGGACATAGTTCAGTGGCAGAGCACCTGCCTTGTATGTGCAAAGTCCCAAATTTTATTCCTAGCATGAGAAAAATAAATATATAATCCTAATTTGAAATCATTACATTTAATCAATGAGACACATTAAAGAAACTTGAAGGAAGAATTTCTTTTAAAAACATGTTTATTTATTTGAGAGAGGGAGAGAGAGAAAGAGGCAGATAGAATGAGAGAGAATGGGCATGCCAGGGCCTCCAGCCACTGCAAATGAACTCCAGATGCATGTACCACATCTGGCTTTACGTGGGTACGGGTAGCTACATCTGGATTCCTTGGCTTTGCAGGCAAGTGTCTTAAACACTAAGCCATCTCTCCAGCCCTGAAGGAGGACTTTCTAACTGTATGAGATCTACAGAAAGTAAATAAGCTGGCTGTGGTAGCACATGCCTCTAAGTACTAGCACTCAGGAGGCCGAGGTAGGAGGATCGCTGTGAGTTTGAGGCCAGCCTGAGACTACATAGTGAATTCCTGGGTCTACTTGGGTTAGAGTGAGACCCTACCTTGAAGGAAAAAAAAAGTAAACAAAAGATTCTTAGATGCTTACCAATACTGTTTGTGCATCTGCCAGGTCAAAGGTTTGTTTTAAAGGCGCTAGGAAACATGCAGGGACAATGTGCTTATAAACAAAATCAGCAAATCCCACTGGTCCATCTTTACCTCCTGTCAAGAGAATTCAAATTTTTACCTTGTATAAAAAGAAATCAGTTGAATCAACATAAGATAAAATCAACCCCCAGTTGCTGCCTAAGTTTAAGTAAAGGTTCCATTTCATTTCTAAGACTCTTATAAGACATTTGGGGAATGTAGGTTTAAAAAGATTATCAGGCTGGGGATGTGTATGGCACAATATAGGCCTGATCCTAGCCAGACCGCATGGCAGAAGAAAACAGGAAGTGGTTTCTGTGAAAATGGCGTTCTGCGCAGGCTTGGTGTGACAACAGTTACAGTCCCATGCTTGCGAAAAGTCTGCTACGAGATGTCCTGTCCAGAGACAGGCTGTCATTGGTCACAAATAGGGGACTACCCCATACAAGGATTAGCAGCCCCTTAAACCCTATGTGCATTGTGCTAAATAAAAGAGTTTGTGGATTCTCGCTTCCGCTTTCACCCAACTCCCGGAGTCTGTGGAGTCTGTGTCGTGACTCCGCACTGCTCACCCCAATTCAGCTGAGACCCTATCGTCCCTCCTGAGCTGGCCTTGGGGGGGACCCCAACAGGGATGTTTCTTAGTGACAGAGCACTTCATTAGCAAATGTAAGGTCTTGGGTTTGATTCCCAGCCCTAGGAGGGTTGTAGAATAGGGTGAAAACCTCAGAACATGACGTGTCTTACCCCAGAGCTCCACCAGCTTTGATAGGATGATGAAGCATGTTTTCTGGGCAATGGGATCTGGGTACTCAACTGCTCCTTGGATGACGGTAACCAGCACTCGTTCTACGTTCTCTGCACCTGGAAGAAGAATCAGAGTTCAATTTCGAAAATCAAAAGGAACCTGAGCCTCTCGTTTCACATGTAGTAGTAACAAGTCAAAAATATTTATGCTTGATGAGCTGGGCGTGGTGGTGCACGCCTTTAATCCCAGCACTTGGGATGCAGAGGTGGGAGGATTGCCGTGAGTTCGAGGCCACCCTGAGACTACATAGTTAATTCAAGGTCAGCCTGGGCCAGAGTGATACCCTTCCTCGAAAAACGAAAAACTAAAAAAAAAAAAAAAAAATTATATATATATATATATATATATATATATGCTTGGTAAGATCCCTTGATTTCCATTAACTTGGCACCTATACTTTAAGCATTT
Organism: Orientallactaga sibirica; assembly: GCA_036365145.1. NCBI lineage: Eukaryota > Metazoa > Chordata > Mammalia > Rodentia > Dipodidae > Orientallactaga > Orientallactaga sibirica. Next base: position 34,156,680 of record JAEOAD010000012.1, on the reverse strand, counting down.
GAAAAGCCAGTATTCCTTGATATGCTGCCAATGGTCGTCTTCTGTGACAGAATTCTTGTTGTTGATCTATACAGTCCTCTCTATTTGGGTCAGAAGATTAAACATTAGCCTTGTGCAGCTAGGCATGTGTTCTATCACTGAGCTGTCCAGCCATCTTTTTTTCTTTCTTTTTGAGACGGTCAACTCAGGCTGGCTTTGAACTTTTGGCTTTCCTGCTTCAGCCTCTCAAGTACAAACCCACCTAGATTCAATGGGCAGGTCAATTCTGACACACAGTCACTATTATTTTTTTTAACAATTAAAATTTTCTTTTAAATGTATTTACTTTCAAGCAGAGAGACAGAAGAGAGACAGAGAAAATGGGTGCACCAGGGCCTCTAGCCACTGCAAATGAATTCCAGATGCATGCGCCACTTTGTGCATTTGGCTTTACCTGGGTACTGGGGAACTAAACCTGGGTGTTTAGGTTTTGGAGGCAAGCACCTTAATCACTGAGCCATCTCTTTAGCCCCACAATAACTATTATTAATGAAACAATTAAAGACTTCAGTGAAGAGAAACTAAATACAAATTAATTTTAAGGTACTCTACATGATTGTACTTGATTTCTATCCTAAAAAATAATGAACCATCTTTTTTGAGACTAATATAACCACCAGCTTACAAGTTTCATATTTACTCTTCTCACTCTTGCTCACATGGATGTACAACTGTAAAAAGGATGTAAGCAGACAAAGCAGGCATGGCACAAATGCTACCTTGATTTGCAATAACTTCACTCATTCCACTGCCAGTGACTGTCTGCAGAAAGGCAAAATAGCTCCTCCGCAACATCTGCTTCTCCAACGCTGCAGACTGGTCATTGTCTTCTGCTGGTCGGAGCAGAACTTCAAAAATTGCATGAAGCAGGGGCATGAACATCTGCTGTAAAAATGGGGATACCTGAATCTGAAAATAAGAAACAACTATTACTACCTCAGAAGTACAAAAATTCAAGTGAAATGTAGAGAAGATATTATAAAGCTTTTCTTTAGTTTCTATATAGAATATATTTATACAATACACATATATTTATATAAGTTAGTAAATGCCAGTTTTAACACAAAAATCTATACAACCTATACATTACTGAAGGACCCAAGATTAAATTCATGCCACTGCCTACATCTTAAGATTTGGATTAAAGTAACAGTCCCAAGCAAACGTTGTTATGGAATGTTTTCAATTTTAAATTCCTAAGAAATGTATTCTGCAAAATTACAAACAACTTATATGACTTACCTTATGCTAATTCCCAAAACTATCAGACTCATTTTTATTGTCTGTAAGAGAGAATTCCTACTGCCTGTGGTCATTATGAGGATTAAGTGGCAATATTCAAAAACACTTAGAACAGTACTTGAATTTAGAAAGTTATCACTTAAGTGCTGGCCATTTTATTAGTCAGTTTATACCTGATTTTAATTTCTTTGCCCCCAAAACTGACTTCAGTAAATAGAGTTGCTTCAAGATTCTTGCTTGGGTACCTAATTCATAGTGCTTATAACATTTAGCACTTAACACTAAATTTCATTTTACTTACTTGCTATTCTGAGTAGCTTTCTTCTGTTATATTGAGTAATAAGGCATTTTTATTAAAATATCTAGAGGGCCTGACCTCTGTGGCAGTATGCTAAACATTGGAGATGCTAAAACATCCCTATGATCCATGTAGCTCAGTAAGTAGCAGCGTGTATGAAGTCCTGACTGCCATCCTCAGCACTGCATAACTGGGCATGGTAGAACATGCTTGTAATTCCAGCACTTATAATGTAGAGGCAGGGGGACAAGAAGTTCAAGGTCATCCTTGGTACAAAATGAGTTCAAGGCTAGCCTGAGCAACATGAAACTATCTCTAAATAAACAAGACAAAACCCACAGGATGTTTTAAATCACTACATCTAATTTTTAAGCTAGAAGAAGATGGTGAAATCAGGAGTCTTGGAGCTCTGTAGGTTTGTGTACCTTAAATTTGGCTGTAATCTGGTTGATTAGTGGAATGAATTCCTGGAGGTCTTTTGCTTCACAGTCTTTGAGCATGTGTTCTGAGGCAGATGGGATGAAAGGAAGAACTTCTTCCTCAAGGCAAATAATCATTCGATGAAGGAATGTACGAACTCCACTTCTAAGAATATCCTTTTGTAAGGGACAACTGAGGGCCGGCAAGAACGTCTGCAAACAGTCCAGATAAACTTCGGAGCAGCCACACTGTTTCACAGTCTGCTTGTTGCTGAAAGCTTTGCTGGTTCGACTATACAATCAAAAACCAGGCAAGTAGATTTAATTTTGTTCTTTAAAGTTTATGGGATATTCAAAAACAATGAACATCATGCTAAGCAACCACCAAAACCAATTTATTTCCCACATCACAATTATTTCTGTCTTTAGCTAATAATTATGTATAAACTATTGCTCCCAGATATTAATTATTACTAGATAACAAAATGGTTAAAGCAAATTAAGCAAATGAGATCTAGTTAATATAATTCCTATGAGTCTGTCTAAATACTAAAGTTGTGTTTAAAATATATTAAAAAAACTACTTTTTATGACTAACTGAGCTATCTGCAAACCACTCATTCAAATTTAGCAAACAATATTTAGAATCAAATCATGTATATAACCTATAACCTAGCTCTTACTCTGAAGTATTATGTAGAATAGTTTCTCTATATAACTTGTGATTAGCAAACACTACAACTTTCATGCTGTTAATAACAAATATGTGTAGACAAGAAATGGCTGCTTGGGAAGGACACAATACAACAACTAGGAGTCGTCTCAGGACCTACTCTTATGCTTTTTTGTTTAAGATTGTATTGTTTATTTATTTATTTACTTATTAGAGACAGAGAGAGGGAGAGAGAGCAAGAATGGGTGCGCCAGGGCCTCAAGCCACTGCAAAGGAACTCCAGACGCATGCACCACCTTGTGCATCTGGCTTACATCAGACCTGGAGAATTGAACCAGGGTCCTTAGGCTTCAGAGGCAAGCGCCTTAACTGCTAGGCCATCTCTCCAGCCCTTCAGGATCTACTCTTAAAGGTACCAACATCAACCCAAAATGTCCCAATGTATCATTGCTGTATAAACATTCTAGCTAACTAACTCTGTAGGCATGTGATCTGTTCTCTTCATTAACTAATATTTACTTCATTGAAAAGAGAAAGGTTAGACAATCCTCTGAGCAACTTAGCTTCATAAGTAAACACACTTGTGTCCATGTTAGAATATCCGAATCAGTGGTTCTGCCTGTGTGTAGACAGAGGGTTTACAATGTTAAATGCAAACAGACACACCTGGCAAATCCAACAGCATGATTGAGACAATCTGCAAGAGATGCTTGTCTTTCTTCATCTTGTGCCAGCATCAGTTTTTCCAACAGAATTTTAAACTTTTCCATTAGGGGAGTCAACAAATTCCTCATTAATCCTTGCTTCCTTTCTGCTGGGTATTCACTATTAACAATCAGCACTCCAGCTGTTTCATAAATAAATAGTTGATCATCGCTACTCAATAAGGACTGGTAACCATTCTCCTAGAATGAAATTTAGTCTTAATTGACTTTAACTTTTTAAAATTCAATTTAAACAGAATAGGGGTAAGAGGGACAGGAGATAAAATCTATCACATCAACTTATATACCAAGCATTTATTTCTAGCCGGGCGTGATGGCACATGCCTTTAATCCCAGCACTTGGGAGGCAGAGGTAGAAGGATCACTGTAAGTTCAAGGCCACCCTGAGACTACACAGTGAATTCTAGGTCAGCCTGGGCTAGAGTGAAACCCTATCTCGAAAAACTAAAAACAAACAAAAACAACAACACAATTTCTCCCATAACCATATAAAAAAGACTTTTAAAAGATCGTGGTTCTTAAATTTTTTTAGAGCTGCAGTTGAGTGACCAAGTGTACTTAACATGTCCAAAAGCCTAGGTTCAATCTCCTGTACTACAAATGAATAAATGAATTAAAATTCAGTCATAACAAAATTGAAATAATCATGTAATTAATAGTTGGACCTCATACTTATTACTTTTTATAAAAATCTTACTTGGGTAAATTACCTTTGAGTTATAAAAATGTTTTGATTGCTGGTACAAAGACAATGCATGGGTCAGTAAACAACTGAGAAAAATTGCATTAATAATGAGCATCAATAGTAATGACTTTTATTACATAAATGTCAGCATTTCACTTTACACAAAAATATGTACAGAGCCAGGCATGGTGGCACACACCTTTAATCCCAGCACTCCAGAGGCAGAGGTAAGGGACCACCCTGTGACTACATGGTGAATTCCAGGTCAGCCTAAGCTAGAGAGAGACCCTACCTCGAAAAAGCCCTCCCCCCCAAAAAAAAGTCTTTTTAGTGAAACAAAACCAAACATTTACTTTTTTTTTTTAAATAAAACTTTAAGCTTAAAATACACTGAAAAATATCAGTTTAACAGAAGCTGAGAAGGGCAAACATGATCACAGTAATAGAGGACAGAAGTTGAACTTTTCTTCTCCATAAAATAGCTACAGGGGCTAGAGAGATGGCTCATCGGTTAAGGAGCTTGCCTGAGAAGCCTAAGGACCCAGGTTCAATTCTCTAGGTCCCACGTAAGCCAGATGCACATGGTGGCATATGCATCTGGAGTTCATTTGCAGTGGCTAGAGGCCCTTGCATGCCTATTCTCTCTCACTCTGTCTCTAAAAAAATAAATAAAAATAAATTTTAAAAAACATTAAAAAAATTTCAGCTATATTTAACAAGCAAATCAGATAATACTGTACATTGTCAAATTTATTAATCAACTCTAGATTCCCTTCCATTACTGTTGTTATAAAAATAATTTTGGTAAACAGAACCAAATAAATTTTGCACATATACCTCTCCTTACATGCTACATATAACACCCAGAGGCAAAACTAATGGCATATGTAACCTCAATGTTATTTTGGGAAAACACCAAGGAAGGACCAATACTTACAGGTGGAGAAAGGGTTAATAAATCTTGAATTCTATTCAAAATGTCCTCAATGAAAGGATTCATTTGTTTACTGAGCAAAGGCAAAAGGAAAATCATAGGTAAATAATAGTCCTCAAATATGCTAAAATACCAAATTTCTATTTAAGACAGAAAGAAGAAAAGTTCAATTCAGGCTGCCAATCTGAATGGAGACTATCCCATGACTAAGTTTTTAATTAAAATTGTGCTGTAGCCGGGCGTGGTGGCGCACGCCTTTAATCCCAGCATTCGGGAAGCAAAGGTAGGAGGATCGCCATGAGTTTAGGCCACCCTGAGATTACATGGTGAATTCCAGATCAGCCTGGGCTAGAGTGAGACCCTGCCTTGAAAAAATGAAAAATGAAAAGAAAAAAAAATTGTACTGTAACAATGGATTATCACAACAACTTATAAACCTCTTAACACTAAAAAAATGGTACAAAGGGCTGGGAAGATGGCTTGGCATTAAAAGGCACTTGCTTGCAAAGCTTGCTGGCTGGGGCATAATTGTCCACCCGCTCATATATAAGTGGATGGGTATTCATCTGCAGTGGCAAGAGACCCTGACACCCGACAGGTGCACATGCAGGCACACACTGACAGTTACACACACAAATTTTTTTTAAAAGTTTTAAGAAAAAAATGATACTAGTAAATAATATTACAGCTGGGCGTGGTGGCACATGCCTTTAATCCTAACACTTGGGAGGCAGAGGTAGGAGGATCACCACGAGATCAGGGGCCCCCTGAGACTATACAGTGAATTACAGGTCAGCCTGAGCTACAGTGAAACCCTACCTCAAAAAACCCCCCAAAACTAACAAACAAAAACAACAATACCACACATTAAAAACTGGTATTACTGGGTGTGGTGGCACACACCTTTAATCCCAGTACTCGGGAGGCAGAGGTAGGAGGATCACAGTGAGTTCAAGGCCACCCTGAGATTACACAGTGAATTCCAGGTCAGCCTGGACTAGAGTGAAGTCTTACCTCGAATAACTACAACAACAACAACAACAAAAAAAAAAAAAGTTGGGGCTGGAAAGATGGCTTAACAGTTAGTTATGGTGCTTGCCTGCAAAGGCAAAGGACCCAGGTTTGAGTCAATTCCTCAGTACCCATGTAAAGTCAGATGCATAAGGTGGCACACATGTCTAGAGTTTGTTTGCAATGGCAGGAGGCCCTGGCATGCCTATTCTCTTTTTATCTGCCTCCTTCTCTCCTCTCTTTCTCTCTCTTAAATCTGGAGTTTATTTGCAGTGGCTAGAGGCCTTGTAGCACCCATTCTCTCTCTCTCTGCCTGCCTCTTTCCTGCTCTCAAATAAATAACATTTAAAAAAATTAAAAATGTGTTTTCAAGGGTATTTAAGAACATAAAAGAAACCATACAGTGACCCACTGCAATAAAATTGTTGATTAAATGTCTAACAATTACCAATAGTAAAGTATGCAGACAGGTGCCCAGCACCAAGAAAACAAACAAAATTATGCAAGCAAACTATAAAGAATCTAGTTAGTAAGCAGGAAAGGCTTAAGGCAAAGCACATCTTAGTAAAGAATGAGTCAAATCTACTCTAGGCTCTTGGACAATCATTTTAAGATTTTATTTTATTTTTTATTTATTTAATAGAGACAGAGAGTGAGTGAGTGAGTGAGTGAGAGAGAATGGGTGTGCCAGGGCCTCTAGCCACTGTAAACAAACTCCAGATGCATGTGCCACCATGTGCATCTGACTTACATGGGTACTGGGGAATCAAACCTGGGTCCTATGGCTTCACAGGCATGCACTTTAACCGCTAAGCCATCTCGCCAGTCTGAACAATCATTTTATATGTCTACTTTATAGTTGGAAAAAAAAAAAAAAAAGAGCTAAACCTAATGGCTGAAACTGTAAACTTACTTGAGAGATTTGACAAATCTAGAAAATAAGTAGGCAGTTCTGCTCCGGACTTTTGCACTAGAATGCCGCAGACCCCTGTGATCTAGGAAGGCCATCTAAAGAGAGGGATACCAATTATTTGTATCCTTATCAAAGATTTCATTGCTGCTATCATGCTACATGTTTGTTCATATCAAAGTTTACTTAGAATACTAGAAGACATAGCCTAGGAATGCAAACATACACCCAAGACTTATTCTGAAAAAAGATTTAGAGGATAGAAAGAACACTATATGATAATTAGCTGAAATACATACAAAATAAAAACCCAGGCTGGGTGTAATGGTGCATGCCTTTAATCCCAGGACTTGGAAGGCAGAGGTAGGAGGAGTTTGAGGCTACCCTGAGACTACATAGTGAATTCCTGGTCAGCCTGGGCTAATGACACCCTACCTCAAAAAACCAAAAGGGGGGGAGGAAGAAACCCAGAATAAAGTGTATACTTACTAATACACATGGAATGTGTTGAGGTTCAACTGTGAAAAACTTTTCATATCTAACAACAGTTTCAAAGAACTCCAGTGTCACAGATGTATGCTGATAGGAACTAACTCCTGATGTTACTAACTAGAGGGGGCAAAAAAAGAAGAAACCTATTCATGTTTATTCCACCATCAAAAAGTCCTTGTATAAACATACATCAAACTCTAACAATTAAGGACTTCCTATTAGCTTATAATGACAAGAGAAAATTATGTTTGAAATAACTCTTCAGTATACTTACAGTTCGCATCATATCCTGCAAAGCACTAGCTTTTGAAACATCACCTGAGAAGTGAGCACCATGGGACACTGGAAGAGCTTCTGCCAACATATACAGCAATCTTATTGCTACTTCAACTTCCATAAACCGTGTAGTCTGCCAATTCCTACCAAGTTATAATATGTCAGTGATATCTGAACAAGCACTCTATACAAAAGACAATAACCCACCAACAAAAACCTCCTTAATGATTGAAAAGTCATAACATTTTTAATCTTGCCAAGCAATGTAATTTATCACAAAAGTAGAAACATAAATTATAGAAGAAAAATACACTGCATTCAGAGATATACATAAATATGGACCAGTAAGTTATCTGAATCATTTAGTTGATACCATAATCAGGGAGCAAAGGTAAGAAGTTACAAAAACAAGAACTTACTGCAGTGTGGCACTAAAAACTCTGCGAACAGAAGCCAGCAGTAACTCTGGTGAAACTTGAGCAAGTCTGTCCAACAATAACTTTAGTTGTTTTCTATATTCTACAAACATGGCTTCATCTTCACCCTGTTATGATAACAGTTAAAAAATCCTTGTTTTAAAATTTTAAGACCTTAAAGTTCACATAAATATTCAATTCTATAGATTAAGCATTTACAAATGTCATCATTATCTACATAGAAAAACCAGGGCTGGAGAGATGGCTTAGGAGTTAAGGTGCCTGCCTCCTAAGCCTAAGAATGCCCATTTGATTCTCCAGGTCCCACGTTTAGCTAGACACAAAGTGATGCAAGGGCACAATGCCGCACTTGCCCACAAAGGGGCGCACGTGTCTGGAGTTCGTTCATAGCAGCTGAGAGGCAGCTGGTGTGCCCATTCTCTATCTGTCCCTCTCCCTCTCGGAAGGAAGGGAGGGAGGAAGGGGGGAAGGAAGGGGGGAAGGAAGGAGCTTAGCCCTTCCCATCCTATTCAAAAATAAGTACTTCTGGGCTGGAGGGATGGCTTAGAAGTTAAGGCGTTTGATTGCAAAGCCAAAGGACCCAGGTTCAATTCCCCAGGACCCATGTTAGCCAGATGCACAAGGGGATGCACGCATCTGGAGTTCGTTTCCAGTGGCTGGAGGCTCTGGCACACCCATTCTCTATCACTCTCGCTCCCCCTCTTTCTCTGTCAAATAAATGAATAAATAAAACTATTAAAAAAATAATAATAAGTACTTCTGAACATTATCCCAAAAGCCAGGCCTCTGTCAGAAAATCCTAGAATCAGAAGAGCCTGAGGTGGAGTGTAAGGCATTGCAAGAATGGGTTCATATTAGGCTTGAAGACCTCCCCATCTTCTTCACTGACCATTACTCCCAAAAGTAGTAGTAGTAGTATTCTAAGACTAGAAACATAAAATAAGGAGCCTAGCATATCCTAAATGCAATGAGTTGGTTATTATTATCATCTTTTAACAGTTTAATGTTTTTGAATGCTTGAAATGGGAAACAGACTATTTTAGCACACATCTAAGTAGCACATGCCACCATTGAGTTGTATTTGATGGAAAACTGACTCTCTCATAATTCTGGACAGGATTTTTAACAGTAAGTCCAGACACTTAAGCTTCGTTTTCCCCACACAGGCTGTTGACTCCAGGCTTACTATTCTCACTATACCATCAATAAGTTTGTCAATATTTTACTAAGTTCGAAGGAGTATTTCTTCTTTTTGGTGCTGGGGTTTTATTGTAGGGCCTTCCTTGCACATGGTAGGCTAAGGCTTTACCATTGAGCTACATCCTGAGCTCCACAGAGTGTTTTAGAAAGGATTCTTGGGCTGGAGAAATGGCTTAGCAGTTAAGGTGCTTGCCTATGAAGCCAAAAGGACCCAGGTTCGATTTCCCAGTCCCCACATAAGTCAGATGCACAAGGGGGCACATGTGTCTGGAGTTTGTTTGCGGTGGCTAGAGGACCTGGCATGCCCATTTGCTATTTCTCTTCTTTATTCTCTCTCTGTGCTTGCAAATAAATAAATTAAATTAAAAATTAAAAAAGAATTCTTTTTGTTTTGAAATAGGGTCTGGCACTCTTTGTGTCCCAGGCTAGCCCAGAACTCAGTATGTAGTCTAAGCTAGCCTTAAACTTTGGCAATCTTCCTGTCTGTCTTCCGTGTGCTGGGATCAAAGGCATTATGCTACCACACCCAGCTTAACAAGGATCTTATAGACAAACTATCAAAAGTGAAAGATTAAGAGGGCTTAAAGTGTTATCCAAAACTGACACCAATATGAATAGGACTTTTAAATAAAATACTATTTTTTGTTTTAAAAGGCTCCAAAACAATGTGAAAATAATTAATTTAATGTAAGCAAACAACGAAACTAGCATCTCTTTGATGCAAAACTCCTTACCTCATTTTCAAAGTTATATTCTTCATCGTAAGTCAGTTTTTTCATGACAGCCAACATGATTGCCTAAAAGTTAAGAATAAAATAACTTTTGTTAATCAGTTTCTTTAGTTTTATTTTGAAACTAAGCTACATTTCAAGGCAGATTCCAGAAAATGAATCCATCATTGGTTTAAAAGAAACATAATGTCACGTACCTCTACATTAGCTTTTTGCTGATCTGAGAGCACTGTAAGCTGTTAAAAAGCAAGAATTAGTTTTTCTAAAGTTATAGTCACAGATCAGAGTGTTTTTCTAATCAACTAAGATCTTCTAAAACACACAGAGACTAGATGTATGGCTAGGTTGTAGAGCACTTTCCTTGCACGTACAGGCCCCAGGTTCAATCCTCAGCACCAAGAAAACTTAAAAAAAAAAAGAAAAAAGAAAAAAGAAAAAAAAAAAATCTCGGCCAGGTGTGATGGCACACACATTTAATCTCAGCACTCAGGAGGCAGAGGTAGGAGGATCACCATGAGTTCGAGACCAGCCTGAGAGTACATAGTGAATTCCAGGTCAGCCTGGTCTAGTGTGAGACCCTTCTAGAAAAAAATAAAAACAGTAACAACAAAAATCTCAATTTGCAGGGTAATTTGGCATCACCTATCTACTTACATTCTAACCAAAGACCAAGCAATTTCACATCTAGTAAATAGGTTGAGATGGGCAGACACATGTAGATTAATTTGATTGTTAATGTTATTTGTAATGCATGCTGAAAGAACCAAGTTATAAGACAGTAAAAAATGGTCTCATTTTAAAACTTATGAAAATGTAGTCAAGGGCTGGAGAGATGGCTTAGTAGTTAAGGGCTTGCTTATGAAGCCTAAGGACCCCGATTTCCCAGTACCCACATAAGCCAGATGCACAAGGTGGTGCATGCATCTGGAGTTCATTTGCAGTGGCTGGATGCCATGGTGCGCTCATTTCTTTCTCTGCCTCTTTCTCTCTCTGTCTGTCGCTATCAAATAAATAAATAAAAATAAATAAATAATTTTTTTTTTGAAAAATGTAGTCAAGCTGGGTGTGGTGGTGCATGCTTTTAATCCCAGTACTTGGGAAGCAGAGGTTAGAGGATCACTGTGAGTTCGAGAACAGCCTGAGATTACATAGTTCAGCCTGGGCTAGAGTGAGACTTGAAAAACAAAACAAATATATATAAATACACAAACAATCAAGGATGACTTTGAACTTCTGATCCACATGTCTATACCTCCTTAGGAGGGATCACAATGCCTGGTTTTGAACCCAGGGTTTCAGGCATGCTAGGCAAGAACTACCAACTGAGCTAAGTCACCAACCCTCTGCTTATTGTTAGACAAAGCAAAACAAGCTTAGAGACCCATTAGGAAGTGGGACATGGTGGTGCACATCTTCAATTGCAGAGCTCACAAGTCTGAGGAAAGAAGATTGCTCTGAGTTTGAGTTCAGGGCAGCATGGATTACAGTGAGATCCTGCCTCCTATGTAGTGGGATAACCTTAAACTTCTTGTCTTAAATTCAATTTTATTTTTATTTGAAATTAAGTGAGTATGTGTGCCAGGGCCTCTTGTTGCTATAGCAATGAATTCTAGATACACGTGCAACTTTGTGCATCTGGCCTTACATGGGTGCTGGGAAATCAAACCCAGTCTGTGAGATTTTGTAAACAAAAATACCTTTATCTGCTGAGCCATCACTCCAGTCCTTAAATTTTATTTTTTAACCATTTTCATATAATGTATTTTGATCATATTCAACACCCCCCATTATTTCTCTTATCTCCCCCTCCCAATGAACTCCTTTGGAACTACAGATAAACTTGAACTACTTATCCTATCTCCTCTACCTCCCAAGTGCTGGGATTACAGACATGTCATCATGTGCCGTCCAGCAAATTTTAGAACTTTTATCACTCTTGTCTTCTAGCATTTTCTATTTATTTGTAGGATCTCAATGTTCCCAGACTAGCCTCAAATTTACAATTATCCTCCTACCTTTGCAGGGATTAAAGGTGTGTGCCACCATGCATTTCTGATTTTTAATAAAACATTTCTGGCCTGGAGAGATGGCTCAATAGTTAAGGTGCTTGCCTGCGAAGCCTAAGGACCCAGATTTGATTCCCCAGAACCCATGTAAGCCAGATGCACATGGTGGTGCATGCGCCTGGAGTTCGTCTGCAGTGGGTAGAGGCCCTGGTGCACCCATTCTTTCTCTCTCTGTCTAGTAAATTTTTTTTATATTTATGTAATTATAAAAGTCCAGTGTTTTTAATTTTCCAACAATACAACAAAATAGAGGGAAATACATTATGTAATTAATGGTAAATATCACTGGGCTAAAGAATTATAGCTATTTCCAATTTTTGATTTTCCTGTGTTTTCAATTTTCATGGCCAAAGCTCCTTATATAATGTGCTGGAAAAAAATAAAACATGAACTTACCTGTTTCAAAATATGAAGATAATCATAACAAAACCCAATAATGTTAGAAGAAATGTCATCGTCCTCATGAACTAGCAGCTGTAACATAAGTGCCACTTTTGTCTCGATAGCTTGGAGTGCCTCTTGAGCATTCTTGATATCCCCATTCTTAATTAATTTAGTCCAGCTAACTATCAATGACTGTCCCATTCCATTTACCAGCTTAGAAAATCTTGCCAGGAAATCCACATCTTCTTCCTATAAGCAATCAAGAAAGAACTCAATTATAGCCACCTAGGGCAAGGGTGAGAGGGGAAAACCCTAGCCTTAGATGAATCCAAAGACAATTATAGGGTTTTCTTAAGAGAGCAGACAGCTATCCACTCTACCATTACGACAGGAGGATTTTCAGAATGTGTTATTCTTCTGCTACCATTAACATCTAATAGTACTCTAAAAGCAACCATTTTTATGATTATTTTCCTGTGGACATTACTAACATTATAAAAGCTTAAATAAAAGAAAGCAGTTGTTTCAGAACCTTCTCTTCCCCATGTTGTTCAATTTACTGAACATAGTTCTATAAGGTTAATGGGACCACATGGTAATATGTATGATTTACACCAAAATTTCTGACTATTTGATTTTGGTCTCAACTTCCCTAAAGAGTCATGAAACTGCTATTATAATAACCTAGCTTAGGTCATTGTCAGAACTTATTAATTACCTTTAAGCTATTCTCTGGCAGAGAGGCTCTACATTCAGTCTTAGGTTTTGTTTTTCTTTACAAGCCAGAGATACAGCTCAACATGTTAGAATGTAAACATAAGATTAAAACCCAACTTATTGCTGGCGTGATGGTGCATGCCTTTAATCCCAGCACTTGGGAGGCCAAGGTAGGAAGATAGCCATGAATTTGAGGCCTGCCTGAGATTACATAGTGAATTCTAGGTCAGCCTGGGCTACAGTGAGACCCTACCTTGAAAAACCAAAAAATAAAATAAAATAAACAACAACTTAGGATTACTGGGACTAAATGGTGAAAAAGCATTTCTGTGTAAATAGTATAATACCTTGCTACATTATACTCACTGGACAGTTGTAAAAAAAAAACAAACACATACACAGAAGTGTAGACCATCCAGATCTTCATACTGAAGAACTGGTATAACAGATTGTATAAGAGAAATACTCTAAGTAACATTTATTGCTCTCTGGATCCAGTCGTTTACTATCATTTCAAAGATAGTTTCCAATGTTTATGGAAAAAGCTATTATATTTAGTTTATCATCTGCTATTTTCAAAATTCCATAAAAATTTACTGACCTGGTCAATGCTGAAAAATCCAGCAGTCTGTAATACTTGACACAAGGATTCCACTAGCTTCATTTTATCAATAGGGTCCATTCCTTTATTTACAATTTCAAATAAACAGTCACATGCTTCCTCCCGTAGAACTTCTACTGACATATGACCTAGCAGCATATTTATAAACCTAGTAATAGGGTAACAAAACTGTTTTCATTATTTTCACACATGAGTTTTCAATGCTATTTTCTGTACTCTTTAGATTTCTATGCTAAAAATTATAGGTATACTTACCTATCATTGGCTATAAGGGATAAATCTATCCAAGAGACATAAGCCCCAACTACTTCAAGGCACTGACATGTCACTTCTGAATTTGTATACTGATAATTTTGCAAGATTTGGTACCACGATTCCACCAGATTTGGAATGCACTGTTCCCTCATAGTATCTTTTATCAAAGTATTCCTACGAGCTTCCTAAAAAAACAAAACACAAAATAAATGGCTGAGAGATGGCTCAGGGGTTTAGGTCCTTGCCTGCAAAGCCTAAGGACCTGGGTTCAATTCCCCAGTATACACATAAAGCCAGATGCACAAGGTGCTGCATGTGTCTGGAGTTCATTTGCCGTGTGCACCAATTCTCTTTCTCACTACCTCTCAAATAAATAAATAAATACATAAATAGTTCTTCAAAAACAAAAAATACAAAGTACATTACAAAATAACTTCTGACATCTGAATACAGCTGCACACAGTAATTTCCTCTGTACTATCTTCTAGACTTGTTAACACATTCTCTACCATGGTTTCCTATTTATCAGCTCTAAAACCATATCCTGTGATTCTTTGTGTTTCCTTTTTCCGTTCTATTCCTCGGCGCCAGGCTTAATTTATTAAATATATGCTATAAAATAAGTACTGCTTAGAAATCTTTTTTTGTTTGGTTTTTTGAGGTAGGGTCTCGCTCTAGCCCAGGCTGACCTGGAATTTACTAGGTAGTCTCAGGATGGCCTCAAACTCAAAGCAGTCTACCTACCTCTGCTTCCTGAGTTCTGGGATTAAAGGTGTGTGCTGCCATGCACAACTTAGAAATCTTAAGCATGGTCTAAATTCTAAATCATAATTTATTTAATTTAAAATCTAATTCTAAATCATAGATAAATATGTTTTAGGAAATGGCAGCAACTTAAATACATGTATAGCTATTTCTAGTGTGTGTCTTTTGAGATAATGGCTTGCTATATAACTCAGGTTGGCCTCAAATCTGGTTTTTCTTGCCTGTGTCTCCCAAGTGCTCTAAGGTAGGCATGAGCATTATGTTGAACTGCAATACTGAAAAACCACCAGCAGCATCACCCATAAGGAAGGGTGACCAAAGCATCAGCAGACAGTCTAAGTACTGGCTTGTATAACACGACTGAACCTGGAGTATTAAGCAGCACTACAGCCTGCTCCTTCAGAAGTATTAAGCACAGTCCACACTCAAGAAATTAATGAGAAAACCAACTTGTGCCATTTCTCTGGTGAAAGTATTTTCCTAGTTTTCAAATATTTAATGTAATGCTCTAATTTCAGTCTATGTCTGAGGAAAAAAATCAATTTTTTCTGTCAACAAAACTCAAGATATAGGTAAATTGTAGTTATTCATAAGAATGTGTAAAAGAGGGGTGGAGAGATGACTTAGTGGTTAAGGCAGTTGCCTAAAAAGCCAAATGACCCAGGTTCAGTTCCCCAGGACCCACGTAAGCCAGATGCACAAGGTGGCCATGTGCCTAGAGTTCATGTGAAGTGGATGGAGGTCCTGGTGCACCCATTCTCTATCTGCCTCTCCCTCTCTCAAGTAAATAAAATATTTTTTTAAAAAAGAAAAAAGATTTACTGTTCCCTTATGTTCATTTTTCTCCTACAGATCTTGCATTAAAAACTAAAGCAAGTTACTTGCCTCTGATGTATGAACCACATCACGATCCACCAACTCAGAATCAATGGCCATGAGGATTCGGAGGTACAAATCTACTCCCTTGGGGTTTAGGTCCACAACTGAGAGAATGTCAAAAAAAAACTTGGGCCACTTAGTGAGATATTCTGTAACAAAAAGCAAGGCGAAGACTTGGGCTGCTTTATTTCTTATAAAGGTCTTCTCTGGTTGGGGATTCAGCATCTAATAACAGAAATGTTGCATGAAATTGAATTCAAACTGAAAAAAATTAATAATAACATTGTTTTCCTCCTTTCATTAGTAAGCAAATTCCCACTAAACTTCAATATTGTCCAGATTAGCAGTGCCACAAAATTGTGTCAAAATTAGCTAAGCATTATGTGAACAGCCAGATAGGTAACAAGTGAATGATGGTTGCCTCTTAGAAGTTTTTCGTCTTGTGGTGCTGTGATTAAATCCCGGACCTTGTACATGTTAGGCAAGCATTCTACCACTGACCAACACCCCAACCTTTGTTTTTTTTTGAGACAGTCTTTCTATGCAGCTCATGTTGTCCTTAAACTTGCTATATACCCCAAGATGGCGTTGAATTAACAATCCTCCTTCCTATGCCTTTTGAATTACAGGATTATAGGCATGAACCACCATACCTGGTTCATTCTTACATCTTATGTTTCATGAGTTTTAATAATTCAACATAATTTATTTTTCTTCTATCTGTTGGGTCTTTAAGGAAAATAAAAAACCTAGCTACACAACTGCTTTATGTTAAGATTAGCTACAATTAATCAAAAGGAACACGTTGTAAATAAAAAAACTCAACTCTTTGAAAAGGTTCTTGTAAAGAGGCTGTTCAACAGGGCACAGCTGTAAGAGCTGACAAGAAAAGCAACTACTGACAATGAATTTAAAAATAAATTTAAAAAATTAAGAACAGTAATAAAGTGCCTTTTAAAGCTAAAGTTTCTACAATATGATATAGAAAGTAATCTAAACTAAGTTTCTTCCTGTCTACTATCTTTGAAACCAATACTTTTCTATTAATAGCTGATATTTGAGGCATTGAATGAAATTATTTTACCTGAGCTTGAAGCCACGATATTAGTGTCTCCCTAATTAGCTGTTGTTGAACAGAGGTTAGTTCTGAATATCTGTTCAAAAGAGAGAAGAAGAGTGTCTATGTTTAGTGTCTATGGCTTTGAAAAAAATCATCTATTTGAAGTGGAAAGTTTTATAACACTCAGTTATCTGAAGTCTTCTAAAATAAGCTGCAAATGCCTATTAATATTGTTATAAAGAACACATGAATGAGAGATCAATTACTGAGAGAGCATCAGCTAGGGGAGGTTTACAATCTCTCCTCTCTCTTTCTTTCTTTCTTTTTTTTTTTTGTTTTTGGTTTTTCAAGGTAGGGTCTCACTCTAGCCCAGGCTGACCTGGAATTCACTATGTAGTCTCAGGGTGGTCTCGAATTCGCAACAATCCTCCTACCTTAGCCACTCGAGTACTGGGATTAAAGGCATGTGCCACCATGCCCAGCTAGGTTTGCAAGTTTTCAAACAGAAAACTTACTCATGTTCTGTGGTCTATAGAATCAGAAGAGGTGCTAGGGAGATGACTTAGCACTGCAGAGCCTGCTATCCCAGGTTCAATTCCCCAGCTACCTATACAAAGCCAGGTGCAAAAAGTGGCAACAGCATCTCCTGCTGTCTAGTAAGACTCTGGCATGTGTGTGTGCATGCACAATATGCACATACACATATGGAAATAAATAAATTTTAAAAAGCATAAATTGGTAGATAACTATGTTTCCTTTATGAAAAAAATAGGTTTTAAACATAGAGCTACCTCTTGCATTAAAAAATAGGCCTACTGGCCAGGCTTGGTGGCACTCGCCTTTAATTAATCTCAGCACTCGGGAGGCAGAGGTAGGAGGATCACTGTGAGTTCGAGGCAACCCTGAGACTACATAGTGAATTCCAGGTCAGGTTGAGATCCTACCTCGGAAAACCAAAAAAACAAAAAACAACAAAAAATAAACCAAAACAAACAAACAAACAAAAAGTATCTCTCCATAAATCTGAGTCAAAACAGTGAAAAAAGCCTTACTTGTATTTAACTTGATGTTCTAATACTTGAAAGCAGAAAAACTTTATGTGATCATCACTGCAAAATAAAAACAAGTTAGATAATCAGAATGTAAGCTGGTGGAAACAAAAGCAAATTATTGAATTAACAGCTATCGAGTATTTCAAACGAAACCCCTTGACTTGTTTTCTATTTACCAATGTCAGTTTATTTTTATTGTTTTTCTATACTGGGG
The DNA here is from genome assembly GCA_036365145.1 of Orientallactaga sibirica. Classification (NCBI taxonomy): domain Eukaryota; kingdom Metazoa; phylum Chordata; class Mammalia; order Rodentia; family Dipodidae; genus Orientallactaga; species Orientallactaga sibirica. The sequence goes on along the minus strand of JAEOAD010000012.1, from coordinate 34,138,594 downwards.
ATCTAAAGCAGGGCCTGATATTTGAATGCTTGGCAAATATTGTGCCAACATGCCACAGTGCCAACCCCAATCTCATTCATTCAAATCTATTCTTTAAAAAAGTTAAGAGGCACTGGGCGTGGTGGTGCACGCCTTTAGTCCCAGCACTCGGGAGGCAGAGGTAGGAGGAATCACCATGAGTTTGAGGCCAACCTGAGACTACATAGTGAATTCCAGGTCAGCCTGAGCTAGAGTGAAACCCTACCTCGACAAACCAAAAAAAAAAAAAAAAAAAAAGTTAGAGAACTCAACTTATATGCAATGTTTAATACTTCCATTAAACCTGTCGAGTAAAACAGCCACAACCATACATTCAATATAAATCTTAAATAAAGTGCTTTATAAATAGAAGCCATTCCCCTTAAATTCTAGATGTGAAGATTCAAGATTCCCAGAATAATGTAAAATGACAAATGGTACAACAAACAATAAGAAACTGGGTCAAATCAAAGGTGTACCTCTAAGCCTTACATGAAATATAAGCCTAGCCAGTGCTCTTGTGGATAAATCTAGAACAAGCAGAGCCAGGTGGATGACTATCCATCCAAACACAAAGTTCACACAGGAAATTAAATTACAAAATCAGTTCCTTTATAAGATTGAAGCAAAATGAACACCCACAAATTTTCCACTTCCCACTCTCTCTTAGGGTAATGCAGAGTTGTAACGGGCATGCTACCAATTCTGACAAATCCCTGTAGAGTCTACTTGACAGTCTGCTCAGTGAAGGCAGTAGGTTTAGGACAAGCTTAGACATGGAACAATTTTTCCTATATAAAGTATTAGTCCAAATCTCCATAATGGGATTTCTAGTTAGATTTAATTAGTAGCTCTTCTAAGACCTTAGGTTTCTGTCTTCACTGTGAATAAATAACACCATAGCCTTACCTGAATTATGTTAAGGTTTTTCCCATCTAAGCAGGAAACTAGAGGAAGCCTTCAATTAAAAACCATCTCTGGGAGCTGGAGAGATGGCTTAGCAGTTAAGGCGCCTGCTTGCTAAGCCTAAGAACCTGGTTCCAATCTCCAGGTCCCACCTTTAGCCAGATGCAAAGTGACGCAAGGGCACAATGCTGCACTTGACCACAAGGGGGGTGCATGCATCTGGATTTCATTCGCAGCAGCTGAGAGACTGCTGGCGCACCCATCTCTCTGTCTTCTTCTCCCTCTCTCCGTCTCTCTCAAACACACACACACACACACACACACACACACACACACATCTCTTGGGCTGGAGAAATGGCATATTGGTTAAGTGCACAAGGCTACACATGCAAACAAGGTGGCACAGACATCTGGAGTTCAAATGTAGTGGCTAGAGGCCTTGGCACTCCAATTTTCCCTCCTGTCTCTCTCTCTCTCTCTCATAAAGGCATGTGCCACCACACCCAGCAAAAAAAAAAAAAAAAAAAAAAAAACCCAAAACACAAAAAACTCTTAATTACTCTAAGCATCTAACATGTTCTGAAAACCAATTTTCAATAAACTCAACAGGTTTCAGCTACCAAACAGGAAAACAGAGAGCAATGTAACAACTCTAGTCAGGAGGCCATCACTAAACTCATGTGAATGTGCCCCCACTGATGGACTGCTGTGTACTGCTAGTCAACTCTTTCCTATAAGCCTTATTATGATGCTTATTTTTTTAAATAAGAAACTAACAACTAATGATGAAATGAATACATGAGTTTCTATCATTTTTACTTTTTGAGACAGGTCTTGTGTGGCCCAGGCTGGCTTCCAACTTGCTATGTGTAGTGAAACTAGCCCTGAACTTCTTCTGATCCTCCTGCCTCCACCTCCAAATTGCTGGGAATATATGCAAGTTCTACCATGCTTGCTGAAGAGTCTCTACTTCTCTCCCGCCCCCGCCCCAAGGTAGGGTCTCACTTTAGCCCAGGCTGACCTTGAATTCACTATGTATTCCCAGGGTGGCCTCAAACTCATGGCAATCCTCCTACCTCTGCCCCCTGAGTGCTGAGATTAAAGGAGTGTGCCACCACGTCTGGCTCTTATTTTTAGGTCTTTCAACGTAGGGTCTCATTGTAGCTCAGGCTGACCTGGAATTCACTATGTATTCTCAGGGTGGCCTCAAACTCACAGCAATCCTCCTACCTCTGCCCCCCGCCCCGCCCCGCGAGTGCTGAGATTAAAGGAGTGTGCCACCACGCCTGGCTCTTATTTTTAGGTTTTTCAAGGTAGGGTCTCATTGTAGCTCAGGCTGACCTGGAATTCACTATGTATTCTCAGGGTGGCCTCGAACTCATGGCAATCCTACCTCTGCCCCCCGAGTGCTGGGATTAAAGGAGTGTGCCACCACGCCTGGCTCTTATTTTTAGGATTTTCAAGGTAGAGTCTCATTGTAACTTAGGCTGACCTGGAATTCACTATATATTCTCAGGGTGGCCTTGGACTCATGGCAATCCTCCTACCTCTGCCCCCCGAGTGCTGGGATTAAAGACATGCACCACGGCCGGCTGTTATTTTTTATTTTTAGGTATTTTCAAGGTAGGGTCTCACTGTAGCTCAGGCTGACCTGGAATTCACTATGTAGTCTCAGGGTGGCCTTGAACTCTCGGTGATCCTCCTACCTCTGCCTCCCGAGTGCTAGGATTAAAGGTGTGTGCCACCACACCCAGCTTTCTTATTTTTTTTTTAATTAAAAAAAAATTTTAAGTTTACTTTATAAAGACTTCACAAAGAAGTCACATTGCAGGGGGAAATTTGCATAAATTTGATGTGGCCTAAATTAGCAGGGGATTTGAGAGCTGGAGGGATCTACACTCACAGTTCCCCAATTCACTACAGAGTTCCATGCTGCAAACTGATCAACAAGGCAGAGGTGAATCCTACTAAGATGACCTTGGTATAACACCACAGAATGGTAACTAAGCACGTACACACTGAGGCTGCAAGTCAAGACAGACACCATTCATGATCACCTCCTTCACTCCCAATCATAAGACAAGGAAGCTTTTCCTTTAGCCTATTCCAGCTGGGATTGGCTACCAGGTATATGACATAGAGCAAAGGATAGTTTTATTGAAATGTCAGTTCTGGAAGGGCCTAACTATTGGTCCATTACTTTTCTCACTTGTATATTAAACATTTTTTTTCTAAAAGGCAAGTCACAAAATATTTTCATGAACACTTTCCAAATACAGGTAAAATTAAGGATCCTATCATAGTCACAGAAACTTGAATTCTTTTTTTTCCTTTTTTTTGGTTTTTCGAGGTAGGGTCTCACTCTGGCCCAGGCTGACCTGGAATTAACTATGTAGTCTCAGGGTGGCCTCGAACTCACAGTGATCCTCCTACCTCTGCCTCCCAAGTGCTGGGATTAAAGGTGTGCACCACCACGCCCAGCAGAAACTTAAATTCTTTTACATGACATAGCAGTTTTGTTGTAATTACCTGTATGTTCTCTGTGCTAGAGCTTCTGCACACACCTGCCAGGCATCTGGGGAAATCTTTAACTGCTCAAAATAGGCCAGGGCCTATAAGATTGCAAAACAAAGAAATGCATTTGGAATAGTCAATTTCAATGTCCTACTAGTCCTGAATATTTTGAGTAGAAAAATCAACAAATTTCATAGAAAAACTAATTCAATTCAGGTTTCTGAATATGTACAATATGTAAATCATTAATAAAAAAAAAGTGACCATGGGCTGGAGAGATGGCTTAGTGGTTAAGGCGCTTGCCTGTGAAACCTAAGAAATCATGTTTGAGTATCCAGGCCACATAAGGCACACAGTGACATAACGCACAGTGTCACACATGCGCACAAAAGGGCGCACATGTCTGGAGTTCACAGTGGCCGAAGGCCCTGGCACACCCATTCTCTCTCTCTCAAAATAAATAAATACCAGGGCTAGAGAGATGATTTAGTGGTTAAGGTGCTTGCCTGTAAAGCCTAAGGACCACAGTTTGATTCCACATAAGCCAGATGCACAAGGTGGCACACGCACCTGAAGTTTGTTTCCAGTGGATAGTAGGTCCTGGTGTGCCCATTCTCTCTTTCTCTATCTGCTCACCCCCTTAAATAAATATATTTTTTTAAAAAGACCAAATCTATGACAAATTCTACCAGATACTCAAACTTCTATTTCTTTACAGCACAAGACTGGCCTGCAGGTTTAAGTCATCACAATGTCTGTGGGAGAATACTGAAGCAAGTTATCAAGGACAGTTAACACTGCAGTATGTGCAGTTATCAAAGAACACATGAGGGCACTTTCTTATTTCACAGCAAATCTATTAAATTCATTATACAAGAGAAAACAATACATACTTTATTTCATCTGGAGTATTACAGTAGTTACCATAACTTGTGAAAAGTATCTCAAACCATGAAAATCACTCACCAGCTAGACACATTGCTAGATGACTTAAAGCAATTGTGTAAGCAATTGTGTACCTGATGAGGCAGAAGTAACAATAAGCATCAGAGGAACCAACTTTCATTAGCTGTGCTATGTCCCATTAGTGACTTAAAAAAAAAATGAAAGAATATGTTACCTCTAAGTAACTATGTACTTTGTTTTATTTATTTTTAGAAGCTATTTTTCTTGTCCTTTGTATAAGTGATAGTTATTCTATTTGTTTAGTTGTGTATGTATGTGTGTGTGCGCGTGCGCGCATGCGCTTGCCACCATAAAGAAACTCTAGATGCATAGGTCTGGCATTATGTGGGTGCTGAGGAATTGAAACTGGGCCAGCAGACTTTGCAAACAAACACCTTTAATTACTGAGTAATCTCTTCAGCCCAACATTACTTACATGTACTTGTGTATATACACACACATTGTCAAAATGTAAAATTAGGGTATAGCCCCCAAATAATCTCAGAATGGGACTACATACTAGAAACAAGTGACTAGGGGGTTGGAACTTTTAGCCTCAATCTCCAGTGGATGTGGGAGGTGGGGAGGGGAATCAAGCTCTTTAAAATCTTTGGAACTTCCCAGGCTGGTGGACTCTTTGTGGTGTTGGAAGGGAAATAAGCTCAAAGAGGGCATGAAGCTCTTGCACTTTTATAAACTATCTTAAGCATCTTTCCCACTGGGCTGTTCTTAAGCCATATTCTTTTTTTTTTTTCTTTTCTTGTTTTTGTTTTTCGAGGTAGGGTCTCACTCTGGCCCAGGCTGACCTGGAATTAACTATGTAGTCTCAGGGTGGCCTTGAACTCACGTCGATCCTCCTACCTCTGCCTCCCGAGTGCTGGGATTAAAGGCGTGCGCCACTACGCCCGGCTTTAAGCCATATTCTTTATAGCAAACTAGCAATACAGAAACTGTGAGTTCTGTTAGCTGTTCTAGCAAATGGTCAAACCCAAGGAAGAAGTCACAGTTCTTGCTTAATAGTCATAAAAGTTCTAGACTTAGGCCTGTAATTCGTGAGGTTTTTATTCTAATTTTTGGTAGAGTTGAACTGAAGAAGATACTCAGTTTGGTTCTACAAAATGGGAGACAAGGTTGTTAGGTAATTATACAGAGTAAATAATGGGTACCCTGAGAATGTATAGTGAATTCCAGGTCAGCCTGAGCTACAGTGAGACCCTACCTCAAAAATAATAATAATGGGTATCTTAGGAGCATTCTATTTTTTAAAAGTAGGGAAGAAGGGGAAATAATTTGAACACTCACATTTTTGTTTGTATACTCAGTCCATGTATTATTAGCATTAAAACATTTGTGAGGGCTGGAGAGGTCTTAGCGGTTAAGGTGCTTGCCTGCAAAGCCTAAGGACCCAGGTTCAATTCCCTAGAACCCATGTAAGCCAGATACACATGAGGGCACATGCATTTGGAGTTCATTTGCAGAGGCTAGAGGTCCTGGTGTGCACATTCTCTCTCTCATAAACAAACAAACAAACAATTTGTATAAAAAAAAAACTTGTCTGAGCTAGGCATGGTGGTGCATGCCTTTTATTCCAGCACTTGAGAGGCAGAGGTAAAAGGATTGCTGTGAGTTCGAGGCCAGCCTGGGGCTACAGAGTGAGTTCCAAGTCAGGCTGAGCTAGAGGGAGACCCTGTTTCGAATAAAAACAAAAAACTTCTGTGGCAATGATGTACCACATTGTTTTCATCACCTAGTTCTTCTAGCCCATCCCTCTTCTCTGCATCCAGTGACAACACAGGCGTTCAGCTACCTCATATTGCTCATGTAGAAAACAGAGAGTTACTTATGGACATCTGAGCAATGGGGGCTGACAGATAAGTTACCTGAACACCAAACTGAAAAGTTCCACTAGTTCTGAACTATCACATCAGAACTATCCAAATTCACTTTTCTTCAAGAGTCCTTTCTTCTCATCCTCACTGATTGTTACTCAGGTTGGTTTATGGGATATCAGAATAAGCCAGCATGCTTAAAATATTCCTATGGCAGCTTCTGTATTAAAAAGCCACTAATAATGTTACCAGTTTTCTTCTCTAAAGAAAAGTATAGCACATTTCAAAGTATCTGTTACTTAATTTCTTTAAAAAAAAAAAAAAGCAGATTTCAAAAAGGGCACATCAGGGCTGGGGAGATGGCTCATTCAGTGGTTAAAGACATTTCCTGCAAAGCGTGATGGCCCAGGCTCAATTCCCTATTACCCATGTAAAGCCAAATTTACAAAGTGGCATATGCATCTGGAGTTCATTTGCAGTGGCAAGAGGTCCAGGCATGCTCATTCTTTCTCCTTGCTTGCAAATAAATTTTTAAAAGGTAGGGGGAGGGGCGCAGGAAGGACACATCAGATTATAGAGGGAAGCTGGATGTGGTAATTCATGCTAGTCATCTCAGGACTTGGGAGGCTGAGGCAGAGGACTGTGGCACATTAGAGGCCAATCTGGGTTACATAGTGAGCAGCAGGCCAGTCTGGGTAACATAGTTACCCTGTCTCCAAATCTCAGGATGTAGCTTAATGGGAGAGTGTTTGCCTAGTGTGTAGGAAGTCCTAGGTTCAATCTCCAGCATAAAAACAAATAAACAAACACAAACAATAATAAAAACAAAACAGGGAACTTCATCTAATAATGTAAAAAAGACAGCTAAAGGCTTGTAATTATAGTGAGCATGTAACACAAATGTAGCCTAAAAGGCGGATTCTGTTTCAATGACTTTGAAGGTAGATAGCTTAAACCCCTGTGAAAAGAAACCTTTACACTGAAGACAAAGGCTTTTCATGTCTTTTGATGGTCTAACTAGTTTGAGAAGTATCTTTGAATTGGCCAGACATTGACATCTCAATCCTGTTATTTCCTGGATCTGCAGCAGGCTAGCTATTTATTAACAACACAGGCACTCACTACATTAGAAACTACTTGAATTTTTTTTTAATACTTAAAAAAATTTCTGCTTAAAAGCAAAACAAAAATGACTACAATATTTAGTGAAATTTGTTTTAGCCAAGTTATAAAAAGTATTCTATGTTATGAGAAGTAAAGAAGAATGAAAATTCCTCTCTATCCTCTGATCCTATACTTCAGAACAACCACATGTCTATAAAAATTTTAATTAAAGGTTTGTCTTTTAGATTCTGCTTTTATCATTCAGCATCAGTCTCGCAGTTATAGGCTACAAAATATTTAATTGTTTACATTTATCTGAGTATTAACACCTCCTAATGGATTTCCTGTCATACAGTCATTGTACGTAACTCAAGACATGGCATATTCAAACTGTTTATTCACATGTCTACCTGTTCTAAATAACAAATGTCACTAATCCAAGGGTTTCACAACTCACACAGTTCAAATCAACCCATGGGAAAATAAAATATGCACATGTGCTACTACAGAAAGTTCCCTGAGCTCTGCAGTATAACTATTTTTTTCAAAATGTATTTTATTTATGTATTTGAGAGAGAGAAAGAGGCAGAAAGAGAGAGAGAATGGGCATGCCAGGGCCTCTAGTCACTCCAGATACATGCGACCCCTTGTGCACCTGGCTTACCTGGGTCATGGAGAATCAAACCGGGATCCTTTGGCTTTGCGGGCAAATGCCTTAACTGTTAACCCATCTCTCCAGCCCCTGCAGTATAACTTTTTAAAAAATTTTATTTATTTGCAAGCAGAGAGAGGGGGCGGGGGGGGGATGGGCACTCCAGGGCCTCAGCTATTGCCTTTGCAAGTGACCTCCAGATGCATACACCACGTTGTGCCTCTGGCTTTACACGGGTACTGGGGAACTGAACCAGGCTCCTTAGGTTTGCAGGCAAGAACCTTACCTGCTGAGCCGTCTCTCCAACCCTGCAGTGTAACTTTTAATAAACCTATCTTACATCAGCCAACTAGACAAAAATAAATCACACTTAGAATATACTTACTGCCAATCTGTTTACTTCCATACCTTTCTCCAGATAGTTTTATTCAAAGCCTCTAATGCACACTTGTGGTAATTTGCTTTAAAAAGTGATCAAGCTAACTTACCCTTTGTCTGAAGTCTGAGTCAGCATTTGGATTTAGGCCTAAAAGAGCCTGTTCATCCATCCCTGCTGCTAAATGTGGAGTTTTCTGGGTACAATAGTCGTGGCCTCTGATCCCACAGAAAAATCCACAAACATCTGCACATAAAAACAAGAGCAGAACAATGCTCAATACATGAAAGATGATTATTCAGGATATATTAAGTGGATGCAAAATATACAGATCTTAAGCGTTTAAAGAATTTTTTGAAATTCACTCAAATGACAAAGGAGCATAAATCTTAGAAGAATGGGCTCTGATATCTACTATACCAATGTAATCTTGATAAAGCTAAAAAGTATGTCATTAAGGATGGGCTGGAGAGCTGGCTTAGTGGCTAATGCGCCTGCCTGCTAAGCCTAAGAATGCTGGTTCCAATGTCCAGCGGTTCCAATCTCCAGGTCCCACGTTTAGCCAGAAGCAAAGTGAGGCAAGGGCGCAATGCCGCACTTGCCCACAAGGGGGTGCACGCATCTGGATTTCATTCACAGCAGCTGAGAGACTGCTGGCGCGCCCATCTCTGTCTCCCTCTCCCTCTCCGTCTCTCTCTCTCTGTCTCTCTCTCCAAAAATAAATAGATAATTTAAAAAAATTAAAAAAAAAAAGTATGTCATTAAGGTTCTCAAGCTACCTTATTCTGCAAAATCTTCAACAAAGTACAGAAAGTAATTCTCTTTAAACAGCATTAGTATCTGAAGTAAGCAGTGTGATTACTTACCTGTTATACTTAAGGTGCCAACTGTGTGCTTAGGTTAAAAAGAGACAAATCTAGATTTTCTTGTTTTAGTAACTAATAATTTCCCTACTTTGACATAGTTATTATATAAAAATCTTTTAAATAACGAGAATGACTGATCTCTTATTGGAGAGGCCACATGAAAGAGGGAGGGCTAGAAGAGAGTGAAAACCATCATTAGCTTTTCAACAATGGGCTAGTTCTACCTTTTACAGATCTCTTCTCTAGCCAGCTAATTCTAGAAATGTATTTCAAAGAAAACCATAATAGCACAAACAGAATTTACAGATGACTTACGCTAATATCTCTTAAGAACCTCTTTTTAAAAAAATACTACAATATAAGTCGGGCGTGGTGGTGCACGCCTTTAATCCCAGCACTTGGGAGGCAGAGGTAGGAGAATCACCATGAGTTCGAGGCCACTCTGAGACTACAGAGTGAGTTCCAGGTCAGCCTGAGCTAGGGTGAGACCCTACCTCAAAAAACCAAAAAAAACAAAACAAAACAAAAAAAACTACAATATAATTTAACATTCAAATCAGAACACGCAAAGCCCCATATAGTTTTTGACAGATTATATACTTATTTTGAGCATTATGTAGAAAACTCAAAATAATGTGAAAACCACATTTTCTGCAACCTTATGAAGGCAAAGGGATAACTTTTTGGTTTTTTACTATTTCTGTTATAAAGCTGTGAGGCTTTTTTGTTTTCAAAATTACCATAACCAAAAAGAATCAGTAGAGGCCAAGAGACTAACCAGGGTAGTAGGCAGGCACAACCTTTTAGGAATGGTGAAGCCAGGATCAGATCCAGGTTACAGGAAGCCTATACTTTTCTGCCTTCCCTGAACCTGTTGGAATCAATGATAAATCAGGATATGAGCTAAGAGCCTTAGGAAGAAAACTCAGCCCTTTCTCCTACCATTCACAGCATACCTGAAGACCATGGCAAGGCAATGTAACTCCCTACTGCCCGCAGGACTAAGATCCAAGTATTCTGAATGAACTCCTTACCAGTCTGCAGCCCAAGTCAGCAAGATCTGCAACACTCATCACATGGCAGTTTTATAGTAGTATTCTGCCTGTAGTAGTATTTGCACACACTGCTCTTTTCAGTTACTAGCTTAAACCCTGGAAGTCCTTCAAATCTCAACTCACAGGTCATCTCTTTCAAGAATTTGTCTTTGACTATTATCCAACTCTACCAAACTGGATGAGATACCCCTTCTAAGCACCACCATGCTGGCACTGCCAGTTAGGTTTCTGTCATTAATCTTCAAGGGCAAAGCTGCCTGGAATATTCACCACCATGTTCCTAGGACTAAGGTTTTAAAAGTTCTGGAGTTATATCCAATCTTGCCTTTTTCTTTTTAAACTAGAGCCACAAACAAAACCTGATATCCCTTTCCTACCTACTAAGATGTGAAAATGGCCATCTACTTTATAACGTTGCAAAGATTCCATGGTTCAATGCTATGATGCTTGCAAAGGTGTCCTCAAAAGGTTATAAATTCAGAGGTAGGTACACAGGGGATGGGAACTATCTGGAGCATTCCTAAACTAATAAAACAGTATTTTGAACAGATAGAAAAACAAAACAAAAAGGTATTTTCATGCCTGGGACAAAAAAGACAAGAAAAATTGATTACCAATTCTCTGTAAAATACCGACATAGAGAAAAGGCAATTATGGAATTTCAGCATTCATGTCTGAGAAATTTTCTGATACCCTCCTTAATTTGTCAGAGCTTTAGGAAAAACTACCTAACCTTTGTTACTCCACTCTGAATTTTGATAACAGAAAACTGGGAGTGGTGGCCCACAATTTTAGTCCCTGTACTACGGAAGCTGAGGTAGAAGGATCATGGTGAATTTGAGGTCAACCTAGAGCTGCAGAGTGAACTTCCAGGTCAGCCAGGGCTAGAGTGAGATCCTGCCTAGAAAAACAAACAAACAAACAAACAAACAAACAAAAAAAGAAAGTGGTCCTGTGGAAAAACATGGTCAATAAACAACCTAAGGGAACAAATTTGTTACAGTTCCCCAACCCAGCAAAAAAAAAAAATAAACACTTGGATGATAAATATGAAATGAGAATTAACAACTAAAAAGTTAAGCCTGAGCACAAAGGTAAGTTTCCCAGCAAAAAGCTGGGCATGTTTAATCCGGCACGCCAGAGCAAAGATAGGGGGATCTCCATGAGTTGAGGCCATCCTGAGGCTACATAGTGAATTCCAGGTCAGCCTGGGTTGAGACCCTATCTCGAAAAACAAAACGAAACAAAAAAAGCTGGACATGAACACATCATATTCTAACAGGACATAGCCACTGCAGGTTCTCACATTTGTTACAATATGGTACATTTCAATTTTACATCCTGCAAAAGTGGGGACCGAGCAACCTACTTAAAATATAAAGATTTGATAGCCACGAAGTCAAGAATCAAATAATTTGAAAAATTCCTCCACACCTACTTAAGACTGTTCAAAAGATTAGGACTTAATCTTTCCAGCCTTTGAACATCAGGCTGACAAGTCGCTGTAATACAACGTAACTTCCCCCAGTAACAACTAATTAGTGCTTTCAAAAAGTACTCGTTTTTCTGGTTACAGGGAAGCATCACGCTTCTCCACGGCTACAAGACTGTAGGAAGGAAAGAGGAGAAATGGAATGTCCCTGCTGGCAAATTATTACACAGAAATAACACTTTCTCTCCTTTTTATCCTGGGTTGGGAGCAAATCAACTTTTGCAGTCAGTACAGTTGAAACTGGTGGGAGGCGTTCCAACTGTACACATGGGGTTGGGGGGACACGGACACGCCACCCTCGTCGCCCCCATCCTTCTCCCGGATCCCTCCCTAAACGAAGCCTCGTGGCTGATCGGGTGATGAAACACACCCAGCAAGTGGCCGCCACGCACTCGGGACGCTCCCGCCCCGTCCTGGGGCGCCCCGCCACCTAGGGTCCCCGGCCCGCGCCCCAGCCCACCCCAGCGCCGGGGCCGATCCGCCCTGGCTGCGTAAGCTCTTCGCAGCCCCGGCGCGGATCGAGCCGACTCACCTTCCCTATCCCTCCATCTCTGCTGCCCGCCTGCACTCCCTCCCGAAGGCCGGCCAGCCGAGAGAGCGAGCGAGCGAGCGAGCGGCCGAGCACGCAGGACGCGGGGAGAGCGGCCCTCCTGGCGGCTGTAGTCCTCCGCCACCGCCACCGCCGCAGCGCAGCGCTCCCCACCGACACCGAGCTGTCCGGGCCGCGCTCCCTTCCCCGCTCGGCGTGCCCGGGCGCCTTCCCTAGCGGGACACGGAGCAGGCAGGCAGCGGGCGAGGTCGGCGCCCCTGGAAGGGAAAGAGCGTAAGGACCGGCTAGCGCCGCCACGGCCGTCGCCGCTGAGTCAGCGCGAAGCGCGCTCCCCGCGTCGGTGCCGCGCGGACCGGCGCCAGCAGCCTCATGGAGAATCCGGACGGCCGCCCGCGGGCTGGGGCCCGGGCCTACAACTCCCAGCATGCAACGTGCTGAGGCGCTTCCGGGCGGCGGCCGCTCTCGCACCCCGGGAGCTCGCCGGGGGGCGTGGTCATCGGGCGTGTGATGCATGTCGGGATGGCGCATCCGGTCGCCAGTCCCTCCGGATTCCTGAGATGTTCCTGGTTTTAAAGTCCCAGGCCACGTGTGCGCCTTATTTCAGCCTCAGCTTCTCTCTACTCCTACCGGAAAGGATTCAGGTGTCGATGGCTTATAGCCATGAGTTCTTGACATGAGGGTGGCGTGGGTTCAAACCACGTGTTTAGTCATTTGAGTTCCTTTTTTTGTGGTTCTTTCCACGTGTCCAGAGTTCAGAACTTTGAAGATCTAATGAGTGCTGACAATTTTTAAATTCACTTAATTTTTTTAATTACTTTTTTATATTTTTGAGGCACAGTGTCATTCTGTAGCTTAGGCTGGTCATTCAACTACGTAGCACAGTCAAGCGGATGTTGAATTCAACAACCCTCTTGCCTCAGCCTCCCAAGTGCTGAGATTACAAGCATGAACCACCATTGTCAGCTTTAAATTCACTTTAAGTGTACTGATTTTTGTCCATGAAAAGGAGAGAGACCATTTATAGGAAGTCCTACTCATAGGTTCATTGTGCTGCTCCATTTATTCAGTCACCGAGTTTGTAATTTGTTAATACTTTAGAGAGACCGCATAAACTCCCGCAGTCTAGACTTGAATCCTAAGCCTGTTCCTCCTCAGTAAGTTATTGACCTCAAGCATGTTACCAAATCTATCTGCTTACTCATCTGTAATATTTGGATATTTGGGTTATGGCCTAAAGGTTTCACTGCATAGCTCTGACTGGTCTGGAACTTGATATGTAAACCAGGCTGGGCTTGAACTTGATCCTCCTGTCTCTGTCTTCCTAGTGCTGAGGTTATAGGAATTGCACCACCAGGCCAGCTATGGTAAGGATTGTTAATACATGTGTTTGGCGTGCAATATGTGCTCAATATTTAGGCTTTAGTTTTTATTATTCAGTATCTACCCAATACATATTAGATTCAGTCAGAGACTGCAGTGAAGAACAAACAAGCCATGCAAGCACAAACCTGTGCTCTCAGCTATTTGAGAGGCTGGGGCAGGAGGATTGAAAGTTCAAGGCCAGCCCCTGCAACTTAGTGACACCCTGTCTCAAAATAAAAACTATGGGCTTGGGCTAGAGAAATGGCTTAGTGGTTAAGGCGCTTGCTTGAGAAGCCTAAGGACCCACATTCAACTCCCCAGTACCCACGTAAGCCAGATGCACAAGTGGTATATGTGTCTGGAGTTCATTTGCAGTGGATGGAGGCCCTGGCACAGACAATCCCTCCCTCCCTCCCTCCCTCCCTCCCTCCCTCCCTCCCTCCCTCTCTCCCCCTCCTTTCCTCTCCCTCCTCAATAAATAACTAAATGAATATTTTTTAAAAAACTATGTGCTGGAGAGATGTCTCAGTGGTAAGGAGCTTGCCTGCAATGACTTAACGACCTGGGTTCAACTCCTCAGTAACCATAGAAAGCGAAATGCGCAGCGGTGGATGCATCTGGAGTTCATTTGCAATGGCTGGAGGAGGCCCTGGCAGTGTTGTGTGCATGCGCTGTCTCTCTCACTCTCTTCTCTCTCTTTGTAAATAAATAAATTAAATATTTAAAATAATAAAAATAAGGAAGTCTAGGGATATTGCTCAGTGGTAGATTCAATCCCAGAACCACCAAAAGAACAACCAGAACTTGGGAGTAGAACTGGGGACAGACATGGAAAGAAGTAAAATAGAATTTAATGTAACAATTTGACAGCTACATTAGTGACCACTATGGTCAAGACATAGCATTTCACATAAAAAAAGTCAAGCCGGGTGTGGTGGCGTACTCCTTTAATCCCAGCACTTGGGAGGCAGAGGTAGGAGGATTGCTGTGAGTTCAAGGCCACCCTGAGACTACACAGTGAATTCCAGGTCAGCCTGGGCTAGAGTGATGTCTTGTGAGGTGTGGTGGTGCACACCATTAATCCCAGCACTTGGGAGCAGAGATAGGAGATCACCGTGAGTTGGAGGCCACCCTGAGACTACATAGTGAATTCCAAGTCAGCCTAGGCTAGAGCGAGACCCTACCTCGAACAAACAAAACAAAAAAGTCTTTTCTCACTTTCGTATAATGTTTTTAGTTTGTTTAAAATATCAGGTTAGTGCCGGAGAGATGGCTTAGCAGTTCAGGTACTTTCTTGTCACTCTCAAAGGCCTGACTTTGATTCCTCAGTGCCTACATAAAGCTAGATGCACAAAGACTGGGTTTGATTCCCCACTACCCATATAAAACCAGATGCACAAAGAGGAACAAGCACCTGGAGTTTGTTTGCAGTGGAAAGAGGCTCTGGCACACCCATTCTCTCCCTCCCTCCCCTCTCTCTCTCTCTCTATCTCTCACTCTCTCTCTTTTCTTTGGCTTTTGAAGGTAGGGTTTCATTGTAGCCCAGGCTGACCTGGAATTCACTTTGCAATCTCAGGGTAGCCTTGAACTCACTGTGATCCTTCTACCTCTGCCTCCCAAGTGCTGGGATTAGAGATGTGTGCCACTACACCCAGCTTCTTTCTCTCTCACTCCTTGCAAATAAATAAATAAAATTATTTTTAAAAAATTAAAATGTCAGGATAGGATTGATGTCTTGCCTGTTTCAGTGTATCCTCAGAGTCTAGCATATTGCTGTTCTGTAGTTTCAACTCAATGTATGAATAACTGCATAAATTTTGATATTATCTGTTAGGCTCACCTAGGAACTGTGAAGACACCATACTGATGCTGGTCTGAGTGGCTCTGCAGCATATAGTATGTTCAACACATTCCACTGCCTCGTCCTAAAGAACTCAGTCTATTGTATAAGTGCATTTACTTTTTCTTTTCACTCATAATCCATTTTATGAGAATTTCAATGTTAAACAGTATTTAAAGCTTATCCAATATCCTCAGTTTATCTATGCAGTTCATGTAGTAATGATGGCTCTTTATGATAGTTCAAACACCTTGGATTGTAAAAATCCCTTACAATTTTGTAAACTCATATATTTCAGAGCAAATAAGGAATCCAACTGAAGAGGACATAAGAGGAATATTAAACGTGACCATGTCATATTCTGGCTGCCCTGTCTATGAAAGGCTGTGCAGTACCTCAGCTCAGGTGAACATAAGATGTTCTACATGATCATCACTTTGATATGAGGTATATGTATAAGGTATATGTATTTTCATATAGCAATGATTTTATGTACTGTCAACATTTTTGAGCATTTATTACTGACCAGATACAGTTCTTAGCATTTATGCATTAATCCTCACAACAATGATATGTAGATAGAGGCTGTTATATTCCTGTTTTATAGATAAGGGAACTGAAGTGAATTGATGTCAAGTAGCAGAGCTGTGGTGAACCTATATAGGTCTGTTCTCAGGAGTCCTCCCCTACCCCTTACTCTTGAATGAAGGTCGCTTATGACAGGTGACATTACACAACTCTATTATAAAGTCAGTTCTTTCTATAAATATGCTTAGACAACTCTTTCTTTCTTTTTCTTTTCTTTTCTTTTCTTTTTTTTTTTTTTCTTTTCTTTTTTTTTTTTTAGACAAGCCCAACAGACTGGCCCATTCTTTTTAATATGAAAGAGAGAAAGATAAGAAGAGGGAAGAGGAGGAGGAGGAGAACTGGCATGCCAGGGCCTCCAGACATTGTAATTGAACTCCAGACATGTGTGCTACCTTGTGCACATGTGCAAGGTTGTACATGTGCATCACATTGTATGTCTGGCTTACGTGGGACCTGGAGAGTTAAACATTGCAGGCAAATGCCTTGACAGTTAAGCCATTTCTCCAGCCCAGACACCTCTTTCTTACATCAACAAAACGTTATTTTTTATTCCACATGTTCCCACTGACTTGGTTTTTTGAGACAGTGTCTACTGTGTGGCCTGGGTTGGCCCCTCCTGACTGAGCCCTCTGAGTCTGGGTTCACAGTATGCCCCACCCCTGTCTCCCTTTCTTTCAATTGCCAGAGTACATGAAAGAATTGTGATGGGCAACATTTGTAAGCTTATTTCTCTATGTTATGTGGGACACTTTCACTGTCTTTCCTAGAGTGTTCTTCCTTAATGTTATAGGGCCAGTTCAAGTGCTATCATAGTGATCATTTTAAATTTGTAGATGAGGGAACCAAGGAGATCTGTTCGAGATTCTGCATTCTAAATGGCTCAGATGGCAAATGGGAAACTAGAACCTGGACTGCTGATTAGGAATTTCTTATTCTGAGTGAACCGTATTTGGTCCTTTTCTTCATTTGTTGTAATGTCCACTTCCCAATCAATACTAGGATAACAGGCATGTACCTTCATGAGAAGCCTTTAAATTAATTTAACTATATAGTTCCCATAGTACTGGGAGTCTTGCATATGCCAAGCAAATGCTGTACCACTGAGCTATATCCCCAGCCCTGCTTCTAAGTTCTTTTGTTGTTGTTGTTGTTAATGTTTTCTTTTGTTGTTTATTTTGTTTTGTTGTTTATTGTATCTTTTATTTTCTTTGGTTTTTTGAGATAGGGTCTCACTCTGGCTCAGGCTGACCTGGAATTAGTCTCAGGGTGGCCTCAAACTCATGGCGATCCTCCTACCTCTGCCTCCCAAGTGCTGGGATTAAAGGTGTGCACCATTGCGCCTGGCTCCTAATGTTTGTTTTTTTGATATAGGGTCTGCATAGTCCAGGCTGGCCTTGAACTTTCAGTCTTCCTGCCTCAGTGTCTTGAAGTCTAGGATTAGACACCTGGCTCTCGAGCTTTGTTAATCTTCATAATAACTCTTTAGGATTGGTACTTTTTTGTTTGTTTTTTCAAGGTAAGGCCTCACTCTAGCACATGCAGACCTGGATCTCACTCTGAAGTACGAGGCTGGCCTGAAACTCACAGCCTCCCAAGTGCTGGGAATAAAGATGTGTATCACCATGCCCTGCTAGGATTGATACTTTTATCCCCACTTCACATATGGGGAAACTGAGGCATAGAGTAACTTGTCCAATGTCATTTAGCTGCTGAGAGGAAGGGCAGGAAATTGAATTGTTTATCTGGCTCCACAGTTCTATGCTCATAACTACTGTCCTTTCCAATTAATTGAGTTTCCCATGCCTGGGCCCTAGACCAACCACTGTTCTGGTGAAAGTCAAGGAGAGTGCTTTCTGACATTAGCTCCAAGTAAGTAATGCTCCATCCTGTTGGTAGATATATATATATATTTTTTTTTTTGAGGTAGGGTCTCATTTTAGCTCAGGCTCACCTAGAATTCACTATGTAGTCTCAGAGTGGCTTCAAACTCATGGCGAGCTACCTACCTCTGCCTTCCAAGTGCTGGAATTAAAGGTATGCACCACTGTAGCAGACAGCTTCAGGTTCGCTGAGATGAACTTACAGAGCAGGCACAGTTATAATGGAAGGGATTTATTGAAGCTTATAGATCCAGGGGAAGTTCCATAATGGCAAAAGAAGCTGGCCTGCCTTCACAGGACCAAACACAGAGAGAAAAGCCAAAAGCCACACAGCACAGCACACCTCAGGAACTCCAACTAGTCACACTTTGTATATCTTTGATTGAAATCTTAAACCCACCACCACACCTTAAGATCTGCCCAGTGACATTGCCTCCAGCCAGGTGGATGCAGATGCAAACTATAAACTAATAAAACACTGAATATATTGGGGGGCCATCTATTCAAACTACCACAACCACCATGCCTAGCTAAAAAAATTATTTATTTATTTATTTATTTATTTATTTATTTGTTTGTTTGTTTATTTGCAAGCAGAGAGAGAGAGGGGGAAGAGAGAGACAGAGAGAATAGGAGTGTGAGGGCCTCCTACCACTACAAACGAACTCCAGATGCATGTACCACTTTGTGCATCTGGCTTTATGTGGCTAATGGGAAATGAAACCCGGGTCATTAGGCTTTGCAGGCAAGTGCCTTAACCACTGATCCATCTCTCCAGCCTTGTGTTGGTAGTTTTAACAAGAAACATCTATTAAAGGCTCCATTGCTCAGAATCTGTACCGAGTGCTTCTTGAGTTTGGATGGGCTTAGAAGGGAAGGAGCACATGCTTATCCCAGGTGCATTTGCCACAGCTGTCCGTGTAACGCTCTCCGACACACAGGCACGTGAGCACTTCATGTGTCTGTAGTGCTCACAGAGTTCATCTTGCCCACACAGCCATTCTTTGGGAGGCAGATGAATAATAGCTGCTGCATTTTTACAGATAATGAAACAGGTTCCTAAAGGTTAAATGATGTTCCAAAAATTTCAGATAGTGAGTAGCAAGGTTAGTGCTCTAATCCAATACTTTAAGCTGCAAATCCAGCATTCTTTCCTTTGTAGTTAACCCTATTCCTTCCATCTGAACTTTGCTGTTACCTTGGAAACAGTGTAGAACAATGAGTACCTGGAAACTATGATAGAGCTTCTCTGTGTGTCCCTGCTGGCTTAACTGAGGCCATCTAATCACCAATCGCATGCGCCAAACCTTTGTGTGTGTGTGTGTGTACATGCGCACTTCATCTTAAGGTTTGTTATGGTTGGTGCCTTTGTTACCAAAGGCTTATTTATCTTTGGTGGGCTTCTTGGCAGGTAGATCAGGTGTGCTGTCATTTCTGGTCCTCGGCATTCTGAGAAGTGAGTATGAAGCAGGAAACCTGAAAAGCAGAACAGCAGATTGATGTGAGCAGCCTTCCTCACCCTCATATTCCCACTCTGTTAGTCATTTGCCCCTCAGCTGACTAACTAAAAGGCACCCGTGAAAAGTCTTTGTCTTTCCATTGGTTTAGAGTTACAAGTAGGATCTCACTCCAGGCTGACTTGGAATTCACCATGCAGTCTTGGGCTGGCCTCGAACTCATGGTGATCCTCCTACCTCTGCCTGCCAAGAGCTGGGGTTAAAGACATGTGCCACCACGCCTGGCTAGCTACAGGCTTTTTATCAAGAAAGTTCTAGACCGTGGTGTGGTCGAGTCACTTTTTATCCAGTTATGAAGGGTCAGATGTATATCAGATTCCAGAACTTCAAAGGTGAGGGCATTTGAGATATGGCCAGCAGGTGGCATTTCTTCCTCGTTCTTAACATATACAATTTATTCAAGAAATAATGTTCCTCTTTTTTTCCTGTTTAGTTCCTCGGGGTGATCTTCAACATGAGTTTAGCTAGGTACAAGAACATCTCTGTCCCTTTTGCAGTGGTTTAGTGTAGAATATTTGGTTATACATTGCAATATACTCATACCATTTCCTCACAAAGGATTCAAAATTGCTTATGTTATACACTATATAATAGTAAAATATGAAAGAAGGGAGAATATGAATTAATGGATATCGAATTTGATTTCTCAATTACTAGTATCTAAAGGAACTATGTTCTTTTCATTATCAGGGGTTTTTTGTTTGTTTTGTTTTGGTTTTTCAACGTAGGGTCTCCTTCTAGCCCAGGATGACCTGGAATTCACTCTGTAGTCTTGAGGGGGTCTCAAATTCAAGACGATCTTCCTACCTCTACCTCCGGAGTGCTGGGATTAAAGTTGTGTGCCACCACACCTGGCCTAATTATCAGGCTTTTAAAATGTTTTTAAACTTTTTCTTTCTAACTAGTCTCTTCTCTTTTTATCTCATCGTTCCTCCTTTTATACAGCTGTTGTGCAGGTAGTGTCAGCCACTGGAAGGTCATGAATATCACAGCCCCTTGTGTCTGGATGACAGTATTGCAAGCATTCCTCCCCTCTGGCTCTTATATTCTTTCTGCCATGTTTTCCACAATGGCAATGGTCCCTGAACCTGAGCACTCCACTGTCACTTCTTAGCACTTTGGTGAGTTTTGGGTCACCCCAGGGGTCCCTGCCAACTGAAAAGAGAAGCTTCTTTAACCAAAAGTGAGAATAGTATTAATATATGGGCATAAAACAAGTATTTATATCCTGGAAGAAAAAAGAGGTGGAAAGGTAGGGGACCAAATGGAAAGTTATCCTCTGGCCTCCACACACACAATAAATTCACATAATCACACACATGAGCATGGACACATGTACACATAAGTTTTTTTTTTTAATTTTAAAGAAATATGTTAAGAGCTGGAGAGATGGCTTAGCAGTTAAGGCATTTGCCTGCAAAGCCAAAGGACCAGGTTTGATTCCCCAGGACCCACTTAAGCCATATACACAAGAGGCACATGTGTCTGGAGTTCACTTGCTCTGGCTGGAGATCCTGGAATGCCCATTCTCTCTCTGTCTGTCTCTCTCTCTCTCTCTCTCTCTCTCTCTCTCTCTCTCTCTCTTTCTCTCTGCTTGCAAATAAAAAAAACGACTTTACAGTGAATGGGAATGGGGAAGATGAGGAAGGTGACTTCCCTAGGATTTGAAATGAACGTGGACATGCCCATCTCTTTTTATCTTGCTAACCAAATTTCTAATGTTTTATTTTCCTGGCCTATGGAAACAATGCCATCATTTTAATGCGCTGCATCCTCAGGGCCTTGTGATCTGCAGGTCTGTCAACTTCAGTTAACCCAGGCTTTCATCTTACACAGATTATCCTAGAGTTGGGGAACACAAGCCCAACGCTTAGGTAGGCTGGTTTAAAAAAATGAATGCCACGAATCCCTTCTTCCAGAGACAAAGTCTGAGAGCTATACCAAGCAATGTTACATCAAATACGAAATCTGTGTCTTCATGCGTTTCTAAAAATAAGATGGCATAGCCCATCTTTTCGTGATTCTCTTTAACAGGAAATCAGATGAAAACTGACTTCCTTGACCAAAGAAGTTTATATGGAATGGTGGTGAGATCCACAGTAGTTGGAATAGGTGGGGTCGAGGCTGTCGTGAGAGGAGGGGAGACAGGACCCTAAATATGGTTGCCAGAGGGTAGCATAATTCCAGATGTCCATCAACCGGTCAAGGAGGACTAGCGTCTTGCCCCGCCCATCGCTGTCTGACGTTTGGACAAAGATGAGGGGCGGAACCGGGCGGGGCTGGGGGCTCCAGGGAACCAGACTGGGGAGCAGCTGGGGCCCTGGCTCCCCGTGCCCAAGGAGGCGGCGGCGGGGCGCTCGGCTTTGTGGCGCGCGTGGGTTCCACCCGGAGTCGCCGAGGCGCCCGCGTCCCCGGCACTCGGCCGCATGGCCAGCCCCACGCGGTCCGGCTTCCCCGCGCGCACGCACAGCCGCCTGGACGCGTTCCTGCGGCGGCACTTGCCGCCCGAGGTCTACGATGCCATCCGCGCCTACGAGCAGTGCATCGTGGTGTCCGAGTCGGAGAAGCACGCCTTCAAGTACGTGGTGCTCAGCGACCGGCTCATCTACCTGACGGAGAACCCGCCCAGGTCCATCCAGCGGGTCGTGGCGCTGCGCGACGTCGTGGCCATTGATCTGGTGAGGAGTGCGCGCGGGAGGTGGGCGGGCTCGGAGCGCTAGGAGACCCCTTCTGCAGGACACAAAGTGGGAGGAAACCTTCCCCACCCTGCCCTGGACTCCACTCGCTTCTTTGCCTGCGAGCAACTTGCTCGGTGAAGCTATGGATTGCTATAAGATTCCAGATAAAGAATCCTTTCTCTTCATGCATACCTTCTGCTAGCTCCGTAGGGCTGCCCGTTTGAAAACATGTTCCTATAGAAAGCACGCTTCAAAGCCGTTCTTTTGTCCCCTGAGCACCTGGTCCGTACCGGCACTGTGCTAGACCTGGAAGGTGCAAAAACTAAGGTAGAACCTCTTCCAAGTAGTGGTCGTGGGACGAAAGATCACATCGATGCAAATAAATACCATATTGTAAGTATTGTTGTGTCTTGTTTACTTTTTATTTTTGCGTGTGTCCCCCCCCTCCGCCCCATGCTTAGATGGCATGTTAATAACTTCAGAGTGAGTGAGTTCGGCGGGTGAATCAACTGAGATACGCACAGGATGCTTGCTGGTCTCAGGCCAGTCACTTGATCCAAACTGGGCCCTAGACATGCTGGGGAAACTTCCTGGAAGGTGCTGAGCACCAAGAGATACAGTGTACCCAGCGGAACTTTGTCCCAGTGTTTCGTGTGTCGCTCTTGTACCCCTCTCCTTCTGGAGTAGATTGACCTTCCAAGACAGCAACAGGTGGAAGCAGCCTCCTCTTCCGTGGCTGCTCCTCATTCCTCTCAGTCCCTTTGTCTGAGCTGCTCTCCCGGAGCGCTCTTCCCTTCTCTACTGCGCACAGGTGTCTAGCCCCTTTTGCCTGCCATTGCCTGAGCCCTCTCCCAAGGGAGAGGCTGGTGAGGCTCTCGATGGAGCTGTTTAGCCCGGAGAATCGTAGCTTGTTTTGAACACATCTGTACGAAAATAATAAAATTAAATGAAAAGAAAAAAATTGGCTATTGTTTCTTAAGAAAGACTTGTAATTTAGCAATTGTTATATATCCTTCTCTAAGATGTCAGAAACTGAAAAAATACAGTAAATACTCCTGAGGTTTCAGAGCCAAAACTCCTATGAAAGGGCATTCCAACTTTGGTTATGCTATATGTACAAGGTTCACCTTTCATGCATGCATAAGGGTATGGAATGTGTACATGTGGCCCAAACAAATGTAGGATTTTAATATTGGTAATAGATTGAGGGTCCATCTTGTACAATACAGCTCAGCTTTGGAAGGTATGATAGGCATAAAAATTTCTCCCAAAAGATGACTACATTCTAAAGCCAGAAACCAGTGACTGTGTTATATGGCAGAGGGGAATTAAGATTGCTAGTCATTTGGCTTTTTTTTTAGTTTTTATTTACTTATTTGCAAGCAAACACAGAAAGAGAGGGCGGGAGAGGGAGGGAGATGGGCACACTAGCAACTCTTGCCACTGCAAACAAACTCCAGACACATGTCCCATTTTGTGCATCTGGTTTTACATGAGTGCTGGGGAATCAAACCCCAGCCGTCAGGCTTTGCAATCAAGTCTCTAACTACTGAGCCATCTCTCCAGCCCTCATTTGACTTTAAAATGGAATATTAAAGGTGGCTGTAGTGCTATATGTCTGTGATCCCAGCACCACAGAGGCAGAGGCAGGAGAGCCATTGAGTTGAGGCCAGCTTGGGCTGCATAGCAGAGACCCTATTTCAAAAAAGTAAGGCTGGAAAGACTGCTCAGTGGGTAAAGTGCTTGGCATACAAGCACGAGAACCTGAGTTTGGTCCCTAGCACCCATGTAAAATGCCAGGCCATGTAAATGCCATGTAAAATGGTGGTATGCTCCTATAAACCCAGCACTGAGGAAGCAGATAGAGGATTCTGGGTGTGGTGGCACATGGCTTTAATCCTAGCACTGGGAAGGCTGAGGTAGGAGGATTGCTGTGAGTTCAAGGCCAGCCTGGACTACAGAGTGAGTTCCAGGACTGTCTGCTAGGGTGAAACCCTGCTTCAAAAAGAAAAAATGGGGACTGAAGAGATGGCTTAGCAGTCAAAGAACTTGCCTGTGGAGCCCAAGGATCCATGTTCAATTCTTCAGATCCCATGTAAGCCAGATGCACAAGGTGACACAAGCATACAAGGTCACACATGTGCCCAAGATGGTGCAGGTGTCTAGAATTTGATTACAGTGGCTGGAGGCCCTGGAACACCAATTCTCTCTCTCTCTCTCTCTCGTTCTCACTCTCTCACATAAAAAAAAAAAAGGCCAGTCTGTTGGGCTTTCCTCAAAAAAAAAAAAAAGTTTGCTAAGATAAAGAGAGGTAGGACATCCTGGTAGGATGTCACAAAGGTTACTAAAATTGTGTACCTATTGTTCACTGATGCCATTCTTAGTCCATATCCAAAATATACATGATCTTGAAAGTTTATGAATAATTAATTATAACAGCAATATTTGTGATAGAAACAGCTAAGTATCTGTCAATACTCGATGCATAATTAAATACTACTAAGGGGCTAGGAGTATGCTCAGTAGGTAGAGAGTTTGTCTAGCATATGTAAGACCATAGTTTCAATCCCTAGCACTGCATAAACCAGGTATAGTGGTGAATGCCTATAACCCCAGCACTCAGGAGGTGATGGCAGAAGGATCAAAGTTCAAGATCATCCTTGGCTATTCACTGAGTTCGAGGGCAGGACCCACATAGGCCAGATGCAGAAGGTGCTGCATGCATCTGGAGTTTGCAGTGGCTGGAGGCCCTGGTGTGTCCATTCTTTCTCTCTCTTCATCTGCCTCTCTCTTTCTTCTCCCCCCTCCAATAAATAAATAAATAAAATATATAAACAATAAAAACAAGGGCTGGAGAGATGGCTTTGCCATTAAGGTGCTTGCCTGACCCAGGTTCAATTCCCCAGTACCCACATAAGCCAGGTGCACCAGGTGGTGCATAGTCTAGAGTTAGTTTGCAGTGGCTAGAAGCCCTGGTGCTCCCATTCTTTCTCTCTCTCTCTTATATAAATAAATAAAATCTTTAATAAAAATAAAAACAAACAATTAAATATTTACTATGTAGTAAAAAGGAATGAAAACATTTGTAACAATATATCTATGTCTAAATAACATAATTTTAAAATAAATTATTTAAATATTTTATTTATGTATTTATTTGATAGAGCTAGAGAGAGAGAAAGAGAGAGAGTGTGTGAATGGGCACACTAGGGCCTCTTACCACTGCAAATGAATTCCAGATGCATGTGCCACTTTGTGCATCTGGCCTTATGTGGGTACTGGGGAATCAAACCCTGGTCCTTAGGCTTTGCAGGCAAGTACCTTAACTGCTGAGCCATCTCTCCAGCCCCTGGAAAAATGTTTTTAGGAAGCTGTATACAGCATGATGCCATTGATATAATACTGTGCCAAACTGTGAAAATCATTATTGATATTTCTAAAAAAAAATCTAAAAAAGAAATACCATGGGGTGGGGCTGGAGAGATGGCTCAGCAGTTCAAGATGCTTGCTTATAAAGCCTGAAAACATGAGTTTGTTTCCCTAGTAACCACTTAAAGCCAAATGCACAAAGCAGCACACATGTCTGGAGTTTGTTTGCATGGCACTAGGCTCTGGTGTACCCATTCTAATTCCTTCCTCCCTCCCTTTCTCTGTCTCTATACTTCAAATAAATTTAAAAAATTATTTTAAAAAAAGAAATACAATACAATCTAGCTCTACGTACCACTCCTGGGCATAAACCTTGAGGACTCTGATTCCCATTGCACAGACACTTGTATACCAGTTACCATCTTTTTGCTGGGATATAACACCTTATCAAAAATAGCTTTTGGAAAGAAAGGGTTTATTTTGGCTTATGCTTTTGAAGGGAACTTTCATCATGGTGGGAAAAGCATGCAGGGGGTCACCTTTTGTCACATCAGCAGGGTGGAAACATCAATAGTAAGCTCGCTTTTACTGGCAAGTCAGAGCTAACGTTATAAAGGCCCAAGACCTGCCTTGAGTTACACACCACCTCCAGCAGGGCTCTACCTCCCAAAGGCTCCACCAGCTGAGGGCAAAGTATGAGGCTTAAACACAAACAAATGAGGTTGGGACATTTTACATTCAAACCACCACCCTCTTCCCTTGACCCCCCACAGGCTCAATGTCATCTCATGATGCAAAATGGATTCAGTCCAACTTTACAAGTCCCCATAGTCTTTACCACTCCCAACACTGTTCAAGACTCCAAGGACTCATCAGAAACTCAAAATAGTCTCTTAACTGTGAGCCCTGCAAAACCAAAACACAACTTACATACTTCCAACGTATAATGGCAAATAGTAAACGTTCCCATCACAAAAAGGAGGAATGAGGGAATAGCCAAGAAGGATCCAGCCAATGCAAGATAGAAAACAAGCAGGGAAAATATCAAATCCTGCAGATCTATGTCAGGTATCCAACTCCACCCCTTCAGCTATTCTGTTTGCCTCCCGGGCAAAATCCACCTCAGCCAGTGGCTTTCCTTGGCAGGCATTCCATAGACCTGGCTGACTACAACACACAGTTCATCTTCACAGCTCCATGCCATAGCCCTCTTGGCCTCCATGTAGGAACTTCAACCCTGCTTCACAGTACCTAGTAGCTATTTTCAGAACCATGTTGCAGTCAAATGACCCTCTTTTTCCTGCATTTGGCATACTTCCAAAATTAGCACCAGGTATACTGCCAAATTTGTTATTCTGTGTACATGAAGTCTGATTCTGAGGAGCAGGAAATTCCTTTAGTATTCTTCCTTCAGATTCACCCCCCTTTGGAAAGGAATTTGCTCTCCTACTGTCCCATCAGCAATGGAGTTAATCTGTCAATACAGAATTCAACTTTATTCAAGTTCTCAGGATAAACAAAAGCAACACAAAACAATAAATTCTCAGGATAGGAACAGAATGCAGCCAAAATATCACATGAACTACCTATAGCTCAGTTCCCAATAAGCTCAACTTGCACACTTACACATGCATGTTTATTGCTACACTATTCATAATATTCAAGATATAGAACTAATGCTGGGCATGGTGACACACGCCTTTAATCCCAGCACTTGGGAGGCAGAGGTGGGAGGATCACCTTGAGTTCTAGGCCACCCTGAGACTACATAGTGAATTCCAGGTCAGCCTGAGCTGCTAGAGTGAGATCCTACCTTGAAAAAAAAAGATATAGAACAGCCTAAATGTCCAATGTCCATAGATGGATTGTGTGGTGGTTTGAATGAGATGTCCCCATGAACTCATGTGTTCTGAATGCTTAGTCCCCAGCTAGTAGCAATTTAAGAGGTGGAACCTTGCTGGAGGAGGTGTGTTGTTGAGGGAGGACCTTGAAGTTTATCAGCCCCAGCTTGCCAGTGTTAGTTTGGCTCAGTCTCCGACTGCTGTTGTTTACCTGCTATTCACAAGGAGGTGACGTCCAGCCTCTGCTCGTGCCATGCTTTCCTTGTCATCATGAAGTTTCCCCTTGAGACTGTAAGCCCAAACAAACACCTTTCCTCTTATGAGCTGCTTTTAGTCAGGTGCTTTATCCCAGCAATAAAGACAGTATGGTATGAGATGGTCTGATTATAAAATGTCTCCTGTAGGCTCAAGTGTTTGTGATTAAGTTTCTTATGTAGGGGGCTGAGGGATGGCTTAGTGGTTAAGGTATTTTCCTGAAAAGCCAAAGGACCCAGGTTTGATTCCATAGGACCCACATAAGCCAGATGCACAAGGTGGCACATGCGTCTGGAATTTGTTTGCAGTGGCTGGAGGCCCTGGAGCACCCATTTTTTCTCTCTCTCTCATTTTCTCTCCCTCTTTATCTCTGACAAATAAATAAATAAATATTTTAAATTTCTTACTTAGTCCCCAGCTGGTGAGGCATTTGGTGTGTAATCTTGCTAGGGAGGTATGTTTCTGGGATTGGTTAGTCTAGCCTACTGGGTGTTTGGAGTAGCTCACCCTGGTTGTTCTCTCTCTGCCGTATATGAATGATGGAATGAGCCAGATTCCTCTGCCATGATGAAGCTTCCCACGGAAACTGTAGGCCTGAGATAAATCCTATACCTGCCTAAACTGTTTCTGGTCAGGTATTGTGCTCCAGCAACAAGGAGGTAACTGCTACATGGTACATATACACCATGGAATTACAATCAGCCATAAAGAGAAAAGAAATGAAGTTTGCAGAAAAATGGATGGAACTAGAAATTATTAAGTACAGCCATCCAAACTCAAAAACATATGCCACATATTCTTTTTCATATGCAGATTGTAGATTTTAATATTTATGTATGTATATATGTTTGTGTGGGTATTGGTATAGGACATGAAACTAGAGAGAGGACAATGAGAGGAGAAACAAAGGGAAGGGGAGGGGAAGAGTCATAAAATACATGTGACTTGGGTTAGAGAGGTGGCTCAACAGTTAAAGGTGCTTATTTACAAAGCCTAACAGCCTGGATGTGATTCCTCAGTGCCCATGTAAAGCCAGATGCACAAAGTGGCATATACATCTGGAGTTTGTTTGCAGCAGCTAGAAGCCCTGGTGTGCCCATTCTCTCTCTGTCTGCCTCTTTGTTTCTCTCTTAAACTAAATAAAATACATGCGACATGAAAGTGGAAAGGGTGCTACTCAGGGAAGGAGGAGTACCAGAAAGGGGGGGCAGGAGAATGGGGAAGGAGAGTGAGGGAGAAAGATCAACAAAAACAAAGTATGTGTGAAACTACAATAATGAAACCCATTACTACGTATACTAGCTTAAACAAACAAAACCAAAATGGGCTGGAGAAATGGCTTAGTAGTTATAAGGCACTTGCCTGCAAAGCCAAAAGAACCAGTTCGATTCTCCAGGACCCATGTAAGCCAGATGCACAAGGTGGCACATATGTCTGGGGTTCATTCGCAGTGGTTGGATGCCATGGCACACCCATTCTCTCTCTTCTTCTCTCTCCCTCTCTGCCTCTTTCTCTCTCAAATAAATAAAAATAAAAATATAAATAAAAATTAGAATCTTCTGGTTCAAAAAAATCCCTCAGAAAACAAAAACAAAAGCTGAGCATGGTGGCACATGTCTTTGATCCCAGCACTCGGGAGGCAGAGATAGGAGGATCATTGTAAGTTTGAGGCCACCCTGAGAATGCAGTGATTTCCAGGTCAGCCTGGGCTAGAGTGAGACCCTACCTCAAAAAAAAAAAAAAAAAAATTACAATTAAAGAAAGAAAGAAAGGCTGGAGAAATGACTCAGCAGATAAAGTGTTTGGCACCCAAGCATGAGTACCTGGGTTTGGATCCCCAAAACCCATGTAAAATGTTGCTGGCTCTTGAAGTTGTTCTCTAACCTGAACAAGTGTACCCTCACCTTCGCACACATGAACAAATATACAACCTCAAAATAAATAAAACTAACATTAAAAAAAGAAAGCAGGGGGCTGAAGAGATGGCTCAGCAGTTAAGGCACTTGCCCATAAGTACTTAAGGAAAGGGTGGTAGAACAGAGGCTGGATATCACATCTTGCCACAGCAGATGGAAGATAGCATCAAGAGTGAGGTGGGGGCTGGAGAGATGGCTCAGCAGTTAAAGCACTTTCTTGAAAAGCCTGACAACCCAGGTTTGATTCCCCACTATCATGTAAAGCCAGATGCACAAAGTGGCACATGTATCTGGAATTAATGTGCAGTGGCTAAAGGCCCTGGCACACCCATTTTCTCCCTCCCTCCCTCTCTCTTTCTCTCACTTTGTCTCCTCTCTGTTTTTCTCTGCTTGCAAATAAACAAATAAACAAATAAATAAAAATATTAAAATAAGAGTGAGCTGAGCTCTGGCAAAGGGAACTGGGCACTAACATCCCTAAGCCTGCCCTTAGTAACACATCCCCTTTAGCAAGGCTCCACCTCCCAAATTGCCACCAGCTGGGGACCAAGCATTCAAAACAAGAATTTATGCAGGACATTCGACCCACCATAGATCCCTAGCACTACAGAAAGTGGTTTGAGTTCCCTGACTCTGCCAGGCCCTCATTATTCCAGGCCTTTGTAGAGGTTGTTCCCTCTGCTGTAAACTTCCAGTATTCCTCTCACCTCCTATTATTTAAGTACCCTACCCCTACCAGACACACTCTCCAACCAGCCATGGATCCATTCCTTTCCCTTTTGACATTGCATGCAGCCCATACTCATTGTACTTATCATGCCAGTTGTGAGGGACACAGAGGCCCAGGTCCACAATGGCATTCTCAACAGACTGAGGAGTCTCCTTAAACTTTCAGGGACCAGGAAAACTCAAGATGCCAACAAGGCTTTCGGGGCTGGCCAGTATGATGTAGAGTTGGGTTTTTATTAAAGATATTTTATTTATTATTTATTTATTTATTTATTTATTTATTTATTTATTTATTTTCAAGGTAGGGTCTCACTCTAGTTCAGGCTGAACTGAATTCACTCTGTATTCTCCGGGTGGCCTCAAACTCACGACGATCCTCCTACCTCTGCCTCCCGAGTGCTGGGATTAAAGGCATGCACCACCACGGCCGGCTAAAGATATTGTAATATTGACTTGAAGCACAAGGGATAAGATGAAGAAAGGCATTCAGAAGGAATATAAGACAAACCCAAGAACATGGGTGTGGGCTTGTCAAAGAAGTAAGCAGAAAGTTAAGTCATACCCATAGGCTTCTCAAGGGAGAGTCATACTCCATTGTCTATAATAGTCATACAGAGGATTTTGGTGGGGTTTGATGTTATTATCTTAAAAGTGTTAGTATGGAACCTAAGTGAGACCACAGGATGGTTCTTGAGGGACACCTGACAGAACTACAGTTGGTAAGATAGATCTCTGGGGTCCAGGAAGGGAGAATACCTTTACTGCAAAGTTAACAGTATTGTTTGAGATTCCCAGAATTTGTCTGGGGAAAAAGGAATGAGGCCCTCCCTAAGGTCATTTAGTCTATAAGCCTGGTTCATTGCTATTTTAACATAAATATCTATATATGAAATGAACATTATTTCTGTGTCTGCACCCTTCACAGCAAATGTTGATTGTGTTGGAACTCTTGCTTCTCAGCTGGTGAGAAGCTTCAACCAGATTCCTGGGTGAGAATCTCCTTTCCTTTCCTATGTCCTCATAATATTTCCTCTTTTAATCCTGATTCTGCCCCAATCACACTCCTGGAAATGTGTGGGCTTCTCCACCCCAGCCAGCTTATAAAGTCCCTGAGGATTTAGTCTGTCCACAGGACTCAGTACACAGTAGTACTCACAAAGTGTGTAATGAATGAAAGAACATAGCCCAACGTGTTAGCACAAGTTTGTGGACAATTTACTCTCTCTCTCTCTCTCTCTCTTTTTTTTTTTTTTGTTTTTTGATTTTTTTTTTTTTTTTTGGTTTTTTGAGGTAGGGTCTCACTCTGGTCCAGGCTGATCTGGAATTAACTATGTAGTCTCAGGGTGGTCTCGAACTCATAGTGATCCTCCTGCCTCTGCCTCCTGAGTGCTGGGATTAAAGGTGTGTGTCCGCACACCCGGCACAACTTACTGTTGTATTAAATAAGGTTAAGTAACTATAACTAACAGTTTTGAGCACCTGCTATGTGCCTGATACTGTCCCAAGCACCTCACATATGTTAATTCTTTCAGTATCAGCTCATAAAAATGGTGTTGTTGCTGCTTGAACAGAAGGTTGTTCATGCTTTCATTTTAGTATCTGATGCGCTTTACTGCAGTTCCACTGTGTCACAAATCACCAGATACATAGGTAACACTTGCATATTGTGAGGGAGAGAATGATGAAATTAGTCAAATAGTATTAAAATTCCCATTATTAACTCTTTTAGTTAATTAATTAATTAATTAATTTATTTATTTAGACAGAGAGTGAGAGAGTGAGAATGGGCACACCAGGGCCTCTAACGGGCACACCAGGGCCTCTAGCCACTGCAAACTAACTCTGGATGCATGCGCCACCATGTGCATCTGGCCTGTGTGGGACCTGGAGATTCAAACTGGGGTCCTTAGGTTTCGCCAGCATGCGCCTTAACTGCTAAGCCATCTCTCCAGCCCCCATTATCACTCTTTAACAAGGTAGGTAGTCTCAGTTCTTGTAAGTACACACACACACACCTACACACACACATGCATGCACACACCTCTTTTGTTGTTGTTTTTGCCTTTTTCAGACAAGGTCTTACTACGTAGCCATGGTTGGCATGGAAGTCCATATATGATTGTTAAAGAGGTTAGCCTAAAACTTGCAGTGATCTTCCTGTCTCCACCACCTGAGTGCTGCCAGTCCTGACTTTAAGTATACAGCCTTGGGCTGGGAAAATGGTCTGGGTAAAGCACTTCCCAAGCAAGTGTGAGGACCTGAGTTCAGAACCTGAGAACCCATCTATATGAAGCCAGATGTGGTAGCATGTGTCTGTCACAACATTCCTCCCTTGAGATAGGAGGCAGAAGCAGGAGAATCCCTACAAGTTTGAGACCAGGAAGCCTGGGTATTCAGTGGCAAACAAGAGACCCTGCCTTAAGGCAGAACCAACACTCAAGGTTGTCCACTAGCCCCACAGGTGCACCATGGCATATGTATGCATGCACACACACATACCACACACACAAGTACAAAGATTAAAAAACACCCGTGCACTTTTGAAGCCTGATGTTAGATTTCATATACTGAGCCCTTCACAAGCAAATTCCTTTAATCATGGAGCCACCGTTCCAGTCCAATGACTGTATGTCATTCAGACCTTTTCCATCCCTGAAGTTGGACTCCACAACCCCCACTTTTGCTTCTTTAGTAACTTTTACTATTTTCTCTTCCTGGAATGTCCTTTATTCCAACGGTCATCAGCATCTTCCTGCACAGGCCAGATAACAAACACTTAAGACTGTGTGTAGTTCCTGTCTCTTCTCCTTTTCCTTCTCTTCTCTCTCCTTTACTGCCTCTTCATGTGATCTTAGCAAAAAGGCCAAGAAGCCATCCATTCCCTCCCTTTCTCCCTTCTTCTTTCTTCTCCTTTTCCTCTGTGTTCTCCTCTTCTCTTAAGGGGAAAAACATCCTTAGCTTGAAAAAAAATAGGATGCAGAGCTTGCCAAAGGGTACCTGTAATTTGAACACCAACCTCTGCTTCAGTCCCTTGCTTCTTCCAATGTACACATTTCTTAGCCCAGTCAGTCATTCTTTCTCTAGCCTTTCCTTGATTGATCTATTCTGTCCTGTTAACTGTTATAATCTCCAGTTCTTAGAACATTGTTTGGTACACATAAGGAGGTATGGTGGTTTGAATCAGGTGTCCCCTGTCCCCCATAAATTCATGTGTTCAGAATGCTTGATCCCCAGCTGATGACAATTTGGGAGGTGGAGCCTAGCTGGAGTTGGTGTGTTGGGGGCAGGTGTAGGGGCATTATAGCCTGGCTCCCCTTTGTTAGAGTTCTGCCCTGACAAAGCCAGGTATTGTGGGCACGCCTTTAATCCCAGCACTCAGGAGGCAGAGGTAGGAGGATCACAGTGAGCTCGAGGCCATCCTGAGACTACGTAGTGAATTCTAGGTCAGCCTGGGTTAGAGTGAGACCCTACCTTGAAAAAACAAAAGCAAAACAACAAAAAAACATGATTTGTGAGGAGAGAGAGAGAGAGAGAAAGAAAACACAGACCAGGGCACTTGCTGCTACAAACAAATTCCTATAGAATCCCATGGAATTTATTTGCAAGGAAAGAGAGGGAGAGAGAAAGAGAGAGAGAGAGAGAGACAGAGAGAGAGAGAGAGACAGAGAGAGAATGGGCATGCCAGGGCATTTATTAAGTCAACATCAGGTTAGAAAAGCATGGTGGAAGAAAGTTGCTTACTTCAAAGTGGCCAGGAGGCAGAGATGACACAGAGAGAGAGAGAGAGAGAGAGAGAGAGAGAGAGAGAGAGAATGTGCTAATAGTAGGCTTCCTCTTCTGCTTTTGTTCTAGTCAAGCCCCAGCCTTTTGGATGATGCTGTCTAAATTTAAGTTCTTTTCCCCTCAACTGCTGTTCCATGGTCAATCATCTCTTTTTTTCTGAAGTATTTTATTTATTTACTTGAGGGAGGGAGGAAGAGAGAGAAAGAGAGAGAAAACGAGACAGAGAATGGGCATTCCAGGGCCTCTAGCCACTGCAAACAAACTCCAGACACATGTGCCACTTTGTGCATCTGGCTTTATGTGGGTACTGGAGAATCAAAACCTGGGTCCTTTTTCTGACAAGTGCTTTAACTGTTAAACCATCTCTCCAGGGCCCAATTACCTCTTGAAACTCCCTGAATGACCAAGCTTAATGATCACATGTCTCTAGCTCTTTTTTCTTTTTACAAAATTTCACTTATTTATTAGAGAGTGGGAGAATGGTTGTGCCAGGGCCTCTCATCACTGAAAAAACTCCAGATGCATGTGCCATTTTGTGCATCTGCTTTATGCAAGTACTGGGTCCTTTGGCCTTGCAGGCAAATGCCTTAACTGCTAAGCCATCTGTCTCTTCAGCCCTTCTTTCTTCTTCTCTAATTTCATGATTTACCTTTATTAAGAGGAAGAAGTGAGGTGGGTCCCAAAACATTCAGGATATGTACTTACAACATCAGTCCCATTACAACCTGCTAAATGCATATTGTGGATGCTTTTTTCTTTGTTTTGATTCCTTTGTAGCATTTCTCTTTTATTTATTTATTTATTTTATTATTTTTATCGACAACTTTTAAAATTGTAGACAATATTCCATGCTATTTCCCTCCCTCCCCCACTTTCCCCTTTGAAACTTCACTCTCCATCATATCCCCTCCCCCTCTCAATCAGTCTCTCTTTTTCAGTTTGACTTTGTAGCATTTCAAACTTCTCATTGTAGGAGTCCAAAGTAAACTGCAAATTCACATGGGTCAATATGGAAAATGCATATAAAGGCTTAAGAAACTGTGAGGTCATGATCTAGTCCATCATGAGTTAGCGAGGGGCTCTGTTCCATTTACCCATCATCTGTGTGATTCTGAGTCAATCATCTTAGTACCTTAGTATCTTAGGCTCCATCTCACATCTCATGTACTTGCTTTAGTACCATCACAGGGGACAATTAACTTAGCAAATTCCTTTTTCTTTTGAGGTAGGGTCTCAATCCAGCCTAGGCTGACCTGGGATTCACTATGTGGTCTCAGGCTGGCCTTGAACTCACAGTGACCCTCCTATCTGCCTCCCAAGTACTGGCTAGCAAATTCTTTTTAAATTAAGTATGAGTGTGTGTGTGTGTGTGTGTGTGTGTGTGTGTGTGTGTGTGTGTTTGCCATGGTCTCTTGGAGCTGCTGTAAATGAATACTGATGCATGTTCTGGGAAATGAAACTCTGGCCAGCAGGCTTTGCAAGCAAGTGCCTTTAACTGCTGAGCCATCTCTCCAGACAAACTTAGCAAGTTCCAAGCTCACTTTAAAACTTCCATATAAAAATGGCATGTTAGCCGGGAGTGGTAGCGTACACCTTTAATCCCAGCATTTGGGAGGCAGAGGTAGGAGGATCACCATGAGTTCAAGGCCACCCTGAGACTACAGAGTGAATTTCAGGTCAGCCTGAGCTAGAGTGAGACCCTACCTTGAAAAAACAAAACAAGCCGGGCGTGGTGGCGCACGCCTTTAATCCCAGCACTCGGGAGGCAGAGGTAGGAGGATCACCATGAGTTCGAGGCCACCCGGAGACTACAGAGTGAATTCCAGGTCAGCCTGGGCTAGAGTGAGACCCTACCTCGAACCACCCCCCCAAAACAACAACAACAACAACAAAAATGCTTGTTACTTCTTACATTTTATTACATTTCACATAGCCATGCCTCATTAAGAAAGAGCAGGAAGTTAGGAATTTTTATGTGTGTATGCCATATTTTTGGAATAAAGGAGAACATTTGTGAACAACTCTAGAGCTGGCCTCAGTGTGCTCAGTTATTTAGTGCTTGCCATATGTTACGTAGCTATAGTTCTCAGTGCTTAACTTTGGATCATCTCTGTCATATCAACTCTAGATAGTATTGTTGGTTCAGTTTCACATATATGAAAATATGATCAAAATGATGTTGATACATAAAGTTTGTATGGATATTGTCAAAGAAGTGAGGGATATTTTAAGAAAAATCTTCTTTCTTCATATGTATGATATTAATTTGAGATAACAAAACAGCACTCTTTTCTCTTTCAAAATGTTCCTTGATGCCATCATTAGAGACCAATACTGTGCTGGGTGGAACATGAACACAACTAAGGTGATGGTTAGTCTCAACTTGATTGGATCTAGAATCACCTGGGAGACAAATCTCTGGGGATGTTAGAGACTTTCTAGATTAGGTTAAAAGAAGTGGGAAGACCCACCTTAACTGTAAGTGGCACCATTCCATTGGCAGGTGCCCAGGACTGAATAAAAAGAAGAATGTGAGCCAGACATGGTGGCACTCACCTTTAATCCTAGCACTCGGAAGGCAGAGGTAGGAGGATCGCCATGAGTTCAAGGCCACCCTGAGACTCCAGAGTGAATTCCAGGTCAGCCTGGGCTAGAGTGAGACCCTACCTCGAAAAACCAAAAAAGAAGAAGGAGTAGGAGGAGAAGAAGAAGAAGAAGAAGAATGAAGAGAGAGCTCAGCAGTTAAGGTGCTCACCTGAAAAGGCCTAGGACCTGAGTTTGATTACCCAGTACCAATGTAAAGCTAGATGCACAAGGTGGCACATGAGTCTGGAATTCATTTGCAGTGGCTAGAGGCCCTGGTGCACACTTTCTCTCCCCCTTTCTCTCTCTTAAATAAATAAATAAATGATATTAAAAATAGAAGAATGTGAGCTGAGCTCAAGCATTCATCACTGCTTCCTGACTGCAGACACTGTGACCAGCTGCTTTATGCTCCCACCACGATGCCTTCCTTCCCCACCATGATGGATGGTATCCCCTAGAGATATATGCCAAAATAAACCTTTCTGTGCTTAAGTTACTTGTGTCAGGGTATTTTGTTATGGCAATAAGAAAAATAACATTCAATATTGCATTACCGAGGGTCTAATGACTGATTGATGGTCATTAATAATAACAAATATCAGTTGGGCATGTACTATATGTCAGTTCATACAAAACACTTCAAATAGAGAACTTTACTCAATCTTATTTACTTTATAAGGAAAACAATCTTATATGCCTTTTATGGATGAGTAGACTGAGGCAGGGAAGGGTAAATATTTATTACACAAGGTCAAATATTTGAGAACATCTAAACTGGAATGTAAACTCAGATATTTTGTTCTCAGAGTCAGCTTCTTTAACAACTAAGCACATAGCAACAACCAGCTTTCTGAAAATTTATGATATCTCTTTAGAAGGTTTTTAGATTTTGCAATAGAGACAACATAGTTCCTCAGTCTGGATATTATGTGGTTCCTGGTTTGGGTTGACAAGGGAGGAGGGAATTAAGTTAGTAACGAAACACCTTGCTGGCTCAGGCTGTAATTTCAGCTGCTCAAGGGGCCAAGGGAGAAAATTATGAGTTCAAAACCAGCTTGAGTAACATAGCAAGGGCTTTTCAATACAAAAATAAATCCACCAGCTAACAAACAAAAGCATTTTTTTATTCTTCCATACCAAAGCTCTCTACTCAAGGTTGTTTGTCAAAGCTATTGCTGATGAAGTTCAAAGAAAGGCTC
Source organism: Orientallactaga sibirica (assembly GCA_036365145.1). Lineage (NCBI taxonomy): Eukaryota > Metazoa > Chordata > Mammalia > Rodentia > Dipodidae > Orientallactaga > Orientallactaga sibirica. The sequence goes on along the minus strand of JAEOAD010000012.1, from coordinate 34,100,744 downwards.
AGCTGAAAAGCTCCAGGTGAAGTGGAGCATCAAGACCTGAGTTCTTTTTTTCCTTTAGTTTTCTTAGTTGTGGCTCTTGGCTTTGAGGCAGTGATTTTTCAAGTCTAGCATTGAAATAATGTAGAGTCCTCAGTATTTTGTGGGCACAGCCCTATTCTCAAGACTGGTAATTCCTTTTGGAATATGTGAATATGCCAGCAATATTCATAGATTCCAAAAATAGCTCATCTACTTAGACTTCCTTAGGGATTGGCACACTGAAGCCCAGGTAGAGTATAATGGAATAAACCACCCGGTAGCTACGATAAGGTTTTTAATTATGACAGAGGGAGATTTGCCAAGTTCCAAATATAAAAATTGCTTCTACTCAGGAGTAAGCTATGGATAGTGTGAAGCAGGTAATTCTCAGGGTTGTTTAATGTAAGAGATATTCACTCATAATGTCTACATATTAGGCTATTTTTTGGCTATTTAAAAAATATTTATTTATTTATTTATTTGAGAAAGAGCGATGCAGAAATAGGCAAGGAGAGAGAGAGAAAGAATAGGTGTGCCAGGGCCTCCAGCCATTGCAAATGAACTCCAGATGCATGTGCCCCCTTGTACATCTGGCTTACATTGGTCCTGGAGAATCGAACCTGGGTCCTTTGGCTTTGCAGGCAAACGCCTAAACCGCTAAGCCATCTCTCCAGCCCTTTTTGGCTATTTTGTCAGTATGTTCAATCCTCTGGTTTTGCCATTGGTCTTTTATACTCTTTTGAAATACTCTTGGAATATGCAATTAATTACATTATAATTATTTATTTGCTTTCCTTCCTTTGTTGGAGATGGGAGTTAAACATTTATAGTGCATAGAGGATGTTAAGGGCTAAAAGGACCATGGATATTGAAAGATGTCAAACAATTTAGCCTTTTCTTGGCCTTGATTCTACTATCTAATGTCCCATTAATTAAACTAATCCTCTACTGTGGCTCAATTATAGGCCTCTCTACACTCTCACTTCTATTAAATGGATAGTCAATGATTATGTATAGGGCATTCCACTAATATTTTGAATTGCCAGGAACTAAAAATATAAAAATGAATAAAAATAGTACCTGCTTGTGAATGTCTTATAAGAAATCAGATGAGAAAGAAGAAAAACAGTTATAACCAGGTATTTATGATGAAATGTGACAACAGATATAGAAAATAAAATGCTATGAGAACCCAGAAGATAGAGTGACATTCTATCAAAAGGGTGTCACAGGCATTTCACTGAGGAAGTGAAAAGCTTAGTCTTAAAGGATGAATAGTATTTTCTAGGCAGAATAAAGGGGCATGCGCATTCCAAAGTGAGAGAATAGCATGTGTTTGACCAGCTTTCTATAGAGGGCTCAACCCAAGCCAGCAGAACAAAGTAGGACCATTTTCAATGACAGCCTAAGAGCCTTTCTGTTTCAGAATGCTTTTTACAGATGGTCTGTCAAAGGAGGGTCTAACCAGGAAGCACACATATCCTTGGATTGTAATCTCTCTCTCTCTTTCTCTCTCTCTCTCTTTTAGTTTTTAAGGTAGGGCCTTGCTCTAGCCCAGGCTGATGTGGAATTCACTATGTGGTCTCAGGCCGGCCTCAAACTCACAGCGATTCTTCTACCTTGATTCCCTGAGTGCTGTTGCTAAAGGTGTGCATCGCCACACCCAGCAGAGACAGAAAGAGGGAGAGAGAGGGCCCACCAAGGTCTCTAGCTAGCTGCTACAAAGGAACTCCAGGTGCATATGCCACTTTGTGCATCTGGCTTAACTTTTTCTTATGGAAACATTGAAACCTAAACAAACTACAATAAAGAATATAATGAATCTTCAAATGCCCAAGATCAAGTTTATAAATTACTTCAAGCTGTTAACACAATGTATATACTTTTGTGAACTATGACTTTTCTAACTAAATTTTACATGCTATAAATTTTTTTTTGTTGTTGTTTTTGTTTTTGTTTTTCTAGGTTGGATCTCACTCTGGCCCAGGCTGACCTGGAATTAACTATGTAGTCTCAGGGTGGCCTCAAACTCATGGTGATCCTCCTACCTCTACCTCCTGAGTACTGGGATTAAAGACGTGTGCCACCATGCCTGGCTAAGATTTAAAAAATATATATATTTTATTTTTTAGTGAAGGTAAGGGCAGGGGTGGAGAGGGACAATTGGCACACCAGGGCCTCAGCCACTGTAATCAAATGCTAGATGCTTGCCACCTAGTGGGCATGTGTGACCTTGAGCTTGCTTCACCTTTGTGTGTCTGGTGAACAAGGGATCTGGAGAGAGATCAAACCTAAGTCCTTAGGCTTCACAGGCAAGCACCTTAACTGCTCAGTCATCTCTCCAGCCTGCTATTTTTCACATGAATACTTTGTTTAAACTATCATGTTAGTATTCTACTACAATTTTACAATAAAATGTGCATTATCACTAAATTAACCTTGATGGAAAGGAACCCATAGTTGGAAATGGCAACCAGGTCAGAATCCCATGGAAACAAAGATTTTGGTCTCCAATGACAAGCTCCTACCAGTCTTTGGCCAAAAACAAGGGCTACATCCATCAAAATCTCTCTAAATTAACAATGCTTATCGTATTTAACCTATGCTGACTGCATTCTCCATTGGAGAATCTGTTTTTCTATTTCAGAAGGTAACAAGAACCAAGGAGATAAACCACCCCTCACACCTCAGCCAGGGCCCATGTGAAACCACAGAGGAATTGGTGAGATGAGCAAGAGTGATTCTTCCATGGAGAGCTTGATAGTCTGCACCAGGGTGAAGGACACAGATACTGAGGATACTCAAAATGTACCAAAGCAGAAATTCCGAAGCTGCTGAGAGCTCAACACTGAAGCAGACTTAAAACACACCCACCACGGCTCAGGGAATTCTGTGGAAGAAGGGGCAGAAAGATTCTAAGAGCCACAGGTTGGGAGGGCATATCCAGAGTTATTGCCCCCTCCCACAGTGACTACTAACTATTCTCACAACTCATGTCCCACAACCCCATGGTGAACACCAGCAATCCCAGTGAAGAGGGCTTTCAGTGGAATGGGGGCAGGGAGGAGGGAAAGGATGGTGCCAACACATGATGTGTCCATACAAAGTATATACTTAATAAAAAAATCAAATTAGGGCTGGATAGATGGCTTAGTGGTTAAGGCTCTTGCCTTCAAAGCCAAAGGACCCAGGTTTGATTCCCCAGAACTCACATAAGCCAGATGCACAATGTCACCAAGTGTCTGCAGTTCATTTGCAGCAGCTGAAGGTCCTGGCATGCCCTTTCATCTCTCTCTCTCTCTCTCTCCTTTTTCTCTCTCTACCCCTAATAAATAAATAAAAATAAAATTATATAAAATAATCAAATTCACTTTAGTAATTATCAACAATTAGCTGTTCATGTTTTATCTATCCTCCACCTAAATTTCCCACTGGAGTATTATTTTAAAGTAGTTCTCAAACATGATATTATTTCATCTATAGAACTTTAGTACTGGACAGTATAAGAGCAATTTTTAATAATAATATTATTTTAACAAAGATTGTGTAGTCTTATATCCTCTCTTCCCCAGATCCACTTTGCCTGAGGACCCTCCTCAGTAGGGTTATTGGTGTTCACTGTGGGGTAATTAAGGCCTTGGTGAGTCTCTGTGGGAGTGATGGGTGGGGTTGTGCCTCAGGATATTTCTACCTACCCTGTGGCTCTTACAGTTTTCCTGTCTCCTCTTACACAACGGTCCCTGAGCCTTAGTGGGTCTGTTAGCAGTCTGGTTTAGTGTTGAGTTCTCTGTAGCCTCTGGGTTTCTGCTTTGATGTGTTTTGATTAATCTTTGTGTCTGTCACCATTTCCCTGGAGCTGGTTGTCAGGCTAGCAGTGGGAGCAATACTCCTGTCATCTCTTCAATAATTTCTCATGGGCTCTGGCAGATGCACTAGAGATGTCATGGCTTATGGTAGGTAGTCTGCTCTCTTTTCTTGTTATATTGATAGATCTTGGCTCTCAGTTTTCTCTGCCAACTGTAAAATAAATTCTCCAACCAAGAGTGAGAGCAGTTTGGATTAACGGAGATATGAATAGTTATTTGAGAGACTTTTTTTTTTTTTTTTTTTTTTTTTTTTTTTTTTTTTTTTTTTCCAGAGAGCAGTAGGAGCTTCTCTCTGGAGTCTATGAGTTTCTTGTCCATGGGATTCTGGCTTGGTTTCCAGTACCAGATATGAGTTCTCTTCCACTGAGACCTCTATTGCACAAGTGTGTACTTCTTGCCCAGCTGGTTCATTTTGTAGCTTGCAGGTCTCCTGCTTATTCATGCTATTGGTGATCATTTTCCCCAGTAGCTCCCATAGTGCTTTCTAACACTATGAGGGCTAGCCAGTAGGGAACTGGTTTCCCTCTCAGTTTGATGTATAAGGACAATTTCAAAAATATTTTTATTTATTTGAGAGAGAAAGAGAGAGGAAAAGGGAGGAATGGACAGATAGATGGGGGAGGAAGAGAGAAGGAGAGAGACAGTATGTGTGAGCACTCCAGGGCCTCCTGCCACTGCAAACGAACTCTAGATGCATGTGTCACTTTGTGCATCTGGCTATAAGTGGGTGCTGGGGATTCTGCTGTAGACTTTTTCTAGTACTTAGAATTTAGATAAAATTTTTCCTGTGATCATGCATTTTCATCTTTTCTTGTCACAAATATATGAAGGACATATCAAATAATCTGATTTTAAAAAGATGGATCAATGAAAAACTGGTTAGGATTCATACAAATTAAGTTTATAAAAATTACTTTTAGGAGCCAGGCATGGTGGTACAAGTCCATAATTCCAACACTTGGGAATAGGAGTCAGGACCAAAAGTTCAAGACCATGGGATTGGGAAGATGGCTTGCTTGCAAACCCTACTGGCGTGGTTCAATTACCAAGATACCCATGTAAGCTGGACACAAAAAGTGCCACAAGCATTTGCAGTGCCAAGAGGCCCTAGCATGCACACACAGACACACTCAAATCTATATATTTATCATATATATGAATATATATATATATTTATCAAATATATATGTATATATATTTCAAATTCAAATATATATATAATATATATTTTTAAAGAGTTCAATGGGTGCCAGAGAGATTGCTCAGTGGTTAAGGAACTTGTCTGCAAAGCCTAAGGTTCAGTTCCTCAGCACCCACATAAAGCCAGATGCACACATGGAACATGCATCTGGAGTTCATTTGCAGAGGCTAGAGGCCCTGGAACACCCATTTTCTCTCTCTCAAATAAATAAATAAACAATAAATTATTTGAGAAAAGAGTTCAAGGGCTTGGGAGATGGCTCAGCAGTTTAAGATATTTGCTTGCAAAGTCTGATGGCCTAGGTTCAATTCCCCGGTACTCATGTAAAGCCAGCTACACAAAGTAGTGCATGTCTGGAGTTTGTTTGAGGTGGCAAGAGACCTGGCATACCCATTCTTTTTTGTCTTGCTCTACACATGCATGCACACACATGCACACACAAAGATAAAAGTTCTCAGTATATATTGAGACCTTTCTCTCTTCAAAATCAAGAACAGAAAAATAAAAGAGCACTTTGGAGAAAGCAAAGCATCTTTTCAGAGGCTCAAACTTTGACGTTTGTACTCACCAAATCTCTGTAGACTACTGCAGGACATTATCTCCTGTGTAGAACAATCCAAGTTGCCCAATTAATCATAGATTTTTGAAACTTTTCCCCCAAAGAATCTATTTTTAGAAGTGGAGGGCTATAGAGATGGTTTAATGGTTTAGGTGCTTGCCTGCAAAACCCAAGGACTCATGTTCAGCTCTCAAGGTCCCATGTAAGCCAGATGCACAAAGTGATGCAAGCACGCAATGTTGCACATGCACACAAAGTGGCACATGCATCTGGAGTTTGATTGCAGTGGCTGAGTCCCTGGTGCACCAATTCTCTCTCTCTCTCTCTCTCTCACACACACACACACACACACTCTTGTGATATATATATAGCCAGTCTGTTGGGCTTCCATAAAAAAAAATTAAAGTGGAAAGGGTTATATTCTAACAAACAAAAACACTGTCACTATTTGCTGAATAACCCTAGTGTAAATAGTTTCTTGGGTTCTATTGCCTAATATATTTTTAGTGAGGACTGAAAAAAAAAATAGAAGACAAGTTGGGAAACCTAACAAGAACAGGAAAAGTGTGCCAGTGGGGGTGTGAAAAGAAAGAATGCAGTTTAAGCTTTCCCTTAGCTTTGGAGATTTGTTGTCTCCAAATGAGTGAGCAGTCATATTTGGCTCAGTAAGATCCATGAATTTTTTTTTCAGATTGATGATTACCCAGAATTTCTAAATTCGCCAGATAGAGAAATCAACCAACACATCCGTATTATCTATTCTTCAACTGTTTTGAAAAAAGAATGTGAAAGAGCAAAAGGTGTTGGGAAATTCCTATTTCCATTTCATCACACCAGTGCCAACAACAAAAAAGGTAGGTAGTATGTTTCTTGACAGGACATAAGAAAATGTCATTTTTTCCTTTTTTTATTATTTTTTATTTATTTTTGGAGAGAGACACAGAGAGAGATAGACAGAGAGGGAGAGGGAGAGGGAGACAGATAGAGATGGGCACGCCAGCAGTCTCTCAGCTGCTGTGAACGAAATCCAGATGTGTGTGCCCCCTTGTGGGCAAGTGTAGCATTGCGCCCTTGCGTCACTTTGCAGCTGGCTAAACGTGGGACCTGGAGATTGGAACTGGGTTCTTAGGATTAGCAGGCAGGCGCCTTAACCACTAAGCCATCTCTCCAGCCCCATTTTTTCCTTTTTTAAAAAAATACCTTTTATTTATTTGAGAGAGAGAAAGAGAGAGAGAATGGGCATGCCAGGGCCTCCAGCCACTGCAAATGAACTCCAGATGCATGTGCCCCCTTGTGCACCTGGCTTACGTGGGTCCTGGAGGATTGAACCAATATCCTTTAGCTTTGCAAGCAAACACCTTAACTGCTAAGCCATCTCTCCAGTCCCATTTTTTCCTTTTTAATTTAATTTATTTATTTATTTATTTATTTATTTATTTATTTATTTATTTATGTGTGTGTGAGAGAGAGAATGGGCTTGCTAGGACCTCTAGTCACTGCAAACAAACTCCAGACGTATGCACCACCATGTGCATCTGGCTTACGTGGGTACTGGGGAATTGAACCTGGGTTCTTAGGCTTCTCAGGCAAACACTTTAACTGCTAAGTCATCTCTTTATCCCAGTCATTTTTCTTTATGAGGTAAAAACCTGTCTGTAGAACATCCTTGGATATCTCTGTGATCCTTTTCTTTGCATGAATGTGTGTATGTGCTGTGTAGGCATGTGCATATGTGTGTTTGTATGCATGTGGGTACATGTATGTGAATCTGTGTGCTCAGTTATGCTTGTGGAGGTCAGAGGTTGGTATTGGGTATCTTCCTTGATCCATATCCACCTAATTTACTGAGGCAGGCTCTCTCACTTGGACCCAGAACTCACAAATCTGGCTGGTATAGTTAGCCAGCTTGCCGCATGTCTGTGCCTCCTGAGTGCTGGGATTACAGGCAGCCTGCCACACCTACTTGGCATTTATGTGAGTGCTGGGGGATCCAAATGCCTCTCCCCATGCTTGTAAGATACCTGCTTTGTCCACTGAGCCATCTCCTCAGCCCTGACGGTCTTTATTCTTCAAACATAATTTTTAGAATTGGGCATAAGGGTTGTACTCCTATAGTCCTAGCACTTGGGAGGCTGAGACAGGAAAACTGCAAGCTCAAGCCTACTCTGGGCTACAGTGATATTTGCTTAAAAAAAAAAAAAAAGAGGAGCTTGGTGCGTGGTGCACACCTTTAATCCCAGCACTTGGCAGGCAGAGGTAGGAGGATCGCTGTGAGTTTGAGGCCAACCTGAGACTACATAGTTAATTCCAGGTCAGCCTGGAACAGAGTGAAACCGTACCTCGAAAAACCAAAAAAAAAAAAAAAAAAAAAAAAAAAAGAAGAAGAAGAAGAAGAAGAAGAAGAAGAAGAAGAAGAAGAAGAAGAAGAAGAAGAAGCAGAAGCAGAAGAAGAAGAAGAAGAGAAGGCTGGAGAGATTACTCAGTGGTTAAGGTGCTTGCCTGCAAAGCCTAAGAACCAGGGTTCAATTCTCCAGTACCCATGGAAAGCCAGATGCACAGTGGCACATGCATTTGGAGTTCATTTGCAGTGGCTGCAGGCCTTGGTGTACCCATTCTTTTCCTATCGCCATCTATCTATTTCTCTTCTCTCTATCGCTCTCTTCTTGCAAATAAATAGAACATATTTTTTAAAATTAGAAAGAAGAAGAAGAAAGGAACGGAGGGAAGATGGACAACAACAACAAAAATTACTCCTGGGCATGGTGGCACACACCTTTAATCCCAGCACTCAGGAGGTTGAGGTAGGAGGATCAGTGTAAATTTGAGGCCAGCCTGGGACTGCAGAGGAGTGCCAGGTCAGCCTGAGCGAGAGTGAAACCCTATCTTGAAAAGCCAAAAAAAAAAAAAAAAAAAATTGCCGATAATGCTGATAATCTCTCTGTCTAAAGGAAACCAGAGACGGGCAGTAGTTTAAGAGATAAAATCAGGGCTGGAGAAATGGCTTACTAATTAAGGTGCTTGCCTTCAAAGCCAAAAAACCCAGGTTCAATTCCCTAGGACCCACATTTGCCAAATGCACAAAGTGGTGCACGCGTACACGTCTGGAGTTCATTTGCACTGGCTGGAGGCCCTGGCGCACACATTCTCTTCCTCCCTCTCTCTCTTTCATAAATAAATAAATAAATAAATAAATAAATAAATAAATAAATAAATAAATAAATGGATAGATAAAAATTGTATTCAGAACTCTTTCAAACAAAGAAAAAGGGAATTTAGTATAGAACTGGACTCAATTTTGGCTATATCATGGGTAAGATAGAATTTATAGACAAGAAACAGCTTGGGGTGAGGAAATAAAAAATTGCTGAGAAGAAACATCAGCTGGGTGTGGTGGTGCATGCCTTTAATCCCAGCACTTGGGAGGCAGAGATAGGAGGATCGCCAGGAGTTCAAGGCCATCCTGAGACTATATAGTGAATTCCAGGTCAGCGTGGGCTAGAATAAGAACCTACCTCAAAAAAAAAAAAAAAAAAAAAAAAAAATAAAAAGGGAGGAGGAGGAGACAGAGGAGGAGGGTGATAAAGTCTTCACATCAGATGGAGATCCTTTCCAAGCATTAGATTGCTATAAAACAAGAGAAATATGGGGGGGGGGGTAGGACTAGAGATATGGCTCAACAGTTAAAGCTGCTTGGTTACAAAGCCTGATGGCCTGGGTTTGATGCCCCAGCACCCACGTAAAGCCAGCTGCACACAGTGGCATACATGTCTAGAGTTCTTTTGCAGAGGCAGGAGAAATATGAGGTTATACACTTTAATGGCCAAGTACTTTTGCAAACGGACACACTGCAACATGGAAACTGTTTATACAAGGTATAATTAGGAGGTTTATTAAATCCCTGGTTGCTTACCAAGTCTCTTGTTACACCAATTAGGATATGTAACTGGTGTTGGTTGCCTTAAATGCATATTTATCCTTGTCTACAAGCATAATTTTCTTGGCTTTTTTTCAACATGTATAGGAACATAAAATTAAAAGATTGTAATAGAACAGGCTGAAGTTTATGAAATTCTAGTTCCTAGAGACTTTGCAAATGATGTTAAAGTTTACCTTGTGCTCATGTGTATGTCTAATCATAGAATCTCTCCTGTCAACTGTTCTTTTCTTCTATCCCAAAAGTTTCCATGTGATGGTCTTGTGTAGGAATTTGAAAACCAGTACTGCTACCATCACAAGAAGCAACAGCATACATTCCAGGATAAAAACTGTTTCCCTTTTCCATCATGCCCACAGTGTTGTTCCCTGGATTAGGATCCTGGGGTTCACATCCTAGACATTCTGTAATATATGATCCTCAAGTAAGGAATTGACTCAAACCTGTCTGACCAGCTATGTGACAATAGTCATTACCAATATTTTTCATGTTAATTATGATGATGTCATGACTAGAGAAACAGCAAGTATTAGTTGCTGAGCCTTTAAATAAAGGTGATTATTAGGACTAACTTCAAGCCTCTTGGGTGAAAGACTAGGGAATATTTTTTTATCATGTAGCAGAGATATCCACACTCCAGTTAACTTGATTATCTGAACCAAAGAAACTCAAAATTGCAACTCATTTACAGTAAAAGTACTTAGCTTAAATCATCACACATATACAGATTCTAATTTAGGCCCAACTCTTTGAGATACAGAGAAAAAGATATTTTTTCTTTCTTTTTTTTTTTCTGTTGTTTTTTTAAAGTAGGGTCTTGCTCTCTAGCCGAAGATGACCTGGAATGCACTATGTAGTTTCAAGGTGGCCTTGAACTCAGAGCAATCCACCTTTGTGTCCCAAGTGCTGGGATTAATTAGCATTGTAAATTGTGCTTTTTTTTTTTTTTTTTCGAGGTAGGGTCTCACTCTGGTCCAGGCTGACCTGGAATTAACTATGTAGTCTCAGGGTGGCCTCCAACTCACGGTGATCCTCCTACCTCTGCCTCCCACATGCTGGGCTTAAAGGCATGCACTACCACGCCCTGCTAAATTGTGCTTTTTTTTTTTTTTTTTGGTTTTGTTTTGTGGTAGGGTCTTCCTCTGGTCCAGGCTGACCTGGAATTAACTATGTAGTTTCAGGGTGGCCTCGAACTCTCGGCGATCCTCCTACCTCTGCCTTCCAAGTGCTGGGATTAAAGGCGTGCGCCACCACGCCCAGCTAAATTGTGCTTTTAAAAAAATATTTTTATTTATCTATTTGAAAGAGGTAGAGAGAGAGAGAGAGAGAAAGAGAGAGAGTATGGGTGTGCCAGGGACTCTACCCACTGCATATGAACTCCAGATGCATGCAATACCTTGTACATCTGGCTTATGTGGGTCCTGGTGAATTGAACCCAGGTCCTTTGGCTTTGCAGGCAAGTGCCTTAACCACTAAGCCATCTCTCCAGCCCCAAATTGTGCTTTTTTTTAATTTTTAGTTTTTCCAGGTAGGGTCTCGCTTTAGCTCAGGCTGACCTGGAATTCACTATGTAGTCTCAGGGTGGCCTTGAACTCATGACAATCCTCCTACTGCTGCCTCCTGAGTGCTGGGATTAAAGGCATGCACCACCAAATTAAGAGAAAGACAATGATTTTTAAACTTGTTAGTCAGCTTTGTATTATTGAACAAATATTGGAGATAAATGAACTTTGTAAGAGGAAATGTTTTGTTTGTCTCACATGTTCCGTCCATGGTCAGTTGACTCTGTTGCTTTTGGGCTTGTGACAAGGCAGCATGTCACTTAGTGGAGCATATGGTACACTGCCTACCTCAGAGCAGCTGGCAAAGAGAAAGACAGGAAGGGACCCAGATCCCAGTATCCTCTTATAGGTAGGTTCCCATTTATCTAAATCTTTCCCAGCAATCCCTGCTTCTTAAAACTCCATCTCCTTCTGGGGCTAGGGATGTAGCTCAGTTGGTAGTTTCCTTGCCTACCATGTAAGAAGCCTTGGGTTCAGTCCTCAGCATCATATAAAACCAGGCATTGTGGTGCATACCTGTAATCCCAGCATTCTGGTAGTAGAGCTAGGAGGAACAGTTTAGGGTCATCCTTAGCTGTCAACTTAGCAAGTTAAGTGCCTGCCTGGAACACATGGAACCCTGTTACAAAAAAAATCCCACCATCTTCCAATAGTGCCATGGACTAGGGTGCTAAGCTTTTAATTCATGGGTCTTTGGGAGACATTGCTGATCCAAACTATAGCAAACTCTACGTGAACAATGCTGATGGTGACAAAGAGACAATAATGAACTATGTTAGTATCTAAAGCTCTTGAGTAGTGTGAGTTATTAATTCCTTAGTTTCAAGTACAGTTTAGAACAGTATGATCGATAGAAGTTAGTACAATCATGGAAATGTGTTATGTCTATTCCAATTATGTCTAATACTGTTATATGTAGCCACTGAGTACAAATGCTGCCAACTTTAAGTAGCTATATGTGGTTAGTGACTACTAAATATTCACTATAGCTCTAGTGTCAAAGAAGAAACCTGAAAGACTTACTGGTATACATATATAGTTTTCTTCAGTTCTAATATTTATTTTTATGTGTTTTTCAAAAAAATATTAAACACTATTTGCACTGAACACATATGGCAGCTTAACTTACATAAAATACGAAGGTTAAGAGGCCAAAACTGTTCTAGTTTTATTGAAAGACAAGTGCTGTGATGGCTAACATGAATGAAAGCACCACTCAAATCATGTTGCAGCTTCTGTCGCACTTCAGTTGGATTATGGGCTGGTGTTGGTCCTAAATGAGGCTCACTCAGGTATGGCCATGATGCAGAGGACTCTCCGGCAACACTGGGAGAATTCTGTATTTTTTTTAAATTTATTTTTATTTTTTATTTTTTTCGTTTTGCGAGGTAGGGTCTCACTCTGGTCCGGGCTGACCTGGAATTAACTATGTAGTCTCAGGGTGGCCTCGAACTCTCGGCGATCCTCCTACCTCTGCCTCCTGAGTGCTGGGATTAAAGGCGTGCGCCACCACGCCCGGCGAATTCTGTATTTTTAACATAGCATATCAGAAAAGCTAGCTCTTATCTGACAGGAGTACTTACCAATCTTTCTCTGTATCTCAAAAAAGTTGGGCCTCATTAGAATCCTGTAACCAGCCAGGTGTGGTGGCGCACACCTTTAATCCCAGCACTCAGGAGGCAGAGGTAGGAGGATCACACAAGTTAATTCCAGGTCAGCCTGGGCCAGAGTGGTGAGACCCTACCTCGAAAAAACAAATATAAGCCATGCCTTTAATCCCAGCAAAGAGGTAAGGATTGCTGTGAGTTCCCCTGAGAATACATAGTGAATTCCAGGTCAGCCTGAGCTAGAAACATAAATGCCCTATGTATGTATAAAAACAAACAAAAAAACCCCAAATGTGATGATTTAACCTAAGTATTTTAGCTAAGTATTTTTTTTTTTTTTACATATCTAATCTTTTTTTATTTTTTAAGCTAAGTATTTTACCTTGAAACCTCAGGCAGTAATACTCTAGGCTTTAATGGATTGTTTCAAGCTTATAGACTTCCAAAAGAGGAGATTATTTTTTAAAATATTTTTATTAGGGGCTGGAGAGATGACCTAGTGATTAAGGCCTAAGGGCCCAGGTTTGATTTCCCAGTACCCATAAAACCATATGCACAAGGTGGCACATATGTCTGGAGTTTGTTCACAGAGGCTCTGACATGCCCATTCTCTCTTTTTGTGTCTTTCTCTCTCTCTCAGATAAATAAATAAATATTTTTTTAAAGTTAAAAATATTTTTATTAAATAATTTTATTTACTTATTAGAAAGAATAATTTTATTTATGAGAGTAAGAAAGAGCACATGAGAGAGATTATGGACACATCAGACTCTCTTGCTGCTGTAAACAAACTCCAGATGCATGTGCCACTCGATGTATCTGGCTTTACATGGGTACTGGAGAATGGAACCAGGGCTGGCAGGCTTTGCAAGCAACAGCCTTTAACCACTGAGCCATCTCCCCAACCCCAGGAGATTATTTTTGATGAAAACAAATGTAACTGAGAAATATGCTAAACAATTAGAACCTAATTTAAATGTGTGCATTTTCATAATATGTGGGCATTAAAAAGTCTTGGTGAACCCTAACAGACAAGTTCAGTCTCAAAAGGTAGATAATCCAGTAAGTTTTAGGCATTATTCAATTTGTTCCAATTGACTGGGATGGACAGAATCTGCTCTGAGCCTCCACATGGAAGAAAGTTAAGGAATTAAATAGTGATGGTTTAAGGAAGAATAGCAGAGGGAAAGTACCAAACAGAGACCAGGAAATTCAGATGAGAAATGAGTGGTAAAGAGACTTATGCCAGTTTAGAGTTTAGAGAAATCACACAGGTAGCAGGCCCAGAGTTTAGAGGAGATCTAAACGTGGTAGATCTCGAGTGTAAAGGAAATACACGTGGTAGACTCAGAGATCAGAGAAAAATCATGCAAGTAATCAAAGGACTTGAGAAGGTACCCCCAGGCATAACACAGATAAAAGACAAGCAGAAAACTACCCAGGCCAAGAAACAGTGCTCCCCCCCCCGCCACCCCCCCAAATAGGTTAGGGAAAGCCAGATTTACGCGTGTCAGAAGGTGATTACAGGGCAGAGATCAGCACACACAAGCCTTTATAGTCAATTAAAAATGGATTTTTTGAGCTGGAGAGATGGTTAACTGGTTGAGACCCTTGCTTGCAAAGCCTGATGGCCTGGGTTTGATTCCCCAGTACCCATGTGAAGTCAGAGGCACAATGTGGCACATGCAGTGGTGCTCTTGCCCTGCCTGCCCATTCTTTCTCTCTCCCTCCCCCCTTTCTCTCTTCTGGTAAACAAATAAATAAAAATTATTACTGTTCATTATTTATTATTTAGCTGAGTGTGGTGGCACATGCCTTTAATCCCAGCACTTGGGAGGCTGAGGTAGGAGGATCGCTCTGAGTTTAAGGGCATCCTGAGACTACAGAGTGAAGTCCAGGTGAGCCTGGGCTAGAGTGAGACCCTACTTTAACCCCCCATATACATTTTTTAAAATATATTTTTTTGTTTTTTCATTTTTCGGTTTTTCAAGGTAGGGAAATTCACTATGTAATCTCAAGGTGACCTTGAACTCATGGCTATCCTCCTTCCTTTGCCTCCCGAATGCTGGGATTAAAGGAGTGCGCCACCACGCCGGGCTCTAAATAAATATTTTATTTATTTATCTTAAAGAGAAAGAGGGAGAGAGAGAGAGAGAGAGAGAGAGAGGAGGGATGGAGGGAGAGAATGGGCATGCTAGGGCCTCTAGCCACCAAAAAAAATAACTCCAGACACATGCGCCACCTTGTGCATCTGGATTACGTGGGTACTGGGAAATTGAACCTGGGTCCTTAGGCTTCACAGGCAAATACTTTAACTGCTAAGCCATTTCTCCAGCCAACATATGACGGGTTCATTCTTTCATCAGACTCGGGTATGTAAGGCGAAGACCTGATTAATTTGCAGATTCAAGGGGCTGACTCAAAGGCTAGGCCACCGCGGAGGTGCCAGGGGGCGCTGTAACCATTGTGGGTGAACCTGTATCAGACACTGAGTTCCACTCCTGCCAAGACCGGGTGACGTCGTGCGTTCCCTCTCTGAGCTCCTGTCCCTCACTCAAACTGCCAAAAAGAAGCTAGCTTTCTCCTGTCTCTCCTTCATTAGTTGTCGTTTTGACCCAGTGCATGGCAGCGGGGATGGCAGCCCACAAATCCTGTGGGCCTCATGCATTTCTCTACAGGCAGTGTGGCACCTCCACTGATGTGCGCTTTATATTTTGCAATATTGGCATGAAGTGAAATAGACTAATCCCCAAAGCAGAATGAAACGTACTTTAACGCGAGAGGCCATACACCCTCCAGGGAGACAGAGGCAGATAGCTCTGTCTTCAGGGTCCTGTCCTTGTCTGTCTGGAAGAGCAGACATCCCACCCACTGCCTGCAGGAGCACCTGGGACTCTGCCTCATTTCTGAGTGGCTGTGGAGAGACGCTCAGCTTCTCCATGCCACCGCTGATGTCAACAGTGGGAGGCATGCTAAAGTTGTCCTGTCACGACCCATTAACGACATCAGATCTTCCTCAGGAGCTCAAATTGTTTAATTAATGACCAATTAACATTTTGTTTTTAAGTCAAGAAAGAGAATAATGGTCCTGCCTTTTGGAGAAGAAAAGATTCTAGCCTCCTGAATGAATCTTCTCTCAGGTGAGATTGTTGTTTGAAATATATTGTTTAACTTGCTGATCAGAACTTACTTTATGTCACAATTTGTTTTTCTTTATGTTTTTTCTTTACTCCAGACTATGGAATGCCTTCTTTTTTTTTTTTAATTTAAATTCTTATTTTTTGAGGCAGTGTCTCACTCTAGCCCAGGCTGGCCTGGGCCTCAGTGTCATTTTCCTACCTCAGCCTTCTAAGTGCTGGGATTAAAGGTGAATCACCACACTCATTAATAAGTATCTGATATATGCAACAATGAAAAAGGTGTTTTGAGAGAACTCCCTCCTAAATTCAAATCATTAAAATAATAAAATATATTTCTCATTTTTACGGAATATGTAGAAGTCACAATATAAATAAATAGTTGACTAAAATGGAATTAAAAACACTTATTGGGCTGGGCGTGGTGGTACACCTTAAATCTCAGCACTTGTGAGGCAGAGGTAGGAGGATCACCGAGTGTTCAAGGCCATCCTGAGACTACATAGTTAATTCCAGGTCAGCCTGGGATAGAGCGAGACCCTACCTTGAAAAAACAAAAAAGAAAAAAAAACAAACCAAAAACAAACAAACAAAACCAAAACAACAACAAAAATATCTCTGGAGCCATGTTGAGTAATATGTTGGGTACAAAGGTGTGGAAGGCATAGTTCCTGTCCTTGAGAAGCTGATTCTAACCAGGATAAATAATATTTGCATAAAAGCAACTCAGTGAAGTTGGGCGTGGTGGGGCATGCCTTTAATCCCAGCACGCGGGAGGCAGAGGTAGGAGGATCACCATGAGTTCAAGGCCACCCTGAGACTACATAGTGAATTTCAGATCAGCCTGAGCCAGAGTGAGACCCTACCTTGGAAAACCAAAAAAAAAAAGTGACTCAGTGGTAAACATACTAGCTGTCCTAAATAGTTAAAGCAATTTGTCCAAGAGAGTTAAAGAGGAAAAATATTAAATTCAGTTGTGGGGAGAGGTCAAATTGCCAGGTGAGAGTTAGTTAAGGGATAATTTACACAGCAATGGGATATGGGGTAAGAGTGGAAGTGAAGACAGAGACAGGTCAAAATGGCCACATGTATTAGGTGTGTAAGCAGTGCCTTGAGACTTCAAAATAGGACATGATAAGTGAAATTGGCTACAAACTTTGGAGCATCTTTTTAAAAAATACTTTATTTATTAATTTGAGAGAGAGAAGAGGGAAAATGATCACACCAGGGACTCCTGCCACTGCAGACAAACTCCAGATGCATGCACCACCTTGTGCTTATGTGGGTATTGGGGAATCAAACCTGGGTCTTTAGGCTTCACAGGCAAGCACCTTAACCACTAAGCCATCTCTCCAGCCCACTTTGGAGCATCTTAAAAGGGCATATGAAGATATGTCATAAGATTTGAGAAAACTGTTCAAGTTAGATCAGGACAATGATATGATAAAAACTGTTATTAAAATGATAAGCTTGGGCTGCAGAGATATCTTAGCAGCTAAGGCACTTGCCTGCAAAGGCTAAGGACCCAGATTTGATTCCCTAGTCCCCACATAAGTCAGATGCACATGGTGGCATATGCATCTGGAGTTTGTTTGCAGAGGGTAGAAGCTGAGGTGCATCCATTGTCTCTCTCTCTCTAGTAAATAAATAAAAATAAAATATTATAGCTGGGCATAGTGGCACACGCCTTTAATCCCAGTACTTGAGAGGCAGAGGTAAGAAGATCGCTGTGAGTTTGAGGCCACCCTGAGACTACCTAGTGAATTCCAGGTCAGCCTGCACTCAAGCAAGACCCTACCTCAAAAAAACAAAACAAACAAACAAACAAAAAACCAAAACAAAAAGAAGAAAGATTAAAAATAAATAAAATGTTAAAAATATTTTAAACAATAACCTTATATTTGTGCTTAAAATGAATTGAAGTGAGAAAAGACCACTGGTGAGGAGTAATAATAATATTTTGAATTGGAGTAGGATCCATAGCCAACTACTTGAAAGAAGTTCAAGTAGTAAATGTTGGTTTTACAATCCTACTGAAATATAGTAGACATATAATAAGCTGCAATCAATGTTTTGTCATTTATTTCCATGACACCATCCCCACAATATCTGTGCATTCTCTATGTTGTATCTGGAAATGTGTTCAAAGTTTTAAGTGGGCAAACACTAGTCTTAATTTGATTATTTCCCACCTATCAGAGCTGCTGCCTTTTATTGCTGATGTCTAGTGTCTTGAAAACTGTTTTTGCATGTATTTTGTCCAATTTTTGTGTTGGCATAGGTGGGAGTGCTTATACTGGTCTATACAGAAGAAGATTTGGATTGGTATCCTTCCTGGAGCCAGTGATCTTTCTGGAATTTTCATAAGAGAGGATGTTTGGGGAAGTAAAAGGATTAGGGAATTAATTTCTTTTGGTTGTGTTTCATTGAGGTGACTCATTTCTCTTTAGCAGATATTTATTTGTAGTGGCTCACTGTGGGGAGAATTATCAGAAAGCTTAGGAGTGAGAGTCCTCTTCCCCTTGCCTTCCGCCTTTGGGAACCACTCTTTCGGTCTGAGTCGTGAAATTCCAGTTCCAGAGTCTGTTAATGAAGACATCCCTGAAGCTGAGAAGGACCCTGGTCGCCAGTGATCAGGAGGGCTCACTATTCCCCAACCATGCTATGCATCCAAAGCAAGCTTAGTCAGCTGGATCTAACACTCATTTCAGCTTGGTTACAGGAGCTTGAATTTGCTTGTCAGTGAGCAGAATCTGGGACTTGCAGACACCTCTGAAGGTGGTGGTACTGCTTTGAGATAGGTGTACACTCACACATGCTGGCTGGGACCATGTGAGGAGGCAGCTCAGGTCATCTGGAGTGTGAAATAAAGCTGACCTGGAACAATGAGAGGCATCCATGACTTTTCAAGCCCAGTGTTGTTGAAATCTCTCAAGGGCTCTACCCCAGGCTACTGGAGCTGCAATTTTGAGGGTGGAACTCTGCAATCTAATTTTCTGGCTCCCCAGAAGATTTTGTCAGCTAGTCGCCAGGCTTGGGAATTCCTGGCCTGGATACTCTATAATGACATCAGTCTTGATTGTGGCAATGCCTGAATTCTACACCTATGTTATCTCTCTCTCTCCCTCCATTTTGCTCCCCCCTTCTCCTAGGAGCCGTATTTTAGACAAGCACCTAACTAATGAGATACCCCACCAGCCTCAACTCTTTCTACTGCACATACCTCAGTACAGCCTTCATCACTCACCAGCACTACTGAACACACTTGTAGCTACTGTCCCCACGTCCGTCCTCAGTCCCATTCCACCTTTGACTGGATCCTGTCATAAAGCCAAAATGATCTCTTCACAGTATCCATCTTGCTTAACAACCTTTCAGTGGCACCTGCTACACAGAAAGGAGAATATTTTACTGTAGGGGCATCCCTCTAGGTCCTGCCCTGTGCTCACAGCTACAGCTTCAGCTCACGCAGCTTACCCTGCACTTATCAGCTATTCTCTGGACTCATCCTTTCTCAGCCCTCAGCTCCTAGCTTAAATGTAACCACCTCTGAAAGGTTTGCCCAATCACTTGGTCTACTACAGTGTACCACCCGCCACTAACAACAGACAGCTTGTTTTGTCTGAGTTTCTTTCATAGCACTTCCATAAGCTATAACCACATGCCCATTGTTTATTGTCTATATTTTCAGTAGAATGTCAGCTCCACAAGGGTAGGGATGGACCCACATACTCAGGTGTTGGTCCAGTGCCTGGAATATAGTGTACGCTTTCTTCTTTGGTACTGGCAAATCAAACCCAGGGCTTTGTGCATGCCACACAAGCACTCTGTTACCAAGCTACAACCCCTGCCAGTAGCTGCTTAATACTTGTTGAATGAATAATTGTGTTCTTTACAACCTAGCCTGGCTCGCAGGGCAGGATTTGACCATATCATGTAGCAGTGAAACTTGTTTTGATGGAGTGATGTACTTTTCATTGATGCCATAAGGATTGTGATTTCTGAGATTCTGAAGGAGGGCTCTTTCTTTATTTTTTTAAAGTTTAAAAAAATATTTTATTTCAGAGAGAGAGAATATGAATGGGCATGCCAGGGCCTCTAGTCATTGCAAATAAGTCCAGGTACATGCTTATGTGGGTACTGGGGAATTGAACCTGGGTCCTTAGGCTTCACAGGCAAGTGCTTTACCACTAAGCTACCTCTCTAGCCCAGGAGGGCCCTTTCTTACAGCAGGTCATTAACATGGCCTTCATGCCTGGAAGGATTGTTCCAGGACAATTGGAGAGGCAGTTCTCATGATAGCCACCCACTTGCACCCAGAGTCATTGTTATCAAAGTATATTTTGGCATATAATCTCAAAATTTTCTAAAACTCTTTGATAAACACTATTATTGTTTACATCCCATTGAGAAAAATAAGACAGGCTCCCAATAAATGGTTACAGTAGTTAATTTAGATTACCATGGAGGACAGAACCCTACCAAAATTGGCAGACATACAACTTACATTAAAAGGGGAGTTTATTGAAATTACTGGGCCAACTTCTGTAATTGAGCATTCATTTAAAAGGTAGATAGAGGGCTGGAGAGATGACTTAGCAGTTAAGGTGCTTGCCTGGGAAGCCTAAATATCCATGTTCAAATTTCCAGATCCTGACTAAACCAGATGCACAAAGACGAAGCAAGTGGAAGGTCACATATGCACATTAGGTGGCACAAGTGTCTGGAGTTAGACTGCAGTGGCTGAGGCCCTGGCATGCCAATTCTCTCTCTTCCTCTGTATCTTTCTCTCTCTAAAATAAAAAAGAAAGAAAAATAAATAAAAATAAAAGGTAGATAGAAAAGCAAGTAGACACACACACACACACACACACACACACACACACACACACACACGTTTCTTTCTAATCTATTGATCTAAAAACTTGGTTTGGGGTGAACAACAGTAGGCAACATCAGCCAAGGTTGGAAACAGCCCTGGAAACAGAGGAGTGGTTACAAGGAAGCTGGGATTTCAGTACTGGAATGGGGTGTGGGATGCCATGACATTCTATCTCTGTCTCTGTCTCCTGATGTTTGTGGGTCATGCCTTTTCTCACTGTATCCCATATCCTCCAAGGAGCATCAAAGTCCTAAGTTCCCAGCTTATAGCCCCCACTACCAGACATAGGCCAACTCACATCTTTACTTACATTAAAATTTGAAAATCCTCCCAAAGGTCTCTGACTCTTCAGCTTGAGTAAATGACTCAGCACTGAGAAATACCCACCAGAGGCAAGCGATCAGGGTCTTTGAAAACTCTGTGGCTTCCATGTACCCCATGTGTGGGGTGGATGAGGAGTTCCCAAATAAAGAGGGTGGGGTGGCACTGAGTCTGTTATCCTAGTTTCTTAGTATTATCCTCTCTGTAATTTAAACATCTGAAGCAGAAGTCTGAACAAAAGGCTGGCTGGCTAGACGACACTAATTAGAGGACTAAAGGAAGCTACCTGTACAGAGCTTTGAAATACCTCTTAGGTGTAAAGTGGAGTCCTAATTATGAGAAGCTACGGGTCAGAAGGATGCTGTTATCTTGGGACATCAGGCTTACATGAGTATGATTACTTCTCAGGGTAGTAACAAACAATGAGCTTTTAAACCCCCAGGGGAGGGTAAATGGGTTCCTCTCTTTTTAGGATAACTATTCACTAGTGGACAGTTTCATGTATTCATAAACCTCTTATAAAAGAAAACACAGGGAGGTGTTTCACCACTTTATTTATTTATTTATTTATTGGTAGGGTTTCACTCTAACCCAGGCTGACCTGGAATTCCCTATTGACGAGATCGGGCGCGTTCAGGGTGGTATGGCCATAGACTGGAATTCCCTATTGAATCAAGGGTGGCCTCAAAATCCAGGCAATCCTCCTACCTCTGTCTCCTGAGGGCTGGGATTAAAGGCGTGCGCCACCACGCCCGGCCAGGTTTTTTTAAATATATTTTTATTGATTTATTTACTTGAGAGAAAGAGGGAAGGGCGGGGAAGAGAATGGGCATGCTAGGGCCTTCATCCACTGTAAATGAACTCCAGATGTAAGTGCCCCCTTGTGTATCTGGCTTATGTGGGTCCTGGAGAATTGAACCAGGATCCTTTGCCTTTGCAGGCAAATGCCTTAATGGCTAAGCCATCTCTCCAGCCCCAGTTTTTTTTTTTAAAGGAAAGTATATTCTGATCTACTTAAGAGTTCTCTAAGCTGGGAGGTTGAAGGGGAGATGGAAAACAAAATTTCCCATTTTTTGTTAATTGAATCTTAGTTCTTTGGAATGGTAAGATGCTCAGTTTAAAACATTCACCTTTCTAGATATTTTTAATTCTAGAAATGGCCACACAAATTAGTTCTGTGCAGTATTTATAAGTTGAAATCATATGAATTAAATCCTGTGGCCTGTACATTTAAAGGCAGACTTTCTGAGATACACTCTCTAAATTTGGCAGATATAATATGTAACATGATTTCACATTATGCAATAAAAGCAATAATAAAACAGATTTCTTACATGTGGTGTTTCCATGTTTGCATCAGCCACCAATATCATGTACTTCCCAGAGAGACAAAGCAGCTTGCCTCCTCTATACATGGTTTCAGCCACAGAGACACAGCAACTTGGACATGCAGAGTATAAACCCTGTGTGAGCAGAAACTCAGTCTATCTTTTTTTCTATGTCCCTAATGCATAAGTCAGAGCAAAGGCACTATACACATAATTCTTCAGCGGTAACTGTTGGAAATCCATGGCAACATAATCCCTGTGGAGCGTGCCATTGTCCCATGATTTTCCTGGGTAGATGTGAGCAAATGTATGCTCCAACAAGTCTGGCTTGGTGAGCCAATGAGTTTACTAGGGTCATTTACAGGAGCATGGGTGGTCAAGGACAACTGCATCACCACAAAGCCCACTCCAGCACGAGTGACCACTCACACAAATTGCATACTTGGAGTTCCTGCACACATTGCAGGTAGATCTAACCAACAGTGTCCTTTCCCCCAGAAATTGTTTAGTATTTGTATAACCTTGGCAGGGGTCTTGCGAGTCTAGTAAGTTTTACTCTTGTAAACTTTCCTCCTCCCTCCACAAGGGAATGTTTTAATCTGCAGGAAGTAGTTACATAGTAGCCATGTACCACACAGGACCCCGGTGGGAACTGGTTAACACACCTACCCCTTGTTAAGTTAGGTACCCTTGGCACTCTGTGATGACTATATGAGAACACTTTAGAAAGTCCAACTGGGCTGACCTAAGATGTCAGACCATCTTAGTGTAAGTCATCAGCCTTCACCTTCACCGGCAGGTGGGAAAGTACTGTCGCAGGGGCCAGACATATTTCTACTTTACTTCTTTGCTTTTTCCCAAGGCTCAATGTAAGCAAACCCTCCTCTAACTGAGAAAACAAAACAAAACAAAAAAAGCAAGAAGGAAATAATATTGATAAGGGCAGAGGTCACTGAAGTAAATAACAATGGGAACAGCAATGGAAAAGATTGACTCTTCATCTCCCTTCTTTTACAACCATAAGTTCTTTTTCTTTATTTTGATTATTCCTAGTAATTACAAACATCTTGGATGAGATTTTCTTTCTTTAATATAGACTACATTTTCATAATATTGGAGTAGTTAGTATGCTAAACATATAAGCTCAGACAACAAGGACTCAGTAATTGTTTAGTCAAAGGATAAGGTTTTAGGTGAAATGCAGTCACTATGTGAACTGCCAACTGTTCTCCAAGGAGTTAGAATGTGTTTGCTTGCTTGAGAGTGTGTTCATGAGAGTTAATCTAAACCCTACTTTGGAACTTGATGCTCTGTACACAGCCTTGAATATTTAAGGTATTACCTCTATTACCTAAGAGCAATTGTTCTGTGACAACCTGAGAACTTCCATAGATGTTGATTATTGAGTTAAGATGGTTGCTGCTTGGATTTTAAATAAGAAATATTCAACTATGGATAGATATTTTTTAAAGTTAGTTTATGCATTACAATTTGAATTTGAAAATAGGATTTACCTTGAATTCTTTTTAAGACTAATCTTTTATGTCATTTTAAAAGTTTTTAATAATTATTTATTTATTTGCAAGCAGAGAGAGCCAGAGAGAAAAGAGACAGACAGAGAAAATGGGCACACCAGGGCTTCTAGCCACTGCAAACTAACTCCAGAAACATGTGCCACTTTGTGCATCTGGATTATATAAGTATTAGGGAATCAAACCTGGGACCATAGGCTTCACAGGCAAGCATATTAACCGATAAGCCATCCCTCCAGCCTTCTTATGTAATTTTAAAGTAATATTTTATTTATGTATTTTTAAGCAGAGAGAGAGAGAGAGAGAAACAGACAGACGGACAGAACAGGAACACCAGGGCCACTTTGTACATTTGGCTTTATGTGAGTATTAGAGAATTAAACCTGGGTTGTTAGGTTTTACAGGCAAGTACCTTAACCACTGAGCAACCTCTCCAGCCTCTTTCATCTATAATTTAAATGATTACCAAACACTTACATATATTTGGGGTAGAAGGTTGGAATGTGGCAGGGAAATATTAAGTAGCCAAACTTAAATTCAAATAACCTTTAAAAATTTAAATAAATTTATCAGAAGTAAAGCCAAAGTATCTCTGAATATTGATTACTAGGCTATAATATTTTATTTTTTAATTAATTAATTTTTTTGGTGTGTGTGTGTGTATAAAGGTACATCAGGACCTCTTGCTGCTGCAGATGAATGCCAGACACTTGTGCCACTTTTTGCCTCTGTATCACATGGTGCATACAAATACCTTTATCTGCTGAGACATCTTCCCATTCCCAGTATTTTACTTTGAAACAATAACTTAACTGTAATCTATGTCTCTTTTTCTTTCCAATGCTGGAGATCAAACCCAGGGCCCTGTGCATGCCAGGCAAGCACTGTACTGCTGAGCTATATAGTCCTACCTTTGTGGACATATGAGAGGTGTGTTCTTAAGATCTAATCACCTCCCAAAGGTTTCCTAATATCGTACTGGAGGTTAAACTTTCACTATAGTACAGGGCAGGACACAAATGTTCTCCTCTTCCTTTTTAACACTTCTTTCTTTTTCCCCATCTTTTCCCTTCCTCTCTCTCTTCCTTTCTTCCTTCCTTCCTTCCTTCCTTCCTTCCTTCCTTCCTTCCTTCCTTCCTTCCTTTCTTTCTTTCTTTCTTTCTTTCTTTCTTTCTTTCTTTCTTTCTTCTTTCTTGTTTCTCTTTCTTTTGATAGGATCTCATGAAGCCCAGGCTGGCCTCAAACTCGCTATGTTGCTGAGGATGATCTTGAACTTCTGCATCTCCTGTTTCTACCTCCCCATGGCTTCATGCATGCTAGTCAAGCACTCTATCAGTGGAGCCATATCTCTAGCCCCTTTCCTTCTTTCATGTTAATTCAATTTTTAAAAGACTTTTTATTTTTATTTATTTATTTATTAAAGACAGAGAGAGGGGGAGAGAAAGAGAGAGAGAGTGAGAATGGGTGCGCCAGGGCCTCTAGCCACTGCAAATGAACTCCAGACGCATGTGCTACCATGTGCATCTGGCTTACGTGGGACCTGGAGAATTGAACCAGGGTCCTTAGACTTCACAGGCAAATGCCTTAACCACTAAGCCATCTCTCCAGCCCTGTTAATTCAATTTTTTTTATTTATTTATTTATTTATTTATTTTTTAATTAATTTATCTGAAAGTAGAGAGAGATAGAGAGGAGACAGTCAGACTGGGTGTGTCATGGTCTCCAGAGGCTGAAAATGAACTCCAGATACAATCACCACTTTGTGCATGTGGCTTTACATGGGTACTGGGGAGTTGAATTCGGGTCATAGGCTTTGCAGAAGCTCCTTAACCACTGAGCCATCTCTCCAGCCCTTATTTTTATTTTTTAATCATTTAATTTTACTATTTTTAAAAATATTTATTTATTTATTTATTTAAGACAGAGAAGGAGAGAGAGTGAGAATGGGCACACCAGGGCTTCCAGCCACTGCAAATGAACTCCAGATGCATGCATCACCTTGTGCATCTGGTGTACGTGGGACCTGGAGAATCAAACCTGGGTCCTTAGGCTTTGCAGGCATGTGCCTTAACTGCTAAGCCATCTCTCCAGCCCTTAATTTTACTATATTTTTAATTTTAGTATTTTAGAGACAAGGTCTCTTATAGCCCAGGCTGGTCTCAAACTCTCTATATAGCTGAG
The DNA here is from genome assembly GCA_036365145.1 of Orientallactaga sibirica. Lineage (NCBI taxonomy): Eukaryota > Metazoa > Chordata > Mammalia > Rodentia > Dipodidae > Orientallactaga > Orientallactaga sibirica. Next base: position 34,074,616 of record JAEOAD010000012.1, on the reverse strand, counting down.
GATGATCTTGAACTTCTGATCCTCCTGATTCTAACTCCCAAGTGCTAGGATTTCAGGTTGTGAGCCACCTTGTTTTTGCAAGCTGGGGCTCACACTTGGGGTTTTCTACATGCTATACAGACATTCTATCCACTGAGCCACATCCTCAGCCCTTCTTTTAAAGACAGGATTGTGCTATATCAGCCAGGATGGCCTCTCACTCATGATCCTCCTGTCTCAGCCTCCATGCATGCCCTTAAGCCTGAAGATTTGGCTGATGGAGGCTTAGAACAGGGATAAAAACCTAGGGTGGCTGGGCATGGTGGTGCATGCCTTTAATCCCAGTACTTGGGACACAGAGGTAGGAGGATCGCCTTGAGTTTAAGGCCACCCTGAGACTACATAGTGAATTCCAGGTCAGCCTGGGCTAGAGTGAGACCCTACCTTGAAAAATCAAAAAACAAAACCAAACCCTGGCACCTTGTTATATGTGCTGGTCAATGGGGAGGGGGGTCTAGAAATTGGAACTCAGCATAGTCAGTAGTACTATGCAAATAAGAATAGATTTTGTGTATAAAATTAATCTAAGAACTAATAAAAAGAAGTCGTTTGGTGTGGTGGTACATGCTGTTAATCCCAACACTTTGGAGAGGGAGAGATAGAAGGATCTCTGTGAGTTCAAGGCCAGCCTCCTATTACAGATAGAGTGCCAGGTGCCAGGTCAGCTGAGCTACAGTGAGACCCTAACTAAAAAAAGAAAAAAAATGCAAAAGACTGAAAAAAAATCTTGGGCTGGAGAGATGGCTCAGCAATTAAGTGCACTTACTGTGCAAGCATGAAGGCCTAAGGGGGCCTGAGGCTGCCAAGTTCAAATCTCCAGATCCAACCTAAAACACCTGAGATCCCCCTAAAACACCTGGGTATGGCCACTTGTGCCTGTAACCCCAGTCCTACAGGGCAGTGGAGATCAGAGAATCTTTAGGACCCCAAAAGCTTGGGAATTAGCAAAAAAGGAGACTCTGGCTCAAAATAAGAGCAGGCAGAAGAGTGATGGGTTCACCTGAAGTTCCACTCTGGCCACCCCAGGTGAGCAACCCCTGCCACAGGCGAGCATACAAGAACACATACATGTGCATTTTACCACACACACACATTCACACGAGTGCACACACATCAGAAAAAAAGAAAAAAATTATTGGACAAAAAGGACATTATTAGTAGCTGCACTTGTGGTTGGTAGTGTTACAGACACAAAATCCAAGTCTTTACAGAAACTCTGAGAACCTGGGTTGTTAGGCTTTGCAGGCAAGTGTCTTAACTGCTGAGCCATTTCTCCAGCCCCAAGCTTTACTTTTTAAAGCATTTATTTATTTGCATGTGTGTGTGTGTGTATGTGTGTGTGTGTGTGTGTGTGTTTGTGTGTGCACAATGCACACTAGGGTCTCTTGCTGCTGTAGATGCATGCCTGATATTCTCACCACTTTTTGTGTCTGAGGAATCAAACACAGGTTGTTAGGCTTTGCAATCAAGTGCCTTTCACTGCTGAGCCATCTCCCCAGCCATTTTACTTAGTTTTAAATTTTTATTTATTTATTTTATTTTAGAGAGAAAAAGGAAGGGAGAGAAAGAAGCAGACAGACAGAATGGGCACACCAGGGCCTTTAGGCACTGCAAATGAACTCCAGACGCATATGCCACCTTGTGCACCTGGCTTATATCGGTACTGGGGAATCAAACTTGGGTCCTTAGGCTTCACAGGCAAACACCTTAACCACTAAGCCATCTCTCCAGCCTCCCATTTTATTTTTGAAAGTAGAAAAATGTGTCTAGAGATTGCTGTGCCCTATTTCTGCTAGTGAATGGGTGATAGTAAGTATATTGCTTTTCTCATTGTAGTGACAAAATACCTGACAGAAGCAACATGGGGGGAAGGCTTTCTTTTGGCTCATGGTTGAGAAGGCATGGCGGAGTGGCTTAGTCTGTGGTAGCAGAAGTGTGGTAGTGGCTGTTCACATTGTGGTAAGCAGAGAAAGCAGGCCAGAACCAGGGACAGGTATAACCTTCAGAGGCATTCCCCTAGTGACCTACTTCTAACCAGCCAGACCCTTCCTCCTAAAGGCTCCACAGTCTTCAGAATAGCCCTGCAGCTGGAGACCAAATGTTCAAAACATGAGCCTGTGCAGGACATTGCAGGTCCAAACCATGACAGTAAATGAGGTCCTGATCACTCCTTCTTCCTAAAAAGCATTCCATTAGTGTGAACTTGGTTGTTTTCAGAGTCTTGAGTGCTGGAATTGAATACTGGGTTCTCTTGGATCCTGTTAAATTCTGAATAGCATGTTTAACAATAAATTCTACACACAGGTCCCACCAGGAGGGAAACATCCCATCTAAGGACTCAACTCTCCATCCTCCTTCAGACCTCAAGAGGCTGTCCCTTTCAGGCCAAGGTCCCTTTCGACCATTACCTGTCCTCTCCAGAAGGAGTTGTCAGTCTTCTCCAGCTACTGGCAAGGCCATCCACCTGCCATCTTGTACAACAACCACAGAAGAGCCTCCGGAAACCCCAGACTCTCCAAGTGAACTCTTTTTCAAGTGCAATGGGAACAGCAATGAGTTTAACTTAGGAAACTGTCTTCTAGCTTCCCCTTCACAGAGTAACCCAAACCTAGAGCAAAAGGAGATGGAACTTCACTTGTACATTATTTCCACAACATCATCACTATTTCTGCACTTAAAGAACTCATGGATCAATTATGTTATAGTAAGTGCCCTTTTTAGAGCAAACATGCCTTCCGGTTCTGCCTCCATTTTTTAGCATTTCACCTTGTAATTCAATAATTGTTGTGAAAGACAAAGACAAGTAAGGAGAAAGTTTATTTGGACTATGGCAATAGGGATAAGTAGGTGTCCTTCAGTAGTGTTGTGGAAATATAGAAATATGCATCCTTGAGTAGTGTTATAGAAAAGGAACCTGGTTTGGAAGAGTCAAGAGAGCAAAGTAGCCAGTCATCATTGAGCGTTGCCAGATGGCCTTTTGCGGTTAGCTAGGTGACTCAGATCTCAGATAAAATTCAGCACGGCCAGTATGTTTCTGTATTTCTGCTGCACTAGTTTAATACAAATTGTTGTAGAGTCAAATAATTTTATCTAGATTTCATTAATCTAAGCCCCCCTTTTCATAAATAATGAAATTATTTTAGCTTTGTTGTTTTTTTTTTTTTTTTCTTTGTAGCCCTGGTTGGTCTGGAACTTTATAGACTGACCTTGAACTCCTGACATCCTCCAGCCTGCTGTGTACTGGTATTATACTAAAAGCCACCATACCCAATTAAATGAGGACGCTGAAACACAGGCATGTTCATGAGATAATATATCCTGTCATTAAAAATAATATTTTAAGCTGGGCATGGAGGCGCACGCCTTTAATCCCTGCACTTGGGAAGCAGAGGTAGGAGGATTACTGTGAGTTCAAGGCCACCCTGAGACTACATAGTGAATTCCAGGTCAGCCTGACCTAAAGTGAGACCCTACCTCGAAAAATCAATATATATATATATTAGGGCTGGAGAGATGGCTTAGAGTTCAAAGGCAGTTATCTGTGAAGCCTAAGGACCTAGATTCCCTTACCCAGTATCCACGTAAGCCAGATGCACATGGTGGAGCAAGTCTGGAGTTCATTTGCAGTGGCTATAGCCCCTAGCATACCCATTCTCTCTCTACCTCTCTCTCTTTAGCGATCTCTCTAATAAATAAAATAAGATATTTTAAAAAATAATATTTTATTTCTTGAAAGATGGATAAATGTGCAAATACATTGCATTTAGTGACAAATCACGTTAGTAGTCATTCTAGTAACGTTAAAATCTTTACTCAGTATAGACATTATAAAACTTGTGCCTTTTGTGACACTCTTGAGTTATTTCATTATGTTGGTCATCTGTGCTTAGTTTTGTGTTCATAAGTTTTTGAAAGTTGAAAGAAAATCAACTCATAAATCAGACTTATCTGGAGTTACTGGTCTTTTATACCTTGATATCTGGCATGAACGATCATGTTGTAGCAGGAAAATGTTTCTAAAAGTAGGAACTGGACACTTTCACACACTCTGTGGTCTAAGCCATCCAATTAGAATTTTTTTTTAGCATTCATTCTGATTTTAAGGGTTTTCAAAGAGTTGGGACTCCTCCAGGAAGCTATTTTACCTGTAACTTTTACCAATAATCAATATTTCTGGTTGGTTAGCATCTAAAATTCTACAGAGAGGAAATATAGCAAGTCTTTGCCTTTATATGATGTGAAGATTATGGCTAGAAGGGGCAGTTTTTTTTTTTTTTTTTTAATGTGGACATGGCAAAGTATTAAGGAAAAGCACAAAGCTCCCTGGCACAATCTATTCACCACCCTGCTTTGATAATAAGAGAAAGATAGCAATAAGCTTGTTTAGAAGGTGAAAATCAGTAAGCAGTTCAAAAATTCCTTATCATCTACTTATGAAGTGCCAAAAAAATAAAAGAGCTGGGCATGGTGTGTTATGTATGATACATGTCTATAATTACAGGAGATGGAGGCAGGAGGAACAGGAATTTAAGAACATCCTTGGCTATATTGCAAGTTTGAGGTCAGCTTGGGTTACCTGAGACCCTAACTGCAAAAAAGGAAAAAAAGAAGAAATGAAAACAAATAAAACCAAACAATAAAACAAAATAAGCCCGATATGGTGGCACATACCTTTAATCCCAACACTTGGGAGGCTAAGGCAGAAGGACTGCCATTAGTTTGAGGCCAACCTGGGGCTACAGAATGAGTCCCAAAATGTGACTAGAGTTATACTAGAGCTAGAGTGTGACCATACCTTGAAAAAAAAACCAAATTAATTAATTAGAAAACTTGCCAAACACTACATGTCTGTTTTGAGGATCAAGAATAAATAGGAAATGTTACCACTAAAGATTCAAGGAAAAATTAATCCTGCAATAGAGGAATAGTTAACAAAAGTATTGTACCTCTATGCTATGGGTACTGAGTAATTGTTGAAAAACACAGACACAAAATCTGTCTACTATATAATAAGTAAAAACAATCAAATCCGGGCGTGGTGATGCATGCCTTTAATCCCAGCACTCAGGAGGCAGAGGTAGGAGGATCGCCGAGAGTTCGAGGCTACCTTGAGACTACATAGTTAATTCCAGGTCAGCCTGGACCTTGCAAAACCAAAAAAAAAAAAAAAAAAAAATCAATCAAGTTCTTGATTAATATGTTATAATTTAACTATGACCAAATCTATATTGGTAATGATGTGTCATAATACATAAATAGTGTAACTGTATGTGTTATAATTGGTGCCATTATCTTGCCTGGGAGGACACAAACTAAAAAGGAAATAATCAGTGACTTTGAATGATGGGGTAGATGGTAAGGGAGAAATAGAACTTTTATTTTTATTTTATTTTTTCTATTTAAAAAAATTTTTTTTAGAGAGAGAGAGGAAGAGGCAGGTAGAAACAGAATGGGCACTCCAGGGCATCCAACCACTGGAAACAAATTCCAGATGCATGCACTACCTTGTCCATCTGGCTTACATGGGTCCTGGGGAATCAAACCTGGGTCCTTAGGCTTCATAGGCAAGTGCCTTAGCTGCCAAGCCATCTCTCTAGCCCTATTTTTCTGTGTGTGTGTGTGTCTGCATGTATATATGTATTTATATGTATGTATGGGAGAGAGAGAGCGGGAGAGAATGGGTATACTAAGGCTCTTGCTACTGCAGAGATACTCTAGACATATTTAGATACTGTTTGAACTTGATAAGTCATTTTAAAAGTGTGGGACACTTGAATCTGCATGATGTCCTAATGCAGGGGCCATGCTAATCTCTATGTTATTCCAATTTCAGTATATGTGATGCTGAAGCAAGCATGATAAATCATTTTATAATGAAAAAATGTTATGCTTAAAACAAAACTTTGGACAATGAAAAAAATTCCCTGTGGTTTTATCAAATACTATTTATATTAATAAATAAATCATGTGCCATAGAATGGATTAGAGTGAATATATGGTGATTTATTTTCAGCAAAGAAAGATTCTGACAATTCCCATTTTTTTCCCCTCTTTCAGAAAGCTACTCTTTTACAAGATCCCCTATATGCTAGGGAATACAGTCCTATTGGAAGTCAAAAGCCATATAGGTAAGGCGTGACAGTGTGATAGTCTCATGGAAGATTTTCCTCTCCTCATTACCGCTTCTAACTTTGTGTTGTATCCTGGTTGAATGTTTTATACCTCTACCTCAAGTCTCTGCCATGGATTTTGGACTTGCAAACACAAGTGGCCACTAAACATCAACTCACAATTTCTCACAAGAACTTTAAAGTCATCACACTAAAAAGATTACTCAGTGTCTTCCTTCTGGGACCTGGCCTTCTTCTTGGGTTTTTGAGATAGTCTTGCTCTGTATTGAATTTATAATCTTTCTGCCTCAGCCTCCCCAGGCCTAGAATTATAGGCATACACCTTGCTAAGAATCTTTCTTGGAATATTGTTTTGGTGAACTTATGTTTTCTTACCAATGAAAATACAAAGTATCTACTAACATTAGTATAAATTTCCCTTGTATCCCTCAATTTAATAATAGTGTTATGGCACTTGATATTTTCTTGTTTACATTAGTTAAATGAAATCTGTAGAAAAGCAAATATTCTTTTTAAATATTATTTTCATGGAGAGAGAGAGAAAGAGGCATGCCAGGGTCCCTTGCCACTGCAAATGAACTCCAGATTCATGTGCCACTTTGTGGATCTGGCTTTACGTGGGTACTGGAGAATCGAACCTGGGCTGGCAAGCTTTGCAAGCAAGCACCATCAACCACTAAGCCATCTCTTCAGCCCCAAAGCAAATATTCACATTTTCCAAACAAATTATAATTTTGGTCACTTACCTGTAATAATATACAATGTCTAGCCTAACTTCAATTTATGATGTATATGATATTTCAACTTATACATGAATTAATTCTCAGATAAGTATTTTTCACCTATGAAAAAAATTTTTTTTTGGAGAGAGTCGGAGAGAGAGAGAGAGAGAGAGAGAGAGAGAGAATGGGTGCACCAGCAGCCTCTCAGCAGCTGTGAACAAACTCAAGATGCAGGTGCCCCCTTGTGGGCAAGTGCAGCATTGTGCCCTTGCATCACTTTGCATCTGGCTAAACATGGGACCTGGAGATTGGAATTAGCGTTCTTAGGCTTAGCAGGCAAGTGCCTAAACAACTAAGCCATCTTTCCAGCCCCTGAAAAATGTTTTTAACTAAAAAGGATTAATTTGGGAGGCTGGGGATATGGCTTAGCGGGTAAGAATTCTTGCTACACAACCATGAGGACCTGAGTTTGATCCCTAGTGCCCATGTAAAAAGCTGGGCATGGTTGTGCATGCCTGCAACCCCAGCACTTAAGAGGGCAAATGGGAAGACACAGGAGGATCACTGGACCTCTCTGGCCAGCCAGTCTAACAATAACAACAACAACCACAACAAAACAGTGAGCTCCAGGTTCTGTGAGAGACTGTCTCAAGGAAACAAGGCAGAAGAGCCATAGAGGAGGATATTCGACACCCTTCTCTGGCTTCCACAGGTGTGTGCACAGGGCATGTGCATCTGCACACACATGCATATACCCCCCACAGCACACACACACACACACACACACACACACACAATTTAAAATTAGTTTGACATTATAATTTTATAGGTAAAAAGAAGTTTGTTTGTATTATGATTCTTAGAAGATAGCTGATTACAAATGAGAAAAATGCAAAATTAATTTCAAAATCATTCTGCTGATGTATTTTATCTGACCATTTTCTTTTTTCAGCTCATTTGTTGGTGAAAACAATATTTGTGTTTTGGCATTTCTCAAATAATAGAAAGATTTCCTAGTCTTTTTAAATGAAATGTGAGCCAGGCATGACAGTGCATGCCCTCAATCACAGCACTTGGGAGGCAGAGCTAGGAGAATTTCCATGAGTTCAAGGCCACCCTGAGACCACATAGTGAATTTCAGGTCAGCCTGAGCTACAGTGAAACCCTACCTCATCCCCCCCCCCATGTGATAGTATTAGAAGTGGATGTATAAGGAAATGGGATCTCAAACTTATTCCTGCTTTATTTAGAGATAGTCATTTGTTCAACACTTGCTGTGTGCTTGGGCATATACTAGGTAAAGGACCACAACAGTGGTGGCACCATCATCTCCATTGTACAGATTTGCAACTGAGGCCCAAAGAGGCTGTGCAACTTGCCATGTCATGACCTAGTAGGGAAGATCCAGGAGTCTGACCTCAGCCTTCATGCTCACAACCATTATGATCACTTGCCTCTAGGACTGCAATTGCTGGATTCATAATGATATATTTTTTCCTCCATCTTTCCCACTAGAAAAGAGTCTCCCCTCTATAATGTTGGGATTAAATAAAAAAGGCTCACTGGCCGGGCGTGGTGGCGCACGCCTTTAATCCCAGCACTCGGGAGGCAGAGGTAGGAGGATTGCTGAGAGTTCGAGGCCACCCTGAGACTACATAGTCAGCATTCAGGTCAGCCTGGATCAGAGTGAGACCCTACCTCGCAAAACCAAAAAAAAAAAAAAAGGCTCACTGGCTGGTTAGAGGAAATAGATGTTTTTTAAAAAACTATTTTATTTATTTATTTGACAGAGAGAGAGAGAGAGAGAGAGAGAGAGAGAGAGAGAGAGAGAGAGAATGGGCACACTAGTGCCTCCAGCCACTACAAATGAATTCCAGATGCATGCGCCCCCTTGTGCATCTGGCTTACGAGAGTCCTGGAGAGTCCAATCTGGACCCTTTGACTCTGCAGGTAAATGCCTTAACTGCTAAGCCATCTCTCCAGCCCCAAATAGACCCTTTTGTTTGTTTGTTTGTTTTAAATAAAGAGGGAGGTAATAGCAGAAGCACCATGGCATGTGGTGGCATTGGGATAATGGCTGGTATGCCAGGTTTCTGGAGGAGGCAGTACAACTATTTTTACTTCGACAGGAATGCTGACTCCATCAACCTGCATAGCATAGCATAGCATAGCGCACCTAGGAGCCTTCCTGCTGTTCCTTTGCACTCAGGTATTCTAAATCCCTAGCTGTGTTAGCGTGGAGAGGTTTCCTTGCCCCTCTAACTGCTATACGATGCCATACGAATTCTGGGCTCAGTCTGGGCAGGGCAGTGGAAGCCAGCGGACCCAGCTGGTCCCTGAAAGCACCCAGGTTGGAGCTCACCATACAGCCAGTGCCTACGTACCAGTGCCTAGTGCCAGATGTAAACAACAGTAAACCTGAGATGAATTTTTTTTTCAAGTTGCTGAAACAAAACAAAACAAAACCTGAGGGGCTGCTGAGCGGCCAGGATGCACATATAAATATTTACAACATGTACGATAGAACTAGTGTGATCCTAGAAGTGTGAAAACAGCACAAGAGAAGAGAGGTTGACTGGACCCACTGAGGTTTGGTTTTCCTGTGTTAGAAGCGTGGATGAGGGTGGTTTTGTGATGGGAGGTGATTTCATGTGTGAGCTGGATACATTTTTTTGTTTGTTTGCTGGTTTTTCGAGGCAGGGTCTTGCTCTCTAGCCCAGGCTGACCTGGAATTCACTATGTAGTCTCAGAGTGGCCTTGAACACATGGCAATCCATCTACCTCTGCCTCTAGAGTGCTGGGATTAAGGCGTGTGCCACCACGCCTGGCTAATTTTGAGTTCCATGGTGGTAAAGTGGTTCTTCTTTTTGGACTGTTAGCTTCCTCAGGCAGTCCCTCTTCCTGGTGAGGTGGTTTTGGCATAAGCTCTCTAACACGTGCACCTTCCTTGTCTGCAGAGAGCCAGCCAAGGCCCAGAACACAGCAGCTTCTTAGAACCTTTAGCTTTCTAGTTGTTTCTATAGTTACCTGCTATTTATGCCAATTAATACACTGGTCTCTCTCTCTCTCTCTCTTTCTCTCTGTCAAGTAGTGATACAAAGTTTTCTTTATAAATATACTTATTTAAGCAAATAAATTGAATTAAAGGAAAATGTTGAGCAAATAATATTACATATGGTTCATGGACTACAGTAAAATGGTATAGGTGAGGGTATGAGAGAGGGATGGAAGTTTACCAGACAGAGGGCTTTCTAGCTTGCATCAAGGGCATGGGTGAAAAGCAAGTTGGAGAGCAATAAGCAAGCTTCCCTGCCGAGGAGGACTGAGACTAGGGTTACACAACCACGTTACAATCCCACAAGTGGCAAAGTTTCATCAGCCTGTTAATATTCTATGGTATTCATAACTTGCTGTTTCATATGTTTTACATGATTTTTTGTGTGTGTTTCTCTAGATCTGAGGAGCAAATTAAGCACTTCGGTCAGCTTAAATCTGAACTTTTTCTTCAAGACAATACTTTGAGGAAGATACTTTCTTTAATTATGGAACTTAAAGTAGCAGCCCAGAAAAATTTCATTCTGAAAAGGCTTTTCTGGAAAGTAGGTATTTTATTTTTAATCTTTAAGACCTATTCTACCTAGTTATCAAATTTAAGCCTAAATTTTTATAAATAGAAGTTGTATTTTGTTGTGTTAAAATATTTGTTATGTTTAATGCAGTTATGCAATTATTTCTTAATACTTTACATTTGTGAGATAATCAATAATTCATATGTGTAAGGGAGAGATGGAAATAAAATAGGTAGGATTGACATCAAATAAGAGAGATAGTAGAGGGAAAACATTTCACATGAGAGATATAGATGTAAAGTAGAATTCAAGAAATTTTTCTATACAGGGTCCCTTTTAAGAAAAATACAATTAAAAAAATCTTTCTTTGTTTTGCTTTATTTCTTTATTTGGGAGAAAAGCAGATAGAGAGAAAAAGAGAGAGACAATGGGCACATCAGGGCCTCCAGCTATTGCAAATGAACTCCAGACGCATGTGCCACCTCGTGCATCTGGCTTACTGGGGTCTTGGGGAATTCAACTTGGGTCCTTAGGCTTCACAGGCAAGTGCTTTAACCACTAAGTCATTCCTCCAGACCAAAATATAGGATTTTAAAATTTGACTTTAATATTTTTGCTTATTTGCCCATGTGTGTGTGAGGAGGGTGGGGGGCACACCATGGTCATGCCACTGCAAATGAACACCAGGTGCTTGGGCCACTTTTGGCATCTGGCTTTATGTGGATGCTTAGGGAATTTAACCTGGGCCAGCAGGGCTTTGCAAGCAATCTCACCTTTAATAGCCAAGCCATCTCCCTAGACACCACCAAATGTCTTTTAAGTGTTGCTTGTCTAAGTATTCAGCTGACAGGGAATTGGGAACTGACTATGTAACTTTTGTGTCTAGTTTCTCTCAGTGTAATACTTTTTTTAAAAGTTTTTTTAAGTGTAATTTTGAGATTTTTCCATATTGCAGATAAGTGAATAAGATTTTTAAGAGTGAAATTCTTCACCAGAAAAAGGCTGAAGAAGATATCCAGAGACACAGAGGCTCCCAAAACCTCATCACTGAAGTAGAACTAAAATGACTCCAATGTGGCTCAGGGAAATTCACGGAAGAGGGGGCGGAAAGAATGTTAGAGCCACAAGTTGGGCCATTATGCACAGAGACTTGGGTCTACCCCCCCAAAAAACTCTTGACTACCCCCACAATGCATGACACACATTCCCAATTGATGAGGGTCCCTTTGGAAGAGGGAGGACAGGGAGGAGGATAATGGAGCCAACACTATGCATGTAAAATCAGAATAATATAAATAAAAAATAAATTATTAAAAAAAAAGAGAGCTGGGTGTGGTGGCACATGCCTTTAATCCCAGCACTTGGGAGGCAGAGGTAGGAGGATCGCCATGAGTTCAAGGCCACCCTGAGACTACATAGTGAATTCCAGGTCAGCCTGAACTAGAGTGAGACCCTACCTTGAAAAACTGAAAACCAAAAAAAAATAAAAATAAAAATAAAAAAGAGTGAAATTCTTGAACCAGTGAGCAGGCGGGTGATCATATGAAGTGATATATATTAAATACTCATGATAGGCTAAGTGCTATTCAAGCTTTACAGATATTATCTTGTTAATCCTAACATAAACTCTACTAGTAATATTAATGCCATTTTAGAGATGAGAAAACTGAGTCACAGGGACCATAAATAGTCTGCCAAATAGTATGTAGCTAATAAGTGACCAAGCTGGGGTTTGAACTCTAAGAGTCGGGCTCTAGAATCTGTGTTAAACTGCCACAAACTGCTTACTCACAGATGTTAAGTAAGTGTAAGGACTTTGAGAGTGCCTGGTGTTCTCCCTACTCTTTTTCTCCCCTTTCTCATCCTGCTATCCTCAGCCTCTTCTCAAACCATATAACCTAAAAAAGGAGGGCAGATATGCTTGCTAGTCTAAGTGTGAGTTGTCTGTAGTCATCAGTAGCCCAGGGGAAAGGTGGACAAGACAGAAGCAGATGCACAGCCTGCCTCACCAGTACCAGCTTGTCTGATTTCACAGGCCAGCACTTATTTTCAATGCTTTTGTCATGGCCTGGGTGAAAACACAAAACTATACTTGCTCAGCTCTGAGTCAGTGTTGATTTAGATAGAAGTGGCAGTGTACATTTCAAATGCATTATCAGAAATATTAGTATGTTTGTGTATCATTTCATTGGCTACACTGGTGTTACAGTTTGTCTTGGTGTTAGTAAACATCTTTCAACAAGAGCTTGTCTACTCCTTATTTTCTTGTATCCTTACAGTGGCTAAGTGACTTTGGAAAGGCAGGAGCTTTAGTAGACCCATTTTCCAAAGTGACCTCTCACCAGAGCTTAGACACTCACTTCTGGTGAGCCTGGTGGAATCCCCCATGTAACCCAGCTCTTGCTTGATCACCAGGATGTGGTCTTCTGGTGGTAGGTTAAAAGTATGTTTTCAGTTTGGATTATGCTGGTATTAATGAGGGCATTGTAAATCACATATTTAATCAAAGAAGAAATTCTTTCTTTGTTTTTTAATGTAAGAATAGAAAGTTTTAACTGGTACCTTAATTACCTTCTTTCCCACTTGCTTTCACAGACCAGTGACCTTTTCTGTTTCTTAGTGAACAAACTTCATGAGTACCTGCCACAGTCTAGGGATAAGAGAGCACTTCAAAATAAAAGCCAAAGGGCTGATGAGCTGGCGTAAGTACTATCTAGTCAGATATTTTCCGCTTAGGTATGAGAAGTAGATAAAATAATATGCAGTATTAATGAGTAATGGTGCTTCAAGTTTTGTCACATAGATTTATTTATTTTTAAATTTACTTGTATATTTTATTTATGTATTTATTTGCAAGCAGAGAGAGACTGGGCATGCCAGGGCCTCTAGTCACTGCAAACTCCAAATGTATATACCACTTTGTGCATCTAGCTTTATGTGGGTACTGGGTAATGGAACCTTGGTTATTAAGCTTTGCAGGCAAGCACCTTAACTGCTGAGACATCTCTCCAGCCTGAAAGACAGACCTAGTGTTTTTGGCTTTGTTTTGTTTTGTTTTGTTTTGTTTTGTTTTTCAAGGTAGGGTCTTGCTCTAGCCCAGGCTAATGTGGAATTCACTATGTAGTCTCAGGGTGGCCTCAAACTCATGGCAATCCTCCTACCTCTGTCTCCCAACTACTGGGATTAAAGGTCTGCACCACCATGCTTGGCACTCACATGGATCTTATTATTATTATTATTTGAGAGAGACAGAGACAGACAGGAAGAGTCAGAGAGAGAAAATGGGTGCGCCAGCAGCCTCTCAGCCACTGTAAATGAATTCTAGACGTGTGCACCCCCTTGTGGGCAAGTGTGGTATTGTGTGCTTGCATCACTTTTGCATCTGGCTAAATGTGGGACCTGGAGATCGAACAGACGTTCTTAGGATTGGCAGGCAGGTGCCTTAACCGCTAAGCCCTCTTTCCAACCCTGGATTTTTAAAAACAGTATTCCTTTTCTTTAAATTTGATTGGATGTATAAGAAATTAATAATACTAAGTTCCAAAAAATGTGTGACTAGAGACTTACCTTTCAATGAACTTCCTTTTATGCTCTTGACACTCTGAACCATATTTTACGTATTAAAGATGAAAATTATTAAACATTATTTTAAAAACTTTGAAAAGACATACATTCAGTAAAAAATATTAGGTTCAGGAGATAGCTCAATGGATAATGCACTTGCCACACAAGTGAGAGTACATGAGTTCAGATTCCCCAGAATCCCATAAAATCAACTGGTATAGTAGGTGTTTGTAATCCCAGCACACCTACAGTGAGGTGGGTGGCAGAGACAGGAGTATCTCTCAGAAGTGCACCATCTGGCTTGCCTGGTGAACTCTGGTGAACAAGAGACCTTGCCTTAATCAAAGTGGAAAGGTTGTTCTCTGACCTCCTTATTCATGCCATAACAGTCACATACACACATCATATATGCACATTTACAAAAAAGATTCTGGGGCTGGAGAGATAGCTTAGCGGTTAAGCGCTTGCCTGTGAAGCCTAAGGACCCTGGTTCGAGGCTTGATTCTCCAGAACCCACGTAAGCCAGACGGACAAGGGGGCGCACGCATCTGGAGTTCGTTTGCAATGGCTGGAGGCCCTGGCGTGCCTATTCTCTCTCTCTACCTGCCTACTTCTGATCTCTCTCTCTCTCAAATAAATAAATAAAATATTTTTTTAAAAAAGATTCTGATTATGTCTTAATCCTGACATGCAGCTATCATTTATTCATTCAATACTATTTTTATTTGAGAGAGACAGAGAGAGAGAGAGAGAGAGAGAGAGAGAGAGAGAGAGAGAGAGGCAGAGAGAGAATGGGCACACCAGGGCCTTTCAGCCACTGTGAACAAACTCCAGACACATATGCCCCCTTGTGCACATGTGTGACATTGCATGCTTGCATCACTTTTGTGTCTGGCTATATGTGGGACCTGGAGATTTGAACAAGAATTCTTAGGCTTTGTAGGGAGGTGCCTTAACTGCTAAGCCATCTCTCCAGCCCTATTCAACATGTTTTTGAGTGCTTACTATGTAGCTGTCATAGACATGGCACTAAACCAGTGCTGGCAATTTGATGTACAGAATTTGATGGACTATGTACAATAGAATATCATTAGCAACTCCCAAAGATGAATGTTTTGTGAAATTCTATTTCATAAAATCATGCCATTTCTATTTCTTTTCTTTTTGTTTCTTAGGGCATGCATCGAAATAACACAGACCCTAGGACTAATGTTCAGAGAAACAGAAATTGAATCATCACGCCTGAACACTCTGGCAGCTAAGAAGTAAGGTATTTTTAGAGACACTGGGACTGTGATGTTTTAACCATTACTCTTCTTGAGTGTCTCCTAGCACTCAAGTGCTCTAACTTCTCTGTCCAACCCACTTTCAAGGACGTTCCATCCTTGTCTCTTCATTTCTTTCGGGAGGAGGTTAACTGACACATATCTAGTTCTCTGTCCCTCTGGATTATTAAAGGCATAGAGATTTAAAAAATATATTATTTATTTATTTATTTGAGAAAGAGAGAGAGGTAAAGACAGAGTGAGAGAAAGTTAGAGTAAGAGGTAAAAAGAGAGAGAGAGGGAAAGAGAGAGAATTGGCACACCAGGGCCTCTTGCCACTACAAACGAACTCCAGATGCATGTGCCTCTTTGTGCATCTGGCTTACATGGGCCCTGGGGAATCAAACCAGGGTAATTTGGTTTTGTAGGCAAATGCCTTAACTGCTAAGCCATCTTCTCCAGCTCTTGGCATAGAGATTTTTTTACTATAATATCTTTTGTTCTAGTTCAGTGAACTTGAAAAGACCAAATGATCCATTCTACATTAAAAGCCAGGGAGTCTTCACTAGAAATTTTTGGAGTATGTTTATAGACACAACATAAATATTGCATTACAGGACTGGAGAGATGGCTTAGTGGTTGGGGTGCTTGCCTGCAAAGTCAAAGGATGTAGGTTGAATTCTCCAGGACCCATACAAGCCAGATGCACAAGGTGGTGCAGGCATCTAGAGTTCGTTTGCAGCCTCTGGAGTTGATTTACAGCAGTTAGAGGCCCTGGCATGCCCATTCACTCTCTATCTGCCTCTTTCCCTCTCTCTATCTTTCTCAAATAAATAAATTTAAAAAATTTAAAAATTACACTACAAAGTCAGGAGTTATAGTAGCCACGTGTATTATATATAGTTATTGGTTGCTTAACTATGGAATATATGTGCTTACACAAATGTATATGGCATTGCCTACTAGACACTGTAGTCTACTATACATATACATACAGTATAGACTACTATACATATATATGTATGCACACACAGGTATGGGGAATAATATGTATATGTGTGTACATGTATGCATAAAATAGCCTATTGCTCCTAGGGACATCATAAACAAAATGACATATGATTAAAGTAAGCACAAGAGAATATGATAGTGAGAGATTTGGTAAGCAAGAGATGTATATGGGCTGCTGCTGGCATGACATGACATGCTTTTATTTGTATGTGTGTGTGGTATGTGTGCATGTATATTATGTTTGTGAATATGGGTGTACATATGTGTGGAGGTACACACACACACTTGTGTACATTTATGTGGAAGTCAATATTGAGGATTTTCCTCTATCACGCTACACTGTATTTTAAGACAATCCCAGAGCTGACTGACCCCAGAGATCACTGATTCAGTGAGGCAAGTTAGTCAGCAAGCTCTGAGGATCCTTCTGTGTCCACTCTCCAGTGCTGGGGTTGCAGGGATGGGCCACCATGCCTGTCATTTTACATGAATGCTAGAGGTCTAAACTCTGATCCTCAGGCTTGTGCAGCAAGCATTTTACTGATTAAACTATCTCCTCAGGCTTGGAATACTCTTTTAAAGTAAATTTTAAAATTTATACTTAGGAATACATTCCAATGATTAAAATCCATAGCATAGTAAATACATGGACCAGTACCATCCTTGTTTATTATGATAATCAAACACATATACAATTATAATTTTGTATGTCATGTTTTTTAAAATATGCCCACTGTGTATTCAGTGTTCTGATTATTCTTTTTTATTTTTAATATATTTTTATTTATTTATTTGCAAGCAGAGAGACAGAGATAACAGATGTACGAGGGCATCCAGCAGCTGCAAACGAACTCCAGATGCATGCACCACTATGCATCTGGCTTTACATAGGTACTAGGGAATAGAACTCAGGTCATTAGGCTTTGCAGGTAAACCCCTTAGCTGCCAAGCCATCTCTCCAGCCCCAGCATGTTATGTTTTATAAGACTTGTAGCACAACAGGTTTGTTTATAGTAGCACTGCCACAAATATGTGTGAGATGCTTTGTGCCACAATATTATGATGGCTGCAATTTCACCATGGGATAGGAGTTTTCAGCTGTGTTTCAGTCTTATGAGATCACAGTTTAATACGATGACTGTCATCAACAAAAGCATTGTAATCTATCACATGGTTGTAATTATGTGACCTTTGAGTGAATGGCCTTGTAGGGTTTGCTAATGTGTAGGATGGACTTCTGGGAGAAAGATATTTCAAAATATGTAGCCAAAAGAAGAAAGAAATTTATTCACCTCTCACCTAACAGTCTAGAACAAGTTATCAAGCTTTCCTCCTCAAGGTGGGCCCAGGTTCCTTACCTTTTGTTACTCTGTTCCTTCATGCCATCTCCGTCCTTGTGGCAGAAGCAGGACAAACTTCATGGCTTCTTTACACTGTAGAGAGACAGAAGGAAAAGTCAAGGACAGGAACTTATTTTTTTCTTAAGCAAGGCAAAGAATATTTCTGCTTATATTCTCTAAGTGAAAACTGCAGAGAGGCTGTGCAATGTATCTGCAGTTGGGCAGTAGATGCCTGGCTACACTTTGATGGTGGTGAGGACATTTTTTGAGCCATCTCCTAACCCTTAAAAATAAGTTTTAGTGGGCTGGAGAGATGGCTTAGTGGTTAAGCGCTTGCCTGTGAAGCCTAAAGACCCCGGTTCGAGGCTCGATTCTTCAGGACCCACGTAAGCCAGATGCACAAGGTGGCGCACGCATCTGGAGTTCGTTTGCAGTGGCTGGAGGCCCTGGCATGCCTGTTCTCTCTCTCTCTCTACCTGCCTATTTCTGTATCTCTCTCTCTCTCTCAAATAAATAAATAATAAAATATTTAAAATATATATATATGTTTTAGTGAAAATATCTATTAATATTTTAAACATAATTTATGATATACTAGGGACTATGAGAACACTGTGCTGTATATAAATTTGGGCATACATTTCTGGAAAGGGCCACATAGTAAATATTTTCAGAGCACACAGTCTCAGCTGCCACACTGCCATTAGAGCACAAGAGCAACCTGGGCAACACAGGTGTGGCTGTGTACCAATAAAGTTTTATTTACTTGCAAGATGTAGCTCAGTAGTCGAGCACTTGCCTAGCTTGCAGCCGGTTCTGAGTTAGAGCCATGGCACCGAACAAGAAAGAAAGGTCTTTATTTACAAAAACAAGTGTGGGCTGGATTTTCCTCTGCAGACTTCTGTATGACATTGACTGTACTCCCACTTCACCGACTCTCCAAGATGGAAACTCAAGTCTGTTTCCCATACTTATCACCTTCACATACCAAGGTCATTGCTAAATCTGTCCTCATTTTTCTTTACCTTTTAGACTCTATCCTAGTTGAAAAAACTTACACTACCTCTATTGTGAAGTATGGCTAGGCTGTAACTTGGTTTGACCATTTCCACTTTATCTATCCTTTCTATTGACAAGACCAACTCTTTCTGGCTGGAGAGATGGCTCAGCTGTTAGGTGCACTTCCTGTCCAAGCATAAGAGGGCCTGAGGTCTCCAGATTTCACATGAAACAGCTGGTATGGCCACATGTACTTGTGATTCTAGTCTCCCAGGAGAGCAGAGGCACAATATTGATGGAACGCTATAAGCTTTGGGAAAAAAAAAAGTAAAAATAAAGACTCTGGCTAAAAAACAAGACCAGGAAGAAGAGCGACAGGACAGGACACCTGACGTTCCATTCTGGCCACTGCAGGCAAGTATTTGGGGCTCCCCAAAAGCATATACGTGTGTATACACCACATTGCACATGCACACACCTGCACACACACAAATGCCAAAATAAAAGACTAACTTTTCATATCCTTCAATATATATGTTCAGTTGCTCTCATAGAGCCTGGTTATACTATAAATGTCTAACCAGTTTTGATATGCATAAGTCATCATGTTACCCACAGTGTTAATGAGCACAAACATGTAATATGGTAGTATGGATTTTCTGTTGCCATGTAACAAAATATTACAAACATAGTGGGTTAAACAACACTTGCTAGCTGGCAGTTTCTGTGGGTCAAGAAACATAGCCTAACACCCTCTGCTCCGGATCTCAGAAGGCTTTGATCAGGACATCTGCTGGGCTCCAGTCCTCCTCCAAGCTCATTTGGGTGGTTCTGGGAGAACAGCTATAGAACTTACAATGATTTGTTTCTTGGCAGGACTCTGAGGGCTCAGGGAAGGCCTACATTTGCAGGGGTTACCTGATTAAATTAGGCCCACTCAGGATAATGTCCTTTTAATTAATAAAAAAGTCAATTTATGATGTGCCTTAGTTATATTTGAAAAACCTCTTTACATTTATCATCCAATAACAATCAGAAACATGACAGCCAAACATAGTCACAGATCTTACATATATTTAAGGACGAGTATTGTACAGGTTATGTATTCCTGTGGGGTGGGAATTCTGCCTTCCCAACACCATAGAATAAGTTTGCCATTCAAGCTCTGTATTCTAGCATATACTGCAGTATATTAAAATACATTCTTTGAAAATAATAACAATCTCAACAATGAAACTACTAAATTGTCAGGAGCATTTTTCAGGTTGTGATGTCAATCCCATGTCTCTATTTTCCAGATGATACTACCATCTTGAATAAAACTATTGGCCTAGTGAACTATAAATTGAGTCGGTAGAAGGAGTGGATTTCAAATTAAATTCCATTTGAGCAAATAATAAAAAACAGTTATTCATTTGAGCATTTCCTTCTTTATTATTTTCACAAGTTGAACTTTTATTAGTACAACCCACTTTGCTATATTTCTCTTCCATTGGTACCATTTTCTTTTATACTTTAGTTTTGTTAGGGTTGAATTAATATATTATCATAGTAAGTGACCAGAATTTGAGTTCCTTCTGGCTAGCTTTCAAAAGAAGCCAATACTGAAAATAAAGAACTGTAGTTAAATATAACAGTGAATGGAATTCAAACTTAATATCTGGAAAAGCTTCAAAAAGGAGTGTTCTATTGATTTTGGAAAGGTCTTCTAAAAGTAAGATTGACAATTTAAAATAGCCCAAATTAAACGTTAGTAATATAAATGCGCTAGCTTGATTTTTTTTTTTTTTGAGCGCACCAAACCACCAGGGAAGCTTGCTTTTTAAAAGTTTATTATTATTTATTATTATGTATTTTACTATATGCATATATTGCAAATTGGTCATATTCCCATCAGGTTATTCTTTTATGTCTTCTCTTCCCCACCTCATCCCCCCCAAGGGCCTCCTTTGTGGGGTTATTGGTATTCATGTGAGTCATAAATGCACCAGTCAGCATTGAAGGGCTGGGGAACAATGCCTCAGAGTACACTTCCCACCCTGTGGCTCTGACAATATTTCTACCCCCTCTTCTGCAATATTCCCTGAGCCTTGGAGGGTGTGTTATAAGTCTTTTTTAGTGAGCTCTCAGGAGTCTCTAATTTTCTGTTTTGATGAACTTTGAATCTCCTGAGTACTGTCCTCTCCCTGGAGGAAGTTCTCAGGGAAGCAGTGAGAGTCCACTCACAATTAACATACCACTTCTCAGTAATGTTTCATAGGCCCTGCAGGTATGATAGAAATGACTTGTCTCATGCTAAGCAGTGGCTTTCTTTTCTTGTCATTCTGATGGGTCTTGGGTCTTTCCTTTACTTGCTGTCATCTGTAAAAAGCAGATTCTCAGGGCCAGGCATGGTGGTGCACGCCTTTAATACCAGCACTCTGGAGGCAGAGGTAGGAAGATCGCTATGAGTTCGAGACCCTGAGACTACATAGTTAATTCCAGGTCAGCCTGGGCCAGCCAAAGTGAGACCTTAACCTCAACAAACAAACAAACAAAAAAAACAAAAAACAAAAAAAGATTCTCCTTTTTATGAGAGGGGAAAAGGGAAGGAAGGAGGAGGAGAGGGAGGGAGGGAGGGAAGGAGAAAAGAAAGGAAGGAGGGATAGAGAGAAGAGGGAACTGAATGGGCACGTCATGTCTTCCTGCCACTGCAAGCGAATTCCAGATGCATGAGTCATTCTGTGCACCTGGCTTCACATGGGTACAGTGGAAACAAACTCAGATCATCAGGTTTTTAAAGCAAGTACCTTTAATCATTGAGCTATCTCTTTAGCCTCAAAGTAGTTTTTCTAACCAAGAGTGAAAGCAGCATTGGTTAAAAGGGATAAACAAGCATTTAGAAGAGTTTTTGATGGGCATACCCTCTCCTTTTTAATGGAAACTTCCCTCTAGGATCTACCCCCTTTCAAGCCATGGGCTTCTAACTTGGTTCTCAGTACCAAGCATGAATTCCCTCCTATTGAATGGGCCTCATCTCCAATCAGAGAGCATTTGATTACCCCATATTCCATATGCCACTACTGCACTGGCAGGTTCATCTTGCCTGCCTGGTTGATTTTGCAGTTTGTAGGATCCACTGCTTGTTCATTCTGCTGCTGACCTTTGTTCCCCAGCAGCTTTCACAGCACTTTCCAGCACTATAAGCCTAGCTAGCAGGGACCTGCCTTCCATCTCAGTTCCAGCATGACCTCTCAATGTCCTGCAACAATAGAGGAGGACACTTGACATTCTGCTCTGGCCTCCACACATGCCTGCACACAGGGTGCTCCCATCTGCACCCATGTGAATAAAATACCCACACGTGCTCATGTGCATGGAAGAATTGGATTTTAATTTAAATTTTGTATTGGCATAATGGAAGAAAATTTTATTGATTTATTTTTAAATATTTTATTTATTTATTATTTGAGAAGGAGAGAGGGAGACAGAGAGTGAGAGACAAAATGGGCACACCAGGCCTGCTAGCTACTGCAAAAGAACTCCAGATGCATGCACCACTTTTGTGCATAAGGTTTACGTGAGTACTGGGGAATCAAACTCCAGTCCTTAGGCTTTGCAGGCAAGCACCTTAACCGCTGAGCCATCTCTCCAGTCTGAGAATTTTATTTTTTATTGGAATTTTGGTTAACCATGAGTTTCAAATTAGGGTGACAATTTGAATGATCATGAAAAGATAAGAAAGGCTCAAATATTACTAAACAAACAAGGATTGCTTATACTCATATTTCATTACGAAAGGTATGCTTATGGTTATAGAGAATGTCTGGATAGTTCTGTCCTTACATTTATCACAGCTCCTGTGCCTCAGAGCTACTATTGTCTTCAGTTAGGCAGCTAGTTTCCCTCCTATGTGTTTTCCTTCCTCCCCCAGGATCTCTTAGGCTGGCTTTCAACATACTTTGTAGCCTAGAATGACCTTGAACTCCCTAATCTTTCTTGTCTTCAGCTCCTATAGCAGCTATGGCAGTTACCTTCTCTTTGCTGGGACAAAATACCCAAACACGAGTAGTTTATGGAAGGAAAGGGTTTATTTCTGGTTTACTGTTTCAAGGGGAAGTTTCATCATGGTGGGGAAAGACTGGCAGGAGCAGACAGCTGAGAGTCACATCTCCACATCAGCAGGAAGGAAGGAGCTGGTAGGGGAGAGAGAGGGACAGAGCTGAGTGTGGCAAACGGGGCTAGGCTATAACACCCTACCGTCCTCCCTCAGCAGCACACCTCCTCTAGCATGATCTGCTTCCCAAAAGCTCACCAGCTGAGGATCTCACATGAGCCTATGTGAGACATTTTACATTTAAGCAACCATACTTCCCAAGTTCTGGAATTAAAGGTGGTGCTACCATGCCCAACCTACTTCTTTTCTTAAGAAATGGCAACTTACTGTGCTGCCCAGGCTGGGCTTCTGGGTCTTGGGCTTCTGGGCTCAATTGATCCTCCTTCGTCAGTTGCCCTAGTAGTGAGGGTTGCAGGCATGCCCAACTCTACCCAGCTAGGCAACTATTTTTCTAGTGGTCTTCTTTCTCCCATATATGGGCTGTACTTAGTATTTGAAGACCCTCATTCTCATTATGCATTTTGAATTGTGATCTTTTTTTGTCTTTCTTTTTTTATTTTTTATTTTTGGTTTTTTGAGTTAGGGTCTTGCTCTAGCCATAGCTGACCTGGAATTCACTATGTAGTCCCAGACTGGCCTCGGACTGACAGTGATCCTCCTACCTCAGCCTCCTGAGTGCTGAGGTTAAAGGTGTGCACTATGACACACAGCTTTTTTTTGTGGTATTTTTATTATCAAATAATTAGGTATCATATTATTAAACAGTAGCAACATTTAAATCGGTTGCTAGTGTAGGTTAATGTCATTTAAAGTGCATTTGAAAGGGCTTTAGGTTTGCTTATTCATTTGTGTTTGTGTGCATGTGGATGTGTGCATGTAGGTACACATGTGTGTATACGAATCCAGAGGACAACCTTAGGTGTCATTCTGCAGGAACACCATCCACCCTTTCTTTTTGACACAAGGTCTCTTGCTAGGCTAAAACTTGCCAATTAGGCTCTACTGGCTTGCCAGCAAGACCCTGGGATTCACCTGTCTCTGCCTCCCCTGAGCTGGTACTACAAGCATGTGCCACCACACCCAGTATTTTTACATGGGTTCTGGGGATTGAACTCAGGTCCTCATGCTTGCATGGCATGCACTTTACTGACTGAGCTATTTACCCAGTCTAAGCCATAGGTTTAATATTGTTTTTATTAATGAATAATTAATAGCATTCATTGGAGCTGTAAACTCTTTAAATGTTCTGTTAAAAGGGGGTTCTGGAGGCAAAACATCATTTTAAGAAATATTATGCATTATTATTATCATTACCAAGATATAAATCAACCAAAGTGTCCCTCAGTGGATACATGGACAAAAATATAACATATGTACACAGCGAAATACTGTTTAACCTTAAAAATAAGAAGTAAATTCCCCAGTACCCATGCAAGCCAGATGCACATAGTGACACATTGTATCTGGAGTTCATTTGCAGTGGCTGGAGGCCCTGGTGTGCACATTCTCTCTCTCTCTCTCTCTGTCTCTCTCTCAAATAAATAAATTAAAATAAAATATTTCTAAGTTATGAAATATTTTAATTTAGTGTAATGTGTGTGCCAAAAATATGAGTGGGGCATGGTGGCGCATGCCTTTAATCCTAGCACTTTGGAGGCAGAAGTAGGAGGATCAACCTGAGTTCAAAGCCAGCCTGGAACTACAGAGAGAATTCCAAGTTAGCCTGAGCTAGAGTGAGATAAATAAATAAAAATAAATAAATAAATAAATAAATACATTTTTAAGATGTGTATGATGTACTATTTAAAGGGATTTTGTATCATACACATATTTATTAGACTATGGCTAATAGACAATACAATGTTTTCTACACTTATCTTCTTTCCTGTCTCTATTTTCATTTCTTCTTCTCTCTTTTTCTTCTATTTTCATTTATCTCTATTCCCCTATTCTGTAATAGTAACTTTTTGCAACCCTATGTTTACCATGCTTTTAAATTCTCTGTACTTCATCTCCTTCTTTGAAACCTTTCTTCTCTCTTTTCAACTTGTTTCTGTGTTTGTACTTCCTATGAATTTAATTAACTGCACATTTCCTTCCTCATTACTTTGACCACAGAATCTATTTTGAGCATAATATTGCTTAGAATTGGTAATCAATAAAAATATTTTGGAAAGTGTTACTATATTGAAATCACAATCTTCCTGAAATCTAAATTTGCTAAGCTTTCTGAGCTATGTGAACTTCTAGAAATATACTTGCTCTGAGCTACAAAAAATGCATTTTCATTTCAATTTTGTTTTTTAAATTTTTATTTATTTATTTATTGAGAGAGATAGAGAGAGGGAGAGGCAGATAGAGTGAGAGAATGGGTATGTCAAGACCTCTAGCCACTGCAAACAAATTCCAGATGCATGTGCCACTTTGAGCATCTGGCTTACATGGGTCCTGGGGAATTGAACCTGGGTCCTTTGGCTTTGCAGGCAAGCGCCTTAACTGCTAAGCCATCTCTACAACCCTCAGTTTCTTTTTTTTATGAAAGAGAGAGAATTGGCATGCCAGGGCCTTTAGCCACTGCACTTGAACTCCAGAGCATGCATTACCTTGTGTGTCAGGCTTACATGAGATCTGGAAAGTTGAACATGTTTCTTGAGGCTTCACAGGCAAGCACCTTAACTACTAAGCCATCTCTCCAGCCCCATTCCATTTTTTAAAATATATATATATTTACTATTTATTTATATAAGAGAGAGAGAAAGAGGCAGAGAGAGAAAGGGAGGGAGAGAATATGAGCATGCCAGGGCCTCAAGACATCGCAAACAAACCCCAGATGCATGCACCCATTGTGCATTTGGCTTATGTGGGTCCTGGAGAATCAAACCAGGATCCTTTGGCTTTTTAGGCAAGGGCCTTAACCGCTAACCCATCTCTCCAGCCCCCCCATTTCAATTCCTGACTACAAAATTAATAAATTTCTTTTTATTTATTTATTTATTAAATATTTTTTATTTTTTATTTTATTTTATTTTATTTTTATTTATTTATTTATTATTTTTTAAATAAATTTCTTATTTCTAAACATTGATCTACATGTTTTTAGGACCTAAAAATTTACTTAAGAAGTGTAAATTTGGCTTCACTATTTTCTTTTTAAAACTTTATTCATTAATGGCCTTTCATTTATTTTTAGGGGAACATTATTTAATCTCTTGGTAATTTTAATTAGCAAGCCTCAGATTCCAAAGTCTTGTTCTGTGCTTGATGGCCAGTTGGTGGCTGATTCAACTTCAGCTGAAATGTCCTTTGATGCTGAGGTAAGATTAGAGTTTGGGGGGGACTGACTAAATATAACATATAGCAATTGTGTATTCTTATTTTTTAATGTGGTTCATACTGCTATAGAGTACAGAAATATTCTTAAAGAGTAGATATTTTGTTAGCCTAAAAATTTAGTAGCTATTCTACCAATATTAATATATCTATACTGTTTTAAGGTGTATATGCTGAGGAAAACAGCATCATTTATAAGTTACAGAAATCTACTCATGTGTCTCAACATATATAATATTTATCTACATTTTAACTGACAAGTAAAAATATTGTCTCAGAAATTTTAGGATTAACTTGGGCTTTGGCTTACCCTCTCTAACCTGTGACTCTCAGTGAGGGTCACTTGTCTTCTTTCTAAGGTTGTATAACACACTGCTTTGAAAGTGTAGTTTCCAAGAAAATAAACCAACTTAATTTATTTTGAGCCAAGTCAACCCTGAATTTTTTTAAAGGATGGGACATAATTTGATAGTTTGTTTTTATTTATTTATTTTTATATTTATTTATTTATTTATTTATTTTGGTTTTTCAAGGTAAGGTCTCACTCTAGCTCAGGCTGACCTGGAATTCACTATGTAGTCTCAGGGTGGCCTTGAACTCATGGTGATCCTCCTACCTCTACCTCCCAAGTGCTGAGATTAAAGGCATGCTCCACCACGCCCAGCAATAGTTTGTTTTTTATGTGTGTGTGTGTGTGATAGAGAATTGGCAAGCCAGGGCCTCCAGCTACTGTAATCAAACTCCAAAACTTTATATCACCTTGTGTACATGTGCAATCTTGACCATGCATTACCTTGTGCATCTGGCTTGTCTGGAATCTGAGGAGTCGAACATAGGTCCTTGGGCTTTTCAGGCAAGCGCGTTAACTGCTAAGCCATTTCTCCAGCCTAGTTGTTCTTTTTAAAAACATTTTATTTATTATTTGAGAGAGAGAGCGCATGCCATAGACTCCTCAAATGAACTCCAGATGCATGGGCCATTTTGTACATCTGGCTTTTATGCAGGTTACTAAGGAATAAAGCCTGGGCTATCAGGCTTTGTAAGCAAGTATCTTTAACCACTGAGCCATATCTCTAGCCCCGTTAATTCTTAAACATACAATTGGAATTATGCTTTAGAAAAATCTTTCATCTACTTATTCACTCAGTAAATATTTACTGAGTATCCATTATGAACAGTGTGCTAGGCAGAGGTCCAAAGATTAAACAGAACAGACACATTTATTTTCTTCATTAGTTTATAAACTGGTGGGAGGGACAGATGTTAATCAAATATCCCATGAATATATAATTATAGCATATATGTAGGCCCATAAAATACACTGTCAAATGGTGGAGTGCTTAAAAAGTAGACTAGCCAGGAGTGGTGGCGCACGCCTTTAATTCCAGCACTTGGGAGGCAGAGGTAGGAGGATCGCCATGAGTTTGAGGCTACCCTGAGACTACATAGTAAAGTCCAGGTCAGCCTAGGCTAGAGTGAAACCTTACCTCAAAAAAAAAAAAAAAAAAAAAAAAAAAAAAGGTAGACTAGAAACACAGTACAGACAGGAAAGCCCTCAAGAGACTACTGCATGCCTGACATGGTGACGCAAGCACATAATCCCAGCACTTGAGACGCAGAGGCAGAAGAACTGAGAGTTACAAGCTGGCTTTGCATTAAGAAATGAGACCTTGTCAATATGAAAAAGAAGAAGAGGGAAGAGAAGGGGGAGAAAAAGGAGGAAGAAGAGGAGAAAGAAGAAGAAAAGGACCTAGTGAATAGTTTAGCTGAGGAATGACACAGATCCTGAAAGGAAACCAGCCCTCCTCTTTAGTGCTCCGTTAACTTCCCGTACTTTTCTTTCACACCGTTTGGCTTAGTTTATAACTGATGTGTCTATTTGATTGTTAGACTGCTGTTTTCCAAGTCCACTGTACATTCCATGAGGGCAGAGACTGTGTCTGTGTCATTCTGTATTTCTGTATTGTGTCTCCAACACCCAACAAGGGGTATAGTTGTTGAATACACACACACACACACACACACACACACACACACACACACACACGTGATATATTGTAAATGGGGTAGATTTCAGAATGTCTTTAGAAAATTGAGTTGATATAGGTTGATTTAAATAAAGTGTAAAAGTCTGGCAAGTCTAGCGAGAAAACTAGGTTCAAAGTAGGAATACGGAGCCCTTCCATATGAATATACCTAGTAGGCAAAATAGACAGGTCTAGGTTTCATACTTTCTGACTTTCTATAGCCACCAGGAGGTAATACAGATTTTGGTTCCTGGGTATAATGGAGAGGAGAATGCCAGACTAGAGCTCTTCCCCACAAAGCATGTGGTTAGGGAGAGATAGAGGTCTGGAGTGTGCCCACAGACAGTTCCCATGCCTCCTGTGGCTTATGGGCCAGAAGATAGCCTTGCCAACTGCCTGGAATCCTTGAGAGCCATCAGATGTTTCTGAATTTATCCATGCCACAAAAGGAATTGGCACAAGCTGGACACAAGCCTAAATTCCCCAGAGAACCTCCCACCTCAAGTCTAGGGAACAAATTTCTATATTCTTGAAAGTGAGGTTGTGATATGATTGATCTTAGAGATCAGTGTGAAGATTTTTCATGTTGGCATTCTGTGGGCCATTGAATCTTTCCCCAACCCTTCTTTCGGACCATTATTAAATGTGTTGGCTCTTATAAGAGCCACTTTTTATTTTATTTTTGCAGTACTGGGAACTAAACCCAGGGCCTTATGTATGCTGGCCAAGTGATCTACTATTGGGCTTTATCCACAGCTTTATTTTTTCTTTTTGTGTGTTAATTTAAAACAATATTGTATTGTATTTATTTATTTATTTGAGAGAGAGGGGGGAGAGAGAGAGAGAGAGAGAGAGAGAGAGAGAGAGAGAGGAAGAGGCATATAGAGAGAATGGGCATGTCAGGGCCTCCAGCCACTGCAAACAAACTTCAGACACATGTGCCACCTTGTACATCTGACTTACATGGGTGCTGGGCAATTAAACCTGGTCCTTAGGCTTTGCAGGCAAGCACCTTAACCACTAAGCCATCTCTCCATCCCTCTCTACTTTTTTTTTTTTTTGAGAGAGACAGAGAGAGACAAAGAGAGAGAGGGAGAGGAAGACAGAGATGGGCGCGCCAGCAACCTCTCAGGTGCTGCGAACAAAATCCAGATGTGTGCGCCCCCTTGTGGTCAAGTGCAGCATTGTGCCCTTGCATCACTTTGCATCTGGCTAAACGTGGGACCTGGAGATTGGAACTGCTGGAGATTGGAACCAGCGTTCTTAGGCTTAGGAGGCAGGTGCCTTAACCGCTAAGCCATCTCTCCAGCCCCCTCTATACTTTTTTTATTTGAAGTTGCTTAGACTAGTCTTAAACTCAATCTGTAGTCCAAGCTAGCCTTGAACTTGCAAGCTTCTGGCCTTAGCCTCTTGAGTAACTGGGATTACAAGTCTGTACTACCAGACTCAGCATGAGAGCCATTTTCCAGAGAATGACTAAACCAAATAGAACAGGAAAATTAAATTTCAAAGCAAAAATTCTTGTGTAATATCTAAACAGTACTAATAAAAATTGCTGCTTTTTTGGCTCAGTCTATGATATGTTGACTGTTCTTGAAAATTCTAGTTACAGAAGCTTATCCTGGAATATACAGATACAGCCACAGCACTTTTGTATGAGATTCTTCTCGCCTTTCAGCAGGTACAGCAATACTTTTATCCATATATTATGTGATTCTATATGATAATAAATCACGTAAAAATGCTCTCAGGGAACTGGAGAGATTGGCTCAGCAGCTAAAGGCACTTGCTTGAAAAACCTGCCATCCCAGGTTTAATTCCCCAGTACCCATGAAAAGTCAGGTACACAAAGTGGCACATGTTTTGGTGTTGGTTTACAGTGGCAAGAGGCCTTGGTGTGCCCATATTCACAGATACACACACACTTCCTCTCTCTGTCTCTGAGTAAATAATTTAAAAACTTTTTTTTTTCGAGGTAGGGTCAGCTCAGGCTGACCTGGAATTCACTATGTAGTCTTAGGGCGGCCTTGAACTCATGGCGAGCCTCCATCTCTGCCTTCTGGGTGCTGGCATTAAAGATGTGAGCCACCACACCCAGCAAAAAACATTTTTTTAAAAGACTTTTAAGGGCTGTAGAGCTGGCTTAGCAGTTAAGGCACTTGCCTGCAAAGCCTAAGGACCTATGTTCAACTCTCCAGATCCCATGTAAGCCAGACACACAAAGGTGAGGCAAGTTCAAGGTCACACGTGCCTACTAGGTGGTGCAAGCGTCTGGAGTTCGTTTGCAGTGGCTGAGGCTCTGGAATGCCAATTTTCTCTCTCTCTCTTACTCTCTCTAAAAAAAAAGATCTTTTAAACCAGGTGTGGTGGTGCATGCCTTTAATCCCAGCACTTGGGAAGCAGAGGTAGGAGGATCACCATGAGTTTGAGGCCACCCTGAGACTTCATAGTAAATTCCAGATCAGCTTGGGCTAGAGCAAGACCCTACCTTGAAAAAGAGCAAAACAAAACACAAAAAAGGAACTTTAAAAAATATTTTTTATTTATTTGAGAGAGAGAGAGAGAGAAAGAGAGAAATAGAGGCAGATACAGAATAGGCACGCTGGGGTCTCTAGCCACTGCAAATGAACTCCAGATACATGTGCTACCTTATGCATTTGGCTTTACATGGGTACTAGGGAATTGAGCCTGGGTCCTTTGGTTTTGCTGGCAAGAACCTTAACTGCTAAGCCATCTCTCCTGCCCTAAAAAAGATTCTTTTCTAAAATATTTTATTTATTTATTTGAAAGAGAGAGAGAGTTTGAGAATGGACATGTTGGGGCCCCCAGCCACTGCAAACAAACTCCAGATGCATATGCCACCCTGTGCATCTGGCTTAAGTGGGTCCTGGGGAATTGAACCTGGGTCTTTTGGCTTTGCAGGCAAACATCTTAACTGCTCAACAATCTCTCCAGCCCCCCTAAAAAGATTTAAAAAAAATAAAATGCAGGACTGAACTCCTCCCCCCCCCCAAAAGTAAGGCTGTAAGTATGGCTCAGCAGTTAAAGGTACTTGCTCTCAAAGCCTGCTGGCCTGGGTTCAATTCCCAGTACCCACAAAAAGCCAGATGCATAAAGTGGCTCATTCGTCTGAAGTTCATTTGCAGTGGCATGAAGTCCTGGTGTTCCCATTTTCTTACTCTATCTTTCTCACTCTTCTCTCTGCTCACAAATAAATAAATAAAAATTATAAAAAGTAAAAATTATTTTAGTGGACATGGTCTCCAAAGCTGGTCAGGTAAGTGGCACTCCCTTTTCTCTTAAGTGCTCATTTAAGTTATTTAACAAACAGTGATTTTAAAGATTTATCAGGATAAAAATGTATTCTTTTAGATACAGCTTACTTCATGCATATGACTTGTCTACTTTTATGAGCTTTTAGGGGAATCTTGGAGTGGGATCCACAAAATTTGCTATTAGCTGGATGATGTCCTTCCTACAAAGCTGTCCTCCCATAGTAAGTACTGAGATGAAAACCAAGATTACCAAGCAGGCCTAAGCACATACTTTCATGCTTAATTAATACATGCAAGCTTTCTCTTATGACACAGTCAAGCCTGTAAAACAAATGCAGAATGTTAACTTGATAACTTTGTTTTTAATGAAGATAAAATGTTTTCAAGGGCTGGAGAGATGGTTTAGCGATTAAGGTGCTTGCCTGTGAAGCCTAAGTACCCATGTTTGACTCTCCAGGTCCAAGTAAGCCAGACACACGAAGTGACGCAAGTGCATAAGGATGCACATGTGCACAAGGTGGCACACTTCTCTGGAGTTCAAATGCAGTGGCTGGAGGCCCTGGAGCACCAATTCTCTCTCTCTCTGTCTCTCTCTCTCACCTTGCTCTCTCACATAAAAAAAAAGACCAGTCTGTAGGGCTTCCCCCTCCCCAAAAGTTTTTGTGTTTGAGACATGAGTGGTTAAGATGCTTGTAATGATATCTTCAAATGATCTTCATTTTATGAACAAGACGTATGTAGAAAACAGAATGTTAAATTACTGACTTATTATTAAGTAAAAAGGTTAACACTTGTCTTAAATAGAAGCATGAACATAACATTGTGGATCATCTCTGCGCTGTCCCCGCAGACACTGATTTCACCAGGTATCTCCTTAACTACTCACATCTAAACTGCTACATCTCCCTAATCCCAGCTCACAGCCAGAGGGAGCTATTTAAAACAAAAAGCAGACTGCCACTCCTTGCTTTAAACCTCTCAGCTGGTTTTCTCTGATCAGACTCCTTAACAGTCCTTCAAAGGCTGGCATGTTATAGTTCCACAGCCTCCTCTGGTCCCTCCCTCACTCAGCCATTGTGTCTTTTACTGCCCAGTCCTCCTGCCTCATTGAATTCACTGGACCTTCCCCTCTGTCTTGGTCTCAGTATACCAGAGACTGAGATTCATTTGACACATAGCTTTGGAGGCTGGGTGGCCCAAGATAGAAGATCTGTATCTAGTGAGGATCCTCTTGTTGCCTTCTTTGGCTGAAGATGGATGGACAAGAGACATATGTAGGGTTAGGGGAAAACTCACTTTGACTTTCTTTTTAATTTAATTTATTTATTAGAGATACACAGACACACACACACACAGAGAGAGAGAGAGAGAGAGAGAGAGAGAGAGAATGGGCGCACCAGGGTGTCTTGCCACTGCAGACAAACTCCAGATGCATGTGCCACCTTGTGCATCTGGCTTACATGGGACCTGGAGAATCGAACCTGGATCCTTAGGCTTCACAGGCAAGCGCTTTAACCACTAAGTCATCTCTTCAGCCCCACTTTGACTTTTTTGAGGAGATATCTATGATGCCAAGGTTGGCCTTGAACTCACTATCCTCCTGCTTCATCCTGTGTAGCAGAACTCACTTTTACAGAAACTGTCTTGTAATAACAAATTGACTCACTGGTGTCCATGAGAATAATGACGTTAATCCAGTCACAAGGGCAGAACCACCTCATCATACAGCTGTTTTGGGGACTGGTTCTGACACATGAACTTAGCACATGAAAACATGAACCATGCCAGTTTCTCTGACTGTAATAATCTCTCTTTCTTTTCCACCTAATTAACTCTTACTCCTCTCTCAGACCTTGGTGCAGAGGATGATTCTCTGACCTTCTGGCGTCTCAGATTCCCCCATTATAGGCAGGCATAGTGCTCTGAGGGTCTTCTATTTCCTTATTAGGCGGTTCACTCTTGTGGTAGTTATTAGTGGTCTATGTATTCTTGAATACTTTCCTTCCAGGCACATGAGAAAATTATATTTGGATTTTTCTTGTTTTTTTAGTTTTTTTTTTTTTCAAGGTAGGGTGTTGCTCTAGCCCAGGCTGACCTGGACTTCACCATGCTGCCCCAGGCTGGCCTCAAACTTATGGTGACCCTCCTACCTCAGCCTATCAAGTGCTGGGATTAAAGGCTTATATTTGTTTTTTACAAAATATTTTTATTTATTATTTATTTGCAAGCACAGAGAGAAAGAGAGAGAGAGAAAGAGAGAGAGAGGGACACACACACACACACACACGCACACCAGGACCTCTTGCTACTGCAACTTAACTCCCAACTCATGCCGCACTCTGTTCATCTGGCTTTACATTGATACTGGAGAACTGAACCCAGGCCATCAGGCCTTACAAGCAAGGCCCTTGCCTCGGAGCCATCTCTCCAGCCCTAGAATTGTATCACAAATTAGGTGATTCTCAATGCTTGCTCTGGCCAATGAAATGTGAGGGTAAGTGGCCTGTGCCACTTCTGGACAGAAACTGTATGACTCATACAGTGTGCTTCCCAACACTCTTTTCCTCTGACATGGTAACTGGCAATGTTCCACGTGGTGGTTGTTCCCCTGAGTGGCTGGCTGTAATGAATAGCCTTGGTGGTTCAAGAGGGTTCTTTTTATTTTTTTATTTTTCGAGGTAGGGTCTCATTCTAGCCCAGGCTGTCCTGGAATTCACTATGTAGTCTCAGGCTGCCTTGAACTCAAGGAGATCCTCCTACCTCTGCCTCCCAAGTGCTGAGATTAAAAGCATGCACCACCACGCCCGGCATCAAGAGGTTTTTTTTCTTTTACATACTTAATCTATCCTGACTAAGATAATGTCTTTCTGTACAGGGTGCAAGTGCCATGAGGGTAAGAGATATGACATGTGTGCTAAAAACATAACAGATGTTCAGTCCAATAACTGATGACTTAACTGTAATAAATGCTTTATTTTCTCACTTTTCCAAACTTAGTTTCCATTTATTCATTCACACATTCATTAATCAACATATGTTTTATTGGAAATCTCTTCCAATAAATGTATTAATCCAGACTTGAACTTTATTACTAATGGAGGACTTTTCCATATAATATGTTCCCTTTCTATACATAAATAGGCCCCTGTTGCCTGTTGGTGGTTCCATAGTGTGACTTATTTTTCCAGAGAGATGTTGAGTCTGTCCTGCAGGATCTAATTTCTCTAGTCAGATCTCTGTGACACATATGTGACAAAAAAGCTGGCAGGGGTCAACATATACACTTACCACTAGAACAGCCAATTGCCTATGGAGAGTTTGAACTCATGATCTTGGCTCCTTAGCATTACAGAGACCTCAGCCAGTCTCAGATCTAGGGCTGTCATAATTTTCATTCACAGCGATGGATGCTTGTGTGTGCAATATGAAAGCATCCTACTCATTCTGTACAGTGGGAAAGGCTCTAGCATCTGGGTGAGGGATCTGGGATCCTAATGATTACAAACAACAGGGAAGTTCTTTTATCAACCTGTAGAGTTAATTCTCAAAAGCTGAGCTTCTTCTCGGGGCCAGTCTGTGACCTGAAACATGCCAGAGTGAGGGTGGGACAAGACAAAGGATTGCTAACACCATCAAGAGCATCCGCATCTGTCCAGTCATCAACAGCATGGGGCGAAATGAACCTTCTGAGAGAAATTCACAAGCAAAGAAACGCTCAAATCAGGGAGATCCACTGAATGTGCCAATATGCCATAATGCCTATATCTCCTGAGTGCCTTTAACGAACAGGGTCCCTTACTGACCCATAAGGACCATATAGTGTGAACAAATAGTGAGCCTTTGCTGTTCTGTGTAAAGCGTTGGTGGTTTCAAGAGGTTCTCATTATCTTGCTTGATTAAAACAGTAAATTGGTTAAATTAGAATTTTAGCCCCTAGTTGGCAAGTGATCTGGTGCTCTCTGAGTACCATTTCAGGGGGAAATAGCCAAAGGGCTTCAGCCTAGGTTTGTAAATGAGGCTACAGCTGAAATAGGATGCTTATGGGTGGCAGGCAGCCTACAAGTAACTGCATTTTGCTTGTCTAGATCGCTTTTGTGGCCGGTGTTGTGAAACAAGTGGTGAAGGGGCTCTCGGCCTCCTTCCAGCTGCTGAGTCCCTGCCAGGCGGTTCTGTTGTACCAGCAGTTTTACATCCTCAAGAGCTGCCTGCAGTATAGCAAGACTCTAGCTGAGTATATTAGGAACCACTACAGTGAAGAATTCAGGTAAGAAAAACTGTGTATCTAATCTGCAATGAAACTACTTATTTCTGATTTTCAGGCAAACCTGCAACAGGACCTGATATTAGAAAATTAGATGTTAGCGGAAAATTCCATTTCTATTTCTGATAATATTTTATGATGGTTTAGGTAAGACAGGAGTTGGGGCAATTTTAAGAACCATTGTCATTTGATGTTTTTTTTTTTTTTTTTTTTTTTTTTTTCAGGCCAGAAACCTCAAACTCACTTATTGTGTTTCTTGTAGCCTGCTTCTCACAGAAGTAGTATTGATTTTAATCTGGAGTAACAGGCTCCACTGAAGGGGTTGATAATTTATGGGCTGTGAATTCAACTCAGTCATTGGAAAAACTAAATTGATAAAAGAGGGGCAATTAATGCACACTTACTAGGTTTTTGTTTCATTTGCCTTCTCTCACACTCGGTAACAGATCAGCAGCAGCCAGCATGGAACACCTCTGCAGCCTGCTCTCCTGCCCCTTAGGGGTTCCCTTCCATTTAAAGGCTGGCAAAGCCAAGTGCACTTAGCAGTACAGCCTGCATTAGCACCTATTGAGGAAAAACCCAGGTAGCACCTGCCTTAAAGGAAAAGTACAGACAACATAGCTTTGTCACTAGCTTGGAGACATTATGAAGGCACATGGCTTAGATTGGTTTCCAAAGAATGAAAATCAGCCCCCTTTGTAGACTCCATCTTTCCTCCATGTGGTATTTCACCATAGGGTCCATTCTGGATACCATAAAACTGATTGGTTTGGCTCAGAGAGCTGGTCCCACAACCCAGTTCTAGCCCCCACTCACACCTGCCTTCTCATTTCCTTTTCTTTTTCATTAGGAAAAATTGACATAGCATGAAAGCCGCCATTTTAAAGTGTTATAGTTCAGTAGCTTTGAATACATTTCATGTTTTGCAGTTATCACTAGTATTGAATTAAAGAAACTGAGCATCCGCTAAGCAGACACCACCTCTTCTCCCCTAGAAATTTCTAATCTACTGTCTGTTGTGGTGGATTTGTCTATGCTGGATGTTCATCTGAGTGGCAATGTTAATAGATGGCCTAATATGGCTGCAGGCTTTTATTTAGCATGTTTTTAAGGTTCATTTTATACCATGTACAAAAAGACTCTCCCTCTTTTTGAGACAAGGCCTTGCTATGTTGCTCAGGCTGTCCTGAACCTTAGGCTGGCTTTGAACTCATCTTTGTGCTTCAGCCTCTCAGTGCTGGAATTACAGGCATGTGCCACCATACCAGGCCAAAAAATTTTTTTTATTTATTTATTTATTTATTTGCAAGCAGAAAGAGAGAGAGAGAGAGAGAGAGAGAGAGAAGAGAAGAGAGAGGCAGATAGAGAGAATGGACATGCCAGGGCTTCCAGCCACTGCAAACGAACTCCAGATGCATGTGCCCCTTGTGCATCTGGCTTACATGGGTCCTGGAGAATCGAACCAGGATCCTTTGGCTTCACAGGCAAATGCCTTGACTGCTAAGCCATTTCTTCAGCCCTATTTTGTTTGTCTTTTGAGGTAGGGTTTCACTGTAGCTCAGGCTGACCTGGAATTCACTATGTAGTCTCAGGGTGGCCTCGAACTCACTGCAATCCTCTTACCTCTGCCTCCCGAGTGCTGGGATTAAAAGCGTGTGCCACCACTCCCAGCTCAGGCCAAATTTTTTAAACTTAGTTATAAACATTTAAAAATCAAGACAACTGGCAAAATGGTGTTGCACTTCTAGATTACCACAGCAGGCTGGAGCTCACAGCAGTACCCATCAGGTGGCTCACGCACCACTTGTTTGCTGCCATCTCCTTCTCGCCCTACTCTTACTGTGCCTCTCTAACTTCAATTGCTTATGGGCAGTTAGGGTGTGTGATCCTTATTTGATACTAGTGTTGTTTTTTTTTTAACTCATTTTTCATTGGAATCATTCCAATATTTTATTTTATTTTTTAAATGGAATTTATTATTTTTTGAAATTTTCATATATGTAAATGATGTATTTTCATTTACTTATTTGCAAGCAGAGAGAGATAGGAGAGAGACAGTCAGAGAGAATGGATGCACAAGGGCCTCCAGCCGCTGCAGACAGACTGTAGATGCATGAGCAATTTGTGCATCTGGCTTTATGTGGGCACTAGAGAATCAAACTCCAGTTGTTAGGCTTTGCAGGCAAGCGCTTTAACCACTGAGCCATCTCTCCAGGCCCTGATGATGTATTTTAACATATTCATCCTCTATTACTCTTATTCTCCTCCAAGTCTTGCTTAACCCATTCTTCTTCCCAGCTATTCCCCTTTCTACTTTCACATCTTTTTGTTTTTTTTTGCAAGGCAGGGTCTCACTCTAGACCAGCCTGACCTGGAATTCAACATGCAATTCCAGGCTGGTCTCAAACTCATGGTGTTCCTCCTACCTCAGCCTTTTGTCAAATGCTAGGATTAAAGGCAGGTACCGCCATGCCTAAGCTTCATGTCTTTTACTTTTATTTTTATATCAAAACTGCTCTAGGTGTGGCCTTATGTGAAGACATTCTCTTTTAAACTTATCTGAGGAAGACATTTTTCTAAGCTTCCCATGTAATTTTAATGTGCACTGAGGGCTGAGAACATTCTCTGAGGTTATGGAAGGGGTTGACTGAAGACCTTCTCACCAGCCTTTCCTACACCCTTACTGAGGCCACGGGGATAAGCCCTATGCTTTCTTCATGACTGGTCCCTAATCCTCACCCAGCCTGGCCCTCATTTCAACTTCCCGCTGTGACTGTCTCAGGAATGTCCACACACACTGTGGCAAAGACGGGCCTGGCTTCCTTACTGATGCCCTGGTAGCTGATACATTATTAATGCACCTCACATCCTTTGCTCAAGTGCTTCAGCAAACAAAAAAAGGCACACATAGCAAAGATTTTCTAGGTCACAAATAGAAGATGTTGGAGTGCTGAAAATGCTGACTGAGTCTTGGGGCTCAGAAACATCCCCCCAACCAGCCTTGTGCCAGTGAGTGGGAATGTACTCGATATATAACCAGTGCAATGACTCTTGTTTTTAAAACCATTGTTTCTTCTTATGCCTTGCAGGTACTTTATTCACATGACAGCTTTGGAAAAGAGGCTCCCATTGTGTTACCCTATCACGGAGCCTACTACCCAACTTTTCCACGAGGTTCTGAAATTGATCGAACAGAAACAGTGTGTGGAATGCTAACAAGAGTATAAAATGTTCATTAGAAGTCACTGTTTATGAGAAAGTCTTTTGACTAGTTTAATATCTAGTGATCCTTAAGTCCTATAAAGACTTTACTTGAAGGTTTCATCAACACCTCTCTAGGATGTCCTTAAACTTTTCATCTGATTTTAAAAATAATCTGTCTAGGCTGGGCGTAGACATTTAGCTCAGTGCTGCAACTTGCCTAGCATTTGTGAAGACCTGAGCTCAACTCAAACACAGCAAAAGAAGAAAATAATAATCTAAGTCCATTCTGACATACATCAAGTGGTGCTAAAAACTAGTATTTCTACAGAATGAAAAGGTTTTTTTAAAAAAAACATGGAAAACTACAAAGGGAACAAGTGCACAGAAAGCAAATGCAGGAAGCCAGGTCTGATGAGTTTCCTTGGTGTGACAGGGTGATGGAAACTATGCAGAGATCTTAGAGAAGCGGGGAACAACAGGAAGACACCTTTCTTCTCCACCTGTGAATATTCGAGTGGCAAAAGTGTTCCCGGGAGAATGGGCAGAGCAGTCACAGCTGCACAGGGAAAGAACACTGGACTTCCTTTGCTCAAAACAACGGCTTGCAGCCAATGTGAGTGCCCATGGAGTCGCTGTGCAGGGGACATTGCTCGAGAGTCATTGTGGCTTGCTCACGTCTACTTTCCCTATCTTATGGCTGTGAATGAACTAACCCTACAGATACTTAATTTTGACATCACTGTGAGCAGTTGGATTTGGACTTGGACTTCTAAGAACCCCAGAACCTGGACTCTCCATTCAACTTACCATGCCCAGAGAAAATTCTGCCCTTCAGAGAAGGAGCTCCCTGGCCAGATTCACCTGTGTTGGGTACTGTTAACTGTCATTGCAGACTTAGCAGGTTTTTGTTGTTAATTGGTTCAGCAATACTTAAATGAATTATTTTTCACTGGTAATTTTGTATATTGTTTATATTGATTCGACTGATTTTTTTTTTCAAGATATGTCTTAGTTTTAATATTTCTATAGTTTTAAAAAATAGACCTGCTCTGGCTGGGCTTGTAGCTCAGTGATAGAACATTTGCCTAGGATATGCAAGGCCCTGGGTTCAATGCCTAAAGCCACAATAAAATAAAATAAAATAAAATAAAATAAAATAAAATAAAATAAAATAAAATATAAGACTTTAAATATAAGACTTTATGCATGCACACACACACTGTGAGCTCTGTAAATTGCTATGTGGAGATGCGGGCTGGTGTAGGACAGAACCCTTTGCATTGTTCAGCACCTGCTCTAAGCCATGCTGCCTCTGCCTCACTTTGCTGACTTTCCTGTGGGCCAACCCTGCTGCTTTGGTAATGACTTAATCTGCCTCCAGAGCAGGTTCTGTCCTGTACAAATTCTTATGTGCTTGTTTTGTTGTGAGCACAGTATTTAGTACATAAAGACAGATTTAAGTACAAACATTTTCTAAAACATGAAGGTAGTACTGATTTACAAAAAAAACAAAAACAAAAACAAAAACAAAACTGAAAGCTGGGTGTGGTGGTGCACCCCTTTAATCCCAGCACTCGGGAGGCAGAGGTAGGAGGATCACTGTGACTTTGAGGCCACCCTGAGACTGCATGGTAAAATCCAGGTCAGCCTGGGCTAGAGCAAGATCCTACCTCAAAAAAACAAAAAAAACTGGTATACTGTTACTTTTTAAATAGTGTTTAGACACTGGCAAAATATTTCTATTTGGAGATTATTTGGTTTATAAATTACATGTTAGCCTAGTTTCTGTGAGTTTTTTTTTAAGTCTGACTTTTAAAATGTCTTAGAAATTAACCTTTTGTAAAAAAAAAAAAAAAAAAAGTAAGCAGGGCTGGAGGAATGGCTTAGTGGTTACAGCAAAGCCAAAGGACCCAGGTTCGATTCCC
Organism: Orientallactaga sibirica; assembly: GCA_036365145.1. Taxonomy (NCBI): domain Eukaryota; kingdom Metazoa; phylum Chordata; class Mammalia; order Rodentia; family Dipodidae; genus Orientallactaga; species Orientallactaga sibirica. The sequence continues at coordinate 34,033,858 of JAEOAD010000012.1, read as the reverse complement.
CAGGACCCACATTAGCCAAATGTACAAGGGGGCGCATGTGTCTGGAGTTTGCAGTGGTGCACCCATTCTCTCTCTTTCCCTCTTTCTCTGTCAAATAAATAAATAAATAAATAAATAAATAAATAAATAAATAAAAATAAAATATTTTTTAAAGTGAAGAAAACTTCATTCAAAAGCATCTCATTTCATTTTGTTTCCCTTTTTTTGGGGGGTTCATTTTCAGTTTTTCGAGATAGGGTCTCACTCTAGCCCAGGCTGACCTGGAATTCACTATGTAATCTCAGGGTGGCCTAAACTCATGGCGATCCTCCTACCTTTGCCTCCCGAATGCTGGGATTAAAGGCGTGCACCACCACGCCCGGCTCCTTATTTTTTTGAAGTAGGATATCACTCTAGCCCAGGCTGACCTGGAATTCACTTTGTAGTCTCAGGGTGACCTCAAACTCTCAGCCATCCTTCTACTTCTGCCTCCCAAGTGCTAGGATTAAAGGCGTGCACCACCATGCCCAGCAAGCATCTCATTTCTGATTCTGACTCAGCTAAATGAATGACTGGTCCTCTTCCCAGGCCTTGTCTTTTTCTTTCTGGGTCTTTGTTACGTGGAAGGGTAAGAGACTCAACAGTCTCAATTCTTTTTTTTAACTTTAACTTTAAAAAAATTTTAAATTTATTTTTATATTTATTTATTTATTTATTTGCCAGCAGAGAGAGAGAGATAGAAGAGAGGCAGACAGAGAGAGAATTGGCATGCCAAGGCCTCTAGCCACTGCAAGCGAAAGATGCATATGCCCTTTGCTAAGCCATTTCTTCAGCCCTATTTTGTTTGTTTTTGAGGTAGGGTTTTACTCTAGCTCAGGCTGACCTGGAATTCACTATGTAGTCTCAGGGTGGCCTCGAACTCACTGCAATCCTCTTACCTCTGCCTCCCGAGTGCTGGGATTAAAAGCGTGTGCCACCACTCCCAGCTCAGGCCAAATTTTTTAAACTTAGTTATAAACATTTAAAAATCAAGACAACTGGCAAAATGGTGTTGCACTTCTAGATTACCACAGCAGGCTGGAGCTCACAGCAGTACCCATCAGGTGGCTCACGCACCACTTGTTTGCTGCCATCTCCTTCTCGCCCTACTCTTACTGTGCCTCTCTAACTTCAATTGCTTATGGGCAGTTAGGGTGTGTGATCCTTGTTTGATACTAGTGTTGTTATTTTTTTAACTCATTTTTCATTAGAATCATTCCAATATTTTATTTTATTTTTTAAATGTAATTTATTATTTTTTGAAATTTTCATATATGTAAATGATGTATTTTCATTTACTTATTTGCAAGCAGAGAGAGATAGGAGAGAGACAGTCAGAGAGAATGGATGCACAAGGGCCTCCAGCCGCTGCAGACAGACTCTAGATGCATGAGCAATTTGTGCATCTGGCTTTATGTGGGCACTAGAGAATCAAACTCCAGTTGTTAGGCTTTGCAGGCAAGCGCTTTAACCACTGAGCCATCTCTCCAGGCCCTGATGATGTATTTTAACATATTCATCCTCTATTACTCTTATTCTCCTCCAAGTCTTGCTTAACCCATTCTTCTTCCCAGCTATTCCCCTTTCTACTTTCACATCTTTTTTGGTTTTTTGCAAGGCAGGGTCTCACTCTAGACCAGCCTGACCTGGAATTCAACATGCAATTCCAGGCTGGCCTCAAACTCATGGTGTTCCTCCTACCTCAGCCTGTTGTCAAATGCTGGGATTAAAGGCAGGTACCGCCATGCCTAAGCTTCATGTCTTTTTACTTTTATTTTTATATCAAAACTGCTCTAGGTGTGGCCTTATATGAAGACATTCTCTTTCGGCTTATCTGGGAAGACATTTTTTCTAAGCTTCCCATGTAATTTTAATGTGCACTGAGGGCTGAGAACATTCTCTGAGGTTATGGAAGGGGTTGACTGAAGACCTTCTCACCAGCCTTTCCTACACCCTTACTGAGGCCACGGGATAAGCCCTATGCTTTCTTCATGACTGGTCCCTAATCCTCACCCAGCCTGGCCCTCATTTCAACTTCCCGCTGTGACTGTCTCAGGAATGTCCACACACACTGTGGCAAAGACGGGCCTGGCTTCCTTACTGATGCCCTGGTAGCTGATACATTATTAATGCACCTCACATCCTTTGCTCAAGTGCTTCAGCAAGCCAAAAGGCACACATAGCAAAGATTTTCTAGGTCACAAATAGAAGATGTTGGAGTGCTGAAAATGCTGACTGAGTCTTGGGGCTCAGAAACATCCCCCCAACCAGCCTTGTGCCAGTGAGTGGGAATGTACTCGATATATAGCCAGTGCAATGACTCTTGTTTTTAAAACCATTGTTTCTTCTTATGCCTTGCAGGTACTTTATTCACATGACAGCTTTGGAAAAGAGGCTCCCATTGTGTTACCCTATCACGGAGCCTACTACCCAACTTTTCCACGAGGTTCTGAAATTGATCGAACAGAAACAGTGTGTGGAATGCTAACAAGAGTATAAAATGTTCATTAGAAGTCACTGTTTATGAGAAAGTCTTTTGACTAGTTTAATATCTAGTGATCCTTAAGTCCTATAAAGACTTTACTTGAAGGTTTCATCAACACCTCTCTAGGATGTCCTTAAACTTTTCATCTGATTTTAAAAATAATCTGTCTAGGCTGGGCGGAGACATTTAGCTCAGTGCTGCAACTTGCCTAGCATTTGTGAAGACCTGAGCTCAACTCAAACACAGCAAAAAGAAGAAAATAATAATCTAAGTCCATTCTGACATACATCAAGTGGTGCTAAAAACTAGTATTTCTACAGAATGAAAAGGTTTTTTTTAAAAAAAAACATGGAAAACTACAAAGGGAACAGGTGCACAGAAAGCAAATGCAGGAAGCCAGGTCTGATGAGTTTCCTTGGTGTGACAGGGTGATGGAAACTATGCAGAGATCTTAGAGAAGCGAGGAACAACAGGAAGACACCTTTCTTCTCCACCTGTGAATATTCGAGTGGCAAAAGTGTTCCCGGGAGAATGGGCAGAGCAGTCACAGCTGCACAGGGAAAGAACACTGGACTTCCTTTGCTCAAAACAACGGCTTGCAGCCAATGTGAGTGCCCATGGAGTCGCTGTGCAGGGGACATTGCTCGAGAGTCATTGTGGCTTGCTCACGTCCACTTTCCCTGTCTTATGGCTGTGAATGAACTAACCCTACAGATACTTAATTTTGACATCACTGTGAGCAGTTGGATTTGGACTTGGACTTCTAAGAACCCCAGAACCTGGACTCTCCATTCAACTTACCATGCCCAGAGAAAATTCTGCCCTTCAGAGAAGGAGCTCCCTGGCCAGATTCACCTGTGTTGGGTACTGTTAACTGTCATTGCAGACTTAGCAGGTTTTTGTTGTTAATTGGTTCAGCAATACTTAAATGAATTATTTTTCACTGGTAATTTTGTATATTGTTTATATTGATTCGACTGATTTTTTTTTCAAGATATGTCTTAGTTTTAATATTTCTATAGTTTTAAAAAATAGACCTGCTCTGGCTGGGCTTGTAGCTCAGTGATAGAACATTTGCCTAGGATATGCAAGGCCCTGGGTTCAATGCCTAAAGCCACAAAAAATAAAATAAAATAAAATAAACTTCTAAATATAAGACTTTATGTGGAAACCATGCATACACACACACTGTGAGCTCTGTAAATTGCTATGTGGAGATGCGGGCTGGTGTAGGACAGAACCCTTTGCATTGTTCAGCACCTGCTCTAAGCCATGCTGCCTCTGCCTCACTTTGCTGACTTTCCTGTGGGCCAACCCTGCTGCTTTGGTAATGACTTAATCTGCCTCCAGAGCAGGTTCTGTCCTGTACAAATTCTTATGTGCTTGTTTTGTTGTGAGCACAGTATTTAGTACATAAAGACAGATTTAAGTACAAACATTTTCTAAAACATGAAGGTAGTACTGATTTACAAAAAAAAAAAAAAAAAAAAAAAAAACTGACAGCTGGGTGTGGTGGTGCACCCCTTTAATCCCAGCACTCGGGAGGCAGAGGTAGGAGGATCACTGTGACTTTGAGGCCACCCTGAGACTGCATGGTAAAATCCAGGTCAGCCTGGGCTAGAGCAAGATCCTACCTCAAAAAAACAAAAAAAACTGGTATACTGTTACTTTTTAAATAGTGTTTAGACACTGGCAAAATATTTCTATTTGGAGATTATTTGGTTTATAAATTACATGTTAGCCTAGTTTCTGTGAGTTTTTTTTTAAGTCTGACTTTTAAAATGTCTTAGAAATTAACCTTTGTAAAAAAAAAAAAAAAAAAAAGTAAGTAAGGGCTGGAGGAATGGCTTAGTGGTTACAGCAAAGCCAAAGGACCCAGGTTCGATTCCCCAGGACCCACATTAGCCAAATGTACAAGGGGGCGCATGTGTCTGGAGTTTGCAGTGGTGCACCCATTCTCTCTCTTTCCCTCTTTCTCTGTCAAATAAATAAATAAATAAATAAATAAATAAATAAATAAATAAAAATAAAATATTTTTTTAAAGTGAAGAAAACTTCATTCAAAGCATCTCATTTCATTTTGTTTCCCTTTTTTGGGGGGTTTCATTTTTCAGTTTTTCGAGATAGGGTCTCACTCTAGCCCAGGCTGACCTGGAATTCACTATGTAATCTCAGGGTGGCCTAAACTCATGGCGATCCTCCTACCTTTGCCTCCCGAATGCTGGGATTAAAGGCGTGCACCACCACGCCCGGCTCCCTTATTTTTTTTGAAGTAGGATATCACTATAGCCCAGGCTGACCTGGAATTCACTTTGTAGTCTCAGGGTGACCTCAAACTCTCAGCCATCCTTCTACTTCTGCCTCCCAAGTGCTAGGATTAAAGGCGTGCACCACCATGCCCAGCAAGCATCTCATTTCTGATTCTGACTCAGCTAAATGAATGACTGGTCCTCTTCCCAGGCCTTGTCTTTTTCTTTCTGGGTCTTTGTTACGTGGAAGGGTAAGAGACTCAACAGTCTCCAATTCTTTTTTTTTTTTTTTAACTTTAAAAAAATTTTTTAAATTTATTTTTATATTTATTTATTTATTTGCCAGCAGAGAGAGAGAGAGATAGAAGAGAGGCAGACAGAGAGAGAATTGGCATGCCAAGGCCTCTAGCCACTGCAAACGAAAAGATGCATATGCCCTTTGTGCATCTGGCTTACGTGGGTCCTGGAGAATCGAACCAGGATCCTTTGGCTTTGCAGGCAAATGCCTTTACCACTAAGCCATCTCTCCAGCCCAGTCTCCAAGTTCTTCATGAGCTCTAATGTTTTCTGCGTGTACACAACACTTATTTTGTTTTGTTTCTTGAGACAAGATCTCATGTAGCCCAGGCTAGCCCTGAACTCACTATGTAGCCAAGGATGACCTTAAATACCTGATTTTCCTGCTGCTTCTATTGCTGCGATTACAGGTGTGTGCCACCATGCCAGACTCTGTACACAATTCTTTTTGTTTTAATTTATGTTTTATTTTTATTTTACAAATATTATAAACGGTTATTCTCTTTTTGTTGTTGTTGTTTTTGTTTTTTTTTTTCGAGGTAGGGTCTCACTCTGGCCCAGGCTGACCTGGAATTAACTATGTAGTCTCAGGATGGCCTTGAACTCAAGGCGATCCTCCTACCTCTGCCTCCCGAGTGCTGGGATTAAAGGCGTGCGCCACCATGCCCAGCTCTATTCTCTTTTTAAAAATATTTTTATTTATTAATTTATTTGCAAGCAGAGAGAGACAGAGGGAAAAAATGGGCATGTCAGAGCCTCCAGCTGCTGCAAATGAACTCCAGATGCATGTGCCACTTTGTGCATCTGGCTTTAATGTGGGTACTGAGGAATTGAACCAATGTTGTTAGGCTTTGCAGGCAAGTGCCTTAACCACTGAGCCATCTCTCCAGTCCATCAAAGGTTATACTCTTTTGTGCCTTCACCCCTGCTCTCATTTTCCTGGGGCCCGCCTCAGTGGAGTTAGGGTATTCCCTGTCTGTACATTCTTCTTAACACCCTAGGTGGGACAGTATGCTCCTCTGTCATCTTGGCTCAGTAGATGATGTCACATAGATTTTTAAAAAATCCTATTTCTTTGTGTCATGAACATCACCAAGTCTCCAAGCTTTCTTCTCTACCATTATCAAATAAGGAGTCTAAATCTTCTTCCACTATGGGAAGCAGAGAGGGAACAAAGAGTATCCTGGACTGCTAGATGAAGGATTGCTCCCAAGAGATGTCAGCTGAGGAGTGGACAGTTCTATACCTGTGCATGGTAGAGACCACAGCTGACACTGCAGGATCAGCTCTCTGGGTTCCTCTCCATGTACGTTCCTGTCCATGTTGCCCCTTCTCTCCTCACTTCTCCTCCCCTCCCCTCCCCTCTCTTCTCCTCTTCTCTCCCGCTAAAATCATATTGATCTGGGGCTGGAGTGATGGATCAGTGGCTAAGGTACTTGCCTTCAAGGCCTGGCGACCTGGGTTCAATTCCCCAGGACCCACATATGTCAGATGCATAAAGTGGTACATGCATCTGGAGTCCCATTTTCAGTGGCCAGAAGCCCTGGTACACCCATTCTCTCTCTCTTTCTTTCTGTATCTCTCTGCTTGCAAATAAATTAATTGAATTAAATCATACTGATCCAATATCTGGGAGCAAACGTGTAGTGAGAATGTACTGGAATGTTTTATTTGCATGGCTGCCCAAGACGAGAAAATCACTGATCTGTCATTATTAGTGATCAGACATCATTAACGTTTTAACTCCATATTTACTTCAAACACAAAATAAATTATATTTCATAAATCTACTTGTAGAAAAAACTTGAATGTGAAAATCACATAAATAACTTATAAAGAATACAAGGGATCACCAAGAAAGGCCAGAACACACAGCCACTTTCAGGGTGAGTCACGATCTAGACCTTGGGGTAATAATAAAGCAGGCCCATTTACTGCACTCACAGCAGTTATCGCTACCATTTTAAAAAGTATTTTATAAGGACATATATGTAATGTAAGAGAACTGGTTTTTGAGGCTAAATTAAATTCCATTTCTGCAACAGTTCTATTTTTTATCTGTTTTTTTTTTTTTTTTTTTCTTTCAGGATAGGGTCTCATTCTAGCCTAGGCTGACCTGGACCTCTGTAGTTCCAAGCTGCCCTCAAACTAACAGCGATCTTTCTACCTTTGCCTCCCAAGTGTTGGGATTAAAGGCGCGTGCCAGCACGCCTGGCTCAGCAACAGTTTTAGACCTTGAGAAATTAATAATAACTCTAAATGTCAGTTAATGGCAACATCAGACAACTGACTGAGTAGGGTTGTTAGGTGATTTAAAATAAAAGCTGTGGGGCTAGGGAGGTGACTTATTTGGTCAAGTGCTTGTGATGGAAGCATGGTGACCAAGTTTGGATCTCCCAAGACCCATGAAAAAAGCCAGGCAGGGTGGATGGGGTGCTCCTGTAATCCCAGAACTGAGGAGGCAATAGGATCCATGGGCTCACTGACCAGTCAGTATAACCAAATGGGTGAACTCCAGGTTCAATGAGAGACCCTGTCTCAAAAAAAATGGTATATGGCAATTGAGGCAATCATCCAGCGTTAACCTCTGTCTTCACATGCATGCATACACATAAGCATGCACACACATGCACTCACACACATACAAACATGCATATACAACACACACAATAAATGAAAAGCTGTTGGGAAAGCCTCTATCTGGCATGCAGTCAGGACTCAGTGAATAGTATGAGTTATTATGAAGATGATGTCAAAACTGGCTAAGAATTTAGAAACTGCTAAGTATTGCTTTTGTTTTAGTGTGTGTGTGTGTGGGGGGGGGAGACAAGCCACAACACTGCGAGTACTCCTGTCCTGTGTAGTGTTGGAGAACAGATTCCTGTGACTATTAAACTGAAAACTAATGTCAGCATTAGTAGGAGTGTGATTTAACTGACAAAAGAAACAACAACAATGCCATGGTTGATGTTTACAAAGAACGGTGGTCCTAATTGACACCATCAACACAAGAGCTATGAGGGATGTGTTCTTCCCCAGGTTGCACAGAAAGCTTTGCAGTCACCTGTGGTCATTTCATCACTAGAGCAGACACCTCAGAGAAGAAGGCTTCGGGAGGCTTCTATTGTCTCAAAGGTTTGCAGGCTCCATCCCAGATCAGGCAGCCCCACTGCCTCTGCTGTGGATATAAGACAGCAGACGTGGGGAGAACAGGCACCTCATCATGCACCAATGAACCACAGAGCAAGTGGGGAAGGGGCTGGATCCCACAACCCTAGAGACCTCCGACCAGGCTCCACCTCTTAAAGGCTCTACCACATCCCAACAGTACCATTTTAGGGGACGTTTGAGATCCAAACTATAGAAAATTACTATAAAAAACTTTTCCAGCCTTTGAGTTGCATAGCTAATTGATCAGTGCACAACCTAATATAGTCATTCTGTACTTATAAAGCACCTCAGCAATGGACCAGCAGTATTACAGGAAATAAATGAGGTGTTTCTTCTTACTGAAATCTGTATTTTGGATACTATTTAAGAGGGAAAAGCCTACAGTGTCTACAGTTGATACATTGAATGTCACTCTCTGGTAGTGCCACTTGTCTCCATGCATAGGAATCCTTGGGAATACAGTGGTGGAGCTAATTAGCTGTTGATATGCTCCGACTGGTGACATTCTAGTTTTCTAAGTTGAGAACTACTTGTTTTATATTTAACATATTTTCAGAGAAGATAGATGTTGTAATAAAAATTGGGGGGGAGGCTAGAAACTGCTTCATTTCTCTGTATTTACTTCTAAACTGCAGTACAGGTTTGTGAAATCAACTTGAATTGACCTCTGTGTTGGAAAAAGCTAGTCAGCAACCCCCCCATCCAATCAAACCACATATTTCTTTCGTGTTTTTTTAAGGGTAGGTTAAACAAAGGCTTATTAGAAAAGAAAGTAAAAGTAAGGCAAAAAGTGAAAGTAAGGCAGGAGAGCTCCCAAGTCTGAACTGGTAGCCAGTCCCAGTGACTTTGATCAGAGCTCTTTATACCCTCTGGGGTGTACTCAAGTATTGAGCTGGGGTAGATTGTGGTATGTGTGGGTTACCTGGCATTCTGGTGACTCAGCATAAGTCGGGGCTTTTGACCTTTCAGAAGTCAGAACATTTTGGATTTTAGTTCCCACTCTGTTCCCTTAAAAACCTGTGTTTGTTCTGACTAGGTAACAAACAGACTGTCTGTTTATTCCCTTTGGATCTATAACTAGCTACCTACAAAGTGGGAGATGACCTTACTCCTAATCCTTATCAATAAGACACAAATGACAGATCTAAGCATGATTGCACCCAAACCAATGAGTTCATAGGAGTTACTTACAGGAGCATGGTGACTCAAAGGCAGCTCATCCCTGACAAAAGCCCATCCCTGCACAGGCGACGTGCTTCTCTGTGGAGCTCACTGCATGATTTGCAGGCAGCTGGGCTAGTTGGAGTCTCTCCAGCAGTTCAAACCACACCTTTTTTTTTTTTTTTTTTTTTTGAGAGAGAGACAGAGAGAGAGACAGAGAGGAAGACAGATAGAGATGGGCAGCCAGCAGTCTCTCAGCTGCTGTGAATGAAATCCAGATGCATGCGCCCCCTTGTGGTCAAGTGCAGCATTGCGCCCTTGTGTCACTGCATCTGGCTAAACGTGGGACCTGGAGATTGGAACCATTGGAGATTGGAACCAGTGTTCTTAGTCTTAGGAGGCAGGCGCCTTAACTGCTAAGCCATCTCTCCAGCCCCAAACCACACATTTTTGAATTAATATGTCTGTATTTTGGATCTGAAACTTTCTCATCTGGGGGAAGGCAGTATGATTCCTTGGTTAAAAAGTCTGGATAGTGGGCTGGAAAGATGGCTTAGTGGTTAAGGTGTGTGCTTGCTTGCAAAGCTAAAGGACCCAGGTTCAATTCCCTAGTACCCATGTAGGCCAGATGCACAAGGTGGCACATGCATCTGGAGTTTGTTTGCAGAGGCTGGAGGCCCTGGAGTGCCCATTCCCTCTCTCTATCTTTCTCTATATGCCTCTTTCTTCCTCTCTCTCTCTCTCAAATAAAATTTAAAAATCTGGATAGTGTAACTTTGTAGATAAGTGTTTAGATGCTATGTCAGAAAGACCTTATTTAGACCTTGCTGACTTGACATAGGATTTTTAGTAGATTAAATGCTTTCAGAGCCTCCAGAAAATCAATTATAAGATAATTAAAACATATCTTGAGTTTCTAAATTTATTTTTATTTATTATAGAGAGCAAGTGAGAGAAAGAGATGGACAGAGAGAGAATGAATGGGCATGCAAATGAGCTCCAGACACATGCACCACCTTGTGCATCTGGCTTACATGGGTACAGGAAGAGAATCTGGGTCCTTAGGCTTTGGAGACATGTGGCTTAACTGCTAAGTCATCTCTCCAGCCCCTATCTTGAGTTTTAAAATATTTTATATGAATATCTAATTCAGTGGCTAGTATATATTAGGATGAAACATGACATTGCTATTTTCAGGTCCAAGGATGTTGAGAGCTTCAATTCCATATAGTACTGAGAACAAAATACAAACTCTCAACACATGGTAACTATGATATCAATAGAAACTTTCTTAGTGTTTTGTATTGTACAATGTATTCTGATTTTACAGGTCATGTAGCAATTTGTTGAAATGTAACGTATGTTTGTTCAGATTTGGATAAACCACAAATCAAACCACACAGTTCAATTCCAAGTTATTGAGTTAACATGATGTACTTAAACATATTTAAAAAATCCTTAATCTTCTTAATTGCCTTAACCAAAAATAAATATCTCACTCCCCCTTTGGTTCACCTCACTGCTCAGAAGGTTTTCTTTATTTCCCAAATGCATCCATCTGCAGTACTTCTTAGCAACTCCTTCAGGATTTATTCTGATCTGCCGACTTGCCATCATTTCAGCTACCACCATAGCTCAAATCTGCTTTCACTCTTACCCCTTGTCCCAGTCAGCTCATGTTGCTGGGATGAACTTCCAAACCAGGAACAAGTTATGGAAGCAAGGGATTTATTTGAAACTTATAGATCCAGGGGAAGTTTCATAATGGCAGAAGAAGCTGGCCCCCTTTCACAGGTCCACAAAGAGAGAACTACCACCACCAGCACCATAAGCAAACACACTCCAGGAACCCTACGCAGAGCTCAAGCACTCTGTCTATTCCAGGTTGCAATTCAGATCCACTGCCAATAACACCTTAGGGCTAGACCCCAGGATCTACTCAGTGACACCAGCCAGGTAGCTGGAAATCCAAGAAGCTTTAATAAAACTTCTGAATCTATTGGGGGACATCCATTCAAACTATCACATCCCACTCCTGGCCCCCAATCAGTTCATAATTATCTCACATTATAAATTTTATTCAGCCCACCTCCAAAGGTCCCATAGTCTTTACCAACTTTAAGATTGTCCCAAAGTTCCAAGTCTCATCTGAGATTTAAAACTCTCTTAACTATGAGTCCTGTAAAATCAAAATAAGTTATATATTTTCAACATATAAAGGCACAGAGTTGGAAACACATTTCTAACTGCTATAAGGCATAATAACAAGGAGAGACTAGACTAATGAAAACTCAGTAAACATCAAGCAAACATCAAACATCTGCAGTTCAAGTCCGATATCATAACCAGTGACTAACAGTCTGCCACTCCAGCTGGACTGAATAGCCAAAGAAAACTTCCATCCCAAGCCAACAGTGCTTCATGGTAGCCCTTGCACACTCTTGGTATATGCAAAACATTTGCAGGTCTCCACAACCCTTTTTTTTTTTAAGTCATCATCCTTACTTAGGATTTAGACTTTATTTATTTGTTTATTTATGAAAGAGAGAGACAGAGAATTGGCGTGCCAGGGTCTCAGCCACTGCAATTGAACTCTAGACAATTAAGCCACCTATTGGGCATGTGTGACCTTGCACTTGCCTCACCTTTGTGCATCTGGCTTACATGGGATCTAGAGAGAGATTGAACCTGGGTCCTTAGGCTTTGAAGGCAAGTGCCTTAACTGATAAGCCATCTCTCAGCCCATGTTCTAATGGCTCCACTGGGTTATCAGAGTCACCACACCATGCCTATATGCTGCATCTCTGCAGTGGCTTCTAGACCCATATGTACTTCATGACTCACTCCACACATTTTTCATGCTTCTGAAATCAATACCAAGTGTGAAGGACACAGTCATGTTGTAAATTCAGGAATGAAATAAATCGTGACATTGAAGAGCAGGTCCCTTCCTTTCAGTTGACTCCTTTCAAGAGTCTGCATTTCTACCATACAGTCTTTCCTCCAGGCATCCTTTACATTATTTCAATGTGAAGCAGTTGGGCTATCTTCCTTCCAAATGCTAATGTGTTTGATACTAGCAGCTTCAGTAACCTAAAACAAGTCTTTGTGACAATACATTTTAAACTTGCTTGAGTTTCTCCAATTTAAATTTTATATTTCTCAGTTCCATGTCTTTAGCCAAACACATCAATCCATTACAGATTTACTCTTAATCAAACTTTTTGGGCTGAGGCAGCCAAACCCAGCCAGCCCTTATGCCAGTAGCCCAGTTCTAACAAAGTTCCCTGCACTTTCCTTCTCCTTTGAAAGTTTATAAGCAAAGCCTCCAATACAATTCTCTCTGCACTTAGCATTTTCAAATTCTCACCAGAATGGTCCATATAACTTGGCTTACAACTCTGGAAGGCATCTTCAGTTGCAAGTACCAAGTCCATGTCCATTCCTCCAAAACAAAAATTCCAAAAGACCCAAATCCACATGGCCAGAATCATAATGCAGCAACACCCCACTCTCTGGTACCAATTCTGTTGGAGTCAGCTTCATGTTGCTGGGATGAACTTCCAAACCAGGTACAGTTTATGGGAGAAACATAATTTACTGAAGCTTACAGATCCAGGGAAACTTTCATAATGGCAGAAGAAGCTGGTCCCCTGTCACAGGTTCATGCAGAAAAAAATACCATCCCAATCACCAGTACCATAAGCAACCACACTCCAGGAACCCCAGACAGAGCTCAAGCACTCTGCATATCTTTAAGTTGGAAACAGATCTGTGTCCCCTCCCAGTAACACCTTAGGACTGGACCCCAGAATCTGCCTACAGTGACATCTCCTCCAGCCAGGTGGCTAGAGATCTAAGTTACAAGCTTTAATAAACTCCTCAATCTACTGGTGGACATCCATTCAAACTACCATAGCAAGAGGTATAGATTAGTGGTTAGAGCACTTGCCTAGCATGTACAAGGCCTTAGGTTTGGTCCCCAACACTGAAAATAATGATAATACTTCAAGTACTAATATGGGTTTTGATATGCTGTTATGGAGTATCAGGCACTGCTTATAACACTTTCTTTCTTTCTTTCTTTTCTTTCTTTATTTTTCTTTTCTTCTTTCTTTTTTTTTTTTTTTTGGCAAGCCCAATAGACTGGTCTTTTTTTTTTCTATGCAGGAGAGAGAGAGCACAAGAGAGAGTGAGAGAAGATTGGCGTGCCAGGGTCTCTAGCTACTGTAATGAACTCCCATCTTGTGTGCATGTACAACCTTGGCACTTGTGTAAGTTTGTGTGTCTGGCTTACATGGGATCTGAAGAGTTGAACATGGGTCCTTAGGCTTTGCAGGCAAGAATCTTAACTGCTAAGCCATCTCTGCAGCCCACGTATAACACTTTCTATAAGGAATTTATCTTGCCCTCTACAGTGCTAACCTGCAAATGAATTTGGAAAGGATTCATTTATGAAAGGAGTATGGTATTTTGCTTCCATTAGCAATTCTAACCACCAGAGGGCACAGGTGGATTAGAAAGAGAAAGAAATAAAGGCAAAATAGGGTCTAGCCATGGAGCATTTCTTTCTTTATTTGCATGTATGTAGAATGTGTGGTGTCTGGAGCTTGTCATTTTTCATTTAGACTGGCTGACCAGTGAACCCCATTGATGATCCCATCTCCATCCTCTTCAGCACTGAAGTTTAAGGCACGTGTAGCTACAGCAGCTGTTTACATGGGTGCTGGTGCTCAAAGTCGGGTCCTCGTGCTTGTACAATTAGTGCTCATACCTGCCGAGCCATCTCACCAGACCCCATTTTTTATTGTAACAACTCCAAGGCCAGGTGTGGTGGCACATGCCTTTAATTTCAGCACTTGGAAGGCAGAGGTACAAGGATTGCCATTAGTTCAAGGTCACCCTGAGAGTACACAGTGACTTCCAGGTCAGCCTGGGCTAGAGTGAAACCCTATCTTGAAAACAAAACATAATCATCATTATCATCGTCATCATCCATGATGTAGTATCTAACAGAATTTCTACTGAATAATATTCTACTGCATGTATATAGTATGTTTTCTTTTTAAAAATGTGTTTTTACTTATTTATATAAGAGAGAGAGAGAGAGACAGAATAGGCACACCAGGGCCTCTAGCTACTACAAACTCCAGACACATGTGCCTCCTTGTGCATCTGGCTTATGTGGGTCCTGGGGAATCGAACTGTGGTCCTTAGGCTTCATAGGCAAATGCCTTAACTGCTAAGCCATTTTCCCACCCCACATTTTCTTTTTTTTTATTCATCTGTCAATAGATGTCTGGGTTGTTTCCACTGCCTGACTACTGTGAATAATGCAGCAGTTGACAGGCGAGTGCAACATTGTTAAAGTCCCACTGACAGTTCCTTTGGTATATACCCAGAAGTGCTATCACTAGATTATTAATCCATTTTTTTAGTATTTTATTTTCTTTATGGCTACCCAATTTTACAGTCATGGCAACAATGCAGAAAAGTTCCAATTTTGCCACGTCATCATCAGTACTTCAACACTCATTTTATGTTCTTTGTGTGTCTCTGTACCAACAAAACTTGGTGTCATTTTTCAGAGCACCATATACTTCTTTTTGAGACAGTCTCTCATTTGGTGAAAATTGCCTTTTAGGCTAGACTGTATGGCTAGTTAGCCCCAGGGCTCCTCCTGTCTCTGCCTTCCATCTCTGGGACTACAGATGTGCACCACCAAATCAACCTTTTTTTTTTTTTTTTTTTTTTTGATATGTGAGTGTAGTATATGCACATATATGTTGTACTCCCTGTATAGGGATGCAGAGGCTAGGGGAGAATACCGGGTGTCCTTGTCCATCACTCTTTTGTTCTTTCCTTGAGACAGTCTCTCAGTAAACTTGGAGCTACCATTTTCTCCATTAGACTGGCTGACTAGTGAGCCCCAGTGACTCTCTTGTCTTTGCCTCCCTCAAGACCAGGATTACAGGTGTGTGTAGCCATGCCTGGCTTTTAACATGGGTACTGGGATCAACCTCACGTTTCCTACACTTGTACAGCTGAGCATTCACCCCAGCCCCCACACCCAGCACTTTTACATGGATGCTGGGGCTGGAACTCAGGTTGTCATGCTTGCGAGCCTGGCATGTCACTGTCTAAGCTATTTCCTAACCCTTGTCCTTTTGATAATGGCCACCCTAGTGCTGTGTGGTGATATCTCATTGTGATTTACATTCCTGCCATGATGTTTGGCTTCTTTTCTTATATTTGTTGGTCACATATTGATAAGACTTCTTTAGAAAATGGATGAGTTCTGTCCTTTGTCCATTTTTATTTGTAGTTAAAACTTTTTGCTATGTGGCACAAACTTTACTCATTTATTTATAATGCTCTACATTTAGCCATGATTTCCCTATACATGGTTTCAGTTATTCATATTCAACCATGATCTAGAAATATTACATGGAAAATTCCAAAAATAAGCAATTCATAGGGCTTAAATTTTATGCCATACTGCTGTGTGATGAAATCCCCACTGTTACGCCCTGCTCTGCCCAGCACACGAGTCATCCCTTTGTCCAGCGCATGCTGACTGGATGTACTACCCACTCACTAGTCATTGAATGGTCCACTCAGGGATCAATTTCATCTTGGCAGAGTATCAAAGTGCTCACGTTCCAGTATTTTTTGACAAATATATGTGTATAATGTATTTGGATCATATTCACCTCATTCCTTTTATGGTCCCCCTTCCCATGCCACCTGAACACCTTCCTCTTTCCAACTAGTCCTCTTTGTTTATAAGAGCGTAGGTGACTTTACTGGAGAGTGAGCAACTTACTGGTGGCACACCACTGAAGAAACTGCTTCGTCCTCCCCCAGTGACCATTAAACACCTCAGGGAGGGGTGGACCTTGTGGGCCCCTCCACAATCCATGACAGGATGTTGATGGACCCACTCATGCAGGTAATTACAGCTGCTGTGAGCTCATGAGTGCAATGGCCTTGTTACCTGAGGAAGGCAGTGTTTTATAACACTCTTCTCCATCCTTCTCCTCTTGCATTCTTCCTGGCCCCTCTTCCATGATGTTTCCCAAACTTAGGAGGGAATGATATAGATGTCCCACTTAGTGCTGTGCACTCAAAAGCCACTTATGCCCAGCACCCTGGTGGTTTTTCTCTATAATACTACTCACTAGCCACTACGAAAAGCTTCTCTGCCCAAGACTTTTTTTTTTTTGGTTTTTCAAGGTAGGGTCTCACTCTGGCCCAGGCTGACCTGGAATTAACTATGTATTCTCAGGGTGGCCTCGAACTCACGGCGATCCTCCTACCTCTGCCTCCCGAATGCTGGGATTTAAGGTGTGCGCCACCACGCCCAGCTGACCAAGACTCTTAGCAGCACTGATGTATGGGCATAAACATAAAGATTTGGAAGGCACTTTGATGTCCTTTGCCCAGTTTTAAATTAGTTTTATGGTTATGCTTTACAAATGTAGGAGTTATTTTTTGTTTTGAATATTAATTCATTATCAACATGTGGTGTGAAAATACTTTCTCCCATTCTGTGGATCGGCTTTTTATTTTCTTGGTTGTTTCCTTTGTTGGGTGGAAGCTTTCTAATTTAGTCTAATCTTAGTTTTCCGTTTTTACATCCATCTTGCTTTTGGTGTCATATCGAAAATTTTTTCAGACCTTCAAATGAGCTCTGGATTCGACTGCCAGCACTACATAAAACTTGGCGTGGTGGTGTCTGTCTGCAACTGCAGCATCTGGAAAGTGGAGGCAGGAGGATCAGAAATTCAAGTACATCCTCAGCTGCATAGTGAGTTTCAGGTCACACTGAGCTACATGAGACCCTGTCTCAAAAGATAATACTAATAAAAATAAATGTATAAACTTCAGACTTTGAAGTTGAAGTCCAGAAGTCCCCATTTGAGGAGGCTCTATGAACAGAGGATAAGGGGCTCAGTGTTTGAGGCATGGTGACCTAACATCATGGCTGGCCTGTGTGAGAACTGGCTTGTTCCTTCCCCAGCATTCCTTTTTATAAAAGTATTTTTAAAATATTGTTTATTTATTTATTTATTTGACAGAGAGAAAGAGGAAGAGAGAGAGTGAGAGAGAAAGGGAATGAACATGTCAGGGCCTCCAGCCACTGCAAACGAACTCCAGACGCATACAGCGCCTTGTGCATCTGGTTCACGTGGGTACTGGGGAATTGAACCCGGGTCTTCTGGCTTTGCAGGCAAGTATCTTAACTGCTAAGCCATCCTTCCAGCCCTCCTTTTCATTTTCAAAAGCATCTTCATTTGGATGATATGTATGATGATTTACATCAAAGTTCTGAGCCAGAATTGACCTAGGGCTTTAAGATCAGGAAAGGTCTGTGTCCTGGCTGTAGGAGTTAGGAAATAGTTGAAAAGGTTACTTATAGAGGTTCCATAGACTTTCCTCAGAAGGAACACCTAGTCCAATATGAGTGAAGCTCCAATTTCAGATATGCCCTTCACCTCTCTTCTTGTGGTTCACCACTTTAAAATGATTCTATTTTTATTTATGTTATTTATACACAAGCAGAAGAGAGAGAATGGGTATGCAAGGGCCACTTGCTAATGTAAATGATCTCCAGATGCATGTGCCACTTTGTGCATCTGGATTTATGTGGGTACTGGGGAATCAAACCTAGACCATCAGGTTTTGCAAGCAAGCACCTTTAACTGCTGAGCCATCTCTTCAGTCCCCAAACACCAGTTTAAATCTCAGGCTATGAGAAAGAAAATAAATGAAGGACTTCATCCCCATTGGGCTCTGATTGTATCTCAGAGGATATAAGGTCATCTGAGGGTAGGAAGAGCAAAATTTCTGGAAGTGTCACAGTTACGGAAAACAGCTGGAGGAGAGCACAGAGTGTTGTAACCACACAGCACAACTTGGCTGACTGGGGGACATGGGTTGCTACACAAGAAATGACTCAATTTCAGTCTCAAGACTGATCCAGCTGCCAAAATGACTTTGGATGGTTCAGTGTGAACAACAAAAAAAAGATGCCATGACACAGTGCTTTTCAAGGAGACAGAATGATTTAGTTAAAACAATAGGAGTTGGGAGAACATGTGTGCATGTGCGGGTATGTGAGTTGGACCAGATCCAAGAACCCAAGAGGCGACCATACCACTGAAATACACAGAGATTGGTTTGTTAGAGCAAAACTAAGATGAGTATCATGTATCCTGGCAACCTTGAGTCCTCATTCCTTCAGAGTTTGACTATTATTAGCATGATTTCGGATTTATTGAGTCCCAAGTAGGAAAACTTGTCAGAATGGTCAGGGAAGGAGAGGGGAAAGGCACCATCTGTCCTAGCATTGGAAAATGGCGGGCTTAATGTGTGGAAGTGCCTGTTGCTTGAAAACCCTTATGGCCCAGATTTGATTCCCTAGTATCCACGTAAAGCCGGATACACAAAGTGGCACATGCGTTTGAAATACATTTACATTGGTAAGAGGTCCTGGTGCACTCTCTCTGTCTGCCTCTTCCTCTCTATCTTAAATAAATAAATATAGAAGCTGTCTGTCAAAACATTTGAAGGTTAATTATGATTTTTCAAAGGTCTCACTGAAAAGACCTCTCTTCCCAGAAAAAAAAAAAAAAACTTCACCAAGTATGTAGTGTGAGTTTATTGGAAGGTTAGCAGATATAAAAATCAAGAAAACTGGGTCTTTGTTGTCAAGGATTACATTCAGTAGGCTGATTTTTATGTTAAATTATTTAAGCACAACTTTTGAAATTTCTGTCATATCATTGATGCACCCACACTCATGCAAGCAACCCTAACTGAACTCAGTGGATCACAAACAAAAGACACCAAGGTAGAGTGGGAGTAGGTGTTCAGTGGAAGGGGGAGGTGAGGTGAGTATGATCAACATGATCATATACAGTGTGTCAAAATCATCAGTAATCAAATTAAAAAAAGAAAAAGCCATACATTTGGATTGTTCACTCAATAGTCTTCTAATTTTCTTTGCCTAAATAACTTCCTAATATCTCTGCTAACCTTATCTTTGTCCTAAAGAGGATTTGAGACATCACAGAATTGATGTTCTAGAAAATTTTTAAATTTTTATTATTTATTCACTCATTCGTGTGTGTGTGTGTGTGTGTGTGTGTGTGTGTCTAGCTGTTGCAAACAAACACTAGACATGTGTCACTTTTTTTTTTTTTTTTTTTTTTTTTCAAGGTAGGGTCTCACTCTGGTCCAGGCTGACCTGAAGTTAACTATGTAGCCTCAGGGTGGCCTCGAAATCATGGCGATCCTCCTACCTCTGCCTCCCGAGTGCTGGGAATAAAGGTGTACACCACCACGCCAGGCCATGTGTCACTTTTTTGTGTCTGGCTTCACAGGCATTGCAAGCAAGTATCTTTAACCAATGAGCCATCACCCCAGGCCTAGAAATATATTTTAAAATACATGTGTGTACATACTTCTAATGCCCATTTAAAAATAAATACAACTTTTGGGCTGGAGAGATGGCTTTGTGGTTAAGGTTCTTGCCTGCAAAGTCTAAGGACCCGTGTTTGACTCCCCAGATCTCACATAAGCCAGACACACAAGGTGATGCATGTGCAAGGTTGCACATGTGCACAAGGTGGCACATGTGTCTGGAAATTTGATTGCAGTGGCTAGAGGACCTGGTGCACCAATTCTCTCTCTCTCATAAAAATAAATAAAACTTTAAATATATAAATGTTCTATCATAGATAACCTAACATTATATTTGTATCAATCTATAGAAATTACCAGGAAAATGAATACTTAAAGAAAATATACAAGTACAGAAAAAATAAGTGTTAGCGGTACAAAGAAAGCACTTCACATGATTATGGGAAGATTTAAATTCTAACTGGGTACTAAAGAAAAACTACTTAGAAAATTTGTATTTGACGAAGTTTTAATCTAATTCTGTGATATTTGTTAAAATTAAACCAATGTGGCAATATGATAAGATCTGATGAAGCTTGGTGGTGAGTTCTCAGATATTCTAATTAGTCTCTTGTGTATACTCATGAAATGCTTCAGAATAGTAATGGGTCCAAGAATTAAAGAAGATAAAAACATTCCAAGTGGAACAGAAAGTATGAACAAGAATAGAGAAGACTGAAGTTCAAGTCCCTTGGAAATGAGTGCTGGAAAGTCAGACTGGAGAGTAAGACAAGGTCGCATCGAGCAGGAGCCTGGCCAGGGGCTGTGCTGGCGAGTGAGAGGTTTCTTGCAGTTTCTGGTGAGTAAAATGATAGGATTAGAGCAGTGGATGAGGATCTGTAGGACAGGGAGAGCTCAGAGTTGGAAGGATCTTACAACAGCACTTCATGTGAATGTGTGTCTAAGCCCTGAGCTATCCGGATTCTCTCCCTTGTTCTGTTTGTGTGCGCTGTTTCTGTATTTCACAAGAGTCATTTCCATGGGGCAATCATGTGTCTTTCTCCTAGGTTCTATATAGTTTCGTCATCTATATTGCAGAACAGGGATTAATAAATCTTCCTCTAAAGGGCTAGATGGTGCATATTTTGGTCTTTATTTCTTTTCTTTTTGTTTCTTTTGTTTTCTTTTCTTGTCCCTTTCCCCTCCTTCTTTTCTTTTCCTTTCCCCCTTCCTCCCTTCCTCCCTTCCTCCTTCCTCCCCTCCCTTCCTCCCTTCCTCCCTTCCTCCCTTCCTTCCTTCCTTCCTTCCTTCCTTCCTTCCTTCCTTCCTTCCTTCCCTTCTTCTCCTTCTCCTTCTTCTTCTTTTGGTTTTTCAAGGTAGGGTCTCACTCTAGCTCAGGCTGACCTGGAATTCATCTCAGGGTGGCTTTAAACTTATGACAATCTTTCTACCTCTGCCTCCCGAGTGCAGGGATTAAAGGTGTGCACCACCACACCTGGCCATATCTTGATCTTTATAGACTATGTAGACTCTGTTGTAACTATTCAACCACAACTATAGCAAGAAAATCAGCTGGCATGAGTGGCACGAGTGGTATGGGGGTAACTAACTGCTCTCTGATTGGATCTGAATCCTGTTCCATGGGAGAGAATGTATACCTGGTACTGAACAACTACACAAAAATCCATGGTTGCAAATGTCATAGACCCTAGGGAGGAAGCCACTACTGCTGTTTGACTAAATGGATATGGCATTCCCATCAAATTTCTCTCTATATTTCTATACTGTTTATGCCCATAGATTGGTGTGGATACAACTTTGGTTGGAAAAGCTTCTTTTTGCAGATGGCAGGGAGTGTTGGAGAGACTCAGAACTTGCCAAAGTATTGAATTGAGTGCTCAGCACTAACTGAGACATCTAGAACATCCCCTCCAAGGCTCAGGGAGCATTGTAGAAGAGCAGGTGGAGGAGAATGGGAGGAGCACTTTGGGACACAATCTTCCAGATACGAAATGACTGTTATGTTACATTATGACCTCATAGCAGCCATTGCTACCTTCACAAGTCCTCCACCAAAATGAAACCATCAGCCTTTTGACATGGATGATGGAAGATGGCAGGGGGAAAAGGCATCAAAATAGAAGTGGGTCTGGTTGGAAAGAAGGGGGGGTAGGTAAGGTGGGGGACAAAATAAGGTATTGGGAGGGGATTATGATAAAATTACATTTATCTCCATGCCTGAAAATTATTACCAGAAAACCAAACAAATAAGAAAAAAGGGGAGCTGAGGAGATTGCTTAGTGGTTTAAGGTGCTTGTTTGCAAAACGTGGTAGCCTAGTTCAATTCCTCAGCTACCCATATAAAGCCAGACAAGCACACACACAAATAAATAAATAAAAATAAAAAAAAGAAAATCAACTGAAGAAAATATATAATGAATGGGCATCTAAATAAAATGTTATATATAGTAACTAAAGTTTAATTTTCAGATAATTTTCATGTATCAATATATAGTTTTCCATATATATATATATATATTTTATTAGAGAGAAAGAGAAGGGTGGGGAATGGGTGGCATTCCAAGGCCTCCAGCCACTGAAAACAAACTCCAGATGCATGTGCTACCTTGTGCATCTGGCTTATGTGTGTTCTGGGGCATCAAACCTGGGTTCTTAGGCTTCACAGGTGATCACTTTAATTGCTAAGCCATTTCTCCAGCCCCTAATTTTATTTTTTTATTTTTAATTTTTTGAGTGAGAGAAAGAGGCAGAGAGAGAGAGAGAGAGAATGGGCACACCAGGGCCTTCAGCAGCTGCAAACGAACTCCAGATGTGTGTGCCCCCTTGTGGCACATGTGCAACAATTCATGCTTGGGTCACTGTGCATCTGGCTATGTGGGACCTAGAGATTCAAACATGAGCTCTTAGGTTTTGCAGGCAAGCACCTTAGCTGCTAAGCTATCTCTCCAGTCCTAGTTTTACTTTTTTAAACCACTAAAAACACATGACTAGGGGCTATGGAAATGGGTCAGCAGTTAAAGGCACTTGTTTGCAAAGCCTGTTGACTCAAGTTTGTTTCCTTAATACCCATTTAAAGCTGGACACAAAATGGTGCATGTGTCTGTGATCCAAATGTGCTTATGATAATGAGAAGTGGAACCAGGAGAATCTGAAGCTCATGGGCCAGATAGAATGGCATTTGTTTGTAGAGGCAAGAGGTAAAAGAAAGGCACAGACATCTCAAGGCAGTGACAAGTGTTACACCCATACCCACACACATACAAATAAATAAGTAAAAACTTTTAAAATTAAAAATAGAGAGAGAAAGAGAATGAGATCTGGGGAAGTAGCTCAGTAGTATAGCACTTTCCTAGCATGTGGAGGCCCTAGGTTCAATCTCCAGTACCATACACAAAAGAGAGAGGGGCTTGAGAGATGGCTTAGTGGTTAAGGCATTTGCCTGCAAAGCCAAAGGATCCTGGTTCTATTCTCCAGGATCTATGTAAGCCAGATGCTCAAGGAGGTACATGCGCCTGGAGTTCTTTTTACAGTGGTTGGAGGCCCTGGCGTGCCCATTCTCTCTCTCTTTCTCTCTCTCTGCCTCTTTCTCTTAAATAAATAAATAAGAGAGAGAGGAAAAAGGAGAAGAGGAGGAAAAGGAAGAAAAGGAGAAGAAAAAAAAATTAAAAAGTAATTAAAATGTAAAAAGAGGCTGGAGAGATTGCTTAGTGGTTAAGGCACTTGCCTGTGAAGCCTGAGAACCCATGTTCAACTTCCCAGATCCCACATAAGCCAGATACATAAGGTGACACATGTATCTGGAGTTCAATTATAGTGGCTGGAGGGGTATGTCAAATCTATTTCTCTCTCTCTTTCTCTCTCACTCTAGATCTCTCTGATAAAAAATGTAAAAATAATTCTTTGTTTTCAAGTGACATAAAAACTGGTTGCAGATCTGGGCATGGTAGTGCACATTTATAATCTCAGCACTCAAAAGACTGAGGTAGGGCTGCCGGGCATGGTGGTGCATGCCTTTAATCCCAGCACTCGGGAGGCAGAGGTAGGAGGATCGCCGTGAGTTCAAGGCCACCCTGAGACTACATAGTTAATTCCAGGTCAGCCTGGGCCAGAGTGAGACCCTACCTCGAAAAACCAAAAAAAAAAAAAAAAAAAAAAAAAAAAAAAAAAAAAAAAAAGACTGAGGTAGGAAGATAACAAATTTGAGCTCATCCTGGGTAATATAACAAGACCAGAATAAAGACAGAAAACAAGGGCTGGAGAGATGGCTCAGTGGTTAAAGTGCTTGCCTGCAAAGCCTAAGGACTTGGGTTTGATTCTCCAGTACCCACATAAAGCCAAATACACAAAGTGGCGCTTGCCTCTGGAGTTCATTTGCAGTGGCTAGAGGCCCTGATATACCCATTCTCTCCCTCTCTCTCATCTCTCTCTCTCTCTCTCTCTCTCTCTCTCTGTGTGTGTGTGTGTGTGTGTGTTTCTCTGCTTGCAAATGAATGAATAAGATTTAAAAAATATCAAAACATGTTAAAAGATAGAACACAAAAAAACAAACAAAAGACAAGCTTCAGGTTTGTGAAATGTAAAACAAATTCACAGAAATGAAGAATAGTTCAGTGATGGAGTGAGTTTTTAACTAGCATTTGCAAGGCTTGGCTAGCACCATAAAGTAAAAAATAAAAATAGTAGGGTACAAAAGTCATCAATGAACCAGGCATGGTGGGGCACGCCTTTAATCCCTGCACTCAGGAGGTAGAGGTAGGAGAACCACCATGAGTTCAAGGCCAGCCTGAGAGTACATAGTGAATTCCAGGTCAGCCTGGGTTAGAGAGAGACCCTATCTGGGGAAACAAACAAACAATAAAAATAAAAAATAAAAGCCATCAATTGTCCTACCCAGCTGTGGATCCTGCATACTACAATACTGACCTCCTGGTGCAATACTGATGTTACTATTATGGGGGCAACAAACTATTATCTGTTAAGTCCTGCTCCACAGTACCAGGCTTGATACTATAAACCTGGTCAAAAGCCTGTGGTTAATAAGGTCATAGGCTTGGGGGAGTAGGGAGGAGATGTGTATTACTATTGCTATGCTAAGACAAGTTGTCAAACTGCCTTCTAAACATTTATGTTTACACCTATACATCGGTGCTGATCTCTGCCTCCATCACAGATCACTGAAGCTTCTTTTTTGCACTGGGCAAAGGTGAATGCAGATGCATGGCTGGTGAAAGTGCTGAGAATAAGTGAATATTGCACGCCCGGCTCTACATGGGCCATCTCTATCACCCTTCAAGATCAGGGAATACTGCAGAAGAAGGGAAGGAAAGAATGTTAACAGCCAGAGGATGCAGAGAACTGCTATGTAACTCTACCTTCTGGACATAACAGGGCTGTTACACACATGAACTCATAACATCTGTGGTTTTCTGCACAAGATTGAACCCATCAACATTCCATCATGGATGAGTGAGAAACTCACAAGATCCCACTCTTCCTAATGAGTAGTGCTGGGGAAGGAGGTGATCATGTTTTCCAGTGGTGTAGCCACTGCTAAGTTGCCTATACTCCAGCAAATAACCCTCCAGCCATATTCATGCAAGAAATCCCAATTCAACCCCGTGGATCACAAAAAAAAAAAAAAAAACAAAAACAAAAAACCTGAAAGTAGGAAGGGGATTAGCTGGGAAGAAGAAGGGGTTGAGTGGGAGTGGGAGGGAGATAAAGTAGAATAATGGGTAGTGAATATGATTAAAATATATTATATACATACATGGAATTATCAGAAATAAAATTTAAAAATAAAGTCAGTTTGAAAATCAAAACAAAACAAAAACCTCACAGTGAAAGTGGGGGGTGAGGTAGAGTGTCAGCTTTCTTTCGCTACAGTAAAAATTGAGACAGTTAATTGACTTATATAGAAAGGAGTTATTTGGGCTCACAGTTTTGGATGAACAGTCCCTGATTGGTCGGCTCCACTGCTTTGGACCTGTAGAGAAGCAGTGCACTGAGATGGGAGCTGAAGTAGAGCTAACGTCATGGCTAGGAAGCAAAAGCGAGTGAGGAGGGTATCAATACCCCACAGTGCCTTTCAAGAGCAGAACCCCTGTATTGTGACTTTTCTCATTGCTGTGACCAAATACTTGACAAGAGGCAGCTTAAGCGAAGAAGGGTGGGTATTGGCTTGCAGTTCCAGGAGAAACACTCAGTCATAGCAGGGGTAGGCATGGTGGCAGGAGGAGGAGGTGACTGGTCACTTTGTACCCACAACAGGAAGTAGAAAAAAATGAACAGGAAGTGGGGTTGGCTATAAACCTTCAAGGCCTGCTTTCCTCCAGTGAGAGACACTGTCATATATATAAATTTGAGAGAGAGAAGGAGAAAGAGAGAGAGAATGGGCACGCCAGGGCCTCCAGCCACTGCAAACAAACTCCAGATGTGTGCGTCCACTTGTGCATCTGGCTTATGTGGATCCTGACGAATTGAACTGGGATCCTTTGGCTTTGCAGGCAAACGCCTTAACCACTAAACCATTTCTCCAGCCCCCAAGACACCGTCTCTTAAAGGTTCCACAATCTTCTCAAATAGCACCACCAGTTGGGGACAGAGTGTTCAAACACATAAGCCTGTGGGGCGGGGGGACGGACAGTTCACACTCAAACCACAGTATCTCAATGATCTAAAGACCTCTCACCAGGCTCCACCTCTTAAAGGTTCTACTGTCTCCCAATAGCACAGTCCTGAGGACCAAGGCTAAATCACCCGGGCCCTTGGAGTACATTTAAGATTCAAATCGTAGCCGTGAAACCCAATTTCTCACCCCCTTGAATGGCTATAATCAAGATAGATAATAAAAAGTTTTGGCCAGAATAAAAACCATTAGAACTTTCATATTCACTGGTGGGATGTAAATTGTCATAGTTGGCTATTAGAATAGTTTGGCAGATCCTCATAAAGCTAGCATATTCTAGCAATTTTACTCCTAGGTATATATACTCACGAGAAATGAAAACATGTCCACACAAAAACTTGTACATGAATACTCCCAGAAACATTATTGATATTAACCCAAAATGGAAACAACCCATGGTTTAATCAAATGATGAGGGGATAAATGAAATGTGTTATTACATAATATGGACTATCATTTGTCTACAAAAGGGATGAAATATTGATGCACTACAACATGGATAAATCCTGAAAACATTATATTAAATGAAAGAGGTCAGTCATAAAAAATCATATATTATTATATGATTCCATTTATAGGAAATGTTCTGAATAGACAAATCTATAAAGACATAAAGTAGGTCAACAGTTACCTAGGGCTAGGAGAGTTGTGGGAATAGGGGGAGGTGACTGCTAATGGGTATAGAGGACTGGGGTGTGGCTGATGAAAATGTTATAAAACTGATTATGACATTTGCACAATGCAGTGAATACACTAAAAACCATTGTAATGTATACTTGAAAGGGTGAATTGCATGGAATATGACTTACGTATCAGTGAAGCTGATTAAAAAGCAGTATCAGGTGTGAACTAAGTGGTCTTACTGCCCGTAGTTCCCAAGTCTATGTTGTAGACAAGAGATGACCTTTCAGGGGATTTCTAATGGGTTTGTTGATTTAACTTGACTAATAATTTAGGTGAGCTGGAGGATGACCAGAGTCAGAAAGGCTTTTTCTCTCAGATCTTACTGAGAGGGGATCAATGTGCCTTACAGATGTGTAATGTAAGCAACAAAGAGCCCGAATCTACCAGGTAGCAATAATGAAACCCAAGAAATCAGCCTACAAAATCAGACACGTTCCATCTACATAATTTCCATTTTTGGGTTCTAGCATAGCTATTAGGTCGTGAAGACCTTAACTTAGTCTCTGACTAGCTTTCAAGACAAGCAGTCATTTTGTCCATCTCTCTTACTCTAGATTATTTGGTTAGTGTCTTAGTCTGTTCCATAAACTGAGTGGTTTATAAATAACAAACCTTCATTTCTCACAGTTTGGGGGGCTAGGAAGTCCAAGGTCAAGGCACAGGTAGATTCAGTGCTGGGAGAGACCCTATGACTGGCTCACACATGGGCATACCCACACTGTCCTCAGAGCATGGAGGGGTAAAGGAGCTCTTTGAAGTCCCTTATAAGGGCACTGCAATGGTCTAAATATTGCTTGTCTTTGCTGAAACTATTGTTGGAATTAAATCCCCACCGTGAGACAGTAAGAAAGTGGAGATGATCCACTTAGGGTGTTTAGAAGTATGATCTTTCCATGGTGATTAGGATTAGGTAAAGCCATCGGATCAGAGCCTCCATGATTGAGTACTGCTGGCATAGAAGAAAGATAGAAACCAGACCCCTCTCTCTCTCTCTCTCTCTCTCACACACACACACATACACACACACACACACACACACACACACAAATCTCATGATACCGTGTGCCACCATGGGACTGTGCCAGCAAGAAGGCCATCACAAGGCTGGGGAGATGGCTTATCAGGTGATAGAAATTGCTGTGTGAGCATGCAGAGCTGAGTTTGATTCCCCAGCACCCACATAAAATGTCAGGAAATAGCCGTGCACAGCTGTAACCTCAGTGCTAGGAGCAGATGGAGACAGGGGGATTGTTGGGCTTAGTTGGCCAGATAGACGAACCAAAACATGGTGAAGCTCAGGTTCAGTTGAGAGACCTGGGTCAAGGAAATTAGTTGAAAGAGTGATATAAGAGGACGATCAATGTGTATACTGTGCGCACACACACATATACCACATACTACATACAGACCACATACTACACACACACACACACACACACACACACACACACACACACCCCAAAAAAAAGCCATGACCAGATAAGGACTTGACCAGAACCATGAACTCTAATAAACTTGCTTTCTTTATAATTTACTCTCTGTGTGGTATTGTGTTATCAATAGAAAAGTGATCAGGGGCTGTAAAGAGGACAGTAGTTAAGCACACTTCCTATGCAAGCATGAAGGCCTGTGGGGGCCTGAGACTGCTGAGTTCAAGTCTCCAGATCCCATGTAAATGGCTCAGTGTGGCTACACATGAACCCTAAATCCAGTCCCACAGGGGAGTGGAGACCTGAAAATGATCAGAGCCCTCTGCAAGCTCCAGAACCAGTAAAAAGACTCCAGCCCAAAACAAAGGCAGGTGCAAAAGAGCTAGGGAGCAGGATACCCAGTGTGACCATTTGGGCCATCATAGGTGAGCGCCCCTGCTGAAGGCACGTCACACTACAGCACATGACACCACACCACACCCCGTACCACAGTCCACATCATTACACACACATTAAAAAGAAAAAAACAAACAAAATAAAAATAAGTGTAGAGGTAGTAGGATCGCTGTGAGTTCAAGGCCACCCTGAGACTACAAAGTGAATTCCAGGTCAGTCTGAGCCAGAGTGAGACCCTACCTCAAAAAACCAAACGAGAGAGAGAGAGAGAGATTAATTTGAACATTAATCTCATTCTCGAGGACTCCTCTGACATGACATAACCACCTCTCAGAGGCCCCATCACCAAATATCATCATATCGAGGATTAAATTTCAACACAGGAATTTCTCTAAGGCACAAAAATTTGCTCCATGGCAACTAGTTAGACTAAATTCTTAAACTTCCTAGGTGCTTAAAAAGAGTCTCATGGTGGTGGGGGAGGTACATGTCTTTAATACCAGCATTCTGCAGGCTGAGGTAGGAGGATCACTGTGAGTTTCAGGTCAGCCTGGGTTACAGTGAGACACTGCCTCAAAAACAAAAAGCCAAAAAACTCGGTGTGGTGGCACATGCCTTTCATCCCAGCACTTGGGATGCAGAGGTAGGGAGATTGCCATGAGTTTGAAGCTACCCCGAGACTATATAGTGAATTCCAGGTCAGCCTGGGCTACAGCGAGACCCTACCTCAAAAAAAAAAAAAAAAGCCAAAAAATTAAAAGAGCCTTGTCTTACCGTGCCTTTGGAGAAATACTGCGGAGGTGCTGAAAAAAGAGTTTAAAATTTTCTTCTCATAGTCAGCCTTGAGCAGGCCAACTTGCCTAGTTAGCCTCTGTGCTGCACTGGAGACTCAGGGCTTCATTCCATGTTTATGTAGTGCCTACTGTGTGGCAGGCAGCATTACAGCTGCTAGAGATATAATACTGGATAGGAAATTTAAAATTTTTTAAATATTTTTTTTGTTTGTTTTTTGAGGTAAGGTCTCACTCTGGCCCAGGCTGACCTGGAATTAACTATGTAGTCTCAGGGTGGCCTCGAACTCTCGGCGATCCTCCTACCTCTGCTTCCCGAGTGCTGGGATTAAAGGCGTGCGCCACCATGCCCGGCAAAAATTTTTAAATAATTTTATTTATTTACTTGCTAGCAGAGAGAGATAGAGGTGAGACAGAGAATGGGCACGCCAGGGCCTCCAGCTGCTGCGAACGAACTCCAGATGCATGTGCCACCCTTGTGCGCCTGGCTTTATGTGGGTCCTGGGGAATCAAACACTGGTCATTAGCCTTTGCATGTAAGTGCCTTAACTGCTGAGCCATCTCTACAGCCCAGGAAATTAAAATTTTCTGGCCTCGTAGACTTTATGCTCTAACAAGGAGATAACTCTTCTTTTATCTGATTATTTCCGTAATGAAATACTATCCTATCATGAGTTAGTCTTGAATCAACGTTTCTGCTCCATAAGAGGGCATTTCACTTCTCCTTTGCAAGAGAGACTAAGTCTTGTGAGTTATGTCCACAGTGAGGTTAAGAAATAGCCACTTCTCTTCATCTCTACGAGTCTGCACCAATGCCATCCTACCAAGACTGAAGAAGACTGCCAAGACTCTCTGGATCTTCAGTCTCTCCATCATTATTGAAGTAATCAAGCCAGATTATACTTTTCCTTGACTTAAAGCCTTCTCGTAAAGCCAGTGTGTTCGCTAACACCTATAATCCCAGCACTTGGGAATTGGGGGGAGGTGGATCACCATGAGTTCAAGGCCAGCCTAGTCTATGTAGTGGGTTTAGAAGAGCCTGGCTGGGCATGGTGATGCATGCCTCTAATCCCAGCACTCGGGAGGCAGAGGTAACAGAAGCACTGTGAGTTTGAGGCCAGCCTGGGACTACAGAATGAGTTCCAGGCCAGTCTCGGCTACAGTGAGACCCTACCTCAAGAACAAAAATGTATGACAGCCTTGGCTACAGAATTAAACTTTCTACTCAAATATAAACAATCAAAAAAAAAAAAAGGAACAACCTTCTAATAGTTCTTGTGTTTTCCTTAGAACAAAGTCAAAAATACTTGCTTGTGGAAGCACCTCTCATAGGACTCTAACTCTGGCTTCGGTACTCCACAAGGGTCTTCTCTCTTTATCTTGAACACTGCAGTCCCTTTGTGCTTCAGCTTGTACACCCACTGTCACTCTTGTCTTCACCCTCATCTTCACCAGGTTTGTTGTCACCTGTGTTCACAAGGCTCAGCTTAAATGTTACTTTCTCGGTGAACCCATCTCTGGTTCTCCCCTGCTATATACTTTCAGTTATTACATATTCGTTCTATTGTTTATTTAGTAAATACCGCCTCCGTTACACTGTGAGCTCCATGAATGAAGCTGGGCCAGGTCTCGTGTATATGTATGTGTGGTGTGCGTGGATGTGCATGTGTTCTCAGACATGGGGGTGCACATGTGTAAGTACAGGTACAGGATAGGAAAGCCAGAGGTTGATGTTAGGTGTCTTCCTTGATTGCTGATCACTTTATTTACAGAGACAGAGCCTCTCACTTGAGCCCAAAACTCTCTGGTTCATCAGGTCTAGCTAGCCAGCTTGCCCCAGGGATCCTGCCTCTGCCTCCTGAGCACTGGAATTACAAGCAAACCACCATGCCTACCTGGCACTTACATGGGTGCTAGGGGTCCAAACTCAGGCCCTCATGCTTGTGTGGCAAGCACTTTAGCCACTGAACTATCTCCCCAGCCCTTACTTATATATCTCTTTACGTAGACTGACTGATTATAGATGACAAATGGATGGTTTTAATGAGGAATGGATTTTTATGTGTCATTTTCATTGTTTTAATTTTATTTTTGATAACTTGCATAATTATAGACAACAAACCATGGTAATGCCCCC
The DNA here is from genome assembly GCA_036365145.1 of Orientallactaga sibirica. Classification (NCBI taxonomy): domain Eukaryota; kingdom Metazoa; phylum Chordata; class Mammalia; order Rodentia; family Dipodidae; genus Orientallactaga; species Orientallactaga sibirica. The sequence continues at coordinate 34,001,923 of JAEOAD010000012.1, read as the reverse complement.
ATTCCCCTTCACAATTCCTCTCTCCATTGTATCCCTTCCCCCTTCTCAATCAGTCTCTTTTATTTTTTTGACTTCATCATCTATTCCTCCTATTATGATGGTCTTGTGTAGGTAGTGTCAGACACAGTGAGGTCATGGACATTTAGGCCATTTTGTGTCTGTAAGAGTGCATTATAAGGAGTCCTACCCTTCTTTTGGCTTTTATATTCTTTCCACCACCTCTTCCTCAATGAACCCTGAGCCTTGGAAGGTGTTTCAGTGCTGAACACTTTGTAAGAAATGGATTTTTTTTAAATTAATATTTATTTATTTATTTGGCAGAGAGAAAGAGGGAGAAAGAGAAAGAGAGAGAGAAAGAGAGAGAGAGAATGGGCATGCCAGGGCCTCCAGCCATTCAAACTCCAGATGCATGCACCACCTTGTGCATCTGGCTAATGTGGGTCCTAGGGAACTGAACCTGGGTCCTTTGGCTTTGCAGGCAAACACCTTAGCCACTAAGCCATCCATCCATCCATCCCAGAAATGGATGTTTTAAGCAAGATCACTTAGAATAATATGACTAAGAAATAACCTTAGTAGCTGAGCACGGTGGCACATGCCTTTAATCCTAGCATCAAAAGACAGAGGTAGGAGGATCAATGTGAGTTCAAGGCCAGCCTGAGACTATATACAGAATTCTAGGTCAACCTGGGCTCGAGTGAGACTCTACCTTGAAAAGTCAAAAAGAAAAAAGAAAAAAAGAGTTGAAAACAGTGCAAAATAGAATAAAAGGATTGATAAAGGAGGCATATGAACAGACAAGGTGGAAAGGAGAAAGAGTAACAAAGAGATAGGAAGAAATTAGCAGGTTCACAACTACTCTGCAGGATTGGAGGCAAGGAAAAGAAGGAACTTTCTTTAAAGTAAAATGATGATGACTTGACTGGTAGAGCATGTATTTTAGGAATAACACTTTTAGGGGACATTAGAGATTGACACCCAGCACTTTGCTCATCTCTTTAATATTTTTGCCTTCAGTCCTTAGACTTTCCCAGTGACATGTTATATGCATCTTTTTAAAAGGAAGGCTTAAGTATTTTAAGAAATAAATCACAGAGGTGGAGAAGATGGCCCAGTGGTTAAAGGCACTTGCTTATAAAGCCTGACAGCCAGGATTCAATTCCCCAATATGTCCCAATAATTAATTTTGTAGTGCTATGTATAAAGGTTGGCAAGACCCATTGCCTATTTCAAGACACTTACAGTGTATAGCATGGCACAGCATGGCATGGCATAACAAGGGGAAAGAGTTATTCACATAATTGTAATAGAAAGTAGGGATAATATATAACCAGGAGATTACAAAACACCATCAGATTTAGGAGAGACAGCTTCTATCTTAGTCATACAACCAGCAACATTTTCACAAAGAATTTTACATTGGTGATGAGACTTAAAAAAAAATAAAAAAATAGTTCTCCACTCATAGTCTGGAGTATGAGGGAAAAGCCTTCCTAGAGGTGGTTACTGGAACAGCAATGGCACAGGAGTGGGAAAGCAAAAGAGATTTTTTTAAAAATCAAATTCATCAGGTATTTTGCTATTTGCTGGAGTATAAATTATCTATGTTTGGGAAGGAGGGCAGCAGGAAGTATAACTGGAAAGGTAGTAGAAGGTGGACTGTGAAGAGCTTCCATTCATTCGTTCATTCACTCATTCAGCAAAATGAACAGTTGTGCCTGGTAATATGTTGAACACAGATGGGGAACCCAGTAGGTGTCTTCAGTGTTATAGCTCTGTGTATTCACAGACTATTCCAAGTAGAGACCTCGACATTCTTTTGGTAAGATGAAGTCATGACTTGTCTAATCTCCAACTTTCTTATTGACTTACTTCACCCATCTTCCCCATGGCGGACATGAGCCCATATGATGAGAAACACCATCTCCCTGTCATAGATGTTCAAAAATAATGGCGAGGGAGAAAGAAATATACTTGCAAGCAATTATGCTTTCAGGTTACATTCTAATTTCAAGAAACTAGGTCAAATTCCTTAGCAGGTTGGTAAGGATTTAACATGTTCTTTTCTGGGAGGAAAAAGGCATTGGCAGTGCCTTTCATAAGAGGCTCACCAGGCTCAGCTTGGTCCAGAGAGGGTGAGGATCCTGTCCTGGTGACTGACCTGCTAGACAGACCCAACATAATCTTAAGCAACTAAAGCTACTGCTAAGGAGTTCCAAGAGACCAATCCTCACCACTGTGTTCAGCCTCAAACATGACTGGGGTATCAATCTATAAACTGGGTTGTGGCACATCTTGGGGTTAGTTGACATTATAGGAACACAGATTTTTAAAGTGGCAACTATGGGTATGCTGGCAATTAAAATCAAGAGGATGTGTCTACCTTTAATCTCTTTTATGAAGAAATGCGAAATAACAAAAAATATTAAAAATAGAAATGCAGATAATGGAAATGTAGAGCAATTACCTGACAATTAAAATGAATGTAAGACTACATTAGGGAAAAGGGTATAATAAAAGGTTATCATTAAATCAGAGGAGTATAATGAAGGAAGCTTCCTGGGTTGAATATTAATTGGGTATAAGGTATGGGCAGGGGTATGAAAAGTGTTCTCAGTTTGAAGCCCTAGTGACAGAAATCTTGGTCCTCAGAGTTTTAACTGAGGCCTGATATCACTCTGGAAACTGTGGCCAAACTTATCACCACAGGTTCTTATGCAAAAGTTCTAGGCCTTGAATGACCTCACTTAGCTTATGATTAACCTAGGTTCTACTTATCATCAACATGCTAGTTTTCTGATCAGGCAATGTCTTGAGTACCTAGCTGCTGGTCTTTTACATCCTCAACCTGAAATCTATACAGAAGGCCAGGGGCCTTCTGGTGCCTACACTTGACCCCACTACCAACAAATGTAGGAGCTATTTTTAAAAATCATATTTCTGCCCATTTCTCTCCTTTGTATTGCTGTGTTAAAAAGGTACCCTTGGGGGCTGGAGAGATGGCTTAGAGGTTAAGGCGTTTGCCTGCAAAGCCAAAGGACCTCAGTTCGATTCCCTAGTTCCCACATAAGCCAGATGCACAAGGTGGCACATGCATCTGGAGTTCATTTGCAGTGGCTGGAGGCCCTGGTGTGCCCATTCTCTCATTCTTTCTATCTCTATCTGCCTCTCTCTCTCTCTCAAATAAATAAGTAAATAAATAAAAACAAATTTTTAATAAAAGGTACCCTTGGACTAGAGAAATGGCTCAGTGGTTAAGGTGGTTGTCTGCAAAACCTAACAACCTGAGTTCAATTCCCCAGTACCCATGTAAAGCAGATGCACAAAGTGGCATATGCAAGAGTTCACCCAAATTCATATACAGGTACACACATATACATATACTCCCCAAATAGATAAATAATAAATAAATCAACAACATTGAATTTCTGCTTTCAAAGCCTCTCCAGTGGAGGAAGCAGCTATGATGGTGGAGCAGGACACCTGGCTGCTGTGATATGTGCTGACAAACACATCATGGAGCAGGGCTCAGAACCATGGAAGCTCACCACAGGGTATCTGATCCAGTAAGGGTGGGAGATGGGGGGGTGTTGTGGAGGTTTTTCAAGTAAAAGCATAAGGAGTTGGTCAAAGATGAGAGTTGAAGAGAGACTAAAGCCACAGCCCAGCTGTGGTTTTGGTGCTCTGAACCATCCCTGGCTGGCAGCATCCTTTCTCATCTTCTACTGTACTTTCTTACACTGCAGGGGCTAAAGGAAGAAGAAAAAAAAAAAACACATTTCCCCCATCTCCTTCAGCTATAGTCTCCTTTTGCCAATTAGATGCACTTGGAAGACGGATCCCAGGCCATAACCATCTGTGTGTGTCTGCTGGCAAATTCCATTGTGGACACTCTGGGCTTTGCTATAATAGTGCTTCAGTGTCCAGGGACTCTCCATGCTGGTGTCAAATGGTGGTTTGTAGGGCAGCGACTGACTCCCTTATCCCTGGATCACTGCTTTAGTGTGTGTCCTTGAACTGAACAGCCCAGTGAGTACCCCTGGCTCCTGTCTTCCTAATTACCACAGAAATGGCAGCTCCCCTAGGAGACTGTGGTAGTCTTGCTTTAGGACACATGCCCGAAGCCTGCCAGGAATCTTTCCTCTAAACTTTTCAGTGAGTTTTTAAAAATATTTTATTATTTATTTATTTATTTATTTGAGAGAGAGAGGAAGAGGGAGATAGAGGCAAAGAGAGAATGGGCATGCCAGAGCCTCCAGCCACTGCAATCGAACACCAGATGCATGCATCTGGCTTACGTGGGTCCTGGGGAATCAAACCGGGGTCCTTAGGCTTTGCAGGTAATGCCTTAACTGCTAAGCCATTTCCTCAGCCCATTTAGTGAGTTTTTTTTATAAGCTCCTGATACCCTGTATTAAATGTATTCTTGCTAAGCTGGGCGTGGTGATGCATGCCTTTAATCCCAGCACTCGGGAGGCAGAGGTAGGAGGATCACCATGAGTTCGAGGCCACCCTGAGAATACAGAGTGAATTCCAGATCAGCCTGGGCTAGAGTGAGACCCTTCCTCAAAAAATATAAACCAAAAAAAATTTCTTCTTGCTGAAAATGTTTGAATAGTTCCCATTTCTTGCATCTAATACACTCACAGAATTTTTTAATGCAGAAATGTGCTATGAGTAATCCCATTTGCAGGGGTTAGAGAATCAAATCATTTCAACAGAGTTAAGATATTTTAAGTTTTACAGGCCACTTATGATTTCTTGTCTTCTTTCTTCTCCCTTCTTTTTCTCTTCTTTCTAAATAACTCTGTGACAGTTAACTTGTTAACTGTGACTGTCTATTGTTACTTTGATCAGGAGTCAAACACAACACACTTCTTGGGGAAGTCTGTAGCTGTGTTTCCAGAAAAGATTAACTGAGGGAGGAAGACCTTCCCCCAGAGTGGCGACAGCCCTTTTGGCGACAGCCTAGGTGGTGCCCTTTTGCCTGGCTGCCCTTGCTACTCACTAGTGCCATGCATCTACCCTGTTGCTGTCATCCTTTGCAGACATCAAAATCAGCTTCTTGGGCTGGAGAGATGGCTTAGCCGGTAAGGTGCCTGCCTGCCAAGCCTAAGAATGCCGTTAGATTCTCCAGGTCCCTTGTTTAGCCAGACGCAAGTGACGCAATGCCATGCTTGCCCACAAGAGGTGCACATGCATCTGGAGTTTGTTCACAGTGGCTGAAATGGCCCTGGCGCACCCATTCTCCCTTTCTGCCTTTTCCTCTCTCTGTCTCTCTCTCTCAAACAAACAACAACAACAAAAACCCCCAGCTTCTTCAGCCTTCCAGAGTGGACCGAAGAGCAGCAACTCTCCAGGAATCCTCCTGGCCTTCCACACCAGATTGAGACTACTGGGGCATCCAGCCTTGTGCACTGAACAGTGACCCAGTCCTCAGACTCTTCAGCCTTCAGGCAGCATTGCTGTACTACCCAGCTCATATAATGTAGGCCAATCTAGCAAATTCCTTTATAATATATATTCATGCTGCTGGTTTTGCTCCTATAGAGAACCCTGACTAATGCAAACTCTTAAGAGTACAGAAACCATCCTGAAACCCTGAAGTCTTGTAAACTTTAGTTTACTGCCTTTTGATGTAGTAGGGCACAGATGTCTCAATGTCTCCCTATCCTCACTGTGATGGTTAATATTGCCGGTTTGATTGGATTGAGAAGTGCCTGGGAATTTAGTAGAGCACACCTCTTATTGTGTCTGCGAGGACATTTCCAGAGAGGATTAAATATGGGTGGAAGACCTGCTCTGATGCAGGTAGAACCATCCCATGAGCTGGGGGCCTGGATAAAACAAAAGAGGAAAAGCAGAAAGCCCGCTAATTAAGTAAGGCATTATCTCTCTCTGATTACTGGCCACTCTAATGTGAACTGCTGAATTCTGCCATGCCTTTCCCACCGTGATAGGCTGAGTTCTCTGCAACAGTGAGCTAAAACAAAATCTCTCTTCTTTTAAGTTGTTCTGTAAGACATCTTGTCATAGTAAAGATGAAAAGTCCAATACCCCAAACAAGTGGAGTCATGGCTGTAACTACCTGATTATGTGGTTCAGAAGTCTTTGGAAGTTGAATGTGGGAGAAATTTGAAAAAATTTAGAGGTACACATGCTCTAGAAAAACTCTAAAGTGCTGAAGCAGAATTAATGGGTAATTCTGATGGAGTCTCAGAAGGCCAGAATGCTAGTAGGAATGGTTGGATATGCTCATGGGGGTTCTATTAGGAATTGGACTAGAGACAAATCATATTATATTGTGGCAAAGACCCGGCTTACATTTTGTATGCCAAGACTTAGTGTGAGGATGAGTTTAAAGGCAATGAACTAAGAACAAAGAGGAAATTAAAAGGCAGCACAGAATCCCAGTTACCTAGGCATGGCTATCAATGGCTGCTTTTAACCAGGGAATCGGGAGCAAAAAGAAGAGTGCAAAAATTTGGAAATTTTCAGTTTGCCCAGAAAAGGGTATTTAATGAGGTCAAGGAGGATGCTGTTGCTGAAGAGAACAGCTTCCTTAGGAAGTGGCCACGCCCTTTTCACTAGATTAGCGCCCCCTGGACATTACCTAAGGAGCTGGTCAGACTCTGCCTAGTACCGACTCAAGAGTGTAAAAGTTTAATAGACTCCTTTGAAAGACTGTCTTGAGAAGGGAGCCCCAGGACACCCTGGTTACACAGGACCACCTAGGGAACCATTATAGACATCCAGGCACTCAGAGGCTGATCCAGTCCTGGTCCCTGCTGGCTGAGTTTCTGTTCAAGCTGGCGGCTGACCTTGGCTTCATCCATGTAATGAAGGCCTGGCAGGCATGCAGAATGCATGAGCTTTGGGTAGCAGAGGCTTCTTCTCAGACTTAAAAGGAAGGCCTAGGAGGCCAAACAGTATGTAGCAGGGTTGGAACTCCTGAGAGGTGAGTGAGTGAAATTATGACAGTGAAGTTGAAATGGAGATCCCAGACAGTTAACAATGCCAATAGAACATCTGCTGGGAAAGCTGAAGGCGGCAAGCAGAGTTAGCCCAAGAGAGCTGTCCTACGAGCCACAGCCAATAATGTCATGTGGATGGGACTGTGCAATTCTCTTGGACCCACCTCCTAGCACCACTTTCCTCAGATGTCAAACAAGGACTGTAGGTTTTCATGCTTTCCCTGCTGGGTTTCAGTCTTGCTTTTGGTATGAACTTTCCTTTCCATCTCCCTTTCTTCCCTTCTGAGATATAAATGTTATACCCTGGGCCTGCCCAACCATTGCTTGTTGGAATTTTGTAACTTGCTTTTGTATAGAAGCTCACACTAAGAATGCCTTGAATTCCAAAGAAGACTTTGGACTTGAACTTCTGAGCAATGTTGGAACTGTTAAACTTTGGGGAATCTTGGATATCAATTAAATCAATTTTGAATTGTGAGATGAATATGAGCCTTTGGGATCTAAAGATGGAATTTTACAGTTTTTTTTTTCAAAGTTTTTTCTAACCTTATTTAAGGTCACAAAGCTCAACATGACTAGTAACCCAGGTAGCCTTACTCCCAAGTCAATGCTATTATTTATTTATTTATTTGAGAGAGAGAGAGAGAGAGAGAAAGATACAGAAATAGCCAGGTAGAGAGAGAGAGAGAATGGGTGTGCCAGGGCCTCCAGCCACTGCAAATGAACTCCAGATGCATACGCCCCCTTGTGCATCTGGCTTACATAGGTCCTGGAGAATCGAGCCTCAAACTGGGGTCCTTAGGCTTCACAGGCCAGCGTTTAACTGCTAAGCCATCTCTGCAGCCTCAGGAATTTTACAGTTTTAACTGCTGTGAGTCCCAGTACTCTGACAAAGACTCATGTGTTAAGACTGGTCCAGAGCTGATGGTGCTATTGGAAGGTGGAACCTAGTTGGGAAAGGGGTCAGTGGGGGTATGCTCTTGAAAGGCATAGTTTGTGTCTGATACCTCTTTCCTTTTCTTTCTTTCTTTCTTTCTTTCTTTCTTTCTTTCTTTCTTTCTTTCTTTCTTTCTTTCTTTTTTGTTGTAGGGTCTCATTCTAGCCCAGGATGACCTGGAACTAACTCTGCAGCCCCAAGCTGACCTCAAACTCACAAGATCTTCTACTTCACCCTCCCAAGTGCACCACCACAAGAGGCTGGGTGTTTCTGTTTGTTTTCTTTGGTTCCTGGATGCTGTAAGGTTAGTAGCCTCTTCTGCCCCGTGTTCTTGCTGTCAAAATACTCTGCCTCACTTTCAGTTCAAAGCACTATAGCCAGTTATCCTTGGTCAGAAACTGTGAGCCAAAATAAATACATCCTCCTTTAAAATGTTTTTTTCAGGTATTTAAAAAAATTTTTAAATTTTTTTGTTTATTTTTATTTATTTAAGAGAAACAGACAGAGAGAGAAAGAGGCAGAGAGAAAGAGAGGGAGAGAGAGAGAGAGAGAGAATGGGCGCATGCAGGCCTCCAGCCACTGCAAATGAACTCCAGATGCATGTGCCACCTTGTGCATCTGGCTTATGTGGGTGCTGGGGAATCAAGCCTCAAACCAGGGTCCTTAGGCTTCAAAGGCAAGCGCTTAACTGCTAAGCCATCTCTCCAGCCCCCACCCTTTTCAGGTATTTTATAAAAGTGATACAACAGTGAGCTTATAATGCATGAAGATCTTTAAAAAAAAAAAGAAATCTGAAACAATGACTTTCACTGTTCAGACAATTCTGACCCAGATTTAATGTACATGATAAAATTATAATTTATTCAAAATAGATTATAATAGAACACTTTGGACACCTTATGTGTATTGTTTTTCTGTCTACCTCTTACCCAAGGGAAAGAAAACAGAAAGGTTACAGACAGAGCTTTGTGGGGGAAAAATGCTGGAAAAAATGCAGGGGTTGCTATTTAACCTGGCGCAGTCTCAGTACTGAGCAGTCCCAGTACTCCGACAGGAGGATTGCAAGTGTGAGGCTAACCAGGGCTCTCTAGAGAATGCCAGTCCAGCCTTGGGCTCTGAGACTGTCTCAAAAGTTAAGTAGTTGCTATTCAAGTATTTATGTATAGTGATACTCACCACTGAATGACTTTTAATAATGAATGCCATAAATGATGACATCAAAACAGTAAATAACAGGAAGTTTAAACACAGCAAGTTAAAAAATACTTATTTAAAACAAAAACTTATTGTTCATTGTAACCAGAAACCCAGAGCTAGGCAGTTGCCATTCACTTAAATGGTCACTGAAAACAGTAAGTTACGAAGTTTCTTAGCTTTCTTTTATGGATGAGGTGTTAGAGAGCAGGCAATTTCTTCTGAAGCCGAAAGCAAGGGGGGAGGTGATACCAGCTTGGGCTCTTGCGTGATTAGGAAGGCAGATAGTTTCCCGGACCTTCTCCCTCCTCTCTCCTAAAACTCCAGGTCACTTCTCAGTGGCTGGGACTTGTAAGTAAGAAAAACAAAACACCTGGGAAGATGTGTTTTTTTCCCATTCTAGACACAGGTGAATGAGGAGGAGGAGGAGGTCAGAAATGTGTGCTTCTCTGCTAAGTTTCCGGGTCTGTTACAACAAAACCAGGAAATGTGACTGAACATCACGTGTCACATGAACCCACGTGGCTGTTAAAATTCTGCTGCAGAAGTGCTCACTTACGTGCACAGTTCTTCATAAAATACCAACCGAAAACCGGCTTACAAAACAATAAACAGATAAGAGCATGACAGCTTTGTTGGAGCAAAATAGATTTTAAGATTTTTATAAGGATATAAGCAAAAAGTCAAAAATTAGAACTTCCTAAAACTGCTGAATTTAGTCAGAAGACAGACTGTGAGAAGAGATTTGCATGCAGGTGGTTTACTGGCACCTGCACCCAGGAGCAGCACCTGCAAGAAACAGCACTGGGCAGGAGAAGAAGCAAATTCCAGGGCAGTTGCCACAGAGGCTTCAGCTGGTTTCATAGGAAGCTATAAAGCTCAGATCTTTCATATTGTGCCAACTGAGGGACTGCCCTTTGTACTTGCACCATTGCTGGTCATTGGATTTGGGCTGCCCACAGGGAGGTGGTGCGATCTTGATTGAGGCATTGTCTTTCACAGAAGGCAACTTTGGGAAGGAATTCAACTGTGAGCCATTAGTAGCCAACATTCCTGGCACCTGCATCCTGGGATCTGGGCAGTAGACCAGACATCAACTGGAAATGTCTGCAGTGATTATCTCTGGGCTTGGGTGCTAAGGGTAGTATTCTCTGTATATTTTGTTTTGTTTTTGAAAATTGTCACCATAAGCACAGACTCATTCCAAGGACTAAATGAATTAATTCAAATAACACACTTAGCATATTTGTCAAATTTATTAAGTACTCCAATTAATTTACCTTTGATTATTTTGTATGTATTTTTCTGTTTCGCAGTGCTTGGCATTGAACTTGGAGCCTCCTACATGCTAGGAAAACATCCTACCACTGAGCTACATCTTCATCCCTATTTTGAACTTAGAATTATAAATATAAAGTAGTAATAGGTACATTTACTGAATACTTAATGTATACATATATAACTTTTAAAGAAAATATAAAATATCAAGAATGAAAATGTAAAACAGGATTTAAAATAATAACCAATGGGTATTGCTGTTCAAATCAAACCTATACATATCAAATCAGTGGTTTTGAGCAGAATTATTTTTCTAAACACAATAGGAGAAATTTTTTTAACATTTAGAAGCAATATTTTTATCAATAAAACATTACTGGGCCAGAGAGATGGCTCGGTGGTTAAGGCACTTGCTGAGAAAGACCCAGGTTTGATTCCTCAGGACCCAAGTAAGGCAGAGCCATAAGGTGGCACATGCATCTGGAGTTTGTTTGCAGTGGTTGGAGGCCATGCCACACTCATTCTCTCTCTCTCTCTCTCTCTCAAATAAATAAATAAAATATATTTTTTTAATATCAAAAGATAGAAGCCTTTGATGACTCCTTCAGTAATGTTTTTTAAATATTATTTATTTACTTATTTATTTGAGAGAGAGAGAAAGAGGTAGAGATAGAGTGAAAGAAAGAGAAAGAGAGAATGGGCACGCCAGGGCCTCCAACCACTGCAAATGAACTCCAGATGCATGCGCCTCCTTGTGCATCTGGCTTAGGTGGGTCCTGGGGAATTGAACCGGGGTCCTTTGGCTTTGCAGGTAAGTGCCTTAACTTCTAAGCTATCTTCTCCAGCCCTCTTTTGCTATTTTTAAGATGACTGATAATTCTCTATGTTGGAAATATTGTTATTTGTGCTAGCCACCCTTGAGAAGGCCCTCCAATGATCCTGAGTTTCTTACATGAATGCCCTTCAATCATCTCCTGCTCAAGTTCAGTGAAGGCTGGCCTGCATGTGACAGAGATGTGAATTCCAAGAATAAGTGATAAAAGAAACTGCAGCTCCTTGTATCTAGTATATGAATCACTTGTTCCAGAACAAGTGGTTACCATGCTTAAGGACATTCAAGCAGTCCTGTGGAGAGGCCCATGTGGCCCACAGTCTGTTCCAACTCACCGAATATGGGGAGAGTCACCTTGGAAGTGGATTCCAGACAAGTCTGTAGATGACTGCTGCTCGCTCACCAACACCTGATAGCAACATGTAACAGACTGAGTCAGAGGTGCCTGGCAGCCACATCTGAATTGTGAGAGAGAAACAACTTTCATTGTCATAAGTCACTAAGTTTGGGGGTTATTGGTATGCATTTATAAAAATATAAATATTTTTGCTGCTATCTTGCTTATGGGATGAATATGTGCACATTCAAATAACTTTGATATCAGAAATGTCATTAATTTGCTATGCCATTAACTCTATAGTTTCTTATAAAAGACTCACAAAATAAGAGTGTCAGCCTGCCATGAACACTGCTCTGCTAACCTGACAACCAGCCCCAGATTGATGGTGACAATCACAGTGATCAGTCAAAACTTATCAAGACAGAAATCCAGAGGCTACAGAGAACTCAGCACTAACTCAGACTACCAAAAGGCCTGTCATGGCTCAGGAAACATTATAGAAAAGGGGGCAGAAAGATTGTAAGAGCCACAGAGTGGGTAGGGATATCCCAAGGCATGGTCCCCAGCTACCCCTCAGGGACTGACTGAGCTCTTCAAGACCCCACAGTGAATATCAAAATCCCACTGAGGAGGGCCTCCAGGGTGATGGGAGCTGGGCCGAGGGGATAAAAGAGAATAACCTGTCATAATTAATATAAAATAAAAATTCATGTTAAAAAAGAAGAGTTGGATAATCCAATACTTAAAGAAGATATAGTCACTCCAAAGTATTTATTTGTTTGTTCATTTATTTACTTATTTATAGACAGTCTCTCTCTACATAGCCCAGGCTGGTCTCAAACTGGTGATCTTTATATCTCAGCATCCTGAGTGCTGGGAATCCAAGACCTTACTCTAATTCCTAGAATCATCCAATTTCCAAAAGTTGAAACATGAAGAAATAGAGAAGTCTAAACAGACCCATAGTGAGTAAGGAGATGGAAGCTGTGATGGTTAAGTTTGTGTCAGACCCATTTGTTTAGAATCCAAGACATTCCTCATAAGTGTGTTTCTGAGGCTGCCTCTAGGAAGGATTAAAACAAAAAGGAAAACCTTCCCCAGGGTAAAGAGTGGGCGGCCCAAAGCCCTCTTGGAGGAGGGGCTGGTTGATAAAAAGGAGCCTCCCTCTCCCACCTGGCTGCCGGTGCTACAAAGAAAAGACCAGGGTGGACTGGACAGCAGATGGCCTTTGCATTGGGACTGCTGAATTCTGAGCAAACTCTCGGACCTGCAACCTTTTGCTGGAAAGCTAATTAAATCCCCTTTTAAACATTTTCCATTATTTCCTTAGAACCCTGACTAATACAGAAGCAGAGAGAAAACAAAACAAAAAACCTCCCAACAAAGAAAAGCCAAGGACCAGATGGTTTCACAAGTGAATTCTACAAATCCTTTTAAAAATTTTTCTTTAAAACATTTTATTTATTTATTTAGAGAGGCAGAGAGAGAGAAGAAAGAGAATGAGAATATGGGTATGCCAGGGCCTCTAGTCACTGCAAATGAACTACAGACGCAAGTGCCACCTTGTACATCTGGCTTACGTGGGTACTGAGGAATCGAACCTAGATCCTTAGGCTTCACAGGCAAATGCTTTAAGTGCTAAGCCATCTTTCCAGCCCATCCTTTTTAAAATTTTATTTATTTATTTGCAGAGAAAGAGAGAGAGAGAGAATGAATGAATGAGTATGGGCATACCAGGGCCTCTTGCCACTGCAAATGAACCCCAGACACATGAGCCACTTTGTGCATCTGGCTTTACGTGGTAAACTAGGGAATTGAACCTAGGCCATCAGGCTGCACAAGCAAGTGCCTTTATCTGGCAAACCATCTCTCCAGCCCTGCCAATGCTTTAAAAAATAATTTACAGAAATCCTTCTTAAATGCTTCCAAAAAAAAAAAAAACTGAAGAGAAGAGAACATGTTCAACTCCCTTTATGAGGCTAACATTACTGTCATACCAAGGCCAGATAAGGATACTCTAAGAAAAGAAACTACTACTGTGGGGAGGGGGCTCCTACTGTTTTCTGGCTAAATAGATGTGTTATGACCACCAAACTGCCCTCTAAATACTTATGTTTATGCTTCTATATTATTTACTCTCACTTTTGGTTAAAGAAGCTTCTTTTTTCAGATGGCTGTGACCACTGGTGTGATTCAAGACCTCACCACAGTGCTAAGAAGTCACAGTGGAGTGTTCAGGACTAAGTGAGATATATCTATCATGCCTTCCAAGGCTCAGGGTCCATTGCAGAAGAGGTGGTATAAAGAATGGAAGAGTCAAAGAAAGGGGAGGAATGCTTACAATAATGCCTTCCAGACACAAAGCAGCCTTGATATTAATGACCTCACAGTGGCTGATGTTATCTACACAAGACCCACATAACGGGAAGGAAAAAAAATGATGACATCAAAATAAAAGATACAGTAGTTGGAAAGAAGGGTTTCAGTGGAGGGGAGATTTGAAAAGGGAATAGAGAGGGAGGTGGGAGGGGATTATGATAATGGTATATTGTTTATATTTATGGAAGTTGTCAATAAAAAGTTTTAAAAATTTAGAAAAGAAAGAAACACAAATGCCCATTTTTTTTTAAAAAAATAAGTTTATTGAGGGAAAATCACAAATTATGGGGTTTATTTAAGGGAGATTGGAATCTAGAAAGGAAAGCTAGAACAGAGTCAGAAACATGTGGGAAGAAGGAATCTAGGAGCTTGTGTAGGGAAACTTAGGAAAAACCAGCATGGCAGCTGCCATGTGTTTTTAGAGAAGTTAAGAGGACAAATGGTGAGGCTCAAGAAAAAATGAGAGGGCAGGTATCAAGGCAGAGACCAAGAGATTCAGAGGAGAAATGAGGAATGAAGAGAGTTATGCTCATGGTTACCAAGCTTAATGAAATTGCACAGGGAGGAAGCCAAGGGTTGGTGAGAGCAGCCATGTGGTAGATCTGGAGTATAAGAAAACTATGCACATGGTAGATTCAGAAAGCATAGGAAAATCATGCATGTAGAAGAGAAGTTACCCCAAACCATAAGGCAGAGACAAGCAGAAAAGCTATCAAAACCAAGAAACAGTTTTATGTTCTTCCCTCCTCACCCAGCCAGGCGAGGGGAAAGGGAAGCCAGACTCACTATATCCTTGTGGCACAAGGGAAGAGAGGTAGGCAGGCTGCGCAGCAAAGAAGAGTAGAGCTGAGCTGAGCCCAATAAATATATATATTTTAAATGTTCAACATCCTTAGCCATCACGGAAATGCAAATTAAAACTTTTGATTAAAACTTTTTGATTTGAGAGTCCATCTCTCAACAGGCATTCATCAAAAAATTAAATGACAAGAAATGTTGGTGAGGATATGAAGAAAGAGAAACCTTTATTCACTGTTGGTGGAAAGGCAAACTTACATAGCCATTATGGAAATCAGTATGGAGGTTTCTCAAAAAGCAAAAAATAGATTTACCATATGACCTAGCTATATACCACACCTGGGCATGTGTCCTAAGGATGCTACATTCTATTTTAGGGATAGCTGCTCAGCCATGTTTATTTTTGTTCTATTTATAATAGCTAAGAAATAGAATCAGCTTATGTGGTGGTTTGAATTTATGTCCCCCACACACTTTGTTTTCTTACAGCTTGTAAGTTGGCCTGCTGGAGGTGACACTGGGGGATGGATCCTGGAGTTCTGCCCTAAGATGTGTTTGGGGACCAATCTGATTTCCAGCCCAAAGAGATGCAGACAGTGTGAGATCTGGTGGGGTCCCTGGTGTTTGCTGCCAGTTTGTTTTTTGCTGCTTTTGGTTTTTGCTTGCTGTTTGGTTTTTCTCTCTGCTTGGAACTACGGAAGCCACAGCTTCTGTCACTGATGGAACTTCCTCCTGGATCTGTAAGCTTCAAATAAACCCCTTCCTCCTATCAACTGTGTCTGGTTTGGATGTTGTGGTAGTTTGAATAGATGTTTTATTAGTTTATAGTTTGCATCTGCAGCCACCTTGCTGGAGGCAATGTCACTGGGCAGATCTTAAGGTGTGGTGGTGGGTTTGAGATTCCATTGTAAAGATATGCAAAATGTACCTAATAGGAGTTCCTAAAGTGTGCTGTTCTGTGTGGCTGGTGGCTTTTCTCTCTCTTGCCTGGTCCTGTGGAGAGCAGGCCGCTTCTCCTGCCATTATGGAACTTCCCCTGGATCTGTAAGTTTCAATAAATAATATCCCTTCCTCCATAACTGTGCCTGGTCTGGAAGTTCATCTCAGCGAACCTGAAGCTGTCTGAGACAGATGTTCATCCCAGCAGCATGGAACTGACTACAACAGCCTAGATGCCTATCAACTAATGAATGGACAATGAAGCTGGGGTACATATATACAACAGAATCTTATTTAGCTGTAAATAAAGAAATTATGAATTTTCAGGAAATAGTTGGACCTGGAAAATATAATACCAAGTGCAGTAACTCAGGCTCAGAGACACATGCTTTATGTTCTTGCTCATATGCAGATCTTAGCTTTGAATTTTTAGATAAGTATGTAAATTGAAGTAAGAATCAGTAGTAGAAGAGAGGAAGTTAGAAAGAGGCTAGGAAAGAGGAGGAGGGGAGAGGGTTTAAGGAGAAGAGACACTTCTCATTCCTGGGACAAATACCTGACCAAAAGCAGCTTATGGGAGGAAAGGGTCTTTTTCAGGTTTACAGATTCGAGGGGAAGCTTCATCATGGAAGAGGCAGCTGGGTCACTTCATCATGAATCTGTGGTAGCAGAGAGAGAACAGCAAGCATGAAGTGGTTTTGAACACACAAAGTAGGGTGGACTCAAGATCTGGCCCCAGTGACATACTACTCCAACAGGGCTCCACCTGCTGAAGACCAAGTAGGAAGCTGAATCGAAAACATCTGAGGCTAGCCGGGCATGGTGGCACATGCCTTTAAGCCCAGCATTTGGGAGGCAGAGGTAGGAGGATCGCTGTGAGTTCAAGGCCACCCTGAGACTACATAGTTAATTCCAGGTCAGCCTGGGCCAAAGTGAGACCCTACCTCGAAAAAAATCCAAAAAAAAACAAACAAACAAACAAACAAACAAACAAACAAACAAACAAACAAAAAAAAACAAAACAAAGAGCCTTTTTGCCTGGCTGCCTTGCTACTTGTTGGTGAGTTCACTGTTGCTGTCATCCTTCACTGATATCAAAACCCAACTTCTTCATCTCTCCTAATGGACTGATGACAATAGACCTTCCAGGAATTTTCCAGGCCCTTAGTGCCAGAATGGGGCTGCTGAAGCACCCAGGTTCATCAACAGAGCAGCTACCAGGATCTCAGTCTTTCCTGCAATGTACCTGTGGTAGTTTGAATATATTCAGTGTTTTATTAGTTTGCAGTTTGGATCTGCAGCCACCTGGCTGGAGGAGATGACACTGGGCAATTCTTTTTTTTTTTTTTTTTTTTGGCTTTTCGAGGTAGGGTTTCACTCTAGCTCAGGCTGAGCTGGAATTCACTATGTAGTCTCAGGGTGACCTCAAACTCATGGCGATCCTCCTACCTCTGCCTCCGGAGTGCTGGGATTAAAGGCGTGCACCACCAC
Source organism: Orientallactaga sibirica (assembly GCA_036365145.1). Classification (NCBI taxonomy): domain Eukaryota; kingdom Metazoa; phylum Chordata; class Mammalia; order Rodentia; family Dipodidae; genus Orientallactaga; species Orientallactaga sibirica. The sequence goes on along the minus strand of JAEOAD010000012.1, from coordinate 33,984,761 downwards.
GCAGTGCAGTGAGGGTGATTCTTAAGGTGTGGTGGTGAGTTTGAAATTCCAGTCTAAAGGTATGCAAAGTGCCTAGTTCCACCTGGAGTTCTTGAACTGTGCTGTGTGGCTTTTGGCTTCTCTCTCTCTCTCTCTCTGCTTGGACCTGTGAAAGCAGGGCCAGCTTCTTCTGCCATTATGGAACTTCCCCTGGATCTGTAAGCTTCAATAAACATCCCTTCCTCCATACCTGTGCCTGGTTTGGAGGTTCATCTCAGTGAACCTGAAGCTGTACTCATTGGTGGATTACCCAACTCATATTGTGTAAGCCAATCTAATAAATCCTTTGTAATATATATATTCATTCTATCATTTATGTTCCTTTAGAGAACCCTAGTTAATAAAATATTTTAGCATACAATAGACAAAGCCATAAAGAAATATCTTCTACCAAAAAAAAAAAAAATCAGTGAAAAGATCCAAAAATCTTATTGCCAAAACTAACTATTCATTAAAGAATAAACTGGGGCAGCCAGCTGTGGTGGCGCACACCTTTAATCCCAGCACTTAGGAGGCAGAGCTAGGAGGATCACCATGAATTCCAGGCCACCCTGAGACTACATAGTGAATTCTAGGTCAGCCTGAGCTAGAGTGAGACCCTACCTCGAACCCTCCCCACCAAAAAAAAAGAATAAAGTGGGGCAAAAGAAACTGGCTGAGGCTGGGATCACAGAAAGACTTGAGAGCTAGGAGGACACTGCAGAACAGTACTTCTTGTATCAGAGACATCCGACACGGCTCCTCGGATTCCACGGGTGCTGTTTCTCCTGGACTCTGGGCTCACTCTATCTAGACCATATCGCCATGGCCAACTCTTCCTCTTATGTTTGTTCAATTTGGCTTGTCCAAACAGGCCAGGATCTTGCCCAGTCAGGCACACTCTGATGTCTGGATTCTCTTTCTACTTTTGGACTTGACTGTAAAGTCACATGTTGTCTGAAAGGTAAGATTAGCATTTCCCTTGACACATATGGAAGAGGCCTTCAGGCCTAACAACACACATACAGCTGATGCCTTGCCACCTACTTGAATGAACAGTCACACCGCAGGGCACTGGAGTTGGCTTTGAGATGGCAGGTTAAGGAGTAGAATGTTGTAACCTAGAATTGTAGGGCTATATCCCAGCTGGCAAACAGGACCAAGGGGAAATGAGCTGGTAAAGCCAGGCAGATAAATCTTTTCTTCCTCTCAAAAACTGCAGAGCACTACAGTTTCTTTGTATTGCCTGTCTAGAGATATCTTGGGCAGTAGAGGAACTGTACTGATTTGAAAATCCAGCAATTCTCTGCCAGTTTATTGTGAAATGGTGTTCTGCACAATTTTACAGCCCTTATCTTAACCTTGAATCCCTTTCCTTTCTTTTCACTCTCAGCCTACAGATTTAACCTCCCAAATTAGCATCAGCTCATTACTTTTGCCTCAGGGTCTAGTTTTAAGAAATCCAAGTTAAGAACCATTCTAATTAACTATAGGCCCAAATTAAGGCCTGCTTTTCCGTATTTAAATTTTTTTAATTCCAAAGCTTATTAATTACTCTATGTGTTCCTTTTATTTTTAGGTACTATTACTTTCTTCAGTTTTTAGTTCCAACATATACCTCTCTAATTTTAAACAAGTATGGATGGTATATACATTTTACCATGTGCAGCATATTCTACATCTCCTCTGAAAAAGCAGCCAACAGACACATTTGAACACTGTTAACTGATGCACTGGAATGTTACAATCTATAAACTGTAGTTGATTTGTTTTTGACAAAAGAACAGAATGGTTAATATTAAGCCATCAGAAAAAAAATTTATTGCTTTCCCTCAAATATCTGTGACGTAATAAAATTGATAAGCAGTAGAAAATACTTTTATATTTTCTGAGTACTCCAGACAGAAAACACATAAAACAGTGCTGGGGACATAAAGCAATCAATGAATATTACTAGTAGAAAGGAGGGAAGGGAGGAAAGGAAAGTAAAAGGAAAGAGAGAAGGTAGAAGGGAAACTAATTAAGCTGGAGTCTAATCTTATCAGTGAGGTGTCAGAGGAGTTACTTCTCTCTGGGAGTCCCTCCTTTCCCATCTATGTCCATCATACATACATTTTATTTTTCAAGGTAGGGTCTCACTCCAGCCCAGGCTGACCTGAAACTCATCCTGTAGTCTCAAGCTGGCCTCAAACCCACAGCAATCCTCCTACCTCTGCCACCCAAGTGCTGAGAGTAAAGACATGCATCACCATGCCCGGCTTTTACACACATTTTGTAAGAATTATATGCATATTTTAAATTTTATTTATTTATTAATGAGAGAGAGAGAGAGAGAGAGAGAGAGCACGAGCATGAGTGTGCCAGGCCTCTATCCACTGCAAATGAACTCTAAATACATGTACCACCATGTGCATCTGGCCTATGTGGGCAATTGAACCTTGGTCCTTGGACTTCACAGGCAAGTGCCTTAACTGCTAAGCCATCTCTCCAGCCCAAGAACTGTATTTTTATAGATGAATATATAAAGAAAATGTGGTATATTTAGTTACCATAAAGAAATGAGCCAGGCATGGTGGTGCATGCCTTTAATCCCAGCCCTTGGGAGGCTAAGGTAGGAGGATTGCTGTGAGTTCAAGGCTAGCCTGAGACTACATATGAATTCAAGGCCAGACTGGGCTGGATGGATGGCTTAGTAGTTAAGGCACTTGCCTGTGAAGCCTAAGGACCCAGGTTTGATTCTCCAGTACCCACGTAAGCCAGATGCCCAAGGTGGCGCATGTGTCCAGAGTTTGTTTGCAGTGGCTAGAGGCCCTGGTGCACCCATTCTCTCCCGCTCTCCTCTCTGAGCCTCTTTCTTGCTTTCTTAAATAAATAAAATATTCAAAAAATATATTTAAAAATTCTTAACAAAAAATTAAAAACTAATATTGTAGTTTTAATGTGTATTTCTTTGATTAATCATAAAGTTGGACATTAAAAAATTATTTCTCTTGGGACTGGTATATGAAAAACTTTTAAAGATTCTTCAAAAAATATTTTATTCATTTACAAGCAAAGAGAGAGACAGAGAGAGAGAAAAAATGAGAATGAATATGGGTACACCAGGGCCTCTAGCTACTGCAAACAAACTCCAGGTGCATGCACCACTTTGTTTATCTGGCTTTATGTGGGTACTAGAGAATTGAACCCTGATCACCAGGCTCTGTAGGCAAGTGCCTTAACCACTGAGCCATCTCTCTAGCCTGTAAAAGTTTTTTTTTTTTTTAATGTTAATTTATGGGGGGCGGGGGCACACGCACATGCCAGGGCCACCTTTCACTACAAACATGAATTCCAGATGGTGGGGACTTGAACTCCACCTGTCAGGCTATGTAAGTACACACCTTTAACCACTGAGCCATCTCTCCAGCCCCTAAAAGAAAGATTCTTAAAGGCAGGTTTAGTAGAGATGCTGAGAGGCATTTCTTTCAGGGGGAATGTTTAATCAGAAGGGTTAGTTAGTACACCATGGAAGACATGACCAGATTTGAAAGTCAAAAGGCTTCAGTTCTGTGAACAAGGATGAGTGGATGGCTAGAACTTCTGTGATCATGGAGACATGGATGGAGTGTTGTAGTATCAGAGCCCAATTACCTTGGGCTACCTTTAGCCCTTGTGTACCATTTATTGCCCACCTTTGTGACTACAAAGTGATCAGGTGAGACTTTTTAAAAAATATATTTTATTAATTTATTTATTTGAAAGAGAGAAAAAGGCAGAGAGAAAAGACAATGGGTGTGCTAGGGCCTCCAGTCACTGCAAACAAACTCCAGACTCATATCCCCCCTTGTGCATCTGGCTTATGTGGGTCCTGGAGAATCAAACCGGGATCCTTTGGCTTTGCAGGCAAATGCCTTAACTGCTAAGCCACCCCATACAATGATTGGCCAGCCAAACCCTTTAAACCCCCTACACTTCCTTGAATAAACAAGTTTGCAGCAGCTTGCCCTCTGCCTGCTTCCACCCAACTCCCAGAGTATATTTCTAGATTGTTTACGTGTTTAAATATTACTTTTTGGTTGCAAGAAATACACTGACGGTCTGTCTTTCCACATCACCATGTCCCTTTCACTAGGAATTGAGGAGGTTTCTTCCCTCACAGATTTATAGTGTTGCCTTTAACATCTAAGGATTCTTACATATTTGGATATGTTATGAGCATGGTAGTCTCTTTCATTGCCTGTTGATTTGGGTGTTGATGCTGTACTTACTTAACTTTTATTCACCAAGAACTACCACTTCCTGGGAAGCATCCTTGATTCTTCAAAAATGATTGTTTAGGGGCTGGAGAGATGGCTTAGCAGTTAAGCACTTGCCTGTGAAGCCTAAGGACCCTGGTTCAAGGCTTGATTACCCAGGACCCACATAAGCCACATTCACAAAGTGGTGCATACATCTGAAGTTTGCAGTGGCTGGAGGCCCTGGCCTGCCCATTCTCTATCTGCTGCTGGTTGAAGGCTTTCTCTTTCTCTCTCTGTCTGTGGATATTAGTCTTTTGGAACCTTTGTTTTGGAGGAATGGGCATGGACTTGGTGCTTGCAACTGAAGATGCTCTCAAATAAATAAATAAACAAATAAAAAGTTTAAAAATGATTGTCTATCCCCTTTCCATCTTTAGCAAGTTTAAAATTCTCCCTCAAAAACAGTTAAAAAGAGCTGGAGAGATGGCTTAGTGGTTAAGGCACATGCCTGGAGACCTGAAGATGTTTTGGATATACCAGGACTGTGCCTAAGGAGCCCTGGAGACTCAGTCTATGGTTATATTGAACTTGAACTGCAGAAGTTTGATGATGGCTGATGGTGATTGAGTTTGCATTGATTCACCAGGTCCCATGTAAGCCAGATGCATAAAGGGGCGCACACATCTGAAGTTCATCTGCAGTGGCTGGAGGCCTTGGTGCACCCATTCTCACTCTCACTTTCCCTCTTTCTGTCTCAAATAAATAAATGAATAAATAAATAAAAATAAAAAGTTAAACAGTTAAAAGGCTTGAACTCATCCAATTAGTTTTAGGGGCAGGGAACACATGCACAATATATACAGTTACTGATTAGCTGAGTGGGATTTGCATTACAAAAGTAGTGATGAGGGCTGGGGATATGCTCAGTGGATATTGATTGCATGCAAGCATGAGGACCTGATGTTGGATCTCAGCACCCACGGAAAATGGTGGTGTGGAGGTGTGTTTCTGTAATCCCAGCACTGGAGAGGCAGAGATAAATGGATCCATAGGGCTTAGTGGTTGGGTGTCCAGTGGTTCCTTGAGCTCTAGGTTCAGTGAGAGACCGTCTCAAAAAGATAAGATGCAGAGTGACAGAGGTGGCAGAATAGCTATAGCTTAAGAAAAACATAAAAACTGGCATTTATCTCATTTTTTTCAACAAATAGTCTCTGCCCTATGTAGCTATATGTGGTTAAGCTGTGTGACATATAAACTATGCATGTATAATGAATAAGAGAGAAAAAAAACTCAGCTAGTGGGCAATGTTTTAAAGTTATGGGCATATCTACGAGCTGAGTTCAGGGTGTATCTTTTTTACCTATATATTTTTATTTATTTGCAAGCAGAGAGAGAGAGAGAAAGTACAGCTGCATGTGCCACTTTGTGCATCTGATTTTACATGGATACTAGAGAATCAAACCCATGTCAGCTGGCTTTGCAAGCAAGCACCTTTAACCATCTCTCCAGATCTTAGGATGTTTCTTCCTTTTTTTTTTAAACAGTGTCATCCAATTAGTTTTAGTGTGTTACTGTTAGTGTGTGAGGGCTGGGGATATGCTCAGTGGATATTGATTGCATGCAAGCATGAGGACCTGATGTTGGATCTCAGCACCCTCTCTGTCAGCACTGGAAAATGGTGGTGTGGAGGTGTGTTTCTGTAATCCCAGCACTGGAGAGGCAGAGATAAATGGATCCATAGGGCTTAGTGGTTGGGTGTCCAGTGGTTCCTTGAGCTCTAGGTTCAGTGAGAGACCGTCTCAAAAGATGCTCAAACTAATACCACATACATTTTAAAAAATATTTTATTTTTATTTATTCGAGACAAAGAGAGAAACTATGAGAGAACGGGAAAAAAACTCAGCACAATGTTTTAGAGCCTCTAGCCACTGCAAGCAGAGAGACTCCAGACTTTGTGCATCTGATTTTACATGGATACGCCAAACCATGTGCATCTGGCTTATCTCTCCAGATCTTAGGACCTGGAGAATCGAACCTGTGTCCTTAAGCTTCACAGGCATACGCCTTAGCCACTAAGCCATCTCTCTAGCCCTCAGGATGTTTCTTACATGTCCTATGAACTTGGAACGAGTCTGAATGATGAAATGCATCGACTTGTTACTTAGTCCTCGATCCAGGGTACTTTTCAAGGAAGCTTGATGGAGTTTGACACCGATGGGCAAGCTGAAGTCAGTCACATGTCGCTGTTGGGACGATGACTGTCAGCCGTGGCATGTGTGGAACCCGTGCGGGTGTTACCCGGGGCAGTGCTGGGATGAAGTCTTAAGCTTCTACCTGCCGGGGTTCTCACCTTGAAACTTCCTGGGGTTGGGTCAAGTGTCGCGAGTGAGCACCATTCAGATCTTTCAGCGTCTTCCCCAGGCAGAAGTCAACGCAAAGCCTGACGTCAATCCGCGTGACGTCACCACCGGGACGCAGGCTCACTGGCCGGGGCCTCCCGGCTCCGCTCAGAACGCAGCAGCGTCCCGGCCGCCTCCCACTCAGCTCTGAGGCTCGGGCGGGCACGCGACGGTGGGAGGCCATCGCCCGGCTCCCTCGGCCTTCCCTCCTCCACGCCCCCCGCCCGCGAGGTCCCCACGCAGCGTCCCGGCGGCGCGCGCTCCCCGAGCCCGCGGCGGGCACGCGCACGCACGCCGCGGCGCAGGCTCGTGCCCGCGGAACCCGGAAGTGCGAGGGCGGCGAGCCACGTGGGTGGAGCTGGAGCGCAGGTCGCATGGGGGAGTCTATCCCGCTGGCCGCCCCGGTGCCCGTGGAACAGGCGGTGCTGGAGACGTTCTTCTCTCACCTGGGTATCTTCTCGTACGACAAGGCCAAGGACAATGTGGAGAAGGAACGGGAGGCCAACAAGAGCGCAGGGGGCAGCTGGCTGTCGCTGCTGGCCGCCCTGGCGCACCTGGCCGCGGCCGAGAAGGTCTATCACAGCCTCACCTACCTGGGGCAGAAACTAGGTACCTCCGCCCCGTCCCCGGACCCCTGAGGAAGGAAAGGGGGTGTAGTCCCCAGTCGGCTGTGGCTCGGGGGGTCCCGTCTTCTCACTCCGAGCGGCAGGCTCTGCGCTGCGACCCCAGTTCTCCTCCTCCTCTTCCTCCTCCCGCCGGTCCCTTCCCTCCCCTATGCTTCCACAAGCCCCGCCCACCGGCCTGCGCCGACGCTCCCCGCGCGCCCTGCGCGGATGCTCGGGGCTGGGCTGTGCCCGACCCGTGGGTGCACGGTTTTGCCTGAGTGAATGGATTGGTTTCATGAATGAGATGTTAACCAAAGCTCTATGTCCTCGTTCTTCTAACTAGTGACAACGGCGGCCAGAAGAGCAAAACGAGCCCATGCCACCTAGTTGTGTGAAGGAACACCTTTTTGTTTGGCCTGAGTGGTACAGATGAAGTCTTATCCCCTCTTCATAGTCCCTCAGTGCCTATTTGATGAGTCGAAGAGATAAATGAATTCTGGGCAGGAAAGACAGAACTATGTCAAACCTTCACGAGAAGAGACTTAAAGGGGGAAAGTGGTAAACACTGTTGTCACCCCATATAAATCGTGATTCTGAAAATAAGATGCAAAGACATGGAATCAGCTGATTTCCACTAGCAGAAACAAATAGTGTGAGTACATAAGGAGGAGACAGTAGACGTCAAAGTTGAGACCTAATTACTTGGAATAATTATGACAAATGATAGCTGGATCCCAGTGCCTTTGAGTTAGTTTTAGCACTGTGGCATATTTTTGACCATTTAATTATCAGAGGCTGGATGGACAGACCAAAGATAGAAATGCACAAGTAGAATGAACCCCCTTACATTGCCTGAAGGTGACTGTGTGCATCCTACTGACCTTCTGGCAAATGTTCAGTTGGGCTTTCTGTAACTCTGACTGCTGTAGCTTCTTAAATAGCTGTTGGTGTGTTGATTTATTAGGAAAACCTGGTCCCTTTCACCATTTTTTGATTTTCTACCCTTTTTTTCAGTGGCACCTCTCACAAATGTGCAGTTGCTGTTGTGGTGTTTGTTACTCCCCTTTCTACAGAATAGCAAATGGTATATGCAGTTATGTGAGTAGGGGATACAACACAAACTGGCCTGTGAGTTGCCAGATTTAGTGCATATATATAATTTATTTAAAACCTGTTCAGATTATAAATCACATATATGTTTCTACATATATGAAAATTGGCTGTGTCCTAGCTTAAAGTTGGTTAATATTCTGATAGTTTGGGTCGTTTTAATATATGTCCCCTCATACAAAAAAGTGATGATTGGGGCTGGAGAAATGGCTTAACAGTTAAGGTGCTTGCCTGCTAAGCCTAAGGACTCAGGTTCAATTCCCTAGAATGCATGTCAGCCAGGTGCACAAGGTGGCGCTTGTATCTGGAGTTCGTTTGCAGTGGCTGGAGGCCCCAGCGTGCCCATTCTCTCTGTCTGCCTCTTCCTCTCTCCCACTCTCTCTCAAAAAAAAAAAAAAAAAAAAAAATATATATATATATATGTATATATTTAAATGATAGTTAACCCAAGTTCCCTGAATCATAATGTTTCTTGAATCAAAATGGAAATTTGTTGAAAGGTGTAGACTTTCTCCCCAGAAAAATACATGTACACATACAGTTTTGTACATAATCAGAGAGAGAGAGAAGTTGGATTTCCTAAAACCTGTTTGTGGGTTCCAATCTTTAAATCAGCTCTGGTTTTAAGTAATGTAATCAGAGCTGGCTGTCTAGTGTGTAAGAATGTGTAGGAGAATGAGTTTCTTACCTGGGTTCTGTGAAATGACCCTTATTGTGTGACATGGTGAGTTCTGCTTGAGCCTCGGATGGTGTAGGTAGGCCTCAGGCCTGTGCTTCAAAGTTGGCCTGAACACCAGTTCATGCTCAGAAATGTGCTCAGGCATCCTCAGGCTCTTGGGCTATTTCACTTCTGAGTAAATAGTAAACGTAAGTTACAGAATTTTACATTTCACTTTGCAAATATCTTTGTTGCTTTTGTGCTGGAGCACAAGTAATATCATTGGGGTAATAACTGAACTTCATGAGTATCAGACCAGCCATCTGTTTTCTTAAAACGAGAAAAATTGTGTTGATATTTTCAACAGTTCCTTGCCCTACACCACTTAGCCAATTTATATGATTTTCTTTGTAAAGGAAAATGAAAAGCAAATGTATACTTAAGAAATTTTAAAACAAAAGTCTGTCCTCAAATTTATTAAATGCAGTTGACAAAAATTGTATAGACTTAAGGGCTGGAGAGATGGCTCAGTAGTTAAGGTACTTGCTTGCAAAGTCTAACTGTCCATGTTAAATTCCCCAGTACCCACATAAAACCAGATGCACAAAGTGGTGCATATATCTGGAGTTCGTTTGCAGAAGCTAGGTGTTACAGCATGCCCATTCGCTTTGCATCTCTCTTCCTGCTTGCAAATAAATAAAAATATTTTTAAAAAACAGTATAGACGAGATGCACAACTGTGTTTTGATACACACATTGTGAAATGACCATTACAAGAAAGCTAATTGATGTGTTTTACCAACCTTATGTAGTTTTTCCTCCTATTTTTTTTTTGGGGGGGGGGTGGTGACACTTGAGATCTCCTGTCAGCAAATTTCAAGTAAAAAGGGGAGTGTTCACCAAGAGTGGTGGTACATGCTTGTAATTCCAGCACCTAGCAAGGCAGGAGCAGGAGGCTGGAGAGCTTAAGGCCAGCTTAGGTTACTTAATGATGCCATATCTCAAACAAAACAGGTCTTTTTAGCTTCATCTGAAATCTCAGCAGCTGATCCGGCTTATAAATACAGGTGTGGCCTTTAAACAAAAGACAGCCCTGGCAGGAACCTTCTGTCCCAGTCCTGGTTCCTTATTTTGGTGCCTTCTCTTTCCTCTGAGGGTAAAGAATCGGTGATTCAAATGTGCTGACTCCTGTGGAGGGTTTTAGAAGATCATACTTCTCTTTGATTCATTGCTGGCAAGTTTCCTCACACACTGATCACAAAAATTGTGCATAGTAAAAAATGACTTGAGAACTGATAACTTAAAAATTGTCATGAAGCTTGGCCTGGTGGCCACGCCTTTAATCCCAATTCTAGGAAGGCTGTTTTAGGAGGATCATTGTGAACTTGAGGCCAGCTGTAGAGTGAGTTGCAGGTCAGCCTAGGCTACAGTGAGACCCTGCTTAAAAATAAACAAAATAAATGAAAATTATAATTATCATTAGCAAAAAGTTACAGAGTTTTAAAATGTTCAAAATGTTTTACATGCTCCTTTTATAAACTTGAACTTTCATGGTATGTAATCAGCTACTGAAATCTTGGAAAATAATGGTAGTAGTAACAATAATTAGAGCCATTTGGGAAGAATTCAGAATGCTATATTTTATAAATTGAAAAACTGGAAAGAGAAATAAGTTGGCTGTTTCTGATCACTTGCTCCCCGGCATGAAGGAAGGGTAATCCTTGTTGGATATTCCAAGCCAGAGTAGTCAACCAATAAGACTGTTTTCCTGAGCATGTTGAGTAGAGAGATGTTTAAGAGAAATACATTTGTGGTCTCTCTCATCTGAATGTGGTGGGGGGGGGGCAGAGAGGGAGAGAATGGGCATAGCAGGGCCTTTTGCTTCTGCAAATGAACTTCAGCCACATGTGCCACTTTGTCCACTTGGCTTTACATGGGTACTGGGGAATCAAACCCTGAATGAACCTGTGCTGGCAGGCCTTTGCAAACATTGTTAACTGCTGAGCCATCTCCCTAGATCAATTCATAACCTTTAAAGATGTTCTTTGAATTTATGTTTTAGTGTATATTTATTCATTAATGTTTCCATTCCCCCAGATAAGGGTAATTTGATGAGGTAAGTCCCTTTTCAGTAAAGAGTAAGAATATTCACCATGGCCAACCCTTTTAACAGAGGAACTGAGATCACCGGGCTGTCAGTCAAACAGTAATCTTCTGGCACATTGTTGTTTTCTTGGGAGTTGTCTTCTGTCAGTTAAGTGGGAGGGAAAGGGGCCAGCATTGGTGAGCATATGCTTTCTTTCAGATTATTACAGATGTAATTTCATTCTGTCAGGTTTTTTGCAGTTATACTTCTAGTTTTCTGTCAACAATAATCAATGTTTATAGAGGCTAGATAGTTTGCCTATCACATGCCATGTAAGTTTGGCAGTGAGGATTTGAAACTAAGTCTTTGAGATTTGTAATACTTTTGAGTTTTGCACAATATTTTTTATTAAATTTATTTGTGTGTGTGTGAGATAGAATCTCATGTAGCCCAAGCTTGCCTTGAACTCTATATAGCCTAGGGTTGATGGCTCAGTGAATAAAGCACTTCTGTGCAAGTGTGACGGTCTTGAGTTCAGATCCCCAGCACTTACATAAGTGCTGGGCATGGTAGCATGTGCCTTTAATCCTAGTGCTTGGGATGTGGAGACAGGTGACTCTTGGGGTAAGTTGGCTAAGTTGGCTACCTCGAATTGGTAAGCTCTGGGTTCAGTGAGAGACTCTCTTTCAGGAAAATAAGATGAGAAGTCAGACTTTCAGTGTTAAAACCTGGAAAGTGTGGGCAAACCAGGTTAAGTTGGTCACCCTAATAAGGGATGTAAGATTCTTCTTGAAATGTGAAGCAAGGAATGAACTAAGAATAATATTATGGTACACATCATTTATGGAGTGAATATCTTACAAATTACTTGACAATTTTTAACCTTAATATGGTTTATAGTAGCAATAAATTAATTCAATAAAACATTCTGGGTTTATCAACAGGAAATTTAAACACTCATCTTTGAGAATTTTTTGTTTGTTTGTTTTTCATGGTAGGGTTTCACTCTAGCTCAGGCTGACCTGGAATTCACTGTATAGTCTCAAGGTGGCCTCAAACCACGGCAGTCCTCCTACCTCTGCCTCCTGAGTGCTGGGATTAAAGGCATGTACCACCATGCCTGGCATCTTTGAGATTTTTGTATGTTCATAGAAATCAGTTTTAAACATGCCTTCTTTCTTTGCATTCTCTGTCATGTCTTGGGTCAGGCCCTTTGATAGAGGGTCTAACTGCATAAGAAAATACCCGTGCAGCTGGCTCTTATAGTGAGAAATATAATTGATCATGTATGAATATCAAAGTAAGTAAATGACATCTCTACTGATCTTTTTTGACTATTGTAAAGGATACAGTTGATCTAATTTTTTGCTGATTTCCTTTGAGTCAGGATAGCAATTACTTATAATTGGTTCTTGGTTTTAATAATTCACAATGTGGTGCTTATTTTATTATAACATACAGTGTCAGCCTTTAAGAGCTCCATAAGTTTTTTCTCTGATTCCAGTATGTCCTTGCATAAATGGGTGTATGTATGTACCTTCCCATTTTGTGGCTACGGCCTAAAAGATTTAAAGGAAAATGTAACTCTAAAAAATACGCAAAATATTCTGCTTTACCAAGCATAACAGAAGTGTTTTATAATTCATGTGTTCTGTTTTGTTTTAGGTATGTTTATGAGAAAGGAGGCTTAGGTATTTTTTAATCCAGGTTGATGTTATTTGCTAGGTTAAATTATGTTCATTGGAGAATTGATACATGGTAAGAAAAGTGCAGGCCAGTTGTTCTAATGAGTTGTCGTAGGCATTCATTTAACTTGTGCCTCACCAAAATATTAATTATAAAGTTCTTGTATCCCAATCATAGAGTCAGAGAATGTAGTAGTTGTAAGCTCATTGAAAACACAGCAGGTTCTAGGTCTTTCCTTGCATGCTGGGAAGTGTTTAGTGCTTCTGGCTTCTCCTCCTTTCTTGTCATGTGCTTATGTTATTTGCTTCCCAGGGAGCCAGTCCTTCTTCAGCAGGAAGGATTCCATCCGCACCATTTATACTTCCCTGCATAATGAGCTGAAGAAAGTGGTGACTGGCCGTGGTGCTCCTGGTGGGACTGCTCCTCACGTGGAAGAACTCCTTTCTCACCTGTCAGAGCAGCTCTGCTTCTTTGTGCAGGCTCGGATGGAGATTGCAGACTTCTATGAAAAGATGTATACCCTCAGCACGCAGAAGTTCATCAATGCTGAAGAGCTCGTTGGTCTTTTGGACAACATCCTCAAGAAATATAGTTCCAGGTCAGCATGGGGCAGAGGTGGGAGAGAGTGACAGCTTTTAATCCCACACTGGCTCTGAGGGGTTTTTCTCACTATGAGGAAGATCTCTTGTGAAATAACCAGAGAAATTATGGTATTCCATTTTACATGTACTCACTAATCAACAGGTATTCATGAGGTACCTTTGGGTTTAGTTAACACTGTGGTGGATGGATGCTTCTGTAATAGCAGAAGACTTGAAAATAATCTTCAAAATTCGTACATTTGGCCAGGCGTGGTGGCACATACCTTTAATCCCAGCCCTTGGGAGACAGAGGTAGGAGGATTGCTATGAGTTCAAGGCCAGCCTGAGCTACTTAGTGAATTCCAGGTCAGCCTGTGCTAGAGCGAGACCCTACCTAAAAAAAAAAAAAAAAAAGTTGTACATTAGAGTCTCAGGTGATTAAAAGTGCTTTGCAAGCCTGACACTGGAGCTCAGCTCCTTAGTATTCATGTCAAGCTAGACACAGGTAGTTCAGCCCAGTGCACATATGGCAACAGGAGTATTGCCAGGAGAATCCTGTAGTCAGGCATTCACAGCAGCAAAACTAAAGAACCTGTTTCAAAGAAGGGGAAGATGAGGACTGACACTCCAAGGTTGTCCTTTGACCTCCACATGTGTGCCATGGCACAAACACACCCATACATGCACACTATACACAGATGCATGTATATACAAGCACACATAGAAGTTGTATGTGAACTGATTTTACTACTGATGAAAGAGTTCACACTATAAGACAACTGTCTATAAAATACCATGACTTTAAGAGACCACTATTCTAGTAAATGCTGTCCCTTCATAGTAATAACCTGTGACTTATCTATTTGTTCCTGTCATGTAGCCATGTGTGCTAGAACTCCTTTGTAATTCTCCCAGAGGCTGTGGCATATAGTTTGGGTTTTGTTTTCAACTTCCTCAATGAAGGCAGACATCTATTTGCTTTTGAAGAGGACATACTTGAGGTTTTTTAGAGATGAATTTGTTTGTTTTGTTTTTGTTTTACGAGGTAGGGTCTCACTGTACCACAGGCTAACCTGGAATTCACTAGAAAGTCTCAGACTGGCCTTGAACTTACAGCAATCCTCCTACCTCAGCCTCTGGAGTGCTGGGATTAAAGGCATGCACTACCATGCCCTGCTTGGATTTAACTTCTTTTTTTTTTTTTTTAAAGATATTGTTGGGGTGGAGAGATGGCTTAGCAGTTAAGGAGCTTGCCTGCAAAGCTTAAGGATCCAAGTTTGCTTCTCCAGGTCCCACATAAGCCAGATGCACAAGGTGGTGCATGTATCTGGAGTTCATTTGCAGTGGCTAAGAGGCCCTGGTGTGCCCATTCTCACTCTTTCTCTCTCTCTGTCTCTAATAAGTAAATAAATAAAAATAAATATTAAAAAAGATATTGCCCAAGTGGAAAATTGCTTTTATTTGAAGAAAATTGCTACTTATGAAGACTTGAGGCTGCTTGTGCTATGTTGTTCACTGTCTTGACCCCAAAAGCAATACTGAAAGACTTTCAGAAGCATTGTGAATATTACTGAAGGAATGACCTAGTTTTATTTTTGTTTCCTTGGAGCCTGGCATAATGCTTTGCACATAGTAGATTCTGCATAATGTATGTTGAACTAATTGAGAAGTGATTTTTTTGAAGGACACAACATATCTGGGTATATGAATTCAGATATGTTTGCTTAGAAAAAAGGTAGCAGGGCAAGGTGTCACATGCCTATAATCCCAGTTATTTGGGAGGCTGAGGCAGGAGGATTACAAGCTTAGGTCTAGCTTGGATAACTTAGCTAGACAGTATCTCAAAATAAAAACAAACAAATAAATAAAAGGAACTGAGATGATCTCCAGTGCTGTAAGAAGAGGGAGAGGTATGAATATGTTAATTTATATCACTAGTGAAGGATTATATTTATTTTATTGAAAATGGAGTTGGTAACAAAACAGGTGACTTAAAAGAAATTTCAAGGAGGAAATAGAATCTAAGATAAAGCTTTAAGGGCAGGTAGGATTTTGAGAGCAAAGGTTGAAAAGAAGGGAACAGGTGCTTTGAGATGAGTCTACAAAGTACCTCAGGGTTTGGTACTTGCTGTTCCCTTTATAACTAACTTTATTTTAATTTTGTTTATTTGTTTGAGGAAGAGAGAGAGAGAGAAAAGAATCAGATAGAGAGAATGCGCATGTCAGGTTCTCTAGCCACTGCAAACAAACAGCAGATGCATGTGCTACTTTGTGCATCTGGCTTATGTGGGTACTGGTGAATCAAACCTGGGTCCTTAGGCTTTGCAGGCAAGGCCTTATTCCTAAGCCATCTCTCCAACTCACTTACTGTTCTCTTTTAAGACCTGGTTCAAATACTATTGTTCTTTTTGCCACCCTTGTAGTTCCTTACTCCATTTCTTCATGGCACTGTTGCCGTCTGAAATTATTTTTATTTGCTTACAGGGTTTTTTCCCCTTTCCTTCTCTCACAAATTTGAATGTGAGCTCCATGATCATTTCTGAGGCAGCAGTGCCCAGAGCAGAATCTACCACCTAGACGCTCACTAGAGGCTTGCCGAATTAACAAGTGAGTAGCTGATTCAGGTTGAGAGTTTTGCCCAATTTAGTAAGTAGTAAGGAACAAGGAGGTTGAATTTCTGGTTTCCAACGAGATTCAGCAGGCTGAGGTCTAGAGCAGCTGAAAATCTAGAAATGAAAAATAAAATAAAATAAAACAATTTGAAAGTAAATAATTTTTTGTTTCAAAACCAAATGTCAGTGTTTAACAAAGCAGCATTTGATTTTATAGCTTAAAGGTTTCAAAAGGGAAAATATATTTATAATTATCTAACTTGAAGATAACTGACATGTAGTGAGAAACTACTGTATGCCATGCATTATGCAAGAAACTGTGAGGAAGAATTGTCCCCTGCATAAAATCACATAATGCACATCTTCTCTTGAACACAAGATAATCTGGTTAATATATTACTATTTTGTTCTGGTTTATTTTATTTTATTTTATTTATTTGAGTGAGCGAGAGAGAATGGGCTCTCCAGGGCCTCCTGCCACTTGCAGATGAACTCCAAACACCTGTGCCACTTTATGCATCTGGCTTTATGTGGGTACTGGGGAACTGAACCTGGGCCATCTGGCTTTGCAAATAAGTGACTTTAACTGCTGAGCCATCTTCCCAGCCCTTGTTCTTTGGTTTGTGTTTTTTCTTGTTGTTTGAGACAAGGTCTCACTGTGTATACCAGGATGGCCTAGAACTTATTATGTAACACAGGCTGGCCCCAAACTAATGACAATCCTCCTTCTGCAGCAGTCTCCCAAGTGCTAGGATTACAGGTGTGAACCACCATGCTTGGGTTTTGTTTTGTTTTCTGAAACAGGATTTCACTGTGTAGCCCAAGACATCCTGAAAATCTCCATCCCCCTGCCTCAATCTCCTGAGTGATGAAATTACAGGTGCCTACACACCTGACATATATTTTAAAATAAAGTTTTGTCCTAATTCTTAATTCTGAAGTCTTTAATACTATAGAAAAATTGCAAACATTGTATAATAGACATCATTGCCATATGACCAGGCATTCCACTCTGGAGTGTGTGTTGAAGAATTGGTTATGATGATGGTTACACACTTTCTTGAATGACTAAAACATTGAGTCATGTGCTTTTAGAGAGGGAAGGTTTTATTGATAATTTCCATATATACATGCTGTATTTTGATTATAATCCCCTCTCAGTAATTTGTCCTTTCTTGTTTGCCCCTTCCATATAATCCCTTCTTCTTTTCTAATTATTTATTCTTCTAGATTGATGCCTTTTTTTCTTTTGCCTTCCTCCATCATCTATGATGACATGTTGATGGAGCCAATATTATACAGGTCACAATAGCCACTGTGAGGCCATGAATACAGTGGTCATGTCACAGCCAAAAGACAGCATTTCAAAGCACTCCTCCCCACTAGAGGGTAAATTTTATAGTACATTTATGCAAGTGAATTAAATGCCAGTAAAACCGTTACTTTAAAAAAAAAAAAATCCTGGGCTGGAGAGATGGCTTAGTGGTTAAGGCACTTACCTGCAAAGCCAAAGGACCTCAGTTCGATTCCTCAGGACCCACATAAGCCAGATGCACAAGGTGGCAAAGGCATCTGGAGTTTGTTTGCAGTGGCTGGAGGCCCTGGCGTGCCCATTCTGTCTCTCTCTCTCTCTCTTCTTCTGCCTCGTTCTCTATCTCAAATAAATAAAAATGAAATATTTTTTTAAATCCCCAGTACCCACATAGAACAAAGTGGTGCATGCGTCTAGAGTTTGCAGCAGCTAGAGACCCTGACACGCCCATTCTCATTCTCTTTCCCTTTCTCTGCTTGCAAATAAATAAAAATATTTTAAAAACATTAAAAAATATGCTTGGGTTGAGCTGGAGAGATGGCTTAGCAGTTAAGGCACATGCCTGCGAAGCTTAAGGACCCCAGTTTGATTCTCCAGGTCCCACATAAGCCAGATGTACAAGGGGGCACATGTGTCTGGAGTTCATTTGCAGTGGCTGGCGGCCCTGGCACACCCATTCTCCCTCCTCCTTTCTTTGTCTCTAATAAAGAAATAAAAATAAAGTCTTAAAAACAAAAAATGTGCTTGGGGCTGGAGAAATGGCTCAGAGGTTAAAGGTACTTGCTTGCAAGGCCTGGAGGTCCAGTACTCACATAGAGCCAGATGGAACAAAGTGGTACATGCCTTGAGTTCATTTGCAGTGGCAAGAGGCCCTGGTATACCCCTTCTCTCATTTGCAAATAAATAAGAGAAGAATAAATGTTGTACAGAGAAGACACAAATGTCCTTCATCTAGATTCACATGTTGTTGGAAGTTGGCCTTATTGGTTTTATTTCTTTCTCTATAGAATGTGATTGTTGTATCTTACAGGCATCTGCTTCCTAATAAATACTCAGGTTTTATCTTGTAGAAACCATATGGAATGATAGCATAGTTTCTACACTCAAGAAATTTAACACTGATTTTTTTCCCCATTGTGTAACATGCAGTTCATAGTCTCACAGATGTTCTTTATATTTGGTTGTTATTTTTTATTGTCAGATCTCTAATTTTTATGACATTCTTTTATTTATTGTTCAATAAGTAATATGTTGGTATGGATGGCTCGGAATTTATGATACCAAAGAACACATAGTGAAAAGTCTTTTCTCTTGTCCCTATGCCTTAAGCCACTTAGTTCTTGGGTTTTTTTTTTTTTTTTTTTTTTTTTTTTTTTTGGTTTTTCAAGGTAGGGTCTCACTCTACTCCAGGCTGACCTGTAATTAACTATGTAGTCTCAGGATGGCCTCAATTCATAGCAATCCTCCTACCTCTGCCTCCTGAGTGTTGGGATTAAAGGTGTGCTCCACCACGCCTGGATTAAGGGACCACTAATACTGGTAAGTTCTTAGTGTCATTCCTGAGGTATAGTGTATAGATATATTATTTTTTTTTGGTGTGTGGTTGTTGTATTGTGTGTGTATGTTATATGCCTGTGTGTGTAGGTGCACAGACCAGTGGAATACATCACGTGTCCTCTGTTGCTCTCCTGCCTTATTTCCTTGAGATGGGTTCTCTCAGTGAACCTGGAACTCACCATTTTTTGACTATACTGTCTGACTAGTAAGCCCCAGGGAGCCTCAGCACTGCGTTTATTGGGATTATAGGCATGTACAGCCACACTGGGAACCCAAATTCAGGTCCTAATGTTCTGCACAAGTGTTCTTACCCACTGAACAATCTCCCTGGCCCCTGTAATTTTTTTAATTAAAAATGTCATATTTGGGAATTTTTTAAGTTAATGAGATTTTATTTGTAGCAGTTTAGGGCTAGGTGGGAGTTGCTAAGTTTGCCAAAAGTGAATTAATAAATAAAGCAATCATGTGGTGGGAAGATAACTCAGTTCATAGAAGTGCTTGCTTAGCATAAATGAAGCTCTGAGTTTAATCCCCAGCACCATATAAACTAGATGGTGGCACACACTGTAATTCCATCACTTGGGAGATGGACACAGGAGGATCAAGAATTTAAGGATAGCCTGGATTACATACAATTCTGTCTCCAAAAAATAAAGAAAGGAAAAAGTAAAAGAAAAGAAAAGAAAATGTGCTCCACTTGGACTAGACGGAAGGAGAGAGTTATAGACAACAGCACCCTTCTTTCTTCTCCAGATAAAACATTAGGTTAGGGCTGGGGAGATGAGTAAAGGTATTTGCTTGCAAAGCCCACTGGCCCTGTTTCAATTCTCCAGGCCCCATGTAAAGCCAGATGCACAATGTGACTCATGGATCTGGAGTTTCTTTGCAGCAACAAAAGGCCCTTGAGCATTCATTCTCTCTCTCTCATTTTATTTTAAAACGTATAGCCAGGCATGGTAGCACACACCTTTAATCCTGGCATTTGGGAGGCAGAGGTAGGAGTATCACTATGAGTTGCAGGCCAGCCTGGGGCTATAGAGTGAGTTCCTGGTCAGCCTGGGCTAGAGTGAGACCCTGCCTCCAAAATAGCAACAACAAAAACAGGCCAGGTTGGCACTCAACTTCCAGGAGGCACAATTGCTTCTTAGAGCACTGCTTTAGATAACATATTTGTCTTTGCTGTCTAAGCAGAGGTGGAAATGGGGAAATGGGGAAAAATTCTGCAAGTATGGTGTGGCCTGTCAGGATAGCTCCTAGAAGGCTCTATTCACTGCTAGGATTTCTGTACTTTTCTGAGGGTATTGCTGAAGATTCAGAGTTAATCCCTTTATATTACAACCCAGGCAAGCCCTAGAATTTCAGTGACAAAGTAGCAAAAACTCAGACCACATTTAAAATAGAAAATGGTATTATCTCGTGTATGCAATGAGCAGTCATAAAACAGCAATGGTAACATAATAATCTTAAAGAAAACCATCAGGCTGGAGAGATGGCTTAGGGGTTAAGACGCTTGGTGACAAAGCCTTAACGACCTGAGTTCATGTCCCCAGTACCCATGAGAAGCCAGATTCACAAAGTGGTGCATGCAGCGGGAGTCTGTTGAAGCCCATTCTCTCTGTCTGTCTTCTCTATCTATCTCTGCTTGCAAATAAATAAATAAATAAATAAATAAAATTTATAAAGAAAAAGAAAACCATCCAGAGGAAGAAAATAACTCTGTGCTATGCTATCAATCACACATAGAAACACTTAGAGACCCAGCTAAAATGTTAACACAAGAAAGCTCATTTCCCCATTTCCTTATTTACACATTGACATGCACATACCCATCTCAAAATATGACACAAAATACCATATCTTCCCAGAAAGTCAGGCCCTCCTTGTCACACCCTCTACTTCCTACTCTTCTAGCAAACCATGCCCCAAGCCTCTGGTAGAGGACAGTAATGGATCACTGACCTTTGATCTGGTTTTTCCATGTAGATGGGCTATGGCAGAGTAAAAACTTGCTCAGGTCTCCTTAAAGCTGGCTTTAGAAAAGCAGAGCATCTGAATCTACCCACAGCTAACCCTTAAGGTCCAGAAACACCTTGAGGCAAGTTTCCACTCCCCAAGGACCATAACCCTTTACAAGCTTGGGAACTTGAGAAATGAACCTTCCAGAATACCAAAGGGGCTAGAGAGATGGCTCAGTAGTTAAAGATACTTGCAAAGCCTGATGCCCTGGGTTTGATTCCCCAGTACCACATAAAGCCAGATGCACAAAGTGGCACGTGCATCTCAAGTTCTTTTGCAGTGACAAGAGGTCCTGGTGTACCATTCTCTCTCTCTCCCTCCTCCCACCCTGTGTGTATATGTATGCTTATAAATGTATAAATAAAAATATTTAAAAGAAAAAAGCATATCACAGGCCCTAGAGAGCAGTCATTGAGTACAAATGGTTCCCCAACATTGGCTAAGCCAGTTGTATCACTTCAGCGTTTCTGGAAATGCTTCCAAATGCTTTTTTGTTTTTTCTTTAAATTGGATTAGTTTAGGTTTTCTTTTTAATAAAACAGGCTTTTTGTTGTTGTTTTTGTAAACCAAGATCTAAATTATTAGTGGGAGTGTGATTCCTAAGGGGGAGAGAGAGATCTCATGCAGAGATTCCCAGAAGCTCAGCCGAGTTGATTTATAAAACTGTTAAGTTTAATAAAAAACCTTTTCTTAGATTTCCTCTTCCCCTAGAGGACATAATACAGTGATTCTAGGTTGTATCCAAAAACCATGTTGTCAAAGTTGTGAGAGATGATGATCTATAATACACAACCACACACACACAATGGGTTAGTAAAAGAAAGATGTCAATACTGGATACACCAGGTATTGACCCTCATTGATATGAGTCTGCACGGTTGTATCTCCCAGGCATGATGATTATTTTATTTAACTCTTATTTTTGGAGATAGGGTCTCATGCAACCCAGGGTGGCCTTGAGCTTGCCATCCTCCTGCTTCCACCTCCAAGGTATTGAGATTACATATGTGTACCACCCCGCCTGGCTCTAGTCCATCGCCTTGAACCTTCTTGGAGAAACTCTTCTTCCAGAGGCCTTATAGATTTCTCCCCTTTCCCACAAAAGCCCAGATTTCATTCTTTGGGGTACTTGGTTTTATCCATCATCCTTTTGTATTGATGGATCTAAGGTAGCGCCCTTTCAACAGCACATATGGCCAGCAGATGGTTTCTCCTACAATCCTTACCACTCACCCTTGGTACCTTTTGCTAATTAAATAGGCAATTACTGATCACAGACTTATCCTAGCCTGAAAATGCTCTAAATTAGAGCTTTGGGTTAATTTGAAAGAGTTCCTTAATTAAGAAATTCTAAAAACTTGAGATTCTGTATAATTGGTATTCTTTTGGAAGTAGTATTAATGTAGTTATCATGTAACATAGTTTGCCCTTGACAAAGTACCGTTGTTTTTCCTGCTGGCCTTTTGATTTAGTATCTACTGTACCAAACAAAATTCTTTTATGGTTTCAGTATTTTATTTAATATGTATTTTTTTAAATATTTTTATTTATTTATTTATTTATTTGAGAGAGAGAAATAGGCAAGGAGAGAGAGAGTGAGAGAGACATAGGCATGCCAGGACCTCCAGCCACTGCAAATTAATTCCAGATGTGTGTGCCCCCTTGTGCATTGGACTTACGTCCTGGGGAATTGAACCTGGGTCCTTTGGCTTTGCAGGCAAACACTGAACCTCTAAGCCATCTCTCCAGTCCTAATATGTATTCTATTACATTGAAAGTGTTAAGTCTTTCTCAAAGGACCTATTTATCTTTCAAGGAATGTTTATTTGCCCAAGATAGCTGGTCCCTGTCAGAATTCATAAAAACTTTTTGTGAATAGGATTATTTTTCCAATGGCAAGATGTCTTTGTATTAAACAGTTAACAAGTGAGATGAATAACAGAACTTAAACATGTGGCCTTGATCTGAGAAACACGTTCTCCATGAGTGATCACTGTGTCTAATCTGCTTTCAGAGAGACACATACAGAGAAGATGTTGGCTTGTCTTCTGAAGCCAGGTATGTTCAGAGTAGAAAGTATTAAAAATGTCTTTTGGTAAACTTACTCTGTTATTAAGTGTGAATTCTTGTTTAAGAATCACAGTTGGTAGGCTGGAGAGATGGCTCAGTAGTTAAAGGCACTTGCTTTCAAAGCATGACAGCGTGTGTTCATTTCCCCAGTACCTATGTATAGCCAGATGCACAAAGTGGTGCATGCCTCTGGAGTTGGATTGCAGTGGCAAGAGGCCCCGATGTGCCCATTCTCTCTCTTCCTTCTTCCCTCCCCCACCCCTTTCTCTCTGCTTGCATATATATGTATATACATGTATGCACACATAATCATCCATCAGCAGTCTGGAAAAATGGCTCAGTGGTTATTAGTGCTTGCTGCTTACGCATGAGGGACTGGGAGGGCCTGAGACTGCCCAGAACTCATGTAAAAAGCTGAACTTGAGTCGAGCATGGTGGTGCATGCCTTTGATCCCAGCACTCAGGAGGCAGAGATAGGAGGATGGCTGTGAGTTCAAGGCCACCCTGATTACATAGTGAATTCCAGGTCAGCCTGGGCTAGAGTGAGACTCTACCCTGAAAAAACAAAACAAAACAAAACAAACAAAAGCTGAACATGGCCACACATGTGTAACCAGTCTGTGAGGGATGACGATTAGAGACTCTTTGGGGCTCACTGAACAAAAACTGTCAGCTCAGAGTTGAGGGAGGGACCCGTCTTAAGGAAGTACATGGATGAGCAATAGAGAAGAGCCCCTGAAGTTCTCCTCTGGTCTTCACACACTCACTCTTGGGGTGCACAGTACATCACACCACACTTTC
Source organism: Orientallactaga sibirica (assembly GCA_036365145.1). Classification (NCBI taxonomy): domain Eukaryota; kingdom Metazoa; phylum Chordata; class Mammalia; order Rodentia; family Dipodidae; genus Orientallactaga; species Orientallactaga sibirica. The sequence goes on along the minus strand of JAEOAD010000012.1, from coordinate 33,961,030 downwards.
GCTTCACACATACACAAAATCAGTCATTTGTGATGCTGTACTATTACTGTTTTATCTTGTGAAATTTTTTTCTCTTTTTTTTTTCTCACTCTCTAATAAACAAATTTCTTTTTTTTTTTTTTTTTTTTTTTGTTTTGTTTTTAGGTAGGGTCTCTTTCTTGTGAAATTTTTACTGGGTAATAATTTATCTTGTTAGACTATACACATATATCTAATAAACTATTTCATTAAATATTATCAAACTTTTGTTAAGTTTTATCATGCCAAATGCATTTTGAAGAAAAAATTCACACAATGATTAGTTGTCTTACTCTCTGAGTGACTGGGGTTCTATTCAGTAAGTCTTTGCCTATGCCTGCATGTTGAAATGTGCCCCTAGTTTTTCTTGTAACAGTTTCAAAGTTTCAGGTATAATATTAAGGTCTTTGATCCATTTGGACTTGATTCTTGTTCATCAAGAGAGATAAGGATCAATTTTCATCCTTCTTCATATAGATATACAGTTTTCCCAGCACCATTTGTTAAAAAGGCTATCTTTTCTTCAGTGAATGTTTTTGTCAAAAATCAGATGGCTGTAGCTGCTTAGGTTTACATCTGGGTCCTCTGTTATGTTCCATTAATCTACATGTTTGCTTTTGTGCTAGTGCTATCCTGTTTTTATTACTATGACTCTGTAATATATTGTAAAATCAGATATAGTGATCCCACCAGCCCTGTTTTTGTTGCTCAGAATTGCTTTGGCAAAGGTTGGTTGGTTGTTTTTTGTTGTTTTTGTTTGTTTTTTGTACTTCCAAATGAATTTTAGGATTTTTTTTTCTATTTTAGTGAAGAATGCCATTGGAATTTTGATGGGGATTGCATTAATTGGTAGATTGCTTTTCACAATATTGATTCTTCCAGTCCATAAACCTTTCCATTTCTTAGTGTTGTCTTCATTTTCTCTTGAGTGTTTTAAAGTTTTCATTGTAGGGATCCTTCACTTCCTTTGTTAGTTTTTAAATTTTTATTATATATATATGTATATATATTTATATATTTATATTTATATATAATATATACATTATATTTATTATATCTAATATATATATATATATATGAAACAGAGGTCCTAGAACATAAGCCCCATGGACTAGAGAAACTACTGTGGATTGACATCTAAGAAGTAGCAGTTGATTTGCTTTAAATGAGAAGAGATTACAGATTTCTTATTGCAGTAAAAGGGACATAACATAAAATTTACTATTTTCACTATTTATTTATTTATTTATTTGCAAGCAGAATAAGAGATAAAGAGAAGAGAGGCAGACAGAGAAAAATGGGTGTGCCAGGGCCTCCAGCCACTGCAAACAAACTCCAGATGCATGCGCCACCTTGTACATCTGGCTTACATGAGTACTGGGGAATTGAGCCTCGAACTGGGGTCCTTAGACTTCACAGGCAAGTGTTTAACCACTAAACCATCTCTCTAGCCCCCCCCCCCTTTTTTCTTTTAAAGATAGGGTCTCTGTCTTTCCCAGCCTGACCTGGAATTTGCTATGTAGTCTCAGGCTGGCCTTGAACTCACAGTGATCCTCCTACCTCAGCCCACTCAGTGCTGGATTAAAGGCGTCACCACCACGCCTGCCAATTTTCACCATGGTTGATTGTATACTTCTGTGACATATAGTACTAGAGATTTATTGATTTAATTTGCGTGTATGTAGTGTGTGCATGTGTGTGTACATGTGGCTGGGCCAAAGGAGAACAAGTGTCTTTCCTCTATCACTCATCTTTGTGACTGAATCTCTTAGTGAAGCTGGAGCTGCTATTTTTGGTTTAGACTGACAGACCAGTAAGCCTCAGTGATTCTCTGGTCTCTGCTCCCCACAGGACTGGGGTTACAGCTGTCTATGTGGGTGCTAGGGAGTGGAACTGAATACAGCTTGGGTCCTTTTAGAGCCTCATGCTTAGACAGCAAATGCTCTTACCTACTGAGCCATCTACCCAGCCCAGATTCATTAACTGAGCTTCTGATTGCTTATGTGGACGGGATTAGCATATGCCTTTGGAAGGAGCCCCACAGTATGGATTTAGGAAGGAGAAAGGTAGTGTTTCTAAAGTTTTGAATCTTATTAGAACATTACACAAACATGTCTGTTTTATATTTTTCTCTTCCCTCTGTCCTTCTTCCCTCTCTTTAGGGCAGATGTTCTCTGTGAATACCAGTCAGTTTCTTCTGCCTCCAGGCTCTTTTAAGCTTGCTACCATAGTTTAGGTGTGTATTCCTGGGTTATAGCCATTTACCAGATCCCCTGTAATAGGAGTATTGAATAGCTATGGGGCATAGCAGAGCGGATACAGGGCAATGATGCATCGTAATGCTAATCTTGGTTGTGGCAGGCCAACGTTAATATGAAGTTTTAGCTTTTCTTGAGGTTGAAAAATAGCTTCAGCATTCACCTTCATCTTTAGTAAATGTGAACATTTAAATGCTTTTAGTTATTATGGAAGCACTTGTTCAGAATTTTTCTGAGGGTTTGTGCAGAGAACACATGTCCTTGGAAGTAGAGCATTGGATGCAAGTGATCATTTCCAACTGAAAGCAGTAGAAAAGCCAGAAAACTGTGATTTGTATACATGGCTCCTGAACTGTGACTGGTCAGCTGACGATTTTTCAGTTTTACAGTGGTATTAACATGATATACCTTCAGTAGAAACTATGCTTTAAATTTTAGGGTTTATCATTTCCCAGGTCTGGGAACATGCAATATAGAACTCTTGTGACATTGAGGAGCCCCAGCTTTCAGCCAACCATACCATCATGAGATGCAACAGTGATCCTACAGTGTACTGCGTGGCTAAACTATGTTTAATAGGCCAGGTAGATTAAGTGTACTTGTGACTTGTGATTTTTTTGTTTTGTTTTGTTTTTGATTTTTCAAGGTAGGGTCTCACTCTAGCTCAGGCTGACCTGGAATTCACTATGTATGTAATCTCAAGGTGGCCTCGAACTCACAGCAATCCTTCTACCTCTGCATCCCAAGTGCCACCATCCCTGGCTCACTTGTGATGTTTTAAAGTGAGGATGAGTTCATAGCGTTATAAATCAAGCAGTAGCAATAGACTAGCTCTAACCCTTGTGTTCTCCTTTGGTTAACTGTTTTCCTATGTTCCTAGTTCCTTGGCAGATTCTCCTCATAGCCTTGGTGATAGAATATTGGGACATTTATGTTCCTGAATGTCAAGGGGCATTAAAAACAAAGGTGAAGCCAGGCATGGTAGTGCACGCCTTTAATACTAGCACTCGGGAGGCAGAGGTAGGAGGATCTCTGTGAGTTCAAGGCTACCCTGAGACTACATAGTGAATTCCAGGTCAGCCTGGACCAGAGTGAAATCCTACCTTGGAAAAACCAAAACAAAAAAAAAGGGTGAGGGCTTAGAGATTAAGGCACTTGCCTGCAAAGCCTAAGGATCCATGTTTGACTCTCCAGGTCCCACATAAGCCAGATGTGCAAGGTGACACAAGTGCTCAAGGTCACACATGCACACAAGGAAGTACATACACTGTACACTGGATTTAGACTATAATGTCTGGAGGCCCTGGCACACCAATTCTGTCTCTCTCTCTCTCTCTTGTTCTCTCTTTTATTAAAAAAAAAAATACATAAATTTTAAAAAAAGTTTTGACTATATAGCACATTGTCAAAAATTTTAAACTTGTTCGTAAGGCAGAGGGGAATAAAATTACACTGCTATCTTAACCTTGAAATGCAGTATTTTAAATCATTTAATAGCTTAGAAAAGTAAAAAGAATAAGAATGTGACTTAAGTTGGGAGAAATCTCTAGCGTATTCAGAGACTCCTAGATCTTAAGGATTTGGGGTTTTATCCTACAGTAAATGGAAAGTGCTGAAAGTGTTATTCTTATTTGGTCACCATTTTTTCTTTTGAGTTAATTTTTAGGTCAGCATAGACAGTGATGAGTCTCATCATGGCATTTTCATACATATGTGTCATTGTACTATGTTCTCATTCATTCCCTCTCCCATGGCTGTCCCCCAGCTCTGTTCCCCCTCCAGCCAGTTCCCTTCTTCCCCAGGTAGTCCTCTCTGCTTTCTTCTTCCCTGTATTCTATGACCCTCTCTGTTTCCCCCCTCCTTTGGCCAGCATTCTGGTTTTTTTTTTTTTTTTTAAATATTTTATTTGAGACAGAGAAAGAGAGAAAGAGAGTGACAGAGTAGGCATGCCAGGGCCTCTAGCCACTGAAGACAAATTCCAGATGCATGTGCCACCTTGTGCATCTGGCTTATGTGGGTACTAGGGAATTGAACCTGAGTCCTTAGGCTTCGTAGGCAAGTGTCTTAACCACTAATCCATCTCTCCAGCCCCCATTCTGTTTTTAATCCTGATTGACTATGAAGGTAATTTTGTACTAGACTTGGTAAGAGTGGCCTGTGGTAAATGCTGTATTCCTTTATTAAGTACTAATCATCTATTAAGCTTCAGGTAGAGGTTTATAGTATCTCTTCTTATTTGTAAAGTAGGTATAATACCTCATAGAGTTACTATAAATAGTAAATTAGTTTATGTTGGCTTTGTACTCAACAGATGATTAAGAGGATCTTTTGGGGGCTGGAGTGATGGCTCAGTGGATAAGGTGGTTGCTGCATAAGCTGGAGTACATGAGTTCAATTCCCAGACTGTAAAAAGTTGGAAGCTGTGGTGGGCTTCTGTAATTCTGTAATCCCAGCACAATGATGCTGATGGTAACATGGAGACAGGAGAATTTTCCAGAAGCTCATGATGTGCACAGCAATAAGCATCAGTAGAGTGAGATTCAGACAGAGAATCCCTGCCTCAAATGAGGAGGAAAGATGAGGACTGACCCAAAAAATTGTCCTCTGACCTCTACATATGTACAATGGCTTGTACACACTCATATGAACTTGCACACTCAAACATGCACACATACATCAACACACATATACAAATAACTTTTTTAAAAGATGTTTTGTTTTAGTTTGTTTTTCTAATTTTTAAAAATTTTATCTGTTTATTTGAGAGAGAGAGAGGGAATGGGCGCATCAGGGCCTTCAGCCTCTGCAAACAAACTCCAGATTCCTAGGGAATCAAACCTGGGTCCTCTGGCTTTGCAGGCAAGTGCCTTAACTACTAAGCCATCTCTCCAGCCCTAGTTTCGTTTTTTGAGACCAGTTCTCACTGTAGCCCAAGTTGACCTGGAACTCATTCTGTAGCTCAGGCTGGCTCAAACTCATGGCAGTCCTTCTACCTCAGCCTTCTGAGTGCTGGAATTATAGCCTTGCACCACCACGCATAGCATTGTTTTGATGATACTGTTAATCAAACAGTTTCTGGAATAAATAAATTCAGGAAGAATTGTGGCCAATTTAATTTATCTTTATTTGAAAAGAATCCAGTTGCTACTTTCATTTAAAAACAAAACAGTAGCTGGAGAGATGGCTCAGCAGTTCAGGTGCTTGCCTTCAGAGTGTAATGATGCAAGGTCAATTCCCCAGTACCTATATAAAGCCAGATAGATGCACAAAGTGTCACATGCATCTGAAGTCTGTTTGCAGTGGCTGGAGACCCTGGCACTCCCATTTTCTGTCTCTCTTCTATCTCTCTCTGCTTGCAAATAAAAATGAAACAAAAACACCAGGCTGTTTGCTTAGGAGAATATGATGATGGCATAATTCTGAAATGTTAAAGTTATACCAGAAAACTAAAGTAACCAACTTAGAATTCTCTTATCTTTCTTTCCCTACCATAAATGTAGTATTTTTCTGGCAACATCATATTTGTTTGTTGTGGTGGTTGTGGGTTTGCAAGATAGAAATATCCATGTGCACTTATATTCCCGGTGACTTCTGCTGATCTCGCTGCCCCTTTAGATTTCACCACCCAATCCTCAGTCCTGTGGAAAGCAGCTTCCAGCTGGAAGTCGATGTCCTGAGTCATCTCCTCAAGGCACAAGCCCAGATCGCAGAGTGGAAGTTCCTCCCATCTCTGGTTAACTTGCACAGTGCTCACACCAAGCTCCAGACCTGGGGCCAGATCTTTGAAAAGCAGCGGGAGACCAAGAAACATCTGTTCGGAGGGCAGTCTCAGAAGGCCGTTCAGCCCCCACACCTTTTCCTTTGGCTGATGAAACTCAAAACCATGCTGTTGGCCAAGTTTAGCTTTTACTTTCACGAGGCACTGAGCCGGCAAACGACTGCTTCAGAAATGAAAACATTGACTGCAAAAGCTAACCCGGACCTTTTTGGAAAGATTTCCAGTTTCATCAGGAAATACGATGCTGCCAATGTGTCCTTAATTTTTGACAACCGAGGCTCAGAGAGCTTCCAGGGTCATGGCTACCACCACCCCCATTCCTACAGAGAAGCCCCTAGGGGCGTGGACCAGTACCCAGCTGTGGTGTCTCTGCCCAGCGACAGGCCTGTCATGCACTGGCCCAATGTCATCATGATCATGACAGATCGCACGTCTGACCTGAACAGCTTGGAGAAAGTGGTCCACTTCTATGATGACAAAGTTCAGAGCACCTATTTTCTGACCCGCCCGGAACCCCACTTCACCATTGTCGTCATTTTTGAGTCAAAGAAATCTGAGAGAGACTCCCATTTTATTTCCTTCCTGAACGAGCTCTCGCTTGCTCTCAAGAACCCCAAAGTTTTTGCCAGTCTGAAACCTGGATCCAAAGGTTAGCAGGTGATTTGTGTGAAGGATTTTCAAGATGGGAAACTCACTGCTCTGATGCCCGCCGTGGTCTGTGACTGGAATTCACATTCGCTCACAGCTTTCAGAGCTGTACTAAAGACAGATAGGTCTTCCTTAATCATGTTGCACACTTTATAAGCAGTTAAGGCCAAGTGGATTAAGTCTCCAAAGAGTAACCATTTTTCTGATTTTTTTCCTGTACTTCGTGTTGATTGAATATTTATTATTTGCCTTTCGCTTTTTTTTTCCAGATATTTTCTGTTACTCCAGGCCTTGTGTTCTGATGCGCTTCTGAACACCCGTTGTGCTTGTTCTTGGAGGAGGAACTGGGACAAGGCACTAGGCCGGTGTGTTTTAGTGTCAGAAATTACCATTGCTAAGAGGAGCTTTACATTCTAATTGAATTCATATTTTTGATGCCACAGTTAAGGCAGTGGTGAGGAATGTCTGCCAGTGAGTGAAGCTGAAGGTCCAGGATAAGCATCAGAAAGTCCTCTTAGCAACTTAAGTAGCCATGGGTACTTTCCACACCCATCTGCATTTGTTTGTACCTTTAAAAGGTTTTAATTTTTCAGTGTCTTCAAGTCAGCATAAGCCATGTGTGGGGTTTCTTCACTCCTCAGTGTAGAATCTGCTTGGCTTTCTATTTACCACTTTCTGCTGAAATCTGTGTTCATGTTTGGCCCTACTCCCTGGTTATTTTTAGGCTTGGAAAGCATGCAGTTGCTTTTAAGACACTTAGTTTCTCACACAACATAGCCTACTTTTGTAAAATCAAAATGAAGGTCTTGATGCCTTTGCTTGCTAAAAATCAATTGTGCTTTCAAAGACCTCTTCATAGTTGAGTGATCAACTCAGTGTTTAAGCACATCTGAACTTGGGTTTCTTGTCTGCCTTGCGACAACTATGTTAAGAAGCAGTGTTAGGGTCCCTTGTCATTGTCCTTCAGTGCATGTTCATGGGGGAGTGGATAGATCAGTGAGGCATAATGGCCTGTGGAGACCTTCTCTTCTAGTTACTGACGCAGAATCAAAAGAAGCCACTGAGAGTAATTGAATTGTTACTACTTGACAGTTCTTTCAGAGCATTGTAAAGTGTCATGATCAGATCAGTCTCTTTCTCATGATTGTATGGAGCCTCTGTTGTGTGAGTGTCCACATCAGGCATACCTGCAATGTTTTGAGAGCCAGAGAGCCCCTCCAAGCTTGGTCTACCTGGAATATTGAACACTGGCCTATCTTCCTTTTCTCCTTCCCTATAATCTTAAAAAGCCAATTTGGCCGGGTGTGGTGGTGCATGCCTTCGATCCCAGCACACAGAGGCAGAGGTAGGAGGATCACTGGGAATTCGAAGCCACCCTGAGACTACATAGTGAATTCCAAGCCAGCCTGGCCTAGAGTGAAACCCTACCTCAAAAAAACAAACAAAGAAAATCCAGTTTGCTTTAAATAGAAAGTAGTAATTTACCTTGCATTTTATTAACTCAGATTCCATAAAAATATGAAGAGATTTTACAATATTGACTTTACATTACAAAATTAAAAGCAATTAGAACTAAAGTCATATCATTTTCCTTCCTTTTTTGTTTGACCAAGAAACTGAAAAACAGCGCCTGGTATGTATGCATTTTCTTCCTAGGTAAAACCGCTTTCAGCCTTAATGACGTGGCCCCAATATAACTAAAAGAATAGAGGCTTCATTGGCACACAAAGAGTGTAAATAAAATATATATACAATACTTAAAGTGGTCAATCTATACATATTGGAATTGTATATTTATTTTTGAACATATTTTTAAATAATTCAAAAAGTATTTACAAACAGCAGAAAGCAGATGTGAATATTAAGAAAATCTAAGACAACATAGATGCATCACTGCAGCTATCATAGACTGAACAGAAAGAATTTTTGAAGATTAAATGATACTTTGATGATTTCTTAAGCCCTTCAATAAAGCTTTCTAATTATATACACACATAAATGTAAACTACCCATATTTTGATTCATCGAGAAACAGTCATTTTTTACTTTAAGATTTATCCTCTGAAATAGAAATGGGATGATCTGTAATGGTTGTTTGGCTGACGGGAAGGGTAAATCTGTCTATTTTGAAATGTATTTCTAAACCATGGCTGGATGAATTTGTATAGGTAACTGGGAGTGTGGTCACCAGTTTGCCCAGGAGTCCATCAAGGATGTTGCATTGTAACATGCTGCTTGGACAGAGAGTGAACTTCCAAGCTTTGTCCTCTCAGCGCCAACTTGGTGTCTGACAATATCATTTTGGGAAGTGTGTGAAAATAAAGCCTAATTTTTAAAAAAAAAAGTTTGTGTGCACCTGCATATGTTTGTGTGTGTGTGTGTGTGTGTGTGTATGCCAGGGCCTTCTGCCTCTGCAAATGAACGCCAGGTGTCTGCACCATTCTTTTGCATCTGGCCTACATGAGCAGCTTCAGAGTTGAACTCAGGCCGGTAGGTTTTGCAAGCAGACACCTTTAACTGCTGAGCCATCTTGCCAGCCCTCAATAAAGTCTAATTCAAACCAAGAAACCAAGACCCTTTATCTAAGCTTTGGACATTTGGGAAAATTTGATTTCCAGACAGAAAATGGTACTTCCTGTCCTCTTTAAAATACATTCACCTTTAAATCTAGCAAGCAACTTGTGGTTCTTTTGTCTGGTAAGTCAGCTTTTGAGCTTAACTTCCTTGTCTGTAAAATGGGGATATGAATATATGAGCTGCCTTTTCCAAAGGATCAAGTAAGGCTTGCATGTGAAAAGGGCTGAATGAATAAAAGATGAGCCACTCTTCCCTTAACTTGACACTTCTGTTTTCTTCCTTCAAGTCCCTGGCAAAGCTGTGCTTCCTCATAAAGTTTAGAAAAAGGCAGAGCCTAGTGTGATGGCTCAAGCCTTTAATCTCAGCACTTGGGAGACAGAGATAGGAGCATCCGTGAGTTTGAGTTCAAGGCCACCCTGAGGCTACACAGTGAATACCAGGTCAGCTTGGGCTAGAACAGAAACCCTACCTTAAAAAATAAAATAAAAATAAAAAAAACGAGAGACAGAGAGAGAAAGAAAAGGAGGCAGATAAGGGCCCAACCAACACACCCACTCTTCTTTAGAATCTTTGTGGCTCTTTGTTCTCAGACTTTTATGGCTGGTAGATAGTATCAGCTGAGTTCTTTTGAATCACTTGTTTTTTTTTTTTTTTTAACCTGGTTGCACTATCAATAACAGGTGTGGGGCTGGGGAAATGGCTCAGTGGATAAAGCACTTACCAGTCAAGATGGCGTACCTAATTTCAGATCCCAAGACCCTATGTAAAAAGTGGACAGGCTTCAGTAATGCCAGTGCAATGACAGCGAATTTGGAGATGGACTGGAGAATTTTTTAGAAGGTTGCGGACCAGTTAGCCTGGCAAATGCAGCAATAAATGAGAACTAGAGACCCTGCTTGAAAGGGATGGAAAGGGGATGTGAGGGCGATCTGGCTGTGACATCTGTCACCCCATTGGTCTCCAGGATTGATTCAGCTGATCTGGCTGGCTAGGCGGGTGTCCCCTTCCTCCCTCACTGATTCATGTGTGTCCCTCCTGAAGCTGCACGCTCACTCGAAGAGGACAACCTTCCCCAAATAGAGGAGGACCAGTCTTCGGTCAAGGGTGTACGAGTAGCTGTGCTCCCCTGCTAGAACCTCCAAACAAGCTCTCAAAAGGGATGGAAAAGGCTGGGGAGATGGCCCCGTAGTTAAGGTGCTTGCTTGCAAAGCCTGAGGGACTGGATTCAATTCTCCAGTACCCACGTAAACCCAGAGGCACAAAGTGGTAGATTTGTCTGAAGTTCATTTGTAGCGGTGGGAGGCCCTGGCACAGCATTCTCTCTCCTTGCAAATAAATACTTTTAACAAAAGGGATGGAAGGTGAGAACCAATACCTGAAAATTTTCTGACCTTCACATGTGTGCATGTATGCGTGTGCACACACTATAAGAAACAGGTGTGGGGCTGGAGAGATGGCTTAGCGGTCAAGGTGCCTGCCTGCTAAGCCTAAGAACCCGGTTCCAATCTCCAGGTCCCATGTTTAGCCAGATGCAAAGTGACACAAGGACGTGATGCTGCACTTGACCACAAGGGGGCGAACGCATCTGGAATTTGTTCACAGCAGCTGAGAGACTGCTGGCGCACCCATTCTCTATCTGTCTCCCTCTCCCTCTCTCTCTGTCTGTCTCTCTCCAAATAAATAAATAAATAAATAAATAAATAAATAAATAAATAAATAAATGATAAATAAAAAATAAAACAAAACAGGTGTGTTAAAATTTCCATATAGGAGTCTGGAGGGATGGGTGAGCAGTTAAAAGCACCTGCTTGCATCAAGTATGGTGGTACATGTCTTTAATCCCAGCATTCAAGAGGCAGAGGTAGGAGGATGGATGTGAGTTTGAAGCCAGCCTGGGACTATAGAGAGTTCCAGGTCAGCCTGGGCTAGAGTGAGACCCTACCTGGTGTGGGAAGGGGGACAGAGGGAAAGAAGCACCTGTTTTCAAAGCCTGCTGGCCCAGGTTTGATTCCTTAGTACCCACGTTAAGCCAGATGCACAAATGGCTCCTGTACCTGGCATTCATTTACAGTGGCAAAGAGGCCCTGGTGGCCATTCTCTCTCTCTCTCTGTCCTCTCTTACACTCATAAATAAATGAGATATTTTTAAAGAAATTTCCAGTTGTGAATATGACTGGCATTCTTCTAAATGTGTTACACAGAGGTTCTGAAGTGGTGCTATTTTACTTAAAATTTTTTAAATGTTCTAGCTAGAATTATGTACAAAGAGAAATCTTCAACTATTGAGTTACCTTGAAGTACATAGTTCATATAGGAATGGGTAGATCTTGTTTTATATTTTTTAAAAATTATTTTTTGGTTGACAGTGCATACTGGGCAAGTGCTAGCTCACAGATTTGCTTCCCAGCCTTTGTTTAAGTCTCCTCATTGCCAGTGTTCAGGGTTGAACCCCCAGAGTTGGCCAGTGCATCCCCAACCGGAAGCTGGTTCTGAAAATAGTCCCTTAGCATCTTTGATAGACACCAGAGGAGTTTTTGTTTGTTTGTTTGTTTTTGTTTTGTTTTTTGAGGTAAGGTCTCACTCTAGTTCAGGCTGACCTGGAATTCACTATGTAGTCTCAGGGTGGCCTCAAACTCATGGCAATCCTTCTACCTCTGTGTCCCGAGTGCTGGGATTAAAGGCATGCGCCACCATGCCTGGCACCAGAGGAATTTTAAAGAAATATGTATGAACTTATAAAGAGTTGTGCCTTTTATGTTTAACCTCAAATTTGAAACCAAGCTGCCATTCCCCCCACCACCATGTGATACTTCTATGTAAATATCATGACAGTCCTTATTTCTTGCTCCTGGCTGTTTTCCTCTTCTATACTGTTGCCTGTACATTTCCCTTCCTCTATCTCTACCTTTTCCTTCCCTCCCTTAGTTTCGTTTATCTTCCTCATCAATTCCATTTCTCCTAACCCTGTGTCCCAGGGAGCCAGGACATGCCCCAGTGATCTCACTCAGTTTGAGGAAAACAGTGCCTGAAAGTTAGCATTCGGATTGTTTTTCCAGCTAGTTATTTTCAGGCAATATACTCTCAACACTAATAGGGAGACCACACCGAAGCCTAGCCCCTTCGCGAATACAATGACCTTCAACTACAGCCAAACAGCACTGCTATTATCTCACAGATTATTTAGCAGGAAAAGCTACTTACAACCAAAGTCTTTACAAGTGCATTCTCATTATGTTATGTATTTTTTTAAATTAAATAACATATTATTCTGGGCTGGAGAGATGGCTTAGTGGTTAAGACACTTGCCTGCAATGCCAAAAGACCTAGGTTCAATTCCCCAGGAACCCCAGATGCACAAGGTGGCGCATGTGTCTAGAGTTTGTTTGCAGCAGCTGGAGGCCCTGACAGTGCCCATTCTTGATATCTCTCTCTCTCTCTCTGCCTGTTTCTCTCTCTCTCTAGTAAGTAAATAAAAATAAAATATTTTTAAAAGAGAAAAGAAAATAAATAGGGGTGCTCTGAAGATTGCTCAGTGGTTAAACATACTTGCTTGCAAAGCCTCCCTGCCTGGGTTCCATTCCACAGTACCCATATAAAGCCAGATGCACAAAGTGGCGAATGTGTCTGGAGTTTGTTTATAGTGGCAAGAGGCCTAGGTATGCCCTTTTTCTCTGCTCACTGTATATATATATTTGAAAGAAAATAGATTTCCTCCTTCTCTTCTAAGTGAGAAAGGGGGAATAAAAGCCAGGTGACTGATTATCCCTAATAATTTAATTTATAGTAGATAGTTTAATTTAGCAATTCCCCCTCTACTTTTCTGTCAGGTTCCTGTTACCAATGCAATTATTTCAGGGCCTTTTGCCTGTATTATTCTCGGCAGTGTCTCCAAAGGAAATGAGTCAGAAGAAATAGGCTGGATGTGAGCTTTGGCCTTTGAAGACTTGTCTTGGTAGTGAGTGAATCCATAAGGCTTCACTCATGTGAGCATGTGGACTTGTCTGCGTATTTCTTCAATCTCCTTTGGTTGACAAAAGTTTGTTGATGGGAGAGTTGAAATTTAAAATTGCATGGTATGTTTAAGATATCAGTGCTGGGAAATGGAGGAGGAAAAATGTGTACTTCTCTCTGCCTACCATCATTGTGGGAGTGAGGCTGAGAGGCATGTCTCAGCACAGCCTTGGTGAGGGCCGCAGATAGACACCTGCACAGGTGTACATCTGGAGAGGGCTGCTCAGCAGGCGGCTGTAAGAGCGGGAAAACGTGCACTGGGACTTGTCGTTAATCTAGGAGAGGAAGACAGTCATTTGGACTTCCGCTAACTTTGTCCCTAGGGATAATACTGCTTCTGCTGGTCTGGAAACTGCAGGCTGATTCTGGAGTGCAATCAAATTTGAAAGTCGCCTGATTTGACCTGAAATTTCTAGAGACTCAGCTGGCTGACCTGTGGCAGTGCAGGATAACCCCATACCCCAAGCTCATCCTGGTCTCAGTTACTCTAGGCTGAGCCACTGTTGCAGATTTTCTTATGGCCAAGTCCTCACCTCAAGTTCCTCACCAGGAACATTAGGCACATGGATGATGAGTGAGGAAAAGAAAGACAAACAGGGAAAAACATCAGTGTCAGGGCCAGTCCAAAGAAGACAGGAAGGAAGAAAGGAAAGGTTATTGTTTTGTTTTGTTTTTTTTCAAAAAATGTTTTCAGAGCTGGAGAGATGGCTTAGCAGTTAAGGCGCTTTCTTATGAAGGCTAAGGACCCAGGTTTTGTTCCCCAGTACCAATGTAAGCCAGATGCACAAGGTGGCGCCTGCATCTGGAGTCCTTTGCAGTGGTTAGAGGCCTTGGCATGCCCATTCTCTCCCTCTCTCTCTCTCTCTCTCTCTCTCACACACACACACACACACACACTCACACACACTCTAATAAATAACAAAATAAAATATTTTTTAAATGAAAAAAATATTTTCATTTACTTATTTGAGAAAGAGTATTGGCATACCAGGGCCTCTTGTCACTGCGAGTAAACTCCAGACACATGCTCCACTTTGTGCATCTGGTTTGTGTAGGTACTGGGGAAATGAACCTGTGCCAACAGGCTTTGCAAGCAAGTGCCTTTAATCACAGGACTGTCTCCCCAAGCTGTGAGGTTAGTTTTAGAGTTCGACTTCAGAAAAGTGGGCAGGCTTAGCAGAGGAGACCCACATCAGCCATACCAAAGGAGGGGCTTCTGGAGGACAACATATATCTTGTTAAGGGATGAGTATTCCTCTCCATCTCCCTCTGGTCTTCTGGTGATCCAAGAACTCCGGGCTTGCCCTGACACCCTGGGCATTCTCACTGTTCTCTCAGTACATTTCCCAAGGGTTACTTGAAAACAAAATAATTAACTTAAAAAAAAAAAGCATAATTGCAAAATCTCCTTTGGCAAGATTGGGAATGATCGTGTGGTAGAAGCAACCAGCCAGTAGGGGGCTCTGGGCTCCTTCCTGTCCAGGCGCTGCCACTTGGCTGCTTTGACTGTGAGAACCCCAGCAGTGGCCTGTTACTATAAAGATGACCGTTTCTAGTGTTTCTAGTTTACATGACCACTCTTGTCAAGACAGGTATTCAGACAGTTGGCTCAAGAACTGAGTACTCTCTACTGTCATTTCCACCAAATTGACGAAGACATTCCCAATGCATTCCTCATCTGGTGACTGTGCAGCGACTTGCTGACTCAGAGCCATTCACAATACTGTCATCCGCCTGCTGCCTTATTCCAGAGACGTTTTTGGTTTGTTCTGAGATTCGTGTTCCTTCCTCAAGTTTTCAGACCAGAGGGCTTTCCTTGTGTTATGGTTTGGACCTTAAGTCTCCCCCCCCTCCCAACAAGACCCATATAGTCCATGTTTGGCCACCAGCCTGTGATGGGAACATTATAAAGAGGAGTCTACCACAAGGAAGTTAGATCACTTAGGAATGCACCCTTGAAGGGGATCTTACTGGGACTCTGGCCTTTTCTTTCTCTGCTCGCCATGGCCATGAAGTGAGAAACTGTGTTCTCCCACAGCTAGCCAACCACGGACTGAAATTCACCTCTGAACTTGTGATCTTCCCCAGAGTGTTCCTTCCTTTGAAGTTCATCTCAAGTGTCTTGATGCAGTAGTTGACAGCTATACCTTGCTTGGAAAGCTTAGAAGCATGGACCGACTACTTCACATTTTTTGCAGACATTTTGAGTTGAATTTGAAGGAGCACACAAGTCTGCCACTGTAACTGCAAGGTTTCATTGAAACCCTCATGTGGCCTACTATAAAAACCCCTCTGTGGGAGAAGCTCGAGTTTAGTGCAAATAAACAGTGCTGGAGCTGCAGTAAGTCTTGAAGGCTAGACCTTCCAGTGAATGCACAGTGTGTTCTCAACTCCGGGTCCAGGGCAACTCAGCACTGGCTGCCCCCACAAACTTGTTCGAACTGGCCTCCTTGAATTCTTTCCTTTTTTCTCTCCCTTTTTCTTTCTTTCTTTCTTTCTTTCTTTCTTTCTTTCTTTCTTTCTTTCTTTCTTTCTTTCTTTCTCTCTCCCTTTCTTCTCTCTTTCTTTCTTTTCTTTCTTTCTTTCTTTCTTTCTTTCTTTCTTTCTTTCTTTCTTTCTTTCTTTCTTTCTTTCTTTCTTTCTTTCTCTTTCTTCTTGAGTCAGGGCTTCACTCTAGCCCAGGTTGACTTGGAATTCATTCAAGGTTGTCCTTGAGCTCATGGTGATCCTCCTACCCTAGGCTCCCAAGTGCTGGGATTAAAGGTGTGTACCACCATGCTGGCACACTTAGTGTAATTCTTGTTCCAGTGACCATCATTTAAAACTTTGGGGTATTCTGATAGCTTCTCAGTGTTAAATCCTTTTTTCCATTATTATTATTATTATTATTATTATTATTATTATTATTATTACAAAATATTTATTTTTTGAGAAAGAGAGACAGAGAGGAGAGAGAATGAATGCACCAGGGTCTCCTGCTGCTGCAATGAACTTCAGAGGCCTGTGGCACTTTGTGCATTTGGCTTTATCTGTGGGGAATCAAACTCAAGCTCAGCTTGGCACACAAGTGCCTTCAACAGCTGAGATATCTCTCCAGTCCCTAAAGTATTTTTATTTATATGAGAGAGAGAGAGAGAGAATGGACATTCTAGGGCCTGTTGCCACTGCAAATGAGCTCCAAACCCATGAGCCACTTTGTGCATCTGGCTTTACGTGGGTACCAGGGAATAGAACTCAAGCCAGCAGGTTTTGCAAGCAAGTACTTTTAACCGCTGAGCCATCCCCAGCCCCCTTCTTTCCATATTTTATTGTCATTATCCTTTTCCACTCTGTTTTTTTTTTTTTTTTTTATTTATTTATTTGAGAGGGAGAGAGAAGCAGATAGAGAGAGAGAATGAGTGCACCAGGGCCTCCAGCCACTGCAAACGAACTCCAGATGCATATGCCACCTTGTGCATCTGGCTTATGTGGGTCCTGAGGAATGGAACCTAGCCCTTTGGCTTTGCAGGCAAATGCCCTAACCTATAAGCCATCTCTCCAGCCCACACTCTAGGTGTTTATTAGTCAAGTCCTATTAGAAAGCTTGCCTTTGGGGCTGGAGAGATTGCTCAGTGGTTAAGACACTTGCCAGCAAAGCTGAAGGACCTAGGTTTGATTCCCCAGTATCCACACAAAGCCAGATACACAAAGTGGCATACACATCTGGAGTTCATTTGCAGTGGCTAGAGACTCTGGCGCACCCATTCTCTCTATCTGCTTCTCTCCCATAAATAAATAAAATATAAAAAAGAAAGTGTTCCTTTTATTTATCTCTCATTTTCTGCTCTTTGTATTTTAAACCATCTTTCTTACCTTTACCAGGTAATTCTTTAAAAATCTTGATTTGTTTTTATATGTTCTATTTGGCTTCTTTTTACTCTTTTTTTAAATCCTGATGAAGTAGCTCCCTAGAGTCTGGTGGAAAAGGTACATTTTCTCTAATAATTATCATAGAGCTTATTATCTCCTACAATAGAAAGAAATGCTTTCTGTGAGAGGTTAAATAAAATTGGTTCTCAAAGTCTAGTGTGCATCAGAATTATCTGGTGTTAACTACACACAATACTATGACTGATTTCCTATTTAGTAGGTCAAGGACAGACCTTAGAATTTGCATTTTTAATAAGTTTTCTGATATTGCTGATGCTTCAGGCCCCCAAATTGCATCTTGTAAACCTCTGGTCTAGAACAGATCACCTTCTACCATTTCACCTACCAAAATCTTTTGTCTCCTATAAAGTCTGAAGAAAACACTGTCTTTTGTTTTGTTTTTCCTTATCACCCTATTAGAAGCAATGAGTTCCCCTTCAAGGACTGCTGTCTCAATTTGTTCATATCACTCTTGTGGCTTTTAGCTTCTGTTTCGTATTACAGTTACTGGGGGATAATGTGTCTGGCCCCCACATTGGGTTCCAGCCTTCTAAATGATTCATGATACTGGAAATGCTATGATATTTCAAACCTCCTTGAAGAATAAAAAAAATCATCTCATTCGTTACCTTGTGAGCTCTTCTAAGGCATGACACATGACATGGTTTATAAAAAGAGGAGATACAAAGGGAGGGACAGAAAACACATGCAGAAATCCTCAATAGGAAAATGTACCTAGCAGCGTAGAAGTTAGTTATGGAAAAAGTGCTGTCTGCTTCATTCACTTGTTGTCCTTCTGGAGTGCTAACCTGAAGTCGCCTTTATTCTGATGCATACACGTCTGTAGAAGAAAATAGGCATAGTAGACAGCTCCGCAGTGATGGGACACTGGGATACCCAACCAGACACCGTTTATGGGAGGAAAGGGATTTATTTCAAGCTTACAGATTCAGGAAGTTCCATCAATGGCAGAAGAAGCTGGCTCCCATCCATAAATCCAAGCAGAGAGACACTACCAAGCAGCCAGCACTACCAGCAAGCACCAATACCAGTGCACACAAAACCGGCCACAGCTCAAACCTCTCTGCATACCTTTGGGCTGGAATTCAGATCTACCCCAGTGACACACCCCCTGTCCCAGGAGTCTGCCTGTTAGGGGCTGAATCTGCAAACTCAAGTTTAAAAAAAATTTTTATGTTTATTCATTTATTAGAGAGAAGCAGAGAGAGAGAATATTGGCACACTGGGGCCTCTAGCCACTACAAAAGATTCATGTGCCACCTTGTGCATCTGGCTTACATGAGTACCAGGGGAATTGAATCTGGGTCCTCTGGCTTTGCTTGCAAGCTCTGCAAACACTAAGCCATTTCACCAGCCTGCAAACTCAATTTTAATAAACCACCTGAGTCTGTGGGCCCATACATTCAAACTACCATAATAGATTAGTCACCAACCTCCTGTAAAAATTCAGAAAGGTATGCCAGCTTACTAGTAAGAATGACTATAGGCTGGAACCCTAATCATACCTCTGATTTCTGCAAAGGCTTGCATGGAGTTATTATTAGAGGTAGGATGAGCTCCTGTGGCCTTTAGTACAGTTCAGCTTATTTACTCTTGGTCAGACCTCCCAAACAATGAGTTCCAATGATTTGAGGGACTGGGGGGCTCTCAGTCAATAAAGTGCTTGCCTTACCAGCATGAGGACCTGAATTTGATCCAGTGCCCACATACTTGAGTTTTTTAATCCAGTGACTAGGTTAGTAATCATGTTAAGTTGGAGACTGATGCACATGATCATGTAAGTTTTCTTCCAAACTGAAAACTAGTGGGGCATTGGTCGGATAGTGGTGCACATAGCTGCCTTCCAAATTGAAAACTAGCTGGGCGTAGAGGCTCATGCCTTTAATCCCAGCACATGGTAGGCTGAAATAGGAGAAGCACCATGAATTTGAAGCAATCCTGGACTACTGAGTGAGTTCAAGGTCATCCTGGAATGGAGTGAGACCCCACTTCAAAAAAATGAAACATGGACTGTAGAGATGGCTCAGCAGTTAAGGCACTTGCCTACAAAGCCTACTGGCCTGAGTTCGATTCCCCAGTACTCACATAAAGCCAGATGCACAAAGTAGTGCATGTGTCTGGAGTTCATTTGCAGCAGTCGGAGGTCCTGATGTGTCCATTCTCTTTGTCTTTCTTCTATCTCTCTCTGTTTGCAAATAAATAAAATAAAAATAAAACAAAGCTGGGTGTGGTGGTGCATGCCTTTAAATCCCAGATCTTGGGAAGCAGAGCTGGGAGGTTTGTGACTTTGAGGCCACCCTGAGACTACATAGTAAATTCCAGATCAGCCTGGGCTAGAGTGAGACCTTAACTCAAAAAAAAAAAAACAAAATAAGCTCCAGAGGGTACATGCTCGGAAAGGTAGTGAATCTCGAGGAAAAAAACTATGCCTCGCACTTCTGCCAAGCCACAGCTGAAACCACAGAGGAATTGGGGAGACAAGCAAGAGTGCTGCTTCCATGTTGAACCCGATAATCAGCACCAGGGTAAAGGAGACAGAACCTGAGGATACTCAATACCTACCAAAGCAGAAATCCAGAGGCTCCTAAGAGTGTATCACTGAAGTAGACTTAAAACACACCCACCATGGCTTAGGGAATTTTGTAAAGAGGGCATGGAAAGATTGTAAGAGCCACAAATTGAAACATCATGTCCAGAGGAATTCCCTCCCCTCAAAAACAATTGACTGCTGCTTGCACAATGCACTACCTGCAACCCCAAAGGGAATACTTATAACCCCACTGAGGAGGGTCCCCAGAGGAATGGGGACAGGGACGAGGAAAAAGAGGGTACCAACACATGATGTATCCATATGAAATATGTTGTTAATAATAATTATTATTATAAATCAAAAAAAATGAAGTAAAAAGATGGAACAAAAGAAAAAGAAAAACTCTGGGACTCTATAGATCAGACCCACAGCAGTATGCTCTCTCCATCACCATGTAGAACTTGTTGGCTCCTGGTCTCTATTTATTTGATAGTAGCTGCCTTGTGAAGTGGCATGCTCTGAGGTTTTGGATCTCCACCTTGCTGTGCTTGTGTCTGTTATAGAATTGGTTGCTCTGTCATGTTCAGGTCACGAGTCAAAAAGTGAAGTGGTGGGGCCTGGAGAGGTGGCCTAGAGGTTAAGGCACTTGCCCATGAAGCCTAAGGATCCAGGTTCAATTCCCCAGGACCCATGTAAGCCAGATGCACAAGGTGGCTCATGCATCAGGAGTTCATTTGCAGTGGCTGGAGGCCCTGGTACACCCATTTTCTGTCTCTCAAATCATAAAATAAATTTAAAAACCAATGTGGTGTTGATGAATGATAATGATAGATACTCGTATTTTTTTACATTACTGAATGATTTGGAGGTGACCAAATGCATCTGTGGATATTAATCATTCTGCCTGTGGCTCTCCTCATGTTGGGTCAGAGAATTTCCCTTGAATGACTCATTTCAGTGACTTTTGCACTTTTTCGCACTATAAATTAAAAGTCCTTACCAAGCCCAGCATTCTGGGAGGCTGAGGCAAATGAATTGTCATGAGTTCAAGGCCAGCCTGGCCTACTTGGTGAGTTCATGACAGCCTGGGATACAGAATGAGACCTTGTCTCAAAAAGAAAATGAATCAATTCTGCTACTGTGGCTACATAGGAAACTATTACTACAAAATTCTTGCCAAGAAGGGAGAAACTGTATTTTCTCCAGAGGCTCAGCTCTTCACAGTGGCACCAGCCAGGAAATTCAATAGACACTGTGGATGCCTACTACACAAGGCACTGGACTGACAATGGCAGCTAATGTTTCTTCACTCGTCTAGCAGCCACTGTTCAGGTAAAGGGTACTACATGCACAAACCTCTCTCTGGTAACTTTTGGAATATTCCAGATGGATGTGTATACAGTTCTGGGTATGTGACTGAACCATCAGGAATTAGGTGTCATATTTTTTTTCTCCTGTTACTTGATGTATATATGGTACTTAGGAATTGTTTGTTGAATTGAAATCATCTTTATTCTAATCTCATACCAAACCACAGCTATCTTCCATGTGTATATTCAAACTAAAATCATATTAAACTCATTCAAGAGTGGGGGTTTGACTTAGTAGTACATACCTTAATAATCTAATGATGTGTTTTACAATGAACACTGCAATGTTTCATCACCCCTCACTTCAGCCTCCTCTTACACATTCTTTCCCCTCTCTCTTCCCTTCCCTTCTCTCTTTTCTCCTTCCCTTCTTTGTCACTGGGACTGCCCATGCTGTTTCCTGTGTCTTGAATGCTTTTCCTCACCCTCTGATGACACACAAACCCTGTGTTTCCCCTGCATCCTTCATCTCAATCATCACTTCCTTGGGAACCACAGCCCTTCTCAGTCCAGCACTGTGTCTCCTTTGACAGAGAGCTCTTAGGTTTCTTTCCTTTGGAGTCTCTGTTGTGATTGTAATTCAAAGAACATTTGTTCCTGAGCAACTCTCCTCCTCTGTTCTTTAAACTTCCTGAGGTCAGGAGCCCAGCCTAATTTTTGCTAACTTTGTATTTCTAGGCTTTATCACAGAAGTCAGGACTAACACACATCAGTGACAGTGCCACATTCTGGGGCTCCCCATAACTTCCATCATCCCACATAAAATAGTTCCAATTAGGGATATGGACAGCTGCATCTTCTGTCTTATATAGACTGCTAGGGCCTAGCCTGTAGCACTTAGGAGAATGTCTTCTGTGTAACAGGTTGTATTCATTCCTTTACTTGTTGCTGGGACAAAGTACCTGTCCAGAAGCAACTTTAGAAAAGGGTTTTTTTTGGTTTGCAGTTCCGAGCGGATGACTTTCAACTAGAGGGAGGAGTGGGCTGTGACTGGAACAAGCCTTGGAAGCTCATCTCTGCTTTCAAGAGCATTCTAGGAATGCTTATGAATACATGAACAGTCTGCTTTTAGCAAGACTATCAGCTAGACAAAAAAATGTTTATTTAAAAAAAAAAACTCAACAGCTTTGTAAAAGCACAGCCTTTAAAATCAACCATTTCATGTTGTAAATAAGAGTTTATGTGTACCTACAGAAAAGGGCACACACACAGTCCCATCCCCACTGTTATTTTCAATAATGTCACTTCCCGGCCTCAGAGGTTTCATTGTCGCTCAGACTCATCTAACAAAGATGGCAGCTTGTTGTCACCCATCAACCAACATCTGGTTTTAGATGTGGTTACAGCAGGACCTTGTTGCTGTGACAGAAGGATGTCAGGATCAAAGTGTAAGGCATGGTAGAGGGTGTGGCTCCCTTATATTCAAGACAAGCAGTCTTGAATTGACAATGACTTACTGTGATACAATTATTATACACTTCTTAGTACTGATTCAGTCCCCAAATATTTGATTTTTAAGGGATGCTGACTGGAGAAGTGAATCACTGGCTTCTAGAAACAAGTCACAGATCATAGAACAGCCCTTTCAGCTGCTGTGTGCCTTCTAATGGCTTCCGGCGGTCACCCTGTCAGACAGCTTGCCTTTAGACTAATGCTATTCAGCTGGTTGCTATGGCGATGATGGAATGCTAGTTGTCATGGCAACGAAATGGAAATTTGGGGACCAGTTTCTTTAGTAGATGTAGATTCATTAAGTCCCATCTTTTTCTCTTAAAACTTGATTACAGTGTACAATACTTTTAAAGTGAAGTCCATTTTTGTAGTGTCTCCATACATTTCAGGATTATTATCTGTGATATGAGTAACCCCTACCCCCTTACGGTCTTTTATGGCTTATAATAAAGAATGATATAGGGCTGGAGAGATGGCTTGATGGTTAAGATGCTTACCTGTGAAGCCTAAGTACCCATGTTCAACTCCCCAGAACCAATGTAAGCCAGACGCACAAGGTGACGCATGCACAAGGTGGCACACATGTCTGGAGTTCGATTACAGTGGCTGGAGGCCCTGGCATGCCAGTTCTCTCTCTCTCTGTCTTTTGCACATGTACTCTTACTCTCATTTTTTTTTTTAAAAAAAGGAATGATATAGTGTCAGCTGTTTTTTTTTTTTTTTTTTTTTTTAATTTCCCCAAAAGTGTTTCAGCCAAACTCTATTAGATTTCCCCCAAATTATTCTGGTATGAAACAGAATAGGTCAGAATAAATATTATGGGCTATTAATGATAAGTGAGATTTATGCCAATGCAGTGCAAGGACTGTGTTTCCTGGAAATATTCTAGAGCCAGGCCCATTTTGAGAAACAGCAGAAGCTTAGCTCCTGCCCCTCTTGGTGCTGACGAGGCTCATGGCTCTTCACTGAGAGCTCACTCCATGCACTCACCAGTGGGAAATGCATGCTGTTCACACGTTTCCCAGCCTTGGTCTACCTTTTCCTTGGCTGTCCCCAAGGAACTAATGTGACCATTCATTTTTTGGATCTGGAATAGAATGGTAATAATAAGAGTCTGGTTAAATTTGAGGCTCATTGGAGAATTTAGAGAAAAGATATTAGAACAAATCTGAATTTATGGACTTCTAAAATTTTCTGAGATTACATTGATTGATGGATAGATTGATGGATTGATTGAGACAGGGTTTCACTTTGCAGCCCAGGTTGGCCTGTAACTCACTGTGTAGCCCAAGCTGGCCTCTGATTCATAACAATTCTCCTGCCTCAGCCTCCTAAATGCTGGGATTACAGCGATGAGCTGCTACACCTGGCATTTCTAAGATTGCTCTTGATGTATTCACACCTATGACAAAGACATTTGGGTGTATTTTTATTTTGAGAGTTTGTCACTGTAGACTTTTAACATGACACTTAGTGATTCTGAAAGTTCATTGTGCCAGAAGATCCCCTGAGGATTTAGAGGGAAGCTCTGGAGTACATAGCTCCCCATTAACACAGGTACAAGGCTTCACATGAAGGCCAGGGGAGAGGCTTAGGGGATCTGCGGGGTTAATTTCCTCTTCTATCTACACTAAGGCCCTGTGACCTTAGGGCTTCTAATTCACAGAAAGCAAGGTTGGGCGTTTGTCTGAGGTTCTCCTTCCCTCCGTTGCGTAGCACTTCCTTCCAGCCCCAGTGCCCATCTGCTAGAGCTGCCACAATGGAGTACCACAGACTGGTGACTTAACAGCAATTTCCTCTATCACAGATCTGAGGCTGGAAGCCCAGCATTCAGGTGTCAGCAATTTTGATTTCTCCCGAGGCCTCTCTTCTGGGCCTGTGGATACACACTATCTCTGTGTCCTCACATGGCCTTTCCTCTGAATTTTCCCTTCTGATTAGGATACCAGTCAGATTAGATCAGGTACAGTATAATGGCCTCACCTTAATGTAATAACCTCTTAGAAGTTCTATCAAAAAAACACAGTCAGCCGGGCGTGGTGGTGCATGCCTTTAATCCCAGCACTGGGGAGGCAGAGGTAGGAGGATCACTGTGATTTTGAGGTCACCCTGAGATTCTGAGGCTACATAGTAAATTCCAGGTCAGCCTGAGCTAGAGTGAAACCATACCTCGACAAACCAAAACAAACAAACAAACAAACGAACCACAGTCAGCTCATTGTGGTGCACAACTTTAATCCCAGCACTCAGGAAGCAGCGGTAGGAGGATTGATGTGAGTTCAAGGCCAGCCTGGGACTACATAGTGAATTCCAGGTCAGCCTGGGCTGACACCCTACCTTAAAAAAAAAACCCACGGTCACCTCCTGGGGTGCTGGGGGGTAAGACGTCAACATAAGAATTTGGGGGTGAATGACACATTTTAGTCTATACCAGCCTGCAGCATGATGTTTCTTTCATCATTCATTGTTTGTAGCAATTCTCTGGCTAGAACTTAAATGGTGGCAAGCTTCCTGAAGTGAGAAGAAAGACCACCATTCTCTTTACAGTGAAACAATCACAGAGGGTGGGCGGCAATCTCTTAATATAGTTGAGAGCTTAGTTGGGTTTTCTTGGCCTAATAAGATGGACTGTGGGAGGGATTTGTGAGTAGAGTGTTATTAAACGAACGCAGTAAGAGTAGATGGCAGGAAATGCACATTTTATGCTTCCTCTTGGCCCCAGAGTCCACTTCTTTGTAAGGGATAAAAACTAAAGGGCAGTGTGCATGCAGAAATAATTTTCAATTTATGCAAGTATCTAGCTTTCTGGGTTCTTTTAGCAGATAAGACAGCAGAGTTTACATTCCTGAGCAAAAGATAATTGCTTATTAATCTCCTTAGGTTTTATTAAAATAGCTTCCTTTGGCATCAAACAAGCTTTGGTAGATGGGCTTCTGCCAAAGGTGGGGAGGTGAGTGAGGGCTGGGAGGCCACGCCCAGGCCTCGATAAGGGATGGAGCACTGAGAAGGTGATTTGTTCATGTTGGTTGTTATTAAACAATCACAGAGGGTGGGCCAATCTGTTGAGAGCTTAGTTGGGTTTTCTTGGCCTAATAAGATGGACTGTGGGAGGGATTTGTGAGTAGAGTGTTATTAAACGAAGGCAGTAAGAGTAGATGGCAGGAAATGCACATTTTATGCTTCCTCTTGGCCCCAGAGTCCACTTCTTTGTAAGGGATAAAAACTAAAGGGCAGTGTGCATGCAGAAATAATTTTCAGATTTATGTAAGTATCTAGCTTTCTGGGTTCTTTTAGCAGATAAGACAGCAGAGTTTACATTCCTGAGCAAAAAATAATTGCTTATTAATCTCCTTAGGTTTTATTAAAATAGCTTCCTTTGGCATCAAACAAGCTTTGGTAGATGGGCTTCTGCCAAAGGTGGGGAGGTGAGTGAGGGCTGGGAGGCCACGCCCAGGCCTCGAGGAAGGGAGGGAAGGAGCACTGAGAAGGTGAAGTTTGTTCATGTTGGTTCGTGTCTCCTTGCTGTGCTCAGATTCCTGGCCAGCTGAGAGCCACAAGCCTGTCAGAAATGGGCACAGCAAAGCCGGGTGTGGTGGCACACGCCTTTAATCCCAGCACTCGGGAGGCAGAGGTAGGAGGATTGCCGTGAGTTCGAGGCCACCCTGAGACTATATAGTTAATTCCAGGTCAGCCTGGGCCAGAGTGACACCCTACCTTGAAAAACCAAAAAAAAAAAAAAAAAAAAAAAAAAGAAAAAAAAAAAAAAAAAAAAGAAATGGGCATGGCAAGAAGGGCATCGTGGCAATACGCACTGGCTGGCTGATCTAGTCATGCCCACTCTTCACTCCCTCCCTCCTTCCTCCCATCTTCCTTCCAAGTGGCAATGCTGGTAGATATGGGCTACAGGGTCTGAGCCGAGGGATAGAGAAAGAGGCAATGGTATTCTCTTATGTTGGGGGGTATTAACTCTGAGGGAGTTTCTAGCTAATTGACCTTAAAATTCCATTCTCTTTGTTTTCTGGTTTTTTTTTTTTTTTCTTGCTAAATGACAGTGTTGCAGTCAGGTTCGCATTGCTGGCAGAAAACACCTGACCAAGAGCAGCTTGTGGGAATAAAGGTTTATTTTGGCTTACAGACTCAAGGGGAAGCTCCATGATGGCAGGAGAAGATGATGGCATGAGCAGAGGGTGGACATCACCTCCTGGCCAAAATCAGGCGGACCACAGGAACAAGAGACTGTGCCAAACACTGGCATGGGGAAACGCTAAAACACCCATAAGCCCACCCCCAACAATACGCTGCCTCCAGGAGGCTTTAATTCCCAAATTTTCATCAGCTGGGGACCTAGCATTCAGAACACCTACATTTATGGGGCATACCTGAATCAAACCAGCACAGACAGTTATCAATAAATTCTCCTTTTGCTTAACTTATCCAGAGTCTGTATCTTTTGCTTATAATCATGAACCCTACTGATATCCTTTATATTCTGCACAGCCTTACTGATCACTGACAAGCACACACACACACACACACACACACACACACACACAGAGAGAGAGAGAGAGAGAGAGAGAGAGAGAAAATCTTGCACATCCAGACAAATTGATATAGAAATTTCCAGAGGGATCTCATGCACATCTTAGGAAGCCCCAGGAGTCATTCTCAAGATTCATCCCCTGACTTCTTTTGGTAATAGCATCATTTCCTTGATATAACATGTAATATGAGCCAGGCATGGTGGCACATGCCTTTAATCCCAGCACTTAAGAGGCAGAGGTAGGAGGATCGCTGTGAATTCAAAGCCATCCTGAGCATCCTGAGACTACATAGTGAATTCCAGGTCAGCTTGGGCTACAGTGAAACTCTACCTCGAAAAAAAAAAAAAAAAAAAAAAAAAAAAAAAAGTAACATGAATTTTCTATCTGTTCCTTTGTCATTATGTCAGGGACATAGAAGACAAAAGAAAGAATTACACTCCTCTGCATTTACAAGTTCAGCCATCCCTTCCCTGACAGATTTTCATTAAAGTGAGCAATTCTCCATAGGAAGCAAATTAAGCTCATATCCCTTTGCTCATTTCGAGTGGGATGCATTCACTAAGTTCAAGCCACCCTTGATACCATCTCCAGGTACCGGAGTCCTAGTGATAGTGTTTGCTTCTTTAAGTAATGAAAGTGCTAACTGAAAAAAACAGGAATGTTTCATGTTCTATCCTCTCCTTGTGCAAAGAAAACCATAACACCACCATTAGCTTTAGTTAGAGTCAAATTATGACCCAGGAAGGACTAGTGGCCATTCTAAAAAGTGTCTGACTTGGCAGAGACCCCTGGAAATTAGTAATGCCATTCCCCTATCCTAGATTTTGTTAAGTATGTTATACAAGTAACACAGATGAAGGGTGCACAGAACCCCTAGGTGCAGGAGTGACAGAGATTGCCAAGAAGGGCCCAAAATCCTGTCTTAGGTCATGAGGCACTTGCCATGTCTTCACCCCAATGATGTGCTTTCATCCAAAAGTTTAGATAATATTTTTTAAAATTATTTTTATTTATTTGAGTGAAGGGAGAAAGAGGGAGGGAGGGAGGGAGGGAGAGAGAGAGGAGAAAGAGAGAGAGAGAGAATGGGCATTCCAGGGTCTGTAGCCACTGCAAATGAACTCCAGATGCATGTGCCACCTTGTGCATCTGCCTTATATGGGTCCTGGGGAATCAAACCTGGGCTCTTTGGCTTTGCAGGCAACTGCCTTAACCACTAAGCTATTTCTACAGTCCTTTTAATTCTTTTTTAAAGATTATTTATTTTTATTTTTTTGCAAGGAGAGAAAAGGAGAATCAGAGAGAAAGGAGAAAGAGAGAGAATGAGGAGAGAGAATGGGTGCACAGGGCCTCTAGCCACTGCAAATGAACTTCAGATGTATGCACCACTTTGTTCATCTTGCTTTACGAGTACTGGGGAATAGAACCCCAGTAGTTAGGCATTGCAGGCAAGTGCCTTAACTGTTGAACCATCTCTCCAGCAAAGTTAGTAAATTTGTTGTTCATACCAAAACCTAATACAAAAGAAAACATAAGCAGAAGAGAAACTGGTCACCAGTAGTGTCAGTATTTGAAGATGATTATTGTTACCTTTTTATCTACATTAACTTTGAACTTCTATTAGTGAAAGAAACCCAATTTAATCTACTTTCAGTCAAAAAAGGAAGCTTGGACCACCCACCATGGCCCAGGGAATTTTGTAGAAGAGGGGGCGGAAAGATTGTAAGAGCCACAGGGTGGAAAGGAATATCCAGAGGCATTGCCTGCCCTCACACAATGACTTTCTGCTGCTCTCATAACTCATAACCCACAACCCCATGGCGAATACCAGCAATCCCACTGAGGAGGACCCTCAGTGGAATGGGGCCAGGGAGAAGGGGAATGATGGTACCAACACATGATGTGTCCACACAAAGATTCTACTTAATTTTTTATAAAGGGGGATTTTGGGCTGGGGATGTTGCTCAGTCGGTAGAGTGCTGGTCTAGCATGCACAAAGCCCTGGGTCCCATCCTTTGTAACACATAAAACTGGTGTGCTGATGCACACTTGGAATCCCAGTCTGGGGGAGGTGGAGACAGGAGGATCAGGAGTTTAAAGTTTCGGAGCTAAGCTGGGCTACATGAGACTCTATCTCAAAATCAAGGAAACAGGGTTAGAGAGATGGCTTAATGGTTAAGGCACTTGCCTGCAAAGCCTAAGGACCCAGGTTCGATTCTCTAGTACCCATGTAAGCCAGATGCACATGGTAGTGTATGGGCCTGGAGCTCGTTTGCCTTGGTTTAAGGCTCTGGCACACCCATTCTCTATTTTCCTCTTTCTCTCTCTCTGTCAAATAAATAAATAAAAATAAAATGTTAAGTGAATGACTTTGTTAAACAAAAAAGGAAGGATGCTACTACTCAGTCCAGGATTATGTCTAGTTTTAGGCTCACGTGCATTTAAGAATTCAAACCATGTCATGGGGCAAGTGAGGTGACATTTCTTTTCATCTTAGTCAATTTCATATGTCTTTCCACCTTAGAAGATTTATTTATTTATTGGTCTTTAGCTGCCCTTCTCACTCATCAGAGCAGATAATTCTTTCTTAAGTACAGATTAAATATCCACTCTAAAAGCTTCTTGCAAGCTAGGATCTGAGAAATATGAAATGCACAGGGGGCTAAGAACAAGCACACTGTTGGGAAGTGCTAAGAGCCAGGTCACAGAACAGATCCATGCAACGCACATTTAAAGAAAGAACAAGGTTCCTACATAAATAATAATGAAGCCCCAACCATTAGGAATAAAATCTTGCCAAAAAATTCGCAAAAAGCCTGTGCTTAAGTAGAAAACAGCCCAATCTATGGGCGTCATCAATGTAAGTATTTAGAAGACAGTTTTTTCAACCTGTTCATTTAGGGTATCAGTAGTAGGTTTCTCCCTGGACCAAAAGCCATGGACTTTAAAAACATTTCTTATCAGCCAGCGCACGCCTTCAATACCAGCGCTTGGAAGCCAGAGGTAGGAGGATCTCCATGGGTTCAAGGCCACCCTGAGACTACATAGTGAATTCCAGGTCAGCCTGAGCTAGAGTGAGACCCTACCTCAAAAAAAAAAAATCTATTTGTATTTTATTATTTTTAGAATTATCTTTATGTCCATAGCCCTTTGTTTCTCATATAGCCCATTTTTAAAAATATTTTATTTTTATTTATCTATTTGACAGAGAGAGAGAGAGAAAGATAGAGAGAAAATGGGTGCACCAGGGCCTCCCACCACTGCAAATGAACAAATTCCAGATGCATGCGCCACCTTGTGCATCTAGCTACCATGGGTCCTGGGGAATTGAACCTGGGTCCTTTGGCTTTGCAGGCAAATGCCTTAACCACTAAGCCATCCCTCCAGCCCCATATAGCCCATTTTTGGTTGGGTTGTTTGTTTTCTTGATTTTTAGTTTTTAAGATTCTCTCTATAGTCTAGGTATTAATCTTTTGCCAGATAGCTAGCAAAAATTTTCTCCCATTCTGTAGGCTGTGTGTTTACTTTCTTGACAGTTTCCTGTGCTGTACAGAAACTTTTTAATTTCATGAAATCCCATTTGTCAGTCATTGACTTTATTTTCTAAGTGGCTCGGCTGACCACAATAGAATAAAGCCAGAAATCAATACCAATAGAACCTACACACAATAAACAAACTCATGGAGATTAAAACATACTTTAAAATATTTTTATTTATTTATTTGAAAGGAGAGAGAGAGAAAGACAAAGAAAATGGACAAGCTTCCTGTCACTGCAAACAAACTTCAGTGCATCTGACTTTACATAGGTACTGGGAAATTGAATCCAGGATGTCAGACTTTGCAAGCAAGTATCTTTAACCACTGAGCTATCTCTCCACCCTAAAGAGTTTTTAAAATATATATTATTATTGTTACTGCTTCAATCTCATTGCTTGTTATAGATCGGTTATTAATCTCATCTTGGTTTAACTTTGGTGGTCCATATAAACCTAAAAATTTACCCATTTTCTTTAGATTTTTCCATATTAGTGGAATAGAGGGCTTTTTTGTTTTGTTTTTGTTTTTGTTTATTATTTTTTTTTCTGTTTTTTTTTTTTTTTTTTTTCAAGGCAGGATCTCACTCTGGCCCAGGCTGACCTAGAACTCACTCTGTAGTCTCAGGTTGAACTCACAGCAATCCTCTTACCTCTGCCTCCTAAGTTCATGCGCTGCCATGCCCAGAGGAGTAGAGGTTTTTAAGGTATATCTTTATAACTCAATTTCATTGGAATCTGTTGTAATGTCTACCTTTAATTCCTAGTTTCATTCACTTATACCTCTCTCTTTTGGTTAATTTGGGTAAGAGTTTTTCTTTTTTATCTTTTCAAAGAATCAGCTGTTTGAATTGATTGTTTTTGTTTCTATGTCATTAATTTCTGCCCTGATCTTAATTATTTCTTCCTGTCAGCTGTTTTTGTTTTCTTTCTTGTTTTTCCAAGACCTTAAGCCGCTTCATGAAATTATTTATATAAGTTCTCTCTAACTTTTTGAATGTAAACACTTAGAACTAGCTATAAACCTCCCTCTTCCTTCATTATAGCCCACAGGTTTTAGTATACTGTGTTTTCATGTTTAACCAATTATATAATT
Source organism: Orientallactaga sibirica (assembly GCA_036365145.1). NCBI lineage: Eukaryota > Metazoa > Chordata > Mammalia > Rodentia > Dipodidae > Orientallactaga > Orientallactaga sibirica. Next base: position 33,929,289 of record JAEOAD010000012.1, on the reverse strand, counting down.
TTTTATTTCTTTCTAGATTTCTTCAATGACTCAATTCATCATTCAAAAGTATGTTTAGGGCTTGAGGCTCGCTCTCTCTCTGCTTACAAATAATTAAATAAAAATATTTTTCAAAAAATATGTTTAATCTCCATGAGTTTGTTTATTTTGTGTAATTTTTCTTGCTAGTGATTTCTAGCTTTATTCTATTTTGGTCAGATTATTTCAATTTTTCTATATTTGTCGAAATTTACTTTGTATCCTAATATGTAATCTATTTTAGAGAAAGTTCCTTGGACTTTTTAGAGTAATGTGTATGCTGTAGCATTTGGGTAGAATGCTCTGTGAATGTCTGTTAGGTCCATTTGTTCTATGATGTAATGGAACTCTAATATTTGTATTTATATTTTTGTCTGGACAACAGGTCATTGATGTCTGGAATATTGAAGTCACCTACTATTACTGTGTTAAGGTTAATCTCTAACATTATCTAGTAGTATTTGTTTCATGAAATTAGATGCAACTGTGTCTGGTGTGTATATGTTTAGAATTGTAATGTCATTTTGATAGATCATTCCCTTAATCAGCATGAAATGACCTTCTTTGTCTGTTTTGAATAATCTTGGCTTGAAGTTTATTTTGTGAGATATTTGAATAGTAATTCCTACTTGTTTTCTGCACCCATGTACTTTGAATACCTGGTTCCATCCTGTCACACTAATGTAGGGTCTATCTCTCATTGTGAGGTGTGTTTCTTGGAGGCAGCAAAAAATATGCATGGTGTTTCTAATCCAATCTACCAGTCTGTGTTTTTTGATTATGGATTTAATACCATTAACATTCAGAGTTATCCAAAGGTGTGAATCAGTTCCTGTGGTTTTGTTGATTTTGTAGTGTTTGGTGTTTTCTTAGTCCTAATTTGCTTAACAACTGTACTGGCATTGTTTATTTTCTCCTTGTAGCCTTTTGGATATGTTTATCAATCTGAAGTATTCCTTCCAGTATTCTCTGTAGGGATGGCTTAGTGGTCATACATATTTTAGCCTGCTTTAATCATAGAAACTTTTTCTTTTTCTTTCCATTATGACAATTTTGTTGGGTATAGTATTCTGGGTTGGCAACTGGTCTTTCATGACTTGAATTATATCATTCTGAGTCCTTCTGGCTATTAAAGTTTCCATTGAAAAGTCACGTGTTTTTCTGATGGGTCTGCCTTTATAATGACTTAAGTGACTTGGTGCTTTACTCTTGCAGCTCAATACACTTTCTTTGCCCCATATTGTTAGGGTTTATATTGATTTATCTAGATCAGGCTAACAAAACAGCCTATCTCTAAAATGACATTGGTTTTTTTTTTTTGTTTGTTTTGTTTTATTTTTGTTGTTGTTGTTGTTTTCGAGATAGGGTCTCACTGTAGTACAGGCTGACCTGGAATTCACTATGTAGTCTCAGGGTGGCCTCGAACTCATGGCAATTCTCCTACCTCTGCCTCCCGAGTGCTGGGATTAAAGGCGTGTGCCACCATGCCAGGCTGAAAATGTCGGAGGGTAAGTGTTCTGCTTCCTGCTTTCCTCCTGGCAGGAGGCATGATCTGTTCTCTCTCCTAATTCTTTGTCTTCTCTGCAACTTTCTTAGGCTTGGGGACTAGGAATAATTAAAAATAAAGCAGAGGCCGGACATGGTGGCACACACCTTTAATCCCAGCACTCAGGAGGCAGAGATAAGAGGATTCTTGTGAATTTAAGGCCAGCCAGAGACTACATAGTGAATTCCAGATCAGCCTGGACAACAGTGAGAACCTACCTTGAAAAAACCAAAAACAGGAAAAAGAAGAAAAAAAAAAAAGCAAAAAGCTCCCAAGTTGAGAGTGATCCTAACCTTGGGAATGTAAGTTAGGCATGGAGTTGGGATGCGCTTTAAGCTTAAATGTTTATGGAGGACTTTGTTTGGTTGGTCAGGGAGAAAAACATAAATTCAGAATGGGCCCACTAACAGGAAAAAGGCCTGTGAAAAATTCCTAGAAGGAGGAAGAACTAGGAAGCTGTCCCGATTGCCATCTTGGTGAGTTACATTTAGGTTCTAATCGGAGTTGTGTTGTAGTCTCACCAGAGCGTGTTGCCATCCATGTTCTTTGGGGCCAATGTTCCTGCCTGACTCCCTAGCAAAGAACACTGCCTTGCTTCAGAGGTGGACTCGATGCGCCAGCCACTCCTCTGTGAACTCCATCAGGGCTCCTGTTGGAAATGCTGGCGCTGTTCCTGCCCCTGTGCAGCTCTTGCCAATGTCATGAGTGGTATTAGAGGTCTGTGTGGAGGTTCGTATATCCACTTCGGTTTCCACTAGGTTTTCAGCTTGCTGAATGCTGTGCAGATCTGTTGCAGTTTCATTTCTGCATTCTCTCCATGTTTTCTTTGAGTCCTATGACACTTGGTCTGAATTTCCTGAGAGTGTGGGTCACAGAGAATTTTGCCGCTGCGGCTCTGAGCATGGCCTCCCTCCACTTCCGGTCTGTTTAGAGTAGCTGTTGCTTTTCTGACAGCTGTTTTTTCATTTTCCCTAGCTTTTTTTCCCCATGGAGATTCTGGCTGACCATACTTTCCCAGGTATCTTGGATTCTCCCAACATTGTTTGTGTGTGTGCAGGTTGTGATGTGTATAGTGTGGGCCCCCGTGCTGCAGCTGCACAGGCCACAGGTGAACACAGTGCAGAGGGCAGAGGGGAACTTGGCTGCCCTCCTTTATTGCTCGTCTGTGCTTTGTTTCCTCTGGATGGAGTCGCTCAGGAACCTGGAGCTGCTGTGTTTTGGTTAGACTGGCGAACCAGTGAATCCTAGCCATTCTCCTGTCTCTGCCCCTTTAGGAGAAGGGTGATAGGCATGCGTGGCTATCCCTGGCTTTTTTTTTTTTTTTTAGCCTGAGTGCTAGGGATGGAACTCGGGTCCTCATGCTTGCATGGCACTTGCTCTTGCCCACTGAGCCATCTCTCCAGTTTCAATATTGGTGTTCTTGGCATTCATTCCCCGCCTTCCAGATTCTTTAGCACGAGGGCAGGGATTTCTCCTTCAAGAGAGTGCATATGACTTGAACAAACATTAATACTTTGTTTTCTGTCTTCATGGTAGAATGACAAAATATTTACAAAAAGAATATTTGTATATTAACAAGGTAACAATGGTCCTAACATAGTTAAAATAGCACTAGAATTTAATATTACTCTCTCTAGCGCTTTCCTTGGAATAGCTGGAAATGAAAAACATTATTTCATTTGTCCAGCCTGTTGAATAGGAAAATAATCACCATCAATAAATGGTGAAGGGAAAGGCCAGTCCATTTCCCCACTAGGTCCACTTCTAGGGCACGAGTTAATAAAGACTACCTTCATTATGTGCTTTCACTAAAACGATCAATTCTTCTGTGAAATTGTTTGGACAACTCAGTCACGTGTGCCTACATGCCTATTTTGTTGTGCCAGTGTTGCCTTTCTGATCTGCCACTTTGGTGCATGCTGCCACCTTAGCACCTGCATCTGCTCTGAAGGCAGGGACCACTTCTTTGCTTCGGACACAACGTCAGAGGCTGGCAGCTACTCAGCTGTTGGTGCTCCTCTGTCTCTCTGAGCCTGTACAATCAGGACGGAGCCAGAAAGCTGCTGCTTTCGAGGTGCATGGAAGCAAGAATGAACATCTGGGTCCATAATGTGGGAGGAATGAGAGTCTGGGGGGAGTGGATGGCCTTTGGTAAGTTTGACTGTGATTGGGAGCGGGAGGCTGGGACTCAGCCAATTTCACTCTAAGAATCTCATACGGATGAATTATAGCACCATACAGTGTGTGTCTGCATAGTACCTGTTGTCTTCATTGGGACCAATGTTTTCCCATGTCTAGAACTTCCTGATGATGATTTTATTTATTTTATTATTTATTTATTTATGAGTGAGTGAGAGAGAGATAGAATGGGTGCACCAGCGTCTCTAGCCACTGTAAACCAACTCCAGGACACCATGTGCATCTGGCTTATATGGGTTCTGGGGAATCTAGCCTGGGTCCTTAGGCTTCACAGGCAAGTGTCTTAACCACTAAGCCATCTATCCAGCTCATTTTTTTTTTTTTTTGAGGCAGGATCTCACTCTATCCTGGGTTGACCTGGAACTTACTCTGTAGCTTCAGGCTGGCCTTGAACTCATAGCAATCTTCCTACCTTAGCCTCTTATGTGTTAGAAATAATGGCATGCACCAGCACACTCATCTTCCTGGTAATTATTTTACAGCCTCTTTAAAATCGTCTTTCATTATCAACTCAATTATAATCTTTCTTCTAAATATATTTCTTAATTTTATTGGCCTTTAAAATTCATGATCTGCATTTGGCTATATGTGAATTTTACTTTGAAGTCTCCACTACTTAATGTGAATTAGTCCCAAAGTCCAAAAGTCATTTTGAGGAACCTATAAGCTCATACAGTTTTCACCTCTTTTTTTTTTTTCTGCTTATATCATTGCATCTAGTTGTATGGTCATGAAACTTACTATTTTTTCTTCATTAACACGTTTCCAATCTGAACAAGCTAGGTTATAATTTGTCTTTATCCAAATAGATTTTTTTTGATTTTTTAAATGACAGTAATGAGGCAATTTATGGGTGACTGAGCTCTGAAAGTAAAAGCAAGACGTATCTTTGCGCCTGTCCTTTCAGAGAAGGATCTGGGTTCTCCTTGTCTCTTTCTGCCTAAAGACTGTTTTTCCCTAAACTCAACATGAGTCGCTCCCTAGAAAGGAGATCCCCTGTCCTAGAATAGTTCCCTTGCCTGGATTCCTGGAAGTGTGAAACATGATCCCCTACATAGAAATTTGGTATCAGGGCTGGTTAGCTTAGCTCCTATTCAGAACCTACAAAACACCCCAGTATAGGTGGGTGTTCCCATTTCTAAGAACCCCACTCCTGCCTTCTCTTAGACAGGAGCTCTCTGTATTCTTTTTTTTTTTTTTTCCTTCCCTTAAGCTCATTAAGCTCAATAACTCCTATAATAAAATCTCTTTAAACATACCCTGTGGTCTGTGGATTTTAATTCTTTGAATTTGTAAGCTGGAGAACCTGGAAGAACCTGGAGACCACCACTGACTCAGTAGAAGTTTGTGTGACTGTGTGCTGCTTGCAGCTAGAAGGGCTGACTGATACAAGTACTCAGCATGTTCATCCTAACAGAAGCATAGGAGTTTTCTCAATGGTCAAAATGGTGTGGGAATTTGGGGTGTTTTTGTGGCATGGAGCTTTTCTAAGCTCTTGGTTTGGCTGTAACTCGGGAGTAAGAATGCCAGACATTCTGGGCACACGAAACCTCCACTGAGGCAGTGGCCTCTGGGTTCTTGACTTACGAATTTTAACAAATGAAACCCACAGACCATGGAGTATATATGTTAGAAAGATTTTTTTGTTGTTGTTGTTGTTTTTCAAGGTAGAGTCTCACTCTAGTCCAGACTGACCTGGAATTCACTATGTATTCTCAGGGTGGCCTTGAACTCATGGCGATCCTCCTACCCCTGCCTCCCAAGTGCGGGATTAGAGGTGTGTGCCACCATACCTGGCTTATTTATTTTTATTTTTTCTTTTATTTATTTATTTGAGAGAAAGAGAGAGAGAGAGAAAATGGGTGCACCAGGGCATCCAGCCACTGCAAATGAATTCCAGACACATGTGCCCCCTTGTGCATCTGGCTTACGTGGGACCTGGAGAATAGAACCTGGGTCCTTAGGCTTTGTAGGCAAGCACCTTAACCATTAAGCCATCTCTCCAGCCCTTATTTAATTTTTTAATTCAGTTTTTTTAATATTATAATTTCAGAAATAATAATAATAAATAATTTGAGAAAGAGAGAGAGATAATGAGGAAGAGGCAGATAGAAATGGAATGGGCTCACCAGCTTCCAGCCACTCACTGCAAACGAATTCCAAATGCATGCATCACCTTGTGCAGCTGGCTTACGTGGGTCCTGGGAAATTGAACCTGGGTCCTTAGGTTTTGCAGGCAAGCGCCTTAACTGCTAAGCACTCTCTCCAACCCTAGAAAGATTTTATAATAGAGTTTATAGAGCTTAAGAGAAGGGAAGAGAGCCCAGAAGGGGTTCCTGGAAATAGGAACACCTCTCTGGGGTCTCTGACTGAGGTTTTTTATGGGAATTTACCGCATAGGGTCTGAGCTAGTTGGTCTAGACTGTATGTTAGTTCTGACTCATTTATGAAGAAAGAATTTTGTTGAGAATTAAATGAGGAGCTTCTTTCTTTCAAGCTGGGGAGTTGAATATAGTCATTTAACTTTGCTACTTTCCAAGACATCTCTCAATGACAGAAAAAAGGGATATTTTAACTCGTATTGGGCTGAGGATGGGCTTAAGTAAGGTGAGGTAGAGCTCATGGGTAGAGGGGAGAGAGAAAGAGGAGAGAGAGAGAAACAGACTTTTTTTGGATCCTAAGATGGTGTAGTAGTTTGAATAGATGGCCCCCAAAATATTCAGTGTTTTATTAGTTTGTAGTTTGGATCTGCAGCCACCTGGTTGGAGGCAGTGTCACTGGGTGAATCTTAAGGTGTGGTGGTGGGTTTGAGATTTCAATCTAAAGATATGCAAAGTGTGTAGTTCTACCTGGAGTTCCTGATGTGTGCTGTGTGGCTTTTGGCTTGTGGCTTCTCTCTCTCTGCTTGGACCTATAAAAGCAGGACCAGCTTCTTCTGCCATTATGGAACATCCCCTGGATCTGTAAGCTTCAATAAATATCCCTTCCTCCATAACTGTGCCTAGTCTGGAAGTTCATCTCAGCGAACCTGAAACTGTCTGCTACAGATGGGAAAACAAGGAAACATTCTAAAGCCCTCAAACTTGATTGCAGTAGGTACTTCTATGAGGGAAAGCTGAAATAAGGAGATGTGTAGGTGTAACAAGCAGTTATGTCCCAATGGTTTCTCTAATTCACCTGACAAAGCAAACACATCTATACTTGCTCCAGTGGGACACTGGAAAGTTACTGTCTGGAGAGAGCAGAATGTTTTAGTAAGAATAAAGTTAGACTGCCACAAAGAGACTCCATAACAAAGAGACTCCACAGCAAGTGTGTAGCTTGAAGAAGTCACGTGTTTATTTCTCCTTCTGTGACAGAGCTTCAGATCAGCTTTTTTTTTGGTGTCAGCTTTGTTGAGAGACAATTCACACAGTATACTATTCACTACTTTAGTTAGCATAGTCATGGTATTTAGTATATTCACAATATATTCACAGCTCTGCAGCCTGCCTACACTAAATCTTACCACTCCCCTAAAAAACACATGCCTTACTTTTCAATGGTCATTCCTCCCAACCCTTCTCCCTTGACTCATGTAGGTACCTTCTTTAAGTAGAATCAGGTGGGGTTTGTCTTTTTTCATGTGTGCCTGGAGCATGGTCCTCTCACGGCTGCACATGGAGGGATTTCCTTCTCGGAAAGGCTGAGGGAGAGTCCACCGTATGTGATTTATTTTATTTTTTATTTTTTTTTTTGAGAGACAAAGAGGCAGAGAGAGAGAGAGAGAGAGAGAGAGAGAGAGAGAGAGAGAGAGAGAATGGGAGCACCAGAGCTTCTAGCCACTACAAATGAACTCCAGGCTCATGTGCTACCTTGTGCACCTGGCTTTATGTGAGTCCTGGGGAACTGAACCTGGGTCATTAGACTTTGCAGGCAAGTGCCTTAATCACTAAGCCCATCCAGCCCATCCACCCTTATTTTTATCTCTAGCATTTCTACAGTCTTCCAGTCAAACATTCTTTTTTGTTGTTGTTAGTTTTTCAAGGTAGTGTATCACTTAAGCCTGGGATGACCTGGAACACACTCTAGCTCCAGGCTGGCCTTGAACTCAGAGCAATCCTCCCACCTTGCCACACCTGGCCCACAGGGACATTCTCTGACGACTTGAGTACTCTGAGCATGGAGGTTTTATTTTTTATTATTATTATTATTATTATTATTATTATTATATTATTATTATTTTATTTTGCATGTGCTATTTCCTCTGCCTGGCTAAGTCTCTCACCTTTCACATGACTGGTTTCTCCTCATCAGGCAGCATTTAGGTGACAGTCCACCACTGCAGAGGTGACACAGAGGCAATGCCCTCCCCCCACACTCTAAGTGTATCATGCTGTTCTGTCTGGCTTTTGCTTTTTAATGACAGCAATCAGCATCTGAAACAGGCTTGCCAATTTAGTTGTTGGTCTGCTTAGTGCTTTTAATCTAACTAGGAAGTATGCTTTATGAGATGAGGGACCATGCGTCTTGTTTTCAGCTTCATCACCGGAAGAGCCTGACTGGATACAAGCGAAGTTCAGTGGAAGCTCCAGGAAGGGAGCAATTCATGCCAGCTGGGAGGCCCAGGGGACGCTTCATGGCGAATGTGACCTTTTAGTTGGATTTCCAAGGATGACTCTAACACCCATAGGCAGATATCAGAATAACACAGGACACCGTAGGATGAGCGATCGAAATGTTGAGGAAGCATGCAGCTCAGCATGTTCAGGAAGGGTAACCTGGTATGGCTGAAGCTAAAGGTTCTTAAAAGGAAATGCAGGGGTTGGGGTGTGGGGGAGAAAGCTGATCCGGCAAAAGTCAGAGGTCAGAGAGTAGACCATGACTTTATTTTTGTTCCACTGCTATTTAGTTAGCAGTATGTTAGCTTGGAGATTACAAAAGGAATGAGCCCTAGGTGCAGCCCTGCAGCCCTGAGGAGTTGCGTGTGGCTTCTAATCAGAGGAATGACAGGAACACCTTTCAGGGGTCAGAGCACAGCGGCAGTTACCAGGGAAGCCTCCGGACTAGGGGCTTGCAGTCAAACCCTGGCTCTGCCATTAGCTAGCTAGCTCCTTTATCACAGCAACTGGCTAACACCTCTGTGCCTTTGCAAGTTCTCTTGGCTTTCTTTTGTCCTCTTTTCTTCCTTTTTTTTCAAATTAAATTAAATTAATTAATTTATTTATGAGAGAAAGAGGGAGAGAGAGAAAGAAAGAAAGAAAGAGAGAGAGAGAAAGAGAAAGAGAGAGAGAGAGAGAGAAAGAAAGAAAGAAAGAAAGAAAGAAAGAAAGAAAGAAAGAAAGAAAGAAAGGGACACACTAGGGCCTCCAGCCACTGTAAACAAACTCCAGATACAGGCACCACATGGGCACCTTGTGTACCTGGGGAATCGAATCTGGGTCCTTTGGCTTTACAGGCAAATGCCTTAACTGCTAAGTGATTTCTCCAGCCCCTTTTCCTTCTTTTTATCTTTCTTTTCCTCTCTCTCTTTTTTTTTTAATAAATATATATTTTTTATTTATATTATTCTGATTTTACATTCATAGTATTGGTTCCATTGTCCTCCTCCCCATCCTCCCACTTTCAAAGGGGCCCCCATCAATGGAGAATGTGGGTCATGCATTGTGATTTTACTCAAGAGTTCTGGTGGATAGGCCCCAGTCTCTGTGCATAATGCCCAACTTGTGACTCTAACAATCTTTCCGCCCCCTTTTCCGCAAGTTTCCCTAAGCCACTTTGGGGTCATTTTAGTTCTGCTTCATTGATGAGGCTTTGGGAGCCTCTGTGTCTCTGGATATCTGGCTTAGTTGGAGTTGGATGTTCTCTGTGTTTATCTCCTTCAGCCTTTTTCTGGTGTCGTGATCGCCTTGAATGCTGTATTCTTGCCCTTCCCCTGCGTTGTTCTATGGTTTCAGCTGGTGAGGTGTGGTTAGCTGATCCTCCCTTCAGGTTCGTTGTCCACCTGAAAAAAGATAAGCAAATTCTCCAACGGAGAGAGAAGTTAGTACTAGATAGAAGGGATGACCATATATGTTTTGGAGGGAATTTTATATGCATTGGCTCTCTTCTAGCCCACATTTGGTGGCATCTTGATCTTGGAGACTGAGCTCATTTTTTGTACATGGCTTTGACTTATTTCCCAGTTCCAGCAATGAGTTCCATTCCACTGAGTGGATCTATTAGCCAAATCAAGAGCAGTTGGTTACCCACCATGGCTATTTGCCACTACTGCACTTGTATGAGCATTACATCAGATTGTTTCCTGCTGGGTATCTTAGACTGCAAGTTGTTTGGACCAATGTCAGACATTTTCCCCCAGTTGCTCCTGTAGCACCCTCTGGTACTAGACTAGCTAACTGTCTGGGGACTGACCTTCTTCCAGATTCTGGCCAGGTCTCTCTGTGTTTCAAGATGGCGGCTACCTAAACTCGCCTCACTTCACGGGGAAGTAAAGAGAAGAATACTTAAGGTTAAAGGGACCTTTTTAAAGGGTTTTCTGGCTCCTGCATGCTTCCAGCGGGAGGGAGTGGATTTTCAAAATAAGGAAACCACTGATTCTCTTTTTGTTTTTAAATATAGGGTTTCATTTTGTAGCTCAGACTAATCTGGAACTCTCTATGTAGCTCAAACTAGCCTGAACATCCACAGCCTTAGCCTCCGTTGTGTTGGTATAACAGGCCTACACCATGACATTCAGTTCTCATGGCTTCCTTGTGAGAATTAAATGAATAAACATTTGTAACATGGGATCTGACATTCAAGATGTGTTTGTTACTACCATGTAACATGTTTAAAATAAAGTCTGCTTACATTGGTACATTTCCAATGATTTAGTTTTTTTGTTCATTGGCAGGGCTGTAGTTAACTGCTGCAAGGGAGAGCTGATGAGGCAGGAAGTCTATGAAGGTTGCCTGTAATAGTTGAGGCAAAGGGAATGAAGCACAAACTAGGTTAAAGTGGAGATAAGAGCGTGCAGAACAGATTAGGTAGGAAGTTCACGTTGCTGGGATGAACTTCTAAACTAGGTACAGTTACGGGAGGAAGGGAATTTATTTGAAGCTTACAAATCCAGAGGAAGTTTTCTGATGGTAGAAGAAGCTGGTCCCCTTTACACAGGTTCACGTGCAGAAGGCACCATCGGCATTGCAAGCAAGCATACTCCAGGAACCCCAGGCAGAGCTCAAGCACTGTGCATATCTTAGGCTGGACCCTAGGATCTGCCCACAGTGACACCTTCTCCAGCCAGGCAGCTGGAAATCCAAGAAGCCTTAATAAAACTCCTAGATCTATTGGGGGGGGGGCATCCATTCGAACTACCACAGAAGGGTACAAAGTCTATTTGGAATGAAGGAAAATGGAATAAGTTTTTAGGCCCATTGAGTTGAAGATGACTGAGGAAAGTCCCTCTTTGCTGAGTGAGAAAACCAGGAGGATGTGTGCGGCCGAGGACACCATGGAATCTGTACACCGGAACAAAGATTTTCATTTCAACCTCTCGTTCCCCTGTTCCATTGTCAAGATGCAAATAGCAATATTTTATCTTGTGTACTGCTGCAATCCATTGCTGGTAGGCGGATAAATTTGTGCGGTCTTTCTAGAAAGCATGTTGGTAATACTACTATCAATTTCTTGGAGTTAATACTAATAATCCAAATGCAGATCATTATTATATAAAGAGTTGGAAAATCCTGCAAAGACCTCACTGCATGATAAGATGTTCAAAAGATAGCTTACACTGGGTGTGGTGGTGCACCCCTTTAATCTCAGCCCTTGGGAGGCAAAGGTAGGAGGATCACTGAGAGTTCAAAGCCACCCTGAGACTGCCTAGTGAATTCCAGGTCAGCCTGAACAAAACAAAAGAAAACAAAAAAGGTAGCTTACAGTGTATTGACAGGTTAGAATTTTATACAGTCATCCAAAGTTATTTTTTCTAGGCTGGAGACGTAGCTCAGTGGCAGAGTGCTTGCCTAGCAGGCTAGCATGTGCAAGGTTGTGGGTTCTATCCCAGCATGAAAAAATTAGAAAAATAGCAGAGATATCACCTTTCCTAGAACTTAAAATGTGAACTAATGTTATGAAGAAAAAGCCAATAGAGATATACAGTTCTGTACTAAATATGAATTCAACTCTGCTAAAAATAAATCACGTAAGAATTAGAATAAATTTTCAGTTAAAATGTCCCGTGTTATTTCTGCATGGAAAACTGAAGCATGGATTGGTAATTAGTTGAAGTTTGGTAATTGAGTTTGAATTAGAATCAGATAATAGATTTTGGCTTATTTAACATTTCTTTTCCTTATTCTCCTAATACAGCTGCTAATATTCAGTTATGAATGCAAGAATAATCTTTGGCTCACTGAAAAAATTCAGATTGAAATTTATTTTTGATATCTTGACAATGTTCTTATTATTATTATTATTATTATTATTGGTTTTTCGCTGATCTGTAAGTCACTAAGTAGTCTCAGGGTGGCCTTGAACTCCTCCTACCTCTGCCTCCTGATTAAAGGCATGTGTCACCACACTGGCTTATAAGGTTTTTTTTTTTTTTTTTGGTTGTTTGAAGTAGGGTCTCTAGTTCAGGCTGACCTGGAATTCACTATGTAGTCTCAGGGTGGCCTCGAACTCACAGCAATCCTCCTACCACTGGCTTGGCTTCTGAGTGCTGGGATTAAAGGCGTGCACCACCACACCCAGCTAATGTTCTTTTTTTAAAGTAGATATAGCCCATCAAAGTCCTAGAGCCTCAAATCTCATTTTCCCTCCCCTCCTTTGTCATCTCTTCCCTCCCTCCCTCCTTCCCTCCCTTCCATCCTTCTCCTCCTCACTTTTCTCTTTCTTTCTGTGCTGGGAATCAAACTCAGGTCCTTGCATGTGTTAGGGAAATGCTTTATCACCAAGCTACATCCCAGCCCTTCAAACCTCATTTTTCAAGCATATTTCACAACATTGTACAGTTCTGAATATACCACCAGCCCACCAATGATGCTCTCTGCTCCTTTAGTTTACAAACTTCATCTTCCTCTTTCATTTAAGGGGACATGATTTGTTTTGTACAAGAAGTTTCCTAGCTATGTCAGAGGCAAAACATTAGTATAGTGCAGCGCTGAGAAGGAAACACTTTAGCCATCTAACCAAGCAGCTGGAAGGTAGCCAGCCGCCCCCAGGAGCACTACTGATAGAGAGCTGATGCTGATGCATGCACTCACTTGTCACTAGCATTGGACTGCAAATATTCTAGTGCTGGAGATGGCCATGCTCTAGTTTCAGACTCCTCCTACAGTCCCTCTTACACACACACCCCTCCATGCACACTCCAGCCCAGTCACAACAATGGAACAGGAAATGGCCTTCACAGAACAACTGTTTTCTGCCCTAGAAGCAAGTTCTCTATTATGTAAAACTTGCTGCTGACTATATAAAAGCAGGTAAAAGACTACTGAAGAATTGGTGAACCTCTCTCCAAACAGGGGTAGAAGAGCCAGGTGTGGTGCTATGCATCTGTAATCCTAGCACTTGGGAAGCAGAGGTAGAGAAAAATAACCACACCAGCTAAATGAATTGTTGATTGTGAGTTCAAGGTCAGCCTGGGCTGCATAGTGAGACCTTGCGTCACAAAGCAATAATAATAATAAAAAAAAAAGCCAAAACCCAAACAAACAAACAAAACAAAATAAAACCCTGGAAACAAACCAAACTAAACCAAACCTACCAACCAATCCAAAACAATGAGGACCAAAATCTCCTAGATTGGAATTTGCCTTAGCTTTGTTTTTCTACTATTTTTTTAAAAAATATTTATTTGAGAGAGAGAAGGGGGGGGGAGAGGGAGAGAGAGAGAGAAAGAGAGAGAGATATATGTGCAGCAGGGCCTCAGCCTCTGCAGAGGAGCTTCATGTGCCCCTTGTGCATCTGGCTTACGTGGGTCCTGGGGAATCTTACCTGGGTCTTTTGGCTTTGCAGGAAAGTGCCTTAACTGCTAAGCCATCTCTCCAGCCCTTCTACTATGATTTTGACACTCTAGACCAAAGGGGAATGTTTCCCCCTCAGGTGTCCCGTTTCCGTTTTCCACCTCAAATGCCTTGCTGGGTGCATGTGTATGAACTGTGGGCGTTGACAATGACATAATGGAATGGGACTCTGATCCCAGAATGAGGGCTGTGGGGAGAAGGTGTGTGCGCAAAAGGGTTATGGCAGGCTAGGGTGCTGTTATATTGAACTTGAACTTCAAAAGTTTGATGACTGTTGATGGTGGTTGAGTTTACATTGTTTTAGTTTCTCCTAGCTATGCCTTATACCAGTTAAAAAATGTTTTACTCTGTGCCTTTACATGTTGAAAGTATTTAACTTGTTTGTTTTACAGGTCTCACTATCTTAAGTTGATCAAGACTGTGAGAACCTTTGAAATTGGACTGAGTACAATTTACAATGTGTGATAGTTATAAATCTATTGGGGCCCAGGAGCTAAATATATTGGGCGGAATGTAATAGTTTAAATATATGTCCCCCAATATATTCAATGTTTTATTACTTTATAGTTTGCATCTACAATCACCTTGCTAGAGGCAAGGTCACTGGGGGCCGGTCTTAAGATGTGGTAATGGTTTGAGATTCCATTGTAAAGATATGCAAATGTGCCTAGCAAGAGTTCCTGAAGTGTGCTATGTGACCTTGTGGCTGTAGTTTTGCTCTGTGTGCTGTGGTGGCTGGTTGGCTTTTTCTCTCTCTGCTTGGCCCTGAGGAGAGCAGGCCACTTCTCCTGCCTTTATAAAACGTCCCCTGGATCTGTAAGCTTCAATAAATAATATCCCTTCCTCCATAACTGTGCCCGGTCTAAAAGTTCATCTCAGCGAACCTAAAGCTGTCTGCTACAGCAGGCTAGGGTGCTTGGATAACAGGGTAGCACTAAGAAAGGTGCAGAACAGTGAGATCTTTCTGGAACAATCTTAGGGTCTGATTTGGGCATTTGCTCCTGGAGGGTAACCCCTAAGTTCAACCCCCTGGATTCAAGGTATGCATTGAAGAAACACATCCAGAACTATAGCATCAAATACTGGAGTCAGGGGCATCTGGGACTAGTTCTTGCTTCCAGATTGGAAAAAAAAAAAAAAAAAAAAAGTAAGCCACCTTGCCTTTGAGTATCCTTTCCTCAGGGTTTGAGAAAACAATTCTTAGACAGTGTGGTTATTTTTCACTCATTTCTCCAGGTTAAGGATTTCTACATAAAACACTCAAAGTTTAATTAGGAAATATTAAAATATTAATATATTAATATTAATATATCCCTCTGACAGAATTTTATACAGCAATAAAAATGGAAAAACTAGTCAGGCATGGTGGCATATGCCTTTTATCCTAGCACTTGGGAGGCAGAAGTAGGAGGATCACTCTGAGTTTGAGGCTACTCTGAGACTACATAGTGAATTTCAGATCAGCCTGGGCTACCCTGCCTCAGAAAAAAAAAAAAAAATAGGAAAAACTTCTAGCTTAGCTTAGCCTCACATACAATTTTTTTTTTTTTTTAGTACTGACAATTGAACCCAGCTTATACTTGCTAGGCAACTGTTCCATCTCTGAGTGAACTTCCCAGCACCAAATATCAATTTCAACAAAAGGTGGTACACACAAAAACTATCTCCTGAGCCTATTTATAGACAATCAAAATGATAAGAAAAGCCAAATGATGGTATGACTTATTGGGATACTGATTAACTTCTGAGAGATAGTGGTACAATTAATCCTAGGACCCGCTAGTGTGCTATTTCTTGATTCAGGTGGTAGTTTTTTTTTTTTTTTTTGTTGTTGTTGTTGTTTGGTATGTGTTGGGACTCAGTTTTGGGCATCTTGCATGCCAGAGCATATGCTTTACCACTGAATGATATATACCTTTAGCCTTAGTGTTACTGTTTGAGAAAACTATCACACTATTGTGCATCTTTTCTACATATTATATACTTCAATCAAAAGTGAGTTTTGGGCCTGGAGAGATGGCTTAGTGGTTAAGGTGCTTGCCTGAAAAGCCTAACGATCTGGGTTCGATTCCCCAGTTCCCACATAGAGCCAAATCCACAATGTGGTGCATGCATCTGGAGCTCATTTGCAGCGGCTAGAGGCCTTAGCATGCACTTTCTCTCTCTCTCTGCATATGCACATTAATAAATAAAATTAAAAAGTGTTTTAATTTATATGTCTTTTTGTTGTTTTTTTTTTTTTGTTGTTGTTGTTTTTGTTTTTCAAGGTAGGGTCTTGTTCTAGCCTTGGCTGACCTGGAATTCAGTATGTAGTCTCAGGGTGGCCTTGAACTCACACAATCTTCCTACCTCTGCCTCCTGAGTGCTAAGATTAAAGGTGTGCGCCACCATGCCCAGCTTTATGTCATTTTTAAGTGACAGATTTTGAACAGTATCCTATATAACATATGACTGATATTTTATAAGATTTTTTTAACTTATGTCTTACATAACCTCAAGGGTTAACTTTTACTTTTGAAGTGGGGCAAATGTCAATACCTGGGTAATTCCAGAGTTAATATCAAAAAAATCAAATAAAACAAGAGATCATCTTGACAAGACCTATCATGGGAAGGAATTCCATAAGGAATGATTGCAACTTGTGTGTGGTGAGGAATGTTCTTTCAGCCTCTCAGTTTAGTCTCTTACTGCTTGTTGAAGTCCTTCACTACATGGCAGCCCCCAAACCACAACTCTGAAAAACCAGAATCCTGAACAAGGCTCTCTGCCTCATTTTTAAATGCATGGACAAAAAAAAAAAAAAAAAAAAAAAAGAAAGTGAGATTTAAAGATTAAACTTTTTGCTGGGTGTGGTGGCGCACGCCTTTAATCCCAGCACTCGGGAGGCAGAGGTAGGAGTATCTCTGTGAGTTTGAGGCCACCCTGAGACTACATAGTTAATTCCAGGTCAGACTAGACCAGAGTGAGACCCTACCTCGAAAAACAAACAAACAAAAAAAAAAAAACAAACAAACACAAAAAAAAAAGGTTAAACTTTTCAAGAAATAGTGTTACTTATTTGCCACATGTGTATGCATGTATGGGTATGCAGGGTCTCTTGTCTCTCTGCAAACACAAGTATTTATGTAATATTTAGGCTACTGTTTTTTTTTTTTTTTTTTTTTTCATCTAGCTTTATGTGGGTATTACAGAATTGAACCCAGGCAGGCAAGTTTTGAAAGCAAGCTGATGGCTGACACCTATAATCCCAGCATTTGGGAGGCTGAGGTAGGAGGATCACCTTGGATTTGAGACCAGCTCAGGCTACAGAGTGAGTTCCAGATCAGCCTGAACTAGAGTGAGATCCTGCCTCAAAAGCAAAAACAAACGAAAAAAACCCCACCCCCAAGCAAAAAATATTAACATCTTACATTCTTTATGCAACCCATCTCTCTGAGGGAAAATAGTGATGAGAAAAAGAAAGGAAAAGAACAGACACCACAAAGTCACACCAAACTGCAAGCAGACAGGAGTGGCCAGACTATCTTATTTATTGTAAAGATACACCATGAAGAACAAACCCGACTGGATACTGAAGCCTGCAATGGCCATGCCAAAATGTACAGTACTATACATAAAAGTGCATCGTCACGACAGACTGACAAAACATTTGTTTTCTTCCAGGACTGTAAAAGTATCCCCTTTCTTTACAACTTAGAGGGAGGGAATGCCATGGCAGAGCCAGTACGGAGCATGGGGACAGGATGGCAGGTGGCAGTGTAAGGGAGACATGGCTGGGAAGACGGGAGGATGCGGTGACAGGGTTCACTGCTGGGTGAGAAAGGCACAATCACATCTATGAAGACGAGACAGTCCAATGGCTGACAGGGATGCAAGACACACAATAGAGCACAGAGGCACAAGAAGGTAGGGATGAAGAGGTCAGGAGAGTAAAGGAAGTTTCCAGAAGGTTGGGCAGTAGGAGGTAGGAGGGGAGGTGGGGCGGGGCATAGTGGGCAACAGTACAAGAGCAAGGCTAAACTCCTCTAACATAGAAAGGCACTTTCACATGTACATACTACAGATGTACATTGACACATTGGGTAACTGTCACGAGCAGGAAGCTACCAGTGCTGCAGCTGACCAAACCGACAGGGAAGGACAATACTGATTTCATTTATGTGGGCAGGAGCTACCCATAACAATGCAGGTAAATAGCAGTCTCTCCTGTTACACAGCCACTTACTATACTTTAAATAGCTACAATAACCATCACACTACACACTGTACTTGGATGAATGCTCTAAGGGGGGGCATTCACAAATGCACGGTTTATATATTTTTATTTTACTAATTTCTAAGCATCATGGAACCCAGTACAATTATTTAAACATACAAAATTCCCTATGTAATTTAAAGATACAGGTACCCATTTCCATTATACCACATAGACTATTTTTTTTTTTTAAATAAAGAAAGTATACTAGGGTAAGTGAAAGCTCATCTATCTTGTTTTACCATCTATGCCAAGGTCACCCTGCACCAAGCCTGATGCTCCAGCCCAGCTGGAGCTTTGGGGGGTTCTCAGCTCAGGGGGTGGTCCACAGTAGAAGGGCTCTATCTGCACATGGATAGAGCCTGCACTTCCAAGTTGCTTAGTGTCTGGGGGCTCTGTGGTAGACAAGTGAGAACAAGACTGGGTCCCAAATGCATTTCCTACAGGAATGGCCTCTTGCTGATGTGGTCAGGAGTAAGCCTCAATCCAAACCTAACCTCCCACAGGCTCTTCACTGTGGGATTTCAGAGGTTCCATCTGAGTACGATTTCATCCGCACAGAGGCTGGGTCATTCCTAAATGCTAAGGACAACACCCACCCACCTTCTGTTTTCTTTATTATAAACCCACTTTGGAAATGGCAAAGAGACAAAGACAAAATGTTCTTAAAAGACACAATTTGATCTTTGGGAGCTGTATATTCATTGATAACTGTGACTATTGTGGCAGACTGAGTGGGACCCTGCTATAAATTATTCATTGGGTGATTCACAGGGCACCACAGTCACGTTATGTTGTTTGTGTGTACACATGCAAAACTGTTGAGTGACTGTGAACTGCTGACACTGAACAAGACCGTGAGCTTGACCCAGTGCCCTCCAGTTTGAAAGTGTACAAGAAGACTCATCAGGAAATGTGCACCAAGTTCCTTCTCTCAGAATCCACTCCTCAAACCCCTACCCAGACCAAAAGGCTAACTTTATAAATGTATATCAGAGTTTGCAAGATGGAACATGAACATACAGCTATGACAGCCATGAGTGCACATTCTTGTGTAGGTGGAGTCAGGTACTATCTTTGAAGAACTATAATTTACCCATCATCAAATGACCCCATCCCTAAACTGCATATGAAGCCTTCTGAGACTCTTGAAATGGGGGATGGGTGGGACGGGGCAGATCATCTCCAGCTTCACGTTCTTCTCTCCTGCTTCCTTGCACCTTCCTTCCCTCCGGGTGCTATACCCATGGCTTAAAGAAAGATGTGGACCAGGTGAGCCTTTCAGTTCCTGCAGCTTGTAGTGAGTTTTACTACTGTCACCTAGATCCTATAGGCAGTGGGCACCTTGTCTTTTCCCTGTAAATTATTCTATGCATGGCTTCAAGATGCCAACATCCACCATGAAAATATGAAACTGTTGAGTAATTACTAAACAAAGCGAGGATAAGGTTCCACCGTTTGCTTGCAATTGGGAGAGAACAAGTGTTGAGGCGATAATCAGACTGCAGGAGAGAAGGTGGAGACAGATTAAGGGAAGGGTGGGAGCCTATTAGGGGCTGTTCTTGAAAAAAGGCACAGCCTGAGTCATGTCCACTTCAACACGTCCTTTGCTGTCCAAGCCAGCAGAGTCCCGATCCAAGGGGCAGAAAAGCATAGATGGACACAGTGAAGGGAGCAGACGCTGGGGGAGGGTTACCAGGGAGTTGTTTGAAAGGAAGTCATGTGGGAATAAGATCTACAAAGCTGAAGTTTAAAGCTGGTAAAAGGCATTTTCACTTTTGCCTTCTCATGCCTTCTGTTACCATTTATTCCATCAAGGAAGGTAATGTTTGTAAGAATGATTCTTTTTTTAAAAAACCTAGGGGATTATTTAGGAAAGGAGAAACTTCCTAGGGAACTATGGGTGGATTATTTAAAAAGGTCAGTACTATTCAAAGCTCAGTGCTGACTAGGTCTCCAAGGTCTCATTTAGAAAATGGCCAAAAAGAATGGTCCTGAAAATTCTGAGGCTTAAAATTTTATCATACCTGGCGATACCTGGGGTGAGGGTAGGGGCACTGTTTAATCCATTTGTGAAATGACAAGCAACCCAAAGTACCTTTGAAAGGTAATGTTTCATTAATCTCTTTCTGCAGTAGAATGATTAGACTGGCAAACTGAGGTAGAGATCAAAGTCATGATGGATGATTTCAGTCCAGATCCCAATTCATGTTTGCATGAATTAGAAGTCCACACTGTGACGGCAACTCTGAGGTGGACACGAAGCTGGCTGCCTGCTTCAAATCAAACCTAGAAGGTAATCGATGGTGGTCCAAAGAGGTTTGATCTGAGGCATCCACTTTTCTTCATCAGGAAGTTCAAGGACAATGTAGATCAAATGCGCACGGGATAATAGATGATGCCAGCTGCTGCTGGTAGGATGTTGGTGATTTGTACCTTAGTAAAAACAATTGTATTAAAAAGTTTGGGGGGGGGGGTAAAGAGCCGGAATTATAGCTCAATGGCACAGAATGTACTTAGCATGCGTGAGGTGCTACGTTCAATGTCCAGCACACAAACAACCCCACCATTTTTTTTTTAAAGCTAGAGGAGAAATCTGGTAAAAAAAAAAATATGTAACAAAGAAAAGTTTGCTATGTGTTATGATGGCAGAGAAAGAGGTTCCCTCACTGAGATCCCTTGACTATGTGAGTCATGTAAAGAGTATATGCAGAAAATGAAAAATGAAACAAAAAACCCAAACACAAACAGGACGGGAAAGGAAGTCATGGTCGTGAGGTACAAAACTGGGAAGAAAGAGTCCTGGCACCATGCAGTCCTCTTCCCTGGTGGCCTGGCATGGCTCTCACTCAAGTACCATAGCCAGCTCTGACTTGGCTCAAAGAGAGAAAAGGACAGACAGCTGGAGTTTCAAATTTAGAACCAGCAGGCCTTTGTGGGAACCAAGGTAATTTAGTCAGAAGAGCGGTGGTGAATTAAGGATTCATGTTTGCTTTCTGCATTGCCACAGAGGCAAATGGTGGGATTTAGGGAAGGAGAAATAGTTTTTAGGCAGCTACTGAACAAGACAGTGTTGCAGGAGTTTGTCGTTAAAGGGAGCCTGCTTTCATCCTTTGTAAATGTAGGGATGGGCTCACAAACCTCCAGTCCCGATCGTGCTCTTGGACGGGGTAATGCCAACAGCTTCGGAGTTCAGTTCAAGCAGTAACATCATTCAACCCATTCAATCCATGGGGTGGGGCTGAAGGCCCAGCTTTCCACTGTGACCATTGCAAGTCTTTAACCGGCTCTGGTCCCCTGCTCTGAATAGTCACAGGTGCTCATGGCAGCTACAAACAATGCATGGTCTTCAGCTATTCCCCCAAGTGCCACAGACCACACTGGTTCTACTCCAGTAAGATCTGGAAGTCAGGTTCTTCTGCCTCCAGTACACTCACCTAGACTAAACTACACTGTATGATGCGGGGAGTGGTGTTGCCTTCATTACAAGTGGCGCAGCATTGGATTTTCAAGTAAGTCTAAGTGTTTCTATTGTCTTTAAAATGACCTACGTCCAGTTATTAAAAAAAAACTTACAAAATACAAATGCCCCATGTTAATTTAGCTAGTCTCAGCCATTACAATTGACAACATAGAAAAGCCAAAAGATCTCCAGTTATAAGCACAGAACTAAGGGACATCCTGGATCACTGACTCTTGTCACTAATCCATTTTCTCTTTTGAAATCACCTCCCCTCATGACCTTGCTCAGCTGGTTTTTACATTGTGCAGGACTTGTCTGTTGGACCCTGGGAAGGTGCGGCAGGTCCTATGGTGGGGTTTGTTTTTGGAAGAACAGCAGGTTTTGGCCTAAGGGCTGGGGGCTTGAGCTGCACGCCCATTCTGGGTGCTACCATAGGCTTGAAAGTACTCATGGTATCACTGGAGGAGCTAGTGCTGCGTCGAATCTGAGGCTCTGAGCTCCTGAGGGCGACGTTGTGTAATGGGCTGAGAGATTCCGTGGAGGTGGCAGGGGTGGGAGAGTTTTTGACTTGTTCCAAGGTATCCAGCACCACGTCAGGGGCATGCTTTGCTGTACTCTGTCTCTCCAGTTCACGGAGTTCGTTCAAAGCAGTGTTCATGGTCTCTTCAATATCCTAGTGAAAAATAATCAGAGAGAAAGAACAGCTTGAGCATTAACAGTAACTTATAGAAACCTGTATGTTTCACTCCAAAGCCAACAGGCCAGCAAAGAGCACGAGTATTTGAATGACGTGCATAAACCTAACACCATCGTGTGCAATTAGTCTGAATCTAAATGATCAGCAGATCAAGATGCTATGATGTCTGTAGCCATAGATCAAACACTGGTCGTTTTGAGGTACTGGGCAGATTACTTGAGGTCTCTATCCTGCGTGCTGATATGGACATTGAATTCTATGTGATCATATGGCAAAGAATAGCTTAAATTTAGACACCGCAACAATTTCTAAAGAAGTAAATACAAATAGAAATAAAAACAATCAGACTTTATTCACTGATACCATAATTTTTGAACACTTACTATTACTTGGCTAAATGCACAAGTTCTCTGAACTTCAGTGTGTAAGCCTGACCTTGGTATCAACGTCCAGTGGACCGCAACAGAAGTGGTACTGCCCCACACAAGCCATTTTTCTAAAATAGTGTGTATTTTTCTTTAAAATATATTTTATTTATTTATGTGAGAGAGAGAAAGAGGCAGAGAGAGAGAGAGAGAGAGAGAGAGAGAGAGAGAGAGAGAGAGAATGGGTGCACCAGGGCCTCCAGCCTCTATAAACAAACTCCAGATGCATGCACTCCCTTGTGCAACTGGTTTACATGGGTCCTGGAGAATTGAACTGGGATCCTTTGTCTTTGCAGGTAAATGCCTTAACCACTAAGCCATCTCCAGTCCCATAGAATATGTATTTTTATTTTTACTTATTTTAATTTTTTGAGGCAATCTCAATAGACTGGCCCTTTTTTTTTTTAATGTGTGTGTGTGTGAGAGAGAGAGAGAGAGAGAAAGAATTGGTGCTCCAGGGCCTCCAGCCATTGTAATCAAACTCCAGACATTTGTGCCACCTTGTACATATGTGCGACCTTGTGCGCATGTGTCACCTTGTGCATCTGGCTTATGCGGGACCTGGAGAGCCAAACATGGGTCCTTAGGCTTCTCAGGCAAGTGCTTTAACTGCTAAACCATCTCTCAAGCCCATATGTGTATTTTAAATGTCACCATACTGAGGTGGCATTTGGTAGGCATGGCCGAGACACACCAGACACCTTGCAAGTGCCCAAGACAGCTTATATACAATGAACTGTCTTGCATCTTGATTGACTTTGAATATCTTTTGCAGACCTTTATGAAAGTGAAAACTCTGCTCATAAAAACCAGACTCTAACTCTTAAAAAAGTATTAATTTGCTGATAACAATTGTATGTATCTATGGGGTATTAATTTGCTGATAACAGTTATATATATATATATCTATGGGGTATTGCGTGATGTTTTAATCCATGTATACAATATATAAAGATCAGATTAGGTTTGATATATATCTATTGCCTCAAATAGTAATTGTTTCTTTTTGTTGGGATCATTCACATTATTCTCTAATGGTTATTTTAAAATATATACTTAATTAGGGTTCTATAGCATCATAAGCTCAACTGAAGTTTCCCAGTGGTGCTATAAAACACTAAGTTCCTCCAGTCCAAATGCATGCTTGTTCCCCTTAACTGCCCCTGCTCTAAACCACCCCACCCTTCCCAGTCTTTATGCTAATGATGAATTGTACACATTCACACATTACTACGGCAGTATTCTCCTTGCATTTCTAGAAGGAGGCCTCCCGTAAGCATTTCTTGTATGGCAGCATTAATTATAATGAACTCCCCATCATTGCTTGTCCACAAAAGATCTTTCTTTCTCCTTCATTTCCAAAGGACACCTTTTCTGGACATAATATTCTTATCTAGAAGCATATTTTTCCCTCTCAGCATTTTAAATATATTGTTCTGAGAAATCTGCTTGGGTCTCATGGTCATATATGATTCTGCATTATTCTTGTGCTGCTTTTAGAATTCTCTTTTTCTTTTTCTTTTTTCTTTCTTTCTTTTTCTTTCTTTCTTTCTTTCTTTCTTTTTTCATCGTTTTTTTTGGGGGGGTGGGGGTTTCGAGGTAGGGTCTCACTCTAGCCCAGGCTGGCCTGGAAGTCACTATATCATCTCGGGGGGGCTTGAACTCATGGAAATCCTCCTACCTCTGCCTCCTGAGTGCTGGGATTAAAGGCGTGTGCCACCATGCCCAGGTAGAATTCTTGTGTTTGACTTTTGACCACATGATTATAATGTGTCTTGGAGAAGACCTCTTTGGGTTGAGTCTAGTTGGGAGTGTGAACTTCATGGATTTTCAATTTCCATATTTATCTCAAAACTTTATAAGTTTTCATTTATTATTTTAATAAGTATGCTTTCTGTGCCTTTTCTCCATGGCTTTCCTTTCTGGAATTCCCATAATATGAATATTTATTCATTTATTTTTTAAATAATATATTTATGTATTTGAGGGCAGTGAGAGAGAGAGAGAGAGAGAGAGAGAGAAAGAAAGAAAGAAAGAAAGAAAGAAAGAAAGAAAGAAAGAAAACATGGGTGTGCCAAGGCTTTTTCCCACTGCAAATGAACTCCAGATGCATGCATCACTTATGCATCTGGCTTTACGTGGGTATTACAGAACCAAACCTAGGCTATCAGGCTTTGCAAGCAAGTGCCTTTAACTGCTGAGCCATCTCCCCAGCCGTATTTATTCATTTAATGGTGTCTTATGGGTTCCATTAGTTTTTTTGTACATTTTAGTTTTTATTCATTTGCAAGCAGAGAGAGAGAGAGAGAGAGAGAGAGAGAGAGAGAGAGAGAGAGAGGACACACAATAGGGCCTCTTGCCTCTGCAAACAAATTCTAGACACATGCACCCTTCTGTGTATTTGGCTTTACTTGGGCACTGGGGAATTGAACCCAGGTCTACAGGCTTTGCAAGCAAACTTTTAACTGCTGCACCATCTACCCAGACCTTTTCCTACTTAAAAAATTATTTTGAGCTGGGCGTGGTGGCACACGTCTTTAATCCCAGCACTTGGGAGGCAGAGGTAGGAGGATCGCGGTGAGTTCGAGGCCATCCTGAGAGTACATAGTTAATTCCAGGTCAGCTTGGATCAGAGTGAGATCGTACCTCAACCCCCCCCCCAAATTTATTTTGAGAGAGAAAGGGGGGGGAGAGAAAGAGGCACGCCATGGCCTTCAGCTACTGTGAATGAACTCTAGACATATGCGCCCCCTTGTGGCGCATGTGCAACATTGTGTGCTTATGTCACTGAGTGTCTGGCTATGTGGGACCTGGAGATTAGAACCTGAGTTCTTAGGCTTTGCAGGCAAGAACCTTAACTGCTAAGCCATCTCTCCAGCCCTTTCCTACTTTTTATGTACAGTTTAAATCTCTTTTACTCAGACTCGGTTAATTCAAAAGACCTAGCTTTAAGTTCTGGAATTCATTCTGCTTAATTTGATCTTGTATTGGGGCTCCAAATTATATATATATATTTGTTTTTCCAGGTAGGGTCTTACTCTAGCCCAGGCTGACCTGGAATTCACTATGTAGTCTCAGGATGCCCTTGAACTGATAGCAATCCTCCTGCCTCTGCCTCCCGAGTGCTGGGATTAAAGGCATGTGCCACTATGCCCAGCCTTAAATTATATATATATATATTATTTCACTTACTGAATGTTTCAGCTGTAAGATTTATGTTTGATTCTTTTTCACTATTTCTTTCTCTTTATTCATTTGGCCATTCAGATCATGAAAAATTTTCATGATTTTATAAACTTTTTTTGTATTCTCTTCTACAATTCACTTAGCGTCCTCACTATCATTGTTTTGAATTTATTTTACTTTTATTTTATTAAAATGTTTTTATTTATTTATTTGCAACCAGAGAAAGAGACAGAGAGTGAGAGAGTCCAGGGCCTCTTGCTGCTATTGCAAATGCCTGCACCATGCTGTGCATCTGGCTTTATATGGGTAATGGGGAATCAAACCTGGGTCTTTAGGCTTTGCAAACAAGTGCCTAAACAACTGAGTCATCTCCCCATACCTGTTTTGAATTTATATTTAGGTATTCTGTAAAGTTCCTTTTCTTTGGGGGTCTGCTACTGAAGTGCTATGTTCCTATTCTTTTTCATATTTTATTTGTTCCTATTTTGTTATCTGTTCATCTAATGCAATAGTCATCTTTTAAAAATTTTTAAGATATTTATATATCTGTGCATGTGTACATAGCAGCCTCTTGCCATTGAAAAAGAATGCCAGATGCTTTCTCCACTTTTTGTATTCCGTTTACATGGGTGGCTTGCTAACTGAACCCCTGCCTGGCCAGAAGGATTTACAAGCAAGCACCCTCAACTGCTCAGCCATTTTCCCAACTCCCCCTTTTTCAAATTTCATGCATTATTTTTTCCCAGAGGTTATTTCCTGTGGATAGGTGTCAGAGATTTGGCTCAGGATGATGCTCTGGAGTGTGGTTTCTGGGTGCTGTCTTCAGTTGTAATCCTTGTTGGTGATGTCTGTGGTTGCAGCACTGGCTAGACAATAGGCGTTTATGACGACACTGGTGGTGTGTCACTTCTGCTGAGGGTTTGGGGATACCTCTTGGCACACTGTTGGAATGTCATGGGTACAAGCAGGCACTGTAGGTTGGTGACTGTATGGGAGGCTTCTTGGTGGGCACGGTTGCCACCTGGCTGTTGGGGCTGGCTCTAGCGGGTTCCAGCACTGAATGCTGGATGACTGCACAGTTGGGGTCACCAGGGGCCAGGTCTAGGCCTAGATGTGGGCCAGGGTTGGGTATGTATGGGTGCTACAGATTGTGTGGCACATCAGGGTTACTTCCTGACTGGCCGCCTGGCCAATTGCAGCCAATATGTCCTACCAGCTGTGTGTAAGCTGCCCCATTGTGCAATTCCACTTGTCCGCAGTGAAGTTCAGTCTGGGGCTGGAAGTTGAGATTTTGGCTTTCTGCTGGGCCTTGGCTC
This sequence comes from Orientallactaga sibirica, assembly GCA_036365145.1. Classification (NCBI taxonomy): domain Eukaryota; kingdom Metazoa; phylum Chordata; class Mammalia; order Rodentia; family Dipodidae; genus Orientallactaga; species Orientallactaga sibirica. Next base: position 33,902,192 of record JAEOAD010000012.1, on the reverse strand, counting down.
TGAGAAGCCAAGGTTACAGAGCTACAGCCACCCAAGTGAGCATGGGAGATGACAGCAGACATAGAAAAGGTGGTATTGCGTGGTCACTAGCCCCATGGTGCTGTGTTGTAGTGACTTAGGTCACAAAGGCTGAAGAGCATACAACGTGTTCCCCTACTCAGCGGCATCACGGCCATGCGCAGTAGCAACAAGGACTTCGGAGGCTCTTCAGCTTACCTTCTCCCATGAAGAGACGTCCGTGTTGGCTCTGACTTCATCTGGGAAGGGTGGGAGACTGTGTGCGAGAGGCAGGCCGCCTGCCTTACTCTCCCATCTGTTGTGTCGCTAGATTTTCATGTCACCAGGGACCATGCCACTTTCTTTTTAAATTTTTTTCTTTATTTTTATTTATTTATTTGAGAGTGACAGACAAAGAGAGAAAGAGGGAGAGAGAGAGAGAGAGAGAGAATGGGCACGCCAGGGCCTCCAGCCACTGCAAATAAACTCTGGATGCATGCGCCACCTTGTATATCTGGTTTATGTGGGTACTGGGGGAATCCAGCCTTGAACTGGGGTCCCTAGGCTTCACAGGCAAGCACTTAACCACTAAGCCATCTCTCCAGCCCCATACCACTTTGTTTGTTGTTGTTGTTGTTGTTGTTGTTTTTTTTTTTTTTGGTTTTTTGAGGTAGGGTCTCACTCTAACTCTAACCCAGGCTGACCTGGAATTCACTCTGTAGTCTCAGGGTGGCCTCAAACTCACAGTGATCCTCCTACCTCTGCCTCCTGAGTGCTGGGATTAAAGGTGTGCACCACCATGCCTGGATCCTATGCCACTTTCTTATGCTTCCCCAGCATACTTCCTCAACCACTCTAGGTACATGAATTACAATGGTTTATTTATTTATTTTCACTATGGTCCCTTTTTGTGGCAAGCAAGTCTTTTGTCACCTTGGTCACATCACTTTTATTTCTTTTTTTAAAAAAAAAACATTTTATTTATTTGAGAGATATGGAGGGAGAGAGAGTGGAAGAGGTGGTGGTGGTGGTGGGGATAATGGACATGCCAGGGCCTCCAGCCACTGCAAATAAACTCCAGACGCATGCACCACTTTGTGCATCTGGCTTATGTGGGTACTAGGGAATCAAACCTGGGTCCTCAGGCTTCACAGGCAAGTGCCTTAACCACTAAGCAATCTCTCCAGCCCTATCTCTTTTTATATTATAAAAGTTGTGCCGGGTGTGGTGGCGCACGCCTTTAATCCGAGCACTCGGGAGGCAGAGGTAGGAGGATCGCCGAGAGTTCGAGGCCACCCTGAGACTACATAGTTAATTCCAGGTCAGCCTGGACCAAAGTGAGACCCTACCTCGCAAAAAAAAAAAAAAAAAAAAAAAAAAAAAAAAAAAAGTTGTGAGAATGAAAATGGAATCACATTTGTCAGGCTTCAGCCAATAAATAAATAAATGACACTGGAAGGAGAGATATCATGAGTGTGTTCTGTAGGACACTGTGTCTGACAGATCTACAGCCTTGCACAAAGGCCACTGCAACCTCACAAAAATACTTCTGAAGGACATCTACCCAGCAGCTGTCTGCTCAACCTTGGATGGATGCCAGCCTTGTGATGTATTAGCCCTTGTAACCAAGGATTACTCTTTCAGTAGGGCAATCCTTCTTATTTCACCTTTAAAATGTCCCTTTGCCTCAGCTTCTTTGAAAATGCTGCTAGCTCCTTGCTTACTATAGCATATACATTCCCATCACTTGCTCTGCTACTTCCAAATAAACGTCATCATTCCGTACAGCACATCTTTCTGACTGCTAATTAGGTTGACACTATGAAAACACAAAGTAGTTTTGTGTGGTGTTAACTTCTCTAGGAGTGCAACTACTATACAAATCATTCTTTGCTTTGATTAAAACCATGTGACCAAGGATTATCCACCATTTTGAAAAAAAAGAAAAATCACATCACTAGTAGGAATACCTTTCATGAGAAAAAGTTAATGTAACTAGCTTAATCTTCCCATGTCAATGTACAGTTTTAGCTATTGAATTTATGCAGGTCCTACAAGTAGATGAAAATGTTACAGTATTTCAGTTGTCTTGTGTACAGTGGAAGATTGACATTCATACAAGAACAAGTTCTAGTGTCCTGTAGTACAGTAGAGTAAGTATAGCTCACAACAATTTATTTTTTATATGTTTATTTTATAAAGAACCAGAAGAGAGAAGTTTGAAGGGACCAAACATAAAGAAATGGTACATTTGAAAGGAAATACTAATGCTAATTACCCCGATTTGAACTTTATAGATTTGTTATACTATATCCTGTTGTTACATCAATAAAAAGAATTAAAAATGGAACTACGTTTAACTATTTAAATAAATATTGATTTCTTTTTTTTCCTGTTGTAAAGCTGTATATTTTTTCAAATTAGAATAATTACTTGATTTTTAAAAATTCTTTTGTGTGTGTGTGTATGTTGGGGTGAACCAGGGTCTCTTATTGCTGCAAACGAATGCTCATCTAGCTTTATGTATGTGTATAGGGAATTTAACATGGGTGGTAGACTTTGCAAGCATGTGCATTTAACCACTGCATGATCTCTCCAGCCCTGATCAACTTATTTTGATAGTAAACAGAGGGTTTCAAAGGATGAAGTGTGATAAAGAGCATGCATTATATATGTATAATGGAACATCATTCAGCCTTCTACAAAAAGGAAATCTTGTCATATGACACAGTGTATATATACTTTGAAAATACATATACTGGCAGGGCATGGTGGTGCGCACCTTTAGTCCCAGCACTAGGGAGGCTGAGGTAGAAGGATTATTGTAAGTTTGAGGCCAGCCTGGTGTTAGAGTGAGTTCCAGGTCAGCCAGGACTGGAGTGAGACCATATCTTGCAAAAACCAAAAAGTCTATAAATACTGTAGGATTTCATTTATATGAACTCTGTGAAGCAGTCAGATGAACAGAAGAGGAAGTAGGGTGGTAGTTACTAAGGACCATGAGAAGGAGGAATATATTTTCTATTTCTTTTTAATGGGTAGAAAGTTTTGGTTCTGTCACATTTTGAAGAGCTATTCCATATGAATATGCATAGTCTTTATTGAACTGTATATACTTAAAAATAGTTAAGATGGCAAATTTTATGTACTTTTTTAAAACACAAATTTTAGAAGGCAGTGTTACGTGAGATGAGGTGCAAACCCTCTCTGATCTCACTAAACTGCCTCTTCTACACGTCCCAGGATGTCGTGCACTCACTTGGACAGTAATCCTCACACCCCTGCATGACGTAGTGGACTTCCACAGTCTTTTTCCTCCCATTGCAAGCACCTGGAGGAAATAGCTGCTGTTTAACCTTTTTAGCTATAAAGCCTATCATGGTCTTGGTACACAGTCAATGTTCAGTCAGTGTTTGCTCAATGCAAGAACCAAGATATGATAGTAAAGTACAGTCTACTGTACTTGGATCTAACAGATTCAAATTCTCCACCCCATCTCTCTCTAGTCTATCGCTAATCCAGACCACTGTCCAGCATGACTCAACAGGACAATATCCTGCTAACATATACCAACCTCTGACCCAAAGAACATCAACTGGCTACCTACCCTAACCCAGCGATGCCCCAGTTCAGCTCCAAGAAGCCAATGATCACACTCCATGCTCCTCATTCCATTGGCCTCCTCCTCTAGCTCCTCTTCCTTCCTTCCTTCCCTCCTTCCCTCTTTCTCTCTCTCTCTCTCTCTTTCTTTTTCTTCTTTCAAGGTAGGGTCTCACTCTAGCCCAGGCTGACCTGGAATTCACTATGTAGTCTCAGGGTAGCCTTGAACTCATGGCGATCCTCCTACCTCTGTCTCCCAAGTGCTGGGATTAAAGGCATGTGACACCACGCCTGGCTCTAGCTCCCTTTTCTATAAAATCATCCTTCTATTTATTTTATTTAGGAAAATTTCTGGAATGTTAGAAAACAGATGCCACTTTAAGAGGCCCCTGTTGCCCAAGAGCAGGGCCAGTGAGGAAAGCAATTAACCAGCCAAGGAAACCCTCTGATGCCAAGGAAACCCAATGCCAGCTGGGTTATGGCCTTGAGCCCTATCAAAGAATAGTGCAGTACAGAACTTTCCATTGTGGGCAGTGACTTCTCTCACATCATCTGTGCTCAGATATATCCCTTCCCCTAGAAACTCATAAAAGGGACCACCTGGCTTTGTTGTGGGAATTTCTGAAGTGCTTCGCTCTCTGGCTTTGTACCCTAACATCCCATTTTGGCACAATGGCTCCAAGTCTCCTAATCAAACTTTACCTCTAAAAGAAAAAAAAATTACAGTCTACAGTAATGAATAAACTGAAGAAACATAATGACCATATATGGATATCATATCCTTTAAATTCTCACTAGAGATTCCACTAATTTGTTTAGTAAAAGAATCTGGAGCTGGAGACATGCCTTAACAGTTAAGGCACTTGCCTGCAAAGCCTAAGGACCCATGTTCAACTCCCTAGATCCCACATAAGCCAGATGCACAAGGTGACACATGCACAAGGTTGTGCATGCAAACAAAGTGGTACACACATCTGGAGTTCGAATGCAGTGGCTGGAAGCCCTGGTGTGCCAATTCATTCTCTCTCTAATTAAAAAAAAAAAAAAGAATCTGTATGTTTCTATATGAACACCACAAGGACATGCACATTCATCCACATGGGCAAACCTAAAGACTGGACATGGAATGACAAATGTGAGGGTGACACTACTCTTCACATGATTACTTTCATATGTGATTTCCATATCAAACTGTCAAACAGACACTCTTTTTTCTATAAACATTTACCCTAGACAAATTCATAGAGCCTATCTATTGACTTACTTTCTATCTTTCTTTCCCTCTCTCTTTCTTTCTTTCTTTCTTTCTTTCTTTCTTTCTTTCTTTCTTTCTTTCTTTCTTTCTTTTTTTTTTTTTTTTTTTTTTTGAGGTAGGGTCTCACTCTAGCCCAGGCTGACCTGGAATTCACTCTGTAGTCTCAGGGTGGCCTTGAACTCATGGTGATCCTCCTACCTCTGCCTCCTGAGTGCTGGAATTAAAGACATGTGCCACCAGGCCCAGCTTGACTTTCTGTTTTTATGATTTATAAGAAAAGCATTTCCTGCTGATAGAAACGAAAGGGTTAAACAGTAAAGAGACTTCACTATGTCTTCTTTCCACCAAATTCCTAAATCTCTGTCGCTAACCTGAACCACAGTTTACCTGCTTATTACCAGCAATCATGTTAGGGTTTTCTCAAATCATTACATTCATCTATAATCAAATATAACTGGTTCTAAATAGGTCTCCAAGGGCCCTGCACACCACTTTAAATAGAAAAAACAAGGTGTGGTGGTTTGATTCAGGTGATCCCATAAACTTGGGTGTTCTGAATGCTAGGTTCCCAACTGAGGGAGATTTGGGAATTAATGCCTCCTACAGGCAGTGTATTGTTGGGGCAGGTTTATGGGTGTTATAGCCAGTTTTCCCCGCCAGTGTTTGGCACACTCTCCTGTTCTATTGTCCACCTTATGTTGGCCAGGGGGTAATGTCCACCTTCTGCTCGTGCCATCATTTTCTACTACCATAATGAAGCGTCCCCTGGAGTCTGTAAGCCAAAATAAACCCCCTTCCCCCTCCCCCAAAAGCTGCTCTTGGTCAGGTGATTTCCACCAGCAATGAGAACCTGACTGCTGAGAAGTTGTTGTACATTGAAAATTCATTTAACTTTTAAAAAACACATTAAATGACTCATACAATTTAATTTGCTATCCAAACATCTTTTTCATTAGGACATTCAAAATAGCTTTGGAATTTATCATATCAAGGCAGTTTCTTTAGGTGTTTTTTTTTTTTTAAATTAAGAATAATCAGTCTACTACTTCCTCTCTCCTTTCTCATTCATTCTTCTTGATTTAGGTACTTTTTTTTTTTTTTTTTTTTTTTTTTTTTTTTTTTTGCAAGGTAGGGTCTCACTCTGGTCCAGGCTGACCTGGAATTAACTATGTAGTCTCAGGGTGGCCTTGAACTCTTGGAGATCCTCCTACCTCTGCCTCCCGAGTGCTGGGATTAAAGGCGTGTGCCACCACGCCTGGCTCGATTTAGGTACTTTTAAAGCTTCCATGATAGCTTTAGTTTTCTCCAATGTCAAACAGTAAAGCTTTTTACCTCCTCTGTCACTAGCTATAAACATATTTTATGACCGTATTGTGCTATAAAAAGAATCAGAGGGCTGGAGAGATAGCTTAGCAGTTAAGTTATTTGCCTGCAAAGCCAAAGGACCCATGTTCAATCCCCCAGTACCCATGTAAGCCAGATGCACAAGGTGGCGCATTCATTTAGAGTTCATTTATATTGGCTGGAGGCCCTGGCATGCCCATCCTCTCTCTTTCTCTCAAATAAATAAAATAAAATAAATTAAAAGACTCAGAGGGAAAAATGGTAGAGTAACGAGCAAATTCATTATACTGGTTTGCTTTTGCTGTCTCAATTATAATCACTAAATTAGACTCTGTGTAGTCAGTGCTGGGAAGAGAAGTGTTCACGAGCTAATAGGATCCAGTTTTACTGTTCTTTAAATGGCTATTACTGACCCTGTTCTTGACTAATTGGTCATTTCTTATGTTGAAAGGATGAGCTTTGTTTTAACAAACTTTTCCCATTTCTGGACTTTGCATCTTGTTCCAGCCCTTTGCTTGTTTTGTCAGCTTCAGAGTGCATCGAGGATCTGCTAGGGTTAGTCCTGTCTCACTCTTCTCTTTTAAACATTAACTGGCCATTCACCAGTGATGGGTTTGAATGACTATTTCTGCCAGGTCTCTGTTTAAATCAATATGAACTTAATATGCTTGGGCTCTTCCAGTAACAAATGGATCTTCCAAAGAGACTCAGAGCCAGCCTTATGTCAGAGAACAAGTGGATTTCTTTTCTTGGTTCTTTAGTTATTTCTATATAAAAACATAGCTACAGAACAAAAATCTTCCACATTGCCTTCATTATTCCCAGGGACTTAAGCGCAACAGTCTATTATTAGCACCGTAGAGCCAGGCATTAGTGGTGCATGCCTTTAATCTCAGCACTTGAGAGGCTGGGATAGGAGGATCGCCATGAGTTTGAGGCCAGCTTGATCTACAGGATGAGTTTCAGGTCAGCCTGGGTTAGAGTGAGAACCTGACTCAAAACAACAACAACAACAACAACAACAACAACAACAACAACAACAACAACAAAAACTAAACTAAAAGCAAACAAGTAAGAGCACTGTACCTGAGCAATTGTTTCTGGGTCCAGTGGCTTGTGGTCGTTGAAGCCTGTGTACTGCCCGGATGACGTAGACCTCCTGATGGGAGGGCTGTCGATCTTCTTGAGGGAGTCATGCCGGCTGATGTTGGTCAGGCTGCCATGGCCAGGCCGGCGTCTCCGCTCAGGGCTGTCGTTGAGGCCACGGTTCTGCAGCAGGCCCCGGGGGTGACTGGCTAGATTTGGGGACCCCAGATCAACTGAGGAGTTGGAAAGAGCATGTGGGGGATGGAGAGGGCAATGGCCATCACTGGTCCTGCCAGGACGCCTTCCTGGAGGGGGTGGCTCTCCTCTTTTTCTTTGTCTAGAAGTCCACAGAAGAAGAGAGGGGAAATGGAAGAGCTTAGCACACTGGATAAAACTGCTCTGTGGGGAGGGTGTGCTGGTTCCTCAGAGCCCCGGCGCAAGGCAGGCTGGGAACCCGGTTAATGAACATCACTTACCTGGCTAAATAGCCGTCCACATGCCGGTCAGTTGGGGAGTTCATGTCCTTGGATGAAGACTTGTCTTCAGTGACCGGCCCACTGCTGGCCTCGCTGTCGGCTTTCTGGCTCAGGGTGTCTGAAAATGTGTCATCCCTGAAACGAGATTCAAGAGTGAGGGAGGGCCTTTTGCTAGATGAGTGGGAGCCCAAAATAAGGGACAGCATTTGTTAAGTCTTTGTATGAGTGTAGCTTGTTGATTTTAGGTATATTGAAAATTTCAGATACGTAAGCAATAACAATCACCTATATGGCTGGGAGACGGCTCAATGGGTAAAGTGCTTGCCATTAAGGCATGAGAACTCCAGTTCAGATCCCCAGTTCCCATGTAAAGTGCCAGGTGTGTGTGTGGGTGTGTGTCTTTCATTCCAGCTTAGGGAGGTGGAGACAGGGGATCCCTGGGGCTCACTGGCCACTTAGTCTAGTTGAACCACTGAGTTCTAGGCTCTGCAAGAGACCCTGTCTCAAAGAGTAAAATGGAGAAGAGACTGAAAATGAACCCCCGATGTCGACCTCTGGCCCTACACACACACACACACACACACACACACACACACACACACACACACAAAAAAAAAATAAATAAAAATTAAAAAAAGGAAAGAAAAAAATCACCTATAATACAACATCCAGGGATAGAAATTGTTAGAATTTTAGAAAATATTCTTCAACACTCTTCTTTCATGCCAGGAGTATATGTCTATGAGCATGTGCATATATATATATATATAATAGATAATGTTTAGGTAGTTTATATATGTAAAACTTCATGTTTATATGTAAATAAAATGTTTCTTGGATTATCATATACACATTTTAACCTTTCTAAAATTATTATAAATAATCAAATCATCATATTCATTTTACATAGTACATCTCTCTTTTCCTTGAAAAGCTACTCTTCAAAATGGTAATAAATTATGAATTTTGTTTTTGTTTTTTTGAGGTAGGGTCTCACTCTAGCTCAGGCTGACCTGGAATTCACTATGTAGTCGTAGGGTGGCCTTGAACTCATGCCAGTCCTCCTACCTGTGCCTTCTGAATGCTGGGTTTAAAGGTGTGCACCACCACACCTGGCTAAGTTATGAAGTATTATGCTTAGAAATATTATTAACCTTAGGGATGATACCATATACATTATTTTGTAACCTGTTTCACTTATTATAACAATCTTTCTACATCCTTATATTTTTGCAATTAGAGTTTTCTCATCAGCAAAATGAGAGGTATAGTTTCTTTCCACTGTAAGTCAGTGTCCTCCTCGGGCTTTGAAATAGCCAGACATCCAGAGAGAGGCTGGCTATTTTCAAATTACCGGTGTCATTCTAACTCTTAGAGTCTTTCTGTGTGGAACTTAGTTTTCTAAGACCCTGAAAGCATCAAAGGATGTCTCCTACTAGCTGTTGTTCCCACTTTAAAAGTCCTTCTTGGGAAAATGAGCTTGCTGGTCCTGTGCTGTTAGCGAACAGCATGTAGTGTAATTCTGGTTGATGTTTTCTTTTCTTTTCTTTTGCTTTTGCTTTTTTTGTTGTTGTTGTTTTTTTGAGGTAGGGTCTCACTCTAGCTCAGGCTGACCTGGAATTCACTATGTAGTCTCAGGGTGGCCTCGAACTCATGGTGATCCTCCTACCTCTGCCTCCCGAGTGCTGTGATTAAAGGCATGTGCTACCACACCTGGCTTGATGTTTTTTTCTTTTGAGACAGGGTCTCATGTAGCCCATGCTAGCCTCAGACTTGCTATGTAACTGGGGATGGTGTTCAACTCCTGATCCTCCTGCCTCTACCTTCTGAATGCTAGGATTAGTGGCATGTACCAACACATCTAGTTTGTGTGGTTCTGCAGATGGAACCCAGGGATTCATGAATGTTAGGATTCATGAATGGTGTGTGTGTGTGTGTGTATGGGTGCATACTTGCCACGGTGTGCTTGTGGAGGTCAGAAGGACCACCTTTGGGTGTGTTTCCTCTCCTTACACCCTTTTGATGCAGGGTCTCTCTTGCCACAGCTTCTTGTGAGTTTCTGGATTCTCCTGGCTTCACCTCCCATTGCTATAGATGCACTGGGCTTACAGATGCATGAATCACTTTGTGTCTGGCTTTATGTAGGTGCTGGGGATCCAACTCAGGTCACCAGGCTTGCAAGCATTTAATTGCTGAATCATCTCCCCAACCCCTCATCCTGATTTTTTTTGAGTAAATATTTATAATGCACTACCAATTCAAGAGTAGTTTTTCAAGGCTAAGAGAAATATACTATATAAAATATATAAAGTGATTTAATGATTTAGCATTAAAGTTACTTAGAAGGCAAAAACCACTCAGGTCTGTTTCATCTCTATAACCTAATTGCTGTATATTCATGAGGCTCAGGTCAGCTGCAGAGCAATAACTGGGGTGTAGAGATCAATGGTTAAGCACTTCTTAGCATGTACAGGCCTTGGATTTGTTCCCCAGTGCTATAAAAATAGAATAAAACAGTTCCCCAGAACCCCAGTCGCTGAAGTCCTCAGGCTATTGAACTTGGAACTACTTACAAATCCTGCACCACTATATACTGGTGGGGCACAAGCCCGTCAATCCCATTGTGTCGGCCTTCCCACCAGTCCTCCGAGGCACGGTGGTACAGGAGCAGGGAGGCACCCTTCTTGAAGGACAGCTCTCGAGCAGATCGTCCAACATAGTCAAACTTGGCAATGGCTTCGATTGGCTCACATTCTAGCAAGAACACACAAGGAAAGGCAGAGGGATGGAGTTGTTAGGAAGGTGTGATGTATTCCCTGAAAGGTCCACACTAGGCTTTAGAAACAAACAGCCCATTGTCCTCTCCAGACTGAACAGGTTAATAACAGGCAGTTAAAAGAGACAGAAAAACATTCTCTGGCTGTCAGTTTTTTTTTTTTTTTTCCTGAGGTCTCACTCTGGTCCAGGCTGACCTGGAGCTCATTCTGTTGTCCCAGGCTAGCCTTGAACTCACAGTGATCCTCCTACCTCTGCCTTTCGAGTGCTGGGATTTAAGGTATGTGCCACGACACCTGGCAGGCTCTCAATTTTTTAGGCAAAGAAAAGTTGAACGTTAGATCTTAGGTTCCTCAAACTTGTACTACTAATCATACAATGACAGTTTAATAAAAATATTTTAACTCTGCAATATAAAGTATGAAATCCCTCATTGTGTTGTACTGTCCTCCACAGTTGCTCCAGTATTATTTTGACATTGATGGAGTGTTTTTGTAGCATGTTAATACCATCTATAACAGAAAAATCCCTATTCCAAAAAGCATGCTTTATAAGCATTTTGTAAAAATTATGTAAAATCTGGGCTGGAGAGATGGCTCAGCACTTAAAGGTCCTTGCTTGCACAACCTGATAGCCTGGGTTCAGTTCCCCACTACCCATGTAAAGCCAGATGCACAAAATGGCACATGCATCTGGAGCTTGTTTGCAATGGCAGGAGGCCCTGATGTGCCCATACTCTTTCTGACTCTTTTTTAAAAAATATTTTATTTATATTTATTTATTTGAGAGAGAGAGAGAGATACAGAAATAAGCAGGTAGAGAGAATGAATGGGCACACAAGGGCCTCCAGTCACTGCAAAAGAACTCCAGATGCGTGCACCCCCCCTTGTGCACCTGGCTTACGTAGGTCCTGGGGAGTTGAACCTGGGTCCTTCGGCTTTGCAGGCAAGTGCCTTAACCACTAAGCCATCTCTCCAGCTCTTTGACTCTTTATCTGTCTGTCTCCCTCTCTCTGTCAAATAAATAAGTAAAATTTTTTTTAAGTTATGTAAAATCACCACAGTATGTATGAATAAATTTGAAAAGCTTTACTTTCCTTTTGGGCTTTTTGATATTATCAATTAAATTACAAAAAAACTTTTCTCTCACACATTAGTAAAATTTTTAGATTTAATTATGAAACATGCATAACTTTTACTATTCTCTATTCAAATTAAACAATCAAATTCAAGAAATGAATTTTTTGCTGGGTGTGGTGGTGCACTTTAATACCAGCATTTGGGAGGCACAGGTAGGAGGATTGCCATGAGTTTGAGACCACCTTGAGATGACATAGTGAAATCCAGGTCAGCCTGGTCTAGAGTGAAACCCTACCTCGAAAAAACAAAACAAAACAAAACAAAACAAAACAAAACAAAACAAAACAAAACAAAAGAACTGTATTTTCTATGGATCAAAGATACTGATGGGAAAAATAATGAGTTAAAAGAATCAAGCCCTCTAAGTACTTATGCCTATATATTAATTGCTACTCTCACTTTTGGTTTGAGAAGCTTCTTTTTTTCTTTTCTTTTTTGTTGAGGTAGGGTCTCATTCTAGCTCAAGCTGACCTGGAATTCACTATGTAGTCTCAGGGTGGCCTCAAACTCACAGTGATCCTCCTACCACTGCGTCTCAAGTGCTGGGATTATGGGCGTGTGCCACCACGCCTGGCTGAGAAGCTTCTTTCTTCTGATGGCAGTGACCACTGAGGTGACTCCAAACTCATCAAAGTGCTGAGAAGAGACAGCAGAGTGTTTAGCACTAAGTGAGACATCTCTATCATACCTCCAAGGCTCAGGAAACATTGCAAAAGAAATGGCAGAATGAATGTAAGAGCCAAAGGAAGGCAAGGAGTGCTTTGCAATGGTATCATCCAGTCACAAAGTGGCCGTGGCTGTACAAGACCTGAATGATAGGAGGAAAAAATAATGATGCCATCAAACTAGAAGACTAGTTGGAAGGAAGAAGGGATTCAGTGGAGGGAAAATAGGGAAGGGAGAAGAGAGAGGGTGGTAGGAAGGGATTATGATCATGGTATTCTGTCTATATGTATGGAGGTTGCCAATAAATTTTTTTTAAAAAGCTAAAAAAACGTCAAATCTCAGGCCTGGAGAGATCTGGCTTAGTGGTTAAGGCGTTTGCCGGTAAACCCAAAGGACCCAGGCTCCATTCCTCAGCACCCAAGTATGTCAGATGCACAAGGTGCTGCATGCATCTGGAGTTTGTTTGCAGCAGGTGGAGGACCATTCTCTCTATCCGCCTCTCTCTCTCAAATAAATGAATAAGAGTCAAATCTCAAGTGGCTACATATTGTATAATACCATTCATATAACACTGTTCAAATAACATAAGTATAGAGATGGAGAGTAGATTGGTGGTGGCCGGGGATTGTGGTGGGCAAGAAGACGGAGGAAGTGGCTGTGGCTGTAAAGGGTAGCACAGGGGATCCTTCTAATGGAATTTTTTCTTTATCCTGAGTATAGTTGTGGTCACAGAAATCTAAATATGTGATGAAACTGTAGAGCACTAAGTAAAACACACACATGAATGCACGTAACACTGGAGAAGTGTGAACATAGTGGGTGGATGGTATTATCAACAGTTTTCTGGTTGTGCTATTGTACTACAGTTATATGATATATTACCATTGAGGGAAGGCAGAGCAGGGTATATAGGACCTTTCTGTATTGTTTCTTACAACTACATAGAAATCTGCAATGATCTTAATATCAAAGCAGACCGGGAGGGAAGGAGGGAGGGAGAGAGATTGATATTGAGATTCAGAGACTGAACTCTGGGCCTAGAACTGGGATCCAGTTCTGATCTATTTTTTTTTTTTTTGAGAGAGAGACAGAGAGGGAGGAAGGAAGACAGATAGAGACGGGCGTGCCAGCAGCCTCTCAGCTGCTTTGGATGAAATCCAGATGTGTGTGCCCCCTTGTGGTCAAGTGCGGCATTGCGCCCTTTCGTCACTGCATCTGGCTAAACGTGGGACCTGGAGACTGGAACTGCTGGAGATTGGAACCAGTGTTCTTAGACTTAGGAGGCAGGCGCCTTAACCGCTAAGCCATCTCTTCAGCCCCAGTTCTGATCTAATTTTAACCAAACAGTGATGGGAACTGAGGCCAACCTACACTAAACCATTATAAGAATTGTCCTTTCGAGGTGAAGAGGCAGCCCCACAAGCCAATGTACTTCTGGAACATGGTAGAGACCAGTCACAACAAACCACAAATATGGTTCTTTACGAAATGTCCAGGAAAGATGGTTAGGGCTAGGAGGGGTGTGGGGCTGGAGAGAAATGCAGAGGGGTAGTGGTAAGGGATTTTGTTTGAATAAATTGTTCCAAATTGTGCTGCACCATTCTGTAAATATATTGAAGATACTGACAAACACATTATGTGAATAAATTACATGGCCTAACTGTAAAAAAAAAAAAAAAAAGATTTGTTCTTTTGTCTATTGTAGAAATATCTCAGTTCAAGGCCTTAGGAGCTTTCCTCTCCTTTGCTTCTAACCCTTCACCCTCACCCCTACTATTCAACACGGGTGAGAAAACAGGCAATTAATAATATGCAGAAATAAAGGGTGAGGGGCATATGCACATAGAAATAGATCTACATGAAATACCTCATTTTTAAATACCTAGGCATGTATTAGTTTCAAAATACTCTCGAATATATGTACATATGATGAATTAAAACCTGCCCCTCTCAACAATTATTCAAGAAATTATTTTGTTTCCCTTGGAAACAAATCTACACACTTAGAAGAGTTCTTTCTTCCCACTTTACTACAGTATCTATTGTATTTATATGTAATAAAAGCTTAAAATATTTTTAGATAAAGAAAGGCATGCTTCTTTCTCACTTGATAAATTCAAGCATAAAAACTAATAATAATGCCAGGTGTGCTGGCGCATGCCTTTAATCCCAGCACTTGGGAGTCAGAGGTAGGAGGATTGCTGTGAGTTCGAGGCCACCCTGAGGCTGCATAGTGAATTCCAGGTCAACCTGAGCTAAAGTGATACCCTACCTCAAAAAACAAAACAAACAAACAAACAAACAAACAAACAAACAAACAAACAAGCTAGTAATAATGACCACTGAGTAACTCAGAACTCGTTAAAGAGCTGAGAAGAAGAAACAATGGAGAGTTCAGCTCTGAGATGTCTCTATCACACTCTCCAAGTCTCTGGGACCCTTGTGGAAGAGATGGAGGAAAGACTGTAAGAGCCAAAGGAAGGGGAAGGATGCTTAGAAATACTGTCTTCCAGACACAAAGTGGGTGACACTACCTACACAAGACCTGCATAATAGGGTCAGAAAATGATGACATCAAAATAGAACAGGGAATAGTTGGCAATAAGAATAAATTCAATGGAGAGGGGATAGGGTGGGACAAAGGAAGGTGGTGGGAGGGGATTATAATCATGCTCTATTGTGTATATGTATAGAGGCTAGCAACAAAAATTGCTGAAAAACTAATAAACCTATTTGAGGCTGGGAAGATTGCTCAGTGGTTAAAAGCCTGATAGCTTCGAATTAATTATCAAGTCACTCATGTAAGCCAGGCTGAAAAAGTAGTGCAAATGTCTGTTGTTCATCTGCAGCAACAAGAGGCCCTGGTGTGTACACGTACAACACACACACATAAATAAATAAATAAATAAATAAATAAATAAATAAATAATAAACAAACAAACACTGAAAAACTTTACATGACGAGCCTGTGAAAATTTCAGCAGGCCTTCATTGTCAGGTGGAGACTTGTTGAGTCATCCAAATTCATGGACTGAATTGCTGTCAGGTTCTCTGCCTCTCTAGCATGCAGACAGCCATTGTTGGGCTTCCTAGACCCTTGTCATGTAAGCCCATCCAACAGACTCACTTCTATAATAGATATACATTATACTGAATCTATTCCTATAGAGGATGCTGCCTAATGTACAAGGGTTGGGAGGATATGTTGTGATTGCTAACGGGTTCAGATTTTGATTGGGGTAGTAAACATCTTCTAAAGTTGGTTACAGTCATAATTATGAATGAATGAATACACTAAAAACTACTGAATTGTGCACTTTAACTGCACAAGCTTTACTGTATGTACACCTCAATAAAGATGTTGATGGAAAAATCCCATGAAAGTGAAAAAATTTTCAGCAGAAAGCTTTAGAGACAAAACCCACCATTTTCAGCTAGCGGGTCAGGTTTGCGGTACACAGTATTTTCACATGGCAGCACTACAATACTATCAGTTACATGTCAAAGGTATGAGAATAAATTCTTCTTTTTTTTGGTTTTTCAAGGTAGGGTCTCTCTCTAGCCCAGGCTGACCTGGAATTTGCTATGTATTCTCAGGCTGGCCTTGAACTCACAGTGATCTTCCTACCTCCACCTCTGCTGGGATTAAAGGCATGTGCTACCACACCTGGCTGAGAATAATTTTTAAAACAAAAGTTTGGACAACCGAGTGTAACTTTTAGGTTATATGATAACACTCTGGTATTTGCGTCTGTGATTATTTGAATGTGAAATGCCCTCCACAGGATCATGGGCTTGAACAGGTAGTTTCTAGCCAGTGGTTCTGTTGTGGGAGATTACGCAACCTTTTGGACATGGGGCCTACCTGCAGGGGGCAGGGCTATAGCTTCACAGCCTGACCCTGTTTCTGGCCAAGCTCTCTCTTCCTGACTGCCATCAGAATGTAGCCAGTCACCTCTCATTCCTGTGGCCACAGCTTTTGTCACTGTGAACCATATCCCCCTGAACCATGAGTCAAATTCAACCTCTCCTCCCTTAAGTTGTTGCTTTTAGGTATTTTGTCCAAGTGATCAAAACAGTAACTAATACACCACCTGAAATCACATTTTGTTAAAACAATACAAGTGATAGTTCTATTACTGCTTAAAGGCCTGCTTCATGGAGGAGAGGATGAAAGTTTGCATTTATTAGTAATACTAGTTTTCTGAGGCAGGGTCTCACTCTAGTCCAGGCTGACCTCAAATGCACTCTGTAGAACAGGCTACCCTCCATCTCATGGCAATCTTTCTACCTCAGTCTCCTGAGTGCTAGGATCCTAGGCCTCAAACTTTCACTTAATCAGAATGAGTTCTTGTTTGTTCTGAACTTCTACATGAAGAATCAGTCCTAGACTAGGCTGAGGTGGGAGTATCACCATGGATTAGAGGCCAGCCTGCGGTACACAGTGAGTTCCAGGTTAGCCTGGGCTAGAGTGAGATTCTGCCTCAACTCCGACTACCCCCCAAAAATCAATCCTAGTTAATGTGAGATGACAAATATCAAAATTTGCACTTTAGTTCTCCTTGGGGAAAAGTAACGATGTTCATGGCAGAATGGAAACATGCTAATTTATTAAAAGTAACTTCATGACATATAATTTGTAAATTCCTATATGAACATACCCAGATATTTATTTGATTTTACTACAAAAGTAAAAGATATCAGCAGAGGACGTGGTATACAATCTACATACAAGGTGTCAAAGAGGAGCGACGAGTGATCCATCAGCATTCTTCAGTGCCGTTGGATGATATACTGTCACTGCTGACCAAAGACTATCTAAGACAGTTTGTGTACACATATTATCATAATTTCATGATCACATCTCCATACTCATCACCCCTTTTATCATTACTTTTTTTTTTTTTTGAAACCAGCGCCAAGGTTATCAGCCCTGTTTATTTAATTGAAAGGTGGACAGGTTATAAAAGAATGATCACATGAAATCAGAACATTTTATTGGTAATCCTGGTATATCAAAAAGTCATTCTGAGCAATTTCATTATTTTGAGTCTTTCTACTCCCCTGAGAGCCATTTCACAGCCAAGTGTCAATCAATAAGCTATTTACACACTTATTAGTCTAGGCACTGCATGGTAAACCAGTCTCAGGGCGTTGGCACACGGCGGCCCTTTCATCACAGAGCCTCGCAGTCCTTTAAGGTCCTGCAGAGAATTCACAGCCTGCTGCTCCACTCATGTCACTAACCATAATAGCAAGTTTTAGAAAACTGGTTTCTAAAATTATATTGATATATTTGAGAGAGGGTGGGGGAGAGAAAGAGAGAAAATATCAATGTGTGTGTTTGGGTGTGTCAGGGCCTCTATCTATTGCAAACTAATTCCAGATGCATCCGCCAGTTTATGTGGGTTCTGGGGAATCAAACCTGAGCTGGCATGCTTTGTAAGCAAGGGACTTTAACCACTGAGCAATCTCCTCAGCTTCTATTATAATTTTTGCAAAAAGGAGAAATAAAGTTCAGCAGAGCGGCTTCCGTGTCTGGTGCTGTCAATCTTATTTTCCTTTTCTTATAACTCTGTTCGGATGGACTCACACTATACTTTCTCTTGGAGACTTCACTATCCCTGAACTTGTCCTTCTAGGGCTGTTACCTACTATCCTTGCAGAGGATGGCTTTGCTTGGTGACAGTCTGTTTTGAAAACAAAAGTCATTCTATTGATACTATGATGGAGAAAAGAAAATACAGTATCTGGCAAGTAATATTCTAGTTTAATTTAACTACAGAACTTTGGAAGTTGGCTGTGGACAAGAATGCATCCTTTTCTTTTTCTAACAATATCACGTGTGCCATGATCAACGTGAGACATAAAGTGCAGCCCTGAGCAAAGCTCTCTGTGGTCACAAGGCAAGCACGTGACAGATGGCATGGAGAGGAGACTGGTATTTGGGGAGAGAGATCGCTGGCGATTTGCCTGGGTCTTTCCTCCACTGGAGAAAGTGAGAAAACACAAAAGTCAGATGAAAAAGGAAAAGAATCATATAGAGAAAAAGGAACTCAAGATAAAAGAAAGGGTGGTGGCAGAGGTAACACTCAGAGACCTTTGAAAACCACATCACAGAAATAGAAATTCTCACTTTTAAGAATGTCTTCTAACTTAAGTCCAGAAAATGTCAATCCATCTTACTTGTAAAGATGCAAGGGAATGTTCTTTTTTTTTTTTTTTTTTTTTCTGACAGATAGTAGACACCCTGTTTATTCTCTTGCTAAAAGCAACTAAATATGCTGTGTTTTAAAAATACCAACTGGAGTTCATTAATAAGTTGTCAAGATAGTATGGCGTACTAGAGACTAGACACTTTCAGTGAGAACCCAGAGATGCAATAGGACATTAGAACTCAAGAGTCAGATGGGGCTTTGAGGATATTTTCTCTACCTCGTTTGTGGTGGGTGTGTGTGTACACACACACACACACACACACACACACACACACACACACACACACACAGAGTAAACAAGTCTAGGGCCTGCTCAGTATGGGCAATCTAAGCATCTTCCTTCTCTGCCAAAAGAATCACACTTTCAGTGTTCCTGAGAACGTCACTGTAATATTCTGGAAGTTTCTTATAACATTTCTGTGTTCTGGAGCTCCTTCCATACATCTTCATAGATTGTAAACACCATCTCCCCATCATTCTTTACATCTGACCCCTTTCTTTGTCTTTTTTTTTAAAAAAAACTTTCTTTTTTTAATTGACAACTTCCTTTATTGTACACAATATCCCATGTACTTCCCTCCCTCCCCCACTTTTCCCTTTGAAACCCCACTCTCCATCATATCCCCTCCCCCTCTCAATTAGTCTCTCTTTTCATTTTGATGTCATCATCTTTTCCTCCTATTATGATGGTCTTGTGTAGGATGTTTCAGGCACTGTGAGCTGACCTCTTTCTTAAGAAAATGATCTGTCTCAAACCTTCATCCCAGAATCCTGACCACATTCCTGTCCTCAGGCAGGTCTGAGATTCTACAGTTTAAGTTCCCTGTACTGGAGGGTCTGAAAACTCTCAAGTTAAAAATATAATGTTGTCCTAGGCTCCTATGCTCCTGGAGGAAGTATGTAAAAGTACTTTCAGGAAGAGCTGAAGCTTAAGTTCTAAGAAGTATGTAAAAGGTTAATAAACACATTGGAAAATGCCAGAGGCAACAATAATCTAGGAATATGTATTAGAATTATCAGACACATAATCTGAAACAGTGGAAAGGATTGATATTAAAATTAATGAGAAAGAAACCATAAAAAATGTCTAGGCTACAGATATGAAACAGAATGTATAAGAATAAAAACTATGGGGCTAGAGCGGGCTTAGAGGTTAAGGTGCTTGCCTGTGAAGCCTAAGGACCCAGGTTTGATTCCCTAGCACCCATGTAAGCCAGATGCACAAGGTGGCACAAGCATTTGGAGTTTATTTGCAGTGGATGGAGGCTCCAGCGTGCCCCTTCTCTGCCTGCCTTCTCTCTCTCTCCAGTAAATAAATAAATGAAAATAAAAAACAGAATAAAAAAATTAAGAATACAGCTGGGAAGATGACTCAGTGGCTGAAGCACTGGCTGCTCAAGCTGGAGTACCTGAACTCAATTCCCAGACGCCATGTAGAAAGCTGGAAGCCATGGCAGTTTCTGCAATCCTAGCACCTTGATGCTGACTCTGGGATGGGTGGTGGAGACAGGAGAATTTCCTGGGACTTCATTGTAACACAGCAAAGAACAGTAGAGTGAGAATCTAGAGCGAGAAACCCTGCCTCCAATGAGGTGGACAGGTGAGGACCAACCTGAAAGTTGTCCTTTGACCTTAACACACATGCTGTAGCACATGTGTGCCCGTAGTCACACAAACTTATATGAATATTCACATACACGAATATGCACACAAACACACACACACATAAATAATAAAAAATTAAATAAATTAAATAAAAATTCAGTGAATGAGGGCTAGAGATGGCTTAGCAGTTAAGGTGCTTGCCTGCAAAGCCTAAGGACCCAGGTTCAACTCTTTAGAACCCATGTAAGCCAGATGCACAAGGTGATGTA
The DNA here is from genome assembly GCA_036365145.1 of Orientallactaga sibirica. Taxonomy (NCBI): domain Eukaryota; kingdom Metazoa; phylum Chordata; class Mammalia; order Rodentia; family Dipodidae; genus Orientallactaga; species Orientallactaga sibirica. The sequence goes on along the minus strand of JAEOAD010000012.1, from coordinate 33,881,762 downwards.
TGCACACGGGTGGCACACATGCTCATAACATGGCACACACGTCTGGAGTTCACTTGCAGTGGCTAAGGCCTAGAGTGCCCATTCTCTCATTAAAAAAATTCAGTGAATGAGTTTAAAGCATGTTTGTCACAGCTAAGAGAAAAAAGAATGTTCACATAAGTAAGGAGATGCTAAGAGAAAACTCACAGTACATATTAAAAAATAAAATGGTGAGCCTAGTGTGGTGGCACATGCTTTTTTTTTTTTTTTTTTTTTTTTTTTTTCAAGGTAGGGTTTTACTCTAGCTCAGGCTGACCTGGAATTCACTATGTAGTCTCAGGGTGGCCTCGAACTCATGGTGATCCTCCTACCTCTGCCTCCCAAGTGCTGGGATTAAAGGCGTGTGACACACCCGGCGGCACATGCTTTTAATACTAACGCTTGGGAGATTGAAGACAGAGGATTGCCATGAGTTCAAAGCTAGACTGGGCTAAAGAGTGAGTAAGTGCTAGGTAAGCCTGGGTATGAATGAGATTCTGCCTCAAAAAACAGTCTATATGGGGCTGGAGAGATGGCTATGGATAGATTTGCCTGCAAAATAAAGATACCAGTTCAACTAGAACCCAGATAGAGATAGATAATGTGTTGGGTTTGTTTGCAGTGGCTGGAGGCTCTCCCATTTTTATATGTAAATAAAATATATTTTAAAAAAACAGTCTATATGCATGGATTTTAATAAAAAGTTTAAAAAATAGATTATTAAATAATCAAATGTTGACCTTTGCAGACATACTGCCGGGGTGGGATACAAAATGGTACACTTTCTATGGAAGATAGTATGGGAGCATCTCAAAAGCTTAAAATGTGGGCCAGAGAGATTGCTCAGTGGTTCAAGAGCTTGCCTACAAAGCCTAACGACCCAGGTTCAAGTCCCAGTACCCACATAAAACCAGATACACAGAGTGGCACATGCATGTGGAGTTCATTTGCAGCAGCTGGAGGTCCTGGTGTGCTCATTCTCTCTCTCTCTCCTTGCAAATGAATGAATGAATAAAAAGTGATATAGCCAGACATGATGACACATGCTTTTAAACAACAAGATTAAAGATGGGACTACTCTATGATCCAGTAATTCGGACGCTTATCCAAAAGAACAGAAACCCAAGTAAAAGAGATACTCTTGCTCCTTTGTTCCCTGCAGCACTACTCCCAAGATGGGGAAACAACTTAAATTTCCAGAGACAGAGGAATGGGGAAAGGAAAGGTGAAATATGTATACAATGGAATGACATGCAGACTTTAAAAAAGAAGGAAGTCCTGCAATATGTGACAAGGATGAACCTGGGTGAGAGTTTTCTAAGTAAAATAAGCCAGTATGCTACATGGCTCCACTTACATTAAGTGTCTAAAGTAGTCAAATTCATAGAATCAAAACATGGTTGAGGGCTGGAGAGACAGCTTAGGGGTTAAGGCACCTGCCTCCTAAGCCTAAGAACGCTGGTTCCAATCTCCAGTGGTTCCAATCTCCAGGTCCCACGTTTAGCCAGATGCAAAGTGACGCAAGGGCGCAATGCCGCACTTGACCACAAGGGGGCACACGCATCTGGATTTCGTTCTCAGCAGCTGAGACACTGCTGGTGCACCCATCTCTGTCTTCCACTTCCTATCTCTCTTTCTCTATCTCTGTGTCTCTCTCCAAAAAAATAAAAAATTAAAAAAAAAACATGGTTGAGCTGGAAAGATGCCTTAGTGGTTAAGGTGCTTGCCGGTGAAACCTAAGGGCCCAGGTTCAATTCCCCAGAATCCATGTAAGCCAGATGCATATGTGGCACATGCATTTGGAGTTCATTTGCAGAGGCCCTAGCACACCCATTCTCTCTCTTTCTTTTTCTCTCCCCTCTCTCTCTCATAAATAAAAATACATAATACATGAGCCACAATCCCCACAGGGATAAATGGCATCTCCAACAAGGAGGGTGCCTTCAGAGAAGGGAGGACAGGGATGAGGGTAAAGATGGTACCAACATGTGCTGTTTACACACTGAGTATGTTCATAACTAATAAAGAAAAAAAATGGTAATTTTTTTAAAATCATGGTTAAGTAAGTGGCCAGAGACTGGGAGGAAGAGAAATGGGGAGTTAGTAATTAATCAACAGGAATAACTGTTCAGTTAAGTGAGATAAGGTCTAGAGACCTGCTATACAATGTTGGACTTATAGTCAACCATAACATATGGTGCATTTAAAAATCAGTGGTGGGGGCTGGAGAGATGGCTTAATGGTTAAGATGCCTGCCTGCTAAGCCTAAGAACCTGGTTCCAATCTCCAGGCCCCACATTTAGCCAGATGCAAAGTGACCTTGCGCACTTGTGTCCACAAGGGGGGCACACGCATCTGGATTTTGTTCACAGCAGCTGAGAGACTGCTGGCGCACCCATCTCTATCTGTCTTCCTCTCCCTCTCTCTCTGTCTGTCTCTCTCTGTGTCTCTCTCCAAAAATAATTTAAAAAAAAATTAAAAAAATTGGTGGTGGGTAGATCTTGTTAGGTGTTCTTATGGAAAAGAAAGAAAACGGGAAAGGGAAATTACATCAGGATATAGAAGGATTTTTAAAAGTTGACACAGACTGAAATAACTGAAAGCATAGACTGGTGAACCTACCTGCTTTAAAACTAAGATTTTCTATTTGGCCAAAAGTATAATAATTGTAGAAAAGATAGGTTTCAGAGTAGGAGAAGATATTTTTAAGACATGTACTCACTTCTTACACATCACATAAGAAAAAAACTAAAGCCAAGACAGACCAAACTGAATCAAATTAAGAGAAGCCTGGGAACTCAGTTGATAAGAAAAAGAGACTCTGTTTACAGTACACAAGCACAGGACATACCATCTTCACTGGTGTGGGGCTCTGTACCGGCATCCTGGTCCACTTCCTCCAATGTACCATGCTCACTGTATGGGCTGTCGCTGTGGAGTGGAAATGAAATGCAGATGAAACCAAAGTGGAGAGAATCTTTAAAAAATGAATAATTGTACTGCAAGGAAAATTGAGAGATTTCTAAAATTACATTTTCAAAATTTATTTGCACATGTGTGTATGAGCACACCATGGTCTCTTGCCACTGCAAATGAATGAATACTGGATACTTGCATCCCTTTTTGTGTCTGGCTTTATGTGGGAGCTGGGGAACTGAACCTGGGCCGGCAGGCTTTGAAAACAAGCACAATGGCAAAAGGTTCCTGGAGAGTCCGATGAAGGAATGCTAGCGCCTCCACTGATTATTTGATTTTTATTATGTATTAATCTTTGACTAGGTTATTTTACCATGCTATTAAGACAGAAGCTAACTTCTAGGAAACTGATAGTAGTACAAGTAATTCCAAAAAAATGCAAGTGAGTTGAATTTAAGGAGTGTATATTTGATTATTATCTACAGATGACTTTTCTAACATTTCTTTTATTTATTTATTTATGTACTTAATTTACTTATTTATATTTAAGAGAGAGGTAGATAGAAAAGAGAGAGAGAGAGAGAGAATGGGTGCCCCAAGGCCTCTAGCCACTGCAAACATACTCCACCTTGTGCATATGGCTTTATGTGGTTACTGGGGAATTGAACCTGGGTCCTTTGGCTTTGCAGGCAGATGCCTTAGCCACTAAGCCTTCTCTCCAGCCCTTCCATCATTTCTTGATGTGTTTCTTACATATGTATATGAGAACCATGAATTTTTATTCCTTTAGAACTTATCCATTAATATTACCAATACTTGCCTTTAGATGTAGGCTGATAAGTGAAATGCATTGCTCACAAATACCAACCTGAAATTACCATACAGACCTGTTCATATTGTAGGTCTTGGGGAAGGGAAAGCTACTGGGTTACTGACTTTCCATTTAAAAGGAGTCATTCCACAGACAACAACATGCATAAGGGGAAGAAGATACTCAAGTCCATGCTATTAGCTGCCAGGCTGTTACATATGCTTCTACTCTGTTTGGAAAAAAGTAGCCTCTACCCAGTGTCCTAGACTATAACACACACCAAACAATACTCTCCAGAGAGCCACAAACACATTTTCAATAAAATGAATAAGACAGCAGAGTTTCTTGCCACAGCCTTAAGTTTTGGGAATGCTAAGCATGCCTCTGACACTGGCCCTAAAACAAGTATGGGGACTGAGGAGTTGGCTCCGTGGATAAAGCCCTTGATGCACAAGCTGGAGTACCCAAGTTCTGTCCCCTGACCACCACATGAAAAGCTCATATCTGTACGGGTGGGCTCCTGTAATCCCAGTGTACCTACTGTGATAAGGGATGTGGAGACAGGAGAATTTCCAGAAGCTTAACAGTGCTGTGAACATGGAGAGAGACTGCTTCAAACAAGGAGGACGCTGAAGACCAACTCAGACCTCCACATGCATGCTGTGGCATGTTTTCCCCTCTCACACATGAACCATGTATATACACATGCGCACACCAAAATTTAAAAGAAGAAAATCAACAGGACTATGAGAATAAAGTAATGTGTCTCAAGCAGGCCTGTTTTATTCATTCACTTCCCCAGAGCCAAGCTTCACTCAGTTCTGTGCATATCTAAGTACTCAAGTAAATATTTCTGAATTGAATTTTAAGTGTAAAGTCGTTAGAGAACTAAGAAATGGAATCTAGCATGCTTTGTTGCTAATTCAGAAAACAGTATTTCTGGAAATAGTTGACACTCATGGTTCAAGTAGAATAAGAAGTACTTTCAGTTATTTTTAATCTTGCAGCTACTCGTTCTACTTCTATTTAGTCTTCTCTAAGGAAATGTCAAACTTGGGCTGGAGAGATGGCTTAGTGATTAAAGCACCTGCCTGCCTGTCAAGCCTAAGAACACCTGTTTGATTCTCCAGGTCCCACGTTTAGCCAGATGCAAAGTGATGCAAGGGCGCAATGCCGCATTTGCTCACAGGGGGTGCATGCATCTGGAGTTTGTTCACAGCAGTTGAGAGGCCACTGGCTCGCCCATTCTCTACCTGTCCCCCCCCTCTCAAAAAAGAAAAAAAAAAGAAATGTGAAACTTGGGACTCTGACAGGGTCTATCATGGAGGTGTAGATATTTCTCGCACTGGCTGCTTTTGAGACTGACAAGTGATACTAGACAGGAGGGTGCTGACCGAGGAGATCCACAAGGGCTTTGGAAGCAGATGTACCTGGTGCTGTGGCCTGATTGTGCCACCCAAAGTTCATGAGTTAGAAACTGAATCTTCAGATGAATTAGAATATATTTAAATAATTCTTAAGAAAGAGCTTAGGTTCAGATCACATAAACCCTACAGACTATAGAGAGTATGTTATAGGAGTTTTACTTTATTTATTGATTTATTGATTTTTAACCACTGAGCCATCTCTCCAGCCCCACATGTCAAATATTTTAATGTTTGCTACCTATGTGATTATTCAGTTGACTATATAGCTCTTGCTTATATTTTTGGCTCAGAAAGAACAGCACTGCTGTATTAATTTTTTTGGCATATACATGTGTAGTATAGGTGGTGTGGTGTATCGATGTATAGTGTAAGCACATGTGCATGTGGATGCACACTCCCTATATACATGCTTGCAGAGGCCAGAGGAGATCACTCTTCTGTATTATTGCCTTGAGATGGAGTCTCTGACTGAACCCACAGAGGCTATATTCTTGGTCAGACTGGCTGACTAGTAAGCCCCACTGAGAACTGGGGTTTCAGCATGTGTGGTCTTGCCTGGCTTTTATGTAAGTGCTGGGGCTTGAACTCTGTATATCAGGCCCTCTCTGGCCCTTGTGTTTACATGGCAAGCAAGAACTCTTACCCATGAGCCATATCCTGAATGCACCTTCCAAAATTTTTTTTTTTTTTGAGTTTTTTGAGGTAGGGTCTCACTGTAGCCCAGGCTAACCTGGAATTTACTCTGTAGTCTCAGGGTGGCCTTGAACTCATGGCAATCCTCCTACCTCTGCCTCCTGAGTGCTGGGATTAAAGGTGTGAGCCAGCACGCCTGGCTCCCTCCACAATTTTAAAAAACTTTTTTAATTGATAACTTTCATAATTACAGACAATAAACCATAACTCCCTCCAATCCTCCACTTTCCCCTTCACATATCCACCCTTCATTATATCCCCTCCCCTTCTCAATTAGTCTTTTTATTTTGATGTCATCATCTTTTCCTCCTATTATGATGCTCTTGTGTATGTAGTGCCAGGCACTGCAAGGTGATGAATATCCAGGCCATTTTGTGTCTGGAAGAGTGCATTGTAAGTAGTCCTACCCTTCCTGTGGCTCTTACATTCTTTCTGCCTCCTCTTGCACAATGGACCCTGAGCGTTGGTGGGTGTGATAGAGATGTTTCAGTGCTGACTCCTCTGTCACTTCTTCTCAGCACTATTTACTTATTTTTTGTTTTTTCAATGTAGGGTCTCACTCTGGCTTAGTCTGACCAGGAAATCACTCTGTAGTCCCAGCTGGCCTTGAACTCACAGCTGTCTCCTATTTCTGCTTCCCGAGTGCTGGGATTAAAGGCGTGCACCACCATGCCCAGCTCCTCCTCCATTTTTATTCCTCAAATATATTAATATTAAATTTGCTCATAATAATCCTTACTACTGCAAATTGATCAGAATATTTATTTTTTAATATTATTTATATTTTTATTTATTTATTTATTTATTTGAGATGGAGACAGAGAGAAAGAGAAGGAGACAGAGAGAGATTGCATATGGGTCTGTCAGGGTCTTTTGCCACTGCAAAGGAACTCCAGATGGTATGTCATTTTGTGCATTTGGCTTTATGTAGGTAGTGGGGAATCAAACCCAGGCTGTCAGGCTTTGCAAGAAAGCTCTTTGAATCACTGAACAATCTCTCCAGCTCCTAGAATATTTATTTTTAAGAGTGAAAATATGTAAGAATAAAAACATATTTGGTTGACAGGGCTCCTGTAAAATGAGAATTTTTAAACACTTGACATGAAGTCAAAACTATTTGAGCAGGCTGGAGATGTAGGTCAATGGTAGAGTGCTTGCCAAGCATGCACAAGGCTCTGGGTTTGAACTCTAGCACTGCAAAACAAAAAAAAAAACTCAAAGAAATAACAAGATCTGGTCAAGAATGAAAAATGAAACCTGTTTACTCAGTTATCTTTTCTTGATTTAATGTAATAATACAAATTAATATATAGCTGTTTGTGACATCAGAATCTTTATTCTCTACAAAAGCCATGATAGGGTAGATTTATTTAATAAATGTCATCCTTGGAGAAGAGAGAAGGACAAAGATGAGCTTCTCTCATAAAAAGTCAGTGTGCCTTGGACCTTATTCTAACTTATTTCAAATAACTGCTGCTTTATATTTTTTCTTTTTAAAAATTAGAAGCATTGGTAGAGCTCAGGCATTCCATTTCCCTTATTCAGTCATATCCATCCCCCAGACTTATTCTGGAGCAGAGGACTACACTACTTTTGCAGGGAGGACCATGACCCTTGGACTTACCAGTAGTCATCCCCAGTCATGCATTTCTCATACACAGGGCCATCTAGTTCCTTAGCATCTGGGAAAATAGTCTCATGATGGATGATGATGGTCTTGACGATTTCATTCACGTGAGCCTGGCAGGACACCTGATCCTGTATTTCCGGGACAGGCATCAATGTTGGGCCAAAGCAAATGGCCAGGTTATAAGGGTCCATCATGTTCTCATCGCTGTACTGGGAAAGACTGAAAGAAAGCAGGATATTGTAAAAGGAAAAAAAAGATGGGGAGAATGTGTTGAATGTTTTGAAAACATGGATCTAAACCATTTTGTTTGTTTTTTAAATTTCATTTGTTTATTTATTTGAGAGACAAAGAGAGAGAATGTACACACCAGGGCCTTTCAGCCGTTGTGATTAAACTCTAGATGCGTGCGCCCCCTTTTGCGTGTGTATGTGACATTTCATGCTTGTGTCACTTTTGCATCTGGCTATATGGGACCTGGAGATTCAAATACGCATTCTTAGGCTTTGCAGGCAAGTGCCTTAACCTCTATGCCATCTCTCCAGCCCTTATTTGGTTTTTATTACAAGCGAAAATAATATTTTATCCCACTTAAAGTTCTTAGCCAATTCCAAACAAAGCAAAAATGACTGTGACCTTCAACTAGACAGGAACTGAGAAAGGAATGCGTAATTAAGTGACACTTTTCAAAGTCATGAGTGTTTATCGTGACATCAACCACAATTGAGATGAAGATCAAATAGATGTGTTTCATTTGTAAATATGACAAGGCTCATAAATGCTACCACAGCTACATCTGGACTACATGGTACAATTCCAGAAAGTTTTATAGATGTCTATTTATTTATTTTAAAGTATTTTATTTATTTACTTATTTGAGAGACAGAGTGACAGTGAATGAATGAATGGGTGCACCAGGGCCTGCAGCTGCTGCAAACAAACTCCAGACACTTATGCCACTTTGTGCATCTGGCTTTATGGGGGTACTGGGGAACTGACCTCAGGTCATTAGGCTTTGTAGGGAAGCACCTTAATCCCTAATCTCTCCAGCCCCAAATTGTACTAAAAAAATTATTTCTTTATTTACAAGGAGAGAGAGACACACACACACAGAGAATATGAATGAGAGAAGAAATGGGCATCCCAAGGGCCTTCTGCCACTGCAAATGAAGTCCAGGTGCATGTGCCACTTTGTGTATGTAGTTTATATGGGTACTGGGGATTCAAAACTGGGCCTCTAGGGTATGCAAGCAAGTGCCTTTACCTGCTGAGCTACCTCTCTAGCCTCTTTAAATTTGTCCTTATATTACTCAAAGATGTTTAAAAAATTCCCATAAATCTTGAAAAAGTCTAGAAGAAGAAGAAGACAATGTGTCTTTTCTTTGTAACTATTATAAGCAAGCAAACAACTCCAGGCTTTAGTGAGTCTACCAATGCTGGCTGACAACCTAGATCACAATACACAATGAGAGTGCAAGAGGAGGAAAACAACCCTTAATTCTCGTATCCCATTTAAGGTGGAAAAACCTTGGGGGAGAGTTCCAGTTTTCCAGAAGTAATTTCTAAACTCAGTGTCCTAGATAGTAGTGAAAGATTTTCCTAGGTAACTCAAAGTGAGCCGGTTCTTTACTGCCATGCGTCTGGCTCCCAGGAAAAGTCCCTATTTGTGGGAGAATTGTAAGGTGTTATCTTTCAGTGTATAAAATGACAGTCTTGAAAGGAAAGGTAAAATCCAGGAGAACAGATGACAAGTAGAAGGAGAAAAAGGAGAGTCCACTATCTTTGTAAGGCACTACAGATACAAAGAACCAGACATCCCACCTGAATGACACTTGACCCTGTAGTGGAAATGAGATAGTCTAGAAAGGAGAAAATGCAATAGTATAATCTCCACAACTAACAGATGTCCTCCCCTTCTGCCACTTCTCAAGTACTCAACCTGAAAAAAAAAGGCTCACAATACTATAACAGATGATCGATCGTATTACAGATCACCTTGAAACACGGGATGGGGGAGAGGTGGGGTAGAAGGCTCACTAAATCCTTCTAGGTCTTTATTTCAGTTCTGACTTGAAGAACAAGAACTTGATACAAAAATGTGATTTCCAAGTGTTTCTTTAACAACAGAAAAGAACAGCTAACCTCTCCTTTCAAAATTCCTGTTTCAAACATCCTGGCCTAGAGGCAGGGCCCTGGTCTTTCTATGCGGGCAAGTTTGTCTTTGGGAGAACCGATGGCAGCAATGCCAGCTGTCTGACTTAAGGGGTATTTACTATTCTCCTGAGATTCACAGTGAGTGACAGTTGGGCGATGAAAACTTCTTCAATTAACAGATGGCTTTCCTAGTCTATTGTGCTTCATTGGGTTACAGTGGGTTTTGTTCAACTACGTCAGGAAAATTTCACAGGAGCAGCACAGGGACAGCCAGCAGGGATCCATGTTTGCTGGGGGGCGGGAGAAACAAGGAATCAAATATGGAGAAGACAAGCCCTTGGGTTCCGACAACTATCTGGGAAACCAGGTTGATTTAAAGGTCAAAATGTGCAGTATTCTGCTTAACCTAGACACCATTTGCACCCATCTTTTTAGGTCCAATTTAAGTACAGTGACTTCTATCCAAATGGGTTCCTCCTGCTGTCACTTGAGAATGTTCTAGGCATCTTAGGTTGAGCAGTAGAGCCTCATTCCACTGGGCTCCTTGCCAGCAATTCCCTAGTGTGTGATACTTGGCCCTTGTGGCCATCCTAAGTGGGTTTGACCTTAGAGTCATCAGCAGTCTCCATGGTGTTCGAGAATGTAAAACCTCCAGTGAAACACAGGAGAAAATTCCCTGATGTGAGGAAGGGAGATTCCATTTGAGAATGGGAAGACATTACTCAGCTCACTCAATAGCTTCTTTAGGAGCCTGCGTTTCTAGCTGCTTAACTGAAGTGTTGAGTAGCAAGAGGACTCGTAGGACCTGGGAAAGATGTTCTTAAGATAGAGCCTGTGTATTAGGAAGTAACATAACTGAAAATCTACTTGCATACATTAACAGAGTAAAGCTAGCCAGGTGTGGTGCCACATGCCTTTAATCCCAGCACTTGGAAGGCAGAGGATCACTGTGAGTTTGAGGCCAGCCTGGGAATACATAGTGAATTCCAGGTCAGTGTGGGCTAGAGTGAGAATATACCTTGAAAAACAAACAAACAACAGCAACAACAACAAAAGAACCAGAGAAAGAGAGAGAGAGAGTGGGGAGGGAGGGAGAGAGAAAGAGGAAAGCTTTTTTAAAATAATGTCTTCAGTTTCTCCATCTGAGATAGTTTTCATGTATTATAAAATGACCTTGATATGCTGAGGAAAAATGTACCTTCAGTCTATATTAATCACTTTCTCTTTGACTGTTGATAAATGGAGCTCAATGCATACTTAACAGGATCCAAGAACACAGACAGAATTCATATGGGCTTTCTGGCAGAACATTCGAGTACTTACTGATTGAGGAAGGCAAAGAGGTACCTCATCACTATAAGGACCGACCTGGGCAAGGTGAGGAGGAGTTTGCGGATGTGCAGCGCCCTCTCATAGAGATTATCTATTCCTGCACACAGAAGACAACATGGTCAGAGTCCTTGAACTTTGCATTTGGAGCAGATTGAGGCACACATTCGCTACACAGCTGAGCATTTTGCAATACCTTGCCCTCAGGAAGCTACAATTGTAACCAGTGCAGTGAGCGATCCAGTGTATGCCACTGCTTCTGAGGCTGGTGTTTCCTCTGATCCATCACTGTTTACCGTTTTCTCTGAGATAGCTCTCATTTTCTCTTTTCCTCCCCAGTCCTCTCTCTCTGTGTGCACACCAACATACACTTTTTTTTTTGAGGTAGGGTCTCACTCTAGCCCAGGCTGACCTGGAATTTACTGTGTAGTATCAGACTGGCTTCAAACTCACAGTGACCCTCTTACCTCTACTTCCTGAGTGCTGAGACTAAAGGTGTGCACCATGCACCTCACACCTGGTTTTAAACATATATTTTATTTATTTATTTAGGAGAGAGAGAAAGAGAGAGAAGGGCAGAGAGAGAGGGTGGGGAGACAATGGGCGTGCCAGGGACTCTAGCTACTGCAAACGAACCTGAGTTTTTTGGCTTTGCCAGCAAGTGCCTTAACCACTAAGCCATCTCTCCAGCCCTCTCTCTGGTTTTTTTTTTTTTTTTTTTTTTGTTGTTGTTGTTGTTAAGACAGGATGGACTCAAACTCAGTCCTCCTGCCTCTGCCTCCTAAGTAAGTGCTGATTGTATAAGCATACACCACACTGGTTTATTTTCTGTGGTTGCGATGGTCTTGGCCTTGAGTAATTTAGAGTTCTTTTAAATTTAAAGACAATTTCTCCCTTTGTTGTGAGTTGTACGTTTTGCCTCTTGTGTGGTTTCAACTCCTTTTTGCTGCATGTGAAGGAAAGTAGTTTTTTGGGTCTGGTGCCCTTCTCCTGACAATCATTACATAATTAATCGTATGTTGAATACAGTTCAGGCTGGCCTCAAACTTGCAGTGATCCTCTTACCTCAGCCTCCCCAGTGCTGGGATTCAAGATATGAGCCACCAGGCCTGGTAATTTCATCAACTTTTAGAAGAACCTAGGAACCCATCTGGTTAGTGATATAACTTCTGCTCTGCAGAAGCTAAGCGTTCAGAGAGAGTTATTTCCTTCTCCCACCTTCCCTGTGGGCCGGTGAGCTCCTTGAGGATGGTGTCTGAGGATTGTTTTTCCCCTTTGCCAGGCAACAGCTGTCCAAAACATCTGAACTCTAAGTATGTTGGAATGTTAGCAAAAGGGTCATTACCACCTGTCCATCCTGTGTAGATCTGCATATATTTTATACCACATGCCTTCTCATTTGTTACCTATCTTAATGGAACTAACAAAACCTGAGGAGGGACAGGACCCACACTGCCATCCCTACTTAACAGAGCAGGCACCTGTTACCTAGAGGGGTAGGGGTGGGTCTGGAACACACACGTTCTCTTTCTTAAGTCCAGTTATTGTTTTTGGCTCTCAAAGTACTTTTATCAAGCACAAATATTATTATTGTTGTTAGTTTTTTTTTTTTGGAAATGTTGTGTATTGAACGTAGGGCCTCACACATGCTAGGCAAAGCACTCTACCACTAAGCTCTATCCCTATCCCAAGTTGTACTTTATAAAGTAAGGATATTTGAGAAAAATTCTCAAAAAACTATATTTCAAAAATATTATATAATTTAATTTAAAATGTAATTTTTGAAAGAATGGCTTTAAAAATATTTATTTATTTATTTATTTATTTATTGGAGACAAAGAGAGGAGAGAGAGAAAGTGAGAATGGGTGTGCCAGGACCTCTAGCCACTGCAAACGAACGCCAGACGCATGCGCCGCCATGTGCATCTGGCTTATGTGGGACCTGGAGAATCGAACCAGGGTCCTTAGGCTTCACAGGCATGCGCCTTAACTGCTAAGCCATCTCTCCAGCCCTAAAATATAATTTTAAAATGTAAATTTTTGGAAGCTTTCCTATGATTTCATTTCACTAGTCGTCCCTAACTGCTCTTCAGGCATTTTACCTGTCCTACTTAGAAATTTCATTCTCAGCGTCTAATGCCTTGTTGGCAGGTTTCCCTCATGGCTTCTTCCTGCTTCTTGTCGATGGTAACCTCATCCAGTCCCACTCTGTAGCCCAGGTTGGCCTTGAACACATGGTGATCCTTCTATCTCAAACTGCAGAGTACTGGGACTAAAGGTGTGTGCCGCCACACCCGCTGTGACTATCACTTCTCACATTGTTGTCCTGGGGTACCCTCAGTGCTCATTTCCTCTGTGATGTCATTCCTTCTCGCTTGGGTGGTCATCACACTGGCCTAACTCAGCTCCCTGTCCCAGCTCCTCTAAACTAGTGGTGTTAACCCTGACTTGGGATCACTTGGGGGAGATTTTTAAAAATGCTGATGCCTGGGACTCTTATGCAGCCAAGGCTGGAAACTATTGCCTTAATTACTCATTTTCCAGGAGTTCTGAGGGCTCACTCCAGATGCTTTCCACTGATTATTAAGATGTGTGGCCGAAAAGGTACAGAAAACTTTCTAGGGATGTCTTTTCTCAGTCACAGATGAGTTTGCAAAATAGCAAATAGGTTATCAGGGTTGGTGGATATAGGAATACTTCCGTTCCTAACATTAAGTATGCCTCCGCTGGAACTTTTAGAAAACGAGTTGAGTCCAGAAACACTCCAATCAGGATATGAAAGTGTTATCACATAATTAACATTTCTATAACATTCTTATTCTTTTAAGACAAACATGTATTTAAAAATATTTTAAAATATTTGCAAGGAGGAAGGGAGAAGGGGATGTGGATGGGCTAGGATCTCTTGCTGCTTTAAAGAAACTCCAGGTGGATGCATTATCACTTTGTGTATTTAGCTTTATGTGGTACTGGGAAAGAGAACTCTGGTTCAGCAAACTTTGCAAGCAAGTACTCCTATGAAGCATATAGATTAGGCAAATTCACATAGCCAAAGAGTAGAACAGAACTGTAAGGGCCTGGGGTTGGGAAGAAAAGGAACGGGAAGTCATTGTTTGATAGGTGCAGAGTTCCTGTTTGGGAAAAAGAAAAAGTAAATAGCTATAATGTTTGCACTGTGTTGGGATTGCTCTTAGTGCCACTGAGCTGTGCATGAGGACTGCCATGTGATATGTATTTTGGTGTGTGTGTGTGCGTGTGCACACACACCCACACTCACACTCTGCTGAGAACTGGGTTGGGTGGCTCATGCCTTAATCCCAGCCCTTGGGAGGCTGAGAGAGGATGATCATGTTGAGTTCAAGTTATAGGTCAGTCTGGGCTAGAGTGAGACTTACCTAAAAAAAAAAAAAAAAAAAAAACTCAAACCCCCAAAACACAACTGGGGAGTCTGTGCCTGTGGGATGCTAATAAAAGATTTGGGAGGGAAAAGCAACAGGGGCATGAAAGAATGACTCCCAAATGACTACATAAAATCCCATGACATAATCATCTGTCCTCAGCCGCTATGGTGGCATAAATCAAATCAAAGACAGACTCACTGCTGGCTTTCCTGAAGTAGCTGCAAATCTAGCTGTTCAAAGGCTCGCCTGCAAAGGGGCCTGGATGTTATCTGGCTGGATGTGCAGTAGGTGTGCACATCCTACAGAAGCTCTACACACAAACATTAACCAGTTAGGTCAGAATCTGTGGTTGCTAGTGAGACTCTGTGCATTCTTTTTAAAATGTTATTTATTCATATATTTGAGAGAAAGAGGCATATATAGAGAGAATGGGCATGTCAGGGCCTCTAGCCACTGCAAATGAACTCCAGATGTATGCACCACTTTGTGCATCTGGCTTTATGTGGATACCGGGGAACTGAACCTGTGTCTTTTGGTTTTGCTGGCAAGTGCCTTAACCTCCAAGCCATCTCTCCAGCCCTAACTGGCATTCATGACCCTCCAGTTTCATGCTACATGTAAAGATGGATATTTTCTTCTCCTCACAAGAATTGTCAGGGAAATCAGTACTTTATTTGGATTTTTTTTTTTTAAAGCTGGGCTTTGTTCCTACAAGAGAAGACCTGATATAATTAGGTCAAACTGGCACCCATCCATCCAATCTTGGTTACATGTGCAAAGCTCCTATGGCTAAGTTATGTTCTTTCCTCAGCAATGTGGAAGCTCTCACAGGAGCATCCCAACTTGACATCATGGATGTATGACTGCCACAAAAACATATGAAAACTCCCACAAGGGCTAGGGAGATGGCTCAGTGGTCACAGGAACTTGCCTGCAAAGCCACTCACCTAAAGCCTGACACAGAAAGTGGTGTAAGGGACTGGCATTCCATTTGCAATGTCAAGAGACCCTGGAGGGCCTATAAGCATACATATATGCAAATAAATTAATTAATTAATTAAAACTCCTCACAAATCGAAAGTTTACTTCACAAAATGGCAACAAGCTTACTTGGCCATCGTTCCCCTCCACTGAATGCCAGCTCTTCTGAGGCATTATTTGAAAAAGTATTCATTTTCAATGAAAGAAATAATAAATCACAAGCCACAAATTGATCCTTAAGTATGAAGATAAGGGAAAGAAAGTCTTTGTTGGCTACATGTAGTGCCTGAGAAGAAGTGTGTACACACACACACACACACACCAATGAACATTTATTGGGGAATTTACAAATCCAGGTCCCATCAAGGGGTTAAACAATTGCATTGTGACTGCATGTTTGCATAAAAGGGAAAGAGAAAACAAAGGCATGTTGTACTACATTTGGAGGCACCTTAGCTTTGTTATTATATGAGTTAACTGCTTGCTTTTTTAGGTAAGAAATAAATGCCTGGGGGCTGTAGAGTAGGCCTGGTGGTGAAGTGTGTGCTTCCTGTGCAAGCATAAGGGCCTGAGGGGGCTAAACTGCCCAAGTTCTAATCTCCAGATCCCATATAAACAGCTGGGAATGGCTATGCAAGCCTGTGACTTCATTCCCATAAATGGGAGCAGAGACCACGGAGTTGCCTAGGCTCGCCAAGAACAGCAAGCGCTGGTATCAGTAAGAGACTCTGGCTCAAATAAGAATGGGAATTAAAAAAAAAAATGAAAGTAAATAAAAGTTAAAAAAAAAAAAGAATGGGTAGAAGAGCGATGGCACAAGACACCTGAGGTTCTGCCACTGCAGGTGAGCACATGGGTTGTGGCAAGGGCACATACATGTGCATAAATCAGGTGTGCTCATACACACACACACACACACACACACACACACACACACACACACTCGACTTTTGTAACTACCTGGTGGTAGAATGGTTTCTGTGAATGAAACCATTGCTTTCTCCTCTGATCAAATAATAGTATTTGAGAAATAAGTACATAATCAATGATTCTGGCTCTGCTGAATTACCATATTAAGGGCAGTAGGGAAACTGAGTCAGTCTAGAAAGCTTTACCTGTCCAGAATCTTAGTCCATTAAATATTATCAGTGATCAAAGAAATGCTCAAAATATCATTATAACCAAGACATCAAATAGAAATTTAGAATTCAGAGAGATAGCTGCCATGTATATAAAAAATAGACAGCAGTTTTAATAACAATAACGTATAGGTTCTTTTCACAAAACAACCAGAAACAGCCAAATAGACGTATGTACTGAGAAGCACCTCATAATATTCTGTATGGTTGCTAATACTCTGGAAACAGTATAAATGTGTAAAAGTAGAGGATTTGTTGACCAAGATATTGACCCATGACAGCTATATTTGAAAAAAATGAACTGAGAAATACCAGTGACATCATTAAGCTTAAAAAGTGGGTGTATGGGGCTGGGAAGATGGCTCATGTAAGGCCTGCTGGCCTGGGTTCAACTACAGAGTCATCTATGTAAAGCAGAGCTAGTGTTCCTTTGCAGCAGCAAGAGACACCTGTGTACCATAAGTGGGCACACTTGCACACACAGGCGCGCGCACACACACACACACACGTGTACATACTCAAATAAATAAATAAATAAAAATTGAAAAAAGTGGGGAGTGAAGAGGCAGTATGTATGGCATGATCTAACTTAACTTACAAGAGGCTTATTAAGATAATCTATATGTAACATAACTTACCCACTTAAATTATACAATTTAATGATCTTAATATACTCAGTTATAGATCACCTCAATAAATTTTGGAATACTTCCATCACTTTAAAGAGACCTTATCTCTATTAGCAGTCACCAGATGTGATAAAATTTTTGCTAAAAGTATGTAGGTGGCATCGTCATATAGTGGGAAATTATTTAGCCATAAGAAGGAATGAAATCCTGATGCATGCTATATGAAGTATTGATACCTGTGAAAGCATTATGCTAAGTGAAAGCAATGCATAAAAGACTGTGTGAGTCCATTTACATGAAATGACCAGAAAAGGCAACTCTATAGAGACAGAAAGTAGATTAGTGGTTGCCTACGGCTGGGGGGTAGTGGTAGATAGGCTAAATGGAAAATGATTGGTAGGGTTTGCTAATTGGTGTTTCTTCTAGGATAATGAAAATGTTCTAAAATTGATTAAGGTAATGGTTGTGTAATCCTGTGAATAGACTAAAAACCTTTGCACTGTACTCTTTAATGGGTGGATTGTATAGTATAAGAATTATATCCCAACAAAGCTGCTTTTAAAGTACATAGGTATTATATAAAACATTTGCAAAGATACCAAAAATGTTAACATTTTCTCTGTATAGAGGAATGATGGATTTGTTTTTAGTTTATTTAATAATTGTCTACAATGATCACTTATTAGTTACATAATAAAAACTAGTTTTAAAAAGTAATGCACTGACCGACTGACAATTTTAAGGAATTTCTCATTTTAGGGTATAATAATACTATTAAGGTTATCTTATGTGTCAACATATAACATAATATTGCTTACATACACAACTGTTTCTCTATGGTGTACATAAACTGTTTCTCTTTGGGCAGTGGGATTTTCTGTGTTGTGCATTTTTAAACCACACTGCAATGTGATGAAAAATACAATTAAAAAAAGTCAAAAAGAAGAATCCTTCATCTCCCAGAAATGCATTCACACAGACACCTGCTATGAGGCCATAGGGAAGACAGAGGGGCCAGTGCAGCAAGAGAAATGAAGCAATTAAAAATGGTTAAAATGCCAGGCATAGTGGCGCATGCCTTTAATCCCAGCACTCGGGAGGCAGAAGTAGGAGGATCGCTGTTAGTTCGAGGCCACCCTGAGACTCCATAGTGAATTCCAGGTCAGCCTGAGCTACAGTGAGACCCTACCTCGAAAACAAAAATAAAACAAAACAAAACAAAAGGTAAAGCGGGGTGTGTAGTTAATGGGAAGTCATTATATGATCCTGTCTCGTTTTGCAGATGTTTCAAAGGGTCTATAATATCAAAGTTAAAAAGAAGGGTGGTTACAAATGAGATGAGTTCGATTTTGACTTCACGAACACTGAGTGCACATGAACTCAAGAAGCCCATAAGGAAATGCTGCAAAATGCAAACACATCATTGCTTCTCTTTGGTAGTGGTATTATGTGGACAGTATTTTACCCTGTGTACTTTTGTGTATTTTCAAAGTACTCTACGATGACTACATGTTGGTTCCATGATAGGAAAAATATCTCCTTCTACAGAAAACTTTTCTAATGTCCGCTAGTCACCTAGATAATAACTCATTATGCAAACTGAAGTACAAACATGTCATCTGGGCTCACAGCTCTATGGAAGCCAGGGGAGACCATGAGTTACTTGAGTAATGATTTGGCTGTTTGCCTGAGGGAATCCAGAGTCCTAGTACATGGAGGGGCTGGAACTGCCCAGATTTCATGAGTATGAACGGGAGCATTCACATAGTCACTCATAAAGTGGATTTTTTTTTTAAAGCAAAAGCAAACAACATTTGGGTAAGAAACTATGAAATTTGTCATTTCCAATTTAAAACTAATTTGATGATATCACATCTTCATCTAGGAAAGTCATCTTTTAAAGATAAATTTGCAGGGCTGGAGAGATGGCTTAGCAGTTAAGGTGCCTGCCTATGCAGCCTAAAAATGCCAGTTCGAATCTTCAGGTCCCACGTTTAGCCAGATGCAAAAGTGATGCGAGTGTGCAATGTTGCACATGTGCACAAGAGGGTGCACACATCTGGAGTTCATTCACAGCAGCTGAGAGGCCCTGGCATGCCCATTCTCTCGCTGTCTGTCTCTTTCTCTATGTCTCTCCCTCTCTGTGTCTCTCTCAAATTAAAAAATAAAAAAAAATTTGCAGTGATTTGGGGAATGAATTGTATAAAATGTAATATGAATTGTCAAAAAGAGAATGACATTCTGGGCTGGAGAGATGGCTTAGTGGTTAAGGCGCCTGCCTGCTAAGCCTAAGAACCCGGTTCCAATCTCCAGGTCCCACGTTTAGCCAGATGCAGTGACGCAAGGGCACAATGCCGCACTTGCCCACAAGGGGGCGCACGCATCTGGATTTCGTTCACAGCAGCTGGGAGACTGCTGGCGCGCCCATTCTCTATCTGTCTCCCTCTGTCTGTCTCTCTCTCTCAAAAAATGAAAAATTAAAAAAAATTTTAAAAAGAGAATGACATTCTAAGTCTAACCCTTTTACTATAACTACTTCCAAGTTTACAAAGAATGAGTTATTAAAAGGCACAAAGGAAGAATAATAACTCCTCACACACACATAAATTTCTTTTCTTCCAAACAATCTAAAAATAGATAAGGAAAAAGTAGTGGGTACACCAGGAACTCAAGTAGTCTCTTAGAAATGATGGAAGGGGAGGTTTTTCTATATGAAATAACTCCCATAAAAATACATAAATAGAGCCAAGGAGATGGTTCAGTGATTAAAGACACTTGCTGGTGAAGACTGCTGGTCCAGGTTTGTGTCTCAAGTACCCACATAAAGCCAGATGCACAAGGTGTCACTCAAATAAATAAAACAAACAAACAAATAAATAAATAAATAAAACAAATAAATTAAAAAAATACCCAAGTAGGAAAATCAAACCTGATTATGGCACTGCTCAAAGTTGACATAGGTCAAAACAACATATTTACTTTGAAATTTCTCTATTTTTATTGCTTCATTGCAATGTAGCTATAGGACTTTATATTTGCCCTGTTTGTTTTAGATCTTGCATTGTTTTTATCTTTCCTTGCTCTCTCCAATGCCATCTTTTGTTTATTTATTTTTTATTTATTTATTTGAGAGTGACAGACAGACAAAGAGAGAAAGAGACAGATAGAGAGAGAATGGGTGCACCAGGGCCTCCAGCCACTGCAAATGAACTCCAGATACATGCACCACCTTATGCATCTGGCTTACATGGGTCCTGGGGAATCGAGACTCAAACTGGGGTCTTGGGCTTCACAGGCAAGTGCTTATCTACGAAGCCATCTCTCCCGGCTCTCAATGCCATCTTTTGCAGTGTGAATGTTTTCTCTGTGCCATGACGTTATTTTGGTCTTTACAATCCACTGTTAAGAGACCTTGGACTCTGGGGATGTCTGACTGTTGGAGTTAATAAAAACTATGGGGACTTTTAAAGTTGGACTGAATGCATTGCATCTTACATCATAGATGAGGTCTTTAGTTTATGGGGGCTGGGGGCAGAATGTGGTGGTTTTAATCAGTTGTCCCCCATAAATGTATGTATTTTGAATGTTGGATCCTGAGCTGATGATAATTTGGGAGGTGGTGCCTTGCTAGAGGAGGTGTGTTCTTGGGTGTCAGCTTAGGGATGTGACAGCCAGCTTTTCCTTGCCAGAACTTGGCTCATGCACCTGCTGCTCTTGTCCACCTGCTGTGGCAGAGGCAATGTCCACCCTCTGCTCATGCCATCCTTCTCCTGCCATCATGGAGCTGTCCCTTGAGACTGTAACCAATCCTTTCCTCCCATGAACTGCTTCTGGTTGGGTGTTTTGTGCCATCAACAAGAAGGTAACTGCCACAGAGGGCATTCATTTCCACTTTAATCAAACCAACCCAAAATGAATTAACTTATTGATTCCATTAACATCCTATTTTAATGCAAAGGAAATGTTCTTGAAGCCCTTCCATTGACATCTGCGGTGGCTCGGGTACCAACTGCCTGTATACTTTCCGTTTTTCCTTTACACTTTACATATTTTGGTAAAACTGACCTTAATTGTTACAAAATATTGAATGTTGGGAAAATTTATGCTGGAACCAATATATAACACCTGAGATGGGGGCAAAGCAATTTCATTTTTAAATCAGTCTGAAGCAATTATGACAAGGAAATACATATTTAGCAAAAGAGATAGAAGGCCAAATATTATCCCAGGCACTGGTAGATTTCACCTGAGATTTCAGGAGGAATGGCTGTCACAGCAATGATGATGGCACCTAGCAACGTTTACCAAGGCTGACTATATGCCAAGCATGACGTTAAACACTTTGTATGGATTAATTAATTAATTAGATATTATTATTTTTTGGTTTCTTGAGGTAGGGTTTTGCTTTAGCACAGGTGGTCTGTAATTCACTATGTAGTCTCAGGCTGGCCTGGAACTCCTGGTGATCCTCCTACCTCTGCCTCCTGAGAGCTGGGATTAAAGGCATGTGCCTGGAAAAACTTTTTAATGTATTGGTGAGTATGCACGTGTGTGTGTATGTATGTACGTACATACATATGCGTGTGCATGCCAGGGTTTCTTGCCATGGCAAACAAATGCCATATGCTTGCCCAGTTTTTGTATCTGGCTTTATACAGGTGCTGGGGAATACAGCCTGGGCAGACAGGCTCTGCAAGCAAGTACCTTTAGTTGCTGAGCCATCTCCTATGCCACTGAGTCATCTAATTTATTCTCCATGCAGATACTATGAAGTAGAAAATACAGGTAATAAAAAAGATTGAGGAGCTGGAGAGATGGCTTAGTGGTTAAGGCATTTGCCTGCGAAGCCAAAGGACCCATGTTCAATTCCCCAGGACCCACATAAGCCAGATGCACAAGGAGCACATGCATCTGGAGTTTGTTTTCAGTGGCTGGAGGCCCTGGTGTGCCCATTCTCTCTCTGTCTCTCTGCTTGCAAATAAGTAATAAATAAAAAATTGTTTAAAGAATGATGAAGAAGCTGGGTGTGGGGGTGCACACCTTTAATCCCAGCACTCAGGAGGCAGAGGTAAGAGGATTGCCATGAGTTCAAGACTATCCTGAGACTACATAGTGAATTCCAGGTCAGCCTGGGCTACACCAAGACCCTACCTCAAAAACTCAAAAGAAAGAAGGAAAGAAAGAAAGAAAGGAAGGAAGGAAGGAAGAAAGAAAGAAAGAAAGAAAGAAAGAAAGAAAGAAAGAAAAGAAAGAAAGAAAGATTAATCTTTGTCCACAGCTTTGTAGCTGGTAAAGATAAGACTTGAACCTAGATCTTTCAGATCTAGTGGCCTCAGGTATTAATACAACAATGAAAAGTGTGAAATGATTCCGTAATGATGACAATGTAGCCCCATGCTTTTAATTCAACCAGTCCATGTATGTGTTACAGTTGACATGCTGTAGGCACTTAGGAAACCACTAAGCCTTGTAGAAGGATTTATGTTTGCAGACTTAATTTTTCTGGCAAGGATATAAGGGAAATTCTGGATATGGGTAAAGAGGAATTCCAGAAGTGAGACACTTCCTTTTCAGTTTTTTTCCAGCCGGGTTGTAGCGATCTGCTATGATGACTTGGGCTATGCAAGAACCTTGGAATAAACACACTGTCACACCATGTCTAAGTTCCACAAAGGACATCTGACTGGGGCGGTGGGAGAGGATGATGGCTAAGGAACTGACAATACCTACAGCCAGGCCTTCAGGCACATATACTAGCAAAACACTTTCGATGGAAATCTTGACTCTTCATCTTAAGCACTTTCTGTGCATGTGGAATGAACGGCGACAAGTGAAAAATCCACCAGCAGCCCCAGCCTGGGGAGCTAGCTACCAGCACTGTATGGAGCACACTGTGCCGGGTGCTGTTCCTGGCGCTTGACACGTGAGTACATCTACTTCTCACAATTCTCTGGTGTGCAGATTAATGTCCTGCTCATTTTACAGACGAGGAAGGTTAAGACACAGCAAGCTTACAAAACAGTGGGAAAGCTAGTGGCAGAGCTAGGACATGAAGACATGCTATTTGAGTCCAGAGCCCACTCTTGACCTCTTCCCTAAACTATCTTGTGGAAGAAGACAGGGGGATGACAATAAGTATATAGTGGAGCAGCAATTAAAAAAAAAAACCCACAGACATGCGCACTGGAGAATATCAGGAAAAGAGAAAGTAGCTGATTCCATCTGGAGAGGGAGGGAGGATGGCATTTTGGAAAGAGTGCCAGTTGAGCAAAGCCTTCACAGCATGTGCTGATGGCTACTAGGAACAGCAGGGGAACAGCCTTGCCAAGGCAAGGAGGTGGGAAGGGGCCCTTGCATGGGTGCACTTGGCTACACTGCCCTGCATAGGCAACAGTTCCAAACAGTTGAGTCAGACATGCATAGCAGTAGGAAGAGATCAGAGGGAAGAAAAGATAAGAGGATCACTACCAATCTACAAACTGGCTGTACCAAGGACTGTGATTTCATGTGGGAAAATTTGAAGTTTTCAGCAGGGGAGAGAGCAAAGTGCTGAATTTCTCCTTTGGAATCTAGCTGCAGTGCAAAGAATGGAGTGATACAGGGGTGAGGAGAGAGAAGTAGGGATCCCAGGAACAGACTAGAATAGACTCAGTAAGAATCCAAGGGTATGGAAACAGGAATGAGAACACAGGTCAAGCCAATAGGACTTGCTAATTCAGGTGATGGTGGTGGTGAGTGGGGCATTGGGGAAAGGGGGGGGCAGAGATTTCCTCTTTAAGAGTGAAGCTGGGGGCTGGGGTGATGGGTCAGTGGTTAAAGGTCTTGCTTGCAAATTTTCTGGCTGGAGTTCAACTCCCCAACACCCACATAAAGCTAGAAGCAAAGGAGGTGGATGCATCTGTGATACTGATGGTAATGGGAAGTGGAGCCCGAAAAATCCAGAAGGTCATAGGTGGTGTGCACAAAGCAGGGTGGATGGAGGGGACAACACCCTGAAGTTGTCCTCAGATGTGTTATCACATGTGTGCTATCACACATATACACACACACGCATGCATGCACACACACACACACACACACACACACACACACACACAATTGAAAAAAGGAGTGAAGGGCTGAAGAGATGGCTTAGTGGTTAAGGTGCTTGCATACAAAGGAAAAGGACCCAAGTTCGAGTCCCTACTACCCACATAAAGCCAGATGCACAAGGTGGCGCATGTGTCTGGAGTTCATTTGCAGTGGCTAGAGGCTCTGATGTGCCCATTCTCTCTCTCTCTCCCTGCCTCTTTCTCATAAATAAATAAAATAAGGAGTGAAGCTTGATTCTCATGGAAGCTTTTGCCAGTTCTCTACTCTCCCCTAAGAAGGTGGACTTAAGGGGCGCTGCGTTTCTAGATGCATGGACTCAGACTGTTTTCAGTAACTAGTTCTTGGTATCATCTTCCTCTTCCTTTGTGTGATTCAAAACCCCCCTGAAGAGAGAGGATGCGTTGCTTTGCTGATGAAAGTCCATTTCATAGTACAGCACACACAGTTCCAGAAAAAGTCTGCCATGAGCCCGGGCTGCCCACTGACACCACCACAATGACCTTTCATTTCATTGTACCTTATTTCTTGAAGGAACACTCAAAGATGGATATAACTGGCTGAGAAACATGAAGAATGCAATGGCTGTATTTCCACTTACAACTTCTTTTCTTCAGGCGACTGACTGGCCCCTGCTTGTCCGTCCCCTCCCCCATGCTAAGTGGTCAGCTTCCAGTCCTGAAGAGCCCAGGAATATCCAGAAGCAAAGCCCACTCAGCTGAGGGTGAGGCCACAGCTGGGAGGGTGACTCAGATCCTAAACAAATGTCCTCAGACATTTGGTGGCCATGGGGTAACAGGGGTAGGTGGAGGAGGGCTGTTGCCTTTCCCAGGCAGTTGGCTAGTGGGATAATTCTGTGGGGAAAAGACGAAGTACAAAAACAAAAATGTCTACTTACTGATACTAGAAATCAGATCATTAAATCTTTCCTTAGGAAAGAGGGGGTTTTCCAGCCCACGGAAGTAGAGCTTTAGAACGCCAGCCACGGAGTTGATATCATGGTTGCTCTGGTCATCAGCCAAAGGATTTTCACCTAGAAAAGAAGACATGTCACATGCATAGTGTTTCTTTTTACTTCTTTCAACAGGAACATGCTTCTACATACTGATGTATACATATATGCATATATATCTTTTAATTATGCTTTATGAAAGATTATATGGTACTAAAATTAAAATAATTGGTTTAGATATCCCACCCTATGATTAACCTAAAAATAGCTGAGTAAAATAAAGCTTTAAAAATATCTTTTGCTACCAAACACTCCCTTACAACTTGCCCAAATCTTAAAATAAAACATTGTGGGATTCGTAATGTTACCCAGCATTTTTCTAAGCTAAAATCAGTAACTTTAACTTGACATGAACTCAAAAACTACATTCTGTGTTTCTGATCCTCTTGGGAAAAGGATACAGTAGTAGTTGATCTGGCTATGCCACAGAGGTCAGAGATAGTAAGTAGAAGCTGTGACACCTGCAAAGGGACAGTCAGGTGTTTCTCAAAGCGGCATGGGGGTGTTCACGGCGCATCTAAAAGCTGCCTTGAACAGTGGGAGATCCGGAAATCAGGCAGGGAAATTGCAAATGTACCCTTAATGGTACCAAGGAGTTTGTATGAGAAATGAATAATTTAAAACTATTTCACTAGCATAAAATTATAGTTTATTTTTATAGTAAGTGTTACATTAGCTAACTGGGCTAGATAAATCTCCTTTCTTGAGGATTAATCTAAGATGAAATCCTTAAGGAACATAACTTATAGCATTACATCAAACTCTAGTTTTTTTGGTTTTTTTGAGGTAGGATCTCACTCTAGCCCCAGCTGACCTGGAATTCACTTTGTAGTCTCAGGACTCACAACAATCTTCCTACCTCTGCCTCCCGAGTGCTGGGATTAAAGGCCTGCACCACCATGCCCGGCTCAAACTCTAGTTTTTAATGCATGTGTGTATGTGTATGTAAACACACATGTGTGCATGTGCATGTGGAGGCCAGAGGACCACCGCAGGTGTCCTCCACAAAGATGCTGTCTACCTCTTCCTTGAGATAGCATCTCTTACTGGCCTGGAATTCACCAGTTAGGCCAGTCTAACTAGCCAGAGAGCCTCAGGAATCCTCCTGTCTCCACTTCCTCAGTGCTGGGATCATAGACACAAGCCGCCATGCTCAGCATTTAAAAAAATATTTATTTTCAAGGAGAGAGAGGGAAGGAGGGAGAGAGGGGAGAGTGAGAGAATGGCATTTTATTAATTTCTTTCCAAGGAGAGGGAAGGAGAGAGAGAGAAAGAGGGGGCTGGGGAAGCAAAAGAGAGAGAGAGAGAAAACGGTGCACCCTAATTCCAGATGCACGTGCCACTTTGTGCATGTGCTGGGATTAAAGGCGTGAGCCACCACACCCAACATATTTGTCTTTTGTGGCTTTTTTCCCAGAAACTTGTTGTTCCCTTTTCCCTATTTCTAGGGCAGGAAATCACTGAACATGGACTCACTAGAATCATTCCTATTATTGTTTTTGCCTGCTATGAGAAAACCTCACCCGAATTGATCACAAACAGCAAACACCAGAGGAATTTCCAAGGAACATATCCGAGCATAAGCCTGTGGTGGCTGGTGAGGGGCCAGTGCTCCACCATTTCCTCCTGTCCCGCACATGGCTCGAGGTATGAGGTGTGCCAGGCTTGGCTATGACGGGAAACTGCTCTTTTCCATACATCATGTTGGTTAGAGAACTTGGATCAAGAAAAAAATGTGGTTCCAAGTCTGCCTCTTCAACCAAGGCTTTAAAATTCAAAGGGTTCTATGCCAAGTCTAGAATGGGGAAAACAGGACTAAGAGAGAGAAGGCACAACTTCTCCCTGCCATGAGCACTCTGCATTTTGACCCTGATCACAAAGCAGAGGGAAGGCACAGATGTACCCAGAAATAGATGCGATTCAAATCATGGTAACTGGAGAGCATTAATAACTTAGCTAACATTAAAGAGTTAGGCATTTTCATAGATTATATCCAGTCCTCACAATAACGCTGCAATTTAAATAAATATATTTTAATTTATTTATTTGCAAGCGAGGAGAGATAGAGAATGAATTGGCACACCAGTTGTAAACCAACTCCAGATGTATGCGCCCACTTGGTGCATCTGGCTTTATGTGAATACTGGGGAATCAAACCCGGGTTGTTAGGCTTTGCAGGCAAGTACCTTAACTGCTAAGCCATTTCTGCAGCCCCCCCCCCGCCTTTTTGGAGGCAGGGTCTCATTTTAGTCCAGGCTGACCTCAAACTCATAGCGATTCTCCTACCTTAGCCACCTAAATGCTGCGATCAAAGGCATGCACCACCACGGCCAGCTAATCATGCAGTTTTGAAGATGAGAAAACTAAGGCGAAATTAAGACCTGCTCACTTGATCCAAATCCCATGATTAATAAACAATTCTCTAATAGAATACTAGGTCTTTCTGACACTAACACTCATGGTTCTCATCATAATGTGTCAATCAACAGTTTAGTAGAAGCTACAGAACAACCAATTATGAACCTGAGTGAAGCACCAACTTGGATCAAAGGCAGGTTGGAATGGTGTCGTGGTTAATCCCAACTGTCAACTCAATGGGATTCAGAATCACCATACAAACAAACCTCTGGATAGACCTTTGAGGGAGGTTCTAGAGTGGATTAATGAGGCAGGAAGACCCACTATAACTGTGCATGTACTATGCCATGGGCTGTTTAATACAAAGGAGTGAGGGAGCTGAGTATGAGCACTCATCACTCTGCTTCCTGACTGTGATACAATGTGACCAACGCCTCGTGTGCCTGCCACCGTGCTGGACCTTCACACCATGACTCAAAACAAACCCTTCCTTCCTTCCCTCCTTAAGTTGCTTGTCAGGTATTTTGTCACAGCAATGAGAAAGTAACTAACGCAGATAGGAATAAGAGGAAGGAAAGCTGCTGGCTGAGGAAGGAGAGAGATGGATAGCGGGGAGGAACTATCTCACACACTGGTGTCTAGGCCAGGGGTACTTCTGTCTCTTCTGGTGACACCTTGACACACTTGTCACAGATAATCATTGTTAATCTAAACCTGAAGACAAAGCTCCTATGCTCTTCTATCTTTCACAATAAAGATTATTCCTGAGTGTTCTGAATAGAACATCCACAATGATGAAAATGCACAGAAAAAGGTCTGAGGATATATAGGATGGGAGCACCCCCGCAGAATGCACAAGGTAATGACTTTCTCACATTTATGCTTATAAGTAGAGACATATAGTCACCTCTCTCAAATGAATTTTTAATATCGTTGACTTCCACCTGGGAACCAGACACTCGGAAGATCCCTTGATGCTGCAGACCTAAGGCAAAGAGAGGGGAAAGCATGAGAAATCCCCATTCTGTCCTTCAGCCCTCCTTTCTCTAAGAACTAAATGTCAGCCAGAAGACATTTACTGAAACGCTCCTACTGCTTATTTCTTAATAGGAATTTAATATGGTATGGCTTACCATAGAGATTGATGAACCGAATACAGCTCTCCACAATAAGGGGGATAACCTGTCCCGAGTCCTGGGTAAAGAGATGGAAACCAGGTAACTTCAGGAGAGACGTCTACATCACACACAAAAATAAGACTCACAGTTCAGCAGTACTGAGGGTGGCTTTTACTGTGCTAAGTGATCATTTCCAAATCTACCCTTTCTAAAAGTCTTTCACCAGGCTAAAAGAGAGTGAAAGAATTTATATTTAAACAAAAGTGTATTTCAGTTCTGAAGCAAACCAAATTAAATACATTCAACACATGAAGGCAATGTGGCTTCAATTGATCTTGGTGTACCTAGAGATTATCAAAAGCTAACTTGTGTTGGGAGTGGTGGCTGCTAATCTGGGCACTCAGGAGGTTGAGGTAGGAGAACCCAGAGTTCAAGGCCAGATTGGCTTGACATGACAAGACATGTCATAAAAAAACAAAACCAGAAAGCTAACATTTCTTTAACTTATATGCCAGCATGAATAATTCATTTTTGAGAGGTTACTGATAGAAATGATCAGTGATTGATGCCTGTAAGAATACTGTAATCAAAGCATCTTCTGCCTGATAAGTTGTCCTGATCAACTGAGGAGACCTTTCAGGCATCTCAGAATCTTCTCCATCACATACATCCCAGAGACTACACTGGCTTGATAGTGACAGTCACAAACTATCTCACAGATCATTGAAATGTGTCATGCATTTACTTCGTTTGCATCAGAACTTACTCATCCTTATAGAATTTGTATATCTTAATGGTGAAGCCAAAAATGGCACACATGTACATTCCAGTAGGTCTCTTTCTTAGGAAGGAAGACTTCTTTGACCTTCTTTCTCCACATCTTGTAAATCGGTCACAATCCTCTGCCAAGCAAGTGCTGGAAATGCTTTAAATGTGTAGGATGACAAAGGAGATGAAGGGGCTGCAGAGGCCACAGTTAAATGTGTATCAATGTCATGCACTCCATGGAGTTAAAGGAAGCTGTTGAGTATGGAGCTGTTTTTCATGGACTTTTAAGACTGATCTTTTAGGAATTAAGTCTTTAAAAGAAACATGGAATTTGAAAAAGATGAGCTGATACCAGGTAGATATTCATAGGGGGTTTTATTACAAAACCCAGAAACTTGCTTATCTTCAGAATCCATGGACCTTCCCAATTCAGGGAAGGAAAGTCTGGGACTAATATAGTCAAGCAGTTTAAACTCTGCTGTTCCGGAGTGGGTAATGCACTTCTTTAGGGATGAGTGTAAGTTTTAAGACAATCCAATCAGCACATAAACCAGTTAATGGTCCAATTACTTCTGGAGCCTGTATTAAATTTGTCTAATTAGTTAATTTGTTTCAGGAACATAAGTTTTGTTAATTCCTTAAAGAAGAGCCTTAAGGATAAAAAACATATTTTAGTGTAGACTAGTTGGCCCATAAATGGTGGTATAATTACATCAAAATTTGCTTAAATACATGAAGGGATTTTTCTTTAAGGTACAAACATGATTTAGTGGAAGTACACAATATGAACAATTCATGTAATATTACAATCAAAAGAGCAACAAATACTTAAATGTAAGTGATGAAAGGAAAACATTAGTTTACATTTCTGCTGAACTTAGTGTTAAAATAAAAACAAAGAACAAAAGATTTTTAAAAGAAAAATGTTTGCACTATGACAGTTCAAAATAAGCCTTAAAATTACATATTATTAAAAATATTTTTTCATTCACTCAGGCGACTGCTAATCTTTTAGCTATGATTGGCATTTCATTCAGAGGAGGTGAATTTTGAAGTCCAATAGTAATGAGTGTTTTCATTTAATTTTATGGTGCCAGGTGCTTGGTTAGAAAACATTTTACAAGGAAACAATGGGCTGCCTCCAGCTACCATTCAAATACATCTCTTTGCATCTCCATTTCCCTTTAGGAAAATGGCTTCTCTCTATGTGGGGGCAGCACTCTTCAGAGGGGTAGAAAGAAACAGAGGGAGACCTGGGCACCTCTGTGCTCTTGCCAGGACCAGACTCCTCAGTGTGCTGTCTGGGCTGGTGCACAGCTCTCAGGAGGAATTTTCCATGCTAACTGCTTTGTTCCTTCTTCAAGAACCTTTAACTATTCCTAATGAAATCTCTCTACACACCATAATACGTGCTGCCCCTCATGGAAGAGAATCACGCTCCTGCCTTGTGCTTTCCTGTCTTCTTCCCCTGCCATGCCACCTCATTGCTGTCATTTTATTGTTCCCCTCCCTCGGTCAGTTTGCCCCTGCTTATGAGTTACTGGCTGGGAAACTGTATCATCAAATCAAATTTGATAATAATTTTGTTTTAAGTTAGATTCAGTCAGGGCTTATGGCTCATAGAGATGGATTTGTGAGTGCTGTTCAGGTTATTCTGTGAATTCTTTTCACTGGTTAGAGCTCATTCTGAAGGCCAGCAGAGATTTCTCATCTCCCTCCCTCTGCACATCTTCATGTGTACATAGAAGGTATGTGTCACAGGCATGGTGCAAACGCACATGTATGCACACTTTTTAATCATTACCGCAGAGATTCAATAAATAGATCTGTCTTTTCAGAAGGTAAAGTGTCTATGACATACCAATTATGGGATGTTATAAAAATATTTAAAATGTGTTTTTTTCTCACAAAAATTTAATTTTCAAAACCACGGCAACCCACATTATAAAATGTTGTCTATAAAGTAGATTGTTCCCCCCCTTTTTGAATTAAATTTTTTGATTAAATTACGATCCACAATCCAATACTAAATGTGAATTTGGTACTCAACACTGATTTTAATAAAAGCCCTGAGCTCAAATTTGATACATTTGCCAAACATGGCACGTAAAAAGCAAAGGTTTAATCTTTCTGCTTTTACTGGAGACTATGACTCTCAAGTTAGTGTCGTTCCCTACAGTTCTTTCTAAGCAAAGCCTATTTATAAGCTGTCCAATTTTCAGCTGCAAACATTTTTCTTTTAAAGGCCTTACAGAATCTAATTAAAGCCAAGCATGAGGCTGACATGAGCATGATGCCAGCAGCGACAGGGGCCGTGCCCTCGCTTCCCGCCAGCCACGATACCTGATGTCTCGTGTGTGAGTTCCTTCGTCCCCGGCTAGAAGCATTATCAGAAATACAGGATGAAAAAGAAGACAGGGAGTAAACACAGCAGAGATACAAGATACAGACTTCAGGGCTGTACAATTGATCCAATATAATGAATTCCTTAAGTCATGGGAAAGAGACCCTTGCTGTGCTTCAGAACAAGCCTGGCAAATGGATTTGAAAACATGTTGTGCCTCCTCATTTGCACAAGTAAAAATAAAGCATTTTAGACCTCTTTTCCTTTTTGTACAAGTTTTGGCTGAAGAAAATTAGAGGGTCGTTTTCTTTTGTCCACATGATAATGTCCACATTTATTTTCTCTTCTGAAAGCACTCGATCCAAATATTCTTTCCTCTCTGACTTCAGGAAATATTATATTGATTTTCTGGGAAAGCAAAAGAGCCCCAGGACAGACTCGGACATAATGGCCTGCCTCTGATCATGAGAAGCTGAGGCCATTATAGTGAGAAGCGTGGAGGGCAGCCACCTAGGTGGCCGGTGCCAGTACCTTGACGAATGTTTCCAAATCCCCATTAAACAACTTAGCATTATACTGTGAGCGGGGTCTGCACTTCCTGTGTTTCTGGGGCTTAGGGGGAACATTTGGAGGCCTAAGGGAAGGGAATATAATTACTGAGCATGGCAGAAATCAAACAATCAATGAAACACCCATAGGTCACATCAAAATGACAAAACCAGGGGATCTTGGGTTTCTTCTCCACCTTAGTCTGTGAGGACAACATTCCCACCCTTTTCCATTTATTTACTTTACATATGTGTCATGAGATATTCATTTAGACTGCTGTGTTCTTATATGCTAGAGGCATTTGTTGGCCAGTTTGTTTAAATATGACAAGTATTACCAAATGGAATTATGAGCTCTGGTCAAATGTAATAGAGCAGGGTTCTGGTTACCTGGTTTACAAGTCACACAGTAAGAACTGGTTATAAAAGGACTTCTTCAATAAATCCCCAAATGAAAAATTAAATACAGAGTTTTAGTTAGAAAATAATTCTTCAATGTAGGTAACATCACATCTGTTCAGCACTCCTCATGTAGTGAAGGGATTTTATTTTATGCCAAAATTATTATTAGTGGGTCACAAGTCAACATGAGGGTTTGGTTTCAATATGTTTTCTGATGGGGGGGAGGAGGCTCACATGAATTATTTCTGTAGAACAACAATGCTACTGCCCACGTGATTGTTCCACATTAGATTGACTCAGTTGTGTTGTTCTGGGCTCTCCTGCCTGCCTTGTTTGCTTTGGTGGATAAGCAGTCTTTGTGACATACACACATCCAGTGTGCCACGTGTTGTATTAGGAAACCTGGCAGGAATCACCTGCATTGTAATTGGAGAGTGGCAGCCTCTTGTGCTCTCTCTCTCTCTCTCTTTAGAGGAAAGACAACCAAGATTTCTGGACTCGACTCCTACCTCTGTGCCAGTGGGATACCTGGAAGGAGAGCCCCGAGACCCATCTCCAGATGTGCTTCACTAACGCACACTTCACCTGGAGCTAGAGTCAGTCTCTGTCGAGCTTTGTTAAGCTATAGACTCGCTGGAAGAATGGCCTTTTGAATTCATCTTGTTTAAGCTCAGAAAGTCCAGTTGAGAAACAAAATCCCAAGAATTTATGTGGAACCCAGAAGATCTGCGAGCAGATATTACCACAGCATTCAATACATATAAGGGAACAAACCTGCTGACACAGCTCTCCACAGCTAAACTCCCGGCAGGAAGGCTCTACGACTGACGGGGTACACAGTCAATGGCACCTGGCAGCCCATGGTGCTTGAGAGGTTAAAAGGAGCCTTTGCAAACATCCAGAAGTGAATACAGAGACAGCTCCAGGCAGCACATCTTGTTCTGCCACTGACAGTTCTGAAATCTTTTTTTTTTTTTAATTATTTATTTGAGAGAAAAAGGCAGTGTGTGTGAGAGAGAATAGGCACACCAAGGCCTGTAGCCACTGCAAATTTCCAGACACATGTGCTGCCTTGTACATCTGGTTTTATGTGGGTACTGGAGAATAGAACCTAGGTCCTTCAGCTTTGCAGGCAAGGGCCTTAACCACTGGGCAATCCCTCCAGCCCCCTGAAATCTTTTTCTTTAAATTAAAAAGAAGTATTATTTGTGTGTGTGTGTGTGTGTGTGTGTGTGTGTGTGTGTGTGTGTATGGGCATGCCAGGCTCTCTTGTTATTGCAAGTGAACACCAGGCACTGTGCCACTTTTTGCACCCAGTTTTATGTGGGAGGGTGGTAAATTGAATCCAGGCCGGCAGGTTTGGAAA
Source organism: Orientallactaga sibirica (assembly GCA_036365145.1). NCBI lineage: Eukaryota > Metazoa > Chordata > Mammalia > Rodentia > Dipodidae > Orientallactaga > Orientallactaga sibirica. The sequence goes on along the minus strand of JAEOAD010000012.1, from coordinate 33,847,632 downwards.
CAAGTACCTTTACCCACTGAGCCATCTCCTGAAATCGTATATACACTAAATTCTGTGCCACCATGGAGGGAGGGATCTGGCAGCTGTGGAAAACCCCAACAACTATCTACCATAGAGTTAAATCACACATACTTGATTTCATCACCTTTTCATTGCTTTATAAATGTTTTAAATTACAGTTTATTTTATTTTTTTTAACATTGTGAATTTTTATTCAGGTAAGATGAGCCAACTAGATCAGGCGGTAACTTGTCAATGAAGAGAGTGGGTTATAGTGCCCAGAGCCATGGGTATGCTCTGGCACTCTGTCATGGAGTAGGTGAGGTACAGGGGTGGCTTAAAGGTTAGCCAGGGAGGAAGAGGAAACTGTAGGCTCTCATGGGAGGGGATGGGCAAAACAGGAGAAGTAAGCAGCTATGGAATTGTACAGTTTGAATGATTATGGTGGCCTATGGGACACTGGGAAAGAGAATGGGGTGTCTGGGCAGAACCACATGGGAGAACCAGACAAGGGAGGTGGTTTTGAGCAGGAGATTCTGGATTAGCTAATATGCATATGAAAGGTACACATGCAAGCCAGTCCTGACCAGTTCTAGGAATTGCCTAACCCTTGAGGGTTAGCAAGACTTCAAGTTCTTAAAGCATCAAATACAGGAACTGGAAGATGTGGCTTTACTGGGTCTGGCAGTCTCTACATTTGGTGTTATTCCAAGTAGCTGATGAGGCTAAGGGGAGCAGAATTTGTTGGGTCACTTATTGTCAGGGCAATGGCTGGTACTGACTGAAGCTTTTTTTTTTTTTTCCCTCTAAGGTAGGGTGTCACTCTAGCTCAGGCTGATCTGGAACTCACTCTGTAGTCACAGACTGCCCTCAAATTTACAGTGATCCTCTTCCCTAGCCTCCCCAGTGCTGGGATTAAAGCCATGAACCACCACACCCAGCAAGAATTCTTTTGAGCATGCTACTACCAAAGACCTGAAAACTGCCTGTTTTTCAGAACTTCTAAAGTATAAGGCAAATATAAGGAAACTACAGTTGTGAGAGACTTAGGATAAAAATGAAATACCTGAGTGTTCATCAAAATGATTTCCAAGGCAGAGTGATTGGTGTGTTCGTGGTTCTGGCCCCATTTATGCCCATACCAGGTAGCAGAGCCAAGTGACACTGACCATATAACTCTTCTGGCTCTGTATTTACCACACAGCTACCTGGTAGAATGGCTTCCTATATGGATGCCACACAAGGGGAAGCACTGATCTAGTCTATTTGGCAACTACAGTTCTCACTGAAAATGGGTATCTTTTTTTTTTTTTTAATTTGAGAGAGAGAGAGAATGGGTGCACCAGCGGCCTCTCAGCCACTGTGGACAAACTCCAGATGCGTGTGCCCCCTTGTGGGCAAGTGTGGCATTACGCACTTGCATCACTTGTGTCTGGCTAAATGTGAGACCTGGAGAATTGAACAGGGTGTTCTTAGGCTTTGCAGATGGGCGCCTTAACCACTAAGCCATCTCTCCAGCCAGAAAAATTGATATCTTTAAATCCTTTTTTTTTTCTTTCAAATCTTCTAAGCGCTCACATAAATTATAATCTGGAGAGACCAGGTAAGAATTGCTAGAGTAAGGAGATACTCCTGCACGAAAAGCTTCACACGCTATATTACTGGGGCAGAGGGAACTTTCCTCTTTGTCACTGATGGCATGAAGACACACCTCAGTACTCTTTTCTTTGATGAGGTTAGGAAAGTTCGGACCTTTGTTTCTCCAAGAAGATAGGCTTCAGTCTGAATAAACTGTCTAGCACCAATACCTTGGAAATCAACTTGCCAGGTACAACCAGTGTTCCACATGCATCCTACTGAAAACAGAACTGAGTCTCCGACATTCAGAGTCTCCCTATGTCAACTAGAATAATGCAGGCTGCTGTACAGATGGTTCATTAAAAAAAAATAATAATTAAAGTTGCCACAAACTTTCCCCATCTCAACTCAGGATTTGCTTCTAAAATGGCCCTTCTGTCGGTAGCTTAAAAATCCTTCCATGAATGGGTGTGTGAATGGGGGGTGGTGGTGTGGGAGGAGAGTGTGCAATGTGGTGGTACAGGTTAAAAGGTAAAATTTTAAAGTAAACCCAAAAGGTTGGTAGAGAGCTAAAGCCCCAAGAGGATTCAATATAGTTCTAATGTTGCGATGGCAAAGTAGTTGCTGAAAGTCACTCCTAATGTAGTAGCTATGCTCATCCTCTCGTTTGGGAACTAAATTATCAAATCAAAATCTTATCTGACTAAGAAGTTAACGTGGGGGCTGGAGAGATGGCTTAGTGGTTAAGGTGTTTGTCTGCAAAGCCAAAGGATCCTGGTTCGATTCTCCAGAACCCAAGTAAGCCAGATGCACAAGGGGGCACATGCGTCTGGAGTCCGTTTGCAGTGGCTGTGCCCACTCTCTCTCTTTTTTTCTCTCTCCCTCATTCTTTGTCTCTCTCAAATAAATAAGTAAGTAAATAAATAAATAAAATATATTTTTTAAAAAGAAGTTAATGTGCTTTGGATTAGATAAGCTTAGCCTGTTCAACTTAGGTTATTGTTACTGACTGCTTTCTAAATCCATTGGGAAAATCTTAACTATGCCAGAGCATATGTGATCTGGCGAGATCCTCAAGCATTGCACGGCACTATGCTTTGTCATGCTCAAACTATCTTCCATATTCATTAATTAAATATGCTTTCTTGCAGCACTTAAATGTTTGCTTCTTGTTAAAGAGAAAGAAAGTGAAACATGAATTATGATAAAACATTCCTACCTTGTAGTCATATATTCAGCTCTATGACCTGCAAAAAAAAAAAAAAAAAAAAAAAAAAGGAACTAAGTTAACTGAGTGGATTCAGTGGAATGCACCTGGTAGTATTTTGTCCCTTATTTTAAGATGCTGAGCTCATAACAGCTTACACATCTTCTGGTGAGAAAGATGAGAATAGGATATGATGACAGACAAATAATTCAAAGCCATTATTTTGTAAACTCTATGTGTACAATTTAACAAATTCTGTATATGAAAAACATATATCATTTGGCAATTTGAAGGAGGTATTTTTGTCATTGCATTCATGACCTCACAGTGACTGTCATTACCTACACAAGACCTGCACAATATTGGGTGCATCAATACTCCATCAAGGATGATGGAGGAGGGCATGAGGCCTTTATCCCTCCCTGTAGAGTTACTGGCAGTTAATTGTTGATGGGAGAGAAGGAGGCATTTTTGGCAGTGGTATAACTATTGATAAGTTGCCTACACTCTGATAAACAAACCTCCACCCATGCTTCACAGGCAATCCTAATTAAACTCCTCAGGTCACACAAATATACAAGGAAAAAAGACATCACTGTAGAAAAGGGACAAGCTGGGAAGAAGGGGTTCAGTGGAAGGGAAATAGGGAGAAATGACAAGAGAAGGTATTGAGAAATGATGATGATCAAAATACACTCTATACATGAATAAAATTGTCAATAAAAGTAAAATAAATAAAAAACTGCCTGACTGTGCCTATAAGTTGAAACACCAAATACAAATAAAATCCATCTAAGATTTCCATGCTAGTTATCTACTGTTTTGATTAATACTCACGGGGGATAAATGAGACATCACTTAGGGTCAAGAGAACTCAATTCCTCTTAGGCTAAATTTGTATTCTCTCTGTGATAGGTAATCAGAGGACTGTGAGAAAAGTTGTGTTCTCTAATCTGAAATGAAACTTGTAATCCATGCAAGGACATTAAATTATATTATATTCCATCAACTTGTAGGCTAAAAGCCTTTCACCAGCTGCTTCTTACACATGTGTGCTAAATAACAGGATTGTTTCTAGCATGATCACAATTGGCACTAATGTCATGTTTATATGCACCAATGCCTGCTGTCTGCTCATTCTTACACTCAGGAAGGAGTGGTGGGAAGAGGTGTGGAGGAGTGGAACCTGTCAGCTGGGTTGTTTGTTGAAATGATATAGTCCTAAAGTGGCAAAGGAAGGGCATGTCTCTATAAACAGGTGAGCCCAGCTCACTGGACCATACTGCAGTGATGCAGACATACATACAGGGCAAGGCCAACGACCTCAGAGAAAGGTGGCCAGTGTGAATGGTGGATGAACACTCCCAGGCCATAACACAGCCTTTCAGTCCATTATCTGCTTTGAATAACAAGTAATAAAATACTTGATCACTACGGGCTAAAGAGGGGGCAACAGACGTTATCTGAACAGATTCAGGCTACTGTAAGAATCAGTTCTTAGCCAGATTTGGGGAAAGGTTGATTGCATCATCCTCTACATTCTGGTGCCTTCTGCGACTTCGGAAGAGAATAAAGGAAGGCGTGGAGAAAAATTCTACAGCTGTTCATGAATGGAAGTGAAAGGCTGCAGGGAAGTCGAGGTGCAGATGGCAGCTGAGGGTAGTGTGGGCTGCCTCGTGGATATCCTGACGGCAATATCCAGCAGGAAGCTGACTAGACAGGGTTAAGGCACAGAAGGAAGACAGGGCTGAGAGTCTCTGCCATTTAGGTTGTGTTAGGGTTATAGGAGCTGGTGAGATCACCCAGGGTTAATCCTGAGAATGAGCAAAGAGTTGAAACAATCTGTCTTGTGCTGGACTGGACTGTCATATTGCATGGTTTATCATGGCATAAAAGTATGATATAGTATTGATAACAACAATAAAACAGGAAGATGCCTGTACTTATTAGACACTATTCTAATATACCAAACATTAATTAATGAGTGTTATAATGTGTTTAAAGCACTATGTGTTTATTTTGAGACAAGGGTCTACTATGTAACCTGGCTATGCACCCCAGGCCGGCCTCAAAATCATATTCTGCTTCTACCCCTAGAAGGCTGGGATTATCAGTGTGTACCATCATGCCTAGCCCAAGCACTTTATTTTAAACATGCTAACTCACAAATCACATAATAATGTGAAGTACAGAAAAATGACTTGCTCCAGGTCAAGCTACTAGTATGTTATAGGTTTGACACAAGCATCCAGGTTTGTTTAAATTCCAGACCTGAAAGCCCAGGCACTATCCTGCACTACTTTTAAAAATATAAGCCTTGCCAGGCCTGGTAGTACTTGCCTTTAATCATTGGCTTTGGAAGGAGAATCACTATGAGTTCAAGGCCATTCTGGAGCTATGGAGTGAGTTCCAGGTCAAGCCTCAGAGTAAGACCATGCCATGATACATCAAATAGGTAAATAAATAAATAAATAAATAAATAAATGAAATGTAAGCGCCTTGGGTTGGCAGTATATCTCAGTAGAAGAACACTTGCCCAGCATGCATGAGGCCCAGAGTTTCATCCCCAGCACTGTCAAAACAAACAAAATTCTATGTAGTCTCACAGTGGCCTTGAACTCATGGCGATCCTCCTACCTCCACTTCCCAAGTGCTGGGATTAAAGTCATGCACCACCACGCCTGGCCCCAAACAAACAAAATTCTAAGTATTCCCCCCCCCTAGAAAACACCTTGAACAATCCTAGAAGAAAGCTGGAATTCTGCCTGTACTTTTGTTTGCCACACATGGCTAAAACAAAATACAAAATAATGAAGAGTTTAATAAAAAGTTAAAACTATATAAATATGTAGATTAAACTAGCAAATGTCTATACATTTAAACTGAAAAACACAGGCTAATCACTTTTACGTGGTTCACTACTAATGAGGTTGAGGATAATTCCTGAAAAATGAAATGTTTTAGGATTTAAAAATTTTTGCCATTTTTCTAAAGATACCCCAACCAATTATTCCTTACATTGAGAAAAAAGATGGAAGATAAAATAGCTTAAGTTATTTTGCCTCATCCATTTATGGTTAATAGTATGAGATAAAAAATTAAAAACGTATAAAAGCTACATTTTGAGGAATGAGCCGAGAGGAAGCTCTACAAGAGCTATCATTCATGCAGTAACTACCACGTCCATTGCTTTCAGCTAATAGTCCTGAGTGTCTCAGCTGATGAATGAGGTTTTATTTTTTAATCAGCATCATCATTAATAGATCAATAACACACAAGCATAGAAGGCTCTCCTTCCTAGAGAAAAGAGAAAGCTTGCAGTGGCCTCAGGATTAGATTTCAGTCACTTTTGGTGGAAGTTTATTTAATTATTAAAAACTACAGGAGCCCTCCTACCCCCCCTAACTCTCCATGCAAGCCACTGGGAGGGAAAAAGATAAAACGACCCAGGATTAATATAGTCTTAGTAATATTTTTAAAAAATATTTTATTTATTTATTTATTTGAGAGAAAGAGGGAGAGAGAGAGAGAGAGAGAATGGGCGCGTCAGGGCCTCCTGCCACTGCAAACGAACTCCAGATGCATGTGCCTCCTTGTGCATCTGGCTAATGTATGTCTTAGAGAATTGAACTGGGATCCTTTGGTTTTGCAGGCAAACACCTTAACCGCTAAGCCTTCTCTCCAGACCTACTTTTCTTTTTTAAATCTATCTATCTATCTATCTATCTATCTATCTATCTATCTATCTATCATTTATCTATCCATCCGTCCATCCACCCACCTATCTGTCTAGCATCTATCTATCTATGAAAGAGAGAGAGAGAGAAATATGAATATGGGCATTACAGGGCCTCCTGCTGCTGCAAATGAACTCAAAATACATGCACCACTTTGTGCATCCGGCTTTATGTAGGTACTCGGGAATCAAACTCTGGCTGGCCTGCTTCACAAACAAGTGCCTTTAACTCCTAAGACATCTCCCCAGCCTGATTACTCTTTGTTTTGTTTTGTTTTGTTTTTGCATTTGCTTTTAAGATAGGTCTCACTCTATAGTCTAGGCTTGCCTTGAATTCTAAATCTCCTATCTTTGCCTCCCAAGTGCTAGGATTGTAGGCAGCGATAAGCGCCTTCTTAAATTTTACTTGAGAATTCTGAAATTAATTATTTTCCACTTTAAATGCATTGTATCTCTAAAATATAGGCTGTTGGCAACTTGACAGGAAGAGATGTAAAAAGACGCATAGCTCAAATGGGGTAGACACCATGATCTGTCCCTGAGAGCGAGTGGTAAAGACCTGGGGTGATGCTGTCCAGCCCTTTTTCTTCTGTAACAATACCAGTTCCTGTGGTGCTGTTCTAGTTGTTCACAATCGGCTCCTCTTTTGAAAGTCTATTTGTACTCTTACTCAAAGACAGACAATGGAGCATGTGAAGATAACCTATTCAATTCCGTTGTCAGAAACCCTATGCCAGGGACAAGAAACAATGCAATACAAAGCTCAGAACCTACTGTCCGATTTTCTGTCTAGCAAAACTGCACCCTTATTTCCATCCTCTAACTCCAGGTGTTGCATACAAAGAAGTCTATGTGAACATTAAGGCTCATGATTGAAAAATATTCCAGTGTCCCAGTTTTACAGATGTACCTCTCATCTACTATGGTCAATTTAAACTTCCATTTGAAAAAGAAATGATACTCCCAAAGAAATAGTAGTGTTATTAAGGGATGAAGATGATGATGAGTGTGGCTTTCCCATTCATTTTGCATTTCTGTTTCAACAGCTTACAAAGACTTGGAATTTTGAGTTTTGACAGTGCCACCTTAAGAGCCCCAGCTAGTTGCTTCCTCATGTTGTAGATTTAAGAAGTGATGGGGCCCCTGGTAGCCTGCCAAAAGAGAGCAGCCAGGCAGGCCAAACACATGTCTGTAGTTATAGTTTCAGCTGTGTCCCATCAACTGCTAAATCCCTGGCCTGGCTCGGTTGACTTTACTATGAAGGCAGCTTTTGCAGCAGGGAGTCTATAATAATTCAAAGGTGATTTTTCTATCCAAAAAAGGTCAGCCTGTCTCCAGGCACACACTTTGATCCTGAATGACTAACCTGTTTAACCATACCAGGACTTGGTTTCCATCCTAAGGGTTCTCTGTTGGCCAGTTTAACAGGTGACAGATGCCATTAAGTCTGTTTCCTATCTCTGGGTATAAGCCTATTAACAGGAGCAGGCTTGCATGGAAAGGCAGCAGGCTCACAGTGGATGAACTAAATCAGGGTGTGTTTCCCATGTTCAATTATTCTGAATGTCAAATGCAGCAAGTCAGTAGGAGGAGCTGTGTTGAGGAAGACGTCTGTACTCAGCAAGTGTCTGCTGCTCTCAGATGAAAGGCGTCCAGTACCTTCTACAGAATAAACTAAGCCCAGTGAGGCTGTGTCATTTGGGTACTAGGGCCTATTGAAAGACATTCCAAGATAAAGAAAGCCTGGTGTAGAGGTCACAAAATATTACAGCTTTACACAGTGTGGCCACTATGAAAAGACTCTGGCATACAGACTCAGCAAGTTAGCCAAAACGTAGCCCGATCCAAGAATAACATGGAGAACTGTATTAGCCAATGGGCTTTCTTTCTAGGGTACATGACAGAATTTATGTTGAATGACTACCATGAAAGTTTCAGGATGTGGCTCTAAGCCACTTAACACTCATCTGCATGCAGTGCCAAGAGCGAATGTGCCCTGTACTTAATTCTGTCAAATTCTCAATTTCTTCTCTTTTGGAGCACGTGCATGTGTGTGCATGTGTGCGTGTGCACATAGAAGGCAGAGGTTGTCTTCCTCAATCACTGCCCCTTATATTTTGAGATAGAGTCTCTCGCTGAACTTGGAGCTCACTGATTTGGCTACACAACCTAGCAAGTGAACCCCAGAGAACCTTCTGTTTTTCTGGCGCTAGGATTACAGGCATGTACCACCATGCCTGGCATTTTATGTGGGCTCTGGGGATCCAAACTCAGGTACTCATGCTTGGGTGGAACTTTACCACTGAGCCATCTCTCTAGTCCACAAATGTACAATTTCTAAAGTGGCATCTAGTCTTCTGGGGCAGGACTTTGTGCCTGAAAGCATTCAAAGCATTCATCTACACCGAGGAGAAGTTAGGGTCTAGGAATAGCCACTGACTTTAAGGGCACTGTTAGAAATAACCTGCATTGGCACAAAAGAGAAGCAGAAGAAAAAAGAAATTTACTGAGAAAACAAAGGAAAGAACTAGGACACAATTGTTCAAGTAAGAAAACTATTCAAAGATAAAAAAGGCTTTAAAAAAGTTTAAACCTACAGAAGAGGTTAAAGAATAGTACAAGGATATCCCGAGAGCCTTCATTTAGATTTCCTAATTGTTAACACTGAATTAGATTTACACACACACACATGCACACATGCACACACATGTAGATTTATCCCCCATATATGCACACACTGGATTTATTCCCCCCCTTACACACACACACACACACACACACTGGATTTATCCCCCATATATATATACACATATTTATATACATTGGATTTATCCCTTCTCTCTCTGTCTCTGTCCCTCTCTATACACACACACACACACACACACACACACTGGCTTTACCTTCTTTCTCTCTATCTCTCTCTATACACACATGTGTATATATGTTCCTCCATTTTTATTAATTTTTTTTGGTTTTCGAGGTATGTTTTCGCTCTGGCCCAGGCAGACCTGGAATTGACTATGAAGTCTCAGGCTGGCCTTGAACTCATGGTGATCCCACCTCTACCTCCTGAGTGTTGGTATTAAAGGTGTGCACCACTACGCCCGGGCTTATTCCTCCTCTTTTGTTTTTGTTTTTGTTTTTCGAGGTAGGGTCTCACTCTAGTTCAGGCTGACCTGGAATTCACCATGTAATCCTCATGGTGGCCTCGAACTCATGGCCATCCTCCTACCTCTGCCTCCTGAGTGCTGGGATTAAAGGTGTGCCTGGCTAGTAAGCAGTTTTAAGAGTCAGAACATTCTTCTTTATTACCACAGTAGCATTATCATACATAGGAAAACCACCATTAAGTCAATAATATTAATATATAATCTATGTTTCTCCATGATGCTTAAAATATTCTTCATAACTTTTGCTTTTTCATTTAATGAAGGCTCACACACTGCATTTGATTATTTTATTTTATTTTTTGTAAGGGTCAATGGCATCTTAGCCATGTAAGACTTGGGTCCTTTCTGCTCAAGGCCATCTCCTGAGGAATGGGTTCTTTGTGGCGAATCATGAAGTAAGACAACGGAAACATCACTTCATGGGCAAAGAGGGTTCCAGATCAGTAGGAGGCAAGAGTTTATATCTAAAATGGGATTCTGTTATAGTCACTCACACCATTCAGTCCTCTCATTTCCCACCTCTTCTGTATTCTCTTTTGCTTTTTATAATATCCAGCAGGATGTAGTGTAAACCAAAGACAACTAAAGTTGCAGATTCTGGAAACAATTAAGACAGGGACTTTGTACTTATTTTGTTTTTAAATGTCATGCAGACAAAAAAAGAAGCAATAGCATTCACACAGATCCATTTCCCTGCTTCCTCACTTGCAAACACAAGGAAATTCCCATTGCCTAGGTAAGAATGTAGTTTAGAACAATGCCTGGCTCAGAGAAACCCCAATGTAAGTAAAGCTCTTGCTAGTTTTTGTTATGAGACATAGCAATCTACATATCCTATCAGATTATTTCTCAACTACGTACAATACTTAATGAAAGAAAAAGAAAATCCCCTAAACTGGATGAACTGGTTTCTAGAGTTCCAAAAGGCAATAGATGGGAACATAAATGCCAGCCCATTAAAACAAACAGGGGCGGGGCTGGAAGGTGGAGAAGCCAGCCAAAGAAGGAAGGAAGTAGTGACTGGGGGTCAGCAGATTAACACTGGCTCTGCATTAGAGGCAATACCTCCCTGGGTTTACTCTTTTCAAGCGGAGCTCCAGAAGAAGGCAGTTCCATGGAGAACTTGATTGTCACAGACACCAATAACCCTGGATGTGAATGAACAGCCTCATCTGTTCTTAAATTACACATACTTGATTCACACTCTTCGTGGAACCCATTCGTGACACAACATATAGTGCAAGACATCTTCCTGTCTCTTCCAAGTAACTGACCTTCTCCAAGAGTCCTTTGCAGCAAGTCATGCTTGGCTTGAAGTTTAGTGATGAGATTACTGCCTTCCAAATATTCTCTGAGTTTCTGCAAAAGATGAGATCACTTTTTAAAAACCGTTCAAGGCCAAGAACCTGCTCATAGGAGATCAAAAGCCCAGTCGTTTTTGTTGTCTAGCTTCTAGAATTTTGTTACTCCAAGTGTGACCTCCAGTCTAGTAGAGGTATTAGCCGGCCCTTGGGAGCCTATCTGAGATGCAGACTAAGGTCTCTTCCCCTCCAATCTACTGAAACTGTGTTGGCAACAAACGCTCCTGGTGACATGTGCTCAAGTGGAAGTGAAAAATCTTCCTACCTCCTCCCCTAACTTCTAAGCTCTTCCCAGACTGGCTGAACCAGGAACCCAGTTTTAATCACGACCTTCAGCTGACTCTAATGTTATCACAGAAGAAGCCCTGGATCTAGGCGCTATGAAGCAATGAGCTGGCTCACCATGAAGTAGAACTGCTCCGTTTCCTGCTGGTTAGCTCTCCTCTTGGCGATGCTGGGCTTACTCAGGTAGGTTTCAGACACGGTAGACTTCACGGACTCTGTGGAGCGGCTGTGCTGGAAGCATTCTGACACATCATAGTCCTCAATGGTGACCATGTCCTGTATTGTCTGCAAGGTGGCTTCGGTTGTTTTCTTGACCTAGAAACAGAAAAACTCATTAGACTGTCAATCCCACACATACTCAGTGGGGATCCGGTCTTTCAGCTAGAGAGATGAGGGTTTCAGACCCCACTAGGGAGAGAGGTCAGCAGCACCTGAGATCACCAACACAAAGGAAGGCTTCCTTCAAACATCCTAAAGAAATTATCTGTCACTTTATATTCGGTCCTTATAAATGTCACAAATCGCTAGGAACGTCTTCAATTTCATTTTTATTTCTAACAGCCTTTTAAACTGAAGTCGAAGTACAGAAAAGTACTCAGACGCAAGTACATAGGTTGATAAATGACTTCAAGATGATCACAACTATGTAGACACCTCCAGATCAAAACTGTATTTTATGATCTGGAGAGAGGACTCAGCAGTTAAATGTTCTTCCTGCCCAAGTAAGAGAGCCCAAGGGGGCCTGAAACCACCCATATTCGAATCTCCAGATCCCATGTTAACAGCTGGGAATGGCCCTATGTGCTGTAACCCCAGTCCTGCAAAGGAGATGCGAGACCAGGGAATTGCGTGGGTTCATGAAAAACAGTAAGCTTTGGTATCAGTAAAAGATGCTAGCTTAAATAAGAACGAGAAGCATGGGCTGGAGAGATGGCTTAACGGTTAAGATACTTGCCTGCAGAACTAAAGAACCCAGGTTCGATTTCCCAGTACCCATGTAAGCCAAATGCACAAGATAGTGCATGCATCTGGAGTTGTTTGCAGTGGCTAGAAGCCCTGCTGTGCCCATTCTCTTTCTCTCTCTTTCTTTGCCTCTTTCTCTCTCTCTCTGCTTGCAAATAAATTTTAAAAAAATTTAACAAGAAAAGAATGAGAAGCAAAGCAATGGAGTGGGACACCTTATGTTGAGCTTTGCCCCAGACGAGCTCATGGGGCACTGCAAAGCCACAGATGTGCCACACACATATGCACTGTAATATATATATATGCAAGCTATATTCCGCCATACATTACTATAAGCAACTTTGTGACCTCAAAATCACCCACATACCTTTCCCTCCCTCCCCAGAGCTATCTGCTACCCTTCCCTCCCTCCTTCCCTTTGTAGGGTCAGAGATCAAGCATAGGTGTTGGAACATGCTGGGTAAGAATTCTACAACTAAGCTACAGTCCCCACTACTACCCTGATCTCTAAAAAGTCATATTCCTTCTGTTCCTTTGTATGTCACATCAGTGGAACACTGCAGCATGCGTGGTTCATCTTGCTTCTTTTGCTCAGTATTCGTGAGTACTCACTGCTAAATAGTCTCCATTAGGGTAAGTAATAATTCTTCCCTTTACTTTTAGTTTTGTTCCATTATGGATTATAGCTCTGGAATTCTATGAACACAAAGTTGTTGGGCTAAACTCACATAAACAGAATTTCTGCTTATAAAGCATGCCAGACTGAGCTAGGGATGTAGCTCAGTGGTAGAGTGCTTGTCTAGCATGCATGAGGCTCTGGGTTTGATCCCCTGGAAAAAATGTACACGAGAATGTACATGAAATGAACATGATATAGACTGTTTTCCCAAACAATTGTTATTTCTATCCCCACCAACAGGTAAGAGCATTCCTGTGATTCTACACGCCTGTCAACGGTTGGCACTGGCATCCTTTCAATTCAAGCCACTGTGGCTTGGTGCAGTGTGACTTCATTATCTTCATTTCCCTGATGCCTAACACAGCACACACATAACCATATGTTTAAGGCAATTTGGATGTCCTCACTATGGAATGCTTTGTTGACATCTCTCGTTCAGTCTTCTACTGGGCTATGCATCCCTTTCTTACTAATTTGTAGATAGGCATACGAATCATTGTTACTCACACATGTACATGTTCGTTTCTGTCTGTGCTGGGGTTTTTCACTGTTCCACTACTGTCCAGAAGACCAGAGTTTCTACCTTCCATATAGCCAGTTTATGAATTCTTTCCTTTATGACTAGTGCTTTTGGTCTTATTTGTGAAATATTTTCTTATCTCATGGTCACAAAGATATTATTCCATGCTCTCTAGGTTCTAGGAACTTTTGAAAAAAATTTATATACTTATTTATTTAGAAGGAGAGAGAGAAGGAGAGACAGAAAGAAAGAGAGAGAGTGAGTGAGAATGCCAGGGCCTTCTGTCACTGCAAATGAACTCCAGATACATGTGCCACTCTGTGTATCTGGCTTTAGGTGGATAATGGGGAATCAAACTCTGGCTTTGCAAACAAGTGCCTTAACTGTTGAGCCATTTCTCCAGCCCTCTAAGAACTTTTATTTAACTTCTAGCATCACTTGTTTTTTTTTTTTTTTTTTTTTTTTTTTCAGGTAGGATCTCACTCTAGCACAGGCTGACCTGGAATTCACTATGTAGTCTCAGGGTGGCCTCAAACTCATGGCAATCCTCCTACCTTTGACTCCTGAGTACTGGGATTAAAGGCATGCGCCACCCTGCCAAGGGTTCTAGCATCACTTTTATTTATACTTTTAGTTAGCAGATGTCATATCCAGTCTCACTTATCAAAATCTAAGGTAAATGAATAGCCTTATTGTTTTTTCACATGATACAAAGTTTAGAACACTTTAATGCCATTTTCCCATCATAATTTATATGCTATTTTGAAATTTGTAAAATATTTTATTTACTTATTTATTTGTGTGTGTGTGTGTGTGTGTGTGTGAGAGAGAGAGAGAGAGAGAGAGAGAGAGAGAGAGAGAAAAAATATATATGGGTACAACCAGGGACTCTAGCCACTGTAAACAAACTCCAGACACATGCACCACCTTGTGCATCTGGCTTATGTACATACTGGGGAATGGAACCTGGGTCCTTAGGCTTTGCAGGCTATCTCGAGCCCTATATGCTATTTTATAATGCATTGTAATAGAGTTTTAGGTAAATATTTATGTGTTTACATAAGACATTACTGTCTTATATATTTAATATTAACTTTGCTCTAACCATATATTTATTAGATTTTTTTATCCCTGTTCCTTATATTTTAAGAGTATCCTTTAGAAATTATTTTTATTATGAATCTATTTTTATTGACATGAAAATATTTTATTTTGCCTCTTTTATTTTGCATGGCAGGAGCAGATAGCCAGAATCACATTTTTGTATCAGTAGGAAGGAAGTAGAACATACAAAAGTATCAAGTGGGGTTGCACTAGAATAACCCAAGACCTGCTCCCAGCGACGTACCTCCTGCAGCAAGAATCCATCTCCTAAAGGTTCCACAACCTTCCCAAATCGTACCACCAACTGAGATTAAGTATTCAAACACATGTGGAGGGCTGTTACATTCAAACCACCACATCTCATTCATGAAAGACATTTTTCCCGCTTGCTAGTTATTTCTTGTGACTTCCTGTTGAGTGAAAGTTTACTGCTAATCTGTCAGTACTCTGGATAAAATTCACTTTGTTTCAGCTTATTTTAAAGTTTTCCATTCATTTTTAGGTTTGTACAATTTCACCAGCATGTATTTAGGCAAGGATTTAAAGGTATATTCTCCCTGGAAGTTTTTGAATCTGAGTGATTTTTTTTATAAGCTTATCTTTTTGACTACTGACTGTGTTCTATTGCATTTCTTCCTGAGAATTCAATTAGTATAACTAGATTTCACTGTGTCTTAAATCTCTTTCTGTGTTTTCTATCCTTTTGTTGCTCTGCGTGGCACTTTGATTATTTTCTTCTGATTTGTCTTCTGCTCTTGACAAGTCACCCTTCCGTTGTGTCTGATCTGATGTTAAAATCATCCACTGATTTCTTAATTTTGGTTACTTGTAATTCTTAATTCCTTTGTGGTTCATCCCAAATCTTTCACTGCTTATTGTTCCTGCTGAAATCGGAGCTTTGTTTTTAGCTCCTTGAATTCTAGAAATATTTTTCTGCAGTGTTCTGACCCTACTATTTGGAGCTTCGGTTGGTCTGTCTCTGTTACCTGTGATTTCTACTCACGATAACTCATAATTTAAAAAATTTCCTTATGTGCCTACTGTTTGACACAATTTTTTTGTCTTACTATTTTTTAAATTTGCATGCATGCATGCATGTGTGCATGGGGCATGCCACGGGCTCTTGCTTCTACAAAGGAATGCTAATCCAGCTTTATGTGGGCAGCTGGGGAACTGAACCTGGTTCAGCAGACTTTATAATCAAGTGCCTCTAACCATTAAGTCACCTCTGCAGCCCCTAAAAATATTCTTCCTACAAATTAAAATATATACATATATTCTTTTATTTCCGTGTGTTTATGTGAATGTGTGTGCACATGTGTTCATGTGCCACAATGTTTTGCTACTGCAAGGGAACACCCATCTGGCTTTTACATGGGAGGCTGGAGGAATTGAACCTGGGCCATCAGGGTTTGTAATCAAGTCCATTTAACCAACAGACAAATCAGCCCAGACCCCGTCATTTCTTTTAAAACTTTTTTTTTTTTGGTTTTTTGAGGTAGGGTCTAACTCATTCCCAGGCTGACCTAGGAATTAACTATGTAGTCTCAGGGTGGCCTCGAACTCAAGGCGATCCTCCTACCTCTGCCTCCCGAGGGCTGGGATTAAAGGCATGCGCCACCACACCCGGCTCATGAAAACTTTTCTATTATATCTCTGTGTGTATATGTTCATGTGTGTGAGTGCAGGTGCACACATTCCATAGTGTACCTGTGCAGGTCAGGGGACAAC
Organism: Orientallactaga sibirica; assembly: GCA_036365145.1. Taxonomy (NCBI): domain Eukaryota; kingdom Metazoa; phylum Chordata; class Mammalia; order Rodentia; family Dipodidae; genus Orientallactaga; species Orientallactaga sibirica. The sequence continues at coordinate 33,831,298 of JAEOAD010000012.1, read as the reverse complement.
TTTTGGGTCAGTTCTCTGCCTTTCCCCCTCATTTGAGGCAGAGTTTCTCAGTGTACTTTCTTGCTCTGCTATTGTTCTTTGCTGTGCTTACGTGAGCATCTGAGAAATTCCCATCTCACCATCAGTGTCAGAGTCCTGGCATCACAGAAGCACACTGTGTCTTGCAAGGCAGGGTCTCACTCTGGTCCAGGCTGACCTGGAATTCACTCTGTATTCTCAGGGATTAAAGGCGTGCGCCACCACGCCCGGCCTGGCTTTTTTTTACATGGGTTCTGGGGACGAACCACAGATACTCCAGACAAAGCAAGTGCCATCTTCCCAGTCCCTTTGGTTACATCACTTTTTGGGGTAGTTATCTGAGGGCTAAGGTAAGCCTCCAAAGAGAATATTTTTCTAAGCCATCAGGGGCACTCGTAGCTTGGAATCACTGCTAATATATTGGATGCTCTTTGTTTTGGGAAGCTATTACTCCTTGTGCCATGGAAAATTTGAAAGTATTTTCATATTTCATTAGAAAATGAAGGGTATTCTAGGCAGAAGAAAACGTGGGAAGTGAGAGTGAGAACTTGGCTTCTTGGGCTCCTCATGAGTCGTGGGAGAGTATAGCACACGGAATGCCATGCTAATGAAGTCCCTAATAGAGCACACTCAATGGAGAGTTATGAGAAGCAAGTGATAGTTCATCTTTGCCTTTTTAAAGGATCCCTGATCTGCTGAACAATAAAAGCAAAGAGATAGAAAGGAGGAAAATGAGGCAGGAGGCCTCGGCTTAGCTGACAGCTAACTCCAGGAATGACAGTAACAGGACATATTTGAAAAATACTTAAGCAATATATGTGGAAGGTTCATCTTTTGGGGGATATGGTTTAAATGAAAAAAAAAATTACTAGATGTAACTATGTAAAGCACAGTGAAACTTCAAAAGCTATACAGAAGGTTGAAAAGTTCTTCAGATACTGGCAGAGTGGAGTGTAAAAGTGAAATTATACAAGGTTCTTTGATATGTTTCTAATTAAATCAGGATAATAATTACATCACACCAATGGCAAAAGAGACAGTTCCAAAAACCAAACTAGAAGACAAACAAAAACAACCCATCCCTCAAAACACACCTGAATAAAAACTAAACAAAAAAAAAATCATCACAGAATAAAACTAAAATCAGCACTTGTAGTTTGTCTTAAACAAACCTGTGAAGTTATTGAACTTGCTAATTAAAGCAGGTCCATTGAGTTTATAAGGCAGATACTCACAAAGCAATGTCCTTGAGAACCATATCCTTTCAGGTAGGATAGCCAGAGGCAGCAACATTATCAATGCACACAAATAAAGTACACACACAAAGAAGCAAAAACAAGTGTTTCCTTCTGGGTTTTAGCGCCTTTCTTAGATGCAGTGGTGATACAGTTAAATATGGAATTGCCAGGAGGAATACGGATGTGACAGAAGCCACCAGACACTAAGGCTGGGACTCTGTGCCACCCCTTGAATGAATGCTCTTCATGAAGAATAACACCAGCTTCTGAATACGACATGATAATCAGTCACGGGGGATTTACTGAAGCGAATATGAAACAGTTAATGTGATGCTTATAACACTCCCCATAACAGCAGGAAAATGTTGGTGCTTTGGTAAAAGGTTAGGTCAGACTTGACAAGAAATTTATGAAAAAACAAACAAAAACCAGGGACACCTGGGGACTCTCAGGTGGCCTAAACTCAAAGCTGTGGATGAAAATGAGTGACAACAAAGAGGTGACTTCTGTGGGGTATTAAACACTGGCTCTTTTCTCTTTTTGTTCCTCAGACCTTCTGATCTTTTAGGGAGAACAAGAATGTCACTTTGGTAGTCTCAGTCTCCAAACACACTGTATTAGTTTGCCAGGGCAAACTGTCAACTCAGTGTCTTCAACAACAGAAATGTATTGTCTTACAGTTGAGGAGGGTAGATGTCCAAGGTGAAGGCCATTGGGTTGGCTCTTGTAAGGGGTGAGGTAGGGAAGGATCTGTCCCAGGCTACTTCCCTAGGCGTATAAAAACCATCTGGTCTCTGTGTCTCCTTATATCATCTTCTCTCAGTTACTGTGCCCAAGTTCCCCTTTTTCATAGGGACACCAGTCATACTGGATTATAGCCCACACTAATGGTCTCACTTTAATTTGGTGACCTCTTTACAAAACCTTCTTTAAATAAAGTCACAGTGTGAGTCACCAAGAATTAACACTTCAACATACAAATTTGGGAAAACACAATTCCTGCCACAACATACCCTATGCTGTTTTATGTCTTGTACCCTCTTTTTGGAGTCAGGACTAGTCATTCTTGAAGGGATGACTCATCCCTCTCAGAAAGTGGCCTTCACCCTTGCGTCCCCTCCCCACTCAGCCACTTCCTCCTTGCTGTAACTGACCTTGTACATATTTCAGTTATAGCACTGTATTATTTCACATGGGTTAGAAATTTGCAGAGAGAGACCACACACATGCATGCACATACAAATTAGATTCAGGACTCAGGTTATGAGCCCAGGACCACAGATGGCAAGAGAATCTTGTCATGACAAGATATGACAGAACATCTTGCCATGGCCTTCCCTCCTTCCTCATCCTCTAACAGTGGTGCAGATGCCAGTGACTTGTCTGTGTTTGGTAATAGATACCAGATTTGGAAAAACTGCTCCATCTCACACTAATCATCTATTTGTCTGCATTTAAGGGTTGTATTTACACATACTAGGATCTCTCATTCTCACTAATGATATAACTTCATCCAAGGATGAAAAGAGCATCATTGCCCACGGGTTCCTTCAGCGGCGTCTCAGAAAACATGTACTCTTGCGGTCTACTCCCCATGCTGACTCTGATCTCACAGCCTTGGTGGATGGACTTGATACTGCAGCGGACCGGGAGGGTGATCCTAAATCCATGACTCACAGGCATCTGCCAAGACATTTACTATTCTGTTTTATTTGTTGTTTTTGCTTTGTCTGTTGTGGGGTAGCAAGATATTTATCTTTGTATCTCCACTGACCAGCACAGTGCCCGGACCACAGTACACGTCAGAAGTCTGCTGAGTGAACGGCAGAGTTCATCCTCCTTCAACACCACGGATGCCAAAGCTTGCTCAGCACACAGCAGCAACATGGAGTTATCCTGAGCTCTGCCACTGTCCTGAGAGCCTGTGCCTTAGGTTCCCTTTCTAGAAAGTCTCCTCATTCTTCTTGGGGGCTTCTGGATGAAGGTCCTCCCTTACATGAACTAAACCTTATTTGAAATGGAAAACATCAAGAAGATTTTGCAGTGAAAGACAGACAGTCAATCCTGATTTCAGTTTTGTCCAAGACAATGACATCCCTGAAAGGCCAGGTGACAGACACAATTCACTTGGCCTCTCACTGCCACCTCATCAGTGGCAGGCTGCAGGCGAGTCAGAAAAACCTAAGTCAAGACGGTGTCACAGGCCATGGAGAAGATCTGAATTAATTTAAGTAGTTATCTATTCCACATCTTATACCAAATTTTAAAAGAGTCAGACTTTCTCTTGAGGTTATAATCACAGACTTACATGACTGGGGATTTCTGCTGCAGTCATCAGTGCTAGAGGGATTCTTTGGGGCGGGGGGAGGAGGTGTGATTTTTCTATACAGGTACGAGGTGTAACTGAAACATCTCTTATTTCCCTTAATTACTCATGCCATGAAAATTGTCTCAGTTTGCCTAAAATCTTTGCTCATTATTGTGGAAAATATCTTGTGTAAGGAATATGTTTTTGGAACTGTGAAATACTCCTTAGCAAGCTGCTGGTGGAAGGTTTCAAGTGGTGCTGAGAAAATTTATGTGGAGGATCAGCTCATTAAACACTGTTGCAAACTGTTTGAGGAATTACAGCCTGCTCCTTTGTATCCCCTCAGGGTGGCAAGTCCTCTAGCACAATTGCCTTTTCTAGGAGCGTTTACTCATAACACAGAAGTGAAACCTCCCTTTTCCAGACAAAATATTGGGGCAAATGGTCTGCAAATGGGACAAAATACTTAAAACCAACATTGTTCTACAGTAAATGCAGGGAACAGTGCTCTATTGAATAGGGTCATTTTCTTCTTTTTTTTCTCTTTATGTTTTATTTATTTGGGGAGCGGGGTTGAAGCCAGACACAGAAAGAGAGAAAGACTGGGCACGCCAGGGCCTTTAGCCACTGTAAATGAACTCCACATGCTTGTGTCACCTTGTGTACCTGGCTTACTTGGGTACTGGGGAATTGAACCTGTATCCTTTGGCTTTGCAGGCAAGCACCTTAACTGCCAAGCCATCTCTCCAGCCCTCATTTTCTTCTTCCTTTAGGTGTGCACAGTACGAGGAGGAAAGAGGAACTCTAAGTAAAAGGGGGTTGTAGTATAGTTGGAATTATGTCAGAGGGTAACTTTGGAAGCAGCAAGAGGAAAGATCCAGGCATCCCAAGGATGGAAATGAAAAGAAAGCAGGCCACATCCGGTGTCACGTCAGGTTGGAAAGTGGTCAAAGGATGCTTATAGTGAGAAAGTGTCAATGATTACTTAGATTAAATTTGAGGATTTTAAGACCAATGTTTATTAGTTTTTCAATTTTGATAAAAATCTAAAGACAGAAATGAAAACTGGGAATAACATTGTGTGGCAGCAGGACCTGAATGAATTCTATGTGATTAATAAAAGGAGGGCACTAAGCAATGTTCACTGACTGGCTGGACGATGCAGCCATGATACTAAGGTCCCTTGGATGAAAATTTGCAGAATAATGAAACTGAACTTCTAAGTTTAACAGGTAAACAGTAACATGGTGAAGTGCCAATGAATGTCACAATCCTACTGAATCTGCATTAACCCAACATTTAACAGCAGGTTTAAGTCCCTTTCAGTCCTTCACTTTTAAAGTCCTTACTACTAGAATACAATATATCAAGTCCATTTCACAAACATTTACTGCTCTTCACTTCGTTTAAGGCAGGCATTGCAAACTCATATAGCTTAAGGAGTAGGTAAGCCATGAAAATGAGGCAAGAGGGCTGGGGGAGAACAGGAAGTACAGGAAGGGGAGTATCTCAGGCTGTTCCGGTCCTGCACAAATGTGTGCCTCCCTCCCACGACCAGCTCTTCAGATTACTGCAGGAGCAGGGTATTCACATTTCCATGCAAAACTCCAAACTTTCATTTTTATTTATCTTTTATTGTCTTTTCCAAAGTAGTTTATCATGTGCAGCCCAGAATAGTCTGAAACTCATGGTGAATCTCCTGAATTGGCATCCTAAGTACTTGCAGGTGTCTACCAGCATAAATCCCAATTTTTAAATGACAGCAATTAATTTTTAAAATATATTTTATTTATTTATTTATTTATTTATTTATTTGAGAGAGCGAGAGAGAAAGGGGTAGAGAGAGAGAGAATGGGTGCACCAGGGCCTATAGCAACTGCAAACTAACTCCAAACGCATGCACCTCCTTGTGCATCTGGCTTATGTGGGTCCTGGGGAATTGAACCAGGGTCCTTTGGCTTTGCAGGCAAATGCCTTAACCACTGAGCCATCTTCTCGAACCCCCTAAATGTTTTATTTATTTATTTATTTATTTATTTATTTATTTATTTATTTATTTTATTTAAGACAGAGAGAGGGAAAAGAGAGAGGGAAAGTGAGAATGGGTATGCCAGGGCCTCTAGCCATTGCAAATGAACTCCAGATGCATGTGCCCTCTTGTGCATCTGGCTTATGTGGGACCTGGAGAATTGAACTGGGGTCTTTAGGCTTTACAAGCATGTACCTTAACCGCTAAGCAATCTCTCCAGGCCCCTCCCAAATTTTTAAAATAAACACTGTAGAGCAAAGAAAATTTCTTCATGGGCCCAAAAAGGTCTCCAGACTTTAGCCTAAATCTCTCTTCAAAGGGATCTCCTAGAGTCTCAAGTGCTGCCCACAACTTACAGTGGTCTGCAGTGTGGTGAAAAGCCCAGCACGCTCTACTTAACTGTACTTCCTGTCTGTACTTTTGTAAGCTCGGATGACATAGCTCTCAACATTGATCTTGTCACAGGGCAGTCTTCACTAAAGTCTTCCCAATAAAATTTAGATACAGAATTTCTTAATGTTTGCACGTGCGCAAGAATTACTATGTATTTATTTTTTAAAATATTATTTATTCATTTATTTGAGAGCTATAGGGGAGAGAGAGAGAATGGGTGTGCCAGGGCCTTTAGCCACTGTAGATGAACTCCAGATGCATACACCACTTTGTGCATCTGGCTTATGTGGGATCTGGAGAGTTGAACTTGGGTTCTTAGGCTTTGAAGGCAAGTGCCTTAACTGCTAAGCCATCTCTCCAGCCCTTTTTTTTTTTTCTTTTGGTTTTTCAAGGTAGAGTCTTGCTGTAGCCCAGGCTGACCTGGAATTCACTCTGTAATCTCCAAAGCAGGAAAGTTGGAAACTGAGTGATGGTGGCAAAGTAAAATTCAGACACCCCCGCTTTCTTCTCTCATTGCAAGACTTTCTTTTTTCTTTTCTTTTCTTTCTTTCTTTTTTTCGAGGTAGGGTTTCATGCTAGTTCAGGCTGACCTGGAATTCCAGTCTCAGGATGGCCTTGAACTCACAGTGATCTTCCTAACTCTGCCTCCCTCCCAAGTGCTGGGATTAAAGGCATGCACCACCACGCCCGGCTTATTTTTTTATTTTTTAAGACAAAACTTTGAAGCCAAACAAAACAAATTTGTGGCCTGCTAGTTTTGACTCTGTGTATAACACACTGTTTTCCTAGAGCTTAGAGATGTTTTACAAATAAAACAGCAGGAGGATATGAAAAACATTGGAAGCCACTAGACATACAAACTATGTACTTACCAGGATCCAGAAAATTGCATTAGGCAAGTTTTTTTTTTGGTACCTAGCCAAAATACTATTTTAAGGGAGCAAAAGCTTTCCTTTGGGAAGGCTCATTTGTAGGCCTTTACACATTGATCACACGAGTCACATCTTGAAAAAGGGCTGGTTTGGTTCTACTAGTAAGAATGGCAGCCAACTATAATGGGTTTCAATAAAATTACAATGGTATAGAAATACATCATTCTTTCTTAACAGAAATAAATACAGATAGCTCAAAACATACCAGTGGAATTAAAATAATGTAGGCTATTTTAGTAAACATTTTCTCTCCCAATTCCAGTTCTATTTCAAATGTGACTTTTTAGAACCAAAAATTTTGAGAATATAGAAAAGCATAAAAAGAAAACACTAAAGGTTAGTACTAAACTTTTCAACCAAAAGTTACATTCTATATGTGACTGTATATTTTTGGACATACATGTGAACTAAGAGAACAAGATATGTCTGTATGTCCATGAAGTGACTCTGGGAAAGTAAGAGTCTGCAGAAGGACAGACATTGCATTTGTCACCTACAAAGAGCACTGTGGGAAGCCCGATGGTGGAGGACATGATAAAGACAGTGCACTGAGAATGGCAACTCTGCTTTGGTCACGAAAGAATGTCTTCCAGCATGCATGTGGACTCAGGTACTGGCGGGGCAGAAAGCAGGCTCACCTCCTCGTTCTCGATTTTAAGCGTGGCCAGTCGGGACTGCAGCTGTTGGTATCTGAGCATGAGTTCTGCTTGGACAGGCTGCTGGGCGCTGACCTGACATACCTGATGGAGGATCAGAAAGTGCAAAGGTCATCATAGGACACAGCTCACCAGCTGCGGAAGCATGGATCTCTTTACATGCCACACACGAGTCACATCAATTCTTAGAGAGAGAGAGAGAGAGAGAGAGAGAGAGAGAGAAAATGGGCACACCAGAGTTTCTAGACACTGCAAATGAACTCCAGATACATGCACCACCATGTGCATCTGGCTTGCATGGGTTCTGGGGAGTTGAGCGTAGTTGTCCTTAGGCTTCACAGGCAACTGCCTTAACTGCTAAGCCATCTCTCCAGCCCACATCAATTCTTAAGATTCCTTGTGCCTACTACTTTTCTTTTTCTTTCCTTCCTTCCTTCTATCCTTCCTTCCTTCCTTTCTCCCTTTCCTTCCCTCCCTCCCTCCTTCCTTCCTTTCTTCCCTCTATTTATTTATTTATTTATTTATTTATTTATTTATTTATTTTTAATTTTATTTAGAGATAGGGTCTTGCTATGTAGCCTAGGCTGGCCACAAGCTCACAATTTTTCTACTTTTATCTCCCAGATACTGGGATCACAGGCATGAGCTCCCATGTCCAACTAGATCTTCAATCTTTTAAAAAAAGATTTAATTTTAATTTATTTATTTGAAAGAGAGAAAGATAAAGGGAGAGGGAGAATGGTTGTGCCAGGGCCTCTAGCCACTACAAATGAACACCAGACACATGCATCATATGTGCATCTGGCTTTCATGGGTAATGAGGAATCAAATCTGGGTCCTTAGGCTTCTTAGGCAAGCGCCTTAACCACTAAGCCTAGATATTCAGTCTCCCCCCCCACCCCCGAGGTAGGGTCATACTCTAGCTTAGGCTGACCTGGAACTCACCATGTAGACTCAGAGTGGTGGCCTCCAACTCATGACGATCCACCTACCTCTGCCTTGCAAGGGCTGGAATTAAAGGCATGCACCTCCACACCTGGCTTAAATATTCAATCTTAACAGCCCGCTCAATGCTTTGCTTTGAAGCAGACTTGGACATACACACCAAGCACAGAATGCAGCTGCTTGGCCAGCTCTGACTGGGAAGATAGCAGTTATAGGAAGCATTGCTCTGAGTATAGTCAGGATCTGAGATGAAGTGCTGATGCTCAAGTCTCATTTGTGAAATCCTCATGATCACTGGCCAGAGAGAGAGGGCACAGTGCACAGACTGGTCTGAGTGGACTGTATAGGTGTAAGTCAAATAGCCAGCAGGGTTTACTGGTTAGGGTACACTCTGCAGTCAGCCAGTCGTGCTTAAATCCCAACTCTGCCATCTACCTGACTGTGGCAAGCTTGTAAAGCTTCAGGTTTCTTCACCTGTAAAATGGGGACAACACGACTTCCTACACCATCGGGCTGTTAGGATGAAATGAGCCAGTGTTTACAAAGCACTTAGAAGGGTGCCTGGCACATACTAAAAACTCAGAAAATGCAAATGGCTATTTTTAATTTTTTAATATTTTATTTATTTATTTATTATTTGAGAGAGATGGAGGAAGAGAGAGAGAGAAGAGAGAAAAAAAGAACAGGAAGAGGCAGATAGAGAGAATGGGTTAGCCAGGCTCTCTAGCCACTACAAATGTGGGTCCTGGTGAATTGAACCTGGGTCCTTAGGCTTTGCAGGCAAGTTCCTCAACTACTAAGCCATCTCTCCAGCCTCATTAAAAAATTTTTTATTATTTAGTTATTAGAAAAAGAGGCAGAGAATTGATGCATCAGGGCCTTCAGTCACTGCAAATGAACTCCAGATGCATATGCCACCTCGTGCATCTGGCTTATGTGGGTACTGGGGAATTGAACTTAGGTCCATGGGCTTTGTGGCCCTTAACCATTAAGCCATCTCTCCAGCCTCTCATTTTTTTTTCCAGTATCATTCAACCACGGCTGCTAGTAAATGTCAGCCACATCACATGATTCACCACGAACTTGAAAGAGGAAACTAATATAGGCCTTGGTAGATTTCAATGATATATTTGGTCAAATTTAGATCATTATTAAAATTGCCCCAGAAACAAATTCTTCCAATCTTCTCTGCCATAGAAATGTTCATGGCTGTTTGATGGACTCCCCAAATATCATTCAAGGTTACTGCTCCCTGGCTAGGATGGGCATTAAAAAGGGGGAAGCAAAGCCGGGCGTGGTGGCGCACGCCTTTAATCCCAGCACTCGGGAGGCAGAGGTAGGAGGATCGCCGTGAGTTTGAGGCCACCCTGAGACTACATAGTGAATTCCAGGTCAGCCTGGACCAGAGTGAGACCCTACCTCGAAAACCAAAAAAAAAAAAAAAAAAAAAGGAAGGGAACTAATTGAGAAGTTAGCAGGGATAACTGAGAGTACTAGAGGTGGATATGATCAAAATACCTTATATACATGTATGAAATTGTGAAAAAAATGAGATGAAATTAAAAGTAACACCACCATTAATATCTAACTGAAGTTTATTGTTTATGACATGTCATTATTCCCTGTTTAGCATATCCACAACTGAAAAACTTAAACAGTAACCATATAATTTTGGAAAGATAATGCTTGGTGGGATAAGCCATTCTGCTTGCTGAATTGCTCTATTAGTTATTTTTGTTTCCTCTGTTCACAAGTTAAAATAACTAATTCATAGTAGTTTTTACAAATTTTTTATTTTTAAAAAATTTTTATTTATTTATTTGCCACAGAATTGAGAGAGAGAGAGAGAATGGGTGCACCAGAGCCTCCAGGCACTGCAAACAAACTCCAGATGCATGTGCCCCCTTGTGCATCTGGCTATCATGGGTCCTGGGGAATAGAACCTGGGTCCTTTGCCTTTGCAGGCAAACACTAACCATTAAGCAATCCCTCCAGCTTCATAGTAGTTTTTTTTTTTTTTTTTTTTTTTTTTTTTTTTTTTGGTTTTTCGAGGTAGGGTCTCACTCTAGCTCAGGCTGACCTGGAATTCACTCTGTAGTCTCAGGGTGGCCTTGAACTCACGGCAATCCTCCTACCTCTGCCTCCCGAGTGCTGGGATTACAGGCGTGCGCCACTATGCCCGGCCATAGTAGTTTTTAAAATAAAGTAGGACAGAAAGTTAAAGTCACATAAAACACAAATAACATGTGAAGATAAACCTGTCTAATTTTTTCAGAATATTTTATTTATTTGAGGGGGGGGCATACAGAGAGAACGGGCTCCTCAGGGCCTCCAGCCACTGTAAACAAACTCCAGATGCATGCACCACCCTCTGCATCTGGCTTATGTGGGTCCTGGGGAATTGAACCCAGGCCTTTAGGCTTCATAGGCAAGCACCTTAACTGCTAAGCCATCTCTCCAGCCCCAATTGTCTAATTGTAAAAGAATCAATTACTGACCTCATCGCCCATGTGAGACTGAAACTCAAACTTCATTGGTGGGCAGAATGCAGCAGGGTACATCTCCATGAATCTCTGCTTGTCACTCCGTGGCTCTAAGTTGTCAACTGCATTCTCAATAATGTCTAAGCCTTCATGCCTGGAGGTTTCAAGGTTATACTCCGCAGACAGGTATGTTCTCAGGGCTCTATTCAGACTTGCATGATAGCCGAGATCACAGCACTTTGGAATACAGAGTACACAAGAGTTAATTCAAAAGGCAAAACCTAAAATCCTAAGACTCGTGTGTGTGTGTGTGTGTGTGTTCTTGAGGGGATTGTTTTTAAAGAAACTGTATACATCATAAGAAAAACACTAATTTAAACACTATGTACAAAATCCAAGCCGTAAAGATCCAGTTTAATTTGAAAGCATGTACCTTTAACCACGGAGCCCTTTTCCCAGTCATTTAATTTGTAGTCCATGTACATCATCTTCCACCTACAACTGTCATCTATTAAATTAGAAGTCAGGAGGGCATAGGATTGATGGTCACCACATTCATTCTTCCCTATACAAAGCCAACTATGTACAGACACCAGGAAGCAACTGGAAAAAGCAACCATCTTGGGAAGGAAGAGACACATGGGAGTAAAAATTCACAGAAGGTGGAGCTGGAGAGATGGCTTAGCGGGTAAGGCACTTAAGCCAGATGCACAAGGGGGCACATGTGTCTGGAGTTCCTTAGCTAGAGGGCCTGCTGTGCCCATTCTCTCTCTGTCTCTCTTCTCTCTCTCTGCTTGCAAATAAATAAATAAACTTTAAGAGACAGAAGGTGACTCCTGCCACTGGCTGTGCATGGGGAGGGGGCTACGACTCTTAGAAGAAAACACAAGGTTAAGCTCGTAACATTGGATCAGGCTTTGGTTTCTTAGAAATGACATCAAACGCATAAATAGTCAATGAAAACATAAGTTGGATTTCATCAAAATGGATGAGTTTATGCTTCAAAAGAGAGTACCAGAAAATTGAAAAGACAACCCATAGAATGAGAAAGGTTTACTTATTTACTTTCTGCTTGTGTTTGTGTGGTGTGGTATGTTTTATGCGGTGTGCGTGGGCATGTGTGTGGTGTGTGTACGTGTATCTACCCTTTGGATGCCTTGAGCTCGCCTGTGGGGGCCAGAGTGGAATGTTGGGGTTCTGTTCCATAGCCTATTCTTGTTTGAGCCAGTGTCTCTTACTGATTCTAGAGCTTGTCAGTTTTTCATGAGCTCTGATGATTCCTGGGTCTTTGATCCCCTATGGGACTGGAGGCTTATAGGCATATATGGCCACACATAGCTTTTTATGTGGGTTCTGGAGATTCAAACTCAAGTAGTTTCAAGCCCCGCCTCAGGCTCTCATGCATGCACAGGAAGCACACTTAGCTGATGAGCCATCTCTGCAGCCCAGGAAAAGTTTTTGCAAATTATATATCTAACTCGAGTCTAGAATACCTAAAGAACTCTTGCAACTTTATAGTACAAACAGCCTAGTTAGGAAAAAGATAATGAACCTAAATAGAGATGTAGACAACACAGAAGACAGAGAAACAGCAAATGAGTAAGTGTTGGATACCACCATCAGTCATCAGGGAAAGGTGAAGCAGAAGGACACATGACAGAAAGTGCCAGAAAGAACATGGAGAAATGGGAACCCTCACACACTGTTGGGGGTGTGTCAAGTGACTCATCAATGTTGGAAAAGAGTCTTGACGGTTTCTCAAAAGGTTAAGCCCATTGTTACCCTAGGACCCAGCAAATCTCCTCCTAGGCATTGATGAAGAGAAATAAAAACACATTTGTGCACAATAATTTGTACACAAATGTTTATAATAGTTTTACTGAGAGCAATTCAAGACAACCCGAATGTCTATGAACCAATGAACAGATAAATAAAATGTGGTCGATAATGATATATGATATAACATGGACAAATTTTGAAAGAAGCCAATTATAGACCTATGTATTTCATGAATCCATTTACATAAAGTAATCAGAAAAGACAAATCTGTAGAGAGAAAGTAGACTAATGGTGTAAGGCTGGATGAGTAGAAAAACTGGGCAGGGGAAAGGAAGGCTAAGGCATGTAGAGCTTCTTCAGAGTTAATGAAAATGCTCTACATTGATTGTGGGGATGGTTGTGGAAGTCTCTGAACATATTAAACATCAGTTGTAGACTTAGTGGGTGAACTATATGGTACATGAATGATATCTCAAAAAAGCTCTTAAAAATTTAAAAGCCAAGTCCAATGCTGAAAGGAAACAATGAAACTAGCACTTGACTTCCAGATTCTGAGACTGACACACTATGCTAAGAGGACACATTTGACTTTCATTCATGTAGTGCTGAGTGGTCCAGAAATTTATTCAAATCCTTCCAGGCTGCAATATGCTAAGTGAAATCTCCCAGATTTGCACATTTTATTGACAACTTAAAAATAAGCTGATCTGTAGAAGGGAAACAGGTTTGAGTCTGTCAAAATAATCCAGAAATGCCTTCCTTTTTATCCCCAGAAATAGATTTTTAAATATGAAATGACTGCCCAAGTCCCCTGATTGTAGATATAATCTTGTTTAGTATGCTAAGGCATAAAGGAGCTGTGAGGATTTTGAGTCTTCATTACTCTAATTTGTACTTGTGTTCATTTTTTCAAGTTGCATTTTAAGCAAATATGATTTAATAGAAGCAGTGAACTCTGGAAATTAGTTATCAGTTAGTAGTAAAATTTTAGATTTGGACATAAATATAGTATGAATTCCTTAAAGAAAAAAACAAGTGGCTTTAACTAGACAAAACCAGGTCACCTCCGTATTGTTCTAATGAAATTCAATCAATTGGATTTGATTTAATTCAATTCATTAATTGGGCAGGTGCCAGGGAATATGCTAGGCTCCAGGCATATTAAAGCTGGAACACAAATACCTCTACCCTTAAGGAAATGAAGTAGGAGCTATTCATTAGTTTGCTACTCAAACAGTGGTTGAGGGGCACACAGGAAGCAGCCGTTACACAAAGAATGTCTCCTGCATGACACGAAGCATCCAATCAGCCTTTATGATGAAGGTAACCCTTCACACCTGTAGTTAGAAACACCAAGTTCCAACCTATTTAATCCTATCTTTCCCTCTCCAATCCAGATCATTAAGACTGGTGTTTTTACATGAAGATATTCTAAAATCTTGTTCCTCAAAGCTTGGTCAGAGGCAAGAGCATTGCCAGGGGATTGTTACAAACGCAGAGTCCTGGGTCTCAGTCCTGACCTATTCATTCAGAATCAGAAGTTTAGAAAGGATCCACAGATAAGTTATTATAATCCTGAAATGCACAGAGCTGAATCAATCCTGGGACAGGGTCCTGTAGCCTTCCCCTTTGGGGGCACTACTTCCCCAAATTAATACGAGGACTTGATTAGAGATGAGCTGATTTCTAGAATCAGAAAGCAGTTACAACATCACAGTCACAAATACAAACACATGACATCACAGTCACATATACAAACAACACAATCGTGAAATGCAGCTCAGTCTCACCATTAATTCATTTCCAGTGAGACCAGCTGCACTCAAATATAGAGAATGATTCATTTTTGGTGAATTTGGAAATTCTAGTCTCAGCTGAACAAAGTCTTCTTTTATTCCTCTTGCAGCTCACAGTCCATAATGGTTCTGAGGAGTTCTGAGCACATCAGAGGGACTGAAAAACTATTATATCTTTCAGTCAACACCTTATCTTGTAAAAATGTGATTTTTGCAAAGGAAACGGCTTCATTTCTTTGGGATGAACCAGTGCTTAAAAACATTCCACGATAGCAGAAGAATATAGATCCTACCTGGTTATATGGAAACAAATGAGACTGCCTTCTTTTTATTGATCCAAATGGGACTTTAAAAAAAGCTGAAATTGAAAGAAGCAACTCTAAGGAAAGCTTTTTTGCCCCTTACACAATCCATGATTCTTACAACTTACACAGGATGACAGAAGAAAAAGGGAGGAAGGGAAGGAAGAACTCAACTACGCAATTGACTGGGAGCTTTGAAGAATACCTGCTAAGTTTCCATTAGTCCCAGACTCAGACGGTTCATTCCACAAGACCACAAAAGCACCAGTGTGCTCCAGACCCAGTGCAGCCAGGTGGATCCTGTGGGTAAGACCTGACTTTGCTGTGGATTCCTAAACAGGACGGGTGGAGTAGGCACATGGCTTAGCAACCCATCTAGATGCCTAACAAATACCTTCTGAACTGTACTGCTCAGCCCCAGTGGTTTCTAAGATGAGCTTTGAAGGGAGGGTCCTTCCTTGACCCCTGTGGTTCTCCTCAGTCTAGAAAGCCACTTACTTGGTATGGTATTATTTCTGATAGGCAGATTGTCCATTTTCTAGGTTTTTCAAGCATCATAAATGTAAAAAAATAAGAAACAGGAAAGTATTTCTTCTCCATGGTCCTCTGAAAGTGTAAGGCTAACCACATAACAGCCTCCCCTCCCCCCCCCCCCGCCAAACTTGAAGCTGAAATGACATTGGATATGTTAATGTTTAGGATATTTGGTTAAAAAGTAATTCCATGGAGCTTATGAATTATTAATGATGATATGAAAGGCCAGCTTTTGCACAAAGAGTGAGTTATAACCCAAGCGCACTTAATATTGAAAAACACCTAAGGAACCAATAAAATATTTCATGCAACAAAGCAATGTTATTCTGATGTATGCAGAACTCTGAATGAATAAATAAAATTATGGATCAAAATCAGGGGAGGAAAGATTGTTGGAAGCAGAAGTGTGTACTTAAAAACAATTCCTAAGGACTGCCAGTACAGAGCCCATTAGGTATTTTCTAATCATCACATTAGGCTCATTTCCTTTTGCAAAGGGTTGCAAGCAGTGATGAAGATGTAATCCAAGTATTGAGGACTGTGACAAACACTTCATCTTGCCTCAAACACTGAGAGCCAGCTGAAGGTGTACTGGTATCAAATTAGGGACAACTGGGTCATAGCTCTTCAGAAGGCATCAATATCTCCTTCTTTCCTTCCTTCCTTCCTTCCTTCCTTCCTTCCTTCCTTCCTTCCTTCCTTCCTTCCTTCCTTCCCTCCCTCCCTCCCTCCCTCCCTCCCTCCCTCCCTCCCTTCTTCCTTCCTTCCTTCCTTCCTTCCTTCCTTCCTTCCTTCCTTCCTTCCTTCCTTCCTTCCTCCTTCCCTCCCTCTCTCCCTCTCTTCCTTCCTTTCTCCCTCCCTCCATCTCTGAGTCCGTGATGAGAAGTTTGATAATAAGATGGATTTTTCCATAATGGAACTGCATAGAAATGAAGTCCCACATTCCTGTTTTCAGAACAGTCACAGCCAAGTACATTTGCCAGGACAGCCTTAGAAGCATCTGGAGGCCAGCCCCAAGTACCTACATGAGCCCAGAATTAAGCTATCCTGAAAGCAGATGGTCATTCTTTACTCTGGACTTTGCCTGAGAGACTTGAGGGGTCTTTACTCCTGGTTCCTGTGTCTGAGTTTCATTTGTAAATTTACTTTTTCACTGTTTTTGTGAAGCCAAGTTGGAGTTCATCAAGAGAACATTTGAATACAGACTTAAGCATGAGCACTGAGAGAGGGGAAGAGGGATGTGTAAGAAAAGGACATAGCACACAGCCTGAACGGGCACACGCTTCTCTAGACAGTCTCCTACCTCTGGAGTTTTAACAGGTATGGCTTTGACCATTATCTTTAGCATGGATATTGAATAAGGGCTTTTTCTATCCCTTATTTTAAGAAAGAGTCCAACTCAAGCACACTGGAATTGTAAAACCAAGAACCTTTTACTGATATGAGTGGTGTTCAAAGGAGCAGGAGGAGGTAAGGTCAGAAGTTTTGCATTAGTATTGCAAGAAAATGGTTTTCTTCTGAATAACTTACTGTCTCTTTGTCTTTCACTATTTTACTTTCTAACTATTTGCTACTTCAGCCTAGAAACTATAAACATAATCATTTCATAGGACAGAGCCAGGTATACTAATTTCAATTCTTTTTTTCTTCTTTTTTACCCCGAGGTAGGGTCTCACCCTAGCCCAGGCTGACCTGAAATTCACTATGTAGTCACAGGGTGGCCTCAAACTCACAGTGATCCTCCTACCTCTGTCTCCGGAGTTCTGTGATTAAAGGCATGCGCACCACTATGCCCAGCCAGCTATACTAATTTCTATGGGCAAATTTTATATACCTGTTCTCATGCCTCGGTTTCTGATGGTACAGAGAGCTGGCAAATCAGTTTTTGCTGCTACTTTAATAACAAAGCCAAGAATTAGGCAAAAAATGTTTTGAGTTTTCTCCTGAGCAATGAGAAGGTCAAAACGGTACCTTGATGTGCTAGGAAGAGATATAAAGCAAGAAATAAAGAGACCTGATACTTCACACGTGACTCAATGAGGAGGCTCAGGAAAACTGGTTTCCTGACACATCTCCCTCCCACCAGACTCATTTCCCCCATGTCACATCTCTATTACCAGCCAAACTGAAATCAAGGGAAGGGAAAGCGACCACAAACGGAGCAAGCACAAGCAAATACAGGCCAGATGGTAAATGCAGTGGAGAACACTAAGGGTCAGAGGAACAGGCACAGCATCAGGAGGAAGGCTGCTGCTCTTCTACAGAGGGCAGTCTGGCCGCAATTGAAAGCTCTACAAGAAAGTAATTTGGGCCAAAGAACAGAGACCCCAGGCAAGAAAGGGCCTGGTGGTTCTGTGGAACAGAGAGAATGGCGGCCTACCTGAAGTGTCGTTGCTGAGGGCACTTTGTGGATGGCAGCGAGGGTGACAGTTCACATAGGATAATGGGGAACAGTTTGGATTTTATTCTAAGGACATGGGAAGTCTCTGGAGAACTTCAAACAGAGACTTGTGATGTCTGATTTCTGCTTGGGAAGAGATGGAGTTTTGGAAGGTATGAGTGGGAGTTAGGGAGACATCTCGGGAGCTACTGCAACATGAGCAGGTGATGGCAAGGTTTCATTTAGGAGATGAGACCTAGGGGCACACGGAAAGAAGTGGTAAGGGTTGAGACCTTTAGCAGTAAGAAGTGGCAGGATTTTCTGACACTTTTAAAAAATATTTATTTATTTATTTGAGAGAGAGAAAGAGACACAGAGAGAAGGAGACAGAGAGAGAGAGAGAGAGAGAGAGAGAGAGAGAGAGAGAGAGAGAGAGAGAATGGGTGCGCCAGGGCCTCCAGCCACTGCAAACAACTCCAGATGCATGCACCCCCTTGTGGCATCTGGCTTACATGGGTCCTGGAGAGTTGAACCGGGATCCTTTGGCTTTGCAGGCAAATGCCTTAATCACTAAGCCATCTCTCCAACTCTCTGACACATTTTATGTGGGAACTGAGAAAACCGAGGTTTTGGCTTGAGTGTGTGGAAAGTGGCGCTGTTTTTTGAGCTATGAAAATTTGGCAAGAACAAAGTCATGTGTGGAGGATGATGAGGGTGGGAACAAGTAGATAATCAACAGTCATGTTTGGGGAGTTTGCGACATTCAAAATGCCCAGGAGACTTCTCAGAAGAGGCATCCACCAGGCACAAGCCCAGGGAGATGATCATGGCTGGCGATACAAGTCTAGAAGCCATCAGATGGCATTTCAGCCAAGAGAAAAACGTGAAAGCCTGAAAGCCAGATCATCTATTGGACTTTGAACACTCAGAGGTCCAGCCAACAAGGGTAAGCATGCACTGGAGACTGGGAAAAGCAAAAACAGACATGTCACAGGAGGAAAGCAGGCAGGTGGGATTCCTTTGAGGACAAGTCCATGGCATCTTCACTGGGAAGAACTTCAAATGCCAACGACTTCAGCCATCCATCTTATTTCAGTTTTTAATTCCTTTCTTTTTCTAAATCACAGTAGATTAAAAACATGCCCAAATAAGTTTACATGATCATTATAATATCTAACCCACTTAACATGATCTCTTTATAATCTTTTTAATAAGAGTTCAGGTCTCTGGGGAATATAGTATTACAATTTGGCAAGTTTTCATGGACAAATCTTAATACCACTGTGTATGAGGAAAAGTCTAACTAATTAAGGAAACTATGAACTCTGAATAAGTTGCTTTTTAATTAAATGCATGTGCCAAGAGACAAAAAGATAGGGCTAAAAGCTTTAGCATAGCTGATTATTCATAAATGATAAAAAGAGATGGCATAGGAAATACGGTGCAATCTAATTTCAATCTCACTCTGTTCAGGCCAATAAAATATATGACAGATATCTGCATGAAGAAAATTGGCCAGAGTAGATTATTCCCAGGAAATACTTTATGAAACAAAGATTTACCCTTCAAGCTTCAAAGTAATCTGCAACCTTTCATAGGGAGAAATTGGAGAACACCATTGTGCTGAAAGGATGACAAATACCATATTGCTCTGTGATAAATGACCAATAGAACTTTACTATTGAGGACCTGGATTCTCTGAATGCATCTTGGTTGTGTGGGACTGTATGGAAACAGCCTATATGGCCAGCAAGCCAGTTTCAGACCCTGGTTTTTTTTTTTTTTTTTTTGGTTTTTCGAGGTAGGGTTTCACTCTGGTTCAGGCTGACCTAGAATTAACTATGTAGTCTCAGGGTGGCCTCGAACTCAGCAATTCTCCTACCTCTGCCTCCCAAGTGCTGGGATAAAAGGCAAGTGCCACCACGCCCGGCTTCCTGTTGTTTTAAGAATACCAAATTTACAGAATGGTGAGCTTGATTATAGATCAGGGAACCCCACTATTAAGACATATTCTTTTCTATATCTCCCAACAAGTTATAATCACTGGAAACTGTTAGCATTCAACTGTAAATATTGTTCAATTTTTATAGGGAAAGTTATTAGCTCTTTGTCCTTAATATTGGACATAGCAATGACTATGGATATGAAACCCACTAATTGTGAAACACTAATCTATTTTCTGTACAATTATGCCTATCTTCTCTTAAACAATTAAACTTCCTTCATCAGTATTGGAAATGTATTTCTTACATATTTAGTGTATGTGTGGCCAAAGTGAGCACTGTTTCTTACATATTTATTTGTTAAGATAAAAAATAAAATTCTTTTTTTTAAATTTTTTTATTATTTTTTTTGGAGAGAGACACAGAGAGAGACAGACAGAGAGAGAGAGAGAGAGAGAGAGAGAGAGAGAGAGGAAGACAGAGATGGGCGCACCAGCAGTGTCTCGGCTGCTGTGAACGAAATCCAGATGCGTGCACCCCCTTGTGGTCAAGTGCGGCATTGCGCCCTTGCGTCACTTTGCATCTGGATAAACGTGGGACCTGGAGATTGGAACCGCTGGAGATTGGAACCAGTGTTCTTAGGCTTAGGAGGCAGGCGCCTTAACCCCTAAGCCATCTCTCCAGCCCCAAAATAAAATTCTTGCTGTGAAATTAATTCTTTGTTCCACCTAATCCAAAAATTATCGGTATACACACTAAGACATAAGATTTTCTTTGGAAGCAGAGAAGTCCTTGCAGTAGTCTTTTGCTTAAGTGACACTTTGGCGTACCTAACACCAGGTTTATACCACACAGCAGGGTTCAGCAAATTACAGCCTGTGAGCGGAATCCTTCATGGCTTAATTTGAGTCTGACTATAGAATAATTATGTTCATTTTCTAACTTATAGTCTATGGCTGCTTTGGCACTGAGGTTGAATAGTTATGACAGACCATATGGCTCACAAGCCCTGAAATATTTACTTCCCAGCTCCTTCCAAGAAAAAAACATCAATCAATTCTTGCTTTAAAGCATAATGACTAATGTCAATAGCACTATGAACATGCAAAATGTATAGGTGCTAATTCTCCTGTATAGTTCTGCTCCAACAATTAGTCTTTAGTTTACAAGCATTAGTTGTGCAATATTTCTTTGAAATTTTAATTTATTAAATCTTAAATAAACACACAATATAAGCACAAAGGAAGTTGTTGGAAAAACTTAATAGTAAACAAAATTGCTATCAAATGAGGCAAAGGTGTGACAACTGTGCACAATTGTGAAAATAATGTAGCATTCAGAATACTGTATTTTCTGAATGGAGGAACTCTGAATCATACACATTGCACAAATGAAATGACTTCTGTAAAGAACAGTACTAAGAATTCTGCAGAAAAAGATAAAGCATAATATACAATTGGCAGGTACAAGTATATTGGTAAGCTTTTATTAAAACTCTTAAGAAATATAGTTATCATTTTTCTACCCTTTTTATTTCATTTTTTTTTGTCATGCTAGAGAACCAAACCCAGGACCTCACACAAGTATTCTAACACTAAGATATAGACCTAGTCCCTTATTTAAGTATCCAAAATATGCCATATGTACAGAAAAGTCCAAAATATGTTTATTTTTTTAAATTTTATTTATTGATTTGCAAGCAGTGAGTGATAGAAGAGAGTCACATAGAGAGAATGGGTATGCCAGGGTCTCCAGCCCTATAAACAGACTGGAGATGAATGTACCACTTTGTGTATCTGGCTTTATGTGGGTACTAGAGAATTGAACTTGGAATTTTAGGCTTTGCAGGCAAGTACCTTAATCTCTGACCCATCTCGTCAGCCTCAAAACATGTTTCTTTTAAATAAAATATTGCTGGTAGCTCAGAAATTCCCTAGGGTGTTCCTCCCAGTCACAAGCTCTTCCCCAGAGACAATCTAGTGTCTAGACTACCCAGGAGTGTTTAAAACATGGTTTAGCAGACTGCATTAAATAGTTTTAGCTAAAGTAAAAATTAGATACTTGGCTAAGAAATGGACTATCATTTTCTTCATTATATTATCTTTGAACCAAACAAACTTTACAGTTTTAATATTTAATATTTTTAATTTGGCTTGATTATGAAGTCCATTTACCTACAGAATTTATTAAAGTACTGTTTTCAGTGAAAAAATTCATTACAAAATTAATTAATCAATCCCAAAGATACAATAAAGGATTCAAGACGTACTAATAATAAATTTCAGTGCTGCTCTAATAACCATGATTTTGAATTTATTAGAATTTCTCTACTACGGTAAGCATTTCTGAAAGGGGAAAGAGATAGCAATCTTATCAATTCAAATATTAAGAAGCAAAGCCAAAGTTAATTCAAAATAGGAAAAATTTACAAATATTAAATAATTTTTAAATATCTGTAGATCACCCCAAAATATATAGAAAAGATTTGAACATGCCTATCAAAATGTTAAATTATAGGCCTAGGGGGAAGGCTCAGTATTTAATGGTATGAATGTGGTCTGGGTATCAGATGAAACAGAAATCTGCTGAGGTGAAAAGATGAACATTGAGTGAAAGGAGTAAGTTAAAGGACCGTATGTAAATGGGTCTAAAGCTGTGTGTAGATGGAGCAGGTCCAAGTTGACCACTAATAATCTCAGGTATAAGGATGTGATCATTTGATTTTGGCAATGCAGCATTTTTAGTCTTCTACAGTACTCATGCACTATTTCTACTAATAAGAGAATTATTTTTAAACACCTATTCAAGGAAAAATTTATGACTTTTTATTATATGAAATAGATCTGTTTTATGATGATGTCTTTCACAGCAAATTTATTAGAAAAGAAACAGATACTAATATGAGTAAAATCAGGAGAAAGGGAAGCTTTATATAAGGAGGTCTAAACTTAAATTCTTTGACTCTTTGTAAAGGTTTGGTTTAATCAAGATACATTTACTGACTTCCATGTCAGGTCAGTCGTGCATTCAACATATCATCTTGATTTGTTTCTCACTAGAGCCATAACGATTCTCCCCATTTGTATCAACAGCTCCGTAAAGTTATTTTGTTAAATAAGGCCACAAAGCATAAAGGATTCTAGGTACCTCTGAATACTAATCGACCTGTTTCTTCTTCCCCAGGAAGGGTCAAACTTAATGGTTTCTAGGATCACTACTATATATGCAAATTGCATTCTAACAGAATGAGCAGCCATTTTAAAATGTACATAATCACACTCTGCCTTAAAAATCAATCAGGGAACAGAAAAATTATTTTCACTATGTGAGTACTCAATTTTGGGTGACTGACAGCAAACTAATTTCTTGTCATTTTCTTTCAAAATTTGTGTAAGTTACATATTTTGGAAATTGTTCACAGTTTAAATTTAAGGATGATCTTTTTAAAAGTCCAAGTTTTGGGCCGGGCGTGGTGGCGCATGCCTTTAATCCCAGCACTCGGGAGGCAGAGGTAGGAGGATCTCCCAGAGTTCGAGGCCACCCTGAGACTACATAGTTAATTCCAGGTCAGCCTGGACCAGAGTGAAACCCTACCTCGAAAAAAAAAAAAGTCCAAGTTTTGAAAAAAACTGAAAAATCACTGTTGCCTACTTAGATCAGTTAGAGCTAGAGATGAAAAATATCTCAGTTTGAAACCACACCTTACTATGATTGAAAGAGCTGGTTATCTAGCCCCGCCTATCTTCAGTGTTCACTTTTTTTATAATAATAGTGAGCGCCTTCTTTTTCTTTTATTTATTTGCAAGGGGGAGGGAGGGGAGGAGGGAAAGAAAGAGAGAGAGGGAAAGAAAGAGCGGGAAAGGAGAGAAGAACTAGAAAGTCACAATGGGCCAGGACCCTTGCTGCTGCAAAGGAACTGCAGATGCATGTGCTATTTTGTGCAGCTGGCTTTATGTGGGTACTAGGCTGGCCGACTTTGCGAGTAAGCACCTTTAACCACTGAGCCACTGCCCCAGCCCAGTGTTCATTTTGTTTTCCCCATGGTAGGATTTTGCTCTAGCTCAGGCTGACCTGGAATTCATTTATGTAGTCTCAAGCTAGCCTTGAACTCACGGCAATCCTCCTACCTCTGCCTCCAAGTATTGTGATTAAAGGTGTGCACCACCATACCTAGCCAGTGTTCATTTTTGTTTGTGGTATGTTGCTCAATAAAATTGAGGAGAAGCCGGGCGTGGTGGCGCACGCCTTTATCCCAGCACTTGGGAGGCAGAGATAGGAGGATTGCTGAGAGTTCGAGGCCACCCTGAGACTACATAGTTAATTCCAGGTCAGCCTGGACCAGAGTGAGACCCTACCTCGCAAAACCAAAAAAAAAAAAAAAAAAAAAAAATTGAGGAGAAAAACATCATTTCCTCATCGGGTTGTGATGACAAGCTGAGGTCATGCTTAGAACCCTGGGCATTGCAGAGTGAGAGCTCGAGTAGGCATGGCGAGAGTGACCCCCAGGATGCTGCCTTGCTGCTCCTGCTGGCCCAGCGCAGGGATGCTGAGGAGGCTCCTCTGGGTATCCCCCATACATGCTGAGTAGCAAGCTCATCTTAGAAGACTCCTCTAACCCTCAGCATCTCGGTAGACAACACCATCATTCACCTAGCAGTCATTTCAGTCCTCCTTCTCACCCACTACACTGAATTCCTCTTGGCTCTGCCCTCATAGGTTGCATTCCACCACACCACTTCTCAGAAGTTCACTACTGTCGTTCTAGTGCAAGCCAGCAACACCGTTAGCCTGTCCACTGCAAAACACTCGTGCTGTAGCTCCGTGTCTATGCTTGACTTGACTTCCAAGCACTTCAGTCTGTTTTCCACTCAGCTGCCAGATCTTGAGTATGTACACAGGGTGATATCACTCCCTTATTCAAAACCCTTCCCTGGCTCCCCATCACACTGAGAATAGAGTCCAAGCCCTTCACTGTTCAAATGACCCCAGGGATGAGACTTCTGCTGATTGCATGTCAGCACTTCCTCCTCATTCATTCCACTCTAGCAGGGCCGGCCAGCCGTGGCTATCCCATGAGTATCCTGTGCTTTCTGACATACTTCTGCTTCTGCAGTTTCCTCTCACCAGCCCTTCAGTGGGTCAGGTGTGTGTGTGTGTGTGTGTGTGTGTGTGTGTGTGTGTGTGTGTGTCCCTTCCTCAGTGACACAGGACAGCTCTTCAGACAGCTTGCTTCTCTGCTTGGAAGTCGGCCTTCCCTGACCGCCCATCAAAAATGAACCCCTCCAGCTGGGTTTATATATATATATATTTGTGTGAATTCATCTACAGTCTGTCTCCCAACACATATGACAACTCCATGGCAGTGACGACTTGGTTTTGTTCTTGACACTGTAGGCAATATTAGCTGAGGCCAAAGCACTTAGCACTGTCACCTTAAGCACTATGTAAAATCAGTGGTCGAGTGAGTGTTTAGCATGTATCGGGTCCTGGATTTTATGCCAGTATATTCTTATGTATATATATGTATATATGCATGCATGCACATATATGTACATATATGAATATATACTAGGGTTGGTGTTTATAGTCCGGTGGTACAGTGCTTGTCTAGCATTTGTGGGGCCTTGGGTTTGACCACTATCTCTGACTAAGGAAACCATAAGCAACAAACAAACAAACAAATATCCAAGAAGTTCTTGGTATCTACTTAGTATCTTGTAGATAAGAAAGAAATTCTTTATAATACAAGGAGAATTTTCCTTGTATCAAAACTGGCTTAGCCAAGTACTCTAGTTACTGCTAAAATAAGTACTAAACAAACAAAAGTGTGGAGGGGTTACACAGAATTAGTTCTACACTTCATATATTTTGAAGATGCCTTCCGGATCTAAGTTTGACAACATGGGTCATGAAATTCATTATTTCTATTCTGGAAACCTAGAGAATTTTTTTAAATTTTTTTATTTATTTGCAAGCAGAGAGAGAGAGAGAGAGAGAGAGAGAGAGAGATCGAACAGAGGCAGACACAGAGAGAATGAGCACGCCAGGGCCTGTAGCCACTGCAAACGAACTCCAGATGCATGTGCCCCTTGTGCATCTGGCTTACGTGGGTCTTGGAGAATCGAACCAGGATCCTTTGGCTTCGCAGGCAAATGCCTTAACCGCTAAGCCATTTCTCCAGCCCGAGAATATTTTTATTAAAGAAATGTAGCAGCTGTCTAACAGAAAAAGCTCCATGGGTTTGAGAGAAATACTGGAAAAATTATTAAACACCACAAAAAAGTTTCTGTACTTCAAAAAAAAAAATCAAAGGATTAGTTAGTTAATTCACATATTTGTAACAAAAAAAAATTTACTTATTACTATGTGTTTCTGAATAATTATGAGATAAAGTTGTATAGAGACTAAATAAAATAAAA
Organism: Orientallactaga sibirica; assembly: GCA_036365145.1. Lineage (NCBI taxonomy): Eukaryota > Metazoa > Chordata > Mammalia > Rodentia > Dipodidae > Orientallactaga > Orientallactaga sibirica. Next base: position 33,805,143 of record JAEOAD010000012.1, on the reverse strand, counting down.
GGGAAAATTTTATCAGAGTGTAATGAACTAAAAATAATTTTCTCTCTCAGCAATTCTTTTGTAAGTCCCAAACCATAGCTCTAAAATAACAACTAAGCATATGATACTTAAATTCACCATGAAAATAAAGTTGCTTTAACCTACTGTATATTTAAAGTATGACAGTTACTATAAGGACGGGGAGATGGCTCAGCAGTTAAGAGCAATTGTGGCTTAAGCATGAGGCCCTTGTGGGCCAGAGTTGGCCAAGTTCAATTCCCCTGAACCCATGTAAAAAGCTGGCTGTGGTCATTCACATCTATAACCCCAGTCCACATGGGGCAGAGACTGGAGAATCTCTGGGGTTTGCTGACGGACAGCAGCTCTGGGTTGAGGGAGAAACTCCCTATCAAGGAAAGAAATACACAAATGAACGATCAGAGGAGACCTGGCATTGTCCTTTGACCTCTGCATGTACACACATGGGGTGCACACATCTACACATACCTATGCATGCATCATACATTACCCACTCCACACAACACACACCCTGCACATTCACACATACACCACACAAATAATTTTACAGATTCATGAAATTGCTAGATCTAATCAATACCAAGCAATATATGTGTATGGTTCTAGCAGAACTCAGAGTCTTTATCACGGTATGTTCTTCTTACTTGTTATTTTTAAAGTTATTTATTTGAGAGACAGAAAGGCGGGGGGAGGGGGAGGGGGAGAGTGCACATGCGAGAGAGAGTGCACATGTGAGAGGGAGAGAATGGGCAGGCCAGGATCTCCAGCTGCTGCAAGCAAACTCCAGACACATGTGCCATCCTGTGCATATGGTTTACGTAGGTCCTGGGGAATTGAGCCTGGGTCCTTTGCCTTTTGCAGGCACTTTAACTGCTAAGCCATCCTTCCAGCCTGCACCTGTTTTTTTTTAACTTAATTAATTAATTAATTAATTAACTTGGAAGAAGAGAGAGAATAAATGGGCATGTCAGAGCATCTTGATGCTGCTAATGAACTCCATATGCCTGCACCACTTTGTGCATGTAACTTTACATAGGTCTGGGGAATTGAACTCAGGCTAGCAGGCTTTGCAAGCAAGCACTTTTAACTTCTGAGACATCTCCTCAGCCCTGAGCTTTTAAAGAGAAAGAGAGGGAGGGAGCAAGGAAGGGAGCAAGGGAGGGAGGGAGAGAGAGACAAATAGACAAAGAGAGAGTAAGGGCATGCCAAGGTCTCTTCCCACCACATACAAAATCCAGACATATGACACACCTGGTATCTTTTATTTCCATTTTGAGGACTTGATTTGCCCCCTACAGTGTTAGCACAATAACTGGCCTACTCAGAGTGGATTTTATTTATTTATTTATTTATTTTTTTATTTATTTGGTGGGGGGTTTAAGGTAGGGTCTCACTCTATCCCAGACTGACCTGGAATTCACTGTGTAGTCTCAGGGTGGCCTTGAACTCATGGTGATCCTCCTACCTCTGCTTCCCAAGTGCTGGGATTAAAGGCATGCACCACCACACCCAGATTTTATTTTTTTAAGGTCATTTTTTTAGTTTTGCTTGGACATATGTATGTAAAGTACATGCATGTGTGTATTTGTACTCATGTGTGTAGGCACAAGTCTAGTGTGTGTGAGTGTGTGTGTGTGTGTGTGTGTAGGCCATAGGTCCACGTTGGTTGTCTACTCAGTCACTGTCCACATTATTCTTGCAGACAGGATCTCTTGCAGATCCTAGTGCTCACCAGTTTGACTAGAATAGCTAGCAAGAAATCTGTCTCTCCCTGCACAGTTCTGCAATCTAGCATTTTATGTGCTAATCCGAACTCATGTCCCCTTGCTTCTTGTGTATACATTATTCACTCTGTCATCACCTCACCCTTCTCAGTATGTATTTTCTGATGAAAGAATCAAAGACATAGAGTTTAATTGTGTGTGTGTGTGTGTGTGTGTGTGTGTGTGTGTGTGTATTGTGGATGTATATATTTGGGGAGCTCTAATTACCAACTTTATATTCTCTTCTATGAGAAAACCACAGAGACTAGAAGTGGTTTATGTGTATTGTGTTTTGTTTCACAGTGTTTATCACAACCATAATAAAGCAGCCGCCTGTGCAGTCATTTGCTCAACATCTGTCTTCTCCACTTTAAATTGCAGACAGGAAGGATGATAAGTGGCTTGTGGCTTCTCACTGTGTCAGAATCTCGTAAAAGCTGAGGATATGTCTATATATGTGTGTGTGTGTACATACACACACACACACACACACACACACACACACACACACACACACGAAGTGCTGGGGCTCAGAACCAGGACGTACATATGCTAGGCTAATGAGGATAATGTTCTATCACTTAGCTACACCCTCAGCCCAGGTAAGTATACTTTGAAACAGTGAACACATACAGGGTTGCGCTATTGCATAATCTAAAAATGGCACTGCCCCTTTCCTGGCTAGTCTACCAGGAACTCACAGCTTCACAGAACCTAACAATTTGCTGTTACTGGCTCTGGGATGCATGCTTTTTCATGGAAATGTCATAAATGATAGTATCTAAGAATCATGTACAGTTAAATCAGTAGCATTTGTTGCAAGAATTATATGAAATAGCATTATGCTAATAAATGATGGTATTTTTCTTTTTCTTTTTTAAAAAAGATTTTATTTATTTATTTATTTTTATTTATTTATTAGAGACAGAAAGAGGGAAAGAGAGAGAGGGAGAGTGAGAATGGGCATACAGGGCCTCTAGCCACTGCAAATTAACTCCAGACACATGTGCCCCCTTGTGCATCTGGCTTATATGGGACCTGGAGAATCGAACTAGGGTCCTTAGGCTTCGCAGGCATGTGCCTTAACTGCTAAGCCATCTCTCCAGCCCAATGATGGTATTTTTCTAAGCACTGAATCACAGTGTTAGCTCCATCTTAACAAGGAAAATATATAAACTTCAAGTACTCACATCAATTAAATCTGAAAGATCGTGAATGTAATACTTGAACACCGAGGCGTTGGTTGCTTCAAGTGTTAGGAGATACTCATTCCGTGCTTTGATCGATTTCAGCTTATTTTCTGAATACTTTGCTTGTCTCTGGAAGTGAAGAAGACCCAGTACCAGGAGAGAAAGCAAAGTCATTATAAACGAGATAGACATTCAGGAATTTTTATTAATCTATGCAATTTATTCCACCTCTACAAAGGACCCTCAGAGTCCTTTGTGAAAAGTACATTTTGAATTTGACTCAAATAACAAACTAAAATGACCTAGCGATGGGAATAACAGTGATGTGTTTGGGCTCTGGGCCCACTTGCAACGAAATCTCTTTGTTAATACTCTGGTTCTCCACATTTGTACTGAATACTTGGCCTTCACAATGAAATGATGTCTAGCTGTTATTATATGATGTTTTCATGTCTTAAACATTTCTATTCCCATGGGAGGAAATATGTCTTCTCATAGCAATGTATAATGGTGCATTGATGTTTTTAGTACTGTGTCCTCAGAGGAGGACAGCAGGGCTCTGCAATCTATTTTCACTCACCTTTTCTTTCATTTTTTCTATTTTCTTTACAGAGCTGCGCCGCTGCTGTCTCTCTTCTAGTCTAATGTGGAAGACCGGATCGCCAGATCTTCCAATTTGCTTCTCCTCCTGCTTCTCGGCCTCTTTCAGCTTGCTCTCGGCACTGATACTCTCTGCATGATACATATGGTATGTTTTCATCACCTGGGAAAAGGAGACACAGATTGTTAAGAGGGCTATCTATAACTTTTAATGGGAATGGGAACTATTACATGACATAATTATTAAAACTATTAACTTCCAACTGGCAGGGGAAAGCCAGATTGTTAGCAAAACAAATTATAGCCTCCTGCTTCTACACAAACCGAATATTCACATTCACCTGCCAGGAAGTACTTAGAAGGTACTTGGGAGATAGGTTTTGATGAAAAAACTGATTTACAGAGTCTTCTGTGTACTTTCCATGTACTTCAAAAATCTTCTAAAATCTCCTCTGCATTATTAATTTGCACAATAAGCTATTCACAGATAACTTTTAGTTGAACCAAAACTCTTAGTACAATCTTTACTAAAGAATTTAATTGCAAAAAATCTATGTGTTAAAATACCAAATATTAAAGGTTATACATAGGTTTAGTATAAAAGAACTTGTTTTCTAATTACAAAGTAATAGTTTAGATTCAACGAGAAAAAAATTCTAAAAATGAGATAAAAAAATTAAAAAGCAACAAAAAAATCTTAAAAGAATGCTGTTAAGATGTCGTAAATAGTCTAGTCTTTTTTTTCTATGAATGCACACGCACAAACACAACTTCATTTTTTAAATTTTTATTTATTTGCAAGTAGAGAGCGATAAAAGAGACAGAGAGAAAAAGGGTGTGCCAGGGCATCCAGCCACTGCAAACAGATATATGTGCCACTTTGTGCAGCTGGCTTTACATGGGTACTGGGGAATCAAATTTGGATTGTTAAGTCTCTGCAAGCAAGTGCCTTAACTGCTGAGCCATCTCTCCAACCCCACACCTTCAGTTTAAAATGCAATATGCTATTTCTATTTTAAAAAATAGGGCTGGGTGTGGTGGTGCATGCTTTTAATCCCAACACTTGGGAGGAAAAGGTAGGAGGATCGCTGTGAGTTGGAGGCCAGCTTGGGGCTATGAATTTCCACATCAGCCTAGATTAGAGTGAGACCCTACCTCATAAAAACAAAAATAAATAAATATTATACTATATTCATAATTTGAATATTCTTTTTAATATTTTATTTTTATTTATTTATTTGACAGAGAGAGAGAGAGAGAGAGAGAGAGAGAGAGAGAGAGAGAATGGGTGCACAGGGCCTCCAGCCACTGCAAATGAACTTCAGACACGTGCACCCCCTTGTGCATCTGGCTAACATGGGTACTGGGGAATCGAACCTGGGTCCTTTGGCTTTGCAGGCAAATGCCTTAACCACTAAACCATTCCTCCAGCCTGAATATTCTTTTAACTAAAAATGTCAGAATAATTTTATCACCAAATATTCTTCTAAAACATAATTTAAAGGCTGTATATGTTTCTTTAAATGACTGTGTCATATTTACCGTAATTAACTTGCTATTGCTGAATATTTAGGATCATTTCAACTTTTGAAAAATATATCTTACTTATTTATTTGAAAGAGAGAAAGAAGCAGAGAGAGAGGGAGAGAATGGGCACATCAGGGCCTCCAGCCACTGCAAACAAACTCCAGATGCATGCACCACCTTGTGCATCTGGCTTACGTGGGTCCTGGAGAGTCGAACTGGGATCCTTTGGCTTTGCAGGCAAACGCCTTAACCACTAAGCCAGTTCTCCAGCCCAGTCAACTTTTTTTTTGCTTTTTTTTTTTATTATTAGTTATCTATATAATGTGCATAGAGCCATGAAAGTTCAATCGTTAGCCTTCTCCCTGCCCGCCCCCCTCAACTTTTTACCTTGAAAATAAAATTATGCTAAAAACCCATCATGTATATACTATCTTTTATCTTTTCTTGGAAACAACACATATAATTTCTATTTGATTAAAATTTAGCAATATATGAAACATAAAAATTTTGTAATGTGGCTGTAGAGATGGTTTAGGGGTTAAGGAACCTGCCTCCTAAGCCTAAGAATGCCTGTTCGATTCTCCAGGTCCCACATTTAGCCAGATGCAAAGTGATGTAAGGGCAATGCTGCACTTGACCACAAGGGGGCGCACACGTCTGGAGTTAATTCACAGCAGCTGAGAGGCTGCTGGTGCACCCATTCTCTATCTGTCTCCCCACCTGACTCTCTCCAAAAAAAAAAATCTGTAATGTATTTTTCAGTGAACATTATAAATGTATGCAACAAATCCCAAATTATTAAAAAATATATATATATGTATTATTATTATTACCAAAGTGCTCTCAGACAAAACTTTTGTATTTCCTCCAACAAATTTCCAGAAGTTGAATCTCAGAATTAGAGAATATGTACACATTTTTGCTCATTTTACACTAATTGAAAAGTCAGTTAAAAGCCAAAGTGATCTATAATCTCTCAAAGTACTGCAGATAACTAACAGAGGCATTTTTAAAATAAATTTAATATTTAATACTGTCCTAGATAATAAATAAAACTACCCATTCCTCTTATGACAATATCTCATAATTTCTGTATCCTTACATATAGAAGAATCAGTTTTTAAACAGATTTTTACCTGAAAATTAAGTTTGTTCAGGTAATGTCACTGTGCAGTTATATTCAGAGTCAGACATCTGTGCAAATTCTGAAGTTTGCACTCAAAGCATTTGCACACAGTTATACGCTTAAGACAAAGAAACCCCATAGGTGTGATACTCTGTGCAGCTGATATACTGAGGAATACACCAGGAGTTAGCACTTAGTGTCAAGCACTGGTGTTGGCATTTTCTCATGAAATACAGCAATTTTGCATCTGTAGAAGACAAATTTTATTTCATTTTCAAAAAACCAAAAAGTTGTTCAGGTAAGATTTTATAATGAAGGTGTAGTTATTAAGAAATTGAAATTAACATAATGTTTTAAAAGTCATGAACTTTATTTTTCTCACTTCAAAAGATGCATTTAGAAGTACACTGAAATCCGGAGGCATCACTGGAGTAAATGTACTTACTTCTGTCGAGCCATGCAAGATGGCGATTTCTGTAGGTAATACAAAAAGGTAGAAAACTAACACATTCTTATGGAACAAGGACATACTTTTTAAGATGACCATTTGGGAGAGTAAAACATGGAGTTGGTAAAGACCTTTATTTTCATAACATCTGATGACATTTTCCCTTAAACAAGCAGTCAGTATTGAATCAAAGCAAAGTAAGGCGAAACTATCAAGTAGTAGTGGCTTATTGGAAAATCGTCTGTTTATAGTAATTACCAGACCCAGGGGAGTTTGGCTGGCTAGTCAAGTTTAAAAAGAAAAATAAACTGGGCAGCTGGGGAATGAGAAGGGAGTCACCTGCAGCTGGGCAAACCGCAAGGTCAATGAATCTACTACACACCTTGCATTGCTACTCTGGGCTCTGTTTATATCCCTTTCTGAAGCAAACCCACATGCTGTCTAGGCCCTGGTGTCAGTTACATTTTTAAATAATAGGTCAACCCTCCACAATAAAAACCCAAAACTCTCTCTCTCTGTCTTCAATTCCAGAGTTGGCTGGTGCCCTATACTTTTCTTGCTAATAGGAAGGAAGAAATAACAACACCTGATTCCCATCCCAGTGGGATGAAAGGGCATCCCAGACAGCACAGCATGGTGTCAGGAGTTGTCTTTAAAAGAGCACTCAGCCACTACAGGACAGCACCTTTGCAGCTGCCATCTCTAGCTTCTTGCTCTTGATAAGGAGGGCATCAAGGCTAGAAAATCTGTTAGTCGCTAAGGTCACACGTGCTTAGTAGGACTGTCATAATGAATCTTCACAAACCTGCCTCCTCACCCTAGGTTTATATGTCTCTTCCTGTGTCAATAAAAGCTGTTTACACAACCCAATTAGATTTTCAAAGTAGCATTTATAGGAGATTTGGTGAAGAATTGCGACTTTCAAGACAAGGCAAGGTTTTCTTTGAGTCTCCGTTTTCTACAAGAGGACTGGATTACACTTGCTTTCTATCTTCTTGTCTCACCAAGGAAGATAAAACTCCTATCACAGGAGTGGGGACTAGAAGTCAGACATCAAAACCAGAACCCAGGTGACCTTTGTCCCAGGCCATTATCAGTTCTTCAGGCCATTCATCTCTTCTACACACCATCTACTTCTCCTCTAAAGCTGCTTGGAGCCCCGCTCCCTTCCCCGATGAAGATGTGGTTAAGTTTCAGTTATCCCTTCTCCTCTAAAGCTGCTTGGAGCCCCGCTCCCTTTCCCGATGAAGATGTGGTTAAGTTTCAGTTATCCCTTCTCCTCTAAAGCTGCTTGGAGCCCCGCTCCCTTCCCGATGAAGATGTGGTTAAGTTTCAGTTATCCCTTCTGCTTGCAGCTCTCATACCGTACTTGTGTGTTACTATAGTTGTATGCCTTGTTTTCTGTTAATTTGACTATTGTAGGTTTGCTTCATAGATTCAAATGCCCATGGGGCATAAAGAAAGTACTTTTTGCCCCTACATAATTTAACCTCTCTGTGCCTCAATTTCCTCATTGTTAAATCAAAATTACAATACTGCTCACTGTATAGGGTTGTGGGAGGATTACATGCATTCATACAAAGTGCACAGAGGAGGCTGGCATAGAATAATTGCCCAGGAAATGTCAGCTACTGGTATTTGAAAAATGCTATAAGATAATTCATATTAATACTAAGCAATGATCTCTCTACAAATGGAAAATTTATCATTTTTAAGGAGGTAAAAGTAAAGTCAGCAATATTTTCGCTTAGAGGCTAGAAAGATGGCTTAGTGGTTAAAGCACTTGCCTGCAAAGCAAAGGACCCTGGTTTGATTCCCCAGAACCCAAGTAAGCCAGATGCACATGGTGATGCATACATCTGGAGTTCATTTGCAGTGACTAGAGGCCCTGGTGCATCCATTCTCTCTCTCTCCCTCTTTACTCTCAAATAAATTAATAAATATTTTCACTTAGATATAAATTAGCAATTTTGCTTTTTAGAATGAGAAGTAGAAGATGAACAATCAAATAGGAGGAAACACTATCTCTAGTTTATCTTAGAAAATTAAGGTACATTATGGTTCCTTAAAAGGAACTCAGCTTGACAGTCTGAATTTATCATCAAATTACACTTTTAATCCAAACTAATGCTTTGAATAAAAGGCATTGTCTGGGATCCTGTTGGCTAGGAACCACCAACCAACCAAATGACAGGGTAGGCTGGAGAGATGGCTTAGCAGTTAACGCATTTGCTTGCAAAGCCAAAGGATCCTGGTTCAATTCCAGGACTCACGTAAAGCCCGATGCACAAGGGGGAACATGCATCTGGAGTTCGTTTGCAGTGGCTGAATGTACTGGCACACTCATTCTCTTGCTCCCTCCCTCTCTCTCCCTCTTTCTCTCTCTCAAATAAACAAATAAATAAAATATATTTTTAAAAAAATGATAGGGCAAAAAGATGCAAAGAATCAACAAAACAAACCACAAGACGGAGAACGCAATCCAAAGGGAGAAAAGTGAAGCTAATACAAATCATGAAAATAATGTCATTGAGATCAGTGGAGTGCTAAGGATTCAGTTTCAGGTATAATTACACAGCGCACATTTTTAATGGCCAGAGCTTTGGTCTTTGAAACAACACGTCTGGGTTTGATACTGGTTGTGCTGCAGGCAGTTCTGTAACCTCAACCTTCCTGACCTTTGGTGTCATTTATTAGAGATGACAACGTGAGGCCTCCCCTAGGACCAACATCAGGTAAAAGTGTGGAACGCAAGGCAAAGTGCAAAGCAGAGGCATGGCTATAGAAGGAAAAAAATGGTCATGAAACTTCCAGTGCAGAAGGCTCTGTCAAAGACAATTTTAATATAGCCTCCCAAAAGTGAAATAATGACTTTCAACAAAATAGCCCCAGTCAAAATGCACTTAATGCACTTAACTTATTGAATATCAAGCTTAGACTAGGGCTACCTTAAAGATGGTTTGAACACTTACACTAGCCTACACTTAGGCAAAATCATACAATACAAATTTTTTATAATCAGGTGCTGAGAGACATAGTTGAACACTTTGTAAACATGATGGGATGAGAAAATAAAACACAGTAACCAAAAATGCTGACAATATAGCACATCATAAAGAACTGGTTGTTTCCCCTCCTGGTTGTGTGGTTGACAAGAACCATGGCTCACTGCCCCTGTGCAGCATCACAGGCAGGGCTGCTAGCGGGGCCCACATCAAAATTCAAGGCATGATCCAGGTCTACTGCTTCCACACTATCATAATGCCAAATATCCGTAAGGGAAACTGAAGTTAAATCAGGCCTGCCTGCATCTGAAAATAGTATACACCTTTGTATTTGATTTCTGCTGGAGATTGGCAGCTGTCTTCCCACCCTCAGGAGCCAGTGTTCTTGGAAAGGGTCTTCCTGTCTTAGCTATTCCAGGGGGAGAGCCCTCCTTCCACAGTATGTAGACTGTGTGACCTTGGTTTTGGTCAGTTCTGCTGGCCCACCATTTTCTCACTGTAAATGACATAACTGGTCCACATAATCTGAAGCTGTTCCCACTCATAAATTCCACTGAATTAGAATCCAAGATTTCAGGTAATCATCTGAATTGTGACAACTAAATACTGTAAGAATCTATTTAGAGAAACACATAATATATTTCTCAGGACTTAAATAAGGTGATTTTTTTCCCCAGGGTTAGTGTAGATGGTAGATAAAATTTAACCAAAAACCAAAACCAGTGTAACAACAAATTATATTAATTGTGTCTTTCTGCTTCTGATGACTCAAGACAGTGAGCGGTACACCACACTATGCCAGGGATATGCAATTTCTCTAGAATTCTGCGTGGGCTATGAGGCCATAACTCATCTACTTTGTTTCATGGAAGACACAGGAACAATGCTTCTGTAGTCTGTCTAGCTTGCTGCTGTTTTGATGAACCCTACTCAGGAATATCTATTACGCTAGTGACTTTAATTAGCTCCCAAACCAATTATTGATCAATCATCAAGGATTCATTAGGGAGGAAAACCCAGAACTCCTGGGCAATGCAGGGCCGACACTCAAGATATGCCACATGCTTCTATTTTTGATTGTTGCATTTGAGTTGAAGCAGGGCATTAGTCATTTCCAAAAATGCTAAGCTGAATGATAATTTCTAAATGCTAATATTAATTATAATTAGTTTCATATGGTTTTTCTATTTTAATAAAACTTTAATGAAAAATGGCTAATTTAGCCTAAAAAGGACCAATTATTTTATGGCTCATTAAAAAGAAAATGTTTCTATTTGTAAGCAAGCACCTTAACCACTGAGCCATCTTTCTAGCAAATGTTTCTATTTGTAACAAGAGTAAACTACAGTTATTAATCTTAATCTGAGCATGCTCAATTTTCAGTAGTTATTAGAGGCAGTTTCTAATTTAAGGCTTTGAGTCACAGGCAGGGGTTATTGGTTCTGTTTATCTCTAATGAATTCCTGATGAACATTGATGAAGCAGCAAAAAATTCTCAAGCCCCCTACTCTGTACCACAAACAGGCCTTGTCCTGTTTGACCTCATTAATATTATATCACTTCATTAGTATTATTGCAATATGATATGTTATTTATCATATACAACATATTATATTTTATTTTTATTTGCTAGTGTTGGTTCCTTAGTTCATAAAATAATTTTTCATAAGCACAATCAATAATTTAGTGTAACATAATGTGTACCTGCTTTAAAATTATCAAAGATTTCTTCTATGAAATATCATTTTATCTAATAAATTTTAATTGTCTCCAAGATTATTTTCCTTTTGTGCCTTTCTAATATTTCACTGTGGAGGAATAAAGACAGAATGGTTAGGTCAATCTAAATTCAACATAGTGTGAATAAGACTTATGTAAACCTACTTTTTTGAATAATGGCACATCTAGAAGCTGTAGACTGATACTAGAAAATTTTCAGTGCCTGGGATGGAATACCTTCCAGTGAGTTGTTGGCCAAGGAGGTCCCAGTAGCCTCCAAAACATTAAAGGCTTTTGCCAAAGCCCTTGGTTTCCCTTGAGAAACAGATAGTAAGACCCTATTGCTGAAAACATCTCTTGCCTGAGAGGCAAGGTCACTGAGAAAGCAAGCTGGTGCTGAGCAGAAAACCTTCTCCCTGTAGACCAGCCAACTGAAAGCTGGAAAAAGCTGCACTGCATGCAGCTGTATGGGAGACAGAAGTCATCAGCAGTGAAAACAGTGGACACTGAACATTCAAGTTTGGCCATACAGGCCAAATGACTGAATGGGTGCAATAGTGGCATGTCTGCTCTTAGGGTAACCAACTGCTCCATAATTGGACTGAAGGCCCTCTCTACGGGAGGGAATACATACCTGGTACTGAAAAACCTAAGCAAAAGTCTATGGCAGGGGAGGTCATGAGCCTTAGGGGTATAAAGCCTGTGCTTGTCTGACTAAATGTATATATTATTCCCACCAAGCTGCCCTGGGGGCACTACACTTAATGTTCATGTTCACATATTAATGCTACTCTCACTTCTGGTTAGAGAAGCTTCTCTTTTCAGATGGTGATGACCACTGGGATGACCCAAAAGGCAACATAGTGCTGAGAAGAAGGGATGGAGGAGTGCCCAGCACTGAAACACCTCTGTCACACCATCCAAGGCTCAGGGACCATTGCGGAAGAGGGGGCAGATAGAATGGAAGAGCCAAAGGAAGGGTATGACTTCTTACAATGCAACTGCCCAGACAGAAATTGGCCTCGATATCCATGACCTTGCAGTGCCTAGCAATACCTTCGCAAGACCCTCAAAAATAGAAGAAAAAGATGATGACATCAAATTAAAAGAGAGACTAATGGAGAGAGGGAGGGGATATGATGGAGATTGGAGTTCTACAGTGGAATGGAGGAGCGGAGGGAAATATCATGTGTTTTTTGTATGTAAATATATAAGTTGTCAATAAAAATAATAATAATAATAATAAATATTTTTTTATTTATTTGAGAGAGTGAGAAAAAGAGGTGGAGAGAGAGAGAGAGAGAGAGAGAGAGAGAGAGAGAGAATGGGCGTGCCAGGGCCTCCAGCCACCGCGAATGAACTCCAGATGTATGGGCCTCCTTGTGCACCTGGCTTACGTGGGTCCTGGGGAATAGAACCAGCGTCCTTTGGCTTTTCAGGCAAATGCCTTAACCTCTAAGCCATCTTCTCCATCCCAATTTTTCAGTTTTTTTTTTTTTTTTTTTAAATGAGGCAAGATCTCACTCTAGCCTAGGCTGACATGGAACTCACTCTGTAGCCCCAGTTTGGCCTCGAGCTCCCAGTGATCATTCTACCTCAGCCTTCCATGTGCTGGGATTAAAGACGTACACCACCACACCTAGCTCAGCCTCTATTTATTTTGATATCACTGATTTGCTACCACTCTCAAAGTCCCAAAGCATGGCATTCCTTTTGCTGGCAGTGGGGCTTCACTGTGTGTTCCCTCCCAAACTGCCTCGGTGTGGAAGGTCCTTCCCAGACATTCTTTATTGTAAGATGCAGGTGTCCACTTCTTTGGGAAACTTTTAGAGTAGAGTCCTCTCTGCAGCCTGGCCTGGCTCAGTGATGTCAGGACTGTGTGTGGATCCCTGTTGTTTCCAGGCCTTTCCTGTTTGTTGAGATGCCTCTCCCCAGTTGATGGGAGGGTATGGCATGGGTGCTGGGGATACAATCCTATAACTACTTTAGAGCCTACGTAACAAAGCTTTTAGTACTTTCCTCTAAAGTGACTTAGAGATGGGGCACAAAGTCTGAGATTTAGGATGGATGCCAAATAACTGCGTTTCATAAATCCCATAATGTTACAAGTCATAACCTTTCCCCACTTCCTTACTGGGAAGAACACTGTTTTAAAATAGCTCACTCCACTTCTGAACTTGAATAATTAAACTCAGGCATCCAGCGGCTGGGTCCAAAGCCCAGTTCTACCTTTTCCCACCATACTCCTTAGTTTTCTCACTTCTAAGTTAGGAATAAGAAGAATAGTTATTGTGGAAGCAAAATGAACCTAAGTCATGCACTTTCAATGGCAGCTGGCACAGTGAATGCTTAATGAATGTGCTTCAGTTAATAAAATTCTCAGCCTTTTATCATATCTACTATGGTCTGAATATATCTCCTTGAATTCATATTTTATAACCCTAACTTTCAAAATGATATGATTAGGGGACACAATCACAGAGGTGTGATTAGGTCATGGGGACACAGCTTTCATTAATGGGATTTGTGTCTACAGAGGAGGCCTGAGACAGACCCTCTTCTACCAGATGAAGACTGGTAAGATGGTGCTATGAGCCAGAAAGCAAGCCCTCTCCAGACACTGAATGTGCAGATGTCCTGGACTTCCCAGGCCCCAGAGCTGTGAGAAGTGTTTCTATTGTTTAAAAGTTACCTGCCTGCAGGGTTTTGTTATAGCAGTACAAACACACTCAGGCACTCCCTTGTAATCTCACTACAGCCCTAGTCCAGGTGGTGCTGCCTTGTTTATTCTCACACACCTGAGAGTCTGCGAGCAAAGGAAAGCCCTGTGTTTCATGGATCAAAGAAACTGACCTATAGAGATACTTAATTCCTGCCCAGAGACTCTGTAGAGGAAGTCAGTGAGAGAGAAGGTTATTTAGAAGTTTTTGCATCAAAAAGTGCTTTCAGGGGTTGTAGAGATGGCTTAGTGGTTAAGCGCTTGCCTGTGAAGCCTAAGGACCCCAGTTTGAGGCTCGATTCCCCAGTACCCATGTAAGCCAGATGCACAAAGTGGCACATGCATCTGGAATTTGTTTGCAGTGGCTGGAGGCCCTGGTGCACCCATTCTCTCTCTCTCTCTCTCTCTCTCTCTCTCTCTCTCTCTCTGCCTCTTTCTCTTTCTCTCTCTGTCACTCTTAAATAAATAAATAAAGCACTTTCATATGAAGTCTTCAGAGGCACTGAAACACAAGCTTAATTTACTGAACAACAACAACAAACCCTTGAGTTTCTAGATGTAACGCATACTGACCAGCGCCCCAGTGACCACAGTGGCAGCAGAAGCTAAGCAGTAGCTGTCATTGTTGACAGGGAAAGGACATGCCTGATGAAAGGCCAGCAAATACACTAGAATCTCACAGTCACCTGCCACTTTAAATATCTCTTTTCAGGGGAATGTGAGTTATCAATCCTGCAGGTGCATTAGGCACCAGAAGGTTTATTATATGGAATATTTAAACAGAAAACACAAGACACTTAGAACCAAAGGCATCAGAGCCTCACACTGAGTTTCAGCTGCAACTAAAATGAAAGAGTTGCTATGGAATCCTTTTCTTTGATGAGTAATGGTCTGGAATTTGACACCTAGCCTTGCCTCAACCAGAGTGCTCCTCACTTGACTAGAAAGAAGGAAAGGGACAAGAAAATGCCCTTTGTCAATAGAGTCAATAAAGCTTTTTGATTGGGTCTTAGCCTTTTTTTTTTTTTTTTTTTTTTTTGCTGCCTATATTTTTAAAATCTCATTTTTCAGAGTCCAGAGTACTAACCATTACATTATGGCAACCTCATACAATCATATTTTCCTAACTGCCTTAAAAATTGTTCAACTCTTGGTTTTCTCCCTAGGTGTGTGGGAAGTTCCGTGAGTGGACCCATGTTTATCCCAGCTCTGTGTGAATGAACCATACGCTCATCTCAACTCTGTGCCTTGGTCCTGAAGCTCCATTTGCCAGATATCTGGATTCCTCTTTAATCTCTCTTGTTACTGCAAGCCTCACTGCTTTCTTTAATCCATTTTCAGACCCTTTCATCTCTGCACATCCTCAGCACAGACCTTTCTCCTTTGGATCTGCAAAGTCATCTTCCTGTCTACTGGCATATAATAGTCATCTCTCAGCAACCAGTGTTTGGGTACCACAACTCCTCATGTATCAAAATCTGGGTGGGGATTCTCAAATCCTTTATATTAATACCATAGTACTTGCATACAACCTGCACATTAAATTACCTCTAGATTATTTATAACACCTAATACAATATAAATGCTGTGCAAACAGGAATGATACTATATTGCTTAGGGAAGAGTGACAAGAACACAAGATCATTATGTGTTCAGTAGAGATGCTATGTTTTTGAAATGTTTCTGACCCATACTTCGGTGAATCCACAGACAAGAACTTGTGGATATGGAAGGCAAATATGCTGGTCTATCTTAAGGTAGAGCCACTAATAAAACAGGGAGTATAACATGTGGGACTAAAAGCACAGATTCAGCCTGCTCTGCGACTTCCTTTCTACGTGACCTTGAGCAAGGGACTTTAAACTTGCTGCCTTAGTTGCACCACAGAGCTGTTGCAAGAATTCAAAGAGGTTATGTAAAGCCCTCAGAACAGTACCTGGAGAAAGGTTATCTCTTATTACAAACTTGCTGATATATATGTGCTACTTTGAATGTTGCTGGACTGGGACTGTCATGCCTGAATCTCCTGACACATGGGCCCATCCTTCCTGGGAACCTATGTGCTAGTCTGAGTTTCATTTTCAACCTGACCATGAATTCATTTTGACTGGAGAAGGAACCTGCTTTTCAAGGCTATGGTTTATTTTGTCCCTGGATTTAGAATATGTCAGTGAATAACTTAATATCTCTGGGTTTTATGCTTTTCTTTCAAAAGGGGGAGGTTAATTGGATCATTTCTAAAGACTAATTTAGCACTAAAATTCTATCAGCAGATGACAGTATTGAATTCAGGTCATCATGTGAGTTAGAAAAGCAGTTAAAGGCTCCACCTTCCTGATTGAATGGCCCCTGGATCCCCAAGTCCCAGATCCCCTGCTCTAGAGGGTTATGTGTGCAGAGTGAGTTGGATAGAGCTCCCAGATCCCTCCCAACCTACCAGTCCCTGGTCCCAGTTCACATGCTGCTTGCTTGGGGCTGCCTGACTCCTGTGAGCTTGCTGCTGAAGTAGGCACCTTGCTCCCCCTTCCTGATTTAATGGCCGCTGGGTCCCCAACACCCTGATCCCCTGCACTAGAGCTCCTGGTTGATTCCCCACCTCCCTGTTCCCTGGTCCTGGTACCCCTGCTGCTGGCTTCAAGCAGCCTGGTCCCAAGCATGCTGTGGAAACAGGCCTTTTGCTCTGGTTTCATGATTGACTGGTCATTGGGTATCCAAATGCTTATTCCTCTGAGCCAGAGGGTGTACAGGCCACTGTAGGTGCTTGTCTTTTGCCAGCTGCTGGTTCCCCAACCTTTGATTCCCAGGTGCTGAAGTGTGTGTGCAAGTAGACTGAGTAGGCCAGAGCTCCCAGTTCCCCACCTCCCAGTCCTCCAGGTACCTCTGATGTACTTGCAATCTCCATAATCTGTACATCTGCAGTTATTACCCCAAGGTACACAAATCCAGTTCACCTTTAAAATACTCACTGAAGATCCTACAAGGAAAAATACTTGCTTCCCTCTTCAACAAAGAAAATGATTCCTCAAGAAGGGTAGACCACAACACAAAAAACAAAAACAACAACAACCACAACAACAACAACAACAACAACAACAACAACAACACACACACACACACACACACACACACACACAAAAACAATAAAAGTCAGAAAACTAAGAGCTCTCCACCAGGGATGCCTAGTCCCACAATGGAAGCCTCCAGTGAAATCACAGAGAAATCAATAGAAATTGAATCCCAAAATGAAAACACAACGAGCAATGTGACCCTGATCAAAAGAATTGCTGAACTGAAAGCAAGCCATCACAAAACCAACAATTGCATAAATGAAATTGAGCAGAAGTGTCTCTTAGAGCACTCAGCTTTTGTCACTAGGTTCAACTTAATTGAAGAAAACCACAGAAGCCTAATAAAAGAGATATAAATGAATTGAAGGTGAGTCAACAAATGGAAGATCTTAATAACCTGCTTACTATGCTTAATGAAGACTTAATTAAATGCAACAATGAATTCAAGAGAACATCAAGAAAATCAGACCTCAAACTGAAATTGTACATCAAAAAAGAGATGGCGGGGGGGCGGGGGGGGGGGCTGGAGGGATGGCTTAGCAGTTAAGGTGTTTGCCTGCAAAGCCAAAGGACCCATGTTTAATTCCCCAGGACACATGTTAGCCAGATGCACAAGGGGGCTCATGTGTCTGGAGTTTGTTTTCTGTGGCTGGAGGCCCTGGTGAGCCTATTCTCTCCCTCTCTCTCTCTCTCTATCAAATAAATAAATAAAAAAATTATTTTTTAAAAAGAGATGGACATGATGCAACATAACACAACAGAAAACAAAAATCATATAGAGATTTTAAAAACCTCTCTAGAACCCCTCAGTAACAGAGTTATTCATGTGGAAGACAGAACCTCTGAACTGGAAGACAAGACAGAAGAAATTGATCGGGAGTCCAAAAACTGCAAAGTTTAAAAAATATGTGAACAGAATATGAGGGAACTGTGGGATCCATAAAATGACCAAACATCCAGATCATGGGTATACCAGCAAGAGAGTAAATCCAGGCCAGAGGCATAGAGAACATATTCAAACAAAATTATTGAAGAAAAATTTCCCAATCTGTCAAAAGAGAGGCCCATCCAGGTAAAAGATGCTCACAGAACACCAAACAGACAGGACCAAAGAAGAAACTCCCTAAGGCACATCATAGTTAAAATTCTTAACAATGAAAACAAAGAGAGTGTTAAAAGCAGCAAGAGAGAAACAACTCACAACATACAAAGGCAATTCCATCAGAATTACCTCAGATTTCTCAATGGAAACCTGAAAAAGCCAGAAGGGCCTGGGATGGAACACTTCAAAGTTTAAAAATCCATGGCTTCCAAACCAAGACACTGGGCCCAGCAAAAGTATCCTCATTGGTAAAACGAAAACTTTTCATGAAAAAAGTCAACTCTATGATTATATAAACACAAAGCCAAACCTACAGAGAATACTTCAGGGAATACTCCACACAGAAGAGTCAGACAACCAATCTTAAGAGCCCATGAGAAGAAGATCACAATAACCAAAACTAGAGCAGGTCAAAAGAGTACAAAGTCCAAGAAAACAACAAACCCCATAAAGCACCCCATCAAGGCAGGGATTAAATCAAACCTTACAGTTATAATCTTAAATACTGATGGTCTTAGCTCTCCCACCAAAGACACAAGTTAACAGGGTGGATCAGAAAAATGTACCCTTCTATCTGCTGTCTTCAAGAAATTCACCTCACCACTAAAGACAGACATGACCTGAGGGTAAAAAGATGGAAAATGATATTCTAAACAAATGGAAATAAGAAATAAGCAGATGTTGCTATATTAATATCTGATAAGGTAGACGTCATACCAAAAGTAATCAAAAATGACAAAGAAGGTCACTTCTTACTCATCAAGGGAACGATCCAGCATGAGGACATCACAATCATAAATCTATATGCACCAAACACAGGTATACCATGGTTTAAAAAACAAAACCTACTTGACAACAAAACAGAAATAAACACTAACACTATAATAATCCAAGCAGAAAATCAACAGGGAAATAATAGAGGTCAACTAGATTAACTAGACTTAACAGACATCTACTGAACTTTCCACCCCAATTCTACAGAATACAAATTCTTCTCACCAGCTCAAGGAACCCTCTCCAAAACAGATCATATATTAGGCCATAAAGCATGCCTCCATAAATTCAGGAAAACTTCCTGCATGATCATCTCAACTGATACAGAGAAGGCCTTTGACAAAATATAACATCATTTCATCATCAAAATGCTGGAAAGATTTGGCATGGATGGTTTATATCTCAACACAAAAAAGGCAGTATATAAAGCACCTAAAGCCCAAACAATACTTAATGGGGAAAGACTCAAGGAGTTCTCACTGAGATTAGGAACAAGATGGGGTGCCCACTCTCACCACTGCTCTTCAACATAGTACTAGAAGTATGAGCCCAAGCAATAAGACAGGAGATGTAAAAGGAAAAGAAATTGGAAAGGAAGAAGTCAAGTTAGCCCTATTTGCAGATGATATGATCCTATATATAAGTGACTCAAAAGTCTCCATTGCAAAACTTCTAAAGGTGATTAATTCCATCAGTAAAGTGGCAGTATACAAAAAGAACACACAAAAATCATTAGCCTTTTTCTATGCAAACAGGGAGGCTGTCCCATTTTTAATAGCAAAAGAAAAATTCAATACCTTGGAATAACACTAACCAAGGATGTGAAAGACCTATATAATGAAAACATTTAAAAAAACTCAAGAAAGAAATCAAAAAGGACTTGAGAAGATGGAAAGACCTCCCATGCTCCTGGGTAAGTAGAATTAATATTGTGAAAATGGCAATTCTACCAAAGCAGCAGAGAGATTTAATGTAGTATCAATAAAAATTCCAGCATCATGCTTCACACAGATAGAAAAAAAATGGTCTCTAAAAAATGGTCTCAGATATCCAAACATATCATTGGCAAAAGAAACACCTCTGGAGGTATTACCATACCTGGTCTAAAGCTATATTGCAAAGCCATAGTAACAAAAACAGCAATGGTACTGGCATAAAAACAGAAATAAGACCAATGCAACAGAATGGAAGACCCAAACCTTAGGTCAAGTAACTACAGCTATTTGATGTTTGACAAAGGTGCCAGCATCTTCAACAAATGGTGCTGGACAAACTGGATAACCATAAATAGAAAAAAACTAACCCACTCATCTCTCACCATACAAATAAATCAAGTCCAAATCGATCAAAGACCATAATATACGACCTGAAACTCTTCTCCTACTGGAAGAAAAACTAGGAGATACTTTCTACAATATAGGAGTGGGGAAAGACTTCCTAAACAAAACCCCAGTAGCCAAGGATATTAAACAATCACTCAACCAATGGGATCTCATGAAGCTTTTGCACAGACAAACACACCATAAGCAGAGCCAATAGATTACCCACTGAATGGGAGAAAATCTTCACCAGCTATTCCATTGACAGAAGCCTAATATCTAGAATCTACAAAGAACACAAAAAAACTAAACAATAAAAAAAAAAAAATCAAAGAACCCACTCCAAAAATGGGGCAGAGAACTGAGTAGTTGTCAGGGGAAGAAATACAAATGGCTAACACACACTTAAGAAAATGTTCAACATCCCTAACCATTAGGGAAATGCAAATTAAAACAGCTATGAGATTCCACCTTACTCCAGTAAGGAAGGCTATCATTTAAAAAAAATCTAACAACAAATGTTGGTGAGGATGTGGGGAAAGAGGAACCCTCATCCACTGTTGGTGGGAATGTAAACTTGTACAACCACTACAGAAATCAATATGGAGATTTCTGAAAGGGATGAATATAGAGCTACCAACAGACCCAGTTATTATTTTCTGGGTATTTATCCAAAATGCTCCATTCTTCACTACAGATATTTGCTCAACCATGTTTATAGCTGCTTAATTCATTATAGCTAAGAACTGGAAGCAACCCAGGTGCCCATAAATGGATGAATGGATAACCAAGTTGTGGTACATTTACACAACGGAATTCTACTCAGCAATAGAAAGAAAAACAAGATACAATGAAATCAGTAGAGAAATGGACAGACTTGGAACAGATCATACGCAGTGAACTCAGACAATCCCAGAAAGACAAACACTGCATAGTCTTACTTATCTGTGGTTCTTAACTTGGACCAGCTCGAGTTGCTCTCATACTTGATAGGTAACTCAAGGCCCAGACAATAGGGATGAAAGTGGATTGGGGGGTGATAAAGGGAGTGTAGGGAAAAACAAACACAAAACTAAATCCAAAATGAACTGGTACCGAAGAAACCTTTATTCTTGAGATAGAATAAAAGATACAACCCTCAATAGGAGTAAGGGGGGAGCACCTGAAAAGAAGTGCCCTGGAGAGGGTGGGATGAAGCCTAAACTTAAAAAAAAATTGTGTGTGTCTGACCTGTAACTCTCAGTACCAGAAATTGGTTGCTACCCACAATGAGCTATTGATCAGAGACCTATGAGGTCCCCCAAACAAGACAGGTTTCTGTCAAAACACTTGATTACCCACCTGAGGCAAAAGGTAAGACCCTATTGCTGAAGACACCATATGCTGCTGACACAGAACATGGAGACCTGGCTGGAATATGGAAGAGAGCCAGTCCCCAGACAGTTTGCCCATCTAGGGCTGGAAAGCACTACATGAGCTACTGGGGGAAAGTGGCTAACTACAGTCTGAGCAACGAGAGGTCTAAGCTACTCAGAAGCAAGCACCTTGACACGATGTCCACACCAGTGCAATAGTGGCACACAGCCTTGTTGGGTAGCCAATAGCTTTCTGATTGGCTAAGAGATCTACTCAGTATAAAGGAACCCATATATGTAATTGGGAACCAGATCAGAATCCTATGGAGACAAAGATTATGCTCTCCAGTGTCAAGCTCTCACCAGTCTTTGGCTAAAAGAGGGGTTATACACATCAAAGTATCTTTAAATTAATAATGTTTATCCCATTTAACCTGTGCTGACATCGCTCTCTGTTAGAGAATCTGTTCTTTTTCAGAAGTTGGTGAGGCCCAAGGTGATAAACTACCCCTTGCACTTTAGCCAAGCCACAGCTGAAACCAGAGGAATGGGGAGACAAGCAAGAGTGCTGCTTCCATGCTGAACTGATAATCAGTGCCAGGGTGAAGAAGACAGACCCTGAGGAAATTCAACACCTGCCAAAGCAGAGATCCAGAGCTCCTAAGAGCTCATCACTGAAGTAGATGTAAAACTCACCCACCATGGCTCAGGGAATTTTGTGGAAGAGGGGGCGGAAAAATTGTAAGAGCCACAGGTTGAGACATCATTCCCAGAGGCTTTCTGTTCCCCACCCAAAATAACTGCTGCTCCCACATGCATACCTGCAACTCTGCTGAGGAAGGGTCCCCAATGGAATGGGGGCAAGGATGAGGGAAAAGAGGGTACCAACACATGATGTATCCATACAAAATGTGCTGAAAATAATAAATAAGTAAATAAATAAATGAATGAATGAAATAAAGAAAATCAGGTGAGTTTAGCTAGGTTCAAAAGGATCACTTGATATAAATGATACAAGTTGAGAATACCTTCACATCATTTCATATTTCTTTATAACATTTACTGTCCATTTTAAGATAACAAATTGAAGGAGAGTGCCCATAATATATTTAGTGTTCCCACAAATGCCATATGTACTTAATATATATTTATGCCATGCTGATTATATGTAAATATATATGCTTGATGAATAATGGCAAAGCTAAACAGCTTCATTACCCAACAAAATAAACCTAGTTAAGATGTGTGCCATTAAAGCATTCTTGTTTTTAGTTTTTATTTATTAGAGACAGGGAGAGGGAGAAAGAAAGAAAGAGAGAGAGAGAGAGAGAGAGAGAGAAAACAAGCACACTACGGCCTCTAGCCACTGTAAACAAACTCCAGACACATGTGCCACCTTGTACATCTGGCTTACTTGGGATCAGGAGAATTGAACCTGGGTCTTTAGGTTTCGTAGGCAAGCACCTTAACCACTAAGCAATCTCTCCAGCCCTGCCATTAAAACATTCTAATCATAATGCTATATTTTGGAATGTAACAGTTTTAGATAAAATACTCTGTTGGGAATGCTTTCAACAAAACATTCTCTAGTATTTTTTTTTATTTTAGTAAGTTATGCATTTTCTTTTCATTTTGAGTCAAATAATTCTGAGGGAGACAGAAGTTCATACTGGTCACTTGTACAAGTCCTGTTGTCAGTTCAGAAACACAACTAAATCTCAACTCTCATTAGAAAAATGGACCTAAGCAGGAGCTAGAGCACCACTGGCATTATTAACTAGCAGAGAGTCCTAAAATATAACTGCATATAGAGTTTATTATGGACCCTTGACATGGTAATTTTATAAATCTCAATCATTTGGGCAGGAGAAGGAATCAGGTTAAATCTGTTAACCTAGTCTCAAAGTTAGTATGCACCAAAGACAGGATTAGAATTCAGAGGCTCTTGTCAGGGAGTCATATGATCCCTACACCCCATTCTTTCCATCCAAGTTTCTAGAAAAGTCAGAGACGGATATATGGAAATAGTTTGTTGCCCATGATCCCTAAATAGGTGACTGTTGGCAAAACATTTCCAAGTGGCACCACAGAGAATGCAGTATTCCAGTGAAGGTTTCAGTTTGGGAGTGTTTTCCGTAGTCTTTCCTCCTAGTAGCCTCTCCCTGGGGCTTTGATATGGGACTTAGCCCTTTCTGTAGTCCATCTCAAAGGAATGAATTTTCATTTTCAGTACAGAAATATATATTTCAAATTCTCAAAATGCCCTTGAGCCAAAATAAATACTGAACCAAAAAAAAATTTTTTTTAAAGCCTTTTGAGGTTCATTCACAGAAAAAAAAATCTTCTGATATTTAGGCAAGTGTTTTTGGCTCTTTCAAAATGACTCTCCAACCTTGCCTTGGGCGAGTTTCTTCTCTAGAGCAAAGCATGTTGGCTCCTGCTTTGCAGAAGCTCACAGGCCCAATGCAACGCTATCCTCCACAGTCTTCTGAGGCTGAATTTTCAAGGAAGGCTCAAAATAATGACAGCATCCTCCCTCTCATTACCACTCAAAAATAATGAGCTCTTTGTATTTTAATGTTTTTTGAGAGCCACAAGCCTCAAAGCCATTCGAAGGCCAGCATGCATTCTGTGCTCCCTGCCAGCTGTGCTTCTATCTGTCGGCTACTGATGCTTGTCAGATGAATAGAAGTTAGGCTCCGAAGGGAGGAAACTGAACAAGACAGTGGATCTTAGCAGGAACCACTGCGGAAACACATACCTGACTGGTGATGGCATCTATCATGTTCAAGCTAAATGAAAGCTTATATTTTTAAGAGGTGATCCAAATGGACGTATCCTAATATTAAAGAATGGATGGACAAAACCATTAGGTCTACCAGTTTTGTTACCCATATAACAGCATGGGAAGCTGGATCAAGTTTTTACAAGTGAATCGTGTGTTACCTTGAAATTCCTCTATTTTCTAGATTACACTCCACTCCACCCTTCCTCCCTCACCTCCCCAGTGCATCTTCCCTGAGGCAGCTGTCCTGTGCGGATTGATGGATTTTGGATGAGTCATTTGTTGTCTCTGTGATCCTGAGCTAATTATTAGGTCTCAGGTCCTATTTGCAAACTGGGGATTAGGACTCGCTGTGTCACGGGGATGCGGTGTGTAATAAATGGCATGGTATGCCTGTCTGACATGATGGTGGGTTCTCTGATCTCTTCCTTTTGATTCAGTGGACACTGCGGATGGACAGGCTTTTGAGCCTGGCTAGCCATGTGTACAGCTGATGCACAGACAGCATGGTAATCAATTACACATAATTAACCATCAATTTTATGAGTTGATAATATTTCTGTTAATCTCTATTAGCAATAGCTTAGGGAAACAGTAAACTCTTTTACTAAAGTGCTCTAAAGCCTACAAAAAATAAAGAAATCTTAACACAGGATAACTGATTGTAAATTATAAATTTATAATATATAATTAAAATGTAGCATAATGGCTGGGCGTGGTGGTGCACGTCTTTAATCCCAGCACTTGGGAGGCAGAGGTAGGAGAATCACCATGAGTTCAAAGCCACCCTGAGATTACATAGTGAATTCCAGGTCAGCCTGGGCTAGAGACCCTACCTTGAAAAATAAACAACAAAAAAGAAAATAGCATACATTTTTGAGATTTTGGTATTGAGACAAACCCTTTATTACACCAAAGCAAGTTTGGTTTTGAATGTCCCTGTTAACCATTTGTCATTATTTTCCTCTGCTTTTGCCTTTTACTTTCCCACTTCCCAAGCACAGCCCTATTTCCATAGACTTGGTTTTCTGGGACAAGTTGCCTTTTGTCTTCTTTTTTTGCAAATATTCATTGTAGGAAAAAAACATATATAGGTTGAGAAATCCAACATCTGAAATAAAACTTTCTTTTTAACTCCCCTCTCACTCTCACGGGGGGGATGACAAACTCAGGTGTGTCCTCGCCTTCCCTTTAGCTTGAGACAGGGTCACTTGTGGTTCACTGCTGTATATGCCAGGCTAGCTGGCTTGTGAGCTGCCAGAGATTCTCCTGTCTCTGCCTCCCGTCTTACTGTAGAAGTGTTGGAATTACAGACTCATGCTACTGTGTTTGGCTTTACATACGTTATGGGGATCTGAACTCTGGTCCTTGTGCTTGCATGCCAAGTGCTTTACCCACTGAGCCATTTACCCAGCCAAAACCTTTAAAAATTCAAAAAACAATTATTACTTATTTGTAAGGAGAGAGACAGACAGAAAGAGACAGAGAGGGAGAGATGTATATGTGAATGTGCATGTGTGTTAGTGTGGGTGCAGATGTGTTTGCGTAGGTGCACATACCTGTGTGCACATGGTGTGGAACCTTGGGTGTTGTTTCTCAGGAATGCCATCTTTATTTTTGAGACACCAGGTCTCTTAGTGGACTGTAGCTTGCTAATCAGTCTAGACTGGCTGGACACCAAAACCGCAGGGATCCTCTTGTCTCCACTCCTCCTTCTCAGGGCTGCGATTACAGGCATGTACGCCTGGTATCAAACTCAGGAACTCATACTTGTAAGGAAATAATTTACCCACTGAGTTATATTTCTAGGCCTAAAACCAAACTTTTTGAATGTCAACATGATGCTCAAAAATTTTGAACCTTGGAACATTTTTAGACTCAAGTTTTTGAAGTAAAGATGCGCATCTGGTAAAAATCTATATAAATATTCCAAAATCTGAAACATTTCTGGTCCTAAGCATTGTGGAAATGCTGCTCCATCTGTATATATGTGAAGACCACCTGCAATTACTGTTACAGGATCTCTGTGTCTACTCTGTGAGACAGACAAGGACTAGATAGCTTCTCTACTCCATGGAGGATGAAGAAGACAAGGAGGTGAGGGTGACACCAATATTCACTCAGCAGTCCCATATGCCAGCCTCCATTCTCAATGCTTTACTGGTATTAACCTGGCTATATTTTTCCTCTTAGTGTTTAAGTCTCACAAATTATACATTAATTTGCTTACTGTTGTATCTTCTTACTAGAATATAATGCTTTGAGAGTCTGAATTTTATGTGTTTTTTTATTTATTTGCACATGTGTGTGAGAGATCTTGTCTAGGCCTATTACCCTTACAAAGGAACACCAGCCACTTCCACCATTTTCTGGATTGGCAGGCTTTGTGAGCAAGTGCTTTTAACTACTGAGCCATCTTCTTAGCACCTTGATCTGTTTTTATTTCCAGTACATGGAACAGTGCCTAGCACAAAAGGCATTTAAAAAGTGCATGTTGAATGAATAAATTAGTCTTCTTAACTCATTTATTTATTTTATGAGAGAGAGAGAGAGAAAGAACTGGTACACAAGGGCCTCCAGCCACAGCAATTGAATTCCAGATGTGTGTGCCACCTTGTGCGATATTGCACGCTTGTGTTACTATGCATCTGGCTTACGTGGGACCTAGAGGGTCGAACACGAGTCCTTAGGCTTTGCAGGCAAGCACCTTAACTGCTAAGCCATCTCTGCAGCCCCTTCATAGTATTTATTAAGCCTAAGAGTAAGGGATTGTTACAATCTCCACCACATAGACGAGAAGCTGAGGCAGCAAAGGGTGACACACAGTCAGGAAATAGCATGGCTGTGATTCAATAAGGCCCTCCCATTTTCTGATTCCTTGTCAGATACTATGGTGGCGAATGTTATGTGGCAACTTGACAAGGCCATAAGATGCCCACTTATTTTGCCAAACATTACTTTGGATCAGTCTCTAAGGGTGTTTCTGGATGAAATTACTGTTTCTTCAGTACACCAAGTAAAGCAGATTGCCCTCCACAATGTAGCCACACTTTATGCAATCCACTGATGGGCTGAATTGAACAAAAAGGCCGGGAAAGAGATCTACTCTCTGTATGAAGGTCTGTGAGCTGGGACACAGGTCTTCTGACTGGATTTTGAACCTACACTGCTGGCTCTCCTGGTTCCAGGCCTTCTGACTCAGACTAGACACTATACCATCAGTTCTCCTGGGTTTTCTTAGGGACTTTTTTCAGCCTCCATAATTATAAAAGCCAACTCCTTATAACACATGGGTTGTGCTTCTCTGGAGAACCGTGGCCAATACAGATGGTCAAAGAGGCAAGGGGAAATGGTTTTCTAGGGTCACATGGTCCAATCACTTTTGTTTCATTACAGCACAACACTCTCCCTTATTTATTTATTTATTTATTTATTTATTTATTTATTTATTTAAGAGAGAAATACACATACAACACAGATAACATAGAGAAACAGTAAAAGTAGGGAGTGAGAGAGGATAGAAGGGAGAGGGAGGGACAAAGAGAGGGAGAAAGGGAGAGAAAAAAGAGAGAATGGGCATATCAGGGCCTCTTGCCAATGCAAATAAATTTCAGATGCACTCATGGTATGTCTAGTTTTATGTAGGTATTGGGGAATCAAACCCAGACCTGTGGGCTTTGCAAGAAGTCCTTTTCAATTGCTGAGCCATCTTCCCAGCCCTCTCCCTAGTTTCTTAAATCTACTATCAAACTTAATGATTCTCTCTTTTCTTCTCTTTCAAATGTTCAACTCAGAAAGTGAATTAGAAACCTAGACTCAGAAATAGAGTCTGAGGTTCTTGGTTTATCCTTTTACATTTTATTCCAATGAGCTCCATCTGTTAGATATTTAACTTTTCTAAGAAGTACAAGTTTCCATTGAGCCAGATGCTCAGTTTTTCACCTAAATTTTTGTTATAATATTTTTGCCACTCATCCTTAAAAAATACAAATGAACAGGTGACAAGTTGCTTAATCTATCTGTGTTTGGGAGGAGACACTAACACTTAACGATCTTATTTAGAAAGCCGGGCGTGGTGGTGCATGCCTTTAATCCCAGCACTCCGGAGGCAGAGGTAGGAGGATCACCATGAGTTCGAGGCCACCCTGAGACTACATAGTGAATTCCAGGTCAGCCTGAGCTAGAGTGAAACCCTACCTCAAAAACAAAACAAAACAAAACAAAACAAAACAAAACAAAACAAAACAAAACAAGAGAAGAGATCTTATTTAGAGACTGGTTCTCTAAAGCTACCATGATAGAGGTAAAATGGCAGTAAAGGATATAGGGTATGGAGATTCCACTTGGCCATGTACTGTACTAGCCAGGCAAAGCCTTTCCAAGTCCTTGAGTTATGCT
Organism: Orientallactaga sibirica; assembly: GCA_036365145.1. Classification (NCBI taxonomy): domain Eukaryota; kingdom Metazoa; phylum Chordata; class Mammalia; order Rodentia; family Dipodidae; genus Orientallactaga; species Orientallactaga sibirica. Next base: position 33,776,227 of record JAEOAD010000012.1, on the reverse strand, counting down.
CTGTAAGATCAGGATGAGAGTACCCACCTTCTAGCGATGCTATGCTGATATAAGTGAACACGCTCAGTACTAAACAAGCACATATACAGTAAGTATGTGATACACGTTAGCGACTTTGGTAGGTGTGTGGTGGTTTGAATGTGAAGAGCACATAGCTTTATGTGTCTGTAATGAAGTGTCCTACTTAATCCCCAGCTGTGGAGCCTTTGGGAGATGCAGCTTGTCGGAGGAGGCATGTTGCTGAGAAAGGGCATTGGAGAACCACAGCCTTGCATGTTTGCTGCACTATGCTCACTTGTTGCTGCTTCCTCCCTGTTGATAAGGTGTGATACCTGGCTACCTGCCCTGCCATGCTTTCCCTGCCATGATAAAACTTCTCCTTGAAACTGTAAGCCACAGATAAACCCTTTCTTTCCACAACCTGCTTTAGGTTAGGTGTTTTCATCTCAGCAACGAGAAGGTAACTATTATAGTAGGCATGGGTTATGAACAGAATCCCTATTTTTAAAACCTGTTAGCATTAAAGTGGCCAGCTAAAAGACTGCAATTTCCAAACCTCGCTGCCACCTGATGGAACTATTTTAAACTCTGGCCAATAAGATATACATGGAAGCATAATGTAAGAACTTTCATCCAGTCTTGTAGACACAGGGGCTGCTCTTCCATTTCTCCATTCTCTTTCCAGGAATGCAGAGGTAATGGACAGCGTTCCAGTAACTATCTCAAACTACAAGGACAAATGTTGCAATTGGATTTCTCTGAGTGACAGATTAGGAGAAGCCCAATTCTTAAATGGGTTTAGGTAACATCGGCACCAGACCTGGGCTACCAACCTTTGGACTTCTCTTATGAGTAAGAGAACTATTTTGTTTGTGACATTATTTTAAGTACCTCAAGTCCAAACAAATGTTAAGTGCTTTGGTTGTTCCTTCTAGTAGTCTAAAATCTGAACAAAGACTTCTACCCATTTTAGGCCCTTGCTTTTGCAAATAAAGACAAAACTGGACAAAAATACAGAAAAAAAGGGCTGCATGTCTTCAGAATCATTCCTCCTATGACGGCTAATCTTGTCAACTTGACTAACAAATGCCTAAGAGATTGATAAAGCACATCTGTGGGTGGGTGTTTGGGGGCATTTTCAGAGATCATTACATAAAGGGGGTCACCTGACTTGAATGTGGGTGGCAACCATCCCACAGGCTGGGGCCCTGAATGGACAAAGGGTGGAACAATAAGGAGAAGAGGAAGAGACCCACTCATGCAGGTGTTCCTTCTCTCTTTCTGGCTACCAGGACGTCAGCAGTTCTACTCACACCATACTCTCTTCCATGATGCTATGCCTCACCACAGCTACATGGTGACAGAACCAAGTCAGTATGGATGGAAACTTGAACCACAATAAATCTTTCTTCCTTTCAAATTGTTTCTCTCAGGTATTTGTCTAACTCACCTCCCTGTTCGGAAACACTCTTGATTGAGAAATGTTCCATTTACTCATTTATTTATGTTTACATGTGTATCTATGAATGTGATTTTGTGTGTGTGTGTGTGTGTGTGTGTGTGTGTGTGTGTGTGTATAGGCCAGAAGTTGATGCAGGGTGTCTTCCTTAATTGCTCTCTATTTACTGAGGCAAGGTCTCTCACTGAACCAAGTGCTCACTGATTCAGCTAGTCTAGCTGGCCAGCTTGCCTCAGAGACCCTGTCTCTGTCTCCTGATCCCTGTGATTACAGGTGGGTCACCATGTCCATCTAGTATTTATGTGACTGTTGATCTGAATCAGGTTTTCACACTTCACTGCAAGCTTTTTATTCACTGAACCAAATTTTAATTTAATTTGAGAGAGAGAGAGAGAGAGAGAGAGAGAGAGAGAGAGAGAGAGAGATGGAGAATGGGCATGCTAGGGGCCTCTCAGCCACTGTGAATGAACTCCAGATGTGTGCGCCCCCTTGTGCACATGTGTGACATTGCATGCTTGCATCACTTTTGCTTCTGGCTAAACGTGGGACCTGGAGAATAGAACAGGTATTCCCAGGCTTTGCAGACAGGTGCCTTAACAGCTAAGCCATCTCTCCAGCCCCAAATTTCTACTTTTTTGTTTATTTTTTTAAAATATATTTTATTTATTTATTAGAGAGGGAGGAAGAGGCAGAGAGAGAGAGAGAGAGAGAGAGAGAGAGAGAGAGAATGGGCATACAAGGGCCTTAAACCACTGAAAACGAACTCCAGATGCATGTCCCACCTTGTGCATCTGGCGTATGTGGGACCTGGGGAATCCAGCTGGGTTCTTTGGCTTTGCAGGCAAGCACCCAAACCACTAAGTCATTTTTCCAGTCCCAGGACCACTCTTCTACCACAGTCCTCTTTCCCCTGCTCAGAACTCCAGGGTTTCATGTTCTGTATACCATGTATCCTGGGCTCTATGTTACCATCCATCTGTGACAGCATGTCTGTCACATACCTACACAGTCTGGTCTGATCTGAGTTCACTCTACAACATGAGTGATCATAACACATCTCTTTCTATTGCCTTCCTGTCATTTTCATATTATGTGAGACAAAGCTTTCTGATGCAATGTTTGGAATAATAAGCAGTTGCTATGGGAGCAATATTCTGGAGTAAGGAAGTTCATGCATAAGATTGTTACCTAGCACTAAGGCTTACTGTAATTTAAAATATTCCACTAATGTAAAGAGGCTAATATACTTCTCAAAGGTTCATTTGAAACTTACAAGTAGTTTCAAGGGTTGAGAGCAATGAGGACTGGGCATCTGTCTGACTAGGCAATTAGATAGCATCCACAATTCTCTAAGACTATATACTTTTATCTATTACCTTAGTAATCATTATTACATCATCAGCTGTGCAAAATTCTACATACAATACATGAGAAGGCTGTTTTCTCATGATCAGTGGGTGAACAAAACCATACAGGCCATACTCCTTCAACTTATGGTCCACTGTTTAAATATATTAAACCTTTACACTTGCCTCAGGTAAAGTGAATATGTGTAATGCATAAATTTCATTTGGACATAAAGTGCAAGAAGGGACCAAGCAGCTCCTTTAGAAGCAAGAAGAGCATGTGCATGTGGACTCAGGGGAGGGAAGGGCATGAAGTTCTCTTCCTGTTGAAAGTGACCTCGGGTCTCCAGTGAGCATGCTCTTTGGCTAAAGTAAATTTTCTTCCCAGGAGGTCAAAGTGGTCTACAGATGATATAATTAAAACCTCATTGCCTGGGCTCAGCAGATAAAGGCACTTGATTGTAAAACCTTCTGGTCTGGATTCAATTCCCAAGCAACCATGTAAGCTGGATGCATAAGGTGGTGCAAATGTCTGTTGTTCATTTGCAGCAGCAAGAGGCCCTGGAGTGTGTGTGTGTGTGTGTGTGTGTGTGTGTGTGTGTGTATATACAAAAGAATAATTTAAAGCACAAACCCTCATTGTATTCTCTACTGCTTAACTTCCCACTGACTCTGGAGGGTTAAATGATCCTAGTAGGGTCATAATCTCTACTAACCTTTTCCAGAAGGACTGGCTGCTTTAGGCTTTCAGACTGATGCTGATTACAGTTTGTCAGCTGCCTTGATCCCTCTTCCAGAATCTGTTAAACAGCCAAGGCCAATTGACAGCCTGGGTGTAGAAGAAATTTCAGTACATTCCTCCCTGAGACCATTCCCATGTGGTTCTATGGACTTTTCTACCCAATGACCAAGTTGACCTTGGCACCGGCTACTCTTACCAGCCCAACTGGTTTCAGGCTTCCATTCTTTATGCTGTGACAAGCAGAAGATTCATTCTTATAAAGTGTTATAATGGGCTTAGATTTCTAAGAAATCTAAGATTATTTCTCATGCCCAAACAATGATAGCCCCAGAGAAAGTACCATGAAGTTGTCATCTTAAAATTGTTCAGTGAAAGGCAACATGGCTTATCTGCTTGCTCTCTGTTCTCAGCTTTTCATTTTCAGGTTTTTGAGGTAGGATCTCGTTGTAGTCTAGTACCTCAGGCTGACCTGGAATTCACTATATAGTCTCAGGGTGGCCTGTACCTCACAGTGATCCTCCTACCTCTGCCTCCCCAAGTACTGGGACTAAAGGTGTATGCCACCCTGGCCAGCTTCTTTTCAATTTTAAATGAAAAGTATAAAGGGTGAAAATTTTGGGCCATAAGAAATAAACAAATCACAAAAAGCATGGGCAGGTAATTGGCCTTTACTATCTAAAGCTCAACTCCAGGGGCTGGAGAAATGGCTTAGAGGTTAAGGCACATGCCTGCGAAGCCTAAGGACCTCAGTTTGATTCTCCAGGTCCCACAAAAGCCACATAAGTCCCACATAATGCACATGGTGGCACATGCATCTGGAGTTTGTTTGCAGTGACTAGAGGCCCTGGAATGCCCATTCTCAATCTCTCTCTCTCTCTCTCTAATAAATAAATGAATTAAAACTCAGCTTCATTAGGTATTTGCTATATGTGTAAGCCTTAAAACAATGAGGCTTCTGCAGGTTGCATGTAAGTCATAAAACAAGAAATCAACACATAGAACTCACCAATTTGATTCATACAGCTATAGCAAACTTGCACTAAAAAACACAATTACTGAGGCTGGGGCGATGGCTCAGCAGTTAAAGGTGCTTGCTTGCAAGCTTGCTGGCTCACATTCAGTTCCTCAGAACTCAAAAAAAAGCTGGATGTAAAGTGGTGCATGTATCTGTGATCCCAAATGCACTTATGACAATTGGAGGTGGAGCCAGGAGGATCCCAAATTCCCAACACAGATAGTCTGATTTTTTTTTTTTTTTAGTTTGGCAGCTCATTTGCAGCTGCAACATACCCTGTCTCAATGGAAGCTGAACACAGATACTTCAAAGTTGTCCTCTGACTTCCACACGTGTGCTATAGCATGTGTGCCTGTACACACACCATACACATGCTCACACACTAATACATATATAAACAATTTAAAAAATACTGATATCCTATACATATAAAACATCATGCATGGCTGGAGGGATGGCTTAGCAGTTAAGGCGTTTCCCTGCAAAGCCAAAGGACCCAGGTTCTATTCCCAAGGACCCATGTTAGCCAGATGCACAAGGGGGCACATGTGTCTGGAGTTCATTTGCAGTGGCTGAAGGCCCTGGCATACCCATGCACTCTCTCCCTCTTTCTCTCTGTCAAATAAATAAATAAAAATAAAACATGCACATGTAGAAACCTATAAATACAAAAAAGTGCATTTTACTTTTAAAACTCTCATTTTATAAAAGTTTAATTTATAGCTTTATTTACCTAATAATTATCAATGAAGCATTAAATCACCAAGTTATATTTTACATACATGGCTTCTTTGAAAAAGTAGATTTTGTAAATTAAGATATTTAAGTTTCAGCCAGGTGTGGTGGTGCATACCTTTAATCCCAGCACTCATGAGGCAGAGGTAGGAGGATTACTATGAGTTCAAGGCCACCCTGAGACTACATAGTGAATTCCAGGTCAGCCTGAGCTACAGTGAGAGTCTACCTCAAAAAAAAAAAAAAAAAAAAAAAAAAAAAAAAAAAAGGAATGGAAAAAAAGATATTTAAATTTCAGGTTTAGTTTGCCTGTACAGAAAAAATTCAAATAATCTTAAATCTTATGTCCTCAAAAGTAATTTTTTATCATTAGTACAAATTAATATTACTCATTTATCATGGCATTATTTCATTCTCTTTTTTAAAAAAATGACATTTATTTAAGAGAATGAGATAGTGAGAGAGAGAGAGGGAGGGAGAGAGAGAATGAACATACCAGGACCTTCTGCCTCTGCAAATGAACTCCAGACACATTTCCACTACTTTGTGCATCTTGCTTTACATGAATTCAAGATCTCCTGGGCTACAGAGTGAGACCTTGCCTGAAGAAAAAAATGTGACCATAAAGTGCTAAAAAAAAGTATTTTGAGGGCTGGTGAGATGGCTTAGCAGATAACATGCCTGCCTGCAAAGCCCAAGAATGCCTGTTTGAATCTCCAGGTCCCATGTATAGCCAGACGCAAAAGTGATGCAAGCATGCAATGTCACACAGGCACACAAGGGGGCGTATGTGTATGGAGTTTGTTCACGGCGGCTGAAAAGGCCCTGGTGCTCCCATTCTCCCTGCCTCTTTCTCTCTCTCTCTGTCTCTTTCTCTCTCTCTCTGTGTGTTTCTTAAATTAAAAAAAAAAGTATTTTCATGGCTTATCACTAATTCCACCATACAGCATCACTAATATTAGCATATAAAAAATAAATTAGGGTTGGAGAGATGGCTTAGTGGTTAAGGCACCTGCCTGCTAAGCCTAAGAACCCAGTTCCAATCTCCAGGTCCCATGTTTAGCCAGATGCAGTGACGCAAGGGCGCAATGCCGCACTTGCCCACAAGGGGTGCACGCATCTGGATTTCATTCACAGCAGCTGAGAGACTGCTGGTGCTCCCATTCTCTGTCTCCCTCTCCCTCTCCCTCTCTCTGTCTCTCTCTGTGTCTCTCTCAAAAAAATAAATAAGGGCTGAAGAGATGGCTTAGCGGCTAAGGCGCCTGCCTGCTAAGCCTAAGAATGCTGGTTCCAATGTCCAGTGGTTCCAATCTCCAGATCCCACGTTTACCCAGATGCAAAGTGAGGCAAGGGCGCAATGCCACATTTGCCCACAAGGGGGCGCACGCATCTGGATTTCATTCACAGCAGCTGAGAGACTGCTGCCGCGCCCATTTCTGTCTCCCTTTCCCTCTCTGTTTCTCTCTCTCTGTCTCTCTCTCTCCAAAAATAAATAAAAAATAATAAAAAATTTTTAAATAAATAAATTAGCCTTAAATTATTTAACTTCTTTTTTAAAGATTTTATTTATTTATTTATTTATTTATTTATTTATTTAGACAGAGAGAGACAGAGAGAGAGGCAGACAGACAGAGGGAGAGAAAGTGAGAGTGGGCACGCCATGGCCTCTAGCCACTGCAAACGAACTCTAGATGCATGTGCCACCATGTGCATCTGGTTTACATAGGACCTGGAGAATTGAACCTGGGTTCTTAGGCTTCTCAGGCATGCACCTTAACCACTAAGCCATCTCTCCAGCCCAAATTATTTAATTTCTTATGGTGACATATAGTACTTTAAGTAAACCTAAATCAAATAAATCAAATTCTTGCAAGGGAAGGCATATAGATATTTCCATGTAAAAAAGTGATTTTCCTATAATGTCATCAATCAAACAGTTAACTGCAGTGAAATGGGAGGGAAGGAAAGGCAATAGTGGAGCACTTCCTAGTATGTAAGAGCCCCTAGGGAGGAGGATCATTGAGGCAGCCATGGTAGCACACACCTTTAATCCCAGCACTTGGGAGGTGGAGGCAGTAGGATCACTGTGAGTTCGAGGCCAGCCTGGGACTACAGAGTGAGTTCCAGATCAACCTGGGCTAGAGTGAGACCCTATTTCGAAAAAACAAACAAACAAAAAATAATAATAGAATAAAAAAGAAAAAGAAAAGCAGAAGTTAAAGTACCTAGAACTTTACCAACTATAAACTGATCACGTACCAGAATGGCATTTTAAACAAAATATGCAAGAATTGAAAAAAAAGTACATACCTCATGTCATCTAACCAGTTATTGAGAAACTTAGTCTATTTTCTTAAACATCCTAACTGCATATATATATATATATATATATATACATACATACATACATACATACATACATACATACATACATACATATGCTAATTGCATGCATACATGTGCACACACATATGTGACCACTATAAATTAGGAAGGAATGGCACAGAAACATGGTGAGCACCGATCTATGTCATCCTATATTGTACCGGAAGAGCCTCCAGCTGCACTCTAGCCTGGAACAAGTTTTAAAATGAGCAACACTTCCACAAACCAAGATGTCTTGCAGAAGAAGAATATGCACTTACCGTGTAAAGCTCATTCAGAACCTTCATTAAATCCTCATGAAGTTGGAATGCAATCTCTTTGCTCTGTAATTAGGAAGAAATTAAGAAAGAATGTTTTAAGATGTAACTGAAAGCTTGTTTCTAAATTTTTAACATCTTTAAAATACCACTCACTAAAAATAGAAAGGCGTAAATAACATGATAGAAAATGAGTATGTCCTTGATGCATAAGACACATTCAACCCTACAGCCCTTTCTGATACCCAGAAACATGTCCTAATGCTATGTACATGTTGGATAGAATGTACAGTCCTGGATGGCTTCCCCTCCAATCATATCAGACTTTATCTGGGTTGGGGGAGCAGGGAGTGGAGGAGAGGCAAAGCAACATGCCTGTTTAGATGGTGAGCTGTGGGCTGAGCATGGTGGCACACACCTGTAATATTAGCACTAGGGCGGCCGAGGCAGGGAGATAGTGAGTTCCAGGCCAACCTGGATCACATAGTGAGACCTTGCCTAAAAAAAATTTTTTTAAGACTCAAACATATAATCAAGAATCAAACATATAATAATAACAATCAAAAGGGATGGATTTAAGCATTCAGTTGCCCTCTTCAATATTATCACAAAGGAATTTTGCACTGATTCCCCAAAAGAGCAAAGTTAGAGGAAATTAACTCTCACTGTCCAAAATAATGATTTGATTGATTATAGCTTCAAGCCCTTTTGAAGGTGAAAGATGGTAAGTTCAGGTAAAATCCAACATATTTCTATTTCTGTACATACCATGTTTTTATGAAAACAAAACAAGAAGTGCTACTCTACCCCAGGCTCACTGAGAAAGTCTGACAGAAGGATATTTGAATGTTGTATTCAGCAAAGTCTGCAAGTTATTTTAACATTTTTTGTTTGTTTGTTTGTTTTTTTATTTGAGAGTGACAGACAGAGAGAGAAAGAGGCAGATAGATAGAGAGAGAATGGGCCTCCAACCACTGCAAACAAACTGCAGATGCGTGTGCCACCTTGTGCATCTGGCTCACGTGGGTCTTGGGGAGTCGGGCCTTGAACCGGGGTCCTTAGGCTTCACAGGCAAGCGCTTGTCATTGGGTCACTCTCTCTCTCTCTCTCTCTCTCTCTCTCTCTCTCACACACACACACACCAAAAAAATTGATGAAGTGAAGATTTATGGGAGAGAAAACACGACCGGGGGCTGGGGAGCTCAGTGGATAAAGCACTTACAACTCAAGCTGGAGTGCCTGAGTTCAATTCCCAGACCCCCACATAAAAAGCTGGAAGCTACGGCAGGCTCCTGTAATCCCATTATACTGATGGTGAGATGGGACACAGAGACATCAACATGCACACACACACACACACACAAATAAATAAATAAATAAATAAATAAATAAATAAATAAATAAATAAATAAAAAAAAATAAAAATAAAAATAATTTAAAAACACTATCAAGCTGGATGCGGTGATGCACGCTTTTAATCCCAGCACTTAGGAGGCAGAGATAGGAAGATTGCTCTGAGTTTGAGGCCAGCCTGAGACTGACTACATGGTGAATTCCAGGTCAGCCTAGGCTAGAACAAGACTCTACCTCAAAAACAACAATAAACAAAACAACGTATTGGGCCAGGCATAGTGGTGCATGGGAGGCAGAGGTAGGAAGATTGTTGTGAGTTCAAGGCCAGCCTGGGACCTACAGAGTTAGTTCCAGGTCAGCCTGGGCTAGAGTGATACCCTACCTTGAAAAATCGAAAAACAACAAAACCACGCTATTGTAAGATGCTGGAAGATGACAGTAGAGCAGTGTGCACATGAGAGCTGTACCTCACGGATGCAAAGTTCAAACTGGTTCGCAGCATTTGCCACTAGGTTGCTTTTTGTTTTTTGTTCTTTTGAGTACTGAGGATAAGTGTTGCATTTACCAAGCCCTGAGATTCTAAAATCTCTAAATTGGAGTTAGGGATTTTAAGTCTTGCTGTGTCCCTGGTATGTGAGGAAAAGGGAAAAAGGAAAGTTACATGCATTCTAAAGTAGTCAACTGAAACTCACTTCTTTGCCCTAAGTTGGCTATTCTGAATGTATACATTACACTGCCATCTCCTAAGGCTTTAGTGGTGTGTTATTTTAATATCAGGTTTCATTCAAGGTTCTGGGCCACCAGTTTAGAACTCTCTTAATGGGATCAAAGGCCGCCAAGTAACCCTGCTCAGTTACCCACATTTCAAGTAGTAAAAAAAAAAAAAAAAAAAAAAAAAAAAAGTTTTTTTTTCTTGGCTAAGATTTCCGAACAATAACAAAACAAAAATCCCTTTGGTTCAATTAACCTCAAACCAAGAATATTTAAAGTCAGCAAAAGACTTAGTCTTGAGGCTATAAGGATCCTCCTGGAAAACCTTGATTAAGCATCATCGAATAAGCAAGATGATTGTTAGCATGTTCTAAGTTTTATAAAACTTCAGGTAATGAGGTACAAGAAATCTGGCACAGACTTATATTTTAATTTCGCCTTTCACCAGAGGCCTTGAGATATACCATATCTGTCTAGGTAGGGTCAGTACAGCATAATGCTCAAAAGCTCTGGGGGATGGAGAGATTGCTCAGTGGTTAAAGGCACTGGCTTGCAAAGCCTGCCAGCCCAGGTTCAATTCAGCAGATTCCCCAGTATCCATGTAAAGCCAGGTGCACAAAGTCCCACGTGTTCCTGGAGTTAGTTTGCCGTGGCACAAGGCTCTGGCATGCATACTCTCTTTCTCCTTGCAAATAAATAAATGAACAAATAGTAATAACTAAAATTAAATAATAAAAAAATAACTAAAATTATTTATACATACATATTTATAGAAAAGCTCTGGAACTGGGCTGGAGAGATGGTTCAGCAGTTAAGGCACTTGCCCACAAAGTCTAACAACCTGGGTTCGATTTCCCAGTACCTATGTAAAGCCAGACGCACAAAGTGGTGCATGCTTCTGGAGCTTGTCTGCAGTGGCTAGAGGCCCTGGTGCACCCATTCTCTCTCTCTCTCTTCATGCAAATAAATAAATAAATAGTTTTAAAAAGCTCGGGAACTGAAAACCTAGCTTGAAGTCTTGAAGACTTTGGCTCTTCCTATATCTCAGTTTCCTGATCTATAAAATGAATGGAAACCCCCTTGAGTGAAATTCCACTGAGCTCCATGTAAGAGGAACTCAGTAGAAACTGTCTGACTTGAGGCTAATGCTCCTCTTCATTTCCCTTGGCCTGTAGATCTCCCCAGATGTTCTCTAGGCCTGTGGCTTTTCAGTGTCCCTATTTACTCATCCTGTGCACAGACTAAACTCACTTTCCTATGTTTTGTTTTCTTGGGAAGCTGACTACTAGTGGTAGTGAATAACAATAAAACATATATTAGAGAAATGGATCATTCCTGAAACCAGCACGCAAGATATATACAATTCATGAATGAGGGCTTTGAGGAGCTGGCTCCAGTGGGAACTTTAGGGATTGTGAAGGATTGGTGGGGAGTTCCTTTCAGTAGGGAAACCCTCGGCTATCCTCATGACACAGCAAAGTTTCTGTCTGTTCATTCGCAGTCACAATCCAAACCTGGCCAGGCCTAGAAAGCAACCCAGAAATGAACCATTTTTCTAGCATCACTCTTTTTTTGTTTTTATTTATTTATTTATTTATTTATTTATTTATTTATTTATTTATTTATTGGTTTTGCGAGGTAGGGTCTCACTCTGGTCCAGGCTGACCTGGAATTAACTATGTAGTCTCAGGGTGGCCTCGAACTCTCAGCAATCCTCCTACCTCTGCCTCCCGAGTGCTGGGATTAAAGGCGTGCGCCACCACGCCTGGCTTTTTTTGTTTGTTTTTATGACAAGGTATTGAGATGTAGCTTATGCTGGTTTATAACTCACTATCATCCTCCCTCAGCCTCCTGGGTGCTGAGGTGACAGTTATGAGCACCAAGCCCAGCTCCACTCCAACCTTTAGTCTGCAGATGTTGTCATGCAATGCTCTGAATGCTGGTTTATGTGACTGGTGTATAAAACATGAATTCAGACACCTTCACAGTCACAGATCTTGCATTGGATACATTAAGTTACATTAAGCTAGTTAGAAGATTGTGGGCATAGCCCTGGTCATCATGGCATTGGAACAATGAAAGGGTTACTTCATGCTATTCCACAGTTTAAATATGCCTCCAATTCATTACTGAAACAATAAGAAGTGATGGCTTCTTTTAAATGCTAGATCCTCAAAGAAGCAATCTTTAAACCGAAGCACAGATGCTGTGGCACCATGAGTATATAGGCACACTAAATGAATGAACTGAAATTTTACTTTTTATTAATTTTTTTAGTTAGCATGTAAAATAAATGAGTTTTTTGAAAATACCTGGACTGTCCATCAAAATTCAATAGAGTATCCATGTCTCTGGATTCTATTTTTTAAAAGAACTGAAAGCACCACTGACATTTGAGCAAGAACCATTTTATAGGAAATGATATGGATCTTAAGGAACACAATGAATGCTGTTTTGCATAAGGAAAATATTATGAAGTTATATGTGTTTAGAATAAATATATTCTGTTATTTGAGAGTTGCTGATTAAAATTACGTTTCTATAGAGAGTGCTTCAATTGCTTCAGGTACACTGTTAAAAAAGAACGACTCCCCCACCCCATTCATTTGGGCATAGATGTTGAAAGGATATAAGACTTCTAGTATGTTTCACCAGGATTCAGACCCAAAAGGTAAGGAAAATGGTGAGGACTGCAGTTTAGTTAAAATTCACTGAAGATTTTTTAAAATATATATACCAGAGTTAAATTCCAAACCTATTTATAATTATTGACTATTTGTTGCCATTTTGATGTTTCAGACATATCAGATATAAATTCAAAATTAACATTTCCAAAGTTATCATCTTTGTCATTATGAAAATTAAGAATAATGAAGAATATTAGAAAAATAGGACAGGGGACAAGATAACCAGCATTATGACTTATTCCTTCAAGCATTTTTATCATAGGTCTGAATCATAATCATTCTATTATAATCAAGTATAATTTTCTATTTCACTTTTCCAGTTACCATAATTTTTTCATGTACTTATATAATTTTCAGAGCCATTATAATTTGATTCACTGTCACTCAATTCTCCTTCCTTCCCTCTACCCAATGCAGTCCTACATCCCATTCTGTGAAAATACTCTTATAAGTTCACTTTGTCCCCTGGAGAAAAATAGGCCTGCCATTTATAGTGACTTCATAACTCATTCACTTATCACCATCCCAGGGCATACAATGTAGCGAGTAAAAATTTAGAGTCTAAAATCAAAGTGCCTGTGTTCAGACTACCTTGTTACAGTCAGTGGACAAGTTCAATAGTTTTCTGAGGCCCTCAGATTTCTCATTAGCAAAAAGGAGATGCTTAAGAATCTCTGTCAAGGGATTTTGTTTGGATTGTCCTTATTAAACAACATATTCTTACTATTATCATGTTTATCACACCCTTGTCTCCTCCTAATCCTCTTTGTACCCCAGGGCCTACTTGGGTGCTAGGCTTGGTGAATGGGACTTGGAGCTGACTCAGGCCTGACTTCAGCCCTCAAGAGTTCATAGTCTCACAGAAGAGCCACGCAAGCTGTATTAGCCCCTTTATGTTGATACAGTACAGCATGAAGTACGTAAGGCTGGAAGGTTTAAGGATGTAACATGTGATAAGGACTTTATAGGAGACAGTGCCATGGTGGTGGGAGGAAGGGATCATGCTGCCAAGCAAGAAGCCAGAGGGCAGCCAACTCACTCTTACAACAACGCAGGGGTCCCACCAGCACTATTTTAATCCTGTCTGTGGGCAGTTCCCCAGGTCCTAAGGACCTCCCCTTAGATCCCACCTTCTCTCACATGGCCACACTGAAGACCAACCTTAGGGGATAAATTCTCCAACCATAGAATGTGCCAAAAGGTTTTTGTATTTTTTAAGTCCTGAGTAAGTGTCACCCTTGGTGGGTGCTGACCAAATCTCTATTACTAGAGGCCTGGTGTGCACCCTGAAACATTCCAGAAAGGACACAAGACAACAGAACAAAGAACATAATTAGTATAAGCACATGAGGGTACACCAAGCAACCAATCAAGTGACCTGTGTGGTTGGATTAAGTGGCTGACTCAGAGGGCCTGTGGCTGCTCACAGAGGGAGCTTTCAAGTCAATCCACGGCAATGACCAGTTGAGGAATCCTGACCTTGTGCTGAGTCAGAGCGGGAGTGAGAAAGAAAGAGGAAACAGCAGATTCAATATTTAATGAGTGCTTCAAACGATCTTAGTGTCTCATGCTCCATTGGTTTGGGATATACATTGCGGTTGAAGGGGTCAGGCCATGCTTCCATAGGGTATGTGCTTTTAAGTGTCCAAAGTGAACGCTCCTGTCTATATGAATAGACTCCTTGAATTCATGTACACTCTGGAGACAGAGGCAAGAATTTTTCCCAGTAGGCCTAATAGAGAATTTGGGTTGATTTTAACAGCGTGAGCAAAGTTGCTGGACAACATGTACAATGTTTCACACTTTCCCTTCTATGAAGGGTTTTATTTAAATATATATTTATTTATTTGAGAGACAGAGAAAAAGATAGAGAGAGAGAGAAAGAGTGAGCATATCCTCCTGTCATAGCCTCCCAAGTGTTATCACAAGCATGAACCACTATGCCCAGATTTAAATTGTGTGTGTGTGTGTGTGTGTGTGTGTTTGTGCACGTTTCTATGTGATGGCTCATGTGAGGCCAGAGGTTAGCATCAGCCATTTCCTCAATTACTTTCTCCTTTATTTTTTAAATTTATTATTTTTTACAACCGAGGTCTTTTATTTATTTATGATATCTATTAAGCCATGCATTCATATGGAATAGGCTCCAGTAGCTCAGGCTCTTTTCCATTAGTCCTCACACAGGTGCTTCTTGGGCGAAGCAGGCTGCCGCTTCAGCTGCACACAGCTCCTTTCTCTTTGGCTTCCTTCTTCTTCTGATCATTTTCCTTCACCCGTCTCAGGAAGCCGTCTCGGCTCTTAGAGTGCTTAATATCCTTAATATGCACATTAATTCTCTTGGCAAGAATCTTGCCCTTGACTTGCTTGTTCACAACAATGCAAACAGCATGCTGAGTGACACTGTAGACTCTTCCAGTCTTCCCATGGTAACATTTATGAGGCATTCCTTTTTGTACAATACCTATTCCCTTGATGTCTACAAATGTCACCCTTCTTGTAGATTTGCATATATGTGGCCAATGGAACAATGCCATGTTTTCTAAAAAGCCTAGAGAACACGTGCTGGGTGCCTCTCCTCTTTCCCTTTTTGTTTGTTATTTTGGCAAATTACTGGAAAATGGCGGCTCTGGCCAAGTACTTTATTTTTTCTATATAGGGCCTGTCATAGAACCTGGAATTCATCTAGAAGGCTAAGTTATCTGGCCAGCCAACCCCAGGGATCCTCCAGTCCCCACCTATGCAGCACTAGAATTAAAGATACGAACCACTGCACCCAGCTTTTACATGGGTACTGGGGACTCAAACTCAGGTCCTCATGCTTGAGCTGTGAGCACTTACTGACTGAGCCACTTCCCTAAACCTAGTTTTGATTTTACTAAGTATAAAATCCTTGACAGGGTTGAGGAGATTTCTCAATGGCTAAAGGCACTAGCTCGCAAAGCCTGATGGCCTGTGTTCAATTCTCTAGTACCCATGGGTGGTGGTTTGATTCAGGGGTCCCCCATAAACTTAGTTGTTCTGAATGCTAGGGTCCCAGCTGATGGTAATTTGGGGATTTACGCCTCTTATAGGCAGTGTATTGCTGAGGGGAGGCTTATGGGTATAACAGCCAATGTCCCCTTGCCAGTGTTTGGCACACTCTCTTATTCCTGTTGTCCACCTGAGGTTGGCCAGGAGGTGATGTCCCCTGCCATCGTGGAGCTTCCCTTTGAGTCTATAAGCCAAAATAACCCCCCCCCTTTTTTTTGACCCACAAGCTGCTCTTGGTCGGGTGATTTCTGCCACCAATGTGACCCTGACTGCAACACCATGTAAAGCCAGATGCACAAAGTGGTGCATGCACCTGGAGTTTGCAGCAGCAGGAGGTCCTGGCATGTCCATACCCTCTCCCTTCCTCTCTTTGCAAAAAAAGCAAATAAAGAAATAAATATTCCCTAAAAATCAGAGCATGGAATTAGTCTCACAATGCATTTTATACAAAGTGGGATGGGTGAGATTATTGGTATTCCTTTAGATAAAGCTCCAAACTGTTAAAAAAAAAAAGTGAGAAAACAGAACCATAGACACAGGGGAACCAAGCTTCTGAAACAAGCCAAACCTCAGCCTTAAAAGGAAACATGTGGGGCGCCTCCTAGAACATTTGCTAATGGAACTGACAGGCCAGTGTGACAGTGCTCATTGACGTAGAAAAGATCACTCAAGTTTGTGAGTGACAACGTGAAAGTGCCAAGTCACTTATCCAAGAGTCACCTGCAACCTCCAGGTACAAACAGTACTTGAACAGACAGATTTAGTTAAGTCAAGACTAAAATTTAAAATGCTATTTTTATCTTTCCATTCTTTAACTTGTCAAAAACCATATCTTTTCATGCTAGGGTTATTTATTTATTCAATTTGATAATGAATTGGCAATACCTTTTCCATGTACTAAGTGGATAATCAGTTAAGTATAAACTCTAAGTGTCTCATATAAATAAACCTTCTGAATTAAAATCAGAATAAGTTATAATACTTGGCTTCGGTCTATAATATAATTGACTCAAAAATCAGAAATACATTTGCTGGTCTTTTTTGAAAATGTTCAGCTTTGTGCTGGAGAATGGCTGAATGGTTAAAGCGCATGCCTACAAAGTCTAAGGACCCAGGTTCAATTCTCCAGGTCCTACGTAAGCCAGATGCGCAAGGAGGTGTATGCATACGGAGTTCATTTGCAGTGGCTAGAGACCCTGGTGCGCCCATTCTCTCCCTCTGTCTCTAATAAATAAATAAAAATAAAAACTTTTAAAAAATGTTCAACTTTATAAAAACGTAAAGCAACATTACTAGAAACGCATTTCTACCTGTTTCCTTTCCTTTTATTTATTTATTTTTTTTAGAAGACAAGACCTCATGTAGCTAGTCTCAAGCTCACTAAGTAGTCAAGGGTGATCTCGAACTCCTAATCCTTTTGCCTCTACCTTCTGAGTACTGGAATTACAGGTAGGGGCCACGATGCGGTCCTGGGGATGGCTTTGGGCATGCTAGGTAAATATCCTACCAACTGAGCTCTTCCATGCGTTTTCTTTAGCAGAAGAATCTAAATCTTAAAATTCTTAGTAAAGGTACATTGCTTTCTTTCCTTCAACAGCTGGAA
This sequence comes from Orientallactaga sibirica, assembly GCA_036365145.1. Classification (NCBI taxonomy): domain Eukaryota; kingdom Metazoa; phylum Chordata; class Mammalia; order Rodentia; family Dipodidae; genus Orientallactaga; species Orientallactaga sibirica. The sequence goes on along the minus strand of JAEOAD010000012.1, from coordinate 33,758,904 downwards.
CAAGGGAGGTCCTGAGGTACACTGCTCCCTAGTGTGACTAACCATCACATCTACGGCACAGTTAGCTGGGCCTGAGACTACAGTCTGTGGTGAAGCAAACTGTACCACATGGTGCAGGAAGCCATGGCTCATGTCTCAATAGCATCATGGCAAGAGAAATGCATGGACCTTCTATAAAAATAAACCAGTAAGTGGGAAATTTGCTTATTTAAAGTCACCCGCTGAGTTAGTAAGCAAAAGACAGAAGTTTGTGAAATACTGATATTAATTCATTCATGTACTCGATCATGCATTTGCCCATTTTCACCAGCAATTCCTGAGTGCTTTGCAGGTGACAAACACAGAAAAGTGAGAGGGAAACAGAAACATTTCAATCCAGTTAGAATTATGCTTATTCCAATAATTGAACTAAAACAAAACCTATATCACTCTTATACCAACCTCGTATTTTTTCTTTAAAGACTTTTTATTGAGAATTTTAATACATTAACATACTGTAATTTGAACATAATCTTCTCCCATTACTCTTTTTTGTCCCCCTCCTATACCCCCATTCTACTGAAGCCCCTCTTCTGAATAGAAAAGGTAGTCCTTTTTCTATTCTGATGTCTCATTTTTTTGTCTGCCTCCATCACGTATGTTAAAATGTTGATGGGCTCAATACTGTGCAGGTCTTGTGAGGTAATGACATCTACTGTGAGGTCATGAATGCATTGGTTAGTTTGTGTCTCGAGGACAGTGCCCCAAAGTATTCCTCCCACATTCTTTCCACTCTCTCTTCTGCAATGTTCCCTGAGCCTGGGAGGATATTATAGAAACGTTGCATTTAGCGCTGAGCTCTCAACAACCTTTTCTTTTCAGCACTTTGATGAGTCTTGAGTCTCCTCAGCACCTACAGCCATCTGGAAAGAGAAGTGTCTCTGGCCAGCATCGTGAGCAGCACTCATACTCTTAGACCGCCACCTTCTCCACAGTGTTCCTTAAGCAGCAGTGGATGTGACAGAGACGTCTCATCTGGTGTTGAGCTCTCCACTGTCACTTCTTCTCACCACCTTTGTGAGTGTTGGTTCTCCCTAGTAACCACTGCTGTGGGACTGCATCAGCAGCTCTACTCTAAACCCTTATTTATTTATTTATTTACTTTTATTTTTTTATTTTTTATTTTTATTTATTTGAGACAGAGAAAGAGTGAGAAGGGGTGTGCCAGGGCCTCTAGCCACTGCAAACAAACTCCAAATGCATGTGGCACCATGTGCCTCTGGCTTACGTGGGACCTGGAAAATTGGACCGGGAGTCCTTACACTTCAGAAGCATACGCCTTAACCACTAAGCCATCTCTCCAGCCCTAAACCTTTAATTTTTTTAAAAATATTTTCATTATTTATTTTTAAGCAAAGCGGGGGTGGGGGGAGAATATGGGCATGACAGGGCCTCCTACCATTACAAATGAATTCCAGATGCGTGTGCCACTTTGTGCATATGGCTTTTCATGGATACTGGGAATTGAACCTGGGTCGTTAAGGTTTGCAGGCAAGCACCCTAACCATGGAGCCAACTCTCCAGCCCCAAACCTATAATTTTCAACAAACTAATCCATCTTCAAAAATTTAACCTGCTCTATAAACTTCCTTTCCAAGATTAGCAGTTAGCTAATAGCCCCATTTCAGAACTATAGCTGGTTAATTAACCTACCCAACTGACAACAAAAAGGTGGAACAGGAACATAAAAACAAATTCCTATGAGTAGGAGTTCCTTTCACCAAGAACTTGGCTCACTAAATACAACCAGAGAAATAAAAACCAAAAAACCACAACAAACAATACTCAACAAAATACAATAAAGCCAGGTGTGGTGGCGCACGCCTTTAATCCCAGTACTGAGAAGGCAGAGGTAGGAGGATTGTTGTGAGTTCGAGGCCAGACTGAGACTACATAGTGGATTCCAGGTAACCCGGGGCTATAGCAAGACCCTTCCTCAAAAAACAAACAAACAAACAAAAAACCACACAACCAACCAACCATAGTGACTATTGGGTAATTGTATATGATGACAATTTACTTGAAAGGGAAAAACAAACCAAAGAACAACCTAAATTTTCTAGACAGTCCCAGGGTCAGAGTATTTGAATATCTTCAACTTCTCAGAGATGTTTCTTCATCTGTAAAATGGGAAAGATGATGGAGAATATTTCAAAAGGCTATAAGGATTAAACGAGATGTGACTTGGTCTGTGCTTGACAGAGTGGCTGGCACACACGTAGCATCCCGTCCATGTTAGCTCTCCTATCACCATGACGCTATCATCAGCACAGCATATCCTCGTTTTTTTATTTTTTGGTTTTTCAAGGTAGGGTCTCACTCTGGCCCAGGCTGGCCTGGAATTAACTATGTAGTCTCAGGGTGGCCTCAAACTCATGGAAATCCTCCTACCTCTGCAACCCGAGTGTTGGGATTAAAGGCATGTGCCACCACACCCAGTTCATAGCCTCATTTTATTGTTGAAGTCACTTTTTGTTAGAATTTCTAAGTACAGTCTATGCCTATCAACTTTTAAATCAGAAAGTCTTAGGTAATCAATTCAACATGTCCAAACGAATGTTTTGGAATATGTAACTGTGCTTATGGTAGTACGTCAAGGAGGAGAAAATTCATCCCTGAGGATACTGCAAAGCTATGACAAAGCAGAACTCTGTTTCTGAGACAGACTTCAGACTGTGTAATTGTTAGGTCTGCCTTAGGATAAAGTAAAAACCCGTCTCCATGTAAGTTTTGCCCAATGCCCTTAATTCCTTGTAGGGCTGTGCTGATTGCCTGCGTGACAGGCCTTCACATATCTGGAGACAGTCATCATATCCCAGCTAAGACTTACCTTCTCAGCGCCAAACTTTCCTGATGTCTTTGTTCCTTGTATGGCACAGTCTAAAGAGAACCGACTGAATTCTCCCTGCCTTGCAGGTAACTTCATTGTTTTGTAGCTAGTGGTATTAAGGGTGCTTCCTTTCTACTTTGAGAGTTGGAGGTTAGGATCCAGTATGCTTAGGAGGCCATATGTGCTTTTTAAGAGATTCGCAGCCACTTCCAATTGCCTTGTTTTGTGGAGCCAGTACACACCCACATCTGTCATTATTGTAAGCCCAAGAATCTTGGAATCATAAGTGCCTTCTCTTTTTCCCCAATTGGGTAAAGAGTCATCAGCTAAAGGAGTAGAAATTGTAAGGAAATCTGATTTGGATGGATTGAAAAGCAAGAGGCTGGATTTAAATTACTGACCGGCCTCTTATAAAACAACAGAAATCAATCCAATTCATTTGTAGTCTCTCTGGATGAGAACTTGTGAAGACAGTATCATTCCAAGGACGGAACTCTGCTCTGGCCACAATTCACATAACAGGGCAAACTTTACCAACTAGATGATTTAATCCATCCACTTTCTCTCGAATCCTCGACAGGATTCTACCACTGCAATTCACTGGCAGCAATGCTTTCAACAACACTGGCCATGTCTTATCTCCACCTGCCCATCTCTCTCAGGATCCTTAGTTGCTGTTGTAGTCAACTCCATGTGGCTGTGACAAACACACAGCCAGACACAGTTTATAGAAGGAACAGGCTTATTTCAAGCATACAGATCCAAGGGACATCCTATCAATGGCTCCCTTTCGCAGATCCAAGAAGAAAGAAACCACCAAACAGCCAGCACCACAAATATGCGTGAACTGCCGCAGCTCAAATTGCTCTCTCCACACTCTTGGGCTGGAATCAGATCTACCCCAGTGAAATCTCCTCTGGAGACTTAAGCAGGAAACTTAACCTTAATCCAAAATACCTGAGGCTATGGGAGACATGCATTCACATTCAACCACCACAGTTGCTGAGATCACGTATCAATTTCTCAGCAGATTCAAAATTCTTGCACCCTCCCACAAGTTACTTTTCTATACCTTGCATAGTCTATTTCCCCACAATATGCTTATTTCATCATGCTTAAGGTTACACTCCTAAATCTTGTTAGGTGTGTAACCAATGTGAATGTTTGGTCCAGGCAAAGAGGTGACCTAGAGCATTTTACAGTTCACTATTTGGGGCCATGAGAGAGTCTACCACCATCTTCTCTTAGGATCAATTCTATTTTCTTTTTATTTTTTTAAATTTTTTAAAATTATTTTATTTTTGGAGAGAGACACAGAGAGACAGACAGAGAGAGAGGGAGAGGGAGACAGATAGAGATGGGCGTGCCAGCAGTCTCTCAGCTGCTGTAAACGAAATCCATATGTGTGCGCCCCCTTGTGGTCAAGTGCGGCATTGCACCCTTGTGTCACTTTGCATCTGGCTAAACGTGGGACCTGGAGATTGGAACCAGCGTCCTTAGGCTTGGGAGGCAGGCGCCTTAAGCGCTAAGCCATCTCTCCAGCCCTTTTCGTTTTATTTTTGAGAGAGAGACAGAAAGAGTGGGGAAGAGAGAGAATGAGCATTCAATGCCAGGTGCATGCGCCCCCTTGTGGTGGATGTGTGACATTGTGCACTTGCATCACTGTGTCTGGCTACATGGGACCTGGAGATTTGAACGTGCGTTATTAGGCTTTTGCAGGCAAGTGCCTTAACCTCTAAGCCATCTCTCCAGCTCAGGATCAATTTTTAATAGGTACTACATTTGATCAGAGATCTAGGGCCTCATTCTTGCTAATAACCTCTCTGTATGGAAGAATGTTTTTACCAAATTCCTCCATAAAGGCTTATCAAATTTCAGAGTTTGGTCAAATGTCACTGTGAACCCTTTCTTCATTGTTCTACTTCTCATGAATTTAGGTCCTACCTTTAAGAACAGTTGCTGGCCTGAGGAGAAGACTCAAAATGAAGTGCTTGCTGCAAAAGCATGAGAACCTCAATTTGGTTCCCCTGCATCCACATAAAAGCTGAGAGTGGCAGTATGTGCCTGTAATCCCGGATATGAGGGCTCTCTGGAGCTTGTTGACTAAGTAGTCTACCTGAATCAGTGAGAGACATAGTCTCAAAAAGTATGGCAGAGAGAAGTTTTTGAGGAAGAGATTTCTGGCATCCATTTCTGGCATCCATTTCTGGCCTCCACACACACACACATATGCATACACACCCACACTAACAGATATATGCACCCACGCCCCATACACATATACTCATACACAAAAGAACAGTTAAGAATTTATAAAATAGTTTTTTTTGAGATAAGGTCTCACTCTAGCCCAAGCTGACCCGGAATTCACTATGTAGTCTCAGGCTGGCCTCTAACTCTCAATGATCCTCTTAGCTCTGCCTCCCTTGTGCTAGGATTAAAGGCGTGTGCCACCATGCCCGGCTTCAAATAACTTTTATGTCTAAGTTTCCTTGTGGTCATAGATTCCAAGCTCCTGTGGGGGTACCAGCTGACTTACTTTTTCTTACTTACCTTTGTGACCTTAGCGCTCTCTACTCTGCATATTGCAAAAAAAGGCAATCAATAAATGTTTGTAGAATGGATAGTGAAATAAAACTTCTGGTTTGGAAAAGAAAGTGCTTTTGGTAAAGTTAGATCTCTGAGAAAAAAATTAAAAGCGAAGAAAAAGAGAAGTTCCAGTAAACATGTGATGACTGGCAGTAGAATCATTATACCTTGTTAAAAGGTTCACTTTTTTCCTCGTGTATCCACACAATCTTCATCATTAAAGTTAAAGAAGAAAATTTTGTGGACATGTTGACTAAAGCCAGTATACTAACAAGTCAGGGCTCTATGTATACACTTTAAATTGTCAAAGCTTACAAGTAAAAATGGCACATATATTTATTTCCTATTAGTTATTTAACATTACTTTTATCTCAACCTAAATATTTCACACATCCAATGTTATTTTAGAGACTAAGTTGATATGGTCAAATAATTAAGCTAGTAAATTTTTTTGCTTCTGTTTAACAATTCTAAAAATATTCTATTTTTATTTATGCAGTTGAAAGAGAGAAAGAGGCAGAGAAAGAGAGAGAAAGAGAGGGGGGGTGTATCAGTGCCTCTAGCCACTGCAAAAGAACTCCAGAGGCATGCGCCGCCCCTCACCCCCAGCCTTGTGCATCTGGCTATGTGAGTACTGTGGAATTGAACCTGGGTCCTTAGACTTCACAGGCAAGCTCCTTAACCACTAAGCCATCTCTCCAGCCCAATTAACAAATTATTTTTATTTAAGCAGTTCTAATAATGAGAAAATATCTTTCCTTTGAGATTTAAAAGGCTCTAAAATAAATCCAGCAGCCATATTCAGTGTCTGTTCTATAAATGTGTAATTTTGGGTTGCTATAATCCAAGATATCTTAATTCAAATATTTTCTATAGGTGCAATATAGATTTAAACAGTCTTCAACTGGTAAGAACTTTGATCTGCAACCAGACTCCTGTTCTTAGGTTCTTTGGAGTTTGTTATCTTCTTGTCAGTTCCTTTCCAATAGCAGCAACTTCCTTCTTGGCTGAGAAGAATGGGTAATAGCTTCTGTGACTCTATGACTTTTTGAGAATGAACTTCATTAAATGTTCATTTTTTTATGATAACCAAACCAGCTTGGAAGATAGTTTAGTGGGTTAAATATTTGATGTGCAAACCGGATGACCCAAGTTCAGATCCAAAGAACCCAGGTAAATCCAGACACTCAGTCTTAACTTCTGTAATCCCAGTATACCTACAGCGAGAAGAGAGGCAGCACGGGAGGAGAACCCTGAAGCTCATGGGCCAGCTAGCTGTCCAAAAGAGCACAGGACAACCAAGACAGACCACTTCAAAACATGGCAGAAGTTTAGGAGTGATACTTGAGGTTGTTCTCTCAGTTCCACACCCACACTGTGGCACACACTCATCTGCATTCATGCATGCATGTGTGCACACACACGTATCTTACACAACATAATAAAAACAAATGTGGCTAAATCTGTACTGAACAATTTTAAAATTTCTTTGTTATGAAAATTAAAGGACTAGGTGTTGTTTTTTTTAAAAAATTACCTCATGTTTAAGTTTATAAACCCTATGATTAAAAAACAAACCAAACTGGGACTGGAGAGATGGCTTAGCGGTTAAGGCGCCTGCCTGCTAAGCCTAAGAACCCAGTTCCAATCTCCAGGTCCCACGTTTAGCCAGATGCAAAGTGACACAAGGGCACAATGCTGCACTTTCCCACAAGGGGGCACACACATCTGGATTTCATTCACAGCAGCTGAGAGACTGCTGGCGCGCCCATTCTCTATCTGTCTCCCTCTCCCTCTCTCTCTGTGTCTCTCTCCAAAAATAAAAAAATAAAAATAAAATAAAATAAAATAAAATAAAACCAAACTGGAATAGTTCTTAAAAAACAAAACAAAACAAAACCTGGGGCTGGAGAGGTGGCTCAGAGGATGAAGTGCTTACTGCTCAAGTTAGAGTGCCCAAGTTTGATCCCCACCCCACGTAAAAAGCCTGAAGCTCATACTGGGCTTCTATAATTCCAGCACACTCACACAGATGGCAAGAAGGGAGTAGAGACAGGAGACTTTTCTAGAAGCACAGGGTGAGCACGCAAAGATCAGCAGAGAGAATACAGTGTGAAACCCTCTGCCTCCAATGATGTGGAGAGGCAATGACTTGAAAGTTGTCCTCTGACTTCCATATGCCTGCTATAGCATGTGCATGCCCAGACTCACACACACACACACACACAACCTGATTGGGAGGATGGAGAACTCAATTTAAATCAATATATCTCAACTGGGGGGGATTTATTTGTCTGCCAAGGAGAAAAACACTTGGCAATATCTGAAGACATTGTGGGCTGTCATGACTGGGGGGTGGGGTGCTCACAGTGGGTGGAGACGCCTACAGGCATTTAACTTTTCATTGGATACTTCTAATTTTCTTTTTGTTCCTTGTCTTTAGTTTTCAGTTGGGTTATGATGTATCTGGGTGTGGACTTCTTTGGGTTCATCTACATCTAGTTTTGGTAAGGTTGCAAACAAATAGGTTTATGTATGTGCTAAATTTGGGAAATTTTCTTCTAATTATTTTTGTTTATTTTTATTCATTTATTTATTTATTTATTTTTTTGAGGTAGGGTCTCACTCTAGCACAGGCTGACCTGGAATTCACTATGTAGTCTCAGGGTGGCCTCGAACTCATGGTGATCCTCCTACCTCTGCCTCCTGTGTGCTGGGAATTAAGGCGTGCGCCACAAATGCCCAGCTTCTAATTATTTTTTAAGGATGTTTTTTAATGAACCAAGTTCTTTCTCCTCTTTCAGAAATGCTGGTTTTAAACCTTTTGTTATTATCCTAAAGGTCCCCAGGCATTCTTCATTGTTTTCTCTCTCTATTGTTCAGATTAAATTTTGCTCATTTAAGTTCAAAGTTCACTGATTCTTCCCTCTATTAGCTCCATTCTAGTATGAAGTCCCTCTCCTAAATTTGAAAAGATTGGTTATTGTATTATTCAATTCAAAATTTTTTAATGACTCTTATTTATAACTTCTATTTCTTTGTTGAGAGTCCATTCACTTCAAGAGTGTCAGCTGTTACTTCTTGGAACATTTTTGTCATGGTGGCTATAAAGTAGTTGTTAGATAATTCAAACATACAGATGCATTTCGGCATTGGTTTCTCCAGACTGTTTCTTCCATGAATTGAGACTTTCTGGTTCTTTGTATGTGGAGTAATTTTGAATTGTATTCTGAATATTATGTTTCAAGACTCTGGGTCATGTTTAAATCACATGTAGAATCTGGGATTTTTGTTTCAATCTGGTTGGATTTACGATACAAATTCTGGTCAGCAGAGGATGTGGTTTCAAGGTAAATTCTGTTTTGGACACCTTTGCAATGCAATTTTTTCTTTCAACATTCCCAGTGACCAGTTTGGAACTCGGGAAAGGATCCTATTCTTTAGTTATGTTCACAAAGACTTTGGCAGATATTCTGCCTAAAATCAGACCTGTTCGTGTGCAACTTAGGAGTTCAGTAGCTCACAAAAAGGTTTATGAGCATTGTTTTCTCACCCCCACCCTCTCTGTGATAATCCCAGTGCTTTTTGATTCCTTGGGCTCCCCTTCCAGTACTTTAACTGGAAAGTCAGAAGTTTTCTTATTCTATTCTTCTCTACGTGTACACAATCTGTGACCACATCCGTAGTTCAGGGGAGCAGGACACACACGCACACTCACACACACTGGGGGGGGGGGGGAGGGAGGGAGGAAGAGCAAGAGAGAGAGGAAGATAGAGAATAAAACAATTGGTCATTGCTAATTTTGGGTAATAGCTTCTGTGATCAGAGAGGGCAATTTTCCTCTTGCCACTACAACCAAACTCAAGACACATGCACCACTCTGTGCATGTGGCTTTATGTGGGTAATGGAGAATCAAACCCAGGCCATGAATCTTTGCAATCAAGTGCTTTTAACTGCTGAGCCATCTCTCCAGCTCATCCTTTAGGGTTTTAGAGAAGCTTTTGGCCATTGCTGCCACGTCTGTTGCTACTGCTACTGTGATATGTTGAGGTACTGGACCATGGGGAACTGGAGAGAAGAGAAAGGAAAAATTGGGGCTGTTCTTTCCTCTCCTTTTTCTTTTTCTGCTCTTTGAGTCGTGATGAAAAGCTTCTCCTGGAGGTCCTTGTGTCTGATGTCTGCTTCCAGCCTTCCCGTTGCCTTGCACAGAAGATACTGAAGGAAAAATATGGGGAACTGACTGCCAGTCTGGTAGGATTTTAAAATCTGGTCTTCATACTCATCACCTCCTACTATTTAATTTTTAGGGTTTTCAAAGTGCTGCTGCAGGCAATGTGCTTAAGGTTCCATAGATGCATTTAGAGAGAAAGACATGGTGGACGGTGCTGACTCCATTTGCCTGGAGTCTGTATTTACCTTTTGATTTCATCTTTCCCTTTGGTGAGCACAGGTATTAACCTAGTGTATCATTTAGCTTCTGCTGTGTAACAAAGCACCCACAATGTAGTGGCATAAAATAACATTTTCCTTAGCTCACAATTCTTTTAAGTTAGCTGGGAGAGTCTTCTGTTGTGGGCTGGCGTGGCTGTGCTCCCTCTTGCATTTGTGGTCAGCTGAGGTCAGCTGGCAGAGGGATGAGGTAAGATGTTCTAATTCACATGTCTAGGAGCTGGCTGCCTGTCTGTCACTTAGAGTGCCTTAGTTCCTTTTCATGTGGTCACTCACTCCTTACCCGGTAAGCTAATTAGATCTTGTTCTACACCGATCTCAGGGTTCCCAAATCCCCTTGTGGAAGGACTTTGCAAAAATGTGCTTGCCTCACTTTCACTATTGTCTCATCAATCAAAGCAAGTCATATGGCTAAGCCTAAAGATGGGGGGAGGGGGGAGGGCTATCTGAAAGTATATGGAGTGAAAAGCACTTGGGTCAAATTTGCACACAATCCACCACAACTTACAATAAATTCAAGAAAGTATTGCAAGGCAGACATGGTGGCATATGCCTGTAATGCCAGCACTTGGGAAGTGGAGACAGGCAGATCAGAGTTCAAGACTAGCTTAGGCTAAATGAGATATGTATTTAAGGTTTTCTTCTATTTTTTTTTTCAAGGTAGAGTCTCATGCTAGTTAAGGCTGACCTAGAACTCACTCTGTAGCCCTAGGCTGGCCTCATACTTAGCAATCCTCCTACCTCTGCCTCCTGAGTGCTTGAATTAAAGGCATGTGCCACCACACCTGGCTCTCAATTTTTTTTTTTTTAATTGAGGAACAACTATAGGGTCATAACTTTACTTCTATTGCTTTTTTATTTCTCCCCATCTCTGTTCCTCACAGGACTAGGGTTACTCAGAGGACTAGGGTGGCTATGCCCAGTTGTGTGTGTGGGTTGTAGGGAACTGAACTTGGGCCCTCTCAGGCCCTCATGCTTGGGGCAAGCACTCTTACCCGCTGAACCATCTCCCCAGCTCTTCAGTTGCTTTGTATAAGTTTTGCTCCATTGTCTTCTGACATTGAACCTTTACACGCAAGATCCCATCTGTATTCTTTTTGAGAATAAGGATGTGTTTATGAGAAGCTTGTAGGATTCATTCAGGTTTGAAAGTAACTACTAAAATAAATATATAAAACTCAACTCCTTCTATTTCCAGACTGTGGTATTTTCTCAAGTGGGAAATTTGTCTTCTATTACAGTTCTTTCTTTTTAATTCTCAGTCTCCCCAGGGGTTATTTAGAATCTTCTCTGCTTTTTGCAAATCTTATCCCCCAACAGACAATTCTCCTCGAGGGTTCATCACAGGCATCGCTTTCAAGGTCACAAGGACACTGCAATAGACAATCCCACTTCCTGCTAACCTCCTACCTCCAAATCTGTCCATAGCCACATGGACTCTTATTTCTTCTCCCCAATAGTCTCTTCAAAGGCTACTCCTTTTTGTCCTCTGGATCCTGTCACTTTATTTTTGTAGGGACACTGCAATCTGTTCTCTCCCAGCATTTTGAGTTTTCCTTGCTTTTAAAATGACACCTTTTATTCCATGTTTTAAATTAACTTTATCCTCATATCTTAAAAAAAAACTAGTCTACACACACACACACACACACACACACACACGCGCGCGCGCGCACACATTCACAATCTTTCTTGGCTCCATCTTCTTTAAATTCTTCCATACTGGCATTACTCTTTACAGGCAAATTTCTTTTTTTTTTTATTATTTATTTGAAAAAGGCAAAGAGGTAGAGTGTGCGTGTGTGTGAGTTGGGGGGGGGGGAGAGAGAATGGACACGCCAGGTCTTCCAGCCACTGCAACGAACTCCAGATGCATGCGCCACCTTCTGCATCTGGCTTATGTGGGTCCTAGGGAATCAAACCGAGGTCCTTTGGCTTTGCAGGCAAGCACCTTAACCGCTAAGCCATCTCACCAGCCCTATAGGCAAAATTCTAGAAAATGACCACATGTTTTCTTATAAACTTGCTCACCTTCTTAGGATTTAACCCATGCTTTACTCTTCCTCTCAGACTGTTCTTATCAAGGTTTTCAGTGACGTTGGAGGTGAAATTCAGTGGGCGTCTCTTGATCCTGACCATCTAGCCACTTCCTCCTTGCAGTTTTTCTTCACTACCTTTCCAGACCTCTCATTTTCGCAACCTTCTCCCTAGTTTACCATAAAAATGTCTGGGACTTTAGTTACCTATTACCCAGGAACATTCAAAATTAACTTAAAATATTTCCTATCATCATGTATCTATCTATCCAGTGCCCTAAGCCTCAAGTTTTTCCTATCCCAAGTTTATCCTATCACCATGACAACCACCACAACCTGGACGTCTCCTTTAACTGCTCATCCATATCTCATCCCTTGTCCTATTCTCAATCAATCAATTTCCAAGGCCAAGGCCCACAGATTCTATTTCCAAGATACTGTTCAAATCTAAGCATTCCTCTACCTCTATTGCCACACTCAAGGGAAAGCAACCTCACCTCTCATTTGGATTCACGCTAGAAGCTTCAAAATCTAGTTTTGTCACCTGTCAGTCCATTCTCCACCCTCCAGACACACTGAAGGATGATCATGTCATCGCCATACAAAGTCTTGGACAGCCATTTTCAGCTCTACTCCTTCTTCCCCATCATCTGTTTCTACTCTCGTGTTCTTGGTTCACCCGCGAAGAATAACTTTTCTTCCCATAAGTCTATGTGCTCTAATGCATCTAATTTGTTACACATGTTACACATCATTCTCTCCTTATAGGCCTTATCCATCAAACTCTAAATAATCTATACAATTTTTAGTCTTCCCTTACATCATAAGAAGTGAGAACCTTTTCTATGTAATTCAGATTTCAATTGTCTATCTTACCCTGTTGTAAAATCCAAATCCATGGGGCAGAGATTAATGTCTACCATGGTCACCCCTATATTCTCAACATTCTGGAGAATGCCCAAGATAAAGTAAGCTTTTAGAAATTTATTTATTTATTTATTTATTTAGTGCATATGTGTGTATGTATATATAGATATGTGTGGGTATGGGCACACACATGTCATAGTGTATATGTGGAGATCAGAGGACAACCTTGAGGGGGTATATGCTCTTTTTTTTTGTTTGTTTGTTTTTTGTTTGTTTGTTTGTTTCCGAGGTAAGGTCTCGCTCAATCCTTTTCCCTCTGCCTCCCCAGTGCTAGGATTAAAGGCGTGCGCCACCACGCCCAGCTGCTCTGTACTCTTCTCCTGTCTTTGAGACTCAGTCTCTTGCCACTTCAAAGTAATACTAGACTAGCTTTGCCCTCAAGCTCTGGATTCTTCTGGTTCCACCTCCCATTGTCATTTGCCTCTGGCTTTTCGTGGGTGGTGGAGTGAGTTGAACTTGAGTCAGCAAGTTTTGCAAGCAAATCCTTTAACTGCTGAGTCATCTCCTCAGCCCCCAAAAGTATTTGTTGATAAATGAATGAATGAGCTGTCACATAATTTTCAAGGCATCTTGTGATTATTCTGTTTGCTCACACTCATCACTGAAAGTCTGTGCCTAGTAGCCTGACTCAGAGATAGTTCTTGACCAGTTTTTCTCTAGAGCTATCAATGCCTTAATGAAGAACATGCCTTATTCCAAGGACAATTTCCAGTTGGGACAGTTAGACAGGGGCTTATGCCACCAGATTTCTCCTATGAGTTCAAGGTGCCAAGAGCAAACGATGGCATATCGCAGCCTCTGTCCCAGGACTACCAATCCGTGAAAGCACAAAGGGGCTGTTCAAGTGCCAAAGCCCATCAGCATTCCTAGCGATGCTTGATCTGAGGGTGGATTACCACCAGGACCACCTGGGATGTCTCTCTCTCTCGGGAAACAGTTATCACATTCTAGTGTTGCTTATATTGGGTCCTGCCAATACTGCATCCTGCTAAAATACCCCGAATCTTATGTGATGTGGATGTCTCTCATCACTATTTCTAATCCAGATATGTGTCTCCACTCAAGAAATGCCAGCTGAGTACCTACCTTGTGGCAATTACTACTTCAGTGAATAATACAAAAGGCCCTTCCCTTAGGAATTTACACAGAAATTAAGCAGAGACAAAAAGTGAACAAATAAGTAAATGAAGAATATGCCAGCAAACGATAAGTACTGTAGAGAGAAATAAATCTGGGAAGGGGAATTGGGTGTTGACCATCACTCAAAATGAGGTGGGAGCTATTAGATGGTTCCAGTGTAGGAGTGAAGGAAGAGGATCATTCTGGTTTTTCTACTCAAATATAGACTTGGTCATTTCACAGATTACTTGGGAGAGAAGGCAGTTGGAGCATGCATACACTCTGCTTTCTTTCTCAGAATTCCTCTGTTTTATTTCTCCTCATTTTGATCACCCCAGTATTGAAAATTCAAAGTGCAGCTTTCAATGGGACCTACAGACAAGCCAACTCACCATTTATAAAAAGCATTTGAGGATGACTAGACTGCTTTCCTAACATGCTCTACTCTGGACCAAGCTGTTTCCTTTAAGGTTTAGTTTATAATAAGTAATTGCTATACTGGACATCTTGTTTTTAATATAATATGTTCATTTACAAAACCCAGAGAAGCCAGGCGTGGTAGTGCATGCTTTTGATGTCAGCACTGGGAAGGCAGAGGTAGGAGGATCACTGTGAGTTTGAGGCCAGCCTGGGACTACCTAGTGAATTCCAGGTCAGCCTGGGCTAGAGTGAGACCCTACCTCAGCAAACAAACAAACAAACAAACAAAACAACCCAGAAGATTCAGATAAGCAAAGAGAAGAAAATGAAAGCACTGCAAGATGCCCCAACAAGTGTTCAAGTGTTTTTTGACAACTATTCTCATAGTGATAGTGTGTTCCACTATGAACATTACAGTGTTGATCCCAAAATACCAGAACTATATGGACAAAACAGTCAATGTAGCTGACATCAGTTGGTTTTTATACTTATAGCAAATATTCAAGGAGACACACCTGGATTGCCTGCTTAATGCCCTCCTCTGATAAAGCTTCTGAGAAGATGGTAAATGCTCTTCTCCAGCAACTCATTTGTTCAACTTTCAGTTGGGTCAGTCATGGAAGTCCTGTTCTTGCTAAGTACTAAAGATGGCAGTGTGAGTCCCAGAACAATACCAATCACTGCTATTCAGGGAGTGCTTACTAGGTGCCATCCTGACAGGCAATTCGCAAAAGCAAATTGAAAATATTCTCTAAAATACTTCAGAAGTTATGTCATTATAAGAAACAATAGTTTGGTTTTGATTCATTGCTAGAAAAACAAACAAGCCATAGGTTTCTAAGACTCAGCAGAACCAGGTAGTAGTGCTAGCTTGAATAATTCTTACTTATCGAGGCCTTATCAATAATTAAGCTATCCCTTGAGGCCACCAGAATGCCATTTAATTCTTCTGCTACACTGCACTAAAATGCCTTTAAAAAGTTCCTCTTGTTATATTATTTACCAGTGTTGCATAAGCATACTAAATCCTATCTGGTAGCTCACTGTGAATAAAACAGTCCATTTATTTTTCAGGGAACACATTACTCACTGGTAAGTCACAACCATGACCATAATCACTCCAGAGGGCAAAAGGTAAGAATTTATCCCTGATGTAAGATTGTGAGGCTGTCCTATGACCCAGCAATTCTTCTTCAAAGAATGTACTGGAAGAAAGACATCTCTGATATATATGAAAGATTTACACATCTAGCAACAGAAAAAGACATGGAACCATGAAGGTAGCGAGGTGCTATGCAGGCATTCAGTATCCTGGTCTCAAAGATTATTTCTAAAGCCGGGCGTGGGGACACATGCCTTTAATCCTAGCACTCGTCAGGCAGAGGTAGGAAGGTCGTCATGAGTTCAAGGCCACCCTGAGACAACATAGTGAATTCCAGGTCAGCCTGGGCTAGAGTGAGACCCTACCTTGAAAAACCAAAAAAAAAAAAAAAAAAAAAGATTATTTCTAGACACGAGAAATGCTAATAGTATCTTATGTGTAAAGGAAAGGTTTCTCAGTTACATGCAATAGTATTTCAATTTCATAAAGTATATATAAAACATATATTGTATTATGTATGTATACTATATATAAATAAATGTTGAAGAGATATAAGATGAAATATTAACAGTGATTGTATTAATATGGGTTGGTAATTTTCGATATTCAAAACTTATATACCTTTTTTTTTTCAAAATAAGAACAGAGCCAAGACCTTTGGTAGACCTGTTTTATTTTTACTACCTTTTTTTTATTAACCAAAGCATCCATTTGAATATTAGCTCATTATAAATGGTCTCTAGTAAGCTCTTCACTCCTTTCAGCAGTGCCATACATGGGTTAATTCAGCTGAGTCTGAATCCAATAATCTGTGTGCTTATTTATGCTCAAGGAAGGTTTCCTCAGTGGCTTGAGGCCAGCCTCAGCTGCTTTAATGTGCATGACTGACAAACTGGCTGTCTCTACCAGGAACAGCTTTCTTCAGGATTGTAAGAAAAGAATAGGGCCAATAATCAGAAGTTTGACGCTATGCATTGACATGTCCAATTATCACCAGAAAATCCCAAGAGAGTAAAGAGTAGCTATGAACTGTTAAAACACATGGGCAAAGAGAAGACAGCATATGAGCAGCTTACATCCTGAGTATCTCCTCCCCTCATCTTCCAAATGTGAGTTGTAATTCCTGTTCATTGTGAACTATGAGGACATGTGAGCTCATATGACGAAGAGGAAGAACACATGCTTGCAGTTACAAGACAGTCAGGGGAAGCTGGCACATGTTATGTCATTGTCATTGGTAAAGAAACAAAATAAGTTGTGCTCATACGCATACTCATGCAAAACAGGGAAAGATCAATATATTAATACTTGGAATAATTCATGGAAAAATAATGTCTTTCAAGGAAATTTTAAACACGGGGATAATGCAACATATTCAAATGCTATCATTTTTCTAGTGCTCTCACTGAGCTATCTACTTCTATTAACATCCCTGACACTGGTAAGCACAATCTTGTATGGAGGTGTTTAAATGACTCCTGAGATAGGGCTGTTACATGTCTTGCCATTATGACCGCTGACATGAATTACATTTTTATGTGCAGCATATGAGCTGCACATTTCCTGGCTGCAGCACTAAACCAGATGCAGAGCACTCTCTTTTTTCAGTATGAGTAATGGGAAGAGGCAGCAAGATCTCATGACTCTGGAGGTGGGGCTAGAAGCAGGCAGGAGGCACATCACCAGAGCCTGCTCTTGGAGGAAAACAAAAAGTGAGACTTGATCTTAAAATAAATCTTTGTGTGTAAGGAATCCCCAAATTATGAACTTTTCCAAAAGTGGTAAAGCAGAACCTGGGAAAAGCAGAGAGCAATTCTGTCTGCTTTTTCACCATCCATACCAAACGAAGGGTCTGGATTTGAGTGACTCATTCTGGTGAATAGATGAGGAAATCAATGAAGCTTCAAACATAAGATCGTCTGTGTGAAATGGTCGTTGAGAGGCATGGGGTGTTGACCAACTTGGTATTCCTGTGATTATTCACTAATTATTGGAATGGAAAGACAAATACATTCATATATGGAAGCAATGATGGAGTGAGGGTATTTCTGAGTTGGTTCTATAAATATGACTTGGAACTTTCTAACAAGAGAGAAAACACGATACTCTGAATGGTATCTGTCACAAATTGTACCATGTAGTCTCCTTAGAGTTACATAATTATTCAAGAACATGGAATAAATGATGGTAATATAGATGTAAATAAAGATGCAAGCTAAATGTTACTTAGCATTCATTAAGTCAGACCCTGGGCCAAGTTGCTTCCTATATGTGAGTCCCATATATTGTACAACTGTCTGGATATAGGTTACTATACCCATGTATTAAAATTATATTTTTATTATATTTATTAGAGACAGAAGGAGAGAGTATGAGTGCTCCAGGGCCTCTTGCCTCTGCAAACAAACTCCAGATGCATGTGCCATTTGGTACTGGGGAATCAAACCGGGGCCAGCAGGCTTTTCAAGCCACAGCCTTTAATCACTGAGCCATCTTCCCAGCTCAGTACTTTTTATTTGGGGAAAGTTTGCCTTCAGAGGTTTACAAATACTCCCAAGTTTTTGGCATTGCTAATAAAACCAGAGTCAAGATTTACACTTAAAGTATCTTTTGCCTCAGCCTTAAAGCTAGTAAGTATGATATTCTGTCCAAAAGGCTTCCTTTCAAATTTTGTTTTTTTTTTAAAGGAAGGTCTCAGTTTATCCCAGGTTGATCTGGAACGCACTCTGAAGCTCCAGGCTAGCATTAAACTCACAGTGCTCCTACCTCAGCCTCCCTAGTGCTAGAACTAAGGACATGTATCACCACACCAGGCTCATTTAGAGTTTTAAATGGCATAAATGCAAAACAGTCAATATTTGAATAATTTGTTTTTTTTTTTTTTTTTAAAAAAAAGCTCTAATTTTCTACCTATTAAAATCGTTCTGTCAAGTTGAGGCAACTATTTTTTAACATTTTATTTTTTTATGAGAGACAGAATTGGCATGCCAGGACCTCTAGCCACTGCAATCAAATTCCAGATACATGTGCCACCTTGAGTACATGTGTGACCTTGTGCATCTGACTTACATGGGCTCTGGAGAGTCAAACCTGGATCCTCAGACTTTAAGCAAGTGTCTTAACTACTACCTTCTCTCCATCCCTGGGGCAACTATTTTAATACTTTATTCAACTTGAGACAGAGAGAAAGAATGGACATGCCAGGGCCTCTAGCCACTGCGAACAAACTACAGACACATGAGCCACCTTGTACATCTGGCTTTACATGGATACTGGAAAACTGAACCTGGGTCCTTAGGCTTTGCAGGCAAACACCTTAACCACTGAGCCATCTCTCTTGCTCCAAGGCAACTATTTTTATGACTGGTACTGAGATGGTTAAGACTAAAGTCCTTGGGCTGGGGAGATGGCATAGCGGGTCATAATGCTTGCTGTAAACATGAAGGCCTAAGACTGCCTGAATTTGATTCTTCAGCACCCATGTAAAGAGCTGGGTATGGCTATGCATGGCTGTGATCCCGGTAATATGATGAGCAACTAAGCAACAGAGTGGGACACCCAGTGTTCTTCTGTGGCCTCCACATACACGGCATGCATATCTGCACACACGTGCCAACACACACACCACCCCCACCCCAACACACACACAAATTTAAGTCTTGAGGTCATTTCCTACACTGTGCATGGAATTAGGTATTCTTATCATCTATTTGCATACAAAAGCATTCCTGGAACCACCTGCTTCCCACTTCAGCTTGGGTGAAAGGATTCCATAACTTGATTAAACTGAATAAGATATGGCTGCTAAAGAAACTAGAATTTGGTGGCCTGAGGAATGGCTTAGTGGTTAAAGGCTCTTGTTTGTAAAGCCTGATAGCTTGGATTCGATTCCCCACTATCCACATGCACCTGGCATTTGTTTGTACTGGCAAGAGGCCCTGGCCCACCCATTCGCTCTCTTCTGTCTCTCTCATTCCCTCTCTGCTTGCAAACAAATAATAAATAAAAATATTAAAAAAAAAAAAACTAGCACTCTCAATCACACAGCATCTATCTGGACTTCCATGTAAACACAGAACATCCTGAAAAAGAGGAAGTGTGAGAATCCTCTGCCAAGGTAAACAAACATTAAGCTCACCAAGGACCCCACAGCAGCTCTTAAGGCCATTCCAGGCTGATTGATTTCATTTTGTAGAAAATAGGCTCTGATCTAGAGCCAGAACAATTGAAGATGAGCTGGAGAATTGGAAATTTGGTGATTTAGGAAAAAAAAAAAAAAAAAAAAAAGGCAGGAGTGGTGGTACACGCCTTAATCCCAGCACTTGATGGGCAGAGATAAGAGGATGGCTATGCGATAGAAGCCTTCATAGTGAATTCCAGGTCATCCTGGGCTAAAGTGAGACTCTACCAAACAAACAAACAACAACAACAACAACAAAAAAAACCAAAACCCAGGTGAGGTGAGGTGGGGCACATCTTTAATCCCAGCATTTGGGAGGCAGAGGTAGGAGGAGCATTGTGAATTGGAGGCCAGCCTGAGACTACATAGTGAATTCTAGGTCAGCTTGGGCTAGAGTGAGACCTTACCTCCAAACCCTCCCCCACCAAAAAAAAAAAAAAAACGGGAAAAAAAACCCAACCAGCATGATGTGGCACTGCACATCTGTAATCTCAGCATTAGAGAAGCAAAGGAAATTATCACAAGCTTTAGGTCAGACTGGGCTAACTAGCTAGCCCCCATTGCAAAACAAAACAAAGATCCCCACTCCCAGAAGGAAACAGAATAGATCAGTCTTTCTTTCTAAAAAGGACCTGAAATTGATCTGGCTTCCTTTTGCATCCAGATAACAAGTATGTTCTAGTGGGTTGATCTGGCTTCGCTATCAGTAACCTCTGGTCTCTGCTTTTTTGCCTTCTGCCTCACTTCTTTCCAGAACTATTGGAGACGTTAAGGTGAGGTGTGTCTGCTGTGCTCAGGAAAGATGAATCGGATACTTGTGGTTGTAATGACTGGCAATTTTCCAGCGTGGCAGTAATGGTTAAAAGGCTGCAGGAAACACAGAAAATTTCTACTAAATACCAAAGCAAGCAGGCATTCACTGTACAGACTTGGAGTCTCAGAATCTGGATAAACAGTGAATGCTGGGTAGCAAGCAAGCAGGCATGTCTGTCTGTTTCTCTATTTACTGTGCATTCCTCAAATCCCTCTTCAGAGGCCAGAAACTCATCTCCCCAACCACTTGGAACACTGGTTGCGGCTGTTGAAGCTCACAGCTGATCCCTCCCAACGAATTGCCCTTGGGAATTACCCTCCACCAAAAGGGAGCTTCCTTTCCCAAGATGACATAGCCTCCCAAGGACATGCCAAATGCAAAAGCTGTAGAATAAAGGCCAGGACTCCGTGCATGGGTAGGAAACACCTCCAAAGGTCATCCCAGTCACAGAGCTTTCCCAGCTTTAGCTCCTCACTCTGCCCAACCCTGCCTTGTTCACGCCCGAGAACAGTAGACAGTAATCTCTTGAATGTCTTGAATGAGCTCCCAAGATCACAAAACAGCCCCCAAAGAGCTACGGTTTCAATCCAAATCTGTTTGAGTCAGCCCTAGTTTCTATCAATTTCACCAAGCCCTTACATTTATCAGAATAGGTTCCATCTTAGTTGGCCATCTTTGATAACGTCACACCTCATCACTCAATCCCACCAACCCTGGTCCAAGTCATGCCCAACTGTTTCCTTTCCCTGCACATATGTGTTCACTGTCCTTGTCTGCCTCCTGAAGTCCTCCACCTCCTCCTCCTGAGAGCTTCACTTCAAGTGCTCCCTCTTGGGTGAAGCCCTTCTGTCCCCCAGGTAACTAAAGGTCTCCAAGGCTTCCAACTCCCTCTGTGACCTGTGCATCTCTTTAAGTCAGGAATGCTTAATTATTATAATGAGCTCTCTGCAAGCAGGGACATGTCTCTTAATTCTGTTTTTCCAGCTATGTATCTCACAGAAGCTTTTTTAAGTGGATGAATACATGAGCTGCTGGCCCTATAGATACAGGCGGAACTGTCAACACTCCCATGATGGGGTAGCATCTGTTAGTACCATTTGAATGAACTGCAACCTTCCTGGGCATGAGGGCCAGTTTTTCTTCAGTGGTACAGTCTTATTGGCACCCAACATCTTGGTTCCTGCTCACAGCAGAGGCTCACATACACAACCCCAAACTGAATGTGACTCCACAGAAGGGGCTCCTGTATGAAAGAAGATTCCTTCACTTTCCCAGTTTAGTTGAAACTATTTTTCTTAAAGCCTCTACTATTTAGGATATAAGAATATTTCTCTACCTATTCTTAGTGCCGATGTATAAAAATTCCCCTTGTTTGAAACACTTGTTCTCCATGCAGCACAGCAAGTGATGGTTGCTAAATTCCACTTTTAGGTCAGAAATCCAATCTGACGTGGATACATCAAACACAGACGAAGACGTTTTCCAGCTGGCCTGCTTAACAGTACGTCTTTGTTTTAAGGGGTCCCTTTGAAACATAAATATATCATTAATCTATAAGGCAGTTCCCTGACCCCTTTCTAAAACAAAAAACTACTTACTGAAGAGGGGCACAGGTATAAATATAGGCACAAAATACTGTTAGCACAAAGCCGAGTGGATCTGGGGAGACTTTTGCTCTACAAACACAGAAACTGAAAGGCAGTCTTACTGGGCAAGTAATTGTGTTTTCTGCCCAGGAAATGGTCCAATTTCATTATTGTTCTCAACAAAAATGTCCAAATAACAAAAATATTTGCTGAGAGTTGGCTGAAGCCAGTAATGATGACAAAAAGCTTTAACAGCCCACTTCATTTTTTTAATGGATTTGGGAAGGAGGAAGCTCTCTAATGCATAAGAACTGAATTTTCTGTGCCCTGTGGAATTTTTTTTTTCACATCATTCTCTCACAGCCTCTGCTGCTTGTCTGGTGGGAGTAAGATAAAACTGTGATAACTTTTTCCTGAGGGAGCAGAGCCTGTGGTAATCGTGTTCTTCACAAGTCTATCATGTGTGAGCCCAAAAGGCAGAATGTGAGGTTCTTCTCTCATCTCTCGACGTTTTCAGATGTACAGGCAAGTCAGTTCCTAAGAAGAGAGATGCAATTTGCAAGCACCTCGTTTTCAAAATCGGCTCACATTGCTCAGGTCACTGACATATTCAGTAATTCACAGAATGTTAATGAGAACACTTAGTAGGCAAGTCTGTATACATGAGCTGCACCACACAAACAAAGTATAAATATGCCTATTCAGGTTTAACTTTTAATCCTGTGTCTTTAAAATACATATTCTCAGACATTCCATTAAGGTTAAAAGCGAGGTGATTTTTGGTAAGTACACTATGACAAGATTTTTGAAGTCTACCTTTTTAAACATTCTGGTCGAATCCTCACTTATCTGCATGAACCGCATAATGACATTGTTCAGGTAGATGTCGCTCAAGGTCGCATGGTCTTTGCTTTCTCTCCTCACTTGGTTCAGAAGCAAATACCAGCAGTTCACCGGAGACAACAGGTTCTGGTCTTTCCTAAGATAAGATGAAGAAGGACAGAATTATCATTGGTCTCAGAGCTGCCCTACAGCTCAGTGACATCACCCACACAGCCCGAGGAGCCGCAGCAGATGGCTGCTGTCACTGTTCTTTCTACTTGGAGCATTTCTTAGATCAGGGCACTGCACAGTCTGCAGAGATCCTGAAACTACCAGGCCTGGAAGGAAAACTTGGACCCAGAACCCGGGTGCAAACCTCCACCTCTGACAAGGGTTGCAGGAGCCCAACCTGCAGCACCCCCACTTAAGCACCCCACTAAAGAAAGCAAATCATGCTGACATAAATATCTACTGACTGCTGTCACAGACAGACTGGTCTGCCACAGCACACAAAGTTTGCTCTGAGTGTTCAGCCTGCTGCTGGAAAAGAAATTTGGCTAGTTATGCTTTCCATGGGATACAGATTTGAGGGTTATTTATTAATCCCCTGATACATAGCCTCCAGCCTTTAAGAAAGTGTTCCTGTGGAATCTGAACTTTACAGTACTGTCTCAAGGCTCATGAATAGAACCAGAGTTTTCTGGCTCATGACTTGTCTGTCCCACATTCTGTTGGAACCCATTAAGCCATTTCAGTTTTGTAACTGCTCCTGACCTTATTTTAGATAATAAAACTAAACATGACTATGAATCACAAAAAATGTTTAAAACGATTGCAAAGAAAAACTCCAACTAAAACCTGTGAGAAGCCCAAATGGCACAGCTTAAAAATAATTAAAAGTAATATTTGTTGTTGTTTAAAAACTGTAAAATGGCAAAATGGTAGTGTTTGCCCAACTCAGTCATAAGAGCCATTTAATCAGAAGTTTTTGTTATTCCTGAACATTTATGACCTGGAATATTGAGGGGAAAACATCAGATATTTCAGATATTAAACCTCTCTGGTACTGGATTTAAGATTGCATTGAGTCGTGGGAGGCTAAGGCATGAGGATCACAAGTTTGTGGACACTCCAGGATGCATGGTAAGTCTATATTTCAAAAAATACAACAAAACTAAAAATGGCTGGATTTGGTGGTACATGCCTTCAATTCCAGCATTTAGAAAGGAGAGGTAGGAGAATCATGAAGCTAGACTAGGCTTCATGGCAAGTTTAAGGACAGCCTGGAATACATGGTAAAAACTGGTTTTAAAACAAAAACTAAGAACCCACCTCCCTTCCCCCCAAACCACATGAGTTACAAACTCTCTGTAGATGAAAAAGGAATCAAAGAAAGGAAGAACAAGTGGGCAGAGGGAAGAAATGGTACTCTCTCCAAGCCTGCTGGGATTACAGCCTCCATCCAAGGAACCCATTTTTCTCTATATTGCCAAGAAGTAGCAGTGGCCCATGGCAGATAATCATCATCTGTCAGCATTGTTTCCCACTCTAGGGGCCAGTGTTACCTTGTTCACATGAACGTCTATGTCCATCTTTTATTTTGAAGTAGCTCAAAATTCCTTGAGAATATGTCATAGTTCTTAATATCTGAGGGTTTGCCCCACTGAAACCATTAACATTATCTCACTGACTGAATAAACACATTAGAATTGCCTTGTTCCCAGTAGTAATCATAATAATACTGATGATGATGATGATGATGACGACGACGACGACAGCAGCTATCATTTACTGAGTGAGAAGTATTATCTGAGTCAAGATTACGGACTCTGAGCAAGGTGCATTGGCTTAGTCCTGTAATTCCGGCTACCTGGGAGGCTGAGGCAGGAGAATTGTAAGTTCAAAGCCAGCTAGGGCTACAAATTTAATTCTAGACCAGCCTGGGCAATTAGTGAGACCCTGTCTCAAAACAAAAAATGTGAAAAAGAAAAACAAAAGGCAGGACTGGAGCTGTAGGGAATATGGCTCAGTGGCAGAGTGCTTATGCACTATGCACAATGCCTTAGGTCCAATCCCTATTACCTCAAAAACAAACAAAATTGAGGGATGGTCTTTGGATCTTTATCCCAACCACGACTTAATACCCATGTTGTCATGGGTGAGTGACCAAACCTCTTTGTATTTCAGTTACTTTGTACAGTGAGTCAAATAACAGAATTCCTCTGAAGAGGTTAGTATGATGATTATTTGAGTTAATATATATTTTAAATGCTTATAGTAACGCCTCAGGCACATATTAAGTGCTCTATTAAGTTAGCTATTTTTGTCTAGGGCTGCTCTCAAGATTTGACATTAACTCCACTTAATCCTTACCTCAGCCATTCTGTGTGTCCTCACCATCAATGTGAGAAGTGAAGCTGAGCAAAGCCCGGGGATTTGATGAAGACCTAGGCGAGTGTCAGTCCAAGTTGTTCTGTTGGAGGCTGACCCAAGCCTTGCTTTTTCCATTTGCATTGGCAACGTTAGGCCAGGGATTGTT
The DNA here is from genome assembly GCA_036365145.1 of Orientallactaga sibirica. NCBI lineage: Eukaryota > Metazoa > Chordata > Mammalia > Rodentia > Dipodidae > Orientallactaga > Orientallactaga sibirica. Next base: position 33,733,451 of record JAEOAD010000012.1, on the reverse strand, counting down.
CTCACAGTAAATGCTTCTGAGCTGAGGAAGAACAAGCTCTGGAGTCCAGCTGTAGGGGTTGGTAACACTACTGTGCAATCTATTTGTTTGTCTGGCAAAGGGCAAAGGAATGCTGCGTGCTTGTCACATGCCACCTACCAATCATATAAAGGACTTTGTCCCATTTTTCTAATGTCACTTAATGGTCATGAGATCTTATTTTACATGTTACTAAACCAAAGTTTGAAGAGGGGTGTGTCCCTTGGCCAAAGCCACACAGTGGAGATGTTATTCCAACCCAGGTCTGGCTGACTCTTTAATAAAGCCTGAGGTTTTCCTCATTCTAATTTATCCTTCCCACAGAGTTAATGTCCATTTCATTTTCAGTCCCATGCTCAATAAAAAATATACTCAAGTCGGGCTGGAGAGATGGCTTAGCGGTTAAGGCGCCTGCCTGCTAAGCCTAAGAACGTTGGTTCCAATCTCCATTAGTTCCAATCTCCAGGTCCCACGTTTAGCCAGATGCAAAGTGACGCAAGGGCGCAATGCCGCACCTAACCACAAGGGGGCGCACGCATCTGGATTTCGTTCACAGCAGCTGAGAGACTGCTGGCGCGCCCATCTCTATCTGTCTCCCTCTCCCTCTCTGTCTCTCTCTCTGTGTCTCTCTCCAGAAATAAATAATAAAAATAATAAATATATATATATATATATATACATACATACACATACACACACACGTCAAGGGCAATGTCAAGCTACTTTTTTTTCTGAGAGAGAGACAGATAGAGATGGGCGCGCCAGCAGTCTCTCAGCTGCTGTGAACGAAATCCAGATGCGTGCGCCCCCTTATGGTTAGGTGCGACATTGCGCCCTTGCGACACTTTGCATCTGGCTAAACGTGGGACCTGGAGATTGGAACCAGCGTTTTTAGGCTTAGGAGGCAGGCAGCTTAACCATTAAGCCATCTCTCCAGCCCTCAAGCTACTTTTTTTAGGCATATGTCTGTGTGCATGTGTGTATGCATGCCAGAGGTCAGAGGTCAACATTAGATATCTTCCTCAGTTGCCTTTCACTTAATTTTTTGTGTGGAACAGTTTCTTTCTGATCCCAAAGTTCACCAATTTGGATACAATAGCTAGCCCACAAAACCCCAGATTCATGTGTGTGTGTGAGAGAGAGGTGGGGGGGAGAGACTCCCCAGTGTTGGGGTTACAGGTATGCATGGGGTTACAGGTATGCATATGTGTCATTTTGTGCAGATGCTGGGGATCCAAACTCATGTCCTCATGATTGCAAGGCATTCACTTTACCCACTGAGCCATCTCCCCAGCCTTCAAGATACTTATCTTTTGAAGAAAACTATCAAAATAAACCAGGAGACACACACACACACAAAAATCAATGGCATGAGATGTGATCCACTGAGAGCCACGTTTAACCCTTGGGCCTGCCCACATTCTCACACCACAGCCAATGACTATGTAGAGACACTGAAGACACTAGAAACATTTGCTGACTATGTGAGTGGGCTGCCTTCTGCTTTACAACTGCCTTTAAAAAGGGAACAGCTACTAGAAATGTGAAACAGCACTGGCTCCAAGTTCCGCCTTCCAGCCAGTGTCTGCAAGGACATGTGTCATGTGGTTATCTGGGAATCATTGTTAACCATCTATGTATCAAAACCTATGGCTACAGTCATCCAAAAACAGAAAGGAAGGAGAGGGAAAAGGCAATTTTTTTTTTAAAATGTAGAACAACTACTCATTTGCTTCTGCAAAATCACCACACCCTACTTCTTAGGAAGGCTCCAATATCACAGAGGGATGTAAAATGGAACTGCAAGCCCAGGGGTGAAGAAGAGACCTGGTTCTCAGCAGCCCCCTCCAGGTTCTTCCTTTGTTCCTCCCCGGTGAGTGGGTAGAGGGCTCCCTTTGACTATGACACTGCAGTAGGTGCTCCCATGGAGCTGGGAGGCAGTGCAGAGGGGTTTCCAATCATTCCCCACATAGAGACCCTCCTTCCAGGGTGGTATCACTGCAGCTGAGGGAGTCACTTTCCTCTTCCTTTTCTTGGTTCAGGAATTTCTCTTACTTGAGTCCAGGTGTACATTTTCAAGGAGGTCTATACTATTTTCTGTGTCTTTACGGCAGAAGTGAGTCCAGATGATGTGGCCTGCTATGCTTCCAGAATTGAAAGCCCATGCTGCCTGTTCCCTGTCTCTCAACTTGGCTATTCTTTCTCCCTCCAGGTGCCAGGTATCACCCCACTGAGTCTTCTTTCTCCTGCGATATCTTCCTCCAGTCCTTAATCTTACCTTTGGCCTTAATCAAAAATTTATTTATTTATTTATTTATTTATTTATTTATTTATTCATTTATAAGCAGAGAAAGAGATAGAAGAGAGGCAGACAGAGAGAGAATGGGCATGCCAGGTCCTCTAGCCACTGCAAACAAACTCCAGATGCATAAGCCCCTTGTGCATCTGGCTTACATGGGTCCTGGAGAATTGAACCAGGATCCTTTGGCTTCGTAGGCAAACGCCTTAACCACTAAGCCATTTCTCCAGCCCCAAATTACTTTTAAAATGCAGGTATGGAGCTGGGTGTGGTAGCGCACACCTTTAATCCCAGCACTCGGGAGGCAGAGGTAGGAGGATTGCCATGAGTTCAAAGCCACCCTGAGACTACATAGTGAATTCCAGGTCAGCCTGAGCTAGAGTGAGACCCTACCTCAAAAAACCAAATAATAATAATAATAGAAATAAATAAATAAATAAATAAAATAAAATGCAGGTGTGTGTAGGCTCTATTTAAGTCTCTCCAAAGACTTCCTGTGTTGGCAATCAAAACTTCCCATGAACATGTGCAAGAACACCTGTGGCTACACAGCTCACTGCTCGCCACTCAGCTCACTCTCAAAAGACCACTTTCTATTCTGCAAATCTGGCCTCCAGCCCTTCTCTTCTGGTCCCTTACCAATGAGCTTCCACTCCTCCACTTGTCTTTGCTGGTCAGATAGTCCTTCAGATTTCCCCTAAGAGCTCACTGCTTCCAGGACCTCCCCCTTTCCCTCCCTCACCTACAGAATGTGTTTGAGCCTGGTTGGTCCATGGCACTCTGCATTTACTCCTGCTGGGCCACTAGTGAACACCAGTTAAGTTTTCTGATTACAGGATTTAAATTATAGATTAAATATTATTACAGAATAATTTGTCTGCATTTTCTCTAAAAAATGACATACAAATAATTATTAGACTTAGTTGGAATTTTACTAAAAGCATGTTTTTAAAAAAATACTTATTATTTTTATTTATTAGAGACAGAGAGGGAGAGAGAGTGTGTGAGAATGGGCACCCCAGGGCCTCTAGCCACTACAAACGAACTCCAGACACATGTGCCACCATGTGCATCTGGCTTATGTGGGACCTGGAGAATCAAACCTGGGTCTTTAGGCTTCACAGGCATGTGCCTTAACCGCTATTCCATCTCTCCAGCCCTAAAAGCATGTTTTAAATCAACTTCAATTGCAATGATGACAAACATGTTGAGTTTGGTGGGTATGTGCCCCAGGAGCACTAAACTCTTCCCTGTTTTCATATAAAATCACTACAGAATGGCTCATGTCTGTATTTCAGAACTTAGGAGGCAGAAAAATCACCAAAAGCTCAAGGCCATCCTGAGCTACAGAGTAAGGCCCTGACTCAAAAAACTGAAATGAACAAAACAAAGCAACAATAAGAAAGATCACTACAGGGGCTGGAGAGATGGCTCAGCAGTTAAGGCGATTGCCTTCAAAGCCTAGGGACCCAGGTTTGAATCCCCAATACCCACATAAAGCCAGATGCACAAAATGACACATGCATTTGGAGTTAGTTTGCAGTGGCTGGAGACCCATTTTCTCTGTCTGTCTCTCTACTCTCTATCAGTCTCTGCTTACAAATAAATAAATAAAATATATATTTTTAAATCACTACACTGGGCTAGAGTGATATGCTACCTTGAAAAACAAAACAAAACAAAACTAAACAAAACAACAAGAACAAAAAACTCACTTCAGAATTCTTTTTTTTTTTTTTTTTTTTTTTTTTTTGAGGTAGAGTCTCGCTCTAGCCCAGGCTGACCTGGAATTCACTATGTAGTCTCAGGGGGGCCTTGAACTCATGGTGATCCTCCTACCTCTGCCTCCCGAGTGCTGGGATTAAAGGCGTGCGCCACCTGCCCGGCTTCACTTCAGAATTCTTGAGGCCTTTGTTTGAAACAGCTCTTTCAAATATCTACCTGTGGCTGATAGAAACTCCCAGTTTTCTATAACCAAGAATTTTACAAATATATCTTCTTTTGTTCTTCATGATCTATATATTTTCTTTTTACTGAATGAATAAGTTCTTACACTGTCAAACCATTCAATGGAAAGCTCCATCCACCCGTCACAAAGCGTATTAAAACTTGATGCACATGCATTTTGATAATTTAACAATCCTTTTAATCAAAATTATAAGCAAAGTTGGATCGTGAATCTGCTGCAGGACTTCAGATTTTCAGTACTGCACACCATTAAACAAACCTCTTCAAGGTTGTCTCAGTTCAACCCCCTAGTAACAACCCCAAGGTTTGGGGGGGGGGACACTTGTACTTTTTAAAAGTATATGGCTCAAGGTCTGATTACGTATTAAGGTTTCTGGTGCCCAGAACAGTCTTAACCAAGAATCTTTTATTTCTCTTGGGGGTTATTTATTTATTTGTTTTTATTGACAACTTTAATTATAGACAATATCCCATGTTATTCCCCTCCCTCCCCCCACTCTCCCCTCTGAAACTTCACTCTCCATCATATCCCCTCCCCCTCTCAATCAGTCTCTCTTTTCAGTTTGATGTCATGATCTTTTCCTCCTATTATGATGGTCTTATGTAGGTAGTGTCAGGCACTGTGAGATCATGGATATCCAGGCCATTTTGTGTCTGGAGGAGCACGTTGTAAGGAGTCCTACTCTTCCTTTGGCTCTTACATTCTTTCTGCCCCCTCTTCCACAATGGACCCTAAGCCTTGGAAAGTAGGTTTGAGATGTTTCAGTGCTGAGCACTGCTCTGTCACTTCTTCTCAGCACCATGGTGCCATAGATTGTTATTAGAAAATTTTCAGTGCCAGGGATGGGATATCTTCCAGTGAGTTGTTGGCCAGGAAGGTCACAGATACCCCCAAAACATTATAGGTCATTGCCGAGGCCCTTGGTTTCCCACTGGGAATAGATGGTAAGACCCTATTGCTGAAGATTCCACATATTTGCATGGCAAGTTCACTGAGAAAACCTGCTGGAGCTGAGGTGAAAGCCTCCTCCATGAGGAACAGCTGACAGAAAGTTGGAAAAAGCTACACTGCATGCAGGTCAATGGGAGAGAGAAAACACCAGTGAAGGTACTCAACAGTGAACACTGCAAGCTTTAAATTTGGCCAGCCAGGCCCAAATGAGCCAACGGGTGCAATAGTGGCATGTCTGTTACGGGGAAAACCAACTGCTCTCTAATTGGACTGGAGGCCCACTCCACGGGAGGGAACACATCCCTGATACTGAAAACGTATGACAGGGGTAGTCATGAGCCCTAAGGGTGTAATGTCTGCTGGAGTCTCGCTAAATGTATATACTATGCTCACCAAACTGCCCAGTAAGCACTTTTCTTAACGTCCACACCCATATATTAATGCTACTCTCACTTTTGGTTAGAGAAGCTTCTCTTTTCAGATGGTGGCAACCTTGGGATGATTCAGAAGAATCTCTTATTTCTAAGTACCCAACCTCCCCTTGGCTGGCTCAGATAACATCATTGTGGCTCAGAGGTGGCTTGAAGTCCTGTTAGGAGGCACTGTGGCTTCCTGGTTGCCTGCTTCCTACCCTGACACACTCTTCTGGATGGTAGGGAAATAGCTCCCAAGACCCATACTGGGAGTTTCACTCACCATCTCCTTCATTCCTGCCAGAAGCAAGCATTTGAACCACATTCAGCAAAAGAATTATAATGAAACCCAGACTCTGCATCTTGTGGTCACAAGCACTCTGGAGTCAAATGTATCGTCTTATTTACATGAACTTGTCTATAGATATGCTTGTACTGAAAACAAAATTTTCAAAAGAATGCTACTCGTTGAAAAATATGATCATTTCCTCTGTATGCCAACTTTAAAAATAAAATAATAATAAAATATGATAAATTCGTGCCCGTAACACTATAAATGGAAAGGGTTGCTTTTATTAATGGGGACATGCTTACCAATAGCTTTTCAGACAAAAGAAAGTCTAAAATCAGTAAGGTCTAGTAAAAAGGCGAGTGTCTTTCTCTCTCTCCCCCTCCCTCCTTCCTTCCCTCCCCACTTCTCTTTCTCTCTTACACTGAGTATTGAATCTAGGGCCTCATAGATGCTGGGCAGGCACTCACTCTACCACTACAGTTGTATTCCGAGCCCCAGTTCATTCTCTTACTTGTATTGCTGGTGGTCCTTGGTGCTTCTTGTTTTTGCCATGAACCTTTCTGCCAACTTCTCTAGGTTCCGAGAATATTCCGTCTCAATTTCTGCTTTTTTCCGGAAGAAGTCTTGAAGGTCCTGGAGAAGCTGAACTCGCATCTCTGTTTGCTGCTCAAGGCATTTTTGTTGTTCTACTAGTTGAGCTCGAATTTCTAAGGAAAGAAGAGAATTCATTTAATGTCTTCTTGAAAATGACAGGTGTACTGGAATAAGTGAATCATAAAGATTGAATCCTATCGCATATTTAGCTCTGGCTTTTATTAGAGTGCTCTGTCCAGGTTGGATTGCAAAATAAAGTACCTGCTGACTCCTAATTCCTTGAAAGAGCAGGATAAGACTCAGGGAAAAAAATAACAAATTAAAATAGAAACATGGGTTATACCTGTAATGCCACAAACATAAATAGTCACGAATGAAAGAAAGGAATGACATTCTGATAATAATTCAGAACACTGGGACATTGCTGGTAGCTGAGTACATGAAAATTTTTTCAATAGCATTTTACCTTAACTATCCCTTTTGAGTTTGAATAGCAAGGAGCGGGCATCACTTCTTCCAGATTTCTAAGCCATGACACATTTGCCAGTTGGCATATACAGAGACTGACATCTGGTAATATTTTTTTAGTGCATAAATTTCCCATTTGTAAAACACATAGCTTTAGGGTTTATGGAAATGCTGTTCCTAAAAATAACTTTTTTCTATATCCAAATAATTCATTCATAACAGTACAACCTTCAGATTCCAATTTATTATTCAGTTCACAATGCCCAGGCCTGCTCACTTGGCCTTCACTTTGTACACATTGTTCAAACTAACACCTTTATTGATACACATAATCCTGAATGAACCCTTGGACAATTTTAATACAACAGAAACACGAAGGCTAGTCATTTACTGATTTAGCAGAAGCACAAAGGAAAATATGGCATGTAAAAAACAATCTAAAAATGATTGGTACAGAGGAACACAAATGCTTTGGAAAATGAGATATAGTAACTAATAACTACTGAGTTCTTTGTGTTCTAAGATCCAAGACGAAACTCCAAAGACAAGAATACTCATACTGGAAAATTCTTTACTCTATCTTGCCCAGTGTTACTGCATATTCCTTAACAGGGGGATACTGAATCTTAATGGAGGCTGAAGAAATCAGTATATATTGCTGCTTCAGTTTCCTCCTATCATCCCTCTTTGACACAGAGGACTGAGCTGAGGATAAGTATGCAGGAACTTCACCCTATTTAATCAAGCTCATTAACGGTTAAGGAGGTCAAGTTCTAAGTAAAGGAGATGATCAGGAATTATGATGAATTTAATAATACAATGTTGACTATTTTTAAAAATATTATTTATTTATTTGAAAGAGAGAAAGAGGCAAGGAGGGAGGGAGGGAGGGAGGGGGAGAGGGAGAGGGAGAGGGAGAGGGAGAGAGAGAGGAGAGAGAGAGAGAGAGAGAGAGAGAGGATGAGAACTCCAGAGCCTCTAGCCACTGCAGAAGATCTCTGGACACATTTGCTACCTTGTGCATCTGGCTTTATGTGGGTACTGGGAAATCGAACCTGAGTCCTTTGGCTTAACCACTAAGCCATCTCTCCAGCCCGTGTTTACTATTTTACTCAGTGTTAGTTTTATAGAAAGTTGAAGGAGAGTTTAAGTAATTTAAGAACATAGCTAGTAAGTGGTATTTCCCAGGGACCTCTAATTCCACTCTCTTCATCTGACTAAACAAACGTTTCTCACCCTCTTCCCATTCATCCAACAGTTTTGAGCACTGTTCTGAGCTCCAACTGTATCTTGGCAAAGAGATCCTAAGATCTTTGCCCTGGGGATGCCCTGATGTGCTGTTTCTGGGGGTGTGGGTGGAGGCAAGGAGTCATTCCCCATGTCATTTCTGGGATGAGGGATCCTCTTCTTACCTTCCAGAAGTGTGGTGTCCAGCAAACTGAACACACTGTCACAGGCTTTAAACTACCAGGAACAACATCGGGCTTTCAGTCAATCAAAGTAAGTGGTTCCCAATACAGTGTTATAATCAGCATGCCTGCCAAACATTTCCTCCTAAAAATGCAGAGCTATTTTTGTTTCATAAGAAAAGAAAAAAAATCAAGGGTGTGGGGGGGTATTTCTCATTCAAGAATTCCAGTAAGTCTTTTGAGATGAAGTAATTTTAGGACATCTTGCTGTGTCGAGAGAAAATGAATCAATCATCTTAGGTATCAACGAATCTCTCTTCACGTGTTTGCTCCCTCGCAGCTGCATCCTTTCCTCTTTCTCCTTCCCACCCTATGCCTTAGCTTCAGCTGGGAAATAAAGGTGGCTGAGAGTACAAATCTCATCATACAGACATCATCGCACGGAATTTCTTGTGTCTCATTAAAAACACATTGTTTCGCTTGACTAGGTTTAAATGACTGATATTCCTAGAATAACTGTGAGCCTTGTTTCTGAACCAGGGACTTCAGGTTTCCTCCCCTCCCCAGACTCTTTGAATGGCGTATCAAGGCCCTTCCTAGTAGTTGTCTGAAATCAATATTGATCTGGATTATTATTTTTAGACTTCAAGTTCATTTCAGTCATTTCAGCTGAACCAATAATTACTAAGCTTTTATTCTATGTTAGGCAGAGTCCCGGGCTCTGGGGATACAGAGATTTCTTCTGGTAAGACAGACAAGCCATGAAAGGCTAACACCAATACACAGTAACCAGTGCCTTCATAAAGGGAAGGTATGGAAAGAGGAGCCCAAACTGGAAAATGAAGAAAATTATAAGACATACAGCTGTACCCAGCAACAGAGTGAAAGGGCATCCCACAGGATGGGAGAAAAAGTTTGTAAATCATGTATATGATAAGGGATTTGTATAAAGAGTACAACAGCAACTCTTAAAACTCAACAATAAAAGCAAAAATACAACTTAAAAAAATGAACAAAGGAGCCGGGCGTGGTGGCGCATGCCTTTAATCCCAGCACTTGGGAGGCAGAAGTAGGAGGATTGCTGTGAGTTCAAGGCCGCCTTGAGATTGCATAGTTAATTCCAGGTCAGCCTGGGCCAGAGTGAGACCCTACCTTGAAAACCAAAAAAAAAAAAAAAAAAAAAAAAAAAAAAAGAACAAAGGATCTCAGCAGATGTTTCTCCCAGCAGGATCAACAGTGAAGCAAAAAGTGCTCAACCACATTAACCACCAGGGAGAGGCAATGGGCGCCGCTCACTCCTATTTCCAAGGCTATAACAAAATGATAACAGCAGGTATTGACGAGGATATGGGAAATTGGAATCTTGCTGGTAGGAATGTAAAATGGTTCAGTACCTTGAAAAACATTCCTCAAAATGTTAAACATGGACTCACCAGATGATTCAGTGTGAAAACATATTTCCACACAAAAATGTGTACACAAATGTATGTTACAGCATTATTCATTAATAGTCAAAAGATGGAAGCAAGCTACAAATCTATCACTTTATGAGCAGATAAAATGTGGTAGAGCTGTACAATGGAATACTGTTTAATCACTAAAAGGAATGAAGTGCTGATTTATGTCACAGTCTCCGAGATATAAGCTCACTGATGGAAACTGCTCTCAGAAGACGATGGACTGCAATCTATGCTTCTATTCATGTGACATTTCCAGGATAGAATAATTCAAGAGACAGAAACGTAGATAAGTTTTGCTAAGGGGTGAGAGACATAGAGGAAAGTGAAATTACTGCTACTGGGTATAGGATTTCCTTTAAGGGTGATAGAAAGTGACCAATAATTGATTATGGTAATGGTTGTCAAATTCTCTGATCATACAAAAAGTTATTGAGTTGGTAAGTTGTGTATGTGACTTATAATTCAAAATAGCTGATATATATATATATAATTTTATATTTATTTATTTATTTATTTATTTATTTATTTATTTGAGATGGAGAAAGGGAGGTGGGGAGAGAGAGTGAGAATGGGCAGGCCAGGGCCTCTAGACACTGCAAACAAACTCCAGATGCATGTGCTACCATGTGCATATGGCTTATGTGGGACCTGGAGAATCGAACCTAGGTCCTTAGGCTTCACAGGCATGTGCCTTAACTCCTGACCCATCTCTCCAGCCCCTGTTATATATTTTTTAAAAAAAATAGCCATATCACAATTCAGAGAAGTATCGACTGCTGATACATTTCAAACAATAATGATAACAGTAGTAACAATAGCTCTTATTTCTGTTTCTAGGACTTCTTGATATGTCTTTGACAAATTAGACAATATATTGACTGGCTCTTTAAAATGTCTACCAGAAGCCAGTTGTGATGGCACACACCTTTAATTCCAGAACTCGGGAGACAGAGGTAGGAGGATCACACTGAGTTCGAGACCAGCCTTAGATGACGTAGTGACTACCAGGACAGCCTGGGCTAGAGTGAGACCCTACCTTGAAAGACCAAAATTTAAAAAAAAATGTCTACCAGAGCCTCAAACAGAATGAATGAACACCAATAATTAAACAAGCACAATACATGAAAGGTTTTCAAACTCTTCCAACTAATTTGTTAAAAGAAAAATTAATTAAAATATGATTACTAAGCTATAAAACTCTTACCAAATTAAATGAAATTGTCCAAAATTGGAGGAACTGCTCCTATAGCTCTGATAAGGGGAAGTCGTAATGTGCGGACTTTGGGGACAGCATGGAGAGCCCAAGCCACACTGGGCTCTGGCTCTAGGATGTTCCGGACAGAGACTGTAATCAACACAGTGCCTGTTGTGCTACTTGCATGCATCCAGCCAATAGTGATGGGTGGAAAGCTTCATCAAACTACCTCAGCTGTTTTGTTATTTGATCAGGCTTTCCCTTACATCATCAGAGTCCTTATTCTGTCAAGATATAATTGTACTTTAACTCAAGGAAATAAGAAAATTACCCAAATAGTGGAGAAAAGCCAAAGGACTGTGTTTAAGAAAATAACAAGCCAATGTGACTATCTGGTGTTACTGATTATTTACCTGCTCACTGCTAATGTGAAGACAACCTGGTGACTTTCTTATCATGTGAAGCACTGAGTTGGTCAGATTTCCCACCTCTGTGACAAAATACACGAGAACATCTCTTTGCCTTTGGTTTTGGAGGTTTCAGTTTGTGCTCTCTTGACCCTATGGCTGTGAGCTTGTGTGGAGACATCATGGGGAGAGGTTGGGGGAGAACAATGGGAGACAAGGAAAGCTACTCACCCTAGGAACCCGGAGGCACCGCAGGAACTTGGAAGGGACCAGAGATAACACCTTCCTAAATATTTAAACTGTGAACTCACTGATTTGTTAATCCACTGATGAAATTAGGGTGCTCCTAACCCAGGAGCCTTTGGAGGAAATTTCATATCCAAAGCTAACAAGCATTGTATAAGCCAATTATTACTAAATGAACACTGAGAAAAGAAAAATACAAGTTCCGGATTTGATGGTGTAGATTACACAGGCTAAAGAACTTTCGGAAAAGAGAAGGTCACTAGCCAACTGAGGTCATCGTCAAGGGTGGCTTCAGAGAGGATGGTCCTACACTAACTTTAAAGAACAGGCAGGAAGGGCCGGAGGGATGGCTTAGCAGTTAAGGCATTTGCCTGCAAAGCTAAAGGACCCAGGTTCAATTCCCCAGGACCCACGTTAGCCAGATGCACAAGGGGGTGCATGCATCTGGAGTTCGTTTGCAATGGCAGGAGGCCCTGGTGTGACCATTCTCTCTCTCCCCCTTTCTCTGTCAAATAAGTAAATAAATAAAAATAAATATTAAAAAAAAAAAGAACAAGCAGGAAGTGGAAGGCTGTGTGAGTCTGGGGGCTGAAAATGTAGTTCTTATACAAACTCAAACTATTCTTGACACCCTGGCCCTGGGAGCAGGTTCCTGCAGAAGGTCTATAGTGGCTAGGCCCAAACTAACTTTATTGTCATTGTCTCAAGGGACATAAGATTCCTTCTGGTCCTTTTCTACTTTTGAATGTCACCAACAACTAAAGAGTCAACAGATAAAAATGAAATCAAATGGTTTCTACCCCCAAGTTCAAAACAACAATTTCTTCTTGGAAATGTAGAGATGTTAGCAAGTTTGAAGAAGTATAGTTATGAGGAAATCATCCTCTGGATTAAAGTAAGGCAAGAAGCTGTATTCTCATGGTTAATCCTCATTCTCTTCAATGTGAAAGTATTATTTTACAAAATATCTGACACTTAATGGAGGCTGTATTCATCTTTCTCAGTCTTCATTATAATACCTTCATTTGAGGTGATGTTAACCTCAGTGTTATCCTACAATAAAAGCTTACTACAAAGCACTGGGTTTCAATAGCTTTTTTTTTTTTTTTTTGGTTTTAATGGCTTTTGAAAGCTAAATATTACATTTTGGGCCATGAACATTTTCAGATAAAAAATGGGAAACAGATTTGCAGTTTTTCAAATGAAAGCTGCCCAGGACAAAAGGCAATAAATTAAGGTGATCAATGATTACTGTTTAAGTACACTGTAGAAAAGGGCCATTTAGGGATGCAGCTAGGAATGACCCACCACAGGGCTGTTATCAGAATGCACAAGAGGCAGAGATTCATTTACTTCCCCATAATTAAGCAAGGACATTTAAGACCTTATTAGTAGATTGATTTTCACAACCAGAAAAAAGAGTGTGTGTGGAAATCACCAATTTGTTGAGAATACAAAGATTTACATTTTGCAATGACCGGATGTGTTGCTGACACAAGCTAGAGGCATTCTCTAAATATTAGCTTGCTTTCCTGATCTAATTTAACATGAAGTCCTCCAGAGTAAACATAAAAGCTTACACATGTTTTTCTCTAAGTAAGTTTTGAGAATAGAAAGCATTAAAGCTAGCTTAAATCTTCTGTAGAAAATTTATTGCAAAGTAAGGCCTTTTCAAATTAAATTATTCCCTTGTTGTAGTAATTATACTTTTAAAGTCTCTACTAGAAAATAGTTTAGACTCTCACACGTTACCACTGACATCTAACAAGGAAACATTTATTTAGTTCCTGCTATGTTTTAGACCCTGTGATAAGTACTTGATGTAGCTTATCTCATTTTATTCCAATTGCAATCCTATTGTGTGGTGCCCTCCATTACAGAGGAGATTGATGGAGAGAGAAGATATGTATGTATCATGTTTCAAGTCAGTTAATTAAGAAGTACTGGAGCTTAGATTTCCATTCAAGTTTATCTAACAACAAAGTCCATGATACAAAATTATAATGTGCAGGGCTGGAGAGATGGCTTAGCGGTTAAACGCTTGCCTATGAAGCCTAAGGACCCTGGTTCGAGGCTCAATTCTCCAGGACCCACGTAAGCCAGATGCACAAGGGGGTGCATGCATCTGGAGTTCGTTTGCAGTGGCTGGAGGCCCTGGCGCACCCATTCTCTCTCTCTCTCTCTCTCTCTCTCTCTACCTGCCTATTTCTGTATCTCTCTCTCTCAAATAAATAAATAAATAATAAAATATTTAAAAAAATTATAATGTGCAACAACTATACTTGGTGTGTAACTACAGAAAGCAGACTGACGTGAACCGGGCCTAGACTATGTTCTGGCTAATGAAAGCAGCAGGAAATGACATTTCCTGCCAAATTTTGGACAACAGATGCTTAACATTGTCTAATGCTATCTAGAGAAGAAAGGATAGTGTCAGCTCCATTTAATAGAATACTGAAGATATGAACAGAAGGATTTGTAAGTGCCATAATGTGATCAAAACACTTTTTATTTCAATAGAATTAGATTTAAATTTTTCAATTTAAATGGCTTAAAATTACAATTGGTTATTTTTGCATGTGTATATGTGTATAAATGTATGGTGTGGGTGTGTGTATTGTGCACATGAAGGCCAGAGGCTGACATCAGAGTCTTCCAAATTGCTCTCCACCTTATTTTGTGTGACAGGATCTCTCACCTAACCTGGAGGTTGCCAATTTGACTAGAGCCAGCCTCCAGGCTCCTCCTGTCTCCTTATCCCCAGGGCTGGGATTATAGGGATGCATCAGTCTGGCTTTTTTAAAATGATTGTTGGGGATCCAAACACAGATTCTCGTGTTTAGACGGCAAGCACTTTACTAATTGAGCCATCTCCTCAGCCCCAGAAATGATTTTAAAGAATACACTGTGTCATTAAATCTTTACAACAAATCAGCGCTTTATGTATACCTAATTGAAAATACTAGCATTTTCTAACCTCACACCTCTACTTCTTGGTAAATCCTTAATATAGTCTCAAATGCGACATTTGCCTGTGCCACACCCACTCTTACATAGCTGCTCCTGTCTGGAAGAGACTCATTTTTAAACATGATCAGATGCATGAGTAGCTTTTAGTGTACTGATGGAGAAGTAATGCCTCCCATCTAAATCCTCTGGAGCAGATAGCTCTCACCAGCTCTCTCATAATTGCCTACATTCCTTTTCATTTAATCTCTCCTCCCCAGTTCTCTGCCCACACTGCATACTCCAATTTGTTAGATTTCCCTGAGTGTTGGGTAAGAGGCTGGTTGAAGTAGAAGAAATGAAACAGGAGATTGTGAACCCATAGATTGAGGATAGAGGATGGACAGAAGCAAAAAGAAAAGATGAGAAATTAGGAAGAAGCCAATTTCAGGAGGACAGGAAAGGAGG
Organism: Orientallactaga sibirica; assembly: GCA_036365145.1. Classification (NCBI taxonomy): domain Eukaryota; kingdom Metazoa; phylum Chordata; class Mammalia; order Rodentia; family Dipodidae; genus Orientallactaga; species Orientallactaga sibirica. The sequence goes on along the minus strand of JAEOAD010000012.1, from coordinate 33,718,316 downwards.
TAGGTTAAAAAAATTACATAATGCGGGCCAGGCGGTGGTAGCACATGCCTTTAATCCCAGCACTCAGGAGGCGGTAGGAGGATTGCTGTGAGTTTGAGGCCACCCTGAGACTACCAAGTGAATTCCAGGTCAGCCTGGACTAGAGTGACAACCTACCTCGAACCCCAAAAAAAAATTACATAATGGGGCTGGAGAGATGGCTTAGTGGTTAAGGTGCCTGCCTGCCAAGCCCAAAAATGCCCATTCAATTCTCCAGGTCCCAAGTTTAGCCAGACACAAAAGTGACATAAGCACACAATGCCGTGATTGCCCAGAAGGGGGTGCACATGTCTGGAGTTCGTTCACAGCAGCTGAGAGGCCTCTGGAACACCCATTCTCTCTCTCTCTCTCTGCCTCTTCCTCTCTGTCTCTCTCTCTCTCTCTCTCTCTGCCTCTTCCTCTCTGTCTCTCTTCCTCTCTCTCTCAAATAATAAAAAAAAAAATTACATAATGTAAAGTAAGTGATGAAGAGTGTCAGGAAGTCACCAGAATCAGGTGTGGGTGCCTGAGGGACTGTGACCGGGCTTCAGTCTAACCCCCAGCTCTTAGATGCTTTTAACAAATTCCAGGAATAAGATGTCAGTCTTGGAAGGGTGTGAGAATAAAATTTCAAGATCAAACATAATGCCGTCTGTGGTGGCGCATGCCTTTAATCCCAGCACTCAGGAGGCAGAGGTAGGAGGATAGCTATGAGTTCGAGACCACCCTAAGACTACATAGTGAATTCCAGGTCAGCCTGGACTAGACTGAAACCCTACCTCGGAAAAAAAAAAAAACAAAACACAAGGTACAATGGCTTGTTCTCTTAGAAACAGAGTGTGGCTGCTTGGTTACAAGATACCCCTACCAAACTTCCAACTCCTTTGACATCTAGGCACAGTCAGAACTGATCATGACCTTTCCCTGCAACTTTATTGGAATCTGCACTAAAATTCATCTGATTTTTCCTCCCAGAATCCTAATTCAAAGGCATCTCTAAGACCAAACAGAAATTCTTTGTATTCATTTTATTTTCATGGCTAGGTTATAAATTCAGCTACTCTGGCTTTTTAATTAATGATCTTGGCACCTCAGGGGCAGAGTGGAAGGCCATCAAATACAGGTGGAGTCCAACAGAAGGCCTGCCGCCCTCTTCCTTTGCAAGCCGGGCCAGCTTCAGTAACACCAAAAGCCTTCCACATCAGCCCATGGTATGATTTTTTTTCCCCTTTGAAGTTTAGATGTTTCTGGCAAGGACCCACACTACTCACAGGCGCAGCTGATGTTCTCTTGGCTGCCGGCATTCAGAAAGTTGTCTGAATGGATGGCATGGCGCCCGCTCCCCCGCCACTGATGCCTCCCCTGGCTCAGGTGCCAAGTAACCATGAGGGGAGGCAGCCAGCAGTCTGCAGGGCACTTCAGGCCCCGTCTCCTAGACCCGGGCTCTCCGGATGCCAGCAGCTCAGCTCAGGATGAATGCATTTTTCTTCATTGCTCTGGTTACACAGTGACATGGCTGGCTCCCTGGGGACCATCCCAAAGGTAGAACTCTCTACTCAAACCCAATGAAACACTCTACATTGTTCAGCAGGCCCCTTGTGGGATGAAAGTAATAGTTAAGAGTGGTCCTAAGACCTGTCTGTGAGCGTTCCATATAAAACAGGGGTCACAAACGCAAACCCCCTCAGAGGCCAGGCAGGCCACATAAATGAGAGAAGTAGGTGGGAGGGGGAAAGGGGTTTGAAGAACTGTGGTTGTACACGGGGCATGTGCTCATCCAGCCACCAACCTCCACATGAAGGTGGAGATGCAGGAGGCCTGATGCAGTCATGTCACATCACAATATTTATGTATGGATTTTGAGTTAGAATCCATAAATCTAGATTTTTTTTAGTAAAGTCTCACAACTTTCAAACATCAGCAACTAATTAAAACAAAACATTATATAAGCCAAAGAAAACATGCTTTGTGCCAGATTTTGCTCCTTGCCTAGCATTTTGCAACCTCTGACACAGAAAAATTCTAAGCTTGCTGGACAAAATTAATGTCTTCTTTAATTATATGAGAGGAAGGAAAAAATTCAGATTGATGATAACTTTGAGTGCCTTATGAATAAACAGTGATGTATATAGGTGAGGAAAATCAATTTAAATCATTTAAGATGTCATATTTAGTGATCTCTATCATTTTCTGGTTTTGAAGCAAACTGATTTATAACTTGGAGGAACTTAAACTTCTCACACTAGTTTCTCAGCACTGAAGATGCAAGAACAGTTTCTCCCCCTCACATTCTCTCCTGGGGCTCAGCTCAAATCTGGACCATGGCCTGATGGCCTCTTACTGGAGTTGCTTCTCAAGCTGAGGACATCTGACAATGACTCCAGAAAATGGGGGGGAGGGAGCCCTCCTCTTCCAGCGCTGGCACTGGTCCCCTCCTGAGGACAACATTCTTCATTAGAGCTAAGTCTTACAACAGTCCCCATCCCTATGTTCCAAAAGCACATTTACAGATGAGAACACTTAGTTTCTAAAAGGTTAGGAGAAGAAAGCTTGGTGGATACAGTGCTGGCCATGCAAGTATGAGGACCTGAGTTTGGAGTCCCAGCACCCACATCCAATGCCAGGCATGATGGCCTGGTACCTGAAATCCCAGCTCTGGGGGGTAGGTAGGGCAGAAACAGGTAGGTCCCTAGGATTGCTAGTTAGCCAGTCCAGGCAAATTGGTGAACTCTAAGATGCTGACTTTAAAAAAGTGGAGCAAGCCGGGTATGGTGGCGCACGCCTTTAATCCCAGCACTTGGGAGGCAGAGGTAGGAGGATTGCCGTGAGTTCGAGGCCACCCTGAGACTACAGAGTTAATGTCAGGTCAGCCTGGACCAGAGTGAAACCCTACCTCGAAAAACTAAAAAAAAAAAAAAAGAAGAAGAAGAAGAAAGAAAAGAAAAGTGGAGCAAGAGCAAGAAGGTAATATTCAAAGTTGTCCCCTGGCTCCCACATGCATATGTGTGCAATGACACACACTGACACATACATAAGAACACAAATACACACTACATACATATACATGTAAAAACAAAATAAGTCAAGGCTATAAAACATGGATAGAGCCAGATTCATCTCTGTATGGCTCCTAAATCCGTATCTTATCCCCCTTATAGCAGCAGGAAGTGAGGCAAAATGCAGATGCTGAAACTCAAAACAATTTAAAAGCCTCCACTTATCCAATTCCTTTGGACCAGAGTAACATGATTCTCATATTTAAAAGGACAAAGGTGACTCAGCACATACTGAACAGGGCACTGTTGATGAGGACATAATCATTTTAATGGAGTTAACCCTCAGTTCTGAAGAGTTTACATTTAGAGTTTACTGGGGGTTTAAGTAAAATAAACACCTCCTCAAGCCCTCCACAAGTAAACACTGGTGAGCTATTTTGGGAGTATAGTCTAAGGAGGAAACCTGTAATATAACTAGGGAGTTAGGTCTCGACGTGTACCCCAGTGTAACCCTCTTCCTGGGGTTCATGAAGCCCTGCTTCTCAGGCTACTTGGAGGTATTTTGGAAACCCACAGTCTTACTACCTCTGTGACTAAATGCTTAAGTGAGTTTGAGTAAGTTACTGATCCTCTTCAGAACTCAAGTTATTTACTTCCTCCTTAAAACAGATATAATAACTATCTACCCTGTGGACTCACACAAAGGTATGAATCATGAAGAATTCATATGAATGAATGAAGGAAGGTATGAGTCACTAAGGGCTTAGAAAATTTAAATTTTTCACTCAAACATAAGATATCTAACAACAGTAATAACAACTATAATAATATTATCACTATAAGCTAAATTTGAATAATTACAACAGGCCCTGCTTTATTTTATATGAATTATTTTATTTTAACTTATCATACCTATTTGTTAGGTAAATACTATTATCATCATCTCATTTGTGCAGATGAGAAAACGGAGTCAAAAAGAAGAATTTTCCTATGGTCACTTGATTAGTAGATGAAACAAGATTCTGAGCTCAGACAGACCGGCCTATGCTTTTTACTTACATGAAAAGGTTTCTACGATCCTCCACTTCCTGTTTACTCAATTCCAACATCACCTGCTCCATCCCCCCAGAGAAAAAATTAATTAAAAAATACATCCTATTCCCTCAGCAACTTTTTCTGTTTCCAATAATATGCTTTTCTTTGAAAGAAAACAGGAAAATAACCTTGAAACTATTCTCACATACCTGTTGACTAGGAAAATGATTTTGTCTATTTCAGCAATGCTATATTTGGTACACCAGGTGGTTTCATAAGCAAATTTTAAATGGGCTTACAATTCCCTCAAATACGGAAAGTATTTGGGGGGGGGATGGGAACTGGCACACCAGGGCCTTAACCACTGCTATTGAACTCCAGATGCTTGCATCACCTAGTGTGCATGTGTGACCTTGCACTTGCTTCACCTTTGTGTGTTTGGCTTACATGGGATCTGGAGAGAGATCAAACATGGGTTCTTAGGCACCTTAACCAGGCAAGCACTCCAGCCATGACTTCAAAATAATTATCTTCTGGCTGGAGCCATGACTTCAAAATAAGAACCCTGGTTTGAGGATCGATTCCCAGGACACACATAAGCCAGATGCACAAGGTGGCACATGCATCTGGAGTTTGTTTGCAGTGGCTGGAGGCCCTGGTGCACCCATTCTCTCTATATATCTGCCTCTTTCCTTCTCTGTCTGTTGCTCAATAAACAATAACAAAAAAATTCCCTCAATGGTCCTCAAAAATTATACCTCACTCTTAATGAAGTCACAATTGCTAACAAATTATCAATTAATAAGAATAACAGGGGCTGGGGAGATGGCTTAGTGGTTAAAGCATTCGCCTGCAAAGCCAAAGGATCCCAGTTTGTTTCTCCGAGAACCACGTAAGCCAGATGCACCGGGGGTGGGGGGGAACACATGCATCTGGAGTTCATTTGCAGTGGCTGGAGCCCTGGCTCGCCCATTCTGTCCAACCTCCACCCCTCCAGCCTCTTTTTCCCTCTCTCAAATAAATAGATAAATAAATAAATAAATAAATAAATAAATAAATAAATAAATAAATAAATAAATAAATGAAAACAACATGGGATGGAGGGATGGCTAAGCAGTTAAGGCATCTGCCTGCAAAGCCAAAGGACCCGGGTTTGATTCCCTAGGACCCAACTTAGCCAGATGCACAAGGGGCACAAGCATCTGGAGTTCGTTTGCAGTGGCTGGAGGCCCTGGCATGCCCATTCTCCTCTCTCTCCCTCTTTCTCTGTCAAATAAAAATAAAAATATTTCAAAAGAATAACATATGATAGAAAATTCTAAGGTGCACACTATTCATAATTAAAACAGAGTCGTGGGCTGGAGAGATGATTTAGTGCTTAAGGCGCTTGCCTGCAAAACCTAAGGACTGAGGTTCAATTCTCTAGTTCCACATAACCCAGATGCACAAGATGGTGCATGCAACTAGAGTTCGTTTGCAGTGACTAGAGGCCCTGGTGTACCTATTCTCTATCTGCCTCTTTCTCTTTTTGTCAAACAAATAAATAAGTAAAATATTTTTTAAAAAGAAATTCATAAGCCATGCACTGGCACACACTTGTAAAATCCCAACACTTGGAGTCAGAAGCAGAAGGATCAGGAGTTCAATGTTACCCTCAGCTACATTTCGAATTTGAGGCCAGTCTGGTTTACATGAGACTCCGTCAAAAAATAAAATAAAATTGAGTCAGGTATGGTGGCACGCGCCTTTAATCCTAGCACTTGGGAGGCAGAGGTATGAGAATTGCCATGAGTTCAAGGCCACCCTGAGACTGTATAGTGAATTCCAGGTCAGCCTGGACCAGAGTGAAATCCTACCTCAAAAAGCCAAAAACAAAACAAAATAAAATAAAATAAAATAAAATATAATATAATATAATATAATATAATATAATATAATAAAGAGGCTAGTGAACCATCTCAGTGGGTAAAGCACTTGTTGTGCAAGCATGAGGACCTTGTTCATATTCTCAGAACCCACATACACGCTGGGGTGTAGTGGTGTGTACCTGTAATCTTAGCAGAGACTAGCAGATCCTCGGGTTAAGCTGGAGAGCTAGACTTACTCCATCAGTGAGTTCTGGGTTCAATGAGAGAAACCTTGTCTCAGTAAGTACCAACATTGATCACCATATTCAGGCACACACACATGAACACAATGTGCCTACACACACAGAGAGAGAGAGAGAGAGAGAGAGAGAGATAATAATCTACTGAACAGTGCACACACTCTCTCTTGATTCTTTCTTAGTTAGCTAGCAGTTCTTGTAGAGCCAAGCATAGTCATTGGTCAAGGAGAAAAGTTGCAACTGATGGTAATTGTACTATTTAAGAGCTACACAAGGTTTTAATATAAAAGTACTCTTAGACTAGAATTTACATAACAGCCCAGACTGTAAACAGAGGTTGGTTTTACTAGGAAAGGAGAGGCATGTATCGGAATCCCTGAAGTATGTAGTATGCAAAGGAATACTCAAAATTCCTATGCATAGTGGATACTCTTCTTGTCACGGTGAGAGAATATCTGACAGAAACAACCTAAGGAATGAGGGGTTTATTTTGGCTCATGGTTTGGGAGGCCACAGTTCATCATGGTGTGGAAGGCACAGCAGTGGAGAGGCTCTCATCTGGGGCAGGACCAAGGGAGCAGCTTGTTACATCTCAGTGGGCCAGGAAGCAGAGGGAACTTAACTAGGAAGTGGAGGTGGGTAGCATCTGTAAGTCCCACTCCCCAGTGCCCTTCTTCCTTCAGCAGGACTCCACCTCCTTCCAGATCAGCATACCACCTGGTGGGGACCACCTGGGACATTTCACATCCAGACCAAAACACTACATAATTCTGTATTTGAAAAAATATATATATAGACATCTACACACAATTTCCAGTAGCTAAGTAATATCATTAATAAAATCTGACCCTTGTGGGATCATGCAGAGGGAAGTAGTGGAAGAGAATGTGGGACAATCTTAGCAGGTGACCAGGAAGCTCTGAGCAGCAGGGACTAAAACTCTTAAGCTCAGATCAACTGGTTACCACCTGCCCTTTCTTCTCTTCCTTCCCATTCTCCTGTTTCGCTTGAGTGAGATCTATCCTAAGATGACTCCTTTCCTTAGGCTAGAGCATATTGTTAGCATGCACAAGAACTTGGGTTCAATTGCCAGAGTGAAAAATGAAATAAAAATAAAATACACGCATCAGCCCTCAAGCTTCATCCACCCACCTCATTATTACAATTTCTTGCAGCACTTATCATACCCTGAATTAGTGGGTTTATCTATTATGTACTGGCTAAGTAGCTATGTCTCCTCCTGGAATGGAAGCTCTATGAGGGAACAAGTTGTTCATATACTGCAGGGAGAACCAATTCCTTGCCTCTTCCACCTGCTGGCATTTCTCTGTCTCTGACTGGAAAGACATCCCAGCTATAGTACCACATCATGCCCCTCCCATTCGCTGCCCAGGCACTTCTTAATTAAAGACACTATAATATACACTGAGCTTACCAGATAACCTAGAAAACCTATTCATCTCAACATCCTTAGCCTCTTTTCTAGTGAATCCTTCTGAGGATGCTGATGTGGGTATCTTGAGAGAAAGTGCTCTTCAGCAGTGAGCCACAGCATCATGGAAAGATGTTCACTAGAAGAGTGTTATGTGAAAGAAGTCACTGTGGTGGGAGGATGGCTGGAGGTAGGGAGACCAGTGGAGAAGCTCACCAGAAGGAAAGGGCAGAAATGAAAGTTGGTGAAGTCGAAATCCAAGTAGCCATGGTGAGCAAGGAGGAGGAACAAAGGGAGGTGGGATTCTCAGGACTTCCAGAGGTTTACACCCTTCACCTGGGAGGAGGGAGGGAAAGACAAGGGGAATAAGACTGCTATGTTCACCTCCAGGAATTCCAGTTGGTGATTTAGATCACGTATCACTTTCCTACCAATGTTTTCTTAAATTTATTTCATTCATGGGTCAAAAGAAGAAGCTGTTTCCTATAATGTAAACATAAAAAGTTGGTCCATCACATAGGTGACCATCCAACCTTTTGACATTTTGACAGGACATTGTCATCTATAAAATTCACACTTGAGAACTGTGCAATCAAGTTGCCAAAAAAAAAAAAAACAGTTCATTATGTTTTAAATAATTTATAATTTTGTGTTGGCTGCATTTATAGCTAACCCTTGGCCACGTGTAACCTGGAAGTTGGACACACCTGACTGTGTGTCTTCCATTACAGATATGGGATCATACAGTGAAAAAGAATGTCTAGCCTCTGGAGGGTTTTGGTCACTTTACCTTAATACCAAACCATGTTCTGGGTGTTATAAAAGATATGAGGCAAATAAATTACTTGAACTTTTAAAGCCAGATCTGATGGATTCATCTGACTATAGTATAGTGATTAAGCCGATGTACCTTGTTATCTCAAAGATAGGGGTTCAAATCCTGCCTTTATCACTTTACTAGCTTTGTGACCCTTGGGGAATTGATGTAACTTTGCAATCAGTGGTTTTTCATCATTAAAGCAGAAGACAATATGTATTATAGGATTGCTATAAAAGTTAAATGATATCCTATTCTATGCCTAATACATTGTAATCAATAAAGCCATTATTATTAATTGAAGGCCTTGTTTAAAAAGAATCATAGTAGGGAAAACATTGGTTCATTATTAATAAATCTAGTAAGATTTCCTTAAGTAGTTAAAAAAGTACACACAACTAGGGATTTCAAATCTGGAAGGAAACAGATCAGTAAATCCTCATAAAATAACTATGATAATCCCATGACATGGGTTGTGGAATCTGCAGAATAAATGCCAGCTGAGTTGGATTCCTTTAGCTTTGATTCTAGTTTTAAATTGAGCTTCTCTACTGTGTAAAGGACATAGTAAAACTCACCCCAGGTTTAATCAGCTGTTCTGGCATCAATAAAGAAAACAACAAACTGCCCAGGAATCATCAATTTAGGGACTAGCTCTGTCCCTGGAGGAATCTATACGTTGTAAACTACATATGGGGAATTAGAATGTGCTCTCTTCGTAATAAATTTGGAAATCCATTTCTCTGGAAAAACTAAAGAATTTTTTGGGAAACTTGCCATAGGATTAAAGTAGATGGTTTTATGGCACAGATGAAACAACAGATTGCTCCAAAGTAAATGTGGGGCCTGCTAGGGTCATGTGACTGCAGGAGTAAAGCAATCCCCATCTTCCCACGATGAAAAGCCATCTTGTCCTGTAAGAGACAAATTGGAAGATGGTCTAACCCAAACTCACTGCATTTATTTGCATTTCTCAGGCAAGATATTTCACTTAAGTAAAGAGAAAAACTGTCCAGCTTCAAGAACACTGTGAGTAAATGAGACCACTTATGAATAAATGATCACAGGGCTAAAGAAGAGAAGGCGATATGGAGCTTAAACATGAGACTATTAAACATCAGCACCCGTTGATAAGGCCTTTAATAATACAGGTATTTACGTATTGGCTCAAATCCATAGTTGTCATTTTTTTTAAGTAGCACTTACAGAAAACAGCATCTGGGGAGATGACTCAGTAGGTGGAAAGCTTGTCTTGTAAGCATGAGAACGTGGGTTCAGATCCCAAGCACCCATGTAAAAGCTGAGCATGGAAGTGTGCACCTGTAATCACAGTGCTGGGGAGGTGGACACAGGAAAATCCCAAGGGCTTGCTGGCTAGCCAGTGGAGTCGAATCAGGGAGTTCCGGATTCAGTGAGAGACCCAGTCTCAAAAAATAAGACATCGAACAAGAGAAAAAGATGTTGACCTCAAGACTCCATACACATGTATACACACATGTACATCCTCCCCATACCCCCAGACATACAAACACATGTACACAAACTCCACAAACACATAAGGTGGGTGGTGCCTGAGGAATGACTCCTACCATTGTCCTCTAACATGCACGCATATGCATGCACATCCACACACACACATGTATGCACACCACACACAAAGAGAGAGAAAACAGGTAAGCAACTTAAGTGCAGGTGACTGAAATAACTCAGTTTGGTCAGTCAGCCTCCTACCTGCACAGTCCAATTACCAACAGACAGCAAAGTAAATGCTAATCGTCACTATCGGCAAGCGGCATTTTTTAAAGGCTGTCTTCTGGAGGTTCCTTCACCTTATTAAGCACTCCGGGAGGCTGCTCCTAAAGTCGACATTCAACAAGGACATACATCACAGGTAACAGACACCATGAACACAGCCTGCAATGCCTTAGGGACAATTTTATAATTAGGGCAAGTGTGGGACAGCCTTCCAGCACGGAGCTACTAATTCTTACATCTTCTGGGGAGTGAGAAGGGAGGATACACGCTAGACAACTGTGCATATCTGCATAAGGGAAACACTCTGTGCAGGGGGAAAACACGAGATTCTGTGCCCTTTCCGAGTTTCTGAGGAAAGATCTAAAAGCCACAACAATACCGCTCACTGGAGCCACTCATCTAACACCTCCAAGCTGGTTCTGGACCATTCGAAGAGAGCCTTTGGATAAACTGTCCCTTTATCCTAATGCTGTTTTAGTATAAATATGGAACCAGAGAAGCAGCTAGCTTCAAAGGCTTCAAATAGGAACTCAGAGAATCTAGATTCTGTCTCTGAGACTGCCACCTCATTGTTGGGGACACTGAGCATCTTTGGAGGGCACCTTACCTTTGTCCTCTTGCTGCTTTCACTGGACACTGCACTTATTATTGTCCAAAACTTGGTGCCCAGTGAGGCATGAAGAACGGTGATGCAGGTCTGGACAAGAAATCCTTGGAGATTTTTTTTTTCACATGACTTGTCTCATTCAAAATTAAATTATGCATAGACCAAAAAAAAAAAAAAAAAAAAAAAAAAGAAACCTTCCAAAAAGAAAATTGATGAGAGGAAAAAGAACACATTAAGAACCAAAAAGACAAGTAACAAAGACAAGCAGACGGGTCCTGCAGCCCTGTCTCTCTGTGCCCGTATGTTTTATCTCACACCCATATGTTCACTCTCAGTTCCCATATGCTTTTTCCTTCTCAATATGAAACTGAGGACGGGGTGGGGGCAGGAACAAGCACTTATTCGCTTTGGATCTCTGTAAGTTGCCACAGGCATAGACAGTCTGAGAATGTGGTAGACAGGAAAAGTGAGTTGATGGTCAGGTCTCTCTGGATGGCACAGCTATGGTCCAGCTGAAGGCATCTGCAAGAGGCCTGACCCTGAGCAGACGATGTTTAAGTGTGTTTGCCAAGGATGCAGTATCCCCAAGAGGTGACCGGCCCCATCACTGCACAGTGTCCAGCTCCTCACCTGGACAAGTGAGCTGATGATGAGTGCAGAAGCCTGGAACTCATTATCCTCAGGGATAATGTGACCTCGTAATGTACTGGGCCTTTGCATGTTCATAGAGGAAGACGTCATCATAACCACAATGTGAAAACAACTCCAATATCCATCAACTAAGGCATAAGTAGAATGTTGTACTAACAACTACGGAGATATTATTTGGAAACTAAAGGGAATGCAGTACACATTACAACATGGAGGGAAGTTGCAAACATGCTATGTGAGAGAGCCAGATACAAGAGGACAAACTGAACTCCATTTGTTACTATAAAGGCTGAAAGTCACTTAGTGGTTGCTCAGGGCTGGGAAGAAGGGGTGGATGGGAAGTGATGGCTAGTGGGCAGGAAACATGTTCTAAATTTGATTGTAGTGATGGCTGCACAATCCTGGATATGCTAAAACCACTAAATGATCTATTGTTTGAATATGCGTCTCCCAAAAGTCCACATGGTAAAGGTTTGGTGGCCAATCTGAAGTGATTTTGGAAGATGGAGGAACTTTTTAAGAGATAGTGTAATGGCAGGAAAACAAGTTACTGGACGTATGCCCTTGAAAAAGATACAGGACCCCTTGGCCCTTGTTTTTCCTTTGCTTCCTAAGTGATGATGCATGGGGAGCACTCCTGTCATGAGGGGCTGCACCACCATAACACCAAAGGAATGAAGTCAAGTTAACCACAGTGAAACTTAGCTGAAATCAACCTTTACTTAGAAGCTGAAAAATCAATGAATGAATAAATAAATAAAGCCAGATGCAAAAAAAAAAATTAAGCTGATTATCTCAGGTATTTTTGTCACAGTGACATAAAGCTAACACAGGATTGGACACTGGATATAGTAAAATATAAGGTCCATACATTAGACCCTGTGATTTCTACCCACCCTCATCTTGATCTCCATGCTGTGGAGGAAATTAATGTTTGTGGAGGAAGCTGCTGTGGACGGAAATTAACTTTTGTGGCTTCTCCTTAAAGCCCGAGCTCCAGGAAGACAGGGGAGACCTCTCAATTATCTGAGCATCTTCTATATTGGATACAGTGCCTGATATATACTGAGAATTCAGCAAATGCTATTGGGGTTATTGCAATGGCTTTGCCACTGCTCTTCAAGAAGGATGCACAGGGGCTTGAGAGATAGCTCAGTGGTTAAAGGTGCTTGCTTGCAAAGTCTGATGGTTTGGGTTCAGTTCTCCACCAGCTGAATTCCATATCAAGCCCCCAGACCACCACACATACAAATAAAATCATGTACAGCTCCAGAACGTGAACTCTTGACTAACTGCAAAGAACAAAGAACTTTAGTACTGTTTTATTTCTTAAGAATTTTACTTTTAAAAATGGTAAATCTGGGTTGGGGAAAGGGATCAATGGTTTTAAAAGTGCTCACTGCACAAGCCTGACAACTGTAATCCAGACACCCAGAACCCACATGCATGCACATACACACAAAATAATAAAAAAGAAAGCTAGAAATGATTAATTTTAATTTCAAGGTCTAGTAAAACTGAACATAAAATGAGACAAAATCTCTTCCAAGGAAGTCATGCTATCAAATTCATCTTAACCCTTATATTTTGTCCCTATTTCATACCAATAAGTACATCCTGAGGCTAACATAATACCTAGTAAATAGCACATGTTTAACAAGAACTCATTGAATAAGTGCATAACTAAAACTTGGCTGATCAACATGTGCCACCATAATTTTTAAAACACTTTTTCGTCAGCTACTTAATTAAAGAAACAATGTCAGGACAACTATATTCAGTAGAGCAGGAGAGTCTCCTTCTCCAGACCCGGCTCCCTACAGCTCATTTTATACACATAGGCCGGCCGCCATGATCCTTTCTGTTAGAAAGCAAGGCCACCATGCTCCTCCTCTCTGAACCCATTCCCCCAGGCTCTCACCCACTCTGGTAAGACACCATCCATGCTGACTGTCACCTGCTGTTCCATCTCCATCCTGGCATGGTAGTGTGCCAGGTGTGCTCCGACCTCACGGCCTTTGTACTGGCTATTCCCAAGACACCACAATGACCTGCTGCCTCCCTCCTTAACATTTCAGTTCAGATTGTAGCTGCTCAGTGAGGCCTTGCTCATCACATCCAAACTGCAACAACACTCCTGCCCACAGGAAGTCTGCATCCTCTTCTGTGCATGTCTCCACAGTGAGAATATCCTCTGACACAGCATGCATTTCACTTATGTGCATGCTTACTGTCCGCCCACCCCATCTGAACCAGCAACACTTGTCCATTGTGTTCATTGCTCCACACATGTTAGACACTCATGACAGCTATGTAATGGATTAATACATTACATGAAGAATCTCAACCAGTGAGTTATTCTGTTATTTGAGAGAGAGTGAGTTATGGCCCATCTCCTAGTCTGTAATGAAACATTATTATTAAAATTTATAAAGCTTCATACCTCTGTGCACAAGATCAAACCATTTTGAGTGGTTTCACTTTCCTATGAACCAGAGTTGCCTAAGAAGATTTATCACTGCTACGCAAAGACATCAGTGACATGTCAGCATCATGTTGCGCAATGAATGACAGCAAGCCCAAAGCACAAGTTTGCTTTTGGACAGGGCCTTTAGGAAGAGGTCTCTGCCATCTTCAGGGAGAACACACAGTTCTCTTAGGGGAATAATTTATCATCAGAGCTGTGTATCTTCAAATGATTCTAAATAAATGGGTTCAGGCATGTTCATTGTCAACAAATGAAAGAATCTGCTAATATTTTGAATTTGTTTAATCCCAAACACAATCACAAACAATTCATTAATTCAAATACAATTCAGCTAGGAATTTCTTTTTTAAATTCTTCAAGAGCTGGAGAGATGGCTTAGCAGTTAAGGCATTTGCCTACAATGCCAAAGGGCCCTGGTTCGATTCTCCAGGACCCACATAAGCCAGACGCACAATGGGCCTCATGTGTCTGGAGCTTGGCTGCAGTGACTGGAGGCCCTGGCATGCCCCTTCTCTTTCTCAAATAAATAAATAAATAAATAAATAAATTATTATTAAAAATTCTTCAAAAAGGGGCTAGAAGCTGCTCTCACAACTCACAACCCACAACCCATGGGGAATACCAGCAATCCCACTAAGGAAGGTCCTCAGCGGAATGGGAGCAGGGAGGAGGGAAATGATGGTATCAACACATGATGAATCCACACAAAGTATATTCAGAATAAAACATTTTTAAAAAGAATAAAATAGGGCTGGAGAGATGGCTTAGCGGTTAAAGCGCCTGCCTCCTAAGCCTAAGAATGCCGGTTCCAATCTCCAGGTCCCACGTTTAGCCAGATGCAAAGTGACACAAGGACGCAATGCCGCACTTGACCACAAGGGGCGCGCGCATCTGGATTTATTTCACAAAGCTGAGACTGCTCAGTCTCCCTCTCCCTCTCTGTCTATCTCTCTCTGTCTCTCTCTCCAAAAAATAAATAAAATAATTTTTAAAAAAAAGAATAAAATAAGCATCTTTAAAATTTAAAAAGCAATAAAAAACAAAAATAGTTTTTAAACTTTTCAAGAAAAGTTTTTAAAAGAAGAAAAAAGAGAGTATTGTCTATCATTTGTTAACACTTTGCTAACAACATCCACTTCTTATATATTTATTTTTATGGTTCTGGGATTTGAACCCAGGATTTCATGTCTGCAATGCAAGCAAGCACAAAGCACATTACCTTACTTAAAACAACCTCGATAGTGATTTCTACACACATTCCACAGATGTCAAAAAGAAGTATCCTGTGTAAGGTCCCACACACTGCAAAGCCAGAAAACTGGGGGTTCAGACTGAACTTGTGTAGTTCCAAAGTCTTCCCATTAGATCTAATTGTCTTTACTAACTTTGCACATTGCCGTGTGTGTGTGTGTGTGTGTGTGTGTGTGTGTGTGTGTGTGTGTTTAAATTGAGAAAGATGGGAAGGGGTACTCTCAATAAAATAGACAAGCCAAGGAAAGCATTTTAATAATAAAGCTCTTTTTTTCTCTCAGATAGTGAAAAATATTTTTTCTATTTTCAAACCATACCTTATTGAATCAATATGAAAAATGTTTCTTGCAAATTTATGCAAGTCATATTCATACTGATATGAAGACCTGTGGTGGCAGGACAAAAGCCTGCAATAGTAAAATAGGATTAGCAAAATGTCTTATATAACAAAGCAATAGACAGTCAAAAGAAAACATGGTATTTGGGGGCTGGGGATATACCTCAATGATAGAGCATATGGCAACTATACACAGGTCCTGTGTTCGATGCCCAATATGATCTCCCCACATTGTATTTTTATTTATAAAATTATATGTAATATTTTTCATATTCATAGGTCAGGAAGATTGTTCAGTGATGGTTTAGGATGGAGAGATCAAGCCCTTTTGCATTCATGCTGCTAACTGTTCCATAACATCAGTTCCATGCTACTTTTGATAACTGCTGGATAGCAATAATAATGACAAAATTTCAGATGAGGGAATCATGAACTTCATATCAACCAAGAAACCTAAATGAAGACCAAGGTAAAAGACAGTAAGGCAAAGACTTCACAAAGCAATAAGGTGTCTTTGCTCTTTTTTAAAAAATTTAACTTTTTTATTGACAACTTCCATAAATATAGACAATATACTGTGATTCCCTCCCAACACTTCCCTATTGCCCTTCCCAAATTCCCCCTCCACTGAATCCCTTCTTCTTCCCAATTAGCCTCTCTTCTATTGACATCATTTTTCTTTGCTCTTTTTTCCTTCTCTGTGAAGATGAAAAGAAATGGAAGCTCTGCAAGCTGATGTCCCATGTCAAATTCTCCGCTTGTGGCTTGCCTTCTGACCCCTGTGGCAGACATTTCTAACTGACAGAAGCATCTTTTCTCTCCACTTCCCAAACAGTCTGACCACACACTGTAAAATATCTACTGATGATATAGCATCAGGCAATTATATATACTGAAAAGAGTACAGGCTTTGGGGTCACAGAGATCTAAGTTTGAAATCTAACTTTGTCATTTACTGGTTGTGTGAATTCAGATAAAATTACTTATCTTCTGGATGCCTGTTTTTTTTTTTTCTGCCTTCAAGTTTGTTTTAAAGGTTGAATGAAATGATGGGCAGTATGTTTTTTAATTATTTTATTTATTTATTTATTTATTTATTTATTTATTTATTTATTTATTTATTAGAGACACACAGAGAGAACGGGAACATCAGGGCCTCTAGATGCCACCACAAACAAACTCCAGATGCCTGTGCCACCTTGTACATCTGGCTTATATGGGACCTGGAGAATCAAACCTAGATCCTTCCTTAGGCTTTGCAGGCAAGTGCCTTAACCGCTAAGCCATCTCTCCAGCCCATGTTTTTTTTTTTTTTTAGCTTTACTCTCAACACTCCAGAGAAGGCTCTTTGTAAAGCCTCAATCTATGTATTTCCTATCTACAAAGTTATGCAATGCAAACTCTGTTTGTGGCCCACTGAGTTGAACACTCCAGGCCAAGCTATTCTATTTGGAGTCCCCATACAGTATACTTCTTACTCCCATTAAGAAACAAAAAGGTAGAACCAGAGATGTGGTCTTATATACCCAACTTTGGAATAGCAGGAATACAGATAGCAAAAGAGTGGCTGAGGGTACAGTGTGCATCTGGAGTTAGGAGGATGCAGGGCCTGAAACTGTCCTATGTTCCAGTCAGTAAATGAGCTAAATTATCAAGGCCAATGTAGTCATTTTTTTATATGAGCCATAGGTTAGAAGCTGCCCCCTTCACACTCTGCAACATATTAAAAAAGTTAGACCAATTTCCATGTACAGAGAAAGTAAGGGAGGGGAGGGCAGAACCCACTGAATGAATATAAACATATATTCTTTCCAAGTGATAAAATGTTCTCATGAACTCTATAGTCACAAGTTCATAAGTTACTAAGTCTATAAAGCAGATTTTCTCCCCCATTTTTTTTTCATTAAGAGCCTTTTCATGAGAATAGTAGGAGCATGCTGAGGAACCACTGTGCCTATAATCTTATGAAAGTTCATATTCATTCCCTCACAGTTAGCATCCTAAAAACCAAGATAACAATGAAGTAAACATTCTGAGAAAATGAAGAGCCATGGTAGAGAAGCTTTCTTTAAGAGCAAAAAAACTGGGCTGGAAAGATGGCTTAGCACTTAAGGCAATTGCCTGCAAAGTCAAAGGATCTTGGTTCAATTCTCCAGGACCCACGAAAGCCAGATGCACAAGGGGGCGCATGCGTCATCATTTGCAGTGGCTAGAGGCCCTGGTGTGCCCATTCTCTCTCTCTCTGATTCACTCTCTGCCTCTTTCCCTCTCTCAAATAAATAAATAAAAATAAAAACAAAATAATTAACATGAGCCAGGCGTGGTGGCACACGCCTTTAATCCCAGCACTCGGGAGGCAGAGGTAGGAGGATCGCCATGAGTTCAAGGCCACCCACCCTGAGACTACAGAGTGAATTTCAGGTCAGCCTGGGCCAGAGTGAGACCCTACCTCAAAAAACAACAACAACACCAGAAAAAATAAATAATAATAATAATAATAATAATAATAATAATAAAACACACTTATGTGTGTTTGGGATATAGATAGTCCTGAGGGCTAGAATGCAGGTGAGAGCGGTCACATCTGGCTTAGCAAAATCCTTTAAAGTCTAATTTGTTTTACATTTTGTAAGATTTGAAACTCAGAAGTACCTGCCAAAATGAGGAAAAGAATACATCCAAATTTTGATAAACAGAATAGTTTTCCAGATGAGTTTCATGGTTGCACTTATGGAACATATTCTTTTTTTTAATTTTTTTAATTTTTTTTTAATTTTTGGAGAGAGAGACAGACAGAGAGAGAGAGAGAGAGGGAAACAGATAGAGAATGGGCACGCCAGCAGTCTCTCAGCTGCTGTGAACGAAATCCAGATGTGTGCGCCCCTTGTGGGCAAGTGCGGCATTGCGCCCTTGCGTCACTTTGCATCTGGCTAAACGTGGGACCTGGAGATTGGAACTGGGTTCTTAGGCTTAGCAGGCAGGCGCCTTAACCACCAAGCCATCTCTCCAGCCCTGGAATATATTCTGAACCCAATACTCCACATGACTGCAGTGGTTAAACATTATAAATGGCATGTATGGGTTCATTTGCAAACATAAATTAAACACCTACATGTATTCACATCAAATACCTAGGATAAAATAAGAATCTGGCAGGGTGTGATGGAGAACACCTTTAATCCCAGCACTTGGGAGGCAGAGGTAGGAGGATCGCCATGAGTTCCAGGCCATAGTGAGACTGGGACTACATAATGAATTACAGGGCAGCCTGGGCTAGAGTGAGACCCTGCCTCTAAATAAATAAATAAGAAATAAGAAGAATAAGAATCTGATGGTCTCTGTTGTTTTTTTTCCTTTCATCAGATAACTATCATATTTTAGTGTGTCAAGACAGCAGCAAGCAGAGAATATTAAGTGAACACTGACGTTGAGCACATAATGCAGAACAAGGCAGTGGATACTGGATAGATAGGCAGGTTGCTTCTTTCGTAGGAATGTTCTTCATTGTTCCGCATTATCAGTCTCAACCAAGGCTTCTAGTACATCTCAAATGTTTCTGATATATTGTTGGAATGTCAACATGTCTGTGGGATGCCAAAGTTGTACAGCTTTTATCACCTTCTCACATGAGAACTCAAAGAGTATGGTCTAGGTGGCAAGCTCTAGGGTGAAGGGAGGGCAAAGCAAGATAAGGAAGAAGTAAGCCTTTGTAGAGACCGATAGGCTGTTATCCAAGAGTCCTTGGGAGAAAACCAGAGGCCGCCCTTGAGCTGGTGACTTGGGGCTATCTGTCCACCATGTACTGCACACGGAGTCCATTACCAGGCCTGGATCCCAAGAAAAGCCCAAGAGAAATAGTCAAGCCACAAAAGGCACAGAAGACTTGCAGGATTTGCCCAATTCCTTTAAGAGGAAGGAGTCAGAAAGAAAATAGTCTTAAGATATAGAGATTTCACAAAGAATAAATCTTGTAGAATGAGGGTCACAAGGAAGCAGTAAGTGTCCACTTTCTTCTGAGCATTTGCAACTTTAAAGTGCCTGACAGTTGGAGGTGCTTTCCAAAGAGGAAGGTGGGGGCTGGGTAGGCAGAAAGAGGAGGGTTATTAGGTTGAGGGTTTTATTTCTCTGGTTCTTTCAGAAGATATGTCTCTTTCAATAAGAAGTTTATTCACATTCTAGCCAGCTGCAAAACAGGGTTGAGAGCCAAGTTCCTATTGCCAAAGTTCACTCTTCAAACCGGCAGTCTGAGGTCTGATAACCAGTTAAAATGCTCAACACAATCACTGCCTTTTGGTGGAAAACAGAGGCTCCATTGTGTTGAAGATACATTTTCAAGCTTAACTCTTCTAGAATTATGAAATTCAAAACAAGAAGGTTCAATCAGTATCAGAGTGAAGGGAATGCCTGTGTGTGAGTGCAGATTCCTTTTCTCTTCTCTTCCCAAAAGAATAACTGGATTCCTCTGGTAATGGTCAGAAAAGTAAATTGTCAGGAATTATGAGTATTCAGAAACTGAAAAATTGCCTCAAAGTCATAAAATTCCTTATGTGCAATCTATTGCATTTTAGGAATATGTTATATTCTTTTTAAAAAAAAAAGTCTGATAGAAGAGCACTAATAACAATCAGTAGCTTCACTTACAAAAGGAGAAGTGAGAAATTATCCTGCATTTGTACCAAAGATACAGGCTCTTGCTTAGTGTGAAGTATGTATTTGTGAAAACTGTATAATTTATGTTCATCTAATCATTCAAAACACACATAAAACATGCCTGCTATGCACAAGAGAGTCACTGTGGATATAGAAAAATGAGTACAAGCTGGCTTGCATCCTCAGGTGCTTACAATTTTGTTGGAAATAAGAAATACAAGATGGAGAAATATAAAAATACATATCCCAAGGAGTAAAAACACAGATATGGGGAAGTAACAGATAGCATCAATATGACATTATATCAATGGGATATCCGGTGTCCATCCATATCTGACAATGGCTAAGCATAAAATACTGGGTTATGGGAGACACTAACATCCCTTTACTGAGCACATGAATTTATTCTGAAAGTAATGACGAGTTGGAGATGGATGCTGTTAAGAGAATAACATATTCCAATAGTAATAGAAGGTTTCCCTCAAAGAGGACAGGAACAAGACTGAACGTGAAGAACATGTGAGAAGCCAGTCCAGTTATTGAAGCTAGATTATTAAGAGCAATGTTAACATTGGCATCTAAAGGAGAAAATAGAACTCATGTCTTCTCCATTGATGGTTTTGCATTATGAAGACCATTTCATTGTGTAATTTAGGGGACAAGAAAGTAGGTGGTATTTTCAGTTGAAATGATTCCTTATATTGTTTATATATCCTTATATAATGTCAGCAGAATACAGTAGAAAAACTTTATAATCATTTCAACAGATTGAAAAAAAAAAAAAACCTTTGACAAAATAAAAACCCATTCATGAAGAAACAAACTCTCAGTAATGAAGGCTAGAAGGAAACTTCACCATGAACATACATGAAGTACCCATGGCTAATATTAGACTTATTTGTGGAGGGAAGAGTTGAAGTAGGATCTCACTCTTGCCTAGGCTGACTTGGAACTCACTCTGTAGCCCCTAGACTGGCCACAAACTCAGTGATTCTCCTACTTCAGCCTCCCAAGTGCTGGGATTAAAGGTATACACCACCACACCTGACAATACTGTATTTAATGATAAAAGACAGATGATTATCCCTGAGATGAGAATCTCCCATTACCTTTACTTATTATTGAACTAGCTGCCTTGTAATGATTCAAAAACTAACAAAAGGCTGAAGAGATGGCTAGCAGTAAGGCACTTGTCTGCAAAGCCAAAGGACCCAGGTTCAATTCCCCAGTACCTATGTAAAGCCAGATGCACAAGGTGGTACCCACTCTCCCCCTTCAGATAGATAAATAAATAAATAAATAAATAAATAAATAAATAAATAAATAAAAAAAATAGTTTTTACTATTTTTACTTATTTGAGGGAGAAAAAGAAAGAGGCAGAGAAGGAAAGGGAGAGAGAGAGAGAAAAATGAATGGGTGTGCCAGGGTCTTCAGCTGCTGCAAACAAACTCAAGATGCATGTGCCACCTTGCACATCTGGCTTATGGGGTCTTGGGGAGTTGAACCTGGGTTCTTTTGCTTTGCAGGCAAGCACCTTAACTGCTAAGCCATCTCTTCAGCCCAAATAAAATATTCTTGTTGTTGTTGTTTTTGGTTTTTTGAGGTAGGGTCTCACTCTGGCCCAGGCTGACCTGGAATTCACTATGTAGTCTCAGGGTGGCCTTGAACTCACGTCGATCCTCCTACCTCTGCCTCCCAAGTGCTGGGATTAAAGGTGTGCATCACCACGCCCGGCTCAAATAAAATATTTTTTAAAAAACGAATGGAGAAGTATAAAGGACCTCAAAAAGCCAACAAAATTGATAAGAATAAAAAAGTTAGCCAGATGTAGTGGCACATGCCTTTAATGCCAGCACTCAGGAGGCAAAGGTAGGAGGATCACTATGAGTTCAAGGCCTGAGACTCCAGAGTGAATGCCAGGACAGTCTGGGCTAGAGCAAGACCCTATCTCAAAAAACAAAAGAACAAAAAAAGAAAAATTAACAAAGTTGGGCTAGAGAGATGGCCCAGCGGTGAAGGCACTTGCTTGCAAAGCCTAATGACCTGGGTTTGATTCCCAATTACCCACAAAAAGCCAGATTCAAAAAGTGGCACATGCATCTGGAGTTCATTTTCAGTAGCTAGAGGCCCTGTCATTCCTATTTTCTCCCTCCCCCCTCCAAATAAACAAATAAAATATTTAGAAAAGAATAACAGGGCTGAAGAAATGGCTTAGCAGTTAAGGTGCTTACCTCAAAGCTTAAGGACCCAGGTTCAATTCCCTAGTACCCACATAAGTCAGATGCACAAGGTGGTGAATGCAGAGGCTAGAGGCGCTGGCATGCTCCGCGCCCTCCCCCCGCCCCGCCGTTTCTTTCTATCACTCAAATAAATGAGTAAAATAAAAATAAAAGAATAAAAAAGTTGAAGGATTTATACACTGTTTATTTTCAGGAAATATAAGGTTACATTAATTACTTAAGTGTGATTTCTATAGTAAAATATATGCAACAGAAGAGAGATCAGAAATAAGACCACACACAGTGAATTCATTTGCAATAAAGGCTAAACGAGTAAATAAAGGTCCCTTTTATTGATTTCTTTTTAATTTATTGATTTGAGAAAAAGAGGGAATGGGCATGCCAGGACCTCTTGCCACTATGAACAAACTCCAGATGCATGAGCCACTTTGTGCATATGGCTTTATAAGGTACTAGGAAATTAAACCTGGGCCAGACTTTATAAGCAAGTGCCTTTAACCACTAATCTATCCCCCAGGAAAATCCTTTTAACAAATAATCTGTAATTAGTATCCATGTACATAAAAAAAAAAAAAAATTAAGCCCTTATCTTACATCATAAACCAAAATTAACTCATAGTGAGTCATAGACCTAGATATAAGAGCTGAATTAGAGAAGTATTTCAAGAAAACTTTAATGATCTTAGAAAAAGTATATATAAATTAAACCCAACAATGAGATAGGACTACACATTGACCAGATAAATCTTAGCCAATGTAATTGACTTGATTCTTTTTCCAGTAAAAATACCAAGGTGGGACTGGAGAGATGGCTTAGCAGTTAAGGTGCTTGTCTGCAAACCCTAAGGACCCAGGTTCAATTCCCCAGGACCCATATAAGCCAGATGCACAAGATGGTGCATGTATCTGGAGTTCATTTGCAGTGTCTGAATACCCTGGCATATCCATTCTCTCTCTCTCTTCCTCACTCTGCCTCTTCTCTCTATCAAATAAGTACAATTTTTTTACTACATTTGTTTGTTTGTTTGTTTATTTATTTATTTATTTATTTATTTATTTATTTATTTGAGACAGAGAGATGTAAAGAGAGGGAGAGGGAGAATGGGTGTGCCAGGGACTCCAGCCAGTGCAAATGAACACCAGACATGTGCATCTGGCTTACATGGGACCTAGAGAATTGAAACAGGGTCTTTAGGCTTCACAGGCATGTGCCTTAACTGCGAAGCCATCTCTCCAGCCCCAAAAAATATAATATTTTTTTTTAAATATCAAGTTGGTGGTGATATGGACCAACTGCAACTTTTCAGACTGTTAGTAAAGCTTTAAAATGGTACCAGAATTTTTTGAAACTTATTTTGCAATTCCTTATAAAATTAAAACCACCATGTGGTACAGCCATTCCACTCCCAAGTACCCAAGAGAAATGAAGTATGTCTACATCACAACTTTACACTAATGTCCCTAACACCTTTATTTGTAGTATTCAAAACTGGAAACAATTCAAATGTGAGTCAAGTTGATTGATGTTTTTCAAAAAACAATTGGTGATGTTTGTGTATGGTAGATATTATTAACAACTGGCAATGTTTGTGCATGGTGGGATATTAATAATAATTGGTGATTTATGTATGACAGAACATTAGTAAAAAAGAGTAATGTTTGTGAATAGTGAGACATTAGTACAACTGGTGATGTTTGTGTATGGTGAGACATTAGTAACAATTGGCAATGTTTGTGCAAGGTGGGACACAGTGACAACTGGCATGTCTGTGTATGATGAGACAGTAGTAACAATTGGTGGTGTTTGTGTATGGTGAGACATTAGTAACAATTGGCAATATTTGTGCAAGGTGGGACACAGTAACAACTGGCATGTCTGTGTATGATGAGACAGTAGTAACAATTAGTGGTGTTTGTGTATGGTGAGATATTAGTAACAATTGGTGATATTTGTGTATAGTAGACATAAGTAATAATTGTTGATGTTTGTGCATGGTGGGACATTAGTAACACTTGGCAATGTTTGTGTTCGGTGTGACAATAGTAACACTTGGCAGTGTGACAGTAGTAACAATTGGTGATGCTTGTGCACGGTGGGACATTAGTAACAATCGGTGATGTTTGTGTATGGTGGGACAGTAGTAACAATTGATGTTTATGCATGGTGGGACATTAGTAACAATTGGTGATGTTTGTGCATGGTGGGACATTAGTAACAACTGGTGATGTTTGTGCATGGTGGGACATTAGTAACAACTGGTGATGTTTGTGCATGGTGGGACATTAGTAACAATTGATGTTTGTATATGGTGGGACATTAGTAACAACTGGTGATGTTTGTGCATGGTGGGACATTAGTAACAATTGGTGATGTTTGTATATGGTGGAACATTAGTAACAATTGATGTTTGTGCATGGTGGGACATTAGTAACAACTGGCGATGTTTGTGTATGGTGGGACATTAGTAACAACTGGTGATGTTTGTGCATGGTGGGACATTAGTAACAATTGGCGATGTTTGTGCATGGTGGGACATTAGTAACAATTGGTGATGTTTGTGTATGGTGGGACATTAGTAACAATTGATGTTTGTGCATGGTGGGACATTAGTAACAACTGGCGATGTTTGTGTATGGTGGGACATTAGTAACAACTGGTGATGTTTGTGCATGGTGGGACATTAGTAACAATTGGTGATGTTTGTATATGGTGGAACATTAGTAACAATTGGTGATGTTTGTGTATGGTGGGACATTAGTAACAATTGATGTTTGTGCATGGTGGGACATTAGTAACAACTGGGGATGTTTGTGCATGGTGGGACATTAGTAACAATTGGTTGTGTTTGTGTATGGTGGGACATTAGTAATAATTGGTGATGTTTGTGTATGGTGGGACATTAGTAATAATTGGTGATGTTTGTGCATGGTGGGACATTAGTAACAATTGGTGATGTTTGTGCATGGTGGGACATTAGTAACAACTGGTGATGTTTGTGCATGGTGGGACATTAGTAACAATTGGTGATGTTTGTATATGGTGGAACATTAGTAACAATTGGTGATGTTTGTGTATGGTGGGACATTAGTAACAATTGGTTATGTTTGTGTATGGTGGGACATTAGTAAAAACTGGTGCTGTTTCTGCATGGTGGGACATTAGTAACAATTGGTTGTGTTTGTGTATGGTGGGACATTAGTAACAATTGGTTGTGTTTGTGTGTGGTGGGACATTAGTAACAATTGGTTATGTTTGTGTATGGTGGGACATTATTAACAATTGGGGATGTTTGTGTATGGTGTGACATTAGTAACAATTGGTTGTGTTTGTGTATGGTGGGACATTAGTAACAATTGGTTGTGTTTGTGTATGGTGGGACATTAGTAACAATTGGGGATGTTTGTATATGGTGGGACATTAATAACAATTGGTGATGTGTGTGCATGGCAGGACATTAGTAACAACTGGCGATGTTTGTGTATGGTGGGACATTAGTAATAATTGGTGATGTTTGTGCATGGTGGGACATTAGTAACAATTGGGGATGTTTGTGCATGGTGGGACATTAGTAACAATTGGGGATGTTTGTGCATGGTGGGACATTAGTAACAATTGGTTGTGTTTGTGTATGGTGGGACATTAGTAATAATTGGTTGTGTTTGTGTATGGTGGGACATTAGTAATAATTGGTTATGTTTGTGTATGGTGGGACATTAGTAATAATTGGTGATATTTGTGCATGGTGGACATTAGTAACAATTGGGGATGTTTGTGTATGGTGGGACATTAGTAACAAATGGCGATGTTTGTGTATGGTGGGACATTAGTAACAATTGGGGATGTTTGTGTAACAAATTGGTTATGTTTGTGTATGGTGGGACATTAGTAACAATTGGGGATGTTTGTATATGGTGGGACATTAGTAACAATTGGTGGTGTTTGTGTATGGTGGGACATTAGTAACAATTGGTTATGTTTGTGTATGGTGGGACATTAGTAATAATTGGTGATGTTTGTGTATGGTGGGACATTAGTAACAATTGGGGATGTTTGTGTATGGTGGGACATTAGTAACAACTGGGGATGTTTGTGTATGGTGGGACATTAGTAACAATTGGTTATGTTTGTGTATGGTGGGACATTAGTAACAATTGGTTATGTTTGTGTATGGTGGGACATTAGTAACAATTGGGGATGTTTGTGTATGGTGGGACATTAGTAACAATTGGGGATGTTTGTGTATGGTGGGACATTAGTAACAACTGGTGATGTTTGTGTATGGTGGGACATTAGTAACAACTGGGGATGTTTGTGCATGGTGGGACATTAGTAACAATTGGGGATGTTTGTGCATGGTGGGACATTAGTAATAATTGGTGATGTTTGTGTATGGTGGGACATTAGTAATAATTGGTGATGTTTGTGCATGGTGGGACATTAGTAATAATTGGTGATGTTTGTGCATGGTGGGACATTAGTAATAATTGGTGATGTTTGTGTATGGTGGGACATTAGTAACAATTGGGGATGTTTGTGTATGGTGGGACATTAGTAACAATTGGTTGTGTTTGTGTATGGTGGGACATTAGTAATAATTGGTGATGTTTGTGTATGGTGGGACATTAGTAACAATTGGTGATGTTTGTGTATGGTGGGACATTAGTAACAATTGGGGATGTTTGTATATGGTGGGACATTAGTAACAATTGGGGATGTTTGTGTATGGTGGGACATTAGTAACCATTTGTTATGTTTGTGTATGGTGGGACATTAGTAATAATTGGTGATGTTTGTGCATGGTGGGACATTAGTAACAATTGGGGATGTTTGTGTATGGTGGGACATTAGTAATAATTGGTGATGTTTGTGCATGGTGGACATTAGTAACAATTGGGGATGTTTGTGTATGGTGAGACATTAGTAACAACTGGCGATGTTTGTGTATGGTGGGACATTAGTAACAATTGGGGATGTTTGTGTATGGTGGGACATTAGTAATAATTGGTGATGTTTGTGCATGGTGGGACATTAGTAACAACTGGCGATGTTTGTGTATGGTGCGACATTAGTAATAATTGGTGATATTTGTGTATGGTGGGACATTAGTAACAACTGGTGATGTTTGTGTATGGTGGGACATTAGTAACAATTGGTTATGTTTGTGTATGGTGGGACATTAGTAACAATTGGTGATGTTTGTGCATGGTGGGACATCAGTAACAACTGGTGATGTTTGTGTATGGTGAGTCAGTAGTAACAACTGGCGATGTTTGTGTATGGTGGGACATTAGTAACAATTGGTGATGTTTATGCATTCTGGAACATTAATAACAACTGGTGATGTTTGTGTATGGTGAGACAGTAGTAACAACTGGCGATGTTTGTGTATGGTGGGATATTAGTAACAATTGGTGATGTTTATGCATGCTGGAACATTAATAACAACTGGTGATGTTTGTGTATGATGGGACACCAGATAACAATTTGCAATGTTTGTATATAGTGGGACATTATTGAATAATTGCCAGTGTTTATCTACAGTGGGACATTACTAACAATTGGTGATGTTGTGTATGGTGGATATTAATAACAATTAGTGATGTTTGTATATGGTGGGACATCAGTAACAACTGTATGGTAGAGTATTAGTAAGAATTGGCATTATTTGTTTGTGTACAGTGGGGTATTAGTAACAATTGGTGATGTTTTTGTATGGTGGAATATTAGTAATAACAAGAAATGATAACTGACATACCCAACATGGATGAACCTCAAAATAGTTACACTAAGCAAAAGAAGCCAGACCAGCACCAAAAAGTATATCTACTATATGATCCCATTTCCATAAAATCCATGAACTGCAAGCTGATCTAGTGACAGAAAGCAGATCTGAGTCTGCCTGGTAAGACAGGGCTGGGAAGAAGGGAAGGCAAGGTTGCAAAGGGGTGTGACAAAACCCAGGAGCAGTGGTGGTGGAAATGATTACTATTTTGGTGGTGTATGTGTGTTTCAGAACTCATCAAGTTGTACATGGTAAATATGTCAAGGTTATTGTGTACCAATTATACCTTAATGAAAAAACTCAGACAGTATTTATAAATCTAAATAGAGATAACTAAGGGCAAAATTGGGATGGTGCTAGTGGTAAGATAAAGGAGAAATCATGCCCATTATCATGCGCTGATTGTCTCTACTAGTCACTCTTTGTAGACCTCAATTTCACAATGCAGTTGAGGATAAAATATGGAGGGGGGGGCTGATTTTTAGTCACATAAGGTTTATCATTTACCAAGGTGATTTCTGCAAAAAGAAGTGAAGATCGCAGCAGGGGAGTGAGCAAGACAGGCCACGTACTGCAAGGTGTACTGTGGTCCTGGCAGGTCACTGCTCTAGGACCAAGGTGCTCTCTCCTGGCAGATGCCGACAATGTTGACTGCAGATGGCTCAGGGCCGAGTCCTTCCCTGGTAACTGACCTTGGCTGAAGGGGGCCCTCGCTCAAGATTCTGCTCCCTCCCCTAAAGGATCATCAACTCAAGCCTCTTAAGAAATGTTATTTCCAGGGGCTTCCCTGTAAACTACTTATACACAAACCTCCAGGTTTCCCAGGGAGTGAGGCCTAGAACAGATCTCCAAAGCAGCTTAATATAGGAAACAGGGATCTCTTCTGTGGGCTTGTTGAAAGGACCAGTTTTCTTCAGATTATGAGAGTAAAGGAAAAACTCTCCAGGAAGTATCTCTTTCAATGGAGAAAATCAACTATCATTACTATGACTAACGATACAGCCAAGTCCACAAGAATAAATTTGTGTGTTCTGAAGGGGCAGTATTTTGCAACATTTAGAGCGCCCTCAAATGATGATGGGAATGAATGCTCTTTGAAGTTGTGAGGCTCCTAAGATAAGTCAGCTGAGATGTTGAACAACCAGAGTACTGAGAAGGTGGTTGTTGAGGTCTTGGTTAAGTACCAGAACTGACTAACAAGGAAAGACAGAGAGAGCAGCTTCTGGCCTTCAAGAAGACTCTCCCATTAATATTAGTGTCAAAAGCCGGGCGTGGTGGCACACACCTTTAATGCCAGCACTTGGGAGGCAGAGGTAGGAGGATTGCCATGAGTTCGAGGCCACCCTGAGACTACATAGTGAATTCCAGGTCAGCTCTAGGATAAAGCAAAACCCTACCTCGAAAAACCAAATATATATATATGGTAGTCAAGAAAGAGTTAAGTAAAAGTGCTTGAGTCCATCTTTCTGTGGGAGGTGGGCAGAAAGAGGATATCAAAACAAGGGAATAGGAAGAGTGGTATTTACTTTGTTTCCTGGGGCTGGGGGGTTGCTTCCTGAGAGCTCAGCAGGGAAGTCATCTTTTCTGCTTGAAGAACTGGATTTCAAGAGAAGAGGATGACAGGCCCATCCTGGTCACTGTACAATCAGGGAGGGCAGGAAAAGAAGTGAACAAGGACATGGGACTTGCTCGCCAGGTGGGATGGCTATGGCTCGAAGGCAGCTAGGAGAGTTATGGAAGCACTTCATTGCTTAGTCACCCAGCATGTTCCTGCACTGGTCCAAAGCCAGCCTTCTATACCTAGAGGTGTTCTTGGGTTGTTCTATCAGAGTGATGGAATGTTGGTTACGTGGCTCCTCAATCTCTCTTCAGATGTGGTTCTTTTATGCATTATCAAAGACATCTACAGTATCTAGTTATATGCTTGTGAATTATGAAGTTGTCTGGTGACCACTCTCCCCAGCCAAGCTTTCTACCCACTGCTGTTCCAGGGGCAGAAGCATGGGACAGGCACAAGACCCTGGTTTAAATATGGACATAGACTACTTGTGCCATGCTCCCAGAGCTGGAGGTGAAATATAAGGCTCAATGTGATGGGATTTGGAGATGAGACTTTTGGCAATGACTCACGTCATGAAGGTACTGATATCCCACAGAGCTCCTCACTCCTAGAATCTAAGACTGCTCTGAAAAGATGGCTGAAGAACTGCAAAGTGGGCCCTCATGGGACAATGTACTTGCCATTGCCTTGGGTTTGGACTACAACCTTCTGTTGTTTATAAGCCAGCCAGTTTCTGGTTATTTGTCAGATCAGCCCAAAGTGACTACGAAATCCCTAGCTCTGCTATGTAATACCACATAAGCTGGACATACTACTCACCTGTATCTCAATTACCTTGACTGTAAAATGGGTAACAGTATAGTGATTTGATTCAGATGCCCCCAAACATTTAGGTATTCTGAACGCTAGTCTCCCCAGTTGATGGCAATTGGAAGTTAAAGCCTCCTGGAGGCAGTGTATTGTTGGGGGCGGCCTTACGGATGTTATAGCCAGTGTCCCTTGCCAGTATTTGGCACACTCTCCTATTGCTGTTGTCCACATGATGTTGGCAAGGGGGTGATGTTCACCCTCTGCTCATGTCATCATTTTCCCTGCCATTGTGGAGCTTCCCCTCGAGCCTGTAAGCCAAAATAAACCCAATCCTTGAGCTCAACCCCAGGACCTAACATTACATATATTATCACACACACACACACACACACACACACACACACACACACGGCTATACATACATACACTTGTATATATGTATGCCCACATATTACATACATACACATATATGTATGAATGTAGTTCAACTCTGGGACCTAACATTACACATATGTTACATGTATGCACATATGTATAGTCATTCAGTTGCCAAAGGAGCTACATGTCATTTCATGAATCCTATAAAGTGACTTCTTTTTTGAAATTGTAATTTAACATATGTTCTTGGACAATTTTTCTCAGGATAGATTTTTATTTATTTACTTTTTAGTTTTTTGAGTTAGGGTCTCACAGGCTGACCTGAATTCATTCTGTAGCTTCAGGATGGCCTCAAACTCATGAGGAACTTCCTATTTTATCCTCCTGAGGGCTAGGATGAAAGGTGTGTGCCACCACACCTGGCCTTTTTTTTTTTTTTTTTTTTTTTTTTTTTTATGTAGGAGCATCTAGCCCAGGAGAGATTTTTTAAATATATTCATCTCATTGGCTTTGGCTTCCTATGTCAATCCTGCATTGGCAAAGATCATGAAAATGCTGCTTCAGACCTCTCTGCCCAGCTGCAGGCATTCACATCTCATTGCTCATTAGGTACCTACAGTTTTGAGGCCTGCACATAACTCAAACCCAACTTGATCCACACCAACAATGATTACTGTTCTCCTTCTGGAAGAGAAATACAGAATAGCTAAAAGTGTGGACGCAAGAGCCAATCACTCTTCCTTGGGTTTAAATCCTGGCTCTTACTCCTTACAGCTTTAACCACTCTTGTCTCAGTTTTAAGTGTAAAAAAAATGGAGTAATAACAGTACTAACAGGATATTGATTCTTATAAATATATAAGAATTAACATGTGGACACTTGGCTGAGTCCTGGCATAGCTAAAAACTCAATGAATATTAATAAATCCCAGTGTTAACCCAGGAGAATATAAAGAGTTCTCATAGATAGTGAAAACCATATATCTCTTACTCATTCTCATATGCATAATGAGTTCCTGGTGCTTTGCTTGCATATGCAGATGCATTTTTAAGTAGTAGGTTTCCCTATAGCTTTTCCCCAAAACCTCCTCCCCGCAATCCCCCGCCCCATCCCCACATGAACCTTCTCATACCTAGCGTTCAGCCCTTCTACTTTGATATTGCATGTATTCTACTATCTCTTCCCCTTAACTACTCGCTCTTTTTACCCCTCTCTTGGCCCATTTCTAGCTTTCTATCTTCTATTGCCTCTCATCTCAACATACATATATATCTTAAAAGCCTTGAGGCTAGGATCCACCTTAGAGAGAACATGTAGCATTTGTCTTTCTGAACCTGGGTTACTTCCCTCATTAGACAAGTAATTGTTGTTACCCAGGCTGGCTCTGAACTCACACTCAATGGTCCTCTTGTCTTAGCCTTATGTAGCCAAGACTATAGGTATGCACTAATGTGTCCAGTTCCCAGAGTATTTTTCAGCTGAGAATAGAAAAATTCTTCAACTTCTTGTAAGATCACCAAAGAGAGATTGTAAATTATTCTGTTGCATGTGCAACCACTTAGAAATAAACACTAAGAAAAAAATGTTATTTCTCCTGGCTCACTTCCTTCTGCCAGATAATGGTGACACACAGTTCATCGTGCTTCCCTTTGTGAGCTCTTTAAGAAACAAACAGTTAAATCTGGGACTCATTTGTAGAAATGAGACTTAGCCTGTACTTTCTGGTATTTATTAAATAGATCGCTGTGTAATTTGAAGGGCTCCCTGTCTTTATTTTCCTTATTTTAATCCTTCTATTAGTAACTGACTAAAATAATTTTTGGATGAATCCATTCAATTTTTGAAGACTATTTAGAGAGAAATTTCTTACACCAAACATGGTGCACACAACAAGAATGAGTGATGAAAACTGGAGTGTCCACACTGGCAAATGGCATGTGGAGAAGAATCAAATGGAGACACAGAGGGCAGGAGAAACATCCTTTTCTGATCCGGAGACCTAAGGTGTTTGAGACTTTGAACGATGTGCATAAACATTATGAGATCTCTTGGGGATGGGATGAAGTCTGAAAATGAAATTTACTTATATTTCAGATATGCCTTATACACATAGTCTGAAAACAGTCCAAACATATTTTTAGCAGGCCTGTGTTTTAACTGTGACCCATCACATGAAGTCAGATATAAAAGTTTCCACTTTGGAACTTTGGAACTATGATGGTGCTCTAAAATTTCAGGCTTTGGAGCACTTTGGATTTGGGGTTGGAAATGCTCAATTTGTAGTGAAGGGCACAGGCTCAGAGGAGAAGAAAGCAGCAGAAACAATGTGTATCGTCAGTGCCAGGCCTCAGTGACTGCATTTATGTCCCATTGTGTGCTGAGGCTAGGGAAGAACTATGACATCCCTTACAAGTAAAAGGAGCTCTTCTGGAGGTCCAGGCCAGCTGGGCCAACCAGGAGGGTCACTGTGGCTCAAGGATCACTGAGAGAGGATAACATGTTACTTGCTAGTATGACAGAAGCAATAACAAGAGGAGAGAATGCTGCTGTCTTACCAGACTATTAAACAGTCTTCCAAGTGAGTTAAGATGACGAATTATACTAAAAGGTGATGAATAAAATTTTAGTTCACAGTAGTACACTTGATTTAGACATACAAGTCAATGTACATGGCTAATTTGAGTGCATGGAAAGTCTCTGCACAAGTCATATTGTGTGTATTTATCCTATAGTATGCCCCTTCTGTATAATGAAAGAACTACAGCATGCAGTCTTCTCTGCATGGACATGACAGTGCTGTGGCCTGCTAGCATTACACTGATGGCGCAGAGACTCTTTCAACAAAGCTGCCTTCACTACCTCTTACTTTAGCAGAAGTGAAGGGGGTTGAGAGAGAGATATAGAGATTGATGGGGTAGTTGTAAATGCACAGAAATACAGGTTCTTCGAGGATACTCCCCTCAGGTCATTAACTGCCACACAGTTCTAATTTTACCTTCTAATACACTCGAATCGGACCCCTAAAACCTACACTACAGACAAGTTCAATGTGGCCAGTCAGGCAGTGCCACCAATGAAAGATAACATGAAAATATGCTTTCTTAAAAACTGAAAATTGGGGCTGGAGAGATGGCTTAGTGGTTAAGGTGCTTGCTTGCTAAGCTGAAGGACCCAGGTTCAATTCCCCAGGACCCACATAAGCCAGATGTCCAAGGTGGCACATGCATCCTGAGTTTGTTTGCACTGACTAGGGGCCCTGGTACACCAATTCTAATTCTCTCTCAAATACATTTATAGTGAGGCTGGCTCAGTCCATTCAAGAGAATCTGGATCTGGTGGTATCATTACATCAGAGAACAGGACCAGGTTATTTTTTAACAAAAAATTTTAGATAGCAGCCAAGGAAGTGCTAGAAATATGATGGAAACACTTTTCATTCTGAAAATCAGCTTTTTTTAAAAAAATGGATATATGAAAAGCAGGGGCTATAAACCCACCATCACTTAAATACTAGCTATAGGCTACATGGGAGATTTCTCAAAAACTGTTCACACGTCTTACTGCTTAAAAGGACAACTTTAGTGAAATCTAAATAAAATTTCTGAAATAAAATGTCAATTACAATTTTAGAGAAAGCCGTGAGCTCCAGCCCCATGTACTCAGTTTATCGATCAGCCACAGATCCGGCAACTGGCAGACACTCCCCAGATACATCCGGCTTGAGCTGGTGTCAAATCCAATACACCTGTCTGATATTTCTTAACCATGAAAGTCCTATCTTATTAGCCAGGCTCCCCATTTAAAAAAAGGATAATTAGTTCATTTTTTGGCATGGTGAGAAGAACAAATAGCTACCCTCCCACCTGGCTAATGGAAGGACAAGGGTGACAGTTCATTTTGACAGATACGGTAAAGTGCAAAAGAAAAGGTGTATAGGAGAAAGAACGCAGGCGAGTTTCATGTGCATTTATCAGACATTAGCTTTGTTTCAATTATCTTATTTATCACTGTGAACTTGTCTTTCATAAAACAGCCACACTCCAAGATTCCAAAATGTCACTTCCATTTGGAAGCCATGAAGCTTCTGAGACTTGGCCTCTAGAGGAGGGAAAAATCACAGCCTCCCTGTACAGACCAACCAGGAAGGTCAGGACAGGAACCATTACTGCAGTGCCAGTGGGTCTAGTCACTTCCTTGACAGCCACCATTCTCCGTGCGGCAACTACCCATAACTCACAGGAATGTCACATGGTACCTGCGGTAGCAAGAGTCCTCATGAGCCTTGCTGGTGACACTTTGAGGCAGGCGGCCTCCAACTAGGATAATACTGGAATGTATGAAACAAAAGGAGACACAATTTCCCTAAACACTGTTTTTAAAGCTGATGCTATAGTTAGTGGTCTGTTGAACAGAGTGCAATTACAAACAATTAGCCAATCGGTGGCACAACCGCAGAAAGTTCAGCTGGTGGCCTATATTTTAAACAAAACAACAACAATAACAACAAAAATCAAGCTTCCATGCAGAATCCTCAGCTTTCCTGCAAGTGAAGGAAGTATTAAAATTGCTTCCTGCTTCCTGGTTGACCTCAATTCTACATAGCCGTGCCCATCCCAGGGACACTTGGGCCCACCTGGGCTTTTCTTCCCAACACAAACATCCTTGGACAGAGCTCTTCTACTCGGCTTCTCTGTCTTATTCAAGAGGCAAACAAATATGAGAAAGGCAGATTGACAGAAGGCTAGACAGGACAGGAGGAAAAGGAAAGTTGGAATGGGGGGGTGGATACAAGAAAAGTAAAAGTTTAGTACATGTTGAGTATTCCTAGTTGGAAAATCTAAAATACTCTGAAATCCAAAATTTCTTGAATGCAGACATGATGTCACTCATGGAGAAACCCTCACCTGGCCTCATGTGACAGGTAACACACAAAAGGGACAAAATTATTTAAAATATTTTATGACGCTGGGCGTGGTGGCACATGCCTTTAATCCCAGCACTTGGGAGGCAGAGGTAGGAGGAGTGCCATGGGTTCAAGGCTACCCTGAGACTAAAGAGTGAATTCCAGGTCAGCCTGAGCTAGAGTGAGACCCTACCTTGAAAAACCAAAAAAAAATAAAAAATAATAAAATAATAAAATATTTTATGATGTTACTTTCTGGCTAAGTATATTATGCGTTCATGCAGCATGAGTAAATTTCTGTGACTGGACTTGGGTCTCATCTCCAAGATATCTCTTTGGGCACTGCAGACATTCCATAGTGAAAAAAAGTCCAAAATCTGAACACTTCTGGTGCTGAGCATCTTGGGTAAAGGCTACTCAGCCTGAAGAGAGAAGTGCTTCACTTCCAAAGGAATAGAACGTTTCATATTCCGGAGGAGAATACAGTTAAGAAAGCACACTATGGGACTTGAGAGTTGCAAAGTAGATTCTTTTTTAGTTCAATTTTCCACTGCATAAGGAGAGAAAGGTTTGAGGCCATTAAGCTGCCTTCCTAGGGCCATAATGTCAGGCAGTTATCATACTTAGAGCTTCTGTAACTGTGAGCACCCTTGGGAGAAAGTGCCATCTTAACATTAGGAGTAATTACTCTCCTCCTGAGAAACTACTTGTTTTTGTTACCACATGGTCACAGTGAAGTGTTTAACAGACCAGCTTTCCAATTCACTGGAAGAAACAAACCTTCTAACGTGCACACCAGGAAACATAGGGTGCATTCACTTAGCCTCAATTCTAGCTCCTTTACACTCCTTTATTGTTTTTTCCTCTTTTCTTTCAAGCCTTTCATTTAAAATTTTTGTTCTCTTCTATTTACAGATCCTTCAAAGCTTCCTTAGTACTTTGGGGGCTGAGTGTGGTGGTACTTGGCACAGGCTTCTGGTCCTAGAACTTGGGGAGGTGAGACAGGAGGGCTTCAAGTTTGATGTCAGCCAGGACTATACAGCAAGACCCTGTGTCAAAACAAAAACAAAACAAAACTTCTGGAACAAAAACAGAATAGCACATTTTATATAAAACCTACCGTTCCAAAGAACTTGGCATATGTCACAGGCATTTGTTCCTACAATTTCCCTGGAGCTTGCTAAGAAGGAAAGTTGAGAAAGAAATGAGAGGAAGCAGTCAAATATTTTTTGTCCACAATTTACAATTTGGGTCTGAATTAGCAGGTCTTTCTAAGCAACAGAAAATAAGCACATACCATGGCCTGTGTACTTATTTTCTGGAACAGGTGACAGGCAGAAAAAAACAGCCACCTTTTCAAGCCTGGGCAATTCCACTCCAAGCCAGGAGGGTACCTACTTTATCTCATCTGCAAGGGCTCTCAGATGCCATAGAATTTACGTGGTTCAAGGAGCAAAACGTTGGACAGGAGAGATGGCTTAGTGGTTAAGGTGCATGCCTGCAAAGCCTAACGACCCACGTTCTATTCCCCAGTGTCCACATAAAGCTAGATGGACAGTGGTGCATATGTCTGGAGTTCGTCTGCAGCGGCTGGAGGCCCTGGCATGCCCATTCTCTCTCTCTCTCTCTCTCTCTCTCTCTCTCTGTTGGCTTGCAAATAAATAAATAAAATATCAAAAAAAAGAAGTAGTAATGAAAATGACCTGGGTAAAATGCAAGCATGTAAGTTTGGAAGTAGAGGGAGTACAAAGCCCAGCTTAGACATACAAAAGGCCCTGCAAGCTCTCACTTCCTCTCTGTGATCTCCTTTGTTCTGGGCCCTTTAAAAGGCACGGACAAGGGTTCCAATGTATTTATTTATTTATTTACGAAGATATTACACAGTGTTTAGTCCACATATGTAGTATGTTAGTGTGTAAGACATGTGACTTAATTTTTGCTTGACTTTGTAATACAGGGCTACCTGGATGCTATCTGGGAGATCACTGGAGATTCCATACCAATGGGTGCTTCTAGACACAGTGTGAGGAGGAACGCAATGCCAGGAGGAAACAAAGACTCCTGGAAGAAGAAGCAAGCGCTGCGGCTTTGCATTTAGAGAGCATCCTATTTATTAGTTATTAGTGATGTAGAACAGTTCTCAGCAAGCTCCTGGGTGTTAATACAGCACACTACATGTCTCATTAAGGCTCTACAAAAGACTATTTATTGTTCTCACGCTAAAGGTTCCTGTACACGGCGAATCAAAATGTCAGAATTTTCCTGTCTGAGTCCTGAGGGAGATCAGCCTTTGAAGAGGATATCAAGCTATCCAAATTCAGCATCCCTATTTTAATTAATCCACCAGATGGAGCCCAGATGTTAAAGCCAAGTTTCAC
The DNA here is from genome assembly GCA_036365145.1 of Orientallactaga sibirica. Lineage (NCBI taxonomy): Eukaryota > Metazoa > Chordata > Mammalia > Rodentia > Dipodidae > Orientallactaga > Orientallactaga sibirica. The sequence continues at coordinate 33,680,118 of JAEOAD010000012.1, read as the reverse complement.
TTCAACTAAGTAACTCATAAAACAATACGGTATTAAATTTCATCTGAAGTGTGGCTCTAATGCCAAGTTATCCATATATAAAAAGAAAGATCCTGGATGGCTTCTAGATTTATTTCATGTCTGTGTAAGAACATATATGAAATACCATGTATATAGGTATAGAATTTTTCAACAAGATAAAGGGATTTTTAAAAATTCCCCTTTCTTCTTGTTTTATCTGCCTGTGGAATGCATTATCAAGGTTTATCACAGTTTTTCACACTATGTATAGAATAAATTCTAGCCTGATATTCTTAGGTTTCCAGTCTGGTTCTAACTTCACTTTTAGACCCAGTTATCCCTATGCTCCAGCATGCAATATCCACTACAGCCAACACAAGGTTCACTTGCCCTCTCCTAGTTGCCATTTCCTTCCTCCCCTCCACTTTACAGCCTCAGCTACTAGACTATTGCTCAGCCTCAGACAGGGGCTCCATCCTGTTTATGGGAGCCAGCCACTTGACAGACGAGAGAGAAGGTACCAAGATTTAAAATTGGAAAACCTCCTTGTACAAGCCCAAGAAGTTTTCTTTCAGGACTCTCTTAACCCTTACCACACAAACCTCCCACTTGATACTCACTACTATAAAAATATGAGTAAGCGAGTGCCTTTTGAGATCACCAAAGAAATTTCATTTTCTGAAGGAAATTAAGAAGGAAAATTTAATAAAAATAACATCCCAAACATGTACACTAATTTTTCTTATATTCCTTTTAACCAATACTGACATGAAAGTTGTATTAAACTTTCTGGCAACGAGACACCTAAGTAGTAACTGCTTTCTGTGGTAAATGTTGGTTTTAGTCTAGAGGGTATTGTGTAAATTTTCCTGATCTCTGGCAACTTCATTATACTTATTATTAAAACCCAATTTCCATTTAAAGATATAACAGCAACATGAGTGGGATATGTATAATCCTTGGAAGCAAGATTCTCAGAATTCTTTTCATAAAATAATTTCAGGCTTGAAATGCATTTCAATAGCAGAGTCCCTACACAAAACCTGAATTCAACCTCCAGCACCATAAATCAAATTCACCACATCTTTTGGGCAAAACAGTGTTTCTAAACTCCTAAATTATACTTTGAAAGCATTGAAGCAAATTTCTGCAGAAAATACAGTGCAAGGATTATCAAAAGTAAATATATTTCTATTTATTTATCTGCTTTTTGGTCAGATTTTGAGACCAACAGTCTTTTCTGATATTAAAGCACCATTCTATGTGGCAGACAACCCCTATGGAAGACCTTCTATTGCCCAGAACCTCTCATACTTTAGGACTTCATTTCCTTTGTTGAACAATTTTTAAAATTTTGTTTTTAGATATTTAATTTTATTTATTTACAAACAGACGAGAAACAGAGAGAGAATGGGCATGCCAGGGCATCCACCCACTGCAAATAAACTTCAATTGCATGTGTCACTTGGTGTCACATGGGTACAGGAGAATCAAACCCAGGTATTTAGGTTTTATAGGCAAGAGCCTTAACCACTCAGCCATCTTTCCAGCCCTTGAACAACATATGGTATGTTTAACAAACGTATGCTTTGTACCAAGCATGTGCCAGCCACAAGAGGGTTGTTGGTTGTAGAAAAAACAAAGACATCCCTGCTCTTACAGTGTTCACAAGCTGGTGCAGAGCACAGGACACTCCTGTGAGGGTTTATGGGAAATTCAGGCTTCGTCCTAACAACAAGCACCAATAACAAAGTATCGGGCTCTTGCCATCATCTTTTTGCTTTCCTACTCTCCATCTCCACTAATTAGACAATGGCAAAAGGGTGAAGCTGAAATACAAGGAAGTTCCATTAAAATAATAACTGGAGAAAAGTGGGGTGGTGCATATAAGTTGAACATGCTCGGGAATGTTGTTGAAGCGCCTTGGGAAATGTAAGAAAATATGTGTAACTACTCAAAAGTTCAGGAGGAAAGGACTAGGTACTGACTGTAATTATTACTCAAATGCCTTTTCACTTTTGTTGGTTAAGTTATGGTATTACTATCTTTATTATATATAGCAATACATGAGATAAAAATACGCATTGCAGGCTAGAGAGATGGCACAATGGTTAAGAGCGCTTCTTGTGCAAGCAGGAGGGCCTGAGGAGGCCTAAAACTACCCAGGTTCAAATCTCCAGATCCTTTGTAAACAGGTGGGCATGGCCAAGCACATCTGTAACTTCAGTCTGGCAAAGGGGAGCAAAAACCAGAGAATCTCCCAGGCTCAATTAAAAACAGCAAGCTCCAGGATCAGTAAGAGACTCCAAGCCGGGTGTGGTGACGTATGTCTTTAATCCCAGCACTCCAGAGGCAGAGGTAGGAGGACTGCTGTGAGCTTGAGACCATCATGAGACCACATAGTGAATTCTAGGTCAGCCTGGGCTAGAGCGAGACCCTACCTCCAAAAACAAAACAAACAAAAAGAGAGAGAGAGAGAGAGAGACTCCAGCTCAGATAAGAATGGATAGAAGAGTGATGAAACCAGATATCTGACATTCTGTTCCACAGGCAAGTGCCCCCCACCACAGGAAGCACATCAGGCACCACAAGGGCATATACACACGCACACACACACACACACACACACACACACACACACACACACGAGTTGCTGCAATGTGGAACCTGCATATAGAAAAAAAAAAAACAGTAAAGTGTTCAATAAATCTAGAGGAAGGAAAACTCAAGTAATCCAGGATATCTCCCAAGGTTTGTTTTTGTTTTGTAATTTGAGAGAGACAAAGAGAGAGAGAGAGAATGGGCACACCAGCAGCCTTTCAGCCGCTGTGAACTAACTCCAGACCCGTGTGCCCCCTTGGGCGCATGTGCGACGTTGCGCGCTTGCATCACTTTTGCATCTGGCTAAACATGGAATCTGGAAATTCAAACTGTCATTCTTAGGCTTCGCAGGCAGGCACCTTAACCAGTAGGCCATCTCTCCAGCCCATCTCCCAAGGTTTTGAAGGAAGTGGTGGAATGGCTGCTGGGTCTTACAGATTGGGTGGAATGGAGACAATAAGAGATGAGGAAGCCATCTCTAGCAGGTATAATGGCTTTGGGGGACTAACCAATGGGAATCAACTCAAAAGAAGCTGGCAACATGGGTGTAGAGCTCAGGAGGTCAGACAAGGCATGCAGAGGATGACCGCTGGAGCAGGACAGCAGAAGGCTCAAGCTTCACCAAGGGCAATGCTTCCAAGGGGACAACTGATATGAGTAGAGTCTCTGTCTGCTTTCCAAGTATTGGGGAAAAAGGACAATATTTTTAAAAGCTTTGGGTGGAACTTGTCTAAATGAAGTTTCACTTTGGAGTAAAAACTATTCTAGGGCTGGAGAGAGAGCTTAGCGGTTAAGGCGCCTGCCTACTAAACCTAAGAATGCCGGTTCCAATCTCCAGGTCCTACGTTTAGCCAGATGCAATGATGCAAGGGCACAATGCCACACTTGACCACAAGGGGGCGCACACATCTGGATTGTGTTCGTAGCAGCTGAGAGACTGCTGGCGCGCCCATCTCTGTCTTCCTCTCCCTCTCTGTCTCTCTCCAAAAAAAAAAAAAAAACCAAACTATTCTAAACTGACAATGTTGGCTTTTTTTCATTGGGTCTCTTCCCACTGGAGCCAGAAATGACTTATTTTGTAGTAAGTCGGTTTTAACATTGCTATGATGCTGTTGATTTCAAATGTACCCCTTTATAACAGTAAAAGCTTCTTTGAATTACCATTGATTTACCTAAAGTTGCAAGACGGCTTCATTAAACCTGGGACTAGCTATTAAAGTTCTATAAGTTCCATGGATTTCCTGAAATTAGATTCATGCTCTAACTACTCAAGCTTTTGATCCTAAATGGTTATTTGCAGTTAACTTATGAATCCATTTTTCAAAAGAATGAAAAAAAAGTTACTTTTGCAAAATAGTATCCAAATATGGCAGAATATCATCCCTTTATTCTACACTTTCTAAATAGCAACAGCTAAAGTTTTCTCAATACTGTTTAAGTAGCTCAAAAAATGTAATGCTCCTCATCCTGGCTAGTAATCTGGGCTAATCAACTTTGATAAAACCCTAAAACCTGATTTAATTAAGAGAAAATGGGTGGGTTTTTTTCTTCATCCTTTGCACTTCCCTCATTCTCGTTTCCAAGGCATATACCTATAACCCTCTGCATATACCTTCTTTGGGTAGAAAGAATCCCTCTTCTAAAATATGGCCTCTAGTGAGATTGGCAAATCTGCAATTCTGACTGCAAGTATTTCCTTCTAGTAACAACACGGGCCCAGAGCCGGTGGTTAAGTGATTATCCACTTCAGTCATAGTATTATGGAGGAGAAAATACAAAAGACACAAGGAAGTGTGGAGGGGCAGAGTACAGGCTGCTTTGATTTGTGGACTCCAGACAGCATAAAGCAAGTACAAACTAAAGAACCAATGCTAAATCAAATTCCTTGAGTTTTTTGCTGACTATTAAAATATTCATCAGTATCTAAAGGTTCCAACGGGTACTCTGAAGGACCTTGCAACACAATGCAAAAGCATCTTTAAAAGAACTAATTGGTAAATTTTATTTACTTGCTGTTTTAAGAATCCACTGATTTACTAAAAGACTTTGAGTTGAATATTTCTGACTATTTTTTTTATTATCAAGCATATCTACTAAAAGTTGAGATTTAATTTCAATTTGTGCATTTTTTTAGTATGGTCTCTTTGCCAATCTAAAATAAGCTTAGAATTTCTAAAGATAAATTCTCAAACTACATACAGCTAGAATATGTGTATGATTTGATACTGCTGATTGCTTTTCAGCTCAGAAGCTAAGGAGAACTGCTCTTCCCACTTGTTAGTTCCTATGCCAGGGATGTAGTTAAGTCTCTCAAAAACTGGTAGATAGTATCTTCCTGTTTAGATGGCCAATGTTCCAGGCTTTCTTTCAGGGTGGTGGTTAATGCCTGCAAACCTAACACTTGGGAGGCTGAGAATCATGACTTTAAGGAGGGTGTGGAACTGGGATCAAGCTGACCTGGTCAAAAGAAAACAGAAAAAAAAAAAAGTAGCACTCAATAGTTTGGCTTCTCCGTATGTTTAGCTTGTAAGCTGCATGTATACTCAACATTCCTGGTCCCACTTGCACTAGATTCCGTTTGCATTCCAGCTCTGGACCAGCCCCTGCTCTGCAGTCCTCACTCCTGTGCCTGCGTTCTTCTTCCCTCCTGCCACGCACTCTCCGTGAGGACCTGCTCAGAGTCTTACTTACCTTATTCTAAGGCATAGCACAATGCCTTTTTTTCTGTTTTCTTAGACAATATTTCATGTGGCTGGCCTCAATCTCCCTATATAGCTAAGACTGGCCTTGATCTCCTATTTCCCCCTGCCTCTATATTCCAAGAGCTGAGATTCAAAAGTCTGCTATCCTGTAAGAAAGTTCTTGATGGTGAATGTTTCCCAATAAAGTATGATCTCTATTTTTTCTAGAAATAAACAGCATTTTGTATTCATGCATCAGGTAAGACCCATCAAGCTTGGAATCATGCTTTGTCTATAGGCATCATAACGGTTGCTGAACAAATAGTTCTAGTTAGTCCAGAAGAACATCTCTTAACTGATATGTCTTGTTTGCAGTACCAATATCATACTTTCTAGTCATATAGGAGCAGGCATTCAATAAATATCTGTTATAGAAAGGAGAAAAGAAAGAAAATTTAGTTTATCTTTTAACTTTGAAATGAAAGTATACTCAAAGAGGGCCATGCTAATTGTAAAAGACCAAAAAAAAAAAATCCATGTAATGTTTTTGCCAATTAATCTGTATTACATTGTTTAATATCTTCTTTTGCTCAAAAACAAGAATTTCAATCCATTTTAAAGATGCACAAACTGAGGCCCAGAGAAAAGAAGAGAAGCCTGGCTGGGTCTCATGTCACCTCTTCGGGCCCATTAACAAGAGCTAAGTCAATCAGCACAGTACAGATGGGAATCACGTGACAAAACTACAAAAAAACGAACCGGCCCCAGGACTTCATGTACTGTGAAGGAGCACACTGTAACAACTGCAGAAGATTTCCTTTACATGACTGGTTTCTTTCTCACTCAAAACCCAAGGTGGGGTAAACCAGGCATGGTGGCGCACACTTTTAATCCCAGCACTCGGGAGGCAGAGGTAAGAGGGATCACTGTGAGTTCGAGGCCACCCTGAGGCTTCATAGTGAAGTCCAGGTAAGCCTGAGCTAGAGTGAGACCCTACCTTGAAAAATAAAACAAAAGAAAACAAAAAAACCAAGGTGGAGAGGGTGGAAATGAGCTGGCTGCACGAATGAACTGGGGTTAAGTTGTTAGAATCATAAACCAGTCCACTAACCGCTCATCATCTGTAAGAGGCAGGCAAGAATAAAGAAAGATCTTTTCATGAAAAGAAGCAGATCACACATTTGTGTGCAAAATTCATCTGGTCATGTTCATCTTTTGAAGTAAACATAGCATTATAATAATAACCAAAAGTTAGTCTAGGACCACATGTGCCGTTTTTATTATTGACATTCGTGACACTTTTTCCATATTTCCCTTCTGATTCCAGTGAATAAGATCATCTTTTCCATTGATACAGGCCCAAACAATGCACTATCACTCGACAATAGTGAGGCCCACTGGGCTCTCTCCTCCAGACAGAGTTGCTAGAACCACTTCTACTTATTAATCAGAGACCCTTGTTCTCCAGCACTGCGTTGCATTCACGCTGCAAAGAGAAAGAGTGATGTCCAGCTCTCACAGGCTCTGAAGAGCAAGGCCGCGAGGCTCATGACCTGCATTTTGGGTGTATTACTGCCACCTTTTAAAGTTTCTGTGCTTAACCACCTCAGCTTTGAGAGGGGATATTTTCCCTCTCTAGCACTGTACATCACTAATATTTATTTCCTTTATAAAAGAATACAATGATCTGAACAGAAAGAGGTAATCTCAGGTCTCCCTCTGGAATGTTAAGATTTCCAGTTATTTCTTGATTAAAAAAAAACCTGAACATCAGAAATTCTTATGGAAACTCATTAGTAAATTTATTTTGAAATATTTTCTGGAAAGGCTTTTAATACTATTAAAAATGCAGCAGCCAGGCGTGGTGGTGCACGCCTTTAATCCCAGCACTCGGGAGGCAGATGTAGGAGGATTGCTGTGAGTTCGAGGCCACTCTGAGACTACATAGTGAATTCCAAGTCAGCCTGAGCTAAAGTGAGACCCTACCTCGAAAAACAAAACAAAACAAAAAGCAGCAAATGCTGTTTACCTGTTGCAAAGTGCTATAATGGCTAGCAACTGAGAATATAATGGCACCATACAAGATTACTCATCAAAACAGTTCAAGCCGGGTGTGGTGGTGCACGCCTTTAATCCCAGCACTTGGGAGGCAGAGGCAGAGGTAGGAGGATCGCCAAGAGTTCAAGGCCACCCTGAGACTACAGAGTGAATTCCAGGTCAGCCTGGACCAAAGTGAGACCCTACCTTGAAAAACCAAAAAAAAAAAAAAAAAAAAAAAAAAAAAAACACAGTTCAAACAACAAACAGCCCCACATTAGGCCAGTTCCCTGGCACCCAAGTATTGATACTTCATGGAATATTTCAAGAGAGTCTACTGTGAAACCAAAGATGAGGAACATTGAGGTTCTTAAAGATCAGAATGCTGGGTTAGGGAGATGGCTCAGTGGTTAAATGTGCTTGCTTGCAAAGCTTGACTGGTTCAATTCCCCAGTACCCATGTAAAGCCAGATGCACAAAGTGGCACATGCATCTGGAGTTCATTTGCAGTGGCAGAAGGCCCTGGTGTGCCTGCTCCTCCCTTCCCTCCCCCCTCCTTGAAATAAATCAAAATATTTTTTAAAAGTTCAGAGTGCTTTACTTTTAAATTTAATTTGATACAAACTTGAAAAACACAAACAAATGAATCTAATTCTCACAACTGCTTTGGAAGGTAGATGCTAATCTCATTCCCACTCAACAGATGAGGAAACTGAAGCAGACCAATGTGCCAAAGACATTAAGTGACACAATTGCCATTGGCATCTGGCTGCAAATTCCAGGCTTACCACTGAGGTGTTGCCCTAATTCTCACAGAGATAACTCACCTCAATACAATGTAGAGGCCTGACATGCTGGGAGGCCACCACCCAAAACAAGACTGAGAGTACTTTCATGGTTTTGAGATTGATGACTAGTATTCTGGAGCCTTCTGTCTGCCTCTCTCAGCTGAGTAGTCTAGTAGAGATACGGCAAAATGTTGTTCATCTAGTTAACTGTTGATGAACACTTGAGCTGCTTTCAGTTTGGGGCTAAAATGAAGAAGCTTGCTATAAATACCCTTTTTCACAGCTCTAGAGGATGTATGTTTTCAGTTCTCTAGGTTAAACGTATTCAAATGGAACTGCTGGATCATAAGGGAGGTATATATTTAACACTTTCTGAGAAAGTACCACACAGTGTTCCAAGGAAGTCATACCATCTTCCTTCCCCATCAGCCATGTCTATCCCTGAGTGCCTTTTAGAAAGACAACACTACAATTTTTATAGGACATTCATCCACAAAAAGGTGAAGTTTGAAATTGCCAATGATTTGCTAACAGAAGAGCAGGTGCAACCTAAACACCACCATCACTGAAACCAAAATAGGTGTTGTTCTTATAGCAGCACAGCCTGGGCTAGAGCGAGACCCTACATTAAAAAAATTAATTAATTGGGCTGAAGAGATGGCTTAGCGATTAAGCGCTTGCCTGTGAAGCCTAAGGACCCCAGTTCGAGGCTCAATTCCCCAGTATCCACATAAGCCAGATGCACAAGGTGGTGCATGCACCTGGCGTTTGTTTGCAGTGGCTGGAGGCCCTGGTGCACCCGTTCTCTCTCTCCCTCTCTCTCTCTCTCTCTCTGCTCTTTATCTATTGCTAATAAATAAATAAAAAAAATTTAATTAAAAAATTATCTGTGTGCATGAGAGAGAGAAAGAGAGGGAGAGAGCAAGAAAGAGAGAGAGAGAAAGCGAATATGGGGACACCAAGGCCTCTTGCCACTGCAAACTGTAGACTCATGTGCCACTTTGTTCATCTGGCTTTATGTAGCTACTAGAGAATCAAACCCAGGCCAGCAAGCTTTGCAAGAAAGTGCCTTTAACTACTAAGCTATCTTCCCAGCCCAGTTTTACCTTCTAATTTAACCTAATATCTCCATCAAGATGAAGACACCACATGCATTGCTCATGTATTTTTTTTTTCAAATGCCCATAAAAATGTAGAGGCCTAGCATTCACCTTCCCAGATGAAAGGCTACGTCACTGCTGTTCTAGACAAATAATTCATAGAGAAGAAGCATGTGCCGGCACAGATCCAGATGGAATATGGTGTCATCCATATGCACAGCGTAGTTGATCTTCAGTTCTAGGCAAGGGAACTTATTCTAGAGGATTTTGCTGCTAAATCTGGGCCCAATTAGCAAATCTCACTCATTCTAACTCATCTGTTCTCGTAAGCATTATGGTCACACAGGAAATATCAAATGCAGTGACAGTCACCCCTCCTTTACCATGGCAAAATGACACCATTTAAGAGCTATAAATAGCCTTCAACCAGATGGCATGGCTTGGCTTAAGTTGTGATCTCATTTTTTAAAACAGAACTCTTAAATTCATTCCTTAATTCAATCATTCATTTGGCAAATATCTATTGCTTGAATACCATGTGCCAGGCTCTGGCATGACATTGCCTAAAGATGAGAACTCTCTTGGGGACATTCATAATCACGTGCTCAAAGAGGTTGGTGGTCAGGGACCAAAGCACAAAGCATCCAATGAAACCTGGCAGGATGGATGATCCCTCCAGGAGTTCTCCACATGGCTCTCTCCCCAGGCCTCAAGAGAAGATGGTCTCAGCAAAAGAGGAGACAGGGGGCTGGAGAGATGGCTTAGTGGTTAAGTGCTTGCCTGTGAAGCCTAAGGATGCTGGTTCAAGGCTTGATTCTCCAGTATCCATGTAAGCCAGATACACAGGGTGGCACATGCATCTGGAGTTCATTTGCAGTGGCTGGAGGCCCTGGTGCGCCCATTTCTCTCTCTCTCTGCCTCTTTCTCTGTCTGTCACTCTCAAATAAATAAATACAAATAAAACAGCCTGGAAAGTACCCAAGAATCTCAGCAATGATGTCTTTTATGGTATCAACTTTCTTAGCCCTATACTTTCTTGGGTCAGAATGATTACAAGGACTCATTTATTATAAATATTCCATTTTGAGAATTATAAACAAAAGTCAGACAATAATGCATACCTGTAATCCCAGCATTTGGGAGGCTGAGGCAGGAGGACTGCTTTGAGTTTAAGGCCAGTCTGGTCCACATTGTCAGTATTAAGCCAGCCAAGACTCCATAGCAAGACCTATCTCAAACAGCCACAAATAATAAAAATAAAACAAAGAAAAACAGTTGTACAACAAATAGCCCTTGGTGAGCTTAAAAATCTTCATGTTTCTCCAAAAGCTTATGCAGACAATGTTTAAATTATTTAACCTTCTAAAATGTGGAATCATATGAGCATGGTAGAACACACCTTTAATCCCAGCACTCAGGAGGCAAAGGTAGGAGGATCACTGTGAGTTCAAGGCCAGCCTGGGATTACAAGGTGTGTTCCAGGTCAGCCTGGGCTGAGTGAGACTCTACCTGGAAAAGACGCAACCAAATAAAAAAAGTTACATGGATTCAGGAAATACTACAATGACCAAATGCTGATGAATAATGTGTTTGTGATCTGTTTCACCCTTGATCAAACTGCTTCCTGGATTGGAGTTAGGGGTGTTTTAGGCCCAACTTACCTGTAACTCAGGCTAAAAGGAGGATGACAGGCAGCTTCTTGGCGTCCTAATCAAGAATCTCATAGGACCACACAAATGCGGCCCTCCTTCTGTGCTTACAAAACCCTAAAGACACAAGTTTTACAGCCTTCATACTTTTTTTGGTCCTATACCAAATAACATAAATGTCTTACGTGATTAATATTCAAGTTACCATTTAATTAGTTTCGTTTCTTAAGATTGTTCAATGGTACAAACTGAGCCTCTTTTCAAGTGACTTCCTACTGAAATTAACAAATGTTTGATAGCCATCGTGTACATTTCTTGTATAAAATTGAGAAACTCAAAGGAGACGTAGAGTGTGCTGCTTATCCTAATAAGAGAAAATTATCTTGATGATATTATGTAACCATGGAATTTCTAAGTGGGCATTTGGAGATAGATAATTTTGATTACAGAGGCATAATAAGACTCGCCATTAAATACAATCTTAATTAGGTACCGAAGTGGGAATAATCAAGTTTTTCCCATTATATAAAATCATGTGAATTTCTTTGAGATGACGATTAAGAAATCAGTGAACTATTTCCTCATTCTATACATCCCATAAGTTAAGAAGATGCCAAATTAGGGCTGGAGGGATGACTTAGCAGTTAAGGTCTTTGCCTGAAAAGCCAGAGGACCCAAGTTTGATTCCCCAGGACCCACATTAGCTAGATGCACAAGAGGGCGAATGTGTCTGGAGTTCGTTTGCAGTGGCTGGAGGCCCTGGCGTTCTCTCCCTTTTTCTCTCTCTCCCTCTTTCTCTGTCAAATAAATAAATAAATAAATTTTTTTAAGAAATTAAAAAGTAAAATTTGCACATCTGTAGCAATTTAAAAAAATAAAATGTCAAATTAGGGATGGAGAGATGGCTTAACAATTAAAATGCTTGCCTGTGAAACCTCAGGATGCAGGTTCGATTCCCCAAGTAAGCCATATGCACATGGTGGCACATGTGTCTGGAGTTTGTTTACAGTGGCTAGAAGCCCTGGTGTACACATTCTCCCTCTTTCTCTCAAATAAAATAAAATAATTTTAAAAAGTAAAATTCCAAAAAATTAAAATATTAACATGAATAACAAATTTAGAAGCCATTTATAAATGATAAACAATAGAAAATAACATAGATAACATATCTATCAATCTATCCATCCAACCATCTTCAGAGAGAAAGTACAGTACCCAAAAAGTGTCATGGTTTGATTCTATTTTAGGGCATTCGTACGTATAGACATAGACACAGGTAAATTGTGGTGAATGCTGTTTACTTCTGGGTGTGAAGGCTGGCATTTTAGTTTATGGATGGGTCAACATATGATATCAGATTTATATAGATGAGTGAGGAAGGGGGAACTTCAGAAGAGGTAGTTGAAAATGCATTCTGGATATGCTAGTGAAGCTGTAACCATTATATATAATTATATATAATATCACTATTATAGTTATTTGTGGGTTCCCTGAGTTACCTTCTAAACAGAATCTCACTGAAGTCTGGTCCTACAGCCTGGAGCAAAGGCAAATTTCCATAAGATAAGTGGAGTAGATACAGATAGTACCAAATACTATTTGACTAAGAATGAATTGAGTGGCAAGCCTGCAGGTTCATGCCTCTAGCTACACACTTTGATTAATTAAAACAGACCCACTCCTCAATACCTGTGACTGAGCACAAGTGTATTCACTCACTCATTAAGCACTGACTGCGTCCCTGTGCAACACAATATGAGGGACTCAGTACAGAGTCCCTCAGCTCTGTACTGAGATGGATTTAAGAGAGGGAAAATAATCAGGATAGTGATACAGCTCAGAGGTGGAACACTAGCTTACTATGCGGGAGGTTCTAGGTTCAATCTCCAGCACCACACAAAGAAACGAAACAAAACGAAACAACACAAACATGTTCATCCCTTATAGCTCTCAGTTTAGGGGGAGAGACATGTCCATCACTTAACACACAGCCAGAGTCGACAGCATCTTGTCTAACTGGGGCAAGTGCAAGCCCTGTGTGCTGCACGGCTTTGATGGATGGTGCAAGAAGCGGTGAAAGGGAAGCTGGAAAGGTAGCTGGAGGAGGGTCATGGAGACCCAGTGTATGAGTCACGGTTGTGTCACTGTGACCACAATACCTAGTAGAAACATCTTAATGCAGGAAAGATTTATTTTGTCTCCTGGTTTCAGGAAGTTTCAATCCATCATAGCGGGGAAGCTCATGGTAGACCAGGAAGCACAGAAACAGAAACAGGAAGCAGCCCAGGGTAATACACTCCAAAGACCCCCTTCCACACACACACACACACACACACACACACACACACACACACACACAGTGACCCACCTTTTCAACTAATAAGGCCCTCCCTTCCCAAATAGCACCAGCAGCTGGGGGACTAGCCAAAGCATGAGCTAGAAGCGGACTTCTCATATTCAAACAATAAACCAGCCATCTGCCTAGTACAGCGTGGTAAAGAGTTAAGACCCCATGTGGGTAATGGTAGGTATCTAAAAGGTTTTACTTGCAAACTAGTAGGCTGCTCCAAGGCATCCCTGATGTAAAAATAGTTCATAAATGCTATCCAAATGCCTGTCACCTACTGGTCCTTTATATCTGGGCATTTGCTTTGAATCATGAACAGAATATTCTCAGTAAAGTTCAAGTTCCTGTCCACAAATACCTTAGATGAGATTAGACTGAAAATCAAATTCCTCAGATTAAGAGTAATTGAATCTTGATGCCATCTACAATAAACAGTGGGTGCACATTTGTGACTGCTGAGGAAGTCCAAAATGGAAGTAGGATATTTTCAGTCAAGTTTAAAAGAATCTATAATAATGGAAAAAGTATCTTTTCTTCAAAACAGCTACAAAATCAAATACTGCATTTGAGCCAAGGTTCCTTTCTCCACTAGTGATTCACTTGACAAATGTCCACTAGATATTTTCTAGGTCCTACACTGGAACCTGACAATACAGTCATGTTTACATTGCAGGGAAAGAGAAAGATACTAGTAGTTACACAAATGCATGCATATATATTATGCTAAATGTTATGGAAGCCAAGTATTGCAGTCAGGTTTGCATTGCTGGCAGAAATCACGTGACAAAGAACAGCTTGTGGGAAAAAGGGTTTATTTTGGCTTACAGACTCGAGGGGAAGCTCCAAGATGGTAGGGAAAATGACGACATGAGTAGAGGGTGGACACATCACATAAGGTTGACAATATAAGGTGGACAATAGCAACAAGAGAATGTGCCAAACACTGGCAAGGGGAAACTGGCTATAATATCCATAAGCCCACCCCTTATAATACACTGCCTATAGGAGGCATTAGTTTCCAAATCTCCATTAGCTGGGAACCTAGCATTCAGAACACATAAGTTTATGGAGGACCCCTGAATCCAACCCCCACACCAAGTATGGGACTGTACTCTTGAAGAACACATGACCTAGCTGTAGCAGGTATTAGGAGAGGTGTGCTAGCGGCTTATCCAAGGAGATGCCATTTCAGATCAAGTCTGAAGGATGGTGTTACTTAGAACTGTGTACCAAGAACAGCAGTGCAAAGGCTCAAATGCTCAGTGAAAAGAATAACTAGAGATGAGTCTAGCAACAGTGACAAAGGCCTAATCGTCCACTCTCTTTGCTAATACTGAAACATCCTTAAACGTGTTTTTAAAAAGCCTTTGAAGGGCTCTTAACTTGGGGATTTAAAGTGAGGAGGCTGGAAAGATGGCTCAGTGGTTAAAGACACTTGCTTGCAAACCCTGAAGGCCTGGGTTCAATTCTCCAGTACCCACATAAAGCTGGGTGCACAAAGTGGTAGATTTGTCTGGAGTTCGTTTGCAGTGGAAAGAGGCGCTGGTGTCTGTCTCTCTCTCCTTCTCTCTCCTTGCAAATAAGCAAAAATAAAGTGAGTTGTCTGCAAGGTGGGTGAATGACAGATGTGGAGGCAGCAGAGAGGAGGCTATGCCATCTCATGGAAAAGCTAAAGGTATCTAGCATTAAGGGTGGAAGCAACAGAGATAGAGACCTAAAGAGACTACAGAGACATTGCAAAGAAACCAGCAGGGTGCAGCAATGGGATGACAATGGTGATAAACCAGAAGGAATAACAAAGAGAATTCCCAGATGTCAGTCTTGTCTGATCAAAGAGAAAAGTTCTGGATAGAAGGACAAAGTACTTGCCCCATTTATATGAGCTCAACTATACGTACTTGACAGACATCCTTGGGCGACACATAGCTGCATATCTAATAAATACATATTCTCCATAATAAACAATCTTTCTCTTTATTCCCCTGCAGGGCTCTTCTCCCCAGTGTCTTTCTCACTGCAGTTAATGAAGCTACATATCCTTTATTCACTCTCAAAGACATATATTCCTTACTTTCTCTCTTCCTCGCGTTTCTATCCAAGCCACCAACAAACAAGTCATATCAGCCATAATACTTTAACTATGTCCTTAACAGAACCTCTCCCTACCTTTCTCACTCATGCTCTGAAAGAATCCAGAGACTTCTTTTGTCTAACTAGTACATAGCCACTCATTCTCACTGATCCCAGGAGCCAATGTGTTCAAGCTTATGCCCCTCCCTTCTAATAGCCTTCCCTTAACTCTTAGAAGTAACTGCAAAGTATTTCTTGTCAAGAGTTCCCAGGCCCTAGCTTCCACCTCCCTAGCTCTCCTCTGTAGTCGCGATGGCTTTCTGACTGCACTGTAGACTCCCCAGAAGAGTTTCAGCCTCTGAAACGTTTCTTTGGAACATTCTACCACCCATCATATACATGGTTGGCATTTTCATCTCATTGAAGTTTCTGTTCACATCCCTCATTAGTTATTGGGAGAATGCCAATGAAGACAATCAGATGCAATCTGATACTCAACAGAATGGAAAAAATTAAGATTGTTATAATACCAAGAACTGAGAACCAGTGGATCAGCCAGGACTCTTAGTCACTTGTGGGTGGGAATGTAAACATGTACCACCCCTTTAGAAAACAATATGATAATCTCACCCGAAGTTGAACATTGACATATCCTATGACCCAGCAATTCCACTCCCTGAAACAGGCCATGGAGAAACTCCTGTATATGTCCATCAGGAGACAAACAAAAACTTCAGCAGCCCTGTCCAAATAGCAAAGGAGCTGGAAACAATCCAAAGAGCCATCCACACGACCATAAACTAATTGATTTTTCACATTCACACAAGAGAACATAATTGAGTGGTCAAAAATGAATACCCTACAGCTAGCTACATGTGACAACATGGAACAATGATCCTATTTTTACAAATCAAAACAAGCAAGTGAAACTCAACAACAGGCTTAGTGTAACATGTTTTTTTTTTTTTTAAAGGCAAGAAAAAGATAGACAAAAGAATCAGGAAGTAGTTGCTTCCTAAAGGATAAGGCTGAGCTCAGGAACCAATAGCAGAATTGATTATACGAATTCTCAGATCAAATGATACAATATAATGTTATACTTTATAGTTTAAACACATTTGTACTCCATATTAACTGTTAATTAAAAACTGCAAAGTAATAGCTAGTGCTACGGAGATAACACACATGATAAAGTACTTGCCCCACAAACATGAGGATCTGAGCCTGACCCTCAGTATGCACGTAACAGTGCTGGGCATGGAAGCATCTACCTATAACCCAGTGCTGGGGAGGTGGAGACTGGACTCTGGGGCCCACTGGCCAGCCTATCTAGCCTAATTGGCAAGCTCCAGGTTAATGAGAGACCCTGTCTCAGAAGAGGTGGATGGCATTCCTAAAGAACAACACTCAAGGTTGTCCTCTGGTTTCCATATACACGCCCACACAAGGGCATGTGCCTCCTACACAAATATCCACCCTCACGTACACGTGCACCCACCCGTAAGAATATGCACACATGCATACACACGCTCATAAAAAGTCATCTTTTTACTTTTTATAATTTAAATCTTAGGTCTTTCCCTTGAACATATAAAATGGCAACTATACCTTTTATCTGATGTTTATTTTTCTTCATAACATATATTACACCCAAAAACGTACACGAAAAAAACTCAAAAGTCTCTCTGTTTTCTTACATTTTTTTTTTTAAAAATCTCTCTCTGGGGCTGGAAAGATGGCTTAGTGGTTAAGGCGCCTGCCTGCGAAGCCTAAGAACGCCCATTTGAATCTCCAGGTCCCATGTTTAGCCAGACGCAAAAGTGATGCAAGGCGCAATGTTGCACATGAGCATGACAGGGCACATGCCTCTGGAATTCATTCACAGTGGCTGAGAGGCCGCTGGCGTGCCCATTCTCTCTCTTGGCCTCTTCCTCTCTGTCTCTCTCTCTCAAATTAAAAAAAAAATTCTCTCTCTGGACAGTGAGCACCTAGCTGTGAAATTTTTGACATTCATGTGGACAACAGTATCCATAGGCCTGGGAGGTTTGTGGCATATACAATAAATACTTACAAAAAATGAATAAACAGATGGATGAATGTCAGCTAAGCAAGCCCACAGCACACACCAGGTTTAGTTCTTAGATTTGAAAGTCTGGCTACCTCTGCATTCAAATCAATCCTCTCGGCTGGGCAACCTTGAGTGAGTTACTTCACTGAGTGTTTTCTCATCTATAAAACTAGGGAATGGAGTGGTTATGATGATTAAAGAATGAGTTTAGGGTTGGAGAGATGGCTTAGTGGTTAAGGCATTTGCCTGCAAAGCCAAAGGACCTTGGTTTAATTCCCCAAGACCCATGTAAGCCAGATGCACAAGGTGGCACATGCATCTGGAGTTTGTTTGCAGTCGCTGGAGGCCCTGGCCTGCCCATTCTCTCTCTCTCTGTCTCAAATAAATAATAAATAAATAAATATTTTAAAACAAATGAGTTTAGCACTTTGCCCAACAAGTCTGATTGTTATAGTTTTTTTCTGCAGTTTGGTCAGACTAAGAGGATGTGCCAGGGAAATCTTGTAACCACAAATTTCTGGTGAGGATGGTACAATATATTCTTGCATCTGCCTAGCAATGAAAATAGAAAACCAGCATCTGCCCCTTGCTGTGGGCATCCTGTGTAAACAACCACATGGCCATACCATCTCTCTGGTTTCTCACAGCTAGCATGGGAAGTCAATGTGTGCAGGAATTCTAGAAAGTAGCTTAGTGTCAACTGTTTTTAACCTTAGGCCTGAGCAGCTTCTGGAATGGACAATGTATTCAATTGTCAATTAGAAACTCTTGAGAACAGCTTTAAACTCAACTGCAGCACATCTTCCTAAAACACGAAAAAAAAACCAAAAAGCAACAACTTTCACGTGATAAATAATTTTAGCAGTGGAGCTTAGGGCCTTCAACCTGCTGTGAATCCTGTAAAAATGAACATAGCAGCACCTGTCCCTTAAAAAGACCAAAGCTTGGGCTGGACATATGGCTTAGCAGTTAAGGTACATGCCTGTGAAGCTTAAGGACCCTGGTTCAATTCTCCAGCTCCCACGTAAGCCAGATGCACATAGTGGCACATGAATCTGGAGTTCATTTGCAGAGGCTAGAGGCTCTGGTGTGCCCATTCTCACTCTTTCTCTGTCTCTTTTCTCTCTCTCTTTCTCTATATATATATATATTATACTCTCTCTCTCTGACTCTAATATATATATATATATTAATATACTAATATATATATATATATAGAGAGAGAGAGAGAGAGAGAGTCAGAGAGAGAGAGAGAGAGAGACCAAAGCTTGCAGTGCTGCCGGCTCATGCTGCTGCCAGCATGCTCACACTAAAAACTAACCTCCCAGAAACGGATCATGATTTTTTACCCAATCCTCTAACCAAAGATGCAGGTATCCCTCCTTCTACATGGACCATACCCTCTTGGGGAATTCTGGGTGCTTCTGAAAAATCTGTGCCACCTAGGCTTAGCTCAAGGCCCAGTGTTGTGTAGCAATTCCCTTCAAATTGAATGGAAGTATTCTCATGAAGACTGAGGAAATTCCAGAAACTTTCAAGATTCACAATGCTCCCCAAGGCTATATAAGCAGTAATAACTGCCAAAGAGAGGAGGCTCATACTGGCCCAGCTGCCTGCAAGTCCTGCTAAGAGATGCGGAGATGCGACTGCCATGCACTAGCATGCACCTGTGCTCGTTCTCAGGAGGTGCCTTGGTTTCGCCCGTGTTCCTGTGAGTAACTCCAAAAAACTCACCGGATCACTAAGCTAGACTTGGGTGGAAGAGCTTCTTTGGTCTGTCTTCTGTGCCTATCAGGGATAAATAAATGGTTGTTCACATCTCCCTAGGAAGAGTCACAAAACACCCAGAGAACACCGTAGGGGTTCCAACATCTTGATAGGACCCTGGGCAAAGGACAGAATCTAGAGGAGAATAAGGAGTCTCTGGTACACCAGAACCTGAAGACCTGCCTTAAAAACCAGGGACACAAAGTGGCTAAGGCAGAGCCCCCTTTGACAGCTAGAGGGCTTCCCTTCCTTCACTGCTCCAACAAGGTAGATAACATCAAGGAGCAAGGGGTCTGTCCCCAGTAGTGAGTAGTGAGTGCTGGAAGGAAACCTTCCTTGCTCCCCGCTGTGACATTTTATGAGCAGTTTCCCAGGTAACAGGAGCTGGGAGCAGTGGGTGGAAACTTACAGAGTCTTGGTTGGCTGACAGGCTCTCCTGATTGATCCCCATGAGTTCCATTAATTTACAGGACCAACCAGGTTCTGCCTGTGTTTATATACACCTTACTTTGCAATAGGCTTCTCAGTGCGACAGATTTGCTGCACTCCAAAGAAAAATAGACGTCCGGGCTGGAGACATGGCTTAGCATTTAAGGCGCATGCCTGCAAAGCCTAAGGACACAGGTTTGATTCTCCAGGTCCCATGTAAGCCAGATGCACATGATGGCACATGCATTTGGAGTTTGTCAACAGTGGTTAGAGGCCCTGGCATGCCCATTCTCTCTCTCTCTCTCTCTCTCTCTCTCTCTCTCTCTCTCTCTCTCTAATAAATAAATAAAATAAAATCTTTTTAAAAAGAAAAAGATGTCCTCAAAGAAGGAAAAATTGTTCTGCCTCCTCTTGGACCAGTTGCATCTGGCCTCCAGAGCCTTGTGCACAGACTTCAGGATCTCTAATGAGCCACAGAACCACTTAAGCTCAGGGTGCTGAATGGAGAGCCCTAGAGCAGCCTGTAGAGAGTCACCACCATTCTCCTGCCTCAGAGAGACTTGGCAGCTCCCAGTTTCTGCTGTGAGAAGACCCGCCCTCTTCTGCTCTGGCAGTCCCGCCTGACACATGGATGAGACCCCTCTGGGCTAGAATGCAGAGAGCTGCCAAGATCATAGCTATAACATTCAACACCAACCTCTTCAGACTGGTGTCCAAAGCCTGTCAAGGATTTCCAGCTACGTCTCCCATAGCCTCATATGTTTGTGATTAAGCCTGATCCTTAATCCCCAGCCTATGGAGTCTTTAGGAGATGTGTCACTATGGGTGAGT
The DNA here is from genome assembly GCA_036365145.1 of Orientallactaga sibirica. NCBI lineage: Eukaryota > Metazoa > Chordata > Mammalia > Rodentia > Dipodidae > Orientallactaga > Orientallactaga sibirica. The sequence goes on along the minus strand of JAEOAD010000012.1, from coordinate 33,659,750 downwards.
CTTGAAGTTTATTAGTCCCGCCATCCTGGAACCTCCCTGCTTCTTGTAGAGATGTGCTACCCCACTCATGCCATGCTTTCCCTGCCATGATGAAACTTCTAGAAACTGTAGGCCACAATAAACTCTTTCCATCCACAAGCAGCTCCTATTTTGAGTACTTTGTCCTACCAATGAGAAAGCAAATGCTACATTGGTACAAAGTTTGCAACACAACCAAGTTCTACAAGTGAGATGCCTAAAATGAACAATGGCATCCGTATGAAACCAGACCTTGCAGGCAAAGGGGAGGCAGATCAGCAACTAGCAGGCCACCTCAAATGCCCTGTGTTGCATTCAGAAATCACCCGACCAAGAGCAGCTTGTGGGAAAAAAGATTTATTTTGGCTTACGTCTCCAGAGGAAATGATGGCATGAGCAGAGGGCGGACATCACCCCCTGACCAACATCAGGTAGACAATAGTAACAGGGGAGTGTGCCAAACACTGGCAAGGGGACACTGGCTATAACACCCATAAGCCCACCCCCAACAATACACTGCCTCCAGGAAGTGCATCAATTCCCAAATCTCCATCAGCTGGGACTCTAGCATTCAGAACGCCTAAGCTTATGGGGGACCCCTGAGTCAAACCACCACACCCTGGCAGAGGCAGCAGGAGCGAAGGATCAGAAAAGGAAGGAGCTCTGCCTGACTTGTAATGAAGGACCAAACGAGAATCCTTTCTGAAAACTTTGCTTCCAGCCCTAGAATTGAAGCTTGCACCATTTCAAGAAAACAAAAACCACCACCTATGACCAGGGCTTGTCTTTAATCCCAGGACGACTCTTCATTAATATCCAAGTTTCTGAATAGCTTTTGAAGTTTTATAAAAGGCTTTATAAAAAGTGTTTTGAACCGAGTTCCTGTTCTGAGAATTACTTTTTTTTTTCCCTCTTCAGGGCAAATCCCACTTGGTTTTCCTTTATCTTTCTAATAAATGCTGCTTAAAAGGTTGGAAGCATTGGTGGTGAATAGAGAAAGATACATCTAGACGTTGTTAATCAATATGGAATTTCTCTGGGCATCTGTGTGACCCTGGCGTTTTTCACATTTCCACAGGTCTCCGTGGAGATGGTTGCTATGATCACTAGGTGTCCCCAGCTAAAAATCTTCAAAATGTGGATCACTGCTTTTATTCTCTTGTCTCCTCTTTATTAGCTGTTTTTGCCTCACACAGTTTATTTCTCTATGAATGCAGTCTGCTCACAGTTGTTTATTTAAATTGCATTATATTACACAGAACACCACCATTCTTTTAGCTCCTCTGGAAATGTTTTATTTTCTATTGTAACACTGAGTAGTCCCATCCATTAAGAATAACATTTATATTTTTATGTTTCTTGTTTCTCTGAGTAATTTATTCACATGGCACTTGGCCCTGCCTACCTCTTTCTTAGGAGCACCAATCTGCACTAGACGAAAATGAAAACTGACAAGAAAGACATCAACCTGCTCCATTCTCTCCATGTTGCTCATGTTACAAACTCATGGCTCATGGGCGATGTGTTGCCAGAGTAACTTCTACACATATGCGAACTGTATATGACCCCTACCACAGTTAATGTAAATATAGTTTTCATTCATTTTATATTCATAACTCATACTTCAAATAGCTGAGTTATTTCATGATGTGATTTCTTACAAATATATATAAAGAAAAAAAAAGACTTGAGACTAAAATTTAAATAGTGACTATTCAACAAACAGGAAAAGCTAAAGAGATATCCCAACACAATCTGAATTATCTTCACGAATATTTAGATGATAAAGAATTCAAATATATGTGACAAAATAGATCCCTTTGTAATTACGTAGATGTGGAGAATAGAAAATAGATTTAAAATAAAGAGGGAAAAATATAGTAAATGAACTATAGGAACAGATTGTTAGCAAGTTGTAGAGTTTTCATTTCACTACTGTATTTTGGGAAAAAGAAGCAGGTTCGGGAGAATTGCCAAAATTCAAATTCAAATTCTAAAAAGGAGGACATGACTATGTAGCAGGATTATGACAGTGTACAAAGGTGGTACAATAAATAAATGAGGCATGGTGGTGCATGCCTTTAATCCCAGCACTTGGGAGGCAGAGGTAGGAGGATCACTATGCGTTTGAGGCTACCTTGAGACTACACAGTGAATTCCAGGTTAGCCTGGGCTAGAGTGAGACCCAACCTTGAAAAACTAATCAATAAGCAAACAAATAAATGCAAATCACATTTTGTTCATGTGACAGAAAGGTACTACCTAAATTATGCTAATTCTCATTTTTAGAATATTAAATTGTAGTAGGTTCTGTAATTAGACATCAGAGGTTAATTCTTACATACTTAATTTATTTTATTTGTTTATTCATTTACTTTGTACGTATGTATGTAACTATGTATAAGCACACCAGGGCCTCTTCAAAAAATGCCAGACTCTTGCTTGACTTTTTGCTTCTGGCTTACCTGGGCAGCTGGGGAATCAAACCAGGGCTGACAAGCTTTTTTTCAAGCAAGCACCTTTAACCAGTGAGCCATCCTCCCTGCCCCTTCCATATTTATTTTAAATATTTCCTTCAACTGTGAGTTAATGAATCGTGGTCAGTGAAGGCAACAAGCAATGGATAAACAGCCAGAAATGTATCCATGTACTAGCTCTTGCTAAGTATGTATTTTACACTCGCACTACTGTTGACACTTGGCACAAAAATCCTTTAAGAGCTGGTCTCAGTCACCCTGAAGCATTTATTGTGAATGACAGAACCATAAATACACAATTACAGGATGATGTGATAAGCAAAGCAACTGAGATATACAACAGTTTAATTCAATCTTTACAAAGGAACATGTGACAGATACGGAAGCCATTTTATGAGGGTTACACTGTCATTGTGAAGGCCAAAGTCATGACAGCTGATGTAAAAAGGTTGTCCAAACAATACTCTGCCTTCATGATGCTTATAGTCTAGTGCAGAAGAAAGATAAGAAAAGTAATAATAAACAGTGCTTCTCAAACTATCTACTTTTTTTTTTTTTTTAGGTAGGGTCTCAGTCTATCCCAAGCTGACTGGGAATTCACTATGTAGTCTCAGGGTGGCCTTGAACTCATGGTGATCCTCCTAAGTGCTGGGATTAAAGGTGTGCACCATCACATCCGGCTGGCATCACCTACTTCTACTTTTCTTTTTCTTCTTCTTCTTCTTTTTTTTTTTTTTTTTTTTGAGGTAGGGTCTCACTCTAGCCCAGGCTGACCTAGAATTCACTATGCAGTCTCAGGATGGCCTTGGACTCATGGCAATCCTCCTACCTCTGCCTCCCGAGTACTGGAATTAAAGGCGTGTGTCACCATGCCTGTTTGGCACGATCTACTTTTAAATAAAATTAAAGTCTTCTCACTTTGATACTTTTGCAAAATTAAAACAAAAACAAAGCCGGGCGTGGTGGCGCACGCCTTTAATCCCAGCACTCGGGAGGCAGAGATAGGAGGATTGCCGTGAGTTCGAGGCCACCCTGAGAATACATAGTGAACTCCAGGTCAGCCTGAACTAGAGTGAGACCCTACCTCGAAAAACCAAAAAAAAAGAAAAAATAAAGAAAAGCCAAGTGCGATGGTGCACACCCAGCACTTTTAACCACAGCATTTGGGAGGCTGAGATAGGATTATCACTGAATTTAAGGCAACCCTAGCTCCACAGTGAGTTCCATGTGAGCCTGGGCTAGAGTGAGACCCTGCCTAAAATATATACATATATATAAACTGAAATAAAAGCTAAAGGCAAGCTGGGGAGATAGCTCAGCAGTTAAAAGTGCTTGCTCACAAAGTCTGACAGCTATGGTTCAATTCCCCAGTACCCATGTAAAGCCAAGTATACAAAGTGATGCATGTGTCTGGAGTTCATTTGCAATGGCAGGAGGCCCTGGCACACACATGCTTTTTCTCTTTCTCTCTCTGTGTTCATGAATAAATAAAAATGACTGAAAAAAACTAAAGTCATAAAATGCAATCCCCATAAAATTGCTCTGTCAAATTGCTACAAAATTTCTAAAATGGTCAAATCTTGTGCTTTATTTCATAGAGGACCAGTAACATACTTTGCAGTCAATTGATAAATTCTGCAATTAGCACTAAAGGTCCTAAAATAAAAATAAATATACTAGGCTGCATAAATGGTTCAGTCATTTAGGTGCCTGCTTGTAAAGCCTAAAGGCCTGAGTTCAGTTCCCCAGGACCCACGTAAAGCCAGATGTACAGACTGGTACATGCATCTAGAGTCTGTTTGCAGTGGCAGGAGACCCTGGCACACCCTTTCTCTCTCCCTTTCTCTGTTTCTCTCTGTGTGTCTCTCCCTCTCTCTGCTTACAAATAAATAAATAAAACTTTAAAAGAATAAATAAATAAATATGCTATTGTTACAAAAGAGAAAGTAATCAGTTTATGGAGAAAGAAATAGAGTTTATGTGAGGCAAAGCTTTAGAGAGGAAATGATGCTAGAACACCTTTTTAAAATGTTAAAGGGCTTGCCAGGAACACAGTCAGGAGCGTCCCAGGGAGGAGGCATGAACCACAGGGGTAGAACAAGCAAGGAGTTCCACATAATTGCCTAAGGCAGATGAGGGTGCTAAGTAAGTTGCATGTTTGTCTCGTGTGGAATGTCCCCCACTCCACAATTTGGTGAGTGTTCATAAAGAGAACTAAAAAAAGAAAGCAGTTGATTCTCCAGCAGGGTAGCATCTCAGATAGTGTTACAAACAACTGGAGAGAAGCTCACAAGTGAATCTGATCCTTCTGGGTGGAGTGCCTGTGGTCAAGCAACTCTCGGTTTACCTAATAATGGCCCCAAGGTGCACAAGCTGCAATGCTGGGAGTTTGGAAAATAGTCTGAGAGAGTGTGCGCAGGCACACATCCACATAGATCTGTGTTATAATTACACGAGTTATATAGCTGCTTACCTAACTGTACTGTTAATAAATGACACTTTACCCTAGGGGTGTGTGCGTGTGTGTGTGTGTGTGTGTGTGTGTGTGTGTATGCATGAGCGCGCACACGTGTGTATTGTAAAACACAGTACATACATATAGGATTCTATATGTATAGTACATACTATCTGGTGTTTCAGGCAGCCATGGGGGGGGAAACAAGGCTCAGAACATCTCTGCAGATCTGAAACTGTTGCATTCCCCTCTCTCTAGTTTTATTCACCCAAGTATCCAAAAGTATCGCCCAAGTGGACCCCCTAATTTCCAACCCTGTACACCACATCCGCTATTTCTCCAACACCATTTTAAACCTAAACAGGTATTACAGGTGGAGAAAATAGAGCTAATTGCAGGGCTCTGCAGTGAAATGACTATGGCAAATCAATAGAGAGGCGCTTATTTTCTCTCTCGGGCCTACCTTGGTTATCCCTAAAATTAGAAGCCAGTAGTTTTAGGTTATTGAAAGATATTTCCTCTGTGTTGGAAACCGGAATAAGACTGGACTGTTTAGGCAGGCCTTATTTAAAACATTTAGCACCTCTTAGAAATGTAAAGTAATCAAGGAGATGCTTAAATATTTTAAAGTCTAAGATGGCTGTGGAGATTTCAGAGTGTGACAACTGGTCCAGTAGATGGAGCAATACGGGGTGGCTTCACACAGAAAGCTAAGAGTGGGGACCCAGCAATTTTGGGTCAGGAATGTCAGAGTTGATCTTAATTTGGCAGCTGTAGAGCTGGCAGCAGCCAAACTCAGTGACATCCTTTGAGGGAGATCAGCTTAGGGGGCAGCAGTCTAGACAAGGCAGCTCCCCCACTCCACACATGGCACATGCATTCTCCAATGCCAGCACACACCAGAGACAGATCTGAGGCTCAGGCTGGGGCAGCTCAGCAGAAACCTGGAGAAGGCCAGAATTCAAAGATTTCAAGCATGCTTTCGGGGGAAGGCTGAAAGCCACTCAAGTGTTTCCCCCTTACACTTCAAGTGTGTTGTCGAGCACATCCTCTCTGAGTGGAAGCCCTGTCTCCACTATTCTCCAAGCACTTACACACCATCACCCTGTAGCTGTCAGGACAAACGGAAGAGCATTTCAACTCTAGAGGTGGCTCTTAAACACCAGTCAAGGAGGACCTCTCCCAAAAGGCTCTGTCCCTTAAACACAAAAAGTTTTATCAGGGGATGGAGAGATGGCTTAGTGGTTAAGGTACTTGCCTACAAAGCCAACAGACCCATGTTCAATTCCCCAGGACCCATATATGCTGGATGCACAAGGTGGCACATGCATCTAGAGTTTGTGTGCAGTGGCTAAAGGCTCTGGCACACCCATTCGCTATCTGCTCCCCCTCAAATAAATAATAAAAGAAAGTTATATTTGTTTTACTGTCACCCACAGAGAAAGAAAAACACAAGAGGAAATATCATTATGGGACTCAAAGCTCCACCCAACAAACCTCTCCACCCACATTTGCTTTCATGATGCTTACAACCTTTTGATTTTGCCTTGCTACCTTGTCTGTTACTAAAACATAACAGTAAAGTTCCAGGCATTTTTCTCACTAGCCACAACCTACCATGACGTCACTGTTTCAAAATCCCTGGATGTCTTTTCCCAGAGACAGACATGTGTAGGCAGAAGCATCCCAATTCTTGACCTTAAAGATGGGGCAGAATGGGCTGGAGAGATGGCTGAGCGGTTAAGGCGCCTGCCTCCTCAGCCTAAGAACGCTGGTTCCAATCTCCAGCGTTCCAATCTCCAGGTCTCACGTTTAGCCAGATGCAAAGTGACGCTAGGGTGCAATGCCATACTTGACCACAAGGGGCACACATCTGGATTTTGTTTGCAGCAGCTAAGAGGTTGCTGGCGTGCCCATCTCTATCTGTCTTCCTCTCCCTCTCTCTCTGTCTCTCTCAAAAAAAAAAAAAAAAATAGGGCCGGGCGTGGTGGCGCACGCCTTTAATCCCAGCACTCGGGAGGCAGAGGTAGGAGGATCATCCAGTTCAAGGCCACCCTGAGAATACAGAGTGAATTCCAGGTTAGCCTGAGCTAGAGTGAGACCCTATCTCAAAAAAAAAAAAAAAAAAAAAAAAAAAAAAGATGGGGCAGAAGCTGGTGGGAAAGGCATGGGACTACAGTGTGTCAGTCCTGACTGCTACCTTTACTGAATAGTCAAGCAGACTTGGAGGGTCAACAAAATATGGCAGTACCTTATATAGCAGAGACGTGAAGTAAGAATTATCCCAGAACAGAAGCCATAAGCATATTTAGTTAAAGTAATGGGGCTGCCAGAGAGTTTGGCAAAAACCAATTTCCTGCTAATAATATCTAACAATAAAAAAAAAACACCTGCTAAGCAGAAATAATCTTGTCAAAATTATAACACTCAAGTTGTCAAATTGGACTTGAGGCTTGACCTCATTCAAGCCATTCAAGCATCGCTGAAATATCTGTTGATTATGTAACAGTGCATCTGACTTTCTGGAGTAAAGAAAGAAAAACAGAAAACATGGTCCAACTGAAATTTAGACTCTGGTGGTAAGTTCTGGTGTCATTTTCGCTAAAACAAGCTCCCTTTGAAAGTTGTGTCCAAAACTGCAAAGACAGAGAACATTCTAGTATGCTTTACCATCACTTCAGTGAAGCCAAGTACAAAAGACAGGGACATGGAAGGGCATGGTGCATTCGCTTGGAGCAATCAATCACAGAAAGGCAGGAATGTCCAGAATCTGAAGGAATTCATTGCCAGGAAAGGAAAGTGCAGGTGCCAAGTGATAGAGCAAGTAAGCATGAGCTGAGTCCTGTCTAGTCCCAGGACAACAGTACGGTCCCGGAGCAAGGGCCCTCGTTGTTACCTGTCCTCATAGAGTTAAGGCAGCTCAATTAACCTGTGTTGATTTTGCACTAATGTAAATGCATATAAATTCATTAAGATTCCTTTTTTAAAAAAAGCTTTCAAAAATTTTATTTATTTATTTGAAAGAGAGAGAGAGAGAATAGGCATGCCAGGGCATCCAGCCACCGCAAACGAACTCCAGACGCATGCACCACCTTGTTCATTTGACTTATGTGGGTCCTGGGGAATTGAATCTAGGTCCTTGGCTTTGCAGGCAAGTGCCTTAACCACTAAGCCATCTCTCCAGCCCTACATTAAGATTCTTATTGTAAAGATATGTAATCAAAAAGAGAGAGTCAAACAAGTTCATCAATGAGATAAATATAAGAAGAAATCTTATTCCTGCCCTTCTATGCGAGGCCTAATGTGACCTGTGAAAGTAGTTCACTGCTCTCTAGACCCAGAAGACCTCACAAAATCATGCAAACTGAGACATTTAAACCTTTGTGCTCACACTGATGTGACTACAATAAAAAAAAAAAAGTCAGATGAGTGCTGCTGAAAATGTGGAGGAACGAATGACCTCGTGTACTGCTGCTAGGAACACAAAATTATGTGGAGAAGAGTTTGGCAATTCCTGAGAATGCAAGCAGAATTACCCTATAAGTCAGTAGTTCTAAGTATATGCTCAAGAGAACCGAAAACAAATGTCCACACAACGACTTACACAAACATGTTCATAGTGGTGCCATTCATAATAGCCAAAAAACAAGCGAACAACTCAATGGAGTTGATACCATGATATCATATACAAAATATATCTTTAGGGCTGGAGAGATGACTCAGAAGTTAAGGCACTTGCCTGCAAAGATTAATGACCTGGGTTTGATTCTCCAGTACCCATGTAATGCCAGATGCACAAAGTGGCACATGCATCTGGAGTTCGTTTGCAATGGAGAGAGGTTCTGGTACACACAGACTCTCTCTCTCTCTCTCTCTCTCTCTCTCTCTCTCTCTGCTTGAAAATAAATAAAGAAAATAGTTTTAAAAGAATGAAGTAAGTACAGATTCATGCTACCCTACAGATGGGCTAGGAAGTCATATGTCAGGGAATGAAGCCAGTCCCAGGAGACTACAGAGTGCATGGCAGTATATATGAAAGAGCCAGAACAGACTACTCCATAGGGAAAGAGGGCAGATTAGGGATTGCTTAAGTCTGGGGTGGGAGTATGGAAGTGGGGAGAGGGGAGTGGAAAAGAGAAACTGAGGTGATTGCTAAGGGGTAAGGTATTTCTTTAGGGGTATAGAAAATGCTACAAAATTCAATTGCAGGTACTGCTACAGAACCCAATATACTAAAACCTACTGAGCTACTTTATATGGGTCAAGTGTCTAGTGTATGAACAATAATATCTCAATAAAGCTATACAAAGAGAAGGGGTTGTGCAATCAATGTAGATTAAATAGAAAACTGCTGTTAAATAGAAAGAATGTTGGTAAAGGCAGGTGTAGCTGGAGAAGGAGAGGCAAAAGGCAGGTACATGAATGATGCTTTCACAGATGGGCCAGTGGTCACACTGATGCTTGATCCTTCAGGGATAAGCAGGTGGCCTAAATTTCCAGGAATTTGACCTTGAGCAGTCATGGGACTGAAGTTATTTCAGCATAAGCACCCGAGACACTGCCCTTGAATCCACATAGCTTTGCTCCCTAGAGCTACCTAGATGCTGGGGCTCAACTCCCCATTGATTTCGCTTTCTGTTATTAGAATGCAACAATGTCAACAACCATCCCCCTTTGTTGTCCAGTTAGGCCAGACCAGCTTCCATTGGGAAGAGAGATTCCTCTGGATATGCTAGGGAGGTCAGAGGACAGGTACTTGTGCCAGGTCAACTGAAGCCATGTGCAAGATACAAACTCATTTCTCTCCAACTCCTGACACAGAATAAATTCCCCTTTATGGGTCCACATAATGGTATTTGTATGTCCCTGTAACAAACTGCTGTCCTAACTTATTAGGCAGAGACTAGCAGACATTCTTGTCAGTGACAGTGTTCATTATGTATTAAAAAGAAACATTTAAGTTCAGAGGGACACAAATATTGTTACACTATCACTTTAGAAACAACTGGAACACTATTGATAATGGGTCATACTTCGACAATGTTTCTTTTGTGTGTCTGCCTGCCTGCGTGAGTGCACAGGTGTACGTGTATGTGTGTATGATCATGTCATGGTTCCTCCAGAGAGCCATCAGCCTTTAGCCCAACTCTCTCATTGGCCTGGAGCTCATTGATTAGGAAGGACAAACTGGCTGTTCAGTGGGCCTTAGGGATTCTCCTTTTCTGTCTCCCTGGTGCTTAGATTTCAGGTGAGAGCCAACTCACCTGGTTGTTTTTTGTTTTTTTGTTTTTTGATTTTTTTTTTGGTTGGTTGGTTTTAAGGTGGGTCCTAGGGATCAACCTCAGCTCCTCATGCTCACAAGTCAAGCACTTTATGAACTGCGTTATCCCTCATGCCTTAAGCAATGTTCCTTAGATTTGAGAATGAATGGAGAACTCTTTCCACATTACAGATTCCAAGGAAATAATTCTGAAAACCTCAAATTTAAAAATCTTATGAGCCACGCTGGGTGTGGTGACACATGTCTTTAATCTCAGCTACATACATCAGACCTCCTCAAAACAAAACAGAACAACGCAGTAACTTCCATACCCAGAAAATAACAACCAAAATCAAAGAAGGAACCCCACAAAACTAGTCTCACTATTTATAACAGGCAAAGGGTTAGCCTGGAGAGTGATCCAGAGTTCTCACTAGAAAGAAGGACGGAAAATTCATGCATTTGCTAAGTTTTCTTTTTCTTTTTTTCTTTTCTGAGGCAAAGCCTCATGCACTATAGCCCTGACTGACCTGGAACTCACTCTGTAGTCCAAGCTGGCCTTGAACTCATAGCGACCCTCCTACTTCAGCCTTCTGAGTGCTGGGACGAGAGGCATGAGCCACTATGGCTGGTTTCAACAGGCTTTTTAAAAGGGCAGAAAAGCTCATATAAAGGCTGTAGCACTATAGCTTTTGGTAAATATTTTATCTGTCTATTTATCTATCTATCATCTGTTTATTTGAGAGGAGGACAAATAGAGAAAGAGAATGAGCACACCAGGGCTTCTAGCCATTGACAAGATGACACATATACGGTTTTGTGCATTGTGGGTACTGGGAAATCAAACCTAGATCCTTGGGCTTCACAGGCAAATGCCTTAATTGCTCAGCCATCTCTTTAGCCCCAGCTAAAAAAAAAAAAAAGTAAAATAAACAGAGCTGGGTTTGGTGGCACATGCCTTTAATCCCAGCACTTGGGAGGCAGAGGTAGGAGGATCACCATGAGTTCAAGGCCACCCTGAGACCACACAGTGAATCCCAGGACAGCCTGGGCTAGAGTGAAATCCTACCACAAAACAAAACATCAGGTATTTTTAGTTTTTATTAAGTCATGTAAAAATAAATAAAAATGTTAACAGAAAACTTTATACCGCATTTTAGAAATATTGTCTATATGAGTGTGAAATGTTTCTGGCTATTTTGTCTTTGTCTTTTTTTTTTTTTAAATTTGAGAGACACAGAGAAAGAGAGAGAGAGAGAGAGAGAGAGAGGAAGAGGCAGAGAATGGGTGCACCAGGGCCTCTCAGCCTCTGTGAAAGAACTCCAGACGTGTATGCCCCCTTGTGTGCTTGTGTCACTTTTGCGTCCGGCTGAAAGTGGGACCTGGAGATTTGAACAAGTGTTCTTAGGCTTCGCAGGCAGGTGCCTTAACCATTAAGCCATCTCTCCAGCACCTGTCTTTGTCTTTTTATATCTGCAAAAGGTCCCCAGAAAACATCTCCTATCTTATACTCTTGAGGCAATTTTCCCTTGAAAGCAAGCAGGGATCTCAGAGTCTCTGAATTCCAGGGAACTGCTCTTATTTTCTTTGTGTCTGCAAGGCAGCATGTTTTGAAATCTGATGACCTCCCCATAGAGTATAATCTCCTTTCACCTTCAGTTCTAATACACATGCCACAAAATTCAATCATTTCAAGTGCACAGTTCAGTGATTTCCATAAGTTTGTAGCTTCTCCTGGTTCTACCTCCCACCATCAGAGGCTCCTTGGGATCACAGATGCATATGCCACTTTGCCTCTGACTTCATGTGGGTACTGGGAATTGAACCTGGGCCAGAAGGCTTTGCAAGTAAGCACTTTATTTATTTTTTTGTTCTTCAAGGTATGCTCTCGCTGTAGCCCAGGCTGACCTGGTATTCACTATGTAGTCTCAAGGTGGCCTTGAACTCACAGCAGTCCTCCTACCTCTGCCTCCCAAGTGTTGGGATTAAAGGTGTGTGACACCATGCCATGCCCAGTGTTAAGACTTATTTTTTTTGAGGGAGCCCAAGCTGACCTAGAACTCACACTCTATAGTCCCAGGCTAGCTTCACACTCATAGCAACCCAAGGCCCAGCTCATAAGATTTTTTTTTTTTTTTTTTTGAGATAGGGTCTTGTTCTAGCCCAGGCTGACCTGGAATTCACTATGTAGTTTCAGGGTGACTTTGAACTCATGGTGATTCTCCTACCTCTGCCTCCCAAGTGCTGGGATTAACAGTATGCATCGCCAAACCCAGTTCTGTTTATTTTACTTTATTTTTTTTTAACTGGAGCTAAAGAGATGGCTGAGCAATTAAGGCATTTGCCTGTGAAGCCTAAGAATCCAGGTTCGATTTCCCAGTACCCACAATGCACAAAACCATATATGTGTCATCTTGTCAATGGCTAGAAGCCCTGGTGTGCTCATTCTCTGTCTCTATCTGCCCTCCTCTCAGATAGATAGATAGATAGATAGATAGATAGATAGATAGATAGATAGACAGACAGATATTTACAAAAAAACTATAATGCTACACCTTTATATGAGCTTTTCTGCCCTTTTAAAAAGCCTGTTGAAACCAGCCATAGTGGCTCATGCCTCTCGTCCCAGCACTCAGAAGGCTGAAGTAGGAGGGTCGTTATGAGTTCAAGGCCAGCTTGGACTACAGAGTGAGTTCCAGGTCAGTCAGGGCTATAGTGCATGAGGCCTTGCCTCAGAAAAGAAAAAAAGAAAAAGAAAACTTAGCAAATGCATGAATTTTCTGTCCTTCTTTCTAGCGAGAACTCTGGATCACTCTCCAGGCTAACCCTTTGCCTGTTATAAATAGTGAGACTAGTTTTGTGGGGTTCCTTCTTTGATTTTGGTTGTTATTTTCTGGGTATGGAAGTTACTGCGTTGTTGTGTTTTGTTTTGAGAAGGTCTGATGTATGTAGCTGAAGCTGGCACCGAACTATGTAGCAAAGGATGGCCATGAACTTCTGATCCTCCTGCCTCCACTTCCTAAGTGCTCGAATTTCAGGAGTACTGGTATTACAAAGCATGTATCAGCACACCAAGTTCTGGGAATTAAACCCTGGTTTTTATGCATGCTAGGCAAGTACTCTACCAACTGAGCTCCATCCCTGACCCCAGAAGTCACTGGCTTCTCCCTGGCTATTCATTCTGTATTTCCAAGTCTCCAAGTTATCTTGCCCCCTGGGTCTGGCTGATTGTAATCTTTTCAAACACAGCTCTGCCTGGATGACTCAGGCTCCCCTCCATAAACACTAATTACTGCATTTTCAGTGCTCTGCTCCAAGGCAGCAAAAGGGCTTTGTGAGTTCTGTCCCTACATCAAGTGGCTCCAGGCTATTGAGGCTTAAGGTCTTCTTGTGTGGCCATCCTGCCTCACTTCTGTCCATCACTTCCTTATTGCAACCACTCCTTTCCAGCTTTACAATGTACTGACCACTGTTTTGTGAGTTAAGAATCTGACTTGGTAAATTCTCCAGTGTAGGGCTGTGTACACAAACTTTGAGTCAAGCTTTAAACTCCCATCTGTAAAGTGAACAGTCTATAGGGCATGCATTGGGCTTTTTCTTTGTTTTAAATATTTATTTATTCACTCATTCATTTATTTCTGGGAGGGGGGATACAACAGCCTCTTGCCAATACATGAACACCAGAACCAGAGGCTTGTGCCATTTTTGTGTCCGGCTTTTGTGGGTGGCTTAAGAATTGAACCATTCTATAAGTGACCAAAGCAGACTTCAGCAAATGACCATAACTTTTTCTTTGGTAACTTAATGCAGCATGCCTCAGAAGTCTTTTTGGCAGCCCTTTAGCAAGGCATTAACAATATCCAAGTTGTCACAAGGTAAAACTGAGAATCCTGGACAAAAGTAGGGTTCACATATATTTCTGTTTAGGCACTATAGTTGTATCCCAATTTTTATCTCTTTTGTTAATATTATATTTATTTATTTGAGAGAGAAAGAGACAAGGAGCGAAAAGGCATGCCAGGGCCTCTAGACACTGTAAACCAACTCCAGACACATGTGCCACCTTGTGAATCTGGCTTTATGTGGATACTGGGAAGTTGAACCTGGGTCCTATGACTTTGCAGGTAAGCACTTTGACCACTAAGCCATCTCTCCAGCCTCCATAATATCTTTAATTATATTAAAATCCACATGGCTATATAAATTTCCCTGGAAGAATTGAAAAGGAATTGGCAGTACAGCTATCTTTAGAGGGAAGAGTAGTAGGCAGCAGGGGTATAAGGGAAATAATGCCTTTTGGAGTTTGAACACATGACTATATTATTCTGTTAAAAGTATCTGGAGGTGGAGAGATTGCGCAGTGGTTAAGGCGCTTGCCTGCAAAGCCCAAGGACCTGGTTCAATTGCTCAGTGCCCACATAAAGCCAGATGCACAAGCTGGTGCATGCATTTGGAGTTCCTTTGCAGTGGCTTGAGGTGCTGGTGCACCCATTTTCTGTCTGTCTCTCTCTCTCTCTCTCTCTCTCTCTGCCTCTCTTTCTTGAATAAATAAATAAATAAATTTTAAAGAAATTTTTAAAAGTTTTTTTCAAATTATATAAGTGAAACTTACTGAAACATATGATCAGGGAAATCTCATGTACAACCTACTCTTGTAGACTACAGAGAACAAAATGTACTTGTGTTTTTGTGTTTTAATCTTTAATGTCTCAGGGTGACACTCATTCAGTTCCTGCTATCATGTCTACATTCCAACCAACAGAAGCAGGGAAGACAGAGGAGAGGGAACAATACAAGGACACAAAACAAACAAGTACAGGGCCAGGCGTGATGGTGTATGTCTTTATTTCCAGAACTTGTGAGGCAGAGGTAGGAGGATCACTATAAGTTCAAGGTCAACCTTAAAATACAGTATGAGTTTCAGGTCAGCCTGGGCTAAAGTGAAACCCTATCACAAAAATACCCAGAAAGATAAAAAGAAAAAAAAAAGAAGTAGCACGTACGATTTCTGTTCATATCCCTGTGGTCAGAACTGAGTAACATGGCCATGTATAACTGCAAGGGAACTTGAGAAGTGTGGTCTTTAGAAGCCATGTTTCTGGATAAAACTTGGGAGTTGTACTTCTAAAGAAAAAAGGCTCATGGGTGTTGGTGTCTAACCCGACTCCAGTGATTAATATAGAGTTCAGAGTAGGAGTTATCGCTGATGGGAGGGAGGAAAAGCATTCCAGGGACTTCTGGCATATTCGATAAACATTCTGTGTTGCTGGCCAGGTGATTTCAATGTGGTCTTTGTGTTTTTTAATTGCCATTCCTTTAACTATAAACACACATACATATTCATCACATATATAATTCACAATTTTAAAAACTGCCAATAGGACTGGGTATGTTAGTTGGTAGAAAGCTTGCTAGGAAATGGAAGCCCTGGGTTTGATCACCAGCACTGCATAACTAGTCACACACCTGTAATTCCAGCACTCAGGAGATGGAAGCAAGGTGAGTGAGTTGTTAATCAGTGAGGGCACTGAGGCCCTCAAAATCATACAGACTACTGTCAACGCTCTTGGTTGTCCACCAGAACTAGATGGTAAGACCAGATTGCAAAGATATCATATGCTTCAGTTACAGGACCCTGAGAAATCAAGTGGGAGCTGAGCTGGAAGCCTTCCCTTACCTGGCCAGCTGCCACAGTGCTGGAAAGTGCTATGCAGACTGCTGGGGGAACATCAAGTCTTAACCAGTAGTGGGCTCTGCAAACTGTAAAACTGATCAGCCAGGCAAGATGGGCCCACTTATTCAAGAGGGGCATGACTGTTGTGGGGACAGCCAACTGCTCTCTGAGTGACTTGAGGCCCACAGGGAATTCAGGCCTGGTACTGAAAACATAGTCAAAAGTATGGCTGGGAAGGTCCTAGGCCCTAGGAGGGAAGGTACGACTGTTATTTGGCTAAATGGTCATGCTGTGTCTATCAAAATGCCCTCTTCAATATGCATGTGTGTCCGTAGATTAGTGTTACTCTCACCTTTGGTCAGAGAAACTTCTTTTGGCAAATGGTGATGACTTTTGGGCAGCCTTAAAGCTCATCCAAGTGCTGAGAACAAGTGACAGTTGAGTGCTCGGTGCTAAACAACCCATCTCTATCACAGCCTTCTAGGCTTAAAGAACATTGTGGAGAGGGGGTGGAAAGAACGAAGAACCACGGGATGGGGAGGCGAGCTTTGGAACACTGTCTTCTGGACTTGAGGTGCCACTGCATTCATGACCTCACAGCGGTTGTTATGTGTGCAAGACCTGGCCAACACTGGATCTATCAACATTTAGTTATGAAAGATGAAGGAGGGAGAAAAACACAGATACCAAAATAGTGCAGAAACTAATTGGAAGGAACGGAGATTCAGTGGAAGGGGACAAAATAAAGCAATGGAAGGGGATTATAATCAAAATACATTATGTACATGTATGAAAATTTCCAATAATACAGTTTTTAAAAATATAAATGTTAAAGGTTTAATTGAATGTCCCTTATGTGGGGGAATAAAGCTGTTCCCAGAAGCCATAGGTTATTAATCATAAATTCCAGCGCTAGGGATGAGACACCTCCCAATGAGTTGTTGGTCAGGGAGCCTAGGGAGGTCCCTAAAATAAACTGGCTATTGCCATTGCTCTTGGTTGACCATCAAAAGTAGAATGTAAGTTCCAGTTGCTGAAGACACCAAACATTGATTCAGGACAGAGAAACGAAGCTAGAAATGAGCTGGCAGCTTCCTTCTTTATATCTGAAGATGCTATGAGAGTGCTGGGGAAGAAAAGCCATCAACAATCTTCCCCAGTTGTGGACCCTGGGTATTTCGTGACCAACCTCCAGGTGAGATATGCCCACTGGTGCAACAATGGCATGAATTTGAACCCCACTCCACTGGAGGGATGCCTGGTACTATAAACCTGGTCAAAAGGCCTATGGCTTTAGGGGGGAACTGACTACTGTGGTTATACGAAACAGACAGCATGCCAAACTACCTTCTAAATATCTATATTTGTTCCCATAGATAAGAAGTGCTTGAAACCTTGATCACAGCAGTTTCTTACTTCAATGGGCAGTGGCTAGTGCACAGGTACATAGCTGGCAAAATTTCCCCAAGAGTACGTGGCTACTGTGTGCTCAGCTTTAAACAGGACATCTAGACCACCCCCTCCAAGGCTCTGAGAACCTCACTGCAAAGGAGAAAAGAATGTAAGAACAAGAGGAAGGGTGGGACGACTACGGAATGGTGTCTCCTGGGTACGACGTGGCTATTATATTCATGAACTCGTAGCTGTGGTTTCCAGCACAAGATTGTGCCTATCAATACTTTGCCATCAATGGGGGAATTCACAAGAGACCATAAGACCTCCCAGATTAGCTAATGATAGCTAATGGTTGCTGAGAGCTGGGGTAGGGGGTTAGGGTCATCAGCGGTATAGCTACTGGTAAGTTACCCACTCCACAGTGAATAATTCTATCCATATACATGCAAGCAACCCTAATTTAACTCATTTTTTAAATTAAATTTATTTATTTACTTATTTATTTATTTGAGAGAGAGAAAGAGAGACAGATAGAGAGAGAATTGGCACACCAGGGCCTCCAGCCACTGCAATGCATGTTCCACCTTGTGCATCTGGCTTACGTGGGTCCTGGGAAAACGAACCTAGGTCCTTTGGGTTTGCAGGCAAGTGCCTTAACTGCTAAGTCATTTCTCCAGCCCATCAATTTTTTTTTTAAGTATGAAAGAAAGAGAGGGGCCGGGCGTGGTGGCACACGCCTTTAATCCCAGCACTAGGGAGGCAGAGGTAGGAAGATTGCCATGAGTTCAAGGCCACCCTGAGACTACATAGCTAATTCCAGGTCAACCTGGACCAGAGTGAGAACCCACCTCGAAAAACCAAAAAAAAAAAAAAAAAAGAAAAGAAAAGAAAAGAAAAGAAAGGGATTAATAGGGAAGAAATGTATTAATGGGAGGGGAGGGGCAAAGAAAGGGTAATTGGAAGAAGAAAGATCAAAATACGTTATATGCATGTATGAAAATGCCAGAAATAAAAAAGGAAAATAATTTTTTTAATTCATAACTTTTTAAGAAGCTGGAGTAAGCTGCTTGCTGGCCTGTGCTTCAGCATCCCCGTCTCTAGCACAAGGATAACAACGGTACCCACCCTAGGGATACTGCGAGGGCTAAGATGCTCAGAACAGCACCTGCAATGGTAGACACTCAGTCCACTGCCCTTGCTTTCTGCCTCTTTTGTGACTTTGAAACTGAGCTCTCATTCCCGTCCCTGAGAATTCACTGTGAGTGGGAATGGTTATTTCAGACAAACTAGGTAAATGAGATTTTCTGAAAGTTCCTGATTTTTCAAACACCATGAAGGCCAAACAAGACAGGTTTGCAAACTAACTCCAGTAAGCCACCAGTCCATGACTTATTTTTATGGAGGACAATGTTAGCTGATTTACTGCCTGAATACCTATGTTAAAAATATGACCACTGGGGGCTGGAGAGATGGCTTAGGGGTTAAGGCGCCTGCCTCCTAAACCTAAGAACACTGGTTCCAATCTCCAGCGGTTCCAATCTCCAGGTCCCATGTTTAGCCAGATGCAAAGTGACGCAAGGGCACAATGCCACATTAGACCACAAGGGGGCGCACACATCTGGATTTCATTCGCAGCAGCTGAGACACTGCTGGCGTGCCCATCTCTGTCTTCCTCTCCCTCTCTCTCTCTCTCTCTCTCTCCAAAAAAAATAAAAAAATTTTTTTAAATCTTTTAAAAAATATGACCACTGGGATGACCCAAAAGGCAACATAGTGCTGAGAAGAAGGGACAGAGGAGTGTACAGCACTGAAACATCTCTGTCACACCATCCCAGGCTCAGGGTCCATTGTAGAAAAGGTGGCAGAAAGAATGTAAGAGCTAAAGGAAGGGTATGACTCCTAACAATGCAACTGTCCAGACAGAAATTGGCCTGAATATCCATGACCTTGCAGTGCCTAGCAATACTTTCGCAAGACCCTCATAATAGGAGAAAAAGATGATGACATTAAATTGAAAGAGAAACTAATGGAGAGAGGGAGGGGATATGACAGAGAGTGGAGTTCTGAAGGTGAATGGGGGACGGGAGGGAAATATGGTTTATTGTCTGTAAATATAGAAGCTGTCAATAAAAACAGTTAAAATAAAATAAAATAAAATGGGATAAACTTTTTTTAAAAATGACTGGAGAGATGGCTCAGAGGTTAAAGGCACTTTCTGGCAAAGACTGATAGCTTGGATTTGATTGTCAAGTACCCATATAAAGCCAGATGCACAAAGTGGCAAATGCATTTAGAATTTGTGTGCAATGGCAAGAGGTCCTGGAGTGCCCATTCTCATTCATTCATTCTTGCTCTCTCTTTCTCTCTCCCCTTCTGCTTGCAAATAAATAAATAATAATTTTAATGAACTTTAGCCCCTAAGGAGGAAGCAGTATAAATATATATATATAAATATTTTATATGTTATATAAATACATGTATATATGTAAACATTTTATATTATGATATATAGAAAGCCCATATATTAATGCCATTCTAATTTTTGATTAGAGAAGCTCTCTTTTCAGATGGTGGTGACCACTGGAGAGACTCAAAACTCACCAAAGTACTGAGATGTGTTCAGCACTAAGGAAGACATCTATACCACACTCTCCAAGGCTCAGGGACCACTGTGGAAAAGGGGATGGAAAGAATATAAGGGCAAAATGAAGGGGAAGCATGCTTACAATACTGGTTCCAAACTGCAAGGAGCCATGGTATTCATGACCTCACAGTGGCTGACACTACCTATATAAGGCCTGCATAATAAGAGGGGAGAAATGATGACATCAAAATAGAGTAGAGACTAGTTGGAAAGAAGAAGGGATTCAGTGGAGGGGGATTGGAGGAGGGGAAGGTGGTGGGAGGGAACTATTATCATGTTATATTGCCTATATGCAAATGAAAGTTGTCAATAAAAAGTGTTTAAAAGATCAACTTTGGTGAGTTCCAAGTTAAGAGTAATCTTAGTAAGTCCAAGCTTGCTTATTTCTCATATGGGCTATATTCCTCAATATTAATCCAGTTAATTTTTAAATCTCAGGTTCTTTCTTGCTACTGCCAATGTGAGTCCAGCTTTCTTCCTCAAGCAGCAGGGCATGTTAGCTGTACAACTCTCAAAAAAGCTGAGCTACAAAGCTGAGGTGTGCTTACAAACCCAAGGTGCAAAACAGTCTGTGATTAAGTGCTAGACTCTGGTGCCAGCTATGGAGGGTCCAAGATGAGGAGGTCCAAGGCTCAGTGGGAACAAGAGCAACCACAAAGGAAAGATGTGCACAATAAGATGGTGTGCATCCTCCATGTACAAGTGCTACCCAGACAGAAGAGAGGGACAAGCTATAGAAAAGGGAGACAGGGGTGACAAAAAGACCAGACAGTGCAACTCAACAAGAGTTTACATTTGGGAGAACTGGGAGAAATAAATATGCAGAGTTAAACAATGGACCAGACAGACTAGGAATGGCTTTTTTTTTTTTTTTAAGGACTTTTCCAGTGTTGGCATTATTTGTTAGGATTGCTCATCTCTAAATATGGAGACGAAAGAACAGAAGGAAGTGCTTTTGAAGAGCAACTGGAAAGTTCTTCAGAGCAAACACTTTCATTATGTACATCTTGGAATTGCTAGGATACTGCTACAGAGGGTTTTTAAGATGCCTGGTAAATAAATGATGGAACAACCCAAACCAGCAGACCATGACTATCTCTAATTACAAAAAGGAGAGCACAAATATGGTTGTGGTTCACAGTCTATAAACATCCATAAAAGGTGTATGTATCATCTCTACCACTCACTCCTCTTATCCTTCTGAGTTTTTTGTATGCATGATTTCTTTTCAAGAATGCCAGTCTAAAATTCTGGAATAACTTCTTTTAATTAGGTTTTTTTAAAAAGACATGGAGCTATAAGGTATTGCTTCATTTGCATTGACATTGGAGAGTCCCTTGGCACATCA
The DNA here is from genome assembly GCA_036365145.1 of Orientallactaga sibirica. NCBI lineage: Eukaryota > Metazoa > Chordata > Mammalia > Rodentia > Dipodidae > Orientallactaga > Orientallactaga sibirica. The sequence continues at coordinate 33,638,479 of JAEOAD010000012.1, read as the reverse complement.
TTTTAGATAGCCACTTATTAAGGTTTTCCCCTAACCTGCACTGGGGTGGGGGGGGTTGATGCTTGTTTGGAGCTCTACTGAGATCTTACTAAGTCCTTTGACACTAACACTTCCTCAGCATTGAGTTCAGTGACTCACATTCAATCATTTGTTCCTCTAATGCCTAACTGGAATAAAGATATTTTAAATGCATTACATAAGAAGTCACTTCCCAGCTCCTCATTTAGACTTTAATAAGCATAAAAATATAGATATTAATAAAAACCAGGGCTGGAGAGATGGCTTAGTGGTTAAGGCATTTGCCTGCAAAGCCAAAGGATCCCGGTTTGACTCTCCAGGACCCATATAAACCAGATGCACAAGGTGGCGCATGCATCTGGAGTTCGTTTGCAGTGGCTGGAGGCCCTGGCATGCCCATTCTCTCTCTCTCTCTCTCTCTCTCTCTCTCTCTCTGTCTCTCTCTCTCTACCTCTTTCTCTCAAATAAATAGATAAAATAAAAAATAAATAAATGATATGTACATACCAGTAAAATGCAATTTATAATATGACGTAGCAAATTCAGGTCTACTTTTTAAAAATATTTTATTTTTATTTATTTGAGAGAGAGAGATGCAGGTAGAGAGAGACAGAGAGAAAGGGAGAGAATGGGCATGCCAGGGCCTCCAGCTGCTGCAAATGAACTCCAGATGCATGTGCCCCTTGTGCATCAGGCTTACATGGGTCCTGGGAAATCAAACCTGGGTCCTTTGACTTTGCAGGCAAGTGCCTTACCAGTAAGCCATCTATTCAGCCCTTTTATATAAAAAAGTATTTTTATTTTTATTTCAGGTTTACTTTTGAAAAAATAAGCTTCACTCTTCAGGAAGATTGAAGGCATGGCATATTATACTTTAATTAGTTTCTAATGTAATCATGGCTCCTGAATAAGGTGTCAAAAACAGTAGTTAAACTTCACCAATTATGCACTCAAGGAGGAAGTAATGAAATATATTTTAAATTTCTTCTAATAACTTCTAACTTGGCTCAATTCAAATCAGAGTTAAGTTGGTCTTCTTTTACATTCCTTTTGCCAAAAAAAGTGTATGTGAATTCAAATTTATTTATGTATTTCCTTCTGTTTAAAAAAATTAATACAGGTTGGAGGAATGGCTCAGCAGTTAAGATGCCTGCTGGCTAAGCCAAAGAATCCAGGTTCAATTCCCCAGTACCCATGTATGGCCAGATGCACAAAGTAGCACATGCATCTGGAGTTCGTTTGCAGTGTCTGGAGGCCATGATGTGCCTATTCTGTCTGTCTTTCTTCTTTCTATCTCTCACTGCTTGCAAATAAGTGAAAGCATTTGAAGAACTGTGAAAAAAAGTTTAAAAAATTAATACAATGCTTTAATTTTTAATTAATAAGAATAGCAGTAATATAACTTAAGAGATTAACTAAGATAACACTAATATGTATTCCGTAAGTTTTAACTCTTGGTTTGAGTCTTGGTTCATACTGTTATTTCAAATGATATTAGCCTGAATAATGCCATACTGTTTTTGGTGTCTCCCTCAGTTCTATCTTACATATGTAATGGAACAGTTTAAACTTGGCATAATTTAAATTCTTATTTAAAGAAATTTCTCATATTGAAACAGAAACTAACATGCCCAGTGAAGTGTCCATTTATTTGGCAGAATTACATTTTGCAATTTTCAGAAGGGAAGACACTAATGTTTAAGGAGAATGCTCTCATTTAAGATAACGGTACAACTGTTTAGAGCAAGTCCCAACTGCCTAATTTTCTTGTAATTTAGAAATGGAGATCTGGAGCTCATTGTATTATCTTATTGTTAAGAGTCCAGAACTAAGAAGTCAAGCCCTCAGCCATATTGGTCTCCACATTTGTGAATGAATTAAAACATTTCCAACAAGCTTCCTTCCCAACCCAGGAAATCCTGTAGGGAGTCCCCCGGCCAGTGTGCGTCATCCTAACAGCGTTTCATTCAGTGCCCTGGGAAAGACCAACATTAGCTACATGTCGCAGGAAGTTCTTCCTTTCCCCCCATCTTCCTTTCCCCCCAGGTTTGTAGAGTAGGCTTTGATTGACACGGGGGTGCAGTATTTAGAGCTCTGCTTTCTTATCAGAGGCCAGCAGCTGTGCTGAGTGTGTGAGCTACCACCACTCCGCACACTACAGCCTTTCTTGTCCTGAGTGTTTGAAATATACTCAGCTTCAGGTGAGTGGTTCTTTTGTTTCTCCGTGTCTTCTGACCTTCTATACTAATATCTAGAGGTACCTTTGAAAAATATCAAGGAACCAAAGTGAAATGCCCAGAAAGATGTGTTAGTTAACTATGTTCCCAAATTTAATCTCAGCCCTGAATGAAGACACATGAAAATGCAATTAAATGCAATCCAATGCAGAAACATTTTACTAAGTGGTGAAGCACCACAATTTTAGAGGACTCTGGGGAATTGGCCTATTTTAAGACACATCTAAAATAGGAGGCAAGGTAAAGTGAGGTTGTTACCAAAGTCATTTTCGAAAGCATGTTAAAGAGTTACTGGCTGAATGGAGCGCTCACTGGTTTCCTTTCAGCGTGATTGTTTTCCACCATAGACTGTGGATGGATTTCATTGATAGAAGTGAAAAAAATCCCTTTGTTCCAAATAACCACGCTGTTACAGTACTGTGGGAGTTGAGTGCACTTGGCATGTCCAGGTAGTGTTGTCCCAGGTTACTCTGGTTCTCATTTTATTATCTCCCTTAAACTTGGCATCAAACCTTTTTACCAAAGCACAGTTACCTAATTCCAAAAGGCACACAAACATTCAATATTTACTGTTACAGAAACCACACCAAACAGCATATATGTTCCAGCAATGGGCTTCAGGGCGGTATAATCTTTCATTTAGAAACAGAAAATCTGGGGTTGAGGAGATGGCTCAGTGGTTAAAGGTGCTTCCTTGGCAAGCCTGTCCACACTCATGTAAAGCAGGTGGCACATGGGGCTATAATCCCAACATGCCTACAGCAATGGGAAGGGGGGAAGGGGAGTCTAAGAACATTAAATCTCTCTCAGGCCAGGTAGTCTGGCCTTCCTAGTTACCAAAAAAAAAAAAAAAAAAAAAAAAAGCCACAAGAGAGACCCTGTCTCAAACAAGGTGACAGGACCAACACTTCAATGTGGTCCTTTGAACTCCACAGCTTACCATGGCAAGCCATGTACATAACCATACATTCATCATACAAATAAACACATACATCATTCACACACAGTTTTTAAAATCATCAAATAAAAAAAGAAAATCAAAAATCCATGCGTGGCAGCTCAGGCCGGGAGTCTGAGATGAGAGATCCCCTACAAGTTTGAGAACAGCCTCAGCTACATAGTGGGTTCTAGGCCAGCTAGGGTTACAGAATAAGATTCTGATTCAAACATTAATTTAAAAAATAAATATAATAATAAAATAAATAAATAATTACCAAAACATCTGACCTTGTCAAGTGGACAATTTCTGGATATCACTTACTTTATGAAAGGATTATCAGTAACTTGGTGTAATAATTTCTTTGCAGAGTTTACTAAGATTCCATTTATATCTGTCATGTGAGAGATATGACAGGTCAATATATCCTCCAGAATACTAAGAGTCAATGTGACCTCCCATAGAGAGCTTCTATATAATTCTTTTCACACAAGGTTCTCTGATCAAATAAAGTTTAGCAATCAAACCCAAGGGAAAGTATTTTTTCAATGAATCTGGCTATAGAACACATTGAAGTTTATCTGAAAGTACCTTTGAAGTAGTTCCAAATTAATAACAAACTTTACCCTATGTGGGAAGACTATGGGACATGCTGCTTTAAACAAAAGACCATACATACAGTAGTGGCTCAGGCATGGGTTGGCTCTTATCCATAGACACATTCTGTCTGGTATGCATGGTTTTAAACAAAAATTAAGCTAACAGTGGGCATTTGGAAATACCATATAAATATCTATATTTACCAACACTTCATTCCCACATGGTCATAACTAGCTTGGACATAGTAATAACTTTAGTGCATTTAGGATGCACACTGTCCGGTTTGACAAAATCCTTCCCACTGTCTTCAGTCTCTCGCCCAGTCTGCTTTATATATGGTATCCCTGTCTGCTTCTCCAAGCCATTTATCTGCCTTTGAGACCTGGTCTATAGGATAGAAGAATGTGAACGAAGACTCACATGACTGCTCCTGAGTTGTCAACTATAGGTATGTGAGAAAGCCCATTTCTGGTACCTTCTCTTCTTTAGTGCTGAAAATCTGTACCTGCAGTTTTTATTCCTATAATTCAACTGGAATGTTCTGCAATGGGTTTTCTGTACTATTACTAGACATTGCCAATGGGTATTATCTGCATTATCAACAAATCATCATTCTATTATTATTTTTAAAAAGAATGAGTTACTAAACCATTACTGAGTTCTAGATACTAGGTTTAATAATGGGTCAAAAAATAGGGTTGGAGAGATGGCTTAGCAGTTAAGGCACCTGCCAGCTAAGCCTAAGAACACCCACTCGATTCTCAAGGTCCCACGTTTAGCCAAGTGACACAAGGGTGCAATGCGCACTTGCCCACAAGGGGGCACAGATGTCTGGAGTTTGTTTACAGCGGCTGAGAGGCCGCTGACACACATTCTCTTTCTCTCTCTCTCTCTCTCTCCAAAAAATAAATAAATAAATAATGGATTAATAGACCACTTAAGCCCTACAGCAAGTAACTCTAGGTCATATGTTCTTTGATTTCCCTCTCCTTCTTTTATGGGTAAGGAAAAATAAGAAAGTTAGACTTACTCAGGAGTATGTGACAGAACATGCTGACCGTCTCTAGACCCCACAGGTGTACCTTTATACAATTCTGAGCCTTTCAAGAAACCTGGACTGAGTGAAGAGGAGGCCTAAGCAGCAGAAGGCTATGTCTTATATCACAGCTAATCAATGACTAAAAGCACACATAATTCTCCCAAAGAGCTGATGAATTTAAAATACCTTACCCTGGCTGGGTGTGGTGATGTACACCTTTAGTTCTAACACATGAGTTTATGGGGCAGAGGGCGCAATCTGATTCAAACCACTACATTCCATCCCTGGCCCCCATAAACTGATGAATATCCATGATGTAAAATGCAATGCATATATACAGTCCAACTAAAAGTCCCCACAGTTTTTATCAATTCTAACACTGTTCAAATATCCCCATAATCCAAGGTCTCTTGACCATGAGCTGTAAAACCAAAAAGACATAATGGCAGAGTAAACATTCACACTGCAAAAGATGGTATTACAGGCTGGAGAGATGGCTCAGCAATTAAGGAATTTGCCTAAAAGCCTAATGACCCAGGTTTAATTCCCCAGTACCTACATAAAGCCAGAAACACAAAGTGGTGCATGCATCTGGAGTCCATCTGCAGCAGCTAGAGTCCCTGGCACACCCTCTGTCTTTCTGTCTCTGTCTCATTCTACTAGCAAATAAATAATAATTTTTTTTAAAGATAGGGCTGCAGAGATGGCTTAGTAGTTAAACTGCTTGCCTGCAAAGCCAAAGGACCAAGGTTCGATTCCCCAGGACCCATGTAAGCCAGATGCACAGGTGGCGCATGCATCAGTGGCCAGAGGCCCTGGAGCACCCATTATCTCTCTCTCTCTCTCTCTCTCTCTCTCTCTCTCTCTCTCTCTCATAAATAAATAAAATATTTTTAATAAAAATATTTTTTAAGATGGTATTACAAGGAAAGACTGAACTAATACAAGATCTAAAGCCATCAGGGCAAACATCAACTCCTGTGGTTCAGTGTCCATCTGGGGCCCACAACAAAGATTCTGTGATTCCACTTCTGCCCATCCAGCTGAGCTGCTCACAGCCTAGGGAACAATCCACCCTGAGCCAGCACTCACCTTGGCAGCTGTCCCACAGTCATAATATCTTTAAAATCCTAGGGTATCCACTACAACCCGGGGTTCATTCATGCTGTGGCTCCATTAGGTCTTCACACAGGGACTAACAATCCTGCCTCACATTGCCCAGTGGCCATTTCAAAAAAAAAAAAAAAAAAAGACCTTATTGCAAAAACACTGAACCCCTTTTTTTTCTGCATTTGTTTGTTATACTCCCATAGTACCAGGTGGGCTACCAAATCTACTAATCCAGGTAACTTTGAAGAACATGACACTCTATTAGCATTCTGGCCTTTTACTTTCAAGTGTCAGCATTGTTCCTGCTGTCCCAATGCAGAACAGCTGGCTCAATTTCAATGGTGGTAATCTCTCAAACAATAGCAAATGAACAGATGCTGTCTCTGGTCTGAAACTTTCAGTTCTTTCTGTGCCATATCCTTCTGCTCACACCAGTCCATTTCTTTTAAATTCAACCCTACGCACATTCTTAGGGCAGAACACAACAAGCCTCTCACACAAACTTCTAGCCCAGTCCACCAAAGCTCTTGCTTCCCCTCATAAGCCAAGTCTCACAGCCCACAGCTCTTCCTGCATTTAAGTCTTTCAACTCTAAACAGAGTGGCCCTTCAAACTTTGCTTACAGTACAGTACAGTAAGGTGTCTCTTAGGCCAAAGTTTCAAATCCTTCCACATTCCTTCCACAAATTAGTACCAAAAGGCCAAAAGCCACACAGTCAGGTTTCTAGCAGCAAAAACCCCACTCCTCCGGTATCAATGATCTGTTGTAGTTATCTTCTTGTTGCTGGGATAAAGCACCCAGCCAAAAGCAGATGATGGGAAGAAAGGATTGATTTTAGCTTACAGTCTTGAGGGGAAGCTTCATGATTGCAGAGGGAAGCATGGCATCAGCAGAAGCTGGACATCACCTCGGCCACAGCATGCAGAAAATAGCAGCAAGAGAGTGAGCCATGTTCCAGCAAGGGGAGCTGGCTATAACACCCCTAAGCCCACCTCCAACAGCACACCTTCTCTAGCAATGCTCACCTCCAAAACTGCCACTAGCTGGGGAGCATGCATTCAGAATACATGAATTTATGAGGACACTGAATTCAAACCATTACAGTTACTTATCAGAAGAAGTCAAAGAAAGGCTCTAGTCTTGGTTTGAACACTAACATTGTTATCAAGCTACCAAACCACATCTTAAAAAATTATAGAATGCCTGGAACACAGCAGATACTCAGTAAATGTCTACTTCTGTAAACCAATGACTTTTGTTTCCTAATGTACAAAAGAACTCTGTGATGATATCAGATGTAGGTGTGGTAACAAAGTTCCACGGAATAATGGATGCTTAAATGCACTGAAATGTCCATGTCGAGTAAAAATAAAACACTGCAACAGATGTGCAGGACTTTGACCAAGGTCACATTGTGAGGGACTTTAGGAAGTCTCTCAGCCTCTCTAGTTTCAGTTTTCTTTTTCTAGAGACCAAAGGGACTGGACCATTCAATCCTAGCTATTTTCATCTGTCAAATTCCAGCTGTCAGACGTGTCATGGGTACTCAGAAAACCTTCTGCACTTGATGTCTACAACTGAGAACAGCTCAAAAACTATAAAATCAGATCCAGAACATTTATTCTTTTCACCGAAGCCCTAATTACTTAAAGTTATTTGTCAATACAGAAAAGGGCATTTCAGTACCTTAGCCAGAGCTGTCCCCTGCTGCCTCTCCCCCATCAATGCACTAAGCCCTACACTGTCGAGCCTAGTTTTCTTATAGTAATACAAGCACCTAGGACTGTTGTGAATCTTCTCTTCCCTATTTCATTCATTGACTTCAGCTTGAAATAAGAGCCCCGTCCATTTAAGCTCAAAAATGACACCCCAGGACCAGGGATACAGCTGTTGGTAGAGTGCTAGCCTAGAATGTCTGATGCCCTGGGCCTGATCCTCAATATCACATAAAACTGGGCCTGGAGGTTCATATCTGGAAATCCCAGTGCACCAGAGGTGGAGGTAGAAGGATCCGAAGTTCAAGACCATCCTCAGCTACACAGTGAGCACGCGCGCGCGCACACACACACACACACACACACGTGCATGTGCTACAAGCAAATAATATTTTTTTAAATGACACTCCAGTTTTACCATGCATTTCTAGGAACTAAACAATATCCAATTGGGGGGCTGAGAAAATAGCATAATTCACACTCAAGATTCACAGTAAAGAACTGAATAGTTAGCAACAGTTTGGACAGGTAGCAAAGACTTCCACAGACCTAATTGAATGTGCTACTCTTCTCTAAAATACCTGCTACATAACTGAACAGCTCAGCTCTGTCTCAGATGGCATGCAATCAAGGAAAATAATGGGACAGAGCAAACAACTTCAAAGCCTCGGCACCACTTACGTTAATAATATATAATTGCTGCAATTTCTTTTGGTACAGTACTTTTAATTAAACACGTTAAAGTCTCTACCTACAGACTTATTTTCCACCACAGGCAGCCATTTTGCTCTCTGAATTGAGGCATGTGGATTGTGCCCTTTTTCAAAAGGCATGCCTCTCCTCAGGCTCACTTCCTGGAACACTGGTCCAGGGTAGAGAAGCAGCTGCTTTCTAAGCCCACTTTCAGAAAGAGGATTCCAAGAGAGAATAAGCCCTAGCCTGAAAGAGCTCCCCAAAGAGCCTACTGCGGTTCTGATAACAAAGTGCTATAAATTTTCCATATAGTACCCCCAGAAGAGGCAAGGACCATGGGGAATAAGGAGAGCAGGAGAGAACACCACTTTTACTCTATTAAATATACAAGCAGGTGGAAGAGATGGCCAAGCACTTGCCACCCAAGTGGCTTGAGGTCAGATCCCCAGAACTCAAGTAAAGTTGGATGCTGAAATGCAAGCACCTGTGATCCCAACATGTCTATAGACAGAAGAGAGAAGGGAGGCACAGACAAATGAATCCTATAGCTTACGAGCTAGCTAGCATATCATCCAGTATTATTTATACCAGAGAGACAAGAAAGAGTCTGCTTCAAACAAGGTAAAGGGTGAGGACCAACATGCATGTTCCATGACATGCACACCCCCACACTCACACACTTGAATGTGCACATGTGTGTGAGCACGCGCGCGCGCACACACACACACACACACATGCATCTCAAGGACATTTCCTTTGTAACCCTAAAAAATAAAGATAAACATTTTGATTCAACATTATCATGATTCAGTCAGGCCTGGTGCATAGGCCTATGTAATTCTGGCTACTCAGTAGGCTAAGGATGGAGGATTGCAAATTCAAGACTAGCCTGGACTACAGAGTGAGTTCAAGGTCAGCCTGGGAAATTCAGTGAGAACCTATCTCAAAATAAAAAGAGTACTGGGTATATAGCTCAGTGGGTAGAGGGTTTACCTGCATGTACAAAGCCCTAAGTTCTATCCCCAGTATCACAAACAAACAAACAACAACCAAAAAAAAAAAAAAAAAACCCTAATATCATGATACAAAGGTATTTTAGTATTTTTCAATCATATCATAATGATATTGGTAAAAATTATTCAGTGTGAACAATGATTCGGCATGAGACAGTTTATAACTCTTGGGCTGCAGAGATGGCTCAGTGGTTAAAGGTGCTTGCCTGCAAAGCCTGCTGGCAAGAGTTTGATTCCCCAGAACCCATGCAAAGCCAGCCGTATAAAATGGTGCATGCGTCTGGAGTTCATTTGCAGCCCTAGTACATCCATCTATCCGTCCTCTCTCTCAAATAAATAAAAATATTTATAAAAGATAGTTTATGACTCATTTTTAGGGGCTGATTTACATTAGCCCTGTTTAAAATGAATCCAAATATGTCTTCCATGCCTACTGTGTACCAGGCACGGATTAGGTGCTTGGATTGGATAAGGCTATTTGGTATAACAAAGACTTGCTATGCATTAAATTTTGCCTTTACAGGGAAGATCCAGGCTGATCGTTAGCTATGCTTCTTCCTTACTCTACCTACTCTTGGCCAATCAAAAATATTCTTTTCAAAGCCCTCAAAGGCCAATGATACTCTCTGTAGCATAAGGTCTGCTGTACTGCATTCCAGTTCTAACACAAAAATCTTTGAATGGCATGACAGCTCCCAACAGTAACAGCAGCTGCTTCTGTGACATATGACCTAGATTGGAGAATTCACTCAAGATACTCTGCTTTTCAATCCACTGGAGTAGAGGGGTGTGGCAGGGACCAGGAGCCCAGGCCACAACTGCCACAGCCTCTTCCCTCCACTTCCTGGCAGAATCCTGGAAGGAGTTCAAACTTCTCCTACAGGAACTGTATGATGAGTCAGCAGGGTGTAATGTGTAAGTCTTCAGGGATAACGCAGCTGGCCATGCAGGGGACTTGGGGATATCAGCTTGCCCTGAGCTATATTCTTGGCCTGCATGAACATTAATGGAAGGCAGTAGTGTACACTGGAATAGCTTGATATATCTCATTAGTTTTAGGCAAAAGTTTTCTGTTGATGAAAAACAAAACGACATTTTTCTATACAGAAAGATAAGAAACGTGCCACAAGGAGTTCAGCATAGTTCTAGTAAAAGGAAAAGCTTCTGCTTCTACCCTGTCTCGGAAGAATATGAAAGTGTAGAATACCAGATGTTTTGGATGTGTCCAATCCTATGATCCGGTCCATCTCAGGCTGTGTTCAGATTTAAGATGGATAACTGTCTAATACTGCAAGAAACTACTAATCTCTATAAAGAGAAACTAAAGCCATAAAGACAAAAGGATTGAAAGCTGCAAAAACCAAACAGTATAAATGCAGGGCAACAGAAAACACACCTGTAACGCCAGTATTCAGGAGGTGGAGGCAGGAGGATCAGAAGTTCAAGGTCATGCTCAGTTATACAGTAAGTTCCAGGCTAGCCTAATGAAAGAAGAAGGGGAGTTGGGGAGATGGTATAGAGGTTAAAGGTGCTTGCATGCAAAACCTGCCTGCCTGGGTTCACATCCCCAGCACCCATGTAAAGCCAGATGCAAACGGTGGTGCAAACATCTGGCATTCATTTGCAGTAGCAAGTAATCCTGGTGTGCTCATATGCATACATACATATATACATACATAAATATTTCTAGAAAGAAGGGAAGAGGAGGAGGAAAAATGGAGGAAGCCACCTCGAGGTTTCCACAGAGAATGCTACAGGATCTGGAAACCCAGTTCAAGATCTAAAGGGACAAGTGTGGAAAATTGAAGATCTGGCCACTCCTCCAGCTTTTCTCTTCCTCCTCCATTGCCAGATCCATTGGACCTAAGTAGAGTTAATGGCATGATGGCTCTCTCTCCCTCCTGGTCCTCCAGAAAGCATGGATAACCCCCCCATCCATCACCACCAGCCAGCATCACCTACCTCCGGCCACCATCTGGCTTTTACATCAAAGGGTTCATGGCCTCATCCTCCCTCATGTGCTGAGTTTTCCTGACAACTCCACGTAGAAATGGAAATGAGCTACCTCTCCAGGAGTCTCTGAAGCCCCACGTGACCTCACTGGTCAAAATTTTCTGGGAAGAAAGTTAGTTATATCATGTCTCACTATTTTTTCTTAAGTACTTTTTCTCTAATTGCAACCTAGTGTAAGTTTTTGGCATCTTTTAGTGAAAAAGAGACCATATAAGTTATTCTCATGATATTATATATCCTAGAAAATAGAGTTAGCAAACTTTAACTGGATGAGCCAGACCATTATTCCTTAAGCCACATGTGATCTGCAGTTCAAGTGCCATGGCATTTGAAAATGTGACTTTCTGCCAAATTTCTGTATGCAGCACAATATCAGAAGAAAGCTGAATGCCCCTGTTGGATGCCATAAAATTCAGTTCATTTCAAAAATCTACTTGATGACTGGAGAAATGGCTTGGCGGTAAATGTACTTGCCTGTGAAGCCAAAGGACCCATGTTCAACTCTCCAGGTCCCACATAAACTGGATGCAAAAGGTGACACAAGCGTACAAGGTGGAACATGTACACAAGGTGGCACACATGTGTGGAGTTCACTATAGTGGCTAGAGGCCCTGGCATACCAATTTTCATTTCTCATTCTCTCTCTTTCTCTCTCTCTCTGTCATAAAATTTAAAAAAAAAAACCTACTAGAATGGAGAAATAATATTCAACCATGACATAGATTAAAAATCCCAGTGACTAATGCTCTCCACACACACTTCTTACTGCATTCTCAAGAGTTCCCTTTAAAGGAAATATTATAGTAGAGGTATGCTTGATGAACGATGAGCTGTCAGTTGAGACATGTACTACACAGGCATTTTTACATGTTAAATAATTTTGTACACGTAAAATGTCATCTACTTTTAGTCAGAATACTTGTTTTTAAAAATGTTAGCTTTAGGAAGGTGTTTGGTGAGAAGAACAAGAGGATTTGCTTTATGTGTCAGGGGCTCTCATGTGGGGGTCTTCAAACAATAAGAGCACTAAGTTTGCTTCTCACTTTCTGGTGAGAAGACTTACCTTGTTAAATGACCTTTGCTATTGTAAAATTGTGTTCAGTTTCAAGGGACGCTATGGTGAATAAAACACATCAGGCCTGTCTACAACCCAGAAATAGCCAATAATAATAAGCCAAGGCAGGTTCAATCCTGTCTCCATGAGCCCTGTCTCCAGGGCCTTCCTTCTACTTTGAAAGCTTCACAAAATGAAGACATACAGTGTTAAATGAGCACAGTCCCTGTTGGCTTGACCTGCTGGGAATAATGGGACTGGCAGGTGGGCTCACGGGCCCTGCTTGGCAGATGTGAGACAGATTGTCACCATGGCTGTGATCACATGATAACCAGATCTGCTGTTCCCCAGGTTGTAAAAGGCTATGTCCCCACATGCTCTCTGGATCCCTTTGACTGAGCTCAAAAGAGGCTTGTGCTGCTGCTTCCTCTGTAGCCTTGAAAAGTTCCTTTATAAAATATGTGCATGTGTCACAGACTGTTTCCAAAGGACTGCTCGTGGCCCTATGTAAAAATTAATACCTGCACACTGAGTAGTCCTGGGTGAGGGCCCATTTGTTCTTAGCCTTCTAGGAAGTTAAGTTAATTCACAGGACAATTATTTGATTTTTAACCCAGACTTTGTAAAGTAAGTAAAATTTGCTGTTTAAAATAAAAGGTAGATTCAATGTAATACTTAATGTCTACTATTTTAACCAACTGCAGTAACTAACACATATTTAGTCATAATTTTTTAATTGTAAAAAATATGACAGCAATGTTAAAAACATTGAAAAATAGAGAAGAAAAGGATCAATCCTTAATCATGTTATTTATTATTGTATGTGTTGTACAGGAGTTGTATATGTATCATAACACAATAATGGCATTTTCATCTATTCATCTAAAATAACATATATTTAGTTAATTATTGTGGTAGTTTGAATAGATGACCCCCAATATATTCAGTGTTTTATTAGTTTGTAGTTTGAATTTGCATCCACCTGGCTGGAGGCAATGTCACTGGGTGCATCTTAAGGTGTAATGGTGGGTGTGGTAGTTTAATATATGTCCCCCAATATATTCAGTGTTTTATTAGTTATAGTTTACATCTGCAATCACCTTGCTAGAGGCAATGTCACTGGGGGCCAGTCTTAAGGTGTGGTGGGTTTGAGATTCCATTGTAAAGATATGCAAAGTGTGCCTAGCGGGGAGTTCCTGAAGTGTGCTGTGTGACTCTTTTGACTGTAGTTTTTGCTCTGTGTAGCTGGAGGCTTGGTTTTTCTCTCTCTGCTTGGCCCTGTGAAAGCAGGCTGCTTCTCCTGCCTTTATGGAACTTCCCCTGGATCTGTAAGCTTCAATAAATAATATCCCTTCCTCCATAACTGTGCCTGATCTGGAAGTTCATCTCAGCGAACCTGAAGCTGTCTGCTACAGTAAAGTGGTACCAGGAGTGGGGTGAGATGAACCTGACCATGTGGATAGTCGTCTTTTGGAACATTTGTTTTGGAGGAATGGACATGGACTTGGTGCTTGCAACTGAAGATGCTTTCTGGAGTGGTAAGCCAAGTTTTATGGACTATTCTGATGACAGTTTGAAAATGCTAAGTACAGACAGTATTAAACTTCGAGTCTTGGCTTATGAGCTTTATAAGGGGAAGAAAACAGTGCAGAGGACTTTGTTGAAACTGGGCTACTGGCATAAGGGATGACTACGTTCCGCTATCCAGGCCCAAAAAGTTTGATCAAGGTTAAATTTGTAATAAACTGATGTGCTTGGCTAAAGATATCGGACTGAGATTTTAAGATTTTAAGTTAAAAAACCTCAAGCAAGTTAAAATTAGAGGCAATGAGACTGGTTTTAGGTTAATAGAGTTGCTATTGTCAACACATTAACAATCTTAAAAAAGGTTTAAAAAAAAGGGTGGCCTGACTGCTTTACATTAAAACAATGGAGAGGATGCCTAAGAAAAGATTGTTAAAAATATAAACTCTTGAAAAGAGTTAACTGGAGAAGACACCTACTTTTCAAGGCTGATTTATTTCGTCCCTAGATTAAAAATATGGCTGTGTCCTACACACCTGGTTTTAGAAACATAAAAAATGCATGGAGTGGTCATAAATTGCACATGGTTCCAGGAGACGCTAATGAGATGCGGCATGAGGCAGGGCATAAAGACCCTTAGGAATAGGCTAAAAGAGCCTTTGGAAGATGGATGGTGGTTTACATGGAGACCTAAAGATGTCTTGGATATACCAGGACTATACAAGGGCTCCCATGGAGCACAGTGTTGACATGGGATAAAAGTTTTCCCTGGCGACTCTGCCCAGCTGGAGGGACGGAATTAGAAAACCTGGAGGCTGTCAGTCTCTGGTTATATTGAACTTAAACTACAGAAGTTTGATGACTGCTGATGGTGGTTGAGTTTTCACTGTTCTAGTCTCTCCTTGCTATACGTTATACTGGTTAAAATGTTTACTCTGTGCCTTTACATGTTAAAAGTATTTAACTTGTTTGATCTTACAGGACTCACTATCTTAAGTTGATCAAGACTGTGAGAACCTTTAAAATTGGACTAAATACAATTTACAATGTGTGATAGTTATAAATCTATTGGGGGCCAGGAACTAAATCTATTGGGGGCCAGGGGTGGAATGTGGTAGTTTAAATACATGTCCCCCAATATATTCAGTGTTTTATTAGTTATAGTTTACATCTGCAGTCACCTTGCTAGAGGCAATGTCACTGGGGGCCAGTCTTAAGGTGTGGTGGGTTTGAGATTCCATTGTAAAGATATGCAAAGTGTGCCTAGTGGGGAGTTCCTGAAGTGTGCTGTGTGACTCTTTTGACTGTAGTTTTTGCTCTGTGTAGCTGGAGGCTTGGTTTTTCTCCCTCTGCTTGGCCCTGTGAAAGCAGGCTGCTTCACCTGCCTTTATGGAACTTCCCCTGGATCTGTAAGCTTCAATAAATAATATCCCTTCCTCCATAACTGTGCCTGGTCTGGAAGTTCATCTCAGCGAACCTGAAGCTGTCTGATATAATGGGTTTGAGATTTCAATCTAAAAATATGCAAAGTGTGCCTAGCTGGAGTTCCTGAAGTGTGCTGTGCTGTGTGGCTTTTGGCTTGTAGCTTTTCTGTGTTTGGTCCTGTGAAAGCAAGCCAGCTTCTTCTGCCATTATTGAACTTCCCCTGAATCTGTAAGCTTCAATAAATATTCCTTCCTCCATAACTTTACCTGGTCTGGAAGTTCATCTCAGCAAACCTGAAGCTGTCTGCTATAATTATATTCATGCTATATATAATTCTAAATTCTAATTTATCATTTATTTTCAGTATTGGTAGGTTTCATAATTTTTCTAATACAGCATTATAACTTTCATGTGGTTTATTGTTCTACTCAAGTTTGAGCAATTGGTATTTTTATTTGTTTGTTTATTTATTTATTTATTTATTTAGAAGACAGAGAAAAGGGGCAGACAGAGACAGTGAGTATGGGCATGCCAGGGTCTCCTGCCACTGCAAATGAACTCTAGATGCATGGACCACTTTGTGCATCTGGCTTTACTTGGGTATTGGAAAAATTGAACCCCAGCCACCAGATTTTGCAAGCAAGTCCCTTTAACTGCTAAGCCATCTCTCCAACTCAGTTTTTGTTTTTTGAAACAGTTTCATTCTGTAGCCCACACTGGCCTGGAATTCACGAAGGAGGCCAGGATGACCTCAAACTCATGACATTCATGGTAATCCTCCTGCCTCAGCCTCCTGAGTGTGGAGATTACATGTGTGAGGTCATGTCTGGCTAGTAATTTACTTTAGTAAACTATAAACCACCACTCAATCTTAAGTTCTTAACAGTTAAAAACTAACTTCTTGAGGCAGGGTCTCATATAGCCCAGGCTCACCTCAAACTTGCTATATAGTCATGCATGACATTAAATTTCTAATTCTCTTGCCTCTACCGCTCAAGTAGTGGGATTATAGGCAGGCATCACCATACTCAGTTTTATGTGATGCTAGATACCAAACCCAGAGCTTTCAAGCATGCTAGGTAAGCACTCTACCAAATGACTCACATCCACAGTCCCCAAACTCACTTTTCTTTCAAGAATAGCCTCTAAGGCTAGGGAGATGGCACAATGGTTAAAGGCACTTTTTAAAAAATATATTATTTATTTATTTATTTGAGAGAGAGAGAGAAAATGGGCACACCAGGGCTTCCCGCCACTGCAAACGAACTCCAGATGCACAATGCCCTCTTGTGGGTCCTGGATAATCAAACCGGGATCCTTTGGCTTTGCAGGCAAACGCCTTAACCACTAAGCCATCTCTCCAGCCCTAAAGGCACTTTTCTTCAAAGCCTTCTGACATGGATTCCCCAATACTAACATAAAGCCAGAGTTTGACTGCACAGCAAGAGGCCCTGGCACACCTGTATACTATCTCCCTTTTTCTCCCTCTTTCTCTTTCTTTTCTCTCTCACTCTCTCCCTCATAAATAAATCAATAAAAATATTTTTTTATTTAAAAAAATTAAATAAACTCCAGATTAAGGTGCTTGCCTGCAAAGTCTAATGACCCAGGTTTGCTTCCTCAGTTCCCACATAAAGCCAGATGCACAAGGTAGCACATGTATCTGGAATTTGTTTGTAGCAGCTGGAGGCCTGGCACACCCATTCTTTCTCTTGTTCCCCCCCACCCCACTTGCAAATAGATAAATAAAAACATTTAAAAACACAAAACAAAAAATAACCTCCAGCATAAGCGAATATACATAAAGGCAGAAATATGTCAAATTAGGACTGTGAACATAACTAGTTTTCAAATAAAATTGCAATTGATATTCTGAAGGGGGTAATCCCCTTCCAAAAATATTACTATCCTGAGCAACAATCTCTACACATCAAGTGATAATAGAGTGCTGAAGAAATATTGGCACCAATGAGTGGCTTGCAATGAATTATCATATTTAACTTAAATATCCTATGCCAGAGTACTATTATTAGTCTTATTCTATAGATGAGAAGCAAGTCTCACATAGATTAGTAACTTGAAAAAAAGTTATAGGGCTGTCACAGGAATCTAGAGATGCTCAACAAAGCCAAGTTAATAATTATTAACATTACTGGTCACTCAAAGAAAACATAACAATCTAATCCATTACTACAAACTACCAATTTATTTTTGGTAAGATCTTTCCCTTTTAAATAACTGCTGAGAAGCCAATGAAAATCTAAACCCTTTTATTACCCCATCATATAGTGATATTATTATTCTATATACATACCATAAAATATGTACAAATGGCTTATTGTAATGCATCCATGATCAGATATATCCCACCAACAATGACATGTTCCAGCCCAGTCAAATGTTCACACATCATTGCGTCTACTCCATAAATTACTATCTCAAGAGCTCAACGCCATTGAATTTCAACTCACATAAGGTGTGGTCTTGATAGTTTCCAGAAAGTCAATGTGACAACTCCAGAGGTGATAGTACCACGTTGGCTGCTTTCCTCAATGCTATTATACAATCAGCTCAAAAAAATGAGGTATTTCCCAAAATACACAGTCCTCATTTGGGAATGGGCATTGAAAAGAGTGCTGACAGCAAAGCGTTCCTCTGGAGGGAGTCCCTTCCTCTTCGCTGTCCCCATTCCATCTGGTTATACTCTGGAGAGGAATCCTGGCAACGTGGAGAGAGCGCAGATAAAGGATGGCAGGCTGCAAGAGGCCTGGAAAGCATCAGCCACTCACTCATTCACACTTTCCAGGTAGACCTGGGGCATACCAGAAGCAATAAAAGAAAGAGGATAAACTGTCCCCTCTTCTTGCAAAGCCATGGTTCTATAGAAGAGTCAGAGAGGGCCTGGAGAGATGACTTAGTGGTTAAGCGCTTGCCTGTGAAGCCTAAGAACCCCATTTCAAGGCTCAATTCCCCAGGACCCATGTAAGCCAGATGCACAAGGTGGCGCGTGCATCTGAAGTTCTTTTCCAGTGGCTGGAGGCCCTGGCATGCCCCTTCTCTATCTGCCTCTTTCTCTCTCTGTCTGTTGCTTTCAAATAAATAAATAAACAACAAAAGAAATTTTTTTAAAAAAAAAGTGTCAGAGAAAATAATGGCCATGGGGAAGGGACCATGGGGAAGGGAGCGCTACCAGAACACAAAGGGTGAGGGAGGAAAGAGGGCCTGAGATTCCCAAGCCTGTATGCTATGACTCTCAGTGCCAGAAACACTGAGACTTCCTGTCGACCAGGATGTTGCATCCAGGGCCTTCTCCAAGTGGAGCACACCCCTGAGCATCTTCTATAAGAATCTCCAAATGCCAGGCATGATGGAGCATGCCTTTAATCCCAGCTTTTGGGAGGCTGAGGATCACCATGAGTTCAAGGCCAGCCTAGAGCTACAAAGTGAGTTCCAGGTCAGCTTCAGCTGGAGTGAGATTCTGCCTTGAAAAAACACACAAACGGAGAAGGGATGGGCTGAAAGTGGATTTAGGTAAGTAAACAATGTTCACTGATATTTGGAAACTCTCTTAAAGAAGGGACTAACTCATCTGTTTAGTGGCTAACTCTATCCAGGAGGAGCTGGCATGGTTTTGTTAAATGAATGCTCATGAACTAGGGCTCCTGAAAGTGTGGCTCATGGGCCAGCAACTGTCTGCCAAAGAAATAAACTGAAAAATTGAAAATCAGCCTTTATCAACCTTTTTGTTATAATTTTCATTTAAATATTGAGGGCTGGGGCTAGAAAGATTGCTCAAAGGTTAAAGCTGGACAGCCTGGGTTCAATTCCCCAGTACTCATATAAATCCAGAAGCACCAAGTGGCACATCATCTGGAGCTCATTTGAAGTGACAGGAGAATATAATACGCCAATATTCTTTCTCTCTCCCTTTCTGTCTGACTCTGTCTGTCTTTCTCACTCTCTCAAATAAATAAATAAATAGTGTTTAAATGAGAACTATGTAACTTTTGAGTATCTTGATTTAATTTTTGTAACAATTCATTTCATTATTTTTTTAAAGAAGCAACAGTTCCTGAAAGTTTAGAAATTAAAAAAAAATAATAACAAAACAGTTCACCACTGAGAGGCACAGATCTAAATAATTTCAAGCGCATACAAGGGTATACTTTCCTCTTAAAAATAGCAACAATAAAATAATAGTAAAGTTAAAAAATAACAGACATTAGGAAGTGAATCTCATCCAAGTTTTTGTCTTTATTATCATTATTATTTATTTATTTATTTATTTATTTATTTACAGAGAAAGAAAGAAAGAAAGAAAGAAAGAAAGAAAGAAAGAAAGAAGAAAGAGAGAGAGAGAAAAGAAAAAGAGAGAGAGAGAGAATGGGCATGCCAGGATCTTCAGCCTCTGCAAATGAACTTCAGACATGTGCACCCCCTTGTGTGTATATGCAACATTGTGTGCTTGCATCACTGTGTGTCTGACAATACGGGACCTGGAGATTTGAACATGAGTACTTAGGCTTTGCAGACAAGAGCCTTAACTGCTAAGCCATCTCTCCAGACCTATTTTGTCTTTTTGAGACAAGGCTTTGTTATGTAGCCTAAGCTGGCCTTGAATTTGTGGTAAGGCTTCTGCTCCAGCCTCCAGAGTTCTGGGACTTACAGGTGTATATACCACCATGCACAGCAGCTTCCTGGAAGTTTGTGGAAACTATAGCTTTTGGAGTTTTATCGGTTTTGGATATTGGGTCCCACACTCTCATTTAACCCCTAGAGCAACCCAACAAGTTAAGAAGTGCCATTATGTTGCTGATGAGAAAACCAAGTTCTTGGGCTGGAGAGATGGCTTAGTGGTTATGGCGCCTGCCAGCTAAGCCTAAGAACCGGGTTCCAATCTCCAGGTCCCACGTTTAGCCAGATGCAAAGTGACACAAGGGCGCAATGTCGCACTTGACCACAAGGGGGGCGCACGCCTCTGGATTTCGTTCACAGCAGCTGAGAGGCTGCTGGTGCGCCCACCTCTATCTGTCTTCCTCTCCTCTCTCTCTCTCTCTCTCTCTCTCTCTCAATCTCTGTCTCTCTCTGTGTCTCTCTCCAAAAAAAATAAAAAATAAAAATAAAAAACCACACCACTTTACAAAAGCTAATGACTCTGCAACTTGGAGGTGGGCATGATGCTCTCCAGAGGCAAAACCAGGATCTTGACACTATTTAATACAATTCAAAATCCACTCACTAAAGATTGAAGAGATGTAATGGTCACTTCCACCATGCTCCTAGAAACAAATAGAAGAACCAACTAACACACAATTATAATGCTGAGAACAAGAAGTCATCACCAAGTTTCAAACGAAGGCACTGGGGCTGGAGAGATGGCTTAGAGGTTATGGCACTTGCCTGCAAAGCCAAAGGACCTAGATGTGATTCCCAAGTGCCCATATAAAGCCAGATGCACAAAGGTGGCACATGCATCTGGAGTTCATTTGCAGTGGCTGGTACTCCCATTCTATCTGCCTCTCCTTCTTTCTCTCTCCCTCAAATAAAGAAAAAAATTTTTTAAAGGAGATGCTAACGTGCTATTGATTATGAACACCCTGAGTCAGCAAACGACAGTCTGTTTTCACAGATGAGTCTTACTGGCACAGCACCATGCCATTCATTGACATATGTATTAGTGATTGGCTTGGCCATAGTGGTAGAGCAGTTGTGACAGAGACTGGCCTACAATGCCTAAAATATTGACTCCCTGGCTCTTTAAAGAAAGAGTTGCTGACCCCTGTTCCATACCACAAACACAGGCAACAGTACTGACAAAGATAGCCATAAAAGAATGCGCACTCCCATCAGCCTCCGAGCAAGCATGTGAGAGAGCACAACTTCTGTGACATTGTCATCAGACAAAAAGAGCCTCACTTGCATTCATATTTTCCCCCTTGCCACTTTTCAAAGGAAAAGTGTGGCGAATAGCCGTTTCTCCAGGAAGTGGATGGTGGAAAGGGCTTTAGCATCAAATACCACTAATGTAGACAAAGATCCTTCACTCTAGGGAACATTCTTGGCGCCTCCCAACAATCCCATGGAGAGGAGGCCCTGAGACACAGTGAGATTTATGGACCTGGTTAGAATGACTGTAACTACTGGATCTAGGACTTGTCCTTAACACTGATCCCAAAACTCACCCAGCTAATAATCACCTCCCAGGTGTCACCAGCTGACACCACTCCACAGCTAAGGTAACCTTGAAAGGAAAAATTTAAATTAAAAAAAAAAGTAAATCCAATTTTTTTTTTATATTTTGGTTTTTCAAGGTAGGGTCTCACTCTAATTCAGGATAACCTGGAGTTCACTCTGTAATCTCAGGGTGGCCTTAAACTCATGGCAATCTTCCTACCTCTGCCTCCCAAGTGCTGGGATTAAAGGCGTGCGCCACCACGCCCAGCTTGTAAATCCAATTTTTACAAAATGATAATTTGCTAATATTTTAAAGAATCAAAATGAAGTAACCAGTGCTGGGGAGATGGTTCAGTGGCTGAAGTTTGCTTGCAAAGCCTGCTATCCTAGGTTCGGTTCCCAGCACCCACATGGAGTCGGATAGAAAAAAAGAATGGGTAAGCATCTGGTGTTCTTTTGCAATGCTAAAAGACCCCCATGTGCCAACACAGACACACACACACACTGCAAATAAATTTGACTTTTTTAAAATGTCTTAAATGAAGAATCCAAATAGATGTAACAGTACAATAACTTAGGAACAATTTTGTACCTACCCAACAAATTTGCCTGAGTAAATCCTTGTTTCTATTTTAACAAAAGATTTGGGGGTGGGGGAATAGGAAGTGACTGAAACACATCGTAATTCCAGGCTTTTAAAAAATTCTAATATTAGCCGACACTTGGAAGGTAGAGGTAGGAGGATCACCTGAGTTTGAGCCACCCTGAGACTACATAGTTAATTCCAGGTCAGCCTGGAGAGTGAGACTTTACTTGAAAAAAAAAAAAATTCTAATTCTAAGGTATGACACCATGAGTTTGAGCCACCCTTTTCCTGTTGAAAAAAAAAAATTCAATTGACCTGTTTTCCTGTTACATTATGTTTTCCATAAAAACAAGCCCTTTTAAATACTTCCAATACCTTTCCATTGATTTGTGTTTGCAAAGAAGAGTCAGATTTTCCCTAAACATATACACATAACGTAAGTACGGGTTGCAAAATGAAAGAGGCATTTCCATATATTATTTTCATTTTCAATATTACTGCTTCCTTAGGAAACACTATGCAATTCCAGAATCTGGTTCATATAAATAAAATGAAAAAGGTTCACTAACAATGTCCAAGCAGGTAAGGGGGGTCAATAAAAATGACATAAAGTATAGTAAAAAGATAAGATAAATTGTACCTGACCTTAAAAGGCTAAAAATGCTCCAGGTGGTGTTCTATTTTGCATAAACAATAGGTTATGTAAATCACATGTTTAAGCCTCTGAGGTAAGTTTTTGAATACATCATTCTGTTGATCAGCATGAAAAGATGCTGTCTTAACAGGATATAAACTACTGCTAAATGGTAGAAACGTATTGAATTTTGTAGTCTTTAAACATAATTCTTCCCCATCAAAAGGTTGCATGGTTTTTGGAATCTGAGTTCAATAAACTCTGTAATTTTACTGTTAAACATATTTACAAGGTCATAAATATTCAATTTTTGTAATAAAGATAGTACAAGTGCTGATAAAATGCAATTAACATTCATTTACAGTAGCTGAGCAAGTTTTGCCAAATGCTGCTTCCCTTAACAGGCTGTGAGGTTCTGATTGCATTAAGCCTCCGGATTACTGTTTTCTATCTTATGATATTTCAACACTGTTTCCAAGGTCCCCCAAATCACTATCAAAGTTTAGGTTTCATGATGTTAACTATTTTCCCCAAGTGTGCTTTCTTAGTTTTCACTTTGAAACTTCTTCAGTTTTCCCAGGTTAACACTGTAACGGAGAGGCCTCTGTTCAAAGGGTCTTTAGTTTTTTTTATGGTGTTTCATGTAAATAAACACAAATTTCTTTTCAAAACTTTATTACTCTCAATTTTCTCTCATACATTTAACACATTCTACAAAGATGTCTCTGAGAGATACAGTAAACATGATGAGTATTTTTTAAACAATAAATACTCCTGTCAGCACATTACTTTCATTAAGGGAATTTTATCATTTGGTTTTTATAAACAGCAGCTGGAAATTCTTGCTGAGTTTCCTTACTTCCTCATAGTTATCAGCAAGTCTAAGGAAGCGACTATTTACTATTAAGTAACTTTGTATATTGTAGAGATCTTTAAACCTATAATCAACCACAGGTTCAAATTTTGTTCCTTTCTAGAATTCTACATAGGTTCTTCTATCACCAAATATGTCCCTATTATCTTACCAAAATATGTTTTAGGCTATAAACGAGCATATTCTTGCTTAAAGTTGTAACCTTAGGCCAAACCCACAGGATGCCTAGGGTGGCTCTGCCATGATCACACCACTTTCTTATTATTCGAACTTCTGAGAATTACAACCTTTGAAATTTTTTTCCAGAAAGTACAGTGCACTGTACATACATTATGCCAATAAATATATTTCTGGCTCAACAACATAGCATTTAACACAATATGATTTTTTTCATTTACATACATTTCAATACTGGTAAGAACCCAGCAATTCTCAACTAGAACTAAAACACTTTAACAGCTTTCTTACTGGGGAACTTCCTGCAGAAAAATAATAAAAATCTGAAATAAGCAAAATCTGGTCTTTGTGGGTGGAAACAAATATTGACTGAGCACTATTTACCTAGTACCATGCTTAGTACTGAAGCTGGCGTGGATATGAGAGATGCAAGCTTTAAGGACCACAGTAGAAGGAGGACAGAGATTAAACAAGTGGTTACACAATTAGTTACAATTGGAGTGGGTTTAGTAATATTTTCCCATTATAAAGTAATGATACTATTACAAAAAGCTCATATTTGAGCATTAACTATGGGGAACAGGTCAACACCAGTGCTTTGTACATACATACTCATACATTTATTCATTAAAATAGTATAGACTTGTTAGAAAAAAACTTGGAAAATATAAAAATGTACAAAGATTTTGTAAGTAAACATTCCATTTTCTTAGAAGTAATGATTATAATATTTTGGGGTATATCATATTTTAATTCATCAGATATTTTTCCCATGAAATGGTATAGAAAGCTACAATGTTTAAGAGCTCCATAAAATTCTTAAAACCATGTCTACTTTGATTAATTCTTGACTCTTGGAATATTCGCATGGCTTCTATTTTTCCTCATTTAAGAAAACTATGGCCTGGGGAGGTGTCTCAGTGGACAAAGCACTTGCTGTGCAACTCTGAGTACCTGAGTTCAGATCCCTGGACCCCAAGTACAAGGTGGAAGCTGATATGGGCTTCTGTCATTCCAACGAGCCTATGGTAGGGATGAAGGCAGAGACAGAAGAATTTCCTGGAAGCTTGTGAATGGGGACAGTCAACAACAAGCAGAGACCCTGCCTCAAATGATGTGGACAAAGAGAAACGACCCAAAAGTTGTCCTCTGTCCTCCAAATGCACACATCCACACTACCCCACACACAAGCATGCACACTCACACAGATACGAAATGCACCAAATAAATTATAAATTTTTTAAAGAAAACTATGATGAGCATTGTTCAGCATTAATCCTGGCTTTCAGCTTCAATTATTTCTTTTGGATAGAATTTTGTATTCAGAGTGTGGGTTTGGGATTCAAATCCAGAGCTCACCCATGCTTAACTAAGCACATACTCTACCACTGAGCTACACTCCTAGCCCTTGAATAAATGTCTAAAGGTGAGATCACATGTTCTAATTGCACTTCAAAAATATTGTGTCAAGTTAAACTTCGTGCAACTGCAAACATCCTTTAAAACATTCGTATTGAAAAGTAAAAATCACACCTTATTGTGTCTTGCCAACCTATGCAGCAAATACTTCTCAGCAAGGGTGACATGTAATATTTTTATATTTTATTTATTTATTTGAGAGAGAGAAAGAGGCAGAGAGAGAGAAAGAGAGAGGGAGAGAATGCATGCACCAGGGCCTCCACTGCAAAAGAACTCCAGATGCATGTGGCCCCTTGTGCATCTTGCTTAAGTGGGTCCTGGAGAATGAAACCAGGATCCTTTGGCTTTGCAGGCAAATGCCTTAACCGCTAAGCCATCTCTCCAGCCCATGTAATATTTTTTAAATGACAACTTAATTATATTAAATAGGATTTATATTTAGAAAACGTCTAGTGCCAAATAGACATTTTACTAGTACTTGAACCAAAAAAAAAAAAAAAAAAAAAAAAAAAAAACTGGAGTTCCTTAATGCAAATACTTCCTGCTATAAGTCAGGACATTGGTCCTTTTTCCCTCTCAGATTAAATGTACATAAAGGCACCTAAATACCAAAAAGTGGAAGAAATCAGAAAAATAGATGAATTTTCAATTTTGAAACAGTGATTCAAATGAATCAGAACGAAGCATTTACTAGAAAACTAACCACAACATCAATTGAGCACAACAGCGGCTCCAGCATGGAGGACAGAGACGTAGAACCATCCCCCAGGGATTTGTTAGTGCTCTGCGGAAAATGGCAGACTCATACCTGGAGATACACATACTAGACATGGCCCTGAGTTCTTCCCAGCTTAATGTCTTTCAAGAGCCAACGAAGCTGCTAGACAATGAACAGCTGATCTTTCTGGGAAAGATTTAAAAGCAGGAAATGTTGCAAAGGATTTCATGTAGAAAGAAATGTGATATTAGACTAAATTTGAAAATGAGATATGGAAACACACATGGCTGTTGATTATTGACTAAAAATACAGAGTGTGGGGTTAAAATTCTGGACTCAGATATTCCACATGTATACCCTGGTCCTGATCAAAACTCTCATAAATAACTAGAATACTTTGGTGTATATCATATTTCACTCATTAAATAAAGTTAGTTTTCTTGATTTTTTTTTGTTTGTTTTTTCAAGGTAGGTTCTTGCTGTAGCCCAGGCTGATCTTGAATTCACTACATAGTCTCAGGGTGGCCTCACACTCATGGCAATCCTCCTACGTCTGCCTCCTGAGTGATGCAATTAAAGGCATGCACCACCATGCCTGGTTTAGATAAAGAGTTTGATCATCACCACCAACACTGAAGTGACAGGGAACTGATGAAAATGTGCCTTTTTCCAAGGAAAAGTCTTAGAAGAGCCTGAAGAACATCTATCATAAATAAAGCATTTCTCACATTTTCACTGTCTCTAAATAAAGATACTCAAAATAAGTCTATTCATTTCTGAATTTATATCTTTTACATGATGTGTATTTTTCTTTTTTAAAATAACTTTTATTATATTTTTTGAGAGAAAGAGAAAGAGGCAGATAGAGAGAATGGGCACACCCAGGCCTTCAGCTATTGCAAATAAACTCCAGACTCATGCACCATCTTGTGCACCTGGCTTATGTGCGTCCTGAGGAATTGAACCTGGGTCCTTTGGCTTTGCAAGCAAACACCTTAGCTGCTAAGTCATCCCTCCAGCCCTGATGTATATTTTTCTAACAAAAAGATACAGCAGTAAGTCAGGCACAGTGGGGCATACCTATAATCCCACCCCCTGGAGGCTGAGGCAGGAAGATTAGGAATTGAAGACTAGATTCAGCTACGTGCTTCATAGCAAGTGGAGGCCAGCCTGGACAACATGCAACAATATCTCAGAAAATCAAAGACATAGCAGTAAATTTCCAAAATGTACTAATAAATCTACATTCACTAAATTTCAACACAGGTAACATTCTATTCAGTCAACAGATAAGTATTATTTCACTGTTAGGGTCACATGCCATTAACAGTGGAAAAATTCTCACTGGATCCCAGGTCTTTGAAAGCTCACAGCTTGTCAGACTATACACACCACTGAACTGTTAGCTTGCTAGTATCAAAGGGCCTTCACTTCTATCGAGATTTAAAACTCTTCAAAGTGGCAGGCCTTTCATAATGAAAATAATTCATTTTCTGTCCAGACAGAACATAACACTGAAGGGATAAAAGAGCCTCCAGTAGCAGTGGTCCTTTCTCTTCAAGTATTCAATTCCAGACACACGAATGCATGTATCACATGACTTCATGAAGGGGAAACTGCAAATCTAAAAGAAAATCTATCCTCATTCCTTTCATTTAGTACCATTTCATGTTTTATCAAGTAAAAAAAATCAGCATAATTTTATATGTTTCTTTCTATATGTGTAAACTCTGTGTATATGCTAACCTGCAACTATGTTGTTTTTTTTTTTTAGCTAAAAAAAATTGGGATTGGGAGTGGGCTGGAGAGATGGCCTAGCAGAAGAGATAGCTCAGTGGGTAAGGTGTTTGCTGGCACTGCCTAATGACCTGGGTTCAATTGTCCAGTATCCACATAAAGCCAAGATGCACAAAGTAACAAATGTGTCTGGAGTTCATTTGCAGTGGCTACAGGCCCTGGTGCACCTATTCGCATTCTCATTTTGTCTCTCTCGCTCACTTGCTCGCTGACTCTATCCTTGCAAATAAATGAATAAAATATTTTTAAACAAAAAATAAATGAAGCCAGGCATGGTGTGTGGTAGTTTGAATATATGTCCCCCAATATATTCAATGTTTTATTACTTTATAGTTTGCATCTGCAATCACCTTGCTAGAGGCAAGGTCACTGGGGGCTGGTCTTAAGGTGTGGTGATGGTTTGAGATTCCATTGTAAAGATATGCAAATGTGCCTAGCAGGAGTTCCTGAAGTGTGCTGTGTGACCTTTTGGCTGTAGTTTTACTCTGTGTGCTGTGGTGGCTGGTTGGCTTTCTCTCTCTCTGCTTGGTCCTGTGGAGAGCAGGCCAGCCATTATGGAACTTCCCCTGGATCTTTAAGCTTCAATAAATAATATCCCTTCCTCCATAACTGTGCCTGGTCTGGAAGTTCATCTCAGGGAACCTGAAGCTGTCTGAGATGGTGCCCTTTAATCCCAGAAAAAGGCAGAAGTAAATCACCGAAAGCCTGAGACTTAATGAATTCCAGGTTTGTCTGCAATGCCTCAGAAAAAAGGAAAAGAAAAGATTTAATGCAATGCTGAGTATTGAACCCAGGGCCTTGTGGTTACTACAGGAAACATTCTACCATTAAGCTATAATTCTGGTTCTATAGTATTTGATTCACATACACACAAAAAATCTCCACAAAGTTTTAAAATAATGAAAAATGCATATGTTTTTCTAGCATATCACTGTGTCTTATTCTCCAACTTGTAAACCTGATAGAGTAATTGTTGCTTCCTTCTAGGAATCAAGTCCCTGAAATTCCATCTCTCCTATCTGTCAAAGTTTCCACTCCCTGAGTCATTAAAGGGCCTGAGGCTTCCCACATGCTACTGAAGAGTACAGGAAAACTTTTTTACGTGAAGCCTACCTGCACGGAGAGTTTGGCTCCCCACTGTCTGTAGGCACTCAAGCAGGGCTTATACAACGTAAAGACTGTCCTCGCTAGCAAATGACACCTTCCTCAATTCCTTTCTCTGATCTGGAAAATGGGATTAACAGTATCTCATACATTTCTTGTGAGATTAACTTGGACTTCCAGGCACATAAGGCACATCCAATAACTATTAGCTATCACAGCATTGTCTTTCTATACTTAGCTCAAAGCATTTAAAACACTAAGCTTCTGATTCCTAAAAAGGAAATATACTAGAGTCCTTAGAGGAGTCTCTGCTTTACCTGGGATGCCCTTCCCTTCCTAGAGGACACCTACTCATCCATCAAAATGAGCTCAAATAGCTCTCGAATGAGATGCATCACACTTCCTAGGGGAGAATGAACTCCCTCCACAATGCTCTACAATGCAAAACTGTACAAAGTAAATTTAAAACTCTTCTAACAATGTGTAACTAATCTCTACTCCATCTATGAAGTTAGAACATGAACCACGAAGAAAGAGAAAGAGGGAGGGAAGAAGAAAGGAAAGAATGACAGAAGGGTGTGGTGCATTCTTTTACTCCTAGCACCCCGGAGGCAGAAGTAGGAGAATTGCCATAACTTTAAGGCCAGCCTGGTGTTGCAGAATGCATAGTGAATTTCCAGGTCAGTTTGGGCTAGAGTGAAACCCTACCTCAAAACAAAACATAAAACAAACAAAAACAAAAGATGAGCACCTAAATCTTAGTGTGCAAATTTGCTCTCATCTTTAATAAATGGCAAAAATATTTATAGCACAGAATTGATTGAAATAAATATTTTAATGGTTTACTATCAGTAATTGTGTGACTTGTTTACCTATTTAATATACCCTTATATCTAGGGTCTCATACCAACTTCTCAGGCAAAAAGTGGTTGCGAGTGGAAAAAGTTTAAGATGCCTCGTGGCCGAGAACACATTACCCCACTCTGGATTCCATTTCATTAGTTCAACTGCGCATGAAGGTGACAGGGCTACTGAAACTTTTTTATTCCTAAGGACTTACCATGACCCCACTTTAGATTTCATTTTAGTCAGCTGTGATGTGAAAAGGATATTTATTTATTCATTTATTTATTTGAAAAAGAGAGGCAGATGGAGAAAGAAAGAGAATGGGTGCACCAGGGCCTCTATCCACTGAAAAGGACTCCAGACAAATGAGCCACCTTGTACATCTGGCGTTACATGGGTACTGGGAATTGAACCTGGGTCCTTTGGCTTTGCAGGCAAGTGCCTTAGCCACTAAGCCATTTCTCCAGCCCTGAAAGGGATTTTTATTGTATTTCAGAGGAATAACAAATATGAGAGTGGAGCAGGAAAAGCAGACTAAGAGGCAGGGAGATGCGGTGCATGTCTTTAAATTACCCTGATGAGAGGTGCATGCACGGGAACCAAAATGAGCATCTTAAATTGACTAACTTAAGGAAATTACAAAAGCACTTTTTAAATATAGCAATGGTTGCCAAAGTGTGCTCCCTGACCCCTAGGACAAAATGACCTGGGAACTTGTTAGAAATGTAAATCTGGCCGGGTGTGGTGGCGCAAGCCTTTAATCCCAGCACTTGGGAGGCAGAGGTAGGAGGATCGCCATGAGTTTGAGGCCACCCTGAGAATACATAGTAAATTCCAGGTCAGTCTGAGCTAGAGTGAGACCCTACCTCGAAAAAGAAAGAAAGAAAGAAAGAAAGAAAGAAAGAAAGAAAGAAAGAAAGAAAGAAAGAAAGAAAGAAAGAAAGAAAGAAAGAAAGAAAGAAAGAAAGAAAGAAAGAAAGAAAGAAAGAAAGAAAGAGAGAGAGAAAGAAAGAAAGAAAGAAAGAAAGAAAGAAAGAAAGAAAGAAAGGAGGGAGGGAAGAAGGGAGGGAGGGAAAAGGAAAGGAAAGGAAAGGAAAGGAAAGGAAAGGAAAGGAAAGGAAAGGAAAAGAAAAGAAAAGAAAAGAAAAGAAAAGAAAAGAAAAGAAAAGAAAAGAAAAGAAAAGAAACAAAAAGAAAAGAAAAGAAAAGAAAAGAAAAGAAAAGAAAAGAAAAGAAAAGAAAAGAAAAGAAAAGAAATGTAAATCTGGGGCTTAGGAGAGGTCTGTCTAGCAGGCTGTTTAAACAAACTCTCCAGGTGACACTGGGGTGTTAGGTGGTTCGACCTGAAGTCCTAACACCAGGCAAAGAGAATAAACAAAAGTGGAGAAGCCCCTCACCTCCCCAGTGCAAATGTTTAGATTTGGCCCTTTAAGAAGTGAGTGGTCCACAGGGCTCTATCCCCGTGAGTGGATAAACGTCATCACGGGAGTGGGCTCCTTGTGGATGGAGTGAGTTTCTTTTCCGGGTTGTGTGTGCACTTTAGTGTCCATTCAGTCTTCCTCTCTCTGCCCTGCCCCTTCCTCCTACCCCTCTCCACTTCTTCCAATGGCGAGGCTGAGGCAGCAGAAGGCCCTCTTCAGATACCATGTCCCACCTCATCTTGGAGCCAAAACATTTCTGTTTATTATAAATTATCCATGGGTGGTATTCGGTTAGAGCAGCTCAAAACAGAGTGGGTCACCAGGTGTGCATCCTACCTGGAAGGAAATGATTATGCCTTCCTCTGATGGACAGGTGAAATAACTGAAGGTTCCCTTCATCTGTTTGGCTGATGTTTTATTTTTGCCAACTCTTAATGAGCAGCTAGTGCAGGTTACTAGGAGAGCAACTTATATCTGCAGCTGCAATCATACACAGAAAAAAACAGAACTCATTAGTCCTGGGCTCTCTAATGATAATGATGCAAGCAACCGTAACAAAATACCTCTTTATAGCTAAAAGCCCCAGACAGACTCACAACTCTCTTTAAGATTAGGCTCTGGGTAGCTTGTGTTGATTGGTTAAATGTCTCCCATGGCATTTCTGAAGAATCATTAAACTATGTATGTCAGTGTTTGCTTTATAAAGTTTAAGTTGGTTGAATCATTTCAACTTCTAAGCCTTGGGGCTCAGCCCAAAGTGCTTGCCTGGCATGTTCAAGAACCTGGGTTCCATGCCTAACTCTGCAAACAGCAGCAAACCCAGTTCCTTACAATACATACACCTGGCTTCCTGGAGATGAGTAAGTCATAAATTATTTAGGAAAATAAATCTGTCACTAATTTAGACCCATCGCTTCTGATCACAGTATGATCACAGAAGCTCACTGTTATTGGACCTCTTTACAAGTATGATCTTACTCAATCTCACAATAATCTTACCAAATAAGAGCTCATTATCATACTCATTTCTCAGATTGACAAAACTGATTCCACAGAAGTCATAATTTGAATTGGGTTCATCTGAGATCTCAACATGGGGCTTGGGAGACGGTTCAGTGATTAAAGGACCTTGCTTTCAAAAACTGCTGACCTTTAATTCCCCAGCATGAACATAAAGCTGGATATAAAGTGGCACATACATCTGTGAGCTCAAGGAGCCCACAATGGGAGGCAGGGCTGGGAGAACCTGAAGCTCAGGGGCCAGCTAGTGTGACATTTGTTTTTGGCAAGAGATCCTGTCTCAAAGAAGGTGGAAGCATAGACTGTTTGAAGTTGTCCTCTGACCTCTACATGCACACTATGGCTGACACACACATACACACACACACACACACAATTTTTTAAAGATATCAACTGCCTCACTAAAGGAAACCCGAGCCCAGAAATTGATATAGATTCAAATATAAAGGTGGTCACCACAGTGAATGCCACCACCATTCCATTAGAAGGACAATCTTGACTGTAAATTGACAAAGAATAACAAGTAGTTACAGCCACTAAAGAAATAAGCCAGCTCTGCATATACGTCTAGGGAAAGGTGCACACCAGTACTCCTCAAGTAACAGCCAAGGAACTGTTAGTTGTACATGGAGCTCAAGCTAGAACACCACACACACACCCAGGCACTGTTTGGTTTACTGACACTCATTTGTAGCAAGACTTTCTGTCATATTTGCCTGCTCTCCCCGCAGACTGGGAACAAACAGTTGACTGACAAACACTGAACTGCTGACCATGTCAGGGTACCAGTGGTAGCAATGATATATTATTGAGAAACACACACACACACACACACACACGTTGACATTAAAGATCTTGCAAATGATCACATCTATTCAATAGGTACATTACAAATATAAATTCAAGCCAGGCATAGTAGCTCATGCCTGTAATTCTAGCACTCAGGAGACTGAAGCAGGAAGATTGCAGTGAGTTTGAGGCCAGCTTGGGCTACAGAGTGAATTCAAGGCCAGCCTGAGCTATAAAGTAACCCCTTGTCTCAAAATAAGTGAATAAATAAACATAAATACAAGTGATGTGATTAAAATGATATATTCCAAAGTACTTATAATAGTTATATTTCAAAGAGGATATCTTCCACTTTTACCTCACCAATTCTGTATTTTGGTGAATACAGAATGCTAAAATATGCCACCTCAAATATATTACTTGATGTAATTCAAGATGACTATTAAGGGAAACTACAGACCTCTGCAGACACAGGATTAACTCTGAAGGACACCCTTCAAAATAAAAATTTACACCTATGACGGAAATCTAAATGATCAAAGGAAATAGCCAAGAGACAATATCTGTCTGGAGAAGAGACTGCTAGTTCTTTTGTTCTTAAGAAAGGAAAGTTTTTTTTTTTTTTTTTCCTGACCATAGTACTATGGAAAGTTCATGAATGCCTTTTCAGATTAAAGATTTTTCAAAAGTCTTTTAAATATAGATTTTTGGTAGCACATTCGGGAATGCCCATAAACACAACAAAAATAATTGCACTCTTTTTGGCTTTTCACTTCTGAACTTCCAGGTCTCTGCTCTGGTAAGCCCCCCAACCGCCACAATCTTGGCCCTGCTGGGCTGAGATAGAGGGACCCCTACTTCTACATGGGCTCCCTACCCCCCACTACCAGTCATTGTCAGGAACTCTGTGCTTTCTCCTGTTTCCTTCTCTAAATCTATTAAAGTCTCTTCAAGTCTTAAAAAAGTAAAAATAATTGCAATAGATGTCTAATAGGTGTCCAGGGGCTATACCTTCTTTTCTGCTTAGGAAAAGTCTACTTACAGGAACACGGGATTGGACTCTGACACCTGGTCCAAGAAGAGAAGACTGCAGCCTAGAAAGCTTCCTGAGCATCACAACGGGCACTTGTGGGCTCCTTTCCACTGCCTGCCCATCCTTTAGGAACCCAAGAACAAGGCTCAGCCATGCTGAGAATCTACAGCTCCTGTATGCTCTTTGTCTCCATTATTCTACCTATTGTCAGGTCAACGGAGTCTAAAGTGATTAGACTTGCCAAGTGAAAAGTTTAAGATTTCACTACTAGTTTGCCTGTTTGTTTGTGGGTTTATTTATTATTATTATTTTTTTTTTGGTAGGGTCTCACTGTATCCCAGGTTGACCCGGAATTCACTATGTAGTCTCAGGGTGGCCTTGAACTCAAGGTGATCTACCTACCTTTGCCTCTTGAGTGCTGGGATTAAAGGCATGAGCCAATACACCTGGCCTCAGGTTTTTAAAAATATATTTTTTTAACTTATTTGAGAGAGGGAGGAAAACGAGAGAGAGAGAGAGAAATGGCATGTGAGGGCCTCCTGTTACTGCAAATAAACTCCAGATGCATGTGCCACTTTGTGCATCTTGCTTTATGTAGGTATTGGGGACTTAAACCCAGGCCATCAGGCTTTGCAGTGTGTACCTTTAACTGCTAAAGCCATCTCAGCCCCTACTAAGGTTTTTAATAACCGTAAAGGTTATAGGTGTGGAACCAAGCATGATGTTGCATGCCTACAATCCCTGCACTTGGAACTAGAGGCAGGAGGATCAGGTGTTCAAGGCCAGCCACGGCTACATATTGAGTTTATGGCCGGGCTAGGCTACATAATGCTGTATCTCAAAAAAAAAAAAAAAAAAAAAAACCTCATGAGTGGTAAATGTGAAACTAGAAAACACTGCATTTTCTGTTTTACTAAGTATCTTTGTAAATAACTGAAGCCCAGTTGAACTTCCTTTATCTTTTTTAAATTTATTTATTTATTAATTTATTTGAGAGGGAGAAAGAGCCAGAGAGAGAGAGAGAGAGAATGAGTGTGCCAGGGCCTCCAGGCACAATGAACAAACTCCAGATGCATGTGCCCCCTTGTGCATCTGGATTACGTGGGTCCTGGAGAATCAAACCAGGGTCCTTTGGCTTTGCAGGAGAACACCTTAGCCACTAAGCCATCTCTCCAGTGCCATTTCCTTTATTTTTTAACTGCTGCAGGTTCCCATCCTCCTCCCTGGGCTGTCTTGCTTACACAGTTTTTTGCAACCTGAGACGGGTCATTGCTTTCAAAGCCGGAGTTCCTAAAAGCGGTGATGCAGTCACGTATTTTGTGTACTACTTATAGCGTGACAGTTTGTGTGTTCAACTCTCTACTTCTCTAAGTAATAATCTGACGTGGATATTATTATTATCACTACCTTAATGACAAGAAAAATGAGGCACGATCAGATTAGGTAATATGGGCCCACAGTTAGAACTGCCAGCAGGTGAATGGGCTAGCTATGTGATTCCTGAGGCCATGCTACGCATTACAAGAAACATGAACTCACCTAGGAAAGCATGCTTCTTTCAGTGGTCTACGACATATTAATATGGGATATGCCAGTACAAGAATGTCAGAAAGGAGGAAATGGTCCAAAAGACAATGAAAGTAACATTAGTGTGTTTCACACTACACAACATTTTCTGCATGTTATGTCACAGTTTAATTCTTTTTAAAAATATTTTTTGATTTATTTATTTGCAAGCAAAGAGAGAGAGAGCAAAAGAGACAGAGAACAGGCACATGCCCAAGGCTTCTTGCCACTACACGTGAACTCGAGATATACAGCCACTTTGTGCATCTGGCATTGCATGAGTACTGGGGAATCAAACCCGGACCATCAGGCTCTGCAAGCAAGCACCTTTAACCGTTGAGCACCTCTCTGCCCCTCCCAGTTGCATTCTAAGATCACAAGAAGAAATGAGATGCTCAACAGAAAAGAAAATGAAATAATTAAATAAAAGGCTTGTTTAATTCTAGGAGAGTAGATTTCCCAGCATCTACAGGAAGAAATTTACCTGTAGGTATTTGGGGAATACAGATAGATGTGCATATTTAAAACTCCAGATGCCAGAAAAATGCAGACTGGAAATCTTTCAAACAGTATATTTGGGAGTGCCCATAAACACGACAAAAACAACTGCAATAGATGTCCACCTAAGTTCAGTGACAACTTGAAAAGGCCTCCATTGACATCCCCTTCTACTATACTCAGCAAACTCTGTCTTCTAAGGAGCACAAAAACTGGTGATGACTCTTCTGCAAACCGTCAAGCCTGCCACCCTTCTCTAGCACACTGTTAGCAAGCGCCACAGTCTGTAATGTTGAAGATGAAGTGAAAATAAGGAGTAGTCAAAGAAAAACAAGCAAATGGACAAAGCCCTGGGGTTGGCCAATAAAAACATATTTCTCATCTTTTCCGGACTTGCTTAACAAGCACTTTCTTTGGAGGTGGATCCAATTCGCTCTCCCTATCTCCTCTGAAGACAGTGCGTGGGCAGAACATAGTCCTGGAGCTATGACCAAATCTGGTTCACTATTGTATGGATTCTGTTCAACATGCCTCCTGCTGCCATTTTCAGTCCTAACTACCATAATTACGCTAGCCGGTTTTTCCTGCACAGTTTCCCAGCAAGCTACAGGCAGGGAAAACTATTAGATTGGTATGTGGAGCTTTCCAACCAAACCCTGGCTCCAGGATGCTCCCAGCTCTTTGATATTATCTTAAGATAAACCAGTACATTCCAGTCTAGAGGAAGTCACTTTTGTCTAATCCATTTATCAGCCCCTCTCTGACCCCAACTGTGGGGCTCCACACTTGGGGCTGTTGCCTAGGACCACCATGCTTGTATCAGTAAGTTCCTCCTAGGTCTGCCTGCCTCTCTCTTCAATCTCTCACATGTTCGGATTAGTCTTCATACCCTATCATGGAGTTGCTCCGGAACAACTGAACTCCTGGTTAGCAGATTATAATCCGGCTGAACTGAACTTGAACCATGGCAGTCAGGATTAGTGCAAGGAAAAAGACAACACTGATCCTCACAGAAGAAACCTTGAACTGATTGACGAGACATAAAACTGAGGCAGGAAGCCATGACATGGAAAGTAAAATGGGCAAACTACATAAATTTTCAACTATTTAAATACTGTTTAAAGGCTTAATTACACTGATCAAACAGTGGAATTTCAAAGCCAGGCATCCAAAGTGAAAATGGTCTTTTAAGACACCTACTGTTCTAGGTTAGCTGCTGGGAGGAAGTTCTTTTGATAAGCCACATCTTCAGAATAAGAAAAGCAAAGGGCAAAAGTCTAGCCATTTCCACAGGACATCTACAAAGAGACTTAAGAGATGAGACCCCAGAATGAGGGACATCAATGAGGCCAAGAAGCCTGGAGGAGGCCTCTTCCCCAAGGGGCCTGTGTTATTACAATTCTCCATGCCAGCCCTGGAACAGAAGTGACTTGCATGGGATAGAGAGGTTGAAACTGTTCCATGGGAAAAGTCCCCAGGTTCAGGGCTCAAGCAGTTAAAGGCACTTGCTTGCAAAGTATGCTGGCCCAGGTTTGATTGCCCAGTACCCACTTAAAGCCAGATGCAAAGTAGCCCAGGAGTCTGGAGTTTTTTTGCAGTGGCAAAAGACCCTGGCACACCCATTATCTGTTTTCCTTTCTGCTTGCAAATAAATAGATAAACCATTAAGAGACAGGGGGAGGAATGAAGGGGGAAGGGAAGGGAAGGGAAGGGAAGGGAAGGGAAGGGAAGGGAAGGGAAGGGAGGAAGGGAAGGGAAGGGAAGGGAAGGAAGGGAAGGGGAAGGAAAGGAAGGGAAGGGAAGGAAAGGGGAAAGGAAAGGAAAGGAAAGGAAAGGAAAGGAAAGGAAAGGAAAGGAAAGGAAAGGAAAGGAAAGGAAAGGAAAGGAAAGGAAAGGAAAGGAAAGGAAAGGAAAGGAAAGGAAAAAAAGAAAGTCCCCAGCAACTGCAAGGGTAAAAGACAGGACTCTGGATGCCTCCAACAAAAAGCCCCCCACCACCACCACACCTTAACAGAGATTTCTCAACAGGATCTGAAACTTGTTTGTGAAAGTATGGGTGTTTTCATGCTGCACCTGCATCAAAGCCTTTCATTAATCTTCACTACATACTTTCTTTTTTGTTGTTGTTTGTTTTTTTTTCAAGGTAGGGTCTCACTCTAGTCCAAGCTGACCTGGAATTCACTATGTAGTCTCAGGGTGACCTCAAACTCGATCCTCCTACCTCTGCCTCCTGAGTGCTAGGATTAAAGGCGTATGCCACCATACCCAGCTTCACTATATACTTTCATCCCTAAAATCCCTATATCCTGAATGTTCCATGTACACAAACCTGTAAGTGAAGAATTTTTAAATGGGCATGTCACATTTTATACTCTTGCACATGTATCCTTCTCAGTGTTGTAATTCTTGGATTGTAAGCACTCTTCTAGGATCTGGCAGGTAGCTCAGCGACAGAAAACTTGCCTTGCATGATATCCCCAGCACTTCAAAATCAACACCATCATCATGAAATAAACAACATTCTAAATGACAAGGGTCAGAGTGAAATAATTCTCTTTAGGGAAAAAAAAAAAAAAAACAGATATAGATATATGGCCTCGGACTATGTAAAATATGGGCTCTCTTAGTAAGCTAGAACTAGATACTAGATACATTGAGAATAATAATGTACTTGGTGGATATAGCTTAGTGTTGGCCCTAGGTTTAATCCCTAACACTAAAAGCAAACAGACAAACATAAAGCCCTATCTGACCTTCCTGGTTGAAACTAAAATGCTGGATAAAAGATGTTTTAAATATGGTTTTAATCATATTGCCAGCTTTAATGTAAGTAAAGAATTTTAGAAGCCTTGAGAAGATGTATCTTAACACCTGCCCTGTCATCTTTCGCTCTGCTTCCTATTCACCATCAGGTAAGCTGGTTTGCTCTACCACATGGTACTTGCCAAGCAATGTTCAACTCTGCCTTGGGCTCACAGCCGTACACTAGAATAAGACTGATAAAATTATGAACCAAAATAAGC
Source organism: Orientallactaga sibirica (assembly GCA_036365145.1). Lineage (NCBI taxonomy): Eukaryota > Metazoa > Chordata > Mammalia > Rodentia > Dipodidae > Orientallactaga > Orientallactaga sibirica. The sequence goes on along the minus strand of JAEOAD010000012.1, from coordinate 33,599,421 downwards.
ATTTTCTCATTTGAAATTGTTTCCCTCAGGTTTTAGTTATAATGACAAAATCTGACTAAAAAAGATATCTATAGCATTTTCTACGCCATATTTATTCAGGACAGTAAAAACTACAAACAGCCCTAATGCCAAATAGAAAGAATAAAGAGCTTGTATTTTAATACCCTAGAATACCATACCAATGAAAATACAAAATGTACTAGTGAAACTATAGCTACTTACATTTAGATTAATCTTAATATCATAACACTGAACAAAAAGAAATTTAATCCCAGAACTTGGGAGGCAGAGGTAGAAGGATCTCTGCAAGTTCGAGGCCAGCCTAGAAATAGAGTGAGTTCCAGGTCAGCCTGGGCTAGAGTGAGACCCTACCTCAAAAGAAAGAAAGAGAAAGAAAGAAAGGAAGGAAGGAAGGAAGGAAGGAAGGAAGGAAGGAAGGAAGGAAGGAAGGAAGGAAGGAAGGAAAGAAGGAAGGAAGGAAGGAAACTGCAAAAAATACTAATGTTTAATTATTTTTTTATTTTAGAGAGAGCAAGAGAGAGTTGGCATGCCAGGGCCTCAGCCACTACATTTGAACTCCAGACACATGCTCCACCCAATGGGCATGTTCGACCTTGCGCTTGCCTCAGCTTTGTGCATCTGGCTTACCTGGCATCTGGAGAGTCAAACATGGGTCTTTAGACTTTGCATGCAAGTCTTAATTGCTAAGACATCTCTCCAGCCCTAAATTTTTTCATACTGGATGGAACCTAAGGCATTGTCCATAGCAGACAAGTACTCTGCCACTGAATTATATCCCTCACCATCATAAAACTCTTGATTAGGGGGAATTTCAAACACATGCAAAATAGACTAATAAAATGAATCTCATATATCCAAGGATGGCCAATTCACAGTCAAATTTTATTTTATCTGTATCCTTAGTACTTCCTCCTACTCCATAGTTATGATGAACAAAATCTCAGATGTTGTAATTCATCCATAAACATTGCAGTATTTATCTTTTTTTTAATTTTTTTTTATTTATTACAGACAAAGAGAGGGAGAGAGAGAAAGAGAGAGAAAATGGATATGCCAAGGCCTCTAACCACTGCAAATGAACTCCAGATGCATGCGCTACCATGTGCATCTGGCTTACATGGGACCTGGAGAATTGAACCTGGGTCCTTAGGCTTCACAGGCAAGCGCCTTTACAGCTAGGCCATCTCTCCAGCCCTGCAGTATTTATCTTTGAAAGACAAATATTTGTTAAAAATACCAAATAGCCAGATGTGGTGGCACTTGCCTTTAATCCCAGCACTCAGAAGGCAGAGGTAGGAGGATCGCTGTGAGTTCAAGACCACCCTGAGACATAGACATAGTGAATTCCAGGTCAGCCTGAGGAGCTAGAGTGAGACCCTACCTCAAACAGCCAAAATATAGGACTGGAGCGACGGCTTAGTGGTTAAGGCGCCTAAGAACACCGGTTCCAATCTCCAGGTCCCACGTTTAGCCAGATGCAGTGATGCAAGGGCGCAGTGCCGCACTTGCCCACAAGGGGGCACGCGCATCTGGATTTCGTTCACAGCAACTGAGAGACTGCTGGCACGCCCATTCTCTATCTGTCTCCCTCTCTCTCTGTCTGTCTCTCTCTGTGTCTCTCTCTAAAAAAAATAAAAATTTTAAAAAGCCAATATATATATATATATAATTCTATTGCTTAAATAGAAAATAAATAAAATACCATGCCTCATGTCATTAAAAATCCAGTAGGGCAGCCAGGCATGATGGCACACACCTTTAATCCCAGCACTCAGGAAGCAGAGGTATGAGGATTGCCATGAATTTGAGGCCACCGAGACTACATAGTGAATTCTGGGTCAGCCTCCAGTAGGGCTGGAGAGATGGCTTAGCAGTTAAGGCATTGCCTGTGAAGCCTATGAACTCATGTTCATATCTCCAGGTCCCACATAAGCCAGACACACAGTGACAGAAGTACACAATGTCTCATCACACATGCACACAAGGGGGTGCACACATTTGGAGTTCATTTGCAGCAGCTGAAGGCCTGGTGTGCCCATATTCTCTCTCTCTCTCTCTCTCTCTCTCTCTCTCTCTCTCTCTCTCTCTCTCTCTCTCAAAAAAGAAAAAATCCAGTACAGCCAGGTGTGGTGGTGCTCACCTTTAATCCCAACACTCAGGAGGCAGAGCTAAAAAGATCACTGTGAGTTTGAGGCCACCCTGAGACTACATAGTAAGTTCCAGGTGAGCCTGAGCTATACTGAAAACATATGTCAAAAAAAAATCCAGTACATATTCAAATGACTATATTCATAATACATGAACAATATATAAATATATAACAAAAGTACAGAAAACTATAAAACAATTATAAATCTTTAAAATTATTACTACAGGATAGAAAGATAGCTAAGCAGCTAAAGGTGCTTGCTTGCAAAGCCTGATTACCCAGGTTCAATTCCCCAGTACCCACATAAAGCCATATGCAAAGTGGCACATGTATCTGGAGCTCATTTCCAGAGGCAGGAAGCACCCATCCTTATTCTCTTTCTCTCTTCTTGCAAATAAATAAATAAAAATATTTATAAAAAATGATTAATACTAAATTCAAAACTATGGCACAATGAGAGATTTATCATAAAAGGGACAAATGGAGTTTCCAGGGTGGTGGCAACATTTCTTAATCTGGGATTCTGATATTCAGATGTTCTAAACTTTTACTATTTTTTTTTTTGACATAGAGTTTCACTCTAGCTCAGGCTGACCAGGATTCACTATGTAGTCTCAGAGTAGCCTCAAACTCATAGCAATCCTTCTACCTCTGTCTCCCAAGTACTGGGATTAAAGGCATGCGCCACCACACCTGGCTGCTATTTTTTTAATTAATTAATTTGGTTAGTTATTTGTATGGTGTGGGAAGGGGGCATGGCAGGGCCTTTTGCCAGACACTTACACCACATTTTGCATCCAGCTTACATGGGTGGTTTGAAATTTTAATCCAGGAGAATGGAGAGATGGCTTAGTGGTTAAGGTGCTTGCCCGCAAAGCCAAAGGACCCAGGTTTAATGCCCCAGTACCCATGTGAGCCAGATGCACAAGGTGATGCATGCATCTGGAGATTGTTTGCAGCTGCTAAAGGCCCTGGTGTGCCCATTTTTCTTTCTCTGTATCTGCCTCTATGTCTCTATTTCTCTCTCAAATAAATTTTTCTTTAAAAAATTTAAAAAGCAAATTGGGGCTGGAGGGATGGCTTTAGCAGTTAAGGCGTTTACCTGCAAAGGACCTAGGTTCAATTCCCCAGGACCCACCTTAGCCAGATGCACAAGGGGGCACATGCATCCGGAGTTTGTTTGTAGTGGTTGGAGGCCCTGGCCCACCTATTCTCTCTCTGTCTTTCTCTCTCTCTCTCTCTCTCTCTCTCTCTCTCTCTCTCTGTGTGTGTGTGTCAAATAAATAAATAAATAAATAATTTTTTTAAAAAAGAAAATTGATGGGCTGGAGAGATGGCTTAGTTGCTAAGGCACTTGCCTGCAAAGCCAAAGAACCCAGGTTCGATTCCCCAGTACCCACATAAGCCAGATGCACAAGGTGGCACATGTATCTGGAGTTCATTTGTAGTGGCTGGAGGCCCTGGTATGGCTATTCTCTCTCTGTGTCTCTATGTGCCTCATTCTATCTCTCTCTGAAATAAAATTTTTAAAAATTAAGACAATTGAATCCAGGCTAGCAGGCTTTGCAAGCAAGTGCCTTTAATCTCTGAGTCAGCCTATACTATTATTCTTTTCATTGTAAAATAATAATTTTTCTGATTTTTCTGTTCCTATCCGGATGCATGTTTCAAAGGGGAGGAAGGAGAGAGCTTGCTTTCTCAAATACATATTCACACCAACATATGCACACGAGCACACACATACACACAGATGCTCACTGAACTCAAAGTCAAAAGACAAAACAAATTTCTGCATCTCTGGAAATAAATTAAAAAAATTGATTTAAAGGGAGGTAGGAGGATCCCTTGAGTTTGAGCAAGGCCACTTTGAGATGCTCACTGATAAAGTCAAAAGACAAAACAAAGTCAGGTCACACTTGAGCTAGAGCAAAAGTTTGAGCAAGGCCACTTTGAGACTACATAGTGAAGGCCAGGTCACCCTGAGCTAGAACAAAAACCTGCCTTGAAAAAATATATAGGGACTGGAGAGATGACTCAGTGGTTAGGTGCTTGCCTGCAAAGCTTAACAACCCAGGTTCAATTCCCCACCTCCCACATAAAGCCAGATGCACAAGGTGGCGCATGCATCTGGAGTTCTTGTGCAGTGACTAGAGGCCCTGACATTCCCATTCTGTCTCTCTGCCAGACATGGTGATGCATGCCTTTAATCCCAGCACGAGGGAGGCAGAGGTAGGAGAATCACCATGAGTTCAAAGCCACCCTGAGACTATATAGTGAATTCCAGGTCAGCCTGGGCTAAGCCAGACCCTACCAAAATTAAAAAAAAAAAAAAAAAAAAAGCCCCAAAGTATACCAGTGAGTTGTAAGCAAGTAAAAAGTGTGAAAATCTGCTGCAGGCAAACTGATCATCAGAGGATCAGAGGTTCAACTGGAGACTGAGTTTGGTTGGGGTTCCCTGGCTCACTGGTATCAAAAGTGAGGCCAAGCCTGAGATTCCAACATTAGGACTGAGGTTTTCCAGCTGAATTTTGCTTCATTGTGTTTGGGAAGGGCACATTTTACTCAAAAACTTCTCCTGAACCATTCCTTAACATATTATATAGATTACAAAAACTAATCAGGGGCTGCAGAGATGGCTTATAGGTTAAGGCATTTGCCTGCAAAGCCTAAGGACCCTGGCTCGATTCTCCAGGTCCCACGTAAGCCAGATGCACAAGGGGGTGCATGCGTCTGGAGTTAGTTTGCAGTGGCTGGAGGCCCTGATGTGTCCATTGTCACTCTCCCTCTCTCTCTTTCCCTCTCTCTGTCTCAAATAAATAATAAATAAATAAATATAAAATCTTTTAAAAAAAAAAAAAAAACCTAATCAGGTAAAAGGGCTTGTTGCAGTAGCTGCAATTATTTTCAACCAAACAAGCACAGTGTATTGTATACAGTCACCTCGCTCTTTTTTCTGACCTTAAATGTCACTATATGAAGCTGTTCTCTGGTCACTGTGGCCAATTCAAACAATCTTCATGAGAGGAAAAAATATATATAATTAATTCAACAAATTCCCATTCATAGACTACAGTTGTTAATCTCTCTTAGGTCTGACGATGGTTCCTTCATGCATGGGAAGTTTCAATATGACTATCGCCTACTCAGGTATATACTTTGTGAGGAACCTGACAGCAAATCACCACTCCTAAAAACCAGACGCCCTCAATTCTAGTCCCTTAGATGTTAATGTTAATTGTACAATTGCATTATATATCTTCCTCGAAGCCTTCCTACACCATATAAAAGACTGAACTGGACACAAAAGGTTTCATGTCCCTCCCAGTTATAAAGTTGTAGTTCGCAATTTAAATTGTTGCCATTTTCCACTCCAGGTTATGTGGAAACAATATAAGCAGTTTCCATTCTGGAAACATTATCAGAATCTCGTTTCCCTGTTAAACGCATGGCATGATATGGAGTCATGTCAAATTAAATGAGCATTTCCTTATGCTCTTTCTGCTACTGAAATGCACTTTGTCTACTTCAGGCATCAGAGCAGCCAAGGAAAGAGATTTCCAGGACACTTGCTGCACATACAACAGAGAGGACTTTGAGGGTTAAAAACTACTGCAAGCAGCAGCTGCCCATCCTCGGTAACCAACAGCATGCACTATTTAAAACCAAAATGACCTCTTGTCCACTAGCTCCAAATAAAATGTGGCTTTGATTCCTCAAAATTTCTGCTGCAGATTAAAGAAATTACCTAGATCACTCACTAAAATCCTCACAGAATCCCCAAAGCTTCTGGAAGCCAATTCAATCTCCTCAACTGCTCAGTTTTGACCCAAGATGATAACAAGTGTCTGTCAACCAGTTTGAGTTTCCTTCACTTTTCTACCTGCTTGCTTTTTGATGCCCACAAAATAAGACATTTATTTCTCTTGATTACTTCCTTCCTTCTTTTTTAAAAGATTTTTATTTATTTATTTGCAAGAGGGAAAGATGCAGAGAAAGAGAGAGAATGGGTGCGCCAGGACCTCTAGCCACTCCAGAAACATGTGCCACGTGCATCTGGCTCACGAGTACTGGGGAATCAAACCTGGGTCTTTAGGCTTCACAGGCAAATGCCTTAACCACTAAGCCATCTAACCAGCCCCTTCCTTTTTTTTTTGTTTGTTTGTTTGTTTTTCAAGGTAAGATCTTTCTCTGCTTTCCTAGAATTCACTATATATTCTCAGGCTGGCCTCAAACTCGGGGCAATCCTCCTACCCCTGCCTCGGAAGTGCTGGGATTAAAGGTGTGAGCCACCACACCCGGTCCTTCCTTCATTCTTAAAAATATTTATTTTTGCCCATTCTCTCTGTGTCTGCCTCTCTTCTATCTATCTCTATTTCTATCTCTCTCTCTCTCTCTCTTCTCTCTCTCTCTCTCTGCAAATAAAAAATAAAAAAAATAAAAATAAAACTTTTTTAAAAAAAATTTTTTAAAGAGGCTAGAGAAATGGCTTAGCACTTAAGGCATTTGCCTGCGAAGTCAAAGGATCCCGGTTCGATTCTCCAGGAACCATGTAAGCCAGATGCACAAGGGGCTTATGCACCTGGAGTTTGTTTGCAGTGGCTAGAGGCCCTGGTATGCCCATTCTCTCTTTGTCTGCCTTTTCTCTCCCTCCCTCTCTCTCTCTCTCTCTCTCTGTGTGTGTGTGTGTGTGTTTACAAATAAATAAATAATTAATTAATTTAAAAAATATATTTCATTTTGAGAAAGAGAGGCAGATAGAGTGAATAGGCATGCCAGGGCCTCTAGCCACTACAAATGAACTCCAGATGTATGTGCCACCTTGTGCACTTGGCTAATGTTAGTGCTGGGGAATCAAACCTGGATCCTTAGGCTTCACAGGCAAGCAAGCACCTTAACCATTAAGACATCTCTCCAGCTCCCTTCCTTCATTTTTTTAATACAAGGTACCTCACTATATAGCCCAGGCTAGCCTTGAACTTGCAATCTTCCTGTCTCCGCCTCTCTGGTGCTATCTCTTAATTGTCTGGGTTTCTGAATAATATGTATGAAATGGTCAGTCTCTCTACTCCAAATTAACAAACCATTCCTTTTAAATTGTGGCGTGGTATGATTCTTTCTCTGACTAAACTTATCCAGTATTTAACTATTTATAATTTCCACTTAATAGTACAATTCTCTGCTATATTTATCTGACCATTTTTTTTTCATATTCTTTACTGCATTGTAACTCAATATCCCAAAAACTCAACTGACTCATTATGGAAAAAAATTGAAAGCAATGATGATTCCCTCCAAAACAAGACAGCCAAGAAAAAAAAAAAAGCTTGAAAACTTTATGAAGCTATTAATATGAACTGACATGACATCTTCAGTTAGATTCAAGAACCATTTGGACTGAGAAAAATCTAAATTCCTCATAGATAAGAAAACCACACCCAGAGGGAAGCAAAGGGGCTAGGCCAGTGCAGTTATATATATAACTCACATATAAAACATAAAAATCACATTCTCACCAAAGATTAAGGAAAGCCTCAGGAAGTCAGATCCCAAAATCTCCTATCTGGAGTCAAATACCATCTCAGGAATTCAAGATAAATACAATTGTAACCAGGGAAATAAGGGAGAGAGAGAGAGCAAGAGCACTCAATACCCCAGAGTATTGGGCTCTAAGTTGAAAGGTAAAAAAAAAAAAAAAAAAAAATCATACATAATCAAAGTGACGTGTGGAATCACCCATACCCTGGGCCACCTAGAGTCCAGCATGTGTGGCAGATTTCACTGGGAGCAGACCTATGTGCTAATAAGCTCAACAGAGCCAAGGCTTCCCTTCAGCCTTGGAACAGACCAGTTTCTTTTGTTTAGTATCACAGGCAGTAGCTTGGCTAGAATTTAAAGAGCAAGTCATTCTCAAAACTCAAATCTCTTAAATTCTGGACTACTGCTCTGCAAGGCCAGGATGCTCACCATTTCAAGAGACAGGAAGTGAAACAGGAAACTGGAATCTTGTCTCCCATCTCTCCTTCCTAAGGGGCCTAGTCACTGCACAGGACAGCTGGCTTCCTGCATGATTGAACTGCCATGCCCCACCCCCTAGATTCTTCCTAGGAGCGTAGGTGAATTGGTGCCATGTGCTGTGTGTGTATGAGATTCAACTTCACTGAATTACCCTATTCCCATGTTTGCATATGAATGTAATGATGCAGATTCCACAGCAGACTGTGGAAATCTTACAGGAGCGAAGGTCTGGCTACAGGGCAGGGCAGGCATAATGAAGCTTACCCACCTAAAGACTCTTGGGTGTGACTGAGTAAAGGGAGGTAGCTGGAGGGAACAAGGCAAAGGTCACTTTTGTGGGATCCAATTATTTTCAGAAATCACTTTCACCATGTTCACAATTTTTCCTTCAATTAGATCTGATGGAAAAATTGTAACATATCTCATTTAATTGACTTTTTTTTTTTGTTTGTTTGTTTGTTTGTTTGTTTGGGTCTCGCTCTAGCCCAGGCTGACCTGGATTTCACCATGTAATCTCAGGGTGGTCACAAACGCATGGTGATCCTCCTACTTTCTGTCTTCTGAGTATTGGGATTAAAGGCGTGCACCACCACACCCAGCTGATTTTTAATTAATATAGAGGACTTATGCTCTCAAGTGTCCAACTAACCACATTTATTTGCAGAACTCTTACATTAAATGGCACTAAGGCAATACTGCTTTCAAATAAGGATGTGAGTAGAAGCAAATGACCTTAGAACAGGTACGTTGGGACAGGAAAGGTTTGTGGACGTGAACTGCCAGTCAGAGCTCGGAGGAGGAACACCAGATCACCACCCCCAAAAGCCTTCCACAAAGAACCATGTGGAGAAACTGCACAGGGAAATGGTGATTGGAAACAAGAGTACTGCCTAGGGATGTACGGTTTCCGGCTGGCGTTCTCTTTCCCACCGGACACATGGGGAAGAGAAAGGTTATCCTCATTAGAAAGTTTACTGAGCTCTATGAAGATAATTAGCTCTCTGCTAAAGTAACTTCCATACCAATGTTACAAGTTCCTATAAGTATACATTGATCTTAATTCCAGACAGAAAGAATTATGCACCTCAACAATGGTTAGCTTAACTCCACTACAGAGGTCAGCCCTAAAGGAACCCGGTCTTCAAGCACTAGTCTAGACGCACTGTCTGAGATGATCCAGGATCCTCCCTCATCCCCACCCCCACCCCGCCCCCCCAGGTCTTCTGTCAGGACTCCAGCCTTTTCACAACTTGACCACACAAAAGAAAACTCTGGGCTCTGGCTTTTCCCAAGCCAAGTACAGTAATGACTTCACAGCAGTCCTTTCAAAAGCTTGTGTGTAAACACAGGTGTGGACATAACAATGTTCTTGAAGTTTTCACTGAATAGACAGGAGAACAGCAGCGATGTCAACACGCCATCCATTGTCTCCATCAGGAAAGCTACCCCAGAGATCACACAAGTGGGAGGGAAAAAAAGACCCAACATATATATGCTTATTATACACTTCCGTGGCAAAACAAAACACTGGTGCTTCAGAGAAAAAAAATATATTTTTAACCCACCAGGCACAGAAAGGAAAAATGCTTAATCAACATTAATTAGATTTCCTTCATGAACTGACAATTTCAGTGGGTTGAAACTACTTATTCACATATCCAAAACCTTCATTTTCCACGCAAGTGCCCTCCAGCAAGTGATAAGGCAATCTTCTCGTGTGAGTGTGAGAGATGTCACTGAATTCTAACTGTCTATAATAGAGAAGTCAGATTCCACTAATCACTGTAGGTTGAACCGCCAGGCTTTATTTGCGAGAGACAGAGACGACGGAGAGACTATATAAAAAGGAGATTCGCCCTAATAAATGAACAGTGAAGAGTGTGGATGTCTGAAAACAGCCTTCAATCGATGAAGCTCTAGACCACTGGGTGTTCAGACGTTACAGAACGACCATAGAAAAACCATGTTATGACAATGATTTCATATAGAAAGAATGATGAAGAGGGAGATAACTAAGCCGGAGCCACCAGCACTGCCGGCCTTCCCGAGTAGATTGCAGCCGCCGCCGGTGGAAGGTGGTTAAGTTCAAGCCAGTTATCTGCTGGTGGGGAGAGACACCGGCTCCAGCCAGGGGAAGCCGCCGCCAATCCAGTCCCCGCGTGGGTCCCACAGCCAGGCTGGGATAGGGGGTGTGGGGGGGGAGGGTGAGAGGAGAGAGAGGGTGACCACCAGAACTGGACTTGTCCCTCACTCCCTTCCTCCAGGGCAGACACCAAGTTACAAAAGCAACTCCCCGCGAACACAATGACAAGAAGGCACACAAAAGGAGCGAGGCAGCCGCTCCCATCCTTACCTTTGACTTGACTTTCATACTCGGCTATGATCTCTTTGTCCTTTTTGAATCTGCTCGGGGTGGACATTCTCCAGCTGTCCCGGGGCTTGGCTTTGCAGTGGGCAAGTTGTGTTCCGTGGTCACCCACCGGTCTCCACGGAGAAGCGGTCAATCGAGTACTCCCAACACGCCGGGAAGCCAGAGGCAGCGCCGGCGGGAGGAGGGAGACGACGACGAGGACGAGGAGGACGAGGGGGAGAAAGGAGCGAACGCACAGCTAGATTAACCCGGGCGCCGGCACCATGCTGCCGGGGTCGCCGATGTGCGGGGGAGCCGAGGGCCGACGAGGCCAGGCGCGCAAACTCCGGGGGGCGTCTCCCTCCAGCCCAGCCCAGCCCAGCCCACCCCGAGCTCGGCCACTTCCTCTACGGCCGCTGGGCGGACGCGGGGCTCGCGCCGGCGCTCCGCACCATTGTTCGGAGCCCTGCACGGGCCGCCGAGCACCGGCCGGGGGCGGGGAAGCTGCGGGTAGGGACGCGCCCAGCTCCGGCGCTGCGACCTCCAAGGTCCCCCACCCGAGCCGGGATGCCGCTCGCTTGCTCGCTTGCTCGCTTGCTCGCTTGTTGCCACCGCACACGGTGCCCGAGGAATGCCGATCGCCAAGCGAGTCCGCTCCGCTCGGAGGGCGGCGGCGACGCTCCCACGCGCCCGCGCTCGGCCCCGGCGGAGTTGAGCTCTCGGGAGCTGGGCGCCTCCGCGCGGCTCCTCTCTCCGCCTCCTGGGGCCACTATGCCGAGCGCCCCGGCGCTGTCCCCGCGTCGCCCTGGCCTCTGCTGCCCCCTCGAGGCCTCCGGCAACATCACACCCCCGGCTCCCGTCACGGCGGCGCCCCCCGGCGGCTGGCAGCAAAGTGGTCTGCGCGCTCGGCGGCGCCCAGGCGAGCAGGGGCGGGGCGGCGCAGGGCGGGGTCCCCCGTGCTCTTCTCCACCCTCGTCCCTGCTCAGTAGGGAGCCGAGATCCTATGCGAAGATAAATGCCTCCGACGACGGTCAACCACCTGCCTCCGCTGGGGATGCTCCGCGCTGGCCGGGATTGGAAAAGCCCTTCTGGACCTGGGCGATGGGGCGTGGAAGCGCTCCATATCGACAGAATCAATGGGGCAAGCCCAGAGTTGGATGTCTCCGTAACTGGAAGGGATGTGACTCCAAGATGTTGGGCCCCAGAAGGAAAGTTGAACATTAAATTATAAACGACCTGCCAATTAAATCAAAAGAGGGGGGGAGGGTGTTTTATGTTGTTGTTTTTTGGTTTTTCGAGGTAGGGTCTCACTCTAGTTCAGACTGACCTGGAATTCACTCTGTAGTCTCAGGGTGGCCTTGAACTCTCGGTGATCCTTCTACCTCTGCCTCCCAAGAGCTGGGATTAAAGGCGTGCGCCACCACGCCCGGCCTTTTGTTGTGTTTTTGTTTTTTGCTTTTTGTTTTGTTGTTGTTGTTGTTGTTGTTGTTAAGGTGAGGTGACCTTGAGTAGTATTGTATCCTAGACGTAGCTCATCCTAGTGTGGTGGGAAAGGTATATAGAAGAAGTAAGTCACACAGGATGTTGTTAGCTCTTTTTTTTTTTTTTCTTTTTGGAGACATGTTTACAATTAGGAGCCTTTCCTGGATTCTTTCAAATCATTTTCCTGATTTATCACAGTGAGATGTCAAAGGCATATCCGGAACCAAAATATTTCCACCGAGAAATTTGAAGATCGGATCATAGAGACCTTGAGACTTTGATCATTCATTCATTCATGTAATCTGTGATGGACTAAGTAACACCAAGCTGAGAGCTAGGGACTCGGACATCAGGAACCTGACTGAAAGGATCTCGCCATGACATGTCTACGTAATTACAGGCAATGTGATGATGCTATAGTGTAAGAGAAATGCTGCCATGGAAGTGCAGGGCTTGGAGAGCCTGATGGAAATTAAAAACGGACTGCATACAATGGATTAGGCTGGCAGAAAAAGATGAGACCTCAGGAGGGAGGGGGAGAGTGTCCTGAGATGGTGCAACTGAATCAGAAGACACCCTTTAGGGTTCAGTAGGCCAGAGAGGAGAGGCCTGAGGTGTCCAGAGTGCATCTTTCTCTAGACCTGGGTTGGTGCCCAGAAGCTGACGGGGGTGTAGTCTGGCATGCCCGCACAACTTCCACAAGGAGGGATTAACCCCGAGTGCAGGCCAACCCAAGAGGGACACTTAAGGAGAAGGAGGGAAGAGGTGAGGAAGGGAAAAGAGCTCCTTTGTTCTTTACCTTAGCCATTTCAAAAAGCTACAAAAGAACAGTGACCAGCAACTGAAGAGATAAAGGGGCAGGAAACCATGACCTGGGGACATTGTTAGGCAGGGAAGGGATAATGGTTGGGTGGTTTCTTGAGGAATGTTGATAATTCACTTCCTTATGTCTCTGACGATTCCATCTTGGGAGCCAGTCTTGGCCTTACACTCACGTGGTAGATTAGAGACCACAGGAAAATCATGCATGTAATCAAAGGGAGAGGTTACCCCAAACTATAAAGCAGAAGTGAGCAGAAGTGTTCCCCCAGACCAAGAAAGTTTTATGCCAAACTGGGTTGGGGGAAGCCAGACTTATGTGTGTTCTTGTGGCCCTAATGAAAAGAGACAGAGCCAAGAAGCAGAGACAGAAAAACAAAGCAGAGCTGAGCAGAGCTGGGTAGTTAGTACCACAAATAACACAGGAGCCTTTACAGGCAAGGGGAAGACTCCTTTGGTTGGTAGGTTTGGAGGACAGAGCCTAGAGCCATCTGTCTAGGTAGCATGCCAGATTGGACAGCAGGGGGTGCTGTAGATCTGTCTCCATCAGACAGGAGTTCCATTTCTGCCCAAGAGTTCCCTTCTTGTGTCAGAACAAGATAGCATGTGGGGTGGTATCTCCTGGTTCTCTCTTGACCTCAATCTCTAAGTAAAACTGCCTTTATAAAAGCTAGCTTCTTTCTCTTATCTTCCTTCACTAACTCAGTCTCTCAAGTACTGGGTTTACAGGCATAAGTCACCACAGATTGCTCACCTAGATTTGTGGGAGGGGGGTTAGCTATAGTTTTGGCTTCAAAGACTTTCATATCTGATGAGGGTCATTCTGCTATTCCTTTAAGGAAAAAGGACACATTCTCCTCTACCCATGGGAGTTTTTAAAAAGTAGATGAAGCCCTGTCAGTATTGTAGGCTTAATTTTGGATCAAGCCAGAGCACCAGAATGCCCACTGCTCTGAACATAGGTCATACATTGGCTTGAAGGGTTTTTTTTTTTTTTTTAGGTAGGGTCTCACTCTGGTCCAGGCTAACCTGGAATTAACTATGTAGTCTCAGGATGGCCTTGAACTCGCAGCAATCCTCCTACCTCTGCCTCCTGAGTGCTGGGCTTAAAGGCATGCACCACCACACCTGGCTTCTGTCTTGTAGGTTTTTGTGGTTTGTTTGAAGCAGGGTGTCCTTGTTCTGAGAGCTGACCTGGAATTCACTCTGTAACTAAGGCTGGCCTCAAACTCACAATGATCCTCCCCCTCAGCGTCCCAAATGCTGGGATTAAAGGCATGTGCCACCATACCTGGATTGTTACATTATCTTCACTCTGTGATGCCCTGGCTTCACAAATTACTTCCAACTATGCTGTCAGTGGATTGCATTTGGGTACCTTTCACAGGGACAATGTTTTATAAAGTGTGATCTTACCATTGATCACCTACATCAAAATCATTTTGGGGGCTGGAGATTTGGCTTAGCAGTTAAGGCACCTGCCTGCTAAGCCTAAGAATGCTGGTTCCAATCTCCAGCAGTTCCAATCTCCAGGTCCCACGTTTAGCCCGATGCAAGGGTGCAATGCCGCACTTGCCCACAAGGGGGCGCACACATCTGGATTTCGTTCACAGCAGCTGAGAGACTGCTGGCGTGCCCATCTCTATCTGCCTTCCTCTCCCTCTCTATCTGTTTCTCTCTGTGTCTCTCTTCAAAAATAAAAATAATTAAAAAAAAATTTTTTTAATCATTTTGGAAGTCTTTAAAATTCAGACACAAGGGACCTACTTTACATGTAAAATGACACTTCTCAACTTCAATGTGCGTATGAGTCACCTGGGGATCTTGTTATAATGCATTTCTGATTCCTTTGGAGTGGTTCTGCATTTCTAATAAACTCTTAGAAGGCCCTGACAAGAATGCTGTGATGGGGGCTTGGGGAAATGGTTCCTGCTGGTAAGGCTTGATTGCCCAGTACCCATTTAAAGCCAGATGCATAACCTGGCACATGCATCTAGAATCTACTTGTAGTAGCAAGAGGCCCTTGTGTGCCCATTCTTTCTTAACCTCTTTCTCTCTCTCGCTCTCAAATAAATGAACAAGATATATTTTAGCTGGGTGTGGTGATGCACACCTTTAATTCCAGCACTGGGGAGGCGGAGGTAGAAGGATCACTGTAAGTTTGAGGCCAACCTGAGACTATAGAATGAGTTCCAGGTCAGCCTGGGCTAGAGTGAGACCCTACCTCAAAAAACTTTTTGTTTTTCAAAGAACGCTATCATAAAAACATTTTTGTTTTGTTTGGTTTTACCTTTTTAAAACAAATGTGTTTATTTGCATGTTGTGTGGGTGGGTGCCACAACAAGTGTGTGTCACAGGACAACTTACCCTGAGATAGGATCTCTTGATACTGCCAACAACTGCCAAGCTACAAAGGAATACCCACAAGCTTTGGACTCTCCTGGCTTCACCTACTGTTGGGCATTGCTAAACATGGGCTGGGACTGTGAGGAAGCTGGCCTGAGCTGTTGTACATGGCTAGGGACCTTGGGCTGTGAGGGTTGCAGCTGGCCTTATTGTCGGGAACTCACTCTGGCGATGGAGCTGGCCCTCCCTTTTCACAAGGTCATAGTGTGCCTTATCTTCGTCCAAAGGAGATGGAACCTGCAGGCCTTCCCCCCATCCCAAAGCACCTGATCATTCCATAGTCAGGTCCCCCCCCCCATACACACACTTCCTGACCTTGTGGCCAGCTGCCCAAGAGACCCTTATATGGTGGTAAACAGTCTCCCTGCTGCTGTAGCCATCCAATATGTGGCTGAAGTCACGTAGCTCTTCCTGCCACTTCTGTTTTCTCCCTTATAGCTTCTCCCTCGCAACTTCTGCCTTCCAACACCAGCCAATTAGATAGCAACCCATAAACCTATGTATCCAATCACCTTATGATCTGTATGTGTCTTTTCAACCTTTCTCAAGTGTTTATAAACCCACTCCCCGTTTGAATAAACCAGAGAGAGCACTATCCATCAGGCCATCTCCTGGGTGGTTCATTGCCCATCACACTCACCCGCTCCAAGCCTGCTCCCTCCAACTCCTCTTGTGCCAGGGATGTTGGTGGCCAATGACCCCTAGGAGTAGCGAGGACCTACAACCTGCCATTGTCATACATGTGTTGAGATCACAGATATATATTTGCATCTAGCATTACATGGGTGCTGGGAAATTAAACTGGGCCAACAGGCTTTGCAGACAAGTGTTTTTAACCCCTAAGCCTTCACCCAAGCCCCCCCCCCTTTTAATGGCAGAACCTCTCTCACCCAGGCTGACCTGAAACCTGAAACTTACTCTGTAGTCTCAGGCTGTTCTCAAACTCATGGTCATCCTTCTTCTCAGCCTCCCAAGTGCTGGGATTAGAAGCATGAGCCATCATGTCTGGCTCAAAGAAAAAAAAACATATTTGTGTGTGCAGGGGAGTAGGCATGCCTATCTGTGTGCATGTTTTATGTGTGGGGGTACATGTTCACATGTCTACATTTGCATGTGGAGGCCAGAGATTGACCTCACATGTCTTCCTTAACCACTCTCCACCTTGTTTATTGTAACTATTTAATTAATTTATTTGAAAGAGAGAGAGAAAGAAGCAGACAGAGAGAATGGGTGTGCCTCCTGCCACTGCAAATAAACTCTAGATGCCTGTGCCACTTTGTGCATCTGTCCTTATGTGAGTACTAGGGAAGTGAACCCAGGCCATCAGACTTTGCAATGAAGTGCCTTCAACCACTTGAGCCACCTCCCCAGCCCCTACCTTTTTGAGATGGTCACTCACAGAAGCTGGAACTCACCAATTCAGCTCGACTAGTTAGCCAGGAAGCTGGCAGGATCCTGTCTCTTTGCTTTCTCAGTCCAGCAGGTGTGGGTTTGGCAATTTGAACTCAGGTCCTCATGTTTGTGGGGCAAACACTGCTAACTGAACTATTCTGCCAGCCCTAATGAGTCATTTCACATTTACTATTATATCGTTTTTATGAACTTCCTATGGGTCACTTTTAATCTTCTGTAGAATAGCTCCTTTTGTGTGGAGGAGGGAGGGTGGCTTCTTGTTTCTTGGTGTGTGTGTGTGTGTGTAGTCTGTGACATGTGCAGATATGTGTGCCCTGTGCACATGCATGGGAGGACCAGCACCTGGTATCCTCCTCCAGTGCTCTTCCGTCTTATTTCCTCAAGACTCGGTCTCTCCCTGCACCTGGAACTCACTGATCTGCAGTCAGAGACTGGCTGACCAGCAAGCCCCAGAGATCCTCCCTCTCCACCCCTTCAACATGGGGTTAGAGGAATATGTGACAGCACCTGTGTACACCAGGGTGCTTTTTTTGTTTTTGTTTTCTTGAGGTAGGGGTTTGCTCTAGCCCAGGCTGACCTGGAAGTCACTAGGTAGTCTCAGACTGGCCTTGAACTCACAGTGATCCTCCTATCTCAGCCTCCCAAGTACTGGGATTAAAGGCGTGTGCCACCATGCCCGGCTTACAGGGGTGCTTTTGATCAAACTCAGTTCCTCATGCTTGTGCAACAGGCAAGCACTCTTGCTCACTAAGCCATCTCTCCAGCCCTGGCATTGGTTCTTATTTGTTTTATTTTGTTTTGGGGTATTGGCTTCTGGTTTTTCTGAGGCAAGGTCTTAAACTAACCCAGGCTAACTTGGAATTCACTCTGTAGCTTAGTAGGGCTTCAAATTCATTGCAGTCCCCCATTCTTAGCCCCCTTAAAGCTGATATTATATGCTTGAATAGCAGCCTTTGGATTTTTTTTTTTTTTGATACATGAATTTTGCTATGTAGCCTTGGCTGGTTTCATACTTGCTGTGTAGCCTAGAGTGGCCTCAAATTTGCAGTAGTCCTCCTGCCTCAGCCTCCTGAGTTCTGGGATTACAAGTGTGAGCCACCTTGTCTGACATCTTTAAGGCAATTCTAATCAGTAAATATGGATCAAGTCTCTATTAGGTTGAACCAGATGGCATTGCTGATGTTTGATTATTTTTTGATGCAAAAATGGCAGTGTTGGGGCTGGAGAGATGGCTCAGCAATTAAAGGCACTTGATTGCAAAGCCTGCTGGCCCAAGTGTAATTCCCCAGTCCCACGTAAACCCAGATGTATAAAGTTGCGCATGTATCCTGGCAGTGGCAAGAGGTCCTGGTGGGCTTATCCTCTCTCTCTCTCCTCCCAAATACATGAAACAAAATATTTTTAAAATAAATGTCAGTGTCATAGGTCCAGCACAATCCTATGAGCCCCACATGCCTTAGTTATACGCATAATGCAACAATTTAAAAAAATCCCTCTTCCAAGTAGCTCAATGAGAGTTCTGTTGAACCCTGGCCCAATTTAGGGGAAGTCCATTCTCTTGTGAGTTGGAGTAGTCCTGTGTGGTTAGCTGGGTGGTCAATCTGGAAATATTAATCACCATTTTAAGACACTTGGACCATAATGTAACAGAAGCTTGTTAAAATAGACCATATAAACATCCATATTCACGTTTTGGCAGCAGAGTGGTAAAGACAAGCTGTCAGAAGATCTTGCCAAATTCATTCTGATGCGCTCACTTTCCCTGGTTGGGAAAAGCACATGAAACAATGCAGATGGGTTTAGATGAGGGGATGGATGGTGCAGAAGAGGCTAGTGTGACCGGGCATGGCGGCACATGCTTTTAATGCCAGCACTTGGGAGGCAGAGGTAGGAGGATTGCCATGAGTTCAAGGCCAACCTGAGACTACATAGTGAATTCCAGGTCAGCCTGAGCTTCAGTGAGAACCTACCTCAAAAAAAAAAAAAAAAAAAAAAAAAAAAAAACGCTAGTGTGAGACAGGACAGGACAAAACATCACCAGGGAAGAAAAGACCAAAAAATAAATAAATAATAAGAACAATTATTCTAAAATGTTCAACTGAAGAATTTGGCTCCCTCTTCCACCAAAAAATTTGTCTCTGGTAACCAAGAGAAGTGTTTACAGCTAAAATAAATCAGAATTCTAAACTTTATTCAGATAGAAGCTGCTTTCTAATATTTTGAGCCCTCTGCTCAAAATCACCTGCTTCCACTTTGCACAAATTATTGTCAAAACAGAATTTTCTTTCTTTTATCTCATATCCATAACTTCCACACACCTACATCTAAGAGCCTTGGCATCAGAGTTTGCTATTTTCTGCTTCTGAGATACTTCTAGGACTTCCTGTGTGTCTGTGCCACAATATAAGCAGAACATGAATATTCAATGTGCTCATCCTGGTGAAAATAGTAAATCCTGTCACTTATTCAAAAGATGGTGTCATTACTCAGAAAGAAACAGCAAAAGTTAGGCAGGAAATGTCAGCCACAATTCAGCTGTTAGAATCAAAGGTGAAGAAGTGCATAGAAGAAAGCTGAACAAAAGATGTATTGTGCCAAGGAGGACTTGGGCCTCTTGTGCTCACATTGTAAAGTAGACGGAGCATTATGCATTTGCAGAAGGCATTTGGAGGGAGCCTCATTTTACCATCTTTTCTCTAGAGACAGTCTGTTCCCATTTTATGCCTAGATCATGCCTGGTGAGAGGACAGGTGAGGTCTAAGGTTGGTAAGAAGAATGCTGTTTACAGAGATGTTTGTGATTTCATGAATCTTGTGGAATCAGTGCTAATAAAGCAAAGGACATTTTTAGGAAACAATTAGGTTTGAATTTTTTTTTTTTTTTTTTTTTTTTTTTTTTTTGGAGAGAGACACAGAGAGGGAGACAGAGAGAGAAGGAGGAGAAGACAGAGATGGGCACGCCAGCAACCTCTCAGCTGCTGCAAACAAAATCCAAATGTGTGCACCCCTTTGTGGTCAGGTGTGGCATTGTGCCCTTGCGTCACTTTGCATCTGGCTACACATGGGACCTGGAAATTGGAACCAGCGTTCTTAGGCTTAGGAGGCAGGTGCCTTTACCGCTAAGCAATCTCTCCAGCCCAGGTTTGAATTTTTTTATAAATGAGGTCATTGTTAAGCCAGTGAGATCCAATGCTTCCCTCATTTTCTTAAGTTTACTTTAAAAAAAATAATTTATTTTAGAGAGAGAAAGAATTTGGAGCACCAGGGCCTCAGCCATTGCAATCGAACTCTAGATGCTTGTGCCATTTAGTGGGCATGTGAGACCTTGTGCTTGCTTTCACCTTTGTGTGTCTGGCTTATGTGGGATCTGGGGAGTCTAACATGATCCTTAGGCTTTGCAGGCAAGTGCCTGAGCTGCTAAGCCATGTCTCCAGCCCTTAAGTTTACTTTTGAGCAGGTTGAGGTTTGCAAGCATTGTCCCCTGCTGCTAATACTGGGCTGTACATGGTGCACCTGTTGCAGTTGATAACAATGTGGATGTATTACAACTGATGGAGGCCCATAGTTGTCACTGGGGTTCACTTTATGCAGTGTGTTCCATAGCTTGATGACATGTACCACCAAGACAGCAACTTGCGCAAAACTTCCAATGTCCTAGTCCTTCCTTTTTATAATAAATATTTTGTAATCTCATTTTCTATCATAAAAGAAAAGTTACAGAGCTGGGCATGATGATGCATGCCTTTAATCCCAGCACCCAGGAAGCAGAGGTAGGAGGATCGCCGTGAGTTCAAGGTCACCCTGAGACTACATAGTGAATTCCAAGCCAGCCTGGGCTAGAGTGAGACCCTACCTCGAAAAAAAACAAAAACAATAAAAGGGAACAGAAAACTTTCGGAATACAAAATATACTTGTGTGTTATGATGTGGATATTGTTGGAGGCACCCACAGGGCTCATGTAATCCTCATTGTGAGATAATGGGAGAGTGGAGCTAGGCACGGGTCATTTCTGTCATTCCAGTACTTGGGAGGCTGAGGTAGGAGAATTGCCTGGACTCCCTGGCCTGCTTGGACTTCATAGTGAGTTACAGGTCAACCTGGCTTACACAGTGGGATTCTGAGACCAGCTTGGGCTACATAGTGAGTAATAAGTCAGCGTGGCCTATGGAGTTAGACTGTCTCAAAAGAGGAAAAGAACAATGGCTGGGAGATTGCTCCATGTTTAAAGGCACTTGTTTACAAAGCCTGCTGGCTCAGGTTCAAATCCTCAGATCCCCCATAAAGCCAGATGAACAAAGTGGTGTATGTGTCTTAGAGTTTGTTTGTGGTGGCAAGAGACTCTTGCATGTCCATTGTGTCTCTCAAATGGATGAATGAATATTAAGTAAAGCAAAAACTCAAACAAGCAAACAAATTCAAGAGAGAAGGTGGGTTTAATCTGACTGTGTTTAGAGATAGTGCATTGGGAGGTCTCTATGATTGTATCCTAGCAATTGAATCCTTGCATTTTTTGAATCCTACAAAACATAATGATAATGTTGGGACCAGTCAACCTTCTGTTATGCATAGAGGAAGAGGTTGAGAGGCCACTCCCCTCCTTGATGAGCTAATCATAGTTAATACTTGCCAAGTGGGGGAGTCGGTTCTCTTCAACGTCATAGTAAGTGATGAGAAGGAATGGGACAAGAGTGAGAAAGATAAAGTGGGGTACATACAATCAAAATGAAATTTTATGTATGAAAATACCAAACAACAAAAAGTAAATAAATTTGTTTTTTGTTTCTTTAGAGGCAGGATCTTATTCTATCCAAGGCTAACCTGGAACATACTCTGTAGCTCCAAGCTGGCCTTGAACTCATGGTGATCCTCCTACCTCAACCTCCCAAGTGCTGGGATAAAAGGATAAATTAATTTTTAAAATGCCAGTGTTGGTCAACTTTTAGGAACTGAATACTCTTGCCCTTTTTTTTTTTTTTTTTTTTTTTTTTTTTTTTTTTTTTTTTTTTTTGGTATAGTCCTGGAAATTGAGCCTAAGGCTTCATTCATGCTAAAGAAGTACTCCATCACTAAACTGTGTCCCTAGCCCTCTTTTTCTCTTTTCAGACAAGTTCTCATTAAGTTGACCAGGCTGGCCTTGAGTTTTGTCCACCTGCTTCACCTTCCTAGTAGTTGGGATCACAGGCCTGCACCACCAGGTCTGGCAGGGCTATGATATCAGCTACTGGGAAGGATAATTTTACATGTTTATATTTAGGTCTCTAAATCTCAAAATTTATCTTTGCTTGTGGGATGAAGTCAGGATATCAGCTGTATGTTCTTCCCAGTGGATAGCTGTTTGATTT
Organism: Orientallactaga sibirica; assembly: GCA_036365145.1. NCBI lineage: Eukaryota > Metazoa > Chordata > Mammalia > Rodentia > Dipodidae > Orientallactaga > Orientallactaga sibirica. Next base: position 33,577,424 of record JAEOAD010000012.1, on the reverse strand, counting down.
GTTTTTTCGAGGTAGGGTCTCGCTCTAGCCCAGGCTGACCTGGAATTCACTATGTAGTCCCAGGGTGGCCTCGAACTCATAGCAGTCCTCCTACCTCTGCCCCCAGCAGTGCAAGAAGTCCATTTTCCTACAAACTCAATTAGGACTGTAAAATTTTTCCCAGTATGATGAGTCTAAACCTGCTTCTCCTTTTAGTTTTAACATGAATTTCCCTGATGGCTAGCAAGGATGAACCTGTTTACATGTATTTATTGGCTGTTTATGTCTTTCTTCTTCCTTGTATTGTCTAGAAGATGATATGGGAGAGACAGGCTCAACTTGCACAGGATAATGCAGCACGGAAACACGTCATTGAACACTGACCAGCTTTCAGTATTTAAGGAGGACTGACAAAACTGAAGAAACCTTAAGTGCTATTTATACGAGGATCTAACGAATGTTCCACTTTGCATGCAACCGTATTTATTTTCGCATGAAGAATTAAAAACTGCTAACGTTCTGAGAAATTTGAATATGGCTTTTTGATAAATATACCTTGCTTTTTGTTGTTGTTGTTGTTTTGTTTTTGTTTTTTCGAGGTAGAGTCTCACTCTAGTCCAGGCTGTCCTGAAATTCACTATGTAGTCTCAGGGTAGCCTTGAACTCATGGTGATCCTCCTACCTTTGCCTCCCAAGTGCTGGGATTAAAGGCGTGCACCACCATGCCCAGAAATATACCTTGCATTTTATGATCTTGATATTACACTCAAAGTTCAGTAACAGAAACCCACTTCTCATTAAACAATAAATACTTCTCATTGAATTCTAACCAGTTCGCCAAAGAACAGCATGCTTTCAACATCAAGGATATCATTTGTGCTTGTGTTTGCAAGGATGAAATACTCAGGTTGTAAAGGAAAGGGATTTTGAGGCCGGAGGAGTGTGAGACAATTGCTCACTCCAAATACCTGCCTGTTCATTCTCCTCCAGCCCTCTGCTCCTAGGGCTCCTGGGTTCAGACATAACATGGTGCTCTCTGTGATGTCATTGTGCCCTCTTGTGGTAGAGCCTAAGTTTGTATCTTAGAAAGGCACCACCACGCTGCACTGCATTAAATACTACAAAGGAGTTTCTCTATCTCTACTTTATAACTACCAAATTATATTTACTATATAGAGATTCCAAATTAACGTATTACATACATATTTATCCATTTATCTAGACGAAATACATCAATGTAGCTGTATCTGTGTTAAGTAGGTAAAAGTACACACACACACATTATAGGCTTGTTTTTCCTCTTTTAAGTTTTTGGGGCATGAAATTTTCCTAAATTATTTTTAAATGTTACCATCAAATGATAATTGGCCTTTGATTTGATGTTTTCCTTACATTCTTTTTTGTTTTTAGAGACACACAGAGAGAGACAGAGAGAGAGTGTGTGTGTGAATTGGCACCCCAGGGCCTCAGCCACTGCCATAGAACTCCAGACACTTGCGCCACCTAGTGGGCATGTGAGACCTTACACTTGCCTCACCTTTGTGTGTCTGGCTAATGTGGGATCTGGAGAGTTGAACATTGGTCCTTAGGCTTCATAGGTAAGCACCTTAACCACTAAGCCATCTATCCAGCCCTCAAAATCTATTTTTGTGCATTTTAATCACAATCTTTAGTTCTGATAAGATGTTTTTCTCCTGACAGAGAAATTGGCTCAGCATTTCTTTCCTTTCACTCCTTTTCTCCTTCTTTTCCTTCTTATCATTCTGCCTTTCTCCTCTGTCTGTGGTCTTTTGTTAACTACTCAAATTACTTTATTACAATTCAGTGAATAATCAGAAACAATAATATGGGGAGGAAGATAACCACATAAGGTTTCTCTATTATTTTTATTTCTCAATAAGCTTAGCCAAGGCTTTAGTGTTTATACAATTAACTGGAAAATACATGTATATGATGCAAATGTCATGCAATAACAAAAAATTTCACTCATCAGCTTCTTTGAGGGGCAACTGCTATTGCCTGTTTCTAACAGACATTTATTTTATTTTATTTTATATTTTATATTTTATTTTATTTTATATTTTATTTTATTTTATTTTTGGCTTTTCGAGGTAGGGTCTCACTCTAGCTCAGGCTGACCTGAAATTCACTATGTAGTCTCAGTCACTATGAACTCTCAGCAATCCTTCTACCTCTACCTCCCGAGTGCTGGGATTAAAGGCATGCACCACCACACCCAGCTAACAGACATATTTTAAAGAAATCTGCACACAGTTAACAAAATGGAGTGAAATTTCAGGATCATGTAACATTATTTTTCTCTTTCAGTAAAGAGAAAGAAAAGGATATGCTTTCAAATACCCTGCTGACATTTTCTTGTGTTTCTGCCTGCATACACTTCGAGTGGTTGTCCAATTTGGAAGGTCCCCAGCACAAGTTATATGGTAATTTGGGAGTGTCTTTTAGAGTGATGAAGCCATTCTGTACTCTTAGTTGGGATGTGACTCAGGAGTTAGGGTATTGGATGTTTTTTTTGGTTGTTATTTTTTGAGGTAGGGTCTGTCTCTAACCCATGTTGACGTGGAATTCACTGTGTAATCTCAGGGTGGCCTCAAACTCATGGCAATCCTCCTACTTCTGCCTCCCAAATGCCTGGCTTGTCTTATGAATTTGATGACTGAAATCCACAGACTATAGAGAGTGGAGTATAGGAATATTTTATTATGGAGCCCTACTCTAAGGCAGGAGGGAGTCCCAGGAAATGGGAAAGCCCACCCTCTATCTACAACTGGGATCTTTCATAGAGATTTACTGGATGGGGGCTGGACTGACTGGCCCAGCCCCCATTACTTGGTATCCAGGTGCTTCTTGAAAAGGGGGTCATTTTCTAAGAAAGAAAGTAATACAGAAAAACAAGATTCCCCTTCTGATGTTTCTGGCCTCTAGCAAGGTGGTACTGTGAGGACTCCTTCAGAGAAAAAGCTAAGGAAGAACCAGAGCCACCCACCACAGGCTCAAGGACATTTCTCCCACAACAGGCTCAGGACATTTCTTGTCTTCAGCCACTTTTAGTTTATTTTTTTGGGCCCTGTTAATCCTAAACTGCCTCACAAGCATGTGTGGGGACCAGTTAGGAATGACAATTCTTAGTCCAGCCCCAGCCCTCCTGAATCAGAAAGTTGATGGCTGGCCTCGGCTCTCTATGTTAACAAATGGTGCTACCCTGCTTGCTGAAGTTTGAAAACTGCAGCATCAGAGTACCAATGTTTGAGCCCCATTTCACACTCTACTGAACAGATGCTCCAAGGTGGGAAAATTAAAAATAACATAGACTGGCACTAAGAACCTGGGCTGGCCTAAGTGAGGCACAACTCTAGTTTACCATCTCAAGTTTCTGCCTTTTGATGATGTTTCATCTTCTTGGGATGCTCAACCCTGGCACTCCCATTTTACAGGTAATAAATATGATGTTTAAAAGAAAGATTACTTGTTTCAGAAAAGTAACTAGGTATCAGTAGAACTGGGAATTAACACCATTGTGTTTGGGATCTTTGGTCAGTACAACTTTTGTTTTGCCACTTTGCCATTCCTCATCTTTCTGGGTGTGTGGCTGTCAAGATTCTGAGCATATGGAGTGATTTATAAATGTCAGTACAGTTAGTAGATGGGGTGAATGAATACAGGCCCTCTTGATTTCAGGAAGTGTTAAGCCATTTGCCATAGATGGGCAGAGCAGAACCAATAATGCGTTGCTCACACTGTAGGCCACTCAGTGAACAACTTTACAAATGAGAAACCAAAGCTGCAGGGCACCCAGGAAAGTGGAGTTTGTGATCTTATTAGAGAATCATAGCATTGACACTTAGACTGCACTTTGAGCAGGCAGGGGGAAAAACAGGAGGGAATGAGATAAAATAGGATAGAAAGATAGAAGACGGGAAAAGTGCATGTAGGGAGAAAGACAGAAATGGAACAGTCAGGGATACAGAACATGCACCTTTAATTCAAGAAGCTGTGGAAAGAGAGAGGAGTATGGGGGATGCCTTATACAGGTTCCCTTTGGGGGAGGGCTGCAAGGTCACTGAGAAATCCTGCTGGAGCTGACCTGAAAACCCTCCTGTGTAAACCAGCTGACAGAAAGCTGGACAAAGCTACACTGCATGCAGTTCCATGGGAGAGAGAGAAAACACCAGTGAAGATATTTGACAGTGGACACTGCAAGCCTTAAATTTGGCCAGCCAGGCCAAATGAGCCCACAGGTGCAATAGTGGCATGTCTGTTATGGGGGAAATCAACTGCTCCCTAATTGGACTGGAGGCCCACTCCATGGGAGGGAATACATCCCTGATACTGAAAACCTACAACAGGGGTAGTCATGAACCCTAGGGGTATAACGTCTGCTGGTGTCTGGCTAAATGTATATACTATGCTCACCAAACTGCCCTGTAAGTACTTCTTTTAATGTCCATACCCATATATTGATGCTACTCTCACTTTTGGTTAGAGAAGCTTCTCTTTTCAGATGGCAGTGACCTTGGGATAACTCAGAAGGCATCATGGTGCTGAGAAGAAGTGACAGAGGAGTGCTCAGCACTGAAACATCTCAAACACACCTTCCAAGGCTCAGGGTCCATTGCAGAAGAGGGGGGGGGCAGAAAGAATGTAAGAGCCAAAGGAAGAGGTAGGACTCCTTACAACATGCTTCTCCAGACACAAAATGGCCTGGATATCCATGATCTCACAGTGCCTGACACTACATACACAAGACCATCATAAAAAAGATCATGACATCAAACTGGAAAGAGAGACTGATTGAGAGGGGAGGGGATATGATGGAGAGTGAAGTTTCAAAGGGGAAAGTGGGGGTGGGAGGGAATTACCATGGGTATTATCTACAATTATGGAAGTTGTCAATAAAAAATTAAATAAAAAATAATGAGCAAAAGCCAGGCGTGGTGGCGCACGCCTTTAATCCCAGCACTTGGGAGGCAGAGGTAGGAGGATTGCCACGAGTTTGAGGCCTGAGACTAGATAGTTAATTCCAGGTCAGTCTGGGCTAGAGTGAAAAAAAAAAAAAAAAAAAAAAAAAAAAAAAAAGAGCAAAAGAAAAGTTACTATATTTTGGTTTTCTTTCATATGATAAGTAGTCAGAAGCAGAAGGGCATGAAGGCCTCTCTGTGTGATCCTCCTACCCTAGTGATGAGGATTAAAGGCATAGACCACCACGTCCAGCTCTGAAGTTATTTTTTCTAATACACTCGTGTGCTCATGTATAGTCCCAACCTACCTAGATAGCTTTACATGTCAGTACTCTTTTGACTATTAGGAACAAGTTATTTATCAATCTGTTGTGGATTATGCTGGACAGATGGTGTTTATTTGCCCACCAAAGTACAGTCATTCTGCATCTGTGTTTGTACTCAAAACTCAGTCCAAAGCTGCTTGTAATATGGAGTTTTTCAGGGCAAACCACAGTGTAAAGAAACCATTTTACTCAAAAGGAGTAACTTAGAGCAGAACATAGCCTGATCTTAACACCTATTGACAAGCAAGCTTGTTTAACTTCTCTCCATAAATTACCTGAAAATCTATCAGTTCCATTGTGATTAATAAAGCCTAGTATCACCCTTATCATAATGGACAAGAAAAATGCAAACTTGGGCCAGGGAGATGGCTCAGTGGTTAAAGGCACTTGCTTGAAAATTCTGACAGCCTGGGTTCAATTCCCCAGTACCCATGTAAAGCCAGATGCACAAAGTGGTGCATATGTCTGAGTTCATTTGAAGTGTCACTAGGCTCTGTCACTCCCATTCTCATTTTCTCTCTGTGCTTGAAAATGAGTAAGTAAAAAAAATATATAAATATATATATATTTTAAATATTTTTATTTTTATATATTTATTTTAGAAAGGGAAAGAGGCAGAGAGAGAGAGAGAGAATGGGCATGCCAGGGCTTCCAGCCACTGCAAACACTCCAGGCACATGTGACCCTTTGTGTTTCTGGCTTACATGGGAATCGAACTGAGGTCCTTTGGCTTCACAGGCAAGTGCCTTAACCACTAAGCCATCTCTCCAGCCCTTTTTTTTTTTTATAATATGAACTTTAGGGCCTGGAGGGATGGCTTAACGGGTAAGGTGTTTACCTGCAAAGCCAAAGGACCTTGGTTCAATTCCCCAGGACCCACGTAAGCCAGATGCACAAGGAGGTGCATATGTCTGGAGTTCATTTGCAGTGGCTGGAGGCCCTGGTGCACCCATTCTCTCTGTCTCTCTCCCTCTCTCTCTCTCTCTCTCTCTCTGCCTCTTTCTCTCTTGCTCTCTCAAATAAATAAATAAATAAATAAAAATTTAAAAGTATGAACTTTAGAAAGAAAACAAAGGTCAAACGTAGCCATGAGGAGTATGCCTACGTGCCCCATCTGGCTACAGCGACCAGAGCTACCACATCCACCTCCTGAGCACTAACACAGCCTATGGGCAGCAGTATGAAGAGCAGCAGAAACGGCAGAGCTTGGAGCAGCAGCAGCAGCAGCAGCGGGGACTGGACAAGAAGGCAGACATAGGCCTGAAGGAGCGGGAGGCAGCACTCAAGGAAGAATGGAAACAAAAGCCCTCAGCTCCGCCCACTCTCACCGAGGTTCCCAGTCTGACAGACCTGGTGAAGACCCGGCCTGGCAAGGCCAAGGAGCCAGGGGCTGATCCTACCAAGTCAGTCATCATTCCCAAGTTAGAAGACTCATCAAAACTCCCCAGCCAGGCACCTGAGGGTCTTACAGTGACGCTGTCTGATGCCAGCCACCTGGGCAAGGAGGCCTCTGAGGCTAAGACAGGGACTGAGTGTGGCCGACAAGCAGAGGTGGATCCAATCCTCTGGTACTGACAGGAAGCAGAGCCCCGGATGTGGACATATGTTTATCCTGGCAAGTATTCAGACATCAAGTCAGAGGATGAACGATGGAAGGAGGAGCGGGACCGCAAGTTTAAGGAGGAAAGGAGTCGGATAAGGACTCTGTCCCCAAGGAGGGCAGGAAGGAAAGCACAAGTAGTGACTGCAAGCTGCCTACATCTGAAGAGTCCCGCCTTGGAAACAAAGTGCCCTGACCAAGTGTCCATGCGCCTGTGTCCTCCCCACTCACCCAGCATCAGTCCTGCATCCCCTACATGCACATCTACTCCTACAGCCAGTCCTATGACCCCAACCACCCCAGCTACCGGGGCATGCCTGCTGTGATGATGCAAAACTACCCAGGTTCCTACTTGCCTTCCAGCTACTCCTTCTCCCCGTATGGCAGCAAGGTTTCAGGTGGTGAAGATGTTGACAAGGCAAGAGCCAGCCCCAGCGTCAGCTGTAAATCCAGCTCCGAGTCCAAGGCCTTGGACATCTTGCAGCAGCATGCCAGTCACTACAAGAGCAAGTCTCCAACGATAAGTGATAAAAATTCTCAGGAGAGAGATTGGGGAGGCTGTGGGGTGGTTGGGGGTGGTAGCAGCTGTAGCAGTGTTGGATGAACAGGCGGGGGTGAACGGAGCGTTGACCAGCCCTGCACCTCCCCTTCCCAGCGCCTGATGTCCACACACCACCACCACCACCACCACTTGGGCTATTCATTACTGCCAGCACAGTACAACCTACCCTATGCATCAGGGCTCTCTTCTACAGCCATTGTTGCCAGCCAGCAAGGCTCAACTCCCTCACTCTACCCACCACCTAGGAGGTGAGAATGAACACCAAGTGCCCGGATAAAGTTAACTTCCTGGGCCAGAATGGCTTACCCAAGGAGGTTCTGGAGGTGCCACGTAGACATCAGTTAAATGGTGTTGGTCATCCTGTTTGCCATTCCTCCTATGACTGAAGGCAGATGCTTAGCTGGCTCACCTCCACCAGACCCGAGGACTCCCCAACTCTCCCTCTTCCTCAGGAGCTGGAGAGCTGGTACTTTGCAAAAATATTTATTCTCTCAGTCACAGTTATGGCTGTTGTGGTGTCTGTGGAGATGAAGGCATGGGGAGCAGCCGGGTGAACACGGCCTCAGCCCAGAGAAGTCACTGCTCTGTTCCCTAAACCCCTGGTCTGCTGCCAAAGCAGTACCCCCCAAATTTGGAGAGACCCCAAGCACTGGGTAAGGTCTAAGGACAGCACAGCAGCCGTACCCCTCATCATCATTACCACCGTCACCAGATTCCACATTTTCCCAGTGGTTTGGGCCCTGAGAACTGGCAGCATGTGGAGGAATTAGAATCTCAGGAAAGAAATTGGGGGCTGTTTTCTCTAATTGTGAAGACAAGGTCTTCAAACAGGGAGACTTCCCCCTCTAACATGAGCACAGATAAATGCTCAGAGCCTAACCTGGAAAGGAAGACCAAGGCATTTGCCCCACCAGGGCCTTGGCTCCCTGTTAGGCAGAGGGCAGGGGTCCCAGCACCAGCGCAGGGGTCCCTGGGGATGCTGGGTGGAGCTGGAGCCTGAATGGAGTCTGTGAATTGAACCTGCTTCCTCACTTAGTCCTGCTGTTTCTCATCTCCCCATGCCTTGCCCTTTCTCTCCCCTCCTAACCCCTTGGTGCCTTTCCCAGGGGGGATCCTCTTACTGATCACCTCTTTTCCACTGCTTGGCTCTTAAGACTCAGGCAGAGAAAGTAGAATTCCTCCCAGCACAGGGAACCTTGGAGTCTGCCAGATCACTTTAGGATAATGCCCAGAAGGCAGGAACCCTGAGAACATCCAGCAGTTTTTGGTGATGTCCTATCCATTCAGCCACCTGAGTATCTTTCTCTCGTGTAGGCCATAAATGTACACAGCCCAGTTCTTCTCAAACTGTAACCTCCATGTGTGCCAATATGAGCCGTGAGTCTTTGTAACACGTATTTTTGTTTTAGGGCCACTGGCCGCTGGAGTTGATTAGCTCCTCAGACCCTTAAAAGAACAAATCCAAGCATTATGTGCCTGAGCCACAGAGTGGACTCAGTGTGGCTGTGCTTGAGGCAGCAGACACTGCTCTGCTCTCCTGAGAAATGGTCTCTTTGGATCTGTCTGAGCTCCAAAGCTCTATGCGCTGGGAAAGTAGTAATGATTTGGTAACTCTATTGGCATCACTTCCTCCCCTAAGGTGTGGATGCTTAATTTAGCTCCTTACTTTTGCAAGACACCATCCCTTTGTTCTCCTCCCCTCCTGTCTTTCTGTATCCCGCTGGATTACAAGAGAAAGATCTACAAACACCAGCCTAGGCTAGAGGAGAATGTTTGTGGCTAGAGTGCCCAAAGTGACAGTTCCAAGAGCGGGAAGGTGGCTTTGACTTCTTCTGGAGAATGGGAAGGTGGGGGACATGGGGACATGAAGCACAATGCTGAGTTGAGGTGGTTTCCAGAAACCCTAGAGCCCTATACATAGACAGGCTTAGGGTCATGTGTCCAAGAGGAGTGAGTCTTTCTGACCTACAGACCTTTTTCTAGGTTCCCCTGTCCTTGTTTTGATTAAAGTTGGGTTCTGGGCACTCACCCCAATTCCATGCTTTAGACCTCTCTGACCACCATCCCTCCTTCTTGTGTCTGCTGCCCAATGCTTTAAGCAGTGACCTCCTTTCAATCCATGAAAGAAGCTGTTGGGGATACTTAGTCCAAGTCCACCTACTAAGGGGGTGACTGGATTTCAGCCTGACTATGCCCTCCTAGGCTCCGGAGGAGTGTCCATCTCTGTTCCTGTTTGCTTTCAATATTGTGTTTGTGTCTGTGGCACTGGCCCACAGTGTGCTCTGCACATACTGTAAAGAAACCAATAGAGCAAAATTCTTTCCATTGGGCAGGCATGGGCTGCCTTCCTGCCCCTTCCACCTCATCTGTGACACAGAAGGAACCTCTGTATTTGCTTTTTCTATTTTTTTTCCCCTTAGAAAGCACTGAGCTCTTTGATCCTTCTATCCAAGTCCCCTTGAAGAGTAGGTGCTGCCCACAAGAGGAGGTGAATGCATTGACAGATGAATGATGCTGTCTTCTCAGCCCTGATCTTCCTGGTCCCCTTAGAGAGCCCAGGCTTCCCTCCTTGAAGCAACACAAAGCAACAGCGGCCTTGGCGATCCTTGCCAAATGCTAAATGAGACCTGCTGTCCATCTCCAGCTTGTCTCCAGAGGAAGAACACAGAGGAACAGGTACTCACAAAGGGTCCCCAGACCACCATACCAAGCCTCTCCCTGAATGAGCCTGCCCAGGCCTCGCCCGCACTGTGAGCCCCTATGGAGGAGCCGCTCAGAGAACATCGACCTCATCCCCAGGAAGGGCAGCTACAGCTTGACTGCTGCTCCTTACAACTCACACTTCCTTCTTCCTCACTTACAATGTGCCAGTTCCCTTCACCTCCCCCCTGCCTAATACACATAGAAGGTTGTAACTTGCCTATCCCACACACAAAAGGGTAAGAGGGCACCTTATGAAATGAAATTGTCATTTCTTGAATCTTTTCTCCAGGCTCCAGGGTGGGGTTGTAGGATTTAAGTTAGGGAGTTGGGGGTTAAGACTACAGAAGGGCTAGAGAACTGTACAGGTTTTGAGGCCCCTCGTGTCACTTAGTACCCATATACCCTGTCAGCATCCCATTGTGTGCATTGATGCCCCAAGATTCACCTGGACAGCTAGCTGGCCCTGTAATTCCGGGGCCTTTGTCATTTATTACTAGGGCATCCCAGGAAATGTGCCAGTGATTCCCTGCCATGGGCTCCTTCTGGGATCAAGCCCCTCCCATGCTTTGTTCCCAGCCCCTCCTGCCCCAGTCCACCTGCTTGCCTTGGTGCTCAGCCCTCCCAACTGGGAGCAGGTTGGAGCAAGCTGGAGGCTGGGGCTGGAGGGGCGGTGTTGCTGTTCATAGCTTTTGTTCCATTGGTGTTGCTCTGTTGGATTTAATTTTTCTTCCTGGTTCTTCCCTTCTGTAAAGTGTACATTTCCAAGTTCCTTGTTTTACACACACACACACACACACACACACACACACACACACACACATACAAAAACTGTACTCTTTTTGCCTTTGTACATTCAGGCAAGAAGAGAAAATAAATCTTTTTAAGAGACAATAAAAGAAAAAAAAAGTAGCAGTGAGGAAGGGCAATAGGACAGAGAGTAAGTTCCAGAAGACCTTCCACAAAGGCTATGAAATTAGTATAAGAAAAAAAAACCCAGTTGTCAAAGATGAAAGCTGGAGTTAGGGTGCTAGATGTTCATCGCCACACAAAAGTTCCACTGAGTAAGTGGCCTCAAGGTTCTTGTCTTGTGAACTTGAAGAATGAAATCCACTGATCATAGAGGGTAAGATTTAGAAAGACTTTATTTTTAGAGCTTAAAAGAAGGGAAGAAGGCAGGGCTCTGAACAGCACCAGGAGTCCCCATAAATGGGAAACACCATTGAAGGTTACTGCCTTGGTGTTCATAAGGCTTTACTGGATGAGGGGGAGGGGGAATGAGCTAGTCAGTCCAGTTCTCATGCTGGGTGTCCAGGAGCCTTGCAGTCTTCTGGTTTCTAGGGAAGTGGCACTCCTTTAGGGCAAAAGAGATAAAACCAGAACTTTCTAACGTTTTTTTTTTTTTTCCACTCAAGGTGGAGGCTGCAAGGACTCCTTTAGGAGCAAAATATGAAAAACTGGATTCTTCCTTACTAACCCTAAACTGCCTTAGAAGCTGGTGGTCATTAGTAAATTCCAAAAAGGTTTCCCTACCTGATAGTCAGAAGGATGTTATCTCAGACACAGAAGTGAGAAATAAATGGCTATCAAGAATGCTAAAGATGGCCCAAGCTAATTTTTTTGTTGCTGACATCTTCCATACTTACAGATAATAAACCATAATTCCCTTCCCTCCCCCACTTTCCCTTTCATAAGTCCACACTCCATCACATCCCTCCCTCTCTCCATTAGTCTATCTTTTAATTTGATGTCATCATCTTTTCCACCTATTATGAGGGTCTTGTGAAGGTAATTCTAGGGACTGAGAGGTCAAGGATATTGAGGCCAATTTCTGTCTGGATGATTGCATTGTAAGCAGTCCTCCCCTTATGTGCTGGTTTGATTCAGGTGTCCCCCATAAACTTAGTTATTCTGAATGCTAGGTTCCCAGCTGATGGAGATTTGGGAATTGAATCCTTCTGGAGGCAGTGTATTGTTGGGGGCAGGCTTATGGGTATTTTATAACCAGTTTCCCTTGCCAGTGTTTGGCACACTCTCCTGCTGATGTTGTCCATCTGATGTTGGCAAGGAGGTGATGTCCACTCTGTGCTCATGTCATAGTTTTCCCTGCCATCATGGAGCTTCTCCCTCGAGCCTGTAAGCCAAAATATACCTTTTTTCCCCACAAGCTGCTCTTGGTCAGGTGATTCTGCTGGCATTATGAATGCAACAGTAAAGTTGGTACTAAAAGTGGTGTCATTGCTGCTAGAAACCTGACTGTGTGGCTTTGGCCTTTTGGAGCTGATTTTCAAGAGAAATGTAGAAGGATTTGAAGTCTTGGCCCAAGAGATGCCTTAGAGTGCTATAAGTACAGCTTGAGACACTATTCTGGTCAGAGTTGAAAGACATGAATGCAGTAAGAACTATGGACTGTAAGTTTTGGCTTATGATGGTGAGAAAGAGCTTTGTCTGAACTGGGCTAGAAGAAGTTTATGTGAGAAGCTTGCTGTTATGCCCGTGTCCTGGGAACTTGTGCAGGGTTGCTTTGTGTAGAAATGGACTGGTGTGAGCAGAGGGACATGGCACAAAAATGAAATCTTTAGGCTAACACTGCTGCCTATTCAGCTGCAATTGTATGACAGATTACAACCTTTGAGATTGGGCCAGCTGACCTTCATTGGGACATCAGAAAGAATGGAGTCTTATGAAGGGGCCTAAATGCTGAAGGAGTGTCCTGTTCTTCAAAGTCTGCTTTATTCCTCCCTCGATTAACAAATTGGCACCTCATCTGGTATTACAAAGCATAAGAAATACAGGAAAGAGAGGGTCTTTGGATTTGCAACACGGTCTTGTGTTTTGGAAATGGCTATGGGCAGTTGTGAAGCAAGTTTGCTGGATGCCTGCATGGAGACCCAATGGAGCCATGAGGATGAACCATGGGTTTCAGTAGAAACCCAGTGAAGATGCTGGGACCATGAGATGGCTGCTAAGGAGAGCTACCAGTCCCAGATGAAGTTTTCCAGGACTGTGAGTAGCCTAGCTGGAGGGGCAAAATTGGAACTCCAGAGACTTGTTAGAATTATCAGACTTGGAGATTTGTCACTGGCTAGAGTTGTTAGACTTCGAGCTAAAGAGTTTGATGTTTGCCCTGTTCAAATCTTGTATTAGTTGAATATTTGTTTGCTATGCCCAATGCCATCTTTTGCAATGTGAGTATTTACTTGGTTCCATTATGGGTTTGGGGGGATTTTTTTTGTATTATGGCACAGTTAAAATACCTTGGACAATGGGGATGTTTGAACATCATTGGGATTGATAAAAACTATGGGGACTTTTGAAGTTGGATGAATGTATTACATTTTAACATCATGTATGGTTATCAGTTTATGGTGGCCAAGGGTGGAATGTGCTGGTTTGATTCAGGTGTCCCCCGTAAATTTAGGTGTTCTGCATGCTACATTCATTCCTACCTGATGGAGATCTGGGAATTAATGCTTCCTGGATGCAGTGTATTATTGGGGACAGGCTTATGGGTATTATAGCCAGTTTCCCTTGCCAGTGTTTGGCCCATTTTCCTGTTGCTGTTGTCCATCTGATTTTGGCCAGGAGGCAATGTCCACCCTCTGCGCATGCCATAGTTGCCCCCACCATTGTGGATCTTCCCCTTGTGCCTGTAAGCAAAATAACCATTTTTTTGCCCCTAAAGCTGTTCTTGGTCAGGTGGGTTTTGCCAGCAATATGAACCTGACTGCAACACCTTCCTTTGGCTCTTGCATTCTTTTTGCTACCACTTCTGCAATGGATCCTGAGCCTTGGAGGGTGTGATGGAGATGTTACAGTGCTGAACACACCTCTGTCACTTCTTCTCAGCACTATGGTGCCTTTTGGGTCATCCCAGTGGTCACTGCCATCTGAAAAGAGAAGCTTTTCGAGCAGCACTCTGTCTGCTTTGTTTGGTTATGTTCACAGCTCTTGGCTGAGTAATTGAGTGACCCTTGGCTTTTCACTCCTAATGTCTGCACCAAGAGGATTTTCTCTCAGCCTCTGTAATCAGCATACACCCCAAGTCCTCACTGCATAGCACAGGGCATCTTTAGAGCAAAAGAGGGTGAACACAAACCCTGCAGCCTGTCCCTCCACCCCCAGGATGAGCATCTACCTCATTCACTGCTGCCTTCCCTGTGTGTGAGTGCAAGGAGACATCCAGTCAATATATGATGAATGAATGTATAAAATTTTAATGTAAGCTGGGCATAGTGGCACACGCCTTTATTCCCAGCACTTGGGAGGCAGAGGTAGGTTCGAGGACACCCTTAGATAACATAGTGAATTCCAGGTCTGCCTGGGCTAGAGTGAGACCCTGCCTCGAAAAACCAAAAAAAAAAAAAAAAAAAAAGGAAAAGTATTAGGAGAGTTAGATTTATTTTTATTTTAAATAAGGAACCCTAAAGTACTTTTTGCTTTTGAAATTGGTGAGAAGCAAATCCAGAAAAAGAGCTCACATCTCATCCCTTCTGCAGTGTGTCCAGTTGCCCACAGAGAGTGACCAGAGCCTGTCTCTTGATTATGTATGATGGATGGGCCTCTGGCAAGAGCTTTTAGCTTTAAAATCTCACGTTCAGGAGATGTATGTATATATCTACCTCTGGGAAGTTTGAGGGCTCTTTTTATTCTAGTTTTCAAAAAAAATTATCTTAGAGGAATATAAATTATCTACTGAAGAGACTTTTGGAATTTTTAACATAAAAATCATGAGTGGAATTTGTATGGAATTGATAATCACTGAAACTATTTTCTTTCAAACAAAAACTGAAAAATGTAGCAATTCTCATGTACAGAAGCAAAAAGACACTTAGCACAGCTTGAAAATTCAAATCCTTCTGGAAACACGTTGGCTGCACTGCTTAGCTCTAATTGGAACTTGAGCTCTTAGACACAGATTCAGAGGTTCGCCTCATGACAACTGCTACCTTCTGTAGGGCTGGGGGATGGCAAGGAGTGGGGCGCACTCCCTCCCCCCTCTCGTAACCTTCCCCTGAGTGCTTCAACCTTGTCATTGGACTCATGTGGCCATTCCAGTTCAGGAAGTACATTTTCTCAAGAAGGAAAACGTCTAGACTGATTCAAGTTCTTAGAGGGAATGGATGAATGCACACCATTCTACATAAATTAATTATAGGTTTATTATTGTTTATTATTTTGGGATCTTACTGTGGTGTGTGTATAGTGTGCAGGAGTATAAAGATGTGTGCAAGATTGTGCAAGCATCGCAAGAGTGTGTAAATGTGTACAAAAGCATGTAAGTTCATTGTCATATGTGTAAAGGGTTCAGGATTGTTAGTGTGTATAGATGTGTGACTTGTGCAAGTGTTTAAGAATATGAGCATGTGTGCAAGAGTGTGTACAGATGCACAAAAGTGTGCAAATGTGCACAAGAATATGTAAGTTCACTTTACTGTTTATGTTCAGGAGTGTTAATGTGAAAAAGTGTGTAAGAATGTGTAGATGTGTATAAGAGTATGCGTAGCAGACAGGTTTGCTGAGATGAACTTCCAGACCAGGCACAGTTGAAGCTTATCAAGGGGAAGTTCTGTAATGGCAGAAGAAGCTGGCCTGCTCTCACAGGACCAAATACACAGAGAGAAAATCCCCAAGCCAAAAGCCACAGAGCACAGCACACCTCCAGAACTCAGCTAGGCACACGTTGCATCTGTAGATTGAAATCTCAAACCCACCATCAAACCTTAAGATCCCCCCAGTGACATTGCCTCCAGCCAGGTGGCTACAGAAGCAAACTATAAACTAATAAAACACTGAATATATTGGGGGCATCTCTTCAAACTACCACATTAAGTCCCTGGCCCCCAATAGATTTATAACCATCTCACATTTTAAACTGCATTCAGTCCAATATCTTTAGCCAAGCACATAAGTCCATTACCAATTTAAAGTTGATCAAACTCTCTGGGCCTGGGCAGCAGAGAACACCCATCCCAGAAGTAGCCCAGTTTCAGCAAAGTCCTCTACAGTCTTTCCTTCCCCTTAGAAAGCTCATAAGCCAAACCTTGAAGTTCGATACTGTCTGCACTTAGCATTCTCAAACTCTCATCAGAATAGTCCATAAAATGTGGCTTACCACTCCAGAAGGCATCTTCAGTTGCAAGCATCAAGTCCATGCCTATTCCTCCAAAACAAAGGTTCCAAAAGATGAAAATCCATATGGTAGGGTTGGTCTCACCCCATTCTCAGTACCAGCTTCTGTAGCAGACAGCTTCAGGTTCACTGAGATGAACTTCCAGATCAGGCACAGTCATGGAGGAAGAGACTTATTGAAGCTTACAGATCCAGGGGAAGTTCTGTAATGGCAGAAGCTGGCTTGTTTCACAGGACCAAACACACAGAGATAAAATCCCCAAGCCAAAAGCCACAGAGAACAGCATAGCTCCGGAACTCTAAGTAGGGACATTTTGCATATCTTTACAATGGAATCTCAAACCCACCACCACACCTTAAGATCTGCCCAGTGACCTTGCCTGCACCCAGGAAGCAAATTATAAACTAATAAAACACTGAATATATTGAGGCCGTCTAGTCGAACTACCACAGTGTGCATTTGTTTTCATGGGTGTTTAAGTGTTAGTGTGTAAACCTGTGCAAAAGGGATGCAATGCGCAAGAGCATGTACATGCGTGCAACAAAGTACAAGTTCATCTCACTGTGTTTTGAAGTGCAAGTTTGTAAGCATTGCAAGAGCATGCAAATGTGTTCAAGAGTGTGCATGTGCATATTCAGGTGTATAAGTGTTCAGGAATGTGAGTGTGAAGATGTGTGAAAGAATGGATGCATGTGTAAACGTGTACAAAAGTATATGTTTATTGCAATATGTGCTTAAGTGTTCAGGTGTGTTAGTGTGCAAGTGTGTAAGTGTTTTGTTTGAGTTTTAGTGTGTTTGAGTGCAAGCATGTATGAGCATGCAAATGTGTGTGTGAGTGTATAAATGTGTGTGAAAATGTTACAGGAGTGTGTGAGGGTGTGCAGAGTGTGCATGTACACAAGAGTGTGTAAGAATGTACAAAACCATGTAAGTGTGTGCAGGAGTGTGTGTAAAAGATGATTGTTGCCATTACCTTCTTGTTGCTGGATCTAAAGCAGTTTGTGGGAGGAAAGGGTTTATTTTGGTTTACAGACTCAAGGGGAAGCCCATGATGGCAGGGGAAACATGGCATGAGCAGAGACTGGACATTACCTCCTGGCGAACATCAGGTGGACAACAGCATCAGGAGAGTGTGCCAAACACTGGCAAAGGGAAGCTGGCTATAACACCCATAAGAACGCCCCCAACCCCACACCTCCAACGAGGTTCCAATTTCCAGTGGCTATCAGCTGGGGATTAAGCATTCAGAACACGAGTTTATGGGGTACCCCTGAATCAAACCATGGCAAAGATGCTGGAATCACTCAGAGGTATTGGGGAGACCTGTGAGTTGTGAGCTACACTTTCTGGTGGTTGAGTGAGTCTTAGGTATATATATATGGTATCCATCAGAGACTGAGTGTCTATTCACTCAGCAGATCTGTATGAAAGAGCTGGGCTTTAGGACCTAGAAATAAAGTGATGAAGAAGGCTGTCTTTGTCCTTAAGGAACCATTACTCAAATGCTCAGACAAGGTGTGAAGACAGGCAACAAATACATAAATATGCAATGAAACATAGCTCGAATATCCCTCATTTGAAATGCAAAATCCTCTAAACGATGCAGCTTCTTTTTTTAATTGATTTTTTATTGACACCTTCTATATTTACATACAAAACAAAAAACATATATTTCCCTCCCCTCCCCTGCCCTCCCCCCATTCCACTTTAGATCACCAATCTCCATCATATCCCCTCCCTCTCTCCATTAGTCTTTCTTTTAATTTGATGTCCTCATCTTTTTCCTCTATTTTGAGGGTCTTGCGATGGTATTGCTAGGCACTGGAAGGTCATGGATATCGAGGCCAATTTCTGTCTGGGCAGTTGCATTGTAAGAACTCATACCCTTCCTTTGGCTCTTCCATTCTATCCGCCCCCTCTTCCGCAATGGTCCCTGAGCCTTGTAGGGTGTGACAGAGGTGTTTCAGTGCTGGGCACTCCTCCATCCCTTCTTCTCAGCACTATGTTGCCTTTTGGAGATCCCAGTGGTCATCGCCATCTGAAAAGAGAAGCTTCTCTAACCAGAAGTGAGAGTAGCGTTAATATGTGAACATGAACATTAAGTGTAGTGCCCCCAGGGCAGCTTGGTGGGAATAATATATACATTTAGTCAGACAAGAGCAGGCTTTATACCCCAAAGGCTCATGACCTCACTTGCCATAGACTTTTGCTTAGCTTTTTCAGTACCAGGCATGTATTCCCTCCCATAGAGAGGGCCTTCAGTCCAATTATGGAGCAGTTGGTTACCCCAACAGTAGACATGCCACTATTGCACCCATTCAGTCATTGAGCCTGTATGGCCAAACTTGAATATTCAGCATCCGCTGTTTTCACTGCTGATGACTTCTGTCTCCCATATGGCTGCATGCAGTGCAGCTTTTTCCAGCTTTCAGTTGGCTGGTCTACAGGGAGACAGTTTTCTGCTCATCACCAGCTTGCTTTCTCAGTGACCTTGCTTCTCAGGCAAGAGATGTCTTCAGCAATAGGGTTTTACTATCTGTTTCTCGAGGAAAACCAAGGGCTTTGGCAAAAGCCTTTAATGTTTTGGAGGCTACCGGGAACTCCTTGGCCAACAACTCACTGGAAGGTATCCCATCCCAGGCACTGAAAATTTTCTAGTACCAGTCTACAGCTTCTAGATGTGCCATTATTCAAAATAGTAGGTTTACATAAGTCTTATTCACCATATCTTGAATTTAGATTGATCCTCCCCCTGCCCTTCTTTTACACATTCTCTTCCCATGGCCTCGCTTAGGCCATTCCCCTCCCTGTAATCTGTTCTTCTACTTACATATGTTCAATACCATACACTTAAGTCCTTCCCTTTCCTCCCTCCCCTATAGCCTTTTATGAGCTTACTGGTTTCTGGTACATGTTTTTGGTTCCAGTTCACACACAAGTTTATACATTTGTAGTTAGGATCCACATATGAGAGAGAACATGTGACATTTGGCTTTCTGAGCCTGGGTTACCTCACTTAGTATAATCCTTTCCAGATCCATCCATTTCCCTGCAAATTTCATAATTTCATTTTTCTTTACCACTGAATAGAACTCCATTGTGTAAATGTACCACATCTTTATTATCCATTCATCTGTGGAGGGACATCTAGGCTGGTTCCATTTCCTAGCTATTGTGAATAGCGCAGCAATAAACATGGTTGTGCAAGTGTCTCTAAGGTAGTGAGAAGAGTCCTCTGGATATATGCCTAGGAGTGCTATAGCTGGATCATATGGTAGTTCTATTTCTAGCTGTCTCAAGAACCTCCACACTGATTTCCACAATGGCTGGACCAGATTACATTCCCACCAACAGTGTAGAAGTGTTCCTCTTTTTCCACATCCACACCAACACTTATTGTCATTTGTTTTCTTGATGGTAGCCATTCTGACAGGAGTGAAATGGAATCTCAAAGTGGTTTTAATTTGCATTTCCCTGATGACTAAGAATGTGGAACACTTTTTTAGATTTTATATGCCATCTGTATTTCATCTTCTGAGAATTCTCTATTTAGTTCCATAGCCCATTTTTTAACTGGGTTGTTTGAATTCTTATTATTCTGTTTTTTGAGTTCTTTGTATATTCTGGATATTAATCCTCTGTCAGATGTATAGCTGGCAAAGATTTTCTCCCATTCTGTAGGTTGTCATTTTGCTCTATTCACAGTGTCCTTTGCTGTACAAAAGCTTTGTAGTTTCATAAGGTCCCAGTGGTTGATTCGTGGTTGTATTCGCTGAGCAATTGAAGCAATTGAAGGGTTTCCCCTACCTTTTCCTCTAGCAGTTTCAGAGTTTCAGGTCTGATATTAAGGTCCCTGATCCATTTGGACTTGAGTCTTGTGCTTGGAGAGAGACAAGGATCTACGTTTATCCTTTTACATACAGATGTCCAGTTTTCCAGCACCACTTGTTAAAGAGGCTATCTTTTCTCCAATGAATATTTTTGGCATTTTTTTTTTCAAAAATCAGGTGGCTGTAGCTGCCTGGATTAATATTTGGGTCTTCTATTCTGTTCCATTGATCTACCTGTCTGTCCTTGTGCCAGTACCATGCTGTTTTTGTTACTATGGCTTTGTAATATAACTTAAAATTGGGTATGGTTATACCACCTGCCTGATTTTTGTTGTGCAAAATTGTTTTGGCTATTCGAGGTTTTTTGTGTTTCCAGATGAATTTTAGGATTGTTTTTTCTATTTCTGTGAAGAATGCTATTGGGATTTTAATAGGGATCTCATTAAATGTGTAGATTGTTTTTGGTAAGGTTGACATTTTCACAATATTGATTCCTCCAATCCAGGAGCATGGGATATCTTTCCATTTCCTTGTGTCTTCTGCAATTTGTTGCTCGAGTTTTTTAAAGTTCTCATTATAGAGATCCTTCACTTCCTTGGTTAAGTTTATTCCAAGGTATTTTATTTTTTTGAGGCAATTGTGAATGGGAAAGATCCCCTGATTTCATCTTCTGCACATTTGTGGTTAGTGTATAGAAAAGCTACTGATTTCTGTGTGTTTATTTTGTATCCTGCTACATTGCTAAAAGTGTTTATCAGCTCTAACAGTTTGCTGGTGGAGTCTTTAGGGTCTGATATGTATAGAATCATATCATCTGCAAATAATGATAATTTGATCTCTTTCCTTCCGATTTGTATCCCCTTTATGAGTGTCTCTTGCCTTATTGATATGGCTAAGACTTCCAGTACTATATTAAATGATAGTGGGGAAAGTGGACACCCTTGTCTTGTTCCTGAATTTAGAGGAAAAGCTTCAAGTTTTTCCCCATTTAGTATTATGTTGGCTGTAGGTTTGTCATAAATAGCTTTTATTATGTTGAGATATGTTCCTTCTATTCCCAGTTTCTGTAATACTTTCACCATGAAGGGGTGTTGGATTTTGTCAAATGCCTTTTCTGCATCTATTGAGATGACCATGTGATTTTTGTCGTTCAGACTATTTATATGGTGTATTACATTTATGGATTTGCGTATGTTGAACCATCCCTGCATCTCTGGGATAAAGCCTACTTGGTCAGGGTGAATAATCTTCTGATATATTCTTGTATTCTGTTTGCCAGTATTTTGTTGAGAATTTTTGCATCTATGTTCATGAGGGAGATTGGTATGTAATTTTCTTTTTTTGATCTGTCTTTGTCCAGTTTGGGTATCAGGGTGATGGTGGCTTCATAGAAGGATTTTGGTAGAATTCCTTCCTTTTCTATGTTATGGAAAAGTTTGAGAAGCATTGGTGTTAGATCTTCCAGGAATGTCTGGTAAAATTCAGCAGTGAATCCATCTGGGCCTGGGCTTTTTTTAGTTGGGAGACTTTTTATGACTGCTTGGATCTCTGTGGTTGTTATAGGTCTATTTAAATGGTTTATCTCATCTTGATTTAATTTTGGTAGGTCATATGAATCAAGGATATCATCCATTTCTTTCAGATTTTCAAACTTAGAGGCATATATATTCTTAAAGTATGTCCGAATGATTTTCTGAATTTCTTTGGTATCTGTTGTGATGTTGCCTTTTTCATCTCTAATTTTATCAAGTTTTTGTCTCTTCTCTCTTTCTTTTGGTCAGATTTGCTAAGGGTTTGTCAATCTTATTTATCCTTTCAAAGAACCAACTCTTTGTTTCATTGGTTTTTTTTTAATTGTTTTTTTGGTTTCCATTTCATTAATTTCTGCCCTAACCTTTATTATTTCTTCCCATCTACTGATTTTTGGTTTGCCTTGTTCTTCTCTTTCCAAGGCCTTAAGGTGAAGCATTAAATTGTTTAGTTGTGAACTCTCTAATTTCTTAATATAGGCACTTAGAGCTATAAATTTCCCTCGTAGGACTGCCTTCATTGTGTCCCAAAGGTTTTGGTATGTTGTATTCTCATCATCATTTGAGTCTATGAATTTCTTGATTTCCTTTTTAACTTCTTCAATGACCCATACATCATTCAATAATGTACTGTTTAGTCTCCATGAATTTCTGTATGCTCTGTAGCTTTTCTTGTTGCTGATTTGCAGTTTAATCCCATTGTGGTGAGATAGCATACAGGGGATTATTTCAATTTTCCTGTATTTGTTAAGGTTTGCTTTGTGTCCTATTATATGATCTATTTTAGAGAATGTCCGATGTGCTGCTGAGAAAAATGTATATTCTGCAGCATTTGGATGGAATGTTCTGTATATATCTGTTAGGTCCATTTGTTCCATGATATCATTTCATGCAGATGTCTCTCTGTTTATTTTTTGCTGGGTAGACCTGTCAAGTGATGAGAGTGGGGTATTGAAGTCACCCACTATTATTGTGTTAGGAGATATCTCTGACCTTAAGTCCAATAGTGTTTGTTTGATGAAACTGGGAGCCCCCCTGTTAGGAGCATATATGTTTAGGATTGTAATGTCCTCCTGTTGGAGTGTTCCTTTAATCAGTATAAAGTGACCTTCTTTATCTTTCCTCACTAATGTTGGTTTGAAGTCTATCCTGTCAGAAATTAGGATAGCAACCCCTGCTTTTTTCCTCCGCCCATTTGCTTGAAATACTTTGTTCCAACCTTTCACCCTAAGAAGGTTTCTATCTTTTATTGAGAGATGAGTTTCCTGGAGGCAACAGATGGTAGGATCCTGCTTTTTAATCCAGTCTGCAAGTCTGTGTCTTTTGGTTGGGGCATTGAGACCATTGATAGTAAGAGTTATTATTGAAAAATATGTATTTGCTCTCACCATTCTTCTTGTTTTGTAGTTCTTCCTGTTTTCACTTTACTCACTTGTTTTAACTGTTGAGTATGGTTTATTTTTTCCTATTTCCTGCTGTGTGTGTTTTGCTTTCTCTTCAGTGTGAATGATTCCTGTAAGTATTTTCTGTAGAGCTGGTTTAGTTGCCATAAATTCCTTTAGCCTGTCTTTGTTGTGGAATGTCCTTATTTCTCCATCAATTTGGATAGATAGCTTTGCAGGATAAAGTAATCTTGGTTGACAGTTTTTATCTTTCAGAACTTGGAATACCTCACTCCAAGCCCTTCTGGTTTTTAAAGTTTGTGTTGAGTAATCTGCTGTGATTCTGATGGGCTTGCCTTTGTAGGTGACTTGCTTTTTCTCTCTAGCTGCTTTCAATATATTTTCTTTGGTTTGTATGTTTGGTAGTTTAATTATAATATGGCGGGAAGAGGTTCTTTCCAGGTTTTGTCTGTTTGGTGTTCTAAAGGCTTCCTGTATCTGCATTGGCATCTCTTTCCCAATTTGGGGGAAGTTTTCTTCTATGATTTTGTTGAAAACACCTACTATGCCTTTGGAGTGAGATTCTTCTCCTTCAACTATCCCTTGAATTCTTATGTTTGATCTTTTCATAGTGTCCTGAATATCTTGAAATTCCCATTCATACCTTCCTATTATTTGGTCTTTCTCTTTGTTAGACTGCATTAGATCTGCTATCTGGTCTTCTAGTTTAGATATTCTATTCTCTCCTTCATCCATTCTACTAGAGAGATTTTCTACAGAGTTTTAAATTTCACTGACTGTGCTCTTTATTGCTAGTATTTCCGATTTTGTTTTCTTTATTCTTTTATTTCTGAATTTATGTCTAGTATTGACCTCCGTATTTCATTAAATTGGTTTTCTGTGTTTTCTTTGAATCCTTTCATTTCATCTTTGAGTTCTTTGAACCCTTCCATTTCCTCTTTGAGTTCTTTGAACATATTTATAATCATTCTTTTGAAAACTTTCTCAGGCATTTCCTTTAATTCAGTCTCACTGAAGGTCATTTCTGATACATTAATACTTTTTGGTGGATTTACATTGTCTTGATTTTTTGTGTTTCTTGTATTATAATGTAGAGATTTTTGCATTTTGGATTAATTTAATGCTTGGGTTTTCTAATTATCTGCAGTAATATTAGACATGTCAATCAATCTGGTATTACATATCTTCAGGGTAGGAACTTAAGGTGCTAGGTATGGCTCTTAAGATTCTCAGAGTAATCACAAAAGTGACCCTAGGTGTTGGGTTTGCCTGCTATGAGAGTATTCAAGTAGGTTGAATGAAACAGAATACAGTCAAATTCTAAAACATTTAACTAAACAATGTACCCATTTAATGAAATACAGCACAGAATATTTGTGCAAAAGTAGGTGTTATGACAAACAGATCCTTTAATAACATCACAGTCCCTAAGGATGTGTGTTGCCCACACCTTACTCCTGTCAACTGGGAGGTTAAGATTTCTGGTCTGTAGAAGGTTCCAAGGTCAGCTTGTGACCAAGTGAGACCCTTTCTCAATGATTTACAGAAGAGGAAACAAAGGCACTACAAATCAGGAAGCAACAGATGAGCAGCCCAAAATATAGTTTATTTATGAGTGTCAGATCTGACCGGGCTTATTTGGTGGGTACTAACCTGGTGTAATCCAAGTTACCTTTTGGGACAGTTTTGGTCTCAGCTATGCTATAAGGCTGCTTGGGTCCTTCTTTGCGGTGTTTTGGGCTCAGGAAGGCCGGCTGAGTCTGTGGGTCACTGCTTTAATCATGCTGGATGCTGTGTAGGTGAGCTCTCTTTCCCAGGTCTCTGGTGCTTGCCAGCATTTGCGCTGGCAGTGGGGGAGGGGAGGCTGTGAATGGTGGCTGAAGTCCATCTGCTCGTCCATGCGATCCTCTTCCTCACAAGCCGCTCCATTGGTCTATGTCATCCTCCTTCCATGTTTCTTGAGTTGGTGAGGAGGCCGGTGTGAGTGGAGAATCCCCTCACCTGGCTTTAAAATCCCTCGGCTCAGCTGGCTCAGCTGGAGCCTGGCAGCTGCTGAGGCGCGGAACTCACAGCAGCTGTGGAGCCACTTCTGCCTACTTCTGTGGGCTCCAGACGCCCTGGATCTCTTCTACTTCTCTGCTGCTGTGTGTAATTTACTATACACCCCACTTTTTAGTAGAAGAGTGTATTCTGTTGGTTTTTTTTTGTTTGTTTGTTTGTTTTTTGCTTTTTTCCCCTAGCCTGTTTTGGCGTGGTTCCTATGCCGCCATCTTAACCAGAACCACGGTGCAGCTTCTTGAGTCCTGACATGATGCTGCAAGTCTGATGGTTCTGTGTACAACCATAAAATTATTAACAATATTAAATAAAATCACTTTGAAGCTAGGCATATGTGGTGAATATGAAACAAATGCATTTCCTACCTTGACTTGAACATTTTCCTCGAGATATCTCATTATTCCAAACTGGAAAAAAAAAAAAAAAAACAAACAATTTCAAGTATTTTGAATAGGGTATCCTTAACTCAACAATTTTTAAAACAACATTTGTTGATAATTTCCATACATAGACACAGCATGTGTTGATGATAACCCCTCCCATTACCTACTCTTGTCTCCCAGGCCCCTTCCACAGAAACCTTCCTTCCAATTAGCCCCTCTTCTATTTTGACGTCCTAAAAATCTCTTTCTATTGTCCTCCTCCAGCAGGTATGATGGAATGATGAAGCACCCAGCCTTATGCAGCTCTTGTGCAGGTAATGAGAAAGGCTGTGAGGTGATGAATACAAGGTTTTGATGTCTTGAAGGAGCATTACAAAGCACCTGTCTTACATCTTTTTCAGCTTCTCGTAGGCAGTATCCCTTGAGCCTTGGAGGGTGTGGTAGAGATGCCTCATTTAGTGCTGAGCGCTCAGTAGTCACATGTTCTCAGTACTCTGACAGGCTTTGAGTCTTCCCGTAAAGGGAAGGTCCTCTGATCTCAGGTGAGAGAGAGCAGCGGGCCTCTGTGCTACACTGTGCAGGCAGGCCACTTGCTGGTGGTGGCTTTCTCTCCACCTGGATTGTCTTGGCTGGACTGGTCTTGGTAAGGACTGGCTCAGTGCCCTGTGGGTGGCATCTCACCTCAGAGCTTCCATGCACATGTGCTGTGCAGCACGTGTCATGAGAGAAGGGGGAAGGCAGAGACCATGGCAGCAAGAAGCGTTCCTTCCCCTCAGCGGGCTGCAGCAAACTCTTGTGAGGGGATGCTCTTTGAATTAAGAGGATGCGACTCTGGTAAGTCAGGAGGAGATGCTGTTCCCAGGTTGAACATAGGTTGGATGAGTTCTCAGGAAAGCAGATTAGTGGCAACACTGAGCAGTGTGTGGCTTCAGAGTTTAGTCCAGTGTCCTGAGGCCTGGAAAATTACATACTCTCTCTGGTGTTCAGTTTAAGTATCCACAGAGTGGGGCCTTAAAAGGGTATCTTCCCTACAGACTACCACAAAGATTAGACAAATTCATGTTAAAAAATGTATTTGCAATTGTGTGTGTTGGGGGGAAGGGGAGGGGAGGGCCAGGGTCCTTACCTGCTTACTACAAATGAATGCCCTTCCAGCTTGAAGTGGATGGCTGGGGAATTGAACCTGGGCAGCAGGCTTTGCTAGCCGATGCTTTTAACTGCTGAGCCATTTCCCCAGACCCCTGAATTAGCATTTTTCAGGTGATTAGAATGTATCTGCACAGCATAAGTGCAATGTTAGTGTTTATTAAGTAAAATGGAAAATAGAGAACTTGGAAATATGGCTAATACAAATGTCTGGCTAAATGGTTACTCAATGTGAGTGACAGATGGAATCAATATGATAAAGTATTTTTAAAAAAATACTTTTATGTCTATTTATTTATTTTTAGAGTAAGAGGAGGAGAAAGAGAGGGAGAGAGAGGGGGGAGAGAAAGAGAATGGGTCCACCATGGCCTCTAGCCAATGCAAACAATCTCCAGATGTATGCACCACCTTGTGCATATGGCTTACATGGGTCCTGGGGAACTGAACCTGGGTACTTAGGCTTTGCAGGGAAGCACCTTAACCACTAAGATATCTCCTAATCCTAAGTGGTTTTTATTTATTTTTTTAATTATTTTTTTGGAGAGAGACACACAGAAAGAGACAGAGAGAGAGAGAGAGAGAGAGAGAGAGAGGAAGACAGAGATGGGTGTGCCAGCAGTGTCTCAGCTGCTGTGAATGAAAGCTAGATGTGCGCACCCCCTTGTGGTCAAGTGTGGCATTGCGCCCTCGCGTCACTTTGCATCTGGCTAAACGTGGGACCTGGAGATTGGAACCGCTGGAGATTGGAACCAGTGTTCTTAGGCTTAGGAGGCAGGCGCCTTAACCCCTAAGCCATCTCTCCAGCCCCCAAGTGGGTTTTTTTGAAAGGTCTCACTGTATAGCCACCCAAGCTAACCCTCCTGCCTCAGCTTCCTGAGTGCTGGGATTACAGACCTGTGTTCCCATACCTGCCTTGATACATAGACATGCAGTATCTTTTTTAAAAAATTTAATTAATTTACTTATTTACTTGAGAAAGTGAGAGAGAAAGAGGCAGAGAGAGAGCGTGAGAGAGAGTGAGAGAGAGAATGGGCACACCAGGGCCTCCAGCCACTGCAAACAAACTCCAGATGCATGCACCCCCTTGAGCATCTGGCTTACAAGGGACTTGGAGAAATTGAACCTAGATCCTTAGGCTTTGCAGGCAAGTGTCTTAACTGCTAAGCCATTGCTCCACCTTCCCTATTTTCTTTCTTTTTCTTTTTTTTTTTTTATTTCAGTGCTGTGGCTTGAAACACAGGCTTTGCCCATACCATCCAAGTTACGGTCCCAGACTCACTTTTCTTTCTCCTCATTTCTTTTGGCATTCGTGGGGGGGGGGAGGGCAGGGGCATGTACATGTGTAATGCATGTACATGGATGTATATGCATGCAGAGGCCAGAGGAGACTGTACTCTACTTTATACTTTCTTGAAATGAAGTCTCTCACTGCCCCTGGAGCTGCTGTTGTACATCACACTGACTGGCTGGGGAGCTCTGGTAATTCTCTGGACTCTGCTTGGCACAGGACTTAGAGGTGTGTGTGGCCATGCCCTGCTGACTTTGCATATCATTCCAATTTGTGCGATACAAATCCCCTTTTCTCTCTAGGCCCCCTCATTTCTAGCGGGTTGGGTTTAGGAATCCACGCAGCGAGCTTGAGGAGTTTGCTATAAGCAGTATTTGGGAAATACATAGCCCAGTCTCTTTTAGCTCTAGCCCATCTCCAATGTTTTGATTTCTTTTACCCGATCCTCAGGAAAGTGCCTTCTTTCCAAGTCAGGAATGAACCCAGCTTTCAGCTGGCTTGGTATTCAATAAGTTCTTTCTAGTAAATGCAGGAAACAGAACTGCGCACCTACATCCCTACCTTAGGACAAAAGTGTTGCACCATTTCACCTGATTTCTGAGGCCAACTTGGATGCTGTTCTACCCTGAGCTGCCACTATGCTGGAAAGCTTTCTTTAATGGGTCCCTTGACCTTCTTTTCCAATCCTTTCAGAACTGATGTAGATGCAAAATGAAATGTGTGACTTATTGCCAATGTGCCAGTCCATTCCACCTGCCTGACCTCCCAACAATTTCAGTCTCAGCAACAAAGAAACTCTCGGGCTTGTGAATCCAGTAGAGCGGAACCACCTGAGCCTTCCCATATCTTCCCTTCACAGAGATACCACTGCTGTCTCCTCTGTCCCTTCTCCCCAGTCTTGAACTGCTTCATCAGAAGGATGGATGCCTGTCTGCAAAGCTGGGTTGAGATTTACAGAATGATGCCAAGAGTTCTGAAACCCCCTGCCTTTGCAAATTCAGCTTTCCCAAAAGAAAAGGACAACTCAGATTAATAAGGGTGAAAACTCCAGCTTTGTCTATCTGGTACACCGTGACAGTTCAACTGGCCTTGTTCATCACTACAGTCCCATCACTTGGTATAGAACTTGTCATACAGTCTATGCTTTAGTCAAAATCCACTGACAGTGACTGATGAATGATGAATGTATAGTGATTGTGAGGAAGGAGGTGTTTCCCAGCTCAGAATGTGCAATTGGTTAATTTCTGGGAATGAGGAAAAGATGCAATCTCATTGAAAGAAGGGTCACAAGAAGCTTTGACCATGTTCACTTGGGCCTTCTACCAAGGGTCCTTGTTTTCAACTCATTTTGGAACCCTAATCCAGAATATGAAAAAAAAATAAAAACTAAACTAAACTAAAGAAGATCACTATGATTGTGGAAGGCTCTACTGAGCAGTGCTATCTAGACATCCAGGCCTTACAATGTTATACATTTGCAATTAATCAGTCAACATTAAAAAAATAAAATAAAATAATTGAACATGGTAGCGTACACCTTTAATCACAAAGAGGTAGGAGGATTGCTGTGAGTTTGAGGCCAGTTTGAGACCAAATAGTGAATTTCAAGTCAGCCTGAGCTATAACAAGACCCTACCTCAAAAAAAAATAAATAAAATTTTAACTTTACCACTATGTTTAAAATTAAATGTCAATATGCTTAAAATGATTAATTTGTCCCCATTTATTTACTCAATTGTAGCCTATATGTTAATAAATCCACCTGATAAAATGCTCCTGGGAGTTTTTATGAAGAAATAGGTTAAATTGTTCTTGAAAAAATGGTAGTGTGACTATATCATGAATTAACAGGAGCTTGAAAGCTCCAGAAAATGGTGTTAAAGAAAATAAACATTAATTATCCTGATACAATTAGTGAATATTGTATAAATGTACTGAAATAGCACGAAGTACATAAGAAATGGTTATATTAATCAAAAATTATTTACAAAGTCTTTAAAAAGTTGGAAATGATAATTTCTCTGATTTGATCATTACACACTGTACACTCACTGAATTATGACACTGTATTCCATAATTTTTTACAATTAAAATAATTTGAAAACTTAAAAATAAGTAGAAACAGATGGCAACTGTGCTAATTGAACAGATGAGCAACAAATCCCTAAAAGCACTTCTAGTACTGGTCTTTGTGTCTTAGAGCTGATTTGAGAGAGAGAGATCTCATTAGTTCTTTTAGGGATAAAGGTGGAAAATGTTTGTTTATATAGTTGATAAATACCTTTGTTTCCTACAATCATGAAGCCAGAAGACCATTTTATGATATGTATAACCCAACGGCACTGTATGCAAATGTTTCAGTGAATTTTCAATTTTATGTTAGACATGTTAACTTCAAATGATTAATTAGTCTTTCCAAACCAATCTATTTCCATACAAGCCAATATTCATCTCCTCACCAAAATCTGAACCAAAAACACAGACAGTACATTTTATTTCATAACAGATGAAAAACAGGATAGTGAAAGCATGCACACAGACTTACCGAGGTGTACAAGTGTCCCTCACTGTTCACTGCCAAATACAGCTTAGTTTGAACTCCTTGAATAGCCACCACTGGAAGACCCACAGGGATGAAGTTAAACAGAGCTGAAAATTCATAGAATGTGAAAAAGTTACACTTCTTGATTTCATAGTTTTCCAATGTGTTCTACAAGAGTATCTGGCTCCCTACATGTAGTATGGAAGGGAAAAGTATATACATAGACATGTAACCACATAAAAAACTAAAGCCTCATTCTACCTTCTGGTGTACTTGACTCATGGTTTCCATTACAGTCATTTAACTGGGGCTATAAGTACATATTCTCAAACACTCCAGGTATAATGGAAGACTCTAGACTCAGTACCCTAGTTTATAGAATCAGAATGAGGAATATTGCTGCTTCTTGGGTGATCTACCACCAGGAATTGTTTTGTCCATTAAATAGCATCATCCTTTATAAAATAAAGCTATGTTAAATAATTTTTTCCTTAAATTTATTTGAGAGAGAGAGAGACAAAGAGGGAGGGAGAGAGAGAGGGTAGGAGAGAGAAAGAGAGAGAGAGAGAGAGAGAGAGAGAGAGAGAATGGGCATGTCAGGGTCTTCAGCTGCAGCAAACGAACTCCAGATGTATGTGGCACCTTGTGCATTTGGCTTCCATGGATACTAGGGACCTTTGGCTTTGTAGGCAAGTACCTTAACCACTAACCCATCTCTGCATTCAAAAACTAAGCTTTTAAACTGCTTACCTAGGTAGTTGACCAAAATTTAAAAGCCAAGGTCAGAGATATTGGTCAGTTGGGAAGTGATTCCTATACTCTTAGAAGAGACATTATTGGTCCAATATCTTCATTGAAATAATCTATATCATTTCCAATCTAATCCCCTCCAAACATATCTAGACCTTGCAATAATAAGTCATATTGTCCCAGAGAAGATTTTATTAAAAAACAGGAATTTTCCAAGTCAGTCTTGAGAGGGGTCCTAGCTTTCAGTCTTGAAGTACAAAGATTAAATCAATTTAAAAAATGAGGCAGGTTTTGTGGTAGATGGCTTTAATCCCAGCTCTTGAAACAATGAGGCAGGAAGATCATCATGAGTTTGAGATCATCCTGGGGCTACAGAGTGAGTTCCAGGACACCCCACACTAGAGTAAGACACCGACTCAAAAAGAAGGTGCATTTTATCAATTTTTTTCCTGCAAAATAGTTATAAGTGGGAATCCAAATGGTGCCAATGAGGCCTTCATCTCTTCATTTGAAGGTCTAACTGCGTGAAACTTACACCCAAGCTCTCCTCACAACCACACACCACTCACTGGAGACAACAAGTGGGTGTCCTCCCACTACTAGCTGTCTACTCCCTCCCACATCATGAGCAAAAATAAGACAGTACATTTTTAAAGCATAGTGCTTATGACACACAGCTTTTGAAAATAGCCTGTGCACCTTTCTCTCAGGAGTCATGACCAAGGCTGATGATTTTTATCCTGTTTTGTAAGTTTACTGAGGATGATACATTGGTCCGTTATTTCCTTGAACAAAAATATAGAGATGTCAGTGCATGCATAAGAAGAGTGTTCTCAGAATCACTCGTTTCTGTGAAAAATATTAATGCGGAAGGAAGTACTACTTGCTGAGCCTACAGTGTATCTTTCCTTTAAAATCAAGGTACTTACCAAAGAGGAGCTAGGACATACTGTACGGTGCAAAGTAGAAGTGTTCCCACCACAAGCCACTGGTGGCGCTTTATTCAATACTTGTCACAGTAAAGCTGGGCCCTTTTGCTACGTGAGATAAAGGAAACTAATTGCACAGATTCCAAGCCAGAATCCTGTGCTATATCTGACAATACAATGTACAGGAAATAAGTGTAATATCTTGAGTATGTCGTGTATATGTCATATTTTTTGAAGATGCCTTGCTCACAGCAGGCACTCAAAACATTCGTAGATTGATAGAAAACTGTACAATGAAACATGATAATTGTTTTTGAGAAGTAATAAATCACAATCCCATTATAGAAGCCCATCATTTAAAAAATCTGAAAGCTTAAAACTAAATTTTTCCTTATGGTTTGGTTTAAAGGTTATATTACTATGCATTACTTGACAACTATAAAACAAATGTAGGTCTGAAACTAGGTTTGGTCATAGTAATATCTAATAGAAAATAATGATAAATGAAATTCAGAATTATTTCTAGAACTTCATTATTGTACAATATTCTAAACCTTCTTTGTGGTCTTTTTGGAATATTTTAAAAATTATTTGTGTGTAGAGAGAAAGAGTGTGTGCATGGGCATGCCAGGGTCTCTCGCTCTACAAATAAACTTCAGATATATGTGTCACTATGTGCATTTGGCTTTACCTGGGTATTGGGGAAGCAAACTTAGGCCAACAGGCTTTACAAGCAAGGGCCTTTAACCACTGAGTCATCTCCAGCTCTTCTTACTTATCTTTTTTTTCCAAGGTAGGATCTCACTCTAGCACAGGCTGACCTGGAAATCACTATGCAGTCTCAGGGTGGCCTTGAACTCATGGCAATCCTCCTACCTCTGCCTCCCGAATGCTGGGTTTAAAGGTGTGTGCCACCATGCCTGGCCCTCTTCTTAGTTATCTTAAAGCAACTTTTAACCGAAGACTTAAGGATATGCTTTGGGTCTCTGCGCCTGTCCCAGGGCAGTTGCACTGCAGCAAGCCTGTCACAGTGACAGAGGCTAGAAAGCCATCGCCTTCGCACACACGCACACCAGCTAGGCGGCCTCATCCACACAAGCTGGGCTTCAAACTCCCCTGACGTGCCCGCCCCAACCCCTCCACCATCCTCCGATCTAAGGAGGGAAATGTCAAAAGGCAAAAGCCCCTTCCCACCTCGTCTCCTTCTGTGCTTCTTCTTGAAGTCAAAGAGTTGGACCCGGAAAAGACCTTTACCTTGTTTTTGTCACAGCTGGTCTAGCCTTTGCTGGGGCTGCAGACACACTGTCAGGCATTGGGTTTCTCGCACTCGCATGCTTGTCTCTTCTGATGGAGGAGCAAGCAGGGACAGCCACCACCATGGCCATGACACCCACACCACCCCTTTTTTGGGGGCCCCTCGGTGGATTCACCTCTGGCTCCTCCTCTGCGCTGCCTCTGGCTGATGCCTTCCCTGCCTGGGCTCTTCTTGGCCTGCGCTGTGCCCGGGCTTCTGCATGCTCAGGTTTCCGCTGAGGAAGGGGCTCAGCACAGCCACGGGAGCTCCTCTGGTGGTGGACTGGCACCCATGGGCGGCTGACAGTCTGGGTCCGAGCAGATGCCACAACCCCGGGCCAGGATCACAGGCTACACTGACTGACTGGCAGAGGGGACCTTGGTCCACTCGGGCGTGCTCTTGGCCCTGAGCCCTGAGGACACTGTGCAAGTCCAAGTGGCTCGTGTTGGAGTTGCTAGGCATCCCCCGCCATGTCCTGCACGGAGAGTGCCAGAGAAGGGAGGCGGGTGAGGGAGAGCACAGGTGGGCGCAGGGCAGGGGGAGGCAGCTTGGAGGAGCACTGTCTGGCCCTGACTCCCTCCCAGTCCTCTTCCACAAGTCCTTGCAACTTCTTAGCCTGATGATCGCAAAAGTTGGCCTGTGCCAGCTTCCAGCAGTGATCACATCCTCGCTGTTGCTGTTCCTTTGGGCACAGAGCAATACCAGGACCGGAATTATCCTCCTCCCTCCAGAAGAGCCAGAAAGCCTCAGGGCAGACCCCTCCCTTGACAGTCAATCCCACCCTTCCAGGAGACCAGCTACCCCTTGTCTCCAGCGGGCTGCCCCACCCACCCCATCCCCCAAATCCGGCACAAGTCACTCCACCTCACACCTGTAGGTGCCTAAGGTCTGGTCCCAGCCCCCACAACCTGGGCTTTGGCAGTGAGCAGTGATGGAGGACAAGCCCTGGGATGAGGGAGTTGCATTCAAGGAACTGGGGTTGGTGCTGCTTGCCAGACCCCTGCCCCAGGCTGAGTGAGATAAAGCCCCACCTGCTGAGGTATTTTGCATGGCGACACTTATTGCCACTCAGAAGAGGCACCAAATGGGCTCAGCCCCAGCTAAGGGGGCAGCAGCAGCCACTGCAGAGCTGCACACCTTGCTGCCACCCAGTGGTTTTTGCTGACTTTTCATATCATGCCAATTTGTGCGATCCAAACCCCTTTCTCTCTCTAGGCCCCCTCATCTCTAGCGGGTTGGGTTTGGGACTCCATGCAGCCAGCTGGAAGAGTTTGCCATAGGCAGTATTTGGGAAATACATAGCCCAGTCTCTTTTAGCTCTAGCTCATCTCCAATGTTTTGATTTCTTTTACCTGATCCTCAGGAAAGCGCCTTCTCTTCCAAGTTAGGAATGAACCCAGCTTTCAGCTGGCTTGGTATTCAATAAGTTCTTTCTAGTAAATTAAGGAAACAGAACTGCCCACCTACCTCCCTACCTTAGGACAAAAGTGTTGCGCCATTTCACCTGATTTCTGAGGCCAACTTGGATGCTGTTCTACCCTGAGCTGCCACTATGGTGGAAAGCTTTCTTTAATGGGTCCCTCGACCTTCTTTTCTAATCCTTTCAGAACTGATGTAGATGCAAAATCAAATGTGGAACTTATTCCCAATGTGCCAGTCCTTTCCACCTGCCTGACCTCCCAACAATTTAAGTCTCAGCAACAAAGAAACTCTTGGGCTTGTGAGTCCAGTAGAGCAGAACCACCTGAGACTTCCCATGTTGTCCCTTCACAGAGATGCCACTGCTGCCTCCTCTGTCCCTTCTCCCCAGTCTTGAAGTGCTTCATCAGAAGGATGGATGCCTGCCCGCAAGACTGGGTGGAGATTTACAGAATGATGCCAAGAGTTCTGAAATCCCCTGCTTTTGCAAATTCAGCTTTCCCAAAAGAAAAGGACAACTCAGATTAATAAGGGTGAAAACTCCAGCTTTTGTCTGTCTGGAACACCGTGACAGTTTAAATGGCCTTGTTCAACACTACAGTCCCATCACTTGGTATAGAACTTTTCATACAGTCTATGCTTAATCACAATCAACTGACAGTAACTGATGAATGATGGATGTATAGTGTTTCTGAGGAAGGAGGTGTTTCCCAGCTCAGAATGTGCAAATGGTTAATTTTTGGGAACCAGGAAATGATGCAATCTCATTTAAAGAAGGCTCACAAGAAGCTTTGACCAGGGTCAGATATTCAAGTGAGCCCATGTTCACTTGGGCCTTCTACCAAGGGTCCTTGTTTTCAACTCATTTTGGAGCCCTGATCCAGAATATGAAGGAAAAAAAGAACTAAAGAAGGGCAAAGTTTTGATTCAAGACAGGGACAGACTTTAAAATGAATTAGGGGATGTTGAGGAGACAAGGAGAGATTTCTCATGTTCTTTTTCTTCCATTCTCCTTTCGTTCTCCCACCATCTGCTCACGTACACTCCCTAAAGCATCTTCAGGAGGCCTGTCAAATTATTCATCATTCTCAGTTCTTCTTTTTCTTTGCAATAGCTCCTTCCTATATCTCATCCTTGGGGAACTACTTTCAATAAAATGACTTGTTAATCACATGCTCTCATTGGTGCCAGATTAATAGGAAATGATCAACCTTAAATCCCCTGCCAAAATTAGCTTCATTTACCAACAGTTAATGTTATAATAGGGAGTGCCTGTAGTGGTGACATTTTAGGTAACAATATACTACTGGGGTAGCTTGAGAAGAAGGAATAGCATGAAAGAAGCCACCAATAGAACAGGTCCCACAGTTCATACTCCAAGCTTTATGAAAGTGTTCCCATGAGAGTGGACACGTAACATTGCTTTGCTACTTTTATACTACCAATTATAGCATAAATTAATGTCAGGCAAGCTCACTTGCATCCTACCTGTTCTTCATATTTTGTTTTTTTAATTTGTATTTATTGATTTGCATATGGGAGTATTTGTGTATGAGTGTGTAAGCATGCATGCTCCAGGGTCTCTTGACCTGAAAATGAATACCAGACACATACACTTCTGGCTGTCTGTCTTAACATGGGTGACTGGGAAATTGAATCTGGGCCAGCAGGCTTTGCAAGCAAGTGACTTTAACTGCTGAGCCAACTCCCCAGGCCTCCAATCTTCATATTTTAAAGTCAAGATTCTTGAAAAGAAAAATTATTGTGACCAACATTCTCTACTTCCTTGCTTTTTATTTACCATTCACTATTATATAGCAAGAACATTTCCTCTATGTAAGTTTAAATATTCCTACTGGAGTGGGGCAACTAGGATTTGGTGGGTATTTGAATATACAGAAAATATATGTAAAAATGTCCTTATTGCATTCCTATTTGATTGTGGCCTTTGATTATTCAAACTGGTTTTCTTTAGTTTTGGAAATTTAGCCATCATTTCTTCCCTACTTGCTTTGTAAAAAATCTCCTTCCTCTCTTTTGAAATGTTTATTATATGTACTTGAAACTTCCTTCTGTCTATTATGATAGCATACTTCTCAGCTCTTGTTCCATCTCTTCATTTCCTTCACTGATCCCCCTCATGAGGGAGATCTAGTCTATTGTTTGATTTTTTTCATTGGAATATGCACATCAGCTTGTATGCTATATGCTAATATTTTACATATGGCATAAACCATATTTCTACATATGTCTTACAATTTCTATTTTGTCTTTACTAATAAGTCTTTTTGTTTTCTTTTTATTCCACTATATCCTGTTCATACCTTATAGATTTTGCTCCTTCCTTTATCCCATTTAACCTTTTTTGAGAAAGGTTTTTCCACTAATAGTCTGGGCTGGCTATTATGATCCTGAAACTTCACTCTCTAGAGTGCTGGGATTGCAGGCATTCATGACCACAAGTTTATGTTTGAGTCCCTTTACTTTATTTCTATAATAATACTCTGTTTTATTTATTTTGGTGGGGGAAGGCATCACTGCTAATTCAAAATGTGCTTTGTTTCTTTTCATGCTCCATACATTTGATGAGGGACTTGGCTTGGCAGAAGAGTCATTTTCTGCAAAAATCCCACATGAACAGACCAGTCATTGGTTGCTGTCACTTTGCAATCTTTGTCTGCCAGCATGCCATGGATTTCACTAGTCCAGGTAAGTTTTTATTTTCATCTCTTAGCATGGTATTCAAGTTCAGATGAGGATTCCAATTCCCTATACTCCCAGTCCGCTTGTATTGTAGGTTCCTTGCCTTGGGCTTTGATTTATCACTAACTTGATAACTCTTCTTGGTCACTGGGCCTGAGGAGAATGCACAGGGCTCTCTATCAGGGTGGTGATATCAACACACCCCATATTCTTTCTATCTATCTACCATTTATTATCTATCTCTCAGTGTATGATATATATAAAATCTCCATTCATCTATCCACTATCTTTCCTTCCATATATGAATAACTTTTGAATAGTTTTACCCAGATAGCCCATAGGAACTTAAACTGAAAAATCCAAACCTGAACTCATTTCAACACACTGCGGATTGTCTCTTGTATCTTACTCTTTTCATGATGCATTCTTAAGTTCAACCAAGCCTCCCCTCCAAAATTCAAATACTCCTGAAACATTCCCTTTATTCCTATACTATAGCCAAGGGATAACTTAATACTGCAGATTCTACATCTTAACATCTTTTCAAATTTCCTATTGTGAAGATATTTCTTATCCTTGCCTGGATTTTACCACAGCCTCCTGAGTGCTTTCTTTGCCTACAATCCAACTACTCACTGCTATAATTCGGACTTTAAATCTAATCATATTATGCCCTATTAACAAGTTGTGATTGCTTCTCCATCACATACAAGCCCTTCATTATCTGGCCTCAGATTTCTTGTCACACTTACAACTTCCTCTTCTTTCTCTGATACACAATTTTTCAGATACACCAAAATGCTTCTTTTCCCCAAAGCATAATTTCTTTCCTTCTTTGGCTACTACCACCTAGAATTCTATTCCCTCCCACCCAGAGAGTCCTCAAATCATTTTCAGGTGTTAGGTCTCTGGAAAACATTCTCTAACATGTAGTCAGTTTAGCCTTTGTGGTTCCAGCAGCCCACTGTACATATGATTTACATTCTTGATACCTATTAGATAAATGTCTTCCTAGTTCTCTGCCATTCCCATCAAGCATTGTCCTAAGGGAAGGAGCAAGACCTCCTCTTTGTGTTCCCATATTTAAATAGAGCCAGGAACTGATGTCATCATGAATTAACTAATTTGCTAACTATTTCTTTGGAAATCTGAGAGGAAGCATATGAAACAAGAAAATGAAATTCATGTCATTTCAAAGAAGGACATACATGGATAGTACATATTGGAGCAGACAGGACCTGTGCCAGGTTTTTATTACAAGTGGGCAGAAGTAATACTCCAGCATTAAACTCTATAGCAGGGGACTACCTCTTTATAAGAGGGAAGGTGAAAGGTAAATCATGTTAACATTATACGTGTCCATATTTTAGCTATTTTCTAATATTGAAAATAATTCTTTGGAACTACATAACACTTTCAGGATTAACAAAGCTCTTAAGAGATTTGTCTTATGTGAAGTGCATGAGAACAGGTGAGAGAGCCAGAGTGGATTTCAACAGGCTCCATTGTACAAACCAGAAAACATTCTCATCAACTTGCTTAACACCATGCAACTAATTAATTTATTAATCTGTATAGAATTACCTCCAAAGAGAAAGTGAGGTGGCTTACAAAAAAAAAAATTTTAAATTCAGAGTCACTGAAGCACAAGGACAAGAACATTGGAATAAAGGAGTAAGGGTCCATAGAGGATGCCAGTAGAGTTTCAAACCAAGGCTTCTGACCCCTCCTCTCACTCTCTTTCATCTCTATTAGGCTGCCATGGAAACTGTGTGATCCACTGAGTGTTGACTGACAGTTTTGTTGGCATTCAAAAATAAAAATAAATACAAAATGCCAGCCAAAGCAGTAATTTTGACTGCATACAGTATGTTGCCCAGCATCTATTGAAATAATATTTCATGAAACATAATCACTGAAACATCTAATCCAAACATGAATTCCTGTAATTATCCTCCTTGGACTAGAAACTTAACCAATCAATAGACGGAGGCGAGTTGAAATGAGCAGTCCACAAAGAAAATTGGTCCATGAAATGTAACAGGCCTGAGATTGTTTTTCAGAGTTGCATAGAAGTCATAAAAGAGGTGGCTGTGTCTGAGGTAAACTAATTCACTTGTGATCACAAAACATTTTACAGATGTCCACCTGTTCCTGTATTTTGATGAGAATTTAAACAATGACATGGCTTTATTTTTTTTTCCTAGACACATTTGACATATATTAACTGCATAAAGCTTTCAATTTAGTTTGTTTTTGCAATATCTTTATGTGTGCCAAAAGTACTTTCCTCTGCTTGCCACCTCAAAAGAACAGTATTTGATAAATCCTCTTCCCTTTGCATGTCACATATTCTCTCAAGTGTTCTCATGGTATCAGCAATCACCATGAGATAACACCTAAGTGTTATTTGTCATTTACTTTCTTTTCATAAACCATAGGTAAATCTTTTCTTGTCTATTGCCAACTGTTTCTAGTCATCACCTTCATCAAATCTGCCCTTTTCTATTTTATTTCTATTGGGTTAATAGCTTTACCACCTAAATGCCAAAGGTCAAGTTGCCTGTCTCTTTTGAGACACCCAATGTCCCTTTGAGCACGATTGCACAAATTTGTTCTACCTGGAAGTGCTTTATATCTATCTATTCAGTGAATGCTAATACATATGATAGTCCTGCTTCCTTCCAAATGAAATCAGCCAACACTTCATAATTATTTTACTTATAAGATCAATCAACTCTTTTATCAATCTTCTTTTAGCCACTTCCATTGCAATGGATGTAAGGAAGGCCATTAGATATTTGTCCTGTCCTATTTATCTCTTTGCATGGTGCATAGCATTTTCTGAAGTTTCATAGATTTATGGAAGAGAATGATGCATATTTTATTGCCTTCTCTTCTTGATGAATTCATGAGGTTTCATTAAGCATTGTAGTGTTAGCAACATCAATTGCTCAAGTTATTAAGATGGAACACTGTCCTAATAGGGTGTGA
The DNA here is from genome assembly GCA_036365145.1 of Orientallactaga sibirica. NCBI lineage: Eukaryota > Metazoa > Chordata > Mammalia > Rodentia > Dipodidae > Orientallactaga > Orientallactaga sibirica. The sequence continues at coordinate 33,536,877 of JAEOAD010000012.1, read as the reverse complement.
TCACCACATGGGAGGGTGGTGATAACTATGTTGAAGGGACTTGAAGACATAATCAATACCAAATAATAGGAAGAATTGGAAATTCATCCTGAAGAGATTCTGACTTAATTCCTGGAACAAACATATTTAAATATTTCCCCTAAAGGAACCCCGGGATCATCTGAATCTTTCCTACTTCATGAAAACATAATGGTTTTTCCTTACTAGGTGTTGCAGTCCCCCCCCCCCAACCAGCTCAGGAGGGACAATAGGGTCTCTGCTGAGTTGGGGTGAGCAGCGCAGAGTCACGACACAGACTCTGGGAGTTGGGTGAGAGCAGAAGCGAGACTCCGCAAAACTCGTTTATTTAGCACAATGCACATAGGGTTTAAGGGGCTGCTAATCCTTGTATGGGGTGGTTCCCTTTTTGTGACCAATGACAGCCTGTCTCTGGACAGGACATCTCGTAGCAGACTTCTTGCGAGCATGGGACTGTAACTGTTGTCACACCAAGCCTGCGCAGAATGCCATTTTCACAGAAGCCACTTCCTGTTTTCTTCTGCCATGCAGTCTGGCTAGGACCAGGCCTATACTGTGCCATACATATCCTCCTTTTTGTTTTTATTATTGGCAACCCTGAGAGGTATGGTTTATTGCCAAGCCATTGTTGAACCCAGGCCCCAAAGGATCATCACATGTCTTAGATCCATCTCATGTGCCTGCCACCTAGGTGAGAAACCCGAGGGATCCTGGTATGAGAGCCATTGCCCAGGCCCCATCATCATGTGAAATTGCCCCATCTCATGGAAACTTACCCATCATGGGCTATCCACCATCCTGGTGAGAAAACCCGAGGGGTATGGCCTGGTACAGCTTTTAGCACAAGGTCTGGCTAGGGGCTAGACCTGTATTGTACCATACATATGAGGCTATTGCCTAGGAGGCATGGAAGGGCCAAGTGGGTGTGGCTCTGTGGTGTGTGAACAGTCCCAGCAAGCAAGAATCAATAGAGAGCCTGAAAAGGACTGGGGTAGGACAGGTTGCTGGGTGAGTTCACCCTAGCATCATAGTCAGTAGCATTGAGTGTCCTTAATGGTAGCAGCTCAATGTAATCAAAGGAGTTGAAAAGGAATTTATGGCTGGTTGGGGGGGATAAGTTTAAAGTCCTGTATATAGTCTGAGGGGTTTGGCATCATCCTCTTCATCAAGGCTGGTCAATGAGTCAGTGGCAGGAATCCAAACTGGGATCTGTGAAGTTTCTGGAAAGACACAAGCATACCCTCGGCCCTGCGTTAAAACTTTTGTTTCATAAAACTTTAGGGTCTGGTTAGTTTTCTCCATTATGGCTTGTATTTGTGGGTTGTAAGGGATCCCAAGGGAGTGTTTTATTCCCCAAGATTCCATGAAGGATGTGAATTGGGCAGACATAGGATTGATATCTTTGGTAGCTACTATCCATTTATGGAGATCCTCATTATGCATGGCAGCAATAGCATTACGCACTGCTGTGGGTGCTCCTTCCCATGCCAGTTGCTTAACTAAAGCATCCCTGGCAGGGCCAGGAGGAGTGCATCGGTCCACGGACTCCATCACACGAGAGAGGAAATCCATGAAGCCCTCGGATGGGCCCTGGACCAGGTTATGAAAATAGGTATCTGGCCTCTGTGGGAGGCAGGCCTTAAGCCCTTGAAGGGATAAAGATTTTAATTGGTCAAAGTAGACATGCCCACTGTGGCTTGTTGTCGCATCCAGCCGTACATTAACAGGGAAGGTGGTGAAGGGGCATGTCAGGGAACTTGCAGTCCCCTGGGTGTGTCCAGGACTGAGTGGGAGGAGGTCCTTGCAAGGGTAACAAGGGGGAGGGGTGGTTGTGAGTGTGGCTGTAGCAGGAGGGGGACTGGGTGGCGGCCTATTATCATTTAAAAGTTTGACTTCCTCCTCATCTGAACTTTGAAGAGCCAGTTTAGGATCCTCCTTATAGCATTCGTTATGGGCAGAAATGACGTCCTCCACAGTGGAGTCTTTAAGGCCAGCAATTATGGCAAGGAGGATAAGAATCCATGGGGCTAAAACAAGAGTTTCATCCCAACAGCTATGGAGGTCCTTTTGTTTTACTTCTAAGCCACGTTGCCGGAGGAGGGCCTTAAGAGCCTGCAATTGCGGTGTCCTCTGGTGGCAAGGGAGGTTGCCCATTACCACGTGGTGTTGTTTAATGGGGGGGGGGGCTGGGCTGGGACACTCCTGAATCAAAGAGACTGAGAAAATAATAAACCAGATCAAAAATGATAGACCAGAGGATGATCATGTAAACCATAAGTCCTAATGCTGGGGCCAGCTGAGACATATGGATAGAGTGTTTAGGACCCACGTATCTTGTGGTTAGTGGGGGGAGGGGCCAACACAGGCTTCGGGGACATGCGGCGGTTTGTGCCTTCCTGGGGGGGAAGGGGAGGACAAACAAAGGAAGAAGGGGGAGAGGGGCTGCCTGCTCACCCACAGGCAACCGTTAGCAGGGCTTTTCTCAACAATGAAGAACTGGGCGTTTTGCTCACGGGACGTTCAAGAACAGGGCATCGCCAAGGGGGCTACTCACCGAGGGGGCGTCTTGAAAAACTGGGCATTTTGCCATTTTGCCAAATGCCGAGGGGGCTGCTCACTGGATGCTGATGGGGCAGAGGGTCATGGATGGGGCATCTTGCCAGACGCCGATGGTACAGAGGGTCACAGATGGGGTGTCTCGCTAATGCCGATGGGTCAGAGGGTCCCTGTTCAGGCACCAGGTGTTGCGGTCCCCCCTCAAGGCCAGCTCAGGAGGGATGGTAGGGTCTGCTGAGTTGGGGTGAGCAGCGCAGAGTCACGACACAGACTCTGGGAGTTGGGTGAGAGCAGAAGCGAGACTCCGCAAAACTCATTTATTTAGCACAATGCACATAGGGTTTAAGGGGCTGCTAATCCTTGTATGGGGTGGTCCCCTTTTTGTGACCAGCCTGTCTCTGGACAGGACATCTTGTAGCAGACTTCTCGCGAACATGGGACTGTAACTGTTGTCACACCAAGCCTGCGCAGAATGCCATTTTCACAGAAGCCACTTCCTGTTTTCTTCTGCCATGCGGTCTGGCTAGGACCAGGCCTATATTGTGCCATACGACTAGGATATAAATATATAATGTTCCATAATTTGCTTCCTTTTGGCTTGCACTTTACAGATAGGAAAACCACCAATCTACAGTGCAGAGTCCCCTGAGAATCGTTTCTTAGAAATGAGCTCACATAGACATTTACCAGTTTGCTGAAATAATGGTCAATTTGAATGGTAGGATCTGTATTTTCAGTATCCGTTCCCTAAAGTCAGTAATAAATACTCTAGTTTTCTTGAGTGGAGGACCCTGACATACTACCTACGTTACATGAGTTCCCCATTTGTCAGTATTATTTTCAAAATGTGACATTTTAAAAAATTTTATCTTGCATGATTTATATTTTGCTTTTATTTTATTTTATTTTATTTTAGAGAGAGAGAGAGAAAGGGGCAGATATGTAGAGATTGGGCACACCAGAGCCTTCAGCCACTGCAAACAAACTTGAGATGCATGTCCTACTTTGTGAATTTGGCTTACATGAGGAATGAAACCTGGACCCTTAGGCTTCACAGGCAAGCATCTTAACCACTGAACAATCTCTACAGCCCACATGATTTATTTTTAATAACATTTTTTATCACAGCACCAATAACAGTGATAACAATTCAGAAAATGTCTGTGTGTATTACCAGTAATAACTTCGCATACTCAAGAGGACACACGTGGTTCTATTGCATCCATCCCATGCCTACATATTAGTTCCTAAAATCCTACTTTGGGGAGGGAGGGAAAATACGCACCTTTGAAATATTTTTGTTGTCTTTTTACTAAAAAAAAATAAAAAATAAAATCCTACTTTGACTATAACCCTGTTGATCTAAAAGACATCATTTAAAGTCAGAATCATCCACTATTAAATTATCCTACCATTAAGGTTCAAGTCTGAAAAATGAATCATGTTTCTTATCATTTATACTAATAGCACTGTCTTAATAATAAAGTGACAGATTTCACAAGTCTTACAATGTATTCAAATCTTTTTTTTAGGAAAAATAATAATAGCCCCAGTATTTCTTTAAAAAGGAAATGAATGGCCAGGAGTGGTGGGACATGCCTTTAATTCCAGCACTTGGGAAGCAGAGGTAGGAGGAGTGCCATGAGTTCAAGGCCAACCTGAGACTACTAGTGAAATCCAGGTCAGCCTGAGCTACAGTCAGACCCTACCTTGGACAAAAAAAAGGAAAGAAATGACATCAATGAAATGGTGTTGACAAGAATGCTGGCAGTGAACAGGTTTTGAGATACAGGGTGATGAATGGCCCTTTGTGGTAGTGATTGTCTCTCATTTCTCCTTCCCATCATGGCCCTGAAAAGCAAAGATACTCCACAGTTTCCACCATGTCTGCCAAGACTCTTTCTAGGTATCTGGCTTTGAAGTGAATTTAGGGAAAAAGAGAGAGAAAAACTGCAGATTAAGAATTTTATTGGCAGCTGGAGGAATTGATTTCTATTCTGTCTCTATATCTATATCTATATCTATATCTATATCTATATCTATATCTATCTATATCTATATCTATATCTATATCTATATCTATATCTATATCTATATCTATATCTATCTATCTATCTATCTATCTATATCTATATCTATATCTATTTCTATATCTATATCTATATCTATATCTGTGTGTGTGTGTGTGTGTGTGTGTGTGTGTGTGTGTGTGTGTGTGTATGTAACTAGCTAGACTTTGGTTGCATCATGTGTTGGTATCTTGATTTCTTTTCCTCCCTGTCCCCATTTCACTGAGGCCTTCCTCAGTGGTATTGCTGGTATTCACCATGGGGTTGTGTGTTATGAGTTGTGAGAACAGCAGTCATTCATTGTGTGTGGTGCCTCTGGATATTACCTCCCACAAAGTGGCTCTTACAATCTTTCCACCCTCCCTCTTCTGCAAAATTTTCTAAGCTGCTGAAAGCTAAACACTAAAGTAGACTTAAAATACACTCACCAAGGCTCAGGGAATAACCCTTTTAAGGCTACTTCATAGGCAGTTTGCAAAGCAATTTTCTCCATTTTCAATACCCTGTTCTTTTCATAAAACATAGGAATACAATATAAAGACTTAAAGAATTTATATATTTGATAGTCTTTTATAAAATCAAACTAGATCTACTTATAAAAACAAAATCTTGAGCCGGGTGTGGTGGCACATGCCTTTAATCCCAGCACTTGGGAGGCAGAGGTAGGAGGATGGCCGAGAGTTTGAGGCCACCCTGAGACTATATAGTTAATTCCAGGTCAGCCTGGACCAAAGTGAGACCCTACCTCACAAAACAAAAAAAAAAATAATAAAATCTTTAACTGGGCATGGTGGCACACACCTTCAATCCCTGCACTCTACAGGCAGAGGTATGAAGATTACAGCAAGTTTGAGACCACCCTGAAAATACATAATGAATTCCAGGTCAGGCTGGGCTAGAGGGAGACCTTACCTTGAAAAACAAAACAAACAAACCAAAAATCCCTGGGAAGTGTAAATATGGAATATCACCATGATTGTGGAAATCTCTACTGAGCAGTGCTATCCACACAGCCAGGCTTTACAATGTTATACATTTGCAATTAATTAGTTAAAATTTAAAAAATAAAATAAAATCATTGAACATGGTGGTGTACACCTTTAATCACAAAGAGGTAGGAGGATTGCTGTGAGTTTGAGGCCAGTTTGAGACTAAATAGTGAATTTCAAGCAAGACCCTACCTCAAAAAAAAATAAATAAATAAAATCTTAACTTTACCACTATGCTTAAAATTAAATGTCAATATGCTTAAAATAATTAATTTGGCCCCATGTTATTTACTCATTTGTGGCCTATATTGTTAATAAATCCACCTGATAAAACGTTCCTGGGAGTTTTTAATGAATAGGTTAACTTGTTCTTGAAAAAATGGCAGTGTGGATATATCATGAATTAATAGGAGCTTGAAAGCTCCAGAAAATGGTGTTAAAGACAAGAAATATTAATTATCCTGATACAATTAATTAATATTGTATAAATGTACTGAAATAGCACAAAGTAGATGAGAAATGGTTTTATTAATCAAAAATTATTTACAAAGCCTTTATAAAGATAGAAATGTTTATTTCCCTGATTTGATCATTACACATTGTACACTCACTGATTTATGACACTGTATTCCATAATTTTTTACAATTAAAATAATTTGAAAACTTGAAAATAAGAAGAGACAGGTGGCAACTGTGCTAATTGAACAGATGAGCAACAAATCCCTACAAGCACTTCTAGTACTGGTCTTTGTGTCTTAGAGCTGATTTGAGAGAGACAGAGATCCCATTAGTTCTTTTAGGGATAAAGGTGGAAAATATTTGCTTATATAGTTAAGAAATAGCTTTGTTTCCTACTACCACAAAGCCAGAAGAACATTTTATAATATGTATAACCCAATGGCACTGTATGAAAACTTTTCAGTGAATTTTTGGTTTTATATTATACATGTTAAATTCAAATGATTAATTAATCTTGCCTTTCCAAACCAATCTATTTCCATACAAACCAATATTCATCTCCTCACCAAAATCTGAGCTGAAAACACAGACAGCACATTTTATTTCATAGCAGATGAAAAACAGGATAGTGAAAGCATGCACATAAAGACTTACCGAGGAGTACAAGTGTCCCTCACTGTTCACTGCCAAATACAGCTTGGTTTGAACTCCTTGAATAGCCACCACTCGAAGACCCACAGGGATGAAGTTAAACAGAGCTGAAAATTCATAGAATGTGAAAAGGTTACATTTCTTGATTTCATAGTTTTCCAAGTGTTCCACAGGAGAATCTGGCTCCCTAAAGGTAGTATGGACTGGACAAGTATATACATAGACATGTAGCCACATAAAAACTAAAGCCTCATTCTACCTTCTAGTGTACTTGACACATGGTTTCCATTACAGTCATTTAACCAGGGTTATAAGTACATGTTCTCAAACACTCCAGGTAGAATGAAGACCCTAGACTCAGTAACCTAGTTTCTAGAATCAGAATAAGGAATATTGATGCTTCTTGGGTGATCTACCACCAGGAATTGTTTTGCCCATTAAATACCATCATCCTTTATAAAAGTAAGCTATTTTAAATAATTTTTTCTTAAATTTACTTATTAGAGAGAGAGAGAGAGAGAGAGAGAGAGAGAGAATGGGCATGTCAGGGTCTTCAGCTGCAGCAATTGAACTCCACATGCCTGTGGCACCTCCTGCATATGGCTTCCAGGGGTACTAGGGAATAGATCCTCAGACCTTTGGCTTTGTAGGCAAGTACCTTAACCACTAAACCATCTCTCTGGCCAAAAACTAAGCTTTTAAAGCCGGGCGTGGTGGAGCATGCCTTTAATCCCAGCACTTGGGAGGCAGAGGTAGGAGGATCACCATGAGTTCGAGGCCACCCTGAGACTACATAGCTAATTCCAGGTCAGCCTGGACCACAGTGAGACCCTACCTTGAAAAAAAAAAAAACTAAGCTTTTAAACTGCTTCCCTAGGTATTTGTCCAAATTTACACAGCCAAGGTCAGATATATCTGTCAGTTGGGAAGTGATTCCTATACTCTTAGAAGTGACATTATTAGTCCAGTATTTTCATTTAAATAATGTATAATTTCCAATCTATACCCCTCCAAACATATCTAGACCTTGTAATAAAAAGTCATATTCTCAGCTGGGTGTTGTGGCACACACCTTAATCCCAGCACTGGGGAGGCAGAGGTAGGAGGATCACTTTGAGTTCGAGGCCACCCTGAAAGTACAGAGTGAATTCCAGGTCAGCCTGGACCAGAGTGAGACCCTACCTAGAAAAACCAAAATGGGATCACTCTTTTCCGTGCATATATATTCTCTGCAGTAGATAGGATAATAGGGATGAAAAATATTAATGAGGAAGGAAGTACTCCTTGCTGAGCCTACAGTGTATCTTTCCCTTAAAATCAGGGTACTTACCAAAGAGGAGCTAGGACATACTGTATGGTTCAAAGTACAAGTGTTCCCACCACAAGCCACTGGTGGCTCTTTATTCAAGGCATCCCCACCCTGTGCTGCGGGAAGAGTGCCAGAGAAGGAGGTGGGGAGGAAGAGCACAGGCGAGGGGGCGGTCCCTCTGGAGAGAGGCCATGGGCCTGGGTGGGCGGGAGGAGGGAGGAGAGAGGAGGCAGCGTGGGTGAGCACGCTCCAGCCCTGGCCCCCTCCCCAGGCCTCCTCCCCTCCCCTCCCCTAAGAGCCAGACATCCTCAGGTCAGCCCTCTCCCTGGAAGGTCCATCCCCTCCTTCAGGGAGCCCAGCTACTGGTTGTCTCCAGCAGGCCGCCCCCACCCACCCCATCCCCAAAATTCCCTGAAGGTCACTCAGCCTAACACCTGTAGAGGCCTAAGGTCCTGCCCTGGTGCCCAAAGCTGATGCCCTCGCTTGCCCCTCTGGACAGAGCTTTGGCAGTGAACAGTGATGGAGGAAGAACACTGGGATGAGGGAGTTGCATTCAAGGAGCTACGCTTGGCTCTGCTTTTGGGAAGGGAGGAGTGGGATTGGGTTCTTCCCTGAGTGTCTGACTCTTAGCTGGCCAGTGGGAGCCTGGGCTGGAGCCCTTGGAAGTTCACCTGACTCCTGCCCCAGGCTGAGAGATGAAGCCCCCACCCGCTGAGGTATTTTGCATGGCGACACTTGTTGCCTGCCACTCAGAAGAGGGGACAGATGGGCTCAGCCCCAGCTAAGGGGGCAGGGGCAGCCACTACAAAGCTGAACACCACGCTGCCACCCAGTGGTTTTTGCTGACTTTTCATATCATGCCAATTTGTGCTATCCAAACCCCCTTTTCTCTCTAGGCCCCTCATCTCTAGCGGGTTGGGTTTGGGAATCCACACAGTGATCTTGAGGAGTTTGCCCCAGGCAATATTTGGGAAATACATAGCCCAGTCTCTTATAGCTTTAGCCCATCTCCAATGTTTTGATTTCTTTTATCTGATCCTCAGGAAAGCGCCTTCTCTTCCAAGTCTGACCTGGAAATCACTATGCATTCTCAGGGTGGCATTGAACTCATGGCAATCCTCCTACCTCTGCCTCCTTGGTGCTGGGATTAAAGGCGCACACCACCATGCCTGTCCCTCTTCTCAGTTTTCTTAAGGCAACCTTTAACAGAAGAGTTAAGATAATGAGGCAGAGGGAGAAAGTGAAGAGAGGTTGAGATTTTTCTCTTTTTTTGCATTCTTTTCTAACCTCTCTCTGAGTACTTTTAATAAAAAAATAAAATTCTTAAATTCCAACAGCTTGAAAGAGGTAGGAGGAAGAAAAGCAAAAAACATCAGCCATCTATATATGGTTTTATCTACTCCTGAATAATGGTATGAATGAAGTAGCAAAACATGTATTTTTCCTTATGAACTCCAAATTTCTGTGAAGCCTGATTCAAAAACACACATGCAAAACAAAAAACAAACAAACAAACGAAAATCACTAAAACCTAGAGACAGCACTAAATGTGATATGGCTGGTCATCCATAGTAGTCCAATATTTGTTTCACACATTCAAGATAGAATCAGTATTTCATAAAACCTGTCCAAGCTGTGTCAAGAGGTTAGTGTTGTAGATAAAAATAATGAATAAGTTATATCAGAGAAAAACTTAGAGAAAACCACTATCTTTCTGCATGCTTTATGGTTTTAGTTTATCTGTTTTATTTTGAGACAAGGTCTTGCTTCTTTCTTTGAATGGTGTGATACTTTCTATGTAGCTCAGCCTGGCCTTGCTGAACTGTGGGGAGTCTCCCTGCCTCATCCTCCGTAGTGCTAGCATTACAAGCATGTATCACCTTGGTCAGCATAGCTTTGGTTTCTCTAATTCTGGACTATTTCTTCACAGATTGAAGAGCAGGATGAAAAATATTTCAGGGAGAAAACAATTACTTGCATTTGTGTTTTTAAAACATATTTAATAAATACTAAAAAATTCTTCAATTTCAATCATAGTTTTGAAGTTGTTAATGAATCGCATTTCCTCATTACTTATACTCTTTGTGTCTACTGAAAACAGATGCTTTCTACAATAAAAGGACCATTTTTCTCAGAGCTGTGCACCTAGTTGGCCTGCAGTGTTTGCTGTATTCTACTCTAAAGCCACACTTCTTCATCACTTAAGGGTAAGGGTAATTAATAAGATATTGTTTAAAAGAAAATTAGAGAAATGACATATATAACTGGTAATATTATTACAGACTTGAAGAGAAAGGGAAACTTATCCATTTAAAATAACCTTCATTGTACCCAAAGCAGCTACAATAAACCATCACTATGAAATGCCTATCATTTGTTTTCTTTTCAAAAAAAAAATAAATAATTTTGCTGGGCGTGGTGGTGCTTGCCTTTAATCCCAGCACTCAGGAGGCAGAGGTAGGAGGATCACTGTGAGTTCAAGGCCACCCTGAGACTACAGAGTGAATTCCAGGTCAGCCTGGACTAGTGTGAGACCCTACCTGCAAAAACCAAAATAAATAACTAAATGAATGAATGAATAAATAAATAAATTATAAGTTCTAATTTGCACATTATGAAGTTTTATTGGACTGACACTATTATAATAAATCTAGGTAACATAAGCTTAAATGTATAACATCAAACATGTTTTTAGAAATGGATATATTTGGGAAACTATGAAATCATTTGTTATCATGTTCTTGCTTACCCTTTCTAGTTAAAATAACAGAAAAACAATTATATTGAATTCAATGAGAAAGTCAGATAAAAAGAAAAATTGAAAAAAATAAAAGTGTAATAAAGTAATACAGATTAATGAACTGCTATACAAATGAGTGACAGTTGAAAAATACAACCTATAATCCTGCTCCACTCATTTAATTAATGAGTTAAAATGAATGCCAAAACTTGTTTGGCTTGAGGGAGAAAATATATATAAATTTGAATGGCTATACTTTTTTTTTGGGGGGGGGGGTTTGCGAGGTAGGGTCTCACTCTGGTCCAGGCTGACCTGGAATTAACTATGTAGTCTCAGGGTGGCCTCGAACTCTCGGCGATCCTCCTACCTCTGCCTCCCGAGTGCTGGGATTAAAGACGCGTGTGCCACCATGCCCGGCTATACTTTCATATTGATAGATTAATCATTAAGCTTTCTGTTTTGGGGATGGTTTCTGTACTATATACCCTACATGGGGGAGTGAAGTTAGCCCCTCAACTTCTCCTCTCTCTAACAACAAGCCTAGAGTCAAGCACCACTAATCTGGTATTTCTTTTGAGATAATTTCCATGTGTGTGAATCGAGTTATGGTAATATGTACCTTTGACTGACTTACCATTCTGTGCATTACTCTGACTAAACACAGATTATGATAATCAGGCTATGTTCTTTAATAGTTTTCCGATGTAATTAGTACACAGAAATGTCATGCATTTTCAGTAGGAGTTATAAGGCAATGAAAGGCAGAAGCTATGCATAGGTAGGAATGGAATAATTAAACCTATATTTAAAGATCCATAGTAACAAATGGAGCCTAGGTTTTGGTGTGTACATGTGTGTGTTGTATAGCTCCTAAAATGATTACATACACTGTGATCTTGATGTGTTTAGCATAGCACACTTAGTAAGACACACAGCACAATGAACCCTCAATTCTTTTTATACTTTTCCTTTCCAGGAAAGCTATATGAACACCAGATCAAAAGACATATATATTTTTTGTATTTGGAACTAGACATTAAAAGTTGACAGGGCAAAACTTGACCAGGTGGGGCTCATTGGTAGCTTACCATAATCTTCCCTTTAATAGTGCCCATTGTTCCCAAGAAAACAGAGCAATATACTTCCATTAATGCCTTCCCCAAACACCACTTTGTAATATAATTTGAGGAATGTTTTATTATTAATCCCTATGTATTAATGTTGATTATTTAATTCTAGTAAAATATATTCCTTCATTTGCATTGTTGTTTTAAATAGAATACATGCATATAGCTGGAGAGATGAGATGGCTTAGCAGTGAAGGCCCTTGCCTGCAAAGCCAAAGGATCCAGGTTCAATTCCCCAGGACCCACATAAACCAGGTGCACAAGGTGGTGCATGCATCTGGAATTCATATGCAGTGGCTGGAGGCCCTGGCACGCCCATTCTCTTTCTCTCATTCTATCTGCCTATTTCTCTCTCTCCCTCTCTCTCGAGTCAATAAATAAATAAAAATAAAATATAGAATCATATGCCTGAAAGGGCAACTGGGATTCATTATGAAACTTTAATATCAACACGGTAATACAGGGGTTTGCAAAAACAGAAAAATCATCTGACATAGAGGGTCTTTAATCTTAGGAACCAAGAGCTTTGGAAGAATCATGGAAGATGACTTCCTCTTCTTAGCCTAGGAAGCATTCTTTAAAACGTGTAAAGCTCTTCAGTCCTTAATATCAAAAGCCTTGTCTATGACTTAGCTATCTCTAGCTATGTAGTTCTGAAAGCAGTCTTTAGTGCTCAGATCTACTTTCCTCCATTTTTCCCCTCAGGCAACAATGGGGATGTAGCAGACAGCTTCAGGTTCACTGAGAAGAAGCTGGCCTGCCTTCATAGGACCAAACACAGAGAGTGACAATGATGTCCGCTCAGCTCCCCTCTGGCAATTTCCAAGGTACACACTTGACTTCGTGTCCCAGTGTCCCAGTCACGCCTTCCCAAAGCCCAGGAAGCACGTAGGCAACACACACACACACACACACACACACACACACACACACACACTACATGTCTGAAGCTCAGGGGACACATCCAGGACAGGATATGCTTTGGGTCTCTGAGCCTGTCCCAGGGCAATTGCACTGCAGCAAGCCCATTACAGTAACAGAGGCAAGAAAGCCATCGCCTTCGCACGCATGCACACCTGCTAGGCGGCCTCATCCCCACAAGCTGGGCTTCAAACTCCCCTTATGTGTCCGCCCGAACCCCTCCACCATCCTCAAATCTAAGGGGGGAAATGTCAAAAGTCAAAAGCCCCACCTGGTCTCCTTCTGTGCCTTCTGTGCCTCTTATTGGAGCCAAAGAGTTGGACCTGAGAAAAGATGTTTAACTTGTTTTTGTTGCAGCTGGTCTTGCCTTTGCTCGGGCTTTGGTCGGGCCCCATGTCAAGACCAGCCTGAGACCACACAGTTGGTTCTGGGTCAGCCTGACCTACAGCGGCACCCGACCTCAAAAAACCATATTAATAATAATAACAATAATAAAAATAAAATAGTAAATAATAAAATTTAAAAGTAAAATGAAATAATAAATAATGAAATAGAAAGTTAAATAAATAATAAATTAAATTAAATTAAAGTAAAAAGTAAAATAAAGTAATAAAATAATAAATAATTAGATAAATTATAAATACTAAAATAAAAAATTTAAATAAAATGATAAATTATTATATAAATAATAGAATAAATAAAATAAAATAAAAAATAAGAAAATTGCAGTTAACTTGCTTAGGAGGAGGAGGGTCATGGCCATGAGTTTGAGGCCAGCCTGAGACGACAGAGTGGATTATGGGTCAGACTGGCCTAGAGCCACACCTGACCTCAATGGTAATCATAATAATGATGATGATAATAATAATAAAAATAATAAACAAATAAACTTGGGCTGAAGAGATGGCTCAGCAGTTAAGGGACATGCCTGCGAAGCCTAAGGACCCAGGTGCAACTCTCCAGGATGCATATAAGCCAGATAGACAATGTGGCGCACGGGTCTGGAGTTCGTTTGCAGCGGCTGGAGGCCCTGGTGTGTCCATTCACTCCTCTCTCTCTGCGTCTCTCTGTCCCTCTCTATTTCTCTCTCTCTAATCAATAACTAACTAAAGTATTTTTTAAATATTTATTTTCATTTATTTACTTATTAGACACACAGAGAGGTTGTGCACTGCACAGGCCTTGAGCCAGTCACATGGCCTTTTAAAATTTCTTTATCTTTATTTCTTCCTTTAATAATTTACAGTTATTGTCGGGCATGGTGACACACATCTTTAATCCCAGCACTCGGGAAGCAGAGGTAGGAGGATCACTGTGAGTTCAAGGCCACCCTGAGATGACTACAAAGTTAATTCCTTTTGAGATAATTTCCATGTGCATGAATCGAGTTATGGTAATATGTACCTTTGACTGACTTACCATTCTGTGCATTACTCTGACTAAACACAGATTATTGTCATCAGGCTATGTTCTTTAATAGTTTTCCGATGTCATTAGTACACAGAAATGTCATGCATTTTCAGTGGGAGTTATAAGGCAATGAAAGGCAGAAGCTATGCATAGGTAGGAATGGAATAATTAGACCTATATTTAAAGATCCATAGTAACAAATGGAGCCTAGGTTTTGGTGTGTACATGTGTGTGTTGTATATCTCCTAAAATGATTACATACAGTGTGATCTTGATGTGTTTAGCATAGCACACTTAGTAAGACACACAGCACAATGAACCCTCAATTCTTTTTATACTTTTCCTTTCCAGGAAAGATATATGAACACCAGATCAAAATGCATATATATTTTTTGTATTTGGAACTAGACATTAAAAGTTGACAGGGCAAAACTTGACCAGGTGGGGCTCATTGGTAGCTTACCATAAACTTCCCTTTAATAGTGCCCATTGTTCCCAAGAAAACAGAGCAATATACTTCCATTAATGCCTTCCCCAAACATCACTTTGTAATATAATTTGAGGAATGTTTTATTATTAATCACTATGTATTAATGTTGATTATTTAATTCTAGTAAAATATATTCCTTCATTTGGATTGTTGTTTTAAATAGAATGCATGCATAGAGGTGGAGAGATGAGATGGCTTCGCAGTGAAGGCCCTTGCCTGCAAAGCCAAAGGACCCAGGTTCAATTCCCAGACCCACATAAACCAGGTGCACAAGGTGGTGCATGCATCTGGAATTCATATGCAGTGGCTGGAGGCCCTGGCACGCCCATTCTCTTTCTCTCACTCTATCTGCCTATTTCTCTCTCTCCCTCTCTCAAGTCAATAAATAAATAAAAATAAAATATAGAATCTTATGCATGAAAGGGCAACTGGGATTCATTATGAAACTTTAATATCAACACGGTAATACAGGAATTTGCAAAAACAAAAAACTCATCTGACCTAGAGGGTCTTTAATCTTAGGAACCAAGAGCTTTGGAAGAATCATGGAAGATGACTTCCTCTTCTTAGCCTAGGAAGCATTCTTAAAATGTGTAAAGCTCTTCAGTCCTTAATATCAAAAGCCTTGTCTATGACTTAGCTATCTCTAGCTATGTAGTTCTGAAAGCAGTCTTTAGTGCTCAGATCTACTTTCCTCCATTTTTCCCCTCAGGCAACGATGGGGGTGTAGCAGACAGCTTCAGGTTCACTGAGAAGAAGCTGGCCTGCCTTCATAGGACCAAACACAGAGAGCAGGAATGATGTCCACTCAGCTTCCCTCCGTCAATTTCCAAGGTACACACTTGACTGCTTGTCTCTGTGTCCTAGTCACGCCTTCCCAAAGCCCAGGAAGTGCGCAGGCACACACACACACACACACACACTACATGTCTGACGCTCAGGGGATACATCCAGGATAGGATATGCTTTGGGTCTCTGCTCCTGTCCCAGGGCAATTGCACTGCAGCAAGCACATTACAGTGACAAAGGCAAGAAAGCCATTGCCTTTGCATGCATGCACACTGGCTAAAGCAGCCTCATCCCCACAAGCTGGGCTTCAAACTCCCCTTATGTGTCCACCCCAACCTCCACCATCCTCAAATCTAAGGGGGACATGTCAAAAGTCAAAAGCCCCACCTGGTCTCCTTCTGTGCCTTCTGTGCCTCTTCTTGGAGCCAAAGAGTTGGACCTGAGAAAAGATGTTTAACTTGTTTTTGTCACAGCTGGTCTTGCCTTTGCTCGGGCTTTGGTCACTGCCATGTTCAAGACCAGCCTGAGAACACACAGTGGGTTCTGGGTCAGCCTGACCTACAGCCACACCCGACCTCAAAAAAACATATTAATAATAATAATAATAACAATAATAAAAATAAAATAATAAAATAAAAAATTTAAAAGTAAAATAAAATAATAAATAATGAAATAGAAAGTTAAATAAATAATAAATTAAATTAAATTAAATTAAAAAGTAAAATAAAGTAATAAAATAATAAATAATAAGATAAATTATAAATACTAAAATAAAAAATTAAATAAAATGATAAATTATTATATAAATAATAGAATAAATAAAATAAAATAAAAAATAAGAAAATTGCAGTCAACTTGCTTAGGAGGGAGGAGGGTCATGGCCATGAGTTTGAGGCCAGCCTGAGACGACAGAGTGGATTATGGGTCAGACTGGCCTAGAGCCACACCTGACCTCAATGGTAATCATAATAATGAAATGATAATAATAATAAAAATAATAAAAAATAAAAATAATGAAGAGATGGCTCAGCAGTTAAGGGACATGCCTGCGTAAGGATCCAGGTGCAACTCTCCAGGACCCAAAAGCCAGATACACAATGTGGCGCATGGGTCTGGAGTTCGTTTGCAGGGGCTGGAGGCCCTGGCGTGTCCATTCCCTCCTCTCTCTCTCGTCTCTCTATCCCTCTCTATTTCTCTCTCTCTAATCAATAAATAACTAAAGTATTTTTAAATATGAATTTTCATTTATTTACTTATTAGACACACAGAGAGGTTGTGCACTGCACAGGCCTTGAGCCAGGATGCCAGCCATATGGCCTTTTAAGATTTCTTTATCTTTATTTCTTCCTTTAATAATTTACAGTTATTGTCATATGGTGACACACATCTTTAATCCCAGCACTCGGGAAGCAGAGGTAGGAGGATCACTGTGAGTTCAAGGCCACCCTGAGATGACTACAAAGTTAATTCCAGATCAGCCTGAGCCAGCGTGGTGAGACCCTATCTCAAAAACAAAAAAAAAACAAAAAAAAATACAGTTATTTATTCATTTATTATTTACATTTATTTTTTATTATTTAGATTTATTTGCTATTTAAATTTATTTATTATTATTTGTCTTTATTTCTTTATTATTGATATTTATATTATTTACATTCATTTATTTAGTATTTATCCTTATTTGTTTATTATAGTTATTTATTTTTATATTCATTTATTTAATATTTATACTGCTTTGTTTATTATACTTATTTAGTAATTATATTTATTTATTGTTTTATTTATTTATTATTTATATTCATTTTTGATATTTATCCTTATTTATCATATTTATTTATTGTTTTATTTATTATTTATATTCGCTTGTTTAATATTCATACTGATTTGTTTATTACATTTACTTACTTATCATATTAATTTATTGTTCTATATTTACTTATTATTTATATTCATTGATTTAGTATTTATTGTTTATTATGTTGACTTATTCGTAGAAATTTATTTAATATTTATGCTTATACATTGATTTATATTTATTAATTGATTATTTATATTTATTTATATATTATTTATAATCGTGTGTTTAATATTTATCCTTATTTGTTTATTATATTTATTATATTTATTATATTTATTTTTATATTCATTTATTTATTTTAATTAATTATTATTTGTTTATATTTATTTATTATTTATTTATTATATGTTTATTAATTATCATCATTTATGTTCATTTATTTAATAATCACCCTTATTTGTTTATTATGTTTATTTATTTAATATATTTACTTATTGCTTTTCTTATTTATTGCTTATATTCATTTACTTAATATTTATACTGATTTGTTTATAATATTTATTTATCATATGTATTTATTGTTTTATTTTTATTATTTTGGTTTTTCTTTTTTTTGTTTTTGTTTTTTTGTTTTTCGAGGTAGGGTCTCACCACTCTGGCCCAGGTTGACCTGGAATTAACTCTGTAGTTTCAGGGTGGCCTCAAACTCACAGTGATCCTCCTACCTCTGCCTCCCGAGTGCTGGGATTAAAGGCGTGCACCACCATGCCCGGCTATTTTTATTATTTATATTTTTTGTTTAATATTTATCCTTATTCGTTCATTATATTCATTTATCATAATTATTTATTTTTTGTTTTATTGATTATGTATATCTATTCGTTTTATCATTTCACCATTTATTGGTGAGAGAGAGAGAAGGGGACTGTCACATGCCATGGCCTCCCAGGGACCACAGGCACCGCTTTGTGCATTGGGACCTGGGGATTCGAACCTGGGTCCTTGGGCTCTGCTGGCAGGCGCCCTAACCGCTGAGCCACCTTGCCAGACCAAAAGTAGATAGAGCTCAATGATGCCAGACAGCCTGAGAGAACAGAAACCAGCCCCTCAGTCCCTTACACTCTCCCGATTAAAGGAGGGAAGGAAGGAAGGAAGGAAGGAAGGAAGGAAGGAAGGAAGGAAGGAAGGAAGGAAGGAAGGAAGGAAGGAAGGAAGGAAGGGAGGGAGGAAGGAAGGAAAGAAAGGGGAGGAAAAGACTTCTTTAACTGACAACTTCCATCAATAGAAACAATATAAAAAGATCAAAATATCATCCGTTTGTAGTTGTGGGATGCCCTCGCATTCATTCTCCCAGTTGAAAACCCTACAAGTTATCTGCTTTTTAGTGGTTTCTGGGGAGTCCCTGCTGGATACAGAAATCGTGTCTGGGGTACCTACCAACTCTGGGTGCAGAACCGAAAATTATGTAGGAGACACAGACAAGGCTAGCATATACCCCAACCACCCTCCCCTAGCCCGGTGAAGAATGGGATGAAGGGGCGGCGGGGGCAGCAGAGGCAGAGGCAATGCGTCAGTTGAGGTACAGGACAGGGTAGGAAGTAAAGGCTCCATCCGGGAAGAGACTTGTGACAGGATGGGAGTGGTGGGTGGCAAAGGCATTCCACACTCCCGCTTGAAAGAAAGAGAGAGAGATGTCAAAGACTTTTTTTTTTTCACTTCCTAACATGAAAAGAACTCTGACATGCAGGCATCACGTTGAGAGTGCTTGTTTCTTTAAGAGTGTTCACCTAAAAATCCATAGGAGAGACAGAAGAAACATACCATGTCCATCACAAAGCAAGCTCCGCTTTTAAGAAATGTCAGAGTTATTTTACTTAGAAAAACCTGCAGGGCAACTAGAAGAATCACAGCAAAGAAAGTTAAAGGAAGGAGGAGGAGGAGGAGAAAGAATGGGCTGGGGAGATAGAGATGTGGTTGATCCCATAGTTACTTAAAGGTGGGGTTCAATTCCCCACTAACCATGTAAAACCCAGGTACACGACGTGGCACTTGTGTCCAGAGTTAGTTCCCTTTGGAGTGGCAGGAGAGCCTAGCATTCATTCTCCCGCATGAAAATCCTACAAGTCATCTGTGTAAAGTTAAACATTTTTTTTCTTAGCGGTTTCTGACCGGGCAACTCCACCTGCAGAACCAACAGTAAGTAGGAGACAGTAGAAGGCTGGCATGTACACCAAACGCCCTCCCCTCGAAAATACCAAGCCAGATGCATAAGGGGGCACATGCATCTGCAGTTTGTTTGCAGTGGCTGAAGGCCTGGTGTGCCCATTCTCTCTCTCTCTCAATACATTTAAAATACTTTAAAAAAAGAATGGGAAGAAGAACACACGCACGCATGCACACACACACACACACACACACACACACACACACGGCATCCACAACAGTATTTAAACGTGAGACTGGAGTTCGTTTGCAGTGGAAGAAGACTCACCATTTGTTCATTCTCATCCATTCCTTTTTATCATCTATCTATATCTATCTATCTATCTATCTATCTATCTATCTATCTATCTATCTATCTATCATCTCTCTGTATGTCTCTCTCCATGGTCTACCATTTCTCATCTCTTTAAATAAATAACTATAAATGATAGATAAGAAAAGAAAGTAAAAAGCTGGGTGTGGTGGCGCACACCTTTAATCCCAGCACTCGGGAGGCAGAGGTAGGAGGATCGGATCACTGTGAGTTCGAGGCCACCCTGAGAATACATAGTGAATTCCAGGTCAGCCTGGGCTACAGAGAGACCCTACAACAAAAACAAAACAAAAAAATGAAATTTTAAAGAAAAAAATAGTGTATGTGTCTGGTGGCAAGAGTTCCTAGGGTGCCAATACATGCCTATGTAAATAAAAAAGAAAAAGAAAAGAAAAGAGAGAGGAAGGCTGGAGAAATGGCTCCGGGGTCAAAGGTGCTTGCCTGCAAGGCCATGTTGGATTCCCCAGGACACACATACAGCCATGTGCACAAAATGGCTCATGCATCTGGCATGCATTTTCAGTACCTGGAGGCCCTGTTGTGCCCATTCTCTCTCTCCTCTCTCTCTCTCTATCAAATAAAAAGGAAGAAAGAGGAGGAAGGCCCAGGTTATATTCCCCAGTAGGACCCACACATGTGAAGCTAGAAATGGGTATGCCAGAAGCTCTGCAAGCTCCAGAATCAGTTATAAGTAAGACAGTGGCTCAAAAGCAGACCAGGTGAAAGAAAGATGGATGAATGAGGACTTCTAACATGTTTTGCTCCACCCTGGCCATTGATGGCCGACAAAACCACCTCCCTCCATAGGTGAGCTTATGCACTTTCAGTAGCTTGTCTTTTTCTATAAATAACACATTTTAAAGTTTTTTTGGTTATTCTTTTCTTTTCTTTGAACTGTCTCCATGCTTCCTAGTTTTTTGTTTTGTTTTGTTTTTGTTGACTGGAAACTTGATCTGTAGCCCCAAGCTGGCCTGGAACTCCAAGAGCTAAAAATGGAAATCAGAGTTTAAAAGACAGGCATGGTGGCTCATGCCTTCAATCCCAGCACTCAGGAGGCAAAGGTAGGAGGATTGCAGGTAGTTCAAGGCCACCCTGAGACTACATGATGAATTCCAGGTCAGCCTGAGCTGGAATGAAACCCTACCTTGAAAAACCAAAAAAGAAAAGAAAAAAAAAAGAAAAAGAAGAAAGAAAGAAAGAAAGAAAGAAAGAAAGAAAGCACCCAGGAAGAAAGCTCAGAAAGAAAGGATCCCCTTGAAAAAGAAATCCTGAAAAGAAAACAAGAAAAAAAAGGAAATCAGAGCTGGGTGGGTGTGGTGACACACGCCCTTAATCCCAGCACCCAGGAGGGGCTCAGGAATTTAGGAGGATCCCCACAAGTTCCAAGCCATCCTGGGCTGGACCGAACAAGAGATTTTGAGTCTATCCTGAGCTAGAGGGCGGTGTACCCATTCCCCCTCCACCTCAGTTTTCTGTTTCTTTGCTTGCAAATAATTAAACAAATATGTAGTGCATGTGTCTATATTCACACCCCAAGGAAGTAAGCAAATTATAGAAATAAAAAAAAAAAAAAAAATAAGAAGAAAATGTCAAAACAAGAGCAAAGAAATCTACACACACACACACACCCCAAGTCTGTGTCTCTAGGGTGGGTGCTGACTGCCACCTGCTGGAACTATGGTGGTACTGTTTATGTGTGGAATTGCACCAAAATGGAGTCAAATAGATTGGGAGCATAGGGATGCAGGACGCTGGGAGAGGGGACACATGTGTATCGTGGGAGGGATGGAGGAGCCCTAGGAAGACTATACTTGAAATCTCTCTGTCCAGTATTGATCATCACTGAATATAAAAGACCCCTATTTTAGGCAAGTTACACTTGTTTTGTTTTGTTTTTTTCCTAGGGAGGTAGGTCTGGCTCTAATGGGTAGTGACTGTCATATTTTTAGCAGGGTATCTTCCTCCTTTACGACTGTCTACCATTTTGAGATAGGGAGGGTCTCTCATTTCGCTGCTCATTGGGCCCTAGTGCCCACTCTGCCTCTCACTCCTTTTAATTAAATAAATTTAAAAATTTTGCAGGTGTGGTGGTGCACGCCTTTAATCCCAGCACTCGGGAGGCAGAGATAGGAGGATTGCCATGAGTTCAAGGCCACCCTGAGAATATAGAGTGAATTCCAGGTCATCCTGGGCTAGAGTGAGACCCTGCCTTGGAAAACAAAACAAAACAAAATTAAATAATAAATAAGTAAATAAATTTTAAAAATTAAAACATATTATTTATCTCCAAGAGTCAAATGTGATGCACCAGCCAGTAATTCCAGCATTTGAGAAGTCGAGGCCTGAGTTGCAGTCGTCTTTGCTATATATTGTGTTCAAGATCAGCCTAGGGTATCTATCTCACCTCCACCACAAATTAATGTTCAGATGCCAGCCAGGTATGGTGGTGCTCACCTTTAATCCCAGCATTTGGGAGGAAGTGGTAGGAGGATTGCTGTGATTTCAAGGCCACCCTGAGAATACATAGTGAATTCCAGGTCAGCATGAGCTGCAGTGAAACCCTACATCAAAAAAAAAAAAAAAAAAAAAAAAAAAAAAAAAAAAAGTTCAGAAGGCATCCAGGCCTCTTGGAGTTGTAGGAAAGACTTTCTGGAGTCTTCTCTGTCTATGAGCCATCTTTTCTCAGAGATCAAAGACATGGACGCTGGATCAGTATTAAGTAATACTGAAGCATGGAAACTAAAACAGAATGAATGAGTTACTCTCTTTAGAGCTATGACCTTATCATTCCCTGCTAAAGTTAAAGGGTAGGAACCACACGTGACAAATTGTCACTTGGGCTCATCTTACCTTGAAGATCATCTGGGAAAGTTCTTTGCTGAAAGTTGTTCCTCCAGTACTGTTTCAAAGTGGAGACTTGCTCTTGATCCATGCACTTGCTATCTGAGACCCCTTGCCTTTACAGGAAACCACTGACTTCTCCACCCTGAGTTCGCCATAGCACTCTGCTGACAGACTTCTGTCACAGGCATCTGACACTCGAATTTTGATGCTATTGACCCGAGTCAACTATGTCACACTGCATTCGCTTAACACCAACCCTAAACCCATCTGACAGATGGAAGTGGCTGATCCCTTGCTGTTTCCAAGAGTTTAAAGACATTATACATGTCTTTTGGTCGTTTGTAAAATTGGAAAGCCTAGAAACGTTCTTCTCTTGCTACCCAAGTTGTCAATTGCACCAAGAAGGTGATAAAAAAGAGACAGACATGAATGGGGCACATTCACAGCACTGGTTTCATCTTCAGGTATCCCGCAGTTTTAGGAACGTTCCCTTTATAATAGCAGGCTGGGGAGATGGCTGAGGTTAAAACCTAAGGTGAGGGGTGAGCTGTGATTAAAGGAGCTCAAAGAGTACCTCTTCCCAGCCCAAGACTGGTCCACAACAATATTTCTGCAACCTGATATGCTAATTTACACAAAAGAGAAATTCAGTGCCTAGAGGCTTGCTTGAACTTCAGTGATTCCTTGTCCTGGATCTTCACCTGGTGGGCATGAGAACTCTCCTCCCAAGAAGCAAATCCTGTTTGTCCTCATTTGCATGGTGCGCATTGCTTGCTGGGAAATTGCATGTGGTCACTCACCCTAACCGTAGAAGTACTGCTAAAATACAGGTACCTTTGCCCCAAGTAGTTACTTATTTGAACATTTAAAAATGTTCTTTGTTTTAGGTGTAAAGTATAGACGTCGTTTTTTATCTTTTTTGATTTTCTGTTTTAAGTTTTGTTCTTTTTGATAATGCTAGTCTTTGCTGTAAGAGGCACATACCACTACAGGAGTATCTGCTTCTGGCTAACATAGGTAATGGGAGGTCAGGCATCAAACTGGGGTCTTCACCACTCACCAGTTTTGCATTTGATAGC
Organism: Orientallactaga sibirica; assembly: GCA_036365145.1. NCBI lineage: Eukaryota > Metazoa > Chordata > Mammalia > Rodentia > Dipodidae > Orientallactaga > Orientallactaga sibirica. The sequence goes on along the minus strand of JAEOAD010000012.1, from coordinate 33,513,092 downwards.
AAGCTCCTTAAGCACCAAGCCATCATTCCCACCTTAAAGAAAGCACTTTATTCCTTTATTTGCAATCCTACAGAAAGGGAGAAACAATGGGCACCCCCGGCCTTCTAGCCCACTGTAAAGGAACTCCATTTTGTGCATCTTGCTTTGCATGGGTATTGGGAAATTGAACTTGGAATTTATCATTAGGTTTTCCAGGGAAACGTCTTAACCACTGAGCCATCCTCTCTCTCTCTCTCTTTTCAAAGAAACTTGTTAAACCAGGTATGTTTTAATATAGTGGAAGAAAGCAAAACAACTTTTCAAATAGTCCCGGATGTTCCTGAAGTTTCAAGCTCACTTCAATGTCTAGACTGATGATAATCTCTTCAAGTGCGTTCCTTCCGATACCTGCCTCTTAGAGAACATTGGAATGTATATGCACACAGATGACACATGAGAATTTCTCCTCCCAATTATACCTATTTGCTATGATTCCAGGGCACAAGATTTTGGGGGGGGGGATTTTCTTTCTTTCTTTTCTTTCTTTGTTTCTTTCTTTCCTCTTTCTTTCTTTTTGAGTATTAATTCTTTAAAAAAATTTTTTAAATTATTTTTTGTTTATTTTTGGACAGAGAGAGATAGACAGAGAGGGAGAGGGAGACAGAAATGGGTGCGCCAGCAGTCTCTCAGCTGCTGTGAACTTCCAGATGCGTTTTCCCCTTGTCAAGTTTTCATTTTGCATCTGGCTAAACGTGGGACCTGGAGATTGGAACCGCTGGACATTGGAACCAGTGTTCTTGGGCTTAGGAGGCAGGCGCCTTAGCCACTAAGCCATCTCTCCAGCCTGAGTATTAATTCTTATTAAACTTGACCTTTGAATTTTATTTTATATTTTGGTTCTTTTCGAGGTAGGGTCTCACTCAAGCCCAGGCTGACATTGAACTCACAGAGATATTTCTACCTCTGCCTCCTTAGTGCTATGATTAAAGGTGTGCACAACCATGCGTGACAAACTTTGCATTTATTTTTATTTTTATTTTTTTGGTTTTTAGAGGTAGGATCTCTCTCTACTCAGGCTGACTGACCTGGAACTCACTATGTAGTCTCAGGGTGGCCTCGAACTCACATGGATCCACCTACCTCTGCCTCCCAAGTGCTGGGATTAAAGGTGTGCGCCACCACGCCCGGCTTCCATATTTTTTTATCCCTGTTTCATTCACCACAATCTTGCCTATCTTTCATTTTGAATCATCGTAATGTATCTGTCTTCAAACGTGTTTCACTGAGCATTCAAACTGACACTGACCTAATCTCCTTTGACATTTAAGCCTTTCAGATTCTCTTTATCTTGTTACTATTAGATGATGAGGATGAGAATGATGATGATGTGTGTGTGTGTGTGTGTGTGTGTGTGTGTGTGTACAGAATCCTCAGCAGGTATCACTGCATTACACCCCATCTGATCCATTACATGTATGAGATTCTTTTCCTGATCTGCTTTCTCACTTTTTCTCTTGTATTGTTGCCTAGTGACATTATATACAATCAGGCTAACTTATTTTCTGAAGCATTTTGAAGTAAAATAACTTTAAATTAATAAAAATATAGAAAGGACCTCATATCTAAAACACTGAACACATGCATATCTTATCTTTAAATACAGAAATGTAGGCAAAACATGCTAACAGCACTGGAGACAATTTTTACCTGTCTGTTTAAATGAACCAATTTAATAAATATGTAATAAGCACCAAGAAATTGTTTTTGTTAAAAAAAAATCCACTAGCACAGGATAATGACTTGGCATCTCTGTTTCAAAATTTTTTTTGTTAAATTTATTTACATGTGTGGATAAGCATATTAATTACTTAAGGAGAAAATACTAGTTGCTTAAAGAGAAAAATCTATAGTTGCAATTTTTGTATCCTAGTAATAGTAGAGCTTGAGAACTCTTCCTACCCAGATGAGGGCAACTTTTGAAAAATATTTTATTTTTCATTTATTTTTATTTATTTACTTGAGAGAGAGATACAGAAATAGGCAGGTAGAGAGAGAGAATGGGCACGCAAACGAACTCCAGATGCATATGACCCCTTGTGCATCTGGTTTACGTGGGTCCTGGAGAATAGAGACTTGAACCAGGGTTCTTGGGCTTCACAGGCAAGGGTTTAACCACTAAGCCATCTCTCCAGCCCAGAGGGCAACTTTTTAATGAAGATGAGGCTGTTTCCTGGGACAGGAGACACCCTGTCCTGAAAGTCTTTCCTGAAACAATAGGGGCTTTTTGGACCATCTAGTGAAATCAGAACTGAGACAATGACTAAAATAAAACAATGTTTAATTGCATATACCTTTTCTTTAAAAATTTAATTGCATTATGATTTAAAGGGAAACTGGACTCACAAGTTTCAATTTATATGACCATTTACTTAATCAACTTCATATTATGTAAACATTTTAAAGTATAAGCCCAAGTAAATGATATTTATATATAATATACAAATGTGCATATATATACATATACAACATAAAAAGACACATTAAGTAAAAAGTAAAAATTTTGTGTTTGATTTAGATATACCATTGTTAATTTAGACTATTCATTTGGTTTATATTCTTTCCTCTTCATTTCTTTCTTTGTTTCTCAGGGTGGCCTCGAACTCATGGTGATCCTCTTACCTCTGACTGGGATTAAAGGCATGCACCACCATGCCCAGCTTGGTTTCCTTTCTGTAGTACTAATTTAAAATCTTAAACATGAACCTTTGCAGACATGAGTTAGTAGAACTACAAAAGAAAATGTAGAACATAAAGAGATAAAGCCTTTAATATGATCATTTTTTGTTAAATTAGACAAGTTAAAAACTTTAACTGGCTGGAGAGATGGCTCAGTTATGGAGGTGCTTGCCTGCAAAGGCTGATGATCCTGGTTCAATGCCCCAGTACCCATGTAGAGCCAGATTTTCAAATGGGCACATGTATCTGGAGTTTGTTTGCAGTGGCTGGGGCCCTGTCATGCCCATCTCTCTGTCTGTCTCTCTTGTATCTCTCTGCTTGCAAATAAAGAAAAATATTTTTTTAAAAACCTTTAAAAATCTGTTGAAAAATAGACACAGACAGAAAAGCAATACTCTTTTATCATAATGCCACAGCTATGGGTTAAAGTTTTCCTAAAAATATAAATTATTGGGCTGGAGAGATGGCTTAGGGGTTAAGGTGCCTGCCTCCTAAGCCTAAGAACACTGGTTCCAATTTCCAGCACTTCCAATCTCCAGGTCCCACGTTTAGCCAGATGCAAAGTGAGGCAAGGGCGCAATGCTGCACTTGACCACAAGGGGGCGCACACATCTGGATTTCGTTCGCAGCAGCTGAGACAGTGCTGGCGTGCCCATCTCTGTCTTCCTCTCTCTCTCTCTTTCTCTATGTCTCTCTATGTGTCTCTCTCCAAAAAAAAATAAATTATTAATTGAAGACTTAATAATATAGCCATTTTAATTATATACACAGAAGCTCATCCAGTTTCTTAATGTTACTGTTGTTGTTGTTGTGTTGAGGTAGAGTCTCGCTGTAGCCAAGGTTGTCCTGGAATTCACTATGTAGTCTCAGGGTGGCCTCAAATTCAAGTCAGTCCTTCTACCTCTGTCTCCCGAATGCTGGAATTAAAGGTGTGCACCACTATACCCAGTCTGATTTTTTAAAAATAATTTATTATTATTTATTTATTTGAGAGAGAGACGGGGGGGGGTACAGAAATGGGCAGGTATTGAGAGAGAGAGAGAGCAGGCATGCCAGGGCCTCCAGCCACTGCAAACGAACTCCAGATGCATGGGCCAACTTGTGCATCTGGCTTACGTGGATCCTGGAGAATCAAGCCTCGAACCTGGGTCCTTAGGCTTCACAGGCAAACGCTTAACCGCTAAGCCATCTCTCCAGCTCCCCCAGTCTGATTTTTGGGGTTACATGTTCTGTTATTCTTATTGTGAAATGAAAATGTAGTATAAAGATCTTTGACAAGCACAGAAACTGAACATTTTACATTTAGAACTTATATACTAATTCTACAAAGAAATTAATTCCAATCTAATAAAAGCTTTTACTGTACATTATATAGGGGAATTTACCGTTTAGCAATTTTCTGTCATACATTTATTATTCATGACTACCTAAAAATGAGGTAGGGTTAATTAAATATTTTTAAACCGGTTTTGGAAAGAAATCACTACCAAAATCTATAGCCTGATTAAACTGTCTTACGACCCCAATGAAAAATTTCCCACACAATCAAGTAACATTTTAAGGTTTCATGCAATATTTAATAAATCAATGATGTCATTTTAATAGGTTTCAAGGATATATCTAAGCTTAGGTAAGTTATTTTTAGGCCTTTTATAGATCTGAAATGCATTCTAATCCAGTCACACATCTTAAGTTGGCATACCAAGAAATAAAAATAATTCAAAATAAAATTAACAAGTAATGATGAAAATGTTCTATAGAAATGCATGGAGGAGATTGATGTGGCCACAAATTGTGTTCCTCAGTCATTTGGGGACTTTTAGGAAGCAGGCTATGTGTGACAACTATGTCACACATGACACAGTCACATTGACTGTTGTTATCTTTGTTCCTCTTTGAAGGGAATGGGGTTCACTCTTGGGGATCTTTCAGGCTGTCATTTGTTTTCATTTCCTTGGCTAACATATCTGGTGGATGCCTTTGGTCCTGAGAGCTGTCATGCAGAGTTGGCATTTCTCTGGATCCAGCAGCTGAGTTTGTGAGGCTTGGGGTTCTTGTAGTATTAAGCAATCTTAGCATAGTCACTTTGGATTAGTAAGTGTGAGAAATAGTGTTTGGATATTAATAAAGAAAGATAGAAGTAGGGCTGATATGAGGCAATGCATGTATCTCTTGAGGGTCTAATGTATGAGATATTGGCTTTGTCTTTGAAGTCTGTGTTCTATCATTTCCCTCTCACACCACTAATTGGTGACTTCAGAATCTCCTGATTTTTCTTCCTACAACTGTCATCTGTTGCAGTCATCCTGTGTTTCTGAAACCAGAATTCAGTCCTTGATACTTGTACTTTCAGAGACAAGTGAGCAAAAACAGGAATTCTACCTTAAATCTGTGCTGTATTGGGAGAGCTGGAAATTTGGGATAAGAAAGGATTCTTCTCTTGGAGAGATCTTGTATTTCATCTATAGCTAAAAGTAAATGTAGGAGGGGAAAGAAAGGCAGTAATTTTAAATATTTTTTGAGAAGTAATCAGTCATGACTGATATTTATGGTGTTACTGGTTCTACATGTCTTCTTGTGGACTTATGGACTCTTCTCTCCATGTAGTGAGGGTTTCATATAGACCAAAGCCAGTAGCCCATGCATTCCTCTGACTCTCCATTTTGGTTACATCTAGATCAAAAGTTAACACAGGACAAATCAAGACCAGTGTGTGTGTAGATTACTTCATATAAAACATGTCTCCATTTTACCATTACCACTCTTTTAAAAAAGATATTTTTATTAGATATGGACCTAATTAATATGTAAACAACACATGATTGTACCATCCTTTCCCACTTCCCTGACCCTTTTCTGAAGAGGCCTTCCTCATTGGTGATGCAGGTCAGTCTCTGGGGATTGTGGGTTATGCATTTCGGGGCGGCAATCAGTTATGGGGGAAAGGCAATATCTCTATATAAAATGTCCCAACTTGTGGCTCTAACGATCTTTCTTTCCCCTCTCCCACAAAATTTCCTGAGCCATGTTGGGTGGTTTTTAAGTCTATTTCAGTGAAGGTTTCTGAGGAGCCTCTGGATCTCTGGTTTGGTAGGTGTTGAGTGTCCTCTGTGTCTTATCTCCTTAACCCTTGTGCTGGTATCAGGTTCACCAATAAAGCAGCACTCTTTTTTATTTCCTCAATTCCTCTGTGGTGAAGTGCTGTGGATCGTTTATCTCCTCAGATCCTGCTCCCATCTGAAAAAGAGAAGCAGAATTTCCATCAGTGTGAAGTCAGCATCAGTTAAATTAGATAACCACTATTAATTTAGAAAGAATTTAAAGGTTGTAGACCCACTTATATGCCAACATTAGTGGGAACTTGATATTGGGCAGCAAAATTGTTATCAGGATATGATTCTGACTTGTTTCCCAGTTCCAGATATGGTTTTCTTTCCACTGAGCAGATTTGTTAGCCAATCCAATAGCAGTTGGTCACCCACCATAGCTGTGTGTGACTATTGCACTTGTGTGAGCATCATGTCAGGTTGTTGGCTACTGAGTCACTTAGACTTTTAGTTGCTCAGACGGATGTTGGCCACATTTCCCCAGTAGCTCATGTGTTCACCTTCCAGCACTAGATGGGCTAATTGTCTGGGGAGTGGCTCACTTCCAGATTCCAAACAGTAGGGTCTTACCATTAATCTCTAGTGGGTAATCAAGTTCTCTGTCAGAAGTCTGTCTTGTTTGCTTTGGGAGAGCTAGTAGGTCTCTCTGATCAACAGTTCATTGTGGATGTAAACCACATCCTGCTACAGGGAATTACAGACCAGCACCAGGGGAAAAGAGAAAAGAAAAAAGACAGAGAAGAGAAACAGGAGAAATTTAAGGTTAGGTTTCATCTCACCCTCTCCAGGGCCTTTGATTCAGGTGCTCCCCCTAAGGTCCTCTTGAGGGTTCCTCCTTTAATCTGACTTCCAGGATATAGGATTGTATGGTACCAGTTCAATTTGGGTTCAGGTTTGTGTACCCTTTCCCTTCCCCCAAGCCCTACCTTTCCTACTGTCCAAGCTTCAAGATGCTATTCAGGTGTGTCAGCAACTCAGGCTGTTCCAGGTTAGAAACAGCAGAGGAGTGAGACCATGTGATGGTTGTCTTTCTGTGATTGTATGAGCTCACTTAGAATGATCTGTTCCAAGTTTGACCATTTTTCTACAAATGTCAATATGTCATTTTTTCTTACTGATGAGGAGAATTTCATCGTGTACATATACCACATCTTGGTTATCCATTCATCCAATGATGGGCACCTGGGTTGATTCTAGTTTTTAGCTATTATGAATTGAGCAGCTATAAACAAGGCTGAGCGAATATCTCTGAATGTGGAGCTTTTAGGGTAAATATCCCGTAAGGGAAGATCAGGGTCTGTTGGTAAGTCTATAGACATCCTTTTCAGGAGTCTCCATATTGCTTTCCATACTGGTTGTACCAGCTTACATTCCACCAACAGTGAATGAGTGTTCCTATTTCTCCACATCCTTGACAACGTTTGTAACATTTGTTTTCTTTTTATTTATTTATTTTTTAGTTTTTCAAGGTAGGGTTTCACTCTTGTCCAGGCTGACCTGGAATTCACTCTGTAGTCTCAGGGTGACCTTGAATTCATGATCTGGAACATATTGATCCTTTATGATTTCATGTTGGTAGTCAGAAAATAGATAACTACCTTGCCTCCTAGGTGAAGCAACAGACTCATCCAGATTTCTAGGGATAATAGCTGTCTGAGTTCCTTTTATATTTATTTGTATGTGTGTCTTTGTATACATGAATGCTCAGAGTTCTGAGTGCTAATCTTTATAAGTTGTTTACTTAAAATTACTTGTATATTTATTCTTGTGTATGGGGTATGTGGTCTGTGTGTCTATGCATTGCCCCACACAGTCATCTGTGGGGACAGGATGGGGAGGTCACTGACCAGAGGGCTGGAGGGGAATGTTGGGCGTCCTGCTCTATCCCTCTCCCACCCATTCTGGAAGAGGCTCTTACTGACTCTGGGAATTTTTTTTAATTTGCGTGTGTGTGTGTGTGTGTGTGTGTGTGTGTGTGTGTGTGTCTGTATATGCACATTACAATATCCTGTCCAAGGGCACTTTCCCGATGACCTAACTTGCTTCTAGAGGTTGTTCCACTACCTCCTAATTGTACCACAGACTGAGGACTTCCCAATGACAGCAGGAACTTAAGACAGTTATGACAACTATAAGCGCTTGCTTTGTAAATTAAGGTCTTATCAACAGAATGATACATATTGCATTTTTCCTTAAGATTTTACAAGTGAATTTATAAGGCAAAGGTTTTGTCCCAATATTTAACACATTAATAAAAAGATTATGAGCTGTGATAAGCAGTTGAGAGAACTGTTGCCTGCAGAAACTGGACCCTCTCAGTGGTACTATGAAAGTCCACTTCCTGATTTTCAGTGCTTCTCATCCCAGTACCTTTCCTTTCTTGTCTCTGGAAAGGACAGTGGCATTTCTGCTTCTGAGCAGCACCGTCCACTTCCCGAGTCAAGGCAGAGTTGCTGCCCTTCTGCCCGGCTCTGCTGGAGCACTGCCAGGTTGTGTGATGTCTGAGGAGTGCAGGAAGAATGGTGGGGAAGATGTTCTGTAACCCCAGGATGTTCATTTGGGCAAGTAATACTTACTAAGTCATCAGAAGAGTGCTTTCATATGGTAACAGTTGATGTTAATTAATTAGTGGTATTTGTGGCGAAATGACCCTTCACCTTAGCTTTTCTTCTTAAAATAGACAAAGACTCCAAAGAGCATTGGGATTTTTAACCCTGGGCCTGGAGAGATGGCTCAGCAGTAAAGGAACTTACTTGGAAAGCCTGTAGGCCTGTGTTTGATTTCCCAGTGATACACGAATTTTGGGTTCCTTGGACACCAGTGTACCAGTAATTTGGGGGTGTTCCCAGCTCCTTTTCCTGTGAACTTGAAGAATGAAATCCACTGACCAGAGGACAAGGTTCAGAAAGACTTGATTAGAGTTTAAAGTTTTAGGAGGATGAAGAGAAAGGGGCTTAAGCCTAGGGAGGTGAGAGAGCTTTGAGGAGCCCCATGAGGGAGAGGGCAGAGCTCTTGCCCAGAGAGGCAAGAGGAGGTTTGAGATGCCCACCTGGAGACTCAGGTCTGGGTTTTTGTATGGGGAATGGTTACATGAGGAGGTGGTACCAGGTCGGCAGGTTGCTATGGACAAATACCAGCTTTTACAGCTGGGCCAGTCATCTTAGGTGAGGGTCAGAGTTTCTGTCCTCTAGCAAGAGTGCAAGCTTCATCTAGAGATCTTTCCTGGAGGGTGCAACATCTGGGTTTCTGCAAGCTTAATGACATTTCCTGCTTTTAGTCAAGGAATAAAACACCATTACTTTTGAGGACCTGTTAACCTGACTACATAGCCAATTTCTGTCTCCTATCACCAGTACCCATGTAAAGCTGTATGCAAAAAGTGGTGTATAAGCCGGGCGTGGTGGCACACGCCTTTAATCCCAGCTCTTGGGAGGCAGAGGTAGGAGGATCACCGAGAGTTCGAGGCTGCCCTGAGACTACATAGTTAATTCCAGGTCAGCCTGGACCAGAGTGAGACCCTACCTCGTAAAACCAAAAAAAAGTGGTGTATGTACCTGTGTTGGGCCCTAAGAGGCCCAGGTGTGAGGCCTAGTGGAACTTCCTGAGCCTGACTAGAGTTTAGCGACCTGTCTTTGGCCTATTACTTAAGAGTGACTCAGCAAGGCCTAAGCTGAAACTGCCTCCGCCCAGCTACTGCTGACGTGGTGAAATACTATTGGCCCTTACACCTTTTTCCCATCCTGAGACCCACCCTCTTTCTCAAAGCTATATAAACACCTTCCCACTACAATAAAACGAGTTCTTGCCTCGACAAGACTCCTGGCCCAGTGTGTTTTTCTCTCCGGCATTCAGGGGGGGATCTGGGCCACTAACACCCATCATCCCACTCAGCCTCAAGAGGAGCCACTAGTCCGGCTCTCTCTTCAGCTCTACCTGCCTGGGGAGGAACCGGCATACCTGGAGTTCCTTTGCAGTGGCAGAGGCCCTGGTGTGCCCATTTTCCCTCTCTCTCTGTGTCTTCTCTCTTACTCTTTCTCTGGAAGAACAGGAAGGGAAGGAGGGTGGTAAGAAGGAAAGAAGGAAGAAAAACATTTTTACAAAAGAATTTTAACTCTGGTTCCACGTGGTTAATTACTATTCTATTCTTTAGCTAAGAAGCTTATAAAGCACACATGTATATTTATGGAGGGAGATGCAAGTGTTTGTAAATGACAACTCTAGCACATGCATTTGAGTTTTGGTGATAGGTGATGATAGGGTTATCTGAACTTTAAATTTTCTCTTTGCTCCAGGGACATAAGGAAGTGATGGCAGGCCCTTCCTCCTAACAAGAAGCAACTGTTTAAAGAGAGTGTGAGGAAGACTCTGTGGAAGTTGTTCCTGGCTCTCAGTGGTTTTGGACTCCTGTTTGTAATGTTTTATTTCCTTTACCTGGAAGTGAGTCCCGTCACAGGAAGGAGTAAACTGCTGCTCATGGGGAAAGAGCATTGCACACTTCTGTCGGAGCTGGAATATGACCTCGTAAGTTATGACAAGAGTGGGTTTTCACGAGATTGCTTCACGTAACACACAGAGAGGGAGTTTCTTAAATATGGAGGATGCATTGCTTTGAACTTTAGTCTTGACAAGAAGTGAGTTGAAAGCCTCAGACCTGGAAAAGGTGTTTGCACTGTGCATCCACTAACTAGTGCTATCTGTCCATGTGCACCCCCACTGTCACTTTCCTGGGAAAAGGAAAAGGAAAATGTGTTCCCACTGTGCACCTGCTAACTAGTGCTGTCTGTCCATGTGCACACTGTCACTTTCCTGGGAAAAGGAAAAGGAAAAGGAAACTAGTGCTGTCTGTCCATGTGCACACTGTCACTTTCCTGGGAAAAGGAAAAGGTGTTCCCACTGTGTATCCGCTAACTACTGCTGTCTGCCCATGTGCACACCCCCACTGTCATTTTCCTGGGAAAAGGAAAAGGTGTTCCCACAGTGCATCCACTAACTAGTGCTGTCTGTCCATGTGCACACTCCTACTGTCACTTTCCTGGGAAACATCTTTGATGCTCAGATGGAGGGAATGCTGAGTGTGATGAAGGGACACTGCCAGGCTGTGCCCTGGACTGTCTCGGGTTCCTGCTGTGCTCTGTGCATGCGGGCAGTCCTGGGGTGGGTCAGGCAGGGCTCATGCTTGTTTCTTGTCTTGACCTTCTGTTCTCCTGCAAGCGCATACAGGAGGTGAAGGGACGATGGTCTTCCTCCTGATCCTTCACTGGGGTGAGCACAATGGAGCCAAGAACCTTCTCTGTTTGGTTTATTGCTTTTTAAAAGTTTTATTTATTTATTTATTTATTTATTTATTTATTTTCGAGAGAGAAAGAGAGAGAGGGAGGGAGGGAGGGAATGGGCACGCCAGGACCTTCAGCAAATGAACTCCATACGCAAGTGCCCCCTTGTGCATCTGGCTTATGGGGGTCCTGGGGAATCAAACCTGGCTTTGCAGGCAAGTACCTTAACCATGAAGCCATCTCTCCAGCCCTGGTTTTTTGTTTTAATTACGGACTAGCACAGCATGCAAAGTAATGTCCAATGTGTGTTAATTGAATGAATAAATAACTCTGTAGTGACAATATTTATATATTTTTTTATTTCTTTTTTATTGACAACTTCTATACTTACATACAAAAAATGCATGATATTTCCCTCCCCTCCCCCATTCCCCTTTAAAACTCCAATCTCCATCATATCCCCTCCCTCTCTCCATTAGTCTCTCTTTTAATTTGATGTCATCATCTTTTTCTTCTATTATGAGGGTCTTGTGAAGGTATTGCTAGGCACTGCAAGGTCATGGATATCAAGGCCAATTTTGGTGTGGACAGTTGCATTGTAAGAAGTCATACCCTTCCTTTGGTTCTTCCATTCTATCCGCCCCCTCTTCTGCAATGGTCCCTGAGCCTTGGAGGGTGTGACAGAGGTGTTTCAGTGCTGGGCACTCCTCCATCCCTTCTTCTCAGCACTATGTTGCCTTTTGGGTCATCCCAGTGGTCATCGCCATCTGAAAAGAGAAGCTTCTCTAACCAGAAGTGAGAGTAGCATTAATATGTGAATATGAACATTAAGTGTAGTGCTTTCAGGGCAGCTTGGTGGGAATAAAATATACACTTAGTCAGACTAGAGCAGGCTTTATACCCCCAAGGCTCATGACCTCCCCTGCCATTGACTTTTGCTTAGGCTTTTCAGTACCAGGTATGTATTCCCTTCAGTAGAGAGGGTCTTCAGTCCAATTATGGACCAGTTGGTTACCCTGGACTCCAGTCCAGGCTGACCTGGAATTCACTATGAAGCCTCAGGTGGCCTTGAACTCATGGCAAGTCTCCTACCTCTGCCTCCTAAGTGCTGGGATTAAAGGCATGTGCCACCACGTTGGCTTTTTTTTTGATACCTTTTTAATACAAATGAACTTCTGACCTTATCCATGGAGGGGGTTAAAAACAGAAGCAAGAATGAGTTCTTAGAGTAAGATTTTTTCTTAGTTAAGACCAGTCTTTTAGTGCTGAACCTATAAAGATTTGAATTGTTTCATAGTATTTAGCCTAGTAAGAGGCAAGTTGAGAAAATATTCTGGGAAGAGGGAGACAGGACATCATATTAAATTGATGTATATTATACCATTTGTATCATTAAGAAAGTGTTAAAAAATTAAAAACAAGACCTGAAAGTGTTAAAAAATTATATGTACATGTATATCTGTACATATGCACGCACACGTATAGACATAGTTTTAATGTACCAATTCAAATGCCTGCTTGAAATGAGAGTTAAACATGTCCTTATGAGATATTATCAATGAAGTAGTCTATTCATTACATGTGATCTTAAACATTATCAACTTAATTTATGTGTGGATGATGCTGGGCGGGGCTGCCCTCTGAGGTGGTGGGCAGGGAAGCCCAGTGAAGTTGTTACCCAGCCTGTGTGGCTGACTGTGGAGATGGAGGGTGGGGAGGGGTGGGGTGATGTGTGGGGTGGGTAGGGGCGGGGCTGTCCTCTGAGGTGGAGAATGGGGAGGTGGGTGAAGCAGTTGGATTGGCCACCTGAGGAGACTGAGGGGGGCTGGCAGGGCCACGCACAGGGGGCGGGGTGATGCACGGGGCGGGGCTTCCCTCTGAGATGGAGGAGAGGGGACGGGGTGGAGGTGGACGGCCTGGAGAGGGAAGAAGTGGGTTTTCTGGTGGATGTGGCTACATGCTGAGGCGGAGGGTGGGGGCGGGGCGGCGGCATGGGGAGTGTGGACAGGGACCCCTGTAGATGGGGTGGCAGGGGCGGGGAGGGCAGGGGGTCCAAGTGGATGGTTCCCAACCAGGTGGAGGGTGAGGGACGGGACTGGCGGGCACCCTGTGGGCTGGGCACCAGCCAGGGATGGTGTGGGGGTGGGGCTGCGATGGTGCTCCCTGGGGAGTGGACGTGTGGAGGTCCCCCGGTGCACAGGAATGGGAGTTGTCCTTTCTCAGTGCCCTCCCAGACCCCGTGTGCCCCAAAGCCTGCTGAAGATCCCTAAAGGCCTTGCCTTTGCCTCCACGCCAGCTGAGGCATGCTTATGCAGATGCCATCGGGACTGGAAGCCTTAGCTCATTTTGAGAATAGCGTTTTTACTATATGATACTCAGAAATGAGTGTTTCCCATAAATACTGTTTGTATCACCTGCCTGTTTTGCTAAAAAGCAATTATTCCCAAGCTCTAATTATTTCAAATTTTACCCTTCCCGTAATTATTTTTCTTTTCTTTTATTTTTTCTTTTTCTTTTTGGTTTTTCAAGGTAGGCTCTCGCTCTAGCTCAGGCTGACCTGGAATTCACTATGTAGTCTCAGGGTGGCCTTGAACTCATGGCGATCCTCCTACATCTGCCTCCCAAGTGCTGGGATTAGAGGCATGCACCACCACTCCCTGCTTCCTTCCCGTAATTATTAACATATTTGCAATGTAGTCAGAAAATTCATTCAACATGTGTTTGTTGTACTCATTTAAAAATAACTTATTTATTTGAGAGAGGGGGAGAGAGGGAGGGAGGAAGAGAGAGAGAGAGGATGGTCCTCTGCAAATAAACTCCAGGTGCATGTGCCACCTTGTGCATCTGGCTTTACGTGAGTACTGGGGAATTGAATTTGGCTTGTTAGGCTTTGCAGGTGAGCACTTTAACTGCTTAGCCATCTCCCCAGCCCTGTTTTACTCTCTTTCTCTTTTTTTATTTTTTGGTTTGGTTTTTCGAGATAGAGTCTCACTCTGGTCCAGGCTGACCTGGAATTAACTATGTAGTCTCAGGATGGCCTCGAACTCACAGTGATCCTCCTACCTCTGCCTCCTGAGTGCTGGAATTAAAGGTGTGCACCACCACGCCCAGTGTGTTTTACTCATTTTTATTTGCTGTTCATTAAACATATAAGTACCTTTTTCCACATAATTAGTCAGAAGTGGATTTTCTTTCACTGAAAACAAGAAGGTAAATTGCAAAATGTTAAGTCAAAAATGCAAATAATAAGCCAGGCGTGGTGGCACATGCCTTTAATCCCAGCACCTTAACCACTAAACCATCTCTCCAGCCCACTCTTCAGCCATTTTGCACCCCTGGTAATGACTGGCATATGGTCATTGTCAGCCTTACATTGTCCTTTCCCAGTGAGCTTTAATGGCAAATAGTGAACCTTCAGAGCATTGAACTTACATTAACATTACTATGTGAAACAAATATTTTATATAAAACCTTGTTTTGGTTACTCCTCTAATTAAATTTGAAAATACAAAGGATCCAGTTCTTTGGTGAGAAGTACAAAACATATATAGCTAGAAACTTCATAACTGAGTTATGCTTTCATGTGTTAGGTCATAAAGATCGGAGAATTATTTCTGTGACTGATGCGCTGCCTGCTGCACTGAAGAGGCACCTCAAAAGACTCATTTAAAATAAACTTTTAATCATTTTTTGAATTGTTCTTGTTTTAACGGGTTTGTCTGTTATAACATGCTTCAACTTTCTTTGGAAAGACAGTCGGATGATAAACACATTACTTGTTTAAAAAGACAGAGTGTCTGCATTAGCAACTGAAGTAGCCTGGCTTGAGTTTTGTTCGTGTACTAATAGCTATGTGAATTTCTGAAGGTTTTTTGTTGTTATTGTTGTTGTTGTTTGTTTTTTCAAGGTAGGGTCTTGCTCTATCCCAGACTGACCTGGAATCAGTCTCAGGCTAGCCCTGAACTCACAGTGATCATCCTATCTCAGCCTCCCGAGTGCTGGGATTAAAGATGTGCACCACCACACCTGGCCTGGGAACTTTTTAAAATCTTCATTTCAGATTCATTATCTATCCATGGGGGTAGTTGTGGCCATTTTGTAGTTTTTGTGCTGAGCAGATAAACAAAACTGTACATTAAGGGACCCATCATTCTCCCTTGATTGAAAGTCGCTCAGAAAATGTGAGTTAAAGGCACATGAGACTTGTAGGTATGCAAGCAAAGAGAAGGACAAGAGCCTGTGCAAGACAGACACGTCCTCTAAAGACAGCACTTTGGATCTAGGTTGGTAAAGGCCAGTTAAACACATGTGATTATTTAGTGTGACTTGTAAAATAACTAGAAAATATACATTTGCAGTGTCTTTGTTAAATATAATTTTCACTATCTTTATTATTTTCAGGCAGAAAAGGCCAGCTTGGCTCATTTGCTGGATTTCCTTGGTATGATTTTTCTCACAATGATATGGGCCATTTGTCCATGAGATAGTTTGGCAATTGTGGGCCAGTGGATAAAGTCCATCTTTGAAAAGTAAAATGATTTGTATTTGTAATGGTCTGTGGTGAAATACTCTTTGAAAAGCAACATTTTTAGTCATGAAATATGGGTCCTTTATTTTAGTGCACTTTTCCCGTTTTTTGTTTTTTGGTTTTTTTTTTTTTTTGGTTTTTCAAGGTAGGGTCTCACTCTAGTCCAGGCTGACCTGGAATTCACTATGTAGTCTCATGGTGGCCTTGAACTCACTGTGATCCTCCTAATTCTGCCTCCAGAGTACTGGGATTAAAGGTGTGTGCCACACCCGGCTAACTGTGATTATTTTATTTTATATCATTCCTCACATATTTCCTCAAGGCCTGGGAGGTTTGGTTATTAAGGAGCAGCCTGATACTTGTTTAAGGATGTGTTGGAGCACCCATCTATGTACCATCTGGGTTCTGTTCAAGTCTGTTGTGCAAATTCTCTGAGCAAAATTGTTTTGGAGATTGAGGGGGTCATTTACAGTGTTGGTATTTAAATGGCTTCATTTATTGTGAAACAAAGGTTCTCAAATTGAAGAAGGAAATATAGCGCTCAGGTTATAGAACCATGGATGTATTGGAAACATCACTAACTTGCTGGGCTGTCAAAGGAATTTCTGTAGTTTTCCCATTAATGCATAGATGCTTTTTGTTTGCAATGGAATCAGAAGGCTTGGCTATAACACAGGAATGTTGCAGCTGTAGTATTCTTAAAATACTTGGTGAATCTTGCCTTGTCCCTGTAATTTTTCAGTTTAATAATTAACTTGCAAATGAAATAGATTGTCTTCAGTGAACCCCTTTCCCCTGAGCTGAGGTCCTGCAGTGATTTTGTTGGCACAGTGACTTTCCCTCTGCAGAGTCCCCCTCATTGTGTTTGGAGACCAGAAGGGAAGGTTGGTATTAAAGTCATTATGGAGTGGGGTTCCTCAAATTCTTCTGTCAGTCATTCATTTGCTGGGATGGTTGACTCAGAGCTATTGATATTTGGTGTGCATTATAGCTTGCTGCGGGGAGTTCTTCTGGTAGTGTAGATGTTTTGTGGCATGTCATGTCTCTGCCCACTAGATTCCAGTGGCTCTGTGTCCTCACAGCAATGACATTCAAAACTGCCAGAGGCCATGGATGGCACACCGCTGTATTCTCGGGTCCTTGAGAGTCTAAGGCAGGGGGAGCGCTGAAGCCCATGAGTGTGAGACCACTGGGGAAATGCTGTGATTCTATCTCAAAAATAAAAATAAAAAGGTAGACAGTTACAATATCCCCAAGGAACAAAAATAACACTGGGTTGAGAACCACTGAGTTAAGGCATGTGTCACAGTACTGCATCTGAAGTTAGTATGAGCTACTGATTTTAGTACTGGTTCATCTTGTCTTCCATGCAGATCTAGGGATTGGTTCTGTTCCCAGCTTCATTTTGCCTGGGTTCACTGTCATCTTCTTTCTAAGCCAGTGTTTGAGCAGAGTACTAGTACCTTCCACGGGGCACGTGTAGAGTTCCTAATGAGAGTGAAGGCGAAGGCCCTATGTGATGTAGCTCTTCACTGAAAAACATGTAACTGAGAAGGAAGTCCTATCTAACCCTCTCATGTCGGAGGTTTGATTCATTGCATTATTTCTAACCATCACAAACATGTTGCTACATTTGAAAAATGGCTTTGTTGATTAATTGCACTTTATTCAAGTGCCTATTGATTTAGTACTTATTGAAAAGTATAATTTAACTGGGGAGCATTCTTATAAATACAAGCAATTAGGAAAATTAAATATATATTTCTTGTTCTTTTTTTTTTTTGAAGTTAGAAGAAAATTTTATTTTTCCAACTAATCAATACTTAGGAAAGGCAAAGGAAATTAAGAAAACTTATCAAAGAATGAATGTTCTGCTCTGTGGTTAATTTTCTTACTGAAATACATTGTCTAGTCCTGTCATTGACTACAGTTTACCTGTATTGTTTTCAATTTTCAGTTCAAACTGCAGGATCTGAATGTTTCTTGGCCTTGTAAACAGCTGAACTAGTGAGCTGTCTTAGGAAATACTCTGTTCAGTAGTGGAGATTGTAATTGGGAAGAAAGAAGTAAGCTAACAATACTACAGACTTTCCAGAATTTGTTTGGAGGACTTTTCTATTTTTTTCATTTTTTCCAAAGTATTAAACTATAATGAAATGATAGAACCTATTTTAGAAAATATTTACTAGACAGAGAGAAAGAGACAGACAGACAGACAGACAGACAGACAGACAGAGACACAGAGGCAGATAGAATAAGACTGAGAATGGGCACATCAGGTCCTCTAGCCACTGCAAACAAATGGAAATACATGCACTACCTTGTGCTTCTGGCTTACATGGGTTCTGGGGAATTGAACCAGGGTCCTTAGGCTTCATGGGCAAGCACCTCAACTACTAAATGTCTCCAGCCCCCTATTTTTTATATTTTATATCATGATGATCTGTAAATATGAGTTATCGAGTGTATAAATTTTATTCTGGAGCTTGGGAGTTGGCTTGGCAGTTTAAGGCATTTGTTTGCAAAACCTGCAGGCCTGGGTGTGATTCCCCAGCACCCTTGTAAAGCCAGATGCACACAGTGGCACATGTGTTTGGAGTTTGTTTGCAATGGTAAGATTCCCTAGTGCACCTATCCTCTCTTTTCTTCTCCTCTCCCCTTCATGCTCTTCAATAAATAAATAAAAATATTTTAAAATTGGAAATTTTAGCTGGGTGTCATGGTGCACACCTTTAATCCCAGCACTCAGAAGGCAGAGGTAGGAGGATTGCCATGAGTTGAAGGCCAGCCTGGGACTACATAGTGAATTCCACATCAGCATGGCCTGGAAAAAGACCCTACATCAAAAAACAAACAACAGAAAGATAGAAATTTTATCTTACATTCTCCATGCAATTACTTTTAAACATATTTTGTTATTCTTTTTGCCATGAACTAAACCACCTTATCCTTTTCTTTCTTAGTATATATGTTTGACAGAGCATACAGTAGAAGACTGGAGGCTGAGGCTGACAAAGTTGGACTACAGCTTCCTGCAAAGGTAATTTGTAGTTGAAAATACACTGTCCCTCATCTAGAAGACAAATGTGTATGGCCTTCAGGTTTGAAATGGGGAATAAGGGACAGGTGCACTGTGTTAACCCAGTCAGCTTCACTTTACATTACAAAATGCTCACTTACAATAAGAAGCAGCTCCCAGTTTTAGAGATTTGAAGGCATGTTGCCTGCATGGATTCAACGTGGGTTAGGGTAGAAAATGGTGTCATAGGATCATGTATAAAAGCAGATCAATAATATCCAGACCCAAAACAGAGAGAAAGAGAAGACAGGGAGGCTCTCAGAGTCTTGAAAGGGCCCAAAAATCTCTTATTAGGCCCCATCTTCAGGCCCTGCCACTTCCCACCTTGAGGCAAAGACTTTAGTCACAACGGATTCTTAGGGACTACACAGACCTCATCAGAACCATAGTACTGTTGATGCAACTTTCAGTGACCCACAAAATTTGACAATCCATTATTTCTTTTGTTATTGTGATTGAACACATGATGAAAGCAAGTAGGAAGGAAGGGAGGGAGGGAGGAAGGGTTCATTTTGACTAACAGTTTGAGGGTGCCATCCATGATGGCCAGGAAGGCTTGGTGGCAGGAGCTTGAGGCCTTTGTGTTGCATCTGCAGCCAGGAATCAGAGATGCATGCTAGAGCCCATCTCACCCGTTCTCTATGTTATACAGCGTGGGGAGCCCCCCCCCATGGAATGCACCTCCCATAGGTAGGCTGGGTCCTCCCACCTCATTTCACTTTCTTTAGCAAATTCCTCACCCACTCATGCAGTGAGTGCTTTCTGTGGTCATTCTAAGTCCTGTGCAGTTGACAGGCGAGATTATCAATTATGACTCTCTTCTCCATATGAGGCTGTTGTCATGCCTTTGATAGCATGTACGATTATAGTGTTGCAATTAGTAGGGTACCTTTTTAACAACCATAGTCTTTTATTAAAGTGGTTTTTTGCATATATAAATATTTAGGTTAGAGACATGAAGTTGGTACATTGAAATTTTTCACCATATGGGTCTGTCAAACCTCAGCCCCATTTTAAATGTGCTTCTGGAAAGGAGTGTTTTTGTTTCACTCCTCTCTTTCACCTTGATGTAAGAAGCTTTGTGTGTGTGTGTGTGTGTGTGTGTAAATGTGGTATACTTTCATGTGTGTATGCATTGTTTTCAATCTTGTTAATTTTTTTCATTTTCAGAAAAATATTATTTCATTGTCTTTTGAAATCGTGGAATATTTTTCCTGTTAAATTGAACATATCATCTGTGGTAGTTTGATTCAGGTGTCCCCCATAAACTTAGGTGTTCTGAATGCTTGTCTCTCCAGCTGATGGCAATTGGAAATTAAAGCCCTCCGAGGTAGAGTATTGGTGAGGGCGGGCTATATAGCCAGCTTCCCCTGGCCAGTGTTTAGCACACTCTGCTGTTGCTATGGTCCATGTTATGTTGACCAGGAGGTGATGTACACCCTCTGCTCATGCCAGCATTTTCCCTGCCATCATGGAACTTTCCCCTCAAGCCTATAAGCCAAAGCAAACCTCTTTTTTTTCCCCACAAGCTGCTCTTTGTTGGGTGATTTCTACCAGCAGTGCGAACCTGACTGCAACAGTAAAATGGTACTAAGGAGTGTGGTTTTGGCCTTTTGGAGTTGATTTTCAAGAGGACTTGAAACCTTGGCCTAAGAGATGCCTTGCAGTGCTGTAAGTACAGCTTGATGGACTATTCTGCTCAGAGTTGAAAGGCCTGAATGCAGTAAGAACTACAGACTGTGAGGTGTGGCTTATGAGGGAGAGAAGGAGCTTTACTTGGACTTGGCTAGCAGTTGGTATGAGACACTTGCTGTCATGCCCATGTCCTGAGAAGTTGTGCAGGGTTGCTTTGCTTAGAAATGAACTGATGTGAGCACAGGGATGTGACACAGAAGAAATGAAATCTTTGGGCCTAAACTGCTTCCCATTCACCTGCAAATTTTTTGAGACATTATAACTTTTGAGATTGAGCCAGCTGACTTGCCCTGGGGCAACAGGAAGAATGTAGACTCTTTTGAAGGGGCCTGAATGCTGAAGGAGTGTCCTGTTCTTCAAAGTCTGCTTTATTCCCCCCTGGATTAACAAATTTTCACTCTACCTGGTATTATGGTGTATAAGAAATGCAGGAAAGAGAGAGTCATTGAGTTTACAATGCGATCTTGTAATTTAGAAGTGGCCGTGGGCAGTGTGAAGCAGGTTTGCTGGATGCCTCTATGGAGATCCCATGGGGCCATGAGGATGGACCGTGGGTTGCAGTGGAGACCCAGTGGAGATGCCAGGACCATGAGATGGCTGCCAAGGAGGACTGCCGCTTCAGATGAAGTTTTCCAGGACCGTAAGTAGCCTAGCTGGAGGGGCGGAATTGCAACTCAGAGACTTGTTGCTGGTTAGAATTCTCACTCTTGGAGATTTGTCATTGACTAGAGTTGTTGGACTTGGAGCTACAGAGTTGTTTTAAATCTTGTATTGGTTGAATATTTCTTTGCTTTGCCCAATGCCATCCTTTGCAGTGGGAATGTTTATTCTGTGTCATTATGGGATTAGGGAGGATTTTTTTTGTATTATGGCTCAATTAAAAGACCTTGGATTATGGGGATGTATGAACATCATTAGGATTGATAAAAACTATGGGGACTTTGAAAGTTGCATGAATGCATTGCATTTTACATCATGTATGGTTATTAGTTTATGGGGGCCAGGGGCGGGATGTGGTGGTTTGATTCAGGTGTCCCCCATAAACTTGAGTATTCTGAATGCTAGTCTCCCCAGCTGATGGCAATTGAAAAGTAAAGCCTCTTGGAGGTAGAATATTGTTGGGGGCGGGCTTATGGGAATTAGAGCCAGCTTCCCCTTGCCATGTTTGACACACTCTCCTGTTGCTATGGTCCATCGTATGTCGGCCAGGGGTGATGTCTACCCACTGCTCATCATGGAGCTTTCCCCTCGAGCCTGTAAGCCAAAGTAAACCTCTTTTTTTTCCCCACAAGCTGCTGTTGGTCAGGTGATTTCTACCAGCAGTGTGAACCTGACTGCAACATCATCCCAATAAAAAATATTTTATTCACTTGTTTGACAGAGAGAGAGAGAGAGAGAGAGGAAGAGGCAGATAGACAGAACAGCCACACCAGGGCCTTCAGCTACTATAAAGGAATTTCAGGCACATGCTCCACCTTGTGAATCTGGCTTATGTGGGTTCTAGGGAATCAAATGTGGGTCCTTAAGCATTGTAAGCAAATGCCTTAACTGCCAAGCCATCTCTCCAGCCCTATCATCCCATTTTTATTGGCTATCTTATTTCCTTTATTTTTCTCTAAGGATTTCTTGAACTATCTGAGGTCATTCGTGCTTCCAAATTAATTTTATTTTTTTGTGTGTGTGACAAATGGTGGTTGGGTCTTGGTGGGGATTGCATTGACTGTGTTGCTTTTTTTTTTTTTTTTTTTTTTTTTTTTTTTTTTTTTTTTTGAGGTAGGGTCTCACTCTAGCTCCGGCTGACCAGGAATTCACTTGGTAGTTTCAGGGTGGCCTCAAACTCACAGCGATCCTCCTACCTCTGCCTCCCAAGAGCTGGGATTCATCTGTCTACCTCATCTATCTATTTGTGGCAATTGTGAATGGGATTGTTTCCCTGGTTTCATCCTCAGCATGTTTGCTATTGGCTTTACATGGGTACTGGGGAATCCAACTAGCACCAGCAGGCTTCGCAAGCAAACACCTTTCACCTCTGAGCCATCTCCACAGCCCATATTGGATATTGGTATATAGGAAGGGTACTTAGTATTTTTTTGTTGTAAACTTAAATAATTCATGTGTTTATTTGGGGGGAGAGGGAGAACAAATAAATGAACATGAGCAAGCCAGGACCTCCAAGTCATCAGGCATTACAAGCAAGCATCTTTGACCACTGAGAAATCTCCAGCCCTTTTAAACACTTTTCATTGAGGCTGCAGCAATGGCTTAGCAATTAAGATGCTTGCCTGTGAAGCCTAAGGACCCAGGTTCAATTCCCCAGGACCCACATAAGCCAGATGCACAAGGTGGCACATGTGTCTGGAGTTCATTTGCAGTGGCTGAGGCCCTGGCGTGCTCATTCTTTCTCTCTCTCCCTCTTTCTCTTAAATAACTGCATAAAAAATGTAAGTAACTTTATTGACAGTTTCCATAAATGAAGACAATATACCATGATCATAACTCTCCCTTCCCCCACCACGATCCTCCTCCATTGAATCTCTTCTTTCTAACTAGTTTCTCTTCGATGTTGATGTCTTCATGTTTTTCCTCCTATCATGCAGGCCTTGTGGAGGTAACGTTAGCCACCTTAAAAATCATGAATATCCTAGACACTTTGTGAGATAATATTTTTAGCTTAATTTTATTTATTGGCAACTTTTGTACATGTGTATAACGTATTTTGACCATAATCATCTCCCATTACCTTCTTTTCTTCCCACCTAGTAGTCCCTCTTCTACGGGGATGTCTTTGCGACTGTGTGTGACCATGTGTGTGAATGTTTGAGTTACACAGTTTAATGAGGGTTGCTTACACAAGCATGGTGGTGTTTATTTTCTAGAGTTCATACAACCTTCCACTGTCTGCAACATTGAATAAAATGTCTCCCCCTTCCCCAGAAGCCACTATGTTTTAAAATATTAGTCCCTTTTATTTATCTTCATAGCCCATTTTTAATTGGGTAGTTTGTCTTCTTGATGTGTAGATTTTGGAGATCATTACATATCCTAGACATCAATACCCTGTCAGTTGTGTCACTTAGAAAGAATTTCTTCATTCTGTGTTCTGGGAAGATGGGTTCATTCTGGTATATATTTCCAAGAGGGTAGTCTGGCATAGTGCAGAAACACATTGGCAGAATTGTGAAGCGCCTGCTCACCTCAATCACATCCCGTCAGCAAGCAGAGAGGGGACAGGAAGTGAAGCTGAGCTGTAAGACCTCAAGCCTGTCCTCTAATGACTGACCTCTCGTCCCTTCTCTGGAAGGCTCCACAGCCCTCCAGTACAGCCCCAACATTTGAGACATTCAGACAGCAGCATGACCCTTATAACTTAACCAACTATCAGACTACCTAAGCCTGTCTGGGGTCCCAAAGAAGTGCTGCAGTCAAATGATAAATGATAGGCTGTGTGACGGCACTGCCCACGCGTGAGAATCTGCTTTGCCAGAGCTGTGTGATCTCCAGCAAGTTATTTTTGTTTTTATACCTCAACTTCTCTCATTCATGTGATATGACCAGTAAATGGAACTTTTTCACAAGTCAAGTTCTTTGGTTCAAGTTTAATTCTTTATATTTGCATGTCTTTTATTTTTCTTCCTCCTTTCACAAGGACATCAAATGTAATATATTTCATATTACATATGAAGCCAGAGTTTAAGATCAACAGTAGCAGGAGACCAAATGGAAAAGAAGGCAGGGACTTCTTTTGCCACTGATTTCAGTGATCATAGGCCTTGAGCAGCATAGCAGTTGGGCTCATGTCAGACAGATATTTGAATGCTGAATTTCTTCTCTATGGCCATAGGTGTATAATTGAATGTCTTTACACCTGTGTTCTAGTCATAAGAGGGAGAATGTGTACCTTGGACTTAATTTTTACTTGCGGTCTGTATCTGCTGTTTTGGACATTGGCGTATTGGGCACTTCTCTGTGTTTGAGGCACTGGGACAGAACCCAGAGCCTGTCGTTTGCTTGGCAAGTGCTCTACATTGAGCTATCCCCCCAGTTCTCTCCATCAGACTCTCTGCTTTTTACCATTTAATATTCACATCATGGACCTCCTTATTATAGCCTGACTTCCTTTGTCACATGCCTATAAGACAACAAGTGTGTTGACCCTCTTGGGTCAGGTGCGTGTGGAGGTGCACATGGTGGGTCTGGCAGCTGTACTTTCCTCTGCAGTTACTCATTGGCACTGTGGGTCTGTGTCCATCTTGCAAGCATAGTTAATGGGAAGTGTTCTGGGAGCTCGATCATTGGTTATGTGCTGTTTCATTGGAGTTATGATCTTTCAAGGCTGAAGGCCAAAAGCACATGGAAAACTCACTAAAAGAAAGTTACTATGAGGACTTGCTTCAAAACATTCAGCTCACATTCCCCAAGGTTCTTTGTGCCCTGCTCCACTGTGGCTGTGAGTGAGTTTGTTTTTACACTGACATGTTTATAGTCTAAGTTTCAGCTTTGGAGATCAGCATCAAAACAAGCATCAGGGTGATGACTGCAGAGTTCATATTCACTAGTAGGACTGATGTGGGAACTGAACAGACAGTAACAGCATTCAGAGATATCTGAAATCCATGGTTTTGTGGTCTCTGTTCGTTCATTGCCACTAGAAGGAAATTTTGACACTTTACAGTTACCAACAGAAATGGCTTTCCAAAGACAATTTCACAAATGACCAAAACATCCAGTTTCACTTTTGAATGTCTGATACTGAAATAAGAAAAGGAAAACTTTTTTTTCTCAGCGAACCTATACTAGGGCAGCCCCTTGAAACGGCATCATGTGATCACCTTAAGTGCTCTGGTGATGAGGTATGCTCCTTCGTTACCTGAGGGTAAGGGTAATAACTACAGAGGCTTGGAGAACCTGGTCATGCCTTAAGAAACCTGAAATAGCTGTGCAATACCACCATCTAGTGAGCAAAGTAGGTCACTGCAGAGTCTACTTTTGTCACAGAAAAAAAGAGAAAATGCACTTTCAAACTTCTTGTAAAAAAGTGGATTTCTGAAGCATAGACTTTTGGAAAAGGGATTAAATGGAAGGTAATTTAATCCTTCTTGTCCATTCACATACTGTGACTAGAGAGTCTAAAGAGGTGAAGTGATTGATCTCATATTGTGGCTAGTTAGTAGCAAAACGTCTGGCTCTTGTTTTCCAGGTTAGCATTTTGCATCTTCATTACAGTGAACTATGCTTGTATTTTACAGGGATTACTGTCTTAGGTTTGTGGCTTAGTCATTTAAGGCAAACACAGTAGGTAAGGAGAATGTAAAGCAACTTTCATAATGCACACATTATGGGTAACATGCTCTTTTGAACCTGATTTATCACCCAGAGAAATGTGTATTTATTTTATGAAAGAGAAAGGGAGGGAAGGAGGGAGGAACAAAGAGAATTGGCATGCCAGGGCCTCTAGCCACTGTAATCAAACTCCAGATGCATGTGTCACATTGTGCACATGTGTGACCTTGTGTACATGCATCTCCTTGTGTGTCTCGCTTATGTGGGATCTGGGGAGTTGAATCTGGGTCCTTAGGCTTCACAGGCAACCATATTAAATGCTAAGCCATCTCTCCAGCCCTGAGTATTAGTTTGTAGTTGCCATGATTAAGACTGTTGAGCCTCATGATTAAACTTTTAAGAGAGAGAAAGAACTATATATGAAAATTTAAAATGTACTTTATTATATTGATTGAAGAATTGACATCTGGCAATCAGAAATGCAGAAAACATGAATAATAATTTCATAACTCTTGTAATTTCAAAGTTCTCCCCATGATTTCTGCAAATTTCACGAGAGCTTGAGCTTTTTTTTTTTTTTTTAAATTATTTATTTCAGAGAGCGAGAGAATGGGCATGCCAGGACCTCTAGCCACTAGAAATGAACTCCAGACATATGTGCCACCATGTGCATGTGGCTTACTTGGGTCCGGGGAATTGAACCATGGTCCTTTGGCTTTGCAGGCAAACACCTTAACTGCTAAGCCATCTCTCCAGACCTGGCTTGTGCTTTTATATTTACTCTGCTTGGAGTCTCAATATAGACCAAAGTCAGTCAGGCGTGGTGGTGCCACCTTTACTCCCAGCACTCGGGAGATAGTGGTATTAAGACTGATAGGAGTTTGAGGCCATCCTGAGACTACATAGTGAATTCCAGGTCAGCCTGAACTAGAGTGAGCCCCTATCTCCAAAATAAATAAATAAATAAAAAGAATTCACTCCCATCACTTCCTTACAATTCCCCTTTCCAGAGAGCTTCTTTAGACATGAAAGCCATAGTCCATCATATGCATGGCAAACCACTTGTCCCATTTTATTATTTATATATTTTACTTATTTGTGTGAGTGACAGGCAGATAGAGATAGATAGATAGAGAATGTGTTTGCTAGGGCCTCCTAGCCACTGCAAAGGATGGCATCTGGCATTATGTGGGGAGAAGAGTATCTCACCTGGGTCCTTTGGCTTTGTAGGCAAGAGTCTTAACTGCTAAGCCATCCCTTCCCTCTAGCCCCAAGACATCCCATTTTAGACATTCCTGTGGGGTCCACCCCTTTGCCAACCTGCCCGAGGAGGGTTTCATGGGACACTTTGACTCATGTGGCCTCTTTCCTACTCTTTGCTTTTTTGAGGTAGAGTCTCACTCTACCCCAGGCTGACGTGGAATTCACTATGTAGTCTCAGGGTGGCCTCCAACTCTGCCTCCTGGCTTCTGTGATTAAAGGCATGTGCCACCATGCCCAGCTGTTTTAGTTTAAAACAGTCTCATTAAATTGGCATTAAATTCACTCTGTACTCCAGACAGGCCTGAAGCTTGCAATCCTTCTGCCAAGATGACAGGCTTCTACCACCAGATCTGTCTGGAAGATTTTTCTTGCTCTTTTTTTTTTTAAAGGTTTTATATTAAACAATATATTTTATTTATTTATTTGAGAGAGAGAAAGAGAGAGAGAGAGAGAATGGTGTGCCAGGGCCTCCAGCCACTGCAAATGAACTCCAGGTGTATGTGCCCCCTTGTGCATCTGGCTTACGTGGGTCCTGCAGAATTGAATTGGGATCCTTTGGCTTTGCAGGTGAAAGCCTTCACCACTAAGCCATCTCTCAAGCTAAAATATTAATTTAATTTTATTGACAACTTCTTTAATTGTAGACAGTATCCCATGGTACTTCCCTCTCTTCCCCTCCCCTTTCCCCTTTGAAACTTCACTCTCCGTCATATCCCCTCCCCCTCTCAATCAGTCTCTTTTCAGTTTGATGTCATGATCTTTTCCTCCTATTACGATGGTCTTGTGTACAGAGGAACAGGAACTGCAAGGTCATGGATATCCAGGCCATTTTGTGTCTGGAGGAGCATGTTATAAGGAGTCCTACTCTTCCTTTAGCTCTTATTTTCTTTCCAACCTCTCTTCTGCAATGGGCCCTTAGCCTAGAAGGTGGGTTTGAGATGTTTCAGGGCTGAGCACTCCTCTGTCACTTCTTCTCAGCACCATGGTGCCTTCTGAGTCATCTCAAGGTTGCCACCATCTGAAAAGAGAAGCTTCTCTAACCACAAGTGAGAGCATTAATATGTGGGTGTGGACATTAAGAGAAGAGCCTATGGGCATTTTGGTGAGCGTTGTGTATACATTTAGTGTAACACCAGCAGACATTACACCCCTAGGGCTCATGACTATCTGTGCCATAGGTTTTCAGTATCAGGGATGTATTCCCTCCCATGGAGTGGGCCTCCAGTCCAATTAGAGAGTGGTCCCCCCATAAGAGACATGCCACCATTGCACCCGTTGGCTCATTTGGCCTGGCTGACCAAATTTAAAGCTTGCAGTGTTCACTGTTGAGTACCTTCACTGGTGTTTTCTCTCTCCCCTTGAACTTCATGCAGGGTAGCTTTTTCCAACTTTCTGTCAACTGGTCCACATGGAGGAGGCTTGCAGCTCAGCTCCAGCAGGTTTTTGCAGTAGCTAGAAGTCCTGGCATGCCCATGATCTCTCTAACTCAAATAAATAAAATAAAATCCTAAAAATACTTTAAAAGGGCTTGGGAGATGGCTTAGCAGTTAAGGAGCATGCCTGCGAAGCCTAAGGACCCCCGTTCGATTCTCCATGTCCCATTTAATTTAGTTTATGTTCCTGGAGTAGATCTGGGAACAGGTAAATTAGGTTATTAACCCCAAGCCACACAGACCTTTTAGAAAACTCTGAAGTAGCCCAAGAATTCCTGCTTCCTAATATCCATCAGTGTGAGACAATTTCCTCCATCCTCAAGTTTCCTTCACTTCCTCCATTCAGCACCATTTGATGTTTTAAAATCATTTTTAAATCCCCAGAGTCCCAAACATCAGCACTGTGATGGCCATGTAAGTGATGGGGTAAACCCCTCATGACATTAGGGAATATTTATGAGTAAAAAGCTGTAATGAGATCATAGTCACATATCTCATTTTAAATTATCAGTCACCCTGGGAGGACATAGGTGACCAGAAAGTTAAGCCCATGCAGCTGAGTACTGCCATGACCCCTTAAGGAGGAGAGCAAGTGAGCGTACCCTTATGACCTTACCTTGACCAATAAATATCAGCTGCCACAGTTAAAGAGGTTATAGCTTGCCAGACACCCTGTGCTGCCACCAGAAGGGGACCCACACTTGCAAACCATTCCCCCAGTGTGGACCTACCACTGCTCCTTTCAGCACTTTTACAAAGGCAGAGTAGCTTCCTCCCCTACCAGTGCTATTCCTCCAAGTGTTGTGTCCAGTGTCGGGAGCCATTTGCCTGAACACCTCTTTGTTCATGGCCTGTGTACATTTTTACAGTGGGCTAATGAGAAGCAGGATGTCTTGCCAAGCATAAGATTAGAGACCTGCTGAGGCTCTGGGGACTGAGAAGGGAGTATCTTCTGACCTTGAGGCCAAATTTGACTGTTCTTTGATTCATGTTGGAGGAGGTGGCTTTCTCAAGAAATCCTGTGAAAATGTTATGATTGTTCTGCTTGCATTCTTGTGCTCTGAGAAGAAGTACAAAAAAGCTAAACTAAGGTCGGGGCCTCAGTATTCACTGACAGCCCTCCTGAGTTTATCTTTTTTCTCTTGT
Organism: Orientallactaga sibirica; assembly: GCA_036365145.1. Lineage (NCBI taxonomy): Eukaryota > Metazoa > Chordata > Mammalia > Rodentia > Dipodidae > Orientallactaga > Orientallactaga sibirica. Next base: position 33,483,573 of record JAEOAD010000012.1, on the reverse strand, counting down.
CTTTTTTCTTAACCCTCACTTCCCACTCAGCTACTGTTCGATTCTGCTGGTGGGCTCCAGCAAGTGGTGCCCGAACAGTGGATCTGAAAACTGGGGAAAGAAATGAAGGACACCACTTAGCATTTGAGATCAATGGTAAATAACTTCTCAAAAGAAAAACTGGACAAGGTAACAGTTGACTGCTTTTGTACATATGCTTAAGAATATGCTTTGTGCTCGAGGTGCAAAAGTAAGACAGCAACAGCTGTGTAATTTCTTAGATTTGGAGGAGAAGGTATGTCCTTGGTTTCTAGAAGATGGGACAATAGATTTAAAAACCTGGCAAAGAGTAGGGACCAAACTTCAAGATTATTATGATGCCCATGGACTGAGTAAGGTCCCGGTGGGTACTTTTAGTTTATGGTCTCTAGTTGGGGATAGTTTAGATCCTAGACATGGAAGGTATAAAAGTTCAGGCAGAAAAACCAGTCAATAAAGCAAAATCACCATTTTTTTGGCGCTGAGGAAGGAAGTGAAACTAAACCTTCCACTCCATCTGCAGAGCTGGAACATGGGCTCAAACAACTGTGTAAAGATGATTATTTTGAGCCCTTGGATCCAGTAGATGTGAAGGAGTTAGATGCTAAATATCATCAAGAGGAGGACTTTTCACCTTTTACTGCTTTTACAAAGCCTGAGGGTGAACAAAAAATGTTCAGAGAAGGTCCACTGCCTCCAAAGCAGTCTTGCCTCAGGGTATGGCTAACAGCCCCACCTTGTGTTAAAAATTTATAGCTCAGGCTGTAAGGAAAACTAGACAGGCTTTTCTCAAGTGTATATAATTCATTATATGGATGCGATCCTCTTGGCACATAAACAGGAGGGATTACTATTAGCAGCTTATGCTCATTTACAACATCTCTGAAGGAACAAGGGTTAGTTGTAGCCCTGGAAAAGGTACAAGCTGAGCCTCTTTATTCTTATTTAGGCCATAAATTGTATCCAAAAACTATCCTCCCACAAAAAATACAAACTAGAAAAGATGGGTTGCAAACTTTGATTTCCAGAAGCTATTGGGAGATATTAACTGGCTTAGACCGCATTTGAAGACTGCTATGGGTGAGTTAAAACCTCTTTTTGATCTTTTAAAGGTGATTCAGACCCAAAATCATGTGTCTGCATAGATTCTGGCTACTAGACATACTCCAACCTCAGTCTTGTGGCAAAAAGGTCCTTTATTGTGGCCACATTTGCCTGTGTCTCCTGCTAGAGTATTAGCCCCTTGTTGTGAAGCTGTAGCTTGTTTAATTCAAATGGCTCGATTAGAATCTAGAAAATATTTTGGGAAGGAACCAGCCATCGTAGGGGTTCCATTTACAAGGCAGCAAGGTGACTGGCTATTTCAAAATCTGGACTCCTGGGCTAGAGCTTTTGCACATTATCCTGGTATTATAATCATCATCCTAAAGATAAATTATTACAATTTTCAAATTCTCACGCTTTTATTTTTCCATGAACTATAAAGCAAGAACCTATTGAAGGTGCCCCAGTAGTATTTACTGATGGATCCTCTAATGGTAAAGCAGCTTCTGTGTTTCAGGAGCAATCTTAGTCATTTTGGACACCTCCTGCATCAGCTCAAATAGTAGAACTTAGAGCTGTAGCTAATATATTTCAAGTTTTAGCTTCTGTTCCTTTTCATTTGTATACTGACAGTCATTATATTGCTAGAGCTCTACAAGTGCTTGAAACCATGCCTTATACTGAAACTGCCAAGACTCAAGTACAAGAATTGTTTAGTCAAATACAAAGCTGCATGTATGCTCGCTCTCATCCTTGTTTTGTAGGTCATTTGAGCTCATTCAGGACTTCCAGGTCCTTTAGCACTGGGTAATGATATGGCAGATAAGGTTGCACAGATCACAGATCATCTCAATTAGCATTAGCACAAAGATCTCATCATTTGCATCATCAAAACAGCCAAAGCTTAAGAAAACAATTTCAAATCACCAGAGAGACTGCTAGACAAATTGTGCAACAGTGTAGTCCCTGTCCTGAATCTCACTCAATCCCACAATATGGGGTAAGCTCCAGAGGATTGAAACCAAATCATTTGTGGCAGATGGATGTACCTCATATTCCTGAATTTGGAAAATTAAGATATGTGCATGTATCCATTGATATTTACTCAGGATTTTTGATGGCTACGGCACAGACTGGAGAAGCTACTAAGCATGTTACAGCACATTGCATTAAATGTTTTGCTGCAGCAGGTACCATCGATTATAAAACCAGGTATTGGTACAGGTTACACTAGTCAATCTTTTCAGCCCTTTTGTGCCCAATTATCAATTGTTCATAAAACAGGTATACCTTACAACTGACAGGGGCAAGGAATTGTTGAACGTGCCCATGGAGCTTTAAAGAATCAATTACAAAAAAAAATTAAAAAGGGGGAGTTATATCCTTGGTCACCACAGAATGCTTTAAATCATGTACTCTTTTCAATTTAAAATTTTTAAAATGTGGATGCATTTGGTCACTCTTCAGTAGATAGGTTATGGCATCCCAGAGTATTAGATACCTATGGTCAGGTTAAATGGAAGGACCCCATTGATGGGCAATGGCATGGCCCCAACTGCCGCCGCCCAGTCCGACCAGCAGAATAAGGCAACGACCACAGGAACTCTTCTTGAAGCAGTTTATTCAGGAACCTTTTACAACAGGAAGCCCCCAACTCCCAGCCCTCCACCCTAGATATAGCCTCGCCTGATCCAATCAGCAGTAGCCACGTAGGCATTAGCTATAGGGCACAAACAACCACCTGCTGGTGGACTGATCTTACGTAACAAGGTACATGCGCACATCTGCAGTGTGAACGTGACTATACAAGGGCAGAAGCAGGAAATGGCGCCTAGTCATAAGACTTGGCAGTCAGCCAAGGCGCCATCTTGGAATGGCCGCCACACTGGTTCCCCACAGTTCCCCCTTTTTGTTTATAAACAGCAATTAGCTCCCAAATGCAGTGTCTAAATAGACAGAGGGCATTAACCAACTGGGGGGAACAGTGGTCTGATTCCTCTAAAGTTTTGACATCTTTTGTAGAGGGGAGGCAAAATTAAGGATGCCAACCTCCATGCTAATCAGACATGTTCCTCAAGGAAGTCAGAAGCAGTCTGAAATGACTTTCCTTTGCAGTGCTTGCCTCACACCCAGCTTGGTACCCATTCTCAGTGACAACTGAGACGCACAGGTCTGACACCTCGTGCGGTTCCCGAAGGAGAGGAGCTGCATGGATCCATTAAGGGTCCAGCAAATTAATACACACTTGAGGAGAAGAACCCATGTTGATGGCAATAAGCGTTCTTGAATTTGGCGTTGGCGTGTTTTGCATAGGCACCAGATACAACAGGCTGATACAACACATAGCAAGTCACCTAAAGCAAGAAAACCAAACCAATTTTTTCCCCAATTAATCACAGATTGAAAGAAAGAGACAATTTATATTACAGAAGCAACCTCTATACAGGTACTTTTAATAGCAATTATTTGACCCCTTAACGTCCTAGTAAGATTATCAAATTTGTGGTCCCAAGTCCCATTGAGATACAACAATGTCCATCTGTTCTTGTAAGAGATCAACTCATTGGTTTACTAGCAGAATGTCTGCATGAAACTGTTGGTTGATTTCTGTCTGGGTATCAGGGCCAAAGCAGTCCTCTCGGATAAGCTGTTTATTGCTTGGGGCGCTGGGATGGCCTTAGCTAGAGCTACAGCAGCTACCGCAGCAGTGGCAGCAGAAGCTGCAAGAGCAGCCACAATAGCTGCAGTAATTCTAAAGTCTCTCTTAGGCCGTAGCAACACCGACAGTTCTTACTCTTGAATGACCACAGGAACAGGCAGGTCAGCATGCCCAATGGAAATTGAGTGGCATTCCAGCATTCTGAAAGAAAACAAGAACTCGCTTGACAAGCAAGAGTGTTATTAATAACAGTTTGATTGCTCACTAGAAACATAAAAGGAGGTCTTACACATATAGGTGTGGATGTAAAGTCGATGGTCAAAAGAACCTGCTAGGAAATAGAAGCCATTATCAAAAAAGGCTAATTCAGTGGAAAAAGGCACCATAGGTAACCCTAGTGTGGAGTTAGTAGTAAAAAGAGCAGGGAGGAGACTAGAATTTGAAAGCGGTAAAGGAAAAGGCCACGTTTTACAATGCTCCAAAACTGACGAGCTTAAGCCCTCAGCCCTCTGTAGAGAGGTCATCTCCAAAAATACGCCCTGCAGTTTTGAATAAGTCTATCAACAAAATCTGCATAGGGTTCATTATTGCCCTGAATAACCTTAGACAGTTGTCCTTGTAAATTCCCAGTACCCGAAAGAGTTCTCCATGCTTTAGTGGCTGCTACACTAATCTGTTGATACACTGCTGGATGGTCTTACTACAATTTACCTTCACATTCTCTTCAAACATGGCAGAAAAGTTCTGTTGGTAAGAGCAGTTTTTCCACGGCCCTCCAGATAACATAGACATTGAAGATATATCTGTGCATGTGCCCATAGGGTTGCATACCAACCAAATATCAAAGGGATCTGGAGTGATCACTTGGATGGGATTTTGTTTAGTGAAATTATATCTACCAAAGGACTCATTCTTATAAGCAAGAAAGTTTGGAGAAAAGGTGAGGGAATGCCCTTTGTCAAGAAACACTGATTGTGTTGTGGCTTGACATCCAGTCCATACTGGAGTCACCTGTTAACATATCTAGATTGAGGATTGTCGGCAGCTGCATTGTGCTGGGCAGTGTCAGCACATAACTCTTGGTTGGCTACTTTCCACATCAGATATTGTCCCCCAGACAAGCATGCCCTTGCTAGATTAGCCCAATCATCGGGGGTAAGATTTTGGGTAGTTATTCAAATTGTGGGCATGAACCGCAAGCACAAACAGCCTGACAGTTCCAAAGAACACCTTCAGTAGGATTATATGCCGGAGGGCATGGGGCATTAGGGGTTAAATGCAATTGGCTAAACTTTTTTTTTTTTTTTTCCCTGAAAGCTCCGGCTCCTCCTCATTGTTTTGTTTTGAGTCTGAATTTTTACTTTTTCTTTTAGATGTTTTACTCGAGCGCTCTTCTCTCACTTCCTCTAAAATTTTTTCCCTTTCTTTTAACTGCTTCTGAATCCTAGGTTTTGGAGACTTTAAACAAGAATGAATTAGGGCCCATATGGGCAGGGTCCCCAAGGGGAGAGGCTCATTCTTGTTTGCCCTATGTAATATGACTAGACACACTACAACACAAATACACCACATGAGGTTAAGCAACTTTTATACACTAATAAAACACACGAACAAATATACACTAATTGGCCGGCTATCATTCCGTCTTAAGAAATCTTCTCACTGCGTTTCCTCTAAGGAAACCTTATTGTGGTGCCTTTTAACCCTAATCCTTCCGCTTTCAAAAGATCTTTTAATGCAGACGCCACAGTCTTACTGGAAGATGTATTGCCCATTTTACTATGGGACCTTATCGTCTCTCTACCGGAGAACTTGCCTTTACCCTTTTTGTCCACTTACCTGGAACTTACCAGCTAGCTGCCCTGACCGCTTCAAGTTCTGAGTCCCCGTACGGGCCACCACTTGCCGCCGCCCAGTCTGACCAGCAGAATAAGGCAACGGCCACAGGAACTCTTCTTGAAGCAGTTTATTCAGGAACCTTTTACAACAGGAAGCCCCCGACTCCCAGCCCTCCACCCTAGATATAGCCTCACCTGATCCAATCAGCAGTAGCCACGTAGGCGTTAGCTATAGGGCACAACCAACCACCTGCTGGTGGACTGATCTTAGTAACAAGGTACATGCGCACATCTGCAGTGTGAACGTGACTATACAAGGGCAGAAGCAGGAAATGGCGCCTAGTCATAAGACTTGGCAGTCAGCCAAGGCGCCATCTTGGAATGGCCGCCACACTGGTTCCCCACACCCGACCCCGTGTTAATATGGGGACATGGGCATGTTTGTGTTTTTCCTCCGGATGCTGACAATGCCAGGTAGCTGCCAGAGAGGTTGGTCTGGTTTGCAAGGATTGAACATAATGATGCCTCTGCTATTGATGATGTGGACTCATCAACAAACTTACATTTGTAAGCTCGCTGTGGCAATGGGTGAGGTGAGAGCCTCCTCTGCTAAGGCAAACAGTAACTCATCCCTCCCAAAGGGAGAGAGGTATTGGCTTGTGTCTCTCCCCCTTATGCAGTAGTGGTGGGACAGTTGAAGGTTACTTGGAATGAGGGGATGTTTAATGTGACATGGAAAAAGTGTACTCTTACTAATTGTGCTACCAAAGTATCCTCTGAAACTCAACTCATGATAGTTAAAGAACCCTCATTTGCTATGATTCCTGTTAATGTCATGAAACCTTGGTATGCTGATTGAGGCTTGCAAATACTTACAGAAATGGAACATACATTAAGTAGACCAAAAAGATCATAGGATTAATTATTGCAGGAATTTTAGCTTTTTTTTTTTTTTTTTTTTTTTTTTTGGTCGGGTCTCAACTCTAGTTCAGGCTGACCTGGGTTTCACTATGTAATCTCTCAGGGTGTCCTCGAACTCCTGGTGATCCTCCTACCTCTGCCTCCCGAGTGCTGGCATTAAAGGCATGCACCACCACATCTGGTAAATTTTAGCTTTTATTACACTTCTGGCTACTGCCACTACTACTGTTGCGTTAGCATAGGAAGTGCAGACTGCCTGTTTGGGGAACTCAACAAGACATAGATGGTAAATTAGAACAGAAAACAGATGCTTTATATGATGCAGTTACATATTTGGGGGGGAAGAGATACAAGAGTTGCAAATTAGAGCACATTTAGAATGGCATGCAGATTTTCAATGGATTTGTGTTACGACAAAAACTGTAACAGTCAACATCATTGGGAAAAAGTAAAAATGCATTTCCAAGGAATATGGCATAATGCAAATATATCGCTAGAGTTGATTCAATTGCATCAAGAAATTCTAATGGAGCCAGACGTGGTGGCACATGCCTTTAATCCCAGCACTCGGGAGGCAGAGGTAGGAGGATCGCCAAGAGTTCAAGGCCACCCTGAGAATACATAGTTAATTCCAGGTCAGCCTGGACCAGAGTGAGACCCTACCTCACAAAACCAAAAAAAAAAAAAAAAAAAAAAAATTCTAATGGTAAAAAACACGGAGCTTGATTTTGATGCACTTAAGACAGCAAATGATATCTTGGAAAAATTAAGAGCTTCCCTACCTTCATGGCCGTCATAGTCTTCATTTACTTCCTGGATAGGAAGTATCGCAGCCTTGGGTATCTGTATCGTACATGGTGTCTACTTACTCCCACCAGTAATTAGACATGTCATCTACTCGCTTTGGGACATTAAAGCTGAGATACATACTGTCGGGCTCCAGATGCTACCATATAGAGGATGTTCTCCCCTGCAGAGGCTGGTAGTCAAAGATGGGTAAGATTCAAGTTAGGTCAACCTAAGACAGGGCATGAATGATGATATTTATGTGCCAATGATGGGTAAGGCCCAAAAAGTGTGGAGAACAACCTAAGACAGGCACAGTCTTTCTGCACCCTAGCCTAGAAGGGTATGGTTTCTTAAAAAATAATTTTAAAAGGGGGGATATGGCAGGAGCCATTTGCCCGAACACCTGTTTGTTCATGGCCTAATGAGAAGCAGGATGTCTTGCCAAGCATAAGATTAGAGACGTGCTGAGGCTCTGGGGACTGAGAAGGGAGTATCTTCTGACCTTGAGGCCAAATTTGACTGTTCTTTGATTCATGTTGGAGGAGGTGGCTTTCTCAAGAAATCCTGTGAAAATGTTATGATTGTTCTGCTTGCATTCTTGTGCTCTGAGAAGTATAAAAAAGCTAAACTAAATAAGGTCGGGACCTCAGTATTCAGTGACAGCCTTCCCACATCTATCCTTTCTCTCTTGTCTTTTTTCTGAATCCTCACTCCCCACTCAGGTACTGTTTGATTCTGACGGCAGGCTCCAGCTCATTTGTCCTCACTGTCACTCTTGCCACCTCTGTCTTGGTTCTGGAGACATTACTGAACTTGGCCATTTAAGGCACAGATAAAATGTCTGAAGGACATTTAATATCCAGCAAGCAAAGCTTATGTTGTTTGCAAGAACTAGGATTTTTTTAAACCTTTGAGAGTTTTAAGAACACATGTAACAAGATATCATGTCTCTCTTTTTTTTTTTTTCTGAGGTAGGGTCTCAGGCTGACCTGGAATTAACTATGTAAGTCTCAGGGTGGCTTCAAACTCATGGCGGTCCTCCTACCGCTGCCTCCAGAGTGCTGGGATTAAAGGCGTGCGCCACTACACCCGGCTTCATGTCTCTTTTAAATGCCAGGATCCATGGAACTGTGAAGAACATCCAATGGATTCAGTGGAGGGTTCACCGACCAGAGGGGAGAAACTCTGCTATGTCATCTTTTAAAACATAACAGTCTAGGCCTGGAGAGATGGCTTAGATGTTAAGGCACTTGCCTGCAAGGCCAAAGGACCCAGGTTCAATTCTCTGGTCCCCACTTGAGCCAGATACAAAAAGGTGGCACATGGGCCTGCAGTTTAGTTTGCAGTGCCTCTTTCTCAATGAAAAACACAATGAATGGTGCGGCAAACTGCTGAGAAGGTGGGTGTGATAGGACTGACCAAGTTAAGGAAGCCTTCCATTCCTTCAGTTCAGAGCACACCCTTGACCCCAAAACCCCTAACCCTTGGTATTAGCTAACATAAATCCTATCTAAAACCCAGTCCTAACCCTTACCCTTATGGGTGTGTACTTACAAGTGCGGGCACAGAGAAATTGGTTGCTGGGACTTAGTCCATCACAGAGACTTCTTCATTACCATCCAGCATGTTCTTCACAGTTCCATGGATCCTGGCATTTAAAAGAGACATGAAGCCGGGTGTAGTGGTGCACACCTTTAATCCCAGCACTCTGGAGGCAGCGGTAGGAGGACCGCCATGAGTTTGAAGCCACCCTGAGACTTACATAGTTAATTCCAGGTCAGCCTGAGACCCTACCTCAGAAAAAAAAAAAAAAAAAAAAAGAGAGACATGATATCTTGTTACATGTGTTCTTAAAACTCTCAAAGGTTTAAAAAAATCCTAGTTCTTGCAAACAACATAAGCTTTACTTGCTGGATATTAAATAACCCATGTGACATCTCTAAGAGATAATGAATTAACATATAAAATACAAACTAAACCAGGGGCTGGGGAGATGCCTTAGTGGTTAAGGTACTTGCCTCCAAAGCCAAAGGACACAGATTTAATTATCCAGTACCCACTTAAAGCCAGAAGCAAAAGGTGTGGTGCATGATTCGTTCTTTTGTAGTGGCTGGAGGCGCTGGCGAGCCCATTCTGTCTGTTTCTCTTCTTTCTCCTTCCTTCCCTCCCTCCCTCCCTGCTTGCAAATTAATAATAAAATTGTTTTTAAAAAAGAATTAAGCCATGTGTGTTGGTATATGCCTTTAATCACAGCACTTGGGAGGCAGGAGGAGAATCAACAGAAGTTTGAGGTACCCTTAGATTACTTAGTGAATTCCAGGTCAGCCTGGGATATAGTGATACCCTGCCTCAAAAAGCCAAAGAGGGCCAGGCATGATGGCACATACCTTTAATCCCAGCACTAGGGAGGCAGAGGTAGGAGGATCTTTGTGTGTTTGAGGCCATCCTAAGACTACACAGGCGCTAACAGGCCAGCCTGGGCTAGAAAGAGACCCTATCTTGAAAAACCAAAGGAAAAAAAAAGTAGTATATTTGAATCTATAAACCTAGTTACAATATTGCATGCCTTGTCATTGGCTAGCTTATGTCTATTATAAAGGATTGATTGACCATCAGGGAAATACAAATTAAAACTACTTTGAGATTCCACCTCACTCCTGTCAGAATGGCTATCATAAACAAAACCCTAACCCTATTTGTGATGACCCTAACCCCAAACCACCCATGAATCAAACCACAACCCCTAACCTTTAAACTCCTACCCTTAAAACCCCTCTACCCTTAATGGTGTGTACTTAGACGTGCAGGCACAGATGCATTTGTAGGTGGCACCCAGTCCATGGCAGAGACTTCTTCATTACCCTCCAGCACATTCTTCACAGTTCAATGGTTCCTGGCATTTAAGAGACATGATTTCTTGTTATGTGGGCCTCTTAAAACCATCACTTGTTTAACAAACCCTAGTTCTTGAAAGAAATGTACACTTTGCTTGCTGGATATTAAATAAACCATGTGACTTCTATCAGTGATAATTATGTAATAACAGATAAAATACAAATTAAGTCACAGGCTGAAGAGCTGGCTTAGTAATTTGCCTCCACAGCCAAAGGATACAGGTTTGATTCCCCAGTACCCACTTAAAGCCAGAAGCACAAGGGGGAGCATGTGGCTGGAGTTCTTGTGCAGTGGTTGCAGACACTGGCAAGCCCATTCTGTCTTCTATCGCTCTCTTCTTGCAATTGAATAAAATTATATACATACAGATAAATGATAGACTGATAATTAAGCCAGGTGTGGTGGCACTCTAATCACAGCACTTGGGAGGCAGAAGGAAGAGAATCACTGAGTTCGATGCCACCCTTCAGCTACTTATTAAATTCCAGATCAGCCTGGGCTAGAGCAATACTCTACCAAAAAAGGGGGGGGGGACAAAAAAAGGAGTATATTCAGACAGATAAAGCACGTTACAGTATTGTATGCATTGTCATTTGCTAGCTTATGTCTATTATAAAGGGTTGATTGGCCATCAGGGAAATTAAAATTAAAGCTACTTTGAAATTCCATCTCCCTCCTGTCAGAATGGCTATCATCATGAAAGCAAATGACAATAACTGCACGTGGTGGTGCATGCATTTAGTCCTACTTGTGAGGCAGAGGCCAGCCTGAGACCACATAGTGAATTCCAGGTTAGCCTGGGCTGGAGTGAGACCCTACCTCAAAAAAAAAAAAAAAAAAACCCAAAATAAATAAGAAAACAAATGACAAATACTGGTGAGGATATGGAAAAAGAGAAGTCCTTCAATACTGTTGGAAATGCCACCTGGTACAGCCATTGTGGAGATTACTGGCCCATCTAAAACTAGATTTACCATATGATCCATCTGTAGCACTCCTAGGCATTAAGGACTCTTCTCACTACCTTAGAGATATTTGCTCAATCATGTTTATTGCCACTGTATTCACAGTAGATAGGAAATGGAACCAGCTTAGATGTCCCTCAACTGATGGACAATGAAAATGTGGTCCATGTATACAATGGAGTTCTAGTCAGTGGTAAAGAAAATGAAATGATGAAATTTGCAGGGAAATGGATGGGATCTGGAAAGAATTATACTTAGTGAGGTAACTCAGGCCCAGAAAGCCAAATGTCACATATTCTCTCTCATATGTGGATCCTAGCTACAAAGTTTTATGCTGTGTGTGAGTTGGAGTAAAAATTGGCTGCAGAAAAGGGCTATAAGGGAGGGAGAGAGAACTTGTGGTGCTGCTGGTGGTGGTGGTGTGTGTAGATGAACAGATTACCAGGGATGCAATGGCCTAAGTGAGGTCATGGGAGGGGTTGGTGGAGGGCTAATCAAAATTCAAGATGTTGTGAATAATCCACATGAAAACCTACTTTTTTGGAGAATGACACACCCAGAAGCCATAGACTGTTACTAGAAAAATTTCAGTGCCAGGGATGGGATACCTTCAAGTGAGTTGTTCACCAGTGATGTCCCTGAGGGCCCCCAAACCTTACAGGCTATTGCCAAGGCTCTCGGTTTCCCATCAGAAATAGATGGTAAGACCCTACTGCCAAAGGCTACACAGGCCTGGGCAGCAAGGTCACTGAAAAACCAAGGGGGAGCTGACCTGTGGACCAGCTGACAGAAAGCTGGAAAAGGCTGCACTGCATGCAGCCCTATGGGACCCATGTAAGCTAGATGCACAAGGTGTGGAGGTTGTCTACAGTGGATAGAGGCCCACTTTCTCTCCCTCCCCCCTTCTCTCTCAAATAAATAAATACGACATTTTAAAAAATGTGGCTGAGTCTTGGGATGCAGCTCTATGGTACAGCACTTGACTAGCAATGGGGAAACTGCTTTAGCAATACACTTCTCTTAGGCAAAACAAATTATCTACCTATGGTGTACTTTTGACTCGCTAGGAAAAATAAACAAGATGACTGATATTGTTTTATATTTCCATCTTTTTCTTGGTTTGTTTTTTGAGGTACACGCTCTGTAGCCCAAGCTGACCTGGAATTCACTATGTGGCCTCAGGGTGACCTTCCTACCTCTCCCTCCTGAGTGCTAGGATTACAAGCATGAACCACAAAGCCTGGTCCTTGTTTTATATTTTCAACTACAAGTACCTGAAGGATCTAGTATGCCTTCATCAGTATCTGGAAATTCTGCATTTCCTTAATTCACTCTCAGATTTGATAATGATTATTTTGCTTATTTATTCTCACACCTCCCCCATACAATCCTTATTCTTATTTAATGACACTTCCTCCCAGTTTCACTGAAAAGGAAAAGAAAATATTAGAAAAATTCCATCATGTTCCACATCTCTGTTGGGAATTTCAATCATCTACTCTCTCTCTCTCTCTGGGATGGAGGGAGGGAATTAAAAGAGAAAAGATCTCTATAGCTGCATAGAATGCTTCATTTTCTCCGTGAAGGAGAAATCCAGAGCAAGGCAATCAAAGGCTTTTGTGTCAATTTCATACCTGCACTACATCTTCACCCATTCTTGGCATGTGGCTCACGGTAGCATGATTGTTATGAGATGGACGCTGAAACCACAGGAATCTTCTCCACCTTACAGGAGGAAAAAAAGTTGATGCACCAGCTTAGTTAATCCTGTTTTAGAAACTTTCCTATAATCTCCACCAAACAACTTCCACTGACACCTCAGCAGAACTGGTCACATACTTGTCACTATTGTAGAGGAAACTAAAGCCAGGTGTGCTCCCGATGAAAAAAAAAATCCGAGCTCTCGTATTAAGGAAGTAGGAGGGCTACTGATATAGGTCAGTGGTACAGAACCTTGGGTTCAAACAGCAGCACTGCTAAGTAAATAACTAAACAGCTGGGGATATACGCTTAGCTGGATTGCTGCCGCAGGCCTGGAATCCCATCTATTAGTCTGATGAGGAGGATGCAAGTTCAAGGCTTGCCTGGGCACCTCAATGGAAGAGAGAAATAGAAAAAAGGAGAATAATAATTATTTTTATTTCAGCTGCATAGGGGAGAGAAAAAAAGCAATCAGAAACTAATTTTCCACCACCAAATCTTGATGTTTTTTCATAGATGAGACAGGAACTTCCTATGAAACCTGGAGTGGCCTAGAACTCACCATGTAGCCCAAGCTTCCCACAAATTCATGGAAATACTGAGGCTCCAGCCTCCTGAGGGCTGGAATTAGAGGTGTGCACCACCACACCAAGCATTCTATCACCATTTCAATTTTCAACCCAAATCTGTCCTCAATCACTGACTACATCCTGTGGCAGTGGAAGAAGATCATGTTCCATTCCAAGGCTGACTCTCCAGTGCTGCACTGGGTCCTTTCGTGGAGATTTCTTCATCCAGGTGCAGTCGTGCACACCTGTAATCCCAACTACAGGAAGATCACAAGTTTGAGGCCAAGCTGGCCAATAAAGTGAGTTTCTGCTTCTTTCAAAACAAGAAGGAAGGGCTGGAGAGATGGCTTAGCAGTTAAGGCACTAGCCTGCAAAGCCAAAGTACCCAGGTTCGATTCTCCAGGACCCACATAAGCCAAGTGCACAAGGTGGCGCATGCATCTACACTTTATTTGCAGCAGCTCCAGGCCATGGTGTACCCATTCTCCCCTCCCTGAATAATTAAATAAAAATTTTAAAGTAATAGGCTAGATAAATGGCTTAGCTGTTAAGGCACTTGCCTGCCAAGCCTAAGGACCAGGTTTGATTCTCCCAGACCCCCATAAGACAGATGCACATGGTGGCGCTTATGTCTCGAGTTTGTTTGTAGTGGCTCCTGCTGTGCCCATTCTCATATTCTCTCTCTCCCCTCTCTCCCCCAATAAATATAAACAAAATATTGAAAGAAAAAACAATTACAGAAAAAAAAAAAAAAAACTGCAGGGCTGGGGCAATGGATCAGTGATTAAAGGTGCTTATTCACAAAGACAGTCTTCCCAGCTCCCTCTTTCTTTAAAAAAAAAAAGCCTCCAGCCACAGCAAACCAACCCCAGATGCATGCGCCCCCTTGTGCATCTGGCTAACATGGGTCCTGGGGAATCAAACTTGGGTCCTTTGGCTTTGCAGGCAAATGCCTTAACTGCTAAGCCATCCCCCCAGCCCTCTGCTCGATTACTTTGACAGGCCTACTAGGAGAAGGCATGCTCTGCTGGCATCAGGTTATATCTGGAGGAAACTGCCCTCCCTGCCACATTGTTTTCTTTTTCTGGTAGGGTCTCCCTCTAGCCCAGGGTCACCTGGAATTCCCTATACACTATGTAGACTCAGGCTGACCTTGAACTCACAGTGATCCTCCCACCTCTGCCTCCTGAGGGCTGGGATTAAAGGCATGTGCCACCACACCCAGCCCTACCTCATTCTTGACTGTCTTTGTGATCTGTGTATAGCAAACTTACTTTAATTTTTTAAAAAGTTATTGGGGCCTGGAGAGATGGCTTATCGGTTAAGGTGCATGCCTGCAAAGCCTAAGGACCCTGGTTCAATTCTCCAGTCCCCATGTAAACCCGATGCACATGGTGGCGAATGCATCTGGAGTTCATTTGCGGTGGCTAGAAGCCCTGGTGTGCCCATTCTTTCTCCCATAAATAAATACATAAACAAATCATTCAATATAATATTGGGCTGGAACCCTATGGTTCTATTATAAAATCTTTTTTTTTTTTTTTTAAGTTTTCCAAGGTAGGGTCTCACTATAGCTTACACTAACCTGGAATTCACTGTGGAGTTTCAGGATGGCCTGGAACTCACAGCGATCCTCCTATATCTGCCTCTGGAGGGCTGGGATTAAATGCATGAGCCACAACGCCCAGACCATATAATCTTTATATAAGGAAATGAGTAGCTCACCTCCTTCAAACAAGTAACTCCAAAAGCCCCCCAGTCACTGACACAACTGCTGCTGAAAAATTTGGGGGCGTTCTTCTCCTGAGGTCCACACCTGACTCTCCTCAATCATCTTTCCATTCTCCTAATGCAGACTCACTAATTCCATTCAGCTGTATTAAGAATCCTGGATGCACCTGAGTGGAAGACCTTCAGAGAGCAAAGGTGGGGACACTGAGATGTGTTCCCACTGCTGGTGATATTTTCAATATAAGTCACATTTTGGCATTAGCCATCTCATATGTTGCTAAGACAAGGAAATTTAGTTTATGGTCTTGGCATATATCAGGGAAGGGGTCAATTAGGCATTCCTCCTAACCAGGGCATGGTGACAATATCAGAACCCAAGCAGACCTTTGAGAAAACTCTTAAGCAGCCCAAGGATTCCTGCTTCCTAATATCCTTGAGTGCAAGACAATTTCCTCACTCAGCACCATTTGATGGTTTAATATCTTTTTTTTTTTTTTTTTTTGGTTTTTCGAGGTAGGGGTTCACTCTAGCTCAGGCTGATCTGGAATTCGCTCTGTATTCTCAGGTTTCCTTGAACTCAAGGCAATCTTCCCACCTCTGCCTCCTGAGTGCTGGGATTAAGTGTGTCCCACCATGCCAGGACTTAAATTCATTTTTAAGGCTGGAGAGATGGCTTAGCGGTTAAGGCACCTGCCTGCTAAGCCTAAGAACCCGGTTCCAATCTCCAGGTCCCACGTTTAGCAGATGCAAAGAGACGCAAGGGGGTGCACACATCTGGATTTCATTCACAGCAGCTGAGAGATTGCTGGCGTGCCCATTCTCTGTCTCCCTTGCTCGCTCTCTCTGTGTCTCTCTCCAAAAAATCATTTTTTTAAAAGCCCCCAGTCAGATGCACAAGTGGGTACATGCATCTGGAGTTCATCTACAGTGGCTGAAGGCTCTGGGGAGAAAAATCTCCCCCTCCCCCCTCAAATAAATAAAAATATATTTTTTAAAAAGCCCCTGGGGTTGGCTGGAGAGATGGCTTAGTGGTTAAAGCGCTTGCCTGCAAGGCAAAGGAGCATGGTTCAATTCCCCAGGACTGTTGAGCATGCATCTAGACTTTGTTAGCAGTGGCTGGAAGTCCTAGTACACCCATTTTCTCTCTCATTCTGCCTCTTTCCCTCACTCAAATAAATAAAAATAAAAGCCCCCAGGGCTTTTCCTTAAACCCATTGGCACTGGGCACTCACATGACAGGAACTCCTTGAACTTTCTCTTCTCTCTTTCTGCACTTTTTTCCAGGACCTCTATGGTGGGCTGTTCAGCCACATGAGTGCCTTTCCTTGGTTGTGTAGTTTCCTCAATAAATATAATAATTTAATAATAACAAACCTAAGCTGGGCATGGTGGCTTACACCATTAATTCCAGCACTCAGTAGGCAGAGGTAGGAGGATAGCCATGAGTTCAAGGACAGCCTGGAACTACAGAGTGAGTTCCACATCAGCCTGGGCTAGAGTGAGATCCTACCTCAGGCAGGGGATGGGGAGAGAAAAGAAATAATAGCCTTTCGGCTCCAGGACCACCTCAATCCCTCTGATACAAAAAATCCATGGGTTGAGCCAGGCGTGGTGGTGCATGCCTTTAATCCCAACACTCAGGAGGCAGAGGTAGGAAGATCATCCAGTTCAAGGCCACCCTGAGACTACAGAGTGAACTCCAGGTCAGCCTGAACTAGAGTGAGACCCAACCTCGAAAACCCAAAATAAATAAATAAGTAAATAAATAAATAATAAAAATAAAGACAGAAAACAAAAAAAATCCATGGCTACCCAAGTACTGGATGTAGTGACACACACCTGTGATCCCAGTGAGAAGGAGTCAGGTAGCTTTGTTAGGTTAGTTTAGGGTGACTGGGCCCCGAAAGTAAAAAAGCCCTTTCAATCTCCACTTTTCTAGAGATTGGAGAAGGATCTCTCCTCTCCTTATCTCTTGACTGAAGGAGTTCCGTAGACCTATTTTTCCACAAACCACCTGTGCCACTCCTGGGAGGGTGTTCCCCTTTCTAGAGAATTTAAACCTGATTCTGGCATTGTGGTTTGGTTAAACATGGCCCTAAAAGGTGGCTTCATGGCTGGCCTCTTCCTGAGCCAGCCTCTAGCCCAGACCAATCAGCCCTCACTCTGGCCTCCCTACCTATCTTTTTTCCTGGCTGTTCATCTCTCCTGACCTTCCAGGTCCTGGTAAGATTCCCCTACTCCCACATGTCAGTTCTCTGTACTTTCTTCTCTTTACTCTTTAAATCCATTTTTTATTTACTTATTTATTTTTTTTATTGAGAGAGAAAGAAAGAAGCAGATAGAGAATGGGTGCACCAGGGCCTCCAGCCAGTGCAAACAAACTCGATGAATGCACCACTTTACGCATCTGGCTTATGTGGGTCCTGGGGAATTGAGTCTCAAACCAGGGTCCTTAGGCTTTACAGGCAAATGCTTAACAGCTAAGCCATCTCTCCAGCACTCTATATCCCTTTTTCATGCTCAGCACATGGAGTCTTGGGACACATGGGTATATCCATTTTCCCTTCCTTGGTTCATGGATTCTCCCTGTCCCCCATTTATTCCTAACAGGATTGTAATCGTGAGTAAATCATCCTTCTCAGTCTGGTTTACCTAATTTGTTAGTTAAAAACAAGTGCTGGGAGCTGGGCATGGTGGTGCACACCTTTTAATCCCACCATTTGGGAGGCAGAGGTAGGAGGAGCTCCATGAGTTCAAGGCTACCCTGAGACTACAGAGTGAATTCCAGGTCAACCTGAGCTAGAGTGAAACCCTACCTCGAAAATACCACCACCACCACCAACAAAAACAAAAACACAGGTGCTGGATGCTCTTGTCTGGCTAAATTCATATATTATGCTCACCAAACTGCACTGTAAGCCCTGCCCTTAATGTTTGTACCCATATATTAGTGCCACTCTCACTTTTGGTTAGAGAAGTGTCTCTTTTCACAGTGACTCTTGGGATGACCTAAAAGGCATCATAGTGTTGAGAAGGGACCGAGGAGTGCTCAGCACTGAAATGTCTCTATCACATCTTCCAAGGGTCAGGGTCTATTGCAGAAGAGGTGGCAGAAAGAATTTAAGAGCCAAAGGAAGGTTAGGCATGTTTACAATGCAATCGTTCAGACAGAAATTAGCCTAGATGTTCATGACCTTGTAGTGTCTAGCACTATCTTCACAAGACCCTCATAATAGGAGGAAAAGGTGATGACATCAAAACAAGGAAGATGCATGGAGAAAGGGACGGGATATGCTGAGTGGATTTGTAAGGGGGGAGTGGATGGCATTATCACGGTCTATAATTACTGTGGTGAATAATTAAACTTTTTTTTAAACTGATTTCCATTAAAAAAAAAAAAAGCCAGGAGCTGAAGAGATTGCTTAGTGGTTAAGGCACTTGCCTGCAAAGCCAAAGCACCCAGGTTTGATTCTCCAGGACCTATGTAAGCCAGATGCACAAGTTAGCAGTAACTGGAGGCCCTGACACACACATTCTCTCTTTGCCCTCAAAAAAAAAAAAAAAAAAAAAAAAAAAAAAAAAAAAAAGAAAAGAAAAAGCTGGGCGTGGTGGCACATGCCTTTAATCCCAGCAAGCACTTGGGAGGTAGAGGTAGGAGGATCATCATGAGTTCAAGGCCCCCTGAGAATACATGGTGAATTCCAGGTCAGCCTGGGCTAGAGGGTGATCCTATCTCAAAAAACAAAAGCAAAAAAAAAAAAAAGACACAAACTCGGGTTTGGAGTTCAGGGACTTCTGAACTCCCCCACCCCATTACATCAGCATTTAGGAGGCAGAGGTAGGAGGCTCAGGAGTTCTAGGCCACCCTTAGCTATATACTTAGTTCAAGACTAGCCTGGGCCTACATAAAACCTTTTATGCATCCTAAAATCATGTTCAGATCATGTTCCATACCAAATATATCATTGTTCATCGTTATACTGTTTAGAAAACAGCAACAATAAAACATATTAATGTTCAGTTCAAATGAATTTTTGTTTTGTTTTGTTTTTCAAAGTAGGGTCTTATTCTGGCCCAGGCTGTTCTGGAATTAACTATCTAGTCTCAGGGTGGACTCGAACTCACAGCAGTCCTCCTACCTCTGCCTCCCAAGTGCTGGGAATAAAGGCGTGCACCACCACACTTGGCTTCAAGTGCATTTTTTTTTTAAAGATAGGGCCTTATTCTAGCCCAGGCTGACTCCTGTAGCTCAGACCAGCTTCAAGCTCATGGAGATCTTTATCTTAGCCTCTTGGATACTAGCATGGCATGATCCTCAATGCATGGCTCAGAGTCTTTTTTTTTTTTTTTTTTTTCCAGGTAGTATCTCTCTCTAGTCCAGGCTGACCTGGAATTTGCTATGTAGTCTCAGGCTGGCCTCAAACGAAGTGATCCTACCTCAGCCTCCCCAGTGCTGGGAGGAAAGGCATACCTGGTGATAAGAAGGCTTCAGTTCATACACGGTAAAGCATTGAACACTGAAACAGTGAAAAGGGCAAAGGAGAAATTAGGAAAGCTTTCCACATTGACAAGAATTTATTTAACTTGACATCAGAAGAATAAATTAAAACAGCAAATAGGATTTTTCTTTTGCCAATTGAATTCACAAAGACCAGATTCCCTCCCATTCCAACCAAGACGCAGAATAGTGACAGCTGACTACACTAAACAAGTCATCTGGCTCGGTCAGAGTCTAAATCACTTTAAGAAAGCTTTGGAAAGCTGCTGCACATAATGCCAAGCATGGTATCATAGTCAAACAGCACTGACCACAGGGACAGTGGAGGAATGGCTGCATCCATTACATACAATATTATCCAGATACTACAAAAGAGGGTATAGGCTTGTATATGCCAAAGCAGTGCCGCTCATAAAATGAACCCATTAGAAACAAGTCTCCCCTCCTAATAGTTAAACACAAAATATTTAAAGGAAGAGCTGGAGAGACAGCTTAGAGGTTAAGGCACATGCCTGTGAAGCCTAAGGACCCAGGTTTGATTCTCGAGGTCCCACGTAAACCAGATGCACAAGGGGGCGCACACGCCTGGAATTCATTTGCAGTGGCTGGAGGTCCTGGCGCACCCATTCTCATTCTCATTCTCTCTCTCTCTCTCTCTGTCAAATAAATAATAAATTAATCTTTAAGCCGGACGTGGTGGCGCACGCCTTTAATCCCAGCACTCAGGAGGCAGTGGTAGGAGGATCTCTGTGAGTTCAAGGCCACCCTGGACTAAAGTAAAACCCTACCTTGAAACACCAAAAACAAAAAATAAATAAATAAAAGGAAAAGAAAAAAAAGGAAGAAACCTTCCCCCAAAGAGACTAAGATGCATTCATAAGCCCATGGTGAGAACCACCAACACCACTGAGGACGATCCTCAGTGGAATGTGGATGGGGAATAGGGGACACCATGAGAGGAACAGGACCAACACAAAATTTGTTCATACAGTGAAGTTCATAATTAATAAAGACAATAAAAAGGGTTGGAGGGATGGCTTAGCAGTTAAGGCATTTGTCTGCAAAGCCAAAGTACCCAGGTTCAATTCCCAGGACCCATGTTAGCCAGATGCACAATGGGGCGCAAATGTCTGGAGTTCGTTTGCAGTGGCTGGAGGCCCTGGCACTCTTTCCCTCTTTCTCTGTCAAATAAATAAGTAAATAAAATACTAAAAAATAAAAAAGACAACAAGGGAGAATCATTAAGATAGCAAATACTATTTTCCTCAGGGCTTAAAGTCATAAACAAGAGCCTACACCTGACGGTCTCATAGGACAAGACCAGGTCTGATTTTTTTTTTTTTTTTTAAATTTATTTATTTCCATGGAGAGAGCTGCTGCAAACAAACTACAGATGCCTACACCACTTTGTGCATTGGGCTTTACACGAGTACTAGGGTATCAAACCTGGATCATTAGGCTTTGCAGGCCAAGCATCTTAACTGCTGAGCCATCTCTCCATTCCCAAGACCAGGTCCAACTCCTGAGAAGACTGACCATGCAAAAGTTCAGAAGAGGGAAACCTGTTTGCCTTGATTTGTTCTCTGGGACTAAGCACAGGGATAGTTTTTAATGGGCTTATTTCAGTGACTAATAATGGAAGAAGGTGGTTGCTATGAAAGGGTAACGACTATAGTTTGTATTGTGGATGTTCCCCTAACACTGAAGACTTAATTCTGCAGTGACATGACTGGGAAGTAGAAGGGCATTGAAGAGGTGGAACTCAAGGGAAGGAAGTTTAGGGGAGGAAGGCAATGTTCTCGAAGGGGATCCTGGGACCTGGCCTCTCCTCCTCTCTCTGGATTCCAGGATTGTATGAGGTGAGCAGCTACTTCTACTATGCTCTCCCACCATCTGCCTTTCCAGGGACCCAAAAGGAACAGGGCTGAAATCTCTTACCATGAGCCAAAATCAAGACTTCCTCTTCTGAAGTTGATCATCTTAGTGACTTTGTTCCAGTACCGAGTAACAGTGGCCAAAAATAAAACAAACAAGTTGTTGAAATAAGATTTTAGCAAGTAAATAGTAATGCAGGCTATGTTCTAATCATATAATCACTATAAAAATATAATGAAATTAATAAAAATAATGAGACTACTTTGAAGATAAAGCTGGAAAAATTTATTAATATGTATGTTGAGAATGATTCCATGTTAACCATGGTCCTCACCAACAACTGCAGTTCAATCTACAGTCAGTTAGGACTACCAAGTCCCATCACTTATGGGGGCCTGTGTGTGATGGCTGTAAAGCATGCAGCTATTGCCTGTATGGGTTGCCCCAAGGGCCCTTGCAAGCAGAACTTTCCAGTCGATGTTCATGGCTTTAATACCATGCTGTCACCGATCTATTCCACACACAGGTTTGTGGAATGCTTTTGGAAAGCTCCAGGATACAGAGAGGGTTTCACATTGACCATATCATCATGTTCAAGTACCCTAGAGAACAGAAAATCCACAAGGGGCCCCTTCTGATGCTGGTTGGAAAATTAGGGAAATTCATCTCAGTGATGTTTTTGTGTCAAAAGAAAAAGAAACATTTTAGGACTACTGAGGGAGTTTAGGATGACTGTGCCCCAAAAAGTAAAAAGCAGGAATGTCCTCCAGCCTGGCCTAGCAGTCCCCATGTTATTGCTCACCAAGGAAGTCTTCTCCTTATCTCTTGCCTAAAGGAGTTCTCTACATCTGTTTTTTCATACATAACCTGAGTCACTCCCTGGACCTCTGTCCTAGAACTGAGATTCCTGGAAGGTTTAAATCTGATAGTGGTATTGTGCCTACTCAGCCCCAAAATGTGGCATCATGACAAGTGAGCGCGGGCCCCATTCTGAATCCATAACTGACCCCAATTTGGGTCAGAGAGCAGGCTTTACCCCCAACACCTTCCATGTGGCAGGAGCTCTCTATGCTTTCTCCACTTTTCTTCTCAATTGAATCTATGATCTGTGAATTTCACTTCTTGAAATTCATAAGACAAGAATCTGGGGTTGCCCAAAATTTATTTATTGAAAAAGCAATCTTAGTGCTGTCGCTGGTCACAATTCTACCTAAGTCCAACTAGGTGAACCAATGAATTTTCTGGGTTGACTTACAAAGCACAAGTGGGGTGTCATTTACAGCAGTGTGGGTGACCCCCAAACAGCTGCATCACTGCAAAGTCTACCCCCATAAGAAATAATATGGAAACTGTGCCACAGCATCTACTTAACCTTTCACTTCCTACCTTACCCCCAAATCACTAGCAGCATACCCCCAAATCACTGGCAGCACAGGAGGGGGCAGGAAGGAGTAATGAGTTCTTTTGTAGTGGCTGGAGGCACTGGAAAGCCCATTCTCTATCTCTCTTCTTTCTCCACCCCCTCCCCGCTTGCAAATTAATAAGAAAATTACTTTAAAAAAGAATTAAGCCATGTGTGTTGGTATACACCTTTAATCATAGCCCTTGGGAGGCAGGAGGAGAATCAACAGAAGTTAGAGGTATCCTTAGACTACATAGTGAATTCCAGGTCAGCCTGGGCTACAGTGATACACTGCCTCAAAAAGCCAAAGAGGGCCAGGCATGATGACACATGCCTTTCATCCCACCACTAGGAAGGCAGAGGTAGGAGGATCTTCATGAGTTTGAGGCCACACCGAGACTACACAGGCATTAACAGGACAGCCTGGGCTAGAGAGAGACCCTACCTTGAAAAACCAAAAATAGATTTAACATATGACCCAGATATATCACTCCTAGCTTATATCCTGAGGACTCTTCTCACTCCCTTAGAGAAACTTGCTCAACCATGTTTAATGCTGCTCTGTTCGCAATGGCTTGGAAATGGAACCAGCATAGCTGTCCCTCAGTTAATGAATAGGTAATGAAGATGTGGTATATTTATACAGTGGAATTCGAGTCAGTATAGGAAAATGAAATTATGAAATTTGCAGGGAAATGGATGAATCTGGAAAAGATTACTCTTAGTGAGGTAACCCAGGCAAGAAGGCCAAGTGCTACATGTTCTCTCACATATGTGGATCCTAGGTAGAAATGTTTGGACTTTTATGTGGGTTGAGGTAAAAATTAGTAGCAGAGGCCAGTAAGGTAGAAAAGGGCTATCAGAGAGGGAGGAGAGGCGAGGAGTTAAGGCGATGGTACTGTACATATGTAATGAGATGAACAGATTAGTGGGGGTACAAGGGCCTAAGTAGGGTCATGGGAAGGGTGAGGGGAGGGTTAATCAAAATTCAAGATGTGGTGAATAAGCAACTCGGAAGCCTGTTCTTTTGGATAACCAGAACACCCAGAAGCCACAGACTATTACTAGAAAGATTTCAGTACCAGGGGTCAGATACCTTCCAGTGAGTTGTTGGGTAGTGAGGTCCCTGAGGCCCCCCAAACATTACAGGCCATTGTCAATGCTATTGATTTCCCATTAGAAATAGATGGCAACATCCCGTTGCTGAAAACTCCACATGCCTGGGCTGAAAGATCACTGAGAACTCAAGCTGGAGCTGAGCTTTAAACCTCCTCCCTGTAGAACAGCTGACAGAAAGGTGGGAAAAGCTCCACTGCATGCAGCCCTATGGGAAACAGAAGTCATCATTGGTGAAAGCAGTGGGCACTGCAAGCCTCAAGTTTGGACAGCCAGGCCAAATGACCACACAGGTGCAATAGTGGCATGTCTGTTATGGGCAAAACCAACTGCTCTCTAATTTGACTTGAGGACCACTCCACAGGAGGGAATGCATGTCTGCTACCAAAAACCTAATCAAAAGCCTATGGTGGAGGAGTGTAATGCCTGCTCATGCCTGGCTAAATGCATATATTATGCTCAACAAAATGCTCTGTAAGCACTTTATTGAACGTTCATAACCATATATTAATGCTACTTTCACTTTGGGCTAGAGAAGCCTTCCTTTTCAGATGGTGGTGACCACTGGCATGACCCAACCGGCACCATGGTGCTGACAGAAGAATAGTCAGCACTGAAATAGCTCCACCATGTCTTCCAAGGTTCAGGTTCCATTGAGGAAAAAGTGGCAGAAATAATGTATGAGCCAAAGGAAGGGGAGGACTGCTTACAATGCAATGGTTCAGAGAGAAATTGGCCACATATCCATGACCTAACAGTGTCCGGCAGTACCGTCACAGGACCTTCATGACAGGAGGGAAAGATGACATCAAAATTAAAGAAAGACTAATGGAGAGAGTGAGGGGATATGGTGGAGAATGGATTTGTGAGGGGGAAAGTGGGGGGAGGGGAGGGGATTATCATGGTTTATTGCCTGTAATTATGGAAGTTGTCAATAAAGAGTCTTGAAAAGGGGGTCAATTGGGCTGATGAGATGGCTCAACAGATAGCACTCTTGCCTGCAAAGTTTAATGACCAAGGTTCCATCCCCCAGTATCCACATGAAGCCAGAAGCATAAAGAAGCACATGCATCTGGAATTTGTTTGCAGCACCTGGAGGCCCTGCCATGCCAATTCTCTGTCTCTCTACCCCTCTGCTTGCAAGTAAAATAAAAATGGTTTCTAAAAGGGTCAATATTTCAATGTGTATACTATCATACTCACTCAGGAAGAGTCCTAACCTGACACAAAAGCTTATCTCTAGGGGACAATAGGGAAGAATGGGATGTATAGGCACAGAGGGTGAGACTAGACCTACATCTTTGTGCCTCTCTTCAATGTTTAAATCATATGAGTTCTCAGAAATTTTAAAAATATGGCCGATATTGCCAGGCATAGTGGCACGCACCTTTCATCCCAGAACCTAAACTTGTCCTCAATTACTGACTACGTCCTGTGTCAGTGAATGATGATCATGTTCAATTCCAAGGCTGACTCTCCAGTACTGCACTGGGTCCTTTCATGGGGATTTCTTCATCCAAGTGCAGTTGTGTACACCTATAATCCCAGCTACAGCAAGATCACAAGTTTGAGGCCAACCTGGCCAACAAAGTGAGTTTCTGCTTCTTTCTAAACAACAGAGGGGGCTGGAGAGATGGCTTAGCGGTTAAGGCACATGCCTCCTAAGCCTAAGAAGCCAATTCCAATCTCCAGGTCCCACGTTTAGCCAGATGCAAAATTACACAAGGGTATAACGGTGCACTTGCCCACAAGAGTGCACATGCATCTGGAGTTCATTCACAGCAGCTGAGAGCCTGCTGGTGTGCCCATTCTCTGTCTTCCTCTCTGTGTATCTCTCTCAAAAAAAAAAAAAAAAAAAGAAAGAAAGAAAGGGAGGGTTGGAGATGTGGCTTAGCAGTTATGGCACTTGCCTGCAAAGCCAAAGGACTCAAGTTCAATTCTCCAGGACCCATGTAAGCCACACACACAAGGGGTGCATGCATCTTCAGTTCATTTGCAGTCACACAAGGACATGGTGTGCCATTCTCTCTCTCCCCCTCCCTCTCAAATAAGTGAATAAAAATTAAAAAGTAATAGGTTGGAGAGATAGCTTAGCTGTTAAGGCACTTGCCTGCCAAGCCCAAGGACCCAGTTTGATTCCCCCAGAACCCACATAAGCCAGATGGCCCTTATGTCTAGAGTTCACTTGTAGTGGCTACAGGCCCTGGGGTGTCCTCTCCCTCCCTACCCCCAACCCTGGTAAATAAAAATAAAATATTTAAAGAAAAAAGAATTGGACAAAAAATTTAAAAATTAAAAAAGAAGGGAAGTTCCTCAAAAAACTCAGATGCATTCATAAGCCCATAGTGAATACCACCACCACCACTGAGGAGGATCCTCAGTGGAATGGGGATGGGGAATAGTGGATCCCATGAGAGGTATAGGACCAACACACAATTTGTCCATACAGTGAAGTTCATAATTAACAATAAAAAAGACAAGAGGAGGATCTTGAATAGTAAACTACTATCCTCATGGATTAAAAGCCATAACCAAGGGCCTATACCTGACTCTGATTCAGATGCAATTCACTTTTTTTTTTCATTTTAAAAATTTATTTGCAAGGAGAGAGCTGCTGCAAACAAAGTACAGATGTAGCCGGACGTGATGCACATGCCTTTAATCCCAGCACTTGGGAGGCAGAGACAGGAGGATCACAATGAGTTCGAGGTCACCCTGAGACTACATAGCATGTTTCAGGTCAATCTGAGCTAAAGTCACACTCTACCTCAAGTTCAATTCTCCAGGACCCATGTAAGCCACACACACAAGGGGTGCATGCATCTTCAGTTCATTTGCAGTCACACAAGGACATGGTGTGCCATTCTCTCTCTCCCCCTCCCTCTCAAATAAGTGAATAAAAATTAAAAAGTAATAGGTTGGAGAGATAGCTTAGCTGTTAAGGCACTTGCCTGCCAAGCCCAAGGACCCGAGTTTGATTCCCCACATAAGCCAGATGGCCCTTATGTCTAGAGTTCGCTTGTAGTGGCTACAGGCCCTGGGGTGTCCTCTCCCTCCCTACCCCCAACCCTGGTAAATAAAAATAAAATATTTAAAGAAAAAAGAATTGGACAAAAAATTTAAAAATTAAAAAAGAAGGGAAGTTCCTCAAAAAACTCAGATGCATTCATAAGCCCATAGTGAATACCACCACCACCACTGAGGAGGATCCTCAGTGGAATGGGGATGGGGAATAGTGGATCCCATGAGAGGTATAGGACCAACACACAATTTGTCCATACAGTGAAGTTCATAATTAACAATAAAAAAGACAAGAGGGGAGGATCTTGAATAGTAAACTACTATCCTCATGGATTAAAAGCCATAACCAAGGGCCTATACCTGACTCTGATTCAGATGCAATTCACTTTTTTTTCATTTTAAAAATTTATTTGCAAGGAGAGAGCTGCTGCAAACAAAGTACAGATGTAGCCGGACGTGATGGCACATGCCTTTAATCCCAGCACTTGGGAGGCAGAGACAGGAGGATCACAATGAGTTCGAGGTCACCCTGAGACTACATAGCATGTTTCAGGTCAATCTGAGC
The DNA here is from genome assembly GCA_036365145.1 of Orientallactaga sibirica. NCBI lineage: Eukaryota > Metazoa > Chordata > Mammalia > Rodentia > Dipodidae > Orientallactaga > Orientallactaga sibirica. The sequence continues at coordinate 33,455,966 of JAEOAD010000012.1, read as the reverse complement.
TAAAGTCACACTCTACCTCAAAACAAGAAAGAAAGAAAGAAAGAAAGAAAGAAAGAAAGAAAGAAAGAAAGAAAGAAAGGGAGGAAGAGAAAGAAGGCTTTAGTCCTAAGCCTAAAGAACGCTGGTTCCAATCTCCAGGTCCCACGTTTAGCCAGATGCAAAGGGGCTCAATGCCGCACTTGACCACCAGGGGCGCACACATCTGCGTGAGACTACCTAGTGAATTCCAGGTCAAGCTGGGCTAGAGGGAGACCTTACAATGAAAAAATAAGAGTCTCTCTCTCTCTGTCAATCTATAGCCCATATTTTACTTTTTTTTGAGATAGGGTCTCACTCTAGCTCAGGAAGGGAGGGAAGGAAGGAAGGAGGGAGGGAGAGAGGAAGGAAGGAAGAAAGGGGAAAGGAGAGACAGAGGAGGGAGAGAGAGAAAGAAGGAAAAGAAAGAAAGAGAGGTAGGTGCATGTGTCAGGTGGTTTCTGGTGGGTCTTATCCAAAGGAACAGTGTCCACCTCATTTAGACAGGGTCTCTCCCTGGACAGCAATCATAACGGACTGTCCACCTCTTTGAGACAGGGTGTTTCACTGGTAACCAATCATAACAAACTGGCTAGCCATCGAGCCCCAGAGATCTGCCAATCAGTGCTTTACCAAAGGAAAAATTATTTTAACTATTTTATTTATTTATTATTTATTTATTTGAGAGACGCAAAACAAAGAGACAGGGAAGAGAGAGACAGAGAGAAAATGGATGTACCATGCCCTACTTCCACTGCAAATGAAAGCCAGATGCATGCACTACCTTGTACATCTGGCTTATGTGGTTCCTGGGGAATTGAACCTGGGTCCCTTGGCTTTGCAGGCAACTGCCTTAACCACTAAGCCATCTCTCAAGCTCTGTTTTTTGTTGTTGTTGTTTGGTTTTTTGAGGTAGGGTCTCACTCTAGCTCAGGCTGACCTGGAATTCACAATGTAGTTTCAGGGTGGCCACGAACTCACAGAGATCCTCCTACCTCTGCCTCCTGAGTGCTGGGATTAAAGACAGGAGCCATGAAGCCAGAGTCTTATTTTATATTTTCTTTTTTAAAAAAAAATTTTTATTTTTTATTTATTTATTTGAGAGAGATACAGAAATAAGCAGGGAGAGGGGGAGAGAGAGAGAGGGAGAGAGAGAGGAGAGAGAGAGAGAGAGAATGGGTGAACCAGGGCCTCCAGCCACTGCAAACGAACTCCAGATGCATGAGACCCCATGTGCATCTGGCTTACGTGGGTCCTGGAGAATTGAGCCTCGAACCGGGGTCCTTAGGCTTCATAGGCAAGCATTTAACCGCTAAGCCATCTCTCCAGCCCTTATTTTATATTTTCAACCACAAGTACCTGAAGGATGTACTATGCCTTCATCAGCACGTAGAAATTCTACATTTCCTTAATTCACTCTCAGATTGGATAATGATTATTTCACTTATTTATTCACAAACATCTGACACTCCATGTCCAATCCTTACACTTAATGACACTTCCTCCTAGTTTCACTGAAAAGGAAAAAATGTATAAGAAAAATTCCACCATGTTCCATGTTTTCTTGGGAATTTCAATCAGCTACACACACATGGGACGGCAGTAAAATAAAGTAGAAGAGAAATGATCTCTATAGCTGTACAGAGTGCTTCATTTTCTCTGTGAAGGAGAAATCCAGAGCAAGGCACTCAAAGGTTTGTGTGGCAGTTTCACACCTGGACTACATCTTCATCCATACTTGGCATGTGGCTCAAGGTGCCATTATTGTCATGAAATGAATGCTTAAACCCCAGGCATTTTGGTTTTTTGAACTAGAGTTTCACTCTAGTTCAAAGTGACCTGGAACTCAGTATGTAGTCTCAGGGTGGCCTCAAACTCACAGTGATCCTCCTACCTCTGCCTCCTGAGTGCTGGGATTAAAGGCGTGCACCACCACACCTGGCATCGATTAGGTATTTTTTATTTTTAAGTCTATTTATTCAGCAGAGAAAGAGGGAGAGAGAGAATAGGTGTGCCAGGGCCTCCGGACACTGCAAACCAACTCCAGATGCATGCTCCCCCTTGTGCATCTGGCTATCGTGGGTCCTGGGGAATTGAACCTGGGTCCTTTGGCTTTGGAGGCAAGTGCCTTAACAACTAAGCCATCCCTCCAGCCCTCTGCTTGATTACTTTAACAGGCCTACTAGGCAAAGGCATGCTCTGCAGGCATCAGGTTATATCTGGAGGAAAACAGCCCTCCCTGCTACATTGTGTTTTTCTTCCCCTGGTAGGGTCTCCCTCTAGCACATGGTGACCATGAACTCACAGGGATCCTCCCACCTCTGCCTCCTGAGGGCTGGGAGTAAAGGTGTGTGCCACCACAACTAGCCATACCTCATTCTTGAATGTCTTTGTGGTCTATGCATAGCAAACTTACTTTAATATTTTAAAAAGTTATTTGGGCCTGGAGAGATGACTTAGCGGTTAAGGCACATGCCTGTGAAGCCTAAGGACCCTGGTTCAATTTTCCAGGCCCCACGTAAGCCAGATGCACATGGTGGTAAATGCATCTGGAATTCATTTGTGGTGGCTAAAGGCCCTGGTGTGCCCATTCTCTCTCTCTCTCTCCCATATATATATATATATATATATATATATATATATATATATATATATATATATACATACATACATACATACATACATACATACATAAAATACTGGGCGGGAGGCCTATGGTTCCATTGGTAGGGTCTCACTCTAGCTCAGGCTGACCTGGAATTCACTGTGGAGTCTCGGGGTGGTATGGAACTCATGGCTATCATCCTACCTCTGCCTCCCAAGTGCTGGGATTAAAGCCATGAGCCACAACATCTGGACCATAAAATCTTTATATAAGGAAATGAGTAGCTCACCTCCTTCAAACAAGTAACTCCAAAAGCCCCCCATCACTGATGCAACTGCTGCTGAGGAATTTGGGGGCGTTCTTCTCCTGAGGCCCACACCTGACTCTCCTCAATCATCTTTCCATTCTCCTAATGCAGACTCACTAATTCCATTCAGCTGTATTAAGAATCCTGGATGCACCTGAGTGGAAGGCCTTCAGAGAGCACAGGTGGGGACACTGAGATGTGTTCCTACTGCTGGTGACATTTTCAATATAAGTCACATTTTGGCATTAGCCATCTGACATGTTGCTAAGACAAGGCAATTTAGTTTATGGTCCTGGCATAGATCAGGGAGGAAGTTAATTAGGCATTCCTCCTAACCAGGGCATGGTGACAATATCAGAACCCAAGCAGACCTTTGAGAAAACTCTTAAGCAGCCCAAGGATTCCTGCTTCCTAATATCCATCAGTGCAAAACAATTTCCTCCACTCAGCACCATTTCACGTTTTAAAATCTTTTTTTTTTTTTTTTTTTTTTTTTTTTTGGTTTTTCAATGTAGGGTTTCACTCTAGCTCAGGTGGACTGGGAATTCACTCTGTATTCTCAGGATGGCCATTAACTCACCATGATCCTCCAAACTCTGCCTCCCAAGTGCTGGGATTAAAGGCATGTGCCACCACGCCAGGCCTTAAAATCATTTTTAAAATGCCCCCAGTCAGATGCACAAGTGGGCACATGCATCCGTAGTTCATCTGCAGTGGCTGGAGGCCTTAGGGCACCCAATCTCTCCCTCTCTCAAATAAAAAAATAAAAATATATTTTTAAAAGGCCCCAGGGTTGGGATGGAGAGATGGCTTAGTGGTTAAGGTGCTTGCCTGCAAAGGCAAAGGAGCCTGGTTCGATTCCCCAGGACCAATGCACATGCATCTAGAGTTTGTTTGCAGTGGCTGGAAGCCCTGGTGTGCCCATTTCCCTCTCTCTCTCTCCCCCCTCAAATAGAAATAAAATCCCCCAGGGTTTTCCTTAAACCCGGTGGCATAGATGTACAGATGGGGCCTTCTCGGCCCTTTGTCATCAGCCTTGACCTTGAGCGCACACGTACTATGCTCTGACAGACTGAAATATTGTTTCCTGTATGGGATGTGCCTTCACTTTTGAGAGTAAGTCATTATAGTAAACCAGGAGCTGCATCCTTTGCTTGTCTATGCATGTCCACGTTCTCAGAACTCACTCTAAAGAGAGAAGGTAAAACTCACCGACTGGTTGAGGCAGTGTGAAGATGAGATCCGTGTGTCTTGGCCCTGGTCAGGCCCAGAACCTGCTTTCTACAGTCTCTAACACCAGGGTGGGGCTCTGAATCCCTACATGCCTGAGTTAAGCCACCTGGCTCACCTCGCCCCGCAACACACCTGTGCTCCTCTCATAAGCTTGTGTGTGCAGCTCAGACCAGCAGTGGGAAACACCTGTGTGAAGCACAACCCCACCTCTGCCAGAAACCAGTCCTTTGGCCATCCAGGGCAGGCAGAGCCTTAATCTCAGAACACCTACACTTGCCACACGCATCCACAAGGGTTACATTTCTTCAGCATCTCCTACAAGGTCATTTCTATCCCTTCTAATCTGTAGCCACCACGGTAAGTGGGTGGTATTTGTGGTGTGTAGAGAGGAGCTGGAGAGGCACTGGGCCCTCACATGACAGGAACTCCTTGAACTTTCTCTTCTCTTTCTGCAGTTTTTTGCCAGGCCCTCCATGGTGGACTCTCCTGCCACGTGGGTGCCTTTCCTTGGTTGTGCACCTTCCTCAATAAATATAATAATTTAATAATAAAAATCTTAAGCCAGGTGTGGTGGTGAAAGCCTTTAATCCCAGCACTCGGGGGAGGCAGGGGTAGGAGGATAATGGTGAGTTCAAGGCCACTCTGAGACTACAGAGTGAATTCCAGGACAGCCTGAGCTAGAGTGAAACCCTACCTCAAAAAATTATATACATATACATATATATATATTACTTGCTGGAGAAATGGCTTAGTGGTTAAGGCACTTGCCTGCAAAACCCAAGGACCCAAGTTGGATTCCCCAGGACCCAAGCAAGTCAGATGTGCAAGGTGGCACATATGTCTAGCATTCATTTGCAGTGGCTAGAGGCCCTGGCATGCCCATTCTTGCTCTCTCCCTCTCTGTCATAAATAAATAAATAAATAAATAAATAAATAAATAAATAAATAAATAAAATAATTTTTACTGGAATCCAATAAAGAAATACTAAATAAGCTGGTTGTGGTGGTGCACTGCTTGAATTCCTTTTCCTCCTCCTTTTCCTCCTCCCTTCCCCCTCCCTTCCCCCTCCCTTCCCCTTCCCCTTCTCTTTTCTTTTCTTTCTTCCTGGTTTTTTGAGGTATGGTCTCACTGTATCCCAGGCTGACCTGGAATTCAGGATGGCCTTGAACTCACGGCGTTCCTTCTGCCTCTGCCTCACGAGTGCTGGGATTAGAGGTGTGCACCACCACGCCCAGCAGCACATTTCTATTCGAAGAGACGAGGATGGTGGTACTTTGCTATAGCTGTGCTAGGGAAAGGACAGGCAGACCAGCAGGTCTGCTCTGCCCAACTGTCCTTTCCTGACCAGAGGGGCCTCTCTAAGTCTACCACATGAGAGCAGCATTTAGGAGCAGAGCCCTCTTCCTTCACAGGCCCAGACTCCCAATGCCTGGCAACTCTATCCTCAGCTCTCAATCTGGGGGGTCAGAGGGAGGATGAGGAAGAAGAGTAAGAACTTCCTGGAACTGGTGAGTATGCACCCTGCTTTACCTGGAGGCCAGAAAGGTCAGAGCTTCAGAGAAATATACGGAAAAGGGGGCGAAAAGAGTGTTAGCGCCACATGTTGGGTCATTATGCACAGAGACACTGCCTTTTCCCCATAACTGTTAGCTACCCCCATAGTGCATGACCCACATTCCCCAATGAGGAGGGTCCCTTAAGAGGGGAGAGGACAGGGAGGAGGCTACCGAAGGCAACAACATGAATGTAAAATTAAAATAAATAAAAATATTAAAAGCCAGGCATGGTGGCGCACGCCTTTAATCCCAGCACTCGGGAGGTAGAGGAAGGAGGATTGCCATGAGTTCAAGGCCACCCTGAGACTACATAGTGAATTCCAGGTCATCCTGAGCTAGAGTGAAACCCTACCTCGAAAAATCAAATCAAATCTATATATATATATGAAAAAAGAAAGGTCAGAGCTGAATACCACCTGACATACAGTATTAAGTTTCAGGCCTGGCTGGAAACAATTTCCCCATCACCCTCACATGCAGCGGTAGCTAGTAGGACCTACTGGACACATGCACACAAAGAAGGCTCACAAGTGCTGGAGAAATGGCTTAGTGGTTAAGGTGCTTGACTGCAAAGCCAAAGGATCCATGTTCATTTCCTCAGGACCCATGTAAGCCAGCTGCACAAGGGGGCTCACGCATCTGGAGTTCTTTTCCAGTGGCTAGAGTGCCTGGAATGCACATCTGCCACTCTCTCTCAAATACATTAATAAATGAAATTTTAAAAAAGAAAATGAAAAGTTTATTTATTTATTTGTTTATTAGCAACAGGCAGAGAGAGAAAGAGGCAGAGAGAGAGAGAAAATGGGTGCACCAGGGCCTCCAGTCACTGCAAATGAACTCCAGATGCATGCACCACTTTGTACAACTGGCTTACGTGGGTACTGGGGAATTGAGTCTTGAACTGGGGTCCTTAGGCTTCATAGGCAAGTGATTAACCACTAAGCCATCTCTCCAGCCCCCAATTTTTTTTTAAAGCTCACACGAAAAGGCTGGCTTGAACACAATATACTGTGTGCTTCATGGATTATTCCCCAGGCAGCTCTTCACTAAGATGGGGGACCCCAAGAGCCTGCTACCAATTCCCCCTTCCATCCAAGGCCTAGGGATTGCCAGGGGCATAATGCATTTACCAAACTGCGTGACCCACACAGCAACAGGCTACTTTCATTCATGATCTAGAGCAATGCTTCTTACACTTATTCATTCATTTGACAGAGAGAGAGAGAATGGGCATGCCAGAGGCTCCAGCCATTGCAAACAAAGTCCAGATGCATGTGCCCGCTTGTGCATCTGGCTAATGTGGGTCCTGGGGAATTGAACCTGGGTCCTTTGGCTTTGCAGTCAAAGGCCTTAACCACTAAGACATCCCTCCAGCCCTGCTTCTTATGCTTTTTACAGTTGTGACCCCCCACCCTCAACCAAATGTTTTCCCAGCTGCACTGATTCATTTATGATCATCACTCTTGATCATATCACAGATAAGATGAAAGGTTGCAGGTATTCCTAATGGGGACACAGTGAGAGCCTGCTTCATGTGCTTTTCGGGGGTCTTGTTATTGTTTCCACACTGAGAGTCCCTGCATCTTACTGGCATCTGCTTTCAGCTGGACCTTGCCTTCACACTAGGGGAGAGAAACTTTGTTTTACAGATAAGTTGTCTGATTGGCTGGAAATACACTGCTTAATCAAGGATCAGGTGCTAGACTGAATCTTATTTTGAAATGGAACAATATCTTAAAATTCACCCCATCAGTTAGAAGGTTAAAGCCTGCCGAGTGTGGTGGCACATGCGTTGAATCCCAGCACTCGGGAGGCAGAGGTAGGAGAATCACCGTGAGTCTGAGGCCACCCTGAGACTACAGAGTGAATTCAAAGTCAACCTGAGCCAGAGTAAGACCCTACCTCAAAAAACCAATAAATAAATAAATAAATAAATAAATAAATAAATAAATAAATAAATAAATAATCTTTTTTAAAAAGAAGAAGTTTAAAGCCTGCAGTAACGGGGGTGCGTGAAATATGGGTGAACGGGCTATGCAGGGTGTGTTTCTGAAGCAATAACACACCCCAACTGGGATGATGCATGTAAGGCTGAGGGAGAAATATCACCAGGAGTTCAAAGTCAGCTGGAATAGAGACCCTGCTTCAAAACAAACAAATTGTTACAGGAGGCCCGGCATGGTGGCACGTGCCTTGAATCCCACCACTCAGGAGGCTGAGGTGGGGGGGGGGGAATCACCGTGAGTTCAAGGCCAGCCTGAGACTACAGAGTGAATTCCAGGTCAGCCTGGGCTAGAGTGAGACTCTACCTTGACCCCCACCCCCGCAAAAAAAAGGCTGGAGGGATGGCTTAGCGGTTAAGGCATTTGCCTGCGAAGCTTAAGGACCCTGGTTCGATTCTCCACATAAGCCAGATGCACAATGTGGCACACACGTCTGGAGTTTATTGAAGAGGCTACAGGCTCTGGCCCACCCATTCTCACTCTCCTTCTTTCTCTTTCACTCTTTCTGTCTGTAATAAATAAATAAATAAACAAAAAATGAGAGGAGATTTGAGTTCATTTACTTTACTGGATCATCACTGTCACTGAAGATGAGAATCAATCAACTTTCCTCAAGCCCACAGGGATGTCTGTGCAGGATGCTTGACAGAGAGGCAGGACTCCCAAACTGACGTGGAGCAGCAGTGTTTATTTGTCAACGCTGACCTGGGACCAGGGGACTCCTATCCACAGATTGAACCCCAATCACAATGGAAATTTTCTTTAATTTTTATTTATTTATGTCTTTAATTTTATTTTTTGGATTTTCGAGGTAGGGGCTGACCTGGAATTTACTATATAGTCTCAGGGTGGCCTCAAACTCATGGTGATCCTCCCACCTCTGCCTCCTGAGTGCTGGGATTTAAGGCGTGCACCACCATGCCCAGTTTATTTAGTATTTCTTTATTTGATTTCAGTAGAAATTTTGTAAGGACACACCCTATGTTGGCACCATAATTTCTCTATGCCTGCCACCATCCCACGGAGGGTCTATCCCTGTGGCACGGTGGGTATTCACCATTGGGTTATGGGGTATGAGTTGTGGGAGCAGCAGTCTGTCAGTGGGGGGAGTCAAGGCCTCTGCATATTACTGCACACCCTCTGCCTCTTCCCCCTTCTCTTCCACACAATTCCCTGGGCATCGGTGGCCGTGTGTTAAGTCTGTTCTAATAGTGAGTTCTTAGCAGCTCTAGAAACCTGCTTCCACACGTTTTGTGCATCTCCCCATTGCACTGGTGCAGGTTTTCAAACTCTCCCTGCAAGCTAGCAGCACGGTGGCTCATGTCATCAATTCCTATGTGCTTCACCTGGGTCCTATGTTGGTTTTTCCAGGTAGGGTCTCACCTTAGCTCAGACTGACCTGGAATTTACTATGTAGTCTCAGGGTGGTCTTAAACTCATGGCGATCCTCCTATATCTAGCTCTTGAGTGCTGGTATGAAAGGCGTCTGCCACCATGCCAGGCTTTTGGCTCATCTTTTGATAGGGGTTCAGGTATCTTTTCTGGAATTGTTGATCAATTTTGGTTGTCCTTGGATCTCACTGCCTCTGTACAGGACAAATGGACTCTCAACCACAGTCTGCATTGGTGGCTCGGTTTGTGTATCCCAGAAGGCAGCGGGATATTATGTTTATAGCCACTATCATGTTTTCTGCACCTTTCATCCCCTTTTTGTCTCATTTACCTGACAGCATACTATTGGGGTGCTTTGTGAAATTCCCAAACTAAGCCGGGCATGGTGGTTCACTCCTTTAAATCCCAACACTCGGGAGGCAGATATAGAAGGATCACTGTGAGTTAAAAGACACCCTGAGACTACATAATGAATTCCAGGTCAGCTTGGGCTAGAGCAAGACACTACCTCAAAAAAAGGGGAACTGGAGGGATGGCTTAGTGGTTAAAGTGTTTTCCTGCAAAGCTGAAGGACCCTGGTTTGATTCCCCAGCACCCACGTAAGCCAGATCCACAAGGGGGTGCATGCATCTGGAGTTTGTTTGCAGTGGCTGGAGGCCCTGGTGCACCCATTCTCTTCCTCTCTCTCATAAACAAACAAACAAACAAATAAAAATTTTTAGAATCCAAACTACCAGGCCCATTCCAAGCTAAGGTCATGACATACACAGTTGTCTTTCCTTTGATCTGGGATGGACTTGTTCTCAATGTGTTTTCACAAAAAGTGGGAACAACTTCTGAGATGTACGAATCTCAGAGTTAACCCCTTCTAGGGTCATAGCACAGGAAGTACCAGATAGCATCCTTTTTTTTTTTTTTTTTTTTTTTTTTTTTTTTTCGAGGTAGGGTCTCACTGTAGCTCAGGCTGACCTGGAATTCACTCTGTAGTCTCAGGGTGGCCTCAAACTCATGTTGATCCTCCTACCTGTCTCCCAAGGGCTGGGATTAAAGGCGTATACCACCATGCACGGCCATGGTATGTTCTTAACAAAAAATTGTTGAAGTGTCTTAACCAGTCATGCCTTTAATCACAGCACTCAGAAGGCAGGGGTAGGAGATCCCTGTGTGTTCAAGGCCACCCTGAGATTGCATAGTAAATTCCAAGTCAGCCTAGGCTACCATGAGACCCTACCTCAAAAACACAAAATTAAAAAAAGTGGGGCTGGAGAGATGGTTTAGTGGTTAAGGCACTTGCCTGTAAAGCCAAAGGACCCAGGTTCAATTCCCCAGGACACATGTAAGCCAGATGCACAAGGTGATGCATGCGTCTTCAATTTGTTTGCAGTGGCTAGAGGCCTTGGCACACCTATTCTCTCTCTCTCTCTCGCTTGCTCTCTCTCAAATAAAAATTAAAGGCAAGTATGTGGCACATGCCTTTAATCCCAGCACTCAGGAGGTAGAGGTAGGAGGATCTGCAGTGAGTTCAAGGCCACCCTGAGACTACATAGTGAATTCCAGGTCAGCCTGGGGTAGAGTGAGACCCTACCTCAAAAAAGAGTAGGAAAGTCAGTCCATGTCCTGGTAGAGGCCACATGAGTCAAAGTGTTCCATGAAACCCTCCTGTGGCAGGATGGCAAAGGGGTGGACCCCCACAGGAATATCTAAAATGGGATGAGTTGGGGCTGGAGAGATGGCTTAGCAGTTAAGACACTTGCCTGCAGTGCCAATGGACCCAGGTTTGATACACCTGTACCTAAAGCCAGATGCCATCCATTGCAGTGGTTGGAGGCCTAGCAAGCAAGCAAACACTCTCTCTCTCTCTCTCTCTCTCTCTCTCTCTCTCTCTCTCTCGATCTGCCTGTCTCTCACACAAATAAGTAAAATATATAAATAATAAAATGGGACAAGTGGTTTGTCATGCATATGATGGACCATGGCTCTCGTGTCTATAAAGATTCTCTCTGGATAGGGGAATTGTGAGGATGTGATGTGAGTGAATTCTATCTTTCTTTTTTGGAGATAGGGTCTCACTCTAGTTTAGGCTGACTTTGAATTCACTATGTAGTCTCAGGATGGCCTTGAACTCCTATCAGTCTTCATACCACTGCCTCCCAAGTGCTGGGATTAAAGGGGTGCACCACCATGCCTGGCTGTCATTGGTCTATCTTGAGACTAGAAGCAGAGTAAATATAAAAGCACAAGCCAGGTCTGCAGAGATGGCTTAGCAGTTAAGGCGTTTGCCTGCAAAGCCAAAGGACCTTGGTTCAATTCCCCAGGACCCAAGTAAGCCAGATGCACAAGGTGGTGCATGACCGGATTCTCCAAGTCTCTGTAGTGTAGTCATTACCCTAGCCTCAGGTAACAAAGGAACAGACCTCATCACCTGAGCACTTAAGGTGATCCACATAATGCTGTTTCAGGGGGCTGCCCTAGTATAGGTCCGTGGAGAAAAAAAGTTGTCCTTTTCTTATTTCAGTATCAGACACTCAAAAATGAAACTGGATGTTTTGGTCATTTATGAAATTATCTTTTGAAAGCCATTTCTGTAAGTAACTGTAAAGTGTCAAAATTTCCTTCTAGTGGCAATGAATGAACAAAGACCACAAAGCCACAGATTTCAGACATCTCTGGTCAGTGGATGACTGGATGGCTGTTACTGTCTGTTCAGTTCCCACATCAGTCCTACTAGTGAATATGAACTCTGCAGTCATCACCCTGATGCTTGTTTTGATGCTGATCTCCAAAGCTGAAACTTAGACTATAAACATGTCAGCGTAAAAACAAACTCACTCACAGCCACAGTGGAGCAGGGCACAAAGAACCTTGAGGAATGTAAGCTGAATGTTTTGAAGCAAGTCCTCATAGTAACTTTCTTTTAGTGAGTTTTCCATGTGCTTTTGGCCTTCAGCCTTGAAAGATCATAACTCCAATGAAACAGCACATAACCAATGATCGAGCTCCCAGAACACTTCCCATTAACTATGCTTGCAAGATGGACACAGACCCACAGTGCCAATGAGTAACTGCAGAGGAAAGTACAGCTGCCAGACCCACCATGTGTACCTCCACATGCACCTGACCCAAGAGGGCCAACACACTTGTCTTATAGGCATGTGACAAAGGAAGTCAGGCTATAATAAGGAGGTCCATGATGTGAATATTAAATGGTAAAAAGCAGAGAGTCTGATGGAGAGAACTGGGGGGATAGCTCAATGTAGAGCACTACCAAGCACACGAGAGGCTCTGGGTTCTGTCCCAGTGCCTCAAACACAGAGAAGTGCCCAATACGCCAATGTCCAAAACAGCAGATACAGACCGCAAGTAAAACTTAAGTCCAAGGTACCCATTCTTCCTCTTCTGACTAGAAAACAGGTGTAAAGACATTCAATTATATACCTATGGCCATGGAGAAGAAATTCAGAGTCCAAATATCTGTCTGACATGAGCCCAAATGCTGTGCTGCTCAAGGCCTATGATCACTGAAACAGTGGCAAAAAATTCCCCGCTGTCTTTTCCATTTGGTCTCCTGCTACTGTTGATCTTAAACTCTGGCTTCTATTCAGCTATACTAAAATGTTAATTCCTGGAATAGGCCACTGTTTTTCTTGCCTTTGAACAAACTATTTTCTGTGTTGAAACCTCCCCCTAACACTTCCCTCATCAGCACGTTCACCAGGATAATGACTCCCTGTGCTTTGGACCTCTGTTTTAAGTGTACTTCTCAGATTGTTTTCTCGATCCCTGGTAGGAGTTAAACCTCTTCATTGTCCCAGGGAGTGATGGCTGTCACCTGGAAGTGTCCATCCTGATACTGCACACTCTCACTCCCATGAAATTGGAATGTCTTTCCAATCTGGCAGGTGCTGGACACACAGGAAACAGGTATTCAACTAATAAATAAAAATCAGTGTCATGGAGCATTTCATCAGTACTGACGTGTGCTCAGCACAGAAACTGAACTGAAGTCGGGAGATGAATGCTCGCCAAGGTCCACTGAAGTCTCAACTTGAGCTGCTTCTTATGTGTCAGGGTGGAGGATGTAGGGGGAGGAGACTATGACTGGAGTAATGGAAGGAAGGAGGGTAGTCACAAGTTCAGGACCTGTTGATGTGTCAGGGTGGAGGATGGAGGGCGAGGGGACTATAACTGTAATAATGGAAGGAGGAAGGAGGGGAGTCAGAAGTTCAGGACCTGCTTCTTATGTGTCAGGGTGGAGGGTGGATCAGGAGGGGACTATGACTGGAATAAGGGAAGGAGGGTAGTCATAAGTTCAGGTAAAAGATGCCAGTGGTGGAGATGGAAATGGATTCGGAACTGGTCCAGACTGAGTGAAAGAACTGATGTAAAGCTTAACTAGGGATCAACGAAAGTGGACCCCAAGCTTTTAAAAAGAAAGTGAATACAAGGTGGTACATCTGATTGAGGGGAAAGAAAACTAAATCGTGTGAGGAGATAACAGGTATTAATATGAAATATATTACATTTGATGTTCTTGTGAAAGGAGGAAGAAAAATAAAAGACATGCAAATATAAAAAATTAAAAGGCTTGAACACAAAGAACTCGACTTATGAAAAAGTTCCATTTACTGGTCATATCACATGAATGAGAGAAGTTGAGGTATAAAAACAAAAATAACTTGCTGGAGATCACACAGCTCTGGCAAAGCAGATTCTCACGCGTGGGCAGTGCCGTCACACAGCCTATCATTTATCATTTGACTTCAGCACTTCTTTGGGACCCCAGACAGGCTTAGGTAGTCTGATAGTTGGTTAAGTTATAAGGGTCATGCTGCTGTCTGAATGTCTCAAATGTTGGCGCCGTACTGGAGGGCTGTGGAGCCTTCAGGAGAAGGGACGAGAGGTCAGTCATTAGAGGACAGGCTTGAGGTCTTACAGCTCAGCTTCACTTCCTGTCCCCTCTCTGCTTGCTGACGGGATGTGATGTGAGGTGAGCAGGTGCTTCACAATTCTGCCAATGTGTTCCTGCACTATGCCAGACTACCCTCTTGGAAATATATACCAGAATGAACCCATCTTCCCAGACAACAGAATGGAGAAAATCTTTCCAAGTGATACATCTGACAGATTATTAATATCTAGGATATGTAAACATCTCCAAAAACTACACATGAAAAAGACAAATTGCCCAATTAAAAATGGGCTATGAAAAGAAATAAAAGGGACTAATATTTTAAAACATAGTGGCTTCTGGGGAAGGGGGAGACATTTTATTCAATGTTGCAGACAGTGGAAGGTTGCATGAACTCTAGAAAATAAACACCACTATCCTTGTGTAAGCAACCCTCATTACACTGTGTAACTCAAACATTCACACACACAGTCACAAAGAGGGACTACTAGGTGGGAAGGAGGAAGAGTTCAGTGGGACAAAGAAAAGAAGGTAATGGGAGATGATTATGGTCAAAATACATTATACACATTGCCAATAAATAAGATTAAGCTAAAAAAATAATCACACAAAGTGTCTAGGATATTCATGATTTTTAAGGTGGCTAACGTTACCTCCACAAGACCTGCATGATAGGAGGGAAAAACATGAAGACGTCAACATTGAAGAGAAACTAGTTAGAAAGAAGAGATTCAATGGAGGAGGATCATGGTGGGGGAAGGGAGGGTGGTGGGAGAGGATTATGATCATGGTATATTGTCTTCAGTTATGGAAACTGTCAATAAAGTTACTTAAAATTTTTATGCAGTTATTTGAGAGAAAGAGAAAGAGGGAGACAGAGAGAAAGAATGGGAACACCAGAGCCTCAGCCACTGCAAATGAACTCCAGACACATGTGCCACCTTGTGCATTTGGCTTACATGGGTCCCGGGGAATTGAACCTGGGTCCTTAGGCTTCACAGGCAAGTGTCTTAATTGCTAAGCCATTGCTACAGCCTCAATGAAAAGTTTTTAAAAGGGCTGGAGATTTCTCAGTGGTCAAAGATGCTTGCTTGTAATGCCTGATGAATTGGAGGTCCTGGCTTGCTCATGTTCATTCATTCATTCTCTCTCCCCCAAATAAACACATGAATTATTATTTTTATTGTTTTTGTTGCTGAAAACTGAACGTAGGCTCTTGCGCTTGCTAGGCAAGTGCTCATCCACTGAGCTAATCCCCCACCCCCGTGAATTATTTTTTAAGTTTAGAACAAAAACATAGTAAGTCCCCTTCCTATATACCAATATGGGCTGTGGAGATGGCTCAGAGGTGAAAGGTGTTTGCTTGCAAAGCCTGCTGGCCCTTGTTTCATTTCCCCAGTACCCATGTAAAGCCAATAGCAAACATGCTGAGGATGAAACCAGGGAAACAATCCCATTTACAATTGCCACAAATGGATAGATGAGGTAGACAGAAAGATGAATGGACACACACACACACATCTTGAGAATAAACCTAACCATGGCTCTGGGCGTGTGGAGCGTGCCTTTAATACTAGCACTTGGGAGGCAGAGGTAAGAGGATTGCTGTTGAATTTGAGGCCACCCTGAGACTACAGAGTGAATTCCAGGTCAGCCTGAGCTAGATTGAGACCCTGCCTCAAAAAACAACAACAATAAAAACCGTAAACATGGAAGTGAAGTTTTTAAAACACTTAAGAAACTGAAGAAGGCATTAGAATACATAAGGATCAGAGGCAGGCAGGCACAGCCAGTAGTTCAGGCACCCTGGACATTGCTTGACCTGAGCTGCAAGCACACCCTTCTCTTATACAATGCATCTAGCAACCTGGAACCCCACCTGCACTGAGCTACACTTACATGTACACCTGGGACCACATAACAGAACCATTTTCTCCTCCCCCTGGAGCCATTGTTTCCAATAAGCACCCATTCAAATACATTCTAAGATAGCTTAGGAATCAGAACAGTAGGGACCACCCAGCCTGAAGGGTTTTAGGGTACATGCATATTGTTGTGTCCTTTAAGTGACCTTTCAGGAAGAAAGCCCTATTTATTATTGTATGCCTATGTATGAATAGGTATGAATATGATAAAAATAAATTCATCATGTGAAGTCCCATGCACTGTAGAGAAAAGGAAAACTGTCTGTAACTGAAACCAGAGCACCAAACTATGTCCCAGGCCAATGACCCATCCTCACCTAAGACTCCTGCAGAGCAATGGCCCCGACCATGTCCCTGGGCCTGTGAGCACTCTCCACTCCAGTGCCTGTTGCCCTTGGGCAGTGTGCTAACCCTTCATTATCACTTTGCTCCTCATGAAGTTTCTTGCTGCTAAACTACCTGTGTGCACCATCCTTCAGTTCTTTGAGTAACAGGCCAAGAACCTGGAAATTTCCAGAGAACACCAGTAACAGACCTCCCCTCCCATGCCCATGGATTGGAAGCATCAATGTTGTGAAACTGGCTCTGACCAAAAGCCATCTACAAACCGGGTGTGGTGGAGCACACCTTTAATCCCAGCACTTGGGAGGCAGAGGTAGGAGGATCACTGTGAGTGTGAGGCCACCCTGAGGCTACCAAGTGAATTCCAGGTCAGCCTGAGCTAGAGTGAGACCCTACCTCAAAAAAACAAAAACAAAAACAAAGAAAAAACAATCTACAGAGTCAATGCAATCCCCACCAAGGCCCGACCACCATTTGTCTGTCTGTCTGTCTGTCTGTCTGTCTGTCTGTCTGTCTCTCTCTCTCTCTCTCTCTCACACACACACACACACACACACACACACACACACACACACACACACACACCTCTTAATATTAATTTGGAAGCATGAACGACCTCAGTTCAAGCAATCCTGAGAGAAAAAAATAAAGAAAATAAAATAGCCAATAAAAATGGGATGATAGGGCTAGAGAGATGGCTTGGCAGTTAAGGGACTTGCCTGCAAAGCCTAAGGCCCCACGTTTGTTTCCCTAGGCCCCACATAAGCCAGATTCACAAGGTGGAGCATGTGCCTGCAATTCCTTTGCAGTGGCTGAAGGCCTGGTGTGCCTGTTCTATCTGCCTCTTCCTCTCTCTCTTCCTATCAAACAAGTGATTAAAATATTTTGTAATGGGATGATGTTGCAGTCAGGTTCACACTGGTAGAAATCACCCGGCCAAGAGCAGCTTGAGGGAAAAAAAAGGGTTTACTTTGGCTTACAGGCTCAAGGGGAAAGTTCCATGATGGCATGAGCAGAGTGCAGATATCACCCCTGGCCAACATACGGTGGACCACAGCAACAAGAGAGTGTGTCAAACATGGCAAGGGGAAGCTGGCTCTAATACCCATAAGCATGCCCCCAACAATATTTTACCACCAGGAGGCTTTGATTTTCAATTGCCCTCAGCTGGGGAGACTAGCATTCAGAACACTTAAGTTTATGTTGGCCACATGAATCAAACCACCACATTCCACCCCCGGCCCCCATAAACTGATAACCATATATGATGTAAAATGCAATGCATTCATGCAATTTTCAAAGTCCCCATAGTTTTTGTCAATCCTAATGATGTTCATATATCCCCATAAACCAAGGTCTTTTAACTGACCCATAATACCCAGAAAAGTCCTTCCAAAACCCATAATGACACAGAATAAACATTCCCACTGCAAAGGATGGCATTGGGCAAAGCACAGAAATATTCTACCAATACAAAATTTAAAACAACCAGAGCAAACATCAAACTCTGTAGCTCCAATTCCAACAACTCTAGTCAATGACAAATCTCCAAGAGCGATAATTCTAACCAGCAACAACTCTCTGGAGTTCCAATTCTGCCCCTCCAGCTAGGCTACTCACGGTCATGGAAAACTTCATCTGGGGCCAGCAGCCCTCCTGGGCAGCCATCTCATGGTCCCGGCATCTCCACTGGGTCTCCAGTACAACCCAAGGTCCATCCTCATGGCCCCATGGGATCTCCATGCAGGCATCCAGCAAACCTGCTTCACACTGCCCAGGGCCATTTCTAAATTACAATATCGCATTGTAAGCTCAATGATCCTCTTTTTCCTACATTTCTTATACACCATAATTCGAGCTAGCGTGACAATTTGTTAATCCGGGGGGGGAATAAAGCAGACTTCGTAGAACAGGGCACTCTGTCAGCATTCAGGCCCCTTCAAGAGAGTCTACATTCTTCCTGTTGCCCCAGGGCAGGTTAGCTGGCTCAATCTCAAAAGTTATAATGTCTCAAAATATTTGCAGGTGAACGGGCAGCAGTTTAGGCCCAAAGATTTCATTTTTTCTGTGTCACATCCCTCTGCTCACAAGAGTTCATTTCTATGCAGAACAACCCTGCACAACTTCTCAGGACACGGGCATAACAGCAACTGTCTCACACCAACTGCTAGCCAAGTCCAAGTAAAGCTCCTTCTCTCCCTCATAAGCCAAACCTCACAGTCCATAGTTCTTACTGCATTCAGGCCTTTCAACTCTGAGCAGAATAGTCCAGTCCATCAAGCTGTACTTACAGCACTGCAAGGCATCTCTTAGGCCAAGGTTTCAAATTCTGCCACATTCCTCTTGAAAATCGGCTCCAAAAGGCCAAAACCACACAGTCAGGTGTCCAGCAGCAATCCCACTCCTCGGTACCACTTTACTGTTGCAGTCAGGCTCACACTGCTGATAGAAATCACCTGACCAAGAACAGCTTGTGGGAAAAAAAGGGGTTTACTTTGGCTTATAGACTCGAGCAGAAAGTTCCATGATGGCAGGGAAAATGATGGCATGAGCAGAGTAGACATCACCCCCTGGCCAACATAACATGGACCCTAGCAACAGGAGAGTGTGCCAAACACTGGCAAGGGGAAGCTGGCTATAATACCCATAAGCCCGCCCCCAATACTCTACCTCCAGGAGGCTTTAATTTCCAATTACCATCAGCTGAGGAGACTAGCATTCAGAACACCTAAGTTTATGGGGGACACCTGAATCAAACCACCACAGATATGTTCAATTTTAACAGAGAAAAAAAATCCCAAGATTTCAAAAGAAAATGAAATAATATTTTTTCTGAAAATGAAAAAATTAGCAAGATTGATAACAATGCTGGGCTTTCTGAGTCACAGCACATTCTTTGACTTTCGGAGTACAAGTCACACTAGAAGAGAAAGTCACTGAGCTTAGATACAGAAGCAGGTCCAAGGCAGCTTCACTGTCCAGCACCGACTTCATGACAGACAGGATCAAGGAGCCCTTACCTGGGTGACAGGCAACTTCCCCGCAGCAGCCTGCCTGGTTTGGCCTTCCAGAGACAGGTGCTCAGGTGGACAAGGCTTCTGGTCCTCATCCCATAGTTCCCATCATAGAACGCCACAGCTGCATGCTCTCTTGACTTGCAGATCTGAGCTTCAAATTTCTAGATGAGCAGCTGAAAGTCAGAGTGTCTATAGAGAACAAGACGCTAGAATGAGGCAATGGCAGCTACTGTGAGAGGACACTGGAACACATGGGACCTGAATGTGGTGGAGGAATCACAGTAGGGCAGGGTTTAAATAGGGGTGGGGGATGAGGGAGGATGGGATGGTGGGAGGATGAATCAAAACCAAGGATATGTGAATAAGCCATATGGAAACCTACTATTGGTAAACCAATTACGATATCATTTTTGAAGAAGTGTTTCAGGGGGCTGGAGAGATGGCTCAGCTGCTAAGACACTTGCTTGCAGAGACACTAAAGACCTGGGTTTGCTTCCCCAGTACCTACATAAAACCAGATAAACAAAGTGGCACATGCATCTGGAGTCCATTTGCAGCACCTGGAGGTCCTGGTATGCCATTCTTGTCCTGACTCTCATTTCCCACTGCTTGCAAAATATAAATTAAAAAAAAATTAATTTTAGGTGGGTGTGGTGGTGCATGACTTTAATCCTAGCACTTGGGAGGCAAAAGTAGGAGGATCGCCATGCGTTCAAGGCTGCCGTGAGACTACATAGTGAATTCCAGGTTAGCCTTGGCTAGAGAGAGACCCTACTTTGAAAAACCAAAAAAAATTAATTTTAGGGCTGGAGATGGCATAGCAGTTAAAGTACTTGCCTGCAAAGCCAAGGGACTCAGGTTCAACTTCCCAGGACCCAGGTAAGCCAGATGCACAAGGGGGTGCACACATCTGAAGTTCGTTTGCACTGGCTGGAGTCCCTGGCACTCCCATCCTTTCTCTTGCTCTCTCTCTCTCTCCCTATTTCTGTATCTTTCTCTCTCTCAAATAAATAAAAATATATTTTTAATTTTTATTTATTTACTTGCAAGCAGAGAGAGATAGAAGAGAGGCACACACAGAGAGAATGGGCACGCCAGGGGCTGTAGCAACTGCAAAAGAACTCCAGATGAATGTGCACCTTATGCATCTGGTTTACATGGGTCCTGGAGAATCAAACCGGGATCCTTTGGCTTCACAGACAAATGCCCTAACCACTATACCATCTCTCCAGCCCCCAAATAAATGAAAATAAAATATTTTTTAAAAATTAAATTTTAAGCTGGGCGTGGTGGCTTATAACTTTAATCCCAGCACTTGGGAGGCAGAGGTAGGAGGATTGCCATGATTTTGAGGCCACCCAGAAACTACATAATTAAATCCAGGTCAGCCTGGGCCAGAGTGAGAGCCTACTTCGAAAAAAAAAAAAAAAAAAATTATTATTATTTTTAAATTAATTAAATAAATAAGTGTGTTTCAGCAAGCTGGAGATATGGCTCAGTGGTTAAAAGTGTTTCCCTGCAAATCCTTGCAGTCAAGGCTCCATTCCCCAGCACACAAATAAAGCTAGATGCACAAGGTGGACATGTTTGTGATGACAGGAGGTGCTGGTGTGCCTGGTCTCCACCCCTTTACTTAATGTACTTGCAAATAAATAACATTTTAATAATAAAGTGGATAATGAGACACCCACCATCAACTGGCCTCCACACACATGTGCACCCCACACACTTGTGCCCACATGCACAAACATGCATACACACATGAAAATATACCAAATTTACACACACACAAAAAGCTTCCTACATCAACAAAGTGAAATGGAGGAGTGAAACAAAAGCACTCCTTTCCAGAAACACATTTAAAATGGGGCTGAGGTTTGATAGACCCAGGTGGTGAAAATTTTCGATGAAATTTGACCTATGATGCGATCTTGGGATTTTTATCTGTGATTTTCCACCATCAGGAGGCATGAGTCTACTAAATACCTTGAGCTTGACGTGGTTCAATGCACCTTTATCCCGAGCCCTGACAAGGCGGATGTACATGCTTAGGCGTGAGTTCAAAGCCAGCCTGAAATAACATCATGTGTTCCAGTTCAGCCTGGGCTAGAGTGAGACCCTACCATGAAAAAACAAAATATAGCCGTGCGAGGAGGCACATGTCTTGAATCCCAGCCCTTGGTAGGCAGAGGTAGGTGGATGGCAGAGTTAGAGGCCACCCTGAGATGCCATGGTGAATTCCTGTTCAGCCTCAGATCGAGTGAGACCCTACATCAAAAACCAAAATAACAAAAGAAAGAAAGAAAGACAGACAGAAACCAAAGATGCAAGCAAGCAAAAGAGAAAGAAAAACCAAAATATAAAATAAAATAAAATAAAATAAAATAAACCACGATTGAAACGGACTGAAGCTTGGACCTTACATACCCTAAATGCCAGGAAGAGTTGGAAGCAAAGTGATTACATAAAGCACTTTTTTTTTTGGTTTTTCAAGGTTTTTTGGTTTTTCTCTGGCCCAGGCCATAAAGCACATTTGGCAAACGTCTATTGGGTCCTGCTAAGGAGAGGACTTGATATTCTTTGAAAATTACAGAAAAACCCTATGAGCTCTCTCTCCGCAGGACAGACACAGGCAGCTATGCAGGCCTTGGTCATGATAAAGAAAACTCAGAGTTGGTTTCAGAAGCTTTCCAGAAGATCTCCTGGGGAAGAAAATTTTGCAGACACAAGGCCACCTGGTGTCATCATGTGAAAAGTCGACAACATAAAAGCCTCCCTTCAACTGAGATCCAAAGAATGCTCGCTGGCACATACTATGTATGTTAGGACATTAGAAGGATTTACTTCTGAGATTGATACTTCTTAGAAGTTATTCCCACATTTCCTGGAAACCAACTGTGAATAAGTACATCTTAGAAGGGTCGTGGCCATGTGTTCAAGGCCAGCCTGAGAGGCCACAGTGAATTCTGTGTCAGCCTGGGTTAGAGCCAGTCCCTACCTCGCACCCCCACAAATTATATACATACATATGTATTTATGGATATAAATTTACATATGGCCTCAACCCTAATCTTATTATGTTATATATAAATTTATATATTTACATATAATTACACATGTGTGTATATTTTATGTCTTATATATAATGTATAATAATCTATAATACATGTAATAATATATTATACATATTATATATGTAAATATATATCATATAAATTTATATATATATAATATTGGTATAAATGTACATGTATATTCATATATGAACTCACATATTTACATATAAGTGTATATATAAATTTAAATATATACTTATATGTGTATATATTATGTATAATGTTATATAATATATAAAATGTAAAATCATATTATATATATATATATATATGTATATATGTATGTATGTATCATGCACTAAACACCTCCTCCTGCTTTTTGGCTTCATGACACTGTAAAACCAAAGATGTAAACAAATAAAATATTTGGACTTGGGGTTTTTTGGTTTTCCGGTTAAGGCATTTGCTCTAGCCCAGGCTGAGCTGGTTCACTCTTCCCCTACGGGTGTCCCACCTTACAGCCAGATGCACATGGTGGCTGCCTCCCTCCCAGTGTTGCTTTGATGAAAGGCTGAGTGCCACCATATTTTCTATTATCCATCTCCTTCTGTCTTATTATTAATCAATTTATTCTTTTTCTTAATTAATCAATAGAAGCAACAAGACAGATTCAGAAACATATTTGGCCAAGGTCTCTTAGGTGGCCCCATCTTGTGTATTTTCTCTCTCTCTCTATCTTTGAAAATTAGAGAAAAACTCTCTCTGAGTTCTATCTCTGCAGGAGAGACCCAGACTGTTTAACAGAATGCCTTTGTCATGATCCTGAAAATTCAGAGTTGGTTTCAGGGTGAGCAGGCCTGAGAGAAAAGATGGCTCAGTGGTTAGTACAGCCTGCGAAGCAACAGTGGCTCTCGTTTGATATTCCCACTGCCTTCTGTGGCATGATGCAAAAGAGGCACACTGGTCCAATGCAGACTGCAGTGACTGCATGTTTTGTTTTTCTTTGTTTTTTCCTTCCACAGAGTGTCAATGAGATCAAAGGACATTTCGAAAAAATTCATGAAAAGATACCTGAACCCCATCAAAGGGAAGTCGAGTTTGCCAGCTGAAACAGCATGCCTGAGACACTGTGACAGAGATCTTGAGGGGAAGAGCCAAACAGCTGGTTGAGGGCAGACATTTGGGAAACCTAAGGACTGGTGAGATGGGGAGGAAAAATGCAATGTTGCGACAAAGAGCCTGTTCTGAGGCTGCTAACCTCTGAGTATTAGAATAGACTGGAGTTCAACAGCACAAAGGTGAAGGAGATAGGCACAGAGAACACTCAACTCCCTCTCATTCAGAGTCACAGAAATCAAGAGACACAGAGGCTATCAGACCTGATCAGAGAAGTAACATAACACACATTTGACCTGGTCAGGCCCAGAGAAAGATTCATGCAAAATTGGGCTGAAACAATCTATGAGCTCTATCTCTGCAGGAGAGACAGAGAATGTTATGCAGGCCTTTGTCATGATAAAGAAAACTCAGAGTTGGTTTCAGAAATGCACGACCCAGAATACCCCTGGGATAGAAAATTCTACAGACACAGTGGCCAGTGTCCCCTGGGGAGGGGCATGTGAAAAGTAAAACATGGAACCCCCAACTTAGTGAATGCTTTCTGGCACTCACTGAGTTGTTCTATAATTAAAAGGAAAAAATTCTGAGATTGACACAAAAAGAAACAGAATTTCCTGGAAACCAATGCTCAATAAAATGTCATGAAGTGTGCAGAAACCAGAACTGTGAGTTCAAGGCCAGCCTGAGAAGTCAGTGAATTCTGTGTCAGCTGGGCTACAGCCAGTCCCTACCTGGCACCCCCAAATTATATATATGTTTATGTGATTTATAGATATCAAAATACATATGGCCTTAAACCTAATCCTAAAATGATATATATAAAAACATATATTTACATATAATTATATATATTTATATATGTATATATTATGTATATTATAATAGATAATAATCTATAATACATGAACTAATATATTATACATATTATATATGTAAATATATATCATATATTCACAGAGATCCAGAGACACATAAATTTACATGATATTCATATATGAACTCACATATTTACATATAGTTTTATATATAAATTTAAATATATATTTATATGTGTATATATATGTATTATAATATATAAAATAAATACATATTATACATTTTATATATATATATGTGTGTGTGTGTGTGTTGATGTGTACCCCCAAATCATGAACTAAACACCTCCATCTGCTTTAACTACATGACACTGTACATTTATATAGCCTGTTACATTTATTTCTCCATTTTTGGTTTTTTTTTTCTGTCTTATTGTTGTTTTTCAGAAATCAATCAATTAATCAATCAAACAATCAATTCACTCTGTAGAATCAGGGTGGCCTCAATTCAGAACCACGACCCTCCTCAGTCTGCCTTGTATATATGCTGCTGGGATGAAATAACATATAATAACCATGAATATACATGATAATTATTGTTATTATTATGTCATTTTATTATTTTTATCATTTATATTTTATATATGTGATATATGTATAGATAGTATATTTGTATATGAACTCCTATATTTGCATAGACAAGTGCTATATATAAATTTAAATATATATTCATATTCTCTAATGTATAATACATAAACAAACACACACTATGGGCTCATAATATGACTAAAGTTTAGCTAGAATGTTTCCTGTGATCATGCTCCTGTAAACTCTCTGTGGTGTAAACAGGGTGAGCCTGCCTTTGGCTGCATGACATGGCTACTTAGGGTAGATGTGGCCTGGTTTTTGGTTTTGGGGTTGCTCAGTTCCCCAGGAACCAGGTAGGACTGATGAAAAGGGAGGCCCAGGCTGAGCTGGAATTCACCCTGTCGGCTCAGGGTGGCCTCAACTCACAGCCTCTACCTCACTCTCTCTTCTCTCCTCTCTGCTGCTGGGATGAAAGGCGTGAGCGCCACCATAGATATATTTTATTATTATTATTATTAGTTCATTTTATTATTTTTATTATTTATAGGAGAGATAGAAGGAGTCAGTCAGAGACACAGAGAGAGAGAATGTGACTTCTAGGTCATCCTGAGCTACAGTGAGACCCTACATTTAAAAACCAAAACATAAATAAATAAAATATAGAAGGGCTGGAGCGAAGGCTTAGTGGTTAAGACATTTGATTGCGAAGCCAAAAGAACCAGGTTCGATTCCCCATGTCCCACCTTAGCCAGATGCACATGGTGGAGCATGCATCTGGAGTTCATTTGTATCGCCTGAGGGCCCTGGCGCGTCCATTCTCTCTCCCTCTCCGTCTTCTTCTGTCTCTCAGAAATCAATCAATCAAACAATCAATCATTCAATAGAATCAACAAGTGATTCAGAAACACATTTGGCCAAGGTCTATTAGGTCCCGCTAAGGAAAGGACTCGATATTCTTTGAAAATTAGAGAAAAACTCTATGAGCTCTATCTCTGCAGGAGAGACCCAGAATGTTATGCAGGCCTTTGTCATGACCAAGAAAACTCAGAGTTGGTTTCAGAAGCTTTCCAGGTGAGAGAAAAGGGGGCCGGATGGTACAGCAACCACAACAGTTGCTCTCCTATAAAATCCCACTGCCTTCTGTGGCATAGAAACCCATTTGCCAACGCAGACTGCGGATGACTGCATGTTTTGTTTTTCTTTCTTTTTCTTGCACAGAGGCAACGAGATACGAGGACAAATTCGACAAAATTCATGAAAAGATACCTGAACCCCTGTAAAAAGAGAGGTTGAGCTTGCCAGCTGAAACAGCACCCCAGACACTGCACAGAGATCTTGAGGAGAAGAGCCACATGGCTGGTTGTGGGCAGACTTTGGAAACCTACACTGGTGTGATGGGGAGGAAAAACAAAATGTACGACGGAGCAGAGTTCTAGAGGCTGCTAAACTCTGAGTATTAGAATAGACTCCAATCAGCACAAAGGTGAAGGAGATAGGCACAGAGAACACTTGACTCCCACGGAGTCCAGAGTCACAGAGATCCAGAGACACAGCGGCTCCCAGACCTCATCAGTGAAGTACCCATAACACTCAACTGGGCCTGCTCAGAGAGATTCATGCAAGTGTGGGCTGAAAGATTGTGAGAGCCACAAGGCAGGACAGAGACATGGCCTCGCCCCGATAACTGATGGCTACCCCAAATGCACAACCCACAATACCCATGGGGATGTAACTGGCATCCCCAGGGAGCAGGGTCCCTTGGGGGGAGGGGCGGGGATGAGGGTGAGCATGGAACCCACACGTGCTGTTTACACACTCACTGAGTGGGTCTATAACTAAAAAGCAAACACGCACCAGCAAAAATCAAACAGAGCCACCAATGCTCAGGAGATTGTGCAGAAGAGAGTGTGCAGAATCCAGAGGGCATGGGGCAACATGGACAGGCACTGAATCCCACCACTGGTGGACTGCTGCTGCCAAAAGTTAGGAACCAGAGCAACATGGGGAATGCTCACCATCTCCTGGCCGGGGTGAAGACGGGCATGATGGTACCAACGTATGGTGGGCACTTACAAGGGGTTCCTCTGAAATGAAAAGGGTAAAAGAGTCATAAAAATAAGCAACTAAAGAAGTGAGAATGACAATGCGACTGGCCTTCAGCCTAGGAATCAGGTTCCTACTGGCCTGGGTGAGCGGGCAGTAAAAGAACACTGCTCCTCGCATGTCACGGAGTTCTGCCTCTCCTTCCAGGTTCCTGCACCGACAACCCAGCACACTTCAGAAAAGCTGAGTCCCTCTCGTCATCAACAACAATGACAGGCGAGTCAGTGGTCCAAGTAATTGGACTCAAAGCCCCTTAGTATCTGAAGCAGGGCCTCGCACTCTAGCGGCCGGCTTCTAACTCCTCGAGGCCCTTGCCCGTCAGCCCTCCACGATCTCCTTAGTTATGCTAGGCTATTCCTAGGAAAACACACCCTCTGTGGCCTGTTTGTTCATTTTTCAGACATCCCTCTTCCAGTGTGCTCATAACTTTGAGTGATGGCATGAAATCTAAGATATTGCTCCATTTCCAAAAAGACCCTTCCGCGCACCACCTATTAATAAAGGCAAACATGACAGTAGTGGCTGCTTCCCTTGACTCAGGCTCATATGGAGTGTTCCTGTGGAAGGCTTCCTGAAGTCTTTCTAAGTAAGCAGCTGGACTCTCATCTGGTCCCTGTCTAACATCATATACCTTGGACATATTAGCAGGCTTTCTTGCTGCTGCCCGCTAACAGAGTCTGGCGATAGACCAGGAGTCTCTCCTTACCTTGTGCTGTTTTGTAATCCCAGGTGGGACGAGTGGTTGGGAAACTGCCATTTATTATGGCAGGGTCAGTGGGGGGGGGGGTCTCCCATGGGCCCTGGGACCAGTTTTCATGCATTCTCGATCATCCTGTTCTGTTCTTCAGTGGTGAACAGGACCTGTAGGAGTGGCTGGCAATCGTAATTAACCCTCTAGGGTTCTCAGAGAAAGAAGCAGTCTGAGAATGCCAATTATACAGGTCACTAGTGGCAAAGGGCCAGTAGTGAAAAGGCTGATTTCCCTCTGCATCAATGGGTCTGTCAGGGCAGAGCGGCAGAGCCACTGACTGGTCAGGAGCTTGAGGTGTAGCTGCCCACCAGCTCTGTGTGGCCTGTGCTGCTCCCTCCAGATTGAGAGGAGGAAGTGCATAGGGGAGAGGAAAGATGTCAGTTTTTTCATTGCCCCCCCAAAAGAATTGAGGCTGAGGCTTCAGTGGTGGGCTTGATGCCTCTTTTGGGTGTGGCCGCCAACACCTGTGAAGAAGGGAGTGAAGGGGGGAAGGAAGGCTCTCATCCAAGGGGGAGGTTCCTTAATTAAATTTCTCCAGGTCACGATTATGGGATCTGGTCTGGATGTCTGATCCTAGGACAGAAAACACTCTTTTTAACCTCTAATATAATATTTGAATGAAGGGTGCCCTCTGATAGCCATTCAGAGGAACAGAAAGTGATTCATTTGCCCTTGATAACAGATATTCCATTTTTCTGGGCAATGTCTTTGATGTCTTCCCGATGTGCAAGGCAGAGTCCTAAAGAGGACTGTCCCATGTTATTAAGTCAAGGGAAAAGTGTCTGTCCATAGGGGCAGGGAAACAATAGCACACAGACACACCAGTATGACAGAAACACAGAGGGCACAAGAAAAAAGCTATGCACGCTTCAGAACCAGATTCAGATTCAGATCCATGACGGCCAGACGTGTCTGTGTCCCTAGGGGACAGCTCAATAATTCCAAGCACGGTACAGATGGGAGGAGAACTCCCCAGCAGAGCCCCCACCCAGATGAGGAGGGCAAGACGTCTCGAGCCTCCTCCAGGTCTGCTCTTATGGTGCTTCCACCAGGACGTATGACCTGTTCAGAAATACAGATGCCACAGATGTAGCTTGCCAGCAAACTGAAAGTACAGAGGAAAATAAAAGGAAACAGAAAACGGAAAGAGAGCACTCAAGTACTCACCAGACCTGTCTGAGAAGAAACCCTTGAGTCTCAGGTTTGTTTGGGTCTCTGGGTTTCCTGGTCAGGGAATCAAATGAAGTGCCAAGTCCCCCACACGAGTGTTGGGGACCCCCAGGGCCGCCCAGTGAGCCAAAGAAAGCTGAGATTTCAAATGCAATTCACATTAGGATTCGTTTATTTTCCTGCCTAGGCCGGGGCTCAATTCACACAACCGACGCATCGGAGTGAGAAAGAGAGCCCTGGGCCTCAGGGGAAGGAGTTTATATAGAGGAAGGAGTGGGGTATAGGGGTTACATCTCAGGTCAGTAGATGGTTTGCAGAACTTATCTGTTGCAAGGACCGGAGGCCCCCACGGCTGAGTATCTCTGGAAGGTCCTGCAGGTGTGGAGACTCCCCAGAAGCCGGGCAGGGGAGGGATTTACTGCTGGGCAAGCAAGCAAGCATAGATTACAGAGGTGGAGGTCAGCACATTAGTTAGCTAGTTCCTTATCTGAGTCAGGCCTGGGCTTCTTTGTTTAGAACGACTGTCTGTTCTATAATGGCAGTACTGTCGTCTGGCTATTGAATGATGTCTCCTAAGTAAGGAAGAAGAAACTTTAACTTGGTTTACAACAGTAAATTAAGGGAACTGATAAGCTGAGGAATTTCCAGGGGGCTTATTTCAACAATGCAATTGCAACTTGTTTCAACATACAAAAATGGCTGTGCCTGAGTCAAGTGAACAAGCAGGGTTACAGAAGCTAAATGTAGCAAGTTAGTTAATTTTTTTTTTTTTGGTTCTTCACCACCATGCCTGGCTTGAGTGTTTTGTTTGTTGTTGGTATTTTAGTTTTCCTTCTTTGGTGAATTAGAACAGGGATAAATCCCTAGACCGAGGAGAAAAATAGAGTCAGAATGGAGTAGTAGCTAGACAGTTAGCAAAATGGTTCCCTATGGGGCTAGACAGATGGCTTAGTGGTTAAAGTGCTTGCCTACAAAACCTAAGGACTCAGGCTCAATTCCCTAATATCCTTGTAAACCAGATGCACAAGATGGTGCATGTGTCTGGAATTTGTTTGCAGTGGCTAGAGGCCTTGGCACACTCTTTCCCTCTATCTGCCTATTTCTCTCTCTCTCTCTTTCAAGTAAATAAATAAAATACTTTATTATTTTTTTCAGATCAGAAGGATGCTTGCTTTCTTGCTTCCCTCTCTCCCTTCCTCCCTTGTAGTACTAGGGGTTGAGCCCAGGCTCTGCAAGTACTCTACCAACTCAGCTTCATACCCACCTTTAGTTTTACTTTGAGACAAAGCCTCATTGTATTGCAGAGGCTTCAATACAGCCTTCCAGGATGTTCCACCATATTCTATTTTAAATTAATTCTTAATCTCCTTCTACTTTGAATAACCTAAGAATCAGTGGCTAAGCAAATATTTATCATGAATTAAAAATATTTTATTTGGGCTGGAGAGATGGCATAGCAGTTAAGGTGCTTGCCTGCAAAGCCTAAGGACCCATGTTTGGTGCTGCAAATTTCAAGTAAGCCAGACACAAGGTGATACAAGCATGCAAGGTTGCACATGCACACAAGGTGGCGCACATGTCTGGAGCTTGATTTCAGTGGCTGGAGGCCCTGGAATGTCACTTCTTTCTCATAAAATGAAGGCCAGTCTGTTAGGCTTGCTTCAAAAAATATTGTTTTTATTTATTTGCAAGTAGGGGAGAGAGAGAGAAAGAGAGAGAGAGGGAGGGAGGGAGAGAGATTGGGTACATCAGGCCTCTTGCCACTGCAAACAAATTCCAGACATATGGACCATCTTTTTTTCCTGTAAGTACACCTCAGCGTCCTCATGAAGTCCTCACTCCCTTCATTTTTCCCTCCTAAATATGTATTTCTGTAAGCACCAAAATTCATGATAAGGTCTAGAGAGAGAGAGCTCAGTAGTTAAAGGCACTTGCTTGCCAAACCTGCTGGCCCAGGTTCAATTTCCCCAGGACCTGTGTAAAGCCAAACATATACGTACTATAGAGGGCCGAGGCTGGAGCTCAGTTGGTAGAGAGTTTGCCTAACATGCAAAAAACTAACACTCCATAAACTAGGTATGGTGGAACATGTCTGTGAAGGCAGTAGGATCAGAAGTTCAAGGCTATCCTCAGATACATAGTGAGTTCCATGTTAGCCTGGGCTACATGAGGCCTTGTCTCAAAAAACAAAAAAGTGCAGGGGCTAGAGGTGTGACTCAGTGGAAAAGCACACTTGTGTCACATGCACGAGCTCCTTGACCTGATTCCCTGCATTGCAAAAGTAAGTAATTATAATGGGACTAGACTGCGGGTGGAGGCCACCCTCTGTCCCAGGAGAATTTTCTCTGAAATTTTAGCAGAGCAAAGTGGCCAGAGGGATGTATAGGCTTTTGTGGCTCTCAGCTCCCTGCTCAGTCCTCTCCTTGTTCCCTTGGAAAGAGCACCGCTGCCCTTCCCACACAGCTTGCCTCCTAGAAGAATGACCCAGAATGTTAGGCCCCTTTCAGTAAGGCTCTGACTAATCTCAGCATGAAGTTTTGTTATGAGATGTGGCACTTGCTCCCAGAAGCCTAGAAGAGCATCGCTGGGCCTGCAGGGTCATTTGGAACATGAGCGGTGACAGAAAATCAATACTAGAGGAGAAGTAGCAGCTGATTAGGAAAAGCTGGTGTTGTACTTCCTTTTCGTTACTGGCTCAAAGCATCCAACCAAAAGAAGCACATGGGAGGAAAGTTGTTTGCTTGGGTTTATAGTCTCAAGGGGAAATGGCATGCTGGCAGGAGAAAACATGGCATGAGCAGAGGCTGGACATCACCTCTGCCACAGTGGGTGGGAAACAGCAGCAGGAGAGTGAACCAAGCTATGGCAATGGGGAACTGGGTATAACAACGCCTAAGTCCATCCCCAACAACACACCTACCTCCTCCAGCAAAGCTCCACCTATAAATCGCCATCAACCATCCAATGGTGCAGGGATCAAGCATTCAGAACACATGAGTTTATGGGGGACACCTAATTCAAACCACCACATTCTGGCACTGGCCCCATAAATGGATGACAATCCATGACATGAAGTACAATGTATTCAGTCCAACATTTCTAATCAGTGAAGTCTGTGGAGTTTCAAATTTGCCCCTCTACCTGGACACGGTTTGGGGAACACTCCATCCCGAGCCAGAAGCTCTTCTTGGCAGCCATCCCACAGACCTGGCTGGGGTCTCCACTGTACCCATGGTCAATCCCTGTGGCTCAGTTGGGCCTCAATGTATGATTAATATTGCCTGATTAATATTGCCCAGTGGCCATTTCCAAAGAAACCTACTGCATCACAAATTCAATGACCCTTTCTCTCTTGCATTTGTTATATTCTCACAGTACCAGGTGAGCTACCAAACTTAGTAATCCAGGAGAAAATAAAGCTGACTTTGAAGAGCAGGACACTCCAAGATTCATGCCCTTACTATCAAAACAGTCAGCCTTCTTTCTGCTGACCTACAGCAGCACAGCTGGCCAGTGTCAATGGAGGTAGCCTCAAACAATTGCAGTTGAATGGGTGCTGTCTTTAGTCTGAAACTTTCATTCCTTTCTGTGCCATATCCTTCTGCTTACACCAGTCATGTTCTTTTTTATTTTTAAAAATTTTTAAATGGGCACTGCAGGGTCTCTAGCCACTGCAAATAAACTCCAGAAATATGTGCCACCTTGTACATCTGGCTTATGTGGGTCTTGGGGAATCGAGCCTGGGTCCTTAGGCTTCGCAGGCAAATGCCTTAACTGCTAAATCATCTCTCCAGCCCACACTAGTCAATTTCTCCACAATGCAACCCTGAACAAATTCTCAGGAAACAGGAATTATGCAGCAAGCCTCTCATACAAAGTGCCTCTAGCCTAGCCTGGACAAAGCTCTTTCTTTTCTTCATAAGCCAAGTCTACACAATGCACAGCTTTATATATTTAGGTATTTCAACGCTGATCCGAATAGTCCACCATACTCTGCTTTCAGCACTGTAAGGTATCTCTTAGGCCAAAGTTTAAAAACCCTTCATTCCTTGCACAAATCAGTTCCAAAAGGGCAAAAGCCACATCCAGGTCTCTAGCAGTAAGGACCCCACTTCTCAGTACCAATATTCTGTTATAGATACCTTCTTATTGCTGACACAAAGCACCCAGCCCAAAGTAGCAGAGGAAAATGACAGCTTACAATCTCAAGGGGAAGCTCTGTGATGGCAGGGAAACATGGCATGAGCAGAGGCTGGGCATCACCTCTGCCATGGCAGGTGTTAAATAGCAGCAGGAGAGTGAGCAAAATTACTCTTTGTAGCAACTAACTTCTTGTTGTTGGGACAAAACATTTTATTGGAAGGAGAAAGTTCATTTCAGCTCAGAGTTTCACGAGGAAAGTTTCATTGTTGTGAGGAAAGAGCAGGTGCCCTGGGCATCTCATTTGGTCACAGTAACAGGAAGGAAATTGCTCCAGTGAGCTAGCTCTGAACCCCAGTGGGCTGGACTCATAAATCTCAAGGTCCAGCCTCAGACATGCTCTCCTCCAGCAAGGATCCCCATCCCTAAGGCAGTACTAGCAGGGGACTAAGTGGAATGCTTAGTAACAAACCAGTGAGGCTGTGGAGGTCATATTACATTTAACCAACACCACACCTTTCACTTGCTGTCCTTTGGGTTAGCAAGTTCCAGCCCCAATAAAAATTCACTTGCATGCCTTCCTATAATTCTAGCATTCAGTTTCCTATGTGATAGAAGTAGCATGTTATGGGCTGGAAAGATTGCTTAGTGGTTAAGGTGCTTGCCTGCAAAGCCTAAGGACCCAAGTTTGATTCCCCAATACCCATGTAAGCCAGATGCACAAGGTGGCACATGTATCTGGAGTTCGTTTGCAGTGACTGGAGGCCCTGACATGCCTATTCTCTCTCTATATATCTATCTCTTTCCCTCTCTTTCTCTAATAAATAAATAAAATATATTTAATAAAAGAAGTAGAGCTGGAGAGATGGCTTGGCTGTTAAGGCGCTTGCCTGTGAAGCCTAACGACCCAGGTTCGATTCTCTAAGTCCCATGTAAGCCAGATGCACATGGTGGCACATGCATCTGGAGTTTGTTTGCAGTGGGTAGAGGCCCTGGTGCGTGCACTCTCTTTCTTTTTCTCTCTCTCTTTCTCTCCCTCTCTCTCTAATAAAGAAATAAAAATGAAAATTTTTGAGAAAAAAGAAAGAAAAAAAGTAGTATGTTGCCTCCAGAGTGCAAGCTTTTCTGTAAGTACATTCCAGTGCATGCTGTTTGTAGTATACTGGAAAGGGGAACTCAATTAAAACGCACTTGTTCCATTGCCAAGCATGGTGGTACATGCCTTTAATCCCAGCACTAGGAAGGCAGATATAGAAGGATCAGTGTGAGTTCAAGGCTAGCCTGGAACTAGAGTGAGATCCAGGTCAGTCTGGTCTAGAATGAGTGCTTACCTCACAGAAAAATAAAACAAAAACACTTTTTCCAGTCTAAAATTCCATCACTGCTCATGGAGATTTGTGTGCATGTGGGGGCATGTTCAGTTCACCTTGGGAAGTTGGACCAACTTTTTGAGTTGCTCATCACTGACTGTCACCCTCCACAAGCCTGTGAAGTGTGATGCTCTGTGTGATAGCTGGGTAACAAAATAAAATCACACTTGATAAATCATTTATTATGCTTTGTGAACTCACTAATTCCTGAAAATTATTGACGATTATTTTTATACTATGTAAACTGTGATATACATATGTTTGTGACACATATAGTTCTG
Source organism: Orientallactaga sibirica (assembly GCA_036365145.1). Taxonomy (NCBI): domain Eukaryota; kingdom Metazoa; phylum Chordata; class Mammalia; order Rodentia; family Dipodidae; genus Orientallactaga; species Orientallactaga sibirica. The sequence continues at coordinate 33,421,268 of JAEOAD010000012.1, read as the reverse complement.
TATTATGATATCCTTGTCTTAAAATATCTAGAAACATACAATTGGAGTATAAATTGGAGGGTTTGGCTATAAATTTGTCGTGTGATCATCACAGATGAATGATACATGTCAAGTATTTTGTGGAATAAAACAGACATTTAAAAACTAGAAATAGCCAGGCATGGTGGCACACGCCTTTGATCCCAGCACTTGAGAGGTAGGAGGATTGCAGTGAGTTCGAGGCCTCCCTGAGATTACAGAGTTAATTCCAGGACAGCCTGGACTACGGTGAGATCATACCTTGAAAAACCGAAATAAAATAAATAAAATAAAAATAAAATAAAATAAAATAAAATAAAAACTAGAAATAAAGCAAGCTATAGCACAGATTCCTTCCATAATAAAATTATAAGTACTAGGGCAGACAGTTTCCCATGTGATCGGCAGGTGGCGCTAGAGCAGCTTGGACGGCAAACTGAACAAAGGGAGGAAATCAAAGCCAGTTGAACCTCTTTTTGGTGAACATGCAGGGAGGCCACACACGTTGGTTTTTTTTTTTTTTTTTTTTTTTTTTTTTTTTTTTTTTTTTTTTTTGGTTTTGCAAGGTAGAGTCTCACTCTGGTCCAGGTTGACCTGGAATTAACTATGTAGTCTCAGGGTGGCCTTGAACTCTCGGCGATCCTCCTACCTCTGCCTCCTGAGTGCTGGGATTAAAGGCATGCGCCACCACGCCCGGCTTACACACGTTGTTTTTATTTCAATGTCTCATTGGTCTTTCTAAGTTGTTCATCATGTGAAACTAGGGACATGTCAGATACCACTAAAAGTGTACTACTGAACCTTCCTATGCCTTAAAAACGGATAAAATACCATCTCCCTCACAGGGTTACTATGGAGTAGTGAGTTTGTGCGTGTCAACACAACAGAGCAGAAGTGCAGACTGCAGTGTCCGTCACTATGACCCTGAACAACAGCACACGTAGCAGGCATTGAGTCAATATGCCCTGCGGCATGGTTGAATGAGAGGTTCACGTGCTTGGTGCTTATAGTTCATAGACAAACTTGGTATTTAATAATGCTTTCAGCTCCAGGAGATGAATGCTATGTATAGGAAGTGGAAAACAAGGTGAGTCTGAAATTTCTGATGAAGGAAATAGAATTTCATATGGAAGGAATATAGAAATAAAACTGGGATTAGCTCTGGGTCCTGTCTCTTCTCACATCTGACTTTGTGCAAGTTCAAACTTTTGTTGTTGTTGTTGTTTTACCTGTACATTGTAGTTACAAAAGTGTCCATATTTCAGGGTTGCAGAAAAAAATCACAAAAAACAAGTAATCAAACAAACAGGGCTGGGGAAATGATTTAGCGGTTAAGGCTTTTACCTGTGAAGCCTAAGGACCCAGGTTTGATTCCCCAGGACCCATGTAAGCCAGATGTACAAGGGGGCCCATGCATCTGGAGTTCGTTTGCAGTGGCTGGAGGCCCTGGCGCGACCATTCATTCTTTCTCTCTGCCTCTTCCTCTCTGTCATAAATAAATAAATAAATAAAATATCTTTTAAAAAAAAGCCAACAAAACCAACAAAGGGACAGGCTGTAGCTCAGTTGGTAGAGTGCTTATCTAGCATGCTGAAAGCGCTAGGTTTGATCCCTTGAGCGTCGTAACCCAGCTGAAGTGGCACTTGCCTGTAACCCTAGCCTATGGGAGGTAGAGACAGGAGGATCAGAAGTTCAAAGTCATTCTCACCCACAAAGTAAGTCTGAGGCCTGTCTGGGATAGAGACTGTCTCAACAAAACAAAAGGAACACTAAAACCATATTGCAGGGTCATTGTGAGAATTAAGTGAGATAGTGCATGTAAAAATGCTCCCGTGGGGCTGGGGAGATGGGTTAGTGGACAAAGCACTCACCCTCCAAGCGGAGTACTAGATTTTGACGCGGCAGACCCCATACAAAAAGCAGGAAGCGGTGATGGGTTTCTGTTGTCTCAGTATACTAACTGGGAGATGGGGTGGAGACAGGAAAATCTCTCAGAATCTCATGGTGAGCACAGCAAAGAACAACAGCAGAGAAAATTCAGACAGGAAAACCTTGCCTCAAAATGAGGAAGAGGGCTGGAGAGATGGCTTAGTGGTTAAGCGCTTGCCAATGAAGCCTAAGGACCCTGGTTCGAGGCTCGATTCCCCAGTACCCACGTATGCCAGATGCACAAGGTGGTGCATGCATCTGGAGTTCGTTTGCAGTGGCTGGAGGCCCTGGTGCACCCATTCTCTATCCCTCTCTCCTCTCTGTCACTCTCAAATAAATAAAGAAAATAAAGAAAAAAATGAGGAAGAAAGATGAGGATGACCCAGAAAATGTGCTCTGACCTCCAAGCATGTGCCATGACAGCTGCGTCTGCACACACACACACACACACACACACACACACACACACACAAATAAAGTTAAAAATACCTTCTTTTTTATTTTTCATTTATTTATTTGAGAGAGAGAGAGAGAGAGAGAGAGAGAGAGAGAGAGAGAATGGGCACACCAGAGCCTCAAGCCACTGAAAACGAATTCCAGACACATGCTCCACCTTGTACATCTGGCTTACATGGGTACTAGGGAAGCGAACCTGGGTCTTTAGGCTTCTCAGGCAAGTGCCTTAACTGCTAAACCATCTCTCCAGTCCCCCCAAATGTCTTCTTAATGGGTGATGCCTGTCCTGCTCATGATTAATCCTTCTGCTAGAGATGGGAAAGTAACTCTCTTTAGGCTGGATTTGACTCAAAGGTGTACTTTGTTTGGTTTTGCTTCAGGGGTCCCTAATGACACTGATTCTGAACAAGACAGGTTTCTCTAATAGGCAGCTGGCTAGAGACTGGCCCCAAGCAACGTGCAGGGACTAGAACGTGGTCTCATCCAAGACGGCCAAGCAGCAACAGGAGCAGCAACAGCTTCCTGTTTCGTCCTCAGTTTCTTCCTTGGCGCTCATGGGCCAATCTGTGTTCCACCGACCAATCAGCTTCCTCCCTACATATCTGAGCCTGGTGATGAGGCTCCGGCTTGGATGCCTGATGGATCTAAGCCTTTCCTTCCCCGCGCGCCTTCCTGCAGAGGGTGCTGAAACTTCTCTGCCGCAGGAGGGAAATTCCTCTTTGGTCTTCTCCTCTGGCAAGGGAGGAATTTCATGTTCTTGGTTTTTTTTTCCTTCCATTTTTTTCTGCTCTCCTGTTTTCACCCTATCCTTAATAAATTTTCAGAATTTAAATTCGTTAGTCTTTTCTTTCTTTCTTTTTTTTTCGAGGTAGGGTCTCACGGTAGCCCCGACTGACCTGGAATTCTCAGGGTGGCCTTGAACTCACGGTGATCCTCCTATCTCTGCCTCCCGAGTGCTGGGATTAAAGGCTTGCGCCACCATGCCTGGCTTCGTTAGTCTTTCTCAATTCTTTGATAACTTGTATAAAAACCTGAAGTTGGGGTTCATGAATGGGTGGGGGCAGGGCTCGTGCATCTTTGTGGAGATCTCATTCCTCCCACAGCTCCAGTCCCGCCACATGAAGACCACCCTCAATTTGAGGAACTCACTGGAAGGACTTGTAGGACTCGGCTGAGATAGACTGGGGTTTGTGATTTAGTATGGCAGAAGGATACACAGGCAAGTCATCAAAGGAAGAGGGACAGAGTCCAGGGAAAACCAGTTGCCAACGTCAAAGAGCAGTCTCCTGTGAGTGGCACAGGATGTACTCAATTGCCCCAGCAATGAGTTGTCACAATGTGGGTGAAATGTTGCTAACCAGGAAGCTCATTAGAGACTCAATGTCCCGAGTTTTATTGGGGACTAGTCAGGCAGGCAGTCTCTGCCAGGCACCTACCCAAATACCCAAATTCTAGACACCCAGAAGGAAGGCAATGGGTCAACATAAGTCAAATTGTTTGTCCCACGCTGAGATACCCTAACAATTATGAGAATGGTGGGAAATCCTTCTGCAATTCCCCTTCCCAGATGCCAGTCAGGACCCAGCTTTGTAAGCAGGCCTTTCCAAGCATAAGCACTTAGACAAGTGTCAACTTCTCTCTGCATAGACCTATACAGGCTGTTTCCCTTGATGGTTATTTAATGCTATTTAAGTTAATCCATCATCATTATGGTTGGTTTTTACTTGTTATCATTTTAAAATTAAGAAATTTCAGTCAGGGTTTTGAGCTTCTTGTGAAACACCAGATATGGTAGGAACAATGGATTCATGTTGCCAAATGGCAATAACTGATAACCCTGTTCAGATAAGACTTTGTGCTTCCATGAATTCTAGTCTCTATGACACCCAGTAACCTTTCCACAGTGAGTGCCAAATGCCATTTAGTATAATCAGGCTTATCTGGACCTGGGCTGCTTGAATCAAGGGCTCAGTTGACCAGAGGACAGGAGGAAGAAGCAGGCATGTGGCATGTCACAGAGTCATGGTAATTAATGACGATGCACACAGAGTATGGTTAATGAATTCCTGCTGCTGAGGGCCCTGTGTATGCTGTTGTTGTTACCAATAGCAGCTGATGTGAGGAAAGGGTTTATTTTGGCTTACAGTCTGGCAGGGAAAAGATGGCATGAGCAGAAGCTGGACATCACCTCCTGGCTAATGTCTGGTGGACAACAGCAATAGGAGAATGAGTTGAACACTGGCTATAACACCCATACACTGGCTCCCAACAACACACCTCCAGTTCCCAAATTGCCACCAGCTGGGGACCTAGCATTCAGAATACATGAGTTTATGTAAGACAAATAATCCAAACCACCACGTATGCCATGAATATAGAACTCCACTCCAGCACCTGTGACTGATCTTGGATGGTGTGACAATATTGTTTTTGCTGGCAATGACCCCTTTGTTTAAACTGACTCAAATCTGTCTTTGTTCCTATCCATGTAAATATCAGAAATAGTGATAATATAAAATCATCATTGCATATATTGTCAATCAGTAATTTGTACATTGAAGTCACTATTATTACCATACAAGACTTGTTAAAGTAGACTAACATATATCCACAGAAAGATAGTAATGCTTATTCAAATGCAATAAATATGTAAGTAGCTCTACATTTCAGTGTCTCCACTGATTGATTAACTCAAGTGTTATAGAACAAGATAATGCCAGACAGCAAAATCAGATTTCACCTTTATCCCCCTAGCTGCTACAAAAGTATCAGGCATGGAATCGGATTCAATATGTTCCTTGTGGGGCATGGTGGTGCACACCTGTAATCTCAGCACATGGGAGGCAGTAGGGGGATCAGGAGATCAAGGCTAGCCTTGGCTACATAACAATTTGTAGTCAGCTTTGGCTAGAGGAATAAGACCCTCTCTCAGCATCCTCTGTCTCCCAGAAGTAAATTTCTTGTGACTTCACAAACTTCATCTGTCAGGATCGCTAGAGACCTAAGGACAGAAGGAATGAAATCAGGAGAAGGGGAGCAGCATGGACATGAAACCCTCTCAGGAGCATGCATCATGTCACCCTGCCACGTGGATGATCGCCAAGCTCCTTTTCTCATTTAGTTACAACATGAGTGCAGACACAGGGAAGGCCTGCGGCGAGTACAGGGTCTGTTGAAATTCTTTTAAAAGAATTTAAAATATTCCTGAGCCAGGTGTGGTGGTGCACTCAAATCGCTGCACTTGGGAGGCTGAGGCAGGAGGATTGCAGTGAGTCCGAGGGCCGTTTAGGTTACAGAGTGAGTTTTAGGTCAAACTGAGCTGGAGTAAAAACCTGCTTTGAAAAAATAAATGATAAAATATTATTTACTTACATCCTTAATAATTGTATTTCTTTTAAAAAAATATTTGAGAGTGAGCGAGAAAGAGACAAAGAGAATGGGCACACCAGGACCTCTGCTGCCACAAACAGACTCCAGAAGCATGCTCCACTTTGTGCATCTGGCTCCATGTGAGTACTGAGGAATCAAACCTGGGTCCTTTGGCTTTGCTGGCAAGCACCCTAACTGCTAAGCCATCACTCCAGCCTGTTAATTGCATTTCTTGTCTTGTCTTGTCTTGTCTTGTTCTTTCTTTCTTTCTTTCTTTCTTTCTTTCTTTCTTTCTTTCTTTTTTTTTTGGTTTTTCAAGGTAGGGTCTCACTCTAGCCCAGGCTGATCTGGAATTCACTATGTTGTCTCAGGGTGGCCTCAAACTCATAGCAATCCACCTACCTCTGCCTTCCAAGTGCTGGGATTAAAGGCGTGTGCCACCACACCCAGCCCTGTTAATTGCATTTCTTGATAGATGGGGAAGCAATTAAGGGAATATATGTTCTCAACTGGTTTTTTACCAAAAAGGAAAAAAGAAAATACTGACTAGTAAAGTAACAGAAGCTACAAAGACACCAAAGAAAAAAGTCATGTTAGGTGAGAGTTGGACATCGGAAACACAGCCTGGTTCTCTTACAGCGTAAATGGCAGAAATGTGACTGGAAATTAACTCAGGCACAGTGGATCTAGGTTCACAACTGAAGTCACCAGGAATCATTATTTCTCTACTTCCGGATATTACTTGTTTTCTTACACATTGGCTTTATCCTCAAGACAACAATATTTGTGACAGCGGCCAGGACCCCTCCCAGAGCCATGCTCACATCCTGCAAGATCATCAATCTCACTGGAAAGAGAGCACTCTTTTCCCAACAGCATCAATCCAAGTCTGGGATTTGAGGATCACTTGACAGGTTTGTGTTAGAAGCCCATCCCTAAACTAATGATGGGAGCTGGGTGAGGTCTGGTCCTGGGAATATAGCAGGAATAAGTCAGATGTAAGTCAAGGAGGCACAGTCAGCACAAACCAAACCATACAGAGAGAAGAGGAAGGAAGTGTGAATTCAGAGATTAGAGGCTCTGGGGCTTCATGAATTTATCAAAGGGTCTTGCCACATGGACAGCTGTTTCAGGTTTTACAAGTATTCTAGCAAATAGGGCTGGAGAGATGGCTTAGTGGTTAAGGCGCCTGTCTGCTAAGCCTAAGAACGCTGGTTCCAATCTCCAGCGGTTCCAATCTCCAGGTCCCACGTTTAGCCAGATGCAAAGTGACGCAAGGGCGCAATGCCGCACTTGCCCACAAGGGGGTGCACTCATCTGGATTTCATTCACAGCAGCTGAGAGACTGCTGGGGCGCCCATCTCTATCTGTCTCCCTCTCCTTCTCTGTCTGTCTCTCTCTGTGTGTCTCTCTCCAAAAATAAATAAAATAAAATAAAAAATTAAAAAAAAGGATTCTAGCAAATAACGTAGACAAAAGTCCTGGATTGTCTGAGGTTTGCTTTATTAGAAGACTGGGTGGAGAAAGTAACAACATGAATAAGATATATTTCAGATGGTGACATGTGCCATGCTGGAAAACTCAGGAAAGGAAAATAGAGATTTCTGAGGGTAGAGGGTGCTGTAGTTTTACTTAGGGTTACTGGAGAAGGCCTTACTGAAACTGAGGCATTTGATCCAAAGTAGTGGAGGGAAGTGTAGCTATCTCTGAAAAGAGGGAGAGAGCCCGGGGTGTGGTTGTGGACCTGTTCCCTGTGAAGCAGATCCAGGGAAGAGTAGGACTGTGGTCCGAGGCTGCAAAATGTCTTGGAGGCTGCTTGCTGACTTTGATTTTGCTTAGAAATGAAGACACTGGGGTGGGGGGAGATGCGATCTAGCTGAATGCAGACTGAAGGGAGCAAGCAAGAGCCTAGGGAGATGGTAATGTACTCTTTAGGACCAATCTGATAATCATTCTTAGTTTAAAAAAAAAAAAAACATCAGATTCTTTAAAAAAAAAAAAAAAAAAAAGACGTCAGCTTCTATGTGTGTGGTGCACACCTTTAATTCCAGCACTCAGAAGGCTGAGGTAGGAGTTTGAGTCCAGGCTGGACTAGAGAGATCCTACCTCAAAAAAATTTTTTTAAATGGTCAGATTTTGGTTGCATTTTGGAAATAGCACCACTACATCTTATTTGGAAAAGTTAAACAAGACTCAAAGATAACTCAAGTTTTTGGCAAGAGTAACAGGAAGGATAGAGCTGCCATTCACTGACATGGAGAAAACTGGGAAGGCATGTTTGGAGGGAGCAGGAGTTCAGTGTCAGGCGGGTTAAGGTTTGAGATTCCTATTAGAACTCAATCGTTGATAAGCAATGGGATAAAGGGATTTGGAATGTAGGCAGGAATTCCTTGCAGGAGAGTCATCAGTTTATAGAAGCCATTTAAAAAGATGAACGGGATGAGATTACTGAAGGAGAGAGGGGTGAAGATAAGAGTCCTAAGAATGCAGTACTTCAATGCGTAGATGTGGAATGAGGAATTTGGAGGCAAGTAAATCAACATACAAGAAAGGGAAGCCAAGTGAAAATAAGAGGCAACCTTGGGCTTAACTATGCAGAGGCTGCGTAGTGAGCGTCAGTAAAGATTCCCCGCTGGCACCTGTGCAAGAAAGAAGGCGAAGAAAGGAATTTGGAAACTGCGACTATTAAACAACAACATACAGTCCGTGTGTGTGTGTGTGTGTGTGTGTGTGTGTGTGTGTGTTTAGCAACACAAGAAGACAGAGAACCAGGCAATAGAAAGAGCAGCTAGCTAGCTAAATTGGGCCAAGAAAATGTTTGTATGTTCCTGGCAGGTTCCTATGCAAGCAGGCCGGGCTTGAACTCATTGTCCTCCCATCTTCACTTGAAAAGTACTGAGATTCTAGCTGTGTACTACTGTGCCTGGCTGTTTCTGTTGCTGGGTGTTTTTGTTGTTTTTTGTTGTTGTTATTTGTTTTGCTTTGCTTTTGGCACTGAGGGATTGAACCCAAGGCCGTATATGTGATAGTCAAGCACTCTACCACTGAGACTCATCTCCAGAACCCTCCACTATTTTTTTTTCAGTTCAAGAAATTTGTGTGTTGGAATGATGCACTGGAGAGAGGAGGAGAAACGGGTGCTACAGGATGAGGAGGGGAGGAGTGACAGAGCAATGTTCCTGAGGAAGCATTCACAAACAACAGATGTCAACTTCAAAAACATATGGGGAATTTTAGAAAGCCTGGATTTTTTTCCATCTCTTTTTTATTGTGAAAGTAAATATTTTTTATTTTATTTATCAATAATTTTATACATGTGTATAATGTGTTTTGAGCCTGCATTTGCTAGGAGCCCAATGTAAAGATAGCTTTGGTCCTATAGCCAACTTCATTAAACAGGGGTATGTACCATGGTCAGAAGCATCAGAGGGCAGAAGGATGGGATTCTGATAGAGGGGAGGCTTTGGTCTTGACTCTAAATGTAGGTCAGCATTGGTGTGCATTTCAACATGTTTGCCTGTGCAGTGTTGGGGCGTGAGCCCTCTGCCACTGTGCGTGAGGGGGAAAGGGGCCTCCTGGGAAAGGAAAGCATTTATTCCAAAGGAAGAGAACTTAGGGCTGTTAAAATTGGACAAAGAGGGCTGGAGGGATGGCTTAGCAGTTAAAGTGCTTGCCTGCAAAGGCGAAGGACCCAGGTTCAATTCCCCAGGACCCACGTAAGCCAGCACAGGGTGGCACATGCATCTAGAGTTTGTTTGCAGCTACTGGAGGCCCTCGCATGCCCATTCTCTCTCTATCTGTGTCTCTGCCTCCTCTCTCTCCAATAAATAAATAAAAATAAAAATAAAAGATTGACCAAGAGCTGGCCAGAAGGAGTAATTAGTAAGCATGGTGTCTGTCCCTCAGGTTTAACCTCTGCTCAGCCTCCATAACCCCAGGTTGAGGTGTTGGGAAGAATTCAAAGGCAAGAGCCTCAACTGCTGAGCCATGGTTCCAGCCTCCAAGAATTCAAAGATCTACTTCAACAGACCATGTATGGTAGGTACTAGGCTCACAAAACAATCCCATCATATGCTCATCTGTGGAAGCTAACACCACAAGCCTTTTCGTGTAGCATGGCCTCAGTGTGCAGAGCTGCATTCAAAACCTGCTGTTTGGGCTGGAGAGATGGCTTAGCTGTTAAGGCGCCTGCCTCCTAAGCCTAAAATGCTGGTTCCAACCTCCAGCGGTTCCAATCTCCAGGTCTCACGTTTAGCCAGATGCAAAGTGATGCAAGGGCGCAATGCCGCACTTGCCCACAAGGGGGTGCACGCATCTGGATTTCGTTCACAGCAGCTGAGAGACTGCTGGCGGACCCATCTCTATCTGTCTCCCTCTCCCTCTCTGTCTGTCTCTTTCTGTGTCTCTCTCCAAAAATAAATAAACTAAAATTAAAAAAAAAAACCTGCTGTTCCCCAACCCTCCAGTTGATTACGCAGTTGTTCTGTACTGGAGACCAGCCCTGACGGCTATAGCAACAAAAGGGCCAGGTGTCCCTCTGACTGCAGCAATGAAGACCAGGTCTAAGATGGGAGGGAATTAGCTTTAGAACCATTTAGTGTGGACACATCACTGTGATGGTGGACATCAGCAGCAATGGGCAGCCCTGTCGGGTGATGTCATAGAAACCTCAGATCTGGGTATAGACTTCACCCAAGGGGCCTAGTGTACGAGACATTCCTGGCAGGCGTGTTTATGAATGCCCGCATCTTACCACCTAAGGGCCTTCTAGAATCAACATGTTGAGACTTTGAGCATACCTAGAAGTACCCAGGTATATTGGTGTGGCTAGACAAATATGAGTTATATCACTTACGGTGACAAAGAAAGCTGATGAATAATAAAATATCAAGGAAATATGTGGCCACAAAAATGGGCTCCTTTGAGATACATGCTGATGGCAGAAAGTCATATATAACCAAGGACACACACCTTAGGTAAAATGCAGGACCAGCTGAGGTTGAGGCTAGCAAAAATAATGCCGGTTCTTAAAAAACTATGTTTAGAACAAGAAAATGATGTAATGCTAACAGATGGCAGAGAAAGTGTAACTGCTTAACTACTGCTTTACTTGTATTTTTTTAAATAAAGAAAATGGCCTTCAAAGTGGGAAGCAGGAAAACATAACTAAGCAGGAATTGATCTAGACTGTATGCTCGTGGAGGATCCTCCTCATTAACGCCACTTTTGTTGAAATGCTTGGAATTCGTGTTATTTTATTGGTGTGCATGTGCATGATGCATGCACGCTAGTGCGCAGATGTGCTGCGGAGGTCAGAGGGTATCCTTCTCTGTCACTCGTCCACCTTATCTCCCTGAGAGACTGTCTCTCTCTGAACTTAAATCTGGCTGTTTCTTAGGTAAACTGGCTAACCAGTGTCTGCTGTTTTTATGGGGGTGCTGGATTCAGGTTTTCCGGCTTGCACAGCAAGGGCTCTTACTCAGTCATCTCCTGGCTTTTTTTTTTTTTTTTTGAGGTAGAGTCTCATGTAGCCCACACTGGCTTCATACTTCCAATGTAGCTAAGGCTGGCCTTGAACTGATCATCCTACCTCCATCTCCCTTGTTCTGGGATTGAAGCTTGCACCACCACACTCAGCTTTTAAGGTTTTTTTTTAAAAGGCATATTGTTTTATGGACAAACATGGAATTAGTATTTGACATAGGCAAAAGATTTATTAAGAATTCACCTCAATACTTCAGCTAATTCTAAGTCCACAACTTCATCTGAATGATATCCTAAGGTAGTGATGTGAGTTATAGTAGAACCACAGTTGAGGGTCTTTAAGGCATGGAATAAAATAAGAAAGTTTCTAAAAGATCCCATCGACCAATTTTTATAGTATATAAAACAGTTATTATTATTATTATTTTTTTTTTTTGGTTTTGCGAGGTAGGGTCTCACTGTGGTCCAGGCTGACCTGGAATTAACTATGTAGTCTCAGGGTGGCCTCCTACCTCTGCCTCCCGAGTGCTGGGATTAAAGGTGTGCGCCACCACGCCCGGCTATAAAGCAGTTTTATAGGCCTTGTACTAGCCAGTATTACCTGCTATGTGCTTGGCACTGTGCTAGACCAGAGGTCAGCAAACCAAGGCCTCTCTCTGGCCAAATTCAGTCTGATAACTGTTTGTGCTAAAATTGACCAAAAGACTGAGCTAGTGAGACCTTGTCTCAGATAAACAAAACAAACCAAGAATGATCAAATGGTTTGAGAAAAAAAAAATCAAAGGAGGCTGAAGCAGAAGGATCATGAGTTCAAGCCTAACCTATATAATGAGTTTCAAGCCATCTTTGGCTACTATAGAGTGGGGTTTGTGGATACATACCTCTAAAACTAGGACTTGGAGGTGAAGGCAGGACAGCCAGAAGATCAATGTCCTCCTCAGTTATATGGTGAATTGGAGGCCAGCCTGGGATACATAAGAACTTGTCTCAAAAGCAATAAACAAAAAATGAAAGAAAAAAAGAAAGAGGTGCTGGAGAGATGGTTTAGTGGTTAAGGCACTTGCCTCCAAAGCCAAAGGACCCAGGTTCAATTCCCCAGGACCCACATAAGCCAGATGCACAAGATATGCATCTGGAATTCATTTGCAATGGCTAGAGGCCCTAGTGCACCTGTTCTCTTCCTTTATCTGCTCTCTCCATATCTCTCAAACAAAATAAAAAAAAAATTTAAAAAAGAGAGAAAGGAAGGAAAGGAAAAAGGCTCTGTTTCAAACAACAAAAATAAGTTCATGACATATACAATTATAAGAAAAATTAAACTTCAGTGTCCATAAATTAAGGGTTTCTTTTGTTTGTTTGTTTGTTTGTTTTTGTTTTTCAAGGTAGGGTTGTACTCTAGCCCAGGCTGACCTGGAATTCACTATGTAGTCTCAGGGATGTCTTGAACTCAAAGTGATCCTCCTACCTCTTCCTCCCAAGTTCTGGGATTTTTTTGTTTTGGTTTTTTTGAGGTAGGGTCTCACTCTAGCCCAGGCTGACCAAGAATTCACTGTGTAGTGACAAGGTGGCCTAGAACTCATGGCACTCCTCCTACCTCTGCCTCCTGAGTGCTGAGATTAAAGGCAATGCACTACCACACCTGACCAAAAATTAAGTTTTATTAGAATACAACCACACCCATTTGTTTATATATTGTCTCTGGATTCTTTTGGGGAACAATGGCAGGGCTGGGTAGGCATGACAGAGATTGTATGGTTTGCACAGCCTAAGCTACTTAATAGTCTTTCCCAAACATGTCAACCATTCCTGGGCGAGATGCTTCTGTGGCATCATCTCTAGCCCTCAGCAGCCGTGGAGGTTGGTATTTCACTCAGTCCTGTCCACATGCAGCTCTGGGAGGAGGTCAGGAAAACCACTTATCACTGTGCTCAAGCTGAAGCCGAGAGCCGCTCAGTGTCTTGCTCAGTCATACATCCTCCCTCAAGTTGGTCTTCTTTACCAAATCCCATGTGTTACACCATATCCTAGAGTATGAAGATTGTGTGTGTGTTGTGCATGCATGTGTGTTTGGGTGCATGTGGGTGCACATATGTATATGCAGGTACATGTGTGCCTGTGCATGTGGACGCCAGAGGTCAATGTCAGGTGACTTCTTCTATTGCTTTGCTGCCTTGTTTTGATGAGAGGGGGTTTCTCACTTAACCCACAACTCACTGATTCAGCGAGACCAAGTAGCCAACAGCCCCTGGGACCACCTCCACCTCCCTGCTGCTGCATTACAAGCATGTGCCACCATGCCTGGCGATTTACACGGGTGTTGGGGATCTGAACTTGGGTCCTCCTGCTGAGTCATCTCCCCAGGCCTTTCATATATGTATAAAGTGTACTGTAATTTTCCTCTAATGCGTTTCATTTTAAGTTTTACACTAAAAGTAAAATTGTACATGACGGGTTTAACATTTAAGAAAAGAAAGCACTCAGTAAGAATCCCTTCTCAGCTAGGCTTGCCTTTCATCCTAGCACTGGGGAGGCTGCCTTCCTCAGCAACAACACAGACTCTGTCTCAGGGAAATGCATTCAAGGCCAGCCTGGGCTACAGTGGAACCTACTTCAAAAAAAAAAAAAAACAGAAAAAATACTTTCTTGATTTTATCATGTCTGTATACTATAAAAAACTCATATATTTTAAAATATACTAAGATATAAGATACACAATTATATTTATTTTTATAGTGCTTCATAGATTTTATTTGAGATAAAAACTTTGTCAGCTTAGCAATGCAGGCATTATTTATTTATTTATTTATTTTGGTTTTTCAAGGTAGGGTCTCACTCTAGCCCAGGGTGACCTGGAACTCATTCTGTAGTCTCAGGGTGGCCTCAAACTCATGGTGATCCTCCTACCTCTGCCTCCTGAATGCTGGGATTAGAGGCATGTGCCACCATGCCCGGCAATGCAGGCATTATTATCTGGCTTTCCAGACAATGCTCAGAAATTAAATATCTTGTCTAAAGTCATAAAACTAGTGACTTGAACCTCAATATGAAAATAGTTAATATTTATTACATTCTTTTTTAAAACTTTTTATTTTATCTTATTTTATTTGGAGAGAGACACAGAGAGAGACAGAGAGAGAGAGAGAGGGAGCGAGGGAGGAAGACAGAGATGGGCAAGCGAGCAGTGTCTCAGCTGCTGGGAACAAAATCCAGATGTGCGCGCCCCCTTGTGGCCAAGTGCGGCATTGCGCCCTTGCGTCACTTTGCATCTGGCTAAACGTGGGACCTGGAGATTGGAACCGCTGGAGATTGGAACCAGTGTTCTTAGGGATAGGAGGCAGGCGCCTTAACCCCTAAGCCATCTCTCCAGCCCAATATTTATTACATTCTTAACGTGCCTGGAATTGTTTTAGATGCTTCAGCCATATTAGCTTATTAGCATTTCATGATAATGCCTTGAAAGATGGAGTATTATCCTTCCCATTTCACAGATAAGGAAACTGAGACACAAGGTGATTCCAGTTACTTGCTTAAGACCCCAGGGATTATGGGGACTGGTGCGGCCAGGAACTGAACTACACTGTCTGGCTCTAGAATCAGATCACTTAACTACTCCAAACTGCTTCCTAATGAGGCATCCGGTCAATCTCAAGTGGCACACCTCAAGCCGGTGGCAAACCTGCATGCTGGGTGGCAAGGTAGTTAGACCACATTGCTGAGTGAACACACAGCAGTAGGAACAGTGGTTAAAGATATCTGCCGCATCACCAGGCGTGGTGGCACACGCCTTTATTCCCAGCACTCAGGAGGCAGAGGTAGGAGGATTGCCATGAGTTCGAGGCCACCCTGAGACTACATAGTTAATTTCAGGACAGTCTGGGCCAGAGTGAGACCCTACCTCAAAAACAAAATAAAACTAAACAAAACAAAGATCTGCAGCATCTTGAGTGGGGTGAATGTCTACAGAAAGAAGGTACTAGTGGTCCCTCTGTTTGTTAATTACTGAGCTGTTCTGTAGGTGGCAGCTTCAGGGGTAAGGCTTTATAGTTTGCATTCTCTACTTTTAACCAGGTGATCCTCAAAATGAGGATGATGCAAGCACAGTTGACAGGAAGGTGACAGAGTCCCCGCATATGGGGGGGGGGAATCCTTCTCCCCAACCTTTGGATAAAAGCAACAGATAGTACAAGTGGTCAAACAATGTAGTGGATCGCTCTCTAGAAAAACACAATGAATAATAACCCACGTGGTGTGAAATCAAGAAATCATTTTGCAACCAAAACATTTGGAGACTTATCACTCATATATATTTTCTTTTTTTAATTAATTAATTTGAGAGAGAGAGAGGCAGAGAGAGAATGGGCATGCTACATCCTCTAGCCACTGCAAACAAATTCCAGATGCATGCACCACCTTGTGCAGCTGGCTTACGTGGGTACTGTGGAATTGAACCTGGTTCTTAGGCTTTGCAAGCAAGTGCCTTAACCGCTAATCCATCTCTCCAGCTCTACTTCTTTTTTAAAATATATTTTATTTGTTTATTAGAGAGAGAGAGAGAGAGAAAGCAAGGGAAAGAGGCAGATAGAGACAGAGAGAATAGGCATGTCAGAGCCTCCAACCACTGCAAACAAACTCCAGATGCATGTGTCACCTTGTGCATCTGGCTTACGTGGATACTGGGGAATCAAACTGGGTCCTTAGGCTTCGCAGGCAAGTACCTTAACCACTAAGCCATCTCTCTAGCCCTTATATATATTTTCAAAGTAAATCTGAGCTCCTGGGCAGGGAGCTGGATCATTGCATTTGGTAAATACAAAGATCGTTCAGATACTTGAATGTTTGCCTCTTGTTCATATGGATGGCTGCCTTGTTTTGCAAATACTACAACAGAACATATATTGTAATACCTAGGTATTGCAAGCAGTTCCCTTGAGGTGACTTGCAATTACTCTAAACCACATGATTGCAGACAATGGCCCTAGACCCAGCAACAGTAAGCATCGCTGGGCCCCAGTTTGAAATGCAAAGCTTTGGACCCCCTCCATCTACCAAATGAGAAACTCAGGAGGTGGGTTTCCTACGTCTATGTTTAAAGCATAGGTGGTTTTATCTCTGAGAATCAACATTGCCCAGGTTTAGAACAGTTAAATGGCAATAACTGGGTGGACAGGTAGCTGTTTCTTAACACTAAAGACAAGAGTTGGGTAAGGGACCGTGAAAGCAATGCTTCTTCTTTTCTTTTTTAACTTTATTTTATTTGTTTGAGAGAGAGAGGGGGAGAACAACAGAGAGAGAGAGAGAGAGAAGGAGAGAGAAAAAGAATGTGTGTGCCAGGGCTTTCAGCCACTGCAAATGAACTCCAGATGCATGTGCCACCTTGTGCATCTGGTTATATAGGTCCTGGGGAACTGAACTTGGGTCCTTTGGCTTTGCAGGCAAGTGTCTTAACCGCTAAGCCATCTCTCCAGCCCCCAAAACAACACTTCTTAAGATCACACTGTTACAGTCTTGCTAGGCAAAGTCCAGAGACTGACAGCATTAGCATTTTGGGAGATTCTGAATCTAGGGTCCCTGTGCCAACCTAATTGAATCAGAGCAGACATCTTAACAGGGGTTCTAGGCGATTCCTACACACATTGGCATTTGAGAAGCTTAGTTACAGAAAATAGTTTTGAAGATTTTGATTGAGAATTAATTTTCAAAATGACATTTTGACTTTTTTCTCTTTTGGCCACAGTTGGATGCTGGCATGACACGCCACCCTTCAGCTCTCTAAGGTCAACTTTTGTAGTATTCTCATCATTTTTGAGACAAAACTAATTTGAGGGCTTCATTATTTTCCACAGGGCTTCTTTTCATCTGTGATAACCAAATCATTCTCTTTTGAAGTGTTCATCATCTTTCCTGCTGATTTCTCTCAGTAGATGTGCCTTGGGTCTAAGGCCTCACTTGTCAACAGTTTTTTATGACCCAGTAGTTTTCCAACATTATATGCACTGAATTCATGAAATATATCTTGGTTTAAAAAAAAACTTAAAATTCACCTTCCATTCAGTTCCCATTATAGTGTGCATATTTATATCCAACACCCAGGGACTAGCTTCCTGACAAACACATGCACAGGATGGGTGGGGGTGGAAGCTGGGGTGAAGCCGCAGGATGTTCGGGTGTTGTTGGCTTATTTTGTTCATGGTCAGGTCATTAGTGAGTCTGGCTAAATCATGATAATGCTTTGCTTTCCTAGTGACACCATGACCAAGAAGGTAGAGGATTGGAAGCCCCTACACACACCATGTAAATATTGAAGGTGATTTTCTCTAGGTTGTAAGAGCCAGAGATAATCTATTATTTTATTTTAATTTAAAAAAATTATTTGAAAGAGATAGAGAAAGAAAGCACGAGTGCACCAGGGCCTCTTGCTATTGCCAACAAACTCCAGACACATGTACTCTGTGCCTCAGGCTTTATGTGGGCACTGGGGAATTGAACCTGGGCTGGCAGGTTTTGCAAGCAAGTGCCTTTAACCACTGAGCCATTTCCTCAGGCCAATTTTAAATTTTTTGTTTTTGAGGAAGGGTCTTATTGTAATCCAGTTTGACCTGGAACTCACTCTGTAGCCCAGGCTGGCACCAAACTCATGGTGATCCTCCTGCCTCAACCTCCAGAGTGCTGTGATTAAAGACAGGTACCAACAAGCTCAACTGAGCCAAAGATAATCTACTCTTTTCCTTCCTTCCTCCCTCCCTCCCTCCCTCCCTCCTTCCCTCCCTCCCTTCCTTCCTTCCTTCCTTCCTTCCTTCCTTCCTTCCTTCCTTCCTTCCTTCCTTCCTTCCTTCCTTCCTTCCTTCCTTCCTTCCTTCCTTCCTTCCTCTCTTCTTTCTCTCGTTCTTTCTTCCTATCATCTTCTATCTATCTATCATCTATCTACCTATCTATCTAACCATCCATCCATCTGACATGTGTGTATGTGGGTATGAAGGCCAGAGTTCAATACTGCATGTTTCTCTCACCTTTCTTTTGACCTTAGTCTGGATTAAACCTAGAGAGAGAGAAACCTAGAGAGAGAGAGCATGAATTGGCACACCAGGACCTCTTGCTGCTGCAGACAAAGTCCATATCTATGCAACACTTTGTGCATCTGACTTACATGGGTACTGGGGAATCAAACCCAGGCTGGCAGATTTTGCAAGCAAGTGCCTTTATCCATTGAGCCAGCTCCCTTCTGAAATTTGAATTGAAAATGTTCCTGTTACAACTTTTCTTTCACTTTTTAAAATCTATAATTAACCTTTTGGATTTAAAATCCATTTTTTAAAGAAGAGTTTTCAAATATATACCTATGGCACTATTTACACTTTATTTATTTATTATTTTTTACATGCTCTTGACAGGGTCTCATGTAGCCTAGGTTGGCCTTGAACTTCTGATTGTCCTACCTCCACTTCCCAAGTGTTGAGATCACAGGCATGCATCATTGCCCTGGTTTATTTGCAGTGTTCTGTATATTATTTCATTTAATCGAGATAGTAACCAAAGCTCACAACATAGTTTGCTGTGTGAGTGATGTGTTTTGCTGAGTCAAGAACATACTATGTAATCCCCCTCTCCATAGCAATGTTACATCATACCTATCAGACCATATAAGTAAATTACTCTTCTCCAGCAGTAGAATCCAAAACACATAAACCACAGGGCATGGTAGAACCATCTGTCATCCCAGCACTTAGGAGGCAGAGGCAAGAGAATTGCCACAAGTTCAAGGTTAGCCTGGTCCTACGTATGTGAGTTATAGCCCAGCCGGGGTTACCTAGCAAGGACCTATCTCAAACAGCAAAATAAATAAATAAATAAATAAAATAAAAATAAATTTAATAAAATAAAAACACTTCACACATCAACCCAATATCTCTTTTAAAAAATTTTACTTGCCAGGCGTGGTGGCGCACACCTTTAATCCCAGCACTTGGGAGGCAGAGGTAGGAGGATTGCCTAGAGTTCGAGGCCACCCTGAGACTACATAGTTAATTCCAGGTCAGCCTGGACCAGAGTGAGACCCTACCTTGCAAAATCAAAAAAAAAAAATTTTTATTTATTTTATTTATGGGGGGGGCGAGAGAGAGAGAGAGAGAGAGAGAGAGAGAGAAGAGATTGGTGCGCCAGGGCCTCTAGCCATTGCAATTGAACTCTAGACACATGCGTAGCCTTGTGCACAAGTGTCACTTTGTGCATCTGGCTTACATGGATACTGGGGAATTGAACCTGGGTTCTTAGGCTTTGCAGGCAAGTGCCTTAATGGCTAAGTCATATTTAAAAAAAGATCTTGGGGCTGGAGAGATGGCTGTTCTGTTAAGGTGCTTGCCTGTGAAGCCTGTGGACCTAGGCTTGGCTCTCCAGAACCCACATAAACCAGATGCACAAGGTTGTTTGCAGTGGCTAGAACACCTGGCATGCCCATTTTCTCTCTCTTTCTCTCAAATAAATAAATAAAATTAAAAAAATTAAAAATTAAAAAAATATTCTATTTATTTGCAAGGGGAGAGAGAGAGAGGGAGAGAATGGTGCACCAGGGCCTCTAGCCACTGCAAACGAGTTCAAGATTGCATGCATCACTTGTGCATTTGGTTTTATGTGGGTACTGGGGGATCGAGCCCCAGTTGTTAGGCATTTCAGGCAAGTGCCTTAAGTGATAAGCCATCTCTTCAGCCCCTCAACACAAGATTTTGATAGACTGTGAGTCTGGGTTGTGGCAGGCTGTTCTCTTTCAACCTTCAAGCTGTCCTCTAAGCTCTGCCAGCCAGCACCTGCACCATTTCTAGCGCGAGGGAGCTGGTCACGTCGTCTCTTCTGAGAGTTTCTCCATGAAGTTATACCTGAACGTTCACTTGGGCTTTGCATCCACAGAAGCCTGCTCTCTAGCAGAGCAATGAGACTTTAATAATTAATGCTAAACAATGTTGAAACTCACTCACTACATGGTTAATTTACCTTGCCTATGAAGTGTATTTCCTGGGAGACCTGTTCTCATTATTTTCCACGTGAACTGTGTGAGTCATGAACTCATTACTTTATCATCTCCTTATTTTAACCATGCAAGACCAGTATGTCATTAGTATCATATCTCAGTGTGCCCTGGACACTGTAATCAAGCACCTTTTAACCACTGAACAATCTCTTCAGCCCCAGAATAATGTTGACTGTATAATTATATATATTTTGTTGTTGTTATTTTTGTTTCCAGACAGGGTTTCACATAGCCCAGGACAGCCTTGAACTTGCTGTATAACTAAGGATGATCTTAAGTTCCTGGTCTTCCTGTCTTAATCTTCCTAGTGCTGTGATCACAGACATACAACATCACACTTGGCTTTTATGGTACATGTTCTTGAATAATTTATTTTCACTATTGTTTCTTAGAATTAGTTAATTGAAAAAAATCGGTGCCTATGTACTGAAACAACTTGTCAAGTGAGTTCCACTTATCTGTGATCTTTTTTTGTCATATTTTTAGTTCTTTTTTATTTTGCTGATTATAAAAGTAATAAGTATTGATGTAGAACATTTTAAATTTAGGGTTATTATGTCATCCTGGGCTATAAATCCTTTCCCCTACTTAATAGAGTGGGGTGACTATGTAGTATTTTCCAATTTAAGTTTATATTTTTATCAAAAATAATATATGTATGAAGACTAAAATGGTCAAATAGTGAAAGAAACCAGTTTCCTCCTAACCTGATTCTCATTCCTCACAGCTAATGGCTGTCCTTGTTTGTTTAGACTGCTTAATGTCTTGGTTGGGCAATTAATGAACCACAGAAACTAGCTGCTTGGTTCTGGAGGCAGAGCAGTCCAAGGTCAAGGCACCTCAGATTTGGTGTCTGGTGACATTGTAATTGTGTCCTTACGTAGTGAAAGGTTAGGGCAAACAAACTCTCTTGGATCTTGTTATAAGGACACTATTCCTATTTACAAGGCTCTACCCTTATCCCAAACACTTCTTTTTGCTTTTTCTACCAGATTCCAATATTGATGATCTTTTAAATAAGAGAAAAAACCCTTATGAAATATTCTTTCTTCTTTTAAAAACTTTTTACTGACAACCTCTATACATATACACAACGTATCTTGATCATAATCTCTTCCCACCACCCTCTTTTATAGCTATCCCTCCCTCTCTCTATCTTGCTAAACCCCTTATTCTTGCCAACTAATTCCTCTTCTACTTTGATGCCATCATTTTTTTTTTTTTTTGCCTTCATAATATGCATGTCTTATGTAGGCAGCAACAGCCACAGTGAGATCAGGAATGCAATGGGTACTTTGGGTCTGGAAGACCTATGAAGTATATCTTACTATAGCAATTCCTACTACTTATTCATGCTGCCAATAGATCTGTTACATCAAGTCTGGGGTTTACTGATGAAATAGGACTTTTGCAACAGTCGCGAAAACTTCAGTAAAAGGGCAAGCATTTGAGTTGAATTAACAAAGATTACCTAATTAACTCCTAGCAGGTCCATACGTTGTTCTTAAATTATGAAATTTGACCACAGGATCAAGAAACAATTGGAGCATTCAAAGGATTCTCTGAAGAGAACACTCCTGGGTAAATTGCATTTTCAGAGCAGCAAACAGCTCAACTTCAGTTACTGGGGTCCAAGTCTCCTCTCAGGGACTTGCCCTGGTGATCTCCTTCCTCGCAGGAGCTCATTTTGTGCACCAGCAGGACAGTCACCTCCATGACTCCAGCCACATCCCACTGAGAGGCAACTGCGGTCACTGCATTTATGAACTGACTCCAGAAAAACTGCCTTTGCTAAAAATAACTTTTCTTGCATGAATCAGCACACAGAGAGTGCTTCAATAAATATTAGTGACACTCTCTAAAGGAATTTCAAAGCACGAAAAGATGAGGAGTGTGATGGGCATGGTGGAGGCGGTGGGAGAGGGAACAAATGAGAACAGAATGCAATACCACATGCATAAGGACGCAGTGATGACACCATTACTTTATGTGCTAGCTTCAAAAATTAATAATATAAAGAATAAAATGTCGGGGGGGGTGGCTGGACAGATGGCTCAGCGGTTAAAGGTGTTTACATGCAAAGTCTGACAGCCCAGGTTCTATTCCCCAGTACCCCCAAAGTAGCACATGCATCTGGAGTTTGTTGGCTGTGAAGTTGAATGTATAGCTATCAATCAACTACTTAACAGTAGTATTTGCATGGGTTGTTTTGAGAAAGGATTCTGGTCACTGACAACAGTAGATTAAGAATTTGAGTTCTGGAATCTGACGACACAGATTTAAATTCCAGTTCTGCCACCTACCAGAGGCAGGCCTAATCCCCCTGTGCTGACTTTGTTTCTTCTTAGGAAATAGAAGCCCATTTGGTACCTACAGACATTCATAAGGAGCAGGACATTAGGCATGTGAATGCTTCACACACTGTCTTGCATGTAGTAAGCTCACTAGGTGTTTGTGGTCACTATCAAATGCCTTAGGTCTTTTTAGCCTATATCCATTCATTAAGATTGGCATATCATTATTATTTTTTTAATATAGCTTTTTAAACATCATGAGAGATTGAGTGACTCAAGGGATCTCTCCAGAGCAATTCTAGAAATAAATATTTTGTTTGTATCTTTGCATACAGCCAGTCATAAATCTCAGCTCATGAGTCACCAGCTTGGAGTTTGCTATGGACAGAGAAGCTGGCTCAGCAGCAATCGTGCTGGCAGAGTTAAAAGCCTCCCTGTGAGTAGGTGGTTCTGTTTCTTCCTTGGAGGAGCACATCATTAGTGACCAGCCACGAAGGAAAAACCCTGAGATTAAAAAAGAATAATTTCACTCTTTTTTAAAAAGGCAGCAGAGTCAGCTGGTTACAAGTCAAACTGGCAGGGATAGGTACTAAAAACCTGGTTGTATTATTTTATCATTTTGAAAATTTCACACTTTCTGGTTTTTAATTTTTACCTTTTTTTATTTTAGAGTGGGGAGAGAGAGAGGGAGAGAGAATGCGCACACTAGGGCCTCCAGCCGCTTCAAACAAAAATGAACTCCAGACATATGCACCACCTTGTTCATCTGGCTTATGTGGATCCTGGTGACTTGAACATAAGTCCTTTGGCTTTGGAAACAAGTGCCTTAATCACTAGACCATCCCTCCAGCCCTCACACTTTTTTTGAAGAGTCTTTATTGCCATGCCCCTCAAAGGGAGGTGAGGGGACAAGGAAGAGATGAAATAGGGCAAAAGGGGACAATGTACAAGTGAAACTGACAGGTTGTTTTAACTCATGGGAACTTCCTGGCTGTAAGTGCAAGGTGACCAATCCCTTCCAGCTCTTGCCACCATGCCTTCCCACCATGATGGACTGTAGCCTCTTGAACTGTAAGCCAAAGTAAATAAACTCGTCTATCCTTTTGAAAAAAAAAAAGACAGACATGCTAGCTAGTGGGGGCTTAGGTAAAGCTGCCATATTTGTTGCCAAAGAGAGCCAGCTATGAAAAGGCGCCCATCACATCTTCCTGCTTTGGCACAAAGTTCCTTTTGACTCATTCATCAGCCTCAACAGGCCTAGGAACGAAGCTGTAAGAACGGAGGAGTGAGAACTCTCTTCTGCTAGCATGTAGGGTAAATGTGGGTTAGGATGGCACATGGAGATCTTCAACACAGAGCATTTAGCATAGAACTCAGAACCAAACTGCAGGCCTAATTGAATTTATATGCCTCCCCACCCCAGCCCATGTTTTCTTAAGGCGGTTTTGTCTCTGAACACTAATTGTGTTTAGGGGAGAGAAACCTTTCCATACAAAATTGCTAGCTGCATGTCTGAGAGCAGGCCACGGTTACCAGCATGGACTGTGGAATCTCATGGCCGGGGTTCAAGTCCAGTGTGTATTTATATAATCCTGGACAGTCCAGTCAATATCTTGAGGCCTTTGTTTTATCAGCTATAAAATAGGGATGATAACAATATTACTTACTCCATAAAGATTTTCTGAGGATGAATTTAGTTAATAAAGTTCAAATACTAATTATCTTTGATTTTTTGTTTTTTAAATTTTGCTGTGCACTTGACATACATTATCTTTTATTGTTTGGTTGTGTTTGTTTGTTTGTTTGAGGTAGGGTCTCGCTCTAGTTCAGGCTGACCTGGAACTCACTCTGTAGTTCCATGCTGTCCTCGAACTCTCTATCTCTGCCTCCTGAATGCTAGGATCGAAGGCATGGAATACCTCATCCAACCATTTGTTTTTTGTTTTCATTTCATTTATTTATTTAAGAAAGAGAGAGAGAGAGAATGGGCATGCCAGGGCCTCTAGTCATTGCAAACAAACTCCAGATGCATGTGCCACCTTGTGCATCTGGCTTACATGGGTACTAGGGAATCGAACTTAGGTCCTCAAGGTTTTCAGGCAAGTGCCTTAACCTCTAAGCCATCTCTCCAGCCCTGTTCTTGTTTCTTCTGACAGAGTTTCATGAAGCCCAGGCTGGCCTTGAACTCACTATGTAGCTGAGAGGATGACCTTGAAAGTCTAGTCTTCCTGCCTCCACCTGCCTCCAACATCCTGGCCGGACACTATCTTTTGAAGTTCAAATATTATTCTCTCTCTCTTTTTTTTTCCAGATGGAAACAGACCTTCATTTGGGGACAGGAAGACCTTCATTTTTTTTTTTTTTGTTTGTTTGTTTCTTTGGTTTTTCAAGGTAGGGTCTCACTCTAGCCCAGGCTACCCTGGAACTCGCTATGTAGTCTCAGGGTGGCCTTGAGTCAGGGTCTCACTCTAGCTCAGGCTGATGTGGAACTCAGGCTGGCCGCACACTCATGGTGATCCTCCTACCTGACCCTCCTGAGTGCACCACCACTCCCAAAAAGATCTTGATTTGAATTCTACCTTTTAGATGTTTATCTTTGTCAAGAATTTATAAAATAATCCTAAACCATCCTCCCAGGATGACTGCTAGCATTGAATGAGCCCACAGGGGTGAAGCCCTTTGTGGCCTACCTGGCTAATGTGAGAAGGACATTTGTCTATCTCTAAAAAATATTGTTCACATTATATTTATGTAAATGAGGACCAAACTTCTTTTTATGATAAATGTCCTCTTTTAAAAATCACCCAAGCCGGGCGTGGTGGCTCACGCCTTTAATCCCAGCACTTGGGAGGCAGAGGTAGGAGGATTGCCATGAGTTCAAGGCCACCCTGAGACTACAGAGTGAATTCCAGGTCAGCCTGGGCCAGAGTGAGACCCTACCTCGAAAAAAAAAAAAAAAAAAAAAAAAAAAAAAAAAAAAAAAAAAAAAAAAAAAAATCACCAATAATTTTTTTTAAAAAAGAAACTTTACTAGGAACAAAGCAATAGCATAATCTTGAATACACTGTCATGCAGGTTAGTGGGCCCCTGAGTGAGAAAGTACTCAAAGGGTTGACGCTGTGTCCTTCCTCAGCAATATTTAACTTCTTTAAAAAATATTTTAAAATTTATTTTTATTTGAGAGAGAAAGAGAGGGAGGAAGAAAGAGAATAGGAGCTTCAGGGCCTTCAGCCACTGCAAACAAACTCCAGATTCATGCACCACCTTGTGTATCTGTCTCACGGGAGTCCTGGGGAATCGAACCTGGGTTCTTTGGCTTTGCAGGGAAGTGCCTTAATCACTAAGCCATCTCTCCAGCTTAGTAACATTGAACTTGTTTTGAATTCTTTTAGTGATGGAAAAATTATTACTTCACTAAGTGTACTTTTGAGAATTTTGGGGTCTTTTGAACAAGGCCTTGTATGTGCTAGACCAGAATTCTACCACTATGATGTCAGACCAGCACTCTACTACCACTGTGTGTGTTACACCAGCATTCTACCACTGTGTGTGCAAAACCAGCATTCTACTACCACTGTGTGTGCTAGACCAGCACTCTACTACCACTGTGTGTGTTACACCAGCATTCTACCACTGTGTGTGCAAAACCAGCATTCTACTACCACTGTGTGTGTTACACCACTGTGTGTGTGTTACACCAGCATTCTACCACTGTGTGTGCAAGACCAGCATTCTACTACCACTGTGTGTGTTAGACCAGCATTCTACTACCACTGTGTGTGTTACACCAGCACTCTACTACCACTGTGTGTGTTACACCAGCATTCTACCACTGTGTGTGCAAAACCAGCATTCTACTACCACTGTGTGTGTTACACCAGCACTCTACTACCACTGTGTGTGTTACACCAGCATTCTACCACTGTGTGTGCAAGACCAGCATTCTACTACCACTGTGTGTGTTAGACCAGCATTCTACTACCACTGTGTGTGTTACACCAGCACTCTACTACCACTGTGTGTGTTACACCAGCATTCTACCACTGTGTGTGCAAGACCAGCATTCTACTACCACTGTGTGTGCTAGACCAGCATTCTACTACCACTGTGTGTGCTAGACCAGCATTCTACTACCACTGTGTGTGCTAGACCAGCACTCTACTAACACTGTGTGTGCTAGACCAGCATTCTACTACCACTGTGTGTGTTAGACCAGCATTCTACTACCACTGTGCATTCTACTACCACTGTGTGTGTTAGACCAGCACTCTACTACCACTGTGTGTGTTAGACCAGCACTCTACTACCACTGTGTGTGTTAGACCAGCATTCTACTACCACTGTGTGTGTTAGACCAGCATTCTACTACCACTGTGTGTGCAAAACCAGCATTCTACTACCACTGTGTGTGCTAGACCAGCACTCTACTACCACTGTGTGTGTTACACCAGCATTCTACCACTGTGTGTGCAAGACCAGCACTCTACTACCACTGTGTGTGCTAGACCAGCATTCTACTACCACTGTGTGTGCTAGACCAGCACTCTACTACCACTGTGTGTGTTAGACCAGCATTCTACTACCACTGTGTGTGCTAGACCAGCACTCTACTAACACTGTGTGTGTTACACCAGCACTCTACTACCACTGTGTGTGTTACACCAGCATTCTACCACTGTGTGTGCAAGACCAGCATTCTACTACCACTGTGTGTGCTAGACCAGCACTCTACTACCACTGTGTGTGCTAGACCAACACTCTACTACCACTGTGTGTGCTAGACCAGCACTCTACTAACACTGTGTGTGTTACACCAGCACTCTACTACCACTGTGTGTGCTAGACCAACACTCTACTACCACTGTGTGTGCTAGACCAGCACTCTACTACCACTGTGTGTGTTAGACCAGCACTCTACTACCACTGTGTGTGCTAGACCAGCATTCTACTACCACTGTGTGTGTTACACCAGCACTCTACTACCACTGTGTGTGTTACACCAGCATTCTACCACTGTGTGTGCAAGACCAGCATTCTACTACCACTGTGTGTGCTAGACCAGCACTCTACTACCACTGTGTGTGTTACACCAGCATTCTACTACCACTGTGTGTGTTACACCAGCATTCTACTACCACTGTGTGTGTTACACCAGCATTCTACCACTGTGTGTGCTAGACCAGCACTCTACTACCACTGTGTGTGCTAGACCAGCATTCTACTACCACTGTGTGTGCTAGACCAGCACTCTACCACTGTGTGTGCTAGAACAGCACTCTACTACCACTGTGTGTGCTAGACCAGCACTCTACCACTGTGTGTGCTAGAACAGCACTCTACTAACACTGTGTGTGCTAGACCAGCACTCTAATCCAGTGTGTGTGGTGTTATACCAGCACTCTACCACTGTGCTATCTCTAGCCTCTTGAGGGTTTTTTTTTCATGATTTTTAAAAGAAATGTTTTTATTTATTTGAGAGACAAAGAAAGACAGTGAGTATGAGTGTGCCAGGGCCTCCTGCCTTTACAAATGAATTCCAGATGCATGCACCATTTTGTACATATGGCTTTTTGTAGCTACTGAGAAACTGAACCTGGGTCCACAGGCTTTGCAAGCAAGCACCTTTAATCACTGAGTTATCTCACCAGCCCTCTCTGAGATTTCCCATCAGAAAATTCAACGTTGGGACTGGAATTGTATTTCAATTCTAGAGAACTTACCTACTATGCACAATGCCCTGGGTTCAAGCCCCCTGCTGTAGTTACCTTCTTGTTGCTAGGACAAAGCACTCACCAAAAGCAGCTGATAGAAGGAAAAAAAATATTTTGGCTTACAGTTTTAAGGGGAAGCTTCATGATGGCAGGGGAAAGCATGACATGAGAAGAAGCTGGACATGGCTTCTGCCACAACAGGTGGACAACAGCAGCACGAGAGTGAGCCGAGCTCTGGCAAGGAGGAGGTGGCTATAACACCCCTAAGCTCACATCCAGAAACATGGCTCTTCTAGCAAGGCTCCACCTCCCAAACTGACAGCAGCTGTGGACCAAGTATTCAGAATACACGAGATTATGGGGGATAGCTGATTCAAACCATTACACCCTGCACTGAAAAAAAAAAAAAACAAACCTTCAATTTTGTTTTTCTTTTATCTTTTTTTTTTTTTTGAGGTGGGGTCTACTCTAGCCTAGGCTGACCTGGAACTCACTTTATAACCCCAGGCTGGCCTCTAACTCATAGAGATCCCCCTACCTCTGCCTTCTGAGTGCTGGGATTAAAGGCATGCACCACCACTTCCAACTGAGATCTGCCTTCTTCTGATATACATCTATGGAGAGTTCTGTTCTTCTGAATGATCCAAAATGAACCTAATGAACCTACAAAGTCTTTGTAGTCCTTGTACAGAGTGTATAAGGGAGATGCACAGGACCGAATATTTAGATAGATTTCAGCGATCTGTGAAGTTAGGTTAAGGGGAAATGGGAGGCAGGGGAATTCCTGAGAGCTCATGTCCAGTTTGAAGTAGTGAGTTTAAGGATGTCCTGGGACACAAATGAAAATCCTGTTTCAAAGCTAAACAAAACCAAGACAAAAAATCACAATTTTATATCAAATCTCAGTTGTATTAGCATTCTTAAGATATCATTTGAGCTCAATATTATTTTGCTGGTTTACAGCTTATAAGGCATGCTGTTTATACCTTATTATTTTTGCTAATAAAAAACAAATATGCCTAGGTATGGTATTATCTGACTGTAATCCAGCACTCAGGAAGTAGAGGAGTTCAAGGTCATCCTCAACTACATAGTGATTTTGAGAACAGCCTGGTTTTGGACGGGGTTTCCATATACGTCCCAGCCTGGCTTTGCACTCACTATTCCAAGCTGGTCTGGAGCCTCGTGTCATCCAGGCTGGCCTCAAACTTGCTACATAGCCTAGGGTGACCTTGAACTCCTGATTCTTCTGCTTTCACTTTCCAGATGTTGGGATGACATACCTAGCTCCATACCTAGCTCAGTAACAATTGTGTGTGTGTGTGTGTGTGTGTGTGTGTGTGTGTGTGTGCGCGCACACTTGAGATCATCACTTGCTCTCCACTTTATCTTTTTCAGACAGGATCTCTCACTGAACCTGGAGCTCACTGATTCAGCTAGACAAGCTGGCCAGCAAGCCGGGGATCCTCCTGTCTGACTCCTCAGTGCTGGGATTACAGACATGTGCCCCAAGTCCAGCTTTTTACTTGGGTGCAGGGGATCTAACCTTGGGTCCTCCTGCTTGCACAGCAAGCTGTTTATGACTTCCTTTGTTTTTTGAGGTAGGATCTTGCTCTAGCCCAGGCTGACCTGGAATTCACTCTGTATTCTCACGGTGGCCTCAAACCCACGGCGATCCTCCTACCTCTGCCTCCCGAATGCTGGGATTAAAGGTGTGCGCCACTGTGCCTGGCTCAGCAAGCCCTTTATGGACTGAGCCATCTCAGCCCTCAGAAACTATTTTGAGCAAATGTTCTACTATTGTGCTACATCCTCAGCACAATAACTGTATTTTAACAGGACCAGTTTCCTTGTCATCCTACTTACCATCAAAGGGGTCCATGGTATCAAGCTTTCAGAGCCTCTGTTGACTTCCTTACTTATGGTTAGGCCACCAAGGATTTGTAAGCCACTCTAAATTGTCCTGAGCTTTGTCATTTCTCACATTCAAAGTTCTTAGCATTCTATTTCAGGACATGCCATCAGGAAGCTGCATCCCAGGAGAGGCCTGCTGAGGAAATGAGATCCTGCTGCAAAGAAAGAGCAGGCATCCAGGCTCTGGGCCAGCTGCTCATGCAGCAGCAATACCATGGTGCAGCAGTGTGGGGTGGGGAGAGACGCCTGCGCAATGGGATACTGTAAGAAAGTAGTCCCTATTCCTGGATGTGTTTGGGAGGTGTAGTTGACACAATGAGCAGCGGAGTCCCAGCTACCAGACAGTTCAGAGGGGAAACTGAAATCACTAGATCATTATCCTCAGAAATTACTGGTTCATTCTCACAGCAAGACATTTTGGTGGATTTTATTTTTGTTACCAGAAAGATTCGGTTAACTTGTTCTAGTTCACCCAGATGCAAAACTAGACAGGAAGGGGGAAAGTGTTTGGAGCATTCAGTTAAGCTGGCAAGTGTGGTCTGTGGTGAAGTGAAAGTATTTCAGCTATTTGGTGGTGGGAGTGGGAGTGGGGTAGGAGCCAAGCATGACATTAGTTCTAAGGTGACGAGGGGAACTATGGAAGGCACTAAACACACTTGGGCACAGCAGAGACCATCAATCAGAACTGATTCCCGAAAGGGTGCTGAGTCTCTACTCCAAGGGTTATGAGCCCTGGCCCTTGAACCACTGTCTTTTCTTCTAGAAGATTTCCAAAAGCCTTCCCTTGTGACACCCAAAACCTACCTCTTTTTCCTATGAACAGATCAGATGTCTGTCAACTGATCCTCTGGCTCCAGGGACCTCCTATGATTAATAATCCCTTGCTTTTTTGACAATTTCACCTCACAACTGGATACAATTTAACAAGGCTATGAACCCAAGCATTCATCTTCCATTGAGACTGCCAGCTTATCTACAAAATCACAATAAAATGACTCCAGTATGTATGCCAATGATACATCTCTAAATCAGATTTAGCCAAAAATATTAGTATGCAATTTAATATATTCAGGGTGTTATTATTTTATTTTAAAAATATTTATTTATTTGTTTGCATGTGTGGCATGTGGGTCCACCAGGGTCTTTCACCACTGCAGATACTCATGACTGATGCTCCTGCTACTTTAAAAAAAAATTTATTGACAACTTCTATACTTACAGACAATAAACCATGATATTTCTCTCCCCTCCCCCACTCCCCTTCAGAACTCCACTCTCCATCATGTTCCCTCCCTTTCTCCATTAGTCTTTGTTTTAGTTTGATGTCATCATCTTTTTCTCCTATTATGAGAGTCTTGCTGCTATTTTTTTAAAACTGGCTTTATATAGGAGTTGGGGAATTGAACCCCAGGCCAACAGGCTTTGCAAGCAAATATCTTTAATGGCTGGCCCATCTCCCTAACCCCATCAGGGTTTTAAAAGATGAGCCGTCTCTATGGAGATGGTGGTAGACACTGAGGAGACTCAAAACTCATCAAAGCAGAAAATCAGAGGCTCCTGAGAGCTCAACATTAAAGGAGATTTTGATATTGTCAAAGGCTCAGAAGAGGGGATGGAAAGAATGTAAGAGCACAAGGTGGGAAGGAGTATTTTGGGCACTGTCTTCCTGACATGAACTGACTGGTATGTTCATGACCCCACAGTGATTAAGGATACCCCCACAAGATCTGTACTGTTCTGAGCCCATCCACATTTTGACATGGAGGACAGAGGAAGACAAAAGGAATGAGACAACAAAACAGGGGAAGGACTACCTTGAAAAAGGAGGGTCCTCAGTGGAATGGGGGCAGAGGAGAGGAAGTAAAAAAGTTAGCATGATGGTAACAAAGCCAAATTACAGCATCTCAATATATTAAAGTCTTCAATAAATGATTTAATAAAAAGATGGATGCTCTCATCATGTATTTTCCTCCAGCTATTATGAAACCCACTTGTGCAAGTCATTGTTTACTGACATGAATTAATGATCTGAAATGGCATGTAAAATGTAACACTATATGAAAGAAGCATTTATAGTGCCAATGCTACTATCAGGAGGTACTCTGGGAGATCAATCAGTAAACAAGTTATGATCATTGCCCTCACCTAATAGCCGAGTGCTTATATTATGAAAGCTATAGCTTCATGGTTGTTTGAACGTAAAATGTTCCCCATAGACTCATATGCTTGAATACTTACTACCCAATGGGTGGCACTGTTTGGGAAAGTTGTGGAGTCTTTGGGAGGTGGAGCTTTGTTGGAGGCAGTATGTCACTGTGGGTGGTGGGCCTTGAGTTATCATAGTCCAGCCCTGCTTGTTGTACTCAGCAATCTCTCCTCTCTCTCTCTCTCCTTCCTTACTGTTGATGGGAAGCAAGCAAGTGCCTTTAAACACTGAGCAATCTCCCCAGCCTGGAAAAGATTCTTAATATTAAAACAGTCATGGCTTTCATCTTCAGGTAATTTAAGTGCATAGTGTTAAAATGTAAATTATGTGTAGTTTAAAAACTGATTTTTTTTCTTAAAATTAATTTAATTAAAGCATTGAGTGTTATGGAATAAAATAACACATGACAGCACAATTAAAGAGATTTCTTCTTATGGTTCACAGAACTTCACAAATGTTAAATAGTATCTCAAAAGCATTTAATACTGGTTGCTTATGACAATTCATAAACAACCAGCACTAATTAAAGGGAAGGTAAAAGGAAGAACTTGAAAACATTTTATTTTTAAAAAGTGCCACGTTATTCAGTTATTGATATTGAGAGTTTCAGTGCCGTATGTTTCAGATAAGCCTTCACTTTTACTGAAATGCACTCATTCTGAGAGTGAGACGTGAGTAACCACACATTCGCTCAGCTGAGATGTGTAACAGTGACTAGGGAGCAGTGCAAAACAAAGCTAGCGCGTGAGGAAATGCCCACTCCTGCTGCATCCCCACCCTAGGTCCCTCAAGAGTCAGGACAACCCCCTTCCCCTTGCCTGAGGACACACTTAGGACAGTCAGTTGCTTACTTGTGCCTGTTAAATGGAAGCAGTGACATATATACATGTAATGATGACAAACAGGTGCAATTTGCTAAAGAATGACTCTGCCTTAGGCATTATAAAAATTTAATGAGTGGGCTGGGGAAATAGCTCAGTCTACTAAAGTGTTTGCCTTCCAAACATAACAACCTGAGCCTGATGCCCAGAATACAAGTAAAAAAAGCTGGGTGTGGTGGTGCGTATTTGTAATGCCACTGTTGGGGAAGGTGGAGACAGATAGCTATCTGGGGCTCATTGACCGGTCAGTCTAGCCTACTGGAGAGATCCAAGCCCATGAGAGACTCTATCTCAGAAAAGGTGGATGATTTGGGAAGCCCCTGCTGCTCCCCTCAACAAACTATAAGTAATGCTCTTGGTTGCCTCCACCAGAACTAGATGGAAAGACCCTAGCCCTGAAGACACGACATGCTTCACTTTCAGAACACTCAAAAATCAAGCTGGAACTCAGCAGCAAACCTTCTCCCTGCTGGCTACCTGTCATAGTGCAGGAAAGTGCTATGCAGGCTTCTGGGGGAGAAAGCCACCTGTCTTTACCTGCAGTGGATCCTGCAGGCTCTCCAACCAGCCAGCCAGGCTGGACATGCCCACTGGTGCAGTAGTGGTATGACTGTAATGGGGTAACACCTGATATCTGGTTATATTTGAGGCTTGCTCCATAGCAGGAAATTCATGTCTGGATTTAATCAAAAGCTAATGGCTGGGGAGGTCATAGGCCCTAACGGGAAAGCTATTACCGCTGTTTAGGCAAATGGATATGTTGTGGCCATCAAATTACTCTCTAAATACTTCTCTTTATGCCCATAGGTTAGTACTATTCTAACTTTTGGTCAAAGAAGCTTTTTTTTTTTTTTTTTTTTTTTTGCAGATGGTGGTGACTACTAAGGTACCTGAACGCTCATTAGAGTGCTGAGAATATGTGAATGCTGAATACTCAGGAGTAAATGAAACATCTACCTCGCCCCCTCTGAGGCTCAGGGAAAACAGCAGAAGAAAGGGAGGAAAGAAGACAGGAGACAAGGAGGGGAGAAATGCTTTGGAACATGTCTTCCAGACAAGAAATGGCCGTTGCATCCATGACCTCACAGTGGCTGTCATTGCCTTGCAAGACCTGCACCGTACTGGGCCCGGTAACGTTCCATCATGCATGATGGAGGAGGGAGAAAAGACAGCGGAGGAGAAAAGGACTGCTTGAAAAGAAGCCCAGGTTCAGACAGTGAGGGGTGGAGGGCCAAAAAAAGTAACAAGTGGGAATTATGATCAAAATATATTACGTTAAAAAAATTTATTTTTGGTTTCTCATGATAAGGTTTCACTCTAGTCCAGGCTGACCTGGAACTCACTATGTAGTAACAGGATGGCCTCAAACTCATGGCAATCCTCCTACCTCTGCCTCTCAAGTGCTGGGATTAAAGGCGTGCGCCACCATGCCCAGCCTTAAAATATTTTTATTTTTATTTATTTAGTTGAGATGATAGATAGATAGATAGATAGATAGATAGATAGATAGATAGACAGACAGATAGATAGATAGAATATGGGAATGCCAGGGCTTCCTGCCACTGCAAACAAACTCCAGATGCATGCATCACCTTGTGCATCTGGCTTACATGGGTGCTGGAGAATCGAACTTGGGTCCTTTGGCTTTGCAGGCAAGCACCTTAACCACTAAGCCATCTCTCCAGCCCCAAATAGATTTTTTTTTATAAAAAAGGTAGATTGCATTCTAAGGAGCTATACCCAAGGGTGTCCTCTGGCATCCACACCCATGCATACACATGCATCTGCACACACACATACATGTGCCTGCACAAATTTAATGAGTTATAGCTCTCAAGCAGCAGGACCATTTGTAATGACTTACACACCCCTTTGCCCCTCGTCATTCCTTCTATTCGTTTGTTCATTCACTCATTTACCTGTGTACTTTGGTGTGTGCATGTGAGTGGTGTGCCTGCATGTGCAGACAAGAGGCTGATGCTGGGTCTCTTCCTCATTCGCACTTCCCTTTACGTACTGAGGCAGAGTCCATCACTGAACTCACAGCTCACTGGTTTGTCCAATCTAGCTAGCTAACACCCAGGGGAGCCTCCTGCTTCAGCCTCCTAAGTGCTTGGATTATCGGTGTGCACAGTCAAGCTAGCATTCGTGTGTTCTGGGTGTCTAAACTCAGGGACTCATGCTTGCATAGCAAGTGCTTTACCAACTGAGCCATCTACCTAACCCCTTATCATTTTTCTGTCCAATATCCATAAAAGAGAAGAACCAAAAACTTGAGTTAATTAATATTAAGATTTAATCATTATTAGATGGAATAATAGCTCTAGAATAAGTGTGACATTAGCTGTTTCACAGGGACTTGCATAAATGCAGCTTGTGGTTCAGTGGTTAACATAGTATATCTTTCTCAAATAAATAAATAAAAATTTATTATTTGCAAGCAGAGAAAGACAGAGAAAGAAAATGGGCACACCAGGATTTCTAAGTGCTACAAACACACTCCAGATGCATGGATCTTGCATCTATCTGGCTTTACTTGAGTACTGGAGAATTGAACCCAGGCAATTAGGCTTTACAAGCAAGTGCCTTAACCTCTGAGCCACCTCTCCAGCCTGAAAATAGTATTTTGTTTATTTATTTCTGAGGAGAGAGAGAGAGAGAGAGAGAGAGAGAGAGAGAGAGAGAGAGAGATATGCATCAGGGCCTTCTGTCACTGCAAATATATTCTAGATGAATGTACCACTGTGCATCTGGCTTTACATGTGTACTGGGGAATTGAACCTAGACCATTAGGCTTTGCAAGCCAGCACTTTAAGCATGAACCATGTCCCCAGATCCTGAAAATATTTTTTTAAATGCATTTTGTGTATCAAACTTTCTCAACATTTGAAGTCGTGGTAATAACTACCTACATTGCCAATTGACATAGCTAGGAATAACACCAGAACTACCCCCAGCTCAGTGTTCACTGCCGAGTGTGCTGTAATTACGTTCATGAAATGAGCTGCAGCTTGAGCTAATAATACCATACTGAGTACTAGAAAGCCGTAATTATACAACAGCATGATGTGCACTTGGCAAGATTTTCAGTATTAGAGAATCCACGGTTAAATAGCATATGGCAGAGTTAAAAGTCAAATTAGGGGGTTAGAATAATTGGTCTAGACTGAACCAATTCAGGGCATTGTGACTCAAACAGAATAAGCTGTATGTCCACCAGATAGCCAAACCCAAAGGTGATGAATGTATCTAGAAATAGTTTAAAGTCTTACGTCACATGTCACCTTGAAAACATGCTTTTTCAAGATTCCACACTTGCTGCATAACTGTGTAGTACAATACATGCAAAAGATTGTGCACATGTGTGTATGTATGGGGGTGCATGTGGAAATCAGTGGACAGCCTTGAGGTGTCAATCCTTGCATTCCACCTTGTTTGAGTAAAAGCCTCTCTTTTTATTCATTTAAAATATTTTATGTATGTATGTATGCATGTATGTATGTATGTATGTATGTATGTATGTATGTACATACATACATAAATACATGTCAGGGTCTCTTGAGTGAATGAGTGAATGCAAACAAACACCAGATGCATGTGGCTTTATATGAGTGCTGGAGAGTTGAACTTCAGGCCAGCAGGCTTTACAAGCAAGTGTCTTTAACCACTGAGCCATCTCACTTATCTATCATCTATCTATCTATCTATCTATCTATCTATCTATCTATCTATCTATCTATCTATCTATGTATCTATCTATCTATCTAGAAAATGCCAGACCAGCTGGCCTGTGAGTTTTGGGGTTTTCCTGTCTCTTCCTGCCATTGCTACAGACATGTGGGGATTACAGACGTGTGGACTACTTGTGTTTGGTTTTATGTGGGTTTTGGAGATTTGAACTCTATCACTTAAATTTTTTTTTCATTTTTATTTGCAAGCAGAGAGTGACAGAGAGAAGAGAACAGAGAGCCAGAGAAAGAGAGAGAGAGAATGGGTACACCAGGGCCTCTAGACACTGTAAACAAACTCCGGATGCAAATGCCACTTTGTGTGTATGGCTTTACTTGGGTACTGGGGAATTGAGCTCAGGTCGTTCTGGTTTGCAGGCAAGTACTTTAAGCACTAAGCCATCTCTCTAGCCTCCTGGTTGTCACTTTTAAGCACCAATTCATCTCCCTAGCCTCACTCAAAAGATATTTTAAGACTAAAGATTTCAAAAAGGATAGGCAGAGAGAATCCTAGTGGCACATGTAATTTGGGACCTAGGATAAGCTTGTGTTATCCAGAGATATGTACAATCTCCAATCAATTGACAATGCCATTGACAGCTCTGTTATCTCTAAAAAAATAAATTTATACCACCTCATTAGTCTATTGCTCTGTTTGAAAATGTTTCCATTACATATCATGTTTTTCTCATGTTGTTTTCCTACAGAGGATCAGCTTCACAAAGATTTTTTTTTTGTTTTAAGTTTCTTCCCAGTTGTTAAGCCACTTGCTATATTTTATATTGTATCCTGCCTCTACTCTTTGAGCAGTAAAAATTATTGTTTCAAATTTGTCTTTTTGTTCCATGGATACAGGGAATTCTGTTCCCTTCAATAGCAATTAATTTTTTTTTTGAGAGAGTCAGAGAGAGAGAGAGAGAGAGAGAGACAGATAGAGACTGGGCACGCCAGCAGCCTCTCAGCCACTGTGAACGAACTCCAGACACTTGTGCCCCTTGTGGGCAAGGGCGGCATTGCACCCTTGCATCACTTTGTGTCTGGCCTAATGTGGGACCTGGAGAATGGAACAGGCATTCTTAGGCTTAGCAAGGGGGCACCTTAAACATTCAGCCATCTCTCCAGCCCTTATTGTTTTTTTAAAGTAAGGGTCTCGCTCTAGCCCAGACTGACCTGGAATTCACTGCGCTGTCTCAGGGTGGTTTCAAACTCATGGTGATCCTCCTACCTCTGCCTCCCAAGTGCTGGGATTAAAGGCGTGTGTACCACCACGCCTGGCACTAGCAATTAATTTTAGTGTTTTAGTTGTATGATTGACCTCTTAATACCATTTAGCATATGAAAGCTTTATGTAGAAATCTGATGGGGTTGGAGAGATGCTTAGTGGTTTAGGCACTTGCCTGCCAAGCCAAATGACCTAGGTTCAATTACCCAGGACCCACATAAGCCAGATGCACAAGACAGCACTTGCATCTGGAGATTGTTTGAAGCGGCTAGAGGTCCTGTCACACCCATTCTCTCTCTATCTGCCTCTCTCTCTCTCTGCTTCTCTCTCTTTCTCTGTCTCTCAAATAAATAAATAAAGATAAAATATTTTAGAAATCTCTTTGATATTTAATGTATGCTGCAATTTTGCCATGTATTAGTAGAAAATATTCTAGTAGAAATAATTAATTAGGCTGGGGAGGTAACTCAGTTGGTAAAGCATTTGCCTCTGACATATGAGGACTTTAGTCTGATCCCATGTTAAAAAGCCAGCAGTAGGGGCATGTTTATAATCCCTGTGCTAAGGAAATGGAGACAACAGGAGCATCCCATGGCTCACTAGCTAGCCAGTCTAGCCTAATTGGCAAGTTTCAGGCTAGTGAGAAACCCTGTTTCAAAAAAAAAAAAAAGAATGGATGGTGCTTAAGGAATGACAGACACCCTGTCGTCCTCTGGCCACTGCATGCACATACATGCACCCACAACATGAACACACATACAAAAGAACTTACTTATTAACTAAGTGATGTGTTGAACTTTTTAGGAATGAAGAAATTTTTACTCCAATTGATTGGCCATTTTCAAGAATTTGTTTCTAAAGCAGTCCAGATTTGTTGTGTGTATTGTGGGAAATCTACAACTTCTACAGCCATGTGTTTTTTCATAAAAATCCTTTCTAAGTATCTAATAAAGCATAAATTGATTTTGTACATATTGTTCAGTTCAGGAAATGGTGTGTGTTTAGGTGTAATTAACCTCTTGGGACTCTTGTGAGGCAAGGAATTTGGGGGGTCATCAGGCAGCAACAATCACTCTGACAGCCATTTTTTTCAATGTCATCCTTTAAGAAATCTCTCAAGAGATTGCTTTTTTCCCCTCATAATACATGTGCTTCCATTTTATTCCCATTGTGAGTACCAGTGAGAATGCTCAGAGGTTAAGAATAGCTATTCACAGATAGACAAAGCCAAGTAAAGAATGCTGCTGGTTACTACTCTGCTGAGGGAAAGCCGGCAACTGGCTCCAGCCTTTTGTAACATAGCATTCTAAAACTTATAATTATGTAGCCAAAAGGAATAAGCATATGAATAAGGAATCAAAAGGTAATTACAGGTATTTATTTGGCAGAATTGAACAAGCTAGTAATTGAAATGCAAAGCAGAAAGTACCTGAACCACTAACATAGAGCAGGTGATTGTTACAATGTGCTCTGTGAGGGCCTGAGGGCTCAATTTGTTGCTGCTCTCACTACATGTTGCATGCTGGGCTGTGGGCTTCTTCTTCTGTATTTCTGAGAGTGTGCAAATTTCCTTCGTCCTTCCTTCCTTCCTTCCTTCCTTCCTTCCTTCCTTCCTTCCTTCCTTCCTTTCTTCCTTCCTTCCTTCTCTCTCTGCCCCTCCCCTCCCCTCCTTTTCTCCCTTTTGTTCATTTCTTATAGACAATCTCAATAGAAAAGTTATAGATCTGATAAGAGAATTTAACAAGATTGCCAGCACAAGATACCCTCACAACAATCAATAATGTTCTTCTGCATCAGCAACAATCAACTAAGACAACAGCAGATTCTAGGTTGCCATTCGTGACAGCAAGCATCTTCACAAATAATCAGAACGTGGAACAGAAGTTAAGATCACTGGAGAAAAGATCACACAATCAAAGGGCCAGAGTGCTAAAAGAATAACAAATGCATTGATTTCTGAAGAAATCTTCTGACGATAAGAGGATATAACCTAGGATTTAAACATTATTGCAACAAGAAAGCGTTATTCAATTGTAATCTCTAGGTTGCTCTTTTCTTTTTCTTTCTTTC
The DNA here is from genome assembly GCA_036365145.1 of Orientallactaga sibirica. NCBI lineage: Eukaryota > Metazoa > Chordata > Mammalia > Rodentia > Dipodidae > Orientallactaga > Orientallactaga sibirica. Next base: position 33,380,967 of record JAEOAD010000012.1, on the reverse strand, counting down.
TTTCATTCTTTCTTTTTCTTTTCTTTCTTTCTTTTTTTTTTTTTTTTTTTTTTAGTTTTTTGAGGTAGGGTCTCACTGTAGCCCAGGCTGACCTGGACTTCACTTGTAGTCTTAGGGTGGCCTTGAGCTCACTGCGATTCTCCTACCTCTGCCTCCCAAGTGCTAGGATTAAAGGCATGTGCCACCATGCCTGGCTCTTTCTTTCTTTTTTTCCCCCTTTTTTTCTTGAGACAGGAACTTACTCTGTAGCCGAAGCTGACCTAGAACTCATGGAGATCTGTCTACCTCAGCTTCTTGAATGCTGGGAATATAGGCGTGAGCCACCACACCTGGCTTTGAGTTATGCAATTTTACAAGATGCATAAATAAGGTGTTTAAAGAGGAGAGAGAGAATGCTATGTAGAAAGAGGTCTGATAGACTCCTCTCCATGGAACTCTTGGGTTTTGCATGTCTTACAAGCAGACTGCATTGGCTTCAGACTTAACCTCTTCAAGGGTTTGTAGTGGATAGCTTTGGAAGACAAATAGTACAGGGTGAATCTGTTTCCTTCCCACTATAATTAAAACATTATCTCCCTTTAGGATAATGATTAAGTAGACTTAGGGGTAAGAAATAGTCCTACAAATTCTGTGGGATTAGCTCTGTTAGCCTGTGTATAAGCAGAGGATGGTGATTGGATGGGGGGGGGCGGCGGAGGATATTTCCAGAACTGTACACAGCTCTCTTCATCTGAGAGCACAGGATGCTTTCTTAATTTTCTTTGTATCCACTATTAATGAAATGGCAAAGGTCTAAGGGGAGAGGATGGAAGAGAGGAAGGGGTGGGAGGACGGTTAATCAAAATGTAAGATGTTATGAATAAGCCATATGGAAACCTACTTCTTCAGTAGCTAATAATATATATGTTTTTTTAAAGGAGAGCGTTTGGGCAGAAGTATCTTGTGAAGGTAGATAATGTTGTTCCCCCAAACTACAGATTGTTATGAAGTTTCAGTGCTGGGGGGGTACCTTCCAGTGAGTTGTTGGCCAGGGAGGCCCCTGATACCCCCAAAATATTACAGACTATTGCCAAGGCTCTTGGTTGCCCACAAGAACTAGATGGTAAGACCCTGTTACTGAAGATTCCACATGTTCAGGTTGCAGGTCACTGAGAAATTAAGCTGGAGCTGAGCTGCTAACTAGCTGTCAGATGCTGGAAAGAGCTACGCAGCCTTTTGGGGGAGAAAAGTCATCAATGGTCTTAACTAGCAGTGGACCCTGCAAGCTTTAAGGCTGGCCAGCCAGGCCAAATGTATCAACTGGTGCAATGGTGGCATGTCTATTATGGGGAAACCAATTGCTTTCTGATTGGATTTGAGGCCTGCTCCATGGGAGGAAATTCATGCCTAGTACAGAAAATCTACTGAAAAACCTATGGTGGTGAGGTCATAAGCCCTAGTGGGGAAACTACTACTGTTGTCTGGCAAAATACATTTATTATGCCCACCAAACTGCCTTCTAAACACTTATGCCTACATATTAATGTTACTTTCACTTTTGTTTAGAGGAGCTTCTCTTTTCAGATGGTGGTGACCGCTGGGGTGACTCAAAACTGGCCAAAGTGCTAAGAAGAAGTGACATTGGAGTGTTCAGCACTAAGTGAGGCATCTCTACCACCCCCTCCAAGGCTCAGAGGCCATTTCAGGAGAAGTGACTGACAGAATGTAAGAGCCAAAGGAAGGGGAGGAGTACTTACAATTTTGGCATCTAGACACAAAGTGGCCTTGATATTCCTGAGCTCACAGTGGCTGACACGACCTACACAAGACCTGCATAATAGGAGGGAAAAAGTGATGACATCAAAATAGAAGAGAGACTAGTTGGAAAGAAAAAAAAGGTTTCAGTGGAGTGGGGACTGGGAGGGAGAAAAGGGGAGTGGTGAGAGGGGATTATGATCATGTTATATTATCTATATTTATGGAAGTTGTCAATAAAAAGTTAAAAACAAGCCAGCCCTGGTGGCGCATGCCTTAATCCCAGCACTCAAGGCTAGCCTGAGACTATAATAGTAAATTCCAGGTCAGCCTGAGCTAGAGTGAGACTCTACCTCGGAGAACCAAAAAAAAAAAAAAAAAAAAAAAAGTTAAAAACAAAGAAACTAGCTGTGGTGGTGGATGCCTTTAATCCCAGCACTTGGGAGGGAGAGGTAGGGGATTGCTGTGAGTTTGAGGCCAGCCTGAGACTATATAGTGAATTCCAGATCAGCCTGGGCTAGAGTGAGACCCTACCTCGGAAAACCAAAAACATTTAAAAATAATTTAGGTGAGAGTCCCACCTAAGTCACTTGGGACTTTGAATCCTTTCTATTTAGTCTTTTGCCTATAATCATTTACATAAACTTTGCATCTATAAATCACAAACACAGTAATACCCATATTTTAAATGAATATGGCCATGTTCAAGGATATTTACTCATACTCTAGGATGAATTCTGACTGCATGCAGCATAGGGGTAGGAGGCAAGGGAAAGGGAGAAAAACAACAGAGTCAAGCAGAGGAGTCCTCATTAAGACTGATGGTGGCATGCTGGAAAGAAGAACTTCCAGAATCAGAAACTTAACTTACACCATGGGGGTTATTTTTTGTTGTTGTTGTTTTGTTTTGCTTTTTTTTTTTTTTAATTTGAGACAGGGTCTCATTTAGTTCCCTCAGGTTGAAGATAACTTTGATCCTCTTGCTTCCACATCCCAAATGCTGAGATTACAGGTGTAATCCACCTTGTCCTGCTCAATGAACTGAATCCAGTACAGGCCTTGCTTGAGCTGAACCAGCTCCAATTAGAATTCTGAATTCGGCACCATGTTTCAGGGATGTAGACATACTGTGTGTGCACTAGAATTAAGACCCCATGCCTGTCATGGTGGTGTGCAACTGTCAGCCCAGCATTTGGAAAGTTGATGGAAGCAGGGTTGTTGTGCGCTTGAGGCCAGCCTGAGCGAGATAGCAAGATCCTGTATGAATGCAGGAAATGCATTTCTTTTCTTCTTGCTTTGATTACATACATGAACATAAGCAATTTAAGGGGGCTTACAGTTTGAGGGAATACAGTTCATAATGGCAGGAAAGTTATGGTGCTAGGAGAGAACAGAGCGAGAAGGAACAGGAAGTAGGACCAGGCTATAAAGCCTCAAGGCCCACCTGCAGTGACCTACTTCCTCTAGTGGGGCTCCATGTCTTAAAGGTTCCACAACCTTTGCAAACAGTGCCACCAGCCAGGAACCCAGTGTTCAAACACTTGAGCCTGTGGGGGGACATCACATAGTCAAACCACAACAGATCCTGTCTCAAGGAACAAAACAAAGCAATCATACAAATAACTACAACAGAACTGACCCCTAAGATGAAAATAGGATAAGGATGGGAATTAAAAACCAAAGAGAAAGAAAACACAATCAAGTAAGAGGTAGCTAGCTGCTATGGTGGACCATGCCTTTAATTCTAGCACTTGAGAGGCTGAGATAGAAAGATTGACATAAGTTCAAGGCCATCCTGGGGCTATGGTGAGATCCTACCTTGAAAAAAACAAACAAAAAATCAGGTAAGTGGAAGCCGTTGTCCACACAGGTGATGGTAGCTTAATATGAATAAGATTTAAGATTAAGTAAATGTAGACTGTTCTGGGAAAGCAAGCATGGGAAATTTCATCCAGATGTGAGCTTTCAAAGGTTCCCTAGCCAAACACCAAGGATGAATAATGTCTTAGAGGAATAAACACACATAGGAATAAACATAAAGAGCTGTGGAAATTAAACACTAGAACAAACTTACAGCAATACACATAACTATTACCTGAGGGTTACTTCCTCCAGTGGAGCGATCAAGTTGTCCACAGTCCTGCCATGATTCTTCATGGCAGCTTCAGTGGGTAACAGATACGTAGAGCTGCAGCCCAGTTCAATTTTGTTCGTCCTGTGCCAAAGTGTTCCTGGGACCTGCATGGAAAGAGAAATATTTACCAATCTGTGTGCTTGAGCACACCCACTGTGAGCAAACCCACACTTAGGAAAAGTATCAGAGAAATCACCTTGTTTTCCTGGCTCTTGCTCTCACCCAGCACAAGAGCTCAGCTTTCTTGGAGGCCTCAGCAAAAAGCCAGGCATTTATAAAAGCCCCCAGGGTGTCTCTGTCCGCTAGTTTACAGGAAGGCTTCTGTTGCTGCCCCTCCTCCCACTCCAGTGGGCACACCCACCCCTGTCTCCAGAGAGAGCTCATCTGAGGAGCCAGAGGTGCCTGCCGGGTTCCACTGACCACTTCCAGTCCAGGTAGCCTGGCTGTGACAGTGACGGGTACGAATCGTCTTTCTCCTGTGGCAGCTCACCAATTCATTACTCTCTAACCAAGTCTTTATAAGAAGAACTCTTGGCTTTGAAGTTTCTTCCCTCACCCCACCTTACCAACCTTCTGTGCTGAAATGTGAGTCTGCTTATGCGGCAGGTTAGGGTGACAGGGCCCCAAAGTGAATAGCTTTTTCCTTGGGCCTATGGGGGAACATCTAGCTCATTCCACTTTACTACAGGTCAGAAACATCAGAAAGGTCTGGCCTTTTTTTTATCTCTGCCCCCTTAGAGAGTCCTTCCACTCCCTTCCGAGAAGAGCCTTCCTAGAGGATGAGATTTCTGGGAAGATTTTCCTTTGTCAGAAGCCCTGATCTCAGACACTGACATCAGGACTGACTGGCTAGACCGGCCCCCACCCATGGGGTTTACATAAAAGTTCTCAAGCTGTCTCCCTGGGTACTAGCTATGCCTTGCTTCCTTCTTTAACAGCCTGGGCTTCCCAACCCCTTTCTTTCCTCCCTGGATAAGAGTTTTGCCTGCCTTCCTTCCTTCCTTCCTTCCTTCCTTCCTTCCTTCCTTCCTTCCTTCCTTCCTTCCTCCCTTCCTTCCTTCCTTCCTTCCTTTCCTCCCTCCCTCCCTTGAGCTCCCTTCTTTTAAAGTGCTGCCCCCCAAAGTCTCAGCTGAGTTCTGGGCTTCCTTCCTTCATGCTTCCTTCTCTTAAAGCTCTCCCTCCTAAAGCTCTAAGCTGTAATAAAATCTTCCTGGACTTTATCCTCCGCTCTGTGGATTTCATTTGTCAAATTCATCAGACAAATTTCTGGGGACACCTTGGTATCTTGTACATTGATGAGGTACCCCCAAATTCCCTCTTCATGGGGTCTTATGTAATGATAAACCTGCATTGAGGACACAATTGCAGTTATCCCATAGCCCCTTCAGCCCTTCAGATTTGACATCTAGTTCCTTTTTCTGGTCAGGATTCTCTGCTCGGTTCTGCACGTAGACTTCTGAAGCCCCACCCCGACTGCTTGCTCACCAGAAGCACACAGAAATGTCTGCATCCCTCCTGAATTGAAAGTGGAACAAATCCAAGTTATGTCCGGAGGAAGAGGTGACTATTCAATTACTCTCCCTGTTTCCAGACACTGCCTCAGAGCCAGAGCAGCCCCAACCCCCAGCCTAGCTTTAGCCTCTTTTGGAACTCCAAAGCCCACCTCGGTCTTCTTGGCACAGAATGACAACCCAGGAGACAAACTTGCAGTGCAGTGGAGGCTTTAGAACCATCCTCCCTTTTCCCTAATCAGAGTGCCTTCCCTCTAATCCCTCTGTTATTCTGACACCGGGAAAGCGGGGGCACAGTTCCTGCCAGAGGAGAAGAGGAGAAGATAGCTACTTCTGTGTTGGTGGAGAGAGAGGGGGCACGTTTGCGCCCTCAAGTGGGAGTAGGAGAAAATAGTGTGTGCAGGTCAGCCAGCACAGGCCAGAGGAGGCACGAGAGAAATCAACTCCAAAAGCCTTATCTGTTTTATTTTTACTTTTCCCACATCAATAGACCCTTTCAGGACTGGTCACGATTCAGGGAGCTCTCCTCAGAGATAAGCGCCTGTTGGGGATTGGCCAGAGCTGTTGGAATCTGGAGGCTCTTACCTGCAGACTGTCTTGATACACCTGCTGCTAGTTTGAGTGACGCGGAGGTTAGTTTACAACATGGACTCATGACTTCCACCAGTGGATAGTTCATGCCGGCAAATAAAAATGACTTCACCTGCTTACAGGATGTTAGAAATGACTTATCTGGCTGGCAAACGTGAACTTTAACTCCCAAGGGTGGTCCATTAGCATCTTGCTCGTGCACAGATGCTTGTGGTAAATGGCAAACAGTGCCCATGCCATGGGCTATAAGCTTTTAGAGGTCAGCATGAGTGGGGGAGGTCGGTTCGCACTTCGCTGGCAAGTTCTCTCCAAGTGGGTATCCCATGGCTCAGGGGCTCAGGGCAACAAAGAACCTTTGGTGAAAGAAAGCAAATAATGACTTAAATCTTTGTTTTGTTCTTGGGGAGGAAGAAAAGCATTGTATCGATGAATTCAGCATTTGGAGCTGAATACATAATGTCTTCTGGAAACAAAGAACAATAAAAGCAATCTTACCTGTTCTGAAAGCTTTGCCCCTCCCCCCCTCGAGGATTATAAAGAATTACACTATAGGCTTTACCAGCTGGGAGGATTGGAATCTTTTATTTACATAGGGAGAAGAGATAATGATCTCTGCATTTGAACAACGATCCATATTCCCCGAATAGACTTAGAACTGCTTCCTATAGAGGAAAATGTTTACTGAGTGGAAATTTTATTAGCTGGGTATTGAATTCAAGGACGCCAAAGGTCCCCCTGCCCTAGCTTGCCTTCTTATCCTTTTACAAACAAGTGAAATTAAACAGTGTTTTTGAAGCACTGTTCAATTTTTAAAAGTTTTTATTTATTTGCACATGGTATATGTGTGTGGGAGATAAATCAGGGCCTCTTGCTGTTGCAAACAAATGCCAGATGCTTGTGCCGTGTTTTGCATCTGGCTTATGTAGGTGGTTTGGGAATTAAACCCTGAGCAGGCAGGCTTTGTAAACAAGCACTATTAACCTCTGAGCCATCTTCCAAGCTCTTGTTCAATGTATTTTTGTTGAGTTTGATATCTTAATATATTATATTCTAATTATTTATTTAGTTAGTTACAAGTAGAGAGGTATGGAGCATATGAATGTTACAGGGTCTCCTGCCACTTCAGAAGAACTCCAGATACATGTGGTACTTTGGGCATTGGGAAATCGAACCCAGGCTATCAGGCTTTGCAAACAACTACCTTAAACTGCTGAGCCTTTCTCAAGCCCCAATATTTTAATATTTTGTAAGTGGCAGTTGAGTCATTTCTTTTGGGGGGGTATCAGATTATATCTATATATTCCCTCTTATATTTTTGCATGTGTGTATGTGGTGTGCTTATGCATGCATGTGGGTGTATGTGTGTGGGCACACATGTGTGAGTCCAGAGGTTGATATCAGTTGTCTTCTTTAATCACCCTCCATGTTACTTATTGAGACAGGTTCTCCCACTGAATCCAGAGCTCACCAATTCAGCTAAGACTAGCTGGCCAGCTTGCCCTGGGGCTCAGCTTGTCTCTGCCTCCTGGGCACTGGGATTACAGGCAGCAACCACCACAGTCGGTGTTTATGTGGATGCCAGGGAGCCACACTCAGGTTCTCACACTTGCCCTGCAAGCACTTTACCCACTTAGCCATCTCACCAGCCCCACATATTCCCTGTTTATCTACACAACACAGATTGAATAAGGATTCATCTCCAGAAAAGAACAGAGCTTGCCTAGATACTTGGGAATAGGCCGGAGGGGTTAATTATAGCAAAGAGGGCTCAGTCCATGGACTCTTATTTTTATGCTGTTTATGTTGTACATGTGTCTCATGTGTGTGAGTACAGGCACACATGTGTGGGTATCAAACTAATTGACCACAGGGTCATCTTCGCATAGGCTAGCACTTGGCTGGAGTTCCTGCATAAAGAATTCATCAGCTTCTCCAAAGATTTAAAATTACAAATATAACATATATTTTCATTTTTTAAAAAAACATATTTTTGCTTGGCTGCAAGGTCACTGAGAAATCAAGGTGGAGCTCAACAGAAAGCCTCCTCCCTAAAGACCAGCGGCTTGCAGCCCTATGAGAGAGAGAGAGAAGTCTTCAGTGGTGATGAACAACAGTGGACATGCAAGTCTTAAGTTGGCCCAATAAGCCAACCGATGCAATCGTGGCATGTCTGGTAGGGTTTTGCTCTCTAATTGGACTGGAAGCCTCCTCCACAGGAAGGAAGAAAACCTAGTCAAGAGCCTATGACAGGAAGGTCATGAGCCTTAGGGGTGTAAGGCCTGCTCTTGTCTGGCTAAATGCATATATTATGCTCATCAAACTGTCCTGTAAACACTTTTCTTAATGTTTATACCTGTATATTAATGCTACTCTCCCTTTTGGTTAGAGAAGCTTCTCTTTTACAGATGGTGGTGACTACTTTTAAAATAACTCAAAAGTCACCATAGTGCTGAGAAGGACTGACAGAGGAGTGTTCAGCACTGAGGCATCTCTATCATACCTTCTAAGGCTCAGGGTCCATTTTGGAAGAGGTGGAAGAAAGAATTTAAGAGCCAAAAGAAGGGTAGGATGGCTTACATTGTGATCTTCCAGACACAAAATGGCCTGGATATCCAGGACCTTGCAGTGCCTGGCACTACTTACAAAAGACCCTCAAAATCAGAGGAAAAGATGATGACATCAAAATTAAAGAGAGGCTAGTTGGGAAGGGGAGGGAATATGATGGAAGGTGGATATGTCAAGGGGAAAGTGGTGGAGAGGAGGAAATTATCATGGTTTATTGTCTATAATTATGGAAGTTGTCAATAAAAAAGTTAAAAAATAAAAAATAAAAATCCATGCTTTAGATGAAAAAGACACATGGTATATAAAAAAACATATTTTGGGGGGCTGGAGAGATGGCTTAGTGGTTAAGTCTTTTCCTTGCAAAGCCCAAAGGATCCTGGTTCAATTCTCCAAGACCATGTAAGCCAGATGCACAAGGGGGCACATGCATTCCTTTGCAGGGGCTGGAGGCCCTGGTGTGCCTGTTCTCTCTCTCTCTCAAATAAATAAAAAAATTATATATATGTGTGTGTGTGTGTGTGTGTGTGTGTGTGTATAAAACTGTATTTTTAATTTTGATTTGATTTTTTTTATTTTTAGAGAGAATTGTGTGTGTGAGAGAGAGAGAGAGAGAAAAGAGAGAGAGAGAGAGAGAGAGAGAGAAATTGGCATGCCAGGGCCTCAGCCACTGCAGTCAAACTCTAGATGCTTGAGCCACCTGGTGCACATGTGCAACTCTGCTTGCCCCAACCTTCGGTCCTACTGCTCTGCTTGTGGACAGGATGGCAGTCATTTCCTGTGTGGTCATGTACGCTCCTGAGGAAAAAGGGAATGCAGACTGGGCTTTCATTGCTGAGCTGCCTTTATGGGAACCCATTACACGGATGGATCTGCCTTTCCCTATTTTCAATAACGTCACCACTTCTTGGCGAGGAGGCATAGAGCCTCCTGAAATTAACAGTGATTCAATCTTACCTACAATTCACTGTCAGAAATCAAATATTGGTCCTCTCATTTGTCAATATGCATGGGTTCTGATAATTTATACCTTACACCCAAGTTATAGTCTTGGCTCCACTTAAAAACCAACCAAGCTGAATTTTTGGTTACAGTAGTTATACACATGGCAAGGAAACAATTTGTTTCAGCCTCATATACCCCATTGCTCTGGTCATACAGACCCTCATCCTAAGTGTCAAGAAATCACATGGAAAACGTGTCAGAGCCCTCTAGAACATGTTACCACACTGGGAAATTATTCTATTATTGATTAGGGCCCTAAAGGTTGGATTCCTGATAAACATAACCATTCCTTGTTTGTCTAGACTTCTATCAATGACTCAACAGTATATAACAATAGTTCTATTATATGGGGAGAAAGAGGGTCTCCAGCCCTCAACCCTGTTTAGAAAAAGGACCACCAAATATTTTCTTTAATTATAAAATTTTAAATAAAAAATTATTTTAAAAAGACATCTCTACTTGGTGATTTGGTTCTGCCTTTTTAAAATTCTTCAGTGTGGGAAAGTAAACTTACAAAAGTAAAGAATGTCTCTCTTTTAAAATTTATTTGTATTTTTATTTCTTTATTTATTACAGACAGAAAGAGAGTGAGAATGAGCATGCCAAGGCCTCTAGCCACTGTAAATGAACTCCAGACGCATGCGCCACCATGTGCATCTGACTTACATGGGACCTGGAGTATTGAACCGGGGTCCTTAGGCTTCGCAGGCATGCACCTTAACCACTAAGCCATCTCTCCAGCCCAAGAATGTCTCTTTACTTAACATTCTATCTCTACCACACCAGACCAGTTCACTTTTGTACTCCCCATCCATATGCCTTTCTTACCAATGCCTTTAATATTACACACAAAGAAAAGCTATTTCATATACTGTGCTCTTCCAGCTCTACTGTACTGCCTGTATTACTAATTTGTCTCTTGAGCTAAACATCATCATATTGTTGTGGTATAAGATATGTGTACATCCCAGTGAATTTTACTGAGCCTTGGGAAGAATCCTGGGCTCTTACTATAATTAATAAAGTAGTACAAGCTTCCAACTGACCTAAACAGTTTGTTTACATGCTTACAGCTGCTAGTCACTGCTGTTTTTATCCCAGCTACTTCTGCCATGACAGCGACAAAAGTCACCTAATTTATTCAAACAGCACACTTTTTATATCAAACTGTGCAATTTGTATTAAGTGTCCTTACTATACTACATGAGATAGACAAACCTGCTGATCCAACTACAACTTATGAAATCAGCTACAATATTAAAGACCAAATTTATGCCACTCGACTCCAGGCCACTTTAAGTTGTGATTGGAGACATAAATCCATTTCTGTAACCCCACATCTTTGGAATAAATATAACCATACATTGGACAATATTTTAAAACATCCTCAAGGGTCCCTACTCAATAATATTATTATAGACTATAATTATTATTATTATTGATTGACTACACAACCAAATTAATCAAACAGTGCTCATCTCACAAAACAATATTAAAAAGATATCTTGGACTAGAGAGATGGCTTAGTGGCAAATGCTTGCCTGTGAAGCCTAAGGACCCTGGTTTGAGGCTTGATTCCCCAGGACCCATGTAAGCCAGATGCCTAAGGTGGCACATGCATCTGGAGTTTGTTTGCAGTGGCTGCGGGCCCTGATGCGCCCATTGTCCCTCCTTCTGCCTCTTTCTCTCTCTGTCACTCTCAAATAAAATAAATAAAAATAAACAATTTTTTTTTTTAAAAAAGATATCTTGACACTAAGATTTTGCAAACAATTAATCCATTCTTGGTTTTCAAACACTTGGCCTTCCATATTGGTGACTACTGGATTAATTATCTGTATCTCGTTTGTTCTTTGTACAGTCTGAGGAATCAACCTAAAAATACTCGTCAGCAACAATAACATATCTGCTTCATCAGACTGCTTTTCAAAGAAAAAAAGGGGGAGACGTGGGTATCAAGCTAACTCACAACAGGTTAATCTTTGCACAGGCTAGTTGGAAAACTGTGCATCTTCGGTGGAGTTCCTATGTAAGGAATTCATCAGCTTCTCCAAAGATTTCCTAAAAAGCCAACTTATGATCTGAGCTGAGGCAAACTCTGAGCTGATGTGAACTCATGATCTGTCTTGGGCTCAGATTGCCCATAGCTTTGCCTGCCTGAAATGGAATAAAAGCAACAAGTGCAGTCAGCTCTGGGAGACTCTAGTGCATTCCCCTTGACCCTCCAGTAATTCATATTTTGCGTGTTGTGTGTTCATTTCATGTCCTCCCAGGTACTGCTGCGCGGTGGTGACACACATGCCAGGGTGCGCGTGCGGAGGTGGGAGGACAACTTCCAACTCCTTCGCAGGTCGTCTCATGTTTTTAACCACTGCTTTGCCAGGCTGGCTGGCTCCGCAGGCTTCCAGTGAATTCTCCTGTGCAGCCTTCCTTCTCATCAGTAGGTGTGACTGTGGTTACAAATGACTGCCACAGCATCTAGTTTCTTATGTTCTTACGTGCGTGCTGGGTTCTGACCCTTGCTTGTGTGGCAAGCACTTTTTCCACTGAGCCATCTCCATTGCCCATGTTTTCTTTTTCTGAGAAGGAGTCTTGCTGTGCAGCCCAGGCTGGCCTCAGTGTCTCGAGTGCTCAGATTATAAGGGTGCACCACCATGTCTGGATTGGACACTTGGGTTTTCCTCTTGACTGCTTCTTCCAAGGTTGGTTCATCATAATCTCAAAATCAGCTATTTCAGTATCTTAAGTACTGAGGAAAATAAGTCACGTTGGGAACATGAGTTAAGGAGGCCCAAGGTCAATGCTGGTTTCAGCGTTTGCTTTCTTTCACTCTCTCCTGCTGGAAGGCGAACTCCATCATCTTTCTTTATTCCTTAGCCTGAGTTGAGTGATTAGATAGCTGACAAAACTCACTGTGATTTCATTTTTGTTATGCTCTGTCTTGATCGAGTAATTTCCCCCCAGAGATACCTATTTGATCTGCCAAGGGAAGGGGAAGAGGAAGGATTAATTAAAAGAGATTAGAGGGCTGGAGAGATGGCTTAGTGGTTAAGGTGCTTGCTTGTAAAGCCTAAGGACTCATGTTCAACTGTCCAGATCCCACATAAGCCAGACACACGAAGTGATGCAAGTTCTCAGGGTCTCATATGCGCACAAGATGGCACATGTGTCTGGAGTTTGCAGTGGCTGGAGGCCCTGGTGCGCCAATTCTCTCTCTCATAAAAAAAAAAAAATTAGAAAAGCCAGGCCTGGTGGCTCATGCCTTTAATTCTAGCACTAGGAGGATCACCATGAGTTTGAGGCCACCCTGAGACTACATAGTGAATTCCAGGTCAGCTGGGGTTAAGGTGAGACCTTACCTTGAAAAACCAACTGCCCTCCCCCCCAAAAAAGTTGGGTGTGGTGGTATAAGCCTTTAATCCCAGCACTTGGGAGGCACAGGTAGGAGGTGAGTTCAAGGCTACCCTGAGAGAACATAGTGAATTCCAGGTTAGCCTGAGCTAGAGCAAAACCCTACCTTGAAAAACCAGAAAAAAAAAAGAAAGAAAGAAAGAAAGAAAATCATCTTAAGACAGGTCTCATTGGTAAATGGATTTGTGTCAAATTTCAAGGCAACTGATGGCTCACTCTGTTTAACGACTTTTGAGCTAACTTCAGAAACCTCTCTCTCTCTTTTAATATTTTATTTTATCTATTTGAGAGAGACAGAGAGAAAGAATTGGTATGCCAGGACCTCCAGCCACTGCAAATGAACTCCCAATGCATGTGTCACCTTGTGTATCGGGTTTTATGTGGTACTGGGGAACTGAACCTGGGTCTTTTGGCTTTGCAGACAAGCACCTTAACCGCTAAACCATCTCTCCAGTCCCAGAAAGCTCTCTTGATGGCAACTTATTTTTGCAAGTTAGAGCCTGATTGTTGGTCCCTTAAAAAACCCAGGCCTCTGAGGAAGACAGATGGAAAGGAAGCCTTACTTTTATAAAGGATCTGAAAATTCCATATGGCACAGAAACCTCAGTAAGCCACACCTAACCCAGACCCACCCAGAGTTGCAGCAGGAACTCAACAATACTGATGTCCTTGAGCCAAATGTGCTCAAGGTCACTGAATCATGACTTCCAGACACATTAAGCCACTTTCCCACCTGTGAAGGGACAGGTAGACTGTCAACAGGAAGGCACTTTTTTTTTTTTTTTTTTTGAAGGCACTTTTATCTGTCAGTTTTCTGCAGAATTTCCATAGGGTCTTTTCAGTAAAGGAAGGAGGTCTAGTAAAATTGTCTCCTTTCTAGGCTTTGGTACTGGAACTTGTGAAGCAAATGCACACCAGCAGAGATGGGGGTCTGGTTCCAGAACTAGAGGTGCCTATAAATTGCCTGGTACCATAGCCTGGCTCAGGATAAGCCTTTGCCACTTCTGTGCCAGAAATCTTAGGAGCTGGGGTTGGCCTGGCTACAAATCAAACAATAAAGTAAGGCGTTGCTGAACAATATAGAGATTAAGAATATGGTCCAGAAAAATCCAAGTTTAAATTCTGGTGCAATGGGGACTTTGCCTAGCTTCTGCCTTTCTCAAGGGCAGGAGGTCTGTGTATCCCTTCCCTCATTCCTTTCCTTCCTTCCTTCTCTTAAATTCTGGGTCTCCCCATTTCTGGGAACCCTGCTCACATTTCTTGGGCATGAGCTCTATATTCCTTCCTTTTCTTAAGTTCTATCTATAATCGAATAAAACCTGTAAACCTTAAAAAAAAATTCCTCTGTCTTCTTCACATGCATGGGCAGCAAGATCACTGAAAAATCAAGCTGGTGCTGAGCTGAAAACCTTCTCCCTGTAGACCAGCCAACTGTAGGCTGGAAAAAGCAGCACTGCATGCAGCCCTCCTGAGTGCTGGGATTAAAGGCATGCACCACCACGTCCGGCTTCTTTCTTTCTTTTAAAATTTGGCTTTATTATTTTTTTAATCTTAGAGAGAGTGAGAGAGTGACACAGAGAGAGAATTGGTGCAACAGGACCTCAGACACTGCAATTGAACTTCAGACATTTGTGCCACCTAGTGCACATGTGCGACTTTGTGTTTGTGTCACCTTTTGCGTCTAGCTTATGTGGGATCTGGACAGAGATCAAACATGGGTCCCTAGGCTTTGCAGGCAAGCACCTTAGCCACTAAGCCAGCTCTCTCTCTCTTTTCTCTTTTGGTTTTTTCATTTTTTTGTTTTTCAAGGTAGGGTCTCACTCTAGCCCAGGCTGACCTGGAATTCACTATGTAATCCTCAGGGTGGCCTCGGACTCATGGTGATCCTCCTACCTTTGCCTCCCGAATGCTGGGATTAAAGGCATGCGCCACCACTCCCGGCTTCTCTCTCTCTTTTTGACTGAGAGAGAGACAGAGAGGAAGAGGCAGAGAAAGAAAGAGAGAGAGAGAGACTAGGGGCACCAGCAGCCTCTCAGCCGCTATGAATGAATTCCAGACGTGTACACCTCCTTGTGGGCAAGTGCAGCATTGCATGCTTGTGTCACTTGCATCTGGCTAAACATGGGACCTGGAGAATTGAACCAGTGTTCTTAGGCTTGGCAGGCAGGCTCCTTAACCTCTAAGCCATCTCTCCAGCCCTCTATCTTTTTTTAAATGCATCTTTGTGTGCAGGTGTATGTGCATGTGTACATTCATGCCTGTGGAGGTCAGGGGACAACCTCTGGAGTGGTTCCTTAGGTGCCACCTTTTTTGAGACAGGGTTTCTGATTGACCTGGAGCTCACCAATTAGGCTACAGTGGCTGGCCAGCAAGCTCTAGGATCTGTCTATCTCTGCCTCTCAGCACTGGGATTACAAGTGTGTGCCCCACACCCAGCCTTCTGTTTTGTTTTTTTGTTTTGTTTTGTTTTATGGAGGCAGGATCTCTAGCCTAGACTGAGCTGGAACTTACTCTGTAGTTCCAGACTGGCCTCAAGCTCACAGTGATCCTCCTATCTGTGCCTCCAAAGCCCTGAGATTAAAGGTGTGCATCACCACATCCTGTCTTTCTTTCTTTCTTTTTTTTTAAACGTGTGTTCTGGAGATCCAACTCAGGTTCTCATGCTTGGAAGGCAAGCAGGTTACCAACTAAGCTGTCTCCCCAGCTCCCCATTTTATTCGTTAAGAAGACCCATGAAAGGTACTTCAGAGCAGGTCACTCTTACCCAGTTTTAGTTGTCTTTATAATTTATACTCAGTCATGGATGGTCATTTTTCTGGGTGCACATTTCTGAGTTAGCAGTTACTCGAGCAGTTAAAGAGGTTGCTCTACGGTCCGCTTGGCTTTTATTGTGGAATGTCTATCGCCGTGTCTGTGTACAGTATCTCTTTCTGTCTCATGGCTTTAAGATCTTCTTTGTGTTTGTGCTCTGCAGATTCATTACATTTGAACTCTTTAATATATCTGGTTTAATTCACACTGAGATTTCTCCATTTATGGGCCATAGCTTGGATCTTGAATGTTCTCCAAGGGTTCATGTGTTTAAAGGCTTGGTCCCCAGGGTGCTGCTGTTGGATGGGGTAAGACCCAGAAGGGAGAGATTTAATGAGGTCTTCAGGTCATTTGGGTAACCCCTCCCCAAATGTTTTTTTAAAAATATTTTTATTTATTTATTTGCAAGAAGAGAGAGGAAAAAGACAGACAAAATGTGTGTGCCAGGGCCTCTTGCCACTGCAAATAAACTCCAGATGCATGGTCCACTTTTTTGCATGGATACTGGAGAATCAAACTCAGGCTCTCAGGCTTTGCAAGTCAGCACCTTTAACTGCTGAGCCATCTTTCCAGCCTGTTTTTCTTTTTCTTTTTCTTTTCTTTTCTTTTCTTTTTTTTTTTTTGGAGAGAGAGACAGAGAGAGGGAGAGGAAGACAGATAGAGAATGGGCATGCCAGCAGCCTCTCAGCCGCTGTGAATGAAATCCAGATGCGTGTGTTCCCTCGTGGGCAAGTGTAGCATTGCGTCCTTGCATCACTTTGCATCTGGCTAAACGTGGGACCTGGAGATTAGAACTGATGTTCTTGGGCTTAGCGGGCAGGCACCTTAACCGCTAAGCCATCTCTCCAGCCCGTGTTTTTTTTTTTAAACAAAGTCTCACTCTAGGCTTGCCAAGAACTCATTATGGAGCTTGGATTGGCTTTAAACTTGCAGCCAATCTCCTGCCTCAGCCTCCTGAGTCCTGGGATTATAGGCATGAACCACTACATCTGGCTGAGGATAAACCCTTGAATAGGACTGTGGGATTCTGGTCCCTCCTCATTCTCTCTTTTGCTTCCTGCCTATGGGTTGAGTGGTTCTCACCACATGGACTCCTGTGACCTGCCTTACCAGAGGCCTAAAGCAGTGGGGCCAAATGCTCATGAACTGGAACCTCCAAAACAGTGCATCAGATAATCCCATTCTTGTTTTTACACATGTATCTCAGACATTTGGTATATTGATGGAAGGCTTGTTAGCATACTGTCCAATCCTGTCATTTCTTGAAAAATACTCACCCATTATCTTTTCAAAAGTTACCTTTTGTTGGGCGTGGTGGCGCATGCTTTTAATCCCAGCACTTGGGAGGCAGAGGTAGGAGGATCGCTGTGAGTTTGATGCCAGCCTGAGACTACAGAGTGAATTCCAGGTCAGCCTGGGTTAGAGTGAGACCCTACCTTGAAAAACCAAAAAAAAAAAAAGTTACCTTTCATTCTCTTTCTTTTTTTTTTATTTTATTTTTGATAGAGAGAGAGAGATAAACAGAGAGAGAGAGAAGAGGCAGAGAGAGAGAGAGAGAGAGAATGGGCTCACCAGTAGCCTTTCAGCCTCTGTGAATGAATTCCAGATGCATGCACCCACTGTGGGCAAGCTTGGCATTGCACGCTTGCGTCACTTGCATCTGGCTAAATGTGTGACCTGGAGCTGAATGATGGGCGTTCTTAGGCTTGACAGGCAGGTGCCTTAACAGCTAAGCCGTCTCTCCAGCCCTTTTTTCCCATTTTAATATTTTTGTTTATTTATTTATTTATTTATTTATTTATTTATTTATTTATTTGACAGGGCGGGGGGAGATGATGGGTGTGTCAATGCCTCAGCCACTGAAAACAAACTCTAGAAGTGTGCACCCCCTTGTGTATCTGGCTAACATGGGTCCTGGGGAATTGAACCTGGGTCCTTTGGCTTTGCAGGCAAATGCCTTAACTGCTAAGCCATCCCTCCAGCCCCATTCTCTTTATTTTCATCTTCTGGAATTTCAAGTAAAACTCATTCTGTGTTGCATATCTCTTACTCTCTCTTTCATTATCTCTTGTATTTTTCAGATCTATCTTCTAGTTTATTTACTGACTTTTCTCAAATGCACAATTTTCTATTTAGTCCATTGATTTTTTTTTTTTTTTTATGTCAACAATGATATGTTTCACAGGGTTTTTCTTGGAGCTACTGGGAGAAACACACTATCTGGCTCCTTAGTTTTCTGATTCTCCTGATTCTGCCTCTCTTTGTTGTAGGCATGCTGGGATTACAGACTCATGTGCAATTTTGAATCCAGCTTTCAATGGGCTCTGAGGCTCTAACACTGAGCAATGTCCCCAGCCCACATATTGCCTTTTAAAATATGTTCATCAATAATCAACAAAAGAGCCAGGTGTGGTGGCACACGCCTTTAATCCCAGCACTCAGGAGGCAGAGGTAGGATGATCACCGTGAGTTTGAGGCCACCCTGAGACTACATAGTGAATTCCAGGTCAGCCTGAGCTAGAGTGAGACCCTACCTCTGAAAAAAACAGAAAAAAAGAAAAGAAAAAAATCAACAAAAGGTAGTATAAGCAGTAGTTTGGGCAAGATTTCAAAAAAGGCCTACTCTCAGGTAGAGGAGATTATATGTGCTGACCTATCTCCCCTTCCTAGCCTGCAAGGGTTTCCATAGTTTATCCATCTCTAACCCCCATGCAACCTCATGCCTGGCACACAAAGGAGATTGAGTTGATCCATGGCTTACTCAGGTTCTGTTCTTAGATGGCGTCACCTGGGGCACTCAGGAACTATAAGGAGGCAGCAGATCCAGTGAGGTTGGGCTATTTCATAGTCACAAATCATGGGAACAGCATTTATTTATCTTACTAGGGCCTTTTGGCAGAGTACAGTCTGGGTCATTCTAGGCATATATATATATATATTTTCCAGTACCAAGCCACCACCACTGCTAAGAATCAGTCACTAAGAAACATGTACTGTATTTGTTTATCAGTAACATTACTGTCATAGACAACAAGATAACATGTACTGTATTTGTTTATCAGTAATAAGTATTTGGCTTCAGAGGATAGTTGTGTTGAGAATTACTGATACAATCTATTCATATAAAGCAACCCTACTATCTTTTTAAAACACAAGCAATATTTTAGTGCACTTGTGTTTTAAGATCAGGTGTGAAATTTTCCACTTGTGGTGTCGGGTCAGCATTCAGAACATTACAAGGGCTGGAGGGATGGCTTAGTGGTTAAGGTGTTTGCCTTAAGACAGAAGACCTAGGTTTGATTCCCCAGGACCCACATAAACCAGATGCAAAAGGTGGTGCATGCGTCTGGAGTTCATTTGCAGTGGCTGGTGAGCCCATTCTCTATCTGCCCCCAACCCTGTCAAATAAATAAAATATTAAAAATTCTCTTTTCTAAAAGTTACAGAGCCTGGATGGGGATGCCTGTCATCCTAGTTCCTGGAAAACTAAGAAAGGAGGATCAGGAATTCAAATCAAGACCGGGTGTGGTGGTTTGAATCAGATGTCCTCCATAAACCCATTTGGTCCCCAGCTAGTGGCCATCTGGGAGGTGGAACCTTGCTGGAGGAGGTGTGTTGTTGAGAGTGGCCTGAAGTATGTTATATCCAGTTTCCCCTTGCCAGACAGAGGTTCACTCTCCCACTGCTGTTTTCCATGTGCTGTGGCAGAGGTGATGTCCAGCCTCTGCTCATGCCATGCTGTCCCCTGCCATCATGAAGCTTCTCCTTGAGATAATAATATAATTTTAAAAAACTTTCCTCCCATCAGCCACTTTTGGTTGGGTGCTTTATCCTAGCAAAGAGACAGTAACTACATCAGGCTTCATAGTGAAACCCTGTTTCAAAAAATAATTTCAAAATTTTGATTTGGGAAAACATTCATTGATGTTTCTTTGAAATGGTTCGTTTATATTTTGAATTATACCTTAGTTAATCTAAGTTATTTCTCTATACCATAAGCTTTTCATAGGCAGAGATTGTTCTTGTTCACAACTGAACTGTTTTTATGACAGAGATCACCTGTCACAGATAGATGGTTTCTTAGCCAAGGTTTTGTGGAGGAGGTACGTGGGGAGCTCGTTAATGGAATGGAAGTGTCATCTGAGAATGTGGAAGGTACTTAGATGGGCCTCTGGGTTGGCAATATCACAGTAAGGTAGCTAGGTCCAGGAGTGGTCAGTGTACAGGTCTAGGAAATTGACATTACACATTAGCCTAACATGCTCACTGTCCTGGAGGCTCACCCATGAGAAACTGATGTGTAAACTGTATTCACTTTCACCGGGGAATAGAATATCAGGATGAGTTGGAATATAATTCATCTATTTAATGAATATTGGTTAAATGCTCATGTGTCAGCCACTGTGACATCTTTGTGCAGTGAACAAAACAGGCCACATAGCTGCCCTCATGCAATTATGTCAACAGATATTTCATTGTAAATAATGGTAACCATTTAAAAGACAAAAATATAACAAGATAAAGGGCTATGTTGGGAAGGGGTATATAACTATTGTAAATGAGAAGATCAGGGAATGTGCTCCTCAGGCGTGAAGCCCGAATGAAGTGAGAGAATAATGTAACAGGCAGCACAAACACAGCATACTAAGGCTTCCAGGCAGAATAATTGGGGAAATGTTTGGGGAATAGAAAGTAGGCCAGTGTGCACAGCCCCTAAGACAGTTCTCAATGATCTCTGGCTAGTGGTCTTCATACCTTTGTGAAATTCTCTGTGTCAGCATGGACAGGCTTTACTAACTAACTTCTAATGAGCAGAATGTGGCAGTGAAGATGGAGTGCCATGGCAACTGTCAAGTTGCAGGAAGATGGTGGTTGCAGTCTCAGGCACTCTCCCCATCCTTTGTTTTCTTGCTGTGCAGAAAAAGAATTAGCATAGCAGGCTGGAGGCTGCTCACCTTGGAAAAGCCAGCTGGTAAGACTGGCCCTTGGCTGGCATCTGAAAACTCGGCTGGTAAATAGTTCCCTGTACTAGTACCAACCATCCTGAGCATGAAAAGAGATGCTTGCTATGCCCAAACCATTCGTGCAATAGAGGGGAGTGCCCATACCCATTTTTATCCCAGAAGTCTGGAGTTTTAGTATGTGCTAGACAATAAAACCTGTGGGTACTGGATTGTGGTAGGTTCTTGGGCAGAAACCACACACACACACACACACACACACACACACACACACACACACTGCACTTTTGTTGCTGAGAGAAGAGTGATCCGTGAGGTCCCCCTGATGGTTGAGAGCCTACGGGAGCCTGCAAGCAGAGTGCCACAGGATCTTCCCACTTTGCTTTGAGAAATCTTGGCATGGCTGCAACCATTGTAAATCGTGTGCGTTCTCTTGTCTCTGAAGTGGGACTGGACTTGTGGGCTCTGAGCACACTTGTTTTGGTGCAGCAAGCTGCCATAAGCTGTGCTATGGAGTGGCTACAATGCCAGGAACAGGGGAAGCATCTGAGCTGCAGCTAGCAAGGAGAACTGACGTTCAATGGCAACATGGAGCCAAGGGCCATGAGAGATGTTCTTGGAGGTGAACGATGCTGATCCTGTGCCTTCAGATGAGACTGCGGAGGTACTAGTAGAACACCTCCATACAGCTTCGTGGGCCAGAGAGCCTGAATGGGCCTTGAATTCCTGGGCCATTCAGCTAATAAATGTTTGGAGCTTATAGCTTCTAGCTTTGAGGGTTATTTGTTAGACAGCAATAGAGAAAGTATGGCTGGAATGTAGAAGTTACAGTGCGTGACAGAGGGTAGGTTCCCAGCGGCCGTTGGTCTTGGATGATACAGCGTCAAATCCATGGTGAGGAGTGTGGAACATGGAAATATGATCAACACATTATCTCCTTTAGGCCAGAGGTTTTCAACCTTGGCTGCATTTTAGAATCATCAAGGGAGCTTCATAAGGTACCTCTTCCAGGCCCCATGCTCAGGGACTCTCTTTCCTCTGGCCTGGTGCTTCCCCAGGTGATTCTGGTGGACGCTTTAGGCTGAGAACCAGATGTGCTTTGGGGCAGCAAACCTGTGTGGGAAGCCAGGAACTGCTGAGTGTGGGATTGGAAAGGAGGAAGCGAGTTGCATCTTTTAAATCATGAGTTGTTATATTAAGAGGGCTTAATTTATTCAGCATGGTTTAGTCTCTTATGACCAGTGCTGAAAAGATGGCTACAGTTGCTATCCCCTGGGTTTCCCCTTTCCACGGTAACTGACATTCTTCTGTTCTTTTCACTTAGGCACAACATTGTGGTATAGGCTTCAGTTAAAAAAAAATACCAGTGTAAGCCTGGCGTGGTGGCGCATGTCTTTAATCCCAGCAGAAGTAGGAGGATCGCTGTGAGTTCAAGGCTACCCTGAGACTACATAGTGAATTCCAGGTCAGCCTGGGCCAGAGTGAGACCCTACCTTGAAAAACCAAAAAAAAAAAAAAAAAAAAAAAAAAAAAAAAACGCAAACAAAAAAAAAACAGTGTGATCAGCAGCTGGATACCCTGGCATACCCATTCTCTCTCTATCTGCCTCTTTCTTTCTCTCTCTCAATTAACTAACTAAATAAAATATGTGGTTTTTTTTTTTTTAAAAGCATAGAGAAGTAGTGGCACACACCTTTAATCCCAGCACTTGGGAGGCAGAGGTAGGAGGATCACCGTGAGTTCGAGGCCACCCTGAGACTAGATAGTGAATTCCAGGTCAGCCTGGACTAGAGTGAGACCCTACCTTGAAACCACCCCCCCAAAAAATGCAGAGAGATATGAATAAATGAATGTTGATGCTCGGCTCACTTTCTCTTTTTTATTTAACCCAGGTCCACAGCCCAGGGGATGGTGCCACCCCCTTCAAGATTAGGTCTTCCCTCAGTTAAGTGTCTTCTGGAAATGTCCTCACAGATATACCAGCTTTTTTTTTTTTTTTAGGTTGTAGCTGGGATGAACTTCCAGACCAGGCACAGTTATGAGAGGAAGGAATTTATCAAAGCAGGGGAAGTTCCATAATGGCAGAAGCAGCTGGCCTGCTTTCACAGATCCAAGCCGAGAGAAAAACCATGAGCCACCATCAAAAAGCAAGTAAGCACGCTCTTCAAACTCCAGGCAAAGCTCAGGCACTTTGTATATCTTCAGACTGGAATTCCAAATGCACCCCCACAGCTTAGGACTGTATCCTAGGATCTACCCACAGTGACACCTCCTCCAGCCAGGTGGTTGTAGATCTAAATTACAAACTTTAACAAAATCTTGAACATGTTGAGGGCCATCTATTTAAACTACCACATTCCGCCCTTGGCCTCTGATAGATTCATAATCATCTCATATTGTAAATTGTGTTTAGTCTAAATTTAAGGTCCCCACAGTCTTTTTTAACTTAAGATAGTTTTAAAGTCTTAAGTCTTATTTGAGATTTAAGATTGTCTCTTAGTGGTAAGTCCTGTAAAATCAAACAAGTTATATACTTTCAACATATAAAGGCACAGAGTAGGGCTGAGGATATGGCTTAGCAGTTAAGGCATTTACTTGCAAAGCCTAAGGACCCCGGTTCAATTCCCCAGGACCCACGTAAGCCAGATGCACAAACCGGTGGGGGCACATGCATCTGGAGTTTGTTTGCAGTGGCTGGAGGCCCTGGCGCCCACATTTTCTCTGCCTGTTTCTCTCTCTCTCTCAAATAAATAAATAAATAAAGCACAGAGTAAACATTTTTAACTGCTATAAGGCCTAACAAGGATAGACGGGAACAATGTAAAGTCGATAGCCATCAAGCAAACATCAAACTTCTGTAGTTCAAGTCCAATATCGTCATCAGTGATGGCCAGTTTCTGGATTTTTCAATTTTGTCTTTCCAGCTGAGCTGAGTAGCCAGGGAAAACTTCCATCCTGAGCCAGTAGCCTCCATGGTAGTTCTTGTATAGTCTTGGTATAATCTAAACATCTTTGAGACTTTATTGGATACCATGGTCCATCTTTCAATGGCTTTGGTAACTTCTTTCTCAGGGTCATCATGTCCTGTCTGTATGTCACATCTCAGCAGTGGCTCCTGGAATTGTGTGTGTTTTCCATGACCATTTTATGCATTTTTTATGTTTTCTAAATCAATACTAGGTGTGCAGGACACAGCTATTATCTTAATTTATAGACAAAATAATTTGTAATCTTGAAAAGCAAGTTCCTTTGCCAGTCAACTTTTACAAAAGAATTTGTATTTGTGTGTGTGCACATGTGCTTATGTGTGTGTGTTTTTCTATCCCAGGTGACCAGTGAGGACTTGCAAGTACATTCTGGCTGCCAAGGATTGTCCCCTGGATACCTGGGCATCAGGCTTTCGGGCATTGGAAAAGCAAAAGTTGCCAGCACAAGGGGCAAGTAGCATGGACACTGTTTGCTGTGGGGGAGGCATGGGGTCCACTCAGGGACATGTCCTCCACTCCCCGTGAGAACCACGTCCTCCACTCCCCGTGAGAACCACCTCCCCCAAGAATTTGTATTTTTATCATAATCTTTTCAGGCATCTTTTTTATTGTTTTACTGTAAAGCAGTTGGGTCAACTTTCTTAAGATTGTTAACATGTTTGATAATAGCACCTTCAGGAACCTAAAACCAGTTTCAGTGCCAGTAAAAGTTAAATTTGTTTGAATTTTTAAAGGTTAAGATCTTAAATCTCTTAGTTCTGCATCTTTAGTCAGGCATCAGTCCATTATAAGTATAACTTTGATTAAATTCTCTGGGTCTGGACAGCAGAACGCAGCCATCCCTTTTATCAGCAGCCCAGTTTCAACAAAGTTCTCTGTAGTCTTTCCTTTCCCTTAGAAAGTTCATAAACCAAGCTTTCAAATGTAATTTTTTCTGTATTTATCATTTTCAAACTTTTGTCAGAATAGTCCTTAAAATTTAGCTTATTAGCTGGGCGTGGTGGTGCATGCCTTTAATCCCAGCACTCGGGAGGCAGAGGTAGGAGGATCGCCGAGAGTTCGAGGCCACCCTGAGACCACATAGTTAATTCCAGGTCAGCCTGGACCAGAGTGAGACCCTACCTTGCAAAACAAAACAACAACAAAAAAAATTTAGCTTATTGTGCCAGAGGCATCTTCAGTTGCAAGTACCAAGTTCATGTCCATTCTTCCAAAACAGAAGTTCCAAAAGACCATAATCTTCATGGTCAGATTTATCTCATCCACACCGCACTCCTGGTACAACTTCTGTAGCAGACAGCCTCGTGGGGCTCAGTTATGAGAGGAAGGGATTTATTGAAGCAGGTGGAGTTCCATAATGGCAGAAGAAGCCCATTTTCACAGACACAAGCTGAGAGAGAAAAGCCACAAGTCACCACCAAAAAGCCAGCAAATATACTCCTTCAACTCTAGGCAAAGCTCAGTCACTTTATACATCTTTATACTGGTATTCTCAGTCCACCCCCACACTTTAGGGCTTGACCCTAGGATCCACCCACAGTGACACCTCCTCCAGCCATCTAAATGACAAACTTTAATAAAGTCCTTAATAGATTGGGAGACATCTATTCAAACTGTCACATAGTGATTCTATATTACATCAAGCCGACAATCAAGATTAGCCATCACAATAGTTTCAGCTATATTTTTCTGAATCTTAGATTCTGATCAATACCTGAAAACTCTCCATTAAAATGTCAGTTTGAGCCAGGTGTGGTGATGTGTGCCTTTAATCCCAGCACTCATGAGGCAGAAGTAGGAGGATCACTGTGAGTTCAAGGCCAGTCTGAGACTACATAATGAATTCCAGGCCATCTTGGGCTAGAGAGAGACCTTACCTTAAAAAAGAATAATAACAACAAAACCTAGATAAAATGATAAAATGTCAGCTTGGAGCCTGAATGGAAAGTAGATTCATTTGGAGAAAGAACAGACAATGATGTTCCTAGATTGGAGGGCATCCCTTTCGCTTGTACTGAAAAGAAACAAGGATGGCCTGAGCTTCATTCAACAGTTACATTGATTCTATCAGATGTTGGGCTCCAGTCTAGGTGAAAGGGGCATAGCAGCAATCCATTTGTATAAGAACTTTACTTACTGAACTTTCATTATCGTAGGGAGCGGTGGGATGCACACAATAAATAGATTTCAGGTAGTATTGTAAATACTGTTATTATAATAAAATAAGGGATGCATTGGAAGGTACACAGACTAGTTGATGGTCATTTTTATTTGGTTGAATGGCTCCTCTGTTATCGGGTCAATGTCAGAAGAAAGATAATTTGCAGAGAACTGTGACAAGGTCCACAGGGCAGCAGGAGCAGCCTATTGTTCTGTTTGTTAGTTTGCTTTTTCCCAGAGTTTAGAGCAATGGAAAAAGGAGTGAACCTTTGGTGTGGTTCTGTTGTTAAGTAGCAAGATGTATATGTGTGTGTGTATGTATATAGATATATATAAAGCAACTCCAGGAAAGTAATATATATATAAATATATATATATAATTTGTATTTAATACAAAATTTTACACTATATATATATTTGCATAGTCACATGTTCTCCTGAAATTTGATAAGATATTTTAACCCCTGTTTCTTTCCATTTAGATTTCCCATCTATGAGACTTTTTGCAGTTATCAGATGGTGTTGGATGGTAATGGGCATTTTTAGGCTCCAGCTAAGGAAAGTTGAGTTGGGAAATTGGGTTGGCAATTTGGAATGCCATTTTAGAATATTTTAATAAAATTGACAGAATATAGCCAGGCATGGTGGTACATGCCTTTAATCTCAGCACTGGAGAGGCTGAGGTAGGAGGATTGTTGTGAGTGCAAGACTAGCCTGAGGCTACAGGTCAGTTTGGGCTAGAGTGGGACCCTACCTCAAAAAAAAAAAAACACTTTAAAAAATAGAAAATAATAAGCCACTAATTTGGTAATAAAGTAGTCCTTCTTATCTGCATTCTAAGACCCCAGTCAATGCCTGAAACCTTAGCCATTACTGAACCCTGCATTGTACTATGGCCCTTAAAATTATCACATAGCACTAGTATGCTTTTCCATGTTTTATGCCTTTGTGCCTCTTTGCATCATGAATTTTGTACTGTGGACCCATTTCTTTTTCAAGTATTTTTATCTATTTACGAGCAGAGAGGGGAAGAGACAAAGAGAAAGGGAAAGAGTGTGGGCATGCTAGGGCCTCTTGATGCTGTAAACAAACTCCAGACACACGTGCTACACTGGCTTTACTTGGGCACTGTGGAATTGAAGCTAAGATGGCAGGCTTTACAAGCCACCACCTTTAACGGCTGAGCCATCTCCCCATCTGTTAAGTAAAGGCCGTTGTTAAGTGAAATGAGGGGTAGCTTGAACACGAGCCCTACAATACCACAACAGTTGATCTGATCACTGAGAAATCTCCTACTAAGTGCCTTGTGGGCAAGTAGCAGACACATTAGGGATGCACTGGACAAAGGGATGATCTCCATCCCCAGCAGGATGGTGTGAGATTTTGTGATGCTACTCAGAATCATACACCATTTAGTGTTTATGAAGTGTTTATTTCTGGAATTTTCCACAATATTTTTGGATCACACTCAACTACAGATGACAACTGTGTCTTCAAAATTGTGGGCAATTGAAGCCAAACTGCATGTGAAGAGTATTTTCTGTTGTCAACTTAAAATGTATTTAGAGGCTGGAGAGATGGCTTAGCAGTTAAGGCGCTTGCCAGTAAAACCCAAGAACTCATGTTTGAATCTCCAGGTCCCACATAGCCAGATGTACAGTGACACAAGCATGCAATGTTGCACATGCACACAAGGGGGCACACACGTCTGGAGTTCTATTCACAGTGGCTGAAGGCCCTGGTGTGCCCATTCTCTCTTTCTCTCTCTCTCTCTCTCGCTCTCAAAACTAAATTTAAAAAATGTATTTACTTAAAAAAAAAAAAAAAACTGGGAGAAAATTTGGTCTGTGACACAAAAGATAAAAAAGAACAATAAAACCCACTGAGAGGCAAAAAGTAGTGAGACATTTTTCAGGGCCCAAGAATAGTATCGAGAAGAGGTTCTGGATTGACTGTTACTCCATTTAATATGAATTGATCACATGGAAAAGACTTAAATTTCTCACTGATTTGATGTATGTGTGGTTGTTGATGCGCTGTTTTTCAATTACATTGAAAAATGGATGGGAGCCCTTTAAATAATTTCCTTTACCAGCTGGCACTAAGCTTTATGAAGAAATGGAGCTGGGGAGACATTGCAAGAGGACAGGGGTTTCTCCATGGCTCTGGCGGGTTTGGATGCATTCCTGCAGCATGGACGCCTGCAGCGGGCAGCTCCTGCAGCATCAGGTGATGGTGAGGAAGGGTTCCCAGTGGCCGCCTTTTGCAGTGCATGGTGGCCTGTTGCTTCAGGGACACTGTCCCTGGCCATTTTTTTCCTGAGGAGTGCTTTGATTGAGACATCGTCCCTACTGCCTTCTAGCAGCTCCTTATAATATGGTAGAGTTCCTGCACATTCCACCAGTGAGCAGAGAGCAGCTTCTCTGCCTCTCAGAAGGTCATGGCCATCCTGCCACATCCTCCAGCAACCTCTGCACTAGTCCTGAGGTTGTGTGATGGGATCCTGATTGCAGCCCGGAGAGCCAAAGCTGTTCTCATGATTTCCTGTTTGTTTCTTCATTCTTTTATTTACTTAGTTTTTTTTTTTTTGAGAGAGAGAGAATCTTATGCACCTCAAGCTTTCCTCAAACTTGCTCTACAGATAACCTTGAACTTCTGATTCCACCTCCCAATTGCTGGGATTATAGGCCATGCCTACTGCTAGGGATTGAACCTGGGGTCTCATGAGTGCTATACAAACATGCTATCAACTGAGCTACATCTACAGTCCTTAGCTCTGAAATCTTCTTTTCTATAATATACATGTCTTTAAATTTTAATAAATGCATAGGATCATGTAATTATTGCCACAATCAATAAATACAATAGTTGCCCCAGTTACTTCTTGTTGTCCCTGGGCAGTTAATTCATCTTCCTGTTCCCAGACACTGGCAGCCACTACTCTATTGTCCATCCCTATAGTTTTCCCCCTTTTTTTCATGTCAGTAAAATTTACCCATGTTGTTGCATGTCAGTAGTTCATTTATTTCTTTTGCTGAGGAGTATTCCATTGTGTATCACAGTTTGTCCATTTACAGACTGAAGGATATTCAGGCTGTTTCCTGGTTTTGAGGATCATAAATGAAGGTACATAAAGGGTTTTCTTTCAGCACAAGATTTGAAACCTTCTTTTGAGTTTGTTCTCTTTACTTCATTTTATTATATGTTTCTTACCAAATTACCCTATTGTTTTCCCTTCTCATTGGAGGAAGACGAATACAATATGAATTGCAAGTATTTATAAGAAAAATAAGCTGGGCATGGTAGCACATGCTTTTAATCCCAGTGCTTGGGAGGCAGAGGTAGGAGGATCACAGTGAATTTGAAGACGCCTGAGACTACAAGTGTCATGTCAGCCTGAGCTAGAGAAGAACCTACCTCAAAAAAAACTGAAACCCTCCCCAAAAAAAAAAGAAGAAGAAGTTTACATCCAAACAAAATTAAGGTTTTGGGGCTGGAGAGATGGCTTAGAAGTTAAGGTGCTTGCCTGCAAAGCCAAAGGAACCAGGTTTAATTCCCTAGTACCTATGTAAAGCCAATGCACAAGGTGATAGCACATGTGTTTGGAGTTTGTTTAGAATGGCTGGAGTCCTGGCGTGCCCTTTCTTTCTCTATCTACCTCTCCCTCTAGTAAATAAATAAATAAAATATTTTTTTAAAAAGAAAGATTTAAAAGTTATTATACACAACTTTACCAAACACATTGACAAACTGGTTAATGGCTGACACCAATTTAAAAAAATAATTTAAAAAAGCTGGGCGGGGTGTGGTGGTGCACTCCTTTAATCCCAGCACTCGGGAGGCAGAGGTAGAAGGATTGCTGTGAGTTCAAGACCACTTTGAGACTACATAGTGAATTCCAGGTCAGCCTGAGCTAGAGTGAGACCCTACCTTGAAAAACCAAATAATAATAATAATAATTTTAAATTAGTCATTGTTCAAGAAAACTTAGATACCCTGAGAAGTTTACAGTTCATACATGACAGAAACTCCACAGGGCTTTCCAAATTTAACAACAATCTTCAAGCTTAAATAACTTTGTCATTAAGAATTAAGAAACTGCTAAAACACAATAAAGCAAACTTTGCTTACCCATACAGGAGGAAATATCAAATTACCTTTCAATTTCTTGCAATTACAAAATATTGTAACATTACTGTGTGAAGAATTGATTAAAGGATGTAATCCAAAAAGGTAGGAAAGGGGGTCTGGGGAGAGAGCTGAGTCGGTAAAGTGCTTGTCTCTGCAGGCATGAAGACCCGAGCTCAGTCTCCAGAACCCATGTGGAAATGCTGGGCATGGTGACTTGTGCCCATAATCCCAGTGCTGGGAGGGGGGTTTGATTCCCCAGTACCCACAAAAAGTCAGACATACAAAGGGCCACATGTGGCTGGAGTTAGTTTCCAGTGGAAGGAGACCATGTACAGCCATTCTCTCCTCCCTGCTCTCTCCCAAATAAATAAAAATAAATAAATAAATAAATAAATATTTAAAAATAGAGGTGGGAAAATAATGAGAATATCAAGCAATTAATTAATACAAATATGATATTTTCTAGATTTCATGTTTTTGGCATTTGTGAGCTTTTAAAATTCATGA
This sequence comes from Orientallactaga sibirica, assembly GCA_036365145.1. Classification (NCBI taxonomy): domain Eukaryota; kingdom Metazoa; phylum Chordata; class Mammalia; order Rodentia; family Dipodidae; genus Orientallactaga; species Orientallactaga sibirica. The sequence goes on along the minus strand of JAEOAD010000012.1, from coordinate 33,350,462 downwards.
TTTGGAGACTAATCATGAGGAACCATAGCAGCTGTGGCGGCTGCAGCTTGCAGTGGTCCTGGGAGGAAGAAGTTGACCGCTTGGGTCCCGGCTGCTGCTGTCAACACACAGGACAGAAGAGGTTGTTCACAATCTAAACCCATACCCAGCAGTGAGGATCTGCCCAAACCAATGGAAAATCCTTACAAGGAGCCTCTGAGGAAACGTATCTTGTGTGAGAAACATGTAGATTATAAGAATATATAGCTTTTGTCCTAGTTTATTTCTCCATTTACTGGATGCATTTATGGAAGGCATATAACAGGTCTTTGTGGGAAGAAACAAAAAGAAATAACAAAGCCATTAAGAAAGCCCAAATAATGGGGTTCATGCTTGTTATATACAAGGTTCCTGTGTACCTCAACCCGCCCCCAAAGTTTGTAACATGAGATACCAGGAATAAATGTTAGGTTATTGGTAATAAACTTGCAAGTAGCTGTATTCACACACTGATTCAAACAAACATTTGCGTAGAAAAGTATTTCAACAAATGAGAAAGAAAGTTTCCTCACCACACCAATGTGATTAACATGTTAATTCTCATCACCTTGTGCATATTTTGAATAAAGGAGGCACTGTGTGGTTGTCATTTACAGTCATATACTAACAGGGATACTGGAAATTGCAAGAAGGAAGGGGTGCATGTGTCGGATTTCTATTTTGGGTCAAGACTGTTCTTACAGATGGGATGGTTCTAGGGGTGCACGTGTAGAAGGTAGTATGCTTATATTTGAATCCCATATTGGCAGTGGGTTTAAAACTGCTTGGAAGGTCAGGTGTGGTGGTGCACACCTTTAATTTCAGCACTTGGATGCAGAGGTAGGAGGATTACCATGAGTTCAAGGCCACCCTGAGACTACCAAGTGAATTTCAGGTCAGCCTGGTCTAGAGTGAGACCCTACCTCGAAAAACCAAAAACCAAACCAAAACAAAACAAAAAAAGCCCTGCTTGGAGTGGTTTTCTAATTAGCAATAGTTAATTATACCTGGTAGAGAGAGTGGGACTGCTCTTTGCAGAGATGAACAATAGAGCCGGTGGTGGGTCAGTCACAGGTCACACAAGATTATGGATTTGTTCTAGATTTTATCTCTCTCTCTCTTTTTGAGGTAGGGTCTCACTGTAACCCAGGCTGACCTGGAACTCACTATGTAGTCTCAGGGTGGCCTTGAACTTATGGCAATCCTCCTACCTCTGCCTCTCAAGTGCTGGGATTAAAGGCGTGCACCACCACGTCCAGCTAGATTTTATCTCTTAATCAAGCAATCTTTGGAAAGTAACAGGTAGACAAGCAAAGGTAGAGGTTTGAATTCAGTGTCATGTCCAATAAATGAAGGCACTGTGTGTGTACTTCACACAGACATTACAAAAAATTATAATTTGTTATGATTTATCGCACCACACATAGATACTTATTTACAATATATCCAATATTTTATTTATTTTAACAAGATCTGACAGTTGCATAATGTTATCACAAACCCAGGAGGTTGAACCAGGATGATCACAAGTTCAAGACTAGCCTGGAAAACATAGTGAAATATTATCTCACAAGATAGCCATCATTGGAGATACAAACCTTTCTGTAACAAATTAACATTCATTTCAAGATGACTACAACTGTATATTTCCCTTGAAACTTTTGATTTGAGGAAGGACAGGGTGAGGCAGGTTGGAGAGCAACTTGAGAGACTGGAGACTCCCTGCCTGCGTGGAAGGAGGCAGTGAGGGGCATTCGAGGGGAAGCAACTCTTCATTCAATTTCTGTCTGAAGCCTGGCTGGACAAGCTGGCTAAAGAGTAGGGAAACACTTTTAATAAGAAAAAAATACACCATGAATGCATTCATAGTAGATAGAAATAGCCTTAAGTAGATGTAGGGAGAAAGAACCCCATGAGGAAGTACTTGCTGCCAACCCTTCAAAAGAGGTGAGATGGAAATCACAATGGGCTTACCACAAACCCAAAGATGTGACTTTCTGAGTCTTTTCATATTTCACAATGTGTTTGGTAATGTTTCAGGATATTTCATTATTCTCTATTTCTTACTCCTACTCAGATGGAGGTAAATTTAGCTATATTTTATTTAGAAAGAATGCAGTGTTTTAGGTTTTTTGTTTGTTTGTTTGTTTGTTTCTCTGGATAGGGTTTCACTGTAGCTCAGGCTAACCTGGAATTCACTCTGTAGTCTCAGGGTGGCCTTGAACTTGTGGTGATCCTCCTACCTCTGCCTCCTGAGTGCTGGGATTAAAGGCATGTGCCACCACGACTGGCTGTTTTAGGTTTCTATTCTCATTTTTTGAGGAAAGAAATATTATAACACTTGTCCCTTTTATTATATTTGACAAATATTTCTACATAGATTATATATCCCTGTGGGACAATAATGATGGAATATCAAATGAATATCTCTCATCTCTGTAATTATGGAAAAAGTCCAAGTTAAGCATTTGCATCTTTTAGTGCAACTATATTTTTTGAGACAAAGTGGCACATAAGTGAAAAGATGAAAGGACCAATATGTTTATTATAAGATTTTGTAGAACTGTATCATTATTTAGGGGGGAGTATTGCAATATCCATCCACTTTAAGCTAAAGGATATTGAGGCCTATGAAAATTACAATATTTAATCATTGGTAGCAAGATGAAACTAGAATATAAATTATTTGATTTCTATCCTAGGGATCATCTCATCACAAGTTTATCCCTATATCTACTTCATTGTTTCAATGAAAAATACAGTCAGTTACTTGACATACTTAAGGATATGTGAGCAAGCATTCTCCTTAATACTGACCAATATTCGGTAGCTTTGTGTAGTTAATGTAGGCAAGACAATACTACTGTGAATGGCTACTCTTAAGTGAGGCTAAGGTCTATGTAATTATCATTAATCATTGCAGTGGCCTACAAAGTATGAGTGTTACTTAGCTTCTTGTCCCTGTGACAAAATAACCTGAGGAATTATTTGTTTTGGCTCATGGTTTCAGAAGATTCACTCCACAGTTGTCTGACCCCAGGCACTGAGGCAGTACAGCATGGAGGCTGCAGTGTGAGGTGGAAGAGGATGTTCTTCACTTCCTGACAGGAAGCAGAAAAAGGGGAGTTCAGGAAGGGGTCAGGACCAAGTGCAGTCCCAAGGACATGCCCTCAGTGCGTTACTTCCTCTAATCAGACCTCTACCTCCTTCCACCAACTCCTAATGCCTTCATATCATGAATCCATCAAGGGAGTAATCGCTGATTAGCTCAGAGACCTCCTGGTCTCTGAAAATGCCACCACAGACACACTCAGAGGTGTGCTTTACTAACCCCATAGGCAGTTCTTAATCCAATAAAGTTAACAATAAAATTAACAGTATGGAAACATGGGGCACCAGTCAGGGGACTCTGTGGGAAGCACCAGGCCACTTGCTGTGCTCAGAGAGGGCAGGCCTAGGCCCCAGGTGCAGACGGTGGCAAATACTGAGGGAAATCAGAATTTATCAAAGCAGAAAATAAGAGGCTGGGAGAGCCCAACATTGATAAAGACTTCTACCACACTCCCCAAGGCTCAGGGTACATTGCAGAAAGGGGAGTGGGAAGAATTTAAGAACGGAGTAGGCATTCTTTCGAGCACTGCCCTCCTGACATGAACAGATGGTGCATTTATGACTCCACAGTGGTGACTGATACCCTCACAAGACCAGCGTGGTTAGGAGTCCTTCAACATTTTGAAAAGAGGTCAGAGGAGGACCAAAAGAACAAGACAACAACACAGAGGAAGGACTATCTTGAAAGAGGAGGGTCCTCAGGAGATAGGGGTGGGAGAGAGGGATAGGAATATGGTCAAATTGCTATATGTCCATACATTATAGTTCTCAGTAAAATGAACAAATAAAATTAACAAATTAACTGTATATATTATTTTCATTTTACCAGTGACAAAAGTAAAGGTATAAGTGGAAGAGGGACCTTGGTTTGACCCTCAACTCTGATGTGTGTGCGTGTGTGAGCACACATGTGGAGAACAGAGGGTAACCTCAGGTGTTCCCTCTTAGATGCCATCCACATTTTTTACACATTTTTTTTTGAGACAGGGTCTCTCTCTGCGCTGGAGCATGCCAATTAGGCTAGACTGGCTGGCCAGTAAGCCCCAAGGATCCGCCTGTATCTCCAGAGTGCTGGGGTTACAAGAATGCTCCACTTCTCCTATCTTACACAAGCTCTGTGGATCGAGCTCAGGTCATCATGCTTGCACGACAAGCACTTTTCCCAGCGAGTCATCTCTCCAGCCCAAACCTGCCATGTCAAGCAGCATAGTTCTGCATTGATGTTACAAGCAATTTGTTATGTTGTTACTATTTAAACATATTACCATTTCTTTCTATTACAACTTGGATAAGTAGTCCAATCAATATTTTTAAAGTCCCAACTCTCTTCATATTTTCATGTCACAAATAGAGCAATATATTCACTGAGTTTGAGGGTTCATATTATCTCATGTAATGAGAAAATGTAAAACTTACTTTAAAAAGTAAGGTTGGGGGGCTGGAGAGGTGGCTTAGCGGTTAAGGCACTTACCTGCAAAGACTAAGTACCCAGGTTTGATTTCCCCAGGACCCAGGTAAGCCAGATGTACAAGGTGGCACATGTGTATGGAGTTCATTTGCAGGGCTAGAGGCCCTAGTGCATCAATTCTCTTTCTGTATCTCCTTCTTTCTCTCTCTCAAATAAATAAATAAAATAATTTTTTGTTGTTGTTGTTGTTGTTGTTTTTCGAGGTAAGGTCTCACTCTAGCTCAGGCTAACCTGGAATTCACTATGTATTCTCAGGATGGCCTCAAACTCACGGCAATCCTCCTACCTCTGCCTCCTGAGTGCTGGGATTAAAGGCGTGCGCCACCATGCCCAGCTGTTTTTTCTTTTTAAATTAAGGTTGGTCATGTCACTCCACTCTATTGATTCTTCTGTGGCTTCTCAATTCACTGAGCACAAAAGCTCCAGTTCTTACCCTTTCATGTAAAGAATTTATGGTGTGGCTTTACTGCTTTTGAAAGTTTCAGGCTCCCCTGGAAGTGGCCCAGTGGTGAGGGGGTAGCTGTCACCATTTTAAGCCTCCAATACAGGAGGGGAATAAGCTCCCTTATTGGGGTGGATAGTTAGTGTGTACAGAGAAATGTTATTTATACTAACAGAGAATAGTCCTAGGAATTTAAAGATATCAACAACTTAAAAAAATTATTTAGAATGTGAGTGTGTTTGTGTGTGTGTGCGTATGTGCCAGCACACGTGCAGAGGTCAAAGGACAACTTTCAGGCTGGTCCCCATCTTCTACCTCATTTGGGGCAGGGTCTCTCTTCAGAGCTTCAAGACAATTCTGTCTCCACCTCCCATCTCACCATAGGCACTTGGGGATTAGAAACCCACCACAGCTCCCAGCTTTTACATGGGGCCTGGTCACTCAAACTCAGGTAACTCAGACTTGCAGGCAAGTGCTTTATTCACTGAGCCATCTCTTTACATCTTTTTAAGGAAAATTTTAACACCAGTTATAACACATTAATCTTTTTTGGAAAGCATTTTGGGCTCGAAAGAGCATCTATGTTTAGAATTAGTCACTATACAGAATTCACACTTCTACTTGAAGGGTCATGCAACATGGAGACAGCTTTGTTATTTATCAGTATGTTTTTGTAATGAAATTTGCTACAGTCAGATTTTAATAATTCTGAAAAATATGCTGTAAAGGTGATGTATTTTCTCTGTAGGTTTTCTATGAAAAATGAGCTATAAACAGTAGTTTGGGAGGATGAACTAACATATTTTATAATCTAGAAGGATGAGCATTCAGAAATTCTAATTCTGGTCATTTGTTAATGGAAGGAGAACATGAACTTCCATTCAAATCAAATGGAAATTTAGTGAATATTTCTTCTTTTTTTTCATACATATTTCTCAGAAATGTCACCATTACAAAACACTCAAATTTGAATTATTTCAGTTTCATATCCTCTTGAAAAACAATAGATACACAAACAGATTTCTTTAATATTCCTGAGAAAAATTTTTGATATTTTTGAGAGTCATGCTGTGCAGCCCCAGGCCAGCCTCTAATTCAAACCCACAGTTCTCATGCCTAAACCTTCTAGTGCTGGGATTACAGGCATGCACCTCATGCCTAGCTAAATTCCTGCAAATGTTGAGTCTTTCCAAATAGTGATTCAAATTGAACTATATCATTTTTATATTTTAAGGAATGGTATTTGGTTAATATTTAGTGTTCACAATAAAATTAAATATAATAATTAAATTTAATGAATGAGTTGTATGTTGACCAATAAGATGCATACCATATATAAATTCCATATAAATATGTGCACATACATTTACAAATATTTGATATTCAAGAGCATTTTTAATGTTGCTCAACTTTATATTCAGCAATAAGGCCTACTATCAAAATTGTCACTATAGTATCAGAGTATAATGAAACTATGACATAATTCTAATTAGATTGCTTTAATGGTTTAATAGCTTGAAACAATATTTAATATTATAACTGATTATTTCAAAAATTACAAGTACTGACAAGAAAACTTGAAGCCAGGCTTGATAACATATGCCTGTAAACCCAGCTACTTAAGGACTGTGGATGGAAGATTGTCATTTCAAGGCCAGCCTGATCCTATCTCAAATATATGTATATATGGTGTATAGTGAGAGAGAGAGAGAGAAGAGAGCCAGGCATGGTGGCACATGCTTTTAATCCCAAAGCTTGAGGGGCAGAAGCAGAAGGATTGCTGAGTTCAAGGCCACCTTGAAACTACATAGTGAATTCCAGGTCACCTTGGGCTCCAGCAAGACCCTACCTCAAAAAAATTATGGGCTGAGGCGATGGCTCAGTGAGGACCTGAGCTGATCATGGCGTCCATGTAATAATCTAAGTGTGGCCACCCATGGCTGTAACCCAGTTACAGGGACAGAGGCAGGCGGTTCACCCATCAACCAATCTGACTGAAAAACAGTAGCTCCAGGTTCAGTGAGAGACTCCATCACAAGGCATCAAAGTGGAGAAGTGCTAGAGGGTACCACATGTTTCTCTATCTTCTGCATATGTGTGCATGGAGCACATGCATCTGCACACTTGCATATACCACATACATACACACAACACAATAAATAATCACAGATAGCACACATTAACACACACATATCAAAAAGTCACACACACACACACACACACACACACACACACACGGCTCTGCAACCTATGGTATCTTGGTATACATTACCAAAAATGTGTAGTAAGACTTAGAATGACAGAGCTGGGTTATTCGTGTGTGGTCAAAGACTTGAGTGTTGAGAAATTTTTATTTCTTTGTTGAATTACATCCAACTTTTTGAATGTTCCATAAACTGACTCAAGTCCCTTTCCACAGCTTGGTTTCATTCCATATGGTTGTTAATCATTAAATTATATGGTAAAGACTTTCCTTTATTGCACTGTTCCCAGAAAGCTCAACAATAATTTGCCCCTTGGCAAATTTAGAGAGCTTTATGGGACCCCTCTCTTCCTCACTCTTTCTGCAACATTCTGCTCACTATTTCCTTCTTTCTCAGTGTGTCCTCTGGAGACCTTGAGTCCAGGGCGACAGACTCCATCAGGACAGTCTTTGGTTGCCAATCCTTTCTGTGTCTCTGGTTGGTGCACTTCATTCTTCTCTGATTGTTACACAGGTATTCGCCACTTAGAAGGGAAGCATTGCAGTCACGTAGGATTACATCCTTAGAAGTCACAACCAAAGTCCCTGTGGCATGTTCTCTCCAAGTTCCAGGTTTAAAAAAATAACTGGACCTTTTACTATACCTTGAGCCACTTATTGTAGCCTAAGGTTTGAAATTTTCCAGTTGCTCAAGCTAGCTTATTATATCCAGTCCTAAGACCCAGTCATGGAATTTATTGCCAGAAAATGAAGGTAATATGTTGTGACTGCTGGGAGAATTGTGAACTGAAGAGACACACCAATATGTCTACCACAATGACTAAAATAAGAAAACCACAACTTTCTAGAATAATGTTCTGCTTTCCCTTTATAGAACGGTGGCCAAACATGTGAGTTCTGCATGCAGACTACTTGAATTTAAATCCTAGTTCTGCCACTTTTTTGTAGAGAAAATCTAGACAATAACTTAACCAGCCCATGATTAGTTTCCACCGCCATTAAATGGCAACAACATCCAATCACCACAAAAAATGATAATACCAACTGCCTGTCCTTACAGTATGCATGTGTGTGTGTGTTTGTATGTATGGACATGTGTGTGCCACGACAAGCATGTGGAGGTCAGAAGACAACCTTGGGGTATTACTGGTCTTCACCTTCCACTTTGAGACAGGATCTTTTGGTGTGCGTACATGCGTGTTTGCATGCGTGCATGTGTGCATGTGTGTGTTTTCTTTTTTTACGCTGAAAACCCCAGAGGAAACCTCAGGATTCTCCTGATTTCACCTTCCAGTGGGATTACAGACACATGTGCTACTTGTGCCTGGCTTACATGGGTTCTTGGGATACAGACTCCATTGTCTAGTTTGTGCAGCCAGCACTTTTCACCACCGAGGCACTCCCCAGCCCTCCTTATAGTTGTTTTAATGCTTAAATGTGATATTGCAAAAGTATTAGAAAAGTATTTGCCTTATAACAAGTTCTCAATAAATATTAGTTACTGTATCTCTATTTCTAGTTATTCTTTATTGATTTGATGGTTTGTTTTTAATATATATTTTTGAGAAAGAGAGAGAGAATGGGTACACCAGGATCTCTTACTGCTGCAAACAAACTGCAGATGCATGCTCTGTGTTGTGCGTCTGACTTTATGTGGGTACTGGGGAATCAAACCCAGGTTGGCAGGCATTGCAAACAAGTGCCTTTAACTGCTAAGCCATCTCCCTAGCCTGGTTTGTGTTTTTCAAAAGATTTATTTGCTTGAAAATACCTTCGTACTGGCTATACCTTTCAGTTGTTTGTATTCTTTGATAAACTTGAAAAGTTGGATCAAGCAATTCTAATATAAAAACCTCCTCTGGAGATTTGCAGGTTACTATGGGTGAAGCCCAACTTTCTCATAAGAATCTCTAAATGTCTGTGACGGTTTGTACTGATTGTCAACCTGACAGGACCTAAAGTCACCCGTGAGGGATTATGTAGGTTCATTTAGCCTCTGTGCACATCTGTAAGGGATCATCTTGATGGGAAGACCCACCCTCACTGTGGGTAGTGCCATTCCATGGCTGAGTGCCTGGACTGTATGAAAAGAATGCTCGGGCTGGGCATCAGGTTCATCTCTGTCTGCCTCCTCACTGTGGACTGAATGGGATCTGCTGCCCCAGGCTCTTGCTGCCCCAGGCTCTTGCTGCCCCAGGCTCTTTCCCTGCCATGATGAGCTGTAACCTGGAGCTGTCACAAGCCCTTCAGAGATTATACACTAATATCAGAAAAATGCCATGAGAATGTTGTTATTAAAGATCACTCTTCTAAGTTCAGAACAAATGTGTACTTATGAGCAGTGGGAAAAGGCTCCAAGTGCTGAACAGGAAAGGGTTCTTTAGGGGAGATCTAAGATAGCCAGGGTATGACACCAGAACAGTGACCCGGTAATTTACAAAATAAAGGGGCAGGAAACAATGTCCTGGGGCATCGCAGGCAAGGAGGGGATAATGGCTGGGCAGTTTCTTGAGGAATGTGGATAGTCCATTTCCTTGTGTCTCCAGACTCCATCTTGGGAGCCCATCTTGATCTTATAATGCCCATCTTTTGATCAACGTGGAGAAGGTTGCGCTTGCAGGGTTCTTCCTCTTCAGTATATTCAGTAAAGATTTGGCTGGCTACACTAAGTGGTTGTGGACCAAATTCAAAGGCCTTCTTCCCCATATACTTCCAACTGTGGTAGGTGGATCTACAGATAGTGCTGTGCACAAGGCCACTGGGCCTGGTCGGATGCAAGGGAAGATTGCCATTGAGGATGCTATGCATGGTCAGTAAGCTCTATATCCCGAAAAGTGTTGAAACAGCTGAGGGAAAGGCATGCCCACAGCTCCCCACCGTCCTGCGTTTGCTCTCAGGTTAGTGTCACCAAGACGCTGGTAGATTCCTACGTAGGATTAACTAGGTTAAGGATTAGACTACTGCCGTGAATCTAGTCAATCAAGTCAGGTCTTAAGTATGGGAAACATGCAGGAGTTAAATATGATAGTAACGCATATGGATAAATCTTCAATTCTAGTTTTATGTGATACCAGAGTTCGTACTGGAAAGAAGAGAGAAAGAATGCCCTGTATGTAGTGCGTTCTTCCAATGCTGGCCAAGTATCTTTGCTCACCAGAGAATTCAAGTCAGCCATGCTATATACACAGAAATGCAGTAACCATGGGAGCATGGAAATTCAATGGAATGGAAGAGTTCCATCTGGATCTGAGATCCTTTAGTAGCTTTTCAGATTATTAAAAATAAACCCCAAATTGGAGAGGTGACTTAGCAGTTAAAGTGCTTACCTATGAAGTCTAAGAACCCAGGTTCAATTCCCAACACCCATGTAAGCCAGAAACACAATATGGTGCATGTGTCTGGGGTTCATTTGCAGTGCCTAGAGGACCTTGCATGTCTATTTTTCCTCTCTATCTGCCTCTTTCTCTTACTCAAATAAATAAAAAAGTAAATAAAATAAATATTTTAAAAAATAAACCCCATGTTTTTCTAACTGTATTTTGATCTTATTCAGCAAAAGAGCCACTCATTGTTTGTTATTGGCTTAAGTGGTGAAGACGGATAGGAAATATCTTATCACTTAAAGATTTTTTTTTCCCTAAATATCTGTTAATTAAGGCACAATGTCTTGCCTTTTTGTCTGCTGAAGTCTTTTTAGAACTCTTTCTCCATCCTATCAGTTTAACATCTTAAATGTCCAATCCTTTGTCCAGCTGTCTTTAACTTTTCTAAGATATGTTAGTCACTCTTTTTTAAAAATTTAATTTTACTTATTTATTTGAGAAAGAGAGAGAGAGAGAAAGAGAGAGAGAGAGGGGCATGCCAGGGCCTCCAGCCACTGCAAATAAACTCCAGATGCATGTGCTACCTTGTGCATTTGGCTTACATGGGTCCTGGGGAATCAAATTAAAGTTCTTTGGCTTTGCAGGCAAATGCCTTAACTGCTAGGCCATCTCTCCAGCCCATATGTTAGTCGCTCTTAATCCTAGCACTGAGGGAAGAGAGAGGCTGACATAGGAGGATCCCAAGTTTGAGGCCAGCCTAGGCTACATAGTAAGCTTGAGGCTAACCTTAGCTACACAGTGAGAACTTATCTCAAAACAAAACAAACAAAAAAAACAAAAGAAACTTTTTCTGGTCCTCCCTTGATTCTTTCTTCATAATATGCTTCAACTCTTGGCATTATAAACACTCCTGATGTTTTTATGATTCCAACACCACTGGATAGTGAATTTTTATTGTTGTTTTAGTTGTTGAATCAGTGGATATTTTTTGGCAGTGCTAGGAGAAAAATGTATGCAGTTTGTTATTTTCAGAAACATTCGAAGCTAAAATAGAGAAGAAGTTAAATGAGAAGTGTTTATTACACTCATACTATATGCAAAGTGCTGCCCAGAATGAACACGACCTGACCCTTTCCCTCCAAGTAACATAACAGAATAATGGGACAGATAAGGATATTAATAAATAACCATAAGATGAGTTGGGAACTTTCTGCACCCCAGGAGAAATACAGGTAACGTGCCAGGACAGCAGAAGAAAAGATTCCATTTCCTGCTTTGAGTTGGAAGTTGGGGTATCAAAGAGAAAGTCTTTGCTGTTTGACAAGTGTGTCCATTTTTAAAAATATTTTATTTTATTTTTTAAAATTTACTTCTTTATTGACAACTTCCATAATTATAGACAATATCCCATGGTACTTCCCCCTCCTCCCACTTTCCCCTTTTTTAATTATTATTATTTTTATTGACTTTTATACTTACATACAAAAAAACCCACCTGATATTTCCCTCCCCTCCCCCCATTCCACTTAAGAACTCTAGTCTCCACCATATCCCCTCCCTCTCTCCATTAGTCTCTCTTTCAATTTGATGACATCATCTTTTTCTATTTTGAGGGTCTTGTGGAGTATTATGATTAGGTCAGCAAATGAAATACAAATTTAAAGTGTGTGGGAAAACTTTTGGAACTTGGAGAAGATAGAACTATTCCTGAAAACTGAGGTTTATTTAAAAAAAAAAAAAAAAGCAAACTAATGAGTTTCCTAGAAAGATCCATCACTTCTGACTTGTTAGTTACTCAGCATCTCCGTGAACCTACATAAATCACTGTAGGTAACGTGTAAGTAATTCTGTACACATTGGTGCCCACATTAGGTCATAAAATGTTATGTATCAATAAATTAGAAAGCCATAAGAATTGTTAATTGGTTATCAATTCAGGTTTAAATGAGGCATTATAAACACAAAAGCTTTATGACTTCCTGTACCATATATGCCTTAGTAGAGTTGTGAAAATGGAAGTAATAGGGAAAAAGTTATAGACAGCATTACCAGAGAAGAGCTACTTAAAGTTTTAGGAGCAAATTATATGTAAATTTTACATGAGAAAAAAGCAATGTTACATTCAAACTAAAGTTCACATTTCCTTTTAGTAACACAAGGAAGGAAACGGGAGAGACAGGCTAGCTGTCTGTTTACTTAGATATGCACCCGCCTCTCTTGAAATCACACCTGTCAGGTGACTGAGTTCTAGTCAGGGTTGTAGAGATGTAGTCTACCTCCAAGACTGGTCTGCGAGACCCTCCCGTGCTCTTTCCTTTTCTGTGGTTTGATATAAATAGACATAGAAGTCTGGGAAATCACGTGCTGGAGATGCAAAGGCTGCAAGGTGGACTGGGTCTGTCTTTATGTCAGAGGAGAGCTGCCTGCCATTAGGAATTCTCACTGTGGACTTCATGCAAATAACAAGTAAATTTCTATTGTATTTGAGCTGCTGAACATGTGGGGTTTGTTACATCCGCTAAGAAGGATCTGAGAACCATTACTTGGCAATCATGGCTCACTTCAAACTTGGCTAACTCCAGGGCTCCTCTGTAAAAATCACTGATGTACCCTACCATCCTTCAAGCCTGCTATCCAATCCACCCCTAAAAGCAATATAGGTCTTGAACAAGGAAGTAATAGGGTAGAGCCATATTTAACAGGATGAAGTCGTGAATCAGATACCCTGTGCAGTGACCTGTGCAGGAGAAAAGATGCCTCATTTAAGTACCTGAGTTCAAAGCCCAGCCCTGCCACTCACTGTGTGAGCTGGGATAAGTCACTTGTTACTTTGAAAATGAAAAGAAATAGAAATGGTTAATGCTAATGTCTGAGAGAGAGGGACGTCTGACCGGTAAACACAGCCGCCTGCCTGGGAGGGGTCACACCCCTGTGGTGGAGATAGGTGGCAGAACAGAACACACAGAGATGGCTCTGTGCCTCCATCAGTGAGACCACCCAGGAGACTCTCCCATGCTGCCAGGTTCCAGAACCATCCATTCCTTGGCTTCCCCACCTCCAGATACACTGGCAGGCCTTCAGATTTCCCTCCCCTCTCAGAAGCTGAATTTCTTGTATTGTGTGAATCCCACAGAAACTTTAAAAAAATAACTCAAAAAACCAAAATAATAATAATAATAATAATAATAATAATAATAATTTTTCCCGGTATTCTATATTAAGTTTCTGTCCTTTGCTTCTTTGTTTTCATTCCCTTTTCTCCTTACACTTGAACAAAACAGCTTAATGCTGATTTTACATATTTAAGCATATGGAACTCAAAACTAACATGTGTGTGAACTTGTTAACATTTTCACTTTAGGCCACGGAGAGGAGGCTCATCGCATCATTCGTGTAGTAGCTACTTTGGTCAGTAGCCTGGGTCAGGGTCTTCATTTTCTGTCACACGAAGCCTGAGTGCCTGAGTGTATAGCTTGTGGTAAGTCTCTGTAGCATAAGCAAAGCGAATCTCGGCTCCAATCCTGCCCTATCTTTTATTAGGTGTTTCGTAAGTTTATAACTCCTCTTGTCCTAGTTCTTATTTATTTATTTATTTAGTTGGTTTTTGGAAGCAGGATTTCACTCTAGACCAGGCTGGCCTCGTACTCACTTTATAGCCCAAGCTGACCATGAAGTTATGATAATCCTCTTACCCCAGCTGCTTGAATGCTGGGATTACAGGTGTGTACCATTATACCTGGCCTATTTCCTTATTTTTAAAATAAGGATTTTAAAATATCTTCCTTGCAGATATAGATTTGTGCAGGTTAGAGATATAGTCCATTAAGACATAAGAGTCTCATGCTCTACCCTGTGAGTGGGCACTTGTTTGCAATGCCTGCCAGTCTGGGTTCAATTCCCCAGAACCCATGTGAAGCCAGATGCACAAAGTAGCTCATGTGTCTGGAGCTCATTTGCAATGGCAAGAAGCCCTGGTGTGCCCCTTCTCCCTTTTTCTCTTTATCTCTTTGCTTGTCAATAAATAAAGATATTTTTAGTTTATGGATATCTTTATGAACACATACTTTGGGCCTAAGCCAGCATGACAGGTGACACAAAAGCATCATAAGAACCAATGAGCCTTGGAGGGTGTGACAGAGATGTTTCAGCACTGGACACTCCTCTGTCACTTCTTCTCAGCACTATGTTGCCTCTTGGGTCATCCCAGTGGTCAACACCATCTGAAAAGAGAAGCTTCTGTAACCAAAATGAGAGTAGCATTAATATACGAATATGAACATTAAGTGTACTGCTTACTGGGTAGTTTGGTGAGTATAATATATGTGTTTAACTAGAAAAGAGCAGACGTTATACACCTAAGTCTCATGACCTTCCCTCCCATAGACTTTTGATTAGGTTTTCAGTACCAGGCATGTATTCCCTCCTATAGAGCAGGCCTACAGTCCAATTAGAGACCAGTTGGTTTCCCCCAGAGCAGACATGCCACTATTGCACCTGCTTGGTCATTTGGCCTGTCTGGCCAAACTTGAGGCTTCCAGTGTCCACTGTTTTCATAGCTGATGACTTCTGTCTCCCATAGGGCTACATGCAGTGCAGCTTTTTCCAGCTTTCAGTTGGCTGGTCTACAGGGAGAAGGTTTACAGCTCAGCCCCAGCTAGATTTCTCAGTGACCTTGCCACCCAGGCATGTGAAGTCTTCAGCAATAGGGTCTTACCATCAGTTTCTTGTGGGAAACCAAGGGCCTTGGCAATAGCCTGTAATGTTTTGGAGGCAATAGGGGCCTCCTTGGCCAACAACTCACTGGAAAGTATCAGATCATTCTTTCTATCCCCTCTCTGTGATCTTCCTTGAGCCTTGGAGCAGGTGGTATAGATGCCCAATTTATGAATGAACTTATCTTTAGCATTAAAAATGTATTTTATATTGTAATTTATTTATTTTCAAGCAGACATAGAGAGAGACAGAAAATATAGGCATGCGAGGGCCTTCACCCACTGCAAACTCCAGATGCATATAGCACTTTGTGCCTCTTCCTTTATGTTGGTGCTGGGGATTTGAACCCAGGTTGTTAGGCTTTGCAGGCAAATGCCTTAACCACTGAGCCATCTGTCCAGCCCATATCCTTAGCACTTTTGCCAGCTATGTGTTGATGCATTAATATCTGCCCTCTGAACAAAGGACTGAGTAAGTTTCTGACATAATAGTTTGGGACATATTGAAGTGAGAGTCTTAAAGTAAGTCTTGATAAATAAACTGTGGTTTGATATGGGAACTTTCCACAGGTAAGTAGACTGTTGCCTCAGATAATCTGATTTGCAGGGATTTCCTGAAGCAAACAGTGGAATTATGTATTGGCTTATGGTCTTATCTTCTCTGGGCAAATTTTCCTGGAACAAATAGCTAAGTAATGTTGACACAGGTGGTCTCAGTTCCCAGGTCTTATGGGTACAATAGATTGATGCAGGTAGCCCCAGCTCATTCCCACGATCCTTGACAATTTAAAAAGTATTTAAAAAAAACAAAACAGAACTCTCACCTACTACCTATCAGGCCTCCATGCTCCACTGCCTTGAACGGAACTTGGCACACAGTGGAGACTTGAGAAGTAATTGTGAAATGACTCATGGAGGAATTTTTAGCAAATAATGATTGATTAGATGGATGAGAGATGGATTACTATATAAATTATTTAAAAAGGAACAATCATTTGGTGGAAATACACTTAAAATACTGACTATGTAATCTCATTATCATCATTAATGTCTTAGCATTAACATGGTTAACTCATTGTTTGACTTATGTTTGATGCCCACTTTTACCCAGTGGATCCCACTGAGTAATGGGGTTTGTTACATGTTGAAATCGAGCGATGCCTGATTTGTAATGGGGTTTTTATTGGACTGCTTAAAGAGGCAGGAAAGGCACAACGGTTATCAGTGAGAGGTTGAGGGAACATCTGATTGCATCACTAAGCAGCTCAAGGCTAAACCCCAAATCGCTAGAAGGCTGCTTTTAAACTTATTTTTATTAGAGAGAGAGAGAATGGGCATGCCAGGGCCTCTAGCCACTGCAAATGAACTCTAAACACATATGCCACCTTGGGCATCTGGCTTCCTTGGGTACTGGGGAATCAAACTTGGGTCCTTAGGCTTTGCAGGTGAGTGCCATCTCTCCAGCCTATGCTTTTAAATTTAAAAGCCACTGTGATTTAATGTTTAGTATGTTTATTTTTCATAGATGGGGGTTCATAAGTATGTTTAAAATGTTATTTCTTGGCCGGACCCAATGGCTCACATCTGTAATCCCAGTGCTTGGGATACTGAGGCAAGACAATCTTAAATTAAAGACCCTCTTGGCTACACAGACTCTCTTAAAAACAAATGTTATTTTTCTCAGAATAGCAAAATTGAGTCTTATTGGGGATATAGCTCAGTTGATAAGAGTGTTTTCCTAGAATACACAAAGTTTTGGATTTAATCTAAAGCATAAACTAGGCATGGTGGTGCATAAATATAATGCAAGCACTTGGGAGGTAGAGAGGCAGGAAGATCAGAAGTTGAAGGTCATCTTTGCCACACAGCAAGTTGGACGTCAGCGGGGGTTACATCAGTCTCTCTTCCTGCATCCATCTATCTATCTGTCTGTCTATCTGTCTGTCTGTTTATCCATCCATCCATCTATCATATACCTATTATATAATACATATGTGCATATTAGTTTATATATATATGCATACATGCTGATTTTAATTTTCATGCTACTCATGCAATGTAAAGAGAGCTATTTTTAGCTGCTGTTTGGAATGACTTCCTCAGACAGCACTCTGGAATATGACCTTAGGCTACAGTGTAACATTGAGTCACATCATTTAAGAAAACAGTGTCACAGTGCAAGAAGATGAAGGTTAGTGAAGACCTAGGAAATGGACAGAGATGAGTCTGAAAGAAGTAACGTGAAATGCAGCCTGTACACTTCATATAAGTTTCAATAGAGAGAGCATATATTTTAAACCAGAGAACTAGCTACTTCAGAGGTTTACTAACAAATACTGAGCACCAACTATCTTCCAGGCATTGAGATGCCAATGAGAGGATACAGATTAAACAAAACAAATCAAAAATTAAACTTCTTGCCCTTCATGTTAGTGATGTTTAGTGACTGTACAGTTGGGGACCAAAACACAGCAGAAATCACTTGGGACTTCTGATCTTAGTGTTTAGGGTTTGACCTTTATTCTGGGAACAAAGAGCAGCTGCTGAGGAGCCCAAAGAGTGCATGATGACATTTTCATTTTACAAAGAGTGGCTGATCTGTTAGGGTTTTAAAGCCTGATAATAGGTGGCTTAGAGGTGAAGACGCAGACAGCATTCAGGAGATGTAGACCAAGCCATGAGCTGTGGCGGCGGGAAGAAAGAGAGCGGCAGCAGAGATGGGGACACCGCGGGATCCTGTAGGCAGACAAGGGGCAGAGCCTAGTGAAGGGCTTGATAAAAGGAACTTTTAATGGGGGGGGGGAGGAAGGGGTTAAGGTCGAAATTAATTCTGTAGAGAGAAAGTGAAAGTTCAACCAAAGGATTGGATTTTTATTTTTTCCTGAAGCATTACACTGGTTTTTAGATGCCCAGACTAGCACTTAAAAGACATCTCTGGGCTGGAGAGATGGCTTAGCAGTTAAAGTCACTTGCTTGCAAAGCCTGATGGCCTCAGTTCAATTCCCCAGTACCCACATAAAGCCAGATGCACAAAGTGGCGCACACATCTGGAGTTCCTTTGCAGTGGCAAAAGGCCCTGGCATGCCCATTTTCTCTCTTTCTCTCCTGGCAAACAAAAATAATAAATAAATAAATAAATCTCTATTTAATTGTTTTCTTCCAAAAAATTAACTGCTGCAGCCAGGCTTGGTGGTGCATACCTTTAATCCCAGCACTTGGGAGGTAGGGGTAGGAGGATCCCTGAGAGTTCAAGGCCACCCTGAGACTACGTAGTGAATTCTAGGTCAGCCTGGGCTAGAGTAAGACCCTATCACACACACACACACAAAAAAAAAATAAATAAAACAAAACAAAAAAAGTTAACTGATGCAAATTACATTGAGAACTCTTTTGATTACAAATCTCCTTAGTGTTTTCCTTAGTATCTTTTGTTATTGTTGTTATTTTCCAAGGTAGGGTCTCACTCTAGCCCTGGCTGGCCTGGACCTCAATCTGTAGTCCCAGGCTGATCTCAGCCTCCTGAGTGCTGGGATTGAAGGCACGTGCCACCATACCCAGCTCTTCTTAATATCTTGATGTTAATGAATATACCTAACAAAAAGGCCAGTAAGGTTACCTATGATTTTACAAGCATATACCAAGTAAAGTCTGTGAAGTTACTAATGATCTATATTTCTCAAATTTAAAAGAGAGTTCTAAGTATGAATTCATGGGTAGCAATGATAAGAATACCAGCATTGGTTTTATATACTCAAACTCTGAATTTCCCATATCTGAAGGGTGTCTACCCACACTTTTTTAAAATATCAGGTTTTTTAAAAAGTACCCTTCAATTAGACAAATAATCACATTCAGTTAATTCTTTCAAATGTCAGTTTAAATAGACTCTAAAATTTTAAAAATTAAATATGACTTTACTTAAAAAAACAACGAGGAAGGAGCCTGGAGAGATTGCTCAGTGGTTAAGGCACTTGCTTGAAAAGACTAAGGACCCATGTTCAACTCTCCAGATCCCACATTAGCCAGACACACAAAGGTGAGGCAAGCACAAGGTTGCACATGCACACTAGGTGGTGCAAGCATCTGGAGTTTGGTTGAAGTGGCTGAGGCCCTGGCATGCCAATTCTTTCTCTGTGTCTCTCTCTTTCTTTGTCTCTCTAAAAAAATGTTTAAAAGGGAATTTAGAAAGACAAGGAAGGAAATAGGCCATTTTATTTTGTCCATATAGTAAAATGATAATTACTATTGTGTTAAATATTTACAGTTGATTTTCCTCACTAAAACATATTTACTCAAAATAACCCCATGGCTCCATCTGTTTATATCCTGAGAAGAGTTTGATAGTCTTGACATTATTTCAATGGCTTTTTTTTTTTCGAGGTAGGGTTTCACTCTGGTCCAGGCTGACCTGGAATTAACGATGTAGTCTGAGGCTGGCCTTGAACTCACAGCAATCCTCCTACCTCTGCCTCCCAAGTGTTGGGATTAAAGGAGTGCGCCACCACCCCGGCATTCAATGGCTTTTAAATATTTATTTGTTTATTTGTGAGAGAAAGCAATGAGAGAATGGGCATGCCAAGCTTGGCCTCCTGACACTGCAAATGAAATCCAGAAACACGCACCACTTTGTGGATCTGGCAATTTGTGAGCACCAGGGAATTGAATTCAGGGCAAAAGGCTTTGTAAGTAAGCACCTTTAACCACTGAACCATCTTTCCAGCCTTCATTTCTGATAATTTAATGATTTTATAAGTTTTTATTCATTGAAAAGACATTTTTTTAGGGGCTGGGGTGATGGCTCAGTGGTTAAATTCACTTGATTGTAAAGCCTACTGGCCTGGGTTTAATTCCCAGTACCGACATAAAGCCAAATGCACAAAATGGCACGTGCATCTGAAGTTTGTTTGCAATGGCAAGAGGTTCTGATGCACCCATTCTCTCTCTTTTTCTATCTGCAAATAAACAAAAATAATTGAAGAAAACAAAACGTCAGCTTCAAAAGTGAAAAGCTGGCCATGGTGGCACATGCCTTTAATTCCAGCACTTGGGAGGCAAAGGTAGGAGAACTGCCATGAGTTCAAGGCCACCCTGAGACTACAAAGTGAATTCCAGGTCAGCCTGAGCCAAGTGAAACCCTACCTGAAAAAACAAAAAAACAAAACAAAACAAAAAGTGAAAAGAATAAAAAAAGAAAGAGAAAAGACCTTTTGAAATACACACGCACACGTTTATGTCATTAGCCTATTAGTAATACATGAAGATAATAGGAAAGTGAAACTCAGAAACTGGAAAGAGGAGGGCCAGGGGAGATGGCTCAGTGGTTGAAGATGCTTCCTTGCAAGGCCTGCCAGCCAGGGTTCAGTTCTCCAACTACCCATGTAAATCCAGACAGGTGTTCATTTGCAGTGCTTGACCCTGGTGCATGCATGCATGCGCGCCACGCGCACACACACACACACACACACATATACACAAATAAATAAATATTTTAAAAAATTTAGAAAGACAGTTATAAGTTACTTATAATTTTATAGAATCTGTAAGAAACAAATGCACTTATAGATGCATGTAATTGGCTATACTGATAATTTTTCAGAGACAGAAATTAGTAAGCATACAAACCTGTAACAATGTCAAGCAAGGTCTCCCACACTTCATTTGTCTCAGTCCACAGAAGGTGGAAGTCTGTGCTCAAGGACTCACCTGTGCGGAGGGAAAGGCACTGCCCAAGGAGGCCCTCCTCCTCTAGGTCTCACTCCACACTTACGTGTAGTGTTCTTTTCCTTGATTTTTGGTCCATACTTACACATATGCAATTATATCTTCACTGAGATACAAGTTTGACTTTTAAACACATACACCTTTACAACCATGGATGTCATTGTTTAAACGTCACATCCATAAACATGGAGCTAGAGAATATGCCTAAGAGCAATATATGGTTTGGAACCAGTTCTTTTCAGAATCATTTTTATTACTGTTAGGGCATAGTAAGTGCTTGGAGCCATTATTGTGCATTCTTGCATTACATATTGATTTATGGCACATTTAAGGAGCAATTATTCTCAGAGTGCTTGTGTTCTGCTCACCCAACATGCAAAAATTCCAAATTACAGTACATTAAGATGTCAACGACAAAAGGGAACACTCTAAAAATAGAGTGATTTTTAAGCATCTTATAAAATGACTAACTCCTCCTTTACCAGTGAGTACATACCTTTTATTTCCCACAAATGCTTCCTCAAAATTCCTATGAAACAAAACTAGTAGGATTCAGAAGAGTGACTCTCTGAGTTTGTGCAGAGTGCCCTGCAGGGGTGTAGAACACTGGGTGCAGAAGCCTTCTGCTGTTACCGAAACATCCCAATGCCAGGGGTGCGATACCTCCCAGTGAGTTGCTGGTCAGGGAGGCTCCTGATGCCCCCCCACAACAATACAGCTACTGTCAATGCTATTGGTTGCTCACTATAACTATATGGCCAGACCCTGTTGCTGAAGACATCACATGCTTTAGTTGTAGGATGTGGAAAAATCAAGCTGGAACTGAGCTGCAAGCCTCTGCCCTGCTATTTAGTGGTCATGGTGCTGGAAAGAGCTAGGCAGGCTATTGAGAGAGGAAAGTCATCAATAGTCTTAACTAGAAGTGGATCCTGAGAGTTTCCCAACTGCCCAGCCATACATGTGCTCTCTGGTGCAAGGATGGCATGTCTTATGGTGTAACTACCTGCTCTCGGATTGGATTTGAGGTTCACTTTACAGGAGAGAATTCATGCCTGGTACTGAAAACCTAGTCAAAAGCCTATGATTGGGCGAACATAGGTCTTAGGAGGGAAGTTCCTACTGTTCCTTTGCTAAATGGATATGGTCTGCTCATCAAATTGCCCTCTAAATATTTATGTTTATGCTCATAGCTTGGTGCTGCTCTCAGCCTTGGTTAGAGAAGCATCTGTTTTTGCAATGATGGTGACTACTGGGCAAATTCAAAATTCACAGTGCTGGGAATAAGTTGAGTGCTCAGCACTAAATCATATCCCCCTAGACCAAGGAACAGTAGGGAAGAGGGGGTGGACAGAATGTAAGAGCCAAAGGATGGGAAGAGTGCTTTGGAAGACTGTGCTCTGGGCATGAAGTGGTGGTTGCATTCATGACCTCACAGCAGTTGTGTTACCTGCACAAGGCCTGCAAAAATTGGGGACTCCTCAACATTTCATCATGGATGCTAGAGGAAGGCAAAAAAAAAAAAAAAAGACATAAAAATAGAGATGGGGGAAAAGAAGATGTTCAGAAAGTAAGATGGGGAGAAGTAACATAAAAGTAAAAGGGATTATAATCAAACACATTTATGAAAATTATCAACAAAAAGTTAAAATAAAGACAACAAAAAGAGAATAGTATGTCTCTGACTTTGTTGGTCCCTTCTAAAGTGTGTATATTGGGCTGTGAGAGATGGTTTAGCAGTTAAGGCACTTGCCTGTGAAGCCTAAAGACCCAGGTTCGATTCCCCAGATCCCACATAAGCCAGATGCACATGGTGGTGTGCAGTGTGCAGTGACTAGAGGCCCTGGCATTCTCTTTCTATAATAATAGAAAATATAAAATGAAGTGTGTATATTATATGTGGTATGAGTGTGTATGCATGATAGGATAGTTTGTGTGTGGTACATATGTGTGTGCAGGATACAAATGTGTGTGGAAGCCAGAAATTGATGTCTTCTTCAATTTCTCTTTACTTTATTTTATTATATTTTTGTTCATCATTATTATTACTTTGCAGAGAGGGTGGAGGGAAGAGAGCAGGAGGGAGAGAGAGAATGAACTCCAAACATATGTGCCACTTTGTATATCTAGCATTGCATGGGTACTGGGTAATCGAACCTGAGCCATCAGGCTTTGCAAACAAGTGTCTTTAACTGTTTTACCATCTCTCTAGCTCTGTCTTGTTCTTTTTGTTCATTGATGCATTTGCCAGGCTAGCTGCTCTATGAGTTTCCAGGAAATTTTTCTGTCTCTGCCTCTTATGTCACTGTGTGCCAGGATTATAGAAACCCAGACACAGCTTCTTGCTTTTCTGTTAGATCCAGATATCCAAACTTGGATACTCAGCCTTGAGCAACAAATCCTTTATCCACTGAGCTAATTCCCCAGTCTTCCCCACCCCACTATTTTTTTTAGACAGAATCTCACTAGTTAGCTCAATTAGGCCTTGAACTCTTGATCCTCCTGCCTTGGCACCTCAAGTGCCATGATTAACACTGGGTGCCTCCAAGCCCAACAGAGCCCAACCTCTTGAATTACTTTTCTGAAAAAAGAGTTGTGTTACTTTATTTTTTCAATAAATATATTCATTGAGTGCCCGTGATAGGATGGATCCTTGGCTATGCCAAGGTCCAGGATAAAGCAGGGTTCCTGCTCATCTGAGTGTCAGTCTGGAGGGAAGCAGAGGGATGAGGGAGACTCATGGAAAGAAACTAGCATGAACCCAGTGATCACTCTGCTAGTTACTGCCTCAAATATCTGCAGAGTCACATTTAAACTTACAGAAACCCTGTGTGGAAGGGAGGTCTACAGTTATCTGTGCAGAGCTTCTAAGGAGCAGCACCAGAAATTCAACACCAGTTTGCTTGAACCCAAACCCTTGACATAAATGATCACATATGTACATGCACACATAATTCATATGTAAACTGAGTGTGGTGGCTCATACCTACCACCCCAACACTTGGGAGGCTGAGGTAGAAGGATCGTTATGAATTCAAGGCCAGCCTGGCTACAGAGTTAGTTCCAGGACAGCTCAGGCTAGAAGTGAGACCCAGCCTCAAAATAAATAAATAAATAAATAACCCCAAGACATATCCCCTAAAAATGTCTGTGTACATATGTGTGTTTATATAATTATCTATAAAATGGAGAAAATAGACAACGTGTGAACTGGAGAATTTTAACAGAGCAAAGAAAAGTAATAAATAAAGAAATTAAATATATTTCATGAAAAAGAATTCAGCCCACAAGCTGAAAAGCAGCCTTGCTCCATTGGTATCTAGGAATGCTGAGAAGGGTCAGGGTAAGAAAGATGGTTAAACTGGAATACATCTGGGTCAACAGACATCACTGAACTATAACACAGAAAAGAGAGAGAGAGACCGGGGGTGGGGGTGGCTAAAGTAGGAAGAATGTAACAGTAATGACCTTCAACCACACCAATACTCCAAAACGTGGAGCTGGAGCCCAATCATTTCCCAAAAGGCTTGAAAGACATCAACTCATGGTACTGAGAAGCTCAGCCAACCACAGGCAAGATAAGTACAAAGGAGCCACATGATTCAGCTGTTAGAACCAAAATACAATATGCTTAAAATTCTGAGAGCGAAAGAATGAGCAAGCAAATGAGAATGCTCCCCAAATGACTCTTTACAAAGCAATTCAAAATGAAGACATTTTCAGATAGAAAAGAGGTGAGAGCATTGGTTGACAGCTGACTTAAACTAAAAGAAATTCTCAAGGACATTCTTTAGACTACAATTAAGGGGAAGTAATATTCAGTAAAAGACAGCTGGAGAGTAATGGAAAGGCTAAAAAGACCCAAGAAATCCTACTAATATATACATATGTATCATAGATGCTGGCTTGTTCCATCTATAAATATTTATGTACCTATGTAAATATGTGCATATATACATACACACATATATATGGAGAAAGAGATAAAGAAGAGAGAGGAAGAGAAAAAACTGGTGACAAAAATCAGGTCCCATTTATAAGGACTCAGGAAAACAGGTCATGGAGAAGCCATGCTTAGCCTGCAATAAAATTCTGAGGAGACAAATGACCTGCATTATTGTATGCAAATTCCAAGAGAGTCTAACCAATGGTAGAGCACTATGTAGGTTTCTTTTACTAGGCATAAGGTGATGACTCTTGGTCTGCTCATATGATTTCACTTGTGTATATGTGGTGGTTTGAACCAGATGTCCCCCATAACCTCATGTGTTTTGAATGCTTGGTCCCCTGCTGGTGGCAGTTTGGGAGGTAGAACCTTGCTGGAGGAGGTGTGTTTCTGCGGGGGTGGGTTTAGGGGTGTTGCCAGAGCTCAGCTCACTCTCTTGCTGCTGCCTTTCATCTGCTAGGACAAGATTGTGACATTCTGCCTTTATTTATGCCATACTTTGCCCTGCCATCCAGAGGTTCCCCTCAAAACTGTAAGCCAAAATGAACTCTTCTATCTCATCAGCTGCTTTTGTTCAAGTGTTTTGTCCTGGCCATGAGAAGGTAGGTACAACAGTAAATATCTACTTTACTTGAGGTTGTCTAAGGAAAAAAGGCCTCCAAATGTACCCTGCCATTGAAATAGCTCCTCATCCCTGTGGGTCTCGTGCTGTGGGGTCTCATTCAGTTCCCGTTCCCCGGGGTCGTTGGCCACCGACATCCCGGGCGAGGAAGAGAGCAACAGGGTCATTCTGGCTGGGCGGTGAGTGCGACACGAACATACGAACACATGATGGGGCAATGAGCACCTGGGAGACCATCTGATGGACAGCACTTATTTATTCAAAGGGGGTGGGTTTATAAACACTTGGGGAAGGTTGAGACTGCACGTACAGACTGTATGGCAATCGGATGCATAGTTTATGGGCTGTTATCTAGATAGAGGAAGGACTAGTAACTTCAAAGCTATGGGGGAAGGATAAGGAAAGGTAGGGGGAAGGGCGGAAGAGATTAACAGGAGGCTGTGACTTCAGAACTGTGGGGGGTGAGAAGGCTAGTGACTTTAGCCACATGAGGGTCTCTTGGGCAGCTAGCCACAGGTCAGGAACTGTGGGGGGCAAAGTCTGACTTATGGAATGGTCAGAGCTTTTTGGGGTCTAGGGGGAGTGCCTTGTCAGTTCTGCCCACTCTGGGCAATGACAGCTCACTGCACCCTACAACACAGGGAAGGCCATTACCATCTCCAGGGACTCCTGACAGAGGGCCAGCTGCAACCCCACAGCCCAGGTTCCCTGGCCATGTCCAATAGTTCAGGCCAGCCTCCTCACAGGTCCAGCCTGTTACTAACAAGGCCCAACACATCCCTGTGTTGATTTTTCCCTGCATGCCCTTTGGTCATTCCTCTTGTTCATGTCACCTGGATACCTGTTCCTTCAAACTTCTAAGGACTCTTTCTTCTACTATTCATTCTTAATACATTCCCTTACTTATATTTAATGTCTACAGTGTGGAAATAACAGTGCTAGTTGCACCCCAGGAATTTTCAGGCCCAGTAGCTACTCTGTGAAAGAATCCTGACATGGGTAGGAGTGAAGGAATTGGGTTCAGGTATGTGTGTCACATGAAACCAAAATGTACAACAGAGACACAGAAATAAATAGTTGCTAAGCCCTGCTCTATCAAACAGAACCTTGATATGTTTGTTTTATTATTATTTCCAAAGTATCTTGGTGTTCCTGACTCTTCTTTCCTATGTTATACGTCTAATCTCCTCCTACTAGTATAGCAGGGGGCACAGCTCAACTTCTTAACCATAGATGAAATCTAGTCAATCATACCCTTTTACTTCTCTACTTACAATGTAGAGGAAGTTACCTGCTCCCAAAATAACACATGATACTTTCCTCTGAAGGTATGCATAGCATGAGGGGCCTTATTCATTACTCCAAATGACCTGGCTTCTTATACAGCAGGGATGGAAAGTGAGAACATGTCATGTGAATGTCAAGTGTCATCCTGTGAAATAGATCCTGCTGTCTTCCCAAAGATGGCAACAGAAGGACAATAGGGGTAAATAGTTGGGGCCTTGTTGTGGTTTGATTCAGGTGTCCCCCATAAACTTAGGTCTTCTGAATGCTATGTTCCCAGCTGATGGAGATTTGGGAATTAACACCTCCTGGAGGCAGTGTATTTTTGGGGGAAGGCTTATGGATATTATAGGCAATTTCCCCTTGCCAATGTTTGGCACACTCTCCTGTTGCTATTGTCCACCTGATGTTGGCAAGGAGGTGATGTCCACCCTCTGCTCATGCCATTGTTTTTCCCTGCCATCATGGAACTTCCCCTTGAGTCTGTAAGCCAAAATAAGCCTTGTTTCCCCACAAGCTGCTCTTAGTTGGGTGATCCCTGCCAGCAATGAGAACCTGACTGAGGGTGAGAAAGAGCTTTGCCTGGACTGGGCTAGAAGCAGTTTGTGTGAGAGACTTGCTGTTATGCCTGTGTCCTGAGAACTTGTGCAGGGCTGCATTGTATATAAATGGACTGGTGTGAGCAGAGGGATATGGCTCAGAAATGAAATCTTTTGGCTGAAACTTCTGCCTGTTCAGTGGCAATTGTATAAAAAATTACAACCTTTGAAATTGGGCCAGCTCACCTGCATTGGGGCAACAGGAAGAATGTAGACTCTTTTGAAGGGGTCTGAATGCTCAAGGAGTGTCCTTTTTTCAAAGTCTGCTTTATTCCTCCTTGGATTAACAAATTGGCACCTGTGGTAGTTTGAATATATGTCCCCCAATATATTCAACGTTTTATTAGTTATAGTTTGCATCTGCAATCACCTTGCTAGAGGCAAGGTCACTGGGGGCCCAATCTTAAGGTGTGGTGATGGTTTGAGATTCCATTGTAAAGATATGCAAATGTGCCTAGCAGGAGTTCCTGAAGTGTGCTGTGTGACCTTTTGGCTGTAGTTTTGCTCTGTGTGCTGTGGTGGCTGGTTGGCTTTTGCTCTCTCTGCTTGGCCCTGTGAAGGCCAGTTGCTTCTCCTGCCATTATGGAACTTCCCCTGGATCTGTAAGCTTCAATAAATAATATCCCTTCCTCCATAACTGTGCCTGGTCTGGAAGTTCATCTCAGCGAACCTGAAGCTGTCTGCTACAGCACCCCACCTGGTATTGTGGAGTATAAGAAATGCAGGAAAGAGAGGGTCATTGAATTTGCAACAGTCTTGTGTTTTGGAAATGGCCATGGGCTGTGGGAAGCAGGTTTGCTGGATGCCTGCATGGAGACCTGATGGAGCCGTGAGGATGGAGTGTGGTTTGCAGTGGAGACTGCATCCAGTGGAAATGCTGGGACCATGAGATTGCTGCTAAGGAGAGCTGCTGGGCCCAGATGAAGTTTTCTGGGGCTGTAATTAGCCTACCTGGAGGGGGAAATTGGAACTCCAGAGACTTGTTGCTGGTTAGAATTATCAGATTTGAAGATTTGTCACTGAGTTGTTGGACTTGGAGCTACAGTTTGATATTTGCCCTGGTTGTATTGGTTGAATATTCGTTTGCTATGCCCAAGGCTATCTTTTGACGTGTGAATGTTTATTCTGTGCCATTATGGGTTTTGGGAGGAGTTTTTGGTATTATGGCTCAGTTTAAAGATCTCAGGGTAGGGGCAGGGAATTATCTTGGAGTGAGAGAATGTTTGAACATCATTAGGATTGATAAAAACTATGGGGACTTTAAAAGTTTGACTGAATGCATTGCATTTTACATCATTGATGGTTATCAGTTTATTGAGGCCAGGGGTGGAATGTGGTGGTTTGATTTAGGTGTCCCCCATAAACTTAGGTATTTTGAGAGCTAGGTTCTCAGCTGATGGAGATTTGGGAATTAACACCTCTTGGAGGCAGTGTATTGTTGGGGGCATGCTTATGGGTGTTATAGCCAGTTTCCCCTTGCCAGCGTTTGGCACATTCTCCTGTTGCTATTGTCCACCTGATGTTGGCCAGGGAGTGATGTCCACTCTCTGCTCCTGTCATCATTTTCTCCTGCCATCATGGAGCTTCCCCTCAAGTCCGTAAGTCAAAATAAACTCTTTATCCCACAAGCTGTGCTTGGTCAGGTGATTTCTGACAGCAATGCGAATCTGGCTGCAACAGGCCTGAAGACAGGATGTAGAAGTAGCTTCACTACTGGTTACTAAAACATAATTCCATGAAATATACTTTATCTTATGATATAAAATAGAATAGTCATTCATTTATATTAGTATCTACTCAGTATCTGTGTAGATTCAAAAGTGACTACCTTTTTATTATTTGTTTGCTTCTTGTGACAGGGTTTTACTCTGTAGCCCAGACTAGGCTGGAACTCTCTATGTAGCTTGAGCTGGCCAGGAAGTTGCTGTTATCCTCCTGCCTCAGCCTGTCGAGTGCAAGAATTATAGGCATGAGCCAGCACACCTGCCATGACTAACCTTTAAATTATATTTTTATATTGCTGGGAATGTTACTATTACACTTCAGTTTATTAGCATTCTAAAATACCACTTACTGTAAAGTACTTTGTAAGCTCTAATTACTAACTTTGTAGCAGAATTTAATTGTATTTTCTATTGTTTTAAGGATTGTGCAGTAAAACAAAAGTTTGTATGAACTAAGATTATTTTTATTATCTAAGTAGTATATGTTTGTATAATACCAATAATTGAAAAATCAAAAAGAAGTCATCTTGTTCTTCCTTCTCATTTCAATTCTACTACTCAGATGGGTATGGTGGTACATGCCTGCAATCCCAGCACTCAGGACGCTGAGGTAGAATTACTATGAGTTTGAAGCTTGCCTGGGCTATAAAATGAGACCCTGTTGCAAACAACAACAATAACACTCTTCAGAAGTCACCACCGTTTCATAGCATCATTCAAGATGCCTAAATATGCACAAAATTTCCTCCACAGATGAGCTTATAACATACACACACATGCACACACTCAGAATCATGCAACTAACTTAACTACACCTCAGAACTACATGTCTGTGCCATGCAGATCTTTCGGAGAATGAATAAACTTGTTTCACCATTTCTCTATTGAAACACAATTGCCATAAATTTAGATTTTCATTATGAAAATACTATCACAATAAATAATTTTGCAATATATGTTCCTACATGCTTATATGATGGATATGCACAGTAAATTTTAAGAAGTGGCCCACTCTTTCTGGGTAAAAAGCATATTGTTTGAATTTCAGATAAATACTATAAAATTCTATGAAAATGCCATCCAGTTTATTTTCACCTGCATTCTTCCCAGTAGTGTATGTGTGTCTGAGAGGATCTGTTCTTAATCTCTGCCAATCTGAAAATAAAATCATATTAAATAAAGTATTGACATTTTAATATGTATTTCTTGAATCCTGAATGAGAGCTGACACCATATATTTATTCACCATTTCTATTTCCTTTTCTTTGAACTGCATTTTTATTATTGCAGATAACTTCTAAGAAATTATGTTATGTTTTTGTGTTTCATACATGCTACTGAAATTTTTAAAGCATAGAAGTTAATTTTGACTTAGATTGACATCATGGTCATATGTAATGGATTTTTGATGTGAGAACATATTCAGTTCATATTGTTCTCATGGAATCTCCCATTTCCCACAATGCAAAGCTGTGGTCTTCTTACATCTTAACTGTCATTCTTAATACCCAGGAAGTGCAATCTCAGAGATTCACATCATTTTAAAAATCACATTCTCTCTTAAAAATTGCACAACAATATGGCTTATTGTAGCCTCAAGGCTCAAAAATATGAGAACCATAGAGGATAAGTTTCTTAATGTCAACAACACAGAAAGCAGCTTATGAGTGGTTATGGTTATATAAGAAAGAAGACACAAAATGATTATGCCACGTGTGTCAAACTAAAAAGCTGGGATTGGCCCAGATCTCAAATGCAGCTGTGAAAGAAAATAAGGCAGCAGTCAAGGGCAAAGAAAATAACAAACAGTAGGGAGAGATTTTTAAATACTGGAATGCCACACAAAGATTCAGCAAAGGTCCCATTTAAGCTTTGTTTCAACCCAAGATAAATATCTCCCCCAACACAGAGGAGTTCCTGAGTGTGACAGGCCAACTGTTTCAGTTGTGTGTGTTGGTGGTGATGATTTTTTTGGTAGCAAGTTCAGAAGCCTGATTCAAACTAGTTCAGGCTAAAAAAGAATTTTCTGGATTATATAAAAGGAAATTACGGGATTAACAATTGCAGGTGCCTGTGAGTCTAGGGCTGACTCTTCAGGGTGCTTTCACATCTTCCCAATCTCACCTGCTGTGGGTAGGAACTTCTTTCTTAGGCAAACTGGTTTCACTGTAGAATAACAAACATGCACCAGGTGATATCCTAAGGACCAAAAATTGGTATCATCTGTATTCTTTCTTAAAAAATTATTTATTTATTTTAAAGAGAGAGGGGAAGGGCTGGAGAGATGGTTTAGCAGTGAAGCACCTGCCTGCAAAGCCTAAGAATGCCCCACGTTTAGCCAGACACAAAAGTGATGCAAGTGTGCAATGTCGCACGTGCGAACAAGGGGGTGCGTGTGTCTGGAGTTCCTTCACAGTGGCTGAGAAGCTGCTGGAGCGCCCATTCTCTCTCTGTCTGTCTCTCTCTGTCTCTGTGTCTCTCAAAGAGAGAGAGAGAGAGGGAAAAGAGAGAGAGAGAGTATGGGAAGCCAGGGCCTCTTGCCACTTCAAATGAACTCCATATGCATGTGCCACTTTATGCATCTGGCTTTAGGTGGGTACTGGAGAATCAAACTTGGGCCATCAGGCTTTGCAAGCAAGTTCCTTGAAAAGCTGAGCCCTTGTATTTTCTTTTTTATTTAAAAAATAACAGAATTTTATTTAATAAAAATTGATTACTAATATCATTACCTTTACTTACACCAGGACTTTTAAAATTTTTTCCATTTGCCACCACTTTTTGCCCAAGAAATTTTTATATGACCCCATATGTATAGTTATATAAACTAGGTATACAAATAAAATAATAAATACAAAACAGAGTCCAAAGAGATACTAATTTGATACATGCTGGGGAATGACAGTAGGAAAATATCAAGTCCTTGTTTTCCATAATTAAATCATTATGTTTCCTTAAGAGTAGAAAACTTTGTATGCACAGAAAAAAAAATGCAGTTCACAATAGACAGTGATCTTGAATCTGAGCCAAGTTGTTTCAGGAAGCAGTTCTTGGAGGTGCATGTGCAGTGGAGTTATGTGTGTATGTTTTTGTTCAGAACCAAGGCTGCAGTAAACTTGTGTGATGCAACATGAGTGACCACTGCCAGAAATACCTCTGATTCATTACGTGCTTGATTTTGAATTAATTTTAAGTTGTTGTGTGTTCAGAAACTTTTTGTGATTGCCAAATTTTTCTCAACCCCCATATTCAATGATGTGACCCCAATGTTGGATTATGGCCCATAGTTTAAGAAGCTTTGACTTAAATATCTAATTCCATCTTTTCTTGATCCATTTGCAGTCTTTCCCATAGGTGAGTGCTGTAATAAATTCCAAAGTATGTTGCCAGGAGCGACGGTTCCAGGAGAATTCATGGAGGGGGTGAGCCAAGCTGGAAGAAGGCCCATGGAGCAGACATTGTCAGACATCAGTACAGGAAGTAACACAAAGTGCATTTATGTCCAGTCACAGGGTACTTATATAGCCAGTATGCTTACAGGCACACTCCATACAGTGCTAAATCATGGTTACATAACAGGGCTAGTTTGCATGGCCAAAAGTCAAGCCTATTACCATCTTAGATATATGTACAATTTGTCATCTTGTCATGGCCCCAAAATGTAATTTTTCTATTTTTTTAATTTTTATTTACTTATTTGAGGCAGAGATAAAGAGGCAGATAGAGAGTGAGTATGGGTACACCAGGATTTTATGCCACTATAAACGAACTACAGAAGCATGTGCCACTTTGTGCATCTAGCTTTACATGGGTACTTGGGAATCTAACCCGAGCCATTAGGCTTTGCAAATAAGTGCCTTTAACCATTAACCCATCTCTCCATTTCTATTTTTTTTTAATTAATGGCCACCTAACTGTCTATTAATTTGATGTACATTTTCAAAGTACAGTTTTCTTTTGGAAAATATATGATGAAAGAGCTCAAATTCTAAGCAGTGTGTCCTGAATTATCATCAAAGAAAAACAAAATGCTACATCAAATAAAAATTTGTCTTTGGTTTGTTTCAGAGCTCTCTTCCTGTTCCTTCTCAAACAGTAATCAATATCTACTATATGACAGGAAACATTGTTAGGTGCTTAAGACTGATAAATTCATATATGTATATATCCATATATTTATGGATATAGTATATTTCTTTTGTTTAAAATTACAAACTTTCATTTGGACATAATTTCAAACATTTGTCACAATAATCATGTAAAGAATTGTCAAATGTCCTTTACATCCTATTCCTTTAGTTTCTTTAAATCTTCATATTTTATTAGCACTTCCTCTTTGAGAGTTTCACATATGGTGCTCCATTATCTCCACAATGCTTCATCACGTATTTTCTTATAAGCAAGGACTTTTTTTTTTAACCTAATCACAGTATGGTGACTGTTGCAGTCAGCTCCACATTACTGGGATGAACTTCCAAACCAGACACAGCTTACGAGAAGAAGGGTTTGTTTCAGTTTATAGACCCAGAGGAAGTTCCATAATGGGGAAAGGATCTGCTCCTTTTCACAGATCCAGGCGGAAAGACACCACCAAACAGCCAGCACCACAACAAACAGACAGTAAACAGTGGGACCCAGACAGAGCTCAGACTGCTCTCCACCTTTAGGTTGGAATCAGATCCACTCCCAAATACACCTTAAGGTTGAACCCCAGGATCCGCCCCCAGTGACACCTGTTCCAGTCAGGCTGCTGGAAATCCACATTTTTTTTTTTGAGAGAGTCAGAGAGAGAGAGAGAGAGAGAGAAAGAGACAGACAGAGAATGGGCATGCCAGCAGCCTCTCAGCCTCTGTGAACGAACTCCAGACACATGCGCCCCCTTCTGGGCAAGTGGGGCATTGTGCCCTTGCATCACTTTTTGCATCTGGCTAAACGTGGGACCTGGAGAAATGAATGGGCATTTTTAGGCTTAGCAGGCAGGTGTCTTAACCACTAAGCCATCTCTCCAGCCCCTGAAATCCACATTTTAATAAAACACTTGACTCTTTTGGGGGACATACACTCAAACTACCAATGACCTAACCAGAAATAAGCATCAATGCAAAAATATTTTTCAATGTATAGATCATATTTAAATATTGTGCCCGTAGTGCCTTTTTTGTGCGAGAGAGCATGAGCAAGAGTGAAAGACAGAGAGAGAGAGACTTGGTGCTGCAGGGCCTGTAACCACTGCAAACTCCAAACATGCACACCCCCTTGTGTGCATGTGCAGCCTTGCTCTCTTGCATCATCTTGTGTGTCTGGCTTACATGGGACCTGGAGAATCAAACATGAGTCCTTAGTCTTCACAGGCAAGCACCATAACTGCTAAGCCATCTCTCCAGCCCAATAATGCCTGTTTTAATGCAACCAAATTATGGCTCAGTGGCTGGAGAGATTGCTCAGTGGTTAGGTGTGCCTCTTGAGCAAAACTGAGGGCCTGAGGTGGTCTTCAAACTTCTCCAGTTTGAATCTCCAGATCCCACATAAAACAGCTGGGAAGGCCAAGTGCACCTGTAAACCCAGTCCTGCAAAAGGGAGCAGAGACTAAGGGATAGCTCAGGCTCATGAAAAACAGCAAGCTCCTGTATCAGTAAGGGACTCTGGCTCAAAATGACAATTGTCAGAAGAGCAATGGAGTGGGACACTTGATATTCTGCTGGGCCACTGCAGGTGAGGGCCCTTCCTTCCACCTGCCCCAGGTGTATGGAGCACTGCAAGGACATATACATATGCATACATCATATACGCACACACACATATATACACACACATACGTACACACACATATACACACACATACGTACACACACATATACACTACATTACATAGACACATAACACAAGTGAAACATTATAGTACAGATATATACACACACAGACAGACAGACATATGTGTGTGTGTATTAGCATACAAAGATTTAGGTTTCATTATAGTCTTTTCAAACAAATTTTGTTTTTTGTTGCTCTTTCCCCCTTTTCCCTCAGCCCCACTTGTGCTCTTCCCCCACCATAACCTCCTTTCTGCTTTCATACTGCTTCCTTTTGTCCTCCCGCTGGCCCTTCTCATCATCTCTTGTTCCCCTCTTGCATTCTCCTATCTCAAATCAAACTCTATATTCACTGTCACATCACTTTATTTACATACGTACAAACATGAAAAGTTGTTAGGAGCCACGAGTGAGCGAGAACATGTAATTTTTGTCTTTCTGGGACTTGGTTACCACACTTAGTATAATTTTTTCCCATTCCATTCATTTATCTTTGCATCTGAGTACCACCCCATTGTGTGTGTGTACCACATCTTCATTATCATGTCATCAGTTGAAGGACATCAAGGCTGGTTGTATTGCTCGCTATTGTGAATAGAGCAGCAATGAACACAAATGTGCACGGATCTCTGTGGTCAGACAAAGAGTCCTTTGGATATTTGCCCAGGAGTGGTATAGCTGGGTCTGGTTCAGATAGTACATTCTATTTTTTATTAAGCTTGGAATAATTCCTCAGTCTTTATCATTCATGACATTCACATTTTGGGGATAGTACAAGGTAGAAGTTTTGCAGAATGTCCTTTAATTTGGACTTGTTAAATGCTTTTCCTGACAAGACTGAGGATCGGGTTTTTGGCAGGAATACCCCAGAGGTGCCGTCTTTCCAGTGCATCACTTTGGGAGGCTCATGGTGCCGATTTATCTCACATTCCTATTTTTAAAGTGCCTCGCATCCAGATAGGTGGCAGGCATGCTGAGCCAAAATTGTGATGTGGTCTGGATAATACGATGAGAGGCAAACATGTAGGTCTGACATCTTTACCTTCTCATAGTCTCTCGGTTCCCTTTTTGGCTCCAGCCTTAGTAACCATAGCCAGCTGTGTTCTGGCCTTACTTGGCCTTAAGTTCATGTAGTATTTCTTGCATTTTGCAGCAGGTCTTCTTAGAAGACCTGGAGAAGCTGATCATTACTTTTAGCACATGCATAGAGTGGGCAGAGTGAAAGGGCTGGCATTCATGGCACTGCCTTCTACCACCGCAGGGTAGAACCAGTCATTCAGTTGGGTTCTCGTCTGTGTCAAATAATTCGATGATTCTAAGGCACAATTCACACAACTTTTCCAGGGTTCCCAGCAGGACCAAGTTTCAGGTTCCCAGAGTAACATATCTTTGGACTGGCTTTCTTTTCTTCCATTTACCATTTTCTCCCATATCTCTACTGCTGTCCCACGTATGTGCAAGCCCTTGTTTCAGACTCTGCCTTTGGGGGAAACTTAAAACATTTAGGATTAGGAGTAGACTAGAAAGCAGAGTCACACCGGCTTCCACTGCTGGTGGAAAGTGTTGCTTAATCATAATCACTTGGACTCTGGCTGATAAATGGTCAGGATAAGGTGCTGGTGGACTAGGAATGGCCCTTGGACAGTTTCAGACAGTAGTAATTGTAAAACCTGTGGATTTGCTTACTTTTGTCAAAGGATCATTCAGATTTAAAAAAAAAAAAAAAAAAAAAAAAAGAGGACAGGGTCATGTAACCAAATTTCAGTTCTAGGCAGGCTATGCAAAACAGAGTCTCTAAGGCAGCATTTAAAGAGATATTTATCTTCTGTCTCCACCCAGCAAACTGTGCTGACAATCAGAGCCAAGATCGAACTTCAAGGTAGAAGAGCTACAAGAAAGACTGAATGCATGGTCTCGACAAGCGATCTATGGCAAAGTCAAGGCCTTGGTAGAGAAAGAATGGAAGCAGGAGAACTGTCATGGTAGCACAATGCCCAAGAGATTTCCAATCCCACATGCTTCTGAACCCTGTTGGCATGAGTGGCTTCCTCTTCTTAGCTCAAGGAGAATAGTTTCCCCTTACCTGAAGACCCTGAACATACCTCACATGAAGCAAAGAATTGTGGTACATTAAGAAACAAAGGATACGGGCGTGGATCTAGGGCAAAATAGAAGCAAAAAGTGATGCTGGCAACTTGAGATTTTGTGATATGCTGACAGGCACATGGCATGAGTGGGGAGATGGGGGAAAGTTTCTAAAAGTGCTTCAACTTAAGGATGAGGTCAGAAGGCTAAGGGTGGTTAG
Source organism: Orientallactaga sibirica (assembly GCA_036365145.1). Classification (NCBI taxonomy): domain Eukaryota; kingdom Metazoa; phylum Chordata; class Mammalia; order Rodentia; family Dipodidae; genus Orientallactaga; species Orientallactaga sibirica. The sequence goes on along the minus strand of JAEOAD010000012.1, from coordinate 33,313,180 downwards.
AATGTCAGCAAAAGTGTAGATTATGAGACCCAAGAATTCACCATCTATGTTCCTCCCAAGAGTCAAGGGACACATTCATTTCTGAGGTAGAAATCCCCCCTGGATGGGGGTGCCATTGGCTTCTTTGAGATGCTCAGTGGTAGTTCTCCATTGTGCTGCTGCAGAAGTGGACCACTCAATGTAATTGAATCATAAATGATCCACAATAGCAGAGGCCAGATGGTGGCACTTGACCAACAGAAATGAAGTGTACATAATGACAACGATGAGCTGCAACCCGAACGTCTCACTCATGGGGTCCTGTGATAATGACTAATAGATCAGTGTGCCTTGGGGCGTCTTAAATGAGCATCCGCTAGGGTGCTATTTGACCTACAAATATGACTAAAAAAGTGGACAGCTGGTGAGCAGAAGGCCAATGCCAGCTGTCTCCATGGAAAATGGCATCTCCTCACCCAGCTCACAGACATAAGCAAGTTTTCAGACTCGGAGTTCATCATCGGAAGGGAACGGAGTGAAGATCTTGCAATTCTAGCACAAGTGTATATGCTACATATTCCCATAATGATTCCCCAAGGATCTGCCTTTGCTTATGGAGAAATGGTACATTGAGAAAAGGGACACATGCAGACATTTCAAGCTTGCTGGATATAGGGGCTGAGCTGACACTAATATTAGAAAGAAAACTGGGCACATTATCATAGCCTCCAGATAGATTGGGAGTTCACAGGGACCAGATGGCCCAGGTTCATCTCACAGTGGTCCAGTGGAGTCAGAGATCCATCCTTTCTTGTATTCCTAATGACCAAGTTGAAATGGGTAGTATGTCACAACTAGAATTCTTAACTTGGTTCCCTGATTATGTAGTAAAGAATTATTATGATAGAAAGGATCAATGAAAAGCTTTGAACCCACCTTTAGTCAGAGGGCATATAGCTCACTGTAGGAAACACAGAGATGAATATCCCCACCAAAGACTTAACAGCACATATATTTGCTGGTTCCCATCATATCCTTGTTGAAGTGAGTTATTCGGCTTGTTTGGCCACTGCAGAAATAAGAATAGTTCCAATGTCAGCAGCTGTGCCAGGTGTGGTGTACTTGCCATGCAATGGCAGCGTGTCTATGGGTATGGGATTGGTGTTCTGGTGAATCGATTCTGTTCAGTGTTGCGGTCCCCCCCAAGGCCAGCTCAGGAGGGACGGTAGGGTCTCAGCCGAGTTGGGGTGAGCAGTGCAGAGTCACGACACAGACTCCGGGAGTTGGGTGAAAGCGGAAGCGAGACTCCGCAAACTCGTTTATTTAGGAAAATGCATGTGGGTTTTAAGGGGGTTGGCTGGCTAATCCTTGTATGGGGTGGTCCCCTTTTTGTGACCAATGACAGCCTGTCTCTGGATTGGACATCTTGTAGTAGGCTTCTCCAGAGCATGGGACTGTAACTGTTGTCACACCAAGCCTGCGCAGAACGCCATTTCCACAGAAGCCACTTCCTGTTTTCTTCTGCCATGCGGTCTGGCTAGGACCAGGCCTATATTGTGCCATACAGTTCAGTCCCATTTGTAAAGAAGAATAAAAGCAGCTGCCTTCCATGGAGGGTGGAGAGATGTATATTCTCACTCTCTTGCCATAGAACTAGGTTAATTTTCCTGCTCTCCATCACAATATCAATAGTGCACTGGACACTGAGCAAGCTGAAATTCTATAGACTGTCCTGTGACCCCAGTGAACCATGCTAACTGGACCGCTCCGTGCAAGCACCCTGAACAAGAACCATAAATGGGCAAATGCAGCGACCATTACTTAGCGAGGCTTCAGTTACCAAGTGCTCCTTCCATACCCTCCAGATTGAAGAGTTCGGCAACAAACCAAACTGCTGAGACCAGGCAGTGGAGGAAAAGAGGGCATCAATTCCACTTATGGGCTTGAGTGTAATAACAGCATTATGGGATGTGCTTGTTCCCTCATCCCACTGTACTGACCCATGCATAGGCACTGCTGTCAGCTACCAACATGAAGACCCTGGGAGAGATTAAAGCAGGCTCCTAGCAGATGGAATGATATACACCGTGGAACACATCGAACATCTCATCATCTTTGCCCATTTCACATCCATACCTACTAGTTAACCAAGATGATGCCTACTATCTGCCCTATCTCTTGCTTTCTATTGTGAGGCTTTTTTTTTTTTCTATGTAAACATGAAAGGGCAAGGGATATATCAATAAGGGATGAAGTGATCCCTTGTCTCAGCAAACAACTCTGAATTCTGGCCCCTCTAACACTGTCCAGGAGGGTGAGTCCCTTATAAATATAACTAAGTGTTGTGCTACTCATTTTCTTCTTACCATGTTTGATGATTGATTTACCACCCCCGACTCTTATGCTCTGGAATCACATCTCAAGATGAATGAGCGTGAACAAGTCCTTACTCCGGTTTTTCTGTTTAGGAACCCAATGCAAAGATAGCAAAGGAAAGTAGCGCCTAAGTGTCATTCTGTAAGGTTTCCCAGAGGCAGTGACACTTGAGTTAGGTCTTAACATTTCACTTAAGGAGTCGCCCAGATGGATAAGAGGGAAGAGAGTTCCAGGTAGAGGAAACAGCGTGAGCAAAGGCAGAGAGGAGGGAAAGGTGTTGGTGAGATCAGAATAAGCGTCCCACAATGGCATGAGGCTGGGGTGGCAGCAGATGACCCGAGAGGTCCCTGGACTCACATGCAGAAGATCTTGAATGTTGTATCATTAGAGCAGTGGTTCCAATTATGTGATAGTTAGCACTCTACACTCTAAACGTTATATCATTAGGGATCGTTTTTTTTTTTTTTTTTTGCAAATAACAAGGCAATTATTGTTTTCATCTTTATATCAAACCTTCTCCCTAAACTGAAGCAATGTGAACCAGCTCTTTCCATTGGAGAAGTGTGCGTGCATGCGTGCATGCGTGTGTGTGTGTGTGTGTGTTACATGAGATTCTCTTATTTAAATGCCTTGGCATGGAATTTCAGGGTCACATGGTAAGTGTGTCCCTCCTAGCCTGGTCCATGGCTCATTTGATCCTAGTATGCTCCAACTTCTGCTCTCAGTGGCTGCTCACTCCAGTGTTCCTGGGGTAAAAGTAGGAGGACACCCAGGCACTGTTTCTAAAGCTGCTACCTCTTACAGGATCTGCCTAGCCAGCAGTTGTCCCTCTTCTGGGTGAACTGTTCCTGAATGATGCCAATAGCTCTGGGGCTGGAGTAGAGAAAGAAGGTCCCCAGTCCTGCTCTTCAGCTCAGTACCCTCGGAAGACCACCCTCCACCCTCACAAGATATCACAGACCTCACGGTCTCCAGCGGGGAGGCTACAGCCTTTGGGGTGTTTCAGTCCTTCTCACATCTCTTTCCAGTATCTGGTGTTCAGGCATTTATTCTGAGCACAGTCCTTCTACACAGAATGCTATATAGGACATGGTTAATGCATGCTGTAGACATTTGCTAATTATCTGCTCACACATCCCAAACATTTGTCCCAGCCATGAGCCAAACACTGTGAGGCTGAATGGTAGCTAAAGGGGAAGGTCGGAGCTCATTTCTCTATATCACAGCACTAACCCATCCCACTTGCTTCTGTTTCAGGTGCTCTTTGTGCCTAGGTTCTAGGGTCAGCAGCTCAGAGCCTGTTTATGGCACCTCCGTGTTCTCCTGGATGACTGGTACTCTGCAACTGTCCAGGCACCAATTTACACTTTATACAATTTACACATTTGCACTCTAGAGACCTTGACATTGGAGCAGACTATTGCAATCAGTGCACAATCCCGAGATGTCCTGCACTCAGCCAGACCGCTGAGCATATTGCATCTGTCTTTTGTGAAGAGGTAAGTTTCAAGTTTTCAGCCTGAGCCATCCAGTTCTGCACAAGACCCCTGCATAGGCCAGGTCATGTTCTGAGCCCTGGGAGAAAGGATTAGGATGGCTGAGGAGGGGGTGTTAGTGGAACAGGAGGACCATTTGAAAGAGTTCTGATGGTACTGGCAGGGGTACCTTCATCATTTAGGCTCCTGGTGGTCTAGGAAGGCCTGCTCCTTCATGCCTAGGTCTGGAGCTCCCTATAAAACCTCTATGCTGACAGCACCAAAAAACAGCTCTAAGCAGAATTCCAGACCCGGCATATGAGCTAAGATCCCAAATAGAATACCATGGTCACGCAGCTCCACCCATGGCTTCCTGCCACTGCAGATGAAGGTCCAACCTCATCCTTCTCCAGGCTACCCCCCAGGTCCTCAAGGAAAGAGAGGGACTACAACCTGGTCTCTCTTTTGTGTTTCCAGGGTTTCCCCGAGGAGAGCCTTGAGAGAAGGTGGCAGACACTCCACTGGGCAGACAGTAACCTAATGAACCACATGCCATGAAAATTCAACATTGTTGTACCGCCAGCTAGGTGGGAGAACTCTATCCTACCACTACCCCCAGGCTGGGGTTTGGAGTCACCACTGTAGAAAAGACCTATCATTTCCCATCTGCCATACTCCTTCCTGCTGTCTCCTCTGCCTGCTCTAGGGACAGCTGCTCAGCCCGCTACCATTCCAGTGTTTAGCACTAAGGGAGGAGCAGCCTGCTGGAGTGGTGGCCTCTATGCAGCCCATGTCTGGGAAGAAGCAGCTGGCCTGTTCTTCCTCCCTTCCTTACAAACCCTTCAGCCCCTCTGCATGTCCCCCCACCCCACCAGCCTCAGTCTTGGCTAACAAAGCCTGCATCATAGAACCTACTCTAGCTTTGCCTGCCATGGGTTGGGTGGCCCTTCCCCTTCATCCTGAAGAACATCTATGAACGGAAAGGACCCAGGTCCTCTGAATCTCAGAGCATCAGCAATAGCACAGGTCATGCCAGCCTGGCTTCCTGGTAACCATGACACCTCTTGGACAGAGTGGACGGAGTGCCTCACCCTGTTTGTTCACTCTTCTGTCCCTTCTTCTAACACCACCCCTTACTTCCCAGTGCTCCTCTTTCTGGTTTGCCTAATGCTGCCTCTGCCCTCAGTCCCAACCCCTCAGTCAGCACATATGCAGGTTTTACTGCAGTGTCTTACTTTGGGGTACCCCAGGGGACACCAGTCCTCCTTTCCACCTTCCCCTCCTTTTCTTCTCTGCTCAGGCCCTTCCCACACAGCCGCCATCAGCACAGCTTTTTTTTTTTTTTTTTTTTTTTTTTTTTTTTTTTTGAGGTAGGGTTTCACTCTGGTCTAGGCAATGGGGCAGATATAGTCCATAAACCATAATTTGCCAATCTCTTGTAAATACTACTTGGAGATCCTTGGCCAAAGACTGGTTTAGTGAGAACTGCAAGTATTCCTGGGTTCAAAAAAGAGGTGCATGAAGAACTGTCTTTTTACTGCCCACGGCCACTGCTGTGTGGTAAATAGGAGTGGTAGCAGCCATGTTGATGACATGAAGTCTCTCACCTTCATCTGAGAATAGCAGCAGAGGGGCTGGGAAGATGGCTCAGTGGTTGAGGACTCTTGCTTGTGGTTCAGTTCTCAAGCCACCCACATAAGCTGCATACAGAAAATTAGAATAGCAGCAGAGGGAATCTGAAAGAATCTTCATAATATCACTGAACTCTTGAATTAACCTCCATAATACTTGATCTCCATTATATCACTGAACTATAGAGCTAAACTGACTCTAGATTTCTTGTGAAAAACAATAAAGGTCTTCACTGTATATAAGACACCTTAGTCAAATTTTCTGTTACTTAAAGCCAAGAATTTTGCAAGTGCTATAAAGGACCCAAGAGAATACTATGTATGTCATAAATGCCAGTTTAGAAAGCTCTCTAAGTTAGTCGAAGGTAGAGCGAATAACAGTGTGGCATATTTTACACAGTCAAGATGCCATATTTTAAAGATATATATACATTTCTCAGACTGGGAATGCGCTAAGCAATTTCATCATTGTGTGAGCATCAGAGTGTACTTACACAGACCTAGACAGTATAAGTTATTATACAACTGGGCTATATGGAATAGCTTATGGCTCCTAGGACCATGATGAATAAAAGGTGAGATTAAATCACACACAAGAAGAAACTGTGTAATCAAGAAATGCGGCAAACACAAGATTTATGAGGCTGCCACTGGTGTAACTTGGTATACAATTTCACAGCAAGCCCTTTTTTTTGGTAAGTATTAGGAATACATCCTAAAATAACAAGTATAGTATGGTAAACTCATAAACCAGTAACACAGTCATTTGCTATCATTATCTAGTATTAAGCAGTGCACCTAATTACATTGAGTATCCTTTTATACACACAGCAGCACAGTTCACATCAGCATCACCACAGTCATCTGAGTAAGGCCTTGCATTATGACCTTACAATGGACACAATGTCACTAAAAGTTTTTCAGCCCCATTATACTCTTATGGCAACACTGTCATTTGTGTGACCCACCGCTGACCAAATATCATTATGTATTTATAATGAATATGAACGCTAAATTTGGGAAATGTCATTGAAATAAATAGGGAGAAAAAAGCAATTTAAATATATTTGTATTTTTACTCTATTATTTAACAATTTATAGTAGGTGTAATCATTCTAGAATTTCAAAATCAATTTTTAAAAAGCAGAAAATGATGTTGACTTCCTACTACATGGGCAGGTAGTTTGAATTGGATTCTGTGGGGATCTGGGGAGGTTGCATTTTGTTGCTGATCCATAAAATATGGTAAGTCCCTACAATCAGAGAAATGATAAAATAAATAAGTGAACAATAAAATTTAGAGACGGTCTCATGATATAGCCCAGGCTGGTATTACAGGCATTTACTGCCACACCTAGCTTTATTTTATTCTCTCCATATGGAACCTTTAGCCATTCCACCTTCTCTCTGCATATAGCTTAGGTGATATAATCTAGAAGAGTGGAATGCCAGGTGTTGCTGAACAAGTTAAACTCTTCTTTTCTGTCCATGAGACAGAACATAGAATGGACTGCCTTGGGGATTAGATACTGAGTCGTTTCACTTACCATGTGCATTAATGTTGCAGTGTCCTCCTCATTGCTGGGACAAAGCACCCAGCCAACAACAGCTGATGGGAGGAATATTGTATATTTTTGCTTACAGTCTGGAGGGAAAGCGCAATGATGGTAGGGGGAAAGATGACAGAGCAGAGGCTGGATGTCACGTCCTTGCCACAGCAGGTGGCAAACAGCAGCAGGAGAGTGAGCCAAACTCTAGCAGGGGGGAGCTGGCTATAACACACCAAAGCCCACCCCTAACAACACACCTCCTCCAGCAAAGATCCACCTCCCATCTTGCCGTCAACTGGGGACCAACCACTCAGAATACATGAAGGAACATCAGATTCAAATCACTACAATTAATATTTAGAAGTTGCAAAAAAATGAGTTCTTACTGATGGAAGTCCTTTAGTCTTCACTAATAAGACTTGTCTGTATGGTAATGATTTAGGTAAAAAAGATAGAGTTGAGCCTGGTTTCACAGGTCTGTAAGCCCAGCTAGCTATTCAGGAGGCTGAGGCAGGAGGATCATTAATTTAAGGCCAGCTTGGACTACAGAGTGAGTTGAAGGGCAACTTGAGCAACTGAGATCCTGTCTCAAAATAAAAAGTAAAAGGAATTCTATGAATGTAGCTCAACTATAGAGCACTAGTCCAGCATGCACTAGACCCAAGACTCTATTCCCTATTACTGAGACAAAGATAGAGACAGAAAGAAGGACAAAATATTAAGAGGTTTAAAAAAGAAAGAAAGAAAGAAAGAAAGAAAGAAAGAAAGAAAGAAAGAAAGAAAGACCAACCGAATGAAGGGTTTGAGATAGAAATAGAAAAGAATAATTCATAGTACACCTGTCACAGACATGACAGAAGTTGATTGTAGAAACTTATTATTATGAAAGTTCAAAAGAAAATTTTCTTAGATGGTATTATTATTTGAATCATAGGGATGAAAGAGAATTTGGAGAGGACCTATTACAACAAGCCTTTTATTTTAAAATGACAAAAATAGAGGGTGACTGATGAATTGAAATGATAAAAAGTATACCAATAATTAGCTGCAAAGTCAGACCAGTTCCTTGTGTCTCCCTCCGTGTGCGTGTGTATGTATGTCTACGTGTGTAATGTGGGGTTGAGGGTGGGGCTGTGTGCGTGTGTGTAAGATGAGCACACCCCATGTAGGGAGGCCAAAGGAGGAAGTTGATTGTCTTGTCGACTGTTCTTCTACCCCATTTCCTTGAGACAGAATTTCTCACTGGTTCTGGCGTTTGCTAGTTAAACTAACTGACCCAAGAACCCCAGTGATCTTCCTGTCTCCATCCCTTTCAGCGCAGGGATTCCAGATACATATAGCCACGCCCAGCTTTTAACATGGGTGCTGGGGATCAAACTCAGGTCCTTATGCATGTACAGCAAGTTCTTTTACCCACTGAGCCACCTCCTCAGGCCTTGGAACCTGTTTCATACAGACTATTTGTTGAAAATTATTTTGTCTGAAGACAAGATAAACTGGATGACTTCCCAAAGATATTACAGGTTAAGTACATTAGTCAAGAACTAAAGCTATAATTTATCTCCGTCAGAGATTGTTTTTTCACGTGATGTCCATGTACCATGCCCAGGGACCCCACAAGCCCCTTAATAGTTATGTAAATTTGTGTGTATGCATGTTTGAAAATCTTTGAGAATATTTGCTATTATGCTGTTAAGGCATATGAACCCATCTAACAGCATAATAGCAAATATTCCCAAAGTGAGTTTATGGTCAAGCTCAGAAGGTAACTAAAAATTAGTGTAAAAAAAAAAAAAAACCCAAAACAAAACATTTAGTCAGTGAATGAAGTAGCCAGCTGTAGAATGGACCCCCTCAGTAACGAGCGAAGAGCGGAAGCATGGAGGACCTTTCATTCAGTGATATGGAAACCTTCTCCACTGGAGCATCTGATTGTATTGATGTACTGAACCAGGGGGGTAGGAAAGCTTATCTGTGGGTGATTTCCTGAGATGGTCATGTGACCATTTACAACTGCATGAAGGCATTTCTCCACCTTAACATCTGCTCAAAAAAAAAAAAAAAATCTGGAACTTTACCGATTTAACAAACAACAGATGAAGGGAAATGACTGGGCCTACTTCCTAACTTTGCCTTCCTTCCACCCAGCCCATCTCCAGTTATGAGGTTGACATAACTACTCTCACGTTTGGGGAGAAGCAACCCTATGTGTCTTTATATTTTTCACTTCTTACCTTATGCCACTAGAAAAGGCTATAAGAAAGGCTGGTGAAGTAGGGAAAATGAACCATGGAGCCTCTGATGAAAACGGAGCCTCTAGGGTTACTCACTAAGATGAAGACATTAGCAGTTGTCAGGATATTTCTCTGTAAGAAGATTACCTGTTTCAGTAAATGGACAAAAACTCAGGGTCCAGGGTTTCTGTGTTTTCATTTCCTTGACCAAGTTTATCTCCTTCCACATCATTTCCCTGAGTTTCAGAGAAGTAAACAGAAGATTACTGTGCCTTCAAGCAGAAACTTAGACAACAACATGGATTCAGGGATGGAGGAACGAATGTAACCAAGTAGGCATGCTTCATCACAGAATGATATAGGTTACCCAAGCCTGGGCAAGATGGGAAAAGATACCGTGGCCACTGTGTGAACAAATTGCAGCTAGAGAGCTGTGTCTTGTCCTCAGGTTGTGTGCAGGTAGTCCAGTGAGCCTGGGAAACCTGCCCTGCTCATGCCACATTCCATTTATTTCCTTCTATTCTCCAATTTGATTTCATTTACATCAGTGGTTTATACTGAATGTGAGTGCAAAAAATGTCCACACTTCATTTAAAGCAGGATTGTATTGTTTGGTGATACTTTCTTGGGTTTAGAATACCTTTGCCTTGTCCCAATTCTAAGTTGCAGTATTTTATTTAGTTCTAGTGTCCACAATTCCAATGACACATACAAATTTGTGAAGTGGCTTATACAAAAATCTTCCCATTAATATACTTGATTAGAATTCCAAGTACTGTGATTATTGAACAGAATTTAGCATGGACAAATAATCTGAGAAATATCTTAATAATAATTCGGACTATGTTGTGCTTCTGACATTTGGGCAAAACAAATTTTTCTCACAATTTATTATTTTATTTCATATTTTATAAAAAGAAATCAAAGCCCCAAACACACATGTCCTACCATGAGAGGGAGTGGAGTTCACATCTCTTATTTTAGACCTGGGGTGTGTTATATAAAAAATATGATGCCCCAGGAGCCCTACTGCCTTCAGGTCCCCAAATGCCTTGGACCTCCGCAGTGCCCCTAGGTCTCCAAATGCACCCAGGTCCTCTACAGCCTCGCGTGTCCACAGATCTCCTAAGACAAGATCCCTCAAGGGCCACAATGTACCCAGGTTAGACAATCTTCCCAGGCCCCTATCTCCCCTTAATGAACTCAGGTTTCTAAGTGGACCCATATCTCGGAGGTCCTCCATGTATTCCTGCCACTGGAGATTCCCCCATTCCTGCCAGGACTTTCAGGGTTTCCACATCTTCTTCCAGTGTCCCCTAACTTGCCCAGGAGGCAGCAACAGGAGTGTACCGGGCACAGCAAGCAACAACAGTGTGTACGGAAGAAGAATTCAGTAGGAACAAGTGCCGGACCTACGAGGATGGCTTGGCTTTTGGCAGAAAGGCTTCAACTGACAGAGACCCAGACCCAGGTGTGGTTCAAGAACCACTGAGCTGAATGATCTAGGCTGTATTTTAGGACTCATCTAGAACAGCCTCCCTGGATGCACATAGGGGAGCCTACAATGACCTCATCAACCATGGAGCTGGTGCTGGGCCCTCCTCCGGAGACAACGCTCCTGCTGATCTGGATGAGCTGTGCCCTGATTCCTCTGGTTTCGTCCCTCAACAGAACCCCTTGGAGGTCTTGCCAGTACCGCCAGTCAGCTTCTGCAGCCTGAATCAGGATTGGAATGGACAGAGCTGTAGCCATGAGCAGAGAGCTTCCTGGCTGAGCATATGCCAGGGGTACAAGAGGATGCCTCACTTCCACCCTCAGCAGCCCCAGCTTCAAGAGCCCCACCCTTGCTCCAGAGGCAGCCCAGAATGCAGCAACAGAACTGGCCCCAGACACAAGCCCAACACCAGCTTCAGACCCAACTTCAGACGCAGCCCTAGACTAGATCTTGGCTCCCAGGGTAATGCCTTGGATATCCATCCACCTCCTGTTCCTTTTTGGGTTTGGAGACAAGGTCTTGCTAAGTATCACAGGCTGGCCTGTAATTGTGTGATCCTCCTGCCTTAACTTGCCAAGTGCTGAGATGACAGGGTGGTGACTGGGGTAATCATTCTCACATGGCCTAGGAAATCACACTGAATGTGTTTCCTTATTTTATTTTGTCCAAAATATGATATTTATTATTAAAAATTTTAACACTAACATGTAATGATCTCCTACTTCGTGGCTTATTCTTTTCCTGGATAAATGAAGTGTTTGTTGAGGAAAAAAATATGGAATGCTTCATGAATTTGCATGTCATCCTTGTGCAGGGGCCATGCTAATCTTCTGTGTATCCTTCCAATTTTAGTGTTTGTGCTGCCGAAGAGAGCACAGACCAAATGTTTAATTGTCCAATGGTACAACTAATAAACAAATACAGTAAGGTATTGAAACAGACATAGATGAGCAACAAGGCTGAATAATATTCCTCTATATTTATATAGTATGTTAGTTTTATCCATTCATCCATCATTGGGCATTTAGGTTTCCCCCATATCTTGGCTAGTATGAAGAAATGATGCATTAAACATGACAATTTTGTTTGTGTTCCAATTTCAGGTCTTTTGGATATATATACACACACATACATACATATATTCAGAAGAATTGCTAGATCATATGACAGACGATGTAGCTGGCAATGACTGTTAAGCTCCTGATTCACCCAAGTGCTGGGATTGAAAATATGTGGCACCACTCCCAGTGTTTTGGATTTTTTTTTTTTTTTGAGGTAGAGTCTTGCTCTATGTGGTCTCAGGATGGTCTCAAACTCACAGCAATCTTCCTACCTCTGCCTCCTATCTACTATCTCTGGGATTAAGGGCATGCACCACTATGCCAGCTGCTTTTTTGATTTTGATAACAGCCATTCTAACAGGTGTGTTGTGTTTCAATGTAAACTGTCCCCCATATACTTGTGTGTTTGAGCACTTGGTCCCCAGTTGGAGGCACTGGAGTGGGGTAAAAATGGAGTTGCTGCTTCATGGTTATAAAGTTTCAGTTATGTCAGATGAGTATGTCTTGTGAATCTGCTACATGACACAATGCCTGTAGTTAATAGTGGGAATGTAATCTGGTACAGCTATTGTGGAAATCAGTGTGGAGGTTCTTGAGACAGCTAAAAATCGATTTACCATATGATCCAGCTATAGCACTCCTAGGCATATATCTGAATGACTCTTCTCACTACCTTAGATACTTGCACAACCATGTTTATTGCTGCTCTATTTACAATAGCTAGGAAATGGAAGCAGCCTAGATATCTTTCCATAGATGAATGAATAATAAAGTTGTGATACATTTACACAATGGAGTTCTATTTAGCAGTACAGAAAAATGAAATTATGAAATTTGCAGGGAAATGGATGGATCTGGAAAGGATTATACTAAGTGAGATTACCCAGGCTTAGAAAGCCAAATGTCATATATTCTCTCTCATATGTGGATCCTAGTTACAAATGTATAGACTTTTATGTGAGCTGGAACCAAAAATTGGTAGCAGAGGCCAGTAAGCTAGAAAAAGGCTATAAGGGAGGGAGGAGAGGGAAGGACTTAAGTGGATGGTATTGTACATATGAAAGTAGAAGAACAGATTACAGGCAGGGGAAAGACCTCAGCAAGCCCAGGGGAAGAGAATGTGTAAAAGAAGGGCAGGGGGTGGGGAGGGTCAATCAAAATCCAAGATATTCTGAATAACAGTTAAGTTAACCTACTTTTTTGAATAATGGCACATCCAGAAGCCATAGATTATTACTAGAAAATTTTCAGTGCCAGGGGTGGGATACTTTCCAGTGAGTTGTTGGCCAGGGTGGGACCTGTTACAGGCTATTGCCAAGGCCCTTGGTTTCCCTTGAGAAACAAATGGTAAGACCCTATTGCTGAAGACCTCACTTTCTTGAGTGGCAAGGTCACTGAGAAATGAAGCTGGTGCTGAGCAGAAAACCTTCTCCCTGTAGATCAGCCAACTGAAAGCTGGAAAAAGCTGCACTGCATGCAGCCATATGGGAGACAGATATCATCAGCGGTGAAAACAGTGGACACTGGAAACCTCAAGTTTGGCCAGATAGGCCCAATGACCGAATGGGTGCAATAATGGCATGTCTGCTCTGGGGGAAACCAACTGCTCTCTAATTGGACTGAAGGCCCACTCTACAGGAGGAATACATGCCTGGTACTGAAAAACCTAATCAAAATCCTATGGCAGGGGAGGTCATGAGCCTTAGGGAATAAAGCCTGCTCTTGTCTGGCTAAATGTATGTATTATTCCCACCAAACTGCCCTGAAAGCACTACACTTAATGTTCACATTCATATATTAATGCTACTCTCATTTCTTGTTAGAGAAGCTTCTCTTTTCAGATGGAGATGACCGCTGGGATGACCCAAAAGGCAACATAGTTCTGAGCAAAAGGGATGGAGGAGTGTCCAGCACTGAAACATCTCTATCACACCCTCCAAGGCTCAGGGCCCATTGCAGAAGAGGTGGCGGAAAGAATGTGAGAGCCAAAGGAAGGGTATCATTCCTTACAATGCAATTGTCCAGATGGAAATTGGTCTCGATATCCATGACCTCGAAGTGACTAGCAATACCTTCACAAGACCCTCATAATAGGAGAAAAAGATGATGACATCAAATTAAGAGACACTAATGGAGAGAGGGAGGGCTATTATGCTGGAGAGTGGAGTTCTAAAGGGGAATGGGGGGAGGGAAATATCATGATTTATTTTCTGTAAGTATAGAAGTTGTCAATATAAAATAAAAATTATTAAAGAAAAAGAATAGCTCTTTTTCTTTTGCAAGATTGTCTTTCTGTGGATGGAAGGAAAGGGTTTATTTTGGCTTACAGTGTTTTAAAAAAGATTTTATTTTTATTTACTAGAAATAGAGAGAGGGAGAGAAAATGAGAATGGGCACGCCAGGGCCTCTAGCCACTGTAAACGACCTCCAGATGCATGTGCAACCATGTGCATCTGGCTTACGGGGGATCTGGAGAATCGATCCTGGGTCCTTGGGCTTTGCTGGCATGCACCTTAACCGCTAAGCCATTTTTCCAGCCCCCTGGCTTACAGTTTTAAGGTTGTTTCATCATGGCAGGGAAAACATAGCATGCACTGGAAGCTGGCTCACATCACCAGTTGCAGGGAAGCAGCAGCAGGACTGAGCTGGGTATTAACACCCAGTATGTCTAAACTATGAAACCTGAAGGAGAGTACATTCCAACGAAGGCCAGACCAGCCTTAACCCCCCTGTCCTCCTACCTCTGCCTTTTGAGAGCTGCAACTAGGAGTGTCACCATGTGAGACCCATAATGGCCACTCTTATTCCTGGCCTCTTTATCATTTCTTCATTCAATAATTATTTACTTCAGTCTTATAGCAGTGAGCAAGGCAGACATGGATCCTAATTAAGTTGTTTCATTTTCTTCACAGCTCCTTCTGGTATTTTCTCTGAAGTCACAAAGAAAAATTTCTCCAGCAAGTCAATGAAAACAGATACGGGAGGCTGAATGTGTAGTAGATGCTGTGTAAGAAGGCCCAGGTTTCTCATGTTTTCAAGATGAAATAGAAATTTAGATTTTTAAGCTGGGTGTGGTGGTGCACGCCTTTAATCCCAGCACTCTGGAGGCAGAGGTAGGAGGATTGGCATGAGTTCAAGCCACCCTGAGAATACAGAGTGAATTCCAGGTCAGCCTGGGCTAGAGTGAAACCCTACCTCAAAAAAACAAAAAACAAAACAAAACAAAACAACAACAACAACAAAAAAAAACAACAAAAGAAAAGAAAAGAAGAAAGAAATTTAGATTTTAAATGAAAATTTACTTTATTCACTGAATTTTGGTACCTAATTAAAACATCCTGAAAACCACCAAACTACTATGTGGAGCAAATAACAAATTTATTTATTTAGTTAGTTTGGTTTTTTGGGGTAGGGTTTTGCTCTAGCCCAGGCTGACCTGGAATTCACTATGTAGTCTCAGAGTGGCCTTGAACTCACGGTGATCCTCCAACCTCTGCTTCCTAGGTGCTGGGGTTAAGGGCATGTGCCATCCCTCCCCGACTAAATAAGAGATTTTTGCTGGCTCAATTAAGTTCCTGATCCTTTGTTCCAGGCTCTCTGCCTCCTAAGGTCTAACATTTCCATTTTATGAACACACCCGGTCATACACATGTGCACCAGGGCTCTGAATACATGGACACCGATTAACTATTTTCTTTTGTTTTCCATGTGTAGTTTCTTCATCCACTTCATCCAGTCTGTTTTGTTTTGTTTTTTGTTTTGCGAGGTAGGATCTCACTCTAGCCCAGGCTGACCTGGAATTCACTATGTCATCTCAGGGATCCAGCCATTCCATTTGGTTTCCTTTCTTTATTCTCCTCCCGATTCCTAGTAAAGGCACAACATAGGGCTAGGAGTTTAAAACTGAAATGTTGACGGGGAAATGGTTTCTGTTGTGTCTGAAAACTATTCAGGGTTCCAAATGCTGAATGTTAATTCTGTCCAGGTTCACATGATGATTCCTAGTTCTTGTCATAAGTGAAAGAATGGAAATCAGTTGGAGCTGAAAGGAGAAAAAGCAGCTGTGCTGGAGGACAAAGACAGCTCCAAGGGTAACAGAATCCCCGTTTCCCACCACCATGAGCAGCTGTAGAAGGTCATGATCTCCGCTGAATGATTATAGCTCTTTTTGCAACCAGCCCCAGGTCTACTTTCCTATTTTCACTTATTACTGGGAATGCTCAGTTTCTCAATTGTCCTAGCCTCAAGACGGCATGTGATTATTTCCCACTTTTCCTTATCGCGCCTCCGAAACGAAGTCCAATTTAGACTTGATGGGGCTCTCCCTACACCTTGGGGATTCTCAAGGGGTAACTTAAACCTTCCAAGAGGTTTCATCTCCCTTCCCCTGGAGCAGTCGGCTTCCTCTAGAGTGCCTTCCTCCAGGTTTACAAATATAGCTCACGTTGCTGCGCTCCAGGATCCTTCCTGGTGGTCGTTGGCAGGTTTGGCTTCAACAGGAGACAGGTAAGTATCGGGATCTCTGATTAGTCGTGCTCCAGGATCCATCTCCGCTAAATGTGCCTCTGAGCCGCTTAGATTTGCTATCCCTAATAGCCCAAACCAAATGCTTTCTATAGTTGTTCCATCAGCCCGTTTGTAGGAAGCACTCTCCTCCTCCTCCTCCACCACCACCAGCAGCAGCAGCCCTAATATCCTTTAAAACATGGTTTTAGCCATTTTATCTGGGTCAGTTTAAATAACTTCAGTTCTCAATTCCTGGGTCATATGAAAACGTAGCAGATGGGGATGTATGGGGCTTTGGCAGGGTCCTTTTAAAATTGTTTATTTATTAATTATATCTTCTTATGTCCTAATTCAAGATTAAAGAGGCCAACTTGGGATCATTTCACAAAGGCTTTTCCAGAAGGAAGCTCCCAAGTTTTCTCCTTGTTTCTCCGGGCGCCCCGGGGTGGGGTGGGGAGGAAAGGATGCTTCCTCCAGCAGGAGCGATGCACGCCCGCCGGAGCCAGCCTGGAGAGCCTGCAGCTCTTCGGGTGAAGCCTCGGCCCGGGGTCCCGGCCCCGCACGGCGCAGCTCGGGAGCGCAATCCCCGCTCTCGCGCGACCGCCAGGTTTCCGCAGCCGTGGTGCCGCGGGGCCCACGGTGACCGGAGCCCTGCCCGAGCCTCGGGTCGAGCCCGCCCCGCCCACACCGGCACCCGCAGCCCCGGCCGCGGCGCCCACGCCCAGAGAGCCGGCCGCTTCCCCGGCGCAGTGCAGCAGAGCGCGCTCCCGCCCGGGCCGCGCCGCGCACGCGCGCAGGGACCCGCGCGCTCGAGGCGGGAGGGGAGGGGGGCGTCCCGGGCGTCCGACGACTACGAGGAGGAAGAGGAGGAGGAGGAGGCGGCCGCGTCGCCTCCGGCGGGGCTCGCGCTCACCCTCACGCTCGCCCCGAGCCCCGCGAGGCTGAAACGCTTTCTCCCGGCATGCAGCGGGAGGAGGGATTTAACACCAAGATGGCGGACGGCCCGGACGAGTACGAGAGCGAAGCGGGCTGCGTGCCCCTTCTCCATCCCGAGGTGAGGGCGGCGCCCGGCTGCCCGGCACGACCCTGCAGCCCCGGACTCGCCGTGTCGGGTGGGGTCGGGGTGTGGGGAGGGCCGCGGCTGACGTGCGGGCGGGCAGCGGGCGGGCGAAGGCAGGCCCGGCGGATAACGGGGAGGAGATAGCGGGGCGGGCGGGCCCGGCCGGGGCGGGCGGGTTCTGCGCGGTCCCGGGCTGTGCCCGGAGCTCCGACGTGGGGGATGTTTGTGGACTGCACCGCCTGTGGATGCAGAGAGGACCGGGGGACCTGAGGCCGCTTTGCAAATGCACCTCGAGTCTCTGGGCTTGCTCCAAAAGCCTGTGCTGGGCGAGGAGGAGGAGGAAGGAGTCTGCCTTGCATTTCTTTTTCTCTCTCCCCTTCCCACCCTTTTCCTTCTCCGGGGCCAGTGACACCATCCGATGCCCGCAGCCAGCCCTGGTGATGCTGCTAGTTGGTGGTGTGTGTCGGGGGGGGGGCGATAGTTGGACCAAGTGATGTTCCCTCCAGGGTAGGCCATAGGCAGTCACTGGTGGTACCGCATGCAGGTTCCCCTTGCTTGAGCATTTGTCCTTAAGCTGTCAAGCAGGGAGGTGAGAACTTTTGGGGATAGACCCACGCTCACGTTAGCTTGTCAAAGTGCCGCGGCTGCAACACGTTTCCCCCGCCCGCACGGCGTGAGTGTTCCCGGGTACTCCAGCACCAGTCACGTTCTCGAGTTGTTTACCTCTGCTGGTAGCTGAGCCCCTGCTTGCTGTTCAGGACTGCAGGCAGTTCTATATGGATTCGGTTCCTTCCCTCCCTCCTTCCCTCCTTCCCTCTTTTTTTAATGATCCACAGTGAAGGGTAGTGGTAGGGGGCATTGAAACTCGCATCGTGTTTGAGGTTCAAGGATGAGCACTAATCAGGGTGTTCATTTCAGGGTGAACAAACATGGAAGTCTTCCACCTGGTTGCTTTGCATTAGTATGAGCCTATTTATTATTTTTTTTCTAGATTTTTGTAGCTTTTTTTTTTTTTTTTTTTTTTTGAGAGGTAGGGTCTCACTCTAGCCCAGGCTGTGGAATTCACTATGTAGTCTCAGGGTAGCCTCGAACTCACGGTAGTCCTCCCATCTCTGCCCACCCCATATATATATACTTTTTATTTATTTATTTGAGAAAGAGAGAATGGGCGTGCCAGGGCCTCCAGCCACTGCAAACAAACTCCAGACTCATATTGCATGGGTACTGGGGAATTGAACCCTGGTCCTTGGGCTTTCCAGGCAAGTACCTTAACTGTTAAGCCATCTCATCACTCCACTTACTTGTGTTTTTAAGATATTTTATTTAATTTATTTAGTAGAGACAGGGAGAGTAGAGATAGGGAGAAGAGAGAGAGAGAATGGGTGTACCAGGCCCTCTAGGCACTGCAAAATGACACCAGACGCATGTGCCACTGTGTGCATCTGGCTTACGTGGGACCTGGAGAATTAGGCTTCACAGGCATACGCCTTAAATGCTAAGCCATCTCTCCAGCCCTTACTTGTATTTTTAAAGTAAAATGTGACCAACAAACCACCACTCTCCCAAATGTTTATACTCAACCATATTCTCATTCATGATTTTGTTTTAGCAAAAAAAAAAAAAAAAAAGGCCCTGGGCCAATCCCAGTAGAAATTGCTACTTCGGATTTGTGACAGAACTGTGCAGTATGACTGTTGTGTATGTCTAAAGTGTCATTGGAGATAGCTCTTGTTTTACACTTTGGCTCTAAAAATATGTTTCAAAATAAAAATTTTCAGATGATGCGTTCAAAATGTTGATAAGGAATATTTCTTTTTCTTTTCTTTCTTTTTTTTGGGGGGTTGGTTTGAGATAGGGTCTTGCTGTAGCTCAGGCTGAGCTGGAATTCACTATGTAGTCTCAGGCTGGCCTTGAACTCACCAGGATCCTCCTACCTCTGCCTCCCAAGTGCTGGGATTAAAGGCGTGTGCCACCATGCCCAGCTGATAAGGAATATTTCGATTCATCTGTTTGTGTGGATGTGTTTGTAATACTTAAATGATTATTTCATATAGTTTAATGTTTTCTTCTTCATAAACTTTTGCATTAAAACTAGGCATAGTGGTACATACCTGTGAACCCAGCACCTTGGGAGGTGGTTGGTAAGAGGATCAGAATTTCAAGGCCAGTCTTGATATTGCCAGTCAACTTTGTCGTCAAAGTGGGAATTGGTATAAGTGACATATGCTCTTCCTTTTAACCAACAAGCACAAAGTCTAATTAGTTTAAATTCTTTTGTATCTTACGCTCCAGAACTCTGTGGACTAAGGTGGTCTTTTTTGTGTGTGTGTGTGTGTCTTTGGTTAGTTTCTTGCACTTGGTATAGAGTGGCGTTGTTTGCTCTTAGCAATATGTCAGCCCAGGCTGGCCTCAAACTCATGGTGATGCTCCTCCCTCAGCCTCCCAAGTGCAAGCATCACCACACCTGGCACCAGCTTCCTTCATGATCATGGGTTGATGGTAATCATGATGCTTAGGTAGTGATCCATTGAGAAGATTAAACAAGATCATATATTTTGTTAAAATAAAGCTGAGTTTTCAGTCCTTGAAAAGAAATGCATTCTGTGTCTTGGTAAGCAGTAGAATAATAGTAATTTTAACTTTTTTTTTTGAGAAGAGCACAGGATTTGGGTCAGACATTTGGATTCTGACTTTGAATCTTCAGTAAATAGATAAGTGATTAGAAATAAAAAAAATTCAAGCTTCAATTTGTTCATCAGAAAATGATGTTGCCTAATTTGTTTAGCTGTAAGGGCTATATGTCAAGGTTCATGTGCTGACGTATTACATGTACTCAGTTAAGGTTGTTTCTTTTTCCTTACCAGAAGAAGGAAGGAAGTGTGGAACAATATATTTTGGTTTTGGTCAGTGATTTAGACATTTATATGGGTTTCAATGTAGTGGAATTGAATCTTGCAGGAACATTTATTTTTTATCCTTACATTTAATGTCACAAAAAATAATTTCTCTTATGTGAACAGATGAGTCATTTATATAGTGAAATTAGCTGTTGCCAGGCCTGATGGTACACACCTGTAATACAAGCAGTCGGGGAAGCTGAGGCAAGAGGAGTGTGAGCTGTAGGCCAGTCCAGTTTACATAGCAAGACCTTGTCTTAAAAAAAACAAACAACAAAACAAAAACAAAAACAGGGCTGGAGAGATGGCTTAGCAGTTAAGGTACTACTTGCCTGCAAAACCTAAGGACCCAGGTTCCATTCCCCAGTATCCATGTAAAGCCAGATCCACAAGGTGGCACATGTGTCTGGAGTTTATTTGCAGTGGCTAGAGGCCCTGGTGTGCCCATTCTCTTTCTGTCTTTCTCTCACAGATAAAAAAAGACAAATAAATAAAATTAGCTACTGCTATATGCTATATACTGCTATATGAACAATGAAAACTTTTTGAGGTATTTGGGGTAAGAGAGCCTTTTAAAATTATTTATTTATTTATTTGAGAGAGACAGAGAAAGAGGCAGAGAGAGAGAGAGAATGGGTGCCTCCAGCCACTGCAAATGAACTCCAGATGCATGGGCCTCCTTGTGCATCTGGTTTACGTAGGTACTGGGGAATTGAGCCTCAAACCAGGGTCCTTAGTCTTCACAGGCAAGCGCTTAACTGCTAAGCCATCTTTCTAACCCAAGAGAGCCTCTTTTAAAATGAATTAAATTAAACCACTTAGTGACTCATGCAAATACATTTTTATCAGATTTGGGTCAGACTGGACTTCTTTTCTGGCTAAATTCAACAAGAGGTAGAATAGGATACAGGTTAAGAGGCATGTTTTTTCTGGTGACAGACTGAAAATCTGGGTTTTCCCGCTCCCTCCCATCATGTCTATGTTATGCTCTCATTCGCACAATGAGATTGATATGCCCACCTTTTAGAGTTGCTGTGAGTGCTCACTAAGCAGCTGTCAGAGACCCAGGCTGTCAGGCACAGTAGACCTTCAGTGGCTGTGCACAGAGGGAATCCCCAGAAGGAAGTTGATAGTATTTGTTGTTCTGTTGAACTAGAGATTATTCATTTTATCATAGTGAGAGAACTAAGGCTATTTGGGAAAAAAGATGAACTGATTATCAGGGGATTAGCATGCTAGTTCTAACTGGGAGCTAGTAGATACTTAACTGCTGTTAGTTTCTTTGCTTTTAAGATTAAAAGGCTAGACTAGATGATCCCTACGATCTTGAACTCTAGTGTTCTGATTGTAAGTCGTGATTTTTCTCAAGATAATAATCTTGAACACCTAACCGCTATGTACATAGCACCGTGTTAGGTTTTATCGGTTCTAATAAAAGAAAGTGGATAGTGTATGTTTTCCAGAAGGTCAATGGGGACATGTATATATGTCCATGAAGCATTGACAGAATTGAGTGCTGGGTTGAGTAGTGTGGTCTGTTAGCAGAGTCAGGCTCCTGTCATTTGGAGGATGACTGGGACAAAGAGCATATGTTGGTGTGCGTCCAGCAGGCTTGTTACCATGTCTTCTGTTTCACACAGTGGCACATCTTCAGTAAATCGGCTCAGCTCTCAGAATGAGATCACAGTGCCCCCTCTGCCAGAGTATTCAGGAGCTCAGTATTTCCCAGAGACCTGACCCAGAGCTGCATTACCTAGGTGATCCAGAGCTTTCATCTATTGCTTTCCTTTCCCCTTCAGTTTCAAAATCTATTGTTGCTTCTTTTTGTAGTTTCCTCCCTCTTTGTTTTAAATGACACTTTTTAAAATGTGTGTGTGTGTGTGTGTGTGTGTGTGTGTGTGTATGCAGGAACATGTATGCCACCATGCATGTGTGGAGGTCTCTTAAGTTGGTTCTCACTTTCCACCTCATTTGAAGCAGGGTCTCATTGTTAGTGAGCTTTCAGGAAATTCTGTCTCTGTCTTCCTTCTCATACAAAGCAAACTGGGATTACAGAAGCCACCCTAGCTTTGGGCTTTGGAGTGGGGTCTGGGATCTGAACTCAACGACTCAGAGTTCATAGCAGGTACTTCATCCATGGAGCGATCCTCCCAGACCTCTCACATTTTTGATCCATATTAAAGTCCTTGGTTTGTCCTTAATAATTTTTTATTTTATTTATTTATTTGACAGAAATAGAGAGAGAGAGAGAGAGAGAGAGAATGGGTGCACCAGGGCCTCCAGCCACTGCAAACGAACTCCAGATGCATGCGCCACCTTGTGCAGCTGGCTAACGTGGGTCCTGGGAATCAAACCAGGATCCTTTGGCTTTGCAGGCAAGCGCCTTAACTACTAAGCCATCCCTCCAGCCCATTGGTTTGTCCTTTTGAATATTAAAGTATTACTGCATCTACTGTCTTCATGGATTTCATAAAATCTTGAGGCTTTAGTACAAGTGATTTTGGCTTTTTGCATTTCTACTTTTTGGCCTATTATATGTTCAGAGATAGGTGCTTGTATATCAGTTAACTTACTTGCTTTAAAGTGGACAAACATATTTCTCTTTTATTAACTTTTTATTGATAAATTTCATACATATACATAATATATTTTAATCACAGTCCTCTTCCCAATACTTCTGTCCCCTCTTCCCATCAATCATTCATGACAATGTGTTGATGGGCCCCATATTTTGCAGGTCTTGTGCAGTTTATAACAGCTGCTTTGAGGTTCCAAATGCAGCAATCACTTTGTCTAGAAGACAGCATTCCAAAGCACTTTCCCCCATCCTGTGATAGAAATGTCTCATTTAGTGATAAACACTGTTACTTCTCAGTGCTTTGGTGAGTTCTGAGTTTCCCTGCTAGTCACCACCATCTGAAAAGAGAAGCTTCTTTAACCAAAAGTGAGAGTAGCATTAACATATGGGATAAATATAAGTATTTGGTGTGTATAATATATTGATTTAGCAAGCCAACAGTAGTTGTTCACCCCCACCCCCAGGATTTAAGACCTTCCCAGCCATAGGGTTTTGACTCGTTGTCAGTACCAGACATGAATCCATCCCATGAAATGGGCCTGAGATGCAATCACAGTACAGTTGGTTACCCTCATAATAGACTATAATGCCACTATTGCACTGGTGGGCACATCTTGCCTGGTTGGCCAGTTGTGTAGCTTGCAAGGTCCACTGCTGGTAAGACTTGATGATGAAAAAGGTATGTAAACACCTATGTTGAAAGCACAGTGAAACTTCTATCTTCTATGGGTGAAAATTGCAAAGAACTTAATATCCTGAGTTGTAAAGGGTTAAACAGAATACTTTTTCTGTGTTGAAGATTGCCAAGTGAATTCCCAGCATTAAAAGAACCCCAAAAGACTTTTTCCTTTGTGGATTTATGTGTGGTTTGCATGCATGTGTGTATGGATGTTTCTGTGTGTCAATGTTGGGTGCTTTTTTCCTCAATCCCTTTATTTATTTATTTATTTATTTATTTATTTATTTATTTATTTATTTATGAGCGACAGACAGAGAAAGAGGCAGATAGAGAGAAAATGGGTGCGCCAGGGCTTCCGGCCACTGCAAACAAACTCCAGATGCATGCACCACTTTGTGCATCTGGCTTACGTGGGTACTGGGGAACCGAACCTTGAACCAGGGTCCGTAGGCTTCACAGGCAAGCACTTAACCACTAAGCCATCTCTCCAGCCCCTCAATCACTTTTACCTTATTCTTTG
Source organism: Orientallactaga sibirica (assembly GCA_036365145.1). NCBI lineage: Eukaryota > Metazoa > Chordata > Mammalia > Rodentia > Dipodidae > Orientallactaga > Orientallactaga sibirica. The sequence continues at coordinate 33,289,139 of JAEOAD010000012.1, read as the reverse complement.
AGACAGGGTCTCTTGCGAATCTAGAGCTCACCAGCTTGGCTAGATTTGCCTCAGTGAACTTGAGGGTATTTCCTCTCCTCACCAGTGCTGGGATCATAAGTGCATAGCATCATGTCTAGCGTTTCCATGGGCTCTGGAGATTCAAACCCAGGTCCTCAGGCTTGCACAGCAGTCACTTTGCTCTCTGAGCCATCTCCCAGCCTGAACAACTGGTTTTGTTTTGTTTTAGAATTAATGCATACCAAATGTCATAGAACATTTTAAAATAAGTCAGAATATGATGGTTTCTTAGGATTGTCTTTCTGATTCTCAGTTTTGTGTTGGAGATGTGGAAATAATAGGACTGAATGTGCCTATAACACTGTTTTTTTGTATACCAGTGGCTTTTGTCGTGTGTATAGAGTTGGTGTCATGTGGTGTCTGTGCTTGTGCCCAGATGAATGTGTCCTGTGTGCCTGTATGCAGAGTACAACTTTAGGCATCCTACTCTTTGCACTCATCCACCTGTTTCCTTGAGACAGGGTCTGTCCCTTAACCTGGAACTGTACTTTTTAGTCAGTGAGCCCCAGTGATTTTCTGGTCTCTGTGCCCCCTCCAACAGGACTGGGGTTACAGACACTTGGGGCCATGGCCAGTTTTTTTCATGTAGGTACTGACAAATCAAACTCAGGAGGTCTTAGGCCCTCCAGTGCCCACTGAGCCATGTTACCAGCCCTGGCCTGTGGTTGGTTGGTTGATTTATTTGTTGTTTGTTTGTTTGTTTATTTATTTATTGCTTGTGTGTATGTGGTATGTATGCTGTATGCATGTATATGTGCCCATGTGGTACCCTATGCACTTAGCTGAAGCAGGTTGTGCTTGCCAAGCACTCCCCTGTGGTGGCTGGAGTGGAATGTTGTGTGACCTGCTCCATCACTTCTGTGTGTTCTTATGTGAGTTGGAGTCTCGTATTGATCCTTGAGCCCCAGAGCTTGTCATCTTTCATGAGTCCCAGTGATTTTCAGCTCTCTGTTGTCTTACAGGACTGGGGTACTGGTGTTACAGATCCATATGACCATGTTCATGTGGGTCTTGGACTTTGAACTTGAGTGGTCTCTCAGGCCTCCTCCAGCCCTCATGTTTATACAGGAAGTTCTCTTAACTGCTGAGCCATCTCTCCAGACCCCAGCTTGTTTTTTTTTTTTTTTTTGAAACAAGTGAAAGGTGAATTCTCATTTCTCATTGAGTTGTTACTGTGCTGTTGTTACTATACTATACACTTGCTTTGGTTTTAGGAATAATTTTTTTTTTATTCTGGCCACTTGCTAATTTATGAAGGATTTAATGAAGAATAAACAAAATTAGTGTGATTATTCCTATTTTCATGGAAAAAATAAGTCTTTCTTAAAATTTAATATAGAAGTTGCTTATTTTGTTAGTTAGAATCCTCTGGTTGCAAATGTCAGCAAACTGTTGAAAATTAACTGGGTGAAAATGAGAATTTGATTTACTTTCTCAGATAACTCAAACTGATGGTGGCAGGGGACAGTTGCTCCGAGGTTGCCCAGGACTTGAGATGAGACCCTGTTCTCTGTCTCTCTTTCTTCCTTTCAGCTTTAGTTTGTTCTAATGGACAGCAGCTTCTTTATTATATGTGTTGTAGACATGGGTGCCTTATGTGTCACTTACTTTTTCACTGCTGGGACAAAATATCTGACCAGGGCATCTTAGGGAAGGAAAGGGTTTATTTGGCTTACAGTTTTGAGGGGAAGTCTGTCATGGTGGAGGAAGCCATGGCAGGAGCAGACAGCTGGCACCACATCATCATGTTATCAGAGAGGAAATAGAGACAGAGAGGGGGCAAGCAAGAGTGGGCTGTAACACCTCAAAATCCACCCCAGTAACCCACTTCCACAAGGCTCCCTTCCTAAAGGTTCCACAACCCTCCCACACAGCACCACCAAGTATTGGAATGCATGAGGTTATGGGAGACCTTTTACATTCAATCCACCACACCAGAATTATTTTTATTTTGTAGCACACCTCACAAATTTTAACTATTAGAGAGGGACTTCATATTTCTCCCATTTCCTCACTGAAAAGTGGCATTGGGTGGTTCTAATTTAGTTTCTGTGTCTACACATAAGACCTCAGGTACAGTACTGTTGCTGGCCAAGTTGACTTAGTTGGTGTTAGAGGAGCAAGTGGACAAAAAACTATTTCTGACTGCACTCTTACGTGAGAAGTTTTTCTTTACTCTGTTTCCAGCCTTCAGGTTTTTTCCACACATACTTTGAGAGGTGTTATTACATTGAATTTAGTTACACTTAATAAATTTGTAATGGAGCTACTGAATAGTGAAGAGCATTTTAATGGTATTTAAAATTTTATTTATTTATTTATTTGCAAGCAGAGAGAGAGAGAGATAGAAGAGAGCCAGAGAGAGAATGGGCACACCAGGGCTTCTAGCCATTGCAAACGAACTCCAGGTGCCTTTTTGCATCTGGCTTACCTGGGTCCTGGAGATTCAAACCAGGATCCTTTGGCTTCACAGGCAAATGCCTTAACTACTAAGCCATTTCTCCAGTCCTGAATAGCATTTTTAATGAATAGTCTAGAAATTGGTCAACTTTTTTTGTGCAAGGGCAGATAGTTAATATACACTTTCAAGTTTGCAGACCATACAGTTTCTATACCAATTACTGAACTGTACCATTTTATGGAAGCAGCTATAAGCAATAAGGAAAGGAATAGGTATGCTGTGCTTCTAAGAATTTATAAAAATCAGGTGATAGACCAGGTTTGGGCATTGGGTCATAGTTTACCAACTTCTAATCTAGATAATGCATAGAAACTCCAAGAAATTTATACTAAAGTATATTTCAACATATTGAATTCTATTAATCTATGGTGTCTAACTTCATCAGAATTCACATATGAGTTGGAAGATGAATATACGTGTGTGCACACATTAGAGTCCTATGGAAAGCTTTGCCAGACATGTTTCCATATGTAACTCTTCAGTATGTGAATTAGTGGTAGGTATATTTTGAAAAAGTTCCAAGGGGATTCTGATAAGCATGCCTCTCTTTTATCCTCTCTTCAACACTCATTTTGATATTTGGGAAAAGTATAGGAGGAGGAAGGATGCTAATTTGACATTTACTATATGAGACATTGAATGGAGTTATTTGAATGTTATCTCCTCAGTGTGATAGATAATAATGGTAATAATTGCTAACACTTACCAAATTATAACTAAACACTTCTTATATGTTCATTTAATTCTCACTACTTGGAATATCTGTTTTGCAAATTGAGACATAGGGAGGTTAAATAACTTGCTGTTAAGTGGTACAGCTGCCTGTAAGTCAGGTTGCTGTGCCTTTATATCACAGCACAACATGATTCAGATGATAGAGTTGTATAGTTGTTTTTTTGGGGAGTCAGGAGCTAGCTGTGGTTGCAAATGTCCTCATTAATGTTTGTAGTTTTTTAATAGCCTTTATTCTATTTTATATTATATTTTATTTTCAGAAGTAAAGTCTCACTCTAGCCCAGGCTGACCTAGAACTCATTCTGTAGTCCCAGCTTGGCCTCAAACTCACAGCAATCCTCCTACCTGTGGCTCCCAATGCTAGAATTAAAGGAGTGCACCACCAACTCCAGTAGACTTGATTTTCTTAGACCCATTTTAAGTTAGGCTAATTGAGTAGAAAGTACAGGGAGTTCCCATAGATCTCTTACCCATACAAGAACATAATCTTCCCTGTTGTCATTGTCCAGCAAGAGTGGTACATTTGTTACAATAGATCAGTCTACATTGTTGTTTCCTTGTCACTCAAAGTCCATACTTTGTATTAATGCTCACTGTCCATGGTGTACACCCTGTGGATTTTTAGCACATTTAGAGTGATGTGCAGCTACCATTAAGAAGACCTCCGAGTTACAATTTTTCTGTGGACCATGGTGTAGAAGCCACAGTGCACTCTTGACTCCATCTCTCCCGGGGACAGCAATGTGCAGATGCTTTGCTCCCAGTGCTGCTCCTGGCTGTGGCTATGGCTCCTGGTTGCAAGGATAAACAGTTAGCACTCAGACTGGGCACATGGCTCATGTCTGTAAACCCAGCACTTGGAGATGAAGGCAGAAGGGTTACTGGGAATTTGAGGCCAGCCTGAGCTACATAGTGAGTTCCAGGCCAGGTTGGACTAAAGAGGAAACCTTGCCTCAAAACCAACCAGGCCAGTGCCCTAGGCTAGGTATATTAAATGCATACTATAACTTAGCATGTTGTTGGGTGTATGGTGACATAATCTCCTTGTAAGCGAAGGTGCATCTAAATATTGTCATATAGAATCGTTTCACCATGCCTTTGTTTGGCGAGCCCTGATGAATGTTACAGTGGATGTACTGTGGTGTATTTACTGTCCGTGTACGGAAGGACGTCTTACTCTTTTGCTTCCGATTGTACTTTCGCCATGTGCATGTTACTGAGCTGTGCACAGATTAAGAAACAGGCTTAGAGGTGAAGTAATGTATTCAGGTTCACTTTAATACGTGGCAGAGTTTGCCTTAGAACCTAAACAGTCTCAAAACCATAATCCTCATGTACATAAATAGGTCAGCACTGTTTTTAAATTTTTTAACTTAAAGAAAAAAGAAGAAAAATGTCAGTTACTCAGTTCTCTGATTTTAAAGGACTTAGAGGAGGGCTTATTTTTGGCATTTGCACTTTTTTGAGAAACTGACTTAATAATAAAACTATATTTCCTTAAACAGCTTTTTCAAATTTCTTTTATTCAGCCCATTTTCCCTGCTTAGTGTAAATTAATAAGGCAAAATGTACTTTCATTAATTTTTTTTTTTTTTTTTTGGTTTTTCAAGGTAGGGTCTCACTCTAGCTCAGGCTGACCTGGACTTCACTATGTAGTCTCAGGGTGGTCTTGAACTCATGGCGATCCTCCAACCTCTGCCTCCCAAATGCTGGGATTAAAGGTGTGCGCCACCACACCCGGCTCATTAGTTTTTTTTAAAAGGAAGAGACTGTCATAGGAATAGACCTAGATGCAGATGGGACTGGAATTAGATATTCTCAACTTTAATTCTTTGGTGGTACTTAGGTGGTGCTGGGGAGGTAGAGGTAGGGGAAACTCAACCACCATCAGCAGTGCAGTTCAAGTTCAATTGCTGGGCTGGCATCTCAGCAGCGGCTCCTGGAACTGTGCAACTCCAGATGACTTATCTTTACAATGGAATCTCAAACCCCACCATTAACACCTTAAGACCAGCCCCCAGTGACCATGCCGATCTAGCCTAATTGGTGAGCTTCAGGCCAATGAGAGACCCTGTCTTGAAAAAAAGTGGACGGTATTCCTGAGGATAACACCTGACGTTGTCCTTTAGCCTCCACATACAAGTGAAGTGTGCACCTTACACACACTCACACGCACATGCACACACACACAGTAGAAAAAAAAAGAAATCAAAATTCAGCTTTCAGGGCTAGAGGGATGGCTTGGCGGTTAAGGCATTTGCCTGCAAAACTAAACTCCTGCTAGACTCTTTACAATGGAATCTCAAACCCACCATTAACACCTTAAGATTCCCCAGGACCCATGTAAGCCAGATGCACAAGGTGGCACATGTGTCTGGAGTTCCTTTGCAGATGCCAGAGGCCCTGGCATGCCCATTCTTTCTCTCTCTCTCTCTGCCTCTTTCTTTTTTCCTCTCTCTCTTAAACAAACAAATAAATAAATTCAGTTTTCAGTCATGCACTGACATTTCAAGCGTTCATTGGCTTTGTATGGCTAGGGACTATTTTTTTCTGACAGCACAAAATTACAGACCATGTCTCCATGATTTTGCCAAAAGTTCTGGTGGTTAGCATATGACTGTATCAGTTGTTTACATTTTTTACATCATAAAAAAATTTTTTACAGCATGACTTTTTATTGAGGTGTTTTTAATTCAAAATGAATTGAATATTTTTACATGTTCCAATTTGTAACTTAAAACACCTTTTTGTAAGCATTTTATTTATTTGGAAGGAGAGAGAGAGAGTGTGTGTGTGTGAAGGAGGGAGGGAGAAAGAGAATAGATACGCCAGGGCCTCTTGTTGCTGCAAACAAACTCCAAACACGTGCCAGTTTGTGAATGTGGCTTTATGTCGATACTGGAAAATCGAACCAAAGTTGTCAGGCTTTGCAAAGCAAGCATTTAAAGCTGAGCCATTTCTCCAGCCCTAATTTTTTTTTACTTTAAAATAATCTTAAATTTGTATTTATGTAGTAGTGCCAATGTTCAAAAGTAATACAGAGATTATTTCATATACCTTTTACTTAGATTGTCCAGTGGTATGAAATTATAGTATACTATCTGTTGCAGTCAGCTTCACCTTGCTGGCAGAAAACTCCTGACCAAGAGTAGCTTGTGGAAACAAAGGGTTCTTTTTGGTTTACAGACATGATGGGAAGCTCCATGATGGCAGGAGAAAATGATGGCTTGAGTAGAGAGAGGACATCACCTCCTGGGCAACATCAGATGGACAACAGTAACAGGAGTGTGCCAAACACTGGCAAGAGGAAGCTGGCTATAACATCCATAAGCCTGCCCCCAACAATATGCTGCCTCCAGGAGGCTTTAATTTCCAAATTGCCATCAGCTGGGGACCTAGCATTCAGAACTCCTAAGTTTGTGGGGGACACCTGAATCAAACCATCACACTATCATAACCAGGAGATGGATACAGAGCATTTTTGTCACTACAAGAATCCTGTATATTGTCATTTTATACCCATGTGATATTGATCTCTGTCTCTCAATCTCTGTTTAACACATGGCAACCAGGAATCTCTTTTCCATGTCTATTATTGTGTAACTTTAATAATGTTATGTAAATATAGTCATGTATCTGTAACCATAGGGAGTGGTTATTTTCACTTGGTATAATTCTTGGAGATTTGTAAGATATTTGTATTAGTTCATTCCCTTTTATTATTGAGTGGTATTCCATGGTATGACTATGATACTTATCCATTATAAATTATCTGTGTTTTTTCCATATTTTGGTTATCATAATTAAGGTGGCTTTAAACATTTGTGTACAGTTATATATGTAAGCATAAATTTTCATTTCTCTGGGATATATGCTCCAGAATGCAATTATTGGGTGATATTGTAGAAGTATTTGATATTTTTAAGAAGCCATTAAACTGTTTGCCAGAGGGGCATTATACATTCTCATCAGTAGTATCTGAATGCTATGATCTCTGCATCCTCACTGATATTTGAGGTTGCTATATTATTATTATGGTTACGGCTTCTTTTTAATCTGATTTTGAGGCTACTTTTGTGAAAGTGACTATAAGCCAGGGACTGTCTCTGTAGTAGTCCTGGCAAGGGCTTGGGGATGGATTCTGGAGAAAGTTGCAGAGGACGTACCTTTGGGATAATGTCTTTATAAAGGCTTATGAGCATGATACCGTTGGCCTTCTTGTTGGCTGGGAGGGCTGTAGATTGGCTTGTTTGTAAAGCAGATGATCCTGAATGGGGAGCTCTTACTTAGCACTGATTTTGACCTTTAGGTTTTACTCTGGTCAGCAGCTGGGTCTGTTTGATTTCGGACTGCAGGAAAGAAGACAGGAAAAGTTCTACCAGTTATCCTATTAAACATAAATATATCATATGTACTTATCCTTTCACATGTAGCATTTTTCATTAGCATGTTCTTGGAGCTAGAGGCTGATGGGTATTTTCCTGTCTAAATTTCCAGTTTTGACAGTATATCTAACTTTCTTGATGGAAAGAAGTTCTTTTGGATTGAGATCAATTTTATTTTTGGATTTATAGTGTAAAGAGAACTGGTACTTCCAGTTGGACTGTTAAAGCTGTACACAGCAGCATATAAGGAACCCAATGTGGACTGAAAAAAATTAAAAGTAGTACATTAATTAGGCTAAAATAAATATTCTGTCTTGAGAGTAGTGCCATCTGTTGGCATTAGTAACTAATTACATTTTAAAAGAATATAAAGACAGAGAAAGCTCAGTATAGAACTAATATTCTCAGTAGTATTTCATAGTGCTTAACAATGCTTAGTAGTGCTTAATCACTGTCCCAGGGCCTTAGGGAGAGTGTGTTCCCTGTCTGTTTCAGTAAAACCTAACATATCTAGGCTATATAATTTAGCTTATTGTTCCTAGGCTACAAATCTGTACAGCATGTTACTGAACTGAATACAGTAGGTAGTTGTAACACTGCTAAGTATTTGTGTATGTAATCAGAAAACTGTGAAAATGATGCTAGGTGATAAGTTTTTCAGCACCAGTATAACCTTATGGAACTCCAAGTCCTTGTGGTTGCCTGCAATGTTATATGACTATCCAAGTATATATAGAGCAGCTCTCTTGTTCCATGTTTACTTAATGGTAGATCCTTAAAAAGCTCTCTGCATGAAGGAGTTTAAGAAAGGTAATCTCTGAGAATGGAGGAATATTCTTCTGTGATAGCATGGAAATCCTTACCCTTTGTTAGGATCCTAGAGTTTATTTAGAAAATAGCTTAGTGTGTTGGGATATTTCAGAACCATAGGAAGAGACATTTCACAGACAAAAGAGAGTTCTGCTGCACCAAAGATCAATTTAAGTTGCTAATTTGTCAATTTATAGTCTTAAAACTTTTTTTTTTTTTTTAGGCAAGCCCAACAGACTGACCTTTTTTTTTTTTTTTTTTTTTTTTTTTTTTTTTGAAATGAGAGCGAGAGAATGAATTGGCATGCCAGGGCCTTCAGCCACTGCAGTTGAACTCCAGATGCATGTGCTCCCTTGTGTGTATGTGCAATTTTGTTGTTTATGTCACTGTGTGTCTGGCTTGGATGGAACCTGGAGAGTCAAACGTGAGTCCTTAGGCTTTGCAGGCAGTTGCCTTAACTGTCAAGCCATCTCTCCAACCTGCCTTGTAACTTTAAAAAAATTTATTTATTGGGGCAAGGGAAATGGCTTAGCGGTTAAGGCGTTTGCCTGCAAAGCCTAAGGACCCCGGTTTGATTCCCCAGGACCCATGTAAGCCAGATGCTCAAGGGGGCACATGCATCTGGAGTTTGTTTGCAGTGGCTGGCGTGCCCATTCTCTCTTTCTCTCTGCCTCTTCATCTCTCTGTCTCAAATAAATAAATAAAATATTTAAAAAATTATTTATTTATTTGACAGCAGAGAAAGAGGGAGGGGGAAAGAGAGAGAGAGAAAGAGAAAGAATGGATGTGCCAGGGCCTCCAGCCACTGCAAATGAACTCTAGATGCATATGCCCCCTTGTGCTGCATCTGGCTAACATGGGTCCTGGGGAATTGAATCTGGGTCCTTTGGCTTTGCAGTCAATCACCTTAACTGCTAAGCCATCCCTCCAGCCCTGCCTTATAACTTTTTTTTTTTGGTTCTTTTGGTTTTTCGAGATAGGGTCTCACTCTAGCTCAGGCTGACCTGGAATTCACTATGCATTATAACTTTTAAATTTTAAGAATGTATACAAGGGGTAGATTTATCTGACTATGTTTTTTTTTTTTCTGTGAAGTACATATTTCAGAATAAGATAGACTTGATTATTTAAAACAAAAATAAAATAGTGCAATATTTTATACCTTTTTTTCCTTTCTTATTTGTGTGTGGTTTCTCTTTATAACAGGAAATCAAACCCCAAAGCCATTATAACCATGGATATGGCGAACCTCTTGGGCGGAAAACTCACATTGATGATTACAGCACATGGGACATAGTCAAGGCTACACAGTAAGGTTTTTGTTGTAGTTTTCTTCTTTGGCATTTGTATTTTAAGTGAAATATGAACATGAATATCTGTCCTGTTGCCCTGGGGAAAATGTCAGTATCAATTAAATTATTGTATTTTCCATTAGTTTATTGGATATGTTTATTTTCTTTTGGTACCTGTTAATCTTTGTAGAAGTTTCTTCTTATACCCTAAGAATGTAGGATATGAATAATTAGAGCAAATTGCCAACTTTAAAAGTACTTTGAGGTAATAATATCATGGACACATACATTAACCCTGCCCGTTAGACAGGTACACAAATTAAAAATGTAGTTCATATCAGTCAGCTATCTATCTGTTTGCCTATTTATCTATCTTCTTTCTTTCTGCCTGTCTATCATCTATCAGTAAGGGAGATATCAGAGATGTTTAATTATGGTCGTAAAGTGTCAGATTTGAGACAGAACAAGGAAATGATAAATCCAAGAATATTGTTGGACAGTTTGGGTGGAAGTTGACATACAATAGGTACTTTGATCTACACATAAAGAAGAGAAACTGGATTTAGTCGTAAGCATTTTCAGCCATATCATATGACAGTTCATTGCCTCTAGCATAGTTAGCACAGTATCTCATAAAGGTGCTTTTATGCTTGCAGGTTCTTTGGATTAGGGCCTGTTTTCTGCTTATTCTTCCTAAAAATAGTTTTTTTAAAAATTTTAATTGTAATCTTTTTTGGGGGAGGGGGTTGAGGTAGGGTCTCACTCTAGCTCAGGCTGACTTGGAATTCACTATGTAGTCCCAGGCTGGCCTCGAACTCATGGTGATCCTCCTACCTTTGCCTCCTGAATGCTGGTATTAAAGGCATGCACTACCACACCCAGCATTGTTGTAATCTTTTAAAATATTTCCTTTTAAAAATATTTTTATTTATTTATTTTTTAATTGGGATTTTTTTTTTTTTTCTGGTTTTTTGAGGTAGAGACTCACTCTGGCCCAGGCTGACCTGGAATTAACTATGTAGTCTCAGGGTGGCCTTGAACTCATGGCGATCCTCCTACCTCTGCCTCCCAAGTGCTGGGATTAAAGACGTGCGCCACCACGCCCGACTGTAAATTGGGAAAATTTTAATAGCATCAAATGCACTGTACATTGATAACTGCAGTACTGAAATTGCAAAAATTTAAATATTTTTCTCAAAAAAGAGATTTTTTTTCTCCTGGGAGATGTGAAAACTCAATTCACATTACTGTGGCTAGTCCGTTTTTAATATTAATATCTAAATAGCTGTTCATATTTTATAATAAGGTAGATCGTAAACTGCTCCTGTCTGAATTTTAGCAACAATTTCTTAAGATAATTACCAGGAATATCAAATTTTTGACATGCAAACTCACAAAACTCTGTATTGGCATTGTTTTTTCTTTGCTTCAGTACACCTAGCCTGAAAATATAGATGGTTTCTTTTTCTTAATTCCTTGTAAAAATATTTCTGCACTAAGTCTTGTTTCTTTTTTACTATAAGTAGACTGTAAGAAAGACCATCAGCTCTGTGGTTGGTTTCCCAGTTGATGAAAATCTATCAAAAACATACTGATAGAAAAAAGTCATTTTTCAAAGGTTATAGGATCAGGAAAGAATTAGCACTTCTTATTTGTATAAGCACAGATACTTAAAGCTAGTCACCTGCAGATAAATCCTTGTAGTATTCAGCTGTTTGATAAAAATAAACCAATTGTATGTTTTCTTCCATTGCTCTAAGGACACTGAAAATCTGTATGAGTTGAGTTGCAGTAGTTTTCTGATCAAATTAAGAGTTCAAGGTCCTCTTGAATTTGGGTCACTGGTGTCCACATCCCAGATGAATTCAATTCAAAATTTTAGGGCAAACACTCCTTATAACAAAGAACATGGATATGCTACTTAAAGTTGATGTCCTTTCATGGCTAGAGCCGAAATGAAAATCTTGGAAGCAGAAAAACTATACTATCCAATTATCCCAGCAGCAAGAATTCCTACCATTCCTTTCAAAGAGTATATATCATTGCAAAGGTGGAAAGTAGGATCACAGGAAGAAGACAGTATCCAAGACACATGCCACACAGCCAAATGAAACACCTGCCATACTCATTAAATTTAGTAAGCACAACATTCCTAGACATCCGATTGCACTGATTCCATACACTTACCCAAACTGGGTTTTGCTGGGCAGTAACAATGTGGCTCCAAAGGTGAGGCAAAATACCAATGGTGTTGCCAAAACCAGTTTCATTCATGCTGCTATCATTTGCTACTTTTTTTTTTTTTTTTTTGAGAGAGAGAGAGAGAGAGACAGAGTGATAGAGAATGGGCACCTCAGCTGCTGTCAACAAACTCCAGACATGTTTACCCCGTGGCGGGAAAGTGCGGCACTGTGCCCTTGCGTCACTTTTTGCATCTGGCTAAGCGTGGGACCCAGAGAATTGAATGGGCATTCCTAATGGCTTCACAGGCAAGCACCTTAACTGCTAAGCCATCTCTCCAGCCCCATCTGATACTTTAAAAAATATATTTTTTATTTTTATTATTTGAGAGAGGGAAAGACGCAGAGAGCGAGCGGGAGAGAGATAGAGAATGGGCACACCAGGGCTTCCAGCCAGTGCAGACGAACTCCAGATGCATGTGCCACCTTGTGCATCTGGCTTACCTGGGTCCTGGGGAATCGAAATGAGGTCCTGTGGCTTTGCAGGCAAGCGCCTTAGCTGCTAAGCCATCTTTCCAGCCCCTGTTTGCTACTTTTAATGGGTGTGGCATTGTTAGTGTTTTTTTTTTTTTTTTGCTAGGTGTGGTCAAAATTGATACCTAACTCTTCTGATAGAGGTAGTTCATCCTCAAAGTTGTTCCCATAGAATGACTAAGGTGTAGCTGGAGTATATGCCTGAGTTGGCTGATAAATCTGCCCAGTATATGGCCACTGTAGCTGCATTGTGTCTGGAGGGACAAATTAACCTTGTTGCAAGTAGTCATAGCCAGTCTCCATTCACAAACTCATATATGACAGCTGGCAGTAATGGTTACATAAATACCCACGATGAAACTTCTTCACTGCAATGAAGCAGTGCTTACTAGCGCATGATTAGGTTAGATGGAATTTTGAGAATATGCAGCAACAGGTTATCTACACAAAAGTTGCCATAGGGTCCTCCACTTTCTCCATAATCATAGATCTGTTGAGATTGGTCATTTATTCTATAACTTGTCTGGTAGAAATCTGTGTTAAAGTTATCAAAGCCTGACATTGCAAATGATCTCGGGAGGCAGAGATATTGAGAGAGAGTGAGTGAGTGAGTAGGGGCACGCCAGGTCCTGTAGCCACTGCAAATGAACTTCACATGCATGTATCACTTTGTGCATTTGGCTTACATAGGTACTAGGGAATTGAACCTGGATCATTAGGCTTTATAGGCCTTAACCTCTGAGCCGTCTCTCCAGCCCCCTTGTTTTAATTTTTTTGTTTGTTTTTTCTGAGATAGGATCTCACTATATAACCCAGCTGGTTTTGAATTTGTGGCAGCCCTCCTCCCTCAGCCTCCCTAGTGCTGAGATTTTACAGGCATGTACCACCATGTTTGGTTTAGGGGGTGCTGTCAGATATCTTTGCATTTGGACATTTTTAAGTGCCCACTTTATTGCTTATGATAGACTAAAATTTGATTACCTAAACAATTTGTAAATTCTATGTCATATATAGTATGTAGTTCACTTTGTATCATACGAAGCAAACTTTGGAAAAGATTTAAAAATAAAAAGAGAAAAATGTGATCTGTATTACTAGCCTACAAAAGAAACTAGAAGCCGTGTTGGCACACTTTTTTTTTTTTTTTTTGAAGGTAGGGTCTCACTCTGGTCCAGGCTGACCTGGAATTAGCTATGTAGTCTCAGGGTGGCCTTGAACTCATGGCGATCCTCCTACCTCTGCCTCCCGAGTGCTGGGATTAAAGGCATGTGCCACCACGCTCGGCTGGCACACATTTTTAGTCCCAGCACTCGGGAGGCAGAAGTAGGAGGATTGCCATGAGTTCAAGACCAACCTGAGAATACATAATGAATTCCAGGTCAGCCTGGACTAGAGTGAAACCCTACCTCAAAACAAACAAACAAACAAACAAACCACAAAACAAAACAAAAAACTAAGAAAGAAATAGAAACAAATACTAAGTTCATATTTGTTTTAAAAACACTCATATAACTCAAAGAGTATTTAAAGGTTATTTTTTCTTTGAACCTACATATTGCATAACAATCCTAGTTTTTCAACTGTAACAAAACTATAAGTCTACATTCTTCTGGTTTGAAAGCTTAATGATTTTACACTTGTGATTACTGTAAAGGTAAGACTCACACCTGCCATCCTGCCCTCTTCTTTTCCAGCTGGTCCATTATTGACTGCTCCCTGTTAGGAACGCTTTGTGACTAGTTGCTGGTGTGATTAGTCACCGCCCTCCTTGGTCAGGGTTCTCTTTGTCTTTTGACATTTTGGTCAGGAAGTCTCTCAGTGTAAGTTTCTGTGTTTATCCTACTTGGAGTGTTCATTGAGCTTCTTGGATGTATACATTGCATATGGATCTATAGACAGATTAGTTGGATTTTCATCAAGTTTGGAAAAGTTTTGGCCACTGTTCATGCAAATATTCTTTCTGTTCCTTCCTCTCATATCCTGGCAAAATTACTCTGTTGGTGTTTCCAGTGTCCCACAGGTTTCTGAGGTATTGCTTATCTTTCTTCTTTTTTTAGACTGAACAGTTTCTATTTCAAATAAATTTAAAAGCTGGATGTGTTGATTGATTAACATCTTGAAGTCTATCATTTTGGAGGATGAGGCAGGAGGTTTGCTATGAATTTAAGGTCAGCCTAGAGCTACATCATGAGTTTGGCCAGTCCGGGATGCAAAGTGAGACCTTGTCTGAAAGAACCAAATAAATAAATAAATAAATAAATAAATAAATAAATAAATGGATAAAGGATAGTGGTTAAGAACTATTTTTAGTCTGCTTTTGAGCTCATTAATGTATTTTCCATTTAGTTATTATACTTTTTAATTCTGAAATTTTTAAGAGTCCTCTGTAATTTCTGTTTATTAATGTGCTTTATTTCAATATTGTTTGTTGTTTCTCCTCCCTCCCTGCCTCCCTCCCTTTCATTCATTCATTTTTTTATTATTCAAAGCAGGGTCTCATTCTAGCTCAGGCTGGCCTGGAACTCAAGGTGATCCTCTTACCTCAGCCCAGTCCCAAGTGCTAGGAACAAAGATGTGCACCACCGTGCCCAGCTGTGTTTGTACTTTTCTTTAGTTCTTTAGGTAGGGCTTCCTTTCACTCTGTAATGTTTCTCTTTCTTCCCTTGGTTACTGAAAGCCTTTTAATTCCATCATATTAAAAACTTGATTCTGAGTCCTTTTTCCCCTTTTTTTCCCTTTTTATTGAGACACAAGGCCTTACTGTGTACCCCAGAGCTGGCCTCTGAAGTCACCCTGCTCCTGCCCCAGCCTCCCGAGTGTTGGGATTATAGGCATGAGCCACCACACCCACTTGACAATTTTGCCAGATTTTTAAAGTTCTTTTGGAGGGACAAGCTTTTGAGAACTTTAGTGCACTGATGGCACCTTTCATTCTTGAAGGTTATGTGTGATTGAAGTGCCAACTATTCCCATTTAGTAAATAAATTAGTGTGGAAGTAATGTAATTAAATACACTTCATCAGTATTAGCTAATATTTTGGCTAAGCAGGTTCATCCTAATTTCATTTTAATGATTTTCTTGCTTAGAAAAAGATACTTTAAACTGGGTGTGGTGGTGCACGTCTTTAATCCCAGCACTTGGGAGGCAGAGGTAGGAGGATCACCCTGAGACTACATAGTGAATTCCATGTCAGCCTGGGCCAGAGTGAGACCCTACCTTGAAAAACCAAAAAAAAAAAAAAAAAAAAAAAAAAAAAGATACTTTACAAAGACACCCAATTCCCAATGGAAGAATTGCAATGTAAGTTACATTTACTAAATCACAATAGTTTACTTTATAGTATTATTCACTAAGCAAACTCAGCTTTACCTAGTAAATACCCATTTTTTTGATGTCAGTCACTGTTTATAAACTCACCCACCAGGCTTTGGTATTATTGCCATCAAATATTATTGTGATCAAATATTAGAAAATTATATCAGACTTTTGTACTATGTCCATAGTAAGACACTTATCATTGCCCTTTCATTATCTTTCAGAAACTATTATTGAAAAATAATCGTATTTCCAAATACACAAATTTTGAAGAGTATTTTATGTACATAAATACTCATTTTTAAAAATAAAAGTATGGGGCTAGAGAGATGGCTTAGCAATTAAGGTGCTTGCCTGTGAAACATAAGTTCCCAGGTTTGATTCCGCAGAACCCACATAAGCCAGATTGACATGGCGGCATGTGCATCTGGAGTTCATTTGCAGTGGCTAGAGGTCCTAGTATACCCATTCTTTCTTTCTCAAAAAACAAACAAACAAAAAAAAAACCCAAATAATAAATAAATAAAGTAGTGGTATTGCTCAGTGGGTAAAGGGACTTATTTGCAAAACCTGACTGCCCAGGTTTGGTTCCCCAGTACCCGTATGTTGTAGTAAGCTTCACTTTGCTGGGATAATCTTCCAAGCCAGACACAGTTTATGGGAGAATGGGATTTATTTCAGAATGGAATTTATTTCAAGCTTACAGATCCAGGGGAAGTTCCATAATGTTGGAAGAGGCTGGCCCAGGTTACAGATCCAACCAGAGAGAAAAACCACCAGCAGCACCACCAAAAGTAGGAACACTCTGGCAAACAGCACAGAATCCCAGGCAGAGTTCAAGTACTCGGCCTACCTTTAGGCTGGAAACAGATCCTTCCCCAGTGACACCTTTGGGCTGGACCCTAGGAGATACCCCGCACCCCCAGTGACACCACTTCTAGCCAGGTGGCTTTAAATCCAAGTTTTAATAAAAATACCTGAGTCTATTAGGGAACATATATTCAGACTACCACCATATAAAGCCATGCTTCAGGAGTTCATTTCAGTTGCAGTGCAGAAGGTCCTGTAGTGTCCATACTCCTCACTATGTGTTTGTGTGTGTGTGTGTTTGCAAATAAATACATAAAAAAATTTAAAGTAAAAATAGGTACTTCTTTATTTGTGGCAGGCAAGCACCTTTAACTGCTGAGCCATCTCCCAAGCCCCTATCGTTATTACTTTGAAAGGGAACAGAATACGATTTTTTTGCATGTGTGTGTGTGATGAGATGTGATGTGTGGTATATGTATGTGCAGAGGCCAGAGGAGAACATTGGATGCCCTCCTATTACCTGTCCACATAGTTCCTCAGGTTGGAGCTGCTGTCAGTTTTGGAGCCCCAGTGATTGGTCCCCTCCCCTGGACCAGAGTTACAGACAGTTAGGCTTGGTTATGCCAGTTTTTTACATAGGTTCTGGGGAGGTGAACTTGGTGTCTCTGGACCCTAGAGGCCTCATGCTTAAGTGACAAGTGGTTTCAGTTGCTCAGCATCTTCTTAAAAATATATGCATAGCTATGAGATTAAAGCAGTAATTTAAAAAAAAATCTGTCAGGGCTGGGTGTGGTGGCACACGCCTTTAATCCCAGCATTTGGGAGGCAGGGTAGGAGGATTGCCATGAGTTTGAGGCCACCCTGAAACTACATAGTGAATTCCAGGTCAGCCTGAGCTAGAGCAAGACCCTACCTTGGAAAAAAAAAAAATCTGTCAATTAAAAATGTCCAGGGGCTGGAGAAATGGCTTATCAGTTAAGGCATTTGCCTACGAAGCCAAAGGATCCTGGTTTGATTCTCCAGGACCCATGTAAACCAGATGTACGAGGTGCACGTGCATCTGGAGTTCGTTTGCATTGGCTAGAGGCCCTGGCATGCCCATTCTCTCTCTGTCTGCCTCTCTTCTATCTCTCTCTCTCTCTCTGCTTGCAAATAAATAAATTTTTTAAAAAAAGATCCAGGTGCAGATGGATTAATTGCAGAATTCTACCAGAGCATTAAAGACCTAACATCAATCCTCAAGTTATTCCGCAAAATACAAAGCCAGTACTATTACACTGATACCAAAACTAGGTAGAAGACACACACACACACACACACACACACACACACACACACACACACACGCGCCAGATGAATCTTCTTGATGAACACATAAATTCTCAATAAAATCATTATATATCAAATTCAAGAACACATCAGAAAGATCATTGACCATGATTGAGTTGGTTTCATTCCAGAGATTCAGGGATGGCTTCAACATTCACAAACCAGTAAATGTAGCACATCACATAAATGGACTCAAGGCCAGAAATCATGATTCTCAATAGACACAGAAAAAGTTCTTTGACAAAATCCAACATCTTTTTGTGAGAAAAGCCCTAAAGGGAGCTTATGTCAACAAAATGTGTGTGTGTTACATGTGCACACACACAGTGGCAAAACTATTGCCAACACCATGCTAAATGAAGAAAAATTCAAAGCATTTCAACTGAGATTAGGAATAAGGCAAAGGTGTCCACTCTCTAGTCCTATTGAATAGATAGCTTGAAATCTTAGCTTGAGCAATAAGACAAGAAAATAAAAGGGATACAAGTATTTGCAGATGATAATACTTCTACACATAGGAATCTCTAAAGACTCTACCAGAAAAAAAGTGCTGATAAGCACTTTCAGCAAAGGTCAGGACACAAAATTAACATGCAAAAATCAGTAGCCTTCCTATATACCAATGACAAACATACTGAGCAAGAACTAGGGAATAACCTCAAAAACAAAAGAACTCAAACCTTAGAATAAATCTAAACAAGGAAGTGAAAGATCTTTAGAAAGAAGGCATTGTTTTTTATTTTATTATTGTATTTCATTTTATTTTAATGTGTGTGGTACATGCACATGTGTGTGTAGATGTATGTGCCCTGTGCAGAGGCCAGAGGAGAATGTTAGGTGTCCTCTATTGCTCTTTTGGTTTATTTCCATGAGACAGTCACTGAACCTGGAGCTATTACTTTTCAGTCAGACTGGGCTGACCAGTGAGCTCCAGTGATTTTCTTGTCTGCCCTCTCAGCATTGCAGCTGCAGGTATGTGTGGCCACAATCTGTCTTTTTTTTTTTTTTTTTTTTTTTTAAACATGGCTGCTGGGGATTGAACACCAGTCCTCATGATTGTGCAGTAAGTGCTGTTATCCACTGGGCTACCTCCTCAGTCCCTACAATGATAACTTTAAACAGTAGAGAAATGAAGAGACCCCTCCCCACCCCAGGCTCCTGAGAGTATTAGTGTTTCAGTCAGCTTCACATTGCTGGCACAAAGAACCCAACCAAGAGCAGCTTGTGGGAGGAAAGGGTTTATTTTGGCTTCCAGACTTTAGGGGAAGCTCCATGGTGGCAGGGGGAATGATGGCATGAGCAAAGGGCAGACATCACCTCCTGGCTAACAGCAGCAGGAGGGTGTGCCAAATACTGGCAAGTGGAAGCTGGCGATAACATCCATAAGCTCTCCCCCAACAATACATCATTTCCAGGAGGCTCCAATTCCCAAATTGCTACCAGCTGGGGACCTAGCATTTATAACACATAAGTTTTATGGGGGACACTTGAATCAAACCATCTCAATTAGTATTGTGTAAATGGTCATGCTACCAAATCAGTCTACAGATTGAATGGATTCCCCCATCAAATTTTCAACACTATTCTTCAGAGAAATAGAAAAAAAAATTAAAATTCATACAGTACCACAAAAGATCCCAGATAGTCAAACCAATCCTGAACAAAAGTAATAATGCTACAGGTATCATTATACCTATTTCTTGTTATGTTACAGATCCTTAGTAATAAAAACAGCATAGTACTGGTGCAAAAACATACACGTTAGATCAGTGGACTAGAATAAAGGATGTAGATATAAGCCTGTGGGTCTTTACCTTTACCATTTTCAGTTGTTGGCCACTGAAGTCCCGGGAGAGGGAGGGAGGAATTGGGAGGGAAGCAGCAGGGTCCATCCTGGAGCAGTGGGTGAGTGCGACGAAGATGACAGGCTGTGAACACCCGGGAGACCGTCTGATGGACAGCACTGGACAGCACTCGTTTATTCAAAAGGGGAGTGGGTTTATAAACAGTGGGGAAGGTTGGGATGGCACATACAGACTACATGGCAATCAGATGCATCGTTTATGGGCTGCTATCTAGGTGGTGGAAGAAGTAGTAACTTCAAAGCTGTGGGGAGAGGAGTTGTGAGAGAAGATAAAGGGAAAGGCGGGAAGCTGTGACTTCAAAGGCTGTGGGGGTGAGAGAGATGGTGGAAAGGCTACATGACTTCAGCCACATAAGGGTCTCTTGGGCAGCTAGCCACAAGGTCAGGAACTGTGGGGGCAAAGTCTGACTTATGGAATGGTCAGAGCCTTTTGGGGTCCAGGGGGAGGGTCTCGCCAGTTCTGCCCACTCTGGGCGATGACAGCACACTACAACCTACAATATAGGGAAGGCCAGTCACTATCGCCAGGGACTCCTGATGATAGGGCCAGTTGCAACCCCACAGCCCAGGGTCCCTGGCCATGTCCAACAGTTCAGGCCAGCCTCCTCACAGTCCCAGCCCATTTTTAGCAATGCCCAACGTAAGCCCACATAGTTACAGCCACTGGATTTTTGACATGATTGCAAAAATGGAGTAAAGATATCCTCTTCAGTAAGTGCTTCTGGGAAAACTGGATACCTCCATATAAAAGAATGAAACTAGATCCTTCTCTCTCACCTTGCACAAAAATCAATTCCAGAAAGATCAAATACCTTAACGTAAAACCCAAAACTTAGAAACTGCTGAGGAAAGAGTAAGAAACATACTTCAAGATATAGACTTAAGTAAGGTCTTTCTGAATAGAATTCTAGTTGGTCTGGAAGTAATCGGGCCTCATGAAATCACAAAGCGTATGTATGGCAGGTCAGCATGAGGTCAAATGAAACCCTGCCTCAAAAAAAAAAAAATACAAATGGGATGGAGAAATGGCTTAGTGGTTGAGGCACATTCCTGTGAAATCTGAGGACCCAGGTTTGATTCTCCAGGTCCCACATAAGCCAGATGCACATGGTGGCACGTGCATCTGGAGTTTGTTTGCAGTGGCTAGAGGCCCTGGAGCACCCATTCTTCCCCCCATCTCAAATAAATAAATAAATAGTAAATCTTAAAAAAAAAAAAAAAGAAAATACAAATGTTGGGGCTAAAGAGATAGCTGGGCAAATAAAGGACTTGCTCTGCACCTCTGAATACCTGAACTTGGATCCCCAGACAACAGTACAAAAGCTGGAAGCTTTGGTGGCCTTATGGTGAGACGGGAAGCTAGAACAGGAGAATTTCTCAGAAGTTCACAAACAGCAGTAAACCATGAGATGCCCTCCCTGAAATGAGATGGAAGGTGAGGACCTACTAGAAAATTGTCCTCTGACATGTGCTGTAGCATGTGCATGTACACACACACAAACACACTCACATTAAATCTTGACCCCCCAAAAGGTAGAGTCTCTCTCTAGCTCAGGCTGACCTGGAATTCACTATGTAGTCTTAGCTTGGCCTCAACTCACAGTGACCCTCCTACCTCTGCCTTCCAAGTGCTGGGATTAAAGGCATGTGCCAGCACACCCTGCTCAGGGTAATCCTCTTACCTCAGCCTCCAGAGTGCTGGGGTTAAAGGTGTGTACCGCCATGCTTGGCTACATATTAAATCAATCTGTCTGTCTGTCTGTCTGTCTGTCTGTCTGTCTATCTATATGTCAAATTTATTTAAATATGTTGTTGTTTTATAAAATTCCTAAGATTCAGTATTTTGGTTAGGAAAAAGATGAGTATTTTGTGGCTTGATGTTCTACTTTTGTTTATACTTAAAAATTTGCATAGTTAAGAACATTTACCACACAAGTGATAAGGGACAGAAGAGGAGCAGGCTTGCTGCAGTGCCTCTTGGTCAGATGTGAGCATCCTTCCTGGACCTCTCCCTAGACCTTTTCTTAGTTCTCGTTGGATTGGACTGAATCTCAGGACTTTCCACTGCACTTCCTACTCCAACACACCTGGTTTGTAAATAGAGGATTCTGGGGTTTATAAAACATTTTTTCTTCTTAATAGTCTTTTTACACTTGATCTTAACTGCAAGGCTGAGAAGCGATTTCTTAATAGTCTCTTAATAACTTATGTACTCTCTGCTTATTTTCATGTATTTATTATTTTTAGTTTAATTGTGTATATTTTTATAATCTGCCTCAAGTGTTTTGTTATATAAAGAAAAATCAGCAACTGATTAAAGTTTTATTCTGGTTTCCATTTTTCTTGGACCTCATGAAATTTTACGTGGTTATAACTGAGATATTTTAAAACTGGAAAATGGGTTACTACTAAATGCTGTTCGGATACCTTTTTTTTTTTTTTTTTTTTTTGGTGTTTCACGGTAGGGTCTCATTCTAGCTCAGGCTGACCTGGAATTCACTATATAGTCTTAGGGTGGCCTTGAACTCATGGTGATTCTCCTACCTCTACTTCCTGAGTGCTGGGATTAAAGGCATGCACCACCACACCTGGCTTCACATACTTTTATTTTCAAAGAAATATTTCATGTTGAAAAATGGTATTAAGTTTAAAAGTATGAAAATAGAGCATTAAGCTAAGTGTGGTGTGGGTGTCTACAAAATCAGCTCTTGGGAGGCCGAACAGGAGGATTACCATGAATTCCTGGCCAGCCAAGGGCTCTCCTGTCTCAAAAATAAATAAATAAAATAAAATTTACTGCAAACGCCTTTAATCCCAGCACTCAAGAGGCAGAGGTAGGAGGATGACTGTAAGTTTGAGGCCACCCTGAGATAACACAGTGATTTCCAGGTCATCCTGGGCTAGAGTGAGAGCCTACTCACAAAAAAACAAATTAAGGTGCTGGAGAGATGGCTTAGCGGCTAAGTCATTTGCCTGCAAAGCCAAAAGATCCCAGTTCAATTCTCCAGGACCCACATAAGCCAGATGCACAAGGGGGCACATACATCTGAAGTTCATTTACAGTGGCTGGAGACCCTGGCACACCTATTCTCTCTCTCTCTATCTCTTTCTCCCTCTTTCTCTCTCTCAAATAAATAAATAAATAAATAAATAAATAAATAAATATATTTAAAAAAAACCAAAATAAATAAATTAAAATAAATAATTTTTTAAAGAAGAATTATTTTCTTCTGGAAATGTTACTGTCAACATTAACTGTGTGTTTAACATTGCCATATTTTCTTTCCTTTCCAGATATGGGATATATGAACGCTGCCGAGAATTGGTAGAAGCAGGTTATGATGTGCGGCAACCTGACAAGGAAAATGTTACACTCCTCCATTGGGCTGCAATCAATAACAGAATAGATTTAGTCAAGTATGTGTTTTCTGTGTTCTTAATTAATCAATAGTTGGTTTTATTATAAAATTATTATAAGTAATTATCATAAAACTAACAATTTGTAAAATCTATAGCTTTTATCATATGTATTCTATGGGCTTTTTTTGCTTGAAAAATTGCTTTTAACTTTTATATTGAAGGCTTATGTCAGTCAAGTGCAGTACTTTTCTATATATACTTCCTTCCCAACGTGATTCTTTTTGGTTTTGTTTTGATTTTTTGAGGTAGAGTCTCACTCTAGCCCAAGCTGACCTGTTTCGGATTTAAACTCACAGTGATCCTTCTCTCCTCCCTCTGCCTCCTGAGTGCTGGGACCTGAGTGCACCACCACGCCTGGCTCAACTTGATTCTTGAACTACTCTTATTTGAAATCTAACAGTTGTGACCATTTTACTGATGAGGACACTGAAGCACAGAGCCTAACTATGCTCCCAGTGGAACATAGCTAATGCAAGTTAGACTTAGGACCTGAATAGTCTCAGTAGGACTCACATTCTGAGTAGGGATTCTGTGTAAGGAAAAGCAGAAGAAGCAAAGGTTGAAACAATGATAGGTAATGATAATACCATTCGTATACTAAGGATGAAGTGTATTTTATCTTTGATCTGTTTAGCATTAAGAAATAGATAAACAAGAGCTGGAGAGAGAGAGAGGAATCTGTCTCAGTGACCTTGGATTGGACATTTTGGGCATGAAAGTTTTATGGACATAATCTAAAGGGAGTGATGGGCTCACGGATGTGCTGCTCAGTGTTGGCTAGCCAGCAGGCCAGCGGGATTATACTGCCAGTGGAGTATGCCAGTGCAGTCTTAACTAAAGCATTCTATGCCATCAGAGATGGCTTTCTTCCAGAGTGTGTTTCCGTTTTCTTTTCCTCCTCTCGTATCTGACTTTCACTCTGCCTTCCATAGATACTTCCTCAGATCTAATTCTGTTTTGTCAGAAATTATTTTTTATTTCATCTTTGTGAAGGAAATTTTCCCATGGTATAGAAAGTTTTGTAGTTTTTGTGTGCCATTTTTTTTTCCCCTGCTGAAAAGATTATTTCATTGTCTGCTGGCTTTTGTTACTGTTGAGAAATCCATCCAAGCACTGGGGTTTTGAAGGGTTTTTGTGTGCTTGTTTTATTTTCTGGCTCCTTTTAAGATTTTCTATTTCTGGTTTTCTGCAGTTTCACATGATGTTTCCAAGATGTGGATTTATATTTATCCAGAATGAGATTGCAAGGAAGTTTGATTCTGTGGATTAGTGTTTTTATCAATCTGGAAAAATCTTAGCTATGATCTCTATAACTACTGCTTTTGCTTCTGTCTGCTCCCCTGCTGGGACTCCAGTTGAACATGCATTAGGCCTTTTCATTTTATATTGTCTCTTCTTACCTTCTCTTCTGTGTGTGTATGCCTTGCTTTCTTCTGTCTGGTTCATTTGGAAACCATCTAACCTGTCTTCTAGGTCACTTATGTAGGACCTGCTGGTATATTGAATATGTTCCCAATTTGCTTTCTTTTTCTTCCATGGCACATTTTAAAAAATTTGTATTACTTAAATTGCTAGTTACTAAAATTTGCAATTTTGTATACTTGAATAAGGTAAGTATACTTTGTTTCAGAATCTATGTCTGGGTCTATTTCTTTTATATTGTTCTTTCATGTGCTGACCAACCTTGGTTACATACTGAACACAGTGTTTGAAAAAAAGTGCTTGTTGAATACTTCTAAGCCCAAGCTGCCAAGTTTTCTGTTTTATTCTGCCAGGCTCAGCTTGGTTTTTCCAGAGCCTACTGGGACACTGAGAATCATGCTGCAGCAGCAGACTGTAGATTCTTCCTTTCTTCTGTAGTGTAGCTTTTTGGAGTTCTACTCCTTAGTGTCTGCATAACTTTCCTTCTGGTGGAGAAAGTTCTTCTGCATCACCAAATTGTCTATAAGGCAAAATTCGGAGTATTTTTTAAAAATATATTTTATTTATTTATTTGAGAGAGAGAGGGAGAGAGAGAGAATGCACATGCCAGGGTTTCTACACTGCAAGTGAACTGTAGATGCATGTGCCACCTTGTGCATCTGGGTTACATGGGTACTGGGGAATTGAACCTGGGTCCTTAGGCTGTGTAGGCAAGCACCTTAGCTGCAAAGCTATCTCTCTGGCCCCTGAGTGTTTTTTTTTTTTTTTTTTTTTTTTTTTAACTTATTCAAGTTTAAGTTTAGTTTTGAACCTTGGCAAGGTAAATTTTTGGCAAATTATTAGTTTTGTTAGGCTTGACTTTTGGGGAAATATTTCTTGTATTTTATTATATAATTTATTTATAATGTTATTTATTTATTTATTTGCAAGCAAAGAGGGATAGAATATAGACAGAAAGTATGGGCATACCAGGGCCTTCAGTCACTGCAAATGAACTGCAGATGCATGTGCCATTTTTGTGTATCTGACTTTATATGGGTACTGGGGAATTGAACCTGGTTTCTTAAGCTTTGCAGGCAGGTGCCTTAACTGGTGAGCCGTCTCTTTGGCCTCTATTTTTTTTTTTTTTTAATGAGAGTATAAGGGTTGGTCCAAATTATTTAGCCTTCCACAATCTCTATTTTAAAAAATATTAAATCAAAAGAGTACATAGACAATCTGAAAAGCCAAGTAGTGCTTAAAGGCTGACAATGAGAAATGTCAACTCCTCCTCCTACCTTTTGGGCCCTTACTGGAGAAGTAACTTACTTTCAACTTAAACAGTTTCATTTAGCATTTACAACTACATTTCACATGTTTATGATACTACTTTTACAATTATATCCTATACAAATGTAAGCATCCTGGATTTTTTACTTAATTTATATATTTTCAGGGTTTTTTATTAAGTAGAAACTTTGTATGGACACATCCTGTGTTGGTACCAGTTCCTTTCTCCCTGCCCCCATTCCACTGAGGGCCCTTGCTGGTATTCACCATGGAATTGTGGGTTATGTGTTGTGAGAGTAGCAGTCCATCATTGTTGGGTGGGGAGCAATACCACTGGATATTCCCTCCTACCCTGTGACTCTTACAATCTTTCCGCCCCCTCTTCCACAAAATTCTCTACTTTTAGGATTTTTCATCAGTACAAATAGAGTTGCATCATTAAAAACCTTCTGAGATGGTTTAGCTGTTAAGGCACTTGTCTGCAAAGCCTAAGTACCTAGGTTCAATCCCCAGTACCCACATAAGCCAGATGCACAAGGTGTGCATGCATCAGAAGTTGATTTGCAGTGGCTAGAGGCCCTGGCACACCCATTCTCTTTCTCTCTCTCTCTTTCAAATAAATAAAAATTAAAAAAAAATCTCTGAAATCATTTACTGGTTTTCTTATTGGTGAGCAGTTAGGTGGATTCTAGTATCTTTACTGTCATAAAACAATGTTATAACTAATATTTTGCTTACAGGTGAATTTATATATAATTTATATTGGTAGAATTTTTGAAATAAGCATTTTCTAATTATAGGAATCTTAAGTTATAATATATTAATAACTTTTAATTTTTAATTGATTTTCACATTTTGTGTTTTTTTTTTTTTTTTTGAAAGAGAAAGTCTCACTCTATACCTGAGGTAGGCTTGGAATTCACTGTTTAATAGCCTGGTCGGTTTCAGACCTGTAGCAGTCCTCCTGGTTCAGCCTTCCAATCCTGTTATTGCTGGTGTGAGCCACCACACCTGGCTATATGTTATCTTTCTACCTAAATGTCCTGGGCCACCTTACCCCTGATAGTTTTTCTTTCATTTTCTTTTATATGCAATGTTTAAATTGTGATGTGCATGTAAATATATGCTAAACACACAATTCTGTGATTATCTAGGTTTTCTGTGATTTTGTTCTAGAACTTTTCATTTTGTGTCACTGAATGTACAGGCATACACCATCATGTCCAGTCTTTACAGGCTACTTTAGATTTGGGCTCTTGCCTTTTTAGTTCAAGAAAGTATTCTTATGCTCTACTCTCAGTAGCATCTCTTCCTCCTCTTCTACTGTTTTTTTTTTTTTTTAACTTACATTTTGAATTTTCAAGCACCCTTTCTTAATCTGCTTTCTTTTTCTTCTGTCACTACTTTGTTTTTTTAAATATTTTTAAATTTATTTTATTTATTTGAGAGAGAGAGGCACAGAGAGGACCTTCAGCCATTGCAAATGAACTCCAGATGCATGTGCCACCTTGTGCATCTGGCTTATGTGGGTCCTGGGGAATTGAATTGTGGTCCTTTGGCTTTATAGGCAAACACCTTAATGGCTAAGCCATCTCTCCAGCCCACTACTTTGTTTTTATATCATGAATACCTTTTTTAAAAAATTTATTTGAGGGAGGGAGAGATTGGGTTAGCCACTGTAAACTAACTCTAGATTTGTGTGCCCCCTTGTGCATATGTGCAACATTGTGCACTTGCATTACATGGCTTACATGGGACCTGGAGATTTGAACATGAGTTCTTAGGCTTTGCAGGCAAGCACCTTAACCACTAAGCCATCTCTCCAGCCCATGAATACTTTTTTTTTTTTTTTTTTTTTGGTTTTTCAAGGTAGGGTCTCATTCTGGCCCAGGCTAACCTGGAATTCACTATGTAATCTCAGGGTGGTCTCAAACTCACGGCAATCCTCCTACCTCTTCCTACCAAGTGCCAGAATTAAAGGTGTGTGCCACCACGCCTGACTTATAAATACCTTTTTTTGATAAAGTATTAATTATTTTCCTTAAGTTTTTCTTTACATATGGTCTTCATTTGAGGTGCCATCAGTTTGTTTTGGTCTCCCTCTGTCTCTAAAGCTTTCTTCTGTTACCTGGTCATGTTTGACCATTCATATTTAGGATACAGATAGAAAGCTGACTAGAATTTGTAAAACTTAGTTCTACAATAGGAATTCCCCTAAATATCAGTTTCTGGGAGTTTTTCTCTGGAAGTGTTAAATTTTTAAGTATTTTTATTTATTTATTTGAGAGAGAGAGAGGCAGATAAAGAGAGCAAGTGAGGGGGGGGGCATGTAGGGCCTCCAGCCACTGCAAACAAACTCCAGACACATGGCTTACATGGGTTTTGGGGAATAGAACGTGGGTCCTTTGGCTTTGCATACCAGTGCCTTAACCTTTAAGCCATCTCTCCAGCCCTCATTTTTGTTTTTAAAGAAAAGTCTTCTAATCTCTGTGGGGAGGAGCTGCCCTCCCACTTGCATTCTGAGTCTAGGGTTCTTGTTGAGCATATGTACTTACATTGAGGCTGCTGTTCTCTACTTGAATCCCGAGTCTCAGCTTCTCACGTAAAGGTGCATGGAAAAAACCTTTTACAAATGCGAATGGCTGAGAGTTAAAATCAACGGCTGAGGCTGGAAGTCATCATTATAAATGAAGCTTAGGGACATAAGAATGAACCTGAACTTTTAAGAGTTTGAATAGGGGCTGGAGAGATGGCTCAGTGGTTAGACATACTTGATTGCAAAGCCTGATGGCCTGGGTTTGATACCTAGTACCTACGTAAAGCCAGATGCACAAACTGATATGTGTTCAGAGTTTGTTTGCAGTGATTGGAGGCCCTAGTGAGCCCATACTTATTCTTTCTATCCTCTCTGTGCCTATTTCTGTCTGTCTGTCTCTCAAATAGATAAATAGAAATATTAAAATATATTTTAGAAAAGAGTTTGAATGGTAACTGTAATGGTATATGTCAATGATATATTGTGGTCACATCTCAAGATTTAATGTAGTGCACAACATATATTTTACCAACACTATTAGCTGTGTGATTGCTTCCTTGTCACCAAAATGTTTGCAATGCTAACGAAATAGTTTTCAGTGGAATACATGTTAGAAGGCCCAGCTTTAAGTCATATATATGCTAACCTTCAGCCAATATTTTTGTTAGCTAAACTACTTCATAATTGCTTTGGAGGTAATAGCTGATTCTAATTTCTTAGCTTTCCAGGATTTTATAGTGTATTCTGGTTGTATTCTTATAGGTGTCCCTTCCAGAGATATTTGGGTTTTAGCTATTTGCTTTTCTTCTTTCAGTTTTATTGTTATCTTTGTTCAGTAATAGTCCTTCTTTCTTCTAAGCTAATGAACTTTAATACTTGCAGGAACATTTAAAAAATATTTTATTTATCTGAGAGAGATATAGAAAGAGGCAGATAGAGAGAGAATGGTTGAGCCCTGGCCTCTAACCACTGCAAACAAACTCCAGACGTTTGTGCCACCTTGTGCATCTGGTTTATGTGAGTCCTAGGGAATTGAACCTGGGTCCTTAGGCTTTGAAGGCAAGTGCTTTAACTGCTAAGCCATTTTTCCAGTCCACAGGAGCATTTTGTTTTGGCTTGTGTATGTGTGTGCTGTGCATGTGTGCATGCACTTGTGTAGGTGTGGAGGCCAGAGGTTGATGTTGCATGCCTTCCTCTGTTGCTTTCCGCCCTATCTTATTGAGTTAGTCTTTCATTTGAACCTAGAGCTTACTGATTCAGCTAGTTTAGCCAGGGTCCCCTATCCCCATCTCCCAAGTGCAGGGATTGCAAGTGTGCCATCATATCAACCTGGGATTCACATGGGTTCTGGGGTAGAGGTCCAAAGCAAAGTTTTCATACTTATGCCCCCAAATGCTTCTCTGACTGAGCCATCTCCCCAGCCCCCCAAAACAGCCTTTTTGGTGGTATTTTTGAGGCAGAGTCTCACTCTAGCCCAGACTGATCTGGAACTTATTCTATAGCCCTAGGCTGGCTTTGAACTCAGATCCTCTTACTTTAGCTTTCTGATGGCTGGGACTAAAGACATATGCCACCATGCCTGGCCAAAGAACATTTTTTTTTAAGGATATCCTTTTTGTAATATTAAAAGGAGGCTTGTGTGTAAAAATACGGTCTTGATGTTTGTAATTAGAGAAACATTTACAAACCGATAGATAGATAGAGCGAGAGGTAGAGAGATTAATGAACATGAATAGGCATACCAGAACCTCCTGCCACTGCACACAAATTCCAGATGCATGTCCTACTTTGTGCATCTGGCTTTATGCGGGTGCTGGGGAATTAAACCCAGGCCATCAGGCTTTGTAGGCCAATGCTTTTAACCACTGGACAATCTCTCTAGCTCATTATTTGCAATTTTGAGCTCAGTTTTTGCTGCTACAAAAAAGGCCATGTTGTAAAAATGTAGTTCATTTCTTCCAGAGGTTTACAATAAAAAAGGTAATGGAAGTTAACGCCCCCCCCCCCCATGCTGTTTTTAATATGCAGGGAAAACAAGTTGCTTTGTTCTTGTGGAGAAAAAGTTATACTTACTCAGTGACATAGACCTAACAGTGATTTACGTTGTACCATATACAAGTAAAATTGACTTACAAAAACAGATAAATTGATGCTAAAGAAGAGAATGGCATTGCTTTAAAAAATTTAGTTGTATGCTGGAGAGATGGCTTAGTGGTTAAGGCGCTTGCCTGCGAAGCCTAAGGACCCATGTTCGACTCTCCAGATCCCATATAAGCCATATGCACAAAAGTGAGGCAAGTGCACTGCCGCACATGTCCACTAGGTGGTGCAAGTGTCTGGAGTTCGATTTCAGTGGCTGAGGCCCTGGCACACCAGTACTCTCTCTCTCTCTCTCAAAAATAAAAATTAAAAAATGTAGTTATAATTTGTAAGAAAATATTTCCTATGAAAATAGTTCTTTCACTGAGCTATACTTCTCTTTTTCTAACTACTCTCACAAAACTTAAGCATATAAGGATGATTATATTAAATGTTTAGAACTGTGTACCTTAAGAATGAATGCATTAGTAATAGTCATACAATAATTACTTAGAAACACACACTCACACACACTCATGCACGTGCTCACAGAAATATTTGACCTTAAACACCTTTGGTGGCATTTTTTTTTAACTAGTCATCGTATTCATCAGTCCCTTTAATTTTTATTTTATTTTTTTAATTTATTTTTATTTGTTTGAGACACAGAGAGACAGAGAGAGTGAGAGAGAATGGGTACGTCAGGGCCTCTAGCCACTGCAGATGATCACCAGATGCATGTGCCACCATGTGCATCTGGCTTACATGGGACCTGGAGAATCGAACCTGGGTCCTTAGGCTTCACAGGCATGCGCCTTAACTGCTAAGCCATTTCTCCAGCCCCATCAGTCTCTTTGAAATCATGATAATGAGTACCTAGGTCCAGTTCATTTCAGATCATAGCAATGTTACAGCAATATACTACTATGCAATGAAACTGCTTTTTTTTGGTTTTTCGAGGTAGGGTCTCACACTAGCTCTTGCTGACCTGGAATTCACTATGTCATCTCAGGGTGGCCTTAACTCACAATAATCTTCCTACTTCTTTCTTCCAAGTGGGTAGATTAAAGGTGTGCCACCACTTCTGGCTGCTTTTTTTTTTTTTTTTTCCTTGAAGCCTTAAAGACATAGCAAATAAGGCAAAGTAAAGCACCTTTATGTTCTAATTTATAATGTATAACATTCTTTTATATATGTTCTTTTACTTAGTCTACAGTAATTGTGTGGGAAAAGTTAAAGCTTAAATAGAAGGAATAGCATGTGTTCTTTATTCTACAACTACTTGAGTCTGGTATTTTATATACTACTCAAAAATTCTTGTGATTGACCACATTATTTTTTCTTTAGTTATTTGACATTTTAATTCTTTCTTGTAACTTTATTTGCTTTTAACTTTTAGAATAAGAGAAAGTGATGTGTTTAATATGAAACTCAGGTCTTTCTAAACTATCAAAGTAGTGCGATGGTGAACTAAAGTATAAAACATTTTGTTCTTTAATTTTCACAGAATGTCTTGAAGATGAAAGCTATCTTAAGTTACTATAAATTTTGTCTTTTAGATACTATATTTCGAAAGGTGCTATTGTGGATCAGCTTGGAGGAGACCTGAATTCAACTCCCTTGCACTGGGCCACAAGGTTTACATTTACTCATTTGCTTCTGGATTTCTTTTCCCTCTCTGATTCCTATATATATATGTCCATGGCATGCTAAAATGAAAAGAACTTATGCCAGTAGATAATATCATCAATATGCTAATGTGTTAACCATCCAGTGCTATCTGCATTGGAAACACAAAATTTACTAAGTTCTAACTGCCCTTAGGGAATTAGCCATGCTGTTCCAGTTAAAGGTTCAGTTACATTTTCGATTGGCATATGCAGTAGTTTTGAAGTGTGTGTGTGTATTTTAAACATTTTTCAAAATATTTATGTAACTTTTCCACTGTTACTTTAAGAACACTCCAGAAGATATTGTTTGAAATAATTTTGTATCTAAATGTTTCTCCTTTTATGTTTTAGACAAGGCCATCTATCCATGGTTGTACAGCTAATGAAATATGGTGCCGATCCCTCATTAATTGATGGGGAAGGATGTAGCTGTATTCATCTGGCTGCTCAGTTTGGACATACCTCAATTGTTGCTTATCTCATAGCAAAAGGACAGGTAAAAAAAAGTCACAGTAGTGTGGATTCTAATCACATGCTCATCATGTTAAGTTTAAGTACCTGATATTTTGAGTTTTACTTATGTCACAAGAAAGAATGAATGAGTCAATGAATGGGTATATCAGGGCCTCCTGCCACTACAAATGAACTCCAGAAGCATGTGTCACTTTTTGTATCTGGCTTTACGTGGGTACTGGGGACTTGAATCTGGCCATCAGGCTTTGCAAGCAAGCACCTTTCACCTCTAAGCCATCTTTACAGCCCCAGGAGTACTTTCTGATGAATGAAAAAAATAAATAATTACATAGATAATTTGATACAGAGCTTCAAATACACTCACATAAAACAAATATAGTCATAACTCAGATAATGCTCCATTACATTCATTTTTAAAAAAAATTTCTGGGATGGAAATAAATCCCAGAAATTAAGGAAGAGATTTTAGAATCTGTTATTCCCTTAATTATGTTTTGAATGTATCATCTGAATTAATGTTAGCTTTTGATTCTATTTTACTACTTGAGGGGATGGTTTTTAAGGTGAAGTTTTCTTTTCTACTCTATAAAGTAATGCAGCTTCTTGTCAGGAAACTCTTTATGGTTCATGTTGTTGGTCCTGATTTCTCCTGATTATACAGTATTGACCATGATCAAGTTAAATATTACCTGTTTATAGTATTGTTTTTGTAAAAATGATTTTTTCCTTTTTTTTTTTTTTTTTTTTTTTTTTTTTTTGGTTTTTCAAGCTAGGGTCTTGCTGTAGCCCAGGCTGACCTGGAATTCACTGTGTAGTATCAGGCTGGCCTCAGATGCACAGTGATTGTCTTATCTCTGCCTTTTGAGTGCTGGGATTAAAGGTGTATGCCACCACACCTAGCAAAAAAAAAAATGAATTTTCATGGGAATAATATCAGCCAGCTTCCATTTGTTTTTGTTTTTTTTTGCTTGTATTTGAACAGTAGTTTTATAACTTTGAATGGCATCACAAGATTAATTATAAATGAGTTTAATTCATTGCTATCAAAACATTTTTAAAATATTTTAATTTAAAAATTTATATTGTTTGAATCTGAGTACTATTTCTTTTTAAAAATATTTTTATTTGTGAGCACACAGAGAGAGGGACTATGAATGGGTATGTCAGGGCCTCTTGCTGATGCAAATGAACACTAGACACATGTGCTACTTTGTGCATCTGGTTTTAGGTGAGTATTATGGAACTGAACCCAGGCTGGCAAGCTTTGTAAGCTAGTACCTTTAACTGTTGAGCCATCTCCCCAGCCTTCTGAGTAATATTTTAATGAGTTCTTTAGGTACTTATTGTTGGCAGTATCAGGCAATACAGTTGTGTGTGTATTCAAGCTTGAGACAGGCATAGGTGAGGTTAGTTGCTGGAAGGAGGAATTATTTCTGTTGGTGTGTTAATGAAGCAGCCTCCCAGTGTGATGATTCAGCATAGCATTGGCTGTTTCTGTGGGTGATCAGGCTTGGCTGAGTTGTTCTTTGTATTGATGTGACAACAACTGGGGGCTGCATCATCTGAGGACTTAACTTGGGCAGGAGGATGGCTCACACCTATCTAGAGAAATGGCAGAAGATTGTTCTTAGCTGGTACAAGTAGGCCTCTGCCTTTCTCCATGCCTTGTCAGAATTTCTCCATACTATCACTCCATGTTGATGGCTCTAGCAGGAACAGACTTCTTACATGGTGCCTCAGAACCCCCCAACAAACAAAGGCAACAGATATTCTGCTTATTGAAGGCTTAGGTCTTGAACTGGCACAGCATCATTTCTGCTCTTTTCTGGTATTTAAAGTAAGTGACAGATGTAGCGATAGGGTCAGCTCAGGCATGTGAAGACCAGGTGGTGAGGTCTACTGGGACCACCTTGAAGATGAACTACCAGAGGAGCTTATCCTGTTTTCCCACCGTTTCTTTCCTGAAAGGCCAGAGGTCGAAAGCTTTTCAATACTTAACTTTGCCTCTATCACTTAAAAAAAAAATTTTTTTTAAGGTAGGATCTCGCTCTAGCCCAGGCTGACCTGGAATTCGCTATGTAGATAGTCTCAGGGTGGCCTCGATCTCATGGGATCCTCCTACCTCTGCCTCCCAAGTGCTGGGATTAAAGGTGTGCGCCACCACACCCAGCTAAAAAATATTTTATTTATTTATTTATTTATTTATTTATTTATTTATTTATTTATTTATTTACTATGGGGGGGGTGCACCAGGGCCTCTAGCCACTGCAAATGTACTCCATATTCCTGCACCACCTTGTGCATCTGGCTTACTTGGGTCCTGAAGAATCAAATCTGGGTACTTTAGCTTTGGAGGCAAGCACCTTAACCACTAAGCCATTTCTCCAGCCTATTCTCTTTCAGTTTTTTTTTTAAACATTTTAATTAATTAATTTGTTTTTGGAGAGAGACGGTGGGGGGGAGAGAGGAAGACAGAGATGGGTGCGCCAGCAGTGTCTCAGCTGCTGAGAACAAAATCCAGATGCGTGCGCCCCCTTGTGGTCAAGTGCGGCATTGCGCCCTTGCGTCCCTTTGCATCTGGCTAAACGTGGGACCTGGAGATTGGAACCTCTGGAGATTGGAACCAGCGTTCTTAGGCTTAGGAGGCAGGCAGTTCCAATCTCCAGGTCCCACATTTAGCCAGATGCAAAAGTGATGCAAGGGTGCAATGCCACACTTGCCCACATAGGGGTGCACACATCTGGAGTTCGTTCACAGTGGCTGAGAGGCTGCTGGCACACCCATTCTCTCTCTCCCCCTCTCTCCCTTTCTCTCGGTCTCTCTCGAAAAGAGAGAGAGAGAGAAGAGTAGGTAGCTAGAATTTTTAAAATACTACTGCAGGTCCATGTTAATTTAGCTACTTCCTCTATAGTGGTTGGCCATCTCATCATACTGTGCAAATACAAATGGTTATTTGTAACAAATCTCAGCAGCTCAGACAAAACTTAACGTTTTCTGCATGCTTACACTAAGTTTTATTTAGGGGAGAAGTAAACAAGATATAGACAATTGAGGTATCTCTTGCATGTGCACACACCCACACACACCATTTTCTTTCCATAGAGATCTCCACAAATAATCTGAGATGTTGTCAGGTCTTTTAAATTACCTCTTTTACCCCCTCTGAACTTAACTGGTTGAACTAGAATATGTTTCAAAATCTGTGTCTTTGTGGTTTTTACCAGATTAAGGATATAAAGCCAACCCTGGAAATTGGAAGTTCTTTCAACTAACAGAAAATATCCATAGAGTTTTCTGCAGTGAAGGGCCTCAGTCAGGCACCCAGGAAGGTCCTGCTTTTGTGCCACATACAACAGAAGAACTAGAAATGAAACATATTTGTTTTAATTAATCATCAGATTTGGCCAAGTGCTGGGATTAAAGGTTTACGCCACCATGCCCGGCTCCAGATTTGGTTGCTCTTTGTTGAAGCTAAAGTGTATATACTTCTTCTTCTTTTTTTTCTTTTTTTGGGGGGGAGGATTTTTAAAAGTCCACATTTTATTTAGATTTTACAAAGGCCTACGGAAAGGGGAAGGCTGAGAGGCAAGGGGAAACAAAGTGGGGAGAAGAGAAGTATACCATGTGAAGCCAAAAAGCCCATGTGGGCCACATGTAGCTCAGGAGTCAAGTCTGAGAGGTAAGGGGACACAAAGTGAGGAGAAGAGAAGTACACCACATCGAGCCCAAATGCCCATGTGAGCCATGTGAAGCTCAGGAGTCCATGTGACCAGATAGGGATCTGGGGAAAAAAGCTTGTAAAGAAAAAAGAAAGTTCAAGGAGCTCCTGCTGAGTGAGGAGCTGGAGGAGGTAAGGAATCCATAGGAGAGTAAGGGCTGGGGGCTCCTCCTGGCTGGGCCAGGGCTCAGCCAGCCTAGGGAAAAACTCACCCACAGCTGGAAGTTCCCAAGTGATCAGAGAGCTTGCCCCCTCCTTGCAAGAGGATTTATAACCTTAGGGTGGTGGGCTGTTTTGTTGGCCCAGGTGAGCCAGAGGGCCAGCTGATTGTTTAGGACTAGGGGCTGTCTCAGAAGAGATTAGCTCTGGCAGAGTTCTGGGGACTGAATTGACCAACCACAATATTTAAATCCTATGAAAGCCCTTCCTCTCAGGAGGAGTCCTGACTCTTTGTGGAAAAACAGTTCTTTGGAACTAGGCAAGAGATAAGAAAATCTTCCCTGCCCTTTTTACCTTCAGGGGTCCAGTTACCCTAAATCTATCCCCTTTTCATTTCCCCTTCTCATGAGCAGACACTGTAACTGCCCTTAGAGTGCAAAGAAGGATGATGTCAGATCATTAACTATTTCCTGCTGAATGGGGCATGAAGTTGTGGCAGTTAGAGAGTCTCTCCCAGAGAGGGGAACTATTTATTCTAAAGGTTCTCAGAAATGTGCTGATGCAGTGCAGGAAGATAGTCTTGGAAGAGAGTGTTGGGGAGAAAGAATAAAAGTAAGGAGTTAATGAGAAGTGAGCATACAGTGATCTGGCCGCCTTCAGGGTTATCCTTCTTGTGGACTTCTAGGCCTTGGGAGCTTTCGAGGAAACTCAGGAAGATGGAGTTGGATTGTCTCAGGACTATCTGACATCGAATGGCACAGTGTCTGACATGGCCTGAATCTATGTCCCTATGGCTTGTAAAACAGATGAGATATTAGCAGAGTTATCAAAAACATATACACAACATTTATCTTTGATACCATATTTTGCCTTCCAGAGTGTACCTTTACAAATTTGTCCTGGGGGTATTCAGGGCCAAAGCTTGATACCTTAGAGCTATTGGGTGCCATTAAAGGCTATACAAAAACATTTTTTGTCTCAGGACTTGTTTAAGGATATCCTGGCACAAGTTAGATTAACAGTTGTTCCCAGTATAAGGAAATCTTTTGATTTAAGCGACCTTAGGTCAGAAATATATATATATATGCACACACATACATATACATACTTACGTGTGTGTGTGTGGATGGATATATACACACACACATATATACATACACATACATTCCAGATTTGAAAATAACCCTTTTGACATCTATGGTTGTTTTTCCTTATTATAATATTAGAACTACATTTTTTTTTAATCTTTTTTTTTTTTTTTTTTTTTTTTTTTTTTGAGAGAGACAGAGACAGACAGATAGAGAGGGAGAGGAAGACAGATAGAGAATAGGCACACCAGCAGTCTCTCAGCTGCTGTGAACAAAATCCAAATGTGTGTGCCTCCTTGTGAGCAAGTATGGCATTGTGCCCTTGTGTCACTTTGCATCTGGCTAAACGTGGGACCTAGAGATTGGAACTGGGTTTTTAGGCTTAGCAGGCAGGTGCCATCTCTCCAGCCCTTTTTTGTTTTTTAAGGTAGTGTTTCACTCTAGCCCAGGCTGACCTGGGATTTACTATGTAGTCTCAGAGTGGCCTTGAACTCAAGCACTCCTCCTACCTCTGCCTCCTGAGTGCTGGGATTAAAGGCGTGCACCACCATATACTATATACTTCTTATATAAGAAACATTTGTCATTTCTTCAGAAAATATCTTCAAAGTAACGTCATTATTAAAAGATAACAACCTGAATATTGGACTACTGAGTCAAGTCTCAATATGGCTACTAGTCATGTTAAATCTAGAACTGGCTTCACAACAGATTAGGCGTGCCATTCCATGATAGCATTCATGGTGAGGAGCTGCTGCCCCCAGGGATATACTCTAATTTTCCAGTACAGTGGTTCTCAGCTTTTGTCTTCGAGTGTGCAGTGGCAAGAGGCCCTGGCACACCTGCCCCCCCACACACCTCTTCTCTTTCTTTCTGTTTGCAAATAAATAAGTAAAACTTTTTAAAAAATAAATTTTCAAAAACAATGAAGAAGCTGTCACTTAAGTATTTTATTTAAAGAAAGAGGTACTTGTCAAGATAAAGAGCTAAAAAAGGTTAAAATATAGAATGTGAGGCAGAATATTGCTTTATCAAATTGTTTTTTTAAATAAACATTGTAGAATTGTTTAATTCTAAAATGTATAAACATAGCAGTAATATATGAATTCATTGAAAAGTTGGGTCTTTTTGTTTTGTTTGGAAATGCCTAGAAATAAAGTTTTGCCACTCCCTTCTGTTACTCATTAGGATTAGCAAGCTTTTCAGAGATTAAAGCCACTTAGCCAGTTCTTTGTGGCATAAAGCTTAGGTCAGGCAAAGACTGCTATGCAAAACATCGTTTCTTACGTGGAAAACTAAAGCACCATCTGTAAACCAGTTAGACTGTCTGATGGCAATTCTTTGTTTTATTTTAAAGTTAAGAAAAGAAACTTTCATAAATCATCTTTGATTGAGTAGTCTTGGATTCTGTGATGTATAAATTAAGATGTTTCCAAGTAATTTTGATTAGGTTCTTAAAATTTTGCTGTCTGACTTTACTCTATCAGGATGTAGATATGATGGACCAGAATGGAATGACGCCTTTAATGTGGGCAGCTTACAGAACACATAGGTATGTATCCATTACAAAATAACCTATCATTTCAGCACAATATATTGGGAAATAGGTGACTAGGAAAATCAGTTCATTTTTACTTCTTAGGATGAATAGTATGGAACGTAAATTACTCTTAGGGTATTTTGGTGTCTATACTTAACTCACTAATTCCAGCATCTGTAATTCTTAATAAGTTTTCATGTGATTTTCATATTTGCAAGCGTTATCTATTAGTATGTAAGTTGTCTTAGATCATTTTTGGAACAATCCAGAAGGAAATGTAAAAAATTTATGCCTCAATTATATAAAGTATTGACAGCATCACTTATCAGATTAAAAGTTGAAAATGGGGGCTGGAGAGAAGGCTTAGCGGTTAAGGCACTTGCTGTGAAGCCTAAGGATCCAGGTTCTCTAGTACCCACATAAGCCAGAATCACAAAGTGGCACATGCATCTAGAGTTCGATTGCAGTGGCTAGAAGCCTTGGCATACCAGTTCTCTCTTACTCTTAGTCTCTGTCTCATACATAAAAGTAAAATTTTTTAAAAAAAGAAGGACATGTCAGAACCAAATATGCTATTCCTAGGAGCCATAGCTACTTTAAAAGAGGGCCACAAATAGATGATGGTTCATATTAGAATATTGTCTTATCATTGATTATAAATTGTTGAGGTTAGAATAGAAATATTCCAAGATGGAATGAGAATGTAACCACAATCAGTTTAGTATCTGTAATGATTTTGATAATTGAAATTAGGGTTGTTGTTGTTGTTTGTTTGTTTTTTTTTCCTTTTCAGTGTGGATCCAACTAGATTGCTTTTAACATTCAATGTTTCAGTTAACCTTGGTGACAAGTATCACAAAAACACTGCTCTGCACTGGGCAGTACTAGCAGGGAATACCACAGTCATTAGTCTTCTCCTGGAAGCCGGAGCTAATGTCGATGCCCAGAATATCAAGGTAAAAATGTTCTGTGCTGATGATGCTCATGAAAACTGCTATTATATGAATCCCTCCATGAAGCAGGGTGTTTTTTTTTTTTTTGTGGGGGCGGTAAACTTAAAAGTTGGAAGAAACTTTTATTTAGCTCAACCTCTTTGGCTTTCATAAAATAATTTGTTTTATAAACTTAGATATTTACTTGCGTCTTACGGTATTAGAGTATTTTTTGAATTTTGGTGGCATTTTTATGAGTGAATTTGTACTGGTTTTTAGAAATTATATACTTATATTTTTATAGATGAAGGGTAGTAGTTTCCTGGTTTTGTAAGAATAGCATTACAGAAATATGTTCATAGTTCAGCCACATCATTCATAAATTTTAATATTCTCTGACTTGGTTATTTTTATCTTATATCTTTTGAGTGTCAAGACTTTTAAATTTGATGAATACCTTTATGGTAATTATAAGAGATCTCCCCCATGATAAACTAACCCAGGATAAGTATACAAAATTAATCTTAAGAATCAAACCCAACTTACATGTATATTCTGAGTATTTAAAAGATTCAATTGGTAGTTTCAAAATTTTATCACTTTTTTTTTTTTTTTTGAGGGTTTTTCAAGGCAGAGTCTCACTCTAGCCCAAGCTGACCTGGAACTAACCATGTAGTT
This sequence comes from Orientallactaga sibirica, assembly GCA_036365145.1. NCBI lineage: Eukaryota > Metazoa > Chordata > Mammalia > Rodentia > Dipodidae > Orientallactaga > Orientallactaga sibirica. Next base: position 33,248,378 of record JAEOAD010000012.1, on the reverse strand, counting down.
TCAGGCTGGCCTCGAAGTCACAGTGATCCTCCTCCCTCTGCTTCCCAAGTGCTGGGATTAAAGGCGTGTGTTACTATGTCCCAGCTCTTGGTCACTCTTTTGTTAAAGCTTTAGGCTCCATTGTGTCTTTCACTAATAGTCTATGAAATGACTTTTAAGTATTGCTGGAAGTCATTGTGTCTGTTGAAAAATGTTTTTAAGTTTGACTGTATTTCTTATATTTTCTGAGTTTCATAAATATCTAAAGGGTATGTGCTAATTATATATGAAGGGAGTTTAAGCCACATACTAACCTGAAATGGCCAATCCAAAAGTAGGTATCTCTTGCTGGATCAGGGCATCTCCTTATTTTCCAATGAGTAATTCTCTCTTGATTTGCTTATTACTTTAAGAAGAGAAGGTTAAACCACTAACTTTAATTTTTAACTATAATTCTATTTAATGAATTTTTTAGAAATGAGTCATCACAAGTTTTAATTTTAGCCTAAATATGAGTAATAAGTCGAATAAAGTCTTATATTTTCTTCTTTCCTTTTTTAAAGCTTCTTAGTCGTATCCCTACCCAGCATGATCAGATGATCCAGTCAGTATCTGTCACTAAACACAAAGGAAGAATATTAGCATACCATAATGACTGACATATGATGGGTATTATCAGTGTCTATTGGCTGAATGAATGAAGATTTGCATATTTTTCAAGTTGACCTAAAATGGCTTTAATGACTGCCAGAATACCTTTAGAAATTGTAGAGAATATTTGCTTTTCTAAAACTTTCAAAGATGATGTTCTAAAGAGTTCTTAACACTTGTAAGTAAACTAGGCTGACCTCACCAGAAAGATAAGAAGTTTGACTAAACTTGACCAGTATCATTCCCTTAAGAAAAATTGAGTGATATTTCCTATGTTCATTATCTGCTCTCCTCTGTGTGTTAGTGTACTTCTTCTTGCTACCAGAATGCAGTCTTAAAGCCATATACCAGTAATGCAGTTCTTGTTACATTATTGAAAAAAACAGTATCTATTTCAGTATTGCTAGTAATTCGTCTCTGTTTATCTTTTGCCAGTTGCCATATTCATATACTGGAATGTTAGTAATACCAAATAATTATAACAGCAAGATAGAGTTTTAGAATTTAAAACCAGTAGTATATTTTTAGAACTTTCAAACAAATCTTTCCTAACTATAAAATTGTAGGTCACTTCTCTTCAATCATGATATTTAAGTATTTGAGATACAGTTTTTAAATTTCAACAGCTTTTCACATAAATAATGAAAAGTTGTGGTCCCCATTAGCCATTGCTACTAATGTAAATAAAACAGGAAAACTGGCTGGAGAGATGGCTCAGCGGTTAAGGTGCTTGCCTATGAAGCCTCAAGAACTGGATTCCCCAGTACCCATGTAAAGCCAGATGCACAAAGTGATGCATGCATCTGGGGATCATTTCCAGGGACAGACAAGAGGGTCTGGTGTACCCATACTCTTTCCCTCTCTCTCTCCCGCTCTCTTTCTTTCTTTCTTTCTCTCTCTCTGCAAATAAAATAAAAATAGTTTTCAAAAAAGAATCAGCTATGCAGAGATAAGTGGGAAATAAACTTTCTGTGTAGAGAACATGGAACTACAAGGTCCTAAGTGGGATATGGTCTGCCATATTTCAGGACAGAAATGAGGACAGCTTGGCCAGAATACAGTGAGCAAGAAGTTACCAAGTCATGCGGCACCATGATAAGCTTGTTTCCTCCAGTTATGGAGAACAGTAGAAGGATTTGAGGAGATTGGCTAGAGGATGTGATTTTTTTTAATTTAAAATATTTGGTTGAAGAATAAATTGAAGCATTAAAAAACATGAAGGTTAAAAAATCAGGCTATTGTAAAAAGGCAAGTAAAAAAATGATGTTAGGCCAGGTGTGGTGGCACACGCCTTTAATACCAGCAGTCAGAAGGCAGAGGTAGGAGAATAACTGTGAGTTTGAGGCCAGCCTGGGCTAGAGTGAGACCCTACCTTGAAAAAAAACAGCTGTTAGCCTAGCCTAGTATCCAGGAACCAACAGTGGAAATAAATGAAAGGATTTGAGGGTAATATTTTAAAGTAGAAATGACAGAGGGATATACAAAACATCATGGATGATGTCAGTTTTACTTTAATTAACTGAGTATCGTGTACATGTTGAAGTTGTGAAAACTGAAGGAGAAATACTATTTAGGGATGGCAGTGAGAATTCTACCACTGAACCACCGATATAAGTTTATTTAGGGGTGAAAATGGTAGGAATCAATTCTGTTTGGTAATATTTAAACTTAAAATGATACCTTTTTACTAGTAATTGTTGACATTGCTACAAATATTGAAAAGGAAATTAATTAAAAAACCCCAACAACATAAATTCGTTGCTCAGAAATTGGACATTTATTTATACCTGCATGTTTTTTCATTTTAAATCTTGGGAAAAATAATCTTATTAAAAATGAATTGTAAAAGTAGGATGTAGTTTACAAATCTAAATTTGACTTAGAAAACAAAATTTAGCTGGGTGTGGTGATGCACACTTAGGAGGTAGAGGTAGGAGGATCACCATTCAAGTTCAAGGACATCCTGAGACTACATAGAGAATTCCAGGTCAGCCTGGGCTAGAGGGAGACCCTACCTTGAAAACAAAACAAAAAACAAAGAAACAAAACTATAAAATTTATTTTCTTCAAACAATATGAAACAAGTATACTTGTAATTACTATTTCATCCTATTCTAAAATGCTTTTAAAATAAGATCAAGCTAAGTTTTTTTGAAATCTTTTTTTATATTAACTGGAAATTTGCCCTTATAAATTAATTATATGATAAAGGAAGGTAGTTCCTTTAATTTCTAAAACAGATGATTTTTTTTCATTAAAGTAAGGTAGGATTTAAATAGATGTTATTGTTCAGAAGAATCAGAACTAGCTAAGTACCCTTGACTAGAGTTTATTGTTCTGGGGTCCCCAATTGGCCTTGGGTAGGGTGGGCCCCTGAACCCTTAAAAAAAGTTAAAAAGATGTTACTTGTATCAGCATTCTTCTGGGTAGAAGAATAGTGGTTTTTTATCAGATATGATTCAAAAAAATTTTTAAACTATAGCTCTAAGTTGTAGTTGCATAGAATAAATTTGAATCTTGTTTAATTATAACAATAGGGAGAAAAGTAATTTGTGTACTATTAATAGTAAAACAGTTATGGCCTGTGCCACGATTCTTTTCATATTTGTATATTTTTTGAATTTCTAAATTATATTTTATCCCCTAGTTAGTGTTCTGTAAGTTAATTTAGACAATTTGAGTTTGGAGAGAACAGTTAATCTGAGTGCTTCCCAAGCATTTATAATCTTTTTCTAAAATTATCAAAGAACATGAATTTTAGCTTATGTAGAACAAAAAATTACTGAGCTATATTAATGTACTGAAATATCTCATGTAGCTTCTTGGAAAGAGAAAAGAAACATTTTAGAAAATAGCTATTCTTTACCTCTTGAACACCTGACCCTAGATGGTCTCCAAGTATTTTTCTCTAGTTTTGACGAATTTATTCCCACTAAGGAACAACTTGAGGGATTTGCCACCTTAGCCATGTTTATCTGATCAAAACTCTTAAATAATTTTCCCTGTTACCAGTGACACAGTCTAAATACTCCATGTGGATTCTTGCTGATGTTGCTTTTGTTAATAGTAGTTGTTATTTTGGCTGGGACATGGAGTAATCAGATACAGACTTGATTCAGATCCCTGAATTTAGTTTACATTTCTTTAATTGCTTATTTATTTTACCAGCTGAATAAAAGAACTATACAAACATAGTCAGATGACTAGAGGAGTAGCAGTTGAAAGAATTTTTAAAGCTCCCTCAATCTTTTTGTCTAGGCAATCCTTAGGTGTCCCAAGGCCCTCTAGTGGAAGGGATGCTCAGCTGGACCGAGGCCACTGCAGGATATTCTCGGGGAGTTGTTATCCAAGGGATTGCTATTATTCAGGTAATCTTTATAGTTTGGATTGATTAGCTGGTTCTGACAACTTAGGTGATGAAATTCTGGAATTAGCAAGGAATTATTTAAAATAAATATTATAGAATCACCTAGATTAGCCCATTCCTTATTAAATATCATTGGTTTTTATTATATTAAAAATCTACATGGGTTTTTTGGTGGGGGCATTGTTTTCTTTTGTGATATTTGTTGCTGCTGGTGGTAGTGGTTTTATTTTTTTTATGTGTTTTTTAAAACATCATTACATACTTGACTAGAGATTGTCCCTCATAATAAAGTACCTAAGACTCCCTCCTCCTTTACCTTTTAATCCATATTTTGAAGTAAAATATCAATGTTGTTAAAAACTAATTTGAGTATCATACTTTAAATTCTGGCAGACAGTAATTAACTTTTCTAGTTAAAGAAGCAGATAAATAGTGGAGGACACTAAATAGAATGGAATGTACTTGTTGAATGTACAAAAGGAAAAAGCAATATTAAATTAGGAAAACACAAAGAACAGATGTAGGATTGAGAATGTGTGCTTCTTGTTTCTTACTTTGTTTCAGTCCTTTCAGCCCTGCTCACTCATGCTCCCCCGTATTCTTTTCCCGATTCCTAGCTTGAGCTAAACTGTGTTCTTGAAATCACTTCTCTTGTTCTTTGGACATTTCCATGTGGGTGAATGACTTACCGTAGGTCTAATGCCAGTACAGTAGCAGCAGAAGTAGAAGGTGACTTTTCTTTTTCTTCCCTGTTCTCTTAAGACTCATTCTATCACTGAAATAACACTGAGATATCTGACAATATGCTGTATAGCAGAAGGTGTTGTAGCAAGAAGCATTGTTAGGGAAATCAATAAAGAAGATGAAATAACTGATTAAACTTAATGATAGCCTTTGATCCAGCAGGTACTAAAATACCTACTTTTTGATTTGCTCTCTAATTTGTCAACGTGCAAACAAATTTTCAAACCTGTAAAATAAAATGACAAAAATATTTTCTGCTGTACTTTGAATGGTAAATGATGACAAATGTATAATGATATTTAGGCTCTGTAAGTTGACTTTACCAATGTGAAAACAATGTCAATGAATTAATGCAATCCATTTATTTTTTTATGGAAGCTCTTAAAAATTATTAACTAAAATATTATGTTTTCTTTTATTGTTAATGTGACTTTCTGCTACTTACATTATCAGGGTGAATCAGCACTTGATTTGGCAAAGCAGAGAAAAAATGTGTGGATGATTAACCATTTGCAAGAGGCCAGGCAAGCAAAAGGATACGACAATCCCTCTTTCCTTAGAAAGCTCAAGGCTGATAAGGTAACTAACTCATGGCTGAAGATTTTCAGCTTGTGATTTATTTTTTATTTTTTATTTTATTTATTTTTTAGTTTTTTCCAGGTAGGGTCTCACTCTAGCCCAGGCTGACCTGGAGTTCACTATGTAGTCTCAGGGTGGCCTTGAACTCACGGCGATCCTCCTACCTCTGCCTCCTGAGTGCTGGCATTAAAGGCATATGACACCACGCCTGGTTAGCTTGTGATTTTTTAAAGTAAGATTCATGGACATACTTAATGTGAATATTCATATACTCTAATGTTGGCATTTCCCAGTGTGGTTTTTAAAATACTTCAGTTAGACTAAAATGAAGGTAAACTGCAATTTCTCCTAAGTCCATCTCACATTAGAAAAATTTTTAAATCATCACCATGATTTTGTTTGTCAGCCTATTGAAGTGTGTTCTGCATTTAGAACATGGAAAAGAGAAGAAACAAACAAGAGAATAGTGCCAGGTTGGACTTCTTAGTTTTTTGTTTTAAAATAAAAGCCATTCCACAGAGGAAATGTATTTGAACAGTATAGTTGACAAATATGGAGGAATTTTATTATAGAAAATGATTTTAAAAGCTCTTGGATTTATAAAGTTAGAGAAAACGTCAAATTTATGGTCTAGTAATTGTAAACTGCTTAAAAATAAGTTGGAGAAAAATCTCTAGTATTCCTACCTTAGAAATGTAAAATCTGGGGCTAGAGAGATGGCTCAGTGGTTAAGGCGCTTGCCTGCAAAGCCAGGTTTGATTCCCCTGTTACCTACGTGGAACCAGATACACAAAGTAGTGTATGCACCTGGAGTTTGTTTGCAGAGGCAAGAGGCCCTGGCATACCCATTTTCTCTCTCTCTCTCTCTCTCGCTCGCTCTCTCTCTCTCTCCTTTCCTCCTTGCTTGCAAATGAATAAAAATATTAAAAAGATAGAACAATATAAATTACTGTCTTAGAACATCTCTCTCCTTTCCTCCTTGCTTGCAAATGAATAAAAAAAAACATTTGGACAGCACATGCTGATGGCTGGGTTTGATGAGCACTCAGACTTGTTTTAGGAAGCAGACACACAACAGAACGATGGATGGAAATAGACCAAATAATGACAAACACTAAGACAGAACCTCAAGTCAAACTTGTAGAGCAACTTAGCAAATAGTTTGTCAACTTCTTTACAAAAAGAAACCCGGTAACACATGTGCTACAGAAATTGTATTTACTTAAGAGACATGATATGAAAACTTTGATTCACATAGAAACCTAAACACCAGTGTTTAGAGAAACTTTGTTTATGGTAGTCCCCAGGCTGTAAACATCTTCAGTGGGTGAAGGTTAAGCAGACTGTGGTGAACCCACATCATGAAAATCCTTTTCTTTTAGCGATAAAAGCTTGAATATCTTCAATTGTTTTTTCACCTAAGGTAACTCTAGAGAGACTTGACAGCTGGTAAGTTTAAAAAGAAATAATAAAAAAAAACATTTGGACAGCACATGCTGATGGCACTATTATATGAGACAATAAATAGTATTTTTTAAAAGAAACCCGGTAACACATGTGCTACAGCTATGAAGATATAATTATGACAAAGGGGAATATAGGTTTTGTAGTAAGAAGTGTGGGCTTTCTGAGTAACATCAAGCCCAGTATAGAAGTGAAATGGAACAACCTCTAGAGTCTTAAGCTCTCTGCCTTGAAAGGTGTTGAGAGGCCCATATCTCTATTCTATGGGCTCTGGAATCCAGTAAGTTGTTTAATTTTATTCTTTATCTTCATTTTATGGGTTTTTTTTTGTTTTTTTTTGGGGGGGGGGTTGAGGTAAGGCCTCACTCTAGTCCAGGCTGACCTGGAATTCACTCTAGTCTCAGGGTGGCCTCGAACTCATGGCAATCCTCCTACCTCTGCCTCCTGAGTGCTACAATTAAAGACATATGCCACCACGCCCAGCTCATTTTATGGTTTTAAGATACCATTTGGAATGTCTTCTCTATGTTAAGCAGTTTCTGGCCTCTACTTATCTAATACAGTTCCTAGACCACAGACGGTCTTTCTGATTATCTCTGAATTTCCAGTTCCAGTGCCTTTGTTAACATGGGGTGGTGTGTATGATGAACTATTTTCTAGGTAGCCCATGTGTTAGTCTGTGGTACTGCTGCTGTTTGTATGTCTCACTGTGTAGAACCCACTCCCATAACTTCAACTTGTAGTCTCATTTACCATAGTATTAGCTCCTTTTAAACATTTTTTTGTGGGTTTAGTACTGTTGAAATGGTAACTTTATAACTTATTTGTGTGTATGAGTATATGTGCAGGATGTGTGTTGGTTTAATGTCCATCCCCAGAGACAGCATGTTAAATACTCTTCTTATAGGAGGCCTGTGTGAATGGATGAATGAATTTCACCTTTGGTTTCATATGTTCACAAAGACAACAGCAATTTGGATCAACATTATTTGAAAAGTGTAAAAACCTCATTATTTGTCTTTATACAGGAATTTCGGCAGAAAGTAATGCTAGGAACTCCTTTTCTAGTTATTTGGCTGGTTGGGTTTATAGCAGACCTCAACATTGATTCCTGGCTCATTAAAGGGCTCATGTATGGTGGTGTTTGGGCTACAGTACAATTTCTTTCAAAGTAAGTGTGTTCTTTTTGACTATATTTTAATCTTATGACAATATAATTGGTACCCTGCCATATAAAAAGACTATTTTATATGTTTGGAACATTGCCTTTATGTAGCATTTTTGATATGTGAAATCTTTTAGGTTTTTTTTTTTTTTAAGCCTTGTTAAGATTATTCTAAAGGTACTTTAATGGCAGAAGTCTAGATGTAATTTTTGAAGATAAAATACAGTTAAATACTTATAATATTTCTTTAGAAGTGCATTTGAGTTTGTTGAACTATAAATTTAATATGTGTGTTACTTATTTTAGGTAACCATACTCGAGTTCATCTTCTGTAGGTATTTTCTTTGGTTATAGGCAATAAGCAAGGAAAAAGTTTGATTTTTTTTTTTTTTTAATATCAGGGTGGAGTTTAAGCACAATTATAAGGTATGAGGTAGACTTAGTTTTTAAAAATTCCTTTTTTTCTTTAAACATTGTGACTGTTTCCCTTTTCTCTTATCTTTAAGTCCTTTTGCTATAAAGTTGCAATATTCAAGGAAACCTAGGAAGGTACTGTGATCTAGAACTTCCTACTTAATTTGCCTTCCTTTAGTATCTTATTTTCACCTGAATTTTAGAAAAGAGCTGTGGAAATAATTTGCCTACCAATAATATGCTATTGTTACAGAGTCTCACAAGGGGCTAAATTCTAATTAATTGCAGTTCATTATTTCTGGGAGCTCCAATGGAACTTATGCATAGGAAGTCACCAAGACTACTTGATCTACGGGGATTATAGGTCCTTTGAATATTAATACAATTTATTATTATTTATTTTTTCCTAAAGCTTAAATATTTTAAATATAAATCTTCAGTTCAACTAAATTAGCTAGTTCATTGAAAAAATTTGCTTCAACTTTAACTGAAATGGGCAGCTTAAGAGAAATAATACATAGAAAAAAATTGAGCAGTTTTATGCTCATTTTCAGAACTTGCCACACAGCTCTTTGGATAATATGCTAGGTGATTGAATTGCTATATGTATCCTCAAGTAAATTACTAACTAAAGAGTTGGAGTAAGTATACCAAAATTAGGAAATTGAAAAGTTCATGGAATATAATTATACTTCCTGGTCAATTCAAAGGAACTTTAACATCTTGTTGAACTTCGTTTTCATGATTCTTAGATCTCTGAATTCTGGTGAAGCCAGTGTTTATCATATAGAATTTGTTTGATTTTAATTTCAGTATTCAATTTGAAATGAAATACAAATCTCATGTGTTATAAAACTTGTGTTTAACAGGTCCTTTTTTGATCACTCAATGCATAGTGCATTGCCCCTTGGGATATATTTGGCAACCAAATTTTGGATGTATGTGACGTGGTTCTTCTGGTTTTGGAATGATATCCTTTGTGCAAAAGAGAGTATTTAAAACAGTTTATTATTAAGCAAATGTTAAATGTTGCATATTTAGTACATTATTGTTTAAGTATATATTCATATATGTCTATAGGAGGGGCAGAAGTTAACACTGAGTGTCTTCCTCAATCACTGTCCACCTTGGTTTTGAGACAGTCTCTCACAGAGCCTGGAATGCATTGATTCAGCTAGATAAGCTGGTCTGCAAGCCTAGGGATCCACTTGTTTCCACTTCCCCAGCAGAATTATAGGCACATACCACCATGCTTGGGGATCTGAACTCTGCACAGCAAGCACTCTACCCACTGATAGTAATGTTAACAGGATTTAAAAAATTTTAATTTTACATTCATCTTGGTGCCTCCGATAGCCTCTTCCCTGTCCTTCCCCCTCCGAAGGGACCCTTCTCATTGGAGAATGTGGGTCGTGCATTATGGGGATAGCCAACATTTATGGGGGAGAGGCAAAGTCTCTGTGCATAATGACCCAACTTGTGGCTCTAACACTCTTTCTGCCCCCTCTTCTGTGAATTTCCCTGAGCCACGTTGGGTTCATTTTAGTTCTACTTCAGTGATGAGGTCTTGGGAGCCTCTGTGTCTCTGGATATCTGGCTTAGTAGGAGTTGAATGTTCTCTGTGTTTATCTCCTTCAGCCTTGTTCTGGTGTCAGGTTAACCAAGAAAGCTGCTTTCTTGCCCATTTCCACCATTACTCTATGGTTTCAGCTGGGGCCCTGGTGAAGTACGATAGGTTGATCCTCCCTTTAGGTTCGGTGTCCATCTGAAAAAGAGAAGCAAATTCTCCAACAGAGAGAGAAGTTAGTACCAGATAGATGGGATGACCATTGTTATTTTAGAGAGAATTTTATATGCATAGGCCCTCTTCTAGCCCACATTTGGTGGGAGCTTGGTATTGGAGAATGGGCTCATTTTTTGTACATGGGTCTGACTTGTTTCCCAGTTCCAGCTATGAGTTCCATTCCACTGAGTGGATCTGTTAGCCAAATCAAGAGCAGTTGGTTACCCACCATGGCTGTGTGCTACTATTGCACTTGTTTGAGCATCACATCAGGTCGTTTGGACAGATGTCAGTCATTTTTCCCCAGTTGCTCGTGTAGCACCCTCTGGCACTAGACAAGCTAACTGTCTGGGGACTGACCCTCTTCCAGATTCCAACCAGGTCACTCCATGTTCCATCCCAACAGCATATGGTATCTTTGGCAGTAGGATCTTACCATTAACCTTTGGTGGGTCATCAAGAACTGTGATGGAAATCTGTCTTTTTTTGGGAATCCTTGTAGGTCTCTGATCAACAGCTCATTGTGAAAGTTAACCCCATGCTGGTATTGGGAGTTACAAGTCAATGCCAAGGAAGGTGAAGGAAGAAAAAGATAGGTAATATAAAAGAGATAGAGAGGGTTGAGAGAGAAACAGGTAATGATTAAGGTTAGTCTTGATGATGTCCTCTCCAAGTCCCTGTGGTTCAGGTGTTCCCTCTACGGGCCTGCTGAAGGATCAATGTTTTAGCCTGTTTGTTAACAGGGTTTTTAAAAAACATTTACCCACATCCATAAATTACCATTTCCTCCATTTTATTGATAAGAAAATTTTGGCATAAGGAGCCAAAAGCCAAGTAGCTAAATCTCTAATAAAACTGGAATAGAAACCTTTCTATTTTTTAAAAAACTTTGTCTATCAAACTGATTTTCATATTTTTAAATATTTATTTATTTATTTATTTATTTATGAGAGAAAAAGAGGGAGAGAGAGAAAAGGGGCACACCAGGGCCTCCAGCCATAGCAAACAAACTCCAGATGCATGCACCCCCTTGTGCATCTGACTTACATGGGTCCTGGAGAATCAAACTGGGATCCTTTGGCTTTGTAGGCAAATGCCTTAACTGTTAAACCATCTCTCCAGCCCCTGACTTTCATATTTTAATGAAACTATTTTCTTTAAGGGGTATTTGTTTTTGTTTGAGACAGGGTCTTTCAATCCTGTTGCTTCTGCTGCCTAAGTGCTAGGTTTATAGGTGTGAGCTACCATGCCCATAGTCTAAGGATTTTCTTAATATCACAGTGTATCTTACTGTGATAGATAGCAGTTACTCTTTCCTTAAAGATGCTAAATCTCTTTTGCTTCATTGAAAGCATGAGGTGCTGTGTCAACTAACATCACCAAATTATCAGTATAATACAATTTTTTATATTACAATTTTAAATTGTATATGCCTATGTGTCTATCAAAGAAATAAAGCTAATTTCAAACTTTTTTATGATAAAGGAACATTTCCTACATTGGTTATTTTTTCAAAACATTACTATTTAAAATGTATCAGTGACTTGTAACTGGTCCAGTTTTAGTCAGTGCCTAGTTTCACTATATAGTCTTTTTTTGTGTGTTTTGTTTTATTTTTATTTATTTATTTGAGAGAGAGAGAGAGAGAAAAATAGGCAGGTGGGGGGGGGAGAGGATGGGTGTGCCAGGACCTCCAGCCACTGTAAATGAACTCCAGATGCCTGCACCACCTTGTGCATCTGGCTTTAAGTAGGTACTGGGGAATTGAACCTAGGCCCTTAGGCTTCACAGGCAAGCACCTTAACCACTGGGTCATGTTTCCAGCCTCTGTATTTTGTTTTATAACAGGGTCTCATTAGCCCTGGTCGGTCTCACCTTACTATGTAGTCTACAATGGTCTTGAGTTTCCTGCCTTCATCCCAAGTGTTGGGATTACAGGCATGCACCATTATGCTAGGCCTTATAGTCTTGTAGGTTATTCTATTACATTCTGTTTATGTGGCTCTGTGTTTTAGTTGAAAACAAAATACATTTAATTTTGAGATTTGAACTGTATTATAGCCATACTTGTAATTCTTATATTTTTACTATATTATATGATTATTTTCGGACAGTATAGTGCTTTGTACTTTTAAAATACATTCTTAGTATACATTTAAATTCTTCCATCTTGTAGTTTCTTTAGCTAACTCATAAAAAATACTTCTCAAAGATTTATTAAACATTTAGACTATCTTAATTTGGAACACTGAATTTGAGACTAACAGATCTGTTTATTTTTATTACCTCATCTACTTTAAACTTAATGAAATCACTGATCTGTAAAATAACTTCAGTATTCCTGAGATAATTAGTAACTTTTTGTTTCCTAATTTGGGCATTGGAAAAAACTGAAGCTCACATCTCAAAATAATTTTAAACTTGTCCTACTCTTGCTAAGCATAAGTAGAATGAATCGGGGGGCGGGGGAGGAAACCTAATTGTTTGAGAACAATATATATAGTGTGGTTTGGACTAGTCTTCTTTTTCTTCTCTAAAATTGCTATACAACCACACAGATATTGAATGAAAAGCCAGAAGAATCAATTCTGTTTAAATTATGTGATTCATATAATTCTGCTTTTTAAAACCTTTTTATTGACAGTCTTTATACATGCACATAATGGAGTATGATCCTAATCCCCATCCAGTACCTTCTTTTGTTTCCCTTTCACTGAGCCCCTTTTTGCTGAGTCCCTCTTCTATTTGATTTTTTTTTTCTGTGTGTCCCATTTTCCATGATGAAATGTTGATGGGCCCAATATTGATCTAATAATGGCCTGACCTTAGTTCATTAATACAACAGCCACTTCTTGCCTGGAAGATAGCATTCCAAAGCACTCCTCCCTTAACATTCTTTCTGCCATCTCTTCTACAATGTTCTCTGAGCCTTGGTGGGCTTGATAGAAGAACCAACTTTTTGATCACATTTAGTGTGTCATCAAATGTCCCTATACTCTGAACACAGTTTTAGGTTAACAAACCTTTGTGGAAAGCATTTTGACAACACAGAACTAAAAATGCTCTTTAGTCAGTTAATCATCTATAATAATATCTATGAGACAAAGAATAAAGATGTAATCACAAGGTTGTTTCTCTTAGGATTATCTAACCTAAATAGGGGATAATCTTACCAGTTATGCTGTAAATGGGATTCAATGATGAAAGGATTGATAAAGATAAGAATCCTGTGAAGTAGGGGCTTCAAGATCAGTGGTAAAACTAGATGGAAAGGTGAGTCATTAAAATATCATAAAAGGTAGTATTTATAGATCAATTCTAATTTTAAAATGTACCATAGATCTGAAGTGAGTTTATGGTGTCTTAGAATGATTATAACTGGATTTAGTTATGCATTTATTTATTTATTTGTGAGAGAGCAAGAGGCAGATAGAGAAGGAGTATTCCTGGGCCTCCAGCCACACTATAAAGGAACTCCACGCATATGCATCACCTTATGCATCTGGCTTATGTGGGTACTGGGAACTCAAACCTGGGTCGTTAGGTTTTGCAGGCAAGTGCCTTAACCTCTAAACCATCTCTCCAGCCTTATAACTGGATTTTTGTTGTTTTGCTTTTGAAGTTCTCACTCTGTACCCAGGTGATTTTTGAAATCAGTGATCCTTTTGCCTTAGCCTCCTGTGTGCAAGAATACTGGCATGAACCATACCTAGCTTGTTTGTTTGCCCTTTTTTTTTTGTGTGGGCATGCATGTGTGTCTGTTTGCACACACACACATATGCATGGGTACACCTTAATATCAGGTGTGGTGGTGTGTGCCTGTAATCCCAGTGCTACAGAGGCCTAGACAGGGAATCCCTCAGGTTCACTAACTAGCTAGTATATATATATATGTATGTATGTATATATATATATATATATATATATATATATATATATATATATATATATATATATATATATATATATATATATGATATAATGAGCGTTAGATTCAGTGAGAAACTCTGCCTCAAAACGTTTTGGAGAGCTATCTTATAATGTGCCTGACACCAAACTTTGGCCTCACATAAACACTAGATTATAATTATATGGGTTTTTTAAGTGTGCATGTGTGTTTGTATACACATAGTATGCATACACACACATCTATATGTGGTGTATGGGCATGTAGGTGTGGGTGTACATGAGCATATATACATGCATGTGAAGGCCAAAGTTGGATCATTTTATTACTTTTAAGCCTGATTTGAAATATTTGCTTGTTTAACCTACTACTGACGTTAGGTTCAGATTACCATTTAAAGATACCTAATGGGTGTAAAGAGCAAGGGAAGACATTTTAAGTTCACCTGATATTTAGTTTCTTTTCAATTATATAGTTATATATTGATCTGGTAGCTGGCCCTCTTCCAACTAAATCCAGGCTATAAAGTGTGACTCATTTCTTTCCTTGCTAACACCTTTGTGAAACTGTTGGTATGTATCAGTAAAGGAGCTGACCCTGAATGTACCAGTGTCCAGCTTCTTACACATATGTTCACTCAGCTCTGTTTTCAAAAGAGATTGAACTGTTAGAAGAGCTGAAAGCTTGACTTATCTACTGTGTGCTGGTATAACCAGTATGTTTTCTGGAATAAGAATAATAAAAGTTAGGGGAATGCAGGATTATGGGAAGGTAAGACTTGGGGAAAAAAATTAGATTATTTGGGAATATAATTGCAGTAACAACCACACTTTTGCCTCTATGTTTCTCTTGTATTTTAAGTGGTTATTTGATGTTTTGGCATTTACCAAATAAATGTAGGATTATTTAATTCAAGAACTTGTTCTTTTTTTAAACCTGTGCTTCATGAGAAATATAAACAGGATGTGTACACAATAATTCTGACGATCAGCACTCATCTATTAATTGTATCTGCATAATATCTTGAGAATGTTTATTTGAGTAAACCAGGCATTCTCTATAAGTGTTGTTCTAGCAGCATTACTTGTCTTTACAGTATTTATTCAAAAGTTTTTGATTCTTCATTTTAAAATGCCTAGCTAGGATATTTGTTGTGTTTTCATTAGGTAGAGAAAAATGTGGGTAAAGAAGCTCTCTGTTTTAAGAAGGATTATAAGTATGTTTTCTAAAAATTAACATCAACTTGAATGTGTTCAAAAAAGGCTAAAGATGGACTAGAGAGACGGCTTAGTGGTTAAGGCACTTGCCTGTGATGCCTAAGGATCCAGGTTCGATTTCCCCAGAACCCATATAAGCCAGATGCATAAGGTGGCACCTGTGTCTAGAGTTTGTTTGCAGTGGCTAGAGGCCCTGGCGTGCCCATTCTCCCCCTCCCTCTTTCTCTGCCTCTTGTTCTCTGCCCCCCCCCAAAATTAATAAAAAATTTAAAAGGCAAAGGAGAGAATTTTCTTCATTGATTTTCCTGTAGTAAAAGGAAATCTTTTAAGTATGTATGCTGTCTAAAGTGTTTGAGAGATACATGGTTAGGTGCACAAAGAAAAGCATTTGTTCTTAGTTAAATGTGAGAAATGACTTAACTTTTGTTAAAAAGGTTGATTGCACTCTTTGCACTGAACTTATTGAATAACTTAATTGACGACCTCCATATTTAACACACTACATGCCATGATCATAATCCCACCACCCTACAACTTTGTAGGCCTCCTACCTTCCCTTAACTGACTTTCTTCTTTCCAACTAGTCCCTGTCATTATTCCCTTCTCTTGTATTATGGAACTCTTGTGTAGATAGCATCAGCCACTGTGAGTTCATAAATGCCATGGCTACTTTGTGTCTGGAAGACAGTATTCCAAAGCACTCTTTCTCTCTCTCTCTTTTTTTTTTTTTTTTTGGCTCTTACATTCTTTCTGCCACTTGTTCTGCAACGATTCCTGAGCTTTGGAGGGTGTGATGGAGATATCTCAGTGCTGAACACTCTACTGTCTCTTCTTAGCACTTTGATGAGTTCTGAGTCTCCCCAGTGGCCACCACCATCTGAAAAGAGAAGCTTCTCTAACCAAAAATGAGAGTAGTATTAACATATGGGCATACACAGAAGTAGTTAGAGGGCAGTTTGGTGGGTATAATGTATTCATTTAGCCAAACAATAATAGCAGTTTCCCCTCTAGGATTTAAGACCTCTGCACCATAGGCTTTTGATTAGGTTTTTAGTACCAGGCATGAATTTCCTCAAATTCAATCAGAGAGCAGTTGGTTTCTCCCATAACAGACATGCCACTCTTGCACCAGTTGGCACGTTTGGCCAGGCTGGCCAGCAGTGTTGTGATTACTGCCATGGAAGGTATCAGATGGTTGCATTGCTTAAATTTTATTAGAAATTCCCATTTTTACTTTTTATATTTAGTTATGAATATTATGGGAAAGTATGTTTTGATTTAACAGAACTTGTAATTTTTTTGTTGATAAGTGTTCTTATATCGATTATAAATTTGTGTACAAAAAAAACCCATCAGTGCTTCTTTAGATTCCTTAACTTCAGGTACATCTCAACTTTTTATTTATTCATCTCCCATTCCTTGCCAATAGTGTTGCACTTTTCTACAATTTTGGAAAATCTTGGAAATCAGATCCAGGGATTATTAAAGCTACAGAAGAGCAGAAGAAAAAGGTAGCAATTGCATGGTTAGCTGCCAGTTCATCAGTGGTTGTAGCAGAGGCACAGAGGAAGGGTTGAAGAAACTTAGAATGCAGACAAATTCCAAACGAAGTTGAGACAATCACTGTTTTATTTGGTGCTTCCCCTCAGTGCTCCTGTGATGCTTGTCCTCAGAATTCCATGACATTTAAATACTTCCATTTCTTTCCTTTACAAGGCTATTGTGATGGCTTTGAGGGATGAATATCTGAAACATCTGTAAACCCCCACACTACATCTAGGAAATGTTTATTGAATGAATTGAAGGCCATTAAATTGCATGATTCCCCATTCCAGTGGCCAAAATACTTGTATATAAGATGTAGGGAACCTCTTTCTTAGAACCCAGGCATTGATTTCATATAAAGCAACCTATAATTGGAGAATTGGACCAAGTATTTTGGAATATTTAAGAGCTTTGTAAAAATATTTTTTATTTAAGAGAGAAGGAGACTGAGTATGGGCACTCCAGGGCTCCCACCGATGCAAATGAGCTCCAGACACATGTGTCATTTCATGAATCTGACTTTATGTGGGCACTAGGGAATCAGACCCCAGTAGTCACGTTTTTCAAGCAAGCTCTTTTAACAACTGAGCCATCTCTCCAGCCCCTTTTGTACCTCTGTGTGGTGGCACACACCTGTAATCTCAGCCCTTAGGAATAGAGGCAAGAGGATCAGAAATTCAAAGCCTTCCTCAGTTATATAGCAAGTTTGAGATCAGCTGGGATACATGAAACATGTTTTCAAAAAGAAGAGCTGGGCATGGTGACACACACCCTTTATCCCAGCACTCGGGAGGCAGAGGTAGGAGGATCATCGTGAGTTTGAGTCTGCTCTGAGACTACATAGTGAATTCCAGGACAGTCTGGCCTAGAGCGAGACTCTAACTCGAAAAAAAAAAAAAAAAAAAAAAAAGCAAAAAAAAGAAAAATCTTTAATGATTCATTCCTGTCCCCAGTTTACTGACAGTAGCTAGTACTTATGGTCTAATCCCTCTTTTGGGGGGGAGGGACATTGTACAGAAATTTATAGTATTTATACTATAATGAAATATAATTAGATGAGTTAAAATTTGTTTCTCATTTTAGCTGAAAACCATGGGAAACCAAAGATGAACATCATGTTTTTGGATTCATAATGATGGTGAAAAGAGTCATTAAGGATTATTTGGATTTAAATAATTCATATTTTTTACATTCACAGACAATAGTTGAACTTGCCGAGACTGGAAGTCTGGACCTCAGCATTTTCTGCAGCACCTGCTTGGTAGTGATTTTTCTTTGTTTTCCCTCCTTCCTCTTCCTCCTGACAGTAGTACAGTACATGTGAGAACAAGGAGAATTCCTCTTGTTTAGAACTGTTTTACTACTCCCACTGAAGTATTATTTAGTCTGTGGTACAAGGGGAAATAGAACTGGAGAAGCCTGTTTCCAGTATGCCTGTTCCTGATCGTAACCTTGACTACACTTGAGAAGTGCTGTTCTTTCACATTCATTCTCATTCTTTTTTATTCTTTTAAATGTTACTTAGTCAATTAATAAAATCCCTATAATCAAAAGTTTACTGTAATTATCCATTACTTTTACTATACTTAAAAATATTCTTGAATTTAAAAGCCACAGTGTGAGAATTTAGTAGATAATTTTGAGACAAGATGGCTGCCTAGCAGATAAAATTTGAGTGTTATGTAGGAGTATTGATGCAATTTAATGACCATTTTAACATACATAGTCAAAAGTTTATATGAAATAAAACAGTATTTGATTTTGAAGACGATTAGATATGACTATTTCAATGTAGATATCTTTTTTGTTTTGTTCTTTTTTTGTTGTTGTTGTTGAGGTAGGGTCTCTTTCTAGCCCAGGCTGACCTGGAATTCACTCTGTATTCTCAGGGTGGCCTCAAACTCACAGCTATCCTCCTACCTCTGCCTCCTGAGTGCTGGGATTAAAGGCATGCACCACCATACCCAGCTTTGTAGATACTTTTTTTAATCGAACACTTTGAAGTTTTGATTATTTTTTACAGTATTTGTGAAAAATTTATATACTGCCAGATGGTTAAATCATGTTTTCAACAGTAAATGAAATTTCCCCAAATTTTACAGGGAACTACATGCATTTTTGTCATATACTACAAGAAAACTAGTGCTTTTTGATGACAATAATAACTGATAAATAATAGTGAAAAGGTTAATAAAATAGTCAACTTAGATTAGAATTATGAAATGAGATTTTAAAGACATTTAAGATGTTACCTTCCCCCCTCCCCTAAGGTAAGGTCTCACACTAGCTCAGGCTGACCTGGAATCCACTTTGTAGTCTCAGGGTAGCCTTGAACTCATGGATCCTCCTACCTCTGCCTCCTGAGTGCTGGGATTAAAGGCGTGTGCCACCACACCCAGCTTTGAAGACATTTAAAACAGACATTCTAAACATCAGTTTTTAGTTGCCTGTCATGAACAGAATAATGGATTTTATAGTGTTTTTAGTAGTGAGTAAACTTTGTTTTCTTTCTTAGAAGTGCTCATAAAATCTGAGATTTTGGTAAGCACTTAACAAGAAAATTACTATTTCTTGTTGGATTTGTTAATGGTGGAAAGGTATTTTCATTAACCATTTACAATTTTAAAGGCTATTTTAAACAGTTCTAACATGACCTTCCTTTTACAAAAAGAAATATTTATCTTATTCATTAAAAAGCAATTGTATCATACCCATTACTCTAGTGAGTCTTCATGTAGAAGTTCAAAATAGTATGTTTTTATTATTTAGAAGTTTTAGCGATACAAATTTAATATATTATCATTCATTACAGCTCAAATTGGTATTTAGTTCATAGTTGTTATTTTGGGCAATTTTACTCATTGGTGGAGAACACTACTAGCATTCACAATACCTTAGGCTTGGTCCCCAATACTAAATCGAAATTATTATGAATTTAGTTGTTACTTTTGTAAAGTGATAGTTTTGCTACTTTCTTAAGATTTTATATTATGGAGTAGTCTTTTTTTAAAAAATATTTTTATTTATTTGAGAGAGAGAGGCAGGCAAAGAGAATGAATTTGGGCATACCAGGACCTCTTACCACTGCAAACAAACTCCAGATGCATGTCCCACTTTGTGCCTCTGGCTTTACATGGGTACTGGGGAATTGAACTTGAAAACTCTGTTATAATCTTCAAAAAATGTGCTCTGCTTTTTCCACAATTATATTTTGAGAAAGTAAATATGCAGCCTTTATTTTACCCAGTGACTTTTATAATTCTTTAACATGCTTGTTAACAGATTCGTAAACCAGTGAGATCCAAACATTGTGGTGTGTGCAACCGCTGTATAGCAAAATTTGATCATCATTGCCCATGGGTGGGTAACTGTGTAGGTAAGTTATATTAGTACCTTCTAACTCTATTGTTCATTTAAATTTAGGAAACTAATGACGTACTGTATTAAAATAGGTAACAGAAAGTTCATTCGTAGACTAAGTTATCTTTGGAAGGCAGCTGTGGTCACCAGTATACCAACAATGCCTAAATTATCTTTGGGTTGTCCAAATAGCAACTCAGTTGAAGTGGGGAAGGAAGTTTAAAAATCAGTGCTTGGAAAAAACTAACACTGTTTTTCTATGCATTCTTTCTGGGGTCTGCTCTATCCTTACTTTCTTCATTAGGTAACAGTGAAAGTCATCTGATAAGGAGGCAATTAATCATTTTTTAAAAATTGAACTGAAGAAAGGCAGGCAATAATACTTGCAAAGATGCTGTATTCAGAGTAAGAGGGAATGATGGTAGGAACTATGCATGCTGGTGTTAGGAATGGTGAAATGAAATGGTGCAACCTGAGAGTTGTGTGGAGATTTTACAAGGTGACAGATCTATGAGGTGGCAAAGACTACATAGCTGTTAGAGAGTAGCATTTAAAAATTGGGGCTTGGGCTGGAGAGATGGCTTAGTGGTTAAGGCGCCTGCCTGCTAAGCCTAAGAACCCCGTTCCAATCTCCAGGTCCCACGTTTAGCCAGATGCAAAGTGACACAAGGGTGCACACACATCTGGATTTCATTCACAGCAGCTGAGAGACTGCTGGCGCACCCATTCTCTATCTGTTTCCCTCTCCCTCTCTCTCTGTCTCTCTCTGTGTCTCTCTCCAAAAATAAAAAAAAAATAAATAAAAATTGGGGCTTATAATAAGGTTAATAAAAAGTAAGGTAAAATAGGGTTATTGTGAACCTCACAGAGCAAAATAGGATTGACAGTCATGACAGTTACTTAAATCTTTGGAACTCCCTTGCCTTCCCAGCGAACATCATTGCCATCATCACATTTGTATGTGTAATTACCAGCATTCTTATGTTAAAACTTACTTATTTTCTTGAAAACCATTTTACAAAATAAATAATATGTGTGATTATTGTCAAGTTGTATCACACCTTTCATAGCATATCCCTCAAAGGTGTATTACCAGTTGTTTTTTCATAGCTGAAAAAACTTGCTTCTGTGTTGTTCTTTAGGTGCAGGCAACCATAGATACTTTATGGGCTACCTATTCTTCTTGCTTTTTATGATCTGCTGGATGATTTATGGTTGCATTTCTTGTGAGTACAATTAGTTTTTTGCCTTCTTAAAACATAAATGTTTGCATATTCTGATTCTACTTACCATATTAAAGAAATGTAATGATAAAAGCCTTCTAAGGAAAAAGATTATGGTTTGGGGCACCTACTGAAGCATAAACGAAAAAAGTACCATACACACCTACCAAATATTCAATATATAGCATCAGCAAACAGCAATCAGTTCATGATCTTTAAATATGTGTGTTCTTCGTTGGTTCAATAGGCTTTGAAAAGCTTCTGGGTAAAATACACCAACATTTCACATCACGTGCTTGTTTCAGTAGTCTAGCATAGAGTCAGTGATTGTACCAATTTCTTTCAGGTAGGAAAATATACTTTAAGTTTGCATTAAATTTAAGTGTTTTGAAAAGCAAGGTATAAATATTTCCTGGTAGGAAATATTAGTAGTATCTGAAGTTACCTTTTTAAGGTAAATTGTCACTCATTTTATCTTATGGGTTTGAACTTCAGAGAAAATGATTTTTTTTGTTTTGGTTTGTTTGTTTTGTTTTTTTAAATCGTGTTGAGAACCCAGTCTGGAAAAGTTTACATGAGGATGTTAAAGTCTGTGCTTCAGGGCACGGTAAAGTATATAGCATAGAGGTGTATTAGATCTGAGTTAGAATAAGTCTTGGAAAGATTCTTTCTTAGTCCTTCTGCCCCGGACCCTAAAAATAATGAATGTTAATGGCCTAATAAACAAAAGTAGGCTACTACTTCTCATACAGAGGGGGAAAAAATGATCAAAAATCTTGGCCTAATTTCTGGCTCACCATACCTGAGAAAGTTTTCTTTAAGAGTCAGGATGGAGAGGAGTGCTTTAGAATGCTGTCTTTCAGACACAAAGGGGCCGTTGTGTTCATGGCCTCACAGTGCCTGATGCTACACAAGACCTGTGTGATATGTGACATCAAAATAGAAGAGGGATGAGTCAGACTGAAGAAGGGGTTCAATGGAAAGGGAATAGTTGATGGGAGTGGGGAAAAAGGGTGGTAGGATGGTACATTGTGTATATGTATGGAGATTGTTAATAAAGGGTTTTTTTTTTAAGTAATTTTTCATGTCAGAGTTGGGATTTAAAAAGTCCTACCTTACCTGGCAGGGGAGATAACATGATCAAGAAAAGTCTTACCTTACTGAGGTGACTTGTTTTAAATGCCCCCTCTTTCTTAAAAACAAACTTGATTTATGTTCTTGGCTTAAAGGAATCTAATAAATCTGCTCTTGATTTTGTAAGCTTTGTTTCAGTTGTGGTTGTTGGCTTTTCCAGTCCTTTGGTGTATTTTTTCACTAATGTATCGTGGAGTTAGTAAGTGTGAAAAAGCATTTACTGTTGTATGTTATCAGTGAAATATAGACTGTTGATCATGGCTTTGTAAGTGGTACCAACACAATACCTGAGGTGATTGGATGATTATTGAATAAATGTGAGTCACTTGTCTTCTGATTTTAGACTGGGGACTTCACTGTGAGACCACTTACAGCAAGGATGGATTCTGGACATATGTTACTCAGATTGCTACATGTTCACCTTGGATGTTTTGGATGTTTCTGAACAGTGTTTTTCATTTCATGTGGGTGGCTGTATTACTCATGTGTCAGATGTACCAGGTATGTGCATGTTCAGTATTCTATTACTCTTCAAAATTCTCTGCTGTAGCTGGGCCTTTAATCCCAGCACTTGGGAGGCAGAGATAGGAGGATCATGGTGAGTTTGAGTCCACCCTGAGACTACATAGTGAATTCTGTGTCAGCCTGGGCTAGAGTGAAACCCTACCTCGAAAAACCAAAACAGAAAAAAAAAAATTATCTCCTATGTAAAAGATAATGAATGCTGTACTATCTGGCTTTTCAAAAATTTTTATTTGCCTTTCCTTTTTTATTTTTTAAAAATATATATTTATTTTTTTTTCAAGTGAGAAAGAGGCAGAAAGAGAGAGAGAGAATGAGCACACCAGGGCCTCCAGCCACTGCAAATGAACTCCAGATGCATGTGCCACTTTGAGCATATGGCTTACGTGGGTCCTGGAGAGTCGAACCAGGATCTGGACTTTGCAGGCAAATGCCTTAACTTCTAAGCCATCTCTCCAGCCCCTTCCTTATATTTTGTTTATTTGTGCAGGAAGAGAGAGAATAGGAGAATGAGCATGTTATGTCCTCTTACCACTGCAAATGAACTCCAGATGCATGTGCCACTTTGTGCATCTGGCTTTACGTGGGAACTGGGAAATTGAACCTAGGCTGTCAGGCTTTGCAGAGCCTTTAGCCTCGGAGCCATCTGTCTGGCCCTTTTTCTTTCTACCTCCCTCTTTTCTCATAAAGAGAACTAATTTAGTAAACTTTTGACTTTCAGCACTGCCTTGAGCAACAAATTTATTTTTGCTTTTCCTGATTCAGATAAGTGCAATTGGACATACATGAACGTAGATGTGTGATACATTAATTTTGTGTGTGTGTTTTTTTTAAAAAAAAAACATGTATTTTTTAGTTTTCTTTATTTGAGAGAGAGAGAAATAGGCAGGGAAGAAGAGTGAGAGAGAGAGAATGGGCACGCCAGGGCCTTCAGCAGCTGCAAACGAACTCCAGATGCATGTGCCACCTTGTGCATCTGGCTTACGTCAGTCCTGGGGAATCGAACCTGGGTCCTTTGGCTTTGTAGGCAAGCGCCTTAACCACTAAGCCATTTCTCTAGCCCAATTTTGTGTGTTTTTAATGGAACTGTTTTATTATATACAAATACCACTTTATTCAGAAGTCTTTTAGGGACCTCCCCTCTCTTTTTTTGGAGATAAGGTCCCAGTATGTAGCCCATGTTGACCCTGAATTTGAGATCATCCTGCCTCAGCTTCTTCTTGAATGCTAGGATTATAGGCATGTGCCACATCATTTTGCTAAATTAAGGATTATAAAAGAAAACATTCTAAGGCTAGGGAGATGGCTCAGTCGTTAAAGGTGCTTGCTTGCAAAGCCTGCCTACAAAGCTTGCCAACCTGGGTTTGATTCCCTAGTACTCATGTAAAGCCAGATACACCAGTTGACACATGCATCTGGAGTTTGTTTGTAGCAGCAAGAAGCCCTGGTATACCCATTCTCTCTCTGTCTCTTTCTCTTTAATAAAAATTTAAAAAAATATCTGTTCTAAAAGGAGCTCTTAAGAGAGGATGTCTGAGTACATAGTGTCTTTTTGGGTATGTACATTAGTGCCAGATAATCTATTTAAAAATATCTTTATTGGCCGGGCGTGGTGGCGCATGCTTTTAATCCCAGCCCTCGGGAGGCAGAGGTAGGAGGATTGCCGTGAGTTCAAGGCCACCCTGAAACTACATAGTTAATTCCAGGTCAGCCTGGGCTAGAGTGAGACCCTACCTTGAAAAACCCCCCCCAAAAAAGAAAAAAACTTTATTGTTTTTATTTTATTTTTTATTTATTTGAGAGCAACAGAGAGAGAGAAAGAGGCAGGGGTTGGGGGAGGGAGAGAATGGATACGCCAGAGCCTCCAGCTGCTGCAAAGGAACTCCAGACACATGCACCACCTTGTGCATCTAGCTTTACGTAGGTACTGGGGAATTGAACCTGGGTCCTTTGTCTACTTTTTGCAGTTACAGTTGTATTGTAAAAACTAGTCTGATGATTGCCTGATGGAAAACCAAAAACAGATTGCATCATTTTTCTCTCCATACTAGATCTCTGGATAATTGACTGTTTTGGGTTTTATTTATTTTTTACATTCTCTATTCAGAAAGAGTAACAAGTTGCTTTTCCTCTTAGATATCATGTTTAGGTATTACTACAAATGAAAGAATGAATGCCAGAAGGTACAAGCACTTTAAAGTCACAACAACATCTATTGAAAGCCCATTCAAGTATGTACATATTTTTAAACTTAATATTTTCTTTTGTTATATAAATTTTCTTACTATGCAAACAATATTGTCTAATGATTACATCACAGGTAAGTGATTTTATTTTAGGAATGGCAATATATGTGAAATAGGGGACATTTCTTTTAGTTATGGCATATGTAGACTAACTTTTATGTATATCTGGCTTTACCTGAGTACTAGGGAATTCAACCTGGACCAACAGCCTTTGCAAGCAGGTGACCTTAATGGCTGAGCCATCTCCCCAGCCCTAGACTTACTTTAACATGTCACTGAACTAAGATCTCTGTGGAAGTAGCTTTAGTTCATTATAATACCATAACATAGAATTCATTGCATTAACTGCATTAATTTATGCTGCTTACATATTTAAAAATTTATATTTGGTCTGATGCTTTGAGGTAGTAGTGCCCCAATTACATGAAATGTTTTATGTTTTGTATAAGCTACTATCTACTCTCAAGCTTTTATAGTACTATTAATTTTAATGTACTTCTGAAGAGAAAGAAAACTTTTATATGACAACAGAGAATCTCTTACAGATACAGTAATTATATGTAAGTTGTAAAACTGACTGCTTTTCCAAAGGTGGTATTGCAGTCTTTAAAGACCCTGAACTTATCCTTGACAATCTTTAAAGTGTTACTCTTTGGTCCCTGCCAACTTCATACTGAATATAATTATTTTGACTTACCTTTTTTTCTTCCAGTTTTGGAGATAGTTTATTTCTTTGGCAAAAAGACACCAATTTTTTTAACTTTAAAAAATTATTTGTACACTCTATATGTATATGCGTATGCATGCCATGATCTCTTGCTGTTGCACATATGAACACTTTCATACAGCTTTATCTGGGGTGCTGCAGAGTTGAACCAGGGCTGGCAGGCTTTGCCAGCAAGCATCTTTAACCATGGAGCCATCTCTCCAGCTCAGAGAGTTTTGTAATCAAATATTGTATGCATTGGACGTTAGTGACACATGCCTTTAATCCCAGCACTCAGGAGGCAGAGATAGGATTGCTGTGAGCTTGAGGCCAGTCTAAGACTATCTAGGGAATTTCCAGTCTGCCTGGGCTAGAGCAACACTCTTAATTCAAAAGATGGCACCAGGCATGGTGGCACATACCTTTAATCCCAGCACTGTGGAGGGAGAGGTAGGAGGATCATTGTGAGTTCTAGGCCACCCTAAGACTACATAGTGAATTCCAGGTCAGCCTGGGTGAGAGTGACACCCTACCTCAAAAAACTAAAAACATAAAATGTGTATATGCATATATAGCATATGAGCAAGATGTGGTTTTAAGTTACACATATAATTACTTCACTTTAAGTTATGATTTTGTAGCCTTTCAAGGTAGGGTCTCACTGTAGCCCAGGCTGACCTGAAATTTACTATTTAGTCTTAGGGTGTCCTCGAACTCATGGTGATCCTCCTACCTTTACCTCCGGAGTGCTGGGATTAAAAGCATACACCACCACACCCAGCTAATTTTGTAGCCTTTTAAGTTAGCAAAAGAATCAAGTAGATACTGGGTAAAGCTGTGGGAAAACCTAAAAGCAGACATACTTTTTGTAGTATTTAAAAAAAAATACCAAAATTTTATTGAATTCATGTTAAGTCATTTGTACTAACTCAGTTTTTTTTTCTCCTTTGGGGGTCTTTTTCTAGCCATGGATGTGTAAGGAATATTATAGACTTCTTTGAATTTCGATGCTGTGGCCTCTTTCGTCCTGTTATCGTGGACTGGACCAGGCAGTATACTATAGAATATGACCAAATATCAGGATCTGGGTACCAACTTGTGTAGCAACATCTTTATCCTATGAAGCATATTGCTGAGTGGTGCCTGAACATTGTGTCTGTCCGTGTCTCTCTCACACTCCAATCCACATCCTTGGAACACATTAGCATGCTGTATGTAGGGCTAAAAGTGAATTTTACAGTCTTTTATTTTTCTTCAACACTTTTATTAACAAAAGTAAACATGGACAGAACACACTGCCACTTCTGTGAAGAGTAAAGATCATAAAAAGAATTTTAGTGGTTCTTACATGGGAACTCACAAACATTCATTTCTGGTTTTGTTCTCATAACATATGTCATGGAAAAAGTGAACTTACTCTGATAAATGTGATATAGTGATGAGAAATGTTCAGTTCTAACTAAAACTAAATTTGTGTTATGGCTAAATTGTGTTCTGCAGTGCTAGAAGTACTGCATCTAATTCCAGGAGAATTGTCTTAGGTTGATGGACCGTCTTGTGTACACTTCAGATGTACATGTAGATACTGTGATGAAAATCATGTAGCGTGTCTTCTAAGGCACAAGAAGATAACATTCACACAGTGTGCTGTCTTGCTTCTACCAGCTGCTGCATTGCTGGTGTGTTTCTAGTTCAGTGATAATTGGTAGCAAACAGGTCTAATGGTCTGATATACAGCACTTGCATGAGCATACTAAGTCGTATTTTGTTGAAATTTACAAGCCCTACTAAGTGCATGATACACTGCATAGGATGTATACTTGCAGATAGTGTCCAGTGTAGCATAAATTAGGACTTAATTTCATGTGCAGTCTCCAATCTTTAAGAGTTGGTGGATTATCAGCCAACAACAAAACAAGCTGATGCAAGATTCTTATTGAGAGATGGATGGATATGCTTCTTTTTAAATTCTGAACTGAACAGAAATTGTAGACAAAATAATGAAGTTTAAGCTGAAGATGGAGCATGAGCTCTGTACATAGCACATGTGAATAAAGAAAAGCATATTTTGGTTTAAAAAAAATGAAAATAGAACTTAATACCCAGGATTATTTTAGGTGTTCTTTTCAATTTTAAGTATGTTTTGAAGTTTGTAATGCTGTCTGAAACAATTTCAGCAAGATTTTATTACTGCTAAGTGTGATGCACTGATCAAATTTTGTTGCAGCATCTCCATACCCTCATGGTGAACTGCCAGTCACTGCTTCCATGAGCATTGTTTACAGTGAGACTTGGTTTAATCCTCTTAGATGCTGTAGCAAACGGTGGTTCGAGCAACCTGTGGGAAACCTGAGAGTGAATGGGGGAGGGGGGTCAGACTGATGACAGAGCCTAGACCAGTGTAAAGAATGTGTATCTGTATATAAATAATTTATCAAATACCTTTTCTTTGTGTCTATATCTGTTAGTGTTTTTAAAGCTGCTCATTTCATTCTGTCCAACCAAAAAGAAAAGGGAGGTATTAATGAGCTTCTAGTGATGTCCAATATTGCTGTTAATAGGCATTATACCCTGCAAGTTCACTGCATGTCTGATGCTTGATAAAATTAGCATTCCCTGTAAAATACAGATTACAGGTATTAAAGCAATCTAGTGGTATACCCGCCCCTTGCCTTAGTAAGAGGAGCAGTGGAGATGTATATAGTTGATGTTCAGTATTTCCAAGTACTACCATTTTTTATATAGTAATTTCTTTGACCATAAGTCATACATCAAAAAAGTTACCCTTATTGTATCTGAGGGTTTTAATATTAAAATTGGCATATGTTTTATTTTTGAAGTGGGAAGAGATGGGTGTGGGGTGGCAATAGCATTGTGCCATTTTGTCATAGAATGTAAAAAATTGGTTAACTGTACAAATGTCTTTGCTAGTTTTGACTAAAAATGGGGAAATTTTAGGTAATTTTTAAATTCAAAAGTTATTTATAAAATGCTAGGATTTGTTTATTTTTTTGTATTTTGAGTCACTTCACATGAAGACTCACTTGCAATTTTTATCAGATACATTTTTATCAGCAGTTAAAGTCTGGTGGTTTTCTCAGTTTGAATAAGAATGTTACCATGTTCTTTCCTTGTGGTACAATACTCTTCAATACAGAAGAGATGCTTTTCAGTTAAGCTGACAAACAACCTCTAAATGTGTAATTACACGGGAAACATTTGCAAGGAAATGCTTTTAGTACTAACTATTTCATAGTACCAGTGAATCTGTAACTCAGACTCATCAGATGGTCACAAGGCAACCATGCAGCAGTGTGCCGTCTGTTTAATTTTGTAGGTCTTGTGTGTGAAATCAGTCTAACCCAGCTCTAAAGTCATATGTGAAGGTCAACCTTTTGAGAATAGTTCTCATTGGCTGAATTGGACACTACTAATAGGAACTTCGCTCTGAACATAAATTCTTTGGAGTTTTTAATCCATATTTTTGTTGTTTGAAGGTGTTTATTTGAAATTTTAGACATAAAACATCCTACTTAAGCTATGAATATTTTTATTTTATAATTTCTTTATTTATAACTGTGCCAAGTATTATTTTGCTACTTACTGTATTATTCTGTGGGAAAGAAAAACCTGTAAAGTGTTTAATAAATTAGTTCCCCTTACATAAATTAAATGTCAAAATTTTTGTAAAATATTAATCAGAATAAATATTGACTCTTACATGTGGTGTGTTCGCTCAGTTCACTTTCAAGAAATGGGTGAAACCATGATAATGGAACCTATGACATGAACAGATTATGTATTTCTCTGTGGTCAGTTAGAAGTCTAGTGGCATAAGATGGTAGGATTTTGCAAAAGTAAAAGGTGGTGTTACTATTCAAAAAATTTACAATTCTCTGTGTGCATATTTTTTAATAAAAATATTTTTTTATTTATGAATTTTGGATTCCATGGAGTTAATTAGGATCATGAGGGACTGTGTAAGTCTGAATTTTAAATGTAAATGTGTGTAAAGGTATCATAGAGATGAAACTACACTTTGATGAGTTACTTGAGAAGTCAGATATGGCCAAGAAAGTTTGAGAATTTAAAAAGCAAAATTGTGAGCAAACCTTTTCCTTTTCATGTGGTTCTTTATGGTTCGAGAACCTAGTGGTATTACATGGGAATGTTTTTCAGGTTGAACTAATGCTTAATTAGTAATGATTTTATATTGAATGTCTCCAGAGCTGATTGGGTTCATTGAAGTAGTTGAACAAGTCATAAGCAAGCCCATGGGCTTTCGTGCCATTTGGGTGTAGCTGGGTATCAGTCCTGGCCAGTCAGAAGTTCGCACCCATGATAGAGATGTCTGCTTTGAGAAGTTTATAGGAATAACCAGAAAAGTGGTACATACCAGTACAGATCTTGGTTTCTTGTTAGGAAGTAAGCCTTCAATTGCACAGAAACTTTTTTTTTTTAGAGGTAGGGTCTTACTCTAGTCCAGGCTGACCTGGAATTAACTGTGTATTCTCAGGGTGGCCTTGAACTCACAGCGATCCTCCTACCTCTGCCTCCCAAGTGCTGGAATTAAAGGTGTGTGCCACCACGCCCGACCAATTGCACAGAAACTTTATATGCTTTTAATAAATATATTTGTGACTTGTAAGCTAAATTGTAAGTAAACTACCCATTCTGTTGGTATAAGACAAACTCAAGGAAACTGGATCTGGCTCTTTAGAAAAGATGCTTTTGAATTGAATCTGAATGTTTTGCTGATGTAATTTTATATTAGAATTATTACCATTATTTGCTGTTTCACCCAGACCAGGCTTAAACGTGCAGTCTACCTGCTTTGGGTTCAGCAGCTGGAATTACTGGTATGTACCACTGTGCCTGGCTTGACAGTTTTAATAGGTGGCAGTATTTTTAGTACTTATTTCTACTCATGGCATCAGAAAGGCCCGTTGTTGCCGTGCTTAGATAATACACTGTTTATCATATTTGGAAAATTTCCAGTCACTATTTCTTGTAATACTTTTCTTGGGCTGGGGAAATTTCTCAGTGGTTGGAGGTTTGCAGAGCCTTAAAGCCCAGGTTCAATGCCCTAGTACCCATGTAAAGCCAGATGTACAAGGTGACACATGCATCTGGAATTCCTTTGCAGTGGCATGAAGCTGTCACACCCATACTATTTTAAAAAAGTACTTTTCCTTTCATACTCCGAAACTTCACTTATGCATATACCACGTCATTTGCTACTGCCTTATAGCTCATTGATCCTTACTTAAAATTTCTGTTTGGATAGTTTCTATGATTTTCAAAATACTTTTCCTGAAAGGTCATCTTCCATTAATATTACTCTGTATTTTATCCCATACTTCATGGTTTTCACCTAGAATGTTTGATTTGGATTTTTTATATCTTTTGTATCCCTAAGGCCCCTTTTCTAACTAACAAGCTAAATGTTACCAGACAATAAGGAAAGTACCTCAGGATTCATTGAAGTCATCATTGATAGTGGAAAGTCTAAAAATACCATGCTAAGCCTTCGGTTCTAAGTATAGATTGAAAGGGTTTTTTTGTTGTTTTTAATTTTTCAGGAGTGCATTCCTTCTGGGTCAGTCTGTCTTTCTGAGTAACTTGTTAAAAGGGATTCTATAATGTTGACCTGCCTCTAGATTCTACTTGGATGGGGCTGAAATGGGGCTTTCAAGTCTGCCTTTTAATACACCCAGGTGACTCTAATGCAGATAGTTTGCAGCCCCACTTTGGGAAATTACCTCAGCTGAGAAGAGTAACCACCAGGCTTTAATGGGACAGCAAGGAAGGAAGTGCTGTACTGCTGACTGCCAGCTCTGAGGAGCCAAGGTGGTGAAGTTTGTTGCCTGGCATTTGAAATGAGATCTTTTCCAACTCCTGCAGTACAAACCTTAGCTCATGCATCAGCTGGGCAACAGTTGATTCTTTTAAGTGAAAAGGAGTTAGGGCCTAAATGATTTTCCACTGGCTGAACTCAAACAGCTCACCTAAAAGGGTAATTAATACAACACCCAAATCAAGCTAACATTTTATTTCAAATGTAACAAGAAGTGGCTCCTGGAAATGCTGGTGAATAAAGCAGAGAATGCAGTGCTCTCTCTATGCCTGTGCAGATACAGTATGTAACACTGGTAGAGTTCACAGTAGGTTAGTGTTGTAAGGTCATCTGTAGATTGTGAAGAGCTTCTCAGTGTGTGATGTTTAGTTCCGGGTTTACACTTTCACTGAGCATGTACAAGGGCTCCTGCACCTTGACCGTAGCCAAATCCCTTGGGCCCAAAGTTCTTTGCATAGCATCCTACAAAAGAAAAAAAAATCAGTAAAAGTCCATCAACTTCGCTACCACCACATAATAAAACTTTCATTGAGTTAAAAGGCAAACTTAAGATTACATAATGTGCTGCCGTAAATACCTCCCCCCAAGCTAAGTCCAGGCACTGCCATTTTACGGTGTTCAGTTCATGATTGTGCCAAGTAGCAAGCAGCGTGAAAGCCAGCTAAGTATAATTTTTCTGTTACCTTCATGTGTTTTGCTTAGAGGAAATCAGAAAACTATTTGTGGGAATTTTTCCTTTTTAAAATTTGTCACTGTTGTTTTTATGGTTCAGGAGATAGAATTTGGCCTCATGAATGCTAGGCAAGCATTGTACCACTTAGCCACATTCCCAGGCTTGCACAGGAGTATTAAATGAATAAGAACTTAAGACTGTCATCTATAAGCATGACTGGGTCTCATTTTCAGAGTACTTTTATAGTGCTGACACTTCAGTAAGTAATAGGTAGTGTGGGCTTTTTATGGACAGTAGTAACAAACTCATCTTACCTTTACAATAGATTTCACCATCCTTCTCAGTCAGAGTTGTTGACTCAAGACTCTTCCCACACTTGGCACATCGGAAACAGTTTTTGTGCCAGGGCTGGAAGATAGATGTTTTAGCATTTGAGAGGCTTCTTTGCTGCAGTATGTGTTAGATGCACCAAGAAGTGGCTGGAAAGATTAGCCCACACAGCTCCTGATGGTTATAGTTTGGATCAGCTAGAAGGCTGGACCTGGCCCTCCTCCCGTGCCATACTCTGACCAGCCACACCTGGAGTCTTCAAGCTTAGTTCATAGGAGGCCCAGGCTGCAGCTGTGCCCCAGAAGGGCCTTTTCCAGAACAGCCTGGCCTGACCTTCCTGGCTGAGGATTCAACTTTTCAAACAGGTCAAGTGATGAAACTGAGCAGGTTTTTTAGTCTGGCCCTGTCAGTATTCCTTATGAAGGGTTCTTTTAAACACAAGGGGTTAAAGCAGGGACTAGATAAATTCTGATGGAAATTTGGTTTAAGCAGTTTTAATTTCGAACCAGAAGACACAGTCCTTGAGTGGGTCTGTAGGGTTCTTTTCCAGTTACTAATTTGAAACAGCACCTACCTTTCCAGCTCCAATTATCTTCTCAGCAGCATACACAGAATCCCCACATCTGGAACACTTCTCAGCACCTCCATATTTCTGAGCAAATTTAGAAGTGTTTGGATTTGTTGTTGGCCTATGAGGTTGAGCACTTGTGGAAAAGAAGAAAACACGCAGTATTTCCTAAAAGGTCCTACAAGCTCACAAAGATGCAATGATAGAATTCAGATTTAACTGCTATCCTATCTCAAGTTCAGAAATCTGCAAGCTGGCATAGCACAAAAATTATATCATATATTCATGGTTAGATTACATGTGTATGGATTCATTAGTACTACAAAGACACCAAACCCCAAACTTCAATGTCTGTTCTGAATATACTGAGATTTTACATAATTTCCAGTACTTTCCTTTCAAACAATCATTCTGCCCCATAGTCTTATCATTAAATACAATTGGAATCACATCTAGCTTTATATTTCATAAAATGAATGTTAAACAGTACAAAACATCAGTTGACATATATCATCAATAACTAGGAAAGTCAAGCATGTTTTACTGATTAGTTTCTCAATATATCTTTTAGCAGGGTAAAATGTGAGTCAACTACTTCATGGGAAAATATTTTCAGAAATTTGCCTCTTACTCTGGTCTGTTTTGCTCTCCTTTTTCTTTTATTTTTTTGTAAATATTTTTAATTTTTTGATTTATTTTTATTTAGTTTTTAGAGACAGAGGGAGGGAGGGAGGGAGAGAGAGAGAATAGGTGCACCAGGGCCTCCAGCCAAATGAACTCCAGACGCATGTGCCACCTTGTGCATCTGGCTTATGTGTGTTCTGGGGAGCCAAACCTGGCTCCTTAGGCTTTGCAGGCAAATGTCTTAACCGCTAAGCCATCTCTCCTGCCCTGCTCTCCTTTTCCTTGATAGAATGGCATTTTTGTTGCTATTGCAGGTTACTAAGGCAAACCACATCCAGCAGAATTTTTTCCATTCAATGAATACACATGTTATGTAGAATGCCCAGCATGCCTTCTAGACTTAAAGGGCATTTTAAAGAGATTTTTTAAAGTTTATTTATTTATTTATGAGAGGGAGAGAATGGGTGTCCCAGGACCTCTAGCCACACTGCAAACGAACTCCTGACACATGCCACCACGTGAATCTGGCTTACGTGGGTTCTGAGGAATTGAATCTGGGTTCTCAAGTTTCATAACCTTAAGTACTAAGCCATCTCTCCAGCCCCAGTTTTATGGGAAGTGAGGGGGGTTTCAAGGTAAAGGTCTCCCGTTAGCCCAGGCTGACCTAGAATCAGTCTCAGGCTGGCCTCAAACTCACAGCAATCCTCCTACCTCAGCCTCCCATGTGATGGGATTAAAGGTGTGTGCCACCATGCCCTGCAATGGCATTTTAGAGCCTAAAGTCAAGCAGGTAAGCTATAATGATGATACCATGTAAGTGGCAGGTAAGTACCACTGTTTCCTCAGAAGAAAGGTTTGTTTGATAAATACATACTTAAAGTAAAAATCTTTAGAAATACCTTTCAGAAAACTATTTATTCAAAGATTTTGCATGCATTTTAAATATTTATTTATTTGAAAGACAGAAGAGGTAGATACAGAGAGAGAATGGGTGTGTCAGGGCCTCTAGCCTCTGCAGACAAACTCCAGACTCATGCCCCATCTTGTGCATCTGACTTATGTGAGTATTGGGGACTCAAACCAGAATTCTTAAAGCTTTACAGGCAAGTGCCTTTGCCACTAAGCCATATTGGAAAAGGACGCCCTTATACTTGATACTTAAAAAGAATGTGGCTCAACTAAGAATTACCAGGCATGGTTACAGATGGCACAGGCTGGCACACAAGGCTTTTCCACCATTAGGATTGGGAAGTGGGAGCAAAGAGGAGACTTCATGGGTCATTGTGACTTTGAAATTACAGCCACAGTAAGACTTGGGTCATGTATGAATTTAGCTTTGGGTGAAGGGCCAGTGTAGAAATACATGTATTTTGAAAGCCTTGAAATAAGATCTTTGGAAAAAAAGAATGCATTTTAAAAGTTGGAAAAGGAGAGCAGGGAAAAAAACTGAATTATAACAAAGATGATCTGGACTCCTGTGAGCGACAGTATGTAGTGATGTATAAGTTTACCCACCTCCAACTGGTGCATAAGGCCCATGGCCTAGAGTGACAATTTGAAAAGCAAGTTCTCTGAAGAGAAGTAAGCCTTAAGATAGCATGTACTATAGTGGCAACAGGCTGGGCTTTGTAACTAAATGGACACTGGTAGAAGTCTTGGCCTCAGTATAATGGGGACAGAAGTATACCCCATTACTGAGGACACTGAATGAAAGTAAATGGTGAACAGAGAGTAAGCACATAATTATTTCACCCAAGCACTGCATTAGCTAGATTAAGTTCCAGGCTTTACAATGAACAGCTTGGCTATAGGTAAATTGTGTAGTTTTCACTCTGGTTTATAATTATTCTTTTTTATTTGTGAACAGCTAGAGAACACATGGGTGCATCATGCAAATGAACTCCAGATACATGAGCAACTTTGTGCATCTAGCTGGCTTTACATGGGTCACAGGGAATCAAACCTGAGCCATCAGGCTTTGGAAGCAAGTGCCTTTAACCACTGAGCTATCTCTTCATCCCCTCATTTTGGTTTTGAGTGAAAGGACTATCTTACTGGACTGTTGGGACTACATGAGTTAATGTGTGCCTACTGTGTGCTGTCTAGGATAAGTTTATGGCCCTGTTTGAGAAAAGCCTCTTTTACTCCAAGTTTTGTTTTTTTTTCTTTTGGTTTTTCGAGGAAGGGTCTCACTCTAGCCCAGGCTGACCTGGAATTAACTATGTAGTCTCAGGGTCACCTTGAACTCACGGGGATCCTCCTACCTCTGCCTCCCAAGTGCTGGGATTAAAGGTGTGCGCCACCACGCCCGGCTTTTACTCCAAGTTTAACACCTATTTTGTCCTCTTTAGTGTAAGAGGTGCAAAATGTGAAGTTCAAATAGTAGTGGGAAGTATTGTGAGTTCAAGGCCAGCCTGGGCCACTTATGTGGAAGGGAGAGTGGAAGGAAATAAGAAGAGGGAATTCCAAATGAAATTATTCAGCCCGAGTATGAAATGCTCTGATGACGAAAGAATCTCACATGGTAGGAGTGACAGGAACTTTCCAAAGTGCCACCTCACCTTTGTCATGTTAACGTCAAATTCAAAGTGCTTGTTTTTAAAAAATTCAAGACTCTTTTTAAAAACAACACAATAACTATAAAAACCAGGACTCAAAATCCCTAAAATTAGTAGGAACTTTGTTAAGTCCAGAACTGCCAATATCTTGAAGTTAAAGAATAGAAATTAGTTTACATTTGAAAATCTCAGTCACATTTTGTTTACTTAGTTTTAACAAAACAGGTAGAAACTCCAACTTTTTTATCCCCTGAGCAACATTAGTTCATTGTTCTACTTGAATTCTATAAAGATAATAAACCTTCTCATATCTCACCTCTCTGGCTTGATGCCCAGCCTCTCTCCACGGTCCATATTGAGCGTGCCAGCACCTTGGCCATAACCATAGCCTTTTGGTCCATACTTTTTTCCATAGCAGGATTTGCAATAGATCTCTTCATCGTGAATTGCTACAGTTGTGCTGTCTAAATTTTTTCTGCAAACCACTGTAGGGAAAAGTTAGATTTTAAATATGGTTTAAGAATACCCCCTTTTTTTTAGGACATTGGGCTTATGGATGGCAAAGGCTCTCTTTCAGTTTATCCTGTGGCTTTTTCATAGCTATGAGCCAGGATCTGGATTGGTCAGCTGTGCCTTCTCCCATGTGAAACCACTGCATGTTGAAATACATGCAGAAATTTAAACTTTTCTATATGACCTATCTCTTGGTAGAAGGGAGACAAGTTTTTTTGTTGTTTGTTTTGCTTTGTTTTTTAATTTATTAGAGACCAAGCGAGGGGGAGAGTGAGTGAGAATGGGCATGCCAGGGCCTCTAGCACTGCAAACGAACTCCAGACGCATGCGCCACCATGTGCATCTGGCTTACGTGGATCTTGGAGAATAGAACTGGGATCCTTAGGCTTCACAGGCATGTCCCTTAACCACTAAGTAATCTCTCCAACCCAGGAGACAAGTTTTAACAAGGACTATAACTACATACACAAAAAGTAAAATGAGCAGGGTGTGGTGGCGCACGCTTTTAATCCCAGTACTTGGGAGGCAGAGGTAGGAGGACTTGCCGAGAGTTCGAGGCCACCCTGAGACTACTTGTGAATTCCAGGTCAGCCTGAGCTAGAGCGAGACCCTACCTCGAAAAACAAAAACAAAAAAACAAAAAAAGTAAAATGAATAATATTCTCAAACCCTTGTTCCCAACCTTTAACCATTATCCAGACTTATATCAAGTACTGTTACCTTACAAAAAGAGGGGGCTGGAAAGAATGGCTCAACAGTTAAAGGCACTTGATTGCAAACCCTGACAGTTCAATTCGTTAGTACCCATGTAAAGCCAAAGTAATGCATGCGTCTGGAGTTCATTGACTGTAGCAGGAGGCCCTGGCACACCCATGCTCATTTACTCTTGATCTTTTTCTCTCTCTGCTTCTTTCCTGGGGAGTGCCTCTGCAGCCTTTCCTTCTCCAAAGCACCTTCTGATTTTTTTGTTTTTTTGTTTTTGTTTTTGTTTTTCCAGGTAGGGTTTCACTGTAGCCCAGGATGACCTGGAATTCACTATGTAGTCTCAGGGTGGCCTTGAACTCAGAGCAATCCTACCTCTGCCTCCCAAATGCTGGGATTAAAGGCGTGTGCCACGACACCTGGCTATGATGTAAGTTTTAAATGCAGAGTTTTAGTTTCCCTTCTATTCTAGGAGGGGTAAGTATCATTCTTTATTTCCCAGCAGTGATTCTTCGGTAGAGTGAGGTGACAGTACAGGTTTAAAGTGTGCACTTGTTTCTCCTCTGTCTCAAAGAAAACACTCTTTTAAAAAAATATTTTATTTATTTGAGAGAAAGAGGCAGATAGAGAAAGAAAGAATGGGCATGCCAGGGCTTTTAGCCACTGCAAACAAACTCCAGATGCATGTGTCATCTTGTGCATCTGGCTTACATGAGTACTGGGGAATCTAACCTGAGTCCTTAGGCTTCACAGGCAAGTGCCTTACTGCTAAGCCATCTCTCTAGTCCAAGACACTTTTTTTTTTTCAAGGTAGGGTCTCACTGTAGCCCAGGCTGACCTGGAATTCACTAGGTAGTCTCAGGTTGGCCTTGAACTCACAGTTATCCTCCTACCTCTGCCTCCTGAGTGCTAAGATTAAAGGCGTGTGCTACCACACTTGGCCCAAGACAGTCTTTCTTGATGGACTTCTTACCACAAGACATTTCTATGTCCCCATGTCATAAAACTGCCAAATGTTATGATTTATCCAGACATTATTTCACTTTTTAAAACTTCAATTAAGCTTGTGAAAAATTACACTGGGAGGGAACTCACTAGTGGCAAAATCTGACAGCTGGAAATCAAAGATTAGTGTAGAGAAAGGAATTTTACCCCCTTAAAAGAGAGAGGGAAGGACAAAGTAACAGCTGGCTGGATGTTTTAAAATAAAGTTAAATGTGTCCATACAAAGTTTAATTACAAAGCTCCTACTATCTTAGGCTAAGTGTTCTGTAGAAGAACAGCATCTCTTAATAGACTTTAACTGTTCAGGCACAAGGTCTAAAACATTAGCTGTTTTGGGGGCGTACAAGGCAAATGTTTGTATGGGCTAGCTGTACTTTTGGTAGCTGCAGCTTTCTGTGGTTGCTGCCTAGTTGTCCTCTGTGAAGCACTCACACTGTAAACAGGTCCAAATGAATGCTGGCACCTTCAGAAACATGGCAAATCAAGTTTGAGTTTTCTGAAGGTTATTTTTCTGTTTTTATGATTTTTAAAAATTTTATTTATTTACAGCCGGGTGTGGTGGGGCACGCCTTTAATCCCAGCACTCAGGAGGCAGAGGTAGGAGGATCACTTGAGTTCAAGGCCATCCTGAGACTACATAATAAATTCCAGGTCAGCCTTGAATAGAGTGAGACTCTACATTGAAAACAAAACAAAAATTTTATTTATTTGCATGTGTATGTGCACATGTGCATAGTCTCTTGCTGTTGCAAGCAAATACTAGTCTGGTTTATAGGGGTGACTGGAGAATTGAACCCCAGCCAGTGAGCCTTGCAATCAAGTGCTTTTAACCTTTGAACCATCTTCCCAACCATCAACACCCCTCCCTCCCCCTTTCCCATTGCTTTTTAAAGGCAGGGTGTCATTTTAGCCCTACTTGACCTGGAACTCACTCTGTAGCCTAGGCTGGTCTCAAACTCATAGGGATCATGCTACCTCAGTCTCCTGAGTTCTAGGATTATAGGTGTGAGCCACCATGCCCGCTTTGAAGATTATTTCTTAAAGTAAGTGAATAATTTTTTTTTTCAGAATATGGCTTCTTACAGTAATTTTCATGGCTAATAGAATAGATAAGGCTTATATCTGCAGGCATGGCTGAGCTCACTGAAGCAGGAAGTCTGTGTTCCATGACTCGGATCACATGTTAAATGAACAGCTCTTTCAAGCTACTGTTTCACAGCAGGACGTAGGTGTCAGTAGAGGGAATCTGAGAAGGGCTTCTTATTTAATTCTGTGTCCCTCCTTACCAGGTTTTGACTGTTCAGAACACATACATGAGTGAGTACAGTTTTGTGTCCTCCTTCCTGTCTATCCCAGATCCCTCTAGAGGAGTCATTCCTAATGTGCGCATGGGGTACTTGGAGCATTCACTGCCAGAGAAGAGAGAACTTGAGCTCCTATAGAAACTGAGCTTGTAGACATGGGAATTTCAATCATTGGTGTGGTGAGAAGCAAGCTGAAGTTTCAAAAAGGAGCCTAACCAGAGAGAGAAAACGGATTGGTGAAGGATCCATTTGTTGAAAAATTGGATCAAATCCTTCGAGTGTGCCAGAACCTGTGCCAGGTGCCAGACTTCACGGCTCACACTGAACTACCGGGGAGGCAGGGGGGAACACAGCAAAGGCCAAGTGTCCACCATGGAGGCCATGTGGCCTTCTTGCTAGGCTCAGCACTTTCAATGCAGTGCCATAAGATGAAAGCCACCTGTGCTTCTAAAATAATTTTTGTTAGCAAAACTACTTTTTCCCTTTAAAATGTAAATTGAAACTTCTGCCCACAACTTGTATGAAAGGCTGAGCCCCAGGAGATACTTACTGCACAGGAAGCAGCAGCGGTGGAAGCTCCTTCCATCGCACTGCACCTCCTCAGCATGGTACACGGTCCTTCCACAGGCTCCACACTTGTTTCCACCGCCCCAGACAGGCATTCTGTAGAAGAAAGGATGCATGACATGTCCCCTGGGTTTGTCTTACAAGTTTCCTAGAGGGCCATTTAATCCCAGGAGACAGCTGCAAATTTTGTTTCCTTATGAACCACATCTTTCAAAGGTCTGTGTTCTCCACGCCAACCTCATCTCCTCTCCCAAATTACAGCTCTTTCATTAGGAAACTGGCTGGGTGTGCAGACAAAGGGCTTGCATTCAATAGAACAGCACAGGTCACCAAAACACAAAGACAGCTACTAGAATCCACAGGAGTTAAGTGGGAATGGAACAGCAAACATGGCCTCCTCCCCAAAACCCCCTAGTTTATTAATGAACATTTTTAAAAACTCAGCTGGAGATCTTACACTTGGATGGAGGTCTTTACCCATGCTTGATTCTTTGTAGCACTAAATTAACACTAAACACACACAAACTATGGCCTACTTTCCAGGGAGGAAGAAAAGTGTCTTGCCTTGCAAGAACACGTTTTGTGTGCCAGCTAGAGTTAGGCCCAATTAGAGCAGACATAGCTGTCTGTGGCTAGTCCGTGTGTGGAGCCCTGCTGTAACCACAACAAACACTGTCCAGATGGCTGCTGTGTAAATTTCTATGCTTCACTAATCCCAGAGTCCACTAGTCCAGCCAACAATTGGTTTTCCCACTCCAACAGGTCTGTGAGGCTGCAGAAAATGCTACCGAGTTCCCTCGCCAGCAACGTGAGCTGTTTGTGAAAGAGTGTCAGAGTAACTTTGAACATCGCCCGATGTGATGGAAGGGGTGGAAGTTTAAATCCCAGGTTGTCTATGATGTAAGGCCAGCATCTGCTAATCTCCCTTAGCAGCTTGGCCTCCTGGGGCAGCTTAAACTGCCTGATTCTGAATGCCAGCATCCTGAACTGCCTTAGCCACTACACCAAGTCATCTTGAAGAAGGAATGCTGTGTCTGTCATGCCTTGACTGGTACCTAAAGACACTGTGAAACAGCTCCTTTGCCCCACCATTTTTCTCAGACTTCCCTTCTTGGAGGAGGGTTTGTGGCCTTTGCCTGTTAAGCCTCTGGATATACTGCTCACTCCTCTAGGAAACAGCTGGTTATGACAGCTGACATTTCCTTACTAATGTAAACCCGGCTAGAACAGTCAGGAAAGAATTACTGCTAAGCAGAAAAAAAAAAAAAAAAAAAAACCTCTTTGATCTTCAAAATTAAAAAAAGAATTCCCATCCACTCTTAGTTTAGTGGGACAGAATTCAGTAATTTCCTTAACACTAACATAAAACCTTTCCAAAAGTAAGGTTTATAGCATCAATCACTACAGTGGGCATCGTGCCTCTCTTCGGCTAATACTTACCCTCCCCAGATTTTCATTCAGCGTGGCACGGGCAACCATCTCTTAGTTCTGATGGTTTAGAAATACCAATACAAGCCAAAAGTCAGGCGAGCATTAGAAACCTGCTGAGGTATAAATACAGCTTGCCCCACCAAAGCTCACTTTGGATTTCTTGATGTGCCAGCATTAGAAGGTGGGGCCTCATGTTAGGTATCTGGCGTCTGGCATTCCACCTTCATTCAAAGAATGGGTTATCAGCCGGGCGTGGTGGCGCATGCCTTTAATCCCAGCACTCGGGAGGCAGAGGTAGGAGGATCGCCGAGAGTTCGAGGCCACCCTGAGACTACATAGTTAATTCCAGGTCAGCCTGGACCAGAGTGAGACCCTACCTCGCAAAAACCAAAAAAAAAAAAAAAAAAAAAAAAAAAGAATGGGTTATCACAACAGAAGGCTACTATAAAGCACCCAACCCTCCTTCCTTTCCCTCGTATGGACATACCTAGGTGCCCTTCCACTTTTCTACCATGTATGTGTACAGAAGAGCACATGGCACTTGAAGTAGCTAATTTCAGACTTCCCAGGTGCCAGAACTATTGACCAAAACAAACTTCTTTATAATTTAACCTAGTCTCAGGTATTCTGTCATAGTAAAGGAAGCTGGACTAAGTAAAACAGAGTTACTATGTATTTGAAAACCAAAAATAGTATTTCGCTTCAGAAAAACCTACTCCTAGTATATCACAAGAGCCTACCAAAGGTGGAAGGGGCCAAGAGACCGACAAAAGAAGCAGACAGATCCACAATTGCATAAAGTACAACTTTTTGTGGATTTATGGATAGAAGCATGTCTCGGGCAGCAACAAGAAGGAGGGTACTGACACCTCAAGGCAGGAGGAAGGGGTTTATATGCCAAGCTAGGCAAACATGGGCTGGGGCCAACCAGAATGTACCTCAAAAGCTACTGGCATGTAATGTCCATTAAGAAATGGTCTGGGCATATTAATGCCTCTATTTTTTCTATAAGATTTTTGGATTTGTGCCAGTGTTAAGCAATACAGAGTCTTGACCAACATGGCTATAATCATGTCAGGTGAGATTCCTGCAGAGAACGTCACCTCAAGAGCTAGAAAACACTGGTTTTGATGACACTGACTCCATCATAGCTCATTTTGTGCTGTGGTAAGATATTGAGACTGGATAACGTGTAAAGAACAGTAACTTACTTTTCAGTTCTAGAGACAGAACATCCACCAACAAGGTGCTGGCAGGTGTGTCTCCTGAGGGTCCTCACCTGCTTCCAAGATGGTTTCCTCAAATGCTGCACACCCCCCGAGGAGGAACACTGTCCTCAGGTGACAGAAGAATTAAGAAAGAAACCCATTCCCACAAGTCCATTTAAAAATATGTATTTATTTAAGAACTTGCGAGAAAGAGAGAGAGAATGGACACCAAGGCCTTCATCCCCTGCAAACGAACTCCAGATGCATGTACTACCTGTGCATCTATCCACTGCTAAACCATCTCTCCAGCCCCCACAAGTCTTTTTTTTTCTTCTTCTTTTGTTTTTTCAAGGCATGGTCTCACGCTAGCTCAGGCTGACCAGGAAGTCCCTCTGTAGTCTCAGGGTGGCCTCGAACCCATGGAGATCCTCCTACCTCTGCCTCCTGAGTGCTGGGATTAAAAGTATGCACTACCACGTCCGGCACAAGTACTTTTAATAGTGGTGCTAATCCAGCTACCTTAAAATTTCTTCTAGTAGGCCCTATCTCCCAACACTGTTGCATTAGGAATCAAGAATCCACATGAATTTGGGAGGAACAAAACCACTCACATGGCCACCCCAATGGCAGACCTCGGGCACAGAACTAGTTACATCATTGCATTTCCCTTCTTACCTTAGTTACTGGCTAAGGAATGGGACAAAAGCAAATCCAACTCAATGAAAGGTAAGCCAGAGCTGTGACTTAGAATGATGTGAATATGGGGGTAGAAGAATGAGCTTCAGAAGAGCCACTGTAAACTAAGAACTTGACAATGACCACCACAGAGGGCAGGAGAGACGCTCAGAGCCTGTTGAGCCCTTGATTCAGCTGTGCCTCAATTATTTAAGTCCAATTAATTAATTAATATTAAGTTCAATTATTTAAGCCATTTTTTCCTTGAAATGAACAAACAATAAGACCCCCTCAACACCCACACACATACGAGCACACTCACAGAAACCTTAGATGTGACTAGTTACCACTAACTGTGGGTATCAATTTGCAAAAAGAGCCTGTTGTTGGGGCTGGACAGATGGCTCAGTGGCTAAGGCACTTGCCTGCAAAGTCTAACTCAGGTTCAACTCCCCAGTACCCACATAAACCTGGATGCACAAAGGGGTACA
The DNA here is from genome assembly GCA_036365145.1 of Orientallactaga sibirica. NCBI lineage: Eukaryota > Metazoa > Chordata > Mammalia > Rodentia > Dipodidae > Orientallactaga > Orientallactaga sibirica. Next base: position 33,203,866 of record JAEOAD010000012.1, on the reverse strand, counting down.
TGCATCTGGAGTCTGTTTGCAGTGGCTGGAGGCCCTGATGCACCCAAATTCATTCATATTCTCTCTTTCCCTCCTTCCCTCCCTCCCTGTACCTATCTATCTATCTATCTATCTATCTATCTATCTATCTATCTATCTAGATTTCTTTTTAGGAACAAAATGATTCCACAAATGCTAGGAGGCTTACTGTGAGAGCATCCACTTAGGATCACAACATCGTGCAGCAAGGGGCATATTTTGTTGGTGCTTCCATCTTTTATCCCCTTCCTGAAAACAGGTGCTATATTGTTTAAGCCTGGAATGAAACTCCTAGCTCCAACGACCTGTGCTGGCTTGAGTGTGGAGTACAAGCAGTGATACCAGCTTTGCCCTCGTTTCCAGTTACCTGTGTTCTAGAATGCACACAGACACAACAGGTTGACGGTTCCCTCGTGAGTCCTAAGGAAACCTAAGGTCAAGTTCCAGGCTTGTAGGAAATGATGCTTCAATGACTTGAGCTAGATCCCAGCCTCACTTGACTTTTAAAAGCACTTGGTTGGAGTATTCCTAACAAAGCATTTCTCATCACATTAATAATGAGCAGTTCAGTGCCAACCTAGTGGTATCTCTTTGTTCCTATCTTTCTTTGGCGCAATAAAAATAAGAAGCTAAAGGATTAAAATAGGTTGTCCTTGAGTAATATTTGAAAATACCTTTTAAAAAATCCAACTGATTATTATTATTATTATTAATATTAATCTTGTTGTTATTCTCTTTCTTGCCAGTGGAGTGTGACCTGGAGTTCCTAAAGGAGGCAATAGCTTTCTTTCTTTCTTTTTGTTTTTTCCAGGTAGGGTCTCACTCTGGCCCAGGCTGACACCTGGAATTAACTATGTAGTCTCAGGGTGGCCTTGAACTCTCGGCAATCCTCCTACCTCTGCCTCCTGGGTGCTGGGATTAAAGACATACAACACCACAACGCCCAGCTTTTTTCTTTTCTTTTCTTTTCTTTTCTTTTTTTTTTTTCTTTTTTTGAGAGAGACAGAGACAGAATGGGCAGGCCAGTGGCCTCTCAGCCCTTGTGAATGAACTCCAGACACGTGTGGCCCCTTGTGGTGCATGTGCAACATTGCATCTGGCTAAATGTGGGATCTGAAGTTTCGAGCGGGTGTTCTCGGGCTTCACAGGCAGGCACGATCACTACTAAGCCATCTCTCTAGCCCAGCTTTCTTTTCTTTATGTAACTGAGGATTGACTTAAATTCACATCAGTCCACACTTATTCAATTGTACATGTGACACCAGCCAAATGTGAATGTCACTTTTCAGGAAGTACCTATCAAAACTTCCAAAACAGGGCTGGAGAAATGATTCAGCCGTTAAAGGCACATTCTTGAAAAGCCTGATGACCCAGGTTCAATTTCCCAGTACTCATGTAAAGGCAGATGCACAAAGTGGTGCATGCATCTGTAGTTTGTTTGTAGTGGCTAGAGGCCCTGGTGCACCCATTCTCTCTCTCCCTCTCTCTCTCTGTCTCTCTGTCTTCTGTCTGTGTGTATCTTCTCTCTGCTTGCAAATAAATTAAAAAATATTTTTTTAAAAATGTATATAGCCGAGCGTGGTGGCACAAGCCTTTAATCCAAGCACTCGGGAGGCAGAGGTAGGAAGATCGCCTTGAGTTTGAGGCCACCCAGAGACTACATAGTGAAATCCAGGTCAGCCTGGGCTAGAGCGAGACCCTACCTCGAAAAACCAAAAATAAATGCTGGCTGTGGTGGCACATGCCTTTAATCCCAGCACTCAGGAGGTAGAGGTAGGAGGATTGCCATGAGTTCGAGGTCACCCTGAAACTACATAGTGAATTCCAGGTCAGCCTGAGCTAGAGTGAGACCCTACCTCAGGAAAAAAAAAAAAATATAATAGGTAGCTGTAGTTAGATGTTCTTTATACTACTCTATTTTGTATATATGAAACATTTCATCATGGAAATAAGAATGCTAGGTAGATTGATTGGTTTAGACATACCAAGACTAACTGGAGTATCCTAACAGTTTTGCAACTTTAAACTTAGCTTTCTCATAGTACAAATGGGGAAAGGTAGTTCTCACTACCTTTACAGACACTGGGGAGATAAAATCCAGTAGGAAAACCCATTGAACAAGACTTCAACAACATAGCTGCAGAACCACCACAAACACAGGGTGAAGAAAAATCACTCTAAGCCTGTTTTCCCTGTATATGAAAATGTAGAGCAAGCATAGCAACAGCTCCAATTTACGTAGAAATGGTTTAAGAAATGAAGTTCAAGCCGGGCATGGTGGTACACGCCTTTAATCCCAGCACTTGGGAGGCAGAGGTAGGAGGATTGCTGTGAGTTCGAGGCCACCCTGAGACTACAGAGTGAATTCCAGGTCAGCCTGAGCTAGAGTGAGACCCTACCTCGAAAAACCAAACAAAAAAAAGAAAAAGAAAAAAAAAAAAAAAAATGAAGTTCAAGCCGGGCATGGTGGCACACGCCTTTAATCCCAGCACTAAGGCATCAGCCTGGACTAGAGCAAGATCCTACCCTAGAAAAACCAAAAAAAAAAAGAAGAAGAAATAAAGTTCAGCATTACACTTTGAGGCTGAACCCTTATGGATGTTTCCTGAATTTGGCAGGAGAACGTGTGATGATCTTCCCATTTCTGTCTCTCTTGGCACCACTGTGCATATTTTTAAAAATGCAAGGTTTCATTTTTCCCCCAAGCCTTGGGTCACACTGCTCCGCAACAGCTGCCATTAATCACTGCAGACTGGATCTGCCCTGAGTGATCTGGGCTGCATGCCTTTCCCAAGTCCTATACATCCAGCTACAGAATGGTGAGAGCAGAAAGAAAACCCCACTTTACCCACATCTTGAGAAATAGGTCAACCACAGGTTTATTCTGTTTCTTAGTCTTGTTCTTGAGTTTTCAACGTTTGATAGATTTCCAGCACTAGAATTAAAAAGCATTCTTTACATGTGAACACCTAAGAGTAGTCTCCTTCCTGTTTTACCCCAGTTGAAAGAAAACCCCAAATTCCCAAGAAATGAATCCAGTCTGATTCTGACTCACCTGGTGGTAAAGTTACACTTCTCTAGATAAATCACTGAGGCTTACAAGTGACAACATGGGTTGGGTCATTCTTAAACCACTGGATCTTGCAGTCACCACCTTAACTTTAAGTCTTTAAGCACAGAATCCATCTTTCAAGTCTACGTATCACCACATAGTTTTAAGTTACATGATCTGATACAAAAGGTTTGCAGTGAATCTGTCCATACACCCAGATTTTAAATGCTTCCATCTTTGACACTTTATATAAGCCTTTGTTATTACATTAAAACTTGGCTACCACCCAGTTTCTCAAAAGGGAAATTTTTTAAAAACTAGTCTTGCCTTGAGTCACATTCAGGGAAGACTAACTTGCTAAAGAATGTAAATTAGTAACACTGTTCCTAATTGAACAACTTTTGGTGAGGCCTGGATTTGAACAGCTGTAATTAATTACAAATTGAGTTTTACTTGATATATATTTGACAACAGAATTTTTCTTCCACCCCAAACTACCTGCTTAGTCACTTCTGCTAGCTAGTGAATATGACTGGACCAACAGTGGCTCCTTTGGATGTCAGTGAGGCGGCGTCTTCAGCCTTGACTTTCAGAGACCTCAGCCTGAGGGTGAACAGGTCGGCAGTACTCCCAACAGTATCTCTTTTCCCTCATATGTAAAATGAGGACAGTAGTAACTGCAGTATCTTCCTTACAGAGCTCCTAGAATTTGGTGTCATAATGCTTGCACAGTAGGAAGACAATAACCTAGTGTCTGGCATCAATACTTCACCATGTTCAACTGTGTAGGGAGAGTGGAAAGGTGGTACTAGGGATTGAACCTAGGGCTTTGTAAATGCTCAGCAAGTGCTTTACCACTGACTTTCATCCCCTGGCTTTAAAAAAAAGCGCGGCACACACACACACACACACACACGTGTGTGTGTATGACAGGATCTCAAGTAAGTTGCCCAGTCAGGCCTTGAACTTGTGATCCTCAGACTCAACCTTCCAAGTAGATGGGATGACAGGTCAGCATCACCTGGCCAAGAGCAATGTTCAGCTTTTATTATACTCGTTTCTCTTTCCATCTCATGCAACATATCCCATAGCTCATTACTTCCTAACCTTCCTCCTGTATCCAGTTTACTCCCAACCTTAATTCTATGTCTCAAATAATTGTATAGGTTAGGGGCAGCTAATAAGCACTGGGCAATGCTTACTGTCTATGAAGCTCTCATATAAATGTAATTCAACAATTGCATCCTGGAGGCTGAGCTCATGAGTATCAGTTTCACATACATGAGACCCTGTGTTCCATTCCCAGCACCTGGCTACACACACACACATTCTGGTTTAGCAGCTGAGAATAAAAGAGTTATAAAGGAGAGTGCCTGTTTCTCTGGGAGTTGTTCTTTAATGGTAAAATTCTGTACACAAAGAATGGCAGGGTTTGAACTTTACAGGGATGGTAAGAAGTCTTCACCATGCAGGTCCACTGACAGAGCATTCCTGAACTACACCGAAGAAATTCAGGCCAGATTCTGCACTAAAGATGACTGCCATTAACAATGTATGCTATGGAGACTGCAGTACACATGCCACCTCTTACCCACATTCCTGGTAGAACAAACAGAGTGAATTTGGAAGTAGAATTAAGTTTGAGAGCCAGTGATCCTCGCCAACTTCTTTTTTTTTGGGGGGGGGGGTTCGAGGTAGGCTCTCACTCTAGCCCAGGTTGACCTGGAATTCACTAGTATTCTCAGGGTGGCCTCAAACTCACTGGCGATCCTCCTACCTCTGCTACCCAAGTGTTGGGACTAAAGGCATGCACCACCACACCCGGCCTCGCCAACTTCTTTAACCTCTAAGCCTGGACTTCCTGAACTGTAACTAGGAAAGGGATGAGAACTGTCCAAGCATGTGTAAAGTACCTGGAAAAATGTCAGCCTGGTTATGGTGCCAAGGTCAACTATGAAGTGACTGCCCAAGCTCACTGAACTCCAAAGTAGTAAATGTTTTGATTCTGGAACCATAAACTATTCCCCAAAGTCCCCTGATTTTCTGCAAGGCCACTGAAATCACTGAGTGTTATCAGTCCTTCAGTTCTCATGAGTACAAGAATACATTCCCCTCCAACCAGATCTCATCTGGCTAACAGCCAACCTCACACCCATACTACTCTCCTCTCAGTTTACCTAAATCTAATCTCAACCAGAGGGACGCAAACTCTGTTCCGCCTAGTTCTCTCTAGGATTAACCTCCACTTCCCCATATTAACAAATCTATATTTTGTTATCACTATGTCCTCAACTTGGAGCCCAGCAAAACCCCCAGACAAAGATTTGGATCAGTACCTGCCAAGTCACATATTGTAATTAAAATGCAAGTCTGCTGCAAATTTGGTAATCCAAACCCTACATATGCCACAGCAAGTCTGCAATCTGTGCATCAGACATGAAACCACTCCAGCTATTTAACATGTGCTTGGTTTTTACACACAGCCAGACTATTTTCACAGCCCAAGTTAAAAAAAATTACCATGTACAATAAACTTCTCTGCATTTTAAAGATGTACGTGGTATGCAGTTCAGACAAAACAGGTTAAATTTTTGGGTAATCCCAACAAATGCAGTTCAACAACTTCCTGGCTTCCAAGAGGAACAGGGTTCAGCGAACTCCCTTCCCGCCCCCTAGGGAGGTTGCCTACGTGGAGCTAGGAAAGCCAGCTCTGAACTCGGGTTGTGACTTCCAGGACCTGTGGCAGAATTTCCTAAGCACGCGTTCTTGCGTTCATCTGTACCTGAATGGTGGTAGAAAGTTCCTGAAAAATCGTGTGGCTGATCGACTGGAATTTCACTGCTGTTTCTCTCAAAATTTAAGGTTCAGTGCAGGGTGGGCAGAGACCACCTAACAATGGGGATGCTGAGAGCTCCGCTGGGCAGTGGGGGAAGGACTGGCCTGGGCTGCCTGTGGAATCCCCAACCTCCCCCGAGAACACCCACCCAGCCCCTCACGAACCGCGGACAGGGCGCGCACACTCGGGGCCCAGCACGTCGGGAAGCCCCTCTCCTCACCGGACCCCCGAGGAGGGGGCTCAAGGCAGCAGACGGCGGATGGGCAGAGCCCGCCTCTGCGCCACGGGAAGTGGGCTTGGACAGGGATCCCAGACAGGGTGTCCGCAGGGGGCTGGAGCAGGTGTGTTAGGGGGCGGGGGGAGTGGGGCGCAAAGATGCTGGGAGGAAGGCTCGATGGGAGGCCTCGGGGGCCTGGATGGCGCGGTGAGACACGGGGGGCAAGATGACCCGGCGAAGTCCCCCCCCTTCCCGGTGGCTGCGGGGCGGAGCCGTCCCCACGCCCGTACTCACTCGAGTCGGAGGCGGGAGCACGCAGCGCGGGCGGGCAGAACAGGCGAAGCGGGGCAGCAGGGGAACGCGCGCCGGCAGGGAGCCTGACGCACGCGCGCCGAAGCCTTTTAAAGACCCGTCGATGGGCGTGGCCCAGGACCGCCCCGCCCACCAAGGCGCCGGCCACGCCCCTCGGGGGGGTCCCGGACCCGCTTCTCGGAGAGCGGCGGGAGGATGCACGCCCGGGTCTCCCGACTCAGAGACAAAAGGCACGAATGCCTTCGCTTCCCACCCGCCGCGGGCATCGTCCCACGTCCTCCCGGCGCCTCCAGCCCTGCGTTCCCTGGAAGCCGGCCGGCCGGCGATCGCACGGTCCCGCCGCCGGGGCCCCCGAGGTCGCGGAGGAGGCTGGCTCCTGCGGCGGCATCCGCCCTCCGCCGAGAAGCCCACTCGACGTGACTCACTTCCCCGGCGGACGGGCAGATAATCCCTGTTGGATTTGCAGCTTCTAGGAGGGAAGCCGCAGCTCTCCCGCCGCTGCAGAGCGGCGCGCCTCCCTCCCGCAGACTAAACAAATGACGCGGCGCCAGCGCCTCGCCCCGCCCCCCCTCGCCCCCCAGGGCGCTGCTCTCCTGCCCCACCTCCCACGGCTCAGGGACTAGACCCGCGAGCCACACAGAAACCCGGGAGCCCCGAGGCCTCGGGGTCCGAAACCTGGACTTCACGGTGATTCATTGTCGTATGTAAAAAGGAAAATCACGCCGGCTCTGGCTGGTCACGTCCTTCACCCGGGCCTTCTGGTGACCTCCCTTTGCCATGAGTAATAATCCTTAAGAATTCACACTTGGGGAGTGGGAAACACAAAATAAGAAGTGACCAAAACTACTCCCACTATCACAAACCAATCACACACACACACACCCTCGAACGGGAATTTCTCACCTCCACTCACCATCTTGGGCTAGTTAATTCTTTGTTGTGGGGCATTGCAGACAGCTTCTACCACGTTGTGGCCATCAGAAGTGTCTGCAGACATTGACAACTGCCCTGTTTCGGGACGCCTCTCTGGTGTACATGTGCAAGACGAAGTCCACACCCGGCTTGCAATACAGTGTTTACTTTGTATGCTGAAGCCAACCCATCGCAAACGCATTATCATCACAGTGATTCTCCCTGACCACCAAGACCTGTACAAAAACACAGTGGTGCCGGGCGTGGTGGCGCACGCCTTTAATCCCAGCACTCGGGAGGCAGAGGTAGGAGGATCGCCAAGAGTTCGAGGCCACCCTGAGACTACATAGTTAATTCCAGGTCAGTCTGGACCAGAGTGAGACCCTACCTTGCAAAACCAAAAAAAAAAAAAAAAAAAAAAAAAAAAAAAAAAACACAGTGGTGACAGACGCCTCCTGAGATTGTGACAGAAGTCCGGGAGTGATGCCTGTGATGGCTGTGAGCGTGTTTATATCTGGGCAATAGATCTGTGTAGGGTTACTCCTGAATGAAACTAGGTAGCTTTATGTCACTGAAACAAAGATTTCAGCCAAGCCTTGTCCTTTTTCTCCTACCCTCGATGTCTTCTTAGTGCCTCTTTATTGAAGAAGTCTCCTTGACCCAGCCTGAGGTCTTCCTGTTAGGCTCTTTGTCACTAAATACTACAACAACCACATCCTATCATTTGAAACAATAAAAAGTATTTCTGCTGTTTGTGTGTATATATCATGGGGAATGTGAGAATGATGTGCATTTGATTTTGAATAAATTTTTAACTGCCAATGTTTTAAATACGATTTTTTCTTTTTATTTAAATTCTAAATTTAAAGTTGTGAATGTTAAGAAACTCTTCTAGGCCTGGAGAAATGGCTAAGCAATTAAATTGCTTGCAAAGCCTGATGGCCCCCCGGGGTTAAGGTCCTCACTCACTACCCACATAAAGCCAGATACACAAAATGGTGCATGTATCTGGAGTTCGTTTGCAGTGGTAAGAGGCCCTGGCCTACTCTCTCTTTCTGTCTGCCTCTTTGTCTCTCAAATAAATAAATAAATAATTTAAAAAAATTCTTTTGGGGCATAGTGCCACGCCTTTAATCCCAGCACTTGGGAGGCAGAGGCCGAAGAACTGCTTGAGTTCCAGGCCAGCCTGAGACTACATAGTGAATTCCAGGTCAACCTGGAGAATGACCTTACCTTGGAAAAAAAAAAAAAAAACTTTCCTTCTTTCCTTTAAAGATATTGTTTAAGAATTCTTCTAAACTGTTAAGGAAAAGTATGGCTTTAGAATCAAACACACAGTATTAACATCCAGCTCTGCAACTACAGTACTTTGTATCTGGAATGTCCCCAGATCTGTGTTACTATGAAGAGGTGGGACCTTTAAGAGGTGGGGCCTAGTGAAGGGTCTCAGGTCATTAGGTGCCTGCCCAGTCTCTTCCTCAGTAGCACCTTCTCAAGCACCCTGAGATGAAGGTGCTCTCAGCCACAATGTCCTAAGCTGCTTGGCCACAGGCCCAAAGCAGTGGGGCCAATGTGTCATGGACTAAAACATCCAAAACTGTAAGTCAAGACCGATTTTTCCTCTCTTATTTTGCAGTGCTGGGGCTCAAACCCGGGCCCTTGCACATACTAGGCAAGTGCTTTACCACTGAGCTTCATCACTAGCAAAACTTTAAAGCTCCTTCTAAATTGATGTACCTTAATTCTTTACTATAGTAAGAAAAGCTAACAGTCACCTAGTAGCTCCGTGAACTTGGGCTAAGTATGTAACCTATTTCACCTGTTTTTCAATCTGTAAAATGTTGATACTGCACACCTAGTAGGGTTGGTCTAAGACCAAATCACGTGTTATATGTAAAATGCCAAGGTAAATAGTCACCAAGTGATGGCTGTCACACTAGGCAAGGATATCTTGATGTCCTTCTCTGCCTCTTCTGAAAGAAACAGTAGTTGTACTTGGCTAATCTCACTCCTGTTACCTTCTCAAGGGTTTGGTAGTGAGACAGTATTTTCCAAGGCTTTCCAAAACAATTTATAGAGTCATTAGTAGAAAGAAATGCATGCATGGAGAAGGGGTGGTGGGAGGAATTTGCCCTCATGGACAAGAATAAGCCTTTTTTCGTTCACATGGTTTTTGTCTATTTGACCCTTTCAACCTTGTAATAGACAAAATTGAAGGTTAAATATGTCTGGAAGGATGTTTCTGTATCACACTCAAAATATGCAGTATCCTTGTAACAACGCCTTTATTTTCTGGAACCTATTAACCAATTTTGAATCAAAGCTCTCTGTCAAGGTCATTGCCCTGAGGCTAGTTGAACCAAGGTTGCCTTTTTTTCATGACCTTGTGCTTAAAGGTTAGATTTTTCAAATATTTTTATTATTTTTATTTCATACTACTTTTTCTCAAACCTCTGAATTAGATGAGTGTGAATAGAAACAAAAGTCCCCTTTATTTTAAGGCAAATAATAATAATTCTTAGACTCCAGCTAGGTTATGGTGCAGAGGAATTTTTTTGTATGTATTAAATAAAGGGAAATCTTCTCACTTTGCTGATCAACAACACAAAAAGCAGCAGTTGTTCTACTTCTATATGTTAGTCAAGATTCGGCAGCAGTGGTGGGAATTAAAAATGTTCATATCCAGCCCTAATAACTCTGCGATGTATTTTCTGACACAGAAAACAGTAAGTTACATATGCTGAAAATCTGAAAGGGAGATTAGAGCATTTTGATTTTGATATTTATCATAGTTGCCATTATTTAATCTGCTGTATTTCCTTATACTTAGTGTATTTCATAGCCCTCTTTCCACAGTAGGTATTAGTGTCCTTGGGTACTTTTATCCTGTACTACCATATTATTTAAGCATTTTCTTAAACCAGCACTTTCTAGCTTCTCCAGCTCTGTCTTACTTTTCTAAAGTATTTATTTATTGTGGGGAGGGGGAGAATATGGGTACATCTGGGTCTCTTGCCACTGCAAAAAAAAAAAAAAAAATTTCCAGATCCATGTGCCACTTTGTGCAACTGGCAACACTTGGGTACTGGGGAGTTGAACCCAGGCCATCAGGCTTTGCAAGCAAGCTCCTTTTAACCACTGAGCCTTCTCTCCCACCCTGAATTGCTTTTTTAATATAGTGATGTTTTTCTAGTATGAAAAACACATTTAGGGCTGGAGAGATTGCTTAGTGGTTAAGGCGTCTGCCTGCAAAGCCAAAGGATCCTGGTTTGATTCTCCAGGACCCATGTAAGCCAGATGCATAAAGGGGCACATGTGTCTGGAGTTCATTTGCAGTGGCTGGAAGCCCTGGCATGCCCATTCTCTCCCTCTCTTTCTCTCTCTCTTCTCTCTCTGTGCCTCTTTCTCTCTCTCAAATAAATTTAAAAAAATATTTTTTAACACACATTTAACATTCCTATCCAAGGCAGAGCCTTTATCCATGCTATCCTAACCCTTCAGCTGTTCCACTTTACTTTCTTCCTTATACTTCGTTGGTGACATCTCCATCTTCATTGACATTCACAGAAACCAAGCACCACATCCTCAGGCCTGCTTCGGCTTTGCTCAGTGTGTCCATGTTTTCTTCCATGCTTGTACTTGCTGTCCTTGGTCTTGGAGGAACACACAGTTCTCCAGCTTGGCACTATCCACTTTAACTGTTTTGGTGTGGTTTATGTGGTGTGGTTTTCAGCTAGAGTCTTGTTATGTTAACCAGGCTGGTCTCAGTCTCCTGGGTACAAGTGATCATCCAGCCCCTCAAATCCTGGACATCAGGGCTTTACCATCACACCTGGCTTACTTCAGCATTCTGTAACCATGCTCCCTTGCTTTCCAAGTTCTCTGTTTCTGCTGCATTCTTTCCCTTCAGAAGGTAAAATACTTTCTACCTTATATTCTAAACAGCTGCCAGAAACATCCCTGACTCAGTTGGTGGGTATTTGTAATTACCTCTCTGTAGCCATTTCCCTTTTCCCCAGAGGCCTGGGCTTCCATCTGGGAGTTAGAGAAGTGATTGCACAACCTTAGTTTGGGGTGGAGCACTAGAACTAATCAAGGCAACCTGGAGGCTGGCTTGGATGAGACTGGTAAATGGAACAAATCTCAGAGCTCTCTGCAAGGTAGGGGTGGGAGGTGTCCTTCCCTCCCTCCCTCCTACCTTCCCTCCCTCCCCTCTCCCTCTCTGAGGCCTCAGAGGTGTTGCAGCCTGTTTACTGCAGGAAGCAGCAGACCCAATGAGATTGCACACAGAGGACAGAGAAAGGCAGCCAGAGCTTGGATCAAACTCCTCTCCAAGTTTGTCTATCTATAGCACCTTTTCACTGTGGAAGCGAATGCATTCCTGTTGCTGTTTAATACATTTTGTGATGGATTTTCCGGTATTTTCAGTGAGGACCCCTACTCTTTGTGGTACTTTGAAATTATATCCATAATTTGGTATATACATCTCCCTTCAAAAAGGTAAGCTTGGGCAGGAGAGATGGCTTAGCAGTTAAGGGGCATGCCTGTGAAGCTAAGGACTCAGGTTTGATTCTCCAGGTCCCACGTAAGCCAGATGCACATGGTGGCACATGCATCTGGAGTTCATTTGCAGTGGCTAGAGGCCCTGGCATGCCCATTCTCTGTGTGTATCTCAAATAAATAAATAAATATAAAATCTTAATAAATAAGGTAAGCTTTAATTCATTCCCATCCCCTTATGACTTCTCGAAAATAAAGTATATGATTTGTCCATGGTGGCACAAAGCCCATGATCCCAACACCTAGACAATAGTAGCAGGAAGATCAGGAGATCAAGGTCATTCTCAGTTACATGGTGAGTTCAAGGTCAACTGGGGCTACATGATATTGAATAAATAAATAAATATAGAATTTAAGACTTCCCCAATCCTCTTCTCTACACTCTATATGCATCTGAGCATATGCAAAACAAAAACCAAGTGTGGCTAAAAAATAAAAGAATGGAGAAAGATTTATTACCTGTGTTAGGTAAGAAGAGCATGGAAGGTTTTTCCAAAGGAATGTCCTCCTTGAACAAAGGATTGTGGGAATTTTATTCAGAGAACTTATATATAGTCACATAGAAAAGCCCTGCAGGAACAGGCAGATTGCTGGAAATGTTCATTTAAAGTCATAGTTCAAGAAGAAAATACAGCAGACCCGTTTTGAGCATGCTCAGCTTAAGGTCATGGAGCACATCTTCAGAAGGTTAAGATGGCAGACAGGAACCGTTTTGGGCATGTTTAGGTTACATCATAACATAGTGGACAGAAACATCTCTGGACATGTGTTGGACACAGGCAGGGCCCTAGGCCTAAGCTATCAGACACAACTAGGGCCCTGGGCTATGGAGAGGTTGCAGCAGCCTGGACCCTGGGGAAAAACTTGGGTCCAGGACTAGCAGGAGTAAGGCCCCTCCCCCCTCTTGGGGGTCTCAGTGAGCCTGGACACCTCCCTACCCCGACACATCTCCAGGCCCCAAGACTGGCAGGAGGAGGGCTGCTCCCCCCCCCCCAGCCCTAGGGTGCCTGGTTGTCCTGATAAGATTTAGGCTTCCGCTCAGCCCTGACCTTTGGCCAGTTTCCTAGGAAACTTCTTCAGCCAACAGCCTTTACACAGCACCATTCCCCTATCATTCATACCCTATACCTCTTCCCGCCACTATGTAGATCACCTGACCCTCTTTCTACGTGTTGGAATGACCTTCCCTATATGCCAACTAGGTATCAGCAAAAACCTTTAAACCTGCCAATCCCCTTGGGACCCTCTTCTCCCCCCAACTGCTTATAAAAACCCAGTTCCTTGTTGAATAAACAAGAGCTGTTCGCTGAAGCTGTCTCCCAGGTGTTTCTTCCCCTTGCACTCACTGCTGCTCAACACCCCGCCCTGCCTGCACGTCCCTGGGGAACCACCACCTCGGAGACCCCAGGACCCACAGCTGGCAGCCAAACGTGGGGTGCTCTGAGGCACCAGGATGGGTGAGTGCTCCCCTTGAGGCACATTACCCCTCTTGCTGGACATCGGCCCCTGTGGCCTTGCCTACGCGTTTGAGGGCTGGCAGGATCTTTCTGTTTCCTCCTTTGTTCTCTGTTTGCACCATTGTGAGGGACCCTATATGGTGAAGGAGCAATTGATGTCTTTTGGCCAAGGCTACTCTTTGGCATTGACTGAAGGCTCCTAGCCCTCTGTACCTACCCTGACAGTCTGCTTGGGCGTTGGCAATGACCCCCTATCTATTTCTCTTGAAAACAAAAACCGGTAATGCAGCGACCATTTAAAAGACCTTAGGGTGGTTGTCACTCTTAAAACTGGTGGACAGGCATGTGTCTGAACCTTTGGGGAATACCCCCTGGTGCTATTAAGACCTTGGGAACCTTGCCCTCTGGTCTTGGTGTTTCCACTCTTTTTTTATCATGGGCAATATAGAAGAAATTAGAAAAAATTACCCCAGACTCCCCTACTCCCATCCCTCTTTATATACCCCTCCCTCATGCCCTGCTTCATTCCCTCCTTGCAGCCAACCCCGGAGTTTGCGACCTTGGCTCCAGGGGCCATAGCCTACAACGTGAGCTTGGCGTGGGCAGCCTGATCCCGCTCATGAAGGGTGCCTTCCAGCCACATCCACCTGGAAGGTGGACAAGAAGATGGTGGGTTTAAAAAGAAAGAAAGAAAGAGAGAGAGAGAGAGAGAGAGAGAGAGAGAGAGAAAGAAAGAAAGAAAGAAAGAAAGAAAGAAAGAAAGAAAGAAAGAAAGAAAGGAAAGAAAAATAAAACTTCTGCCACGTACAGGTAAGTGGCCCAAAATAATCCTAATTTTCACTCTGCCGTGCATGGTCTTCTCTGTGCTCTACTTGCTCTTCCTCTAGCCAAAGTCTCAAAAATGCACTTGAATTCAACCCCTCCCCCATGCTCGTCCTCACCCTCTGCCTTTGACCTGGACACCATAGAAGACAGCTCCTCCGGCTCTCCCAGCTCCCTCACGCTCTCCTGCCCCCGCCTGCTAACAAGGTTTGATTTCATCTTTGGAGTTGTAAATAGAATAGAAATCTAAAATGGGAATGCATAACTTCTAAATGAATGAATGGGAAATGTTTGCTTGAAGTCTGTATGAAAAGTGCACTTGAAATGAATGTGTGTGTATGAGTATATATGTGGCTCACAGCCTTAAGGCTGCAGAATGATTTCTGTTCTGAGCAGTGCCATTTCATTGTGAGGGATGTTCTCCACCAAGCCCACTCTACTGTATGGCATATGCTCCCCAGAAAGAAAGTAATTAAGATCATAGGCAAAAAAAAAAAAAAAAAAAAAAAAAAGCAAGATTCTCCTACTCTTAAAGAGTTGTAAAATGGCAGGATGAGAAAGCTACTTTGTAGCCTGAAGCAAGTCCAAAACCCTCCCTGGAATTTAGAAGAAGAAAAAGAAAAAGCTCTTTCTTAGCTTCCCTGCCTTGCAGAGCCTGGGGCCTGCAAGCACAGGGAATCTCAGGATCCTGGCCCCAGCCTAATGGGTGAATGCCAAGTTGCTGTGAATAGATGGGGACTTCTTATGAGAATTTGCAACTGGTTTAAGTTTACTTTATCTCTCTATGCTTCTGTGGAACTACTAACAGAAAAACGTCTCAAGATTTATGTGTAAATTTAGAAGTACTCAATACTGAATTTCTAAGAAAATTTCTAATGTTCCAACCTGCTTTCCTATTTTTTTTAATGTGTTTCAGGAAAGATAAACAAAGTTCCAAAATCCATTTAAAAAATCTATATGTTTATTCTGGATAAATAGTATAAGTCAAATGTGGTCTACTCTTTCATAAAAAGTTATTTCAAAAGGCCTTTTGAGAAAAAAAAACTTAAATGCTCATATGGGAAGGACAAAAAAATTTTTTGTTGATAGTTATGAAATAAACTAAGAAGATAAACTGGAAAGGAAACTTTAAATGTTGGAAATATTTAATGAAAAAGATTGTTACAGAGTGGTTACATAAATTGTAAAAATATGTAGATTAAGGTATGAGTAAGGTATGTGGATGAAGGTTTGAGTAATCTTAAACAGAAGGTTAAAGACAAAGTACTTAATCAGATTACAGACTCCTTGAGATATAAAATGATTATTAGCCTAGGGCTTATATCAGACTAATAAAGTATGGCCCTGGCTAGTAGCAGGTTGCTATGGTATTCAGGTTGTAAACTTAAAACTTAAACTTATTGATGTTAATCTGGTCATGATAATGGTTATGAAAGACCAAATTTAGAGTACCCAACCAAGTTAGTTAAGTTCCTCCATTTATCAACTTTTAAACTATATCTTAAGGTTAAAATTGGCTCATTAGTATTTAATTCTCTCATATGGTTAACGTATCTAAAACTCTGCCTCAAAAAAAAACCTCAGAAAAATTATCTACTCTCTCTTTTCCTATTCCATAAGGTAAATAGGCCACATTTGGAGACATTGAACATTTATTTATCTGTCATACACTTAAAAACTATTTACTTGATGGTAAGCAGTAAAAGAAAGTCATAAATTATGTTGTGATTTAAGATATAATTCTTCAATTCCTTCAACAATTGCAATCTTAATTACTTTAGATTTAACTTACATCATTATTGAACAAGTTTACAGAGTACCACAGGCAGAATTATAGACTTGATTAAGGTTTGAGTAGTTACAGACTGTGTCATGAAATTTTGTGTATGATTTATGTACGATTTGGAGATTGAAAATATTTCTTTCTGACTCAGCAGTTAAACGTGCTAGTTTACAAACCCAGATGCACATAGTAGAGTATGAATTTGAGATTGCAATGGTAACTGGCCCTGGCATGCCCATTCCCTCTCTTTTCCATGAGACTTATATCCTTTTTTCATTAGAGCATGGCAGTTTAGTCCAGTTCCTCTATTCTTTGGGTATATTAGATGTAGCTGAATTTAATTTCAAAAACTGACTTGCAGATTAAATGGACATCTTATTTAGCCTTTTAAAACTATTTCTAACCCCACCTTACTGATATTCCCCTCTTTGATTCCAGTCAGGGTGTGCCTCTTTGCCTCTCCAGCTCCAAGCTGACCAGAGCTGAATGCCTCCTCAATATTTCCATAAGGACCACTTGTGTCAAAACACCCTCTCCCCCATGGTGCGAAGGGCTAACCACCCCATGCATAAATGTTTCCTCTCCCACTTCTTGTTCCCCAATTTTGATTGTTCCACAGGTGTATCTCTAGGAGGAAGAAGAAGCAGCTTACGAACTCCAACTCTGCCCATGTCAACCAAGAGAGATTTTCATCCCCTGCTGGTGGGCCTTGGCATGATGCTGTCCCTGAGGACCTCCAGTGCTACAGGAGCTGCCTGGACCAAACCAACCACCTCGCCGGGGACTTCCGAGACAAGCTTGATCAGGCCATGGTATCCACTGCCTACAGCCTCAAATCTCTCCAGAGACAACTGAACTCTCTCGTGGGTATGGTACTCCAAAACCACAGAGCCTTAGACCTCATTACTGCTGAACATGGGGGGAGGGGCGGGAACATGTGTGGTCTTGGGAGAAGAATTTTTTTTTTTTTTTTGTCAATGAATCAAATGTTGAAAAAAAATTTAAAACTCTCAAAAACTCTGCAAGGAGCTGCTTGACTGCTGCAAGCCTGAGGACTCCACCACCTGGTTCTCTCACCCTTTAGTCACTCAGCTTCTCCCCTTCCTTAGCCCCCTCCTTGCTATAGGAACCCTATTACTGATAGCCCTCTGCCTCATCAAATTTTTCAGACAACAAATAAGTAACATTGCTAAAGGGGCTGCTAATCAGGTCCTCGTGCACCATCTAGCTCTCTCTGAACCTATGATATACTATAAAGATCCCACTCAATATGATGACACCGCCCCATTATAAACACAAAGGGGGAGCTGTTGGACACAGGGAGGGCCCCAAGCCTAAGCTATCAGACATGACTAGGTCCACCGGCTATGGAGAGGTCACAGCAAAACTTGGGTCCTGGACCAGCAGGAGTAAGGCCCCTCCCCCCTTTCAGGGGTCGCAGTGAGCCTGGACTCCTGGACAAATCTCAGGAGCCCAAGACTGGCAGGAGGAAGGCTGCCCCCCCGCCCCAGGGTGCCTGGTCATCCTGATAAGATTTAGGCTTTGCTCAGCCCTGATCTTTGGTCAATTACCTAGGAAATACCTTATGCGGTACCAGCCAATAGCCTTTACACTGTCCCATTCCCCTGTGACTCATACCCTATACCTCTTCCCACCACTATGTAGATCATCTGACCCTCTCCATACACGCTGGAATGAACATCCCTATATGCTAACTAGGCATCAGCAAACAACCTTTGAACCTGCCAATCCCCTTGGGACCCTCTTCCCTTGCTTTCTCTCTCAACTGCTTATAAAAACCCAGTTCCTTGTTGATTAAACAAGAGCTCTTCTCTGAAGCTGTCTCCTGGGTATTTCTTCCTGTTGCACTCACAGCTGCTCAACACCCCACCCCGCAATTGCCTGGACGTCCCTGGGGAACTGTGGCCCCGGAGACCCCAGGACCCATAGACATGCTCAATTTGCATCAAGATGGAAGACAGGAATGTCTGTGAGCATGTTCAGTGTTCTCCAAAAAGTTTTAGTTGAAATGAAGGAAAGGACACGGCAGAGGTGCATCAGTATAGAGGTTTGTTCTGGAGGACACACAAGTAACCTGTGGTGCTTTGAATGTTTGGCCCCACAAACTCAGTCTTCTTTTAAAAAATATTTTTAATTTTTATTTATTTATTTGAGAGTGAGAGAGAAAAGGAGAGAGAAAGAGGCATATACAGAATGGGCACTCAGGACCTCCAGCCACTGAAAACAAACTCCAGATGCATGCACCCCCTTGTGCATCTGGCTTATGTGGGTCCTGGGAAGTTGAACCTGGGTCCTTTGGCTTTGCAGGCAAGCACCTTAATGGCTTAATCCAGCCCCTCAGTCATTTTTGATTAAACTTCCTACTTGATCCCCTAGCAGGCAGATCCCTGTCTGGGGGGTGGCAGGAATGTCACTGGGGATGGATCTTATTGTCCAGTCCTAAAGTGTGTTTGGGGATGGATCTGAATTTCAGCTCAAAGGTGTGATGAGAGCTGTTTGAGCTCTCAGCTTCTGCTTGAGCTCTGGCCATTGGTGGTGTCTCTCTGCTTGGATCTGTGAAAGGGAGCCAGTTTCCTCTCCATTGATGGAACTTCCCCTGGATCTGTAATCTTGAAATAAATCCTTTCCTGCCATAAACTGTCTAGTTGGATGTTCATCCAAGCAATGTGGAGCTAACAACTAACCCAAGGAGGGTTCATATGGCGAGGAACAGAGACTTCTGGAAAACAGGCATAGAGAGTTGAAGCCTTTAGCCAACAAAAACAAGAATGAACTTGAAAGACCCTCCTGTCCTGTCAAGCCTTGAAAGGATTTCAGCTCTGGTGGACAGTTCAATGTCAGTCTTGTGAGGGACTCTGAGAACTCAGTGTGGTCATCAAAGTCTTTAATAGCCAAACTAACTGCCATTTTTCAGTTCCTGATCCTACATAACCTTCTGGTTATTCAACAACATGAATAAACGTGATTTTATGCACATGCACTTCTCAAATTTCACACAAATTTGAGAGTGAGAGAGAATTCCTGTCTTTAAACCCTGTTCTGATGAGAAATGGGAATAAATTCTCAAAGCCACAACCACTGTGAAACTTAATTCTTATCCCAAAATAATTGTAATGTGATGAACAGAGGATGCTAGAGAATGCATAAAATCATTTTTATTATCTTAGTTGTGATTAGAAACACCAGACACTTTAAGGAAAATCAATTACTTATGTATTTAATTTCTTATATATTAGACTATCCTTGCTCAAGATTATACAAGAGCAAATGTTCATTCATTTATCACATTTCAAGGAAGATTTTTAGAATTGAATAGGGCTTATTAAAAAGTTTCATTTTTACCCCTGTTAGGAGAAGACTCTAATTCAGGATTTAAAATTCAACTTTTAGGTTTATGTTTCACTTCAAATGGAGATGATGAGATTTCCACATGAGGTCTTGATCATTGAAACAAGGCTCCAGAGAAAATCTCATAAAATTTTCCACTTAAAGCTCTGTGTGAGTGAGTGTGTGTATTTCTCTGGGAAATGTAGGGAAAGTTAATGAGATTTTAGAAACAATGCCCGATGCTCTAGGCTACAGGTACTTCATTGTTTATGGTACATGCCTGCAAAGATTTCTGTGTAATCCTCGCATATGGGATTAAAAGTCATTTGTAAAACGAACCTCTTCTTATAAAAGAAAATAAAACCTGGCAGTTTTTCTAGCTCTCACCTTATAAGAAACATGTTGAGATATAGGAATAAGGTTAATGCCTTTTAAAAAGGCTACTATAAATTCCACAATCATTCACTTAGAAAGAGCACAGGCTTAGATTGTACTTTAAACATTATTGACCTACAATGTTCCATGAAGAGTGTAGAATGGTGAATTCTGATTTCCAATTATTTATTATTTATTTAACAATTTTAAAATTTAATATGTGTGTGTGTGTAGGTGTGCACAGGCTACAGCATGCATGTGGAGGTCAGAGCACAAATTTCAGATGAGTCCTCACCTGTCCACCTCATTCGAGGCATGGTTTCTTGCTGGGCTGATCTTTGCTGTGCTCAGCACGAGCTTCAGGGAAGTTCTCCTGTCTCTGCCTCCCATCTTGCTGTCAGTGGCAGCTGTCAGCTGGGATCACAGAAGTCTGGCTTTTTACATGGGACCTGGGAATCGAACTCAGCAGCAAGTGCTTTATCCACTGAGATCTCCTGGGCAGCCAAGTTCCAATTCTTAAACAACATTGTGAGTTGAAAGACTCAAGGCTTTGGTTTACTGGTCCTTACAGCCACTTCATTATACAACTTGGAAGTGTGTAGCAAACAAACACTGCTGACCTCTCAAGAGGTGGGTGTGAATTGTCTCAGTCCACTGTGTGCTTTTATCAGCATATCTGAGACAATTTATAAACAGCAGAGATTCTTTCCTCACCTATCTGGAGACTGGAATTCTGTGGTTAGGGGGTCAACATCTGTAAGGGCCTTCTTACTGCGCCATCTCCTAACAGAAGGCAGAAGGGTAAAAGAAGACTCATGACTTACTGAGAAGGCAAAGAAGCCTAATTTGAGGGACTCTTTTTTATCCAAAACCCGCTTCAGCCATAACTAACTCCCAAGATAGTAGCATGAATTATGACAAAAAAAGCCCTCAAGTCATAATCACCTCTTAAAAGCCCCACCTCTTGACACTGTTGCATTGGGCATTGTGTTTCCAAAGCAAGGACTTAGGGATACACTCAAACATAGCAAAGGAGCTTGGGAGAGGATTGTGGGCTATCTCGGAACCCCCTTATATCCAAATTCAGCTGTAAAATCATAACTGAGAAAGAGCCCAATACATACCACTGGCTGGTCTTCAAGACAACAATGTTTCAACAAATAGCCTGCTAGGGGCTGAAGCTGCAAACTCAATTTTAATAATACATGTGAATCTATAGGGGACACACATTCAAACTACCACAGTACTTTTAGTTGAAGACCCTAAAGATTTCTAGCTTCTTGGGAGCAGTCTTCAGAAAAAATCAACATAGAGATTTCTAGCACAAGGAGACCTCCACCTGATGGGCTGTGGTGATGCAGGCTAAGTCCAGTGCTGGTACACTATAGCAGCCAAGCCAGTCTTCAGAACGGGGAGTGGGTCTGGAAATGGGGCCTCTACTGAGGAGGTGGGAAAAAGAGAAAGCACACTCATTCAGACGACGTCTCATTGTGTCCATCTTCTGACTAAGCCTGCCAGATGACAGATGAACATATGATCTTAACACAAAAATGTCAACATATAACTTGGAGCATAGCCATGTAGCCACTTGTCCCCGTGAATTCCCTCCGTGTACAGCACAGGAATGAGAAGATTACATGTAGTCTTGCCTCTGCCACTGGTTATGTGAACTTGGCTGAATCATTTCTTAGAGCTTAATTTTCCTAAGTATGATTTCCATTCAGCTGTAAAGTTCTGCAATTCTACTAACAGTAGAATATATACATTCATA
The DNA here is from genome assembly GCA_036365145.1 of Orientallactaga sibirica. Taxonomy (NCBI): domain Eukaryota; kingdom Metazoa; phylum Chordata; class Mammalia; order Rodentia; family Dipodidae; genus Orientallactaga; species Orientallactaga sibirica. The sequence continues at coordinate 33,182,403 of JAEOAD010000012.1, read as the reverse complement.
CTTTTTTGAAAACAAAGAAAAAACAAAGAAAGGAGTTCTCATGCATCCAGCAGGGTTGCTAGTTGCAGATAACAGTATTACTGGGAAGACAAAGAAAGCAAATGAAACTACAGAACCAAAGTCAATGCTCAACGCTGAGAAGAAAGACTTTTTAAAGGAGAACCCTAGCTACCCATGCCTGCCTCACAACATCTATTAGGGCAGAGCTTGAGAACAGGCCTTCTACTCCAGCTGCCAGGGATCTGCTGTCCCTGACCACAGCCGTCACTTGCTTTCCAAATGTGGATCACAGTATCTTTCATCAGGCAAGGTGGAAATTAGGTGATATGCAGAACCCGAGCTTCAAAGGAGTCTTGAAACTGTTCAGCTTTCTATCTAGTCTTTGCACTACAGTTCTTGTGTTCAAAGAGAATGAGCTCATGTTAAGAAAGCATTGTGTGCTGGGCGTGGTGGTGCATGCCTTTAATCCCAGTACTTGGGAGGCAGAGATAGGAGGATTGCTGTGAGTCCAAGGCCAGCCTGAGACTACATAGTGAATTCCAGGTCAGCCTGAGCTAGAGTGAGACCCTACCTTGAAAACCCAAAAAAAAGCAAGCAAGCAAGCAAACAAGCATGTGTAATGTCTACCATGTCATGTTACATAGAGGAGAAAAAAACATGGGCACATCATGAGCCTATTTTGATGTACAAGTGATATGCTATTTGATGATTTGGCTATATACTGAAAAATGTGTAGTTGGGCAGTTTCACTGAACAAACATCAGAGAGTATTACAATGATAAGACAGCTGCAATGTCACTAGGTGATGTAATCTTATGGGATTATCATTATGCATGTGGGACACTGTTGATTGAAATGTTGCTATATGGCACATGAAAAAAATATGTGTATATATAATACATGTAATGTGCATTATATATAACATATATAAAATCTGTACCAGGGATATAGCTTGGTGGTTAAACTTGTCCAGCATGTGAAAAGCATTAGATTCAATTCTCAGAGCTGCTATAAACAAATAAGAATACAAAAAATCTGAAAGGTTATACATTAAAATATTAGCAGATATTTTTTGAAGGATTATGGTAGTTTTTCTTCCTTTTAATATTTTTATTTTTATTTATTTGACAGAGCAAGAGGGAGAGAGAATGGGCACATCAGCACCTTCAGCCACTGCAGATGAACTCCAGATGCATCTGGCTAATGTGGGTCCTGGGGAATCAAATCTGGGTCCTTTGGGCTTTGCAGGCAAATGCATTAACCACTAAGCCACCCCTTCAGCCCCATTTGTTTTTCATTATTGGTCATTTTTTTCTCCCACAAACATTATTTGTATAATTTCATAAAAGAATGATGATTATAGTCTTTATAACCATGACTTTATATGGCATAGAAATGATGTCCTTTGGAGCTGGAGCAATAGCTTAGCAATTAAGGCATTTGCTTGCAAAGCCAAAGGACCCCGGTTCAAGATTCGATTTCCCAGGACCCATGTAAGCCAGATGCACAAGGTGGCGCATGCATCTGGAGTTCATTTGCAGTGGCTGGACACCCTGGTGAGTCCATTCTCTCTCTCTCTCTCTCTCTCTCTCTCTTCTCTCTCTGCCTCTTTCTCTCTCACTCTCTCACATAAATAAATAAATAATATAAATAAAATTTTAGAAATGATGTCCTTTGTCTTGCAGACAACTGCATTCCAGACATAGGCCATAGGATTCAATCTTGAAAATAAATCTAATTGACATGCAAACCATTATTCCAAACAAGATCATGTCACCAAACTTCTATATATTTGAATTGATGTCTTAAGAGTAAGTCAAAAACAATATAATAATATCAGGGACTTAAATGAAAGAGTTGAAGAAGTATAATTATCTGGAGGAGTATTTTTTAACTCCTGCCATGTCTCTCATGGTGATGAGAGATTTTGGGGTTTAGGAAGAGTTCCCCAGAATTTATGAACCCCAAGTTTTGGGTTCTGTCCTACCTCTAATAAAGAATTAATAAAGACAGACTAAAGAAGAATAAATTATGAATTATTAAGTTTATTTAGGGGGAAATCACAAATTGTGTGGTTTAATTAAGGAAGATTGGACTCTAGGAAGGGAGACTACAGCAGAATCATAAACATGTGGGAAGTAGGAAACATGCTGTCACGTGGAAAACACTGCATAGTTTATGAGGTTAACTTAAGAGAAGTTGTGGTTTGTGGGGAAAACTGGAGTCAAGCCACAGCATGTAGAGGGGAGTTAAACTGAGGCTTTCAAAGAAAGACTGAGGTAGAGCTTATGTGTATGTGCATGGAGACTTAGAAGGAATATATATGGCATATGCCATGTGCTTTCCTATGGAGGGAAGGTAAGAGGGCAATTGGTTGGGCTCAAGGAAGAATAAGAAGGAAAAAAATCAAAGCAGAGACCAAGAAATTCAGAGGAGAAATGAGAAATGAAGAAAGTTACACTCAAGCCAGGCGTAGCGGCACACACCTTTAATCCTAACTCTTGGGAGGCAGAGGTAGGAGGATCACTGAGAGTTCAAGGCCACCCTGAGGTCACATAGTGAATTCCAGGTCAGCCTGAGCTAGAGGGAGACCCTACCTTGGAAAAAAAAAAGAAAGAAAGAAAGAAAAGAAAAGGAAAGGAAAGAAAGTTACACTCATGGTTGCTCTGAGTTTAAAGAAATTACACAGGTAGCAGACCTAGAGTTAGTGAGAGCACCCACTGGTAGATCTGGGGTGTAAGCATGGAGTAGATTCAGAAACCAGAGGAAAATCAGGCATATAATCAAAGTGAGAAGTTACCCCAAACTATAAAGCAGAGAGGCAAGCAGAAACTTTCCCTCCACTCCAGAAGCAGTTTTATGCGATCCCCACCCCACCCAGCCAGGCTGGGGGAGGGGGAAGCCAGACTCACATGTAAGTCTGTGGCCCTACCAAAGACAAGCAGGCAGAATGGAGCCAGAAAAGCTGAGCAGATTGGGGCAGAGCTAGCAGCCTTTGTAGGCAAGGGGAAGGCTGACTGGTTTGTGGATTTGGAGGGTGGATTCCAGAGCCAGCCCATAGAGGTCCTTGCTAGACTGTGGCCAGAAGGGGGTGCTGAAGATCAGTCAGGCACCAGTTCCATTTCTGCCATGAGTTTCACTCTTGTGCCAGAGAGAGGTAGCATGTGGGGTGGCATCTCCTGGCTCTCTCTGGACCTAAATCTGTAAATAAAACTGCCTTAAAAAAAAAGCGACGCTTTCTCCTGTCTTCCTTCAATTGTCCTTATTAAAACAATAGAAAAACGATAAATTTTTCTAATGAAGTAAAATGTGTGGTTTTGTTGCAGTTGCTTTAAACAAGAAAAGGTATATTTGAATTCTTTATTATGTGCACAACTCTATCTTGGGACTTGAGGATACGGTACTTTGACTGAGTTTTAAAGAGATAGGACATCAGTAGGTAAAGGAAGGGAAAGGCCGTTCCAAACACACAGACTACTCAGAGTGAAGACATACAGAAGGTCAAATTCAGAACATATTAGGTAGTTAGTACCACTGATAGAACTTTGTCTTGCTCACCCCCCCAACTATTATTTAATTCTTATTTTTATTGCTACATAGTATTTTGTGTGTTTGCCTGCTGTTTATTTAGCCTGTTCCCTGTTTTTTAAACATCTTGGTTGTTTTCAAACTTATTATATGGAAAGTTCATTTCATCAATCCAAATATACGTTTTACAAATATTAAGATGAACAAGAGACATCAAATCCCTGTTTCATGGGGCAGACATTTTAGCAGGGACACTCCTGAAGCCTGGTCTATCTGATCTCAGAAGTTACCAGTCCAGGGGCTGGAGAGATGGCTTAGCGGTTAAGGCATATGCCTATGAAGCCTAAGGATCCAGGTTTGATTCTCCAGGTCCCATGTAAGCCAGATGGACATGGTGGTGCATGCATCTGGAGTTTGTTTGCAGTGGTTGGAAGCCCTGGCATGCCCATTCTCTCTCTCTCTGTCTCTAATAAACAAATAAAAATAAATCATTAAAAAAAAAAGAAGTTACCAGTCCATTTCCCTTGGGAGAATAGGCAGGTGACTGAGGTGGCTGGCTGTGAGCTCCTTGGAGTCAGTGAGAGGAAGTCAGGTAGCTTTGTCAGGTAGTTTAGTGTGACTTGGCCCCAAAAGTAAAAAGCAGAAATGTCCTTATGTCTGTGTTTGCAATCTCCACTTTACTAGAGATCAAGAGAAAGCTCTCTCCTCTCCTTATCTCAGCTAAAGGTGTGCTCTAGATCAGTTTATCCATGAACAACCTCAGCCCCTCCTGGGAAGAAGTTTCCCTCTTCTATCTGATCCTGATATTGTGGTTTGTTAAGCTCAGCCCTAAAACTTGGCTTCATGGCTGGCCTTTTCTTGAGCTAGCCCCTAGCCTAGACCAATCAGCCCTCACTCTGGCTCACTTGGGCAGGATGATAAGACCCACCACAATAAGGTTATAAGTAGACCCTTACCAGGTGGGCAGGCCTCTCTTTGCTGGCTGTTCATCTCTCTTGAACTTCCAGGTCCAGCTGGCCACAGATAGGAGAGACCCAACCCCGACACCCACATGGGTTTACCACCTCTCCCATCTCTCATGACTGGAGCACTGTGTGCTTCCTCCTCTTTTATTCTCTTAATCTAATAAAGTTGCCCTAAACCTTACCCTTTGTGTATGGATTTTAATTTTTTAAATTCATAAGACAAGAATCCAGGGCATCCTAAATTTATTGGTGCATTGACAAATTCATATGTTGGCAAAGAACCCTCAAATGTTCATTTCAGCAGGACACAGATTCCTTTACATTTTAAAACCTCTGTAGCTATCATGCAACCTGGCAAATAGTAGCTGCTGGGTTAGCTTTGTTAGTTAGGGAAAAGTCTTTAAGCAAAGTGTGAAAGGGAGACTAGGAGACCTGAGTTTAGAGTCTCACAAAACTTTCATTGTGAGTCACATACTTTCATGCTATAACTTTCTACATGTCCTGAAACATGAAACTTGTTTCTCAGATTTTTTTTTCTTTTCCTGTGGGGCATTGAGTTCAGGTGGAAATATTTTCTTGGAATGTGGTTAGCTCAAGGCACGCTTTCATAATTCACATCAGAAAATATAAAGAAAGCTCTTCTTTAAATTCTAGAGGAAACCCACGTTGCTGCACAGGAGTCTTTACCACCTGCACCTTGGCAGAAACACCTGTCAGGTCTTCTGGCTTTCTCTTGATTATATCTCTGGCAGAACTTACATATGTCATGTCGTAAGTTTTATCTCACATTGAAACAATTCATGAATCCCTTTATATGTTTTCATGTGAACTATAGGACATGCATTTTTGCATATAGACCCAATTTCCTGCCAAATTTACGAGACCACCTTTAAATTTTATCTCCCAGACTTTTCTTGCCAAGACCGAGATGAGTTTTTTTTATTTGTGTCTATTCATTGTACACAGTACTGGGTTTCATAAAGCATCTTCATACTAGTATATAATGTCCTTTGAAGTCCCAGTTTTTAGAATTGACTTCTTGGGGAGGAGGCTGGGAAGGTTTCTCAGTGGTTAAAGGTGCTTGCTTGCAAAGCTTCTTGGCCCAGGTTCATTTCCCACACCACCCATGTATGCTAGACACAAAAAGAAGTGATGCAAGTGTCTGGCATTCATTTGCAGTGGCATGTGGCCTGGAATGCACATCGCCTCACACATAAACACATGTTCAAATAAATAATGAAACAGGTTTTTCTCTTTTTCTTCTTTTTACACCACATTAACTTCCTCCTGTGCCTCTCTTTTCAAACAAAATTGTTGGCTGATATTCTTACAGGGCCATTTTCACAGATGAAATATTTTTGTTACCCCAACAGCTACTTTGGGATGAACAGCTACCTTTGGGAATGTCTTTGGGTCTGTGGTCAAAAGGCTGCGCTTCCTTGTCATCAGCAGGTGAAGCACACCTCCCACATGCCGCCTTGCTCAGCAGATTCATGGAGTAATGGAGCTTCTAATAAATAGTTCTCATTAAAGATGGGAGGCTAGCAAATGGCACAGGTCTGCCCCAGTATTTCCCAGATTACCTTAGAGTGCCATTGAAGGTGTTTTGCAAAACACAATGAGTCCCTTGTCAGATAAGCCTGGGATTATGTCATACGCTAGCTTCCTTTTGGAAAGTTCCTGAGACACATTAACATATTATAGGGTCCTAACCCTGAATGACTAAATGCATCTTTCATGAAGTATGTACTTTCATGATAATTGTAATGGACACTTTCATAACCTTCATAACCTGCAGGATTCTAATGTTCTAAGGCACAATACTTAGAAGAGATTGGTCTGTATGATTTCTAAGTAGTTGATTTCTTGAATTTTCCAAGAAGAGAAAATGAACAGCTTGTTCTCTATGTTTACCTGTGGCATCCAGCAGCAATATTTAAGAATTTATCACTGGTTCTACCACACACTATTGCTTATTCATAGATGAACAATATCAGATGTGTGTGTGTGTGTGTGTGTGTGTGTGTGTGCGTGTGTGTGCGCGTGCACATATTTGCAGGTACGTGTGTGTGAGTATGCATGAGGAGACCAGAGATTGACATCTAGGTGTCTTCCTACATCATTCTCCATCTCATTTTTTAAGACAGTCTCTTACTGAACTTGAGCCTTTAAAAAAAAGATTTTTAAAATTTTTATTTATTCATTTATGAGAGAGAGAATGAGAATGGGCTTACCAGGGCCCCTAGCCACTGAAAACAAACTCCAGATGCATGTGCCACCATGTGCATCTGGCTTAAGAGGACCTGGAGAAAGGAACCTGGGTCTTTAGGCTCTGCAGGCATGCGCCTTAACTACTAAGCATCTCTCCAGCCCTTGAACTTGGATCTTACTGGCTAGACTAGCCAGCCAGCAAGCCCCAAGGATCCACCTCTCTCTACTTCTCCAGTGCTGGGATTACTGCCACCATGCCCAACTTTTTACATAGGTTCCCCTGTCTTGCATTTCTTAGCTGAGCAGTTTAACATGGTGGTTCTCAAAGTGTGGTCCTGGGCCAGAGGCTCTTGGATCACCTGAGAACTTGTGAAAAATGCAAATTCTCAAGCCCTACACTTAACTGAGTGGGGACAGGAAGGGGGACTGACCCTGTGCTTTTCTGTCATTTGTTTTGCTTTGTTGTGCTGTGGCTCAAACCCAGACTTTGTAGACACTAGAAGCCATCTGTTTTAACAATCTGCTAGTTCATTCGGATGCATGTTTAAGTTTAGAATCACCATTAAATAGTCAAGATTTGTGCTTTCTGCTCAGAAGGGAAAATGGGGACCAGATTGGTTCTCCTATCTGAAACAAGTAAAGTCCTGGACCAAATGTCTGAAACAGTGATTCTTAGACCTTGAGCATGACAGTTATTCCTGAGAAATAGTAAACAGAATAGATCCCTGGGATGCTGCAGCCTGCTACCTGAGGGGACCTTCCAGGCTGTAGCTGAGGAAGGAACCTTGGCACAGCCAGGCAGTTTGTGAGTTAAGGAGATGTGTTGGGAGTCCAGAGAGACCAAGGTGGCTAAAATTTACAAAGCACAGTACCAGACATGAGCAGAGACTGTAAAATTCAGAGCACTGCAGCCCCCCCCCCCACCCGCCACACACCTGAGTACTGCTGGGCGTGTATGGACTGGGGGAAGAGGCACCCACAGGAGCACAGGGGAACAGAAACCACCACACAGCATATATAGGGCGGGGGTAGTTTCTTTGCCCTTCAGCCAGAGAAAATGAGCATTCTAGTTCAGGGTTTCTTAAACTTGTAATCACTTGTAATCCCTTTTGACTGGAGAAATTTTTACACAAATAGGGATATAAAATAGGCATACAAATTAAACATTTAATGATAACAAATCACTCATAAACTTATTTTACTTTGAAATTTTAGTTTCGTGTGTATAAGTTGGAGTGAGTGTCAGTAGAAGGCAGGATGCCAGGAAGGAGCCTTTAGAGGGGGAGGGAAGGGACCCTTAAGGGGAGGAGATGTAGAACGCATATACAGTATGAAAGTAGGGGGCAGAATACGAGAGGGGAAATGTTTAAGTGGTGATGAGGAGCTGGGGAAGAAAAGGAGAGGAGAAAAGGGTTAACCAAAACTAAAGATGTAGGTAAAGGCCATTTGAAAACCTAGTTCTTTATTAGCTAATTAAAAATATAATTAAAAAAAGAGTTTGAATGGAAGTACCTTGTGTGGGTGGATAATTAAGGTTGCTCCCAGAAGCCATAGGTTATTAAAGAAAAATATCACTGCCAAGTGTGGTATACCTCCTAGTGGATTGTTGGTCAGGGAGGTCCCTGAGCTCTCTCCCAAATAAAACGATACAGGCACTGCCAATGCTCTTAGCTGCCCAACAGAATTAAGCAGCCAGACCCTACTGTAGAAGGCAGCAAATGCTTCAGTTGCAGGACCCAGAAAAATCAAGCTGGAACTAAGCTGAAATCTTTATCCCTGCTGGCAAGCTTTCATAGAACTGGAAGGTGCTAGTCAGGCTGCTGGGAAAGGGAAGTCATGAAAAATTTTACTCAGTGGTGATGGACCCACTGGCTCAATAGTGGCTTGGCTATTGTGGTGGTCACTAACTGCTTTCTCATTGAAGTTGAAGCCTGCTACACAAGGGGAACTCATGCCTGGTACTGAAAACCTAGCCAAAAGCCTATGGCTTGAGAGGCCCTAGCTTAGGAGGGGAGCTGCTACTGGTGTTTGGCCAAATGGACATTTTTGTGCCCATCATACCTCCCTCTAAATATATTAGTGCTGCCTGGACAGAGAAGCTTCTTTTTGCAGTAGGTAGAAATTACTGGGGAGACTCAAACCTCAACAAAGTCCTGGAAATGAGTGTCTATGGAATGCTCAGTTCTGAGTGGGGCAACTGTACCACTCCCTCCAAGGCTCAGGGAACATTGTGGATGAAGGGCAGATGGAATGTAAGAGCCAGATGATGGGGAGAAGTGCTGGGGGACGCTATCTTCAGGACATGATATTGCTGTTCCTCTCATGAGCTTCCAGCAGCTGTGGTTTCCTGCACATGACTTACAAAAGAGTGGGCCGTTCCATCATGGATGGTGGAGAGATTCATGAGACCCCCACCACCCCCAAAGAAGTATCGGCAGTTAATGGATACTGGGGGAGGAAAAGACATTTTCTTCAGAGATGTAGACACTGGTTAAGTTCATGCTCTGGTAAATAACCCTCCACTCATGTTCATGCAAACAACACTAATTAGATTCAGACACACACACACACACACACACACACACACACACACATATCAAAGTAGAAGTGGGACTAGTTGGGAAGAAGGGTTCAGTGGGATAGCAACTGGAGCAAGTAATGGGGGGTGGATAAGATCAAAATATATTATATACATGTATACAATTGTCAGAAACTTAAATAAAATATAAATTTATTTTAAAACAATAATTTGGAATACATATAATTTGACCATTTATTAAGATGAAAGAAAATTTGTATACCAATGAGATGGATGTACTTATTTAGTTTATATAAAGAGTTAAATTTTGGCTGAGTACTTGATCCTGGGAGACACAAAGTATCTTCAACATTTCTCAGAGTTGATCAATATTTTCATTTTATTATCATCAAAATATGTAGTACAAAATGGGAGAAGTGTAGTTATGGCCATGTCAGAAGTTGTTGGAAATTCTGTTCTAATCTCAAGCCAAAATTCATTTACCATTTTCCTTAATGAAATATATCAGTAACTCAAAAAGTTTATTAATCAGGCATGCTAACCTAATATAATCAAAAAATACTAATTTGATGATGGGAAAATATTAGAAGTCTTTTACCCTGGTGATTAAACCATGATGTCTGAGCATTTATAATCTCGGTGTGAGATGGTAAAATGGGAAGACAGGAGAGACCATGTGGGCAGCTAGCCTGGTGAATGCAGCTGCCAATGATGTGAGACCCTGAAGCCATGTGGAAGATGAGAATCAATACCTGAGGTTGACTTCTGAACTTCATAGGTACTCTCACATGTATGACCACAGTCACACACATGAACACACACATACACACACATGCACACAATCTGTTTAAATTATTTTTGACAATTTAAAAAGAAAACATTGAATATGTAGGCCAGGTATTACACAAAGTTTATAATTTAATATAAAGTAAGATGTATGAGAACAATAGCACAAAAGCCTAGAGGTGGGAGAAGCAAGTGTACTGTTTTTTTTTTTTCCAATCTTTTTATTTATTTATTTATGAGAGAGAAAGAGAGGCAGATAAAGAATGGGCACACCAGGACCTCTAGCCATTGCAAATAAACTCCAGACTCATGCACCACCATATGCTTTTGGCTTACATGGGACCTGAAGAATTGAACCTGGGTCCTTAGGCTTCACAGGCAAGCACCTAAACTGCTAAGCCATCTCTCCAGCCCTGTTATAAGATTTTTATACTACATAAGAAGTAATAACATTCAAAGGCAGATTGGAGTAAGTTAAGCACATATATGGTAAATGCTAAAGAAACCACTAAAACAAGCAACACAAATAGTTGTAGCTAATGGGCCATCAAAGGGAGTAAACTGAATCATAAAAAGATGCTAAAAGAAGACAGAAAATATGAAAAAGGGAATAAAGAACAGATGAGTCACACCAAAAATGGATAACAAGGCAAGGACTTAAATCATGTTGATAAACAATCAGCTCAAGCTCTCAGGCGAGTAAACAAGTGGGCTTTGATCTCCTGTCTGCATTAAATTTCTCTCACAAAGTTGTGTAGCGGGAGATTAGAAACTTGAACTAATCATGATTACAACCGCAAAGTGATCTTGGCCGTGATTCCTTTTCTGACCTAAGCATATCACAGAACAATGTTTAGCAAGTTCAGCCAAGAGACAAAGAGCTGAAGGCGCTTTCCATTTCTTTCTTCGCAGAGCACTTACATAATTCAGATTGCTATAGCCTAACAACCAGCAGTGTTCAAAGGGATTTGTGCAATAACCATTCTGTCTTACGAGACTGAGGTTTAGAAACAGTATTACAAGGATTTTCCCATGTCCTCCTGAGATACAAAGAAACTCTGTAGAAGTTTTAGGCTGGACTCTTGTTTTGTGGGATACTGTTTTTTTGTTTGTTTGTTTTATTTTTTGTTTTGTTTTTGCTTGAGGGTCATCTTTAAGCCACCTCATCTTTGCTGTGCCACATCTCAAGCTCCATTCTGAATGTACTTGTTTCTTTGCAGTTCTGCTACCTGCAGTCTCAAAGGTCTTATCTAATGATGCATCTTCCTCCCAGACAGCTCCATGTGCTTTAGTCCTTCTTTTGTATCTAATTCCCATCCCTTGCTCTTTCTCAATCCCCCACCCCTCACTATCCTGTGCATCTGGCTTTTATGTGTGTACTGGGGAATCAAAACTGGATCATTAGGCTTTGCAGGCAAGTGCCTTAACTGCTGAGCCATCTCTCCACCCTCCATCTTTTATACCTTTATTTATTTATTTATTTATTTATTTTAATTTTTAATTTTTATTTATTTATTTGAGAGTGACAGAGAGAGAGAGAGAGAATGGGTGCACCAGGGCCTCCAGCCACTGCAAACGAACCCCAGATGCATGTGCTACCTTGTGCATCTGGCTTACGTGGGTACTGGGGAATTGATCCTTGAACCGGGGTCCTTAGGCTTCAAAGGCAAGCGCTTAACCACTAAGCCATCTCTCCAGCCCCTATACCTTTATTTAAACACTCTCCCATTGCTCATTCTCCAGCTTCACCTGCACCTCAGATGCTTTTCAGATCACATTTTGAGATTGTGGCTTGTAGAACCTGATGGTAAGGTGGCGATGGAAGGAAGACATTCTAGGTGCATTTAGCACCTGCTCAGATTAAGATCATCTAGCCTTCTGCCTCTCGGTCCCTCCCACCACCAGCATTTAAAACAACTTGTAAGCTTCATTTTGTAGGTTGAGAAAATCAGTGGAGGGAAAACTTGAGAAACAGATAAGCCTAGAACTAGTGGAGGAAAGAGTTAGAGGTAAGAGAACAATAAACCCAGACAAAGGGAGAGAAGGCACAACAATGAGGGATGGGCTAGAGTTGGAATTTTGGTAGGACCTGGATTCCTGAGGGGCCAGGGAGCTGTCGGGGTAACTGCAGACCTATGGGAAGTTGGGAGTGAGGGAAGTGGGAATGACAGTGTCTCAGTGTAGGTCATCCATTGACTTCCTTCTGACAGTTCTTGACAGCACCATATGTAAAATGCCTATGGGGTAAAGTCTTCATTCTTAGGACAGAGCTGGAAAACTAAAAATGAACCAGATATTTATAACTACCTTTCTTTCTTTGAGAGAGGGTCTTGTTTGTAGCCCCAACTGGCTTCAAACTCACGACCCTCTGGAATCGACCTCCAAAGTGCTAGGATTACAGATATGATGTACCGTCCCACCTGCTTCTGCCACCCTTTGCCTCTGTGATCACTTCATGTCATCAAAGGGGACAGTAATGCTTTACAGCTAGAGTTCTGCACTTCTTTGAACAAAGACAGCCTAAAGTTATATATCTAAGACTTAAAAAAATATATGAGCATATGGTTATACAGTTTATTCATTTACAGTATGGGGAGAAAAGCAGCTGATACACTGTGAGATTTACAATGTTTGAAGTTGAGACAGAAATTCAAATGGCCAAAGCTATATCCCTAGATGCTTAACTGTATTAACGGTATCAAAATGAATAACAGAAACCCTAACAGGCTCGCAAGTTCTCCTAACCCCCACCGCGGACCTCTGCATGCTTTCAGAACAGGAAGACAATTTCTTCATCAGTTCTTTTTTTACAGTCTTCACATATTGTATGTGATTCAACAAAGAAAATGGAGTTTGGGGGGAAAATATTTGAATGGTGTGAATTCCCTAAGCTATCACTAATGGTGGGGGGGGGGTGGAGCTGTGATTGCAGGAAGGTAAGGATTTACAATGCCATCCTTTTTCCTTAGGGCAGCATTGGGAAGCAGGTTGCTAATACAATGTAGAAAATCCTACTTTTTCAACGAGCTCAAACAAAACGAAACCAAAGCCTGAAAGACAAAAAAGCAAACGGGAAATACAACAGGACTCCCTTTGCCAGTTTGAGGTTGTCTTCTCTCACCTGTTATCTCTTCCACCTTTTTTCCCTCTGAGTTCACAGAGTGATGATGTCATCCACAGATAGCTCAGATTTCATAGGCTGATTTTATCAAGTAATTAATGCATGATGTTGGTGGGAACTGTGGTTGTCAGTGCCCATTGTAATGAGGTTAGAGATAGAGAATATTTAAAAATATAGTTTAAATCGACTCAAGCCTGGCTAGGCATGATGCTACAACACTCCTGTAATCACAGCACTCATGGGACAGAGGCAGGGAAATCTCTGCAAGTTCAAGGTCAGACTGGTCTACTTAGCAAGTTCTAGGCAGGCCATGGCTTTATAATGAGATTGTGTCTCAAGAAACAACCCCAAACAAACCAAAAAAGAAAAAAAAAATGGAACAGGCCTAAAAGAAACAATTCTCATTCCTTCATCTTGTGAATTATCAAGGAGAAAGAACTGCATACTGAAAGTGGAAAATGCTTCCTTGTTTTAACAAAATTATTCCTTTCATATTACTTCTATAGCAAAGATTTGGGTATTTATACAACATTGGAGGAAGTAAGTGTTTCTTTCACATCAGTACAAAAGAATTATGTGCCTTTCAGCTATCATCCAGCTTAACTCTTAACTATGAACCTGTGGAATAAATTTTCAAAGAGAGACATATTTGGAGAGCTGGGCATGGTGGTGCATGCCTTTAATCCCAGCACTCAAGAGGCAGAGGTAGGAGGATTGCTGTGAGTTCAAGACCACCCTGAGACTACATAGTGAATTCCAGGATAGCCTGGGCTGCAGTGAAACCCTACCTTGAAAAACCAAAACAAACAAACAAAAAAACCATATTTGGCATATATAAGAAAAAGTTTGCATTAATCAGATCAATAGCATACTGATAGTGTTTCTTCTAGACTTTTGAACATTCTCTCTCTCTCTCTCTCTCTCTCTCTCTGTGTGTGTGTGTGTATGTGCATACCGTGGAGTACATGGGAAAGCCAGAGGACAACCTTGGGTGTTGGATCTTCACTTCCACCTTATTCGAGGCAAGGTTTTCTTAGTTTGCTGCTGTGTACACCAGGCTAGCTGGCTCATGAGCTTCCTGGGATTCTCGTCTCTGCCTCTCATTTCACTGGAGGTGTGCAGGGATTACTGATGTTTCTGCTACCATGGTTGGCTTTACGTGGGCTCTGGGGATCCGACCTCAGATCCTCACGTGTGCAGCAAGCAGTTACCCACTGACCCATCTGCCCAGCCCTGATGGTGTTTCATTATATGTATGCTTTATTTATATGTAGATTTCTTTATATGTATCCAAGCAGTTAGTGTTCCATTCCTGACAGTGTAACTGGAAAGTCCACCAGCAAACTTCTAACATTACCTGTAAGTTAACACAATTTTAAGTAGTCTTAGATGTCAGAATTACTTAATCACTACTCCCACAGCTCATACATAAAAAATATTCTCAAGACAAGTTTTGCAAATTAGCAAAGAATAAGGCTGATCAAGTTTTATCATCAACCAATATTTCTTTATTTTATTTTAATTTATTTATTTGAGAGAGAGAGAGAACAGGAGAGAGAGAATGGGCATGCCAGGGCTTCTAGCCACTGTAAACAAACTCCAGATGCATACACCATCTTGTTCACCTGGTTTACATGGATACTTGGGAATTAAACCTGGGTCCCTAAGCTATGTAGGCAAGCACCTTAATTGCCAACCCATCCCTCCAGCCCCATCAACCAATATTTCTAAGCATTAATCTATGATAGAAATATATAGGAACTAGAATAAGTAACTATTTATTATCAGGTTTTGTCTTGTTTAATTTTGATTCACTAAACTAAACCTTTGAATTGCATTATTTTAGAGGATTGATAATGACAGAACTCACCCTCTGTGTCTCCATTGGCCTTGGTGGTTGTGATCGTGGCTTTAACTGCAAATAAAGAAGGTATGAGGAGGGTGATAAATGGTAGATGGCCTGTCCCCAAGACAGCCAGCACAATAGATGGCACGCTGCTCTTTCTTTTTACAATGTGTTGGGAATACTCCTAGCAAAAGGTGGGATTCATGTTTCTCTTACTTCGATCTGACAGGCTTGTGCTTGTGTTGATGGCAAAAGTGACCCTGGGTGACATGCTAGGCATAAGTCATAAAGGTGAGTTAGCTTGTACCTAGTTCTTTTAGACCACTGGGTGGGAGGATACACACAGAGGCTATCTGCAGACATTCTACGCCATGGCTTTGCTCACCATCTATCTCATCATAATCAGTGTGTCTGTGAACAAAGAAATCTTCACAGTGCCTCCAACAGTGCAAATTGTCCAACTGTAGGGGAAAGAACTCCAGGAGATGTTGCCAGCAAAAGCAAATCTCCCTCCAGAATAGCGAGAGGGAAACAATGCTAATATAAAGATGGTTATAGTTTTAAACTACGAACTTCTAGGCAGACGAGTTATATGGTAGGCAACTGGAACAAGAATTAATTAAGTTCTTTTTAATTTCCTAAGTAGGCTTCTGTGGTCTACAGTGGTTGCTGCATTCTCTATTTGGGAGAGGTTTTCTTTGGATTGGTCACATAGCAACACACTGTGGGGAAAGAAGTCAGACTGGACTGTCAATTATGTAGCAAGCAGGAAGCGTCTTATCTCTTAGTTCTGTCAAGACTACTGGGAAAACCACAATAGCCCCACCAGATTAGGTGTTGACTTCCAAAAACGATGATGTGGAAAAAGCCAATTACAAATCATATACAAAATATGGTATTGTATTTGATTTTAAAAAATGTACTTTTTGTATATAACAACTTATTGTTGGCATAGATTTTTGTCTGTTTTTATTAATGTACCCATAAAGCCTAGAGGAGTACTTTGCACAGATGCTCAATAAAAATATGTTGAATGAAAAAAAACGTTTCTGGGAGCGGTGGCACATGCCTTTATCCCAGCACTCTGGAGGCAGAGGTAGGTGGGTCACAATGAGTTCGAGTTAGAGGCCACCCTGAGAATACATAGTGAATTCCAGGTCAGTCTGGGCTAGAAAATGAGACCCTAAAGAAAGAAAGAAAGAAAGAAAGAAAGAAAGAAAGAAAGAAAGAAAGAAAGAAAGAAAGAAAGAAAAATGTTAACACATCTGGCAGAAAAGGTACCATCATTTATTTTTGGAAGATAGAATTTATGCAGTTTTTCTTTTGTCTCTTTGTTTCTCCTAATTTCTTCATTGTGATCATGGGTAACCTGAATAAAGTACTTATAAAAGGCCACAGTGTTTCATTTTAGAATAACAAAAGCTTTAAAGACCCAGAGAGAAAGTCTCTTTCCACTATAACCTTGCACATTTATGAAGAAAATAGATTTTTGTGAAGAAAATAGATTTATAAAGAAAATAGTTTGCATGACAATTCTAAGTGGCTGATCTTACTGGTGATTATCTAGATTGCTCTATGAAGGATTAAAAGGTAATAGTCATGTCTGCTGGATTAGTAATGTCTGACATGGATCCTGGAAGGAGGTATGCTTTCCCTGTGAGTGCATGATTTGGGTGCTGGATCCTATTTTAGACTTCTCAACTGGTTTTTCAGGATGAATTCAAGTGTAGTTGGGTAGACTAACGGTCTCTGCACTTCTGCCTGCTCCTTCATGCCTGCATTCTCCTCCTTGTCACTGAGAATCAGTTTTGACTGAACAGAGTTAAGATGACGGTGATTGCTATATGTAACTTGGCAGCCTAGTTTCTCTTTTTGCTGTTGTTGCTTTATGAATATGTTAGGTCACATGACAAAGGGAAACTGAGGAAGCAGATAGAATAAATTTGCCAATCACTTAACCTTAAAGTAAAGGAAAAACAAACCTGAATTTCCAGTATAGTTACAAAGGTCTTTAAAGTGAATGAGAGGGGAAAAAATGCAATCAGGGACTCCTTTTCTGACTGGAAGAGAAATCAGTAGAGAGCTGGTGGCCTGAGGAGCCTGCTTCATGGTGAAGATGGATGAGGGGAGAAGAGATGTAGGGAATGCAGACTCGAGGCGCTGGAACAGGCAAGGAAAAACTTCCTGAGAGCCTGAAGAACGGAATGCAGCCCGCTGACACTGTTGTCAGCCCTCTGGGGTCCATGTCAAATTCTAGGGCACAGAACTATAAAATAACAGATTTGTGTTGTTAAGCCACCATGTTGTTGGTAATTCATTACAGCTGTGATAGAAAACTAATACACAAAATATGTTTATTTTATGGTACAAAGGAAAAATGCTATTCACAAACTCCTTCCAGTGGCTAAGCCATTCCTTTTTCTAGATATTTTAAAATGCACTGCTCGTTTCTTCTAACAATTTTAGGTCCACCTCTCAACCTCATGTGCTGTGTTAAGTCATGAGAAAAGGAAGCAGCTTTCACCATTGCTGATAAATGGGCTGCTTAATCTCTCTTCCTCTCAATTTTTGTCTGTTAAGTAGGACCACAATTCACTGGATAATTACAGTCACGTGTTGTATAATGATGGGGCTATGTTCTGGAAACGAGACATTAGTTGATTTCATAATTGTGTGAACACTAGAGTATATTTATAAACTAAGATGGCCAAAATGTCACCATGTAATATAATCTTATGTTCCTACCATTGTATATAACATTGACCAAAAAGTTATTAACTGATACCTGACAGTATAGGGAAATGTAAATTGGAATGCTGGATAATGTGAGGTAGGAAGAAGATATTATTTAGAAATACTTTGAAGAAAAATTATTGAATATCAGATTCATGAGAAAGTAGTTATCATTTATTAAGACCCAACTGTCACTTCATATACATTATCTCATTTAGTACATAGAACAACCTTTTTAAAGAAAATGAGTTTATTTTTATTTTATTTGTTTGAAAAGGAGGCAGATAAAGAGAGAGGGAGAGAGAAGAGATTGGGTGCACCAGGGCCTCTAGCTACTATAAATGTATTCCAGATGCATGTACCACCTTGTGCCTCTGGCTTACATGGGTACTGGAAAATCAATCCTGGGTACTTAGGCTTCGCAGGCAAGCGCCTTAACCACTAAGCCATCTCTCTAGACCTAGAACAACCTTTTGGCAAGAATTATTGTTCCTGTTTTACAAATAAAAAAGCTCAGAAATTAACTTATTCATATTCAAGTAGGATTATAGCAGCTGCCTAGATAAGGTGACATTTTCCTTGAAGGTAAAAAGAATTGTCCTCTGACTTGATATTTTCTAAAATCATTCTTTTTTCTTCTTTCTTTCTTTCTTTCTTTCTTTCTTTCTTTCTTTCTTTTTTCAAGTGACATAATGCTTCTTTTGGATCCATGGAGATAAGTAGACGGTTGGTTTACTTTTATTTTTATCTTTTTGGTGGTGGTTTTGTAATATTTTACTTTTGTTTACATTTAGAGAGAGAGAAAGAGGGAGAGGGAAAGGGAGGGAAAGAGAGGATATGGGTATGCCAGGGCCTCAGGCCACTGCAAACGAACTCCGGATGCATGTGCCCCCTAGTGCATCTGGCTAACGTGGGTCCTAGGAAATTGAACCTGGGTCCTTTGGCTTTGCAGGCAAGTGCCTGAACCTCTGAGCCACCTCTCCTGCCCTCAAGGTCTTTTAAACTAGATTTTTTTTTCAGTGCTGGTTATCCAACCTAAGACCCTGTGAACAGAAGGAAAATGCTCTACACTGAACTACGTTCTCAGCCTATAGATTCATTTCCAATGGACTATAAATTTCTTAAGTCTGCTGGCAGTATTTTCTGACTCTTTTTTTCTTAAGTTTGTATTTATTTTTCCCAATCACCTTCTTTTGCTTTTACCTTCTTCCTCTGTTTAATCTCACTAATACATCTTTGAAGACTGTCTGTCTTTCTAGTTTATTTCTGCTGAGTTTTGTCATATCACACTGACACTGTGACAAAAACTCAGGAGCAGGAAAAGCTTTTCAACTGCACTAACAATACAGGAAGTCCAAACAAAGATAGTTCCAGTCTTGGGATTCAGAATACATATCTCAAAGAGCCAAGCAGGAAATCTAAGGGAATGGACCAGTATGTAGTATAAGGAGAGGATGGGGAGGCGGGAGAATCAGAGAAGATCATAAGAGTGAACAGGATTCATTGTTGCTAGAACTTCTGCTTGTGAAAGCAAAGCCAGGTAAGTACCTATATATAATATCTACATATGTTTAAGTGTCTGTACATTATCTATTCACTTTTCAGTGTGTGATAGAAATTTTAAAGCCCTTTTTCATCCACACAATACATGCTGGTTCTCAGGACTTTATCCACTGAGCTCGGATTTGCAAAGGTTTTTGTGTTTCATTTTGTCTGAGACAGGGTCTCACTCTAGCCCGGGCTGTCCTGGAACTTACTCTGTAGCCCAGGCTGGTCTCCAGCCCACAGTGAGCCTCCTAGCTCAGTGCTGGGATTAAAGGTGTGTGCTACCATATCTAGCTTTGCTTTGTAATTGTTTTAACCACTGGCAGTGCTGGATGGCTCTGGTGAGTATCCTCCTTCTCCTTGGAGTCAATCCTGAGTAGAATGACAGAAGATGGTGTAATCTTGATTATTTTTTCCTTGAGAGATAAGATCATTGGCTCCTTGACATCAGTCATAAAAATAAAGATAACTTGTGTGATTATCGTGCTATATTTACATTCTAGCAAAATTCATCCATCCTTTGCTGACCTTTAGAACCAGGGATATGAATAGATAAGGTCAAGCATATTCAGGGTGGTGTGGTTGTGACAATAACTAGGGATACTGTTCTAAGACTGAACTAGTCTATATCAGTTAAAGTAATTGCCTGAAGCACTGATTTTGTATGTTCTGCATAATTAATATTTATTTTCTTTTAATAGTGGAAATTATTATAAGGTTAGAGGACCAAGGCATATTAGATCTCATGGGACTGTGATAACAGTAGCTTTTGGGGTAGAACAACTGTGGCAGGGCAGAGTTCACAAATGCAAAAGCTGTGTGTGGTATGGTGTGGTGGCTTGGGCCCGTCATCTGCAGCACTCTGATGCTGGGTGTGCTGTGTCTGCTGTTCTGTGTGGTGTGGTGGCACAGGCCTGTCACCCCAACACTGATGATGCTGGAGGGTCACAAGTTTGAGACCAACCTAGGCTATATAGAGAGAGCCTGTCTCAAAGTCACAAAACAACAAGGAGAAGCTGGTGAGATTGTTTATTTAAAGGAGGTTTTGAAATGGATGGGAATGTTGAGACATATATTCAGAGATGAGGGGCCTCATCCTCATTCCTCCTCCCTAGGAACTGTTAACAACCTAGAAATCCCCAGGGCGGGGCTTGTGAGTCTCTTCTGTCTTAGAAGTTACTAAACTGCATATCCAGGTAGATAATACTGTCAAGGTCAAATAACTAGAAGCTAGAGTTCTCTAGCATACTTAGGATCATTTAGAGGTTGAAAATGGCCAAGAAAATCCCATCTCTTAAGGCTAGCAATATCTTTTAAAACAAGAAGAACCCCAAAACTATCAGACTTAAAAAAAATGTTTACATCAAATTGTTGTACTTTGGACCTTGAATATTCCCCAAAGACCCACAAGTTGAAGACAGTCCCCAGCTTGGAGTGCTAGTGGGAGAAGGAGAATCCTTGAGGAGGCCAGGTGTAGTGGAAGGAAGGAAGGAAGGAAGGAAGTTCTGCTATTGGAGGAGTGTCCTCGTCAGGGACCCTGGCCCTTTCTCGTTTATGTCTGCTTCCTGGTTGGCAGAAGGCGAGCAGCTCTGCTTCACCGCAAGCTGCCGCCAGCATGACTCAATACTTTGTCACAGGCCTGCCACATGGACGTGGACCCTCGGAACCTAAGCATTTTCACTTGGTAAGGTAATTATCTCGTGTATTTTGTCATAGTTCCATATACAGACTTTTTTCTTTCTTTTTTTTTTTTTTTTTTTTTTTACCGTGGCTCTCAGCCTCCCAGGTGACAGAAAGTATAAGCTCATCTGGATGCAATGCCTAAAGCCCATGTTTTAGATTTTAGTGACTGTAAAGGCTAAGGACAAACTGTCCTTGTGGATGCACTCTGACTTTGGGGTGCCGCTCATAACCTTAGTCATGCAAAGAAGGCGAGAGATGCAGACACGTTACTAGAAACACAGTGAGATGATAGCACTTTCATTTGACACCATAACACTGAAACTCAAAGAGACCGTGGCTCTGTGAGGCCTTTTATAAAGCCCACCAATCAGAAAGGTAAGAGACATTCTGGGGCTTTTGAACTCATGTCTGAGGTGGAAGTGGTCTTGTGGAACTGACTCTTTAACATGTGAGGTCTGCCACAGTGCTGGATAATATAGTGTCAGAACTGAACTGGATTGGAGCGAATTCAGTGGATGCCAGTAAACTGGGGAATTGTTGGATTGGGGAAAAACTCCTACATGACTGGCATGGGAAGTGAATAATACCAGTTCAGGTGGTGGAGAGGGAAGGAGTGTAAATTGTCTTTGACTGCCTCACCTGGTTGAGATTCAGCTCAGACTGAGCCAGCAGCTGCCTTCTTTCACAGAGACAGGAATAAAACTTCAGCCTAAGAGTGGAAGCTTTCCTTGTCTTCCTCCCCTCCTGTCTTTTACCCTCCTTCGGTTCTTTCTTCCTCTGAAAAATATTTACCAAACACTTCTTATGTTCCAGGCCTCAGGCTACGGAGTTAACAAGATCCACAGGCCCTAATCATATGGGGCTTAGAGCCCAGTAGTGGGGAGAAAAGTAAAGAAAACAAGATAGCGTGATAGGAACTCCCTGGTATGCAGAAAAAGAAAAAAAAATAAGCAAGACAATGAGATGAGAAGTAAAGACCACACTGGGACCAGGCATTCTTTTCTGAACTATTTTAGTGGCCTGGGATGTCTCATTGATCCTTTCAACTCCAGTAAAGTGGGGGTCGGTCAGATGGTTACTGGTTCTAGCTACTCTAGGCAAAGTAGTAATAGTTTAATAGTACTAAATATGCATGCTGGGATTGACCTAGGCATACACACAGATACAGATGTGCACATCTGAGCCTGTCATCACAAATGCAGGAGGTAATGTAGCATGACTGATACAGGAGAGCAAAACTGGAACTTGCTTAGATGGTCTCTTCAAGGAAGTTAAACTGGGAAGTTATCCAAATGTTAATGTGTGTGTGTGTGTGTGTGTGTATAATGTATAATAATAATGTATATGTGTATATATATATGTATGTATATCTATATCTATATGTATCTATATCTATATATCTATATATATATCTATATCTATATCTATATCTATATATATATATATATATATATATATTGGGCTGGAAAGATAGCTTAGCCATTGAGTCACTTACCTGCAAAGTCTAACAACCTGGGTGACCTGGGTGTCCTGGGTTCGATTCCCCAGGACCCACGTGAAGCTGGATGCACCAAGTGGCACATGCATCTGGAGTTTGTTTCTGGTGGCTAGAGGCCCTGGTATGACCATTCTCTCTCTCTCTCTGCTTGCAAATAAATAAATAAAAATATTTTTAAAATATCCTCTTTTGTGCTTGCACACCCTTGTGGTACTTTCTTTTGATCAATCCCCAATCCTAGTCAAATGTGTCCTTAAAGATAGATTTGAATTTTGGCAGGAAAATGAAAAAATTCAGGGGACATATTAATTTTCCATGACTATAATTCATATCTTGGACAATCAACTTAATAAAAATTAAGAAAGCTTTTTTTCCACTTAAAGTTTTAGAGGTTTCAGTCCATGGTTGGCTGATCCTGTTGCTTTGGGCCTGTGGTAGCATGTCACTGTAGGAGTGTGTAGCAGAAGGACATCATTCACCTCACCATGGCCTGAACATGAGAAAGAGAATAAGGACGGGACTGCAAAGTTGTGTTCCCAGTGGCCTGGGAACTCCCAGCATGCCTCACCTCTTCAGGTGTCGACCACCTCCCACTCCTGCTATGTGATGGGCTCAAGCCTCTAGCATGTGGCCTCCACCGCCTCCCATTCTGAACAACATCGTCTTAGTTTGCAAAGTATTAAGTAAATCTAAACGTGTTTTTAAAAAATATTATTTATTTATTTGCAGAGAGAGAGAGAGAGAGAGAGAAAGAGAGAGAGGAGGGGGGAGAATATGAGAATGAGAATGAATGGGCATGCCAGGACCGCCAGCTGTTGCATACAAACTCTAGGTGTATGCACCACTGTGCATCTGGCTTTATGTGGGTATTGAGGAATTGAACTCGGATTGTTAGGCTTTGAGGCAAGTGCCTTAACCACTGAGCCATCTCTCCAGCCCCTAAAAGTGATTTTAACTAGGAACAGAAGAGAGAAGAGGGTGGTAGTTGGAATTAACGTGACAAGTGTGCCTATTTTGTGTGAGGCAGCATCTTATTTGAATAAATTCAGATATATTTGTTATAAATCTGTTTCATTTATAAACGGTAACACTTCTTAACATTTTGCTGTATATATTATATGCATGTGTGCGTAGGGTCGGGGTGGAGGCTGGAGGAAGACGTTAGATGTCCTCTATTGCCCCTTCACCTTGTCTCCCTGAGACAGTCTCTCACGGAACCTGAACTTCCCCATGTTTTGGTTGAACTGACTGACCAGAGGGGAGTCCCTGTGACTCCTGTGTCCTCATTCTCTGCTCAGTGATGGGGCAGGTCATATGCATGTGCGGCCATGCTTGGCTGTTTAAAAATATATATTTTATTTATTTATGAGAGAGAGAGAGAAAAAATGGGTGTGCCAGGGCCTCCAGCTGCTGTAAATGAACTCCAGACGCATGTGCCCCCTTGTGCACCTGGCTTACGTGGGTCCTGGAGAATCTAACAAGGATCCTTTGGTTTTGCATGCAAACTCCTTAAGCGCTAAGCCATCCCTCCAGCCCCATGCTTAGCTTTTTACATGGGGACTGGGGACTGGGGACTGGACTCAGGTCCTCATGCTTGCGAGGCCCGTCCTGTTACCTGCAGACCCATCTTCTCAGTCCTGTTAACTTCGTTAGACAATTTCTAAGGAACGTGCGTTGGTTACTGAGAGTGCAATAATTTATTATTTGGGTTCCTTTTTTGCTTTATTGCTAGCAAAGTCATTAAGGAAATTTCTCTCTCTTGTTCTGAGGGTCCCTTTTGAAGAAGGAAGACAGGGAGGAGGATAATGAAGTCAACACTATGAATGTAAAATCAGAATAATATAAATAAAAAATAAATTATAAAAATATAACATTCATGACACTTGAAAAAAAAGAATTCTTGGGGGAGCTGGGTGTGGCCTTTAATCCCAGCACTCGGGGGGCAGAGGTAGGAGGATTGCTGGGAGTTCGAGACCACCCTTAGAATACAGAGTGAATTCCAGGTCAGTCTGGGCTAGAGTGAGACCCTACCTTGAAAAACAAAAGGAAAAAGAAAAACAAACAAACAAACAAAAAAAGAATTCTTGGGGGTATTGGGGAAGGAAGAAATGGAGGGAGGGTGGGAGAGAATTATGATCATAGTTTAGTGCCTCTGTGGGAGGCTGTCAACAAAAAGTGAAAAAAATACTAAAAATTAAGATTAAAAAGAAGAATTATTTCAACTCGTTGTGGCTCCTACCAATACATTGATCGTAGGAGTCTTGTGAAAGATGGTAGAATCTCACTGTATAGATAGACGCCCATCCCTTTCAGGTTTGGTCCTTTCAAAGTACCATGTGACAAGGTAGTAATGACTGCCTCCTCTACAAGTGATACAGCTGGGCCTGTGAAGCCTAAAAACATATACAAGCTCACATCATTGTGACCCTTTTGGTTTTATAGACTCTCTAGCAGGACGTTTTGCTAAAGGTTTGGGCAAGAGCTTGAGGAAAGCTCCTGTCTGATTTGAAAGTTCAGGGTATTTTTTTATCATGTTTATGACAATGTATCCAGTCGCTTTTAAGGATTTCGTGTCTGTGTTTCAGTGTTTATGAAACCGTGTGGTTATTTTTAAATGGCTTGGTATTTATTTTGGACTCTAATCCAGATTTTGTTCATGACTGCAGTTTTCCATCGGTCAGCGGCTCTGTGCTGTTGGCTGTTCATCATGATTATGACCAGTTTAGGAGAGAGCTGAAGAGGACTGTTCAGGAAGACCATTGCTGCTTTTGCTATTCATCATGGAGAGATGAGATGGCTTTTCAGGAACATGTAAGGAGGCAGAGCTTGTTATTGATGAATGCGCCCCTGGAATCCCCATCTTTCTTAAATCAAAAGAAAGCCATTATTTTTGACATCAAACAGATCATCCATGTACTGGCATGTGCAATTGAAGGTTCTGACTGCTCCTTGCATGTTACCTTTGCCAAGTCCTATGAGTGGGAAGATGATGTGAGTTCCTCCAGTTTCCCAGTAGACTAGTGTAAGGTGGATAATTAATAGTTGTCTCTGTGTGCTCCAGGCACTGGAAACTGGGTCACTTAGGAAGAGCAGAAGTTGACTGGCTTGGGGTTCTGGAGATAGGCATGCCCAGGGGCGAGAGGCTGCATGTGCTCAGTGTCTCCTTTCTGCCTTTCAAGTGCTGGGTTTACAAGTGGGCCGCCTTGCCCACCCAGCATTTATGTGGGTGCTGGGGATTTGAACTCAGGTCCTTGCGCTTGCCAGCAAACTCTAGCGACTGAACCGTCATGACAGCCACATAAGTTTTCACAGTTACCTGTTTCTTGGTGATAAGACCACCTGAAGTCTATGCTTTTAGCAATTGTCCAGACTACAATATTATTAACCATAATACTTATGTGGTATACCACACCTCTAACTTACTCATTCTGTGCTTGTGAGCTTCTTTTGACTTTAAACACTGGCTACACTCTTCAGAATCTGCATTATCTGTAGTACATATTCTACCACTTCATTTTATTTAGTTAATTCCACTCTCTACTATATGAGTTTTTAAAATTACAATATATTTAATATATGATATATATTATATATTTAGTATATTTAAGCCTAATCTTGCCAGTATAATGAGGTTTTTCTTATTTATAACTCTTCTGACAATTTTCATAAATGCACATGATCTATTTTGATAATAATCCCCTCCTAATCTCTTCTTTTATCCCCTTTCCCTTTCACTTAATCCATGAGGTCTTTTTTTAAGATTTACTTTATTTATTTTTATTTATTTATTAGAGACAGAGAAACAGGGAGAGAGGGAGGAAGGGAGGGAGGGAGGGAGGGAGGAGGGAGGGAGGAAGAGTGTGAATGGGCACGCCAGGGCCGCTAGCCACTGCAAACAAACTCCAGACACATGCACCACCATGTGCATCTGGCTTATATGGGTCTTGGAGAATTGCATTGGAGTCCTCAGGCTTCACAGCCATGTGCCTTAACCGCTAAGCCATCTCTCCAGCCCCATGAGGTCTTTCTTATGTAGGTGGTTAACAATTCTTTCCATGTAGGAATGCAATCACAATTTTTTCCTCAAGGTTTGTCAATCTTGGTTTTGTAATATCTATATTAAAAGGAAGATTTCCCCCTCCTCCAGACAAACAGAACGGACCACTAACAGGGGTTGAGTTCTTGTTACATCTTATGCCTTTTATTTCCTGCCTGATGAAAGGATGCCCTTCTCTGTCAAATTGATGTCCAAAAGTTTCAAATGCCCATCCTCAGGGCTAGCCACACACTTTGTGAGGCCCAGTGTAAAATGACAATGTAAAGGCTTTTGTTCAACAAGGAGGGGAAAGGAGCCACTGAAAGAAAGCTCTCCTCTGAAGATACTTTATTATTCATAAAAGAAAATAAGGGCAACAGTGACACAAGTAACACTCTAAACTTACACACTGCAAAAAGGTGAGTATTGGGCTGGAGAGATGGCTTAGTGGTTAAGGTGCCTGTCTCTAAGCCCAAGAACACTGGTTCCAATCTCCAGCTGTTCCAGTCTCCAAGTCCCACGTTTAGCCAGATGCAGTGATGCAAGGCACAATGCCACACTTGACCACAAGGGGGCTCACACATCTGGATTTCGTTCACAGCAGCTGAGAGGCTGCTGGTGCGCCCATCTCTATCTGTCCTCCTTTCCCTCTCTCTCTGTCTCTCTCTGAGTCTTTCTCCCCCCCAAAAAAAAAAGAGTGTTGGGCTGGAGAGATGGCTTAGTGGTTAGGCCGCATGCCTGTGAAGCCTAAGGACCCAGGTTCGATTCTCCAGGTCCCACATAAGCCAGATGCACATGGTGGTGCATGCGTCTGGAGTTTGTTTGCAGAGGCTGGAGGCCCTGGCCCACCCACTCTCACTCTGTTTCTCTCTCTCCCTCTCTCTCTGCCTCTCTGTCTCTAATAAATAAATAAATAATCTTTACAAAAAGGCGAGTATTTTGGTGTCATTGAATTTCCCTTTCTAAGCTCTAGAGACTTGCTTTTCAGTACTTACACCAGTTTTCAAAGCCAGAGATTCTAATGTCTTTCAAGACTTCTAATAATTCCCTGATGTATTCTGATTCCAGGCCCACATGTACACATTTTTATTTTTTAATAATGTACTGACAGTTCAGTGCTATGAAAGCTGGCAGCAACAGTTCCAGGGCTCCAGCTGAAGGACAGGACAGATGTTTGTACAGACACAGTGAGGACAGGGCCTGGGGACAGATGGGCAAACCAGCTTTCCACTGTACACCCTGGTGCTCCTTGCAAAACCCTTCTCTCATTGCCAGGCCTCTGCTGTTGTAAGTTTTCCTACTGCTGCCAACATTGCCACTGCCTGTCTGGTCCCAGCCCAGCCGTCCCTGGGCCCTTGGTAGGACAGTGCTGTGCTTCCTGTTCCAGCTGTGACCCGATCTGAGCCCTGTGCCCTGGCTGCTGCTTCTTGACCACACTGCCACCCAGCTTCTCTCTTCTGCTCATGCCCCAACCCTCCATCAGACATCATCATAAAACACAAGTTCAAAGACAGAAAGAAAAAAAAAAAAAAGCAGAATTTAAAGTCAGAGCAAAGCATTAAGTAGAGCACAAGCCTGGCACAAATGCCAATTACATGGCCTTGAAGCTGCCTTTCTTTATTAAACTCCAACCTGAAATGAAAGGTTATGCAGCAAAGTCAGAACTTGTCTTTGAGATAGTACTGTCCAACCTCAGCCCCACCCACTCTGTCCTCCAGCCTGTCTGGACAAGACTTATCTTTACACTCTTAGATAACCCCTCCCCTTACTTCTCTACTGACACACATATGCTGAGAACACTGCACCCCTTTTCCAGTCCTGTGGATTGCCTTTCCTCCTTGGTCCATGTCACTTGCTCTTGTTTTATTCCTCTTAGGCCCATGTTCCTGACGCTTAGAATCGTGTTATAAATAGAATACTTGCTTGCACGCCTTAGTTGTGAACTCTGCTTTCATGAGGACTCACATTGACTAAGTAGCGCAGTGCTTTGAGTTGTGACTTTGGAATGGTACTAAATTTATTACTGGCATATCTAGTAAGGGTGTCCAGCCCATGGCCCATGAGCCACACGTGGCCTAAGATAACTATGAATGCATCCCCACACCAAATTGTACACTTAGAACTCGATTGTGTTTCTTGCGCATGAACTTTGTAGACGTCGAAAGTTGGCCATCTACGACAAAAGACATCCCCTTGACCAGGCTGTTAGCAGTGTCTGCTGATCCATTTGCGGATTCCAACTGTGAACGTTCTGATTGTGGGCCTGCATGGATTTAGAATCACCATGGAAACATACCTCTGAATGTGTCTACGAGGGTGTTTCTGGAGAGCTTTAACTGAGAAAAAACTCACCTTGAATGGGGTCTTTTGCATTCATTCCACGGGCTGACATCCCAGACTGAATAAAAAGATGAGAACAAGGGCTGGAGAGATGGCTTAGTGGTTAAGGTAGGTTAAGGTATTTGCCTGCAAAGCCAAAGGATCCCTGTTCGATCCTCCAGGACCCATGTAAGCCAGATGCACAAAGGAGTGCATACATATGGACTTCGTTTGCAGTGGCTGGAAGCCCTGACATGCCCATTCTCTCTCTCTGCCTCTTTCTCCCTCTCAAGTAAATAAATAAAATATATTTCAAAAAAATTATATTTTATTTATTTATTTAAGAGAAAGAGGCAGAGAGAGAGAGAGAGAGAGAGAGAGAGAAAGAGGGAGAGAATGGAGGCACCAGGGCATCTAGCCACTGCAAACGAGCTCCAGATGCATGCACCCCCTTGTGCATCTGACTAACGTGGGTCCTGGAGAATTCAACTGGGATCCTTTGGCTTTGCAGGCAAATGCCTTAACTGCTAAGCCATCTCTCCAGCCCCCAAATATATATTTTTTAAAAAGGTGAGAGCAAGGTAAGCATGAGATTCATCTCTCCTGGTCTGCTGACTGCAGATGCAATGTGACTAGCTGTCTCAGGCTCCTGCCCTCATGACGTGCCCACCGTGATGCTCTCAGACTGTGAGCTAGGATAAACCCCTCCTCCCTTAAGTCGCTTTGGTCAGATATTTTGTCATAGCAATGAGGAAAGTAACTAATACATCATTCACCCATTCATTCAACAAAGATGTATTCAGTATTCACTCTGTGCCAGACATAAAATAGTGGAAGACTGAACACGAAAATTCCAGACTTTTGCAGTGCTCACATGCTAAGTCATATGGAGAGAAATAAAGAAGGAGGAGTGAGAATGAATATAGAAGGGTTTGCAGTTTTAAATAGGGTGTCAGGAATCGTTGCCCTGTGCAAAGACTAAAGGGTAGAAAGACCATGTTATAGCTTGAAGAGGCTTCTAACTGGAGGTGAGGACAGATCTCTCAGGCCTGGGTGACAGAGCACTTGACTATGACCTGGGAGCAGCATGGAGACTGGCATACCTGCAGAGCAGAGGATAAAGCAAAGTGTAGATGAGGCAGAGAAGGAAAGGCCAGGAGGAGTGGAACCTTGAACCCTATGATCAGGGAAGTGCTAACAAATGTTCTGAAAAAGGAAACATCATCTCCTTATGATATAAAGCCATTTCCCCTGGGTGCCATAAACTCGACTGCTTCCTGACTTCTTCCCGTGGCTTTCCAAAATGTTTCAAGCAGAACTCTTTGGCAAGATGTTCAAATATTATTCCTGATAGCCCTTTCTTTCTTTGTTTATTCCTTCCTTCCTTCCTTCCTTCCTTCCTTCCTTCCTTCCTTCCTTCCTTCCTTCCTTCCTTCCTCCCTCCCTCCCTCCCTCCCTTCTTTCTTTCTTTCTTTCTTTCTTTCTTTCTTTCTTTCTTTCTTTCTTTCTTTTTCCTTTTCCTTTTCCTTTTCCTTTTCCTTTTTTTCCTTTTCCTTTTCCTTTTTCTTTGTTTTCCAGGTAGGGTCTCGCTCAGCCCAGGCTGACCTGGAATTTACTATGTAGTCTCAGGCTGGCCTTGAATTCACAATGATCCTCCTACCTCTGCCTCCGGAGTGCAGGGATTAAAGGCATGTGCCACCATACCTGGCTTTATATTTCTTTATGTTTTTTTGAAAATATTTTATTTACTTATTGGGGGGGGTAGGCATACCAGGGCCTCCAATCACTGCAAATAAACTCCAGATGCATGTGCCACCTTATGCATCTGGTTTATGTGGGTACTGGGGAATCAAACTTAGGTCCTTTGGCTTTGCAGGCAAGCACCTTAAGTGCTAAGCCATCTCTTCAGCCCATTCTTTTTAATGTTTTTTACTTTTTAGCTTGTTTGCAAAATAAAGGGCTTCAGTATGACATTTTACATACATATCATTGTACTGTGCTCATATTTGCATTGATTTCTTACTTAAAAATAAGTTTTTGGAGCTGGAGAGATGGCTTAGTGGTAAAGGTGCTTGCCTGCAAAACCAAAGGACCAAGGTTTGATTCTCCAGGACACATGTAAGACAGATGCACAAGGTGGCGCATGCATCTTCTGGAGTTCGTTTGCAGTGGCTGGAGGCCCTAGTGCACCCATTCATTCTCTCTCTCTGCCTCTTTCTCTATCTCTCTCTTAAATAAATAAAAATAAAATATTTAAAATTTAAAAAGTTTTGGAAATATAAATATAAATAAATAGAAATACAAATATTTATATTCAGTAAAAATTGCATTTACTACTGTTTTCATTCTAAAGAGATCTTTTGTTTACTGGTAAGAATATTTTACATCAATCATGGCCTACATTCTTTGAAGACTAGCTTATTATACTGTACATATAATTACTCTCCTTGTTTAGAATGCATAGTTTCCACCCATTTGAATTGGTATTTTGATGTTCTTTCCTTTGTCTTTAAATCAAATACCACTTTCTTCTTTGCCAAGTATGCAACAGAAATCTGAACTGTTTTAGCTGGGAGTTATGACATGAATATAACATGAAATTTTATATGGAGTCAATTATTCTCTGTCATAATTAAGTCAGAACGGCAGAAAATTAGTTTTCTGGGTCTTTAGTCAACATATTTTTTTTGTTCAAAGTTTTGAAGATCATTTGAAATAGTCAGTGAGCCATTCAAAGGAGGCGTCTTCCTCAGAACTCTAAATGAGAGCTGACAGTGAGCAAAGACTATGTATTCATGTTCCAGAGAGCACAAGTTTCCTCGCCACCCTTTCCCCCTCCACCCTTCTCTCCAGCTTTCTGCTTTTCTCTTGATGCTTCTAGTCTTTTCTTTATACCCTGTTCCCTTCCCCTGAGCCACCCAAGTGCAATTGGGAGAGAGCTGGGGTCTAGATGAAGAGCTGGACAGATTGTTCTAGCTCCACTCATTCTTCCCCAGTGCTCAGTCTAAACTCTGAAGTCACGTTCACAGGGGCCACAGAACTTTCCCACAAGAACAGAATGTTCTCTTCACTTGTCCAGATTAATGACCTGTGAAATCCGCAGTGCAAAATGCTTTAGAAAGGGTGTGGAAGTAACTCGTGTCCCAGAACAGTTGAAAATGTGTTCTGATCATAGACTCACTACTGTCAGCTCCATGAGGGCAGAGGTCAGGGACTTGGCCTTTGCTTTTGTTCCGTTAGCAGTAAATGAACACAGGGAACAGCTCTCAATGAGCAAAGAACAAACTTTATAGGTCATTGTGCTACTTTTAAGTAAAAACACTGTGAAAGGAACAAAGTGACTTAGAATTTGACATTGGGAAGTTTTTGGATCTGTCTTCATATTCTCTTAAAGAGAACAAACCAATGCCAAATTTGATAAAACCCAGTTACTCCTGGGTCTTGTCTTTTTAGACAAGATAATAGTGACTTGTTCAATGCAAAAGACCAAATCTGTTTTATTACATAGAATGCATTTGGAGATTAATTCTCTTGATGAACTCATAAGGTTGGAACCCTATTTAAAAACCAAATGTTTGCCTAAAGTTGTGGTCAAGTACACATCTGTTTAGTTTTGCCCTAGAACAGCCGCTATGACTGTAACCTGTCTTTGGTTAATGTGCTACAGATTCTCTGATCCCTGCTTCAGCAGATAGGAGCTATTCAAGTTTACTCCATCCCAGCATTACAGTGACTGCTCATGAGCCAATCAGAGGGCATGAAATGCAAGGCTACACTTAAAGAGATACTGGGAAGGTTTCTCCTGTGCCCCAGAATGTAGTTAGGAAGATGCATCAACTATGTCATCATCTAAAGGAGTCTGTTTAATAGCATTGGAACTAGCATGAAGGAGAGTCCACTGACAGGACTGACTGAACGAATCAGCTTAGGGTTATCAGCCTTTGATCATTCTATGCCTCAGGCCATGCCTGTCTCTGGACTTTTCTGTAATATGAATTGGTAAATCCATTCTATATTGAATCTAGTTTATACTGAGTTTTCATTCTTTTTGACCAAAAACAGCAAAAACTAACAGATGACTTAAAGAAAAAGTCTACTGATCCCCTTTTGATCCCTTTTATAGTGATATCTTTTTTTGGTACTTTTATCAGATTTGCCAGGATTTGTATTTGTTCTGTATTATTAGCTTTACAAAAATATTATTTTTGGATCCTTTAGTGTTTCTTTAATTTCTATTTTAATAATTTCTATTCCTATCTTTAGTACTTCCTTTCTCGAATGTCTTTTGGGTACATACTTTTGTGTATTTTTAACTTCCTGTGCTGAGAGCATTATCCAGCCCTTTTTATTTTTTTTAAACAATGTGTTGAAGCGTGTAGATATCTATGTCCTACTTTAACTGCACTCATAAATTTTTATATTTTATTTTTATTTATTTATTATGAGAAAGAGACCATATATTATTAGAGTGTTGGACTTCTTTTAAATTTTTAAAATTTTTATTTATTTATTAGAAAAAGTGAAAGAAGGATCTTCTAATAGCTCCATTAAACTAGTAAAAATAGATAAAATTAACTTTAACAATATGTGTAATAATATGTTCATATATCCATTATATTATCATGTGGGCATGTAATATTTTAAAATCAAACACTATTACAGCTGGGCATGGTGTTGCATGGCTTTAATCCCAGCACTCGGGAAGCAGAGGTAGGAGGACCACTGTGAATTTGAAGCCACCCTGAGAATATGTAGTGAATTCCAGATCAGCCTGAGCTAGAGTGAAACTCTACCTCAAAAAAACAAACAAAACAAAACAAAACAAAACACTATTGATGAAATACTTGTCATCAACTTTTAGTACAAAGCATTTGGAATCCAATATTCATTTCGTGTTTATATAAAACCTCAAATTGGATTTGGTGGATCAGGAGTTGTGCCTTCATCAATAATGCCCCCTCTGCAGCCTTTCCCTTTCCCAAGAGCTGACAAGGTCCCCGCTGTGATGGTTAGAGGATACAGGTCCAAGGGCAGATGGACAAGCCCAGCCCTTCTGTCCCCTGAGCTGAAACAACCTTGAACAATAACTTTACTCTTACTTCATGCTTTCCTGCTCCCCCCTAACCTTCACCTCTGGGGATCCCCTGCAGGGCAGAATAGTCTCTCCCCCATTCCTTAGAGACTTTAAAAGATTAGAGACTTTCTTTATCTCTGTCCACTTTCCATTGTTTCTGTGAATTCTTCTGGGTAGTCTATGCCCAAACACACCCTTCCCCCAAAACAAACAAACAAACACACCTTATAAAGGGACTTATTTCTTTGTTCCTTGGCTTTGTGGAGCTTTTTTCTTTTTTCTCCCTGACTCTAGACCCTGTTATGCTGCCTATGCTATAGCTCTTTTATTTCTCTCCTTTCTTTCTTCTTTCTTTCTTTCTTTCTTTCTTTCTTTCTTTCTTTCTTTCTTGCTTTCTTTCTTGCTTTCTTCTTTCTTTTCTTTCTTTCTTTCTTTCTTTCTTTCTTTCTTTCTTTCTTTCTTTCTTTCTTTCTTTCTTTCTTTCTTCTTGCTTGCTTGCTTTCTTGCTTTCTTCTTTCCTCTCTTCCTTCCTTCCTTCCTTCCTTCCTTCCTTCCTTCCTTCCTTCCTTCCTTCCTTCCTTCCTTCCTTTCTTTCTTTCTTTCTTTCTTTCTTTCTTTCTTTCTTTCTTTCTTTCTTTCTTTCTTTCTTTCCAAGCACAGAGAGAGACAGACACACACACAGAGCATGAGAGAGAGAGAGAATGGACTCACCAGGGCCTCTAGCTGCTGTAAACAAACTCCAGATGCATGTGCCACTTTGTGCATCTGGCTTTATGTGGGTACTGGGAGACTGAACCCAGGTCATTAGGCTTTGCAGGCAAGTGCCTTAACTGCTAAGCCATCTCTCCAGTCTCTGTAATTATTTTTTTTTTTGAGGCAAGCCCAACAGACTATCCTTTTTTTAATGAGAGAGAGAGAGAGAGAGAGAGAGAGAGAGAGAACTGGCATGCCAGGGCCTCCAGCTACTATAATCAAACACTAGATGCACGTGCAATCTTGTATGCTTGTGTCACTTCATGAGTCTGGCTTATGTGGGACCTGGAGAGTAGAACATGAGTCCTTAGGTTTGGCAGGCAAGCGCCTTAACCACTAAGCTATCTCTTCAGCCCCCCTCTAATTCTTAAAAAAAAAAAAATTTCATATGGGGTTTGAGGATCTGAACTCAGGCCTTCACATTTGTGCATTAAGAGCTTTAATCCAGGGCTGGAGGGAATGGCTTAGTGTTTGTGGCAATTGCCTGCAAAGCCAAAGGATCCAGGTTCAATTCCCCAGGAACCATGTAAGCCAGATGCACAAGGTGGTGCATGCTTCTGGAGTTCATTTGCAGTGGCTGGAGGCCCTGGTGTGCCCATTTTTTCTCTTTCTCTCTATCTGCCTCTCTCTCTGTGTGTCTCTTTCTCTTTCAAATATAAATAAAAATAAGAAACATTTTTTTCAAAGAGCTTTAATCCACTGAGCTATCCCTTCAGGCCCTGAAGGTCTAATTCTGAAAGGGCATTTGTATCAGTGTCTCTCATTGAACTAGTCTAGTCTCCTTCTTTAATATCTTTCAGGATTAGCTATGTCTCAAGTGCTCAGTAGTCACACTGGGCTGGTGGCCACCATACTGGACAACAAAGGACTAGAAAAAATTTCAATGGAAATAAAATAGCATAGCTGAGAAACTACAAATAAACCTCCATGGTTAAAGCATGAGGTAATGTGCATGGGTGTTATGCTTTGACTCTGGAATGTTCCCCACAGGATCATGTTTTGAATATGCAGTCCCCGGCTAATGGTGCTATTTTGAGAGGTTGTAGAATCTTTAGTTGGTGGGGCCTGGCTGTGGAAGATTAGGAGAGGTGGGTCTTTGAAAGTTAAAGTCTGGCTCCGATGCTAGCCTGTTATCTGTCTTCATGGTCCACTGATATGAGGACTCTGTCACATGTTCCTTCAGCCAGGAATTGTGCCATGTCTTCCCTGCCTTGATGGATGGAGGCCCTCTGAAACCTTGAGCCAAGATACAGCTTCCTCCCTTAAGTTATTCCATCCGGTATTCTGTCACAGCTACTCAAAAGTAATGCATACTGCATGTGTGTGTGTGTGTGTGTGTGTGTGTGTGTTGTGTATTTGGGGAAGGGATAATAAACAGAAGGAATTGAGACTAAAAAGGTAGTGGAACAAGAATTTGATTGATGTTTTGACCTTATTATGTTGAAGCTATTAAAGTTTCCCAGCACAGAAATGATACTTTCACATTTGTGTTTTACAAGTAATGCTGGAAGCAGTATACATACATATTTAAGAAAAACTGGCAATTGGAAGCCCAATAAGAGATATAAATGACAGTTCATCCAAGAGATGGTGACAATGTGGGTCTGTAGTTCTGAGGTGAAGACAAAAGAATTTGGCCGGGCATGGTGACCCATGCTTTTTTTTGTTGTTGTTGTTTGTTTTGTTTTTTGAGGTAGTGTCTCATTCCAGCTCAGGCTGACCTGGAATTCACTATGTAATCTCAGAGTGGCCTTGAATTCATGGTGATCCTTCTACCTCTGCCTGCCTCCTGAGTGCTGGAATTAAAGGCATGCGCCACCACACCCAGCTTGTTTTTTTTTTTTTTTTTGGACATGCTTTTAATCCCAGCACTTGGGAGGCAAAAATAGAAGGATCACTTTGAGTTCAAAGCCAGGCTGGGACTATAGAGTGAGTTTCAGGTCAATCTGGGCTAGAGTAAGACCCTACCTTAACAAAACAAAGCAAAGCAAAGCAAAGCAAAGCAAAGCAAAGCAAAGCAAAGCAAAGCAAAGCAAAGCAAAGCAAAGCAAAGCAAAGCAAAGCAAAGCAAAGCAAAGCAAAACAAAACAAGAAGAAAGAATTTGATAGAGGCTTTTCAGGAAGTTTTAGCAGGAATTGGCAACCATTTGGATTTGGAGAGTGACAAAACGTAGATTTGAGCATAGGTAACTGTGAATAGCAACAAATGAGAGAGTATTTTAAAAAAAATCAAATTCAGAATGGGCAAAAGTTAGTTTGGTCTTTTTTATGCATATTGAGTTGAGGTTAGTAATAGGCTTTTGACACAACAAATTCAGTGTTCAATGAGATGAAAAACTGCATCATAAAAATGATAATCTCTATGAAGCTGATCTCCAAAATTAATGCTGTATTAATCATAATGCCAAGTTTTTTGAGTGGGTCAGTTATTTCATTTAAAAATATCAGCATGTTGGGCTGGGGATACAGATCAGTTGATAGACTACCAGGAAGCCCTGGGTTTGATCCCAGCACTATATAAACTAGGTATGGAGGTGCACACCTGTAGTCCTAGCACTCGGGAAGTGGAGGCAGTAGGATCAGATATTCCAGGTCATCCTCAGCTCCATAGTGAGTTTTAGAGGTCAACCTGGGATGCCTGAGACCTTGTCTCAAAACAAACAAAATTTTAACATGTTAAAATTTCAATGCTAAAACAGCAGGATAGTGTTGGAATATTTGTTTGACCACATATTAAATTTTATAATCATTAAAATATATGCAAAATGACATAGCCATTATATCAAATACACAAGAATAAAAACAAAAGGAATACCCAAATGTGACTTCAATGAGCTTATAGGAATGTTTGTAGAGTTACAACTACAGACAAGGCTAAGGGAACCAACAGGGAGGTTGAGGCACTATGTGACTAAGCAAGGAGTTGGGGAAAGAAATAGTCTGAGCTCACACCCTGTTTTCTTTTAAAAGCTATTTTATTTATTTATTTGAGAGAGAGAGAGAGAGAGAGAGAGAGGATACACTAGGGCCTCCAGCCACTGCAAATGAACTCCAGATGCATGTGTCACCATGTGCATCTGGCTTATGAGGGTACTGGGGACTAGAACCTGGATCCTTAGGCTTCACAAGCAAGTGCCTTAACCACTTAAGCCATCTCTTCAGCCCCACTCTCCTGATGTTTGACATCCTCCCATAATGCCTCCCAAAAGTCAAAGCCAGCTGTTCTTATTGCATGTGTATGTGTATGTTATGTGTATGTTTGTGGACACGTGTCTCTGCAGGTATGCATATATCTGAGTGTGTGTGCATATGGAAGCCAGAAGTGGATGTTAGGTGTCTTCCTCAATTGTTCTCCACTTCATTTACAAAGTCTCTCTTGAACTCACAGGTCACAAATTCAGCTAGTTTAGCTATCTAATCAGTTTGCCCTGGGGATCCTGTTTCCATTTCCTAAGCACTGGGCTTATAGGTATAGCTTGGTGTTTCCGTGGATACTAGGGATTGGAATGTGCGTTCTGGCCACTACAGCGAGGGCTGTGGTGGGGAGCTGAGTGTGCTTGTGTATGCCTCTACTCCCAGCACTTGTGTGGTAGAGACAAGAGGACCAGTTCAAGGCTATCCTAGGCTACATTGCCAAGTTTGAGGCCAGTCTAGGCTACATGAGACCCTGTCTCAAAAACAAACAACAAACAAAAATCAACCAAAAAAATCCCTAAACAACTGAAAACCAACAACATGGAGGTTTCTATAAATTTTTTGAGAGGGAAGAAGCTGCAGGATCTGAGAGGTTTGATGGTAGGAGCCAGCAGTGAGACTACATAGAACAATGCCGAAGAGAAGATAAGGTTGAGATGCTGAAAGAGTCTGGGAAAGAAGCCACATTACAGACTTCTTTTTAAAACGTGTGCAAATGTTGAGTAAATTATTGAAGACTTTAAAAGACATAAGATTAAGAATTTGCATTTTAGTTAAAATGGGTAGAATACAACTGTGAGAGGTTGTTTTCCCCCATAGGCCAAATCTTCAGAACTTGGTGATTGTTGAGATGGGGAGGTGGAGAAGAGACTGTGGGTTCTCAGGTTCTACTTGCTGTCATGTCTTTATGTTTACCCTATTCTGTAACTGGGCCAAGCCACTTATGGTTCTAAAGCACCTCCATGGACTTCCAATACTGCAGTTACTCCATTCACCTGCAAGACTCTCCCTCCTTGTTGTTGGCCCCATATGCACTAAGAAGAGACTTAAAGGAGGAAGGGCTGGTTTTGATCTACACTTGAGATACAGGAGCATGGTCATGTTGCATCCACTGTCAGGAAGTGGAGAAGGATGAATGCACGCGCTCAGCTCACTTTCTTCTTATTCAATCTGGGACCCCCGCCCACTGTTAGAATGGGTCTTCCCACCTCGCTTGACCTAATCTAGAAAAATCCCTCACAGATGTGCTCAGCAGTTTGTGCCCTGTGTTATTCTAGATCCAGCCAGGATGACACTTGAGGTGAACCACCATGGTGAATAAGCCCTAATAACCCTTCAAGGTGCCGATCAAAGACATCTTCTTTGAGTTATAAGTTTACAGACATTCAATTAGTGTTAATGGAATATTGTTTTATTTATTATGTCACACAGTCTTCAGTTGTCTGTATTTTTTTTTTTTTGAGAGTCAAATGTAGCGCCCGCGCTACCACCAAGACCCCGAGCTGGGCGAGGTGCTGAGGATTGAAGAGACGTTCACTCGGTCATTCGTGCTTCAAGAATGCCATTTATTGAATGCAGAGGGTGATATATATAGTCTTACAGCACTGTGGAAATGTACCAGGGTTAGAAGGTTATGTTCTCATATCCTGTTGTTTATATCCTCCTATCCTGTTATTTACATCCTCCTATCCTGTTGTTTACATTCTCCTATCCTGTTGTTTACATTTAAGCAAGAGCCACCTGCGGCAAACGGAACTTGTGTTTAGGCCAGGAAATGGGAGTGGAACAGGATGTTCTTAGGCAAACAATCCTTGGTCATGTCAGTCAAGCAGGGCAGCAGACTCCCCGGGAGGGAGGGTGGACCCCACAGGTCCCCCTTCCTTAAATATAAATGAGCATCTGTCTTAGGTTGCCTCGGATGTCGACATCCATCTTACCCGTCATGGAGAAGCCTGCCCAGGCCCCGCAGACTCTCTGTCTTAGGTTGATAGACATCCCCCAGGTCTTACCCGTCATTGATTACTCATTTATCTTGTAAGTTCACCATACTTGAGCAGTGGGGTTATCTGCTGCCAGACATCAGACCTGTTTGGTCTGAAATTGGCACTGGGCTTGAGTTTTTGCCATACAGCAGAGACAGACCAAGGACAAAGCCACACCACCCAGGGTGATTAGCCCTAGGGCCATAGACCCACTCCATTCCTATAAGAGACGGTCTGCAAATTGCAACCCTTTAAAGTAAATCTATTTGTCCTTATAGTAGAGCTGTCTGTTGATTTAAATTTAGTATACCCAATTGTATGAGAGAATTTAAATGATTTTGAGTGTTGAGTGTAGAAGCTACTTCCCCTGAGAGCAAGTCCACAGTGCTCGCTATAACAGCAGATTGGGAAAGGGCTATGCCAGCAACAGTAACTGCGGTGGCAATTGCAGCAACAATAGCTGCAGATACACCAAGTCTCTTTTCTGCTGGGTGAGAGTCAGCTGTGTCTGTCAAGTCTTCACTGCCAGGTGAGAATCAGCTGTGTCTGTCAAGTCTTCACTGCCAGGTGAGAATCAGCTGTGTCTGTCAAGTCTTCACTGCTGGGTGAGAATCAGCTGCTTCTGTGGCATCAGTGGCAGGTGGCAGTCCTAGGCCAAACCTGGGCATTCCAGGCCACTGGCATCAGTATCAGCAGGTTCTTGACGAATACCCGATAGGTCCCCGGTTGACTCTATGGCAGGGTCCGCAACAGCCCGAACACAACGCTCAGGAACCCAAATTGGATTTTCTCCATCCTGTGGAAAAACACAAACAGACCCTCGGGCCCAAATTAACACTGGATCTGGCCCTTTCCATTTGCCCGTAGAAAGATCTTTCCATTTAGCCAGAGGCTTAGCTTGCGTAGGTGCACACCAATGACGATCAGCTGCTGAGTGGCCATGAGCATCCACCGTTAAAAAATTTAAAATGTATAATGTTAAGGAGAGAAAGGAATGAGGTGAACCAAGGTGATCCCCTAGGTCCCCCCTTTTTATTTTTATTAAATAAGTTTTGAGGGTCCGATGAACCCATTCCACCACAGCTTGACCTTGAGGATTATATGGGATGCCTGTTTTATGTAAAATATCAAAATAAGTACAAAATTTTGAAAAGCCTGCACTGGTATAAGTGGGCCCATTGTCTGTCTTAATCTGTTTGGGCAGACCCATGTAAGAGAAGGCTTGCAAGCAATGCGATTTGACATCTTTAAGTTTCTCTCCTGAATGAGCTGAGGCAAAAATTAAATGAGAATAAGTGTCTACAGAAACATGTACAAATTGTAGTTTTAAGACAACCCATTGATATCTCTTAGAAGGTTCTCTTAAGTTAACCAATGGCAGACTAAAAGCAAACCTAGGGCTATCACTTGGATGCAGAGGAATAGTAAAAAAACAGTCTTTTAAATCACTTAAGGGAATAGATAAGAGTTAAATTGGCTTTCTCTAGATCAAGATGCAGAGCGAAATCAAGTTTCATTTGTTCACAATCCAAAACATTAAGGCCCCCCGAAATCAAAAATCAAGGGCTTGCCTTTTTTGCAAAATCTTAATAAATTGGCTTTCTGGATTACTTGTTCCCAATCCAAAACATTAAGGCCCCTGAAATAAAAAAATCAAGGGCTTGCCTTTTGCAAAATCTTAATAAATTGGCTTTCTCTGGATTACTTGTTCCTAATCCAAAACATTAAGGCCCCCCGAAATCAAAAACCAAGGGCTTGCCTTTTGTAAAATCTTAATAAATTGGCTTTCTCTGGATTACTTCTTCCCAATCCAAAACATTAAGGCCCCCCAAAACAAAACCAAGGGCTTGCCTTTTGTAAAATCTTAATAAATTGGCTTTTTCTCTGGATCAGGAGTGCATAGCGAAATCAAGTTTTACTTGTTCCCGATCCAAAACATTAATCAAGATGCAAAGTCTTAATAAATTGTCTTGCTGTAATATGTTTAATTCCCGTTCCTTGTTTCATTAGCAATTCCTTGTTTCCTTAGCAATTCAACTAACTGATCTACTAGCAATGAATAAGAGCTAGCAGTACCCATTTTCAATACGCTCCTCTCTTACCTTTTCTACGGCTGGCCAGCCTTCAGGAGCGATCCTTCAGCAGTTTTCCTTCTTTCCCAATCTCGGTGGAACCTCCATTTGTAGCGCCCGCGCTACCACCAAGACCCCGAGCTGGGCGAGGTGCTGAGGATTGAAGAGACGTTCACTCGGTCATTCGTGCTTCAAGAATGCCATTTATTGAATGCAGAGGGTGATATATATAGTCTTACAGCACTGTGGAAATGTACCAGGGTTAGAAGGTTATGTTCTCATATCCTGTTGTTTATATCCTCCTATCCTGTTATTTACATCCTCCTATCCTGTTGTTTACATTCTCCTATCCTGTTGTTTACATTTAAGCAAGAGCCACCTGCGGCAAACGGAACTTGTGTTTAGGCCAGGAAATGGGAGTGGAACAGGATGTTCTTAGGCAAACAATCCTTGGTCATGTCAGTCAAGCAGGGCAGCAGACTCCCCGGGAGGGAGGGTGGACCCCACAGTCAAACATATGTTTGATAATCCTATGGGCTGAGCAGATTTTCCAGAAGTAGGTTTGTATAGGGGACTGTGGTAGTGTGAATAAATGTCCCCCAATAGATTCACTTTATTAAAACTTCCTGGGCTTCCAGGGACCTGGTTAGAGGAGGATCTTGGGGTCCAGCCCTAAGGTGTGGGGGTGGATTTGAAATTCCAATCTAAAGATATGCAAAGTGCCTAGTTCCACCTGGAGTTATTGAAGTGTGCTGTGTGGTGTGGCTTTTTTTCTCTTTCTGTTTGGTCCTGTAAGAGCAGGCCAACCTCTTCTGCCATTATGGAACTTTCCCTGGATCCATAAGCTTCAAATAAAATCCCTTCTTCCATAACTGTGCCTGGTTTGGAAGGTCATCCCAGTGACCTGGAAGCTGTCTACTGCTATTCTGGGTGGGTGGGTGGGGGAAGCCTCAACTTGAAGAAAGAAAAGACAAAATAATAAGCATATTCTATAATGAAGCCTTACAAAACTGGGCAGTTAGGGGCCACATTATGTGCACGTGCTGATTACTAAGCTCGCATTCCTCTTTGGCTAGT
Source organism: Orientallactaga sibirica (assembly GCA_036365145.1). Lineage (NCBI taxonomy): Eukaryota > Metazoa > Chordata > Mammalia > Rodentia > Dipodidae > Orientallactaga > Orientallactaga sibirica. The sequence continues at coordinate 33,139,440 of JAEOAD010000012.1, read as the reverse complement.
GATGCTGGATCTGGGACTCAGGCCTGCTGATAGGAAGTAGTGGGGAAGATGGAAAGGCAATTGGAGAGAGAACAGGCATTTTTCTGCTTATTTGCTGTTTGTGCCTAAGTGATAGCACTTAGCCAAACGCAGTAGACCTCCTCGAGGTACCAGTGTAGATATCCTCTTCAAAGTTCCTAGGTTTGAAAAATATCAACTTTTGCCTTTTGTTCCCATTATCTCTAGATAGTGACTTTTTTTTTTCTGGTGTTATTATCTTGGTACTATTTTGGTGTCCCCACTTGACTTTTTTTTGCCTCCTCAATAGGGGCTTAAACAATCTCTCCATTAAATTATTTCTGCTAAAAGTAACAAGTATGGGACAGCGGGGTAAAGTTCTTGTCACATAAGCATGAGAACCTAAGTTTGGGTCCCTAACCCTCAGGTAAAAGTTGGGCATGGTGGCACACTTTTGTAATTCCAAAGCTGAGAAAGCATAGGCAGCCAGATCGCTGGAGTTCATTGGTTTGCTAGTCAGTCTAGCCAAATGACTGCATCCCAGGTTCAGTGAGAGATTGTCTAGAAAATATGATAGGCAGAGACTGGGGAAGACATTGACTTCTGGCCTCCAAATACCCATGTACCCCCCCCCCCATGAACATGCATACACATGGACATTAGAATTATAAACAAGCACACATGAAAAAATAACAGGGATGAGGAGATGGCTCAGTTGTCAAAAGTGATTCTTATACAAGCCTCATGACTGGAGTAGGATCACCAGAGCATAAGTAAAACTGGATGTAAGTGATGCAGGTGTCTGCAATCCCAGTATACCTATGGCAGAACTGTGGTAGAGTCAGGAGAATCACAAAGCTCAATGGCCAACCAGCCTGGCACTTGCAGAAGCAAAGCAATAAGAGACCCTGTCTGAAACAAAGTGGATAGCAAAGAGTGACACCCCAAAGTCCTCTAACCTCTGCACACACACTGTTGCAAGCATGTGTCCATACATAAACACACACCATATGTACATATACACACAAAATAACTAATATGGCTTATTTTCCTGACTGAACCCTAACTGATATACTTCTACTCTTTTCTCCATGGACATCTTCTGAATTCTTTGAGGCATAGTAAAAAATTGAAAGATAGGGTTGGAGAGATGGCTTAGTGGTCAATGTGCTTGCCTGTGAAGCCAGGTTCAATTCCCCAGGACCCACGTAAGCCAGAGCCACAAAGTGGTGCATGCGTCTGGAGTTTGTTTGCAGCAGCTGGAGCTCCTGATGCACCCATTCTCTCTGTCTCTCTCTCCCTCTTTCTCTCTCTCTCAAATAAATTAATAAAAATAAAGTATTTTAAAATAAATAAATAATTTTTTTAAACTGAAAGATAATTTTCTATAAAGCCAATACTATTTTATATCTTTCCTAGGGAGCAAGGCACAAAACATAAGTCTTTTCATCTGACAACAGAATCTTTTAGAGATTCTCCAGTAGAAAAATTCTCTTGTTAGACTCAATGGGTTGATTAGAAATCTTTAAAGCTTAATATAGTTATAAACAATTGGGAAAATCCAAGATGGAAGATGGAATAATTTGATGAATAAATTAGGTTTTAAGTTAGTGATATGAAAGAGCAGTGATCTGCTGCTAAACCTGATGTAAACCCATGTACTTGCCTCAGGGAAGAAATGTTACCCGATTCCAGTCTATTACTGCTATGGACAATTAGTGTCCTCTCACTTTTGAAGGAATTCAAAATTTTATGTGAAATTAATTCAAATTATTAAAAAAAACTATAAATGTGCAATTCAAAAGCATTCAAGTCAAGCAGTGTCTTTTACCATGGTAGGAATTAGTCACCAGTTATCAAACCTTTGGGAACTACGGGGCCTCCTGGGGACCTTAGCACTACTTGGTGGTCTTGGGAGGGGACCTTGCAGGGGCTTTGTTCCTGGAATGGAGGTTTAAGTCAGTGACAGTCACAGTGACAGTTGACATGTATCTGTACTTCTTCCTTATTAGACTGCGAGCTCCTGGTGGTGTGTGTGTGGGGGGGGTATGTGGAACAAAGATCTTTTGTGTATCTTAAGCCCTTGGCAGTAGGTGTTCAGTAAGCTTTGATGGATGGATGAATAGGGGAGTTCATTTTTAAGACAAATAAGTTTCATATAAAACACAGCTTTTAAATTTTACTTCTGTCCTAAGTTCTGGTATGTGACTAAGAACCCATTTAACTTATCTGAAATCAATTTTCTAATCAGTAAAATAGTTACCAATACCATCTCTTTCCAAAGTTTTCAGGTTTTTTTAAGTTTATTTATTTGTGAGAAAGGGGGGTGGAGAGAGAGAGGAACTTCAGATGCATGTTTCACATTGTGCACCTGGCTTTGCTTGGGTACTGGCAAGTCCAATCCAGGACTTAAGGCATTGCAAACAAGCACTTCAACCCTGAGCAATTTATCTAGCCCACAGGTTTTTAACTTTTTAAATTCTTTTGTATTTTATTTTTATTCATTTATTTGAGAGACAGAGAGAAAGAGAAAGAAAGGAGAGAGAGAATGGGCATGCCAGGGCTTGTAGCCACTACCAATGAACTCCAGACACATGCACCACCTTGTGCATCTGGCTTACATGGGTCCTGGGGAATCGAACTTGGGTCTTTGGTTTTGCAGGCAAATGCCTTAACTAGTAAACTATCATTCCCACCCAGGGTTTTAGTTTTTATTAAAAGCCTCCAGTACAAGGTCTTTGAACTTTATTAATTGTCCTCACTTTATTGAGATAATGAAGTATCTTTTGGAGGGGTTAGCTAACAATAGTGTTGGGGCAGTTCACAGTTGTCTCATTAGTAGCCTGCTCTTGACCTGTGGCAGGACCAAGACTAAACGCTAATCCAAAGGTACAGCATCTTCCCACACTGAGTGTTGGTAGACATACAATGGGAGAAAATTCTACTCTTGTACCAATAACACTGAATTGCATTCCACTCAGAGTGGCTCTGCTCTGTTACACGTTTACCTACCAGCCAGTGCAGAAAGCCTTTCCCATCCTCTACATTTACACAGCTTGAATCTTTTAAAATATTTTAAAAGGGTGTATATTTGATTGATTTTCCACTTCTGCAATATCTAAGGTTATGATCAGAGCAAATAAAAACTCTTCTGAAATGTTCCTTTTGGATTTCTTCCCAGAAGTCACTTACTTTTCCTATTTTCAAATGATTTGAAGTAATGAAACTGGTGCTTTCATGCGGCTCCAGGGCTTCGTGGGCTTCGGGTGTTTATGTGCCAGGCTGTGTTGATGCCTGCACGGAACGCTCAGCTTCGCTGTCAAGTTTCTGCTGCCTCAAAGCAGTTCCATTAGCTTTCCAGGACCTAAGGTCCCTTTCTCTTTTATTTCTCCCCATGCCTCTCCTTGCCTGTCACTCTTAAGCCAAATGTGGATTTGGTCCATCAATAGGGGAGCAAAGGCTAATTTACTCCAGTGTGCTGATCTTGGGCAGACAAGCTCTACAGAGTGAAATGATTAAAGTAAGTGTGTTTGTTAGGCCTTTACTTCACCTTGACCTGAGTTTGTAAAAGCATGAAGCCTTTTAAAGGTCCCTTCTATTTTACTTCTATGTTTTTTTTTTGCTTTTTTTTGGGGGGGGCACCATGTACTTCTATCCTTATACCCAAGCATTCTACAGCTTTTTTTGCTCTTAAATTTTTAGTCCGCAGAGAAGCAGACTTTTATTATGCTTAAACACAATATTACTGTGGCCCTTGAAAACTAGAATTATTTTAAAACCATTTTATTGACAACTTCTGTACCTGTAGATAATATACCATGATTATTCATCCCCTCCCACTACCTGCCCTTTCCCCCTCCTGAGTCCTTCCTCCGCTGAGTATCTTTTTTCCAAGTATTCTCTTTTCTATTTCGATGTCATCATTTTCTCCCTCCTGGTATGCAGGTTGTGTGCAGCTATTATCAGCCACTAAGAGGTCACTAGTGCCATGGCCACTTGGTGTCTGGGAGACAGTATTGCAAAGCACTCTTCCTCTGGCTTCTCTATTCTTCCCACCACCTCCTCCACAATGGGCCCTGAGCCTTGGAGGGTGTGATAGAGATGGCTCGCTCGGTTCTGAACACTCCACTGTCACTTCTTCTCAGCACTTTAGTGAGTTCTGACATTCCCCAATGGTCACTGCCATGTGGAAAGAGAAGCTTTAACCAAAAGTGAGAGTAGCATTAACATATGGGCATAAACATAAGTATTTAGAGGGCAGCTTGGAACGCATATTATATTCAATAGTAGTAGTTTCTCCTCCCCCCAGAGCTTATGACTGCCCCATCCATAGCCTTTTGATTAGACTTTCTTTTTTTTTTTTTTTTGAGGTGGGGTCTGACTCTAGTCCAGGCTGACCTGGAATTCACTATGTAGTCTCAGAGTGGCCTTGAACTCATGGTGATCCTCCTACTCTGACTCCCGAGTGCTGGGATTAAAGGCATGTGTCACCACACCCGGCTTTGATTAGACTTTTATACTAGGCATGTATTCCCTCCTGTGGAGCAGGCCTCAAATCCAATCAGAGAGCAGTTGGTTTCCCCATAACAGACATGCCACCATTGTCCCAGTTGGCACATTTGGCCTTGCTGGCCAGCCATTAAACTTGCAGGATCCACTGCTGGTTAAGCCCACTGATGAACAGGCTTCATAGCTCTGTTTAGCGCTATGATAGCTAGTCAATAGGGATGAGGCTTCCAGCTCAGCTCCAGCTTGATTTCTCAGTATCTTGCAGCCCAAGCATGTGAAGTCTTCAGCAATAGGGTCTTACCATCTCGTTCTGGAGGGAAACCAAGGGCCATTGACAATAACATATAGAGTTTTGGGGCATCAGGAATCTCCTTGACCAATGACTCACTGGAAGGTAACCCACCCTGGCACTGAATTTTTTTGTAACAACTGTGGCCTCATTGCATAGCAATGTACTTCTGCCCAAATTTTCTTGTTAAAATATTTATTATTTAGCTAGCAAAGAGTTAGGCTTCTGTACAGGTGATTCATAGCATCTTTAATTTTGATCAACCCTCTTCCCACACCCTCCTCTCCTCTATTCCTTCCCGTGACTCCACATAGACATGTCACCCCTAATATTCTGCTCCTCTACTTACATATCTACTATACCCTCCCCTTAATCTCTCCCCTCTCCTCCATCCCTCACAGCCCCTCTCTAGCCTCCTGGCCACTACTACTGACTTTTACTCCAACTCACATACAAATCTAAACATTTGAAGATAGGATCCACATATAAGAGAGAACATGTGGCTTTTGACTTTCTGACACTGGGTAACCTCACTAAGAATAATTTTTGTTAGATCCATCCATTTCCATAAAAATTTCATAATTTAATTTTTCTTTATAGCTGAATAAAACTCCATTGCATAGCTGTACCACATCTTCATTATACATTCATCAGTTGATAGGCATCTAGGCTGGTTCCATTTCCTGGTTACTGGGAATAGAGCAGCAACAAACATGGATGAGCAAGTGTCTCTATAGTAATGTGTAGAGTCCTTAGTGTAGATGCCAAGGAGTGGTATAGCTGTGTATATATGTGACAGATCTATTTTCACCTGTCTCCAGAAGCTTCACATTGATTTCCACAATGGCTATACCAGTGTTTATTGGCACTAACATTGGAGAAGAGTTCCTCTTTCCCCACACCCTCGCCAGCATTTATTGTCATTTGATTTTTTTTTTAGAGAGAGAGAGAGAGAGAGAATGGGCATACCAGTGGCCTCTCAGCCACTGTGAGTGAACTCCAGACACATGTGCCCCCTTGTGTGCATGTGCAACATTGTGTGCTTGCATCACTTTTGCATCTGGCTAAATGTGGGACCTGGAGAATAAAATGGACATTCTTAGGCTTCACCGGCAGGCACCTTAACTGCTAAGCCACCTCTCTAGCCCTGTCATTTGATTTCTTGAGGATAGCCATTCTGACAGGAGCGACAAAGAATCTAAAAGTAGTTTCACTTTTTATTTCCCTGATGAGTAAGGATGTAGAAAATGTTTTTAGATGTTTATTGAACATTTGCATTTCTTCTTTTGATAACTCAGTATTCATATATACTCCATTTTTGATTGTTTTTTTTATTTCTTATTTAGTTTTTTTTCATTCTTTGCAGATCCCAGAAATTAAATCTCTGTCAGATGCATAGCTGGCAGAGATTTTCTCCTACTCTGAAGGCTGCTTCTTTGCTCTATTCAAAGTGTCCTTTGCTGTACAAAAGCTTTTTAATTTCATGAGGTCCCAATGATGGATTAGTGGTCTTACTTCCTGAGCAACTGGTGTAAAATTAGAATTCTTTTGTTTAAAAAAAAATTTTTTTTTTGGAGAGAGACACAGAGAGAGAGAGAGAAAGAGGGAGAGGAAGACAGATGGAGATGGGCATGCCAGCAGCCTCTCAGCTGCTGCAAACGAAATCCAGATGCGTGTGCCCCCTTGTGGTCAAGTGCGGCATTGCGCTCTTGTGTCACTTTGCATCTGACTAAATGTGGGACCTGGAGATTGGAACTGCTGGAGATTGGAACCAGCGTTCTTAGGCTTAGGAGGCAGGCGCCTTAACCGCTAAGCCATCTCTCCAGCCCTGTTTTAAAATATTTTTTAAGGTAGGTCTCACTCTAACCAGTGCTGAACTGGGACTCTATAGCTCCAGGGTAGCCTTGAACTCAGGGTTATCCTCCTACCTCTGCCTCTTGAGTGCTGAGACTAAAGGCGTGTGTTAGAATTCTTATAGTCTCCTGACACAAGGATAATCTCTTCTTCTTTCCTCACATCACTCTTAGACTAGGTAATTCTTCTACGAAAATTTAGCTTTATGTGACTCAGCGGTTTCTCCTTTCCTCTCAGCTGAGAAAACCAATTTATGATTCTAGAGAACATTCCTCCAGACTTCAAGCTATTACTAGATTATCTGACAAATTGTTGTTATTGATTTGTGAAACAGCTTTTGTACATAGACTTAGCCACTCTTGGTGAGGGACTAGAGAACTCATTTACAGAAGGAATCATCATCAAGCAGCAGACCCAAGGTGGTGATGACGAAGAATAAAGACGTAACACCTTGGAGCAGCAGATGCTGTAGGAGGGAAAACTGTCTCTGTGTAGGAGTGGGAAAATGAAAGTTGGAGAAATTTTATTCAAAATAAAAACAGAGTTCATTTTGGAAGGATGTGTATTATAGCATACAAAGGAGGAAGGAAAGCAGGAAGGAAGAGATGGAGAGAGGGAGGGAGGGAGGGAAGAGAGTGGTATAGCTGGAGAATATATATATATATATATATATATATATATATATATATATATATATGTATCTATTTTTAGTTGTCTCCAAAACCTCCACATTGATTTCCACAATCATTACACCAATGTATATTTCCACTAACAGTGGAGAAGGGTTCCTCTTTACCCCTACCCTTTCCTCTTTCCCCATGGGCTCATGGTGAGCCCAATACCTATCCCATCAGTTATTGGACTCACCATGAGTCCATTCTCTCATTCATTCATTCATTCATTCATTCATTCATTATCTCTCTCCTTTCTCTTCCCTTCCCCTCTCCTCTACTTTTTTCTTTTCTCTCTCTCTCTCTTTAATACCACAATTCAGTAAGAGGAAGACAGTAACAAGCCAGCAAGATCTGAGGGAGAAAGGACAGTCCTTGATGGATTTTTAGCAGAAGAATGATTTGATTTTTCTTTTAGAAATGTTTGTCTGAAACATTATGGAGCATGGATTAGAATTAAGACCTGAAGGAGACAGAAAGATCTAATCAATCACATTGCAATTCAATATTCTTAACTAAGTCTGCAATCAACTGTCTGCTATTGATGACTCAATAATAGGAACAGAGGTATATATATTGCCACATACTGAAGAATGTTCAGTGGTGGGTCTCAGGTTTAGAGACCTAAAACACAGATTTTTCTGATCAGTCAAGATAATTCAACAATTTTCTGACACTTCCAGGTTACATGTGTTCTCTAACATCTGAGATAAGAAGTAAGGACAGTAGGAAGCAGGAGAATCCCCTCTAATCCAAGCAACATTTCCCCCCTTAGAACTTGAGAAGGTGATTTTCAAAATTATATAGAAATACAGAAGATTTACAACAGTCAATAAAATTTGGCAAAAGAACTAAAGTAGAGGATTTATATGATCTGTTTTTAAGAAGTGTTTGGAGCTAAATAAATCAAGTAGTTATAATTGTCATAAAAATATAGGATCAGTGGTGTAGCATAGAACCCAGGAATAATAAACCCATACATTACAGCTACGTCTTCTTCTTCTTCTTCTTTTTTTTTTTTTTTTTTTTTTAGGTTTTTCGAGGTAGGATCTCGCTCTATCCAGGCTGACCTGGAATTCACTCTGTAGTCGCAGGGTGGCCTCGAACTCATGGCGATCCTCCTACCTCTGCCTCCTGAGTGCTGGGATTAAAGGCGTGTGTCACCACACCCGGTTTACAGCTACTTCATTTTTGATAGGGATGTCAAAGTAATTCAGGGAGACTGGGTAGTCTTTTTAAGAGGTGGTGCTGAAACTATTGGAATTAAATAAATATCAGTCTTTTTAAAGGTTTTAAAAATTTTAATTATTAGAGACGGAGAGAAAAAGAGAGAGAGAGAGATGAAATGGGTGCGTCAGGCCTCTACCCAATTCAAAGGAACTCCAGACTTATGCACCACCATGTGCATATGGCTTACATAGGACCTGGAGAATCGAACTTGGGTCCTTAGGTAAGTGCCTTAACCACTAAGCAAGCTCTCCAGCCCAAAACTTGGAGACAGTGGTGGAGTTAGCTGTTGCTTACCCAGAAGAAACAAACTAGCTTTGGTAGGAAGAAGCCATGTAAGTTTGAGCAAGGTTCCCGATAAGGTTAAGCCCCTGTTACAATTTCAAATATCTATAAGTGCATCTTGATTTAAGCTGAGGAAACTGGAGACCCTTTGTGAAATTTACCTAGATTTTGCTTGGAATTATGGGATCTTGATTAGGATAGATTAAGGGCTATAAATTTATAGAATAGAAAAACTTGTAGCCCTTAATAATAGTATGTTTCATAGGAAGGACACATGTTGTTTCTATAATATTTTTTCTCTCTCTTTTAAAATAGCACCTTAAGCCAGCTGTAGTAGTGCACCTTTAATCCCAGAACTTGGAGGCTGAGGTAGATCTGCCATAAATCAAGGCCAGCCTAGGAATGCAGAGTGAGATCCAGGTCAGCCTGAGCTAGAGTGAGACCCTGCTTCAAACCTTTCTCCCCCGCAAAAGTTATTGTAAAACAACGCTTTAAAAACATAAAGGCCATCTATAGCTTATAGACATCAGAACCAAGCTATTTCAAGCCTTTAATCCAGCACTTGGGAGGCTTGAAATAGCTTGGCATGAGTTTGAGGCCACTCTGAGACTACAGAGTGAATTCTAGGTCAGCCTGAACTAGAGTGAAACCCTACCTCGAAAAACCAAATATATATATATATATCCCTAACCCTAACCATATATATATATTATTTACAACCAGAGAGAGAGAGAGAGAGAGAAAGTGAGAGAGAGAGAGAAGAGAGATGAGCAAAGATAATGGGTGTGCTAGGGCCACCACCAACTGCAAATGAGCTCTAGATGCATGCACCACTTTGTGCACCTGGCTTTATATGTGGGTACTGGGTAATTGAGTCCAGGTTGTTAGGCTTTGCAGGGAAGCACCTTAACTGCTGGGCCATCTCTCCAGCCCTTTATCACTGCCTTTTAATATCTGTAACACTAGAATGACTTTTGGAATATGAGATTTTATAGTATATAAATAGCATGAGCAATGTGTTTCACTATAGTATAAAACTTTATATTGATTTTTTAAAATATTTTTTGGTGAAAGAAGAAAACATGCAAAATATCTGTAAATTTCCCTATAAAATGTAGACATCATCTTTAATATATTTTAAAACAATTCTATGGGTGATGGGTCTATTGCCTTGGTCATTGTGATGGTTTCACAAGTTTATGAAAATGCCCCAACTTATTGAATTGTATTTATAATGTATGTGGCTTGGGGGTGTCATTTATAAATTTACAAAATTGTTTTTAAAGGAAATATAACTTTCCAAAATTAATTTAAAAGTAGTAAATAGATGTATATATGGCAGAGTTTTATTTAGCATAAAGTATTCATAGTTAAAATGAATTTTAATATGATTAAGCTTTAACTAAAGATTATCATTTAATAATCCATGAAGCAATAAAATTAGTAATGGAATATTTAAAAATATGTATGTATAAGCTGGATGTGGTGGTTCATATCTTTAATCCCAGCACTCATGGTGGCAGAGGTAGGAGGATCACCATGAGTTCGAGGCCAGCCTGAGATTACATAGTGAATTCCAGGTCAGCCTGGGCTAGAGTGAGACCCTATCTTACAAAACCAAAATTAAAGAAAAATGTATGTATAAACATACATATACTTGACATATTATATGTCCCAAGTATTTATACATTACATATATCCCAGGGTGATAAAACATATATTGAGACTTTTTCAGCACATTTAAATAAGAGAATATAATTTTTTAAAAAAGACTCCAGTTCTTTACAATTAGTAAACAATAGCATCAGACTTGATCTTCTTATATATGGCATTATAAAAAATAATTATGTTTGTGTAACAGACTATTTTTCACTCTGGAAAATTTTACTCATAAATAATGAGGGATATGTTTAGAAAGCTACATGAGAAACTACACACTTTTGATAAAATAAGTTACTACATATCCTGGCATGAAAACCCACTGTCATTTTCTAAAGATCCCTTGTTGATTGTTTCTGTTAGATTAAAAATATGACAATAAAATCACATGCTGGAAGAATAATGAGCTGCATTATTTTCTCTGCTACTTTCTTGGTGTAATTTACTTGGGAATACATAAACTGGGGATAATTTATCTAGTTGGTAAAAAATAGTCATTCTCCATGTAATTTTCCCACCAGTTTCTGCAGGAACTTATTTTCAGATAAATGCAATAGTTAATACATCATTTGAATGAATTTACTTTAGGGTATATGTAGTCAGTAGCAAGGCTTCCATACCCATTCTCTTGAAGCTTTCCATATTATACCAAATTGCATTCATAAAGGCAGAAACAGGCACCATGTGTATCTTTGCAGTATATATCCTTGTGTTAAGGATAAATATCTTGGAAGCATAATGATACCTTTTCAAAGGGTTTTGTGCTTCTTTCTGACTTACAGGGTAAGTTTCTGTAGAAATTGAGCTATACAGGTATGGATTTCTTTGAGGAAATTTAATTCTAAAAAGAACAAAATTGGGGAAAGGAGAAATACTGGAAAAATATGAGAGAAATTTTTGAGATTGAATCTTACTGTGAAAAGACAAAAAGGAAAATATATTATTTGAAGGATGTCTTGAAGAAGCTTATGTTTTATAATTATTCCTTTTAAAAATATTTTAATATTTATTTATGTATTTATTTGAGAGAGAAAGAGGAAGAGAGAGAGAGAATGGGCACACCAGGTTCTCTAGCTGCTACACACAGACTCCAGATGTATGCACCACCTTGTGCGTCTGGCTTACATGGGTCCTGGGGAATTGAACCTGGGTCCTTTGGCTTTGCAGGCAAGTGCCTTAACTGCAAGCCATCTCTCCAGCCCAACTCTTCTTTTGTTTGATGAAATTGGGAGCCCCCATGTTAGGTGCATATATGTTTAGAATTGTAATGGCCTCCTGTTGTAGTGTTCCTTTAATCAATATAAAGTGGCCTTCGTTATCTTTCCTAACTAATGTTTGGCTGAAGTCTACCCTGTCAGATATTAAGATAATGACCCCTACTTGTCTTCTAGGCCCATTTGCTTGAAACACCATTTTATAACTTTTTACCCTGAGATAGTGTCCATCCTTTGTAGACAGGTGAGTCAAATCGAAGGATCCTGCTTTTTAACCCAGTCTGCAAACCTATGTCTTTTGGTTGGGGCATTGAGGCTGTTGATATTAAGAGTTATTGTTGAAAGGTGTGTTTTTATTTTTGTCATTTTTCTTGTTTTTTAGTTTTTCTGGTTTTACCTTTGGTCTCTTGTATTAACTAGAATTTGAGTATGGTTTTATTTTTTTAATTTTTTTAAAAATTCTTATTTATTTTTGAAGAGAGACACAGAGAGAGACAGACAGAGAGGGAGAGGGAGAGGGAGACAGATAGAGATGGGCATGCCAGCAGTGTCTCAGCTGCTGTGAATGAAGTCCAGATGCGTGCGCCCCCCTGTGGGCAAGTGCGGCATTGTGCCCTTGCATCACTTTGCATCTGGCTAAACGTGTGACCTGGAGATTGGAACCGCTGGACATTGGAACCAGCATTCTTAGGCTTAGCAGGCAGGCGCCTTAACCACTAAGCCATCTCTCCAGCCTGAGTATGGTTTTTTTTTTCCCCTCCAGGTTTCTTACATGTGCGCTTTTCTTTCTCTTTAGCATGGAGTTTTTCAGTTTTTTCTGTAGATCTGTTTTTGTCTTCAACTATTCCTTTAGCCTGCTTTTGTGGTGGAATGTCCTTATTTCTCTGTCTATTTCAATGGATAGTTTTGCAGGATAAAGTAACCTTGGTTGACAGTTGTTATCTTTCAGAACTTGGAATAAATCATTCCAAGCCCTTCTGGCTTTTAAAGTTTGTGTTGAGTAATCTGCTGTGATCCTGATAGGTTTGCCTTTTTATGTGACTTGATTTTTTTTCTGTAACTGCTTTCAATATATTTTCTTTAGTTTGTGTATTTGGTAGTTTAATTATAATATGGCAAGGAGAGGTTCTTTCCAGCTTTTGTCTGTTTGGTGTTCTTAAGGCTTCCTGTATCTGCAGTGGCATCTCCTTCCCAATTTAGGGGAAGTTTTCTTCTGTGAAATTCCTACTATGTCTTGGAGTGAAATTCTTCTTCTTCTACTATACCCTAAATTCTTATGTTTGATCTTTTCATAGTGTCCCAAATAGCTTGAAATTTTCATTCATACTATAGCAGACAGCTTCAAGTTCGCTGAGATGAACTTCCAGACCAGGCACAGTTATGGAGGAAGGGATATTTATTGAAGCTTACAGATCCAGGGGAAGTTCCATAATGGCAGGAGAAGCGGCCTGCTCTCACAGGGCCAAGCAGAGAGAGCAAAAGCCAACCAGCCACCACAGCACACAGAGCAAAACTACAGCCAAAAAGTCACACAGCACACTTCAGGAACTCCTGCTAGGCACATTTGCATATCTTTACAATGGAATCTCAAACCCACACCTTAAGACCAGCCCCCAGTGACATTGCCTCTAGCAAGGTGATTGCAGATGCAAACTATAACTAATAAAACACTGAATATATTGGGGGACATATATTCAAACTACCATACATACCTTCCTGTTAGTTTGTCTTTCTCTTTGTTGGACTGTATTAGATCTGCTACCTGTTCAAGTTTAGCTATTCTGTTCTCTCCTTCATCCATTTTACTGGTGAGATTTTCTACAGTTTTTATTTCACTGACTGCTTTTCATTGCTAGTATTTCTGATTGGTTTTTCTTTATTATTTCTAATTCCTTATTCATGTCTTGTATCGAACTCCTTTTTTTCATTAAATTGTTTTCCTGTGTCTTCTTTGATTCCTTTTATTTTCTCTTTGATTTCTTTGAGCATATTTATAATCATTCTTTTTGAAATCTTTCTCAGGCATTTCCTCTAAATCAATCTCACTAGAGATCATTTCTGATGAATGTATAATTTTTGTTGGATTCATATGATCTTTTTTTGTGTTTCTTGTATTATAATGTAGAGATTTTTGCATTTTGGGATAATTTAATGCTTGGGTTTTCTAATTATCTACAGTATTATTAGAAGTATCAATCAATCTGACATTATATATATTCAAGGTAGGAGTTTAAGGTGCTAGGTATGGCTCTTAAGACTTTCAGAGTAACCACAAAAGTGACCCTAGGTGTTGGGTTTGCCTGCTATGAGAGTATTCTAGTAGGCTGGGTGGAACAAAGTACAGACAAATTCTAAATTTACCTAAACAATGTACCCATTCAATGAAAACCAGCACAGAGTATTTATGCAAGAGTTGGTATTATAACAAACAGGTCCTCTAACAAAGTCAAAGTCCCTAAGGGTGTGTGTTGTCCCACACCCTTAATCCTGCCAACTGGGAGGCTTAGATTTCTGGTCTGTAATGGGTTCCAAGGTCAGCTTGTGACCGAGTAAGACCCTGCCCCAACGAGTGATAGAAGAAGAAACAAAGGCACTGTAAATCAGGAAGCTTATTTCAGAATAGCAAATGTGACCATCCATCAGATTTAACACATAATTTACCCTGACATGGAAGGTGCAATTAGCACTTCTGGTACAAGCCTTTATACCAGGCTTTTTTGGTGGGTACTGCCCTGGTGTAATCCTAGTTACCTGTTGGGATGGCTTTGGTCTCAGCTGTGCTGCATGCCTGCTTGGGTCCCTCTTTGCTGTGCTGTGGGCTCAGGTAGACTGGCTGGGTTGGTGGCCCAATTCTTCCTTTTGAAGCATACATTTCCGCCCCTGGGGAACTGGACTTTCAAAATGCATTAATGAATCCATCCTATGCTATGGAAAATTAGAGAGTTCGCAAGTGGTTTATTCTTTTTTCTTTTAATTAATTAATTCTTTCTTCCTTCTCTTCTCTCTTCTCCTTTATCCTCCTCCCCTCTTCCTCTCCTTCTTCCTCTTATCCTTGTCCTTCTCACCCCCTTCCTCCTCCTTGTTTGAGACGGGGTCTAACTCTCTAACCTTTGCTTATTTTGAATTGACTAGGTAGCCCAGGCTAGCTTCAAACTCAGTAGTTTTTCCTTAGCTTCCCAACTGCCGGGATTACAGGCCTGAGCTACCACACCCAGTTAAGGTGCCACTTTCATGACAGAGAGTAATTCAAGCTTCTTTCAGACATTGGTTAGTCCTAGGAAAATTGATAACAGAGACATTCAGGTAATAATTCTGATATCACTGTATATTGAGTTATACAAAGCAGCCAATAAAATAGTAATAAAGTGTACAAACTATATTGCCTGGATGCACATGTGTATAAAGATATATTCCTACAATGTTTAAAGCCACTGGAGATGCTTATAATTCATAGGATTGGGCCATTTGAACCCTGGTTCTGGTTGCCTGTGTCTCTGTTTTGTGCCACACAGGAGTAACAGTTTCTGGTGGCAATAATCCAAAATTTCATGCCAAGTTCTAGAGAATGTCAGGTAGATGGTGTGTGCTGTAGTGTAAGACAGTCACTGGCCTTCAGGGAGACTGTCCCTTATGGTCAGCAGACTCTGAATTCATTGTGGCTAGGTGCCTTGGTGAAAGAGATTTATTTTTTAAAAAAGTGTTGCTGGTAGTTTTTTCAAGATATTTAGATATCTAGATTTTTTTTGTTGTTTTTTTTTTTTGTTGTTGTTGTTGTTGTTATTGTTGTTGTTTTGGTTTTTTAAGGTAGGGTTTCACTCTGGCCCAGGCTGACCTGGACTTAACTATGTAGTCTCAGGGTGGCCTCGAACTCATGGCGATCCTCCTACCTCTGCCTCCCGAATGCTGGGATAAAAGGCATGCGCCACCATGCCCGGCGAGATACCTAGATATCTTTTTTTGTTGTTGTTTCCAATTTATTATCTTTTCCACAGTACAAATTTTTCACAAACCATAAATCCTTTGCAGGTATTCAAAATCTGTAAACAAGTGCCTGAACCCCCACACCCCCAACCTCAGTTAAAGCTTGTGAATGCTTTAAGTCCTTCAATCAAGTTTCATCTCTTCTACTTGTGTAAGGAATCAAGAGCCTTCTTTATATTTTATATTTTATCATACAGCCTGCAATGCAGTAAATCACAGTGAAAGCCCTGGGGAAAACAAACATGATCTTTACAGCAGGATTTAAAACTTACCAGTATTAAATGCATTTGATGGTCTTATAAGCTTTAATGGACTGGTAAGCCAGCATGGGCTTTCAAACATTTCTTGTTTACCAGAGCATCTTCTTATCTTTCCACAGAGCTGTTGACATCATGGACTATATAACTTTATAATGTAAAACTAATTGTACTACTGTTTTCCAGACTGGAAAAAAAAATCTCTGCAAGCAAAACTATATAGAGTTTATAAAATGACTATGGGGCTGGAGAGATGGCTTAGCGGTTAATGTATTTGCCAGCAAAGCCAGAGGATCCCAACTCTCTAGGACCCATGTACGCCAGATGCACAAGGGGGTGCATGCATCTGGAGTTTATTTGCAGTGGCTGGAGGCCCTGGTGTGCCCATTCTCTCTCTTCCTCTCTCTTTCTCTCTCTCAAATAAATGAATAAAAATATATTTTAAAAATATTTAAGCCAAGCATGGTGGTGCATGCCTGTAATCCCAGCACTCGGGAAGCAGAGGTGAGAGAATTGCCATGAGTTCCAGGCCACCCTGAGACTACATAGTGAATTTCAGGTCAGCCTGGGCCACAGTGAGACCCTACCTCAAAAAACAAAAAACAAAACAAAACAAAACAAAAGGCAGTAATAAAATGACTATGGATAGGGGACTGTTTTCAATTTTAGATCAAAATGTTTTTTAAGTAGAAACTAGGGTTTCTAATTGACTTGATTTCTGGAAATGAAGACCCATGCTTTTATTTTATGGGACATTTCTTCAAATGCATTTAATACTGTTAAGTTTTAAGTCCTGCTGTAAAGATCATGTTGTTTGTTTTCCTCTAGATATCTTAACAGGTATGTCCACATGCACACATTCACACAGTCATACTAACAAGCTATCATACTACTATACATGAACATATGTACCTATGCACCCACATTTACAGCCATACTCTTCCCCACATGTGCACAAATGCAACTGCACATTTTCATATAACATACACACCGTTTCTTACATACTCTGACATACCCCTTATACAGAAAATGACAGAAAATCATTTCTTTTACTTCACAATGATATGAACAGTTTAGATGCTAGACAAATTTTGGACTGAGTTGGGGGGACACAATTCAAACTACCACAGAATTGATCATTCATTATAATTTTAATTGGAGAAGAAATAGCTATTGGGAATGTCTACAAGTTTAAGAACAACAACAACAAAAATGAAAATAAAAAATAGAACTTTGAGTCAAATGCTCCCATGGACAATTTATAACTGAATTCAAATAAGTCAGCAGACGAAGTAGTAATTCAGGGTCTGAAGTCACAACATAAATTTCTACACTGCAGTTTTTCACATGCAGGAAGGAATCCCGTGGACAAATAATCCTGAGCCGCAATAGCAGGGAGCTTCTAACCTTGGCATTCAAGATCATGAAGCTGGTCAGAGGAAGAGTGGTATGGAGACATATCTCATTCCTAAATTTGCAATTTAAAAGATTGCTATGGTATTTCACATCCATCCTTATAGATATCAGGGCTTCTGAAACGTTTTTCAACTGGTGCTTCAAAAGAAAAAACGATAGTACAAAACAGATTATAAAATGGTTTTGACAAAAGCTGGTGCATACTTTCAAGTGCCAGCACAGTGGGATGTGCTTGGGTGTGCATGTATGTACTATAAATAAAGCAGGGAACAATGCCACCATTGACAATTATGGCAAATTCCTTTAAAGGCCACTGTGGGGTGACCACATGCTGAACGGATTTTACTCACATACTTCTCTGACCTAAATTTGTGGGCATTTTTTGTCTTGTTTTGTGTGTGTGTTTGTGCTTTGTTTTTCTTCTCATATTAATCATTTTTCCAACTCTTGACCTGTAATTCTCAATTCTGAACCTAACTACTTGGTATTAGTGTGAAAACAACAGGAAAAGGCCCAGTCCCCCAGGACTCTCTGCATCAGATGCAAGCTCAAGCCCTGTCTCTCACATGCCGGGCTGACAGGCTACACATCGAGGTTTTTCCATGACCTCCCTCCTTGAGTTCAGTAATTTGCTACAGTAGTTCACAGAACCCAGGAAGGCTATTCAAACCACCACAGTGTGCATTAGGAGTTGTCTCCCACTGAGCGGGCCTCATAGCCAGTCAGAGAGCAGTTGGTTACCCACACTGGTTGCCTGTCACTATTACACAAGTGTGCACTTCTTGTCCAGCTGGTGGATTGGATAGTCTGCACATTCCCCCACTTATTCATGTTGTTGGTGACCATTGTCCTCCAGCAGCTCCAATAGGTTTTCCAGCACTATGAAGGCCAGCCAGGGAGGAGCTAGTTTCTCTTTTATAAACCTATCTTTATATTAAAGCATCACATTCATGACACCTGATCATGTGTTAAGTCTCCCATAGCCTACCATAGCCTAATCCCATAATGACAGATTAGTAGAATTTGTTGGGAAAGTTCTGGGGTCCATATTCTACTTTGTTAACTGAATTATCTCAAGAAGATGGGAGAAATGCTTATTGCATGGGTTGACTGTGGGGCTTAAGTAAAGTAACACTGTGCAGCATAAAGCAGTTTCTCAATAAAAATTAATAGACAACTCATCTACCTTATCCTTATGTATTATTCCCATTCATACATAAGAAATCTGGCAAAGTTGGACAAATTATTGATTTAACTTTATAATGACAGATAGTCTTTGCCAGCAGGCTTTACAAGGTCTGGAGCAGGCCTTTAGTAATTGGCTTATGATGCCTACACTTGGCAACAGTAGACTATTAGACACCTCACAGGACTGCCAGGTTGTGCACTGCATAATTCAAAGGCACCATCCTTAGAGCTGATGATGTGAATAACACTTTCATGACCTGCTCAGGGGGACAGCCATGTGGATAATTGATCAGACTTGGTTGAAATGACTTCCTTGGCTTTTTTTAAATTACAGTTCAGAGAAGTAATGTTTTCTAGCTATGTTTTTTACATTATTCAAGCTGCATTTGAATTAATTTTCCAACATTTTGAATACAAATCATGATTCTAGAGGAAGATCATTCCAGTATACAGATGATTATAAACATTATAAGTATATAGATAGTTCAAAATTGATGTAAAAGGCTTTATAGTTAACTTGAACTCACTAGTAAAAAGGAAAAAATGAGAACTTTTTTCTTAATAATTTTAGAGAAGATATTTAAAAAAATTATTGACAATTTTCATATATATACATAATATATTTTATTCATAATTCTCTTCCCATACCTTCTTCCTTCCATTAAATCTTTTCAAATAGTCTGTTTTCTTTTTAGATATGGTTGTTTTTTGAAAACAGCACATAGAATTTAAATTATTTGGGTTAAAAACAATATATGTGTTGCATATATTCAGGTTCACATTGCTGTCAGAAAACACCTGACCAAGAGCAGCTTGTGGGAAAAATGGTTTATTTTGGCTTACAGACTCAAGGGGAAGCTCCATGATGGCTGAGGAAAATGATGACATGACCAGAGGGTGGATATCACCTCTTGGCCAACATCAGATAGACAACAGCAACAGGAGAGTGTGCCAAACACTGGCAAGATGAAGCTGGTTGTAACACTCGTAAGTCTGTTCCCAACAATACACTACCTCCAGGAGCTTTAATTTCCAAATTGCCATCAGATGGGGACCTAGAATTTAGAACCCCTAAGTTTATGGCTGACACCTGAATCAAACCACCACAATGTGTTTCTCCTCTGACCGTCCCATTCTTACTTGTTCCATGTGTGGTGCCCCACAGCAGTATTGTCAAGATGCCAGATGGGGATGTGCTTTGGGTCTATGGATATTAGTGCACTTTAAGTTCCATGGCAAAAGGCAATCATTACTTGAGACTGTAAATTCTCACCAGAGGAACTAGTTCAAATTTATATAGCTGCTACCCTGACACCATACGGTGATGAATGTTTTATAGATTTTTGATGCAGTCCAAAGGAAACAAATTACAACAATTCCCTCTTGCATTGTCAATTAGGTAAGCAGATGTGACTGCTAAGAGGCAAGGTCTTTGGGGAGCCATTGCTGTGTTACCAAAATTAAAATTGGACTGGATGTTAGGGGCTCCCAGATCAAATCCCCTAATTACATTTAGCAGAACAAATCTCTTTTTTTAAAGCATGAGTACTATTTCAGTGGTAAAGATTTGGAAGACATTATTTAATAATTCATTAAGGGTGAAGACAAAATGATTAAATGTCAATTAACTATGAATTATTTTTACACTTCTTTAGGGATCAGGGTCTTTGGAGATATTCTAGTTCTTTTTTTTTTTTTTTTCCAATCAGGCAAAACTAAACTTGCCTCCACTAAAGCTGGCTTTGCTGCCTGGTTCAACCTTTTACATTCTGACAACACACAGGTATCTGGCTCTGTCCTTGAGATTCAATTCAGCTAGAGAAGAAATGAAAATTTGAAAGCAACCTTGTTAGCTTCCTATGTTATTGAATTAATCAAAGGGTTTGTCTCTGTGTGCAGCCCTTCCCCACTTTTCTTTGGATTTCTTTGTCTGGTATAGTTTGTACGTGTTCTGGCCTGAGCTAAGCTTTCTTCATTTTCTAAATAGAAACTTAATGCACATAAAATTAATGACAAATCCAATTACAGTGATTTGCATAAATTACAAGACTTTTAAAAATTAATTTCTGAGGGCTTATCTCTTCAAGAGAGGACATATAAATTTGGATGCTAATTAAGCTAAGATTACCTGTGTTAATGAATGTAAGCACACATTAAGCTCTCTAATGAGGAGTACGGAGCATGCTGATGGGTGAGGGCCCTTTGCTGTAGGCACTGGCAGAAATAATGCATTGTGAGATTTCACCACACAGTAGGACAGCTCATTGATATTAAGCACACTTGTGTATGTGTGTGTATGATATGCGTGAGTGAATGTGGGTGCACATGCGTGTAGAGGCCAGAGGCCAACCTTGGGTGTTAACCCTCATCTTCTAGATGTTTGAGGCAGAATCTCTCATTGTTCACAACTCCATTCACTGGGCTAGCTTTTCTGTGAGCTGTTGAGGATTCTCCTTTCTTTGTCACCCACCTCGCTCTAGGTGGACCAGGATGACAGATGCATGTGTCACTTTATGTGGGTTCCAGGATCTGAACTCGAATCCTCAGCTTTACACAGGAAGTGCTTTGACCAGGCATCTGCTCAGCTCAATAATACATTTGTTAACGTAGATCTTTATTTTCCTTTTGGAACAGATCAAGAAGCAATTGTTGTGGACTAATTTTCTTTGAAAAAAAAAAAAGACAAGTTTGAATGGAAAGGCATTTCTTTTGTATGTGGTTAAAAAAAATTAGAATGAATAACTTGTACCAAAGATAAATCACTCTGCGTTCTTAATTAGTTCCATATTACAATAATCAAGCCTTAATTTTGGGTGTTGTTCCTTTTCTGTTTCTTCTACTCTCAATATTATTGGCTGTCTACATCTCATTGATGCTTGGGAGAGGTGGAGAGAACTGGGAGCAGGTCTGAAGCAAAGCCATCCAAGAAAATTAGAGTGTTTAGTAGGGAAGGCAAGACTGGCTCTATAAAGGATATCAAGAAATGTAAAATAGGCCTCTAGATTTTTGTCTGTTCTAGTATTCTTTTTTCATCTGCTCATTGCATGCACATGCATTCTGTCCTTTTTCCTTTCCTTATACCTTTTCTTTACCTAAGGTGTCTCCATGTGTCATCTCTGAGTCCTCACTAAGGGCTTGCCTTTATGAGGGAGTCATCTACTCTGTGCTCTGCATGTCTTGTCTTTCCCACCTGTCAAACTTGGGTCCAGTGTTTGCCAAAGACTTTGCTGAGTGACTGGGTAGGTGGATAGAATCAGAACAAATGCTGGTGGCTTAAATGTACTACTCTCCTGAAAGTAGAGATGATGTATCACATTGGAAAGTGTCCCAGCTTAGACTCATGTTCAAGTCCTATATGTAACACTTGCAAAATACTTACACACTTTAGTTCTATATCCATAAAATGGGGCTAATGGAGAGATGGCCTGGGTTCATTTCCCCAGAACCCATGTAAAGTCAGGTGCACAAAGTGGCACATGTGTGTCTAGAGTTCATTCCCAGTGGCAGGAGGCTCTGGTACCCATTCTCTCTCTCTCTAGTAAAATAAATAAAAATATTTTAAACAATCAGCTTAGTGTGCCTTCCCCGACCACTGTATTTGAAAATGCAGTTCCACACCTCCAAGACTTTCCACCTCCCTCCTCTGTTTTGTGGGTTTTCTTTGTACCACTCACTATGGTCTACTTAGGTAGGTATCTCTTTTTCAAGCAGGGTTTCACACTAGCCCAAGCTGACCTGGAATTTATTCTGTAGCCTAGGCTGGCCTCAAACTCATGGTGATCCTCCTACTTTAGCCTCCCAAGTGCTGGGATTAAAGGCATGCACCACCACACCTGGCCATAGACTTTCATGTATTTAAAATATTTTTATTTATAAGAGGAGAGAGAAGAGAAGAGAAGAGAAGAGAAGAGAAGAGAAGAGAAGAGAAGAGAAGAGAAGAGAGTATATGGGCGCACCGGAGCCTCTTGCTACTGCAAACAAACTTCAGATGCATGCAACACTTTGTGTGTCTGGCTTTACATGGGTGCTGGGGAATCAAACCTGGACCATCAGGCTTTGCAGAAAGTATTTTTAACCACTAAGCCATCTCACCATTCCTGGTTAGTAGGTCTGTAACATTTACTGGGTCTACTTATTTCTTACCTCTCTCCTCTACTGGCACATGAGCTCCATGATGGAAAGAGGGTTTTGTTTTCTCTGCTGCTAAGTCACTGCTGCCCACTGTGTTATGATTAGTGAATATTTGCAGGATGAATAAATGAATTTGATCCTTGCACACAGACAGTAGAAGGCAACATTTGATCTCAGTCTGATTCCCGAATCCTTATCCATGAAGCCTAACTGCTTTAATATATACTGTAAAATATTAAACATGTAGTAATAGTTATGCTTTATTTAGGGAAATAGTAAAGGAGGAACATTGAAGACCCATTTGCATAAGCTAGGAATGTGCAAGGATTTCATTTTTTGCCTATCAAAGTTACACTTGGAGATGTAGGACTCAAAAGGAAGACCACCATTTTCTTTTTTATCTCTAGTGTCAGGTTACACATGATGGAAAGGCTTAGGCAAAAATCTATCCTGACTGAGATAAGACAGTTGCTGTTAATTCAAGACCAATTTGAGCTACAAGCCACCCTGGGCTATAGAATGACATCCTGTCTCAAAAAAACACAAAAATCTAGTTGGAAATAGACCTGGCATTGAATCCCAGGTACACTAGACAGTTGGAGAGATGGCAGGTGCACTTCTCTACTGCCATTCACTGCTGTTGTTCCTCTCTGCCTTCCTCTTCCCTCATTTCCCTTGCCACGTTTGTGCTCTGTCACCTCTATCTGTCCCACAGCCTGAGGTCCCATCCTTTACTTCCCTGGGCTGCTGGCATCCAAATGAAAGGACCACCAATCACAAAGTGCCCCTGCCCAAGCTTTCCTTAGCTCTGAAATGATTGGTCTGAATTCAAGCCCTCCTACGTTGAGAAACTGCTGTGTTCTCACTGGATTGGGGGGGGTTTGTGTTCTATACTCAGAGACTGAACCCAAGAGGGAAAAAGGAGGCCAGAAGACCAGTGTGGAACTGATCAAAAGGCACATAGTGTTACTGTCTGGTTATTGCTTCTCCCATCAGTGAGAGTGCATCTCAGAGGTCCTACTTGGTGCCTCCAGAGGCCTTTTGTTAAATGGCTTGTTTGTAATGAACATAGTTGTGTCTACAAAGTTTCCTTGTTGACTTTTATTCCCCTGAAGTGTAAGTTCAGGTATAAGGGCTCTAGTCTGATACAGATGAAGTCATCCACCCACCATTACCCTCTTGGTTCATGGTATTTGCCTAATTGGACATTTTTGCCTAGTTATTCAGTAGTCTATAAATCATTACCCACACCTACGTCAGTATTTTCTAAATTAATCCCTAGGATACCAACAAAGGTTGAAATAATTGTTGCCAATTTAGACACTGATACAGGAAAAAATGTCTTAGATCATTTTTAAAAATCTGGCTTAGACATTTTTAGGAAAAAAAATGTTTCAGATGTAGTTGAATAAAAGCAACTCCTGACGTGTCCATAAGCTTTTGCAAAGATTGAGTTCACTGGGTATGTTTTCAGCATCAAGGGTCGGAACCAAGAATCTGATTTCATTTGTCTCAGAGAGCAGAAGGCCCCTTCCTTTGTGACCTGGTTTTGCATTTAGTCTCGTGTGTGTGACAACTTTCCTTCCAACCAGACCATAGTTGCCTTAGCACTGTGGAAGGCAGCCTGCTGAAGAGAGTGTGAGGCTCTATTGGCCCCGGAGGAAAGTCCTCCTGATCAGGGTGATGGTCCAAGGTCATTCATGTTGCTGGCTCTTTTGATCTTACGTTCTTCTTTTGTCTGTTGACACTGCTTATTTCCTCTTTTGACCTATTGGAAAGCCATCTTCTCAAAGAACAGAAGAGGAAAACAGTAACAAATCTCCACTCAGAGTTGAGCATTATTTAGGGTGGGAAAGAAGTGACCGGGACAGTCGTGATGACAGTAATGGTTAAGGGTTAAAGCCTAAGCGTTCTGGGCGGGCAGTCCCTGAAGCGGAGTTTTTTGGATGTACTGTCTCAGTGGATTCTCTAAGAAGTGATCTTACAGATGGAAAACCAAGACTCAGAGATTTAAAATATATCTCCCAAGTAGCTGGTAGTGTAGTGTCTTTTCACATAACCCAAACACTGTTTGCATACAGATTAATATTCCTTCCTTTTAGTTTCTGGCTATATATGTTATGGACTTTCACAGAGATTACTAGCTAAGGGAACTTTTTTTCTCTCAACCCTATTTGGATCCATCTTTTTTTCCACTTTTTCTTCTAGACCATCTAGTACAATAGAAAGAGAAAGGATTTGGAAATTGACAAAATATATTCAGCTCTCACTGTGCTACTTTCTGAAGGTGAAGGCTGAGGCAGGTATTTTAGTGTGTTTGAGCCTCAGTTTCCATTTTTAAGAAAGGCAGTGGCCAGTGCGGGGTTGGGGTAGAGAGGCTGGGGAGATTGCTCAGGGTTAAAGGCACTTTCCTGCAGAGCCTCAGTGTCTGGCTTCAATACCTTTTTGTTAGCACGACCAACATCTGACCAGAAGTAGCTGATGGCAGGAAAGAATTTACTTAAGGCTGACAGATTCCAGGGCAAACTCCATCATGGTGGAAGAAGCTGGCTCACCTCCATTGCAGAGAGAGAATAAAGGAACATTAGCCAGCAAGCACTAACAGTCTGAGCTCAAACTACTTTAGACACACCTAGTAGGGCTTCCACGTGTTTATGTAAAACTGCCCCAGTCTTTTCTTAGATATCATTTTCCCCTAAATAAAACTCAAGAACTATGATTTCTCCCTAAATAAACTCAATAATTCATAATTTATCTTTCTCAAGTTCATTTTATCAATTCTGTTAAAAATAGGATAAGGAAGCCGTGTGTGGTGGTGCATGCTTTTAATCCCAGCGTGTGGGAGGCAGAAGTAAGAGGATCACCCTGAGTTTGAGGCCACCTTGAGAGTACATAGTGAATTCCAGGTCAGCCTGGACTAGAATGAGACCCTGCCTCAAAAAAGAAAAAAAAGAAAAAAAGTAGGATAAGGACCCAAAGTTAGGTTCATAAGTTTGGGGGATCCTTCCTGAGTCCCCAAATCCTGCATCATATTGATGATTCCTATCATTCTGTAGGACTCATAGAAATAGCTGTACACTTCCACACAGTGAAATATCGTACAAAGCAGAAACTTTAGGTTACCTAAGGAGAAACCAGAATCCTCGTTACGCATGCATTGCCCTAAGTAATCATCGTGTCACGCCTTCGAAAGAGCTACCACCTTTGTAAATGTGTATTTATTACTTTGCATGTATATGTGTACAGATGTGCCAGGGGCTCTTGTCACTGTGAGTGAATGTCTGTCTGGCTTTACATGGTGTGGTGGTTTGAATGTACATGTACTTCCGCCATAGCTTCATAGCAGCCTGCTGGAGGAGGTGTGTCACCAGAGAGTGGATCTTGTCTTCATTCTACACCCATGTCACCCTTTCCTGTAGAATAGCAGCTTTATAGTCTGGGTTTCAGTAAGGAGGCATTGTCTCAGTTATTTCTGAAGCACTTTCACTGGGGAAAATACATCTGTCAAAATAGTCCGTATTTTCACCCTACCTCTCTTTTCTTCCCCCTACATATCTCCTTCTCTTTCATTGTGTCCTATATAGACATATTTAAATTGTTGGAATCTAAGAATACATTTTCTCT
This sequence comes from Orientallactaga sibirica, assembly GCA_036365145.1. NCBI lineage: Eukaryota > Metazoa > Chordata > Mammalia > Rodentia > Dipodidae > Orientallactaga > Orientallactaga sibirica. Next base: position 33,113,138 of record JAEOAD010000012.1, on the reverse strand, counting down.
TTGTGTGTATTTTATGATTATTTGTTTCTATTTTCCAAATAGACATATTGTGAGTTTATTGTTTTAGTTTGGAATGTATTAAGCTGCAAGGAATAGAAATTATCCTCACCTTGATTTAAACAAATAGGGTTTGCTTTTCTTTCCTTTTCTTTTCTTTTCTTTCTTTTTTATTAATTATGTACATAGTGTGTATAGTGTGTATACAGTACCATCATTAGCCTTCTCCCTGTCCTTCCCCCATGGAGATTGTGGGTCTTGCTTTGTGGGGGTAGCCATCAGTTATGGGGCAGAGGCAATGTCTCTGTGCACGATGACCCAACTCATGGCTCTAACAATCTTTCTGCCCCCTCTTCCCCGAATTTTAGGGATTGCTTTTCTTGTATTCAAAACATGAAGATAAAACAAACCAGCTGTTGACATTGGTTCAGGAGCTCATTCTTTATAGGGTCAAAGTTTATGATCCAGGAGAACTTTCCAGTACCCTGAACTTTAAAAATAAAAAATAATTATATATTTACAGAGGGCAGCTATACCTACCTTTACTGGAGCCTGAGGAGCTGGGGTGCTCCATGGAGGTAGTAGACAAGGGATTAAAGGATGCCAGTGCAAATAAGTACACAGCTCTCACCTCACAAGGAATACAGCTTATTCTGGAGCTAAAAATGAGCGACTGTGGCTCAGGGAACACAGACTCAGGGGATCCCAAATACCATGTTTCAAGGTTGTAACAGTTTCATAAAATTTTTTGTACTAGCAGAACCAAGAAAGGCATAAATTAAGACACTTTTAAAACACATTGGGCTAGAAACATCAGTAGGCAGGTCACAGCAAGGAAATCTCTGCTATAGGCTTCAGATGCTCTCCAATGACATTCTTAGCCTCTGGGTTGGTGGATACTAAGGGGTTTATTTGTACATTCCAAAAGGACTTATCTAAAAGTCACAAGAATGTTAGGTCACATGTAGAGGGGGGCAATAAATGGCTATTTAGAAGGCTAAAGATAGCTTGAGATCATTTGGCTCCTAAGCTCTAACATTCCAGCTCTCAAATCACAGAATTCTAATCAGTCAATAAGCCTTACAAAGTATTTAATGTGGGTGTGGCTTTTCCCCTGAGAACTTCAGTTCACAGGGAGTAGGGATTAGGCCTCGTGTCTGCCCTATGCCTGAGAAAACACGGATCTTGTTTAATCCTTCCTTATTGTTTATACTTTAATTCTGGAACATAGAATACTCATGTATGTTAAAGTAACGGATTTGTGAATATGTGATGGGCATGGCCTTAATACCACTCACCATAGATAACACTGGAAGTAAGAATTCAAGTAGAGAAATTTTTCTTTTGTACTCTGGAATTAAGAAAAAATAATTTTAATGAAATAACCCCTTGATGTTTGGAAATTTTTCAAAATGCTTAAAAAGGTTCAAAGAGCTTTTGTATGTCCTTTTGTGTATGTGTGTGATGTGGGATATATGCCTATGTGTGTGCAGATGTCTGTGTCCCATGCGCATGAATGCAGAGGCCAGAGAAGTGTGGGTGTCCTCTTATTGTTCATCCACATATTTTCTTGAGATGGGGTCTTTCTCTAAACTTGGAAGTGCTATCCCTCAGCAAGCCCTAGTGATGTTTTGTCTCTTACCCTGGTGGACTGGGCTTACAGATGCATGGCTACATCCAGCTTTGTATGTGAGTTCTAGGGAGTCATACTTGTCAGTCTCTGGCCTGAAAGACCCTCATACTTAAGTCGCTAGTGCTCTTAACTGCTCTCTAAGCCCTTCCTATGTCTTTAAAAAAATATATTTATTTATTTATTTATTTTAAGAGAGAGAGAAAAAGAGACAAAGAGAGAGAGAGAATGGGCATGCCAGGGCCTCTAGCCATTGCAAATGAACTCCAGATGCATGTGCCACCTTGTGCATCTGGTTTACAAGGGTCCTGGGGAATCAAACCTGAGTCCTTTGGCTTTGCAGGCAGGTGCCTTAACAGCTAAGCCATCTCTCCACCCTCCTATGTCTTTTTAGAACAGTTATATTAGCTGTAGGATTAAAAGAACTATTTCCAAAGCAATCTGGAGAAACTGATGACCTGAAATAGGTAAAATCATGACTTTTAGTTGGCTGCATTTGAAACTTATTTGTTTGAAAGTCAGAGAACTAATGAATTGCCAGGAAACAATAATCACAAGATGAAGGCCCTGGTGGCTATGTTCACAGAAATCAATTCCACTGGGCTTCATTCAGGAATGCCCTTGATTCTGAAACAATCTTTTAAATATTTTTTTTGTTTGTTTTTTTGAGATAGGGTCTCACTCTAGCCCCAGGCTGACCTGGAATTCACAATATAGTTTCAGGGTGGCCTTGAACTCACAGCGATCCTCCTACCTCTGCCTCCCAAGTGCTGGGATTAAAGGTATGCACCACCACGCCTGACTAGAAACAATCTTTATATGTATGGGCAGGGCCAGACTTGCCTTGAGTTGACTAACTTCATTCTTGCCTTTCACTGACATCTCCATTGCTTTGCTTTTTGTTTTTGTTTTTGTTTTTCAGGTAGTCTCACTCTAGCCCAGGCTGACCTGGAATTCATTCTGTAGTCTCAGGGTGGCCTTGAACTCACAGTAATACTCCCATCACTGCCTCCCAAGTGCTGGGATTAAAGGCGTGCATCACCATGCCTGGCCCATTGCTTTTTAAAAAAGTATTTAATTATTTGCAAGGAGAGAAAAAAGAGAGAGAATAAAAGAGAATGAGAATGGGTGTACCAGGGCCACTTGCCCCTGTAAATGAACTCCAGATGCATCTGCTAGTTTGTGCATCTGGCTTTATGTGGGTACTGCAGAATTAAATTCAGGCTGTCAGTCTTGGCAAGCAATCACCTTAACTGCTGAGCTATTTCTCCAGCCCCCTCCGTTCCTTTGTTTCTTTTCTGTCATGTTAGAAATACAATATCTATCTTATCTGTCTTCAGATGTTAGCTCTTTTCTTTTCTTTTCTCTTCTCTTTTCCTTCCCTTCCCTTGTCTTCCTTCCTTCCCTCCTTCCTTCCCTCCTTCCTTCCCTCCTTCCTTCCCTCCCTCCCTCTCTTCCTCCCTCCCTCCCTCCTTCCTTCCTTCCTTCCTTTCTTTCTTTCTTTCTTTCTCTCTTTCTCTCTTTCTCTCTTTCTCTCTCTCTCTCTTTCTTTCTTTCTTTCTTTCTTTCTTTCTTTCTTTCTTTCTTTCTTGGCTTTTTGAGGCAAGGTCTCACTTTCTAGCTCAGGCTGATGTGAAATTCACTACGTAGTCTCAGGGTTGCCTTGAACTCACAGAGATCCTCCTACCTCTGCCTCCCAAGTGCTGGGATTAAAGGCGTGTGACACCATACAGGCTTCTTTTCTTTTTTCTTTTGGTTCAGATGTGCTATTTTAAATCCTTTCAGAATAAGACAGCTGAATTTGCATAGTGATTATTCACGTTTCTATTTTCTTTTTTAAAACTTTTAATTGACATTTTCTTTTTTTTTTAAATTTATTTCTTTAGACAGAGAATGAGGGAATGGACATGCCAGCACCTGCTGCCACTGTAAATGACTCCAGATGTATGTGTCATTTTGTAGATCTGATTTTATGTGAGTATTAGGGAATTGAACCCAGGCCATCAGGCTTTGCAAGCAAGCACCTTTATTGAGCCATCTCTCCAGCCCTTTATTGACTTTTTCATACATGTATGTAATGTATTGCTTTCCTGTGTGTAAGTGTATATGTAATGTGCTGTGTCTGTGTGGCATGTGTATGTGTGGTCTATGCATTTGTATGTGTCCTTGTCACACTCCATAGGTTCACCTGCAGTGGGAGACACTTACCTCTGGTGGCCAGAGCAGAACATTCAGTGTTCCTTCCCATCACTGTACCCCTAATTCTTATTTGAGCCACAGTCTCTACTGATAGCAGGCTGGCTGTTTATTTCAAGTGTGGGTGATTCCCTGCTCCCTGCTCCCTTTTGTAGGACTAGAGTTACCAGTGTGCATAGCCATGCCCAATTGTTCATGTGAGATCTGGAGATTTGAGGTTGGGAAGTTTGAGACTTCCTCAGGCCCTCATGCTTGCGCAGGAAGTGCACTTAAGCATCGGGCCATCTCTGTAGGCTGATAATGTATTTTAATCATAAGCCCCTCCCATTACCTTTTCTTATCCCCCACTCTTCTGTTCCCCTGTCACAGAACCCCTTCTTTCCAATTTTGTCTTGTATGCCTTTGCCCCTCCTCCACCATCCATGACAATGCTGGAGGGCCCAGCACTGTGTAGGGCTTGTGCAGGCGACTGTAGGTACTGCGATGTCATGAGTGCAACTGTCATCGTGCTATTTTCCATGTCCGCTTTGAAAATAAAAAGCTGCAAAGCCTTACATTTTAAAATAAGCATATTTAGAATGTCACAGAATCTGAGATAGAGCTGAAGTGTTAAAGATTATGCCTGAAGTCGGCCAGGCTAGGCTTTCTTGAAGTGTGACAAGTGTAAGTTCACGGGTGGTATTAATGTAATGCCAAGCTGTGCGTTTACACTCCTCATGGTGTTCAGAGTTTTGACTGCCAAATGTGTTGTTTCTACACTCACTGCCCTCCCTTCCTGCAGCACTTGCTCTGCTATTCCTAAACATTCCTAAAAATTATGATTACTATCTGCCTTGAATTTTGGTCTTCTTTGGGATATATAGGAAACTTAAGAAATCTTTCCTTTGGAAGGACTTAGTTTGGACCTGTGTAATACATGTCATATAAACTTTACATGTATTTATGCTTTCTAGATAAGAAATGAATCTAGCCAAAACCTTATTTCAAAAGAGCCAGTCCTGGGAGCAATTAGTTTAAATCCCCCATCTGCGTTGTCTGCACTGAATCCTGAGCAGGTGGCTTCTCCATTGATAAACCAAAGACAAGAATTGGTACAGCACAGTAACTGCTTGCAGATGTCCCAGGGAGGAATATGCACTCGGCTTTTGACTCAGAGTGCAGCCTTTGGTGCTCATGTTTAATGGGTTTTATTCTTGATGGGATTGTCTATAAATAAATCCATTTGGCTTTTGATTTATGACCAGGAGAAATTCAAGCAGAGGGAGGGAATTCTGTCAATATAAGGTAGTGGTTGAGAATTAAGAGACACAGAATGAACTTCTTTGCTTTCTTTGGTGACACTAAGGGAACATGATTGAATAGTGAGCACAAAGCAAATGCCGTCAGGCTTCTGGAAGTACTTCGGGATCTGCATTGAGATCTGTTTTCACTGTCAGCACCATTGCACTTAGCAGCATTACAGACTTTTATTTTATATTCTCTGGGACATCTCTTCTGGTCTCCATTTCTTACCCTAGTGACTCTAGCTAGTCCCGGAGTATTAGAGAATGTATACTAATAAGAAAAACTGCCTTTCCCACAAAAAGAAAGCCAAAGAATGATGCGTTCTTTTTGTGAGATTTATTATAAGCCTTCAAGATATAAATACAAGCCCCCCCCACCAGTGAAATAATGAATCTAGACAATTATCTTCAGTGGTTGCTCACATCACAGAGTGCAACAGAAAATTTATGATTCCTACCAGAATTTGACATCTACACAATGCATTTTTTGTTTTAAAAGAAATCAAAATTATTCCTCATCAAGATTGTAGACCTAATGACCAGTTCACAGTGAATAAAGAGAGATGGGGAATAAGGAAGGAAAGGAGCCACAGAAACTGACTCAGCAAAATCAAGACTATGAGAAACCAGAGGCTGGAGATATAGTTCAGTTGGTAAAGTGCTTGCCTAGCATATGTGATGCCCTGGGTTCAATTCTCAGCACCACATAAACGGGTCATGATAGCATAAAGTAGTAATTCTAGCACGTGCAAAGTAGAGGCTGGAGGACCCGAGCAGGGTCATCCTCAACTATATAGCTTTGGCTGCATGAGACCCTGTCTCAAAATGCTGGGGCTAAGGAGATGGCTCAGTGGATAAAACACTTACAAGCAAGCATGAGTACCAGAGTGCCTCCTCACAGAGCCAGATGCTCTACAACTACTGTCTGTAGTCCCAGCATACATAGGCAAGAAGGGTGGTGAAGACAGAATTGTCCAGAAGCTCATGGGACAGCTAGCCTAGAAAATACAGTGATAATAGGAACAAGAGACCCTGCCTCAAATAAGGTGGAAGGTGAGGTTTGACACCCAAAGTTGTTCTGTGACTTCCACACACCCACTGTGCATGTGTGTGTTCACATTCACCATCATGAACATACATGCATAATATGCACACACCTCTCCTCCCACCCCCCACAGCCACACTATGAGAGGTAGGGTCTCAGGCTGGCCTGGAACTCATGGCGATCTTCCTACCTCTGCCTCCTGAGTGCTGGGATTAAAGACATGTGCCACCATGCCAGGCCTGGCTTGTTTTTTTTAAAAAATAGTTTTATATTTATTTGAAAGAGAATGAGAATGTCAGGGACTCTTGCTGCTACAAACAAACTCCAAATGTATGCAACACTTTTTGCATCTGGCCTTATGTGGCTAGTAGGGAATTGAATTCAAGATGGCAGACTTTGTTGGGCCCTGCTCGGTGTGAGGCCTAGTGGTTCTGAGCCCAGCCAGAGTTTACCTGTACTTGGCTTCTTGTGAGGCCTAGTGGAGCCTGTCCTTGGAGTGACTCAGCACCTGAGCCGAAACTGCCTCCGCCCAGCTACTGCTGACGTGGTGAAATACTATTGGCCCTTACACCTTTCTGTCATCCTTTTTCCCACCCTCAAAATATATGAACACCTTCCCATGACAATAAACCGAGAGTTTTCCGCCCTAGACGGTCTCCCGGCTCAATGTGGTTTTTCTCCCCTGTGTTTTGGGGGGGAGGGATTTGAGTCGCCGACACCCGCCTTCCCGCTCAGCCTCTCGAGAGAGAAGCGGCTGGCCCGGTTCTCTCTCTCTTCCGCTCTACCTGCCGGTGGTGGAGGAAAAGAACCGGCAAGACTTTGTAAGCAGTCACCTTTAGCCATTGAACTAACTCTCCAGCCTTACTGTGGTGTTTTGTAAAAATGAGTTGCAAGGAAAAAACAGGTAGAATCTACAGTTGAAGTCATTTAAATATAAAAACAAAGTGAAAATTTGTGAATCTTCTTATTTGGGATTTAATTTGTACCAGCCAGATTTATATATTTTTAATTGATATAATTAGGGAAATATGACTTTGGCTTGGTTAATTATTTAATATAAAAAATGATAAAGCTACAGAGATTGCTCAGTGGTAAAGGTGCTAACCTATAAAACCTAATGACCCGGGTTCGTTTCCCCAGTACCCATGTAAAGCCCGAACAAAGTAGTGTGTGTATCTGGAGTTTGTTTGTAGTAGCTAGAGGCCTGATGCATCCATTCTCTCCTTCTACCCCTATTGCAAATAAATAAATGAATAAATAAATAAATAAATAAATAAATAAATGTGTTTTTAAGTGATCAAGGGTTAGGGAGATGGCTCAGTGGTTAAAGGCGATGCTTACAAAGCCTGTCAGTCTGGGGTCACATGCATTTGGAAGTCATTTGCAGTTCAAGAGACCCTGTTGTGCCCCCACACACTCTCTCTTTGTTTCATTGCAAATAAATAAAGAAAAAATATTTTTAAAAATTAATCAATGCTATGTATGATGATAATATTGAGATTGTACTTTACAAGTCCTTACCTTTTAGAGGCATATATCTTTGTAAAAATATTTTTACTTATTTGCAAGCATAGAGAGAGGCAGGGGCTGGGGAGAGGGATGTGTCAGGGCCTCCTGCCACTGCATGCATCACTCTGTGCATCTGGCTTTACATGGATACTAGGAAATTGAACCCAGGCCTTTAGGCTTTGCAAGCAAGAGCCTAAACCTTTGAGCCATTTCTCCAGGCTGAGACATATATGTTAATGTCTGTAAATGAAACAGTACATCTGGAATGTGCTTCAAAAGAATTTGACCACAGGATGTTTTTAAATAAAAGAAGTTTGCCATGAATTGAAATTAATGCAACTTGATGATGTATTTAGTGATTGGGGTTGGGGGTTCATGGTACTCTTGTTCTGCATCTCACGTTCCCAAAATTGAAAATAAGAAGTGCATTTAAATATCTCTAGCACATAGGCTCACAGAAACAGTGAGCCTCTGTCCAAAGCCAGCGTCTGTTCTGATAGCATCAAGCCTCCACGCATGAGGTGGTCTCCCTCAAGCGCTCTGCTCCCCTCTCCACTTGTATTTGTTGTGCCCTGGGATTACTGCTCTTAGTTTTGACACCATGTTGTAATTGTTCAGTCACCTGTGGAGCAGAATAATATTTTTGCCTGAACCTCTGTTTCTCATTTCTTGTTAGCCCTTAGGCCTTTATTCCATGTAGCCAGCTGAGCACTTTGTGTTCGTTGCTCTGGGAAAGGGGTGATGGAGGAGACTTCTGGAGACTGAACAAGAAGTTAATTCTCGCCATTTGCATTCCAAAGCCTTGGCATCCTGAGAGTAGGAAGAACCATGTGGACATGAGGGGTTTGGTCCACAGTGTGAGGAGTTTGAGAGGAGCTGCTTCATGGCCAGGATTCCCGGAGTGGACTGAGGAGGACACGGAGGGAACAGAGACCAGTGCGAGACAGAAAGCAGGGGACACAGACTGGAACCCAGTCTGGAGGGCTCCCACAGGCAGGTCCAGAGCCAGGTTCCAGAGACAGAGAGTGGTTCTATTGAAGGAATACAATATAGCTAAGGTTTCTGGCTTGTATTAGTTTGGATGGAATATAGTCAATGTATCTATAAGAAATGTAAGCGCTCCTAGGACTTTCAGTGAAGCGATAGATGTTTCACTTCCCTCCTCAGAAACTACAGGGGGAAGATTCCTCTGAAGGTAGCTGAGAAGAATTCCGTGACTCTGACTCTGACCCCTTTGGATAATATGTAACCACCTTATCTCAGGAGAAAGATGCCTGTACTTAATCTTATTTGACAGAACCCTACACTCATGAAAGTAATTCTCTTCCCTCTCTAAGCACGGGAGAGTTCAGACAAAGGATGGAAAAAGGTATGTAAGTCTAGCAAAGTCTGAGCTCAGGGCCTCTTTCAGGTTTTTGGCATTAACCAGCAGAGATCGTGCGTGAATAAAGGCTCTCTCCCTCTCTCTGAAATGGATTTTGCCCTAGTAGTCTCATTGGCTCATTAATTCCTACAACAGTTCATCCAGGGATGGCTAAACTTTTGACATTGTAGCCTGTCATTGTCATGAACCACGTTCATAGCCATCCTGGGAATGTGCAGGCTGTGCCTGGCTTCTGCTCAGTACCAGCTCTAGGGAACTTACATGAGATTGTTCAATGACCAGCCTACCAATCCAAGCGAGGCAACACCATCTCAACAGACCAGCATCCTTGCAGTGCTGTGACAGACTGAGCAGTCACACTTGGGGTTGTTTTTGGTTTTTGTTTGTTTTTGTCTCACTACAAGTGTATAAATTTTGAGGGTAAGAATTAGGCTTTTTGTTTAGTTTAGTTTTGTTTTTCGAGGTAGGGTCCCTCTCTAGCCCAGGCTGACCTGGAATTCACTATATAGTCTCAGGGTGGCCATGAACTTACAGTGATCCTCCTACCTCTGCCTCCTAAGTGCTGGCATTAAAGGTGTGCACCTCCACACCTGATTAAGAATTAGGCTTTATTGAAGGCTATCTGCAGTGTATGTCAAGAAGTAGGCACCCAATAAATATATCTTAAATGTAATTGAATTATGGTAACATTTTGTTACTCATCCTTTAATGAAATTAATAACTTGATTTTTTAGGATCAGTCCTACTTATCTTAAATACTAAACCCACAGACAGTCATAACCCTACATATACTCAATAGTCGCTCATCGTTTATTACCTCACTTTGTCAGTTAACCTTCAAAACAACTTTCGTCCTATGGCAATATAATGACCCGATTCTCCTAAGAAGTTGAAATAGTTAATGGAGATCATGAGTTTACCATTTTCTCTTTCCTAGAATTATGGTATTTAAGTGATTTAAGTGTTCAATCCTGTTTCTAATCAGTAAATTTTTCAGTTAATAAGTAATCAAACTCATGCTATTTTTATAACATATAAATTTTTTCCCTTTTCTCTTCTCTTCTCCTTTCCCTTCCACCTTCCTCTCATCTCTTCCCTCTTTTTCTTTCATTTTCTCTTCACTTTCCTTTGAGACAGTGTCTCACTATGTAGCTCAAATGCATGATCATCCTGTCTCAACTTTTCCCAAGCACTGGGATTACAGGCATACGTCACCATCAAGGCTGGACCAGACTTGTTAACTCTTGACTAAGCATTTATTCTGTCAATCTTCTCTGGCATGGGGTGACCAGACAATGTAATAGATCCCTACAACCAGGAGAGTAAAGAAGCATGTAGCTGCTTGCTCTTGGAAAACATGACCTCAGCTCACTGGGTATCTATGACAAAGCTAGCCTCAAAATGATAGATGGGACTGGCTTTAGACGCAGAATAAGAACCGCTGACATATTACATTGAATTAGAATAAAACCCAGTCAGCAGATACTTGCTGTGAGTAAGTCACCCTGCTTTTGAGACAGCTTGCTTCTATTATAAATTTAGGGAACATGTACATGATCTCTGATTTTGGGAGTAATTTCTAACTATTGTAGGGTTTTCCTGGCTTCTGATTTCATCAAACCCGAGTTTTTCCAATATGAACAGGCTCTTTCTGTGACCTGTGCATGGTACTGGCACCAATTGGAACTTGACTTTGTGATCTTTGCCTGTATTTCACAGCTCCATAGCTCAGCAAATAATAGCTACATACATCTAAAGGAAGTCTGACAATTATCCAGACACTAATAATTTCTACAATGAACTTGAGTACTATAAGATACTTGCAAAATCCACCTTGTGATCATCACAAATGACTTGCATATGGTTTGTTTGGCTACTGAGACCAGAATGTCCAGTTCACCTGGCTCTGCATGCACTTTCAAGCTCACAGAACTGGCAGGCCACTTGGCTTAGAATCTTATCTGAGACACTTCAATCAAGCTGATGGTTTTCCATTTACAGATTCCTGCTGTGGCTCTCTAGAATAAAAGTTAAAAGTGGCAGAGTAGCCTAGAAGGGCTCCCTTTTATGATTTGGTTCTATTGGTGTCCTCACAGCTTCCCTTGTTCAGTCCACGTGAGCCATGGTGGCCACCTTGCTGTTCTGAACATGTCAAATGCTTTATTTTCTCAGGGATCTTTCATTGCCCAAGTAGTGAGCTCTCTACACTCCTCTGTATGAAGGAACCCTTCACAAATACTGGAGTCCATCATGAAGCTACCCATTAACACCAGCAATGCTCCCTGTCTTTGCTGGGAACAGAAGAGATAATGACTGGGGGTAGGGGATGGGGTGGTAGGGATGTGAGTATCAGAGTTTTGTTTGCTGGAGATTTTTTTTCTTTTTTTTATGATGGAGGGAGAAAGAGAAAGAATCGGTGTGCCAAGACCTCCAGCTACTGCAATTGAACTCCAGACGTGTGTGCCACTTTGTGCACATGTGCAACCTTGAGAACTTGCATCACCTTGTGCGTCTGGCTTACATGGGATCTGGAGAATTGAACATGGTTCCTTAGGCTTCACAGGTAAACACCTTAACCACTAAGCCATCTCTCTAGCCCTGGAGATTTTTTTAATTTAAAAATTTACTTTTTAGTAAACTTTGGGCTGGGAGCATGGCTCAGTGGTATAGTGCTTGCCTCATATGCATGAGTTCAATCCCCAGTACTTCAAGAACAAAGGAAAAATTATTAAATAAAAATAATTGATTGAGGACTGGAGAAATGGCTTGGCGGTTAAGGCACCTGCCTGCCAAGTATAAGAACACAGATTCCAATTTCCAGGTCCCTCGTTTAGTCAGAAACAAAACAGTGATGCAAGGGCACAATGCCACACTTTCCCACAAGGGGCCCACACATCTCGAGTTTGTTCACAGCAGCTGATAGGCTGCTGGTGCACCCATTCTCTCTCTCTCAAATAAAAATAAATAAATAAATAATTGATTGAAATTGATTTAATAATTGTACATATCTATAATGATTAATGATTAATTTAATGATTAATTTATTTTTGACAATTTTGTATGTGTAAATAATATAATTTGACCATACTTCTCAGTGTGATATTTTAATACACATATATAATGTCTAAATCATATCAAGGTAATTGGTATATCATCACCTCAAACATTTGTCATTTTAAAATTTTGGGGTCATTCAAAATCTTCCATATTAGCTATTTTGAAATACATAGTGATTGTCAACCATAGTTGCATCACATTGGTATAGAAAATTAAAATTTATTCCTCCTCTTTTTGTTCCCTTTTGTACCTGATTCTCTTTCTGTCACACCACTCCCCACCAATGTTTCTAGCCTCTGGTAACTACTATTGTGCTCTAAACTTTATTAGAACAACTTTTTTTTTATTATTTTGAGGTAGGATTTCATTATGTAGTCTCAGGGTGGCCTCGAACTCATGGCACTCCTCCTACCTCTGCCTCCTACCTCTGTCTCCCAGCCTCCCAACTGCTGGGATTAAAGGAGTGTGCCACCATGTCTGGCTTAGACCAACTTTCTTATATTCCACATATAAATGAGATATGAATGGGCTATTTGTCATTCTTTTTTTTCTTCCTTCCCTTTTTTTGGAGATAGTCAGAGAGAGAAAGAGAGAGAGAGAGAGAGAGAGAGAGGGAGAGAATGGGCGTGCCAGCAGCCTCTCAGTGCTGTTAACAAACTTCAGACTCATGCTCCCCCTTGTGTGCAAGTACAGCATTGCACCCTTGCATCACTGTGTCTGGGCAAACATGGGACCTGGAGAATCAAACAGGCATTCTTATGCTTAGCAGGCAGATGCCTTAACTGCTAAGCCATCTCTCCAACCCTATTTGTAATTCTTAATCTGGCTTATTTCATGTAACATTACAATTTCCATGCATAATGTCATGAATGACTGGGTTTCATTCTTTTTATGAATAGTATTCCACTATGGATATGTTCTACAATTTCTTTACCTACTTATCAATGGATAGGTACTTTGGCTATTGTGACTAGTGCTGTAATATACATAGGAGAACAGATATATCTTCAACAGAATGATTTCCATTCCTTTGCATATATTACCCAGTAGTGGGTAATGTAATAGGTCTAGTTTTCTGAGAATTCTCCATCTTGTTTTCCATATTAATCATATGAATTTGTATTTTCATGGAAGTTATCCTTTTTTCACATTTTTGCCAGTATCTTTTGTTTTGATAACATTTGGAAATAGTCATTCTAACTGAGGTGAGATGATATTTTGTGAGTTTTTAAAAATTAACTTTTGGGGCTGGAGAAATGGCCCAGCAATTAAGGGCATTTGCCTTCAAAGTCTAACAACCTGGATTAGATTCCCCAATACCCACATAAGCCAGATGCACAAAGTGGCACATGCATCTAGAGTTCAGTTTGCAGTATCAAGAGGCCTTGGTGCACCTATTCTCTGACTGTCTCTCTCTCTCTCTCTCTCTCTCTCTCTCTGTATCTCTCTGCTTAGAAAAAATAAATAAAATAAAAATTAACTTTTAAGGTAGCATAATTTTCACATTCACTTTGGTCTTATTCTCTCCCCAAATGCCCTTCTTCATCTACTCATTCCCCCAATGATGGTACTGTTCCTCCCTTCCCCTCCCCCACTTGTCTCCCTTCTGCTTTCATGCCACATGTGATATATTACTCTTTTACCCTTTCCCCATTCCATTAAGATCTCTTCACCTCTTATGGTTCCCTTTCTGGTTTCATCACACACATGCATATGTAAACTAAAATCTATGTTCTGCATATGTGAGAACATATACAATATTTGTCTTTCTGAGTCTGATTTCTATTTTCATCCATTTTCCTACAAATGCCATTTTCTTTTATAACTGAATAAAATTCCATTGTGTATATATGCCACAATTTCTTTATCCATTTAGCTGTAAACAGCTGTCTACGCTGGTTCTATATCTTAGCTATTATGACCACTGAAGCAATAAGCGTTAATGTGGAACTATCTCTGTGGTATGTTTACTTAGAGTCTGTTGCAGTCAGCTTCTTAGTGCTGGAACAAACGTCCCACCAGAAGCAGCTTATGGGAGGAAAGAGTTTACTTCAGGCTTAAAAATTCCAGAGTAACACTGTCAATGGTGAAAGAAGTTGGGTTCTACCATAGATCCAAGCAGACAGACACCACCAAATAGCCAGAAAACACCAGCAAGCACACAGTGCCAGAGCCTAAACTGCTCTGAACACACCTAGCAGACTTGGACTCAGATACATCCCAGTGATCCTGCAGCAGGGATCTGCTGGCTAGGGGCTCAAGTTGCAAACTCAATTTTAATAAAACACCTGAGTTGATAGGGTCATATATTCAAGCTATCACATCTACCCCTAGCCCCCATAGACTCACAACCACCTCACAATGCAAATTTTATTTAGACCAACTTCAAAGGTCCCTATAGTCTTTATCAACTTTAACATTGTTAAAAAGCCTCCCCTGAGATTCAAGACTGTCTCTTAACTGTGAGTCCTTAAAATTAAAACATAAGTTAAATAAAATCCCTCACAATAAGCAGCAAGCACCAACCCTAGAGCTCCAACTCTTCTCTTCACATGTTTTTGTTGGAATCAGATACACTTCCAGTGACACAGCCCCTCCAGCAGGCCCCTGGAAACTTAAACAGGAAGTTTAATTATAGTTTAAAAATACCTAAAGCTATGGAGAACATATATTCACATTTGAACCACCCCATTGTGCCCTGTCCCCCATAGACTCATGACCATGCCACAATGCAAAGTAGTCCAACTTCAAAGGTTTCCATGAGCTTTACCAACTTTAAGACTGTTCCAAAGTCCCAAGTCTCATCTGAGATTTAAGGCTGCCTCTTAGCTGTAAGTCCTATAAGATCAAAACAAGCTACATACTTCCAACACAGAATATCACAGAGTAAACATTTCCATTGCAATAAAAGCATAACAAGGAGATACTATACCAATATATTTGTATTTCCAATTCCACCCCTTCAGCTGGTTTAGTGACATCCTGAGCAAACATCCTGGGTCAGCAGGACACCATGGTAGCTGTTGCATAGTTGGAGTGTTACGAGAACATCTTCAGGTCTACACTGCAAACCATGGTCCATCTTCACAGCTCCATCCACTGGCCTTGCTATGCTTCTGTGCAGGGACCTCACCCTGCTTCACATTCTGCATCTCAGCAGTGGCTGGAACCATGGTGCACATCCAGTGACTCTTCCATGAAAGTTTTATGCTTCCAAAGCCATTACCAGGTGTGCAGAGGGCACCCTGAGACTACAGAGTGAGTTGCAGGCCATCCTGGGCTTGAGCAAGACCCTACCTCAAAAAAATTGTATATATCTGATGGCTAAGGGTTGTAAACATTTTTTTTCAAACTTTATTATCTATTTATATCCTTTATGCATGAGTATATGTGTGTGCAGGAGTGCATGAGTGTGTTTAAGTTGGGACAGATTTGGGTGTTATCTTAGGGATACTGTACACATTTATTGAGACAGGGTCCCACATTGGCCTAGACCCAGGATTTGAAGTTCTTTTTATAGTCTAAATATTAGTCCCCTTATTGGCATATAATTGACAATGATTTACTTTTATGTACATTAGGCTGTCTCTGTACTCTGGTGATGGTAGAAGCTTTTCTTTGTCATTTCTTGGCATTATTTCATACACTATTTTAGTTTGTTCAATATATATTTAACATTCTTATCCATGGCTTTATCTTGAAAAGTTTCCTCTAATGGCTTCAAAGTTTCAGGTCTTACATAAGATATTTGATCCATTTTGAATTAATTTTCATTTAGAGTGAAGTGTTTGGGTAGAATTTCATTCTACCACATATGAATACCTAGTTTTCTAGCACTAATGCATATTTTTGACACATCTGTTAAAAATTAAATAGCTATAATTGTGGGCTTTTCTCTGGATTCTCTATTTTTATTCTATTAGTCAAAATGTTTGTTTTGTGCCAGAACCATAGTGTTTTTGTTACTATGGTTCTGTAGTATAATTTGAGATCAGAACTTGTGATATATCCAGATTTTCTCTTTCTGCATAGAATTGCGTTGTTTATATAGGATCTTTTGAATTTACATATGAATTTTAGCATTTTCCTAGTTCTACAAGAATATTATTACAATTTTGATGGGGATTACATTGTCTCTGCTTGGATCTGTGAAAGGGAGCCAGCTTTTTCCACCATTGATGGAACTTCCCCTGGATCTGTAAGTTTGAAATAAATCCCTCTCTCCCATAAACTGTTTCTGGTTGGATGTTTGTCCTAGCAACATGGAGCTAACTACAACAGAATTTGGTATCAGAGAGTTGTAGTGTTGCTATGATGAATCTGACCATGTGGACTTTGGTTCTTTGGAACTTGTGTGCTGGAGGCATGTGGCAGGATTTGTTACTTAGGACTTCAGAAGCCTCATGGTGTGGTAAGCCAAATCTTATGGACTATTCCTGTGAGAGTTTGAAAATGCTAAATGCAGAGAGAATTGTGTTTGCTTTTGAACATTCAAAGGGAAAGGAAAGAAGGCAGAGAACTTTGTTGGGACTGAGCTACTGGCATAAGGACTGGCTGTGGTCTGTTGCCAATGCCCAGAGAATTTGATCAAGATTGAATTTAAAAGTAGTAGACTGCTGTGCTTCGTGGAAGATATAGAATTGAAAGACGTATGAATTAAAGTTGGAAAAATTGAAGCAAGTTTAAATTTATAGGCACAGAGACTGGTTTTAGGTTGCTAAGGCTGCTATTGTTAAACAGATTACCACCATCAAGGGTGGGTCAACTTCCTTACATTGAAACAATGGAAAAGCTGCTTGGGGGTAAAGTCCACCCAGGAAAGGCTGAATGGTAGAAATGCAAACTCTTTTGAAAAGCAGAAATCTGTAAACTCAAGGACAAGATTTATTTCCTCACTGGATTAACAAAATCACTGTGTTATGAAACACCTGATATTAGTTTCTGGAGCATGAAAAATGCATGGAAGCAGGCCATGAAGTGCACATGGAGCTGCTGCTGAGAGTGGCATGTAAAACAGGGTGATGTCCCTGTGCAGCGAGATGAGTGAGACCAAAGTCAGATGGTCTGTGGTTTTGAAAGACCCTCAATGCAAGGACTCCCCGGGCTCTGTCTCGGGAAAGGCAGCACCCCAAATCACTCACGAGAAACAGTCTTGATGCAAACAGCAAGAGGATTTTTATTCCAAGCGCGCTGGGGCCCACAGTCGTACACCACTCAGGGGTTGAGGACTGAAGGCCCCAAGTGCGGAATCAGGACAGCTTTTATAGGATTATAACAAAGCCCATGCATTGTGAACCAATCATTTTACATCATCAGAAGCCCGCGCAATGCTAACCAATTCTTTCATGACACTCTATAGTTCTTGGGCCAATCATTTTAAATTGTTCTAGCCCGCGCACTGTGGACCAATTAATTTGTAACACACCATGATCTTCTTCCTATAGTCTCAGAGGTCTGCATTTGCGCAGGCTCCTGGGTGGGGGTGACAAACTGCAGTTAAGTTAGGTCACTAGGGCTTAAGTTCAACCAGGGGTTTCTGTGTGTAATCTTTCCTTTTATGGTGCAAGCAGTTCACAGAAGCCAGATAAGCAGTTAGTTAGCTCATTTCCCATTATTTCACTAGGCCAGAGTCACGTACTCAAAAGCCTGTTCTTTTTACTTAGGTTCATGCAGGAAGCAGGCTCTGAACCAGCAAGAAGGGTGACCTTTTACCTATTTGCTGGCAGAGAGCCGGGTCTGGAATTTTAAGCATTTATGGCTTTTTCCATCCTTTCAGTTTGCAGTGGAGACCTAAAGATGATCTGGAAATCTTAGGACTGTGCAAAGGCTATCATGGAGCACTTTTGGCTTGTGATGAAACTTTCCCCTGACTATTTAGCCCAGCTGGAGGGATGGAAGTTGAAAATCCAGAGACTGTCATCACTAGCTATGGATGTCAGAGTTGAACTGCAGATATTTGATGTTTATGTGATGGTTATTGATTTTGTATTGGTCAAGTCTCTCCTTGTTATGCCTTATTGCAATGGATATGTTTACTCTGTGCCATTATATGTTGGATGCATGTAACTTGTTTTGATTTTACAGGACTCAAGAGACAGTCTTGAATCTCAGATGAAGCTGAACTTTGGAAAAATCTTGAAGTTGATAAAGGTTAGGGGACCTTTAAAGTAAGACTGCATGTAATTTGTATTGTGATATGATCTTGAGCAGATGGGGGCCAGGGGCAGAATGTGTTCATTTAAATGCGATAGTGTAAATGTATGGCCCACAGACTCAGTTATTTTTATTAAAATTAAACTTGTAACTTGGATCTCCAGCCATTCAGCTTGAGGAGCTGACTACAATATAGGGTTTTAAAGTACAGGATCATGCTTTTTGCATAGAATGAATTTGTCCAACTGTCTCACAATCCTGCCTCACACTCCTGCCTCCATGCCTTCCCAACCATCAAGGACCTCAATCTACAAGCTGAAATCCATACTTCTTTCCTTTAAATTACTTCTTTTCAGGATTTTGGTCACAGCAATGAGAAAGTCACTAATGCAACTGTGTGTTGGACATGGTGTCTTCTTTCCTGGCTCTCTTTTGTTTATGCCTCTCATGAAATGCATTACTCCCTATGCTTTCTCCTTCCTCTGTATGTAGTAGTCTTGTGAGTATATTCTGTAGTCCTGCATTGGTTGTTATTAATTGCTTAGGTCTCACTCTGTAGCCCAGGTTGGCTTGGAACCTGTGGCAAACCCCCTCCTCACCCTACTGAGAGCTGGGATTAGAGGCATATGCAACCACACATGGCTTATTCTCCATATTTTATTAAATTCCAAACCAGAATTTTTTATTTCACTGACTGTGTTCTTCAGAGCTAGGATTTCAGCCTGGTTTTTCTTCAGTATTTCTACTTCCTTATTCATGTCCTGTAATGAGATTTTTATTTCATTAAGCTGTTTTTCTGTATTCTCTTTCAAGAGTTTGTTCTCTTCTTTTGTTTTCTTCTCTGATTCCTTTCATTTCTTCTTTCATTTCTTTGAGTATAGATAACATCATTCTTTTGAAATCTTTGTCAGGAATTTCATATAAAACAATCTCATTGGTGAAAATTCTGATGGATTTGTAATTTTTGGTGGGATTGCATTGTCTTGATTCTTTGTGTTTCTTGTATTATAATGTAGTGACTTTTGCATCATGGATTGATTTGATGCTTAGGTTTTCTATTTATCTTCAGTGTTCTTAGGTGTAGTGATCCACCTTTATATACTTTCAGGATATGAGTTTAAGGGGCCAACTGTACACTTGTACCCACATCCAACCTCAGAAGTAATCCTAGTTGTTGAATTTGCTTGTTAAGCAAGTGTTGTAGTGGACTTGTGGAACAATTTACTGTCAAGTTCTAAACTTCAACTGAGCAAAATACACATTCAATTAAAATGAGCACAGAGTATACAAATGTGGTAATTAAAACAAACAGTCTTATAAGGTTAAAATCCCTAAGGGTGTGTGTTGCTGTACACCCTTAATCCTGTCAGCTAGGAGATAGAGGATTTTGTTCTGACTTGGGTTCCAGGTCAGCCTGGAACTGGATCAGACCCTGCCCCCAATAATGACAAAAGCAAAAGATAAAGGCCTTCTAAATCTAAAAGTATTACAGGCAGCAATATTCAACACCCCATATTCAGCTTATTTGAAAATGGTAAGGCCAACCACAAATATGTAACCCAATAACCTGCCCTGACCTGGAAAGAGAGATTAGCACTTCCAATGCAGTCTATGTACCTTTTTTTTTTTTTTTGTCAGCTGGCCTTGTTACCTTTTGGTGTGGCTTCCAAACTCACCAATGCTGAGTGCCCACTTCATTTCCTGAGCTGTGCAGCTGGCTCAGCTGTTCTGGATGTAGTGCTGGTGATGTGGTACAGAGCTTGAGCTTGCCTCCACGGTGCTGGATATGCTGCTGCTAGTTGCTGAATGCTGGTAGTTTGCCATGGTTCTGATGGTTGGGATATGGGCAAGTTCAGGAAGCCTGTAGTTGCTCACACTGTTCCCCTCTATCTCTTTCAGTAGCTCAGCAGACTTTTTTTCAATTTCTGGGCTCTGTGAGGAGACTGATGAGGTTGGAAAGTCCCCTTTTTTCGGTCTCTATTTCTGCTGCTAGGCACACCTGATGGGTTGGGGTCACAGCGGCTCGCGGCTTGGGGCTGCCATGGACTGGGCTGCCATGGGTCAGGCTGCAAGCTCCACCTTGGGATTCTGGCCGTCTCCTGCTTTTACTGTTTCCCGGAAAAAATATTCTGCTCTTTTCCGAAGAAGAGTGTAGTTTTGCTTAAATTCCTCCCTGATCTTGTTTGGCATGGATCCTATGCCACCATCTTACCCAGAAGTCCCAAACCAGAATTTAAAAAAATACATTTTTATTTATTTGAGAGAGAGAGAGAAGCAGGTTGAAGAGAGAGAGGGAAAATGGGCACACTAGGGCCTCTTGCCACTACAAATGAACTCCAGGCACATGCGCTACCTTGTGCAACTGGCTTTACGTGGGTACTGGGAAATTGAACCTGTGTCTAAGGCAAGTGTCTTAACTGCTAAGCCATTTCTCCAGCTGGCAAACCAGAAATTTTGAAAGAATTGATAATTGATAATTTTGCTCAAGGCCATATAGATAAACAAGTATAAAGGCTACATTCTAATCAACATATGGTTCTAGAAGCCATGACTGATAGCCAACCATTACGTTGAGTTAAGGAGTAAATCACCCATTTTCCCAGATTTTTGTCCCTATAAGCTCCATGTATTCATGTATTTATTTCAAGTATTTCAGTGTGATTGTGTGGTGATTTTGGTGACCACAGTAGAGGATGAATCTTTGGGACAGGCTTTGTGCTCAGATCAGAACCAGAACTAACCAGATCCTTGGACATCATGATAGCGTTTGATGTCACTCTATGGTGTTTTCCAGGATGTGGAGGATGTGAGAAGCTTGTCTGTTCTCAGTTAAAATAGAAATGAGGATGATGACAATTTTTAGGGTGACCCAGAATTAGGGTGGAAAAACAAGAATGAAATCAGCAACATAGGCCCTCCCTCTCACCAACCCAACTTGAAGTGGAAAGCTTACCTATTTTTACCATTTTATTTGTGTCACATGTTGGACTTGCTGGTGTGATTTCTTCTTTCTTTCTTTCTTTTGCAGGGAAGAAACTTTATTTGGTTCAGTATTTATTTAAAACACTCCAGTTTCTCTAAGCATCAACAAAATGAGCAATCACTAATGAGGTAGCATAGTAATGAAACTACAGAGGATGAAAATGAATTGAACTCTTTTTTTTTTTTTTTTTTTGCCTGAAGAGGAATTCTTAGTGAACTCAGAGGTGATCATACTAGATCTTAGTCCTTTAATCCTTCACCTACAAACAAATCCAATTTTAGTCAAATTCTTCTTACTCTGAAAGAAAATGTGACAGTGGCCGGACATGGTGGTGTACACCTTTAATCTCAGCACTCAGGAGGCAGAGTTAAGATGATTGCTGTGAGTTCTAGGCCACCCTGAAACTACATAGTGAATTCTAGGTCCACCTGGGCTAGAGCAAGACCCTACCTCAAAAAAAAAAAAAAATGGCACAAGAAAATGTGACAGTGTAAGGGAAAGGGGGGAGAAAAATATTTGTCAAGCCCCACAACTTTCACAAGAGCCAAATATAAGTATGCTGTGTTCTTCCAGCCACTGTGTACTTAGCAGTAAACATTGATTGATTGCCTGTGTTGATTGTTCTTCCAGTTCCATTGTTACCCACCATTGTTCAAGTCAGAAGATGCTGGGAATGGTGATGATGATGTGTCCGAGTAGGTGTTGCTGAAAAAACTGATCACAGTTACTGGATACAGATTTTGTTTTATTTATTTATGTGTGTGAGAAAGAGAGAGAGGGATGGGGTGGAGTAATTGGGGCACTCCAGAGCCTCTAGCCACTGAAAATGAACTCTAGATGCATGTACCACATTGTGCAACTAGTTTACATGGGTACTGGGAAGCTTTGCAGGCAAGTGTCTCAACCACTAAGCCATCTATCCAGCCCTGTTTTTTTTTTTTTTTTTTTTTTTTTTTTTTTTTTCCGGTTAAGAATTAAGGCTAGCTAAGTGAGGTGGCTCACATCTGTATTCCCAACACTTGGGAAGTAGAGGCAAGAAGATCAGGAATTCAGGTCATTCTGTTCATAAACAGTTCAAGAAAAGCCTGAGCTACATGAGAACTCATCTCAAGCCCTGCCTGCAACATCAAATGTCTAATCTTTGGTTTTTGTTGTTGTTGTTGTTTTGAAGTAGTGTCTCATGCTAGCTCAGGCTGTCCTGCAATTCACTATGTAATCTCAGCCTGGCCTCCAACTCACAGCAATCCTACCTCTGCCTCCTAAGTGTTGGGATTAAAGGTGTGAGCCACCATGCCCAGCCCAAAATTTCTTTTATTTATTTAAGAGAGAGAGAAAGAAGCAGAGAGAGAGAGAGAGAGAGAGAGAGAGAGAGAGAGAATGAGCAGGCCAGGGCCTTCAGCCTCTACAAATGAACTCCAGATGCATGCACCACCTTGTGCATCTGGCTTACATGGGTCCTGGGGAATTGAACCTAAGTCCTTGGGCATTACAGGCAAGCACCTTACTGCTAACCATCTCTCCAGCCCAAATTTCTAATCTTAAACCAGGCATAGTGTTATATGCCTGTAATCCCAGTATATAGCAGGTGGAGGCAGGAAGGTGGAAGTCCAAGATCAGCCTCAAGTACATACTCAGACCAGCTTGAGCTACAAGAGACCCTGTCTCAAAAAAAAAAAAAACAACAAACAACAACAACAACAAAAAAACAAGCTGGGCATGGTGACACATGCCTTTAATCCCAGCACTTGGGAAGCAGAGGTAGGAGGATCACTGTGAGTTCAAAGCCAGCCTGAGACTACATAGGGAATTTCAGGTTAGCCTAGACTAGAGAGTTAGAGAGACCCTACCTCAAAAAACCAAAAAAAAAAAAAAAAAAAAAACAAACAAAAACAAACAAACAAACAAAAAAAAAAAAAACAAAAAAAAACCCAAACAAATAAACAACAAAAAAGGGGGGTGGGGCATGGTGGTGCATGCCTTCAATCCCAGCACTTGGGAGGCAGAAGAAGTAGGAGGATCTCTGTGAATTCAAGGCCAGTTTGACACTACATAGAGAATTTCCTGTCAGCTGGGCTAAAGGGAGACCCTTCCTCAAAGAAAAAGGTGGGAAGCTGCAGTCATAGCTCAGTGAATAAAGTGCTTGCCACACAAGCATGAGGACCTGGGTTCCATTGCCAGAGCCCATACAAAAAAACAAGGTATTACTGGGTGTGGTGGGGCATGCCTTTAATTCCAGCACTCAGAAGGCAGAGGTAGGAGGATTGCTGTGAGTTCAAGGCCACCCTGAGACTACATAGTGAATTCTAGGTCAGCCTGGGCTAGAGTAAGACGCTACTTCAACAAACCAAAAAAAGACTTCTGGGGAGGATGGCTGCATAGGAGACACACCAAACCAGCCTAGAGAGAGATTTAAGCAAAACCACAGCAAAATACACTTCTAATAAGTGAAAGTCTATAGGTTTTTATCAGCCACAGCAGAGAAGCAAGAGAGACCAAGATCTATCAGAAAGGAGGAAACCAGCCGGAACCCACAGAGGTACTTGTGGCTCAATCTGTGCACCCAGCACCCAGCTGCAGGAGCAGAGACCAAACAATGGCATTTTCCAACCTCATCAAACCTGAAGGGTTGGCAGTGGAGATCACCTAACAAGCTGCTAAAAGGGGTACAGGTGGGACCAGCTGGGCAGTTCCAGTACAACTCTAGGCTTCCTGCACTCTCCCATCCCCCATCCATCAGAACCACAAACCTCCGGAGAACTCATTCAGTCCCTGGAGGCAGGGCACCCAGCATCAGAGCACCAGCTCCACAGCACAACATGGAGGAATCGAGGTGGGCAATCAGCATAGGTGAGATTGGAAGCCACCCCAAAGGTAATAAGGCCAACTGACAAAAAAATAGGTATACAGGCCTGCACTGGAAGTGCTAATCTCTCTTTCCATGTCAGGGCAGGCTATGGGTTACATATTCTTAGTTGGCTTTACCATTCTCAATTAAGCTGTATTTGGGGGTTGACTATTGTTGCCTTTGATGCTTTCAGATTTAAAGGGCCTTTGACTTTTTCTTCTGTCATTATTGGGAGCAGCGTCTGATTCAGACCCAGGCTGACCTGGAACCCATTTCAGAACAGGAATATCAACCTCCCAGCTGACAGGATTAAGGGTGTAGAACAACACATACCCTTAGGGACTGTGGCTTTATTGGGTTATCTGTTTTAATCCCCACACTTCCATACTCTGTGCTGGTTTTTATTAAATGTGTATATTGCTCGGTTGAATTTTAGAATTTTGCCAGTAAATTGCTCCACCCAGCCCACTAAAATACTTGAATAGCAGGCAAACTCAACACTTAGGATTACTTCTGTGGTTGGATTGGAGCACAAGAGCTACACGTGGCACCTTAAACTCCCTACTCTGAAGATACATAAAGTTGGATTTCCAAGTATAAGTGCACCACAAATAATTAGAAAACCTAAGCAACAAATCAACTCAGAATGCAAAAATCACTGTATTATAACACAAGAAAAAAAGAATCTAGACAATACAACCCCACAAAAAATTATAAATCCATCTGAAATGACCCTCAATGAAACTGTTTTAGATGAAATGCCTGACAAATATTTCAAAAAAATGATTTTATCTATATGCAAAAAAAAATCAAAGAAGAAATCAAAGGAATCAAAGAAAAAAAACAAAGGAATTAAAGAAGAAAACAAAATCTTGAAAGAATTGCAAGAGAACACAGGAAACCAGCTCAATAAAATAAGGAGAGCATTACAAGACATGAGTAAGGAAATAGAAATACTGAAGAAAAACCAGGCAGAAATTCTAGCACTGAAAAACACCTAAGTGAGAAATTGCAGAAGACACTAAGAAATGGAAAGACATCCTGTGTTCTTGAATTGAAAGAATCAATGTTGTGAAAATGTCAATCTTACCAAAAGCAATCTACACATTTAATGCAATCCTCATTAAAATTCCAATGGCATTCTTCACTGAAATAGAAAAAACAATCCTAAAATTCATTTGGATGCACAAAAAAACCTTGAATAGTCAAAACAATTTTGAGCAACAAAAATAAGTCTGGTGGTATCACTATACCCAATTTAAGCTATATTACAAAGCCATAGTAACAAAAAGAGCATGGTACTGGCACAAAGATGGACACATAGATCAATGGAATGGAACAGAGGACCCAGATTTAAGTCTGGACAGCTACAGCCATCTGATTTTTGACAAAAATGCTAAAACTATTCATTGGAGAAAAGATAGCCTCTGCAACAAGTGCTGCTGGAAAAGTTGGATATCTTTATGTGGAAGGATGAAAGTAAATCCTTACCTCTCTCCATGCACAAGAATTAAGTCCAAATGGATCAAAGACCTTAATATTAGACCTGAAACTCTGAAAGTGCTAGAGGAAAAAATAGGGGAAATCTATCAACATATTGGCATAGGCAACAACTTTCTGAATATAACCCCAATTGCTGAGGAAATAAAACCACTAATCAATCACTGGGACCTCATGAAATTGCAAAGCTTTTGTACAGCAAATGACACTGTGAATAGAGCAAATAGGCAACCTACAGAATGAGAGAAAATCTTTGCCAGCTATATACATCTGACAGAGTATTAATATCCAGAATATACTAAGAATTCAAAAAACAAAACAATTAGAAATCAAACAATCCAATTAAAAACTGGGTTGTGTTGCTGGATGTGGTGGCGCATGCCTTTAATCCCAGAACTCTGGAGGCAGAGGTAAGAGGATTGCTGTGAGTTCAAGGCCACCTTGAAGCTACATAGTCAGTTCCAGGTTAGCTTGGGCTAGTGTGAAACCCTACCTCAAACAACAACAAAACAAAACAAAACAAAACAAAACAAAAAAACAAAACAAAAAAACAAGGCTGTGGAACTAAATAGAGAGTTCACAAAAGAAGAAATACCGATGACATATAAACATCCAAAAAAGTGTTCTACATCCTTAGTCATCAGGGAAATGCACATTAAAACTACTTTGAGATTCCATCTCATTCCTGTTAGAATGGCTATCATCAAGAAAACAAATGATGATAAATGTTGGTGAGGATGCAGAAGAAGAGGAACCCTTCTACACTGTTGGTGGGAATGCAACCTGGTCCAGCCATTGTGGAAATCAGTGTGGAGGTTCTTGAGACAGCTAAAAATAGATCCAGCTATAGCACTCCTAGGCATATATCCAAATCTCTTTTCTCACTTTAGAGATACTTGCACAACCATGTTTATTGCTGCTCTATTCACAATAGCTAGGAAATGGAATCAGCCTAGATGTCCCTGCACAGATGAATGAATAATAAAGATGTGGTACATTTACACAATGGAGTTCTATTCAGCAGTAAAGAAAAATGAAATTATGAAATTTGCAGGGAGATGGATGGATCTGGAAGGAGTTATACTGAGTGAAGTAACCCAGGCCCAGAAAGCCAAACATTGCATGTTCTCTCTCATATGTGGATCCTAGCTACAAATGTATAGACTTGTGTGTGAGCTGGAACCAAAAATCGGTAGCAGAAGCCAGTAAGCTAGAAAAAGCTTATAAGGGAGGGAGGAGAAGGGAGGACTTAAAGGGATGGTATTGCATATATGAAATAGGAGAACAGATTAGAGGCAGGGGAAAGGCCTACATGAGGTCAGGGAAAGATAATGTGTAAAAGAAGGGCAGGGGGAGGATCAATCAAAATTCAAGATAATCTGAATAAGACTTATGTAAACCTACTTTTTTGAATAATGGCATATCCAGAAGCCATAGATTGTTACTAGAAAATTTTCAGTGCCAGGGATGGGATACCTTCCAGTTAGTTGTTGGCCAGGGTGGTCCCTGTTGCCTCCAAAACATTACAGGCTATTGCCAAGGCCCTTGGTTTCCTGTGAGAAACAGATGGTAAGACCCTATTGCTGAAGACCTCTCTTGCCTGAGTAGCAAGGTCACTGAGAAATCAAGCTGGTGCTGAGCTGAAAACTTCCTTCCTATAGACCAGCCAACTGAAAGCAGGAAAAAGCTGCACTGCATGCATCCTTATGGGAAACAGAAGTCATCAGCAGTAAAAACAGTGGACACTGGAAGCCTCAAGTTTGGCCAGACAAGCAAAATGACTGAACAGGTGCAATAGTGGCTTGTCTGCTCTAGGGGAAACCAGCTGTTCTCTTTTTGGACTGGAGGCCCTCTCTATGGTAGGGAATACATGCCTGGTACTGACAATCTAATCAAAAGCCTAAAGCCAGGCGTGGTGGCACACGCCTTTAATCCCAACACTCAGGAGGCAGAGGTAGGAGGACCGCAGTGAGGCCACCCTGAGACTTCATAGTGAATTCCAGGTCAGCCTGGGCTACAGTGGAACCCTACTTCAGGAAACCAAAAATATAAAAATAAAAAGCCTATGGCAGGGGTGGTCATAAGCCTTAGGTATATAAAGCCTGCTCTTGTCTCACTAAATGTACATATTATTCTCACTAAACTACCCTGAAAGCACTACACTTAATGTTCATATTCAAGTATTAATGCTACTCTCACTTCTGGTTAGAGAAGCTTCTCTTTTCAGATGGTGATGACCACTGGGATGACCCAAAAGGCAACATAGTGCTGAGAAGAAGGGGTGGAGGAGTGTCCAGCACTGAAAAATCTCTATCACACCCTCTAAGACTCAGGGTCCATTGAGGAAGAGGAGGCGGAAAGAATGTAAGATCCAAAGGAAGGGTATGACTCCTTACAATGCAACTGTCCAGGCAGAAATTGGCCTTGATATCCATGACCTTTCAGTGCCTAACAATACCTTCACAAGACTCTCTTAATAGGAGAAAAAGATGATGACATCAAAATAAAAGAGATACTAATGGAGAGAGGGAGGGGATATGATGGAGAGTAGAATTCTGAAGGGGAGGGAAGGGAATTATCATGGTTTATTGTCTGTAAGTAAAGCAATCGTCAATAATAAAATTATATGTTAAAAATAAAAACTAGATGATGGGCTGGAGAGGTGGCTTAGCAGTTCAGGTGCTTTCTGTGAAGCCTAAAGACCTAGGTTCAACTGCCCAGAACCCACATAAACCAGATGCACATGGTGGCACATGCATTAGGAGTTTTTTGCACTGCCCAATAAATAAATAAATAAATAAATAAATAAATAAATAAATAAATAAAAATAAAGAAATCTCAGCGATTTACCTACCTCTGCCTTCTGACTGCTGGGATTAAAGGCATGTGCCACCATGCCCGGCAAAAAGTCTAATTTTAAGTAACCTGGTGTGATTTCTTTTAAAGGAAGTATTCTGCTATTTAAAAAGAAGATGAAAATCCCATTTCCAGAGAGTCCCTCTTAATGTTTCTTCCTCTTCCCCCCCACCTCTTTTTTTAAATTGGACATACATAGGACTTGTAAGGAGTATACTTCAGGCCTTGGCCTCATGGGGATTTTGTCAACAAGCATAGTATATTTTGACAGGAACCAACACAAAGATCCTATTCCTTCAGCTTTCTGGACAGTGGCTGACTTCCTGACAAGAATGCCTTTGAAATGTTTTTTTTTTTTTTTTTTCAGATTTTTCTTTTGAAGTGGAGACATGAACAAAACTCTCCTTAAATGTTTTATATCATCTTTCATTATTTCTGTGGATAAAAATGAAAATTAAGAAGTCCCAGGTATTTCTACTATTAGTGGATTAAAAACCTTGGATTTCTTCACAGATAGCAAGTGTGTGGTCTTTGGGGCCATGTGAAATTCTGATTTGCTTAAAGAGATTATGGCTCAGTCTGAGGCTCTGCCAGGACTTGCATATTTGGGGTGGTAAAGGGGTGAGGAAGGCTACTACAATAGCTGTTATGGTTTCAAAACTGTGTGGGCAAAATCCCTCAACACCTTTCCTCCTATTCCCACTTGAGTCGTGAAGCTGTATTTAAAGGAGAAAATGTGTGCAGGTATGTAAGTGGAATTATTTTATCATTCGGGTACTTTTTAAACTGGCATTTTATGAGTCTGCCATAAAGTAGAGTGATGCAAGTATGTAAATCCATGTTTATATTTGAAAATAACCAGGTTAACAGATACTATGTCAGCATGGGATAAAACATGCTAGAACAAAGAAACATTACTATATTCACATTTTAAAATCAATATTAGTATATCATATAAAATACTAAAGAAAATTTTCCTAGATTTCAACTACAAAAGTAATAATCAAAAAATTGTGAGAAACTATTTTGTTCTCACAGTTGGGTAATCTTGCATAGGATGTAATCCCTGAAATGGTATTTTTTGGTTCAGAGTTGATAGTCCAGTAATCATTGGGCCATTAGTTCTTTTCCAGTTTGTTTTACATTGTCATTCTATTCTGCAACCTATTTTTTCCTTCAAAGAAGTGGAAAATAAATTTCTCAGTCCTTGGCCCTGTAATGACCCATGATAAACTCCAAAAATGTTTGTTGAACACATAGATGAATGCAGACAATTCATAGATCACTGAAAATGAGCAGTTTGAAGAATTTGTTTGATACCCATTGCATCAGTACTTTTGAAAAAGAATTGTGTTTTCTGAGTTTGGCAACTCGGATAGGTACTCTTGATGATCAGTGACAGGATTAGAATTACTTAGGAGACAAGCCTCTGGGTGTTGGTGAGGACCTTTCCAGAGCGGGTTAACTGAGCAGGGAAGACCATCCTGAATGTGGGCAGCACCACTCCATGAGCTGGGGCATTACTGGAAGAGAGTAAGTTCAGGTAAAGAGGTCATGAGCAGACATATTTTAGAGGAGACTCAGGGTCTAAAGGGTGTTTGGTATAGACAGAGGACTCGTCCAACTCTGAAGTACTGTGTTACATCTTACATACTACACATGTACCTTCTCAACTCTACGTGACATTTCCATGGATGTCTAAATATCATTTTAAAACTCAACATGCCTAACACCAAACTCTTGGTTTCTAGATTACTTTTTAAAATTCTGCTTATCAGTCCTTTTCAGTTGCCTTCATTGATGTAAATAGTTCCCCTCATGCAGTTCAGAATCATTCTTTACAGACTGTTTACATCTTACCTCCTGTTACTTTGCTTGGAATTTTATTCTTCCTCCATACATATGTATACGTTGCTAACTCCTCACTTCCTGGGCCTCAGCACAAGGATCACCTCTGCAGGTAGGCTGTGGTATCTGATATAGCACTCTGCTCCCCCCTTTTTTTATTTTCTCCTTTATCCATTGTGCTTTTCACTGGCAAATTGAGATCACTACCTAATATTTATTTACTCAATTATTGTCTGTCTTGCCACCAGAACTTAAGGTTCTCTGGCAAAGAGAATTTATTACAGCCATGTTGCTGGGATGAACATCCAAACCAGACACAGTTTAGGGGAGGAAGAGATTTATTTCAAGCTTACAGATCCAGGGAGGAAGTTCTATCAGTGACAAAAGAAGTTGCTTCCATACATCAAAGCAGAGAGAAACCATCATGAGGCAGCAAACACCAAAAATGACAAGCACAAAACCAACCAGCAGCAAATGACAAGGACCCAGGCTGAGTTCACACCTCTTTGCATACCTTTTGGCTGGAATTCAGATCCACCTCCAGCACACCTTAGGGCTGGACCCCAGGATCTGCCCCCAGTGACTTCTCCTCCAGCCAGGTGGTTGGAGACAAGCTTTTTTTTTTTTTTTTTAATGTATTTTTATTTATTTATTTAAGAGAGAGAGAAATAGGGAGAGAGAGAGAGAGAGAGGCCTCTAGCCTCTGCAAACGAACTCCAGATGTGTGCAGCCCCTTGTGCATCTTGCTTATGTGGGTCCTTGGGCTTT
This sequence comes from Orientallactaga sibirica, assembly GCA_036365145.1. Classification (NCBI taxonomy): domain Eukaryota; kingdom Metazoa; phylum Chordata; class Mammalia; order Rodentia; family Dipodidae; genus Orientallactaga; species Orientallactaga sibirica. Next base: position 33,082,084 of record JAEOAD010000012.1, on the reverse strand, counting down.
GCAGGCAAATGCCTTAACCACTAAGCCATCTCTTCAGCCCAAGACAAGCTTTAATAAAATACCTGAGTCTACTGGGAAAACAGACATTCATACTACCACACCTGCCCTATCTTCAGGGATAAGCCATTCCTAATTCATAATATATATTCAATAAATATATGTTGTAATGATGTAAATATATAGAAGTTTTAGTTTAACCAAGAAAACACTGTAAAACTGTAGCATAAGCGATGCATATACAATAAGGAAATTCATTGTAAAGAAAATGGTGGTTGTTTGCAGACTTATTCTCTCAAGGTGGCCATTGTCCTAGGATATCTGCACATATCCACTCTTGGCCTTCAAAAGCAATAGTGGAATAGAAACAGCATTGACTGTTTCCCTGAAAATGCAGATACCTGGGAGTTCCAGATATCAGAAGTGGCTGGTACTGGTGGATGACAGGTGCCAGTCTCATACATAGAAGAAAGACCCATTTTGAAAATCTGAAGGGAAAGCTTCCATTTTCACTTCCACAGATAAGGTCTTCCTCAGGGCAAACCCTCTGGAATGAGGTTTTTATGCTGCATAAGTCACTAGTCTCAGAGATTTTGTTTAAATACAGCAAGTTTGCCACCTTAATTAAATTTAGATGGGATGACAGAGTCACTTCCAATTTTATCACACATGATAATTTTCTTCCTAGTTTTAAACATCTTTTATCTTGAATATTAACATATTGTAAATTTGATAAAATTAATATTTCAATATTGTGTCAACTTTCAGTTTCTATTACTAACAATAAAATGGATATTCTCAGTGAAATGCATTTTAAACTTCTGTATAGCAATAATTTTAAATGTGACTGAGAAAGTCAATCAGGTAGGTTTTTTTTTTTTTTTGAGTTTTCGAGATAAGGTCTCACTCTAGCCCAGGATGACTTGGAATTCACTCTGTAGTTTCAGGGTGGCCTTGATTCATGGTGATCCTACTACTTTTGCTTCTCAAGTGCTGGGATTGAAGGCGTGCGCCACCACACGTGGCCAGGTAGTTTTTTTCCTGATATTATCATTTTATAACTATTATAAAATCTAAATCTTATTAGGAGAGAAGTGGAGAGGGTAGTGATGTGAAATGGGAGGGGAGTACTGGGACAGAAGGTTTCAAGTGGCATGGGGAGAAGGAAAGGTTAGAGAGTCAACCAAAACTGAGTATGCATAAAAATGCCATAAGAAAACCTGCTTTGTAAGCTAATAAAAAAAATAATAATACGGAAACAATGAAAACTCAATAGTAAATGAAACTCCTACTTTTTAAAGTCAATCAAGGTATTAAATAAAAAATTTATACTCTAATGACAGAAATTGGTGAGCACAAACTTTGGTGAGTGTTATATCAATTCTCAAAGAGTCTTATATTTAAATGGGTAATGCAACAGGGAACATAAAGAAAAATACATCTAGGTTCTCAAGGAATGAAGGGTTTTTTTTGTTGTTGTTGTTAAAGTAAGGCTGTGCATGGTGGTACATGCCTTTAATCCCAGCACTCAGAGGCAAGTACAAGAATCACAGTGAGTTTAAGGCCAGCCAGGACTGCAGGGAAGTTCCACATCACCCTGGGTAAAGTGAGGTCTTCCTTCAAAAAATATATCAGGGCTATGTATTAGATAAATAGTGGGATGCTACAAATCTGCTCCATTCTGGAACACACTTCAATAACTTGAAAAAAATTAGACTTTTTTTCTTATAGTGAAAAAAGGGTGTATTTAGAAGTAACCAGCTGGATCCAGTTTAGATGATCCCAATTTTGCTGGCAACATGCAAAGCCTCATAATCGGAGCCAGCCCAACCTAAGCCTTCTTCTCTCCATCAGGCCTGATGAGGGTATTGACTTTGGCCACATCAATGTAGTAGAGTTTCTTCACAGCCTATTTGATCTGGTGCTTGTTGGCCTTGACGTCCACAATGAACACCAGGGTGGTGTTGTCTTCTCTCTTCTTCAAGGCCGCCTCCATGGTCAGGGGAACTTGATGATGGTGTAGTGGTCAAGCTTGTTTTCTCCTGGGGGCGCTCTTCCCAGAGTGCTCAGGCGCGGTGTCTTGGGTCGCTGGAAGCTGGGTGACATGAGGATCTTCTTTTTGTGTCTGTGAACGCCTTTCAGCACGGCCTTTTGAGCTTTCAGAGTCTTTGCTTTGGCTTCAGCTTTGGCAGGGGCATGAGCTTCCTTCTTCACTTTCGGAGCCATCTTGACAAAAAGGGTTTCTCACATTAGTCTTTTGACTTAATCCTTATACTTCAAGACATTCCCCTGCAGAGATCATCACTCAAGAATAAAAAGATTTCAGCATCTGAATGTTTCTTACAAATCTGTTTTTAATGCACAAAACTTGAAAGCATCCCAAACATCTGTCAATGAGATTGATTAAGTAAATTATTGCATATTCAAATAATAGAATTCCTATCATCAACTTAACATAGTTCAATACTTACTAGATGGAAGGATATTTGTGACATGCCATTGAAAGAAAAAATAAATGAAAAACATATAAGTATGATTTTATTTATGTAAAATGATATTCTTCTCTTTTGAAAGATATACACTTAAATAAATGTGTTTATATATGTGGGGTGGGATTTTTTCCCAAAAATTTTCTTTTTGTATTTTGATTATATATACATATACTTTTAATAAAAGCAGTGCAAATTTATAGGCAAGTTTCTTAAAGTAAGATATAATTAAAAACACATGAGTTAGACCTTCTTATAGCATTAAATCTAACTATATTCAATCTGGGATCCATTTGTTTGATGTAAGAAGAAAACTTGGAATTATATTATGTAAAGAATTTCTTCATGAAAATTAAAGCTTAAAAAATGGAAAGATAATATAAGCAGTACAACATAGAATCCATTTCTCCAGCTTGATTGAGCTTATGATTAACTGACAAATAGTGTACATGTTTAACATGTAAAATGTGGTGTTTGATTATGTATTCATTATGAAATGTTGACCAATTTGAATCAAGCTAACATACATCACCTCCCCTAGTTACTATTATTTTTTGTGATAAGAACACTTGAGTTCTCTCAGCTAGTTTTAAGTATGTAGGCTGGACATTGGGTGTTTAGACCTTATTCATTTTATAACTGAAAGTTTGTAGTCTTTTATTAACATTTCCTCCCTCACTACCTGAAGTCCCTGGTTATAACTGTACCCTCTGTTACTATGGGGCTGGCTTAATTATTGCTTAAAAGACCTTGCTGTATTTATCTTGCTGTGTTTCCAAGTCTTATTTATTTCCCTTTGCATGATATTCTCCAAGTTCGTCCACATTGCCACAAAGGACAAGCTACCCTTCTTTTTCAAGGAGAAAAAGTATTTCATCACGTACCTTTGCTTAATCCAATCCTCTATCTACAGACATTTAGTGACTTCTCTATCTTTTCATCTACTAAGAATACTGCTATAATGATCATGAAGGTACAGATCGATCTATCATCTATCTATCTTTCTTTCTTTCGTTTTTTTTTTTTTTTTCAAGGTAGGGTCTCACTCTAGTGTTGGCTGACCTGGAATTCATTCTGTAATCTCAGGGTGGCCTTGAACTCATAGCAATCCTCCTACCTCTGCCTCCTGAGTGCTGGGATTAAAGGTGTACGCCACCACGCCCAGCTCTTCTTTCTTCTTTTTTATGTGTATTTTTATGTGTGAGTTTGTGTATTGATGTGTATTTTATGTGTGAGTTTGTGATGTATGCAAGTTTATGTGTCTTACCAAGTCCCTCGATGGTGGCCAGAGTGGAACTTCTGGTGTTAGACTTATAAATTTACTGAACTTATTTAACCTAAGAGATCATCTGGCGACATATTTAAAGTTTTCTGGGTATAAGAGTATATTTTAACTCTTTGCTTTCCCATTTAGATAACTTCTCTTTTTTTGGTAGATGTCTTTGGCTTGGACTTCTAGTAATATCCTGACTTGAAGTGGCTAGAAGAGTTATTCTTATTTTCCAATGTGTCACCATGTTTTGAAAGCTGCCAGACAGATGGGGTTTCTGAGTGAGAGCACCCAGCAATCCTAATAGGTAACGGAGAGGAGCTGAGCACAGGTGTCTGCTGGGTGCCTTTCCTATAGCACTTCTATTGGCAAAACCTGCCTGTTGTAGTAGAACAATGACGTCTCCTACTATTAACATATCACTTTTCTTTCAGCTCTGTTGGTTATGTTGGGTGCATACATTTATATTTTTTATGTCTTCTTGGTGAATAGAGCCCTTATGAGTTTTTAAATCAATGTCTCTTTTACCTGGGTATTGCTACACCTTCATTATTTTGACAATCTTTTGATGGAGTCTCTTTTTTCTATCTCCTCACTTTCAGCCTATATATGATCCATTAAGTTAGCTTGTAGTCAGTACAGGGTTGGATGTTGATTTTTACTATCCATTCAACTACTCTGCCTTTTGATGAGATAATGTTAAAAAATTCACAATATTTTGCCTCTTAAATGTCTCTATTTTTTTTAGTTTGAATATCTCCAAAATTCCCATGTGTTGAAAGTTTGGTCGCCAGGGTGGCACTAATGGAGATGGGTCCATGGGAAAGTGTCTTAGGTTACTGGGAACATATACCTCTGGAGGAGATAGTGGGCTCTGGCCCTTGTTTTCACTCTTTTTCTTTATTTGACTTTTGTTTTTCAAGGTCTCATTGTAGCCCAGGCTGACCTGGAATTCACTATGTAGTCTCAGAGTGGCCTTGAACTCAAGGAGATCCTCCTACCTCTGCTTCCCAAGTGCCAGGATTAAAGGTGTGTGCCACCATTGCTCTTTTTGTTTGTTTGTTTGTTTCTTAGCCATTAAATGAGTGATGTTGTTCCCACCATGATGTTTTACTTTCCACAGGCCCAAAGAAATGGACCAACTTGTCATGAGATGATATGTTCAACAAATTTTATGCTAATTATTTCAGGCACTTTGTGATAATAATGGAAACAGGACTAACAGAGTTACTACTGCTATTTTGTTAGTTATTTTACAATTGCTTTGTAGTTCTATTATTATAGTCATCTCTTTCTTTTTTTAAAAAATAATTTTTTATTTTTTATTTATTTATTTGAGAGTGATAGACAAAGAGGCAGAGAGAGAGAGAGAGAGAGAGAGAGAGAAAATGGGCATGCCACTGCAAATGAACTCCAGATGTGTGAGCCACCTTGTGCATCTGGCTTATGTGGGTCCTGGGGAATTGAGCCTCGAACCACGGTCCTTAGGCTGCACAGGCAAGTGCTTAACTGCTAAGCCATCTCTCCAGGCCCCCTTTTTTCTTCCTTCCTTCCTTCCTTCCTTCCTTCCTTCCTTCCTTCCTTCCTTTCTTTCTTTCTTTCTTTCTTTCTTTCTTTCTTTCTTTCTTTCTTTCTTTCTTTCTTTCTTTCTGATTTGATGAATTTAAAAATAATTTATTTGTGAGGAGGGAGGGAAAGAAGGAGGAGAGAGAGAGAGAGAAAGTATATCCAGGCCAGGGTGTCTTGCCACTGTGACCAAATTCCAGATGCATGTGCCACTTTGTGTATCTGATTTGATGCAGATTCTGGGGAATCCAGTCCCTGTCAGCAGGCTTTGCAAGTCAGGGCCAGATGATCATTCATTACTTAAGCATCACCCTAAAGGATCATGAACGCTCAGGCTCTTCTGGTTCTGTGTCCATGGGTAAAGCTGTTCCAGTAGCCCAGGATAGTCTTGGAAAGACTAGCAGCAGGTCAGGGGCTTTTATCAAAAACAGCTGAGCCATCTTCCCAGTTCTCTGATTTTCTGATATTTTTTGTAATGGTCTGTTTCTCTTCATCTTTGATGTATAGATTAAAAATTTTCCTGTATTCCTCTGGTTAATTTCAAAATGATCTGTTTTCTTCATTTTTTCCTTCAGTTTAAGACTTTATTGCAATGGGTGGTGGGGGGAAGAGGGCGAGATATAGAAAAGATAGAGGAGGAGGAGAGAGAATGGGGTGTGTGTACCAGGGAGATAGTAAAAGGGCTCAAGAGAGTGAGGAAAAAGAAGAAGGGAGGGAAAGAGGTAGGTGTGCACACACCAACGAGCAGGAAAGCTTGTTGCCATGGCACTGGGGAGGGTATGGAGCATGTATCCATGGGGGCAGCTTAGTGTCTGGTCCACAGAGGCTGGATTAGAGCTGGAATGCATGGTGCCAGCCTGGCAGTAGGGTGGGATTAGAGGTTGAGTTTGCTCTGACCTAAGTCTGTGGGAGAGAACACCCCAAGGATCAGCAAGTACTGGGCATTCCTATAGCTTGTTTCCCAAGCGGCTAGCACACAGCTTGGGTATATAGACATTCATCTGGTGACTGGTACATGGGAGTCTTGTCAGGAGGGTTCACAGCAAAGTCAGGCATTCACTTCCTTTGCCACCGAGAGGCTTGTTTTCCTCCATGCTGGGCTGCCCAGGCTGAGGCAGGGATGGCGTGGGTAATGTGAAACTGTCTTCCTTCTCCAGTCAGTGTTTTTCTTATTTATGTGTTGCATCCAAGTGCTACAATGTCTCACCTGGTTCTCTTTGGTCTTTGAATACATTGTTGTATATGAATGTGATCTTAATAGTTGCTAAACAAATATTTAGTGGTTTCTAAGGACAAATGATTAAGAAAATAAATATTTAATTAGTACTTTAGTTGTCTACTTTCTAAAGCACAAGTCTAAATCCAATAACGCAAATAACATTTCTATGGGGGACAGGTGTGTTTACTGAGTAGACATTTCTATGGCTCACTTAGCTCTTTCAAACTCCTTTGACTTCTAAACACCCTCCTCCAGCATTAATGTGTTCTTTCCAACAGCTCCTGACCCGCTACTACTCTTGCCAAGACTTCCTGGGGCAGCTTTGCCCATGCACACAGAACTAGAAGAGCCTGAGAGTTCATGATTGTTTAGGGTGATGCTAACTAATGAGTGATTATTTGAGGAGACCAAAAGTTTAGCACCCTTGTTTTAGGCCACATCAACTTTGATTCTCCAAAGATCTCCCATGGCATCAGACTGAAACTGCTTTCTCAGGAATTGCCTGGAATCACAGAATTCTGGGTTTCAGTTTCTTCTTCGTTGTACTTTCTTACTCTCTCTCTCTTTTTTTTTTTTTAACAGAGCACTTTCCAACACGCAGATCCTCACATCAGCATCTGTTTCAGGGGAATCTAGCAAGACACTAGTTTGTTTCCCACGTTTCCCATATGATTTGCCTGAACTCAATTCAACAACATACTATGCGCATTTTCTATAATGGATAAACCTCTTTGTTCTTCAATGGTGGGGAAAGGAATCATGGTTAATTTTGTAACTTTCCCTTATTGAATCTCAAACTAAGAATTTGTACTAAGTGAGTTAAATGAATGGTAATTGAAAGATATAGGATTAATAGTAATTTTGTTTGGCATTGTGCCTAGATGTATTGAATAAAAATTCTCATCAAATTAATCATCAAATTAGTCTTGTACCCTCAGACAAAATATCCTTCATTCTTAGAACCACTGTTAAGGATTGAATGACCAAAAAAAATGTATTGCACCTTGAACTTGTTTTAATTTTAAGGAATAGAAAAATTAAGACAATACCATCTCCTCTTTCAGTCATGATAAATCACTGCGTCTTAAATATTGTGTTACAGAGCAAGGGAAGTACTATTCTTTTGTTGCTTTTAAAAATTATTCTTTGCCTGCATAGCTCTTGAAATGGGAGGCTATATATTGTTTGTTGATGTCAAGCTTGTAATGTAATTTGTGTATTACAGTGATTTATCATCTACTTGAGGCTGGTTTAGCATTTCTTTTCTACATAATGGGGACATAGTCAGTAATAAGGGATATTAGGTTAACTTGGGATATTTTGCTATTTAAGCTAGCATGGAAACCAATTCCCTATTGACTAGATTTAGATCTGTATACCAGGAAGTAGATAACTAAGGAAAAAGAGTAAAATGGTTATTAAATATGATTTCTTTGTCATTCTTCCTTAGAAGCCAGTAAATAGTTAACATTCTGTAGAAAGATGAAATCATTCCATCAGATAAAAATTTCATTTTGTGGGCAACAGAGATGGCTAAGTGATTAAGGCACTTGCCAGTGAAGCCTAAGGGCCCAAGTTTGATTCCCCAGTACCCATGTAAAACCAGGCACAAAGTAGCACGTGTGTATGGAGTTCGTTTGCAGTGTCTGGAGGCCCTAGAATGCTCATTTTCTCTCTCAATTTGCCTCTTTCTTTCTCTCAAATAAATAAGTAAAATATTTTTTAAATTTCATTTTGTGTGATTTTTATAACTTAATACATACTTTCTGGTTCAGAACAACAGTCAGAATTAATAGTAGAATTTGTCTAATGATATCATTATATATGGAAATGTAATTTAGGTTTTCATTCTCTTTTACATATTTTCCCCATCCACAAGTATTTTTACAACTTGGTGGTTTCAAGAGAACATCATGGGAAGTATTCTCTGCTTTCTACTGCTTGCAACAGTCAGTGAACATGTGAGCATACCTCCTCACACGGAAGATGAAGGCTTTTACAATTGGTTCCCAATAAAATTGGATCATCCATCCAAAGTACATGTCACAAAGATGATAGGCCTCTGAGACAAAAGTCTTGTCAAGTGACATAGGAAGAAAAACCAAGGTTCTTCAGTGGCCTGCTGTGCAGTATCTTTTTCACGTCTTTTCCTCAAGAACTCTTGGATTGCATATCCTTTTAGAGAGATGCCCCAGTTTTGGAAACACCACAATATTCTAATTCAGTCAAATGATGGAACAAATATAAAGTTCTTGAAATATCTCCTGGAACATCATAAGTTCTCAGTAATACTGATTATATTATAGGCCCCCAATATCTTGCTGAAATCTTCAGGGCCACATGTATTTTTATCTATTTTTTAACTTTTTATTGACAACTATCATAAATATAGACAATAAACCATGATCATAATCTCCTACCACCACCTTCTTTTTTTTCACTTCCAAGTCCCCCCTCCATTGCACATGTATTTTTGAATTCATTTTTTTTTGGACTTTAAAACAGAATAATGTGAATATACTATATCCTGTCAAATACTGACAGAACTCCCCAAACCATACATATTGGTAGTTCTGCAGTAATGCATATGAACACTCACAGAAAGTATATTATAGACAGTGTCACATTTATTCAGGGACAATTTTGTCACTGGCCATTTTAGGACTTTTGGTTTTTTTTTTTTTATTTTATTTTTAGAGATAGCACACATGCACATGAGAGAGAGAGAGAGAGAGAGAGAGAGAGAGAGAGAGAGAGAGAGAGAGAATTGAGCACCAGGGCCTCAGCCACTGCAGTCAAATGTCAGACACTTGCACCCCCTAGTGGGCATATGCGACCTTGTGCTTGCCTCACCTTTGTGTGTCTGGCTAACGTGGGATTTGGAGAGTTGAATGTGGGTCCTTAGGCTTCACTGGCAAGTGCCTTAACAGCTAAGCCATCTCTCCAGCCCAGCACTTTTGGTTTTTAAAGCTTTCTGTATCTCATAGATAAAGGACTATGAACCAATATCATTATCACCATCATCACTTTCTTATAACTTATGTCTGAAACTTACATCCTTTTGACACTGATGGGTTCCAGAGAAATAAACCAGCAAACTAAATATTTGGATCTTTCTAATTAAAGCAATTCATTTCTAAATAATTTCTCGGCTGGAGAGATGGTTTAGTGGTTAAGCACTTACCTGTGAAGCCTAAAGACTGTGGTTTAAGACTCAATTCCCCAGGACCCACAAAAGCCAGATGCACAAAGTGGCGCATGCATCTGGAATTTGTTTGCTGTGGTTGGAGGCCCTGGTGTGCTCATTCTCTCTATATCTATCTGCCTCTTTTTCTCTCTGTCTGTCGCTCTCAAATAAATAAATAAATAAATAAATTTTAATTAAAAAAAGAATTTCTCTTACATGAGAAAAGACTGATCAAAGCCTAGTAAGGAATTATTTTATCAGAATTTTCTCTGGAAAATTATAGATTCTGACATTTTGCTGATAAAATGGTTCAACTCCATCCAAACCTAAGTCTGAATTCTGGCTGTGACATTTTGGTCCAGATAATATCTTCTGTGACTCGCAGGGAGATTCAAGCATTAGCAAACAGCCAAATCAGTGGAAGTCCTGAAAAGACCCTGGGGCACGGAAGGACATCTTCATTTAGACATGCACAGAGATACATTCTTGAATTCTTGAATCAGAACAGACCTTGAATTTTATTGGCATAAGATTGAGAATTTATCAAGAAAGGAGACTAAAAATGAGTTTATTTTTATCCACTTGCTTGATCAGCCTGAAGAGCTTCATTCCTTTGTGCAGAAACAAGCTTCCCACAGTGTTATTTCCTTCCGCCTAAAACATCTTCTTTAACATTTTAACATTTACATTATAGTGTATTTTTCCTGTTAATGAATTCTCTCACATTGTGTGGTCTAAAAATCTTTGTGCACTTTTGTTATTTGAAGACTTTTTTCCATTATCAAATTTTAGGTTGAGTTTTCTTCAGAACCATTAAGGTGCAAATCCATTGCCTTCTGGTTTGTAGTTTGTTATGGAAAACTAGGACTGATATGGTCTTTGTTCTTCAGTAATATGTTTCTTTTCCTTTCAAGATCTTTTCATTTGTTTTAAATAACTTTGCTTTCTTTGTATTTATCTTTCTTTCATTGACTACAAGTTCTCAGATCTAGATTTATTCTTTTTGTTGTTGTTGTTCTATTGTTTTGAGGCAGGGTCTCTCCTATCCCAGGCTGACTTGGAACTCACTTTGTAACACCAGTCTGGCCTTGAACTCACACTGATCCTCCTACTTCAGCCTCCAAAGTTCTGGGACTAAAGGTATGCAACACATGCCCACTAGATTTAGATTTATGATGCTCATCAAATTTCCAAAATATTTAGTCATTAATCTTTTGCATATTTTTCCTCTTCTTCAGGACTCCAGTGACATGTCTACCATCTATGTCATTTCTTGATCTTTTATTTGACTAGTTTTTCTCCCATTTACAGGTCATATTTTCCTGCTTCTTCATTGCTGTCATTTTTTTTATTGGATACTTCTTATGAATTCTGAGTTGGCCAATGCTTGGTACTGTACTTATTTAAAAAATGTTGGACTTTGTTGTAAAAGGCAATTAATTTATTTATGATTAACATGGTACTTTAAGGTCTGTTTATAAAACATTCTAGGTGGAAACCCAGCATAGCCTCTAGGCCAAGGTTATTTCTACCCAGTATTAAAGTATGGTCCTGCCTAGATCTTTAGTTAACCATACTGAGGCAGGCAAGCATTGGAAATGTTTTAGCCACCTGTAACATGACTTGGCTTGAGCTATAAACATACTCTTCCTCTAAATACACTGCATCTGGCAATTTGTTGGGAACCTGGGAGTTCCAACTGTACTGAACTCCACCTATTCCCACCCCACACAAAGAACTTGCTTGCTTCTCGCCTTAGGGACCATCTTCATGATCAGTTCCCATTGAAATATTTTCCCTGATACCCAGGGATCAGAACACCAGGGGGCATCCAACTTGGACTTGTTTTAGGTGCATGCACAGTAAGGCAAAAGTCATAGGTGGCAGCACGTGAACCCAGTGCACCTAGAGTAAGATAGGAGATGGAAATTTAAAAAATCAACTGTTTAGGAGCCAACTAGCCTGGTCAACATAGCAGTGAACAACAACAACAAAAACCTGCTTCAAAACAAAAGTGGAAGGCCAGGGCCAACACTGGAGCTTGTCCTCTGATGTTGGGTGGACCAGCTGTGTTTGACTGCACCCATACCCACAAAAGGAGCTGGCTCATTCCAGGAAATTGCTTGCCTCATGAGCAGGAGGATCTGAATTCGTATCCCCATAGCCCACTTAAGAATTCTATAATCCTAGCACTGGTGAAGTGGAGACAGGAGGATCCTGGGTATTGCTGGCTAGCTAGTCTAGCTGAATCATTGAGCTCCAGGTTTGGCTAGAGACCTTCTTTCAAGAAATAAGGAGGAGCTGGGTGTGGAGGCATGCACCTTTAATCACAGCACTCAGAAGGCAGAGGTAGGAAGATGGCTGAGTTTGAGGCCAGCCTGATACTACGTAGTGAATTCCAGGTCAGCCTGGGCTAGAGCAAGACCCTACCTTGAAAAATCAAAATAATAATAATAATGATGGAGAACAATTCAGAAAGACACTAGATTTCAACCTCTGGCTTCCACATGTGTGTGCACACATGTGCATGACCACCCCCATGTGTGTGTGTGCGTACACACACACACACACACACACACACCCAAAAAAGGCTTAAAATAAGCCTTGACTTAGAGGTATTATCTTGCTAGGTTTGGTTAGGTTAAGGATAGACACTGAGCATATTGATTTCTTAAGATCTCCAGGCACTGTTCGAAGCAATCTCAGGCAGTAATTCATCTGAGCCTCATAACTATGAGGAAGGTCCTCCTGTCCCATGTGTAGATAGGAGAACCCAAACAAAGCAAGGTTAAGTGAAAAATACAGTACCACCCAGCTGCTATAGCAGTGGGACCGATCTTTATTCAGTCTGAAGGTAGTGCTCTTATACAATCACACAATGGAAGTAGACCCTGAAAGGAGATGTGGAAATTAACATCTCAGGAAATCACTCCTGTTGCATGTAGTCTTTATGGGTAGTACACTTTAGGGCCACGTAGAAGCTAATGGTTAAGAGCCAACTCCTGCTGCATAATTCACAGGTGGCTGTAGCAAATGTTTTCACTTTGTACTTCCCTTCCTTCATCTGTAAAAACCGAAATAGCATTCACATCTGGCTATTCCCGAAACTGGGTGTCCATAAAATTCCTAGAAGGTTGAAGCTGTGTCAGGGCCCAGGAATCTGCACTTGAGGTTAGCTCTCAAACCATTCCAGTGCAGTCTGTCTGGATTCCTTTGGGAAATACTGAATGTTGACCCATGTAGGAGAGAGAGCACATGGTTGTGAGACACATGACATGGTCCTGGCACAGAATGGACATAAATGTCACCTCTCATTTAGTTGAGTGTTACTGAGACAGACTAAGGTTGGGCCAAAGGAAGTGGTTTCAGATCTCAGATGTTACTGGTGTGAAGGGACAGAGGCAAGTTAGGACAACCAACATGGAAGATGAAGACGATCAGAGTCCTGGGGCAGTGTGGGGGTCTGAATCATATGGACAAGAAGAGAAGCGAGATGGCCATTTCCTTCCCTTCTCATCCCTAAGTCTGTTTTTTTGTTTTTTGTTTTGTTTTTTGGCAACTTCATTAAATAAACCATGGTAATCTCCACCCCCACACACTTTCCCCTTTGCAACTCCACTCCATCATATCTCCTCCTCCTCTCAATCAGTCTCTCTTTTATCTTGATGTCATCATCTTTTCCTTTTAATTTGGCATGGCTGGCCAAATTTAAGGCTTGCAGTGTCCACTGTTTATCTCCACTGGTGATTTCTCTCTCTCCCATGGAACTGCATGCAGCAAAACTTTTTCCAGCTTTCTGTCAGCTGCTCTACATGGAGAAGACTTTAGCTTGGCCAAATGAGAAGGGAAGGATGTCTCAGTGACCTTGCAGCTCAAGCATATGGAGTCTTCAGCAGTAGGGTCTTACCATCTATTCCTGGTGGGAATCCAAGAGCCTCAGCAATGGCCTGTAATGTTTTTTTTTCTTTGGGGAGGAGGGGCATCAAGGACCTCCCTGGCCAACAACTCACTGGAAGATATCCCATCCCTGGCACTAACAATTTTCTAGTAACAATGTATGGCTTTCTGCATGTGCCATTGTCCAAAAAAGTAGGTTTCCATGACTTACTCATACCCTCTTAGATTTTGATGACCTCTCCCCCAGCTTTCCTTTATTCAGTCTCTTCCCCTGACCTCACTTAGGCCTTTTCACCCCCAGTAATCTGTTCTTCTACTTAGATATATACAATATCATCCTCTTAAGACCCCCTCCTCCCTCCTTTTCTATCCCCTTTCTATCCCCATCCTAACTTACTGGCCTCTGTTATTGAGTTTTATTCCAACTCACATACAAGTCCAAACATTTTTAGCTAGGATCCACATATGAGAGAGAACATGTGACTTTTGGCTTTCTGGGCCTGGGTTCCCTAAGTCTTTAAAAGGACCTAGTTAGGTTTACATAGTCCCGGTTTAACAGAAAAGGGCTTTTCTAATTTCATGGGCCCTCTGAGCATACTCTCCACATTATTTGCTTCCTTACTTATGTGTCCATGCCAATTTCCTTTCCTGAGAATAATCTTCCACTTTACAGTTCAATGTAAAACACAACATCTAGATGTCTAGATGAAGTAATGTTTGGTTTGAATGTGTTTCAGCAGAGTGTCATTAGCCACTTGACAAATGTATATACATAATTAATGAATCTTTCCTTGTTTTGATAAGGAAAACTTGTGAGGGGAACCAGAGGTCTTACTGTAACTAAAACAAGGGCAGAAGTTCATGAGGGAAGCAGAAATGCTAAAGATGAGGTATTTTATCAAGAACACTGAAAAGAAAATACTATCCTGTAAGTCTAGCTCAGGCTGCTGTTCTTTTCCAATTCGAAAATGGTAGCTCTGTCACACAGGCAATCATAGGCAGCCCTTGTGCATACTTTATGAACAAACTTTTCTTAAAGTCATTCTTTTTCAGTTTTCTTAAAATTACTTTGCAATGAAGACAGCATTATATTGTGGCATAACTTATAATAAAAAATCCAGTCAAAAATAAATCCATAACCTGTCTTATCATAGGTCCATGTTGTGGTTATATTTCAAGACTAATGTGATAACCCTTACACTATCATAGGACTGTGTTAAAATAGGAAATTCGTGAGGTGTATTTCATTCCTTAATGGCAAAAATAAATAAAAAAATAAAAAATAACAAAAAACCCCAAAACTCACAGTGCGTGTGCTAAAGGAGCTCCTGGCCTGGAGCTATGATGTCAGTGGAAAGTAAAGAGGACTGCCTGACCCTGGAGGTTCAGCATGAAGTTAGGAGTCAGGCTTACCAGGGATGGGTTATAGTGGCCTTCGGTAAATCATTTAACATTCCTAGGCATCACTTCACCTGTAAATTGATGAATCATAATAATGTATAATGTCTACTATTGCATCCACCAAGTAACCCAGAGAAATTCAGGCATGAGAATTCAACGAAATATGTTAAATGTAGGCCAGGCTTGGTGGCACACGCCTTTAATCCCAGCACTCAGGAGGCAGGAGGTGAGTGGAGACTGAGCATATGTTTAGCTAGGCCAATCAGAGTCTCTCTCTCTCTCCCTCTCTCCTATGAGTTAGAATTGCAGATTGTACTGTTGTGGTCTCTTAGTCGTCACAAACTTAAGAAACGTGAAAATGACTTGTTCAAAATTGAAGACGAGTGCCGTGCTTCTGGGTTCCGTCTGCTCTGAGCAAGCCCTATGTGAGATTCTGAGAGGTTCACACAGGAAGACGTGGCTGTGGTTTGCTGCCGGGCATTTCATCTGAAATGCCCTAGGGTCTGGATATTAGTCCCCATGTCTGTTTGCAAAGGCAGAGAAAAGTGATTCTTCAACTTGGAAGAAGAGGAGTTAAGAAGCAGCAGAGGCTGAGAGAGAGAAAAAGGGGTGAGGACAGAGGGGAAAGAGGGAAAGTGCTTTGGTTCTTGATGTCTTGTTTTCAGATAGAAACTTTTAGCTCCACCTATATCCCCTGAAATAGGATATCACTTCTGTAGCAGACAGCTTCAGTTCACTGAGATGAACTTCCAGACCAAGCACAGATATGGGAGGAAGGGATTTATTGAAGCTTACAGATCCAGGGGAAGTTCCATAATGGCAGAAGAAACTAGCCTGCTTTCACAGGTCCAAACACAGAGAGCAAAACCAAAAGCCACACAGCACAGCACACCTCAGGAACTCCAGCTAGGCACATTTTGCATATCTTTAGATTGAAATCTCAAACCCACCACCACACCTTAAGATCTGCCAGTGACACTGCCTCCAGCCAGGTGGATGCAGATGCAAACTACAAACTAATAAAACACTGAATATATTGGGGGCCATCTATTCAAACTACCATAATATCCTTACCTGGCTTTTAAAAATCTCTGTTTTATTTAAGATATTTTGAGTAGTCTTATTTTTGTTTATCTTCTTCTTCTGAAAGATACAATGATGAAGTAATTCTTATGAATCTAATGAAAGCATTTCAGCTATGTTGCATATTTCTGAATGTGAAGATATTTTTTTTATTTATTTTTAAAATTTACTTATTTATTTGGGAGGGAGAGAGAAAGAGGCAGATATAGAGAGAGCATGGGTGCACCAGGGCCTCCAGACCCATGTGCTATCTTGTATATTTGGCTTACATGGGTCCTGGAGAATTGAACCTAGGTCCTTTGGTTTTGCAGGCAAATGCCTTAGCTGCTAAGCCACCTCTACAGCCCTTATTTTATTTTTTAAAATTCTTTATTTATTTATTGGAAAGAGAGAGAGGCAGACAGAGGAGAGAGAAAGAGGGAGAAAATGGGCATGCCAGGGTCTCTAGTCATTGCAAACAAACTCTAGATGCATGCACCACCTTGTGAGTACTGGTGAATTGAACCTGGCTCCTTTGGCTTTGCTGGCAAGTACTATAACTGCTAAGTCATTCCTCAGCCCCTGAAGTTATTTCAAAAGTTATCCAATGTCTCTCAATTGTTACTCCTTTGATTCCTCTAGGCCTTTGGAAGCTATAGAATGACCACTTGGCTTACTGTGCTTTAAAGGCCCACATCTTGACTTTTACAAGATTACTGTATTGTAAGCCATGATGTCTTAGACCTATATTATTACCAGTTGTCTGGTTTCTGTCTGGTAAAGTGAGCTGGGCTCAGAGGAATAAGAACCTTACCTCAGATTTCAGCAAAAGAAGAAAAGAAAGAGAGAGAGAGAAGGGAAGGGAGGGAGGAGGGGGAGGGAGGGAGGAAGGAAGGAGGAAGGAAGGAAGGAAGGAAGGAAGGAAGGAAGGAAGGAAGGAAGGAAGGAAGGAAGGAAGGAGGGAAAATATTGAATCACAGCAGCAATGCTGATTAAAAAAATTGGGGGCTGGAGAAATGGCTTAGCAGTTAAGGCACTTGCCTGCAAAGACAAAGGACCCAGGTTCAATTCTTCAGAACCCACATAATCCTGATGCACATGGTGGCATGTGTGTCTGGAGTTTGTTTGTAGTGGCTGAAGGCTCTGGCATGCCCAGTCTCTCTCTCTCTCTCTTTCTCCTTCTCTCAAATAAATAAAAATGTTTTAAAATACTTTTTATTTGAGAAAGAACAAAAGAGAATGGGTGTGCCAGGACCTCTAGCCACTGTAAATAAACTCCAAATGTATGCACACAAAAAAAGAACCTTACCTCAAGTCAAACAGCTACATGATAGGTACAAATTTTGAACCTAGGCTATTAACATTCTGGTGGAAGATGAAAATAACAAATGAATGCAAGTGCTGGGAAGGAAAATCATGGCAAAGAAGTTACAAAGAGCCTGGGCAGAGGTAGGGAGTGTGTGTGTGTTGAAATTATAAGTGAAAACTTCCTTGGAAAGGAAGGAGTGAGTGGTGTGGATAGATCAGGAAAATAGCACTCAAGATAGGAGGAGAAAATGTTTTGTTTAGTTTCTGACTCTAAGAGTTGATAGGCATAAAACTCTTCATGCTATAGTGAAATATGTAACACTAACAAAGTATGCACTTTCATGGTCTGTTTTCCTTATTAATTTCGGAATTATTCTATCCTTTATCAGTTCCGCTGATGCAGTGTGAAGAAAGCCACATGGATGGATTCTGATGTCTTCATAAAAACAGGTCATAGCTACATATCATTTGCTAAATTCTAACATATGGCATTAAAATGTGCTCAAATACCTGCCTAAATTTCTTTGAACTTTGATAAAAATTTCAGTAAGTGTTGGTTTAATTGTGATTCAGAAGAAAATTAATAATTTTCCCAGGAATTGTAAGTACTCATGTGAATAACTCGTACTTTCCCTTTACCTCTGATGCTGGAAAGCAATAGAATAGGAGGAAAAAGTTGAGGTGCGCCAGGCATATTGGAGTTAGAGCACTCGCTCAGTGTCACACTGTGAACCCAATGTGGTTTGTAGTATTTTGCAGTTAAATGAATGTTGAAGTTATCCCAGGAAACACTTTAACAGTCTTGCAGTTATAACCCAGAAGTGCCAATTTAGCCAAGTAAAAAAATCACACACTAGAGTGCAATATCATGTGTCACAGAAGATTCTCATGATTATGACCTGATTATGACCATGGTGACCAGACCCAAGAGGAACCAAAGGGATTCCACTTGATACCGAAAAATATGGAATCAGAGTAAGACTGCCTTAGTGGAAAATAGCACATCTATCAATCCTGTCATCTCATCCATTACAAGAGATTTAAATGAAATGGAATAAACATTCCCAAACAGCATTAAACAGTGAGGGTGATATTACAGGGAGGAGATATTTACCTTTGGAGAATGACACACAGCTCAGTGTCCCTAAGTGGCTGACCCTGGTGCGGATGTTTCATACAGGGGGGATTGCGACATAATGGGATGAAGAAATGATGCAACATTCCTTTCCTGTTGTGTAGGCCACTATCTAACTGCTAGACCCTGAGAGTCTAGCACAAGGAATTTAGGGAAAAGAAAGCCTTCAAGACCAAGATACAGTCTCCTCAGGGTGGCAGTAGCCTCAGAGAAAGCAAGTATACCCATTTGAGGTTACCTCCCTGGTTGTCAGCAAATCTCAGGATCCTGTTTCCAAGGTAGACGGATTGCAGCTCCATGAACTATATGTCATTCCACACTAGGAAGTGCTACAGAGCCATGGAAATGGCTTCATTTCCAGGGCTGATTTAGAACATTTCCACTGACCAACACGACTTTCAGTTGCAAGAGGATCTGAGAATTAGTCTCACTCCCCGGAACACTCGTGAACGTAGACACATTCTTTATGGGGGCTTCCATCTCCTGATTAGTGGGCAGCCAGGCCTTGAATGTAGTTTCTGTGATTAACACTTGGGGCTGAGAGAAAAGTCATTACTTGCTCATTAAAACTTGAAAGTGTATATTGTTAACACAGTAAAGGGGAAATAATGCTGCATTTTCAAGACTAAACCAGTACAAGCAGTAAAGTAACACAGGTCGCCTCAAAACATAGAAGGGGCTGGAGAGATGGCTTAGCAGTTAAGCACTTGCCTGTGAAGCCTAAAGACCCAGGTTTGAGGCTTGATTCCCCAGGACCCACTTAAGCCAGATGCACAAGGTGGCGCATGCATCCGGAGTTTGTTTGCAGTGGCTGGAGGCTGTGATGCATCCATTCTCTCTCTCTCTGCCTCTTTCTCTCTCTGTCACTCTCAAATAAATAAAAATTAAAATTAAAAAAAAAACACAGAAGGGTCTGGTGGTGGTTTGATTCAGCTGTCCCCATAAACTTAAGTGTTCTGAATGCTAGTCTCCCCAGCTGATGGCAATTGGAAATTAAAGCCTCCTGGAGGCAGTGTATTGTTTGGGGCAGGCTTATGGGTATTATAGACAGCTTCCCCTTGCCAGTATTTGGCATACTCTCCTGTTGCTATGGTCCACCTTGTGTTGGTCTGGGGGTGATGTCCACCCTCTGCTCATGCCATCGTTTTCCCTGCCATCATGGAGCTTCCCCCTTGAGCCTGTAAGCCAAAATAAACCTTTTCTTAAATCCCACAAGCTGCTCTTTGTTGTGTGATTTCTACCAGCAGTGCGAACTTGATTGCAACAGTAAAGTGGTGCGGAGGAGTGGGATTGCTGCTAGATACCTGACTCTGTGGCTTTGGCCTTTTGGAGCTGATTTTCAAGAGGAATGTGAAAGGATTTGAAACCTTGGCCTAAGAGACGCCTCACAGTGTGGTAAGTACAGCTTGATGGATTATTCTGGTCAGAGTTGAAAGATCTGAATGGACTGTGAGGTTTGGCTTATGAGGGTGAGAAAGAGCTTTACTTGGACTGGGCTAGCAGTTTGTGTGAGAAGCTTACTATTATGCTCGTGTCCTGAGAAGTTGTGCAGGTTTGCTTTGCGTAGAAATGAACTGGTGTGAGCAGAGGGATATGGCACAGAAAAAAATGAAATCTTTGGGTGAACTCTTCCCATTCAGCTGCAATTGAGAGATTACAACCTTTGAGACTGGGCCACCTGACCTGCACTGGGGCAATAGGAAGAATGTAGACTCTTTTGAAGGCGCCTGAATGCTGAAGGAGTGTCCTGTTCTTCAAAGTCTGATTTATACCCCCTGGACTAACAAGTTGGCCCCCTACCTGGTATTATGGACTATAAGAAATTCAGGAAAGAGAGGGTCATTGAGTTTGTAACACGGTCTTGTGTTTTGGAAATGGCCATGGGCGGTGTGAAGCAGGTTTGCTGGATGCCTGCATGGAGATCCCATGGGGCCATGAGGATGGACCATGGGTTGTGATGGAGACCCAGTGGAGATGCCGGGACCATGGAATGGCTGCTGAGGAAAGATGCTGGCCCTGGATGAAGTTTTCCAGGACTGTAAGTAGCCTAGCTGGAGGGGCGGAATTGGAACTCCAGAGACTTGTTGCTGGTTAGAGTTATCGGACTTGGAGATTTGTCACTATCTAGAGTTGTTGGACTTGCAATTACAGAGTTTGATGTTTGCCCTGGTTGTTTTAAATCTTGTATTGGTTGAATATTTCTTTGCTTTGCCCAGTGCCATCCTTTGTTTGTTCTGTGTCATTATGGGTTTTGGGGGGGATTTTTTTTTTTTTTTTGGTATTATGGCTCAGTTAAAAGACCTTGGATTATGAGGATGTATGAACATCATTGGAATTGATAAAAACTATGGGGACTTTTAAAGTTGCATGAATGCATTGCATTTTACATCATGTATGGTTATCAGTTTTATGTGGGCCAGGGGCGGGATATGATCGTTTGATTCAGGTGTCCCCCATAAACTTAAGTGTTCTGAATGCTAGTCTCCCCAGATGATGGCAATTGGAAATTAAAGCCTCCTGGAGGCGGTGTATTGTTGGGGGCGGGCTTATGGGTATTATAGCCAGCTTCCCCTTGCCAGTGTTTGGCACACTCTCTTGTTGCTATTGTCCACCTTATGTTGGTCAGGGGGTGATATCCACCCTCTGCTCATGCCATTGTTTTCCCTGCCATCATGGAGCTTCCCCTCAAGCCTGTAAGCCAAAATAAACCTCTTTTTTTGTGCCACAAGTTGCTTTTGGTTGGGTGATTTCTACCAGCAGTGCGAACCTGACTGCAACAGGTCCTAGGTCCCCCCCAAAAAAAAAGAACGACAAGGACAGGCAACTTAATCAAATCCAGATGCAATGTGACAGGAAGTGGTGCCCTAGTTATGTTACCATTACAGCTGAAGGACTGCCCTGCAAAGAAGGATGCGAGAGGAGAGCCAGGGACGTGAAGAAGAGCCCAGGGGGTCAGTATTGTCCAGATGTCACCCCTGAGCTCAGCTTCTTAGCAGTGTGCTCTGAGCAGCTGGCAGGACACACCCCCTGCACCATCGGCTGGCATATAGTTGTTACAGCATTATTGTGCACATTCTATTAGTCATCATGAACACATTATAGCATTATATCACTCAATCTTGACAAAACCGTAGGGTGATTATTACCATCCTCTTGATTCATTTTACACCACAGATAGCATCATTCATGGGCATATTTGAGCTTTAAGTCTATACTGTCTCTCTGTTGATTGGGGTAGACCTAACTGCTGTAGGAAATCAACTCCAAAACCTAATGGTTTAAACACAAGAGAAGATAGCATATGTTTAAGGCTGTGCCCAGCTCCCTGAATATTAGGTATTACTATGAACCTGACACGGTATCCTAAAACCCACTGTGCAACTTACACTAACCCCATTTTACAGAGGGCGAAATTGTAGTCACACTGCAAGCAAGTCACAGGGCAAGGATTGGAACCCCAAACCCATGCTTTTAACTACAGAGCAATACTGTCTCAGAGTTAAGTAGAGGAATAATTGTCCCAATGTCTGGGTTAAGAGAATGGAAATCTTTATACTCTACTTAAATATTTTCATTAATTAATTGGATCTAAAATGAAACCAGCAAAGTCATTCTCTTTCTGCCATCCAAGTCAGGTCGTGAGGAAGTTAGGCTGTGTTCAGTAAATTGTAGGACACTAAACAATCTGGGCAAATATTTGCTGACACAGCCTGAAAGTCTGACTTGAATTACATTTTTTTTTATTTCTGAAGAAACCTTTTAAAATACTTCCCTTTAGTGAGCAACTGCAAGGTGAGGTTAGACTAAGAAAACAACCTTGAGTAGAGAAGTTTGAGGTTTTTAAAAAAATATTTTATTTTTGTAAGTCAAAAACCATATGGAATTTCTACTCTCACATAGCTCCAGAATGACTTCTGGCTTTCTTGAAACCTGACTCTGCCAACTCCGAGCTCAGCAGAATTTTGAGCTTAGATGGTGTCTGGAACTGTTGCTGCCATGGCCAGCCTGTCACCTGAGATACACTGCTCAGGAGGGACGACGGGAGGCTTGTGGGTTGGGAGATCTGAGATGTTTTCAGCCATCACATTTTGTCCTGGTCTCACTTCTCAAAACCCTAGCAATGCTTCTATGGACTAGGAGAGAACTCCTGTGGTCTTTTGCTTTGGAGGTTTTCCAAGGACAAAGGGCAGTTAGTGTGCCTCTGTGAGCACGTATGTGCCAAGGTCTGTCTACAAAAGCGGGCGTGGGGTGGATATATCAGAACTCCTTGAGCATTCTCATTAACGGGTGCCTGGTGGTTTCATTTGTTGTAGATATTTATTCAACATGAATTTCGTGAGGGTATGGTTGGAACTGAAAGGCATGCCTTGTGTTTTTCAGTGAAGTTTTGTATTTCACTTTATCAGGACATAGAGAGCAGTTTCAATGGAACCCCTAAGTATTTCCCCCGAGTATTTCCATCATGATCTGCACAGACGTCCTGCCATAGACATGGATTCAACTGGTCTCAGAAGGAAATATTTAAAGAAAAGATTGAATCTGTACTGAGCATGTACTGCTGTGTTTCTTATTGTTCCCTAAATAGTGTAGCAACCGTTCACAGAACATTTACATTGTACTGGCTGTTAAAGGTGATCTGGAGATGATTTAAGGCATATGGAAGGGTATTCATAGACTTTATGCAATATTACACCATTCTACACTAGGGGAGTAAGTGTGTATAGAGTCTGGTATCTGAAGGGGAGCCTCTAACTAATCCTCATAGGCTCCAAAGGAAGGCTATAGAGTCCCATGATGTTTGGGTGAGTCCTCCCGGATTACTGTGCTAGTCTAATCCTCATTTGAGCTCCAAATGCAAGCTTCCCCTTGAATCAGTTTAGCCACCACTGAATGGGAAACATCCCAAAATGTGTGGCTTGAAACAACCACTCATGAGGATGCTGGGCAGGTCTGCTGGTATGGGCTGTGCTTGACCGGGTACATGAGCTTTTTCAAGTATTTTCCATTAGCTGTTGGGTCAGTTAGGAGCTGGCTGGTTTGGGAAGGTCTCTGGTGGAATGAATACACTGCAGGTGGTGCCTCACCCCACCCCCCACTTGGCTAGCCCAGATGCATTCTCATGGTGCACTCCAGTATAGAGGTACAAGAGCACAGGGGGACTCTGGTGATGGGCTTCCCAATGATATGACCATCATATGATATATTATTTCTATAATTAGCCAGAGTAAATCACAAGACCAGCCATATTTAAGGGTGGGAAATGAACCCTATGAGCTGACAGGAAGAACTGCAGGCCATGTAGAAACAAGTGTGGACAAACGGAGCAAGATTTGCAACCAGTCAGTCTACCATAGCCTGTAAATGAAAACTCATGAAGGGAATGGAGTTTGTCTTTGATAGCTCACTACCCCCTCACCGATAGCGTTCATTAGTGAAGACATGGCTGGACTCAGTAGAAGTGTCAGCTCTGTAGTTCTGTGGTACGTCATTTGCTTCTTTTTAAAAATTTGTGTGTGTGTGTGTGTGTGTGTGTGTGTGTGTGTGTGTACGCATACATGAATGTGCAAATAGGCTCTTGTGTGCCATGGTGCATTCTGGAAGTTAGAACACAACCTCAAGGCAGCCATCCTCTCTTCCCACCTTTTTTTCGAGACTGGGTCTCTATTGTTTTTGCTTCTGCATGTGCCAGAGTAGCTCGCCTGTACAGAGCTTCTGGATTCTTCTGACTCTGCCTCCTGCTGCTGTAGGTGCTTTAGGATCACAGGTGGATGCACCACTCTGTGGCCAGCTTTATGTGGGTGCTAGGGAGAACCAAACTTGGGTTGACAGGCCTACAAGCAAGTACCTTTAACCACTGAGCCATGCCCGCAGTTCCATTTGGCTCTTTTAAAAATTAATGTGCTCATCTTTAAACTGGCATGATGAGGGGCTGAGAAGATGACTCAGTCAAGTGCTTGCTGAGCAAGCATGAAGACCTGAGTTCAGATCCCCAGAATCCATTTAAAAAGCTAAACATGGTGGCATGTACCTGCAAGTCCAGTACAAGAAAGACAGGACAGAAGGATGGCAGGGCTCACTTGCCAGCTAGTCGAGCTAAACTGGTGAGCTCCCAGGTTCAGTGGCAGACCCTGCTGCAGTCAGCTCCTTGTTGTTGAGACAAACATCTCATCAGACACAGTTTAGGAGAGGAAGAGGTTTATTTCAGACTTACAGATCTGGGGGAGTTCCACCAGTGATGAAAGAAGCTGCTTACTTCTGTACATTCAATCAGAAAGGGGGGGAAATCTGCAGCAAGCAAACACCAGCTGCCACAGCTCAAACTGTTCTCTTCATGCTTTTGGTCTGGAGTGCAGACCCACCCCCAAACATACATTAGGGCTGGACTCCAGGATCCACCTTCAGTGACACCTCCTTCAGCCAGGCAGCTGAACACCCAACTTACAAACTCATTTTTTTTTTTTTGTAGTTTTTAATTTTATTTTAGGGAGAGAGATGGACAGAGAGACACACAGAGAGAATTGGCACTCCAGGGGCTCAGCTACTGCAATCAACTCCAGATGCTTGCACCACCTCATGCGTGTGTGCAACCTTGTGCTTGCATCACCTTTGTGCGTCTGGCTTATGTGGGATCTAGAGAGTCAAACATGGGTCCTCAGGCTTCCCATGCAAGCACCTTAACCACTAAGCCATCTCTCCAGCCAACAAACTCATTTTTAAAAATTATTTTATTTATTAGAGAAAGAGAGGTAGCTAGAGAGAGAGTGGGGGCCTCTAGTCACTGCAAACAAACTCCAGATGCATGCATCACCATGTGTGAGGAATTGAATCTGAGTCCTTAGGCTTCCCAGGCAAGAGCCTTACCTGCTAAGCCATCTCTACAGCCCCCAATATCAACTTTTCTCCCCTTCAAATAAAGAGGGTGGGGAGGCAGAAACACATAAGAATAAATGGCATTTCATTAGAGTCCAGGGAGATCAACTTTGGGCAGCAGCTGAAGGCACCTTGACATAAATCTTCATGGGGAGCAGAGGCCAGAATTTTTTGACTCACCCAGCCTCCCTTGTGGTGCCACAACCCACTGTTAAGCCTCTTGCCCAGCCAGCGGTTCCATCCTGCTTTGCCAATGACCCGTTGGTTATGATCAACGTTGGATACTTGGCCTACTGTCGCTAAGCAAGTATGGAGCACCTGCATCTGCCTCTTGGAGGGCAGTTGGATAATCACGGTTCCACTGCAGCTGGGGGACACTGGGCTCCTCTGCCGGGTGCACGTTCCATGTTGTTGATGAGAATCCATCTGGGTGGAGCCCCAAGAGGGTGTGCATGCCCCTCCTGAGCAGCAACTGCCATTCTGCCTATGTGGGTTGAGTTCGCGGACGTTTCCTGCCTTATGTTTTCTGTGGCAATGATGCAGCATCTCCGGTTGCCTCTAGCCAGCAGACCTGTATCTGCTGACCTATGATGGGATCACAGCAGATCCAACACCCTTCTCCTCCAAGGGTTTGGCTTGGGCTCCGGCTCCTGCTGGAAAGGAAGAAAGTCAATCACTGCTCCATAACGCTGTAGATGACTCCCACCAAATCCACGCACTCGGATCCTGCCTCATCTTCAGTGGTCTAATGGTGGACTTGGTTTGATTCTTCCAGGACACAAACTCGGCACTAAGGTCTGCAGAGGCATGTGTCGGGCGGCAGGGGGGTACCACCGAGGCCAAGGGCAGCTGAAGAAGGAATGGCTCAGTACCTGAGCTGCAGGGAAGAAGGCTCAGGGAGCCCAGAGCGAGGGCCAGGGCGCAGGAGGCCATAGAGATGGCCAAAGCTGCTGGACTCCACACGCCTCTACCTTTACTCAGGCTGCCTGACCCTCCACAAACTCATACAGTCAAATGATCAAATCCAAACTACTACAGATTCTGTCTCACAAAGTTACATGTAGAGCAATTGAGGGAGACTGTTGTTCACCCCTGACATTCACTTGCACACATACATGTGCCCACACACATGCATGCATGCACGTATGAACATACACATGCATGCATACCATACACAAAAAGAACGATAAAATGATGACACCTGTCTACCTACCTTCTAAGATCTGTGCTTTGTACATATTCCTGTGTTTAATAAGGAAGGTTCAAAACCTATCCTTTCAGATTTTCAAAGCTTCCAGCATCTGCATTTTTGCCCCATGCACAATCTTCTATCCCCGCCCCCCACGGGAATGACCCATATCTCCTTCCCCTCCTTGGTTTGGATCTTTCTCAACTTTCACTTGATTCCTCATCAGATAGTAACTCTCCTATTTTTTTTCTCACTTTGAAATTCTTTAAATAAATGATAAATGACCCAACAAACATGTTATTGTTTCTAAATAAAACTGGCATTTTTAGCTTCAGCTTTCTGAGCACATCTGCCTTCTGAAGCTATTGTCACCCATCTACGATATTCTCAAAGTATCTCGAGTGCTGCTAAAAGCTTTAGACATGGTCTTCCTCATCAACTTGAGTGGAAGTCGAGAGCCCCAGCCCAGCCACTGTCTAGCTTTTCCTCATCTCCACACTGAGGCAAGGTGGCAGCCTGACCTTGAGAGGGCCCTCTGACTCTGACAGCTTGTGGACCTTCTAGAATACTTATAAAGTGAAGTATGGAAAATCTGGTATTGTTTTGAATACTCCTCTAGCTGTATTCCAGTGAGCCAGGAGTTCTGCAGCCATTGAGGACATAGAAAGGAGGAATCATTATCACAGCACAGCCAATGCTTGCTGAGTAGGCATAACAATCAAAATCCTCAGGAGGCTGAGGCAGGAGGGCTAGGAGTTCAAGGCCAGCCTAGGCTGCACAGTGAGACCCTTTCTCAAAAAACAAAAATTAAAAAAAAAGAAAACAAAAGCCAGTAAAAACTCACCTCACCAGTACTTTTCTGTTCTAATTTCAGCTGAAGAGTTATCTTCTAACTAATGATCAGACTGTATATGAGAAAAATTTACATTAAGGAATGAACCATAGAACGAGAAAATAATGAGGAGGGAAGAAGAATGCTGGCATGCATTGAACACTTACTGTAGGCATGGTAAGAACTGCTCACAGAATTAGCCTCTAGGCAGAGAGGAATGAATACTTTGAGTTTCTGGCCTTTTATTTCCCCAGATCCCCGCTGGCTTGCATCTTGAAGCTCCCCACGTGTGGCTGTGTCAGTGTGTATAAACTTCTAGCTGATAAATGTAGATGTAAGTGAAGTGTTCTGCCCATAAACCTGACTATAAGAAGCCCCAAAGCACGCTTCTCTCATTCTTTCCTGTATCCAGTTTACCTGAGTGAAAAGGATCCCTTGGGTGACCTTGAAAGTCCTGTGTTGAAGATGACAGGTCTGCCCTTGACCCCACCACCCTGAAAGAGAGGTGTGCTATCACTGAAGAGGAAAACTCATGTAGGGTTTGAAGCATTATACATTTTAGGGTCTGTTTATTATAGGGTAATAACAAACTGTAGTTAATACACAAATATCATGAGGCCCAATGTGAGGGGGTCTTTCTCAGGTTGTACAAGATGCACACTCCAGTCACTCTGAACCACTTCTCCAGGGACTCCAAACATTCAGTGCCTGAAGGGACCTTGCAGAGATTTAGTGGAGAATATCCCGGCCTGCTTTTACATGGTGGACAAATGGAGGATGATAGTAATTTCTATAGCATTTTGAACCAATATAAGCAAGGAGCCACGTGCTAGCATAGTGCTGGAGTCTGACAGAAGATAGCTTTTGCCACTGACTGCTTCTATGAAAGGCAACTCTTTTTTACTTCTATGGTTGTCAGAGTTCCAATCTGAAAGATTAAAACAAAAATTAAAATAAAAAATAAATTTGCACCTAGGCATTATGGCACATGCCTATAACCTCAGCACTTGGGAGGCTAAAGCGGGAAGATCATGAGTTGGAGGCCAGCCTGGGCTACATAGCAAAGCCCTGTATGTATGTATGTATGTATGTATGTATGTATGTATGTATATATATATATATAATCTACACACACATATATGTGTGTATATATTTGTATGTATACATGTATATGTGTGCATATGTGTATAAGCTTGACCATGTGTATAGCTATTCTAACTTTCTGCTTCCATTTGTCTTTTCTTACAACAGCAGTGGACATTTCACTTAAATTCCATACAGTGTTCTGTTAGAGGATATAAAAGCCTTCAAAAAGTAGAGTGGAATGTTAAGTAATATTCAGAAAACTAAAAGAAATAATGCATGTTATACATTTAGCAGAGTACCTGGCATACAATAAAATTACAGTCTTGTTAAGGCACCCTGGGCCCTTGTTGCAGTATCTGGGCACAATGTTCAGAGTTGCTGGAGCATTCCCGGTTTCCTTTTCCTGCTTTTATCTATTACGGTGTGATTTTCCTTGCCATTAGTAAGTCATAAGCATTCTGCGCTGGTGTTTTAGAAAGACGAGGTAATTTGGGCAGCAGCTGTATTCTCGGTAGAGAACATAAGAGTTCAAGGTTAGTGTTCAAGAGCAATGAAGCTCTTTTAGTTGCTTAGCAACCCAAGTGGGGGGAGGGTGAATCTGTAAGCACTGGAGAAGAGAAAAGCAAAAAAGAATATGAAAAATAATGATTTTAATGGCCAAATCATTCCCAGGTGGGTGAAAAGGAGATTTACATAGCACTGGCTGCTATTTCTAACTGCAGTTTGTTACATGACAGGGAAATTTAATGAAACAGCTTGAAATCCATCAGTGGTAAGTCACAGTGGACACTTTTTTTTTTGTTCTAATGCAAGGGAAATGTAAACTGTTTATTTTACATGCTGATTGCAAAGGAAACATGGGAAATGGTTTGTCAGTCTTCTGGTTTTGGAAATCCATCATGCTGCGCGGACACTACTGCCACCGTGTGGACAGCGCTCAGGAGCCGCCGGGAGCCGAGGATGAGCGCTGGGCTCAGGCCCCCTCTCCGAGGAATGAATGCGCAGTGGCTTTGCTCTCGTAACCCTGAGAATCACTTTGAGAATGTCTAGCGTATTTTTAAAAAATTTATTAATAATTCTGATTTTACATTCATAGTATTGGTTCCATTGTCCTCCTCCCTGTCCTCCCATTTTCAAAGGGACCCTCATCAATGGGGAATGTGGGTCGTGCATTATGAGGTTAGTCAAGAGTTCTGGGGTGTAGGCCCCATGTAGGCCCCAGTCTCTGTGCATAATGCCCCAACTTGTGATTGTTAGGGTCTAGCATATTTTTAAGTTGTCGTGTAAAACTTTTGACTGTGAGTTTGTTTGTTTATTTTTTTTTTTTTTTCAAGGTAGGGTCTCACTTTAGCTCAGGCCGACCTGGAATTTACTAGATAGTCTCAGGGTGGCCTCGAACTCACAGTGATCCTCCTACCTCTGCCTCCCAAGTGCTGGGATTAAAGGCATGCACCACCACACCTGGCTGACTAAGTTTAAATGGTTGCAAGGAATATAATGTCCCGTGGCTTGTGAATATTGTCACTCCTTTCATGTACACACAGCAGTGTAATCTAAACACCACGGGGATTTGTAATATAACATCAGCTCTTATTAAACTGCATGAGCAAGTTCTTTGAAGTGAATCCTTTTCACATAGTCCCATTTTCTTCCTTGACTGTTATTTGAATTCCAGTCAAGCAACAGACCTATATTCTCATATTTTATACAGTTTTTTCTTTTGGCTTTTGGCTTTTTTTTTTGTTTGTTTGTTTAAAGGCAGGGTTTCATGTAGTCCAGGCCGGCCTGGAACTTGTGTGGCTAAAAATGACATTGAAGTCCATATATTATTTTGGCTCTGGAGTCCAGGGATTACATGTTTCTAATGCCTCATGTTACATACTTAATGCTATATACATAAAATGTTACTTACATAATACTATGTATGTTAAAATGTTACATATATAACATATATGTGTAAAACACTATATAGTTTTTGTAATAAAATAAATTAAATTCAAATTGCAATTTATTATTCCATGAGGATTTATTCATATTTTTAGTACATGATTTTTTAAAAAAATGTTGATCAATAATTATCATTTAATTCAGTAAAAATAATTCTTTATTTTGAAATTTACCTCTTACAAGGCCAAGGCCTTAAATAATTATATGTTCATGATGAAGGCTTATTATTGCTAGTATGTGACAAGATCTGCATCAAGCCATTCATATTTATCATTTTTCCCAGGAAATATGCTCAGAAGCAATGGGGATAGAAGAAATTTCACTAGGTAATGTTAACTCAGTTTAAAAAATGATTTCAGAGTTTTTTCTCAAAGTGCCTTTTGTACTTTTTTTTTTATTATTATTATCCATATGTGTGTGTGTGAGAGAGAGAGAAGACACGCTCATGCCATGGCGTGCATGTGGAGGTCAGAGGAGAACTTTGGATGCCAGCTTTCCATCTTATTTGAGGCAGGGTCTCTTGTTGATCCCTGCTACATATACCAGGCTGCCCATCCCACCAACCACCAACATACTCCTGTTTCTACTTCCCATCTTGCCATAGGAGGACTGGAATTACAGACACTCACTATGGCATCCAGCTTTACAGGAGTTCTGAGGATCTGAACTCAGTTCATCAGGCTTAATACAGCAAATGCTTTGATCCACTGAGCCATCTACCTAGCCAGGCATTGTATACTTCTAATAATTTTCTTTGTGTCTTTTTTATTCCATCAGGAAACCACTGGGTTAGGCCCTGCTTTAAGGTGTTGACAAAAAATAATTGGAAACCAGCAGACCTGGGAAATAGTTGATAGTGCCTTGTTAGAATCCCTGACTCTCAACACATACCAGTACTTTGGTCATCCCAGAGGCAAGAGTCCAGTGTTGTCCACACCCAGATAGAACACCTCTGTCACCTTCATTTGCAAGGGAAGTAGTCTGTCCTCTTGTGACACAAGAAAGGGGAGGAGAGTACTGGGAGAGTAGAACAGTTGACCAGAGATTTCCTAGTCAAAGAGATTTTAGAAATTAGAGTGGAATCTTGGAGTATAAAGAAAATTGACTACCTTAAAATGGCTTGAATATACCTCTCATTTAAAAAAAGTTTTATTTTTCTTTATTTACTTGAGAGAGAGAGAAAGAAATAAGCAGGGGGTGAGAGAGAGAATGGGCACGCCAGGGCTTCTAGCCACTGCAAATGAACTCCAGATGCATGCGCTCCCTTGTGCATCTGGCCTAGGTGGGTCCTGGGGAATAGAACCTGTGTCCTTTGGCTTTGTAGGCAAGCACCTTAACCACTAAGCCGTTTCTCCAGCCCTATACCTCAGTCTATAGTGGAGCTTTCCAGAAGGCAGTAGAGGGCACAGTGAAAATTTCAATTTTGATTTTGTTGAGTTTAAATAACTGTCACTTTTTCTATAATGTCTTCCACATTAGCAAAAAAAGGTGATGTTAGGAGATGTTCATAGTCAGGTTGAAAGCCTTGGTTTTCTAAAATCAGTCACAGTAGGTTGAACCTCCTATTTCCCATTTGCTGTGTTCTAAAATTGTGCCAGTCAGGATAGTATAGATCAGGCAGAGGTAGTAGACATCCCCAAATCTCAGCCCTTGAAAACACATTTTCTCTCTGCTCACCCCCCATGCTCACTGCAGGCTGGCCACGGTTCTGCTTCTTGCCCTGGTGGTTAACAAAGCAGTTCCTGTGTGCAGTGACTGGCTTCCTGGCAGAGAGGAAAAAACAGGCTGAGGAAAACAGGAGCACTATCTCGAAACTTCTGTTCCAAAGGAACACACGTCACTTCAGCCTAGGTTTCTGACCTCTGTAGAGTTGAGCGTGTGAGGATGTACATCTCCTCCAGGAAGGGGCAGCAGATACTAACTCCAATATGATAGCCTTCAGTATCATGAAAACCCAAAGTGTAGGAGCTCTGATTGTACAGTAAGCAAATCATTTTTCTAAAATTAAAATATTAAAGAGCTTATTTTAGTTTTTAAAATTTATTTTATTTTTACAAAATATCTCCAGCATACAGAAAGACCCTGCCATTAGCAGTCTCTTCTCTGTCCATAAGGAAATGTTGACTGGCCTCACCCTGTGCAGATTGCCACAGCTGCTGTGAGTTCATGGAAGCAATGGCCTGGCATGACTGGATTCTAGAATTCCACAGTGCTCTTCCCTATCCTCCAGCTCTTTCATTCTTTTCATCTGATCTTCAGTGATGTTCCCTGAGCCCTGGAGGTAATGCATATGTCCTGTGTAAGTCTAAGTGCTCATCAGTCACTTACTTTCAGCATTTAACCAGTTCTTAGTCTCTTAGGGCAGGAGTGATCTGCAGAAATAAAGATAAATATTTAACAGACAGTTTGACAACACGATCTTGTATAGCTTTCTGTTGTAATGAACATTGGTACAGTAAGCTCCTTTATACATTCTTTTGTGTTTCTCTGAGATTTATGCCCTTGAAATGATGGAAACACTTGACCAAAATGGCCTTGCAGGTTGAAAAAGGTAATTGCTTTTGTACACCAAGTTGGTTTTATTGATAGTGGCCTCAAAGGGTCAGCTTTGCAGGAAACAGGGTTGGGGCCAGTCTTAACTGAAACAACACAGTTCCACAAGCTTCCCTGGGTCCCTGAGCTATGTGTAAAGCAGTAGGTGCAAGAGAGTAAAGGACCAGACAAAACAAAACAAAACAAAACAAAACAAACAAACAAACAAAAAAAACCCTGGGATGGCCTTGGATCCAGAAGGTGGTCCAGGAGGCATTCCATGGGGACACTCATGACATCCAGGGACTTACAGTGAGGTGACAAGGAAGAGAGAGGAGGAAGGATGGGGAGGACTCATTAACCCTTGTCTCTGGTTGGGTGTCGTGAAACTGTAAGGGAAGGGAGCAGGTTGTAGTGAAATCACTGTTGCTAGCTAGCGTCTAGTTCCTGTGTTTTTCTGTTCCAACTGAATCTGAATTTTGTTCAGGGTCAATCTCCCCTCAAAGAGCTCATGTACAACACTCAGCCCCATAGGTGTCCCAATGATAAAAGATAATCTTGTTTAGGACTAAGTGATTGAAAAATGAGCATTCAGCTTTTAATTCTTCTAACAAAACACTGGAGATAACTTACACAGAGAAAAGGTTTATTGAGCCCGTGGTTTTTAGAAATGTAAAGGTGTGGCACCTTCGTAGGTAAGTTCAGAGATGCTGATGGTGGGTAGCATGTGTCAAAGAAAGAGGTCTCACGACCTCTCAAGTGTGGTAGTTTGAATGGATGTCCGCCCAGTATACTCGGGAGCTTATTAAAGTTTATAACTCAGATCTCCAGCCACCTGTCTGGAGGAGGGGTCACTGTGGGTGGATCTTAGGGTCAAGCCCTAAAGTGTGTTTGGGAAATTCCATTCTACAAAAATGCTTGAGCTTTGTTTGTCTGGAGTTCCTGGAGTGTGCTAGCTTTTGGCCGTGGTTGCTTTTGGCTTTTCTTTGTGTGGACTTTTGAAAGGGAGAAGGACCCAGCTTTTTCTGCCGTTATAGAACTTCCCCTCTACCTGTATGCTTCAATAAATCCCTTCCTAACCATAAGCTGTGTCTGGTCTCAAGGTTCATCCCAGGGACCCAAGGCTGTCTACTACAACAAGCCAGAAAAGAGAAAGAGTGAGGGCGAGAGGAGGGGGAAAGGGAAAGGAGAGGGAGAGAAGTGACCGCAGAGCCATCCCTCTAGCCCCACTAGGCCACACCTCCCAAGCGTGCTCCATGGAGATCAAGGTCAACTCTGACCTTTGTTGGGGGAGAACAACCTATATTTAAAGCACAGCAAACATAGACAACAGCTTGGGTTTGTAAGAATGGAGGAGAGGTTTTCTGAGGAACTCACAAAGTTCCTTTTTAGTCTTCCTTCTGGAAGGACATTCGAAGAAGAGTTCTTTATTTATTTTTTTCCTCTTCTGTGGGACCAGTTGCTGCATCCTGTGACACACAGAGCGAGGCACAAGTGAGGAAAGTGTGAAAAGGAGCCGGAGTCCTTGAAGGCCCCTTATGGTTGAAGTGTTTATGTTCGAAAATAATTTCCACTAAAAGTCCCCAAGCAGCTTCCAGAGAGTGGCAGAAAGTATGTGGGGAGCAGCAAGACAGAATGAAGGCTTAAAATAAAAAATGAATTTGAGGGGCTGGAGAGATGGCTTAGACGCTAAGGTGCTTGCCTGCAAAGCCTAAAGGGCCCAGGTTCAGCTCCCCAGAACCCATGTAAGCCTGATACACAAAGTGGCACATGCCTGTGGAATTCATTTGTAGTGGTTAGAGGCCGTGGCATGCCCACTGTCTGTATAACAAATATATAAATAAAAATAAAATATGAAAAAATGAATTTCAGTCACTAAAAGCTGACAAAAAGCACACCTGGAACCCGGCAGCAAGGGATTCTGGGAAATGCAGATGACAGGCTTCCAGACCTTGCGAGAAAGAGAACATAGATGGGGAGTAGAAATGAATGCTGAGGGTCAGTTGGCCAGTTGGACCCAGTCTGTGAAGAGTCTTGAAGGAACTCTGAAGAGTTCAGGAACAAAACCTGGAATGCTACTGAAGGCTTAACAGCAGAAGGGTCACGATTAAATTCATTTTATAAATATTGGTGACAGTGGGCTGGAGAGATGGTTCTGTGGTTAAAGGTGCTTGCTGGCAAAGTCTCACATGCCTGGGTTCAATTCCCATTATCCACATAAAACCAGATGCACATGCATATGGCATTCATTTGCGGTGACAAGAAGCCCTGGTATGCCCATTCCCTTTATCTAAGGCTCTGCTTGCAAAGAAATAATAAATAAGTAAAATGTTTAAATACTGGTGACACTATACAGCCATAAAAGTCAAATTAAAACTAAAAACTAGGCTGGGCATGGTGGCGCATACCTTTAATCTCAGCACTCAGGAGGCAGAGGTAGGAGGATGGCTGTGAGTTTGAGGCCACCCTGAGAATACATAGTGAATTCCAGGTCAGCCTGGGCTAGAGCAAGACCCTACCTTGAAAAACCAAAAAAAAAAAAAAAACAAAATAAAAACTGACACAATTCACTAAATAGCTGTTTATCACTAAAACCATGCAATGTAAGAGGTCTCTAAACCTCTTATTTTTTTTTTTTAACTTTGTTGGTAATTCTCCATCTAATATTCTTCCCTCCAGTTTTCTGATTCCTGCCCTTCTGAAGCTAATATTCGTGTGTGTGTGTTGCATATGTTCATGCGTGTGAGTGCTGGTGTGCATGTGCCTCAACACACACACATACAGGCCCGAAGACAACTTCGGGTGTCAACTCTCACCTTTCACCTCATTTGTGGTGGGGTTTCTCACTATGCATCCAGCAGGCTAGCTGGCTGAGTTCCCAGACAACACCCATCTCTATTCCCTCCTTACCAACAGGGAGTGTGCACTGGGATCAGACCCCTGCCTGGCCACTCAGCTTTACGTGGGTTCTAGGAAATACAGACTCAGGTATTTACTTATGTGGCACTGAGTCATTTTAAGAGTGTTGCTAGGAGAGTAATTTTTCTTGATTTCTATACCTATGTGAAAAAAGACTATTCTCATATTCAAAGACTTTACATAGGACTGGGGAGATAACTCAGTCAGTAAACTGACTCAGTCAGTAAACCTTGCAGCAAGCTTGATGGGCTGAATTTGATCCCTAAACCCATGTAAACATGCTGGGTGCTGTGGTGTGCACTGAGGAAGTCCATACACGAGGATCCCTGGGGCTCACTGGCCAGCCAGTCTAGCCTAATTGGTGAGCTCTAGGTGAACGAGAAGCATGTCTCAAAAAGAGATGGGCAGTGTACCTGAGGACCACCACCATCCAAAGCTGTCCTCTGAACTCCGTGTGCATGTGCATGTACAGTGCACCTACACACATATGTACATACATGCATACAAGCACACTACACAAAAATTCAATATTTATAATTAATTTCATCAATGTCTACTTTTCATTCTTTGGGGGGGAGTTACAGAATCTCACTCTATCCCAGGCTGGCCTGGACCTCATCCTATAGCCCTGGCTGACTTCAAAGTCAGGCAATCCTACTTTAGCATTCCCAGTGATGGGATGAAAGGCATGTGCCACCACATCTGGCCCTACTTTTCCTTCTTAACGCTCATCAACAACTGAGTATATCAGAGCACAGCTGGGAAAAGGCAGGGCGCTTATATACAAGAGCCACTTAAATTGAAGTTTACAAGTGAGCTGTTTCCAACAATGGGTTTAGATGTGAGGATGAAAAGTATTTCAGCTTGTGGCATGATCTAAATTTGGGAGCATTCAGGTCAGAGAGGACACTGAATTAATCAAATTGATCTTAGCACTCAATAAACCCGGCAAAGCTTCAAAACAAGTTTGATACATGTGGAATCAAAAGTGCCTTGACAATCATCTAGGATCATGGGCATCTGGGACGATGGAAGCTTGTAACAGGATATTACATGGTGAGTGTGGATGCAGCACCAAGGTACAGCAAGTGCTCTATCCCAAAGGTGTTGGGTTCTGCAGAATTAAGGTTTTGCAAAACTAGTTTCACAGCTATTGAGTCCCTTCACCCACAAGGCTGTGAGATGATTGAGGAAATGGAAAGAGCAATGGATTTCATGAGGTTATCACCTGGGCTAGCTGCAGGGAGGGGAGATGTCTGCCTCTAGCCTTTTCTGCAGGATCTTTCCTGTTCTGGTCAGACTCACCTGGGGGATGGATGGGGCCACAGCAATGTTGCTAGTGGAGGAAGCAGCTGCTTACTGTAAGCTAAGTTGGTTTTACTAAGAGTGGGGGACAGTGGGGACACTGGGTTCATGGAGATGGCCAATCCCCTCATCCTGAAAGAGACCAACAACTGTACAGCACAGCTTGTTCTCTGAACATATAAAGTGCTAAGTGGAGTCACATTACAGTTGACAGTGGTCCTCAGCTTTGGATGAAAGGTGAGCATCTGTTAGACTAGAAGCACTTAACCATGGATACCAACATTTGCTATCACGTCACCCATTGGGCATGGACATCAGTCTCACCTAATAGCTCCAAACCTACAGCAACTTGACTTGGTAGAAATCAGGTCAACAGCATGGCCCCGCAACCCTCCCTAGCCCCAAGGTTATCTGACACAATCATTTTTGGTGAGTGGGAAGCAGAGGAAAATATCTCAGCAAAAAGAACCAACTTGGGCTTCTGAGGATCTGGGTGGCTCGACCCTAAACGGAAGTAAAGAAAACCCATCAAGAAATACAACCAACATCTCTTACTGAATGTATTTTTTATTGCTATTTTATAAAGTTTGATTTTTTTTCTAAAAGAAATAAAATCGGTTTACATGTAGTAAAGTTACAAGTAGGGAGCTATAGATAATATAGCCATGAGGAAAAAGAGCAGAACTATATAATATGAAAACCAAAGCAGTAAGCAGCAATAAAATTAATGCCTACATAACCCTAGCAGTGCAATAAGCAGAAAGCACCTTTACACAGTTACTTAAATACAGAAATAGCACCTTACAACAAGGGATTGAGTAATGTAAACTTGGTAGGTAGATTCAAGTATCAAAGTTATACCCCCAACTCTTGTACCAGAATGCAAGGGCTTCACAAACCCTGGACAGTGCAGGGCACACACCCTCAGTGCTGACTCAAAGCTGCGTTTCCTTAGCAGGATCCCCCACGACGTTAGACGACGACAGATTCTGGATTGCCATTGCATCTTCATTACCCAAGATATCCAAGTCTAGTCAGCAGCTTCACTATTTCAGTTGTCCTGTCAGAAAGATTCACTTGCCTCGAACATTCAGCGATTCTACCTCTGCCTCCCAAGTGCTGGGATTAAAGGCATGCGCCACCACGCCCGACTGGCTTAAATTTCACTTTCTTGACAAAAACAACCACTGATTATTTTTGCATCAAAAAAGGCCACATTGAGTGGTACTCGTTTCTTCATATTGAGTGTGGTCACAGTCTTACCACTCATTTATGGAACTGCATCTTAACACTTCTCAAGAACCACAACTTCTCTGAGGTTGATGTGGTCAAATCAAAATCACAGAATAATGATAAAAGGAGAGCAAAAAGTTAAATTAAGTGGAGATAATTCAGGAACAAAGAAGGGGGAAAAAAAACAAACCAATTTGTGCGTCTATGTAAATGCAAACTTCTTGGTGACAATATCTTATGAAAGTTCTCCAGCACCAACTGATTTCAAATCAAGTAACCTACACAACTTACCCGCCGCACATCCTATACCTTCCAGGAAGGCATGTTTTATTTGCCCCAATAGGGGCTTCAGTGGATGGTTTAGGGTAGTCAATACGATGCAAGTGTCAATAGTTAGAAGCACTTTAGCTCTAGAAAAATTTTTTTTTAAGGGGGTAAAAAACATCACCTTGTAAAGTTTAAAAAAGTTTAGTGTTTACAAAAAAATTTCATGTAACAAATTTGTTTAATCTGGCTACCTATCTCAAGTTCTCAAAAAAAAAATATTGTGGAGGTGTAGCAAGGCAAATGGTATCCTGTAGTTAATATAAAGCTACTTTACTCAGACTCCCAGAGTCTCTTAAATTAATATTTTTATATTTTCATATAATATTTTACTGGGTCCAAAAATAAAAATAAGTCCTATACTAAGATTCTAATTCTATGGTAGAAGGTTAAAAGAGAGAAAACGATTGAAGGCAGAAAAAAAAAGAGAAGGAAGGCATTTACTCTGAAGAGAAAAGTGAGGTAAATATTAATATATCTACAACACAAAGTACTAGCTGGTTCCTTAAGGAACCCCTGAAGTAATGTCTTACAAAGGCAAATGTAATGGTTTCTAGAATTATGTTTGTGCTAGCATAGTCAGCCCCTGCACTCACCAGTTCTTCCTTTCTTGGAATACCATACAACTACGGTTTTAGTACTCCCTGGAAATGGAAAAGTGTACCCATTTTCCCCGTGACCCCTCCAAACTTGAAGAAAACAAGTAAAAGAACAGAA
This sequence comes from Orientallactaga sibirica, assembly GCA_036365145.1. NCBI lineage: Eukaryota > Metazoa > Chordata > Mammalia > Rodentia > Dipodidae > Orientallactaga > Orientallactaga sibirica. The sequence continues at coordinate 33,042,599 of JAEOAD010000012.1, read as the reverse complement.
CAGTTGTCTTTTGCTATACATATTGCTATACCACGACTCTTCAGAATCCAACCAGAATTCTCATCCAGGTTTCAATTTTCTGCATAATTATGTTCCATCATCCTGATTCATTTTACAACCAGCATCCATACGTGACTCTACAGTGAACATTGAAATAAAAAGAAAATGCAGGGCATGTAGTGAAGGAAACTGAACACGGTGGGAGTTTCTGAAGCAAAGAGTCAAACCTCAGTGTTTGCAGTTAGTAGAGAGGCAGCCACCAGGCCCCAGGACTTCACCTTGGTTCTCATGCCCCCAGGCAGGGTCAGCACAGTTCATTGATAGCTAGGTGTGTCATTCACAGTTATTCTGGTCTTGACATTTGTCACGTATATACATTTATCCACATTATTAATAGGCTGTAGATTAAGTGCAGGGTAAATTATACATAAAAGTTATCAACATTCAAGTCGTCATACCCTGAAGGAAAATGTGTTAGGCTGTAGTTGTAAACTTTTGCACTAAATCCCATTTCAGGAACAAAATAAATAATACCATAGGATTCATAACTGAAGGTGGCTTCCTGGCGTAAGCCTAAGGAAGCAGTAGTGAGTTTAAGCTGCAGAAAGAAAGTTCTTTCACCACAGACTTACTTAGAGTAAGTGTAAATTCATGTCACGAATGCTTACCCTGGTTAAGTGCTAGACAGCCCCCCTTCAGAAAAACAAGGCTCCAGCAGCCTGTTCAGATGCACTTCCAGCACTCTGATGATTCTGGACTCAAAATCATACAGGTTAGTCAGGGCTGTCACACTGATACCAAGCAGAGCCTGAACTCTAGCTGGCAGGAAATTCTTAATTAATAATCATTACTTTCAGGAAAGTGGGTGATTCATGCTGTTGGAAAGTTAGTAGAACCAGTGGATGAAAGAGAAAGCAAGGATATGAGCCCAGGACAGGGACGGCGTGCATTCCACTTAGGACATCACCCGGGACGTGTGGACGTTCCCTTTGATGTCACCCCCCCCCCCCCACAAGGCTACGAGCTAGTCAGGCCCACTGCTGGGGATCTCCAGTCTCCTTTGGACTGAGCTGGTGCTTCGTGCCTGATTCCTTTCTCTTCTCCTGAGGATAGGGTCTCCAAGGCTACCTGGTGTCTTGAAAAATGTCTCACGATGTCTGCGTCGGATGCTCTTGGGGGTCACTGGAACGGGTGACTAAATAAAGAGAAAAAGCAGAAGTAAAGTGAAACTGACTCATCTTTTTTTTTTTTTTTATTATTTTATTTAGTTAGTTGATAGAGAAAGAGAGAGAATGGGAATGTAAGGGCCTCTGGTCATTGCAAATAAATTCCAGATGCTAGATGCATGCACCACCTTGTGCCTCTGGCTTATGTGGGTACAAGGGAACTGAACCTGGGTCCTTAGGTTTCACAGGCAAGTGCCTTAACTGCTAAGCCACCTCTACAGCCCCAAACCAACTCTTCTTGATCAGTGGTCTTGTGATGCCCAAGTGGATGCTCCCCCACTCTGCTGTCCTTTTACCTCCATCCCATTGGCCTTCTGGACACCTCTTAACACAACTGGACATTCAATTCAGGTTGATTTGGGGTGCAGAAAGGCAGCCTACCAAAACAGATCCCCATGTGGCCAGGGTCGGTAGCCAGGGTCTGGTCTCTCCCAACTAGCTGAGTGATCCTTAGCAAATCGCTTCACCCATCTGTCTCTCAGCTACTTCAGCACTGATGGGCATGAGTCTCCACTTCACAGCGGTGTAAGAATTAAGTGATAATCTTTGTAAAGCTATCAGGAAGTACAGGTAGATGGCTACTTTTGTTCATATCTACCCTCTTATGATAAATGTCAAATATTTATCCCTTTAATATACTCTAAAATGGTAGGGACCATTATCCTGTTTATGGCTATATCTACTTTCCAGATCAGTGCCTGGCTCATAACTAGGGATCAGAAAGTATATGCTTGGGCTAGGGAGACAGCTCAGTGGTAGAGCACTTGCCTAGCATGGACTTGATCCTCAGCACTACAAAAACTGAAACAAAACAAAATCATGATTATTTCAATATCTAACAAACTTCTGAGCCTCTAAATAACTTACCTAAAATATTTTTGACCAAATATAACTCTTTTTCTGAGTGTAACTAGTCACTCTGAACAACATCATCACAGACTAAGAACTGAACAAATATTTGCCGACAGAGGCAAATATATAGATTTTAATGTATTTATTTATCTATTTATTTATTTATTTATGAGACTGAGAGAAAGAGAAAGAAAGACAGGAAGGGAGGAAAGAGAAAGAACAGAAGCTGGGTCTCTTGCCATTGCAAATGGGCTTTATATGGGTACTGGGGAACTGAACCAAGTCCAGTAGGCTTTACAAACAAGTGTAACTGCTGAGCCACCTTGCCAGTCCCATTATGTATGCATATTTAAATGAGTATATGTATGTGTGTGTGTGTGTTCATTACCTCCTAGACATATTTTACCGAATGATGTATGCTGAGAAGTTGGGTTAGATTCCTCTTTAAAGTCTTCCCAGTTTCCCTTGATTGTTTTATAGCTGCATAATTAAAATTCAGATTAGTCTACTTAAATGAAATGAAAGCTTCGAGATCACTGGAATCACCCAAATATGAAGCATCTCCCCAAACCTCCTTTAAGTGTACATAAAACAACTCTATCAGATTCTAGGAGGGAAAATGACAACCGATAAAAGTGCCAGGGCATGTTGCCTTTCACCCTGTATTTCAGTGCTTTGTACAATAAGCAGTTAAACTTTGAGTCTACGGTGGAAACCAGGTAGCATCATGGGACTAAAATGAAAACTCAACACAAGCACATCCCATTGCAGTGGGATGCAGCCTCAGGCCTCACCTGTTCTAATTTTACTGACACTGGATTTCTCACGTAACCAGGAGACTCAGGGTGGATGACACTGTGTGATCTCGACATCACTGGACTCAAGGTCAGATGGTGCTGACCATGAAGCTGAGGGTCTGTGGAAGCGACTGTGGACGACGGGGGATCAACTATGGCTGCAGGGCTGACGAGAAGATGAGCTACAGATCCAATGGCCGACAGGCCGAAATTCACAGGTCCGGTATTTGGGAGAGCACCAGGAACAGAGGAGATGGGTCCAGGCATCGCAGGGGAATAGAGAACAGGAAAAGGGCCCAAGGTTGAGGATGGTAAGACCATGCAAGGAAGCCCAAAGGAGGGCAGCTGACTGGAAGATGGCCCCACGGTATGGGGTGTCTGACTGCCGGGTAAGAGCACGTTGAAACCGTTTAATCCTGAAAGAGAGAGAGATCGGAGTCAACACCACAGCCCAAGATTCTGTTCACGCTCACATGCCCCGTGGCCCTTCCTAAGGGGAGTCCAAAATAAATCAGTGAGTGATAATAGCATCTGCTCTCGCCTGACCAGGTCAAAACCTCTTTTTGGGCTCTTGCAGCCACATGGATCCTTCCTGTTGGGAGTCAAGACTGTACTCTGACATTTACTGGCATGACCATGTGGTCAGTGTCTGTGGAGGCATCGAAATGAAAGTTCCATAGAACTGAACATGAGGGTGAAGTGAAAGTTAGATGGAAAAAATTGTTATTTTATGTAACAAATTATAACAGTATTAATAATACCTTGACTTTCAGTACTAAAAATTACACGTATGTTCTACTGTGTAGAGTGCAGAGTTCTTACTTAACACTGAGCTTATCACATCTTTGAAATAATGACAATTATGCACTTTGTTTTTTTTTTCTTTTTTAGCTTTTCAAGGTAGGGTATCACTCTAGCCCAGGTTGACCTGGAATTCACTATGTAGTCTCAGGGTGGCCTTGAAGACACAGCAATCTTCCTACCTCTGCCTCCTGAGTGCTGGGATTAAAGGCGTATGCCACCATGCCTGGCTGCACTTGCTTTTTATTAGTAGAAATAATTACAAAAATATTTTTCTACTTGTATTTCAATGTTGTTTCTTTATACTCCCAATTACTCAATTGTCTGCGTTTATAAACATTCTGAGGAGTGATCGACAGACTTTCCCAGACTGTCTAATAATGCTGCAGACTGAGAAAAAGTAACAAATTTAAATAAGCCAAAACCCTGTGCTGGGCTATAATTTCAATTTAGCAGTGGCTGGGTCACACCCTTTTTGAAGATATAAAAAATGTACTATCTCTCGAGCAGGCCAGGCTTAAGCCCACAAAGAACGGAGGGGAATCAGTTTCAGTTGGGTGATGGCTAATCCTCATTGTCAACTTGGCTGGATTTGGCCGTGGATGCAACATGACCTTGTGTTCCTTCTGCCATGCCTCCCCACCACGACGGACTGGATCCTACCAAACTAAGAGCCAAAATCAACTCTTGCTCTCCTCAAGTAATTTCCACAGCAACTAATATAAGTATCTGCATTAAGAACAACTTCATGTACACAGAGTATCACTTTAAAAATTAGGTTTCTATTGTAATTCACTTTCACTCAGAACAGCAACATCATATGCTGTCATACCAAGTGCCAGACACTGTTATTTAACTCCTTTAGACTTATTAAGTCTAATTCAGTGTTCTCTGCACACCTATGAAGCAGGTACTAACAATGCTATTTTACCAATGAGAACAGCTGAATACTCATCTTATGTTCATGCAGATAATAAGTGGTTTTAAATGTCAAGCCCTCTTACTCCAGATCATGAAGACATACTTGGTGCTTCTAGACACTCAAAAAAAATCTGAAATGCTGCTGCTAATACTGGCTAACAGGTTCATTCTATTCTTTTGAATGAATGCCAGATTTAGCTGAATTATAAAAATAAATGAGTTTTTTTTTAAAACCAAGTCAAGTTCAAGGCACAAGAGGGTCACCAACCCTGTATATTTTCCCAATGTGGCTACAGATGAAGACTGAGCAGCCTAAGGCAGTGGAGTGTAAATCAGCACAGAGGCGACAGCAGCAACCAACCAACCAAATGCTTTCTCTCAACAGGTGACACAGGCACAACTGTAAAACCCGCTGTCCTGCGTGAGCCTCACAGGGTCTCTAAGCCACGGCTGCCCTTACCGGCTGGAGAGTGCACGTAAAGATACCGCAGCACAGAGGACTCTTTGGTGCTTTCGTTTTCTTTTGATAGCTTTTCGGTATCTGCATAGTTTGAAGGCTTTCCGCACTCAGAAGCAATAAAAGCGTTGGCAGCCCCCTTTCCTGGAACCTCTTCTGCAGGGGGTTGATCCTTCACAAGAATGTCTTCCAGAGGTGCATACCCCTTGCTTCCCATGGTCATGGGAGAGGCAAGGTCTGTGGAGTCTGAGGGTCTCTAAGTAGAACCAAACCAGAAAGCAGAAAGTAAAAATTCCAGTGGTCAGGTTTAGACTAGCATTCTCAAAATACCAGCACGCAAGCAAGAAGGTGAAACAGCGTGTGACATACCGATTTGTGCGCGAGGTGTTTGTATCCTATTGATGGGCATAACATAGAAATGAAATGAGTCTCTGTAGGCTTGTGATTCCCAAGTATAGAGATGACAGAGATTTTAGTAATGCAAATCTGGCCATGGCATTCAGTCAGTGCTGGTGACACTTATCGGAAGGGTGATGAAGAGACAGGTAAACCAGGGCACAGCTTGACAACACAGGACACTGCTCGTCCTGGGAAGTAAACACATCCTTTCCTTGCAGTGCACTTAGTAATGTGGGAGCCCCACTTGCACTGAGCTGCATGTATACTCCACTTCAAACAGTGGAAGAAGTCTCCCTGCCCTCCGAAACCTTTGGTAGCATCCCATTTGTGGTCAGACTGCATTCACATATTTGCTAAAAATATATCTGGGATTGGAAGTCAGGGATCCACCTAACTTGAACTGACTTTGGCTGCAATGCACAGTGAGGTAAATTGTCTTTTAAGGGAACTTTTAGAGACACTCCTCTATTTACCATTCATGCCAGATCTGGCATGCATTTGATCAAAATCAGATGCATCATAGGAAGGGATATGCACGCTAGAGGAAAGGTGATATAACCCAACTCTGTCAATCAAACTAGAGAACCACTCAAATTATGCCCCTTAGTAGCTAACCCCTCCTTGTGGCCTCCTTAAAAGGAATCTCCAGAGCCAGGCATGGTGGCACACACCTTTAATCCCAGCATTCAGGGGGCTGAGGTAGGAGATAGGAGGAGGATCACTGTGAGTTCGAGGTCAGCCTGGGCTACAGTGAAACCCTACCTCAAAAAAATCAAAAAGAAAGAAATCTCCAGGCAATAACCCAGGGCTCTTGGATATTTTCTCACTCAGGTGGACCACGTGTCTCTTGGCAGTGTATTCAAGCTTATACTATTGCTTTGCTGTTAATCAAGTTTCTTATCATTTCACTTCTTGTGTGTGTGTTTTCCAATTCTTTAAGGTGCCAAGAACCTGGAAATACCCAAAAAGACTATCGATAATAATGAACTTCTCAGAAATATGAGCTGACGCAATGCTGTCTTGGTTGTCTAAGACATATGTTCTCATTCTACTTCTGATCTGCTTCCCCGGGCTATATCCAAAATTAGATAAGCTCATTCTGGCAAGAGAAAGGCACAGAGGAGAAAGGTTCTTAATTAATGGAAAGATTTCCAGTGTGCCTAACTGACTCACCGCAGACTGCCTTAATAACAGTACTTCAGTCTTCTGAGAGCTTCACTGGTCATAGCTCATTAACCTCTGCTTAGTTACTAAGTAGGGAATGTGGGTAGCTCATAGTTTTGTTCTTTTCATTTAGTAGTGAGGGATTCAGGGTCACTGAGCATTGAAGGGCCAGCAGCAGCCCCAGTCCTGACTTTGCAGCCCTGCTGGGTCCTGGGCTCAGGTGATGACTACAGTTATTCCCAACTTGTTTGGGAAGAAATATACAAACACATTAACAGTCATTGCCACTGTGTGTATAGTTAATGAGTAGGCTTTTTTTTTTTTTTTTTCAGTTTTGTACTTTTTGGCAGTTTATAAGAAATGTGATTTTTATAAACATCACATTTCTTATAATGCTAGTTTATGGCAAGAGTTTTGTGTGTGTTCATTAAAAAGCTCAGGGCTGGGGCCTGGAGAGATGACTTAGTGGTTAAGCGCTTGCCTGTGAAGCCTAAGGACACTGGTTTGAGGCTCGATTCCTCAGGACCCACGTTAGCCAGATGCACAAGGTGGCACATGCATCTGGAGTTCGTTTACAGTGGCTGGATTCCTTGGCACTCCCATTCTCTATCTCTCTATCTGCCTCTTTCTCTCTCGGTCTGACATTCTCAAATAAATAAAATAAAATAATTAAAAAAAAAAAAGCTCAGGGCTAATAGGATGACAGAAGACATATCCATTCACACTCCCTTACCTTGGGCATGACGAGGGATAAGGGGCTATCTTCAAATTCCTGACTCTGTCGTTTAGTAGCAGGCTCATCCTCTTCCAGAGGCTTCCTCTCTTCACATAGGCGCTTCTGAGCTGAGGGTGGCAGTGACAGGTCTGCTGTGGCTGGAACTTCCAGGCTTTTGTCATTGTTCTCTGCTCCTGACCCTGGGGACGGTCCCTCCTGCAGGTTCCCACAGAGCATGAACAGCGAGGTGGAGGGTACGTACACTAGGGGCTGGCCCGCAAGCAAAGCTGGCTGTAAGCTCTCTGGGTCAGAGGTTGCAGAAGCGAGGGGTACATGCGATTGTCCACTTAGACCGTTTTGCATAGAGAATGCCTGCACATCTGTTTGAGCAGCAGAAAATACTTGGTGGGCTAAGGAATGAACACAGTATTTTGAGTCAACAGGGTGGGCAGGGTCCACGCTACTTGCTGGAGACACCACTCTCTTATTGGCAAAGGTTTTCCCCCTGCAATAAAAAGAAACAATGAATACTATTAAGTGACCACTTCCTACCAGCTCATGGCTCTTTGCTTTCCTTCAGACAGCCCTACCAAGTCAGGAGCCAGGCAACAGCACTCAGTAGATGTGCAGATGTGCGCCTTTGTCAAAGAGGTAAAACAGGTAACCCTGGATGGACGGCTAGGGAAGAAGTGAACATGCCAATGTGGGGAGTACTCTCAGGTGACATTGGCTCCCGCTGGCTGCTCTGTCACTTCCATACTGAATACTTCTCAGTCACTAAGTGCTAAACTTTTACCATACACACAGATACTTTTATGTAAGAATTTTGTACAGTTGCTATAGTAATGGCTACGATGAATTTCCCCCATTTAAAAAGGAAAACTGAAGGTCAGGGGAGATGGCTTAATGGTTAAGGTGCTTGCCTGTGAATCCTAAGGACCCAGGTTCAATTCCCCAGGACCCACATACGCCAGATGCACAAGGTGGTACACGCATCTAGAGTTCATCTGCAGTGGCTGGAGGCTCTATCTCTCCCCGCTACCTCTATCCCCTTCAAATAAATAAATAAATAAATAAATAAATAAATAAATAAATAAAACATTAAAAAGAAAAAAAAGGAAAACTGAAGCTTAGGGATTAATTTACTTCCCTATGGTGATCCAGCTCAAAGTCATGATGATAGCCTCACAGCATGCCTGTCTGATGGCAAGACCCATATTGCCAACCACTGGGAGAGGGCTTGGGTGGACAACAGACTGGACTAGACTGTGATTTAGAGGGAGACTCGTTAGTTTGCCTATAACTACTAATAGTATGAAAGAGGTAAAATGGGCATTAAGAAAGTAAGCTTGTCTACCAAGTTATGCTGTCATTCCCGTCATTTCTCTAAGTGTTAGTGCAGAATGCTTAGGCAGTGTACATTCAAAATTAAGTTCTACCAATATGTGATATTATGAAAAAGGTCTGGGCCTTTTATATTTAAAAAAAAAAAAACAACTCTAAATTGGGCTAGGGAGGGAATGGCTCAACAGTTAAAGGAATTGTTTACAAAAGCCTGCTGGCTGGGGATCAATTCCCCAGTACCCACATAAAACCAGATGCACAAAGTCAATACATCCGGAGTTCACCTACAGCAGCCGAGAGGCCTCGGCACGCCCATTCTCTCTCCCTCCTTCCAATGTAACAGGAAAAAAAAAAACCTCTAGTCCTTCAAATGTGTTTGCTTTTAGTATATTTTTAGAAATAGATGAGGTAAACAGTGGACGTGGACTCCTTTCAGCTCTTCTGAAGGATCGTGGCGACCCACGCTGACCCGTTTTCTCCTGGCTTTGCTGCTGGGAACGAAGGGAGCACAGAGGGCTGCAGAGATGAGCATCTCTTCAGTCATGGCTTCCCTAAGTGAGGAATCAGGATTACTCAGCTCTGAAAAACTCAATAGGCCGCACTGAGTGTATTAGACGTTGCTGACCCCAGCCACTGCCTTCAACCTTTCAACCTCCCCACCACCAGCAACACCACCACCCCAGACCCCCAGTGTTCTTTCTGATGCCTCTGTCTACATGTGCCCCCACCCCACTTCACCACCTCACACTCACGCAGACTTCCTTTGTCTGCAGTGCACATGGCTGTGGCTCAGATCTGCATGGCTGCAGACCAGAACCACTTTTTTGTTCTGTGATCTGCTCAGTGCAGGCCTTTCTCGGCTGCAACCCTACCTGCCTGCCACAGCTGGGAGGAGCTTCACTGAACCTGCAGTGCTCACATCCTTTCTGGTGAATCCAGATGCTTCTGGCATTCAACCCACCACCAACTTGACCTACACCCAAACTCTTCTTATGAATGGAATTTCCTGTTACTATCCCACTTGAACAAATCAAGACAGCTACACTAACCAGCACTTTGTCCCTCTCGTCCTGGACCCTGTCTAATATTCTGTTTCTTGCCATGCCTGTCATTAAATTCCCTCTCCCTTGTCAGTCTTCTTCCACATCTTCTACTTGATGTATCCGGAATTTAGGTCAGAAGGGTTTGAATCTGAACCCTGTCACTTATTAACAATGTGACCTTAGGTAAGTTACTCAGTTTCTTTGAATTTCAGTTTCCTCCCTGTCAAATGAGACTGCTGGGACGACAGGGGTTCATACATACTAACACTGCTGGAACGGTCCCTGCAGTAAATACAGTAAGCTCTGGTGAGGACAAAGTGATTCTCAGTGTCAGGGCAGTAGTGACTTTTCTGTCTTATCCTATAAACCATTGCAGCTGAGGGGATACATTTCTAGATTTTTGTGTCCCTGATGCTATCTTCTGTATGTGGTATACAAAGGGAATCAATCCTTGATTAAAAAAAAATCTGATAAATGTTATCTTGTGATGGCAACATTTCAATTTAGTCAAAATGGACACTAGGAAATAGGAAAGAATGCACTCTGAGTTGTGATAGACTACTTACTGTGAACTTTCTATTTTCTGTCTGTACATGGCTGCTAGACTTCCAATTTCTAAGGAATAGCCACCTGATCCTGAAAAAGAAAATGAAGGTTTAACAAATAGAGCAAGAGACTTATAGACAGTTACACAACAGGAGTCATTACTCATAGCTTAAAGAGTCCTAAGACTGTCTCAAATCTGTTCTGGTTTTAAGTCAAAAAGAGAAAGTTCCAGAAGCTATCTATAATAACAAATTCAGGTATCATTAAGAGTTGGTAAAGAAAATACAAAACAAACATTGTTTTATAAGTCATGAATTTCTGAGTTTTATCAAACAGGTCAACCACAGCAGACCAGTCAATCCCTGCTGACTGGATTCATTTCAGACACTGGGGCCACGTTCACAAACTGTGAAGTCGGCGTTTCTTTTACTGTCAATGATCGAGTTATGGCCAGTGAAAAAGTAGACTGTCTAAAAAACAAAAGCAAAAAAACCGGCACAGTCCAGGGATACGATGACAATGGCAACTGAATGACGGATTCCACAGATGAAGCCAGGGCAGGTACCTTGTTTTTCTCTGTATGGGCTACTGGGTTCTGAGCTCACTCTCCTCTGTATCTTCTCAGCAGTCGGGACTGTGTTAAAGGAACCATAACGAGCCAGCCTCTGTTTCGCACAGACTCGAATCTGGCCGTATGTTTCTTTTTTCAGTTCTGGTAAGACAGATGCAGGAAGGTCCACAAGTTCTTCGTCTTAAATAAAAATGAGAGTACAGAACTGTTATGCAACTGTAACTTGGGGTAGTTTTCATCTTTTAAAGAGATGGCTTTGAAACTCATTGAAATGGTAGTTACCAGACAAATCAAAACTGAAGACAATCTAAAGAATTTTATGAGCCTGATTTTAAACTTCAGTTTCTTTCAAGTACAGTTTTAACAAAATTAAAAAAAAAAAAAAGCCAGTGGATGACTATAAAGTCAGAATGAATCCATATATATTCGGAAATTCTCTGAACTGTAACAGAAGTAGAACAAAAAGTTCTTCATTCCAAATTAGCATGGGCCTGACATTTTAATCCTCAGATGGGGTGGAGTATCAAAGGAAAACTTGACTACGTTCATTCCACCCGATGTGCATATTTTGAGGTTTACTTTCAAGATTAATTAAGATCAGCCTTTTAGGCCAGAGCTCTAGGGCAATGAATAGAAGAATCTTGATTTTCTATTATGCTGTAGAATTTCCTTCTTATGCAGGTAGGAGGCTCAGTTCCCCAATGTCCAAAGGATGAAGGTCAGCAGACCTCAGGGCTGCTATGCAGCCGAGCAGGAGGAATGAAAGGAAGGGTGGGCCCTAGAGACCATTTGGTGCTTTCAGGTGCCCAACTAAAGTCCAGACAACTTTCCATAGACTCGGGTGGTCATCTCTGTTGCCCCGACGTCATTCTTCCCATGCTTGTTTGTACTAATTGCTTCTAAGCTCAAAGTATGTGACTTCTAATTATAAAACATTTCACACACAGAAAACTAGCTAGATTTGTATTTTACAAAATGTGCACTATCAGATAATTCAATTTGAAAACTAAAACAAAAAAATCTTTATGGTTTTCACTTTTATATAATAAAATCCTGGTAAATGTTCCCTTTAGCCAAATCAAATTATAAAACAAAAAAGGAAATAGGTCAAGCTAGTATTAGGAACCATACTGGCCCTCTTTCTGGAATCAAACAGAACACTGGGCAAAAATATACCTAACCCAGGAGCTCTCAGGACATTAGACGTCACAGTTACCCCTTAGGAATAAAAGAAGTGAGCTGTGACTGTCCTAACTTACTGCCTGGAGAGTGTTTCTTGGTAAGGATGCAGGAGCCTGGAGGTTCCACAGTTGAGGATGGAAAGATGGAAAACCACGCAGGTAGAATAATGAGACAACTATTCAAAATGAAAGACAGAAAAATAGCTGGAGGCTGGGGAGATGGCTTAGCAGTTAAGAGCACTTGTCCTTTAAGCAGGAGGGCCTCTAGACTGGAGACCGCCAAGTTTGACTTTCCAGAACCCACATAAAAAGCTGGGTATGGCCACACCTGTCTGTAACTCCAGTCCATAGTGTGTGTATGTGTAGAGACGGAGAAACACTGGGGCTCGCTGACAGACAGTAGCTCTGGGTTGAGGGGGAGACCCCACCTTAAGGAAATACAGAGATGGGTGACAACGTATACTCCATGTTCCTCTCTGGCCTCTGCAGGCATGCACACGGAGTGTGCACATCTGCACACATGTGTCTGCACCACACATCACACACATACTCTACACATATACATACACCCACACACAAAAGGCTGAAAGGAACAGTGTGGCAGTGAGGCGTGGGGCAATTTCAAGCAGCAAAATATACCTGAAAAGGACAGACTGAGAGGACAAAAAAAAAATTTTTTTTGAAAAAATAATGGTGGTGCTCTGTGGTTCCATGCAAATTTTAGCAGTGACTTTTTCTCATTTCTGTGAAAAATGTCATCAGTGTTTTGATAGGAACTGAATTAATTCACTTTGGGTAGTACAAACATTTTGTCAATATTCTTCCAATTCATGGGCATGCAAAGTTGTTCCATTTGTGAGTGAGGTACCCTCAATTTCTTTCACCAGTTTTCATTATAGACATCATTCACTCTTTTTGTTAAATTTACTTCTAGGTATTTTATTTACCTATTGAAAATGGAATTGCTGTCTCATTGATTCTGGCATCAGCATATAAGTTACTGGTTTTGTACGCTGATTTTTATCTGGCAACCTAACTGAATTCATCTATCATTTCTAACAATTTTTTTTTAATGCATAAAATCATGTTTTCTGGGGATAGTGATAATTTAGCTGTTTATTCCTTCCCTGTTGTTCTTTATTTCTTTGTCTTGCTTTACTGTACTAAGACTTCCCATGCTTCACTGAATACAAATGGTGAAAAACCATGTTCGTCTTGTTCCTGAACTTACGGGAAGAGATTTTAGCTTTCCCCATTCTCTATGATGTTGGCGCTTGGTCTGATATATGTAGTGCATATTATGCTGGTATGTTCCTTTCATGCCTAATTTTTGGAGGTTTCTTTTTTAAGAAGTGGCACTGAATTTTATCAAGTGCTTTTCAGCACCTATTGAGATGACTGTATAATTATTTATATATATTTAAGTATTTATTTATTTAAGAAAGAGAGATAGGGGCTGGAAAGATGGCTTAGTGGTTATGGCACTTGCCCGCAAAGCCAAAGAACCCAGGTCCGATTCCCCAGGAACCACGTAAGCCAGATGCACAGGATGGCACATGCATCTGGAGTTTGTTTGCAGTGGCTGGAGGCCCTGATGTGTCCATTCTCTCTCTGCCTATTTCTGTATCTTTTTCTCAAATAAGTAAATAAAAATAAAACTAAAAAAAAAAAAAAAAAGAGAGACACACAGAGGGAGAGACAAAGAGGCAGACAGAGAAAGAATGAATAAATACGGGTGCGTCAGGGTCTCCTGCCACTGCAAATTTCAGATGCCTGTACTTTTGTGTACCTGGCTTTTTTTTTTTTTTGGTTTTTTGAGGTAGGGTCTCGCTTTAGCCCAGGCTGACCTGGAATTCACTATGTAGTCTCAGGCTTGCCTTGAATTCACGATGATCCTCCTACCTCTGCCTCCCAAGTGCTGGGATTAAATGTGTGTACCCCCACACTGGCACATCCAACTTTTGATCGCACAATTTTTGATCCTTTATTTCACTGATGTATTAATTCATTTGCAGATTTTGACATATCCTTACCCTAAGGGATAAATTTCACTTGATCATGATGTGTAATTTTAAGAACATGCTGTTGGGTTTAATTTGCTAATATTTTACTGAATTTTTTGTATCTAAGTCCACCAGGCACAATGGCCTGCAGCTTTAGTTTGAGATGTAAATCTCCTTTTGGTATCAGTGTGATGTTTGGTATCAGGTATGATATCAACCTAGTAGAAAGTTTGGAAGAATTGGCATTTGTTAAAGTTTTGGGTAAAACATAGAAGAAACCATCCAATCCTGGGCTTCTCTTCCCCTACCAACTCAGTTTTGTTAATTGGTCTCATGAAAACTTTGTGTCCTCATCATTGTTTTGTTCAGTTATATTTGGCTAGAAATTTGTGCATTTTCTAGGTTATCCAACTTGTTGGTTATATGTGTTTGTAAGTCTTTAGTGATTCTTTGTATTTCTGTTATCAGCTGTAATAGCTTTTCCACCTCATTTTATCTTCTTGATTACTCTAACTAAAGGTTCCTTAATTATGCTTATGTGGCATAAAAAAGTTTCATTTCATTTCTTCCCAGCCTTGTAAGTGGGCCCAGATGAACAGAGGAACAAGGTGTCTGCAGTGCCTGTGGGCTGCGAAAGGCTGGACTTCACCAGTGGCCACGACAGTGCACTTGTGTGTGTCTGAGAGCTGGGTGGGTGGACGCACGCACAGGGCCCCTGGAAACCACTGCTCAGGGCCAGCTGCCCAAATGCTTCTGGGGCTGATGGTGGCTGGGAGGATGGGATACCTTCTGATTCTTAGGGCTTCCTAGGGTAGAGATTCAGAGAACAGGTTGCTTAGCTGCTTCTCGGGGCCAGAGAACTGGCGGGGACACAGAACTGTTTTCTAGAAGTCTCAATGAGGTCGAGCCACTTAGTAAAGCTTGTTTGTTTGCTTCCAAAGGATATGGAAAAGTGGGGCTACTCTTTCTGGGGCAGGGGCGGGGGGAGGGCGACTGCAGGCCAAGCTGGTCAGGCTTCAACTGTTCCCTAGGGTTCTGGGTGGTTACAAAGGACCACCCATCTGATACTGACAGCCATCAGTAGCAATATTCATGTGATTCTGAGGCAACAAAAAGGTGGGCCAAGCTACTTCTTTCCAAGGTCCTTCTGGGTTGACTTGAACTACCAGGTGCATTCACATGGTTGAGCTGTTAGGGGCACTCACTGCTCTACAGAGCCCTAAGTGCACTGAGGTTCAAGGTGGCACCACGCACCAAGAACACGGTGAGGAGTCGCACAGCATGGGCTGAGTTCTTTCCCAGGACTGGTGAGGACTCAGGCTCTTCCAGTATCAAAAGCTTCAGGTATGTGGCACGAGTGGGGATTGCAGGGGGTAGGATCCTATTTACTCTTTCCCTACACACCAAGAGCCCACTGGTTCAGAGTTGATCTGGAGACCGGCAGCAGATGCTGTAGACTTAATTCACTTCTGTAATCTGTAATCAATTCTGTGAATCTCTGTGCTCTGCAGTACCTCTGTCCCCGCTATACTCCAGTAAAATAGCTATGCTTGTCTTTGTTTTGATTTTTTGCTGAAGGAGGTGCAGCAAATACTTATCGTCAGCAGCCATCTTGCTCATGTCACTCTTGGGAGCCATTTTAAGAAACAAAATCACTAACAAAAAAATACAAAAATGTAAAAACATAGCAGCCAAGACTGAAACTAACACAGGAAGCTTTGCATAATCACATCTAAGGATGAGTCCATGGGGAACTCAGATTTTTTTTTGCCTTTTTTTTGCATGTCTGGAAATGATGGAAAATGTCATTAGTACTAATTTTGGAATTATGAAGAACTTATAGTGAACAGTGAAGGTAAATTATAAATAAATCACTTGTAGAAAATTCTAGTAAACACAAAGCCAGGGCAGCAGAAAGTAGAGCAGTGGCTTGCCTGCGCATGGGAGTAAGTAGGGAGGGAACACAAAAGGGCAGAAGACGGGGGATGATGGCTTTGTTCTTTATCCTCCTTATAGTGACTGGTTCACAGGTGATAACCCAAGTTACGTAGACCCAATCTTAACCAACTTTCACTGTATGCAAGTGATTGATCAACAAAGTTACAACGAAACACTCATGATATTAGCTGCTGTGCCATGGTGGTGGGGAAGAAGGGTGAAACATTATGAAGCTGAACCTGGAGGCAGTCATGGGATACAGGAAAGTGAGGCAGGAGTCAAAGGTGACTCAGTGTTCCAAAGGTGGTTGCTGGGTTGAAGAGAGATCATAACACAAGTACAGAATATGGAAAGAGGACCGGGTTTCTGAAGGGTAAAGTAATTAGGTTCAATTTGCAGTTCCGGCCCTGGCTCCAAACCCTGCTTCCCACATTAGATCAGGGAGTCCTGCCGGCTGCTGTCCTACTTACTGATGGTGCAAAAACAAGAACTCCTTGCCGCCTCAGCTCCCCAGTGATCTGACTTGTTCAAACCACCCTCACAGCTGAGTGCTTCCTCTCCTGTACTGTGACTCACGCTCACTGTCACTTCTGTCTGTTATAGATGGTACAGTTTCTTGGCTCAGCTTTTGAGGCCTTCCAAACACATGGTCCCACACGATCATATTCATTCTCTAGCGTATGGCTCCACTTAAACCGGGAGGCTGACTTGTTCTTCGTACGCCATTTGTGGTAGTTTGAATATATGTCCCCCAATATATTCAGTGTTTTATTAGTAATAGTTTGCATCTGCAATCACCTTGCTAGAGGCAATGTCACTGGGGGCTGGTCTTAAGGTGTGGTGATGGTTTGAGATTCCATTGTAAAGATATGCAAATGTGCCTAGCAGGAGTTCCTGAAGTGTGCTGGGCTTTTGGCTGTAGTTTTGCTCTGGGCTTTTGGCTGTAGTTTTGCTCTGTGTGCTGTGGTGGCTGGTTGGTTTCTCTCTCTCTCTGCTTGGCCCTGTGGAGAGCAGGCCACTTCTCTTGCCATTATGGAACTTCCCCTGGATCTGTAAGCTTCAATAAATAATATCCCTTCCTCCCTAACTGTGCCTGGTCTGGAAGTTCATCTCAGCGAACCTGAAGCTGTCTGCAACAGTAAAGTGGTACCGAGGAGTGTGGGGTGAGATGAACCTGACTGTGTGGATATTCGTCTTTTGGAACCTTTGTTTTGGAAGAATGGGCATGGACTTGGTGCTTGCAACTGAAGGTGCCTTCTGGAGTGGTAAGCCAAGTTTTATGGACTATTCTGATGAGAGTTTGAGAATGCTAAGTGCAGACTGTATTGAACTTCGAGGCTTGGCTTATGAGCTTTCTAAGGAGAAGAAAAGACGGCAGAGGACTTTATTAGAACTGGGCTACTGGCATAAGGGATGGCTACGTTCTGCTATCCAGGCCCAGAAAGTTTGATCAAGGTTAAATTTGTAATGGACTGATGTGCTTGGCTGAAGATATCAGACTGAGATTTTAAGATTTTAAGTTGGAAAACCTCAAGCAAGGTAAAAGCAGAGGCACTGAGAGCGGTTTCAGGTTACTGGAGCTGCTATTGTCGACGCATTAGCAATCTTAAGGAAGGTGGAAGGAAGATGGCCTGACTTGATTTACATTAAAACAATGGAGAGGATGCCTGAGGAAAGGCTGTTAAAAATGCAAATTCTTGGAAAGAGTTGACTGGAGAAGGAACCTGCTTTTCAAGGCTATGTTTTATTTTGTCCCTGGATTAAGAATATGCCTGTGTCCTGCACACCTGGTATTAGTTTTGGAAGCATGAAAAATGCATGGAGTGGTCATGAGTTGCACATGGTTCTAGGAGCCGCTGCTGAGATGCAACATGAAGGCAGGGCATGAAGTCCCTGAGGAATAGGCTGAAAGAGCCTTTTGGAAGATGGACCGTGGTTTGCATGGAGACCTGAAGATGTTTTGGATATACCAGGACTGTGCAAAAGGGCTACCATGGAATGCAGTGTTGGCATGGATTTAATATTTATTAACCTGGACATGCAACATTGCACATGCTAGGTAAGATGAAAGTTTTCCCTGGCGACTCTGCCCAGCTGGAGGGGTGGAATTGGAAAACTGGAGACTGTCAGTCTCTGGTTATATTGAACTTGAACTGCAGAAGTTTGATGACGGCTGATGATAGTTGAGTTTGCATTATTTTAGTCTCTCTTTGCTTTTTTATACCAGTTAAAAATGTTTACTCTGTGCCTTTACATGTTGAAAGCATTTAACTTGTTTGATTTTATAGGACTCACTATCTTAAGTTGATCAAGACTGCATGAGAACCTTTGTAATTGGACTGAGTACAATTTACAATGTGTGATAGTTATAAATCTATTGGGGGCCAGTAGCTAAATATATTTCTAGGCCAGGGGCAATGTGGTAGTTTGAATATATGTCCCCCTATATTCAGTGTTTTATTAGTAATAGTTTGCATCTGCAATCACCTTGCTAGAGGCAATGTCACTGGGGCTGGTCTTAAGGTGTGGTGATGGTTTGAGATTCCATTGTAAAGATATGCAAATGTGCCTAGCATGTGCCTAGCAGGGCTTTTCCTGAAGTGTGCTGGGCTTTTTCTCTCTCTCTCTCTGCTTGGCCCTGTGGAGAGCAGGCCACTTCTCTTGCCATTATGGAACTTCCCCTGGAAAGCTTCAAAAATAATATCCCTTCCTCCCTAACTGTGCCCCTCAGACTTCTCTTATATGCTGCAATAACACTACTATATCAGATATCATTGCCAATAATTTTATAATATTATCTAATATTTATTATTATTATTTGTTTTTGGTTTTTTGATTAGGGTCTCAAGACTGACCTGGAAGTGCTGAACTCTTCTCACTATGGGATTAAAGAGTACCACCATGAAAATTACAAAAGGTAGGGGTTTTCCTTTGAAAAATTGCTATCCTTTTTCAACAAATGTTTGGGCTGTTTTATTAGTTTTAGTTTGCATCATAGGTGTCACTCCCCATTGTAAAGATATGCAAATGTGCCTAGTCTGTGCTGGGCTTTTGGCTGTAGTTTTGCTCTGTGTGCTGTGGTGGCTGGTTGGTTTCTCTCTCTCTCTGTTTCCCTGTGGAAAGGCCACTTGTTATGGAACTTCCCTGGATCTGTAAGCTTCAATAAATAATATCCAACTTGCCTGGTCTGGAAGTTCATCTCAGCGAACCTGAAGCTGTCTGCAACAGTAAAGTGGTACCGAGGAGTGAGATGAACCTGACTGTGTGGATATTGTCTTTTGGAACCTTTGTTTTGGAAGAATGGGCATGGACTTGGTGCTTGCAACTGAAGATGCCTTCTGGAGTGGTAAGCCAAGTTTTATGGACTATTCTGATGAGAGTTTGAGAATGCTAAAGGACTGTATTGAACTTCGAGGCTTGGCTTATGAGCTTTCTAAGGGAAGGAAAGACTGCAGAGGACTTTGTTGGAACTGGGCTACTGGCATAAGGGATGGCTACGTTCTGCTATCCAGGCCCAGAAAGTTTGATCAAGGTTAAATTTGTAATGGACTGATGTGCTTGGCTGAAGATATCAGACGATTTTAAGTTGGAAAACCTCAAGCAAGTTAAAAGCAGAGGCACTGAGACTGGTTTTAGGTTACTGGAGCTGCTGTCAACAACATTAGCAATCTTAAGGAAGGTGGAAGGAAGGTGGCCTGACTTGATTTACATTAAAACAATGGAGAGGATGCCTGAGGAAAGACTGTTAAAAATGCAAATTCTTGGAAAGAGTTGACTGGAGAAGGAACCTGCTTTTCAAGGCTATGGTTTATTTTGTCCCTGGATTAAGAATATGGCTGTGTCCTGCACACCTGGTATTAGTTTTGGAAGCATGAAAATGCATGGAGTGGTCATGAGTTGCACACAGTTCCAGGAGCCGCTGCTGAGATGCAGCATGAAGGCAGGGCATGAAGTCCCTGAGGAATAGGCTGGAAGAGCCTTTTGGAAGATGGACCGTGGTTTGCATGGAGACCTGAAGATGTTTTGGATATACCAGGACTGTGCAAAAGGGCTACCATGGAGTGCAGTGTTGGCATGGGATGAAAGTTTTCCTGGCGACTCTGCCCAGCTGGAGGGGCGGAATTGGAAAACTGGAGACTGTCAGTCTCTGGTTATATTGAACTTGAACTGCAGAAGTTTGATGACTGCTGATGGTGGTTGAGTTTGCATTATTCTAGTCTCTCTTTGCTTTTTACCAGTTAAAAATGTTTACTCTGTGCCTTTACATGTTGAAAGTATTTAACTTGTTTGATTTTACAGGACTCACTATCTTAAGTTGATCAAGACTGTGAGAACCTTTGAAATTGGACTGAGTACAATTTACAATGTGTGATAGTTATAAATCTATTGGGGGCCAGGAGCTAAATATATTAAATAGGGGCGGAATGTGGTAGTTTGAATATATGTCCCCAATATATTCAGTGTTTTATTAGTTTATAGTTTGCATCTGCAATCACCTTGCTAGAGGCAAGGTCACTGGGGCTGGTCTTAAGGTGTGGTGATGGTTTGAGATTCCATTGTAAAGATATGCAAATGTGCCTAGCAGGAGTTCCTGAAGTGTGCTGTGTGACCTTTTGGCTGTAGTTTTGCTCTGTGTGCTGTGGTGGCTGGTTGGCTTTTCTCTCTCTGCTTGGCCCTGTGGAGAGCAGGCCACTTCTCTTGCCATTATGGAACTTCCCTGATCTGTAAGCTTCAATAAATAATATCCCTTCCTCCATAACTGTGCCTGGTCTGGAAGTTCATCTCAGCTAACCTGACACTCTTTAATCTAGATGGTAAGGGAAAACATCATGAAATTGGTCTTTGAGGCACATCTTGAAGGCTGAATAGAATACAGTCATATGCCATATA
This sequence comes from Orientallactaga sibirica, assembly GCA_036365145.1. Lineage (NCBI taxonomy): Eukaryota > Metazoa > Chordata > Mammalia > Rodentia > Dipodidae > Orientallactaga > Orientallactaga sibirica. The sequence goes on along the minus strand of JAEOAD010000012.1, from coordinate 33,021,751 downwards.
GGAATGTTTGGGTCAAGAGCGGGGGAGGTGGCTCAGCAGATAAAAACACTTGCTTGCAAAGCCTGATGGCCCTGGTTCAATTTCCTGGTACTCAGATAAAGCCAGACACAAAGTGGCACATACATCTGGAGTTCATTTGCAGTGACAAAAGGCCCTGGCATGCCCATACTCTCTTCCTTTCTCAAATAAATGAATAATTACAAATATTTTTTAAAAAACTATTTTTTTTAGTATTTTTGGGAGGCAAATGTTTGGGTCAAGTATCATGGTGGTCCCCTACAATGCTATTGTCTAGTACTTTGTGGAAATAGCCTCCATTTGTATAAGTACACTTTATCAATCTCTGCAAAATGATGGAGTTGCCAAATGACACACTTCTCAGGATATAGAGAAAGGAGAAAGCTTCACAGGTGAAAGAAATGGAGGAAGCCAAAAACAAAGAGGCAGAAAATGACAAAGCTGCCTATTTCATGTAGGCAAGGGATACATCACACACATCCTAAATCTCTCACAGCAAGAAGTAGAGTGACTGACCCACAGTCCACATCCAGGAAATACTCGCTGGGCTGCATTTAGTTACACTTGATTTTAAGTGGTTTCATCTAGATCCTAAGTGAATAATGTGTTACAGGGGAGGTGGAGAGCTATATCTTTGATAAGCATGAGTTAAGTGGCATGAATTTATACCACTAATGCCAAAATTGAAAAAGGTAATTTAAAAATAACTTTAATAGCCTTTTCTCTGACAGCACAACTCTATGTAAAGTGCCCAGCACAGGAGGAAGTAGTCCCTGTTCGCTCAGATGTGACCTGTGAAGTAAGTACAGGATAATACTTGCTTTCATTCTATCTTCATTTAGTACACCATTTTTAACCTTTTAACTAAATTACATAAGGGGTATTCATTATATCCATACTGTATTTGGAAGCAATCTCTCACATATTAGTTTTCTGATAGTCATCAATGTAATTTTTTACATTATTTATGATTCCACTGGAAATTGTTTTATTCTGCATATAGAAAACAATCAAGAGTTCAAAAATGTCATTAAAAAAATTGTTTTTAAGACAAGCCTAACAGACTGGCCTTTTTTTTCAATGTAAGAGAGTGAAAGTGAAAGCAAGGGTGAGAAAGAGAGAGAGAATTGATATGCCAGGGTCTCCGGCCACTGCAATTGAACTCCAGACATGTGCACCATCTTGTGTGCCATGTGCAACCTTGCACAATTGTGTTATCTTGTGCATCTGGCTTATGTAGGACTTGAAGAGTTGAACATGGGTCCTTAGGTTTCACAGGCAAGTGCCTTAACTGCTAAGCCATCTCTCCAGCCCTGTTTTTAAATTTTTAATCCTGGGCTTCCATGGAAACTTTCAGAATGAATCAAAATCCATAAATCACCATAATTTAATAGTTCCATAAGCACATGTGGTATAAAGTTTTCCTACTGTGCATGAGGCAAACTGGCATATACCATTTTTAGGATGATGATCACTGGTCTAAGAGCGAACTCATTAGTCTAATATTGTATGTGACATGGATTAAAGGAGAAGAGCAATCTTGCAGTGTAATACTTATAACTTGGAAAAAGAGCTAAGGGCTATAGATAAAATGGGTTCCTAGCACATCATGCCTCCTTACCATTCGAGTTGAAGTCCACAGGCCCAATCCATTTGAAGGCAGGTTTACGGCCTCGTTCTTCTGTGACATGCACTTTCTTTATCAGAGCCAAGCTGGTCAGGACATTAGCTATGTCATACAGCCGTCGTACCTTTGCTTGAAGACAAAAAACACAATTACGGTCATGTCATCTGTGACACCATTACATTTTAGTTTATGTGACAGGTAACAAAAACATGTAAACCTCCAGAGGAAAGCAGTGAGTAGGATGAGGCCAACAATTATGTCACAAAATCACCCAAGATTTATGTAACTGATGTATGTGAAGGCACATATTAAGGGAAGGACAGTGTGTCCTTCCCACGACTTCACAGCTCTTAAAACTTCATGCCTTTTATAAGAGGTATCTGGTGTTAAGCAGAGAGTACCAAAATTGCAAACACACCAAAGGAGGAAATAGGCTGTGATTACAGGCGTAGTAAATACAGTTCTCATCAGTGGCCATCAAAATCTTGCCCTCAGCTTCTCCCAGAAAGTTGTGGCACCTGTCTCATAGAGAGCTGGCCTGTGACAATGACACGGACTCTCCGGGGCTCCCTGTGAAGTCACTCAGCATGATCAGGACTCAAGGTCCTAAACTAAAAATGGTGGCAGCCCCTCACCTGAAATCCTGGCCCGAGGGAAGGATGGGATGAGCGTTTCCTGAGTCCTAAGATGTTTTGGAGAGACCTTTGAAAAATTCTTTGCATGAAGTAGAAGGAAAACTCAGGAAGGATGCTGACACATCAAACAGGACAACATGACCTGCTTGCTCTCTACTCAAGAAGTTGATCAATGGGTCAGAAATCCTGACTTGAGGGCTCAAAGGAAGCAAAGGAGTTTGGATGGTTGTCTAGAAACACTCAGCTTCTCCCTCCTCTGGTCACGAACGGACTGCGTCTAATCACTTCACCCACAAGGTGGCTAGGATTCCAGCAGGAACACGGAGCTCACAGCTTCCCCAGCAGCCCAGGGCACAGACCCCCATCTGAGTTCCACAAGAAAGGATGGACCCTGATGAGCAGCCACGTCCCTCACCCTGACTCTGGCAGTTCTCTGGCTCTTACCTGTAGACAACTGTCATCTCCACCCTTCAGAAGGAGACAGTGGTGGGCAAAGCGGAAAGAAGACCCAGGCACTCTGTGTTGGACGCAGCATCACTAATGAGAAATGCAGGTAACCTGCACCTTCCCTCACTGTGGTGCTCGGGGTGCATTCTGCTACCCTGTCCTCTGTAACCACAGAGGAAAAGGCTTCTAACAGGGATTTTATGGGAATTCTATTAGGTGACTAACTAAATGAAGTGTAAGCTCTCACACACGCAGAAGTTACATGTGCATAGAAAGGACTGTATTTCTGAAAGCCAGGCATGGTGGCGCACACCTTTAATCCCAGCACTTGGGAGGCAGAAGTAGGAGGATGGCTGTGAGTTCGAGTCTACTCTGAGATTACAGAGTGAATTCCAGGTCAGCCTGGGCTAGAGTGAGACCCTACCTCAAAAAACTAAACTAAACAAACAACAACAACAACAACAAAAACCCAAAAAACAAAACAAAATGACTACATTTCTCAATAAAACATAAACGAATAATATACTGCAATCCTATCCTTTTTGTGCTGATAAGTAGATTTAGATAAAAATCCTTACTTTTGAATTTACTGTGGTCTGGGGTATCTTGGCTCTCCTCGATCAGGATCTTGGCAGCCACATCCAGAGTAACAATCTTGGTTTTGGAGACAAGGAATAGCATGACAAACTTCTGGCTCATAATTCTCAGAGATTTATCTTTCCTACTATTTGCAGATGCTAGAAAGAAAAAAAAAAGCATCAAAACAGGGATTTGCCACAAGAAAGACTGCTCATAGTTTGCCAGAACTATCTAACTCCACCAGCATATAGAAAAAGCTCCCTTGTTTTAGGCAGAAGCCTACTGGACACACATCACAGAAACAGCTCATAAGAAAATCAGAAGGATTTGCCTGTGACTCATAAAATGACTCTTCAGTGGGCATAAATGCCTATATTTGTATTTTAAGTGCTCTTAACACTTCACGCTTATATGCATATAATAAAATCCACGTGGCAATTTTCTTGAAGCAACATTTTGAAAAGATGAATTTAGACAGATGAAGGGATGGTACGCATCAGAAATTGTTTTCCGAATGTCAACCTTCCTCTCAAAGGCAAGAACCCTCTTCTATTCCTCTGTGCTCACGTTTCCAACACACCGTAACATAGTAGGTGCTTGCCTCTTCCAGTTCTTTCAGAAATAGGCAATAACAGACAACTGCTAGGTTGCTAGGATAAGTACTGCCTTGTGGGGGGAACTAAAAGGCATAAGGCAGTGAATCTAATGAGGAATCAGGCCTGCCCTTCTTTTTACTTTGAATAAGCAAGGAATGGCATTTGTACTTTGACATGTTAGCAACATGGAGGATGGTGAAAATGATGACTATCAATGTGATATATATAAAAGGGGATGAGAAAAAAAAATGGGAAGACCAATAAATCAATGACTAATATGCAAACACCACCAAAGGAGAGCGAGTGTTGTCTACCTTTCTTATCAACACACTCACTCCTGGAGTTTTTCTTAGTGATTTGCTCTAACATGTAATTGTTGAGAAGATACTAGTTTCAGTGTGAACTCTCACTAATGGTAAATAGCCCAGGCTGTCAATCTACCACAGCAGCAGTTAGTGATCTATAGTTCACATACACAGAGAACTGCCCTAAGTGAGGGCAAGTGGGCAGCCCTGTTGAGGCCTCTGCCTCCAGGAATCTCAATCTGGCACTTCGCATCTCAGTAATGAACCTCTTCAGAAGAGATCAGAAATGCCACTAATCACGAGGTTGTCACAGACTCACAAGAAGGGTAGTCGGATTCCGAGAACTCCAATAACTGTTGGTCATGGGAATCTGGATAGCCATCTTTCCTACGTTCTCCAAATTTATAATCTATCAAGTCCAGTTCCTTCTGTTGGAGGCAGGCCATCTGCTCTTCATACTTCTGCTTCTCTCCTAATCTCTGGAGGGCCCTCAGGGTTTTGGGCAGGCTGTGCCGACCATGCCAGCCATACTGATTCTTGGCCACTCGGCTGACCAGATGCAGGGACTCCAGCACATTTACAATGTCATAGATGCGTCTCCTTTCTACACCTGTTTGGAAAGCAGAAGCCAACAGACATCATGCTGATGAACAGTTTTGAGTAAGAATACCTGGATGGCCTGTGACTACTTTGTGTAATGCCCAATATAATTCCAGCCACTGGGAATACTCAATAAATTCAACCTGGAAATATTCAAAGGGGTATTAGAGTATTACTTCTTTTTTCTCCTTGGGATCCAATTGTGAAACAGACTTAGGATGACATTTTTTTCTTTTAAGGTAGAGTATTGCTTTAGCCCAGGATGACCTGGAATTCACTATGAGGTTTCAGTGTGGCTAAAAACTCACAGCCATCATCCTACCTCTGCCTCCTGAGAGCTGGGATTAAATGTGTGCAGCACCATGCTTGGCCACAGAGGGAATAGGCGTGCCAGGGCTTCTAGCCGCTGTAAACTGAATGCAGATTCATGAACCACTTTGTGTATCTGGCTTTATGTGGGTACTGGGGAATTGAACTCCAGTCATTCAGCTTTGCAGGCAAGCACCTTAACCACTGATCCATCTCTGTCCAGTCTGACATGTTTTGAGATGGTCATACTTCCATCTGAATGACATTAACTCTATAGCACCTATCCACATGGACATAATGATGTGCGATATTGAGCAATATGTTCAGTAGCATGCTTACTGGACTTGGTGAGTGGGTGGCTGATTGTGACTTGTGTTCCTATTATGTGGATTAGGAAATAATTTGCCTGTGAAAAGGTTACCCTGCTAACTCTCATAATGGCCTGGTAAGGAAAATGGATGGTCAGTATTACTTCCTATTTTGAACTGGAAACTTGAGATTCAAGGGCTAAGCTGCCCTTTTCAAGACACTGGAGAAAGCCAAGGGGGGGGGGTGGGAATCACGAGTACCCTCCTTTTATTTGTCATGACTAGTGACAACTCTCCTTGCATTCTCATTCACCATTTGTTGACAACAGCCCACCAGTGAGGCACAAATTGTGGCACAGGCTTACCATGAAATACATCTATTTCCTCTTCACTTATTTCCTCTTTACTTTCTGAACACTCTCCAAGCAGCTAATATTTTGAACTATCTAATTACTAAAAATATGTACGGTAGTTAAATATGGAGAGCTCCAAGGTTACACTGCCTGGACATGAATCCTCGATTGGTTCCTTTTTAGGTGGCTGAGTATGAAGGTATGTCCCCCATAGACTCTGATGTTTTTATTAAGCCTGTAACTTGGGTCTCCAGCCACTTGGCTGGAGGTGTCACTAGAGGCAAATCCTGGGGTCCAGCCCAAAGGTGTGGAGAGTGGTGTGAGCTCTGGTGGTGGTGTGTTGCTGGTGTTTGCCTGCTACAGTTGCTTCTCTGTTTGGATGCACAGAAGTAAAGAGCTTCTTCCACCATTGATGGAACTTCCGCTGGCCCTGTAAGTTTAAATAAATCTCTTCTTCCCATAAACTGTACCTGGTTGGATGCTCATCCCAGCATTGTGGAGCTGACTACATCAGTGGATGATGTCAGGAAGTTCCTTAACCTTTCTATGCTGTAGTGCTTAACTCAATTGGTCTATAAATGCAAAGTAGACCCACGAGATATTAATTGTACCTATATTGTACCTGTTTTATGTGGCATTGAGATGCCTAAAGTCTCTACTAACATAAAAGGTTGCAGTGGGGCTGGAGAGATGGCTTAGCGGTTAAGGTGCTTGCCTGCGAAGCCTAAGGACCCATGTTCTACTCTCCAGATTCCACGTTAGCCAGATGCATAAAGGTGAGACAAGTGCAAGGTCGCACATGCCCACTAGATGGTGCAAGCATCTAGAGTTTGACTACAGTGGCTGAGGCCCTGGTGCGCCAATTCTCTCTGCCTCTCTCAAAAAGAAAATAAAATTAAAAAAAAAAAAAAAGAAAGAAAAGGTTGCAGTGGAAGCAGATTTTAAACCTCTCCTGTTTGACTCATTCTGTTATGCAACAGGCCCTGAGGCCCACTGTTCCCTTTGCTCTCCTCCTAGTATCCACAGCAAACGCCTGCAGGCACCTTGTGGAAAACTGGCCCTGCTACAAAGATGCCATCTTTCTTTTCACTTGCCAGGAGCAGCTTTGGTGAAGGAAGCGTTGAGCCTTTCAAAGGATTAATGTGATAAAGTTACCAAATTACAAGGGTAACTCTGGCGTGGAATGGGAGTTCTGTCACACACATGAAGGGCATTTCACAGTCAATCAGAATATTTCAGCTTATGACCCTGAGTGGGTCATGAAGCCCAGGCTTCTTCTGTGCCAGCTGGACAGCGCTGGCAAGAGCAGTTGGTAGCTTCTTGTCCAGAACTGCCAGGTTCTTTATCCTGGTCTGTCTGCACATAACACGTCTTGTTTAGAGCGTGGCATTCTATAAACCTTCCCATTGGAAATGTCATGTGAATGCAAGTGAGACACCCTAGGGCCAGTCATATGCCCGCTATTTTGTTATGTATTGGATAACAGCTGTTTAGTCTCTAGCTAGTGACTAGACGTTGTAACAGGAAAAAGGAAGATGATTCTGGTCACTTGGAGGGTAAGATGATGTTTAATATGTGCAATGAGTGCTTAGTAGGTTTTGTTGAAAACCAGTGTGGCATCTGCTTGCCAGCTTAATGCCCATGTTGCACTGTCCAGGGACCGACACTGTATTTCACAGGTCTTAAGACTGATATGTGACTCTGGGGGCCTGCTCTGTCAGGAAAGTTTTCTCTGGCACTCAGCCTCCTTTGCCTTTGGTACTGAGGTAGTCCTACTAGTCCTGGACTCAGTTGTACAGTCAGAGACTTACCAACAACCATGCCTCCCTTGGTTTATTTCCCTGTGGAACTTAGTGAGAGCAATGCACAGCCCAGTAAAACAGTGCCACGGGCCACTCTGTCTTCCACTAACAATAGTTACTCCATAACATCAATGTTAAATCTGCACAGCACTAATATCCAGGACATAATGCAGTCAGCTTTTGCACAACCTCGGATATATTAGTCTTATAGCTGTAAGATAGGATGGAGCAGGGAGTTTAGTCTAGGCCCCAGGAGACGGTCAGCAATGAAAACAGCTCCAGGAAGGGACTCTTTTTGAACCTTACGTGAAGAGAGGGCATGCTTACTAAGAAGGTATGGTCATTACAGGGCATCCAGTAAACTTGTAAAAGGTCCTGGAGGCCAGCTCCAGGCAACTGTGGTGTGGAGCTCTGTGGTGTCACCTGCAGTCTGTCCCTCAAGCATCTACTCTTTGGTGTTCTACGTAGTGCAAGACCCCTTACATGGAAGCTGGATACAGGGGAGGTGGTCTTCTCAAACCCTAATGAGAAGGACACTGGATGACCTCTCAGTTAAATGCCACCTTTTGAGAGGCTGGCTTCCAGGACCCTTTGCCTTGACTAGCTCTTCAGCTTGCCCCAGTCCTACTGGCTCATCTTCCCATCTTATTTGTGGCCACCAATCCCAGAACATTGCACTGTATTTCTGGCTTCCAAAATGTTTCATAGCTCAACACTCCTCACAGGACAGCTTGGATTGGAGAGAAAAGAAAAACAATCCAGTAACAAGTAAATAGAAAGGGCTCTGTGTGACAGTAACCTATCCTTTGTAGGTACTGACTTAAGCTCGTAATATTCATCAGTCCCAACTTTGTGACGTCTCTACAAAATAGGTGCAGGGCTCTTCATAGGACAGACTAGAGAAAGTTAATAACTATTTAAAGCTCTTACAACCTGTAAATCTGTGTGAGGCTTGAAAAATGTCTACCCAGTCGGTCCCAAAGCCGAGCCCTCATCACAGCTCACTGTCTCCTTATAATCTCATTTCCCAACAGCCAATGTTGCCTTAGCTACCAGCTTGAATACTTAGAGCGACAATCCTCTACCGAGGCTGGGTGACAGAAGAATGAGAACTAAGAAACAAAATCAAATATTTGCCATTTATTTAGGTGATCTGCTTGCTCTCTTCTTTTATATAAAACCTCCTCATATTTTAAGACACGCTTTCAGATCCCTAGGATTTCTATGTACTTAATGATCCTCAACATTATGATTATCCTGACAACGAGTACAGCCTATGTCCACTAGGGGTCTCTCTTCTGAAACAACTACACATTAACAGTCTGCACCAGCTACATGTTACACAGGCTCATGCTACATGAACACATGCATTCTTCTTTGTCAGGAGGCTTAGCTGTTTATGTCCAGATGTGCATTTCCAGTCTGACAGGCTTGCTGTGAATATTAAGGCACAGGGTGTCAAACATCATGTTCTTTCCAATTTTGGTTTAGAAAGGAAAGAATACCAATTCTGAACTCTTAGAAGCATTATTGAAGAGTATATCTAGAGTATATCTATAAATTATTTTTTTATGAGATAAGGCCTTGCTATGTACCCCAGGCTGGCCCCAAATTTGAAGTCCTCTTACTGTAGCCTCCCCAATGCTGGGATTACAGGTGTGCCCCACCATACCAAGTATATATTGAGTCCATGTGAAGATCAATGTAAAATAGGAGTCAATAATTTGTGAATGTAAGGCTCAACAATATTACTGCTTACAATTTTCTTTTCTCTCTCTCTCTTTTTTTTTTCCTGAGGTGCTGGGGATCAAAGCCAGGTTCTTACACATGTTAGGCAAGTTCTCTATCACTGAGCTACTTCCCCAGCCCAAAAATATGTTTTAAGGTTCAAAAACCCTTCTTGTTTGGTCCTCAGGCCTAGGAGGCTTCCTACAGTTCTGTGTACAACAAGGAGAAATTTGGTGATGATGCTGGAAGTTCTACCTACACCCCTGACCTGACCCTTTAGTGCTCACTCTTTGTAAATAAAAGAGGCTACCTAAAGCCTGTGGCCTACCCCAGGTAACCAGTTTTCCCGTCACAGGAGACAGGCCTGCAGGAGATCTGGTGATACATACATACCAAGACTGACAGCCACTTCATCTAGGGAGATGGTAGTTCTCTCAGTTGACAAGGGATAACTTGGGTAGCGAGCTAGAAACTTCTGGCACAGCAGTCCTAAACTTTTCTGTTTTCTGCTTGGCCTTTGCTTTTCATAGTCATCCACAACAACATCAATCTACAGGGGCAGACAGAAGGGAGGAGGGTTAATACCGTAATGGAGATAGTGCCATGGCTAGTAGTGACAAGCTGGGAATATCATGATCCATTCCATCATAGATTCTGGTTAAAATACAACTTCTGATCTCATTTTCTAACTGTTTCTTCCTGTTGTATTTTCTGGAGTGAGTTTTTCTCTCTCTCTCTTTGCATGTTTGTGTATGTGTGTGTAATGTATGCATTCATCTATGGTGGCTAGAGCTAAGAAAGTCAAGTGTCCAGCTCCATCACACTTCTTTTTTAATTTTTAAAAATTTTTCATTTATTTATTTGAAAGAGAGAGAGAAGGAGGGAGAAAGAGGCATGTCAGGGTCTCTGGCCACTGCAAACGAACTTCAGATGCATGTGACCTCTTGTGCATCTGGCTTACATGAATCCTGGAGAGTTAAACCTGGGTCCTTTGGCTTTTCAGGCAAATGCCTTAACCACTAGGCCATCTCTCCAGCCCTCCATCACACTTCTTATTTGAACCAGTCTCTTCATCTCCCTGGAGCTTGCCATAAAATGAGCAATGTAATATATGCTGCTATATACCCCTGCTACTCTTGGGTGGTGGTCAGACTGCTGCAATCAGCATCACCTGGAGCTAGCTGGAGGTGCAGAGGAGCCTCGGGCCTCTGCACCCTTCCGGGCAAATGCTCTTGACGTGCAAGCTCGAGACGTGCCTACTAACTGCTGCATATTTTACAATAGACCAAAGGTTGACAAAACTGTGCAAGGATCATTAAGTCATAGTCTTTCTTAGTCCTTCTTATTGTAAGTACACTAAATGAGCATCTTGGTCTTATCCATTCATTTGAATTAGTCCCAAGAAAGTACAAGGCTTTTCAAAAAACAGAGTCAAGGAGAAAAGTGCTAGATTACTTCAATAGTTCAGAAAAAGCATCGATAAATTTAATATTCATACCCTGAAAAAACAAGGACTAGGAGAGAAATTCTTCAATGAAGAGTATTCATGAAAACAAAAAAGGAAATATCTGTCTTAATGGAGCATCCCTTGAAAATCAGAAAACAATCAGGCTGTGCATACTGCCACTGCTCCTCTCAACGTCACACTGGAAATCCTAGTCGGCACAGAATCAAACAAAACCTTCATTTCACAAAAGACATGATTGCTTACTCAATAAAACTTCAGGAAAATTATGCAACATTAGTGAGACAGTTGAAAACAAGGTGCATTAAAAAAAATCAAGGGCTGGAGAGATGGCTTAGGGGTTAAGGTGCATACCTGCGAAGCTCAAGGACCCAGGTTTGATTCTCCAGGTCCCATGTAAGCCAGATGCACATGGAAGCGTGTCTGGAGTTCGTTTGCAGTGGCTAGAGGCCCTGGTGCACCCATTCTCACACACACACTCTCTCCCCTCTCTGCCTCTAATAAATAAATAAAAATTAATCTTAAAATCACTGGGTAGAGATGGCTTAGTGGTTAAACACTTGCCTGTGAAGCCTAAGGACCCTAGTTTGAGGCTCAATTGTCCAGGACCCATGTAAGCCAGCTGTACAAGGGGGCATATGCATCTGGAGTTCATTTGCAGTGGATGGAGGCCATGGCGTGCCCATTCTCTCTCTCTCTGCCTGGCTATTTCTGTATCCTTCTCTCTCTCTCAAATAAATAAATAAATAAAAATAAAATATTTAAAAAATCAGGGCTGGAGAGATGGCTTAGAGGTTAAGGCACCTGCCTGCGAAGCCTAAGAACACCCGTTTGATTCTCCAGGTCCCACGTTTAGCCAGATGCAATTATGCAATGTCACACATGTGCACAAAGGGGCATATGTGCCTGGAGTTCGTTCACAGAGGCTGAGAGGCTGCTGGCATGCCCATTCTCTCTCTTTCTCAAATTAAAAAGAAAAAAAAAAAAGAAACTGCCAGAGTTAGAAGACATGCTGAAGACAACATGGGATGCAGTCACATGACACCGGAATATCATGCTGAAACTGAAAGGGAAACTAGCTCCCTCCTGGCTAGACCTCACAGAGCTGAAGAACCCTATGGGAACCACTGGAGGACAATGGGGCCACCAACAGCATGAATAAGCAGGGGACCCTGTAGACTACAAAAATCAACCAACCAGATGAGTAGTAGACATTGGTGAAATAGTGGTACCGTCTCTATGGGAAACCAACTGTTTTCTGATTGGATATGAAACCAGCTCAGTGGGAGAGAACTCATATCTGGTACTGGAATCCCAAGGTCAGGAAGCTCAGACTTCAGAGAGGAACCCCCACTACTTTCTGGAGAAGAAGAGTGGGTTCTCAAATAACTTTGCAAACCTTCTTTAACACGAGCTTCTCTCATTTTTGGTTAGAGAATCTGCTTTAATTTACAGAAGGTGGAGAAAATGGAGGAGAACTAAGATCCATGGATAAGACAAGAAGATAGCTGACTGCTCACCATGAGATGTGCTACTTCCTCCACACCTGCTAGGGCCCAGGAGAAATTGCAGAGGAAGAGGTGACATGAACACTGCTCTTACTGCTAGCCTGACAGCCTGTTCCAGGGTGATGTGACAGACACGGTAATCAATAAAAACCCAACAAAACAGAAATCCAGAGACTACAGAGAACTCAACACTAAATCAGATTGCCAACAGGTCTGCCATGGCTCAGGGAACACTGTGGAAGAGGGAGAGGAAAGACTGTAAGAGCCACAGAATTGGTAGAAATATCACGAGACACGGCCCTGCCTCCTACCCCATAGAGACTGACTGAGGCCTTCATGATCCCACACTGAATACCATAACCCCACTGAGGAGGGCCCCAGGGTAACAGGAGCATGGGTGATGGGATAAAAGAGTACAAGCTGTTATATATAAAATAAAGGGGTACACAAATCAGCTACATTCTTGTACAACAGTACAAAATAATTGAAAAGGCACCATTTGTAACAGCAACAAGAATAAAGTTTTTAGGAACATATTCAGCCAATACTAAAACTCAGAGAATTCTTAAAACCTGCAGAATGGATAGGAAGGCTCTGGGCAAATGGCTTGTTAGGTACAATGCTTGCCACACAAGCATGAAGCCTGAGTTCACATGACACCGGAATATCATGCTGAAACTGAAAGGGAAACTAGCTCCCTCCTCACAGAGCTGAAGAACCCTATGGGAACCACTGGAGGACAATGGGGCCACCAACAGCATGAATAAGCAGGGGACCCTGTAGACTACAAAAATCAACCAACCAGATGAGTAGTAGACATTGGTGAAATAGTGGCACCGTCTCTATGGGAAACCAACTGTTTTCTGATTGGACATGAAACCAGCTCAGTGGGAGAGAACATATATCTGGTACTGGAATCCCAAGGTCAGGAAGCTCAGACTTCAGAGAGGAACCCCCACTACTTTCTGGAGAAGAAGAGTGGGTTCTCAAATAACTTTGCAAACCTTCTTTAACACGAGCTTCTCTCATTTTTGGTTAGAGAATCTGCTTTAATTTACAGAAGGTGGAGAAAATGGAGGAGAACTAAGATCCATGGATAAGACAAGAAGATAGCTGACTGCTCACCATGAGATGTGCTACCTCCTCCACACCTGCCAGGGCCCAGGAGAAATTGCAGAGGAAGAGGTGACATGAACACTGCTCTTACTGCTAGCCTGACAGCCTGTTCCAGGGTGATGTGACAGACACGGTGATCAATAAAAACCCAACAAAATAGAAATCCAGAGACTACAGAGAACTCAACACTAAATCAGATTGCCAACAGGTCTGCCATGGCTCAGGGAACACTGTGGAAGAGGGAGAGGAAAGACTGTAAGAGCCACAGAATAGGTAGAAATATCACGAGACACAGCCCTGCCTCCTACCCCATAGAGACTGACTGAGGCCTTCATGACCCCACACTGAATACCATAACCCCACTGAGGAGGGCCCCAGGGTAACAGGAGCATGGGTGATGGGATAAAAGAGTACAAGCTGTTATATATAAAATAAAGGGGTACACAAATCAGCTACATTCTTGTACAACAGTACAAAATAATTGAAAAGGCACCATTTGTAACAGCAACAAGAATAAAGTTTTTAGGAACATATTCAGCCAATACTAAAACTCAGAGAATTCTTAAAACCTGCAGAATGGATAGGAAGGCTCTGGGCAAATGGCTTGTTAGGTACAATGCTTGCCACACAAGCATGAAGCCTGAGTTCAGCTCTCCATCACCAACGCAAAAAGCCAAGAGTGGTAGTGTACACCTATGATCTTAGCTCTGAGGAGGACGAGACAGGAGGTCCCTAGGGCTTGCTGGATAGCTATTCTAGTTGTTTCAGAGAGCTTGAGGGTCAGTGAGACCCTGTCTCAAGAAGATGGAGAAAAATTCAGAAGATACCCAATCTCAACCTCAACCTCGGCACACACACATACCCACAGACTTGTGCTCATATACAAATGCACACCAAAAATGGGGAGGTGGGCTGGGAAGATGGCTTAGCAGTTAAGGTGCTTACCTGCAAAGCCAAAGGACACAGGTTCGATTCCCCAGGACCCATATAAACCAGATGCACAAGGTGGCACATGCATCTGGAGTTAGTTTGCAGTGGCTAGAGGCCTTGGCATGCCCATTCTCTCTCTCTTTTGCTTTTTTCTTTCTCTCAAATAAATAAAAATAGAAAATAAAAAAGGCAAAAGAGCCAATAATAGTCGTGTTACACACTTGACGAAAAATAAGCTGAGGGTCTGGCTTTTGCTTTACATGTTATTAAGGCTTATTAAAATATGGTACAGAGGCTGGAGAGATGGCTAAGCGGTTAAGGCGCCTGCCTGTTAAGCCTAAGAACGCTGGTTCCAATCTCCAGGTCCCATGTTTAGCCAGATGCAAAGTGACGCAAGGGCACAATGCTGCACTTTCCCACAAGGGGGTGCACACATCTGGATTTCATTCACAGCAGCTGAGAGGCTGCTGGCATGCCCATTCTCTCTCTCTTCCTCTCCCTCTCTGTCTCTCTGTGTCTCTATTTACAAATAAAAAATAAAACAATTATAAAATATGGTACAGGCATAAACAGACAAATTGGCTAGAGAAACATGTAAGAGTCTAGAGAAACACACACACAAACAGACACAACAGATGCAGCACTGCCAGCTGAGGGAAGAGGAAAGGTGTAGGGCAGTGATGACTCACACAGAAACTGTGCCGGGCGTGGTGGCTCACGCCTTTAATCCAACACTCAGGAGCCTGAGGTAGGAGAATCACTGGGTTCCAGACTAGCCTAAGAATACATAGTGAATTCCAGATCAGCCTGGGCCAGAGCAAAACCCTACCTCGAAAAAATAAACTAACAAAAAACCAAGTGTGTTCTTGCCTCACATCACATAGGAAAGCAAAATTATGAAGAAAACATAGGAAAATATATAGTATTCTATCCTGGGAGAGGAAAAAAAAAAACCAGACACACCCTTAAAAGAAAGCATTTCTGGCTGAGGAGTCTTGCCACGCATGCATGAGGGCCTCAGACCACCTGAGTGCGATCCTTAACACCCATGTAAAAATCTGCGCATGGCCATGTATGCCTGTAACCCCAGTCCCGTGGGGAATGAAGATAGGAGAAGCACAGGGGCTTGATGGTCAGCCCCTGATGACTGAGATTCAGTGAGAGACTCCATCTCAAGGACAAAAGAGCTATAGACAATACCCATTTTCTCCTCTGGCCCTGCCCAGTGTGCGCACATGTACACACACACACCCACACCCACACACATGACATTCACTACACCACACATAACCCCAGCAAAAAAAAAAAAAAAGGATTTATGTGCAGAACTTTATTAAAAGCTTTATGAAGCCTGGAGAGATGGCTTAGCGATTAAGGCTGTGAAGCCTAACAACCCAGGTTCGACTCTACCAGGCCCATGTAAGCCAGACGCACAAGGTGACCGAACGCTCAGTGCTGCACATGCACCCAAGGAGCACATGTGGGTGGAGTTTGATTACAGTGGCTGGAGGCCCTGGTGTGTCAATTCTCTCTCCCTCTCATTAAAAAAAAAAGCCCAGTCTGTTGGGCTTGCCCCCCCCCAAAAAATAATAATAAAAAAAGAAAGCTCTGTGTGTCAAGAAACAACAGAAAGGGAAAAGCCAACTATCAAAGTCTTGAAAGGGGCTGGAGAGATGGCTTAGTAGTTAAGGCACTTGCCTGCAAAGCCAAAGGATGCAGATTTGGGTCCCAAGGACCCACGTAAGCCAGATGCACAAGGTAGCATAGGGGTCTGGAGTTTGCAGCAGCAGGAAGCCCTGGCGTGCCCATCCTATATCTCTCTATCTGCTTTCCTCTCTCTCTCTCAAATAAAAGTCTTGAAAGAAAATATATGTAACCCTTATAATTGATGGTGGTTTGATGTCAAGACTCATCATCTAGAATCAACAAGAGAAGGAAAAACAACTCAACTAAAAATGGAGAAAGAACACAAGCCTGGTGGCAATCATGTGGAAAGAGGCTTAACTTTGTGAGTCATCAAGGAACAGCAAAGGAATACCACAGTAAGAATCAACTGTATATGCAGGAGCTTGACAAAACTAGCAAGTTTGTTAATTTCTGGAATGAGAGAGGATATGGATGAATGAATGCTGAGTCATGACAGGAGGAAAGCTATTTACCTTATCTGGTGAGCATCGGCATATCCAGTGACCCAGCAATTGCACGGCTAGGTTAACACTCTACAACACTAGTTCTCAAACTTTTACTCGTAAGATCTCATGACGTTCCTAAAAGTGTCTCATGTGGGTTTTATCTGTTGATATTTACCATATCAGACATTAAAACCAAAACAGTTACAATGTTCAGTGAGAAAAGCTGCGTTTTATCTGTCTTCATGAAATTCCTTATTCCAGCTTCAGAGAACACTGGACTTGTATGCTTGGTTTTGTTCTGTGTTGTAATATCCACATATTGTAGTTCTTAGAAGATTCCAGTATATGCTCCAAAGAGAATGAGAGGTTAAATGGAAAAGATTTTAGTATTAAGAAAATATTTCAGCCTCTTTGACCCTCTGAAAGATCATTTGAGAACACTGCTCTAGGGAAATAGGAGTGTATGAACAACAGGAAACACAAACAAACAAATCCTAACATTACAGTTCATAGTCTCATGCTGCAAGACACCCTAATGACTATAGACAGAAGGAGGGAAAATCACTGTGTAGTCATGCAATGGAATATTCCATAGGAATGCAAATAAGAGAACTACAGCTTGTGCAAAACACGTGTGATTCTTAATATGTACTGACTAAGAAAGCAAATCCAAGAATAGCTTTAATTCTACCCAGACCAAACAACCTAAACAACATACTAGAGAAGAGCACACACATGTGACAAAATGACTTAGAAAGGGCAAGGAAATAAAAAAAAAAAACCCTACAAGTTTAGGAGAGTTATTCCTTAATGTAAATTCATAATACTGTTGGAGTTTTGGGCTCAAGGTTGCCTCATAAGAATGACAAGGAATTACATCCTAACTGTATTTTATATAATAAAATAGTCTATCATAAAATATAATAAGCCGGGGGTGGTGGCACATGCCTTTAATCCCAGCACTCAGGAGGCAGAGGTAGGAGAATCACTGAGAGTTCAAGGCCACCCTGAGACCACATAGTTTATTCCAGGTCAGTCTGGGCCAGAGTGAGGCCCTACCTCAAAAAACAACAAAAACCCCCCCAAACAACAATATATATATAAAACAAGCCTATTTTTATGGCTACTCAAATTTTAGGTGCTTAATTTTTAACAGTTGGGAACATTTTCAAGGACTGATCAGCTAAGATTTCCTTATGAAACTTGGTTAGAAAGCCATAAATTTAATTGTTTTAGAGGTATGTTAAATAGTTTTACCACAGCAAGACAATACTGTTACTTTGTCAGGGACTCTTAACATTCTCACCGAGTGTTCCACTTTGCTATATTTTATCAAGACAATTTAAAAAAAAAAGAAAAGAAACAATACTTACATACCCTTGCCAGCAAAAAGCAGACAATTTTATTTAATTCTTATGATCCCCAGTAACACCCGAGCAAGCGCCGCAACCCTCACTTTCAGACAAGGATACTAAGCAGAGAGCTGGTCACTCAGCTGGTGATTTGAACCCCACAGCCTTGAAACTGCATGCTTCCCACACCAAATATTAACAGATAAAGAGGAACAAAGCACAGATTTAAGATAAGAATTGTGGAAAGTTTCTAGCTTTAAGCGTGTAGTAATCACTTTCAGAACTACATGATTTGCAGCTAGTTATATGACAAAATCTACAACTGTAGTGTTATGTGCGGTAGATATTTATTTTGTTGTTTGAAGTTGGAATTTGGGATAGTTTTTCCTTGTCGTAATTTCTTCATTTTGGCAAATTTCAGTTTTTTTTTTTTTTTTAATGTACTGGGGTGTGAAGGAGTTCACTTTAATTCTTTAATCCTAGCACTTGAGAGGAAGAGGTAGGAGGATGGCTGTGAGTTTGAGGTCACCCTGAGACTACATAGTGAATTCTGGGTCAGCCTGGGCTAGAGCAAGACCCTACCTGGAAAAGACAAAAACAAAACAAAATCTATTGACAAAAGGAAATAGCTAAGAACACCCCAATCTGAATAATTTTTCTTGGAAAATCTAGGAAACAGTTTGATGGGAGAGTGAAAATGGGCGGCATGAGTTTATTTTTTAAGACAATTAAAATAATTATTTATTTGCAAGCAGAAAGAGAGAAAGAGTAAAGAGAAAGACAGAATGGGTGTACCGGGGCCTCTAGCCACTGCAAACAAACTCTAGACATATGTGCTACTTTGTGCATCTGGCTTTATGTGGGTCTTGAGCAACTGATCCTGGGTCCTTAGGCTCTGCAGGCAAGTGCCTTAATTGATGAGCCATCTCTCCAGCCCCTGAGTTTTTTTTTCTTCAAAGTATGAACATATCGCTTATTAAACAGTTCTGGGTCCTTATAACAGGACGTGGACATTAAAGACAGCTTAAGAGTTGGGGGATGTTATTTGCCTAGTGTGCATACAGCTCTGGGCTCAACTCTAGCATCATAATCAAACATTCAATAAAATTAAAGAAATAAATTAAGTAAAGATAGCTTAACTTTAATAAAGACCCCAAGCTAGAAAAATGGATGTACACAAGAATAATGGAACTTCCCATGTCAAAACTATCTAGATTTATATTACACTTAATGTCTGAGTAAAAATAAAAAATCTGGGGCTAGGGAGATGGCTCAGTGGTGAAAGGCACTTTGCTGTAAAGCCTGCTTCCCTGGGTTCAATTCCCTCGCAGAACACTTAAAGCTGGATGGGCATTCATTTGTAGTGGAAGAGATTTTGGTGTACACACACACACACACACACACACACACACACACGGAGCAAATAAAGTTGCTTCATTTAATCACACTATTAAGTTTAAAATATGGTCTGATGAAGGACACAAAAGAAAATGCAGAGGAAAAAAGGCATTCATTGTGCAAGAAATCCGAGAGAAAATTCATCTGTTCACAAAAAGATACCATGTTTAATACTGCTTTTGGCTCCACAGGGACTTCAGAACTGAGAATTCTGTGGATCTTTTTTTATAATCAGGCAAATTGGTTTTGCATTCTTTAGGAGCCCGGGAGCAGAGCCTGTTACCTGTAGAGCGTCTGCAAATGCATCGTCCTTGTTCTCAATGGGTCTGAACAGCCCCTTCTTCTTCTCCCGGTCCCTTATGTCTGGGCTGGCGGCACTAATGAGCATCTTCAGATTGGCGGTGGGTGTCCATGGCTCTGATTGCTGTCTGTCCACAAGCTTAACCGGAGTGATGGGATTTCTTTCTGGAGTGAAGAATTTTTGCTTTGATAGATCAATTGGTTCATTTTTTATTGGAGTCTTTGGGGTCAGCCTTGATCGATCAACAAATATATTTTCCTATATTAAAAAAGAGAACATTTAGCAAGGACAAGTCAGAGATCAGCTAAGAGTACAGTTTATTCCCACCATGCTCTAATACTTGGAAATTCAAACAGGACCATGTGTTCAAGGCTGGAAAGTATTGAGAATGGATGAATGAAAATTAGAGAGGGCTTTGTGGAATTGAACAGTGGCTCTAGTGAGAAGTATATTCGTCTGCTATTCCTTTGAACACATTAAAACATGTATTTATTTGCACATGTGTATGTGTTTGGATTCACCAGGGCCTCTTAGCACCGTAAAAAAACATCAGATGCTTGTGCCACTCTTCACATACTGTTGACATAGGTGGCTTGGGAGCTGAACCCAGGACAGAAGAAGGCTTTGTAAGAAGGTGCCTTTAACTGCTGAGCCATCTCCCTAGGGCAACCCCCACACAAACTTTAAAGAAATTTTTCATGGCATGTATGTAAGAGATGTCATGGATCTATCTGTCACTGACAATTGCTGGTACTAGTTGTTAATGATGAAGGGCGAGTATTGGTTCTGAGGGCCGAGCCAAGCTTGCACGTGAGGGCAACATGCTGGGGAACCAGGGTGACTGCATCACAAGTCCCAGATACCAGATGTGGAGCTGCGGGATCTGGTGTTTGCCCTGCTGGCTTTCAATCTTGCTTTAGTCCAATCTTTACTTGCTGTACCCCCATTCCTCTTTTGGAATAGGAATATTTACTCTGTGCCATATGTTGGAGGCATATAACTTTTTATATTAGTTTTAAGGGGAAGGGATGGTCTTTGTTAAGTTACTGCTTTGACTTTTGAACACTGTTGAGACTGCTGAACATTCTGGGGCTTCTGAAGTTGGACTAAAGACACAAAAGAGACTAGTGGCAGGCCCAGCTCAAGGGAGCATGCAACAAAACGCCAGCCTGGGAGCCACCCGAGAAAGCTTGTCTGATATTAGCACCACAACAGTGTATCTCCACTCATTCGTAGCAAAGGACTAGCACTTTATTTTTATTCCCCAAATCCCAGAGACTGGAACTACTAGTCATAACTTATAGATGTCCCAAAAGTGGTACCAAATTGCAATTAAGCTTTCTAAGTGCTGGATGTCCAAGTTTTGTTCTTATAGAAAAGTCCCTGCCACAAACCATACTATCTAGGACAGTTATGAGAAAGATTAAAAATGGCCTTATTGTGAAGAGAACTAAGTATGTGGAACTTGCATTTGGAGCTGCCAAGTAATTAAAACATTATTTCTGTCATTTTTATAAGAATGAAGGTTTTGCTCTTCCTGAAAAAAACCCTCTTCTGTTGGGCATTGGTAAACACGGGCTGGACTGTGAGGAAGCTGGCCCGGGCTGTTGGACATGGCTGGGGACCTTGGGCTGTGGGGGTTGCAGCTGGCCTTATCTTTGGGAACCCACTCTGGAAACGGAGATTAGCCCTCCCTGCCCTCGGGCAAGGTTGTAGTGTGCCCTGTCAGCACCCAGGGTGGGCAGAACTGGAGCCCCGGTGATCCCAAAAAGCACCTGAGCATTCCATGTCAGGCTTTGCCCGCCCCCACAGTTCCTGACCTTGTGGCTAGCTGCCCAAGGGACCCTTATAAACAGTCTCCCTTCAGCTTTAGCCATCTAATATGTGGCTGAAGTCACGTAGCTTTCCCAGCCACTTCTGTTATCTCCCTTGCAGCTCCTCCCTTGCAACTCTGAAGTCACGTAGCTTTTCCCACCACTATCTCCCTTGCACTTCTGCCTTCCAACACCAGCCAATTAGCTAGCAACCCATAAACCTATGTATCCAATCGCCATATAGTCTGTATGTGCCTTCTCAACCTTTCTCAAGTGTTTATAAGCCCACTCCCCTTTTAAATAAATTGAGAGTGTGGTATCCATCAGACGGCCTCCTGGGTGGTTCATTGCCCGTTGCACTCACCTGCTCCAGGACCCTACTTCCCCTCAACTCCTCCTGCGCCCGGGACATTGGTGGCCAACGACCCTCGGGAACAGTGAGGACCCACACTCTTCTGTTCAACAGTGGCTTCCACAGGGAAGGGGGATAAGAGAAACCTGTCACACCTCTTCAGTGCATGTATCACTCTACAGCTTTTGCATGCCTGGCTCTGGACTGATAGTGACTTGTAAGAATTTTCTTGCAGAGGTAAAAGGTGGGGAGAAATGAGAAAGCAGACCAACGCTTTGTCCATTAGATTAGTGGAAGCTGCCAGTGAGCCCTGGGTTGGTGGTGTGACTTCTCATGGCGTAGCAGCAGTAAGCCTGGAGGGTGGCACCTATTCACGTCTTCAAACAAGTCCCTGCTAGAGAGCCTTTCTGATGGAGTCTATGACTGAACTCCCAAGGGAAATTACTCTTTCAGACACACCACACCCTGCTTCCTGTACTTATATTAACTCTCGCTCTCATTCTGGGGCACAGCACTATTGTTTTCCCAGTTCACAGATAAAGAAACTCAGGTAGAGGTTACATAACTTGCCTGAGGATACATAAGAGGCTCCCATGTAAAAATCCTAGTATGCAAAAAGGTGCTGACAGCAGTTTGAGATTCTACTCTTAAAAAATGAGCCTGTTATGAGTGCAAATAAAGAGGAAGTTATTTTATCCACGGCTCCAGCAAAAGGTAGCCATCAGTCTCAGGAGAGGCAGTGTGGTGAAGTGGTTATGTGAGCAAGATCTAGGCAGGTGAGCGAATTCCTCCACCTCACTAGATTTTTTTGTTTCTGTTTCTTTTTTGGAGGTAGGGTCTCACTCTGGCCCAGGCTGACCTGGAATTAACTATGTTGTCTCAGGGTGGTCTCAAACTCACAGCAATTCTTCTACCTCTGCCTCCCAAGTGCTAGGATTAAAGGTGTGCCCCACCACACCTGGCTCACCTCACTAGATTTTTATTCATTCAAATGAAAAATGCAGTTCATAAAAATATCAACTTCAAGGGTTGAG
This sequence comes from Orientallactaga sibirica, assembly GCA_036365145.1. Lineage (NCBI taxonomy): Eukaryota > Metazoa > Chordata > Mammalia > Rodentia > Dipodidae > Orientallactaga > Orientallactaga sibirica. The sequence continues at coordinate 32,999,042 of JAEOAD010000012.1, read as the reverse complement.
AACAGTCCCTAGTATATAATGAACATTCAATAAAACTTAGCTATTGTCTTTTCTTCTCTTTCCCATTCTTTATTACCACTTATTCTGGTACTTAGCACTAATATACTATAGCTCACCATACTCTCTTTAACTTCCTGCAAGTGTCTCTCACCTCAACCATCACACTGCACTTGTCAGCTCTGCAAATCATCCCTTAAGAGTTTTGGAACAATGCCTGACTCATCAGAAGTGCCGAGTGGACACTTTTCCTTGCCAAGAGGCCCTCTCAAGGTGAAGTGTATCCCAGGCTTGCTGGGGGAACAGAGATTTACTCTGTCCTACTGCTTTTACTGTACATGTCCTCATAGGAATGATGTGTTCCTACTTTCCCTCTAGCAAGACAGCACTTTGGGATGGCCTCTACGACATGTTTTTACTATACAAGTGGTCATTGCAGTGGGAGGGAAGTTAGGTCGTGTGCTAAGTTAGGACAGTATCATACCTCTACATCAGCATTAAACACATACCAAGCACATTGTGCTCTGAGGTCCCAGGTGGGGAAGAAAGTTAAGGATAATTGGCTCACTTACTGCTCTATTCCTCTGCCTTGCTATCCTGGGATTATGGAGAGCAGAACAAAGGGATTAGAATGGGAATTCAGAAAGCTGGATTGCCTCAGAGATTACTCATTCTGTAGACAGTGGAAGTACCTAGGTCTCTTGAGGAATCAACCACTCATTCTCCCTTATGCAGAAAGTCATTCCCTTGACTGGATTCCCTTGGCTAAAGGGGCTGATGAGTGCAGGACACAACCCGTCCCGAGAGGCCTGTTCTGGTACTGAACTCAATGGCTGGTAGAAGGAATACCGTCATGCAAAGGGCTGGTCTCTTGGCCACAGCTCAGGCCCACTTGAAGGGGTCATCTTAGAACACTCTGTAGGGGTAATCTCAGACTTCTACTGTGACTGAATTGTGGCTCCATTTCTTTTCTCATCCAATTTTGTTCTTTTCTGCTCTCTTTCCTTCTCTTGCCACAATCCCAACAGCACACACTCATGAATCTCCTGCACACTAAACTCAAGTGAGATTCGCTTGGTAGGAAATCGAACTTGTGTCATCTTAGATATTACATCCTCAACTAGAGAGCCAGGAGAAATGGAATCCATGAAACCATCCCACAGCTGTCAGACCGAAAGGAGTGAATGAACGTGGTGTACCTGCTGTAGTGCTGCTGTGAAGAGCTGCTCAGTTAATGCAGACAGAAGCACCATCATCTTTGAAGCACCATGACTACAGGTAAACGGGCTGTCCACTGCCCCAGAAAGAGCTTGGTAGTGAAAAGGTCTTGGTTTTAGGCCTGGTTCTATCTCAACATAGCTTTGATCATATAACCTCAAGTAACCTACCAGCCCCCCCACCCTTCTAAATATTTGAGAGAGAAGACTAGAGACAGAGAGAGAATGGGTGTGCCAGGGCCTTCTGCTTCTGCAAACGAACTCCAGATGCATGAGCTCCTTTGTGCATCGTGTTTCACTTGGGTACTGGGATATCAAACCCAGGCCATCAGGCTTTGCAAACAACAGCCTTTAACTGTTGAGCTGTCTCTCCAACCCTGACCTACCAGCTTTGACAGTAGCTGACCAGGTTCTTCTTCAGCTCCCTTTCTGCATAGCTCAGACATTTTTCCCAAGTCCACATGATTTTTTTCAGTCCTAGCCATAGACTTCATCATAGCTAAGCTGAGGCTCACACCACCACTTTCTCTTTAGTGCCACTGGTAGAGCTTTGCCTACTGAAATGTTCCCTCCTATAGAAGGCTCAGTATAAAGACTAACATGTTAGGAAGTGACTCCTGGCTACAGACCAATAGCTCTCCTTCCTGCCAGAACACACTTCTTAGAAGGCATCACCCACACAGACAGCTTCCTCTCTCCATCCTCCCAGGGTTCCCAAACCACTCGTCTGTTCTGATCTGCTCATGGCTTTTGCTCAGGCCACCTCTCAGTTGTGGAGTGAAACCGGTGGCAAAACATCTTACTTGTTGCTCAGTGCAGCCACGAAGCCTGTCGATTCCTGACTCTTTAAAGCACAGCCCTTAGCTTCGAAGATGCTGCTGCTCTTCTTTCCTGGTTCAAGTGCCTTTTCCTCCATTGCTTCTTTCCCCACTCTTACAAGCTAAGCTGCAGGGGTCCACACGCCAGCTCTCTTCACTTTCTGGAATGGTTCACCCAAACCAACTTGACAATTCCCAAGCTTGGTTCCAAGGCTAGAACTTTTCAAGAATCCTAAAATTAGATAACAGGTTGCCTCCTACACTTGTATTTTCTTGTGCAGTCACACAGGTACAAACACATTCCAAAGTGAGTTCATTGTGTTTCGCATCTCAACCACTTCCAAAAGGTATGACATTTAAAGAATCCCCACACAAACTGGGCATGGTGGTGCATGCCAGTAATCCTGGCACTCAGGAGGCTGAGGCACAGGATTATCATAAATTGGAGGCCAACCTGAACTACATAGCAAAAACCTGGGTCAAAAAACAATAAACCCAACACAATAAGCACCCACCCTCAGTAAGTCTGGGCACTGCCCTCAAATATGCCATCCATGCTCAACCTACTCCTTGTAACACAGCCTTGGAACTGCTTCAGAAAATTGGATTACGGGTGTGTTCCACACATTCTACTTTCTTTACTAGTCCCCTTCCTCTGTGCTTCTTTAGGCCTTGGCATCCACTTTTTTCTAGCTCCCCACACAAGTACTGGCACCTTCTCAAGGCCCTCTCAATAGCTCCATCCTCAGCATTCACCCCTCCTTCCCAAATCATGCATTTTCTGCTTGGGCCATCTCTCAGTACACTGTAGAATCACACATCCCGAATAAATCAGTCTTACTTATAACTTCACAACGGGGAGCAGTACAACTGGGTAATAAAGTTAAAAGTCCTTTATGTCTTCAAGGAAGGTTTCTCCATGAGCAGTCAAAAGATGTGTGCATAATACAGGTACTTAGAGAAAACCTCTTACAGGACTGTTACCCCCAGAGGAATTTCCAGAAGGAACCACTCAGCCTCACTTCTTGAGGTCACTCTGGATTTCCTGAATATGACTTGAAGGCTCACACCTTATGTTGGTTCTTTTGCCTAAAATGCATATCTTATACTTTTCTTGTGTGCTGGACTTCCACTCTCAGGATGGTTTATTTAAATGTCACCTCCTCTGTGAAGTTTTTCAGCTTCTATGAATGTCCTTTTGTTCTGCCTGGGTATTTTGTTTCTCCTGCTATTATAGCACCTACCAACTCACGGTATAGCGGGTTAGTTTTGCATTAGGTCTCTGAAAGCCTCTCAGGTGACAGAAGGGCAACCCCTATATCATCTGCGTGCTTGGGTTGTCAGTTAACTCAGTACACCATGAAGAGTGTATGTTGCTGGGTACTTTACAACAACCCAACAGGAGTGGAAGGAAAGAAGCAGGCTAAGAAAGGTTAGGGAGAGTCATTAAACCTCCTTATCCCTTGCTTTTGGAATATAAACATTTGCTGAAATACATTAGAAATATATTTGAGATCACACAGCTAATACTCAAGTCTCTGTGTCTCTATGTTCTCACTATCCCCAGAAAATCTTATTCCTTTATAGCAATGTAGAGAAGGCAGACAAAAGACCCACCTCTGTTCACATCTCCTGTCTTCTCTCTCTGGTGGAAGAACCTCTGCTTATGCATTCTAGCCTATATATTTTCATCCCCAATTTCCTTTGAGTTTCTGTGTACCACCATTAAAATGTAAAAACTCATCCCACCACAGCACTGCAAGCTAGGATGGGAGAGGAAACTTGTGGAAGGTACTTGATATGTCACTGATAGAAGTGCAGCACTGACTTTTAATAAATGTGTATGTGTCCTTTAAGGCTGAGTCATCCAAGTCACAAAAGAAAACAAAATTTTGCTCTGCAACTCCCAAGGCCCAAACTCTGAATATATATGTAAGGTCTGGATAGTTCCACCCTCAAATTCCTTAGGAAAGTTTTTTTTTTTCTTTTAAGTCCTCTTTAAAATAATAATGCTCTTGAATACTTCTTTTCCTAACTAAGTAAATCAAAGCTGGGAATGCATATAATTTTATCTCTAATATTAATGACTGTCAGGCATCATTTAAAGGCCCATCTAAGGGATGTTTTGCCACCAAATAGGTTTACAGTTGACACGGAGCCTAAAAATAACACCAGGAACCTAGATAGGTTCAATGCCCAAGGAAATTGACACTTACAGATCTATACTCTTAGTTTCGAAAACTGAGCTTATTATATCTCAAACCTTTGCCTAAAAACGTTCACATTTTCCTGCTGTTACTGAAGAGTTGCGGTGACTTCAGTAGAGCAGCTGCTGATTTGAGCATGCATGTGGATGTAAGGTGTTGCTTAGATATGCTAGGGCCATACCTGTAGTGTATTGGTGATACAGTCTTATAGATCCTTAGGGGTGTGAAAAGGGGAGAGAAGGGAGCCCAGAAATCTCCAGAATAGGCTGGAGGGGGTCAGCCATGTTGATTTGTGCTAAGGTAGGCACAGGCCACACTCTCAGGTGAATGGAACAGCCTCAATAACCCGTTCATTGAGACTGCATACTTCTCAGCCTGTTAACAACCCACTATTTGTAACTACAGAAGTAACTATTATTTTTCTGGGAATCGAGACTAACATTCCTCCAAAGTAGAAGCAAAACTACCCTTGACAGCTGTAAGTATCCCAAACTTCTGATTTGCTAGGCCCGCCATATCTTTGATTTATATGGTGGCTCCAACCCAACATCTAACCTGGCCTCACTTTCCACCGCAATATGACTAGGCCAAAAATAGAGACAATAATGGCTTGGATAGTTCACTGTGAAGACAAGTATGCTTCTAAAGTTCACCAAAATTAACTACGGTACTTATAAGCCAAATACAAATGGCACATTGAATATTTAATTGGGCTACATATCACCATTCTTAATAAATGTGCTTACCTTCTGTGCATTTTCCCCATCTTCAATGGCAAAACCTAGTCTGGCCTGCCTGGGGTTGATCAGGTCTTTTAGTGTTAAACAATTCACCTCCATCTGAAAGACAGAATTGTATCAGAAAACGGTTATATAATTAGATATTTTCCCCTTCGACAAAATAACTATTTTCTGTGAACATGAACTTCCTTTTTCCCTAACCACTTCCCAGGCTGTTCGTGAACATGAACTTCCTGTTCCCTAACCACTTCCCAGGAATTTCCAGGAATGCAGACCCTCTAGTCCCTTTTAAAACTCACATGAATAAACACACCTGAAATACGTGTATCAATCACTGAAAATCTGGGCAAAAGGAAAATCAACAGAAAGAGCAATTCTTTATGAAAAACAACAGGGCAAAATATAGTTCGCTATCAGGTCAGGAGGGTGTTGGGCAAATCTGTCAGAAAGTTACAGGGTCTCCCAGGTCAGTTAATTTTGGCGCAAAGAACTGGGAGGAATTTGACTTTCAGGGGCTTTGAATCACGCGAGACGGAAACCCGATCTCGAGACCAAACCAGCGTGTGCTTAGCGCAGCCCCTCCCCAAGGCACGCAAGCACACCCCAAAGATCAGCTCTTCCAAGGAAACCCCCCAAATCGTGGGGAAGGGCCAGCTCCCTTCGCACAGGGCAGAGCCGGCACCTTCCCCCGCGGGTCCCGCAGCACCTCGATACCCTCGGGCCAGGCAGCAGAGGGGTGGCAGGCTGGCAGCCGGGCCCGGAGGGCTGCCCCGGCCCGGGTCCCCCATTCCCGCCAGCCCACGGGCGTCCCCGGAGCCGCACGCTTACTCACTCCCACCGGGCGTAGGAGGCTCTCTGCCTCCACCGGACCATCCACAGCCCCACACCGATGCGGCAGGGGGTGCAGGGGTCAGCAGCCGGGCGGCGACATCGGGAGGGCCAAGCGAGGTGCGCAGACCCCCGGAGCACGGAGTACCGGGGTGCAGGCTGGGACCGACCCGCCCCGGAGACGTCCCGGCAGCGCCAGCGCTTCCTACCCGCCTAGCGCGACTCCAGCCGGGACCGCAGTCCCCGCTAAAACACCACCTCTGGCGCCTTGAGACTGAATTTGAGCATCAGCCAATCAGCGGCGACCGGCGGGGCGGCTCCGACCAATCGCGCGCGGCGGCACGGTCCTCGGGCTCCCCGCCCCTCGCGGTCTTGGCGCTCGGAGCCGCGCGGTTCTCCCTCACCCGCCCAATTGTTGCCGCCGCCGCGGCCCCCTCCCCCTTCCGGGTACCTGGAGACCTTGGGCGCGGGAAACTGAGGTGGGGCGGCGCGGGGCTGCGGGGCCGGGGCCGCGGGGAGGAGGAGGAGGGGGGAAGGCTCTTTTGTTATGTGTGCAGGACTCCGGAGAGGGCCGAGCTAAGCAGATGGAGTGTGGAAAAACGATCCCACTCTGTGGATGCTGCGGCCACCGCCCTGCCCCCAGCAACCTGCAGCCTGCGGAGTTGTCCAGACTTGCTGGGACAAACTTCCCAACACCCCAGCGCCCGGGGCGTGCGACACGTGAGCCATGGTTACCACTGCCCAGGAGAGCAGATGGCACGCCGGTTAGCCCTGGAAACTAACACTGCACGCCCACTAATAGATTTAATATATATATATATAATTTTTTAAATCACCTCCCCTCCCCAAAGAGCTTGGAAATGTTTTTGGCTATTCCCTTCTCGGAATATATCATACATTGGGGGGGCGGGTTATTAAGTAATTCTTTATAATATAGGTCCAATTTCAGCGAAACAATTATAAATAGTTCCTCACCATTGCTGACTTGTATTCAGTGTTTCACTTCCTTCAGTTTTTCGTGTTTAAAACACAAACATAATTGTTTTTTGTCACTCACCCCTTAAAATAGATTTGTTTACAAAAGTTTAAGGTTTACGGAAAAATTCAAAGATGTTTCCACGAGTTCCCACCCAGTTATAGCCACTACTGACATTCTAAGGATAGGGCATTTGCTGAATTTAACTAACTCATATTGGCATATTATTCCAACTTAAAGTCATTTTATTCATATTTTTTCCCCTTAGGGTCTTTTTTTTTTTTTTCTCCTGCTCCAGGACACATTATTTTAGTCTTCTTGACTCCTTAGGCTTCTCTTGGCTTGGCAGTTTCCCATGATTTTGTCATTTAAAAATTTTTAAATTTAAATTTAAATTTTTAAAAATTTTATTTTAGAGACAGAATTGGTGTGCCATGGCCTCAGCCACTGAAATTGGACCCCTTACACTTGTGTCACCTAATGGATATGTGCAACCTTGCACTTGCCTCACCTTTGTGTGTCTGGCATAGGTGAGATCTGGAGAGTTTGAACATGGGTCCTTAAGCTTTGAAGGCAAACACCTTAACCCGCTAAGCCATCTCTCCAGCCCACTTTTGCCATTTTTGATGCTCTCTGCTCTTCCCAGGAGTCCTGGTTAGGTATTCTGCAGGGTATCCCTGGGCTGGAATTTGAAAAGCACCTTCTTTAAAGCCTGTCTTAGTGACCTCACCTTCCAGACCTCAACTGTGTGCAGTGAATCATTGGCAGAATTCAGAATGCTCAGTCAAGTCCTGTCTACTCTAGGTGTAGGTATATAATAGCTTAAAAGATCACCACCAGGCCAAACATGAGAATGACATGAAATCATGCAAACAACAGGAAGAAAATATAAGCAGGAGTAGCAAAAACATTTCTATAACAGAAGTATCAAATTGAACTTACTATAGAAAATTAGAGAAGCATAAGAGAAGTATAAGAAGTAAAATTGGAATTTATTTCCTTATGTGGAAGCAGGAAATTTAGATGAGGAAATATATTTTGTAACTGTCTTAGTTTACTGCGATTGTTATAACAAATAAGTCCAAAAGAAATCAAGATACTGGCAGGGCCACACTCCCTCTGGGGATCTACAAAATCTGTCCTGTACCCCTCTTAACTTCTGGTGGTTGTCAGCAGTCTTTGGCTTGTGGCTGCCTCACTACAGTCTCTACCTGCATAGTCACACTGTCTTCTCTCATTCATTAAATCTCCTCTGGGTATATCTCATAAGGACACTTATCACTGGATTAGGTCCCATGTAGATTTCCACAAAGTTCCCTGCAGCCTGGAAGCTAAAAGTAGTTGGACTTCTTCCATGGTGCCTCCAGGGATACAAAATGAGTGACCTAGCTGTCAAAGTGGAGAGCATTTTATGACAAGACAAGCTTAAGAACTGAGAGAGCATTGGGTCTTGGATGAGGTATGCAAATGTCAGTTCAAAGGGAGAGGACATACATGCTTACATGTCCTTATATACAATAGACAGGATGCTTTTCACAATGGGAGAAATATTAAAGAATCTGGGATCAAATTTTAAAACTGTCATACACCAGGTTTTATGCCAGCTGAAGTATTTTATGGTTGTTTCTCAGCAATTTCTGCCTGAAAAGTCACACACACTTTGGAATAGTCCAGGATTAATTGCTTGGTAACAGTCCCCAGGTAACCAGCACTTACTGAGCTAAATCTAAATGCTTCTCAACTTTGTCTATGCTTTAGAATCACATTGGGAGACTTTTAGAGATTTCAGTGGTTGAATACTGCACCTAGGCATTTACGATTTACTTGATCAGGAATTTGATTTGAGTATTAAGTTTGTAATAGCTACCTTCTCATTGCTGGGACAAAACCCCAACCAGAAGCAGCTTATAAGAGTGCTTATTTCTGCTTAAACTGTGATGAGAGGTTTCCTCATGGCAGGGAATGCATGGCAGAGCAGACAGTGGGGGTATCACATCTTATCACATCAGCTGAGAGAAAGCAGCAAGAGTGAGCTAGTCTTGGCAAGTGGGGCTGGATTATGAAATCCTAAACTCCACCCCAAATAACACAACTCCTCTAGCAAGAGTCCACCTCCCAAAACGTCCACTAGCTAAGAACTAAGTGAGAGGCTTAATCACAAACACATGAGGCTATGAGGGACACTCCACACCCAAAATACCATAGAGCATTTTAAAATGCGTTATGTCTTATTCTTAACCTCATGCAAGTTGTCTACTTCTTGGTTGATTCCTGTGGGTGCTTCTGACTCAGTGGTTCAGAAATGGAGCCTCAGGTCTCATCAACAAAGACTGGAAGAGCTAGTTTGATGTACTATACTCTGGAATAGGTACAGGGGGTTGCCTTGCTGGCCCGTGGTTGTGTTACTGGTGATTGGGAGGAGCTGAAGCTGTGAATAGGACATCTGATGACTGACTGAAGGGGAGGTATGGCAGGAGAGTGAGTGAAAGGAGAGTGTGCACAGAGGATGCCTGACATTTCACTCTGCAAACCACACACTTGAATGCTTCTTAAACTTGCAAATAGCCCTTTACCTTCTTGGGGTTCTGCATCCTAAGCTTGACAAGGACAAGAGATTAATGACACTTTACAGAAAGAATACTCTGTAGTAAAATAGAAGTCATGTCAATCAACTCCAGGGGAAGGCAGTCTGGGTCGTTCAGCTAATGTATCAGGTTCTGCAAATATTTTCCTTTTCTTTCCCTACTAAAAACAGAAATGAAGTGATCTTGATGTAGTGTCTGTGTTCAAAAGTATAGTTATAGAAAATAATTAGAAACTGACATTTCCCCATAAAGGTGACAGAGAGATGTTGGCCTCATATCCTGGCAACTCTCAAAGCTCATTGAATGGGTGCCGTCTTTTTATGTTAAGTTGAAATAATTTTTAAAAAGTCTTTATTTTAGAGATACACACACACACACACACACACACACACACACACAGAGAGAGAGAGAGAGAGAGAGAGAGAGAGAAAACATTGGTGCACCAGGGCTTCAGATACTGAAGTTGAACTCCAGATGCTTGCGCCACCTACTGGGCCACCTGGTGGGCATATGTGACCTTGCCCTTGCCTAACCTTTGTACATCTGGCTTCATGGAATCTGGAGGGTCAAACATGGGTCCTTAGGCTTCTCAGGCAAGCACCTTAGCCGCTAAGTGTGCGCCACCATGCCTAGCTCCGGAATCATTTTATAAAAAACATTTTCTTTTTACTTATTTATTTATTTGACAGAGAAAGAGAGAGAGAGAGAATGGGCATGCCAAGGCCTCCAGCCATTGCAAACGAACTCCAGATGTGTGCACCCCTTGTGGATTCTATGGAATTGAACCTGGGTCCTTTGGCTTTGCAGGCCAACGCCTTAACCGCTAAGCCATCCCTCCAGCCCCAAAATCATTTTTATTGATTGATAATTTTTATATATGTATATAATGGGTTTTGATCACAATCCTCTTCATCTCTTACATTCTCTCCCCTCTCCCTTCCACAGAACCACTTATTCTTTCCAGCTAGTCTCTCTTCTGTTTTGATGCCTTTTTATTTTATTTATTCACTGGTTTTTCAGGTAGGGTCTTATTCTTCCAGTCTGACCTGGAATTCACTATGTAGTCTCAGGGTGGCCTCAAACTCACAGTGATCCTCTTACATCTGCCTCCCAAGTGCTGGGATTAAAGGCGTGTGCCACCATGCTTGACTGATGCCTTTTTATTTTGACCTCCTTTACCATCCATGATGGAATGTTGATAGGACCAGTATTGTACAGGTAACAGCAGTCACTGTGAGTTCATTAATGCAACAATTACTTCATGTCCAGAAGACACCATTCCAAAGTGCTCCTTCCTATTTTCTGGCTCTCACAGTCTTTCTTCCCTCTCTTCTGCAACATTCCCTGACCCTTGGAGAACATGATATAGATGTCTTATTTAGCATCAAGCACTCAACATTTGCTTATTCTTAGCACTTTGATGAGTTTTGAGTCTCCTCAGTGGTCACTGCCATCTGCAAAAAGAAGATTCTCTGATCAAAAGTGAGAGTAGCACTCACTAATCTATGGACACAAACATAAATATTAGAGGGCAATTTGCTAGGTAGAACATATCCATGTGACTAAAAAACAGTAGTAGCTTCCATCCTAGGGCCTGTAGCTTTACCAGCCAAAGGGTTTTGACTAGGTTTTTAGTACAAGGTAATTTTCTGTTGTGGAATGGGCCTCAGTTCCAATCAGAGAGGAGTTGGTTAACCTATTATATTCATGTCACTAGTGCACCAGTGGGCATATCTTGCCTGGCTGGCTGATTGTGTAACTGGCAGTGTCAACCTCTGTGTAAGACTGTTGATGACTCTTCTCGCATAGAAGCCCACATAGTGTTTCCAGGACTATGACAGCTAATAGTTCTCATGTTGTGACATCCAGGTGTCCAACTGTTCCAAGAGAGGTGCTTCACTGTGACTGTAGGTCCTATAAGGAACCAATTCATTTTTTATTTTCTACACATCCCTCTTAATTCTTAGTATTATGGAGCAAGGTCAGTTTTCTTAAGCCATGTGACCTGTATTCTGATTAAATGTGCATGCATGTGCATTTGTGTATGTTTGCTGAAGGCAAGGATGGGGAGGGGGTTGTATGAAACATTCTGGATTACAAAATATTGCATGAGTTTGAGTTGAGTGTTTTTGGAATAGAAACAAGAATGGACCACGTACCCTATGGCACTCATTTACATGGTCTATGCTACAAGATTGAGTATGGTTTCTGAATATGCCACACAGTGGGGGAGAAGGGGAGGGCAGCAAGAATGGGCTCGTGAGTACCTTAGGACTGAAATTCTGAAGAATATGGCCCAAACAAGCTTCCCCCGAGTCTCTAGTCTTATTTAGATAGAAGGAAATTGATTTTGAGAAGTAGAGACATAGATTCCAGATCAAACTTGACCATGAACTTATTGAACAAATGTTATTACCTATCTAGGTATCTGTTTTCTCTGCAAGGGTGAATATGGAAGAATTCTTTCATTCTAAATATTTATTGGACACTTAGAGTATCATTTTGAAACCATTTTCTAACTCTTAAAACTATATCCCAAGACTCCTAATTGCTTAGTGTGCACTATGTAAAAATATGACTGGATTCATAATTTTATTTCTGTATTCAAAGTGGAACATGCTCATTAACTCACATATGCATATTCATAAAATTGAATTATGAGAAAGTAGAAAAATACCAGGCTAAATATTAGCCTTTAAGATCTTTATTTTTTTATCAGTTTTTAATTTAATAGCTTAGTGTACCTCTTTAAAACATACCAAAGAGCATTATTTAGTATGTTATTATATTAAATGTATATTAAATGTATATTTTAATATTATTAAATATAATCACCATATTGTCTATAGTTATTTAAACATATGATATATATATATATTTAATATATTATAATATAAAATAATAGTTATAATTTAATATCATTATTATAAATTTATGATAATGCTTTGTAGGACCAAGTGAACATAATTTCATTCTGTGGTGGAAGGATGATTGTATGGTAAGGTGATGGAGGGAAGAGTTAAGACTTAGTGTCTTAACAGTTCAAAACTCAAGTTCAGATGTGCCTTCTCTTGACTCAGAGACCTTGAAAAAACCTACAGGAGTGGTGTATTAGGCCCAAATGAAGATGAAGTATACCAGGACTACACCAGTCAGGAGAAATGTTCCTGTACAAAGGCTAAGGTGCTCTCCATGAAATCCTTTATAAATGTGAACTGTTCCTGAGAAGCATAATGGTTCAACTAACATCACTCATGTGGCACATTGAGATGTCTTCCATTAAACCATACCTGGAAGTGGAAATGGGTTAAAATATAAACCTGTGTCCTCTAAAATCCCAGGTATCAAATAGAGATGCTTATTGGCTTATGATGGGATTACATCCTAATAAATGCACTGTAAGATGAAACATCCAAAATTGAAGATGTGGGCTGGAGAGATGGCTTAGCAGTTAAGGTGCTTGCCTGTGAAACATAAAGACCCAGGTTCAATTCTCCAGTACCCACATAAGCCAGATGCACAAGGTGGTGCATGCAACTGGAGTTCATTTGAAGTGGCTGGAGGCCCTGGTGTGCCCATTGTCTCTATATCTATCTGCCTCTTTCTCTTTCCCTTCTCAAATAAATAAATAAATAATATTTCAAAAGTTGAAGATACATACTCCAAAATATATTGAAGTTGCATTTAGTAGTCTTATTTCACTGAATGTCATAGCTTGGGCTAACTTACCTTAAACATGCTCAGGACACTTGTAACTGCTTAAAATTGGACAAAATCATCTAACACAAAAATAATTTTTTGACAAAAGTGTTAGATATCATGAGTAATTTATTGAATGCCTGGATTCAAGAAGCACTGTCAGCACAGTGAACTATTGAGTATCATGCTTATCCTCATCACCACAGGGTGGCTGGGAGCCTGAGGTCTGTCAAATTCTATTGAATGTGTGTTATTTTTGCTCCATTGTAAGTTTGAAATCTAAGCTGAACTACCATAGGCTGAGAACCAGCCAGAGTGTAATTTATAGCCATATATATATATATCAGTATTTCTGAGCAACACTGTTAGTTCCCAGTCATACATACTTCCAACAGTAAGGCCTCTAGTGCCATGTGTTGTTTCTTTCTGCTCTCATTGGTGAGATGGGCCACCAGGCATTTCCATATAGTATGGCTCCCTCCTGCCAACAAAGCTATCATCAAACAGAAGGTCATAGATGTTCTAGGATGCCGCTATGCCCTACATCAAGGGAACCAGCTGCTGCTGTGGTCAAGAGAAGCCAGGTCTGGATCCTGGCTGCTTCTAGGACTCACAGTAAAGTATGTTTGTTTGCACAAACACTGGCCCTCTCACCCCTTCTCCCATCCTCAGCACAGGCACAGCAGGCCACGTTAGATGGGGAGCTTCTAATATCTTGTTGCATTTGTTCCTCCCCACTTTGATCTATACCTCCTCAGGAAAGTGATTGAATACCCATTTTGTCTATCTAATTCCCCTTTACTTCAGTTATTTAACTTTTTGATAAGGTTAAATTCAGTGTACTCATGTGTGTGTGTGTGTGTGTGTGTGTGTGTGTGTGTGTGTGTGTCTGTGTCTGTGTGTGTATGTGTATTTTTGTTTGTGTATCTCTCCAGCCTTCTATCTTAGTTTTTGAGACAGAGTCTATCACTGAATCTAGAGCCATACCCATTTGGCTGCACTTTGAGCCTTCATACCCTAGGGATCCTCCTGTCTCTGCCTCCCCAGAGCTGGGGATTACAAGTGCATGCTGCCATGCTTGGCTTTTACATGGGTGCTGGCGATCTGAACTCAGCTCCTCATGCTTGCACAGCAAGCATTTTATCCACTGAGCCACCTTCCCAGCTCTGTCTATTCTTTTGATTCAAGTACTGTTTTCTCTGTTGTAGTGCAATTTGCTCTAGGAACTTGCCTTTCTATTTTACTATTTACTTTTCTGGTGGTTACTAAATACTTTATTGATATTTGCAATTATAATGACAGTGCTATTGTTTCTTTTTGGGGTAATGATTTTCTTCTTTTCCCAAATTTTGTATAATATTATGATTGGTGTGTGTGTGTGTGTGTGTGTGTGTGTGCGCGCGCGCACGTGCATGTACACATACACATTTTTTATTTTTATTTTTATATATTTTTAATTATTTTATTTATTTTTGGAGAGAGACACAGAGAGAGACAGAGAGGGAGAAGGAGACAGAGAATGGGCACACCAGCAGTCTCAGCTGCTGAGAACGAAATCCAGATGTGTGCGCCCCCTTGTGGGCAAGTGCGGCATTGCGCCCTTGCGTCACTTTGCATCTGGCTAAACGTGGGACCTGGAGATTGGAACCCAGTTCTTAGGCTTAGCAGGCCGGCGCCTTAACCACTAAGCCATCTCTCCAGCCCACATTTTTTTTTTTTTTTTTTTTTGAGGTAGCTAAGGTTGATTTGCAACTCTCTCTGCATAATCCCAGGCTGGCCTCAAACTCTTGGCAATCCTCCTACCTCTGGTTCCTGAGTGCTGGGATTAAAGGTGTGTGCCACCGTGTCTAGCTCTGATTGCTTTGAATAATTAAAAATTTCAAAAATATTCTACCACAGTCAGTGTCAGTATCAGCCATGCAAAATTGGAAATTGAAGAACAATACAGTTATATAAACATCTTGTCTTTTCCCAGTGGCTCTTGTAGTGGAGAGCAGCGTTGCAAACTCACCAGATGCATAACCGAGAGCTTATTACAAAGAGAAGCAGACAGTTCTATCAATGTGAGGTAACGCTCATGTCAATTATGAGACTAAAGTTAAAATAAAAAACAAGAAATGAATTAAGATTTCCACAATAGTAAGAAAATAACCGGGCTCTTACCATTATCTAACACTCTTTTGTTAAATCTGCATTTAGACAGTAAGAGAAGACAACCATTCTGATAGTTGAGAGGCAGATTTTACTGAACTATGTGGTTACAAGATGGGCACTGTGTTGTTTTTCTACTTTAAAGTGGTAGTCTGGTGGTTAATTATATCAACTTGCATATACCCCATTGCCCAGATATTTGGTCAAATGCTATTCTGGGTGTTTTTGTGAGGTTCCAGTTTCTGTGAGATTCCCCCCCCCCCATTGAAATTGGAATGTAAGTAAAGGGGGTTGACTTTCATAATGTGGATGAGCCTCATCCAATTCATGAAGGAATCCAACTGAAGGGTGACCCCCTGCCAAACAGAAGGGAATTCTGCCAGCAGACAGTCTTCACACTTGATCTGCAACATTGGCTCCTCCTGGTTTTGCTACAGGCTGCCTGTGGACTCCAATGGCCTCTGATTGCTATTTGGCAACCTGCTAGCTGCCCCCACTGGATTCTCACTTGCTAGCCAATTCCTTAAAATAAGTTTTTTTTTTTTTTTTTTTTTTTTGTCTATACACATTCTGTTGTTTCTATTTTCTGGAGAACCCTAACTAAGACACTTCCATTTTTCCTAGATATGGGTGTGGTCATAGGTGGTAGACTGAAATTTTCCTAGACAATATTGTCTTTAAGACCATTGGTAATCTCACTGACACCAACAATGAGAACATATTGAGAGCATTAAATGTCAATGGAAAGTATTTATGGGCTAGGCAGTCCAGAAAGCCTTCATAAAATCTTTAGTTTCACTTACTTTGACACATTAATTATTAATAAATAATGATACTATTATGCATTGGCAGAGCCCTTTTCATGACAGAAGACACCGGATACTTTATAAGCTGCTGGGAGCAAATTTCTCCTCACAATGCACACATAGTTCTATGGCTTAAGCCAGCCAGAAGCATAAGGCATAAATATCATTTATACTTAATTTTACACAAGAAGCCTTGGGCACTACCACAAAGATCTATTCAGGATCCAAATACCACTTCCATCATAGCTCCTGATTCTGAGAACCCTTAATCTCACACCTAGGATTGTTTTAATAGTCTTAAAATGGATCTTCCTGCTTGTAATCCCTTGGTGACTTATTCCTGAGCAACAGCTAGAGTGATCCAATTAAAATGCCAGATCATGTCTTCTGTCTGCTGCAAACACCACAGCCACTCTCCACCTCATTCAAGGTCAAAGCCAGTGTTATTTCTGTGGCCTACAGGGTTTCTAGGTTTCTGCTTCTGCTTTACTGCTGTTTGCTTCATGCTTTATTTCAGCCTTCCTTGGCTCCTACTAATCCACAATTACCCTTGTTGTTTAGCCCATGAAACAGGCATCAACCTGGTTGCTCTGATTGGATGCTTTTCACAACAGGAGCTGCCTACCTCTCTCCTTTACTTATTTTAGGAGCATGCATTATTTCTACATAAAAGAAACAGCTCAGCTTCGGTAGCCTTACAACTTTATCTCTCACTCATGTTGCAGTCTGATTACTGGTGCCTTTCCTGAGTGCAGTGACTGTGACCCAGGCTCCTTCTGCTGCAATGCAGCACCCTTAAGCAGAGCTGGAAGCCTTCTGTTCCTAGCTTGCTTGTGGAATACAGAAAGCACAGTGGTCACAGAGTACATCACTCTCCTCATGCTCTTGAGAACTGGTTTCATGGCCAAACTGGATTCAAGGTAAACAGTCACTGCCTCTGCAGTAAGAAAATAATTCCATGCTTGGGAGCAAGGACTCTGGCGACAGCTACTCATTGCTTCTACAGGCTGCCATTTGGCCTCCAAATATCTCTGGGCTCTTGTCTAAAGGAGTCAACTCAAAGTTCTGTCCAGGTACTACATCTGGAACAAAGTCCAGGAGTTCTGGCTAATATTAGACATCTCCAAATTGAAAGACAAATTGTCTCCCTACCTCTCCACCCCCACATAAGAGATCTGGACCAAGTATGCAACAACACAATAAAAACTCTCCTCTGGAAGGGGAGAGTTGAGAGATCTATAGCACCAACTGATCCATAGCAAGAGGTGTCCTGCTAGAAAGGCATTGTGAAGAGGCCCTGCCCTCGAGGTAGAAGGCATTAGACAGAAGCCACACGTTGTGAGAGGATGTTCCTTGATCTTCATGGTCCCTGGCTTTGCCCTCTGGGACATTCTTTCTTACCCATTGTCTTTTTTGGCAATATCTGAGACTGGCATAAAAAATATGACCTCCTTGGTCCTTCACAGCTTGCTTCCTGCTGGTAAATATTTGCATTCCTGGAAATTTTTTTGTCACAGCCTTTGTAAGACACAATTCACTAGTATGTCCAGGTTCCATTATTTGTAAGTACACATTATTCCCTTAATACTTTGCCATGTGCTTATGATCATATTCAAAGTTTAATCCTAGAAAAATTCCTATGCCTTTTTTCTTTCTTCTTTGTGTTTGCTTAACCCTGTTCCTCTCTCTGTCAACACACACACACACACACACACACACACACACTCAAAGTGGATTTTTATTTGTAATCTAGGTTTCATGTATATATGAGAGAAAGTAGGTAGCATTTGTCTTTCTGAATCTGAATTGTTTCACTTAACATAATAAGTTCCAGTTGCATCCATTTTCCTAAAAATGTCATGATTTCATTTTCCTTTACAGCTGCATAAAATTACATTTGGTATATGTACCATGTTTTACTTTTTCATTCATTTGTTGATAGATGACTAGTCTGGTTCCATTTCTTAGCTATTGTGAACAGTGCAGCCATAAGCCAAGATATATAGATAAGTTGATTTAAGAGAGTCCTTCAGGAATATGCCCAACAGTAGAATAGCTGGGTCATATGGTAGTCCTCATTTTAGGTTTTTTAGGAACCTCCATCTTGACCAACAGTGACTAGGGAGTTTCTTTCGCCCTATATCCTCACCATTATTTGTTGTCATATGTTTTATTGATTATAGCCATTCTGACTGGGTGAGATGGACTTTCAAAGCAGTTTTAGTTTGCATTTCCTGCATGGCTAAGGATGTTCCACACTTTTTCAAGTATTTATTAGCCATTTGTGTTTCTTCAGTTTTAAAAATATATTTTATTTATTTATTTGTGAGCATACACACACACACACACAGAAGACAGACAGAGAAAGAGAGAATGGGCACACCAGGGCCTCTAGCCGCTGCAAACACACTCCAGACACATACGTCATTTGCGCATCTGGCTTTATGTGGGTACTGGGGAATCGAACCTGAGTCATTAGCCTTTGCAGGCAAGCACCTTAACTGCTGAGCCATCTTCAAAAAGTCCAAAAGTTGTTTTGTTACCACACATAGTTTATGCAGTGCTTGGGATCAAACCCAGGGTCTCATGCATGCTAAGCAAACACTATCAAATGAGCTATATTCCTAGCTCTATGCTTCTTCTTCTCCTCCTCCTCCTTCTTCTTTTTTGGTTTTTCTGAGGTAGGGTTTCACTCTAGCCCAGGCTGACCTGGTATTCACTATGTAGTCTTAGGGTAGCCTTGAACTTACAGTGATCCTCCGACCTCTGCCTCCCAAGTGCTGGGATTAAAGACATGCGCCACCACACCCAGCTTCTTTCTTCTTTTAAAAAATAGTTTGTTTAGCTGATCAGCTCATTTGTCGATTGTATGATTTGGGATTTTAGTATTTAATTTTTATAGTTCTTTATATAACATAGATAATCCCTGGTATATCGTTGGCACAGATTTTCTCCAGTTCTGTAGACACTCTCTTCACTGTAGTGATTGTTTCCTTTGGTGGGAAGAAGCTTTTTAACTCAATGTTAAATCCATCTGTCAGGTTCTGGGGTCATTTCCTGTACTATTTCATCCTCTTCAGAAAGTCCTTACCTATGCGTGGGTCTTAGTGATTTACTGGTGTTTTCCTCTAGCAGTTTCAAAGTTCAAGGTCTTATGTTAAGGTCTTTGATACATATGCAGGAGTGTTGGAAGGTCTCACTCTGGCCCAGGCTAATTTGGAATTAACTATGTAGTTTCAGGGTAGCCTTGAACTCACGACAATCCTCCTTCCTTTGCCTCCCAAGGGCTGGGATTAAAGACATGGGCCACCACGCCCAGCTCCCATTCAGAGAGAGAGACAGAGAGAGAAAATATGGGTGTGCCAGGGCCTTCAGCTGTTGCAACTGAACTCCAGACACAATGCACCACTTTGTGCATCTGGACCTGGGAATCAAACCCAGGTCCTTAGGCTTTGCAGGTAAGTGTCTTAACTGCTTAGCAATCTCTCCAGCTCCCTTTCAGTTTTTAAAAAATATTTTATTTTTATTTATGGTAGAATAAGAATGGGAACATCAGCATCACTATGTGCATCTGACTTAAGGGGCTTTTGCGGAATTGAACCTGGGTCCTTAGGCTTCGCAGGCAGGCACCTTAACTGCTAAGCCATCTTTTTAGCCCTCCACTCAGTTTTTAAAAATTTATTTATTTATTTATTTATTTATTTATTTATTTAAGAGATAGAGGGAGGGAGGGAGAGAGAGAGAATGGGCATGCCAGGGCCTTCAGCCACTGCAAAAGAACTGCAGATGCATGTGCCCCCTTGTGCATCTGGCTTATGTGGGTCCTGAAGAATCGAACTAGAATCCTTTGGCTTTGCAGGCAAACTCCTTAACCGCTAAGCCATCTCTCCAGCATCCCCCACTCCCCATCAGGTTTTTTTTTTTGAGAGAGACACAGAGAGAGAGGGAGAGGAAGACAGATAGAGAATGGGTGGGCCAGCAGCCTGTCAGCTGCTGTGAACGAACTCCAGATGTGTGCGCCCCCTTGTGGGCAAGTGCCGTGTTGCGCCCTTGTATCACTTTGCACCTGGCTAAACGTGGGACCTGGAGATTGGAACTGAAGTTCATAGGCTTAGCTGGCAGGCGCCTTAACCGCTAAGCCATCTCTCCAGCCACCCGTTAGTTTTAATAGATTCTTTCTAAGGTTGGTGCATGACCACTGCCCTCTGAGTCCTATATTGTGACAAGTTGAGATTTCTTTCCACTGCTCATCTGTTGCTTTCCTTTGGTTTCTCTTTTGGAAGCTGCTTGTGCGCCCCTCCTCCTGCCAGCGCTGGTGTGGTTGAGGCTGGGGTTAGCTTGCTTCTCTGCCTCACTCATCCTTTTTATTTCCTGTTCTTTTCCTGTGTCTTTTCACTTACTTTGTGGATTTCCTCTGTTTCTTTTCTGGAGATAAAGTCTTTATTTTATTTATTTTTTTATTCTTATTCTGATGGTTTCCTTCACCTGTTGACTTAGAGATAGCATTTAGACTATCATCCATCTTACCCGGATGTCCTAATAACTTCAAATTCTCCAGGTTGTTCTCTTGATTCTACATAAACTTAGTCAAAAATTCTGAAACTTTTCTTTGTAGATATTTGAAAACATATTGCCCAATTTTTATGGAAATACAGAGGATCCAGAATAAAACTATTTTTTTTGATAAGTAAGCACTCAGTTTAGAATATCCACTAATGTCAAGATATCATAAAGTTGTAGCAGTTATAGTGAATTTCCATAAAAATAGACATATAGGGCTGGAGAGATAGCTCAGAGGTTGAGGTGCTTGCCTGCAAAGCCTAAAGAACCTAGGTTCGATTCCCCAAATTCCAGGTGAAGCCAGATGCACAATATGGCACATGCATCGAGAGTTTGTTTGCAGTGGTTAGAGGACCTGGCATGCCCATACTCTCTCTGTCTATATCTCTTTCCTTGCAAATAAATAAATAAAATAATAAAAAGAATAGACATATAGATCAATGCAATAAAACAGAGTTTAGATGTGAACATATATGCATGTGTGTATAGAAACACACATACTATTACTTGAATTTTGACAAAAGCTCAAGCAATGTATGTCAATAGATCAAATAGAAATATTCTCAACAAATACAACTGGAATAGCTGAATATCCACCATATACCAAAAATTATGTTGGAATACACCATAATAATAAATATAAGATCCAAAGTAATAAAAGTTCTAGAATAAAGAGAAAAAAACAGAATAATGTAGACTAGCAATATTAAATATTTGTTCTTTGTTTGAAATCATTAAGGACACATTACTCAGATTGAGCAAAGCTATTCTGAACACACACACACACACACACACACACACACACACACAAAACATGCACATACAAAATATACTCATTGCTGGAACTGGGAAATAAGTCAAAACCAGGCACAAAAAAATGAGCTCAGTCTCCAAGATCAAGATACCACCAAATGTGGGCTAGAAGAGAGCCTACGCATATAAAATTCCCTCCAAAATATCTATGGCCATCACTTCTATCTAGTACTAAGTTGGTGATATTTTGTTAAACAGATAGCATATTTAGATTTTTTCATATTTGGTTCCAACTCTACCAATAGTTAGTTGCCTAGTACTTGTTATTTGCTGTTCACAGACATGGCCCTGGAAAAGACTGAAGAGGAATGTATGGACTACCCCTACCTGAACTTATGCTCCTCACAGGCAGACAGACACATGAGGATGGTCATGAAATTAAGCTCCCATCAGAGATTACACATCAGAGTCTGTGAGAGCCCATTGAAAAAACAATTAATTCTGCTTTTTAAAAAAATATTTGTTTACAAGAGAGAGAAAGAGAGAATGGGCATACCAGGGCCTCTAGCCATTGTAAATGAACTCCAGACTAATGCACCACCTTGTGCATCTAGCTTTATGTGGGTCCTAGGGAACTGAACCTGGGTTTTTAGGCTTCGTAGGCAAGTGTCTTAACCACTGAACAATCTCTCCATCCCATAAATTTTGCTTTTTGATAGATAATTAAAATGGTTATTCAAGCTCAACTTACCTAAAGGTGAAGCAAAAGAATGAAGCACTTACCCAGAAGGAATCATGGAAGCAGAAACTTTAGGGTATGTGTGCTCCAGTGGGTCTAGGGAAGGCAAACCAAGACACAAGCTCTTCCAACAAACTTCCCATGATATTTTTGAATTACATTCTAGATTTTTACAGATCTTTATACAATCAACATATCATCCAGGCTACACCGAAGGATGGATGCAGGAGGATTTTATGGCTTATGCACTGAGTGTTAGAGCCCCTGAGAGTAGCCAGTGTATCACTCATGTAAATGTCCATCCTCCTGTGCATCCTAATGGGAAAAACGGAGAGCCTTTGGTTCTGAATGTCTAGAAAGAAATGTAAAATATTGTGGAAATTATGGCTACTCCCATAAGGCAAGACCCACATTACCCATGGGGGGAGGACAGGGAGAAAGCTAAATGATGGTACCATCATGGCTGCACATATACTATATACATAGTTAATAAAAAAAATGGAACTATTTTGTGGAGTGGAGAAATGGAAAGAGCACACATGAGATAAATTTTTGGTAGGCTCAATATGTCTTTGTGTACTTCCTTTCCAAAGAAGAGAAAAGTTGAGGTTCCTTTATGAAGAGTGTATAAGATTCAGAATACTGCTGGATGCATTACTCACTCTAGAATAAGGGTAGCACAGGATTGGGCAGGTGGTTCCAGACCTCAGTACATACCTAACAGAGCAGGCAAGCCACATCCAAACAGAGTGGATTCCACTCATGATAGTAAGTTTTTTCTCAGCATTGGTTTGAATTCAGCCTGGGTGAGGCTACAATTTTACTTTGGTTCATTTGGTTTTATTTGGGGTCATTCAGGGGCTAAATTCAACTGGGAGCTCAGCTTGAAAGTGATGGACTCTTGTCTCTTAGATTACTTTGCACATCATGCTGTGTCTAGCCTGAATGTCCTTATCACAGCAGCTGGACAATAGTTTGTTATTTTTCTGTCCAACCTTTGGTTCATCCCTGCAATCTATTCTTATTTGTTTATTTATTTTTAAAATATTTTGTTATTTATTTATTTATTTGAGAGAGAGAGAGAGAGAGAGAGAGAGAGAGAGAGATACAGAAATAGTCAGGTAGAGAGAGAATGGGCATGCCGGGTCCTCCAGCCACTTCAAATGAACTCCAGATGCATGCGCCCCCTTGTGTATCTGGCTTACATGGGTCCTGGAGAATCGAGCCTCGAACCAGGGTCCTTAGGCTTCACACGCAAACATTTAACTGCTAAGCCATCTCTCCAGCCCTTATTTATTTTTTAAGTAGAAACTTTGTATGGACACAACATGTGTTGGTACCATCATTTCCTTCCTTCCCGCTCCCACTCCACTGAAGGCTCTTCTCAGTGGAGTTACTGGTATTCACCATGAGGTTGTGGGTCGTGAGATGTGACAGCAGCAGTCAGTCATTATATGGAGTTGGGGGTTGGCAATTCCTCCGGACATTCCCTTCCACTTTGTGGCTCTTACAATCTTTCTGCCCCCTCTTCTGTAAAATTCCCTGAGCTGTGGTGGGTTTGTTTTAAGTCTACTTTAGTGCTGTGCTTTTAGCAGCTTCTAAATTTCTGCTTTGGTACATTTTGAGTATCATCAGTGTCTGTCTCCATCACCCTGGCACTGGTTGTCAGGCTCACCATTGATGCAGCACTCTTGCTCATCTCACCAGTTCCTTTGTGGTTTCAGCTGGGCCCTGGCTGATGTGTGAGGGGGTGACTTATCTGTCCGTTCTAGCTGCCTTCTGAAAAAGAAAAACAGATTTTCCAATGGAGACTCAGATCAGCATAGGTTAAATGGGATAAGCAGTGATCATTAAGAGAGATTTTGATGGGTGTAGCCTCTCTTTTGGCCAAAGACTAGTGGGAACTTCTCATTGGAGTCCATGATCTTGGTCTCCATAGGATTATGACTCAGTTCCCAGTTCCAGCTATGGGTTTCTTTCCACTGAGTGGATCTTTTAGCCAATCAGAGAACCATTTGTTACCCACCTAGACTGGGTGCCACTATTGCACAGGCGTGTATATCTTGTCAGGCTGGTTGCTTTGGAATAGCAGTGTTCCCTGCTAGCACACAAGGTTGTTGGCTATTAACCCCAGCTTATGCAGTGCTTTCTAGCACTATATGGCAGACCATCTGGGAACTGGCTTCCTTCCAGATTCCAGTCAGATCTCTCGATGTTCTGTGTTGACAGCATGTGGTGTCTTCAGCAATAGGGTCTTACCCTATACCTTAGGCAGAAAATTAAGTGCTTTGACAGAAATCTGTCTTGTTTTGGGACCTCATAGGTCTCGCTGATATATAGCTCAATGTGGGTTGTAACCAATTTCTGGTACTGACAGTTATAATCCAGAGTCAAATGTTTTCAGGTTAGTCTTCATCCCATCCTCTTCAGGGTACTTCTTACCAGACAATCCCCCTATGCTCTTATTGAGGATTATATCTTTAGTCTGCTATCTAGGAGAAAGGTTTCTTTGGTACCAGTTTATTTTGGATTTAGTTTTGTGTATCTCTCCATGACCTCCTATTCCTCTTCCCCCAAACACTTCCATCTGTATTATCATCCCTCAAGTTGCCTGTCAGGTATACCTGTAACTCAAGCTGTTTCATGTTAGGAACCATAGATGAGGGAGAACATGGAACATTTGTCTTTCTGTGCTTGTGTGACTTTACTTAGCATGATCTGGCCTATAATAGCAGCTATTGGATAGGTTGAGGCAGGAGGACTGCAAAGTCAAGGCCTGCTTAGTTTACTGTGTGAACTTAAGGCCAGCCTGAGCAACCCAGTGAGAATATGTCCTAAAATAAACAATGTAAAAAGAAGTCTGGAGGTGTGGCTCAGTGGTAGAGCATCTGCTTAACATGAATGAGGTTCTGGGCTCAATCCCCACTACTGATAAGGAAAAAAAAGAAAGAAAGAAAAGGAAAAACAGTTGGAGACTGAGACAGACAGCCAGACACACACTAACAAGAATACTAACAAGAATTCAAACACAGACAGAAGTAGAAAAGAAAAAGAATCCATTTTGTCTGAATTCTAGTGCCACTCTGCCACTACTATCTTTCCCCCATGTGAGACAACACACATTTTCTTTCTTTCTTTCTTTCTTTCTTTCTTTCTTTCTTTCTTTCTTTCTTTCTTTCTCTCTCTTTTTCTTTTTTTTCTTTTCTTTTGCTGAAACTAATTTTCTTTAGGTATCTGTCTCTTACTAGTCAGGTATTTCTGATCAAATTGGTTTTATAGGTGAATTAAAATTATATTTAAGGATCATTTCTTTGTTTTGTTATTCTAAAGCATAGGAATATCTCTACTCATTTTCTGAGGCTAGTTTGTGGTATAAAAATAGAAAAAGTCATAGCTCAAAACGAAAACAATGAATAAATATAGATGTGCACATCCTACATGTGAGCCAGCAGGCATCTGTCTCTTATCCTCACAGGCCTCCATTTGGCCCTGAAGTGTTTGAGGAAGAAATTACTTTTTTTTTCCCTGACTAACAAGAAATTCAATCATCCTGTATCTGTTATAAAAGACAAGATTTGAGCTGGGGAGATGGCCCAGTGGTTAAGTGTGCTTCCTGCACAAATATGAGGCTCTAAGGCAGCATGAGATTGCCAGAATTTGAATCTCCAGAAGCAAATCAATAGCCGAGTGTGACCACACATGTCTGTCACCTTAGTCTTGTCGGGCACAGAAACTGGAGAATCACTGGGGCTCATGAATGGCAAGCTATGGCATCAATAAGTGACTCCTTAGTGAAGAAAAACATGCCACTATTGCATTAGTGAATACATCTTGCCTGAGTGATCAGTTGTGTAGATTGTAGGGTCCATTGCTGGTTAAGACCATTTATGACTTTTCTTCTCCACGAGGTTGCATAGCACTTTCAGGGATTATGACCACTAATCAGATGGGAGGAAGCTTCCAGCTCAGTTCTAACTTGATTTCTCAGTGTCCTGAAACCAAAGCTTATGGTGTCTTCAGCAATAGGATCTTACTGTCTAGTTCTGGTGGACATCTAAGAACTTTGTCAATAGCCCTATTGTTTGGTCTTGCTGACCAATACCTCACTCGGAAGTATCCCAACCCTAGTTCTAAAAATTTCCTGGACAACCTATGGCTTCTGAGCATAGAATTTATACTGCTCCAGGGTACTTCTGTCTAAACTCTCATATATAATATATATATATATTACACATATATTATATATATTATATATATTTATAACATATATATGTTATGTCTATATATTTTAATATTATATGTATTTTACTTAAGGGTTATTCCTTTGTTTTGTTATTCTAAAGCATAGGAATATCACTACTCAGTATATATATATATATATATATATATATATATATATATAGAGAGAGAGAGAGAGAGAGAGAGAGAGAGAGAGAGTACACTAACAAAGAAATAGGTTTCTATATGACTTATTCATAGGCTCTTTAGGTTTTATTAACCTTCTCCCATCCTCTCCTTGCAAAAAAATAGAGAAGCATCTGGATTAAATGCTATCATACAACAAATGGACCTAACAGACATTTATAGTACATTCCATGTAACTGCTGCAGAATACACATTCTTTTTAGCAGTACATGGAACTTTCTATAAAATAGGTCATTTATTAGAGCACAAATCAAATCTTAATAAATATAGGAAAATTGAAATAGTTCCTTGTATTCTACCTGATTACAATGGGATATAACTAATAAACACCAAGAAAAACTATAGAACATATAAAAATTTGTGGTAACTAAACAATATACTATTGAATGCTGAATGAGTCATGGAAGAAATTAAGGAGGAAAAATATGTAGAATGAAATGACATTGTAAATTCTACATAGCCAAACCTATGGGATACAATGAAGGAAGTCCTTAGAGGGAACTGTATAGCTTTAAGTGCCTACATTAAGAGGTCACAAATAAATAACTTAATGAAACACCTTAAGGCCTTGAAAAAAAGAACAATACAAACCAAAATTTAAAAAGCAGAAAGAAATCATGAAGATCAGGGCAAAAATTAATGTAATAGAAAACACAGTAATACAAAGAATCAATGAAACAAAGAGCTGGCTCTTTGAAAAGATAAACAAGATCAACAAACCCTTACCCAAAATTAACAAAAAGAGATAGAGAAGACCCAAATTAATAAAATTAGAGATGAAAAGGGAACGATTATAACAGATACCAATAAAATTTAGAAATTCATAAAGGCATACCTTAAAAACATATACTCTTCTACATTTGGAAAACTAAAAGAAATTAAGTTTTTACATACATATGACTTACCAAAATTAAAACAAGATGAGATAAATCATTTAAACAGAGCTTTAACAAACAATGAGATCAAAGAAGTCATAAAAAAAACTTCCAAGTGAAAAAAAGTTCAGAACCAGATAGATTCACTGGTGAATTTTACCAGATCTTCAAAGAGTCATTAATATCAATGATTTTCAAACTAGTCCATAAAATAGCAAAGGAAAGAACACTATCACACTTCATAAAATTAGACTTACATCAAAAGCAAAAAACAAGATGAAATTAATCCAACCTAAAACAGAGCTTTAACAAACAATGAGAATCAAAAAGATCACTCACCCTGTTAAAAAAAGTTCAGGAATGCAGGAATGGTTCAGTGTATACGGCACGTACCATATAAATGGACTCAAGGACAAAGATCACATGATCATATCAATAGACTGAGGAAAGGCATTTTACAAATCCAGCATCCCTTTACGATCAAAGTCCTGAAGAAACTTGGAATGTAAGGAATGTTTCCTAACATACAGGCTATACTTGACATAGTCTGACTCTTAAAATGGTTGTACAGCTGATATAATTATTTTACACTTAATATATCATTGACAGAGTCATCTCACATGGCCGTATCAAACTTTTAAAGGCTGATTAAGAACATTCCTACCTTTACCTTGGAAATGGGAAGACATGGAATATTTGCAAAGAATCCTAATGATTATCACAAAACTACCTTCTGGTCACTAATGTTTGGGTCACTCTCCTTTTTACACTGAAAATGCAGCCACTCCCATTTCAAGGGCCACTCCTCAAACTTTCCTTCATAAAACAGGACCAAGCTTCAAGGCCAAGGTCTCTGTGTGGTGGGCCCTCACCTGGGGTGAGGCAGTACTAACGATCTCTATCAGGACTGAGTGTCTACCTTTTGACCTGGACACTTTTGGTTTAACATGCTCTCTGCCTCACTTTTACTCACTAGACAAAGGGATTGGGAAAAATCAATAAAAAATTATTGGTTATTTACTTATTGTGGTATAGGGAATCGAGTGCAGGTCCTCATGCACAGTCTGCCACTGAGCTACATACACCTCTCTCCTCCATAGACAATTCCAGCTGGACAGACAGAGAAAGAATCCCTTTTCTGCTGTGGGGAGTTTTTCTTGATGAAGTCTTGATTCTGTTCCTCATTGTTCTTAGCTTCTATGACTAAGAAATTCTTTCCTTTCCATTTTCTCTTGGTCATTTCTAAATGGGGCATTTAGGACTATGTTCGTAATTGAGAAAAGCTTGACCAGCCCAATTCCTGTGGCTAGAATATCAGAGTTTATTATCGTCCTCAAATGAAGAAGAATCATGAGCATTTTAATTATAATTGTGGCATTCTTTCGATCTTGTGGATTTTATGGAAAATTTGCTGGAATAAAAAAGGAACTCTATTAGATGATGTGCAGAATTTTGTTAGAAAAAATAATCCTCACCCCAAATATCTCTTCTTCAGAGTTCCTTTCCTACTGTTGTCACAAATACTTTGTTTTTAAATCTTCCTATTATTATGTCACTCTTTGTTATATGCTCCTTTATAAAGAGAAAATTTTGTTTTGCTTGTTTCTGCATTCCCTCCAAGTCTTAAATACTGCCCCAAGTGATAGATGAAACATTTCTTTTGAGTCATACAGTGCTTTCTCAAATAAGAATTCTGGAAAAACCAACTTCCCTCATTTCATTACATTAGTATCATATTAGCAAGTCAAACATAGCTTTACTAAGTATGTTTTGTTTCAGACAAAACAAATATAAATAATATATTTTCAACATATATTAAAATATATAATCCATTATTTCAACATCATGTATGTATTAATTTAAAAATTATACCATATGATCACTTGAATCATCTTTATGCAAAATGAAAGACAATAATTACACAGGAAAATTTCAATTGAAATTTGAATAGTTCAAGTTAAGTTATTAAAAAAATTGGATCTTCATTTTTATTAGTCTTATTTCATGAGTTTAATGGCTACAAATAGTAGTTGGTGGCTATACTACTAAGATAGATAATGAAATATTTCCATCATTGAGAAAAATTCTGTTGAACAGATTTCATATAAAAAAATGCTGGATAGTCATTTGATCAAAGTAATAGTAATTCTTGAGTAATTTTTTTAGTCAATTAGACCAGTATCAAAGTTTTCTCAATTTGATAAATAGTATATATAAGATGACAATTATAAATATAATCAATAGGAAAACAGTGGCAAAGAAAAACATCAAAATTGAGAGGGACTACTGGGAAAGAACATGTTCAGTGGGGCGGGGAAAGGGAGGCAAATGAAGAAATTGGGAGGGCATTATGATCACAATGCATGTACAAAAATTTTCAATAAAAAGTTGAAAAAAGAACACAAATTTACCTGCACTAATAATAATTTAAAAAAAAAAGATCACTTCTCTTTCTCTTTCTTAAGAAAACTAGAGAAATGCCAGTTTAGGGTGGCAATTGTGTCTAATCTATGGCCTATTCATGTCTATTTTGCTATTCAGTAATTTTTCTGTTAATCCTCTGATCTGGTTTTTATTCTCATATTTATTTATTTATTTATTTATTTATTTATTTATTTATTTATTTATTTATTTTGGTTTTTCGAGATAAGGTCTTGCTCTAGCCTAGGCTGACCTGGAATTCACTATGTAGTCTCAGGGTGGCCTCGAACTCACAGCAATCCTCCTACCTCTGCCTCCTGAGGGCTGGGATTAAAGGCGTGCGCCTGGCTTCATTCTCATATATTAAGAGGACACCTCAAGTTCTAGAAGATCTTGTCATGTTCTAAGATGGGATGATTCAGTGTTATAAAGATATTAGTTCTCTCCAAATCTTGTAGTTTAATACAATCCATTCAAAAATATTTTTTAACTTTATAAATTAGTGGTAAAATTTATGTTAATAACTGGCTGTCAGAAGAGTAAGAAAACTGAAAGAGAACAAGGAGGGGTATGTTTCTTAGTACATGTCAAAATGTACTATTAATCTGTGGTAATTAAGAAAGTGGTACCAGCTGAGAGACTGATCATGAGACATGGTTCCAGGCAGGGTGTGTGTAGCAGAGAAGAGCATGTGGTGAAGAGTGTAGATTCTCAGTCACATGACCAAGGTACAAGTCACAGTTTTGCCTCTAACAGCTTGTGGCTTCAGGTGAACTATTAACAGCCTTCTGCATTTCAAATTTCTTATCTCTTAAGTGGGTATAAAGTGGTCAATTCTGTATAGAGTTATGGTAGAGGCAAAGTATGTGAAGTATTTAGAACAATGCTTGTCCTTATAAGCACTGTGAAAGTGTTACCTAGTATTGATTTAACATATGCTGTGTACCCTTAACATCAAGGAGAAAAGAGAGAGTTATTTAATACATGGTGTTGGAGCAACTGGATTGGGAAAAAAGAATTAATAAAGAAAGAATGAAATAAGGTAAAGAAAAGAATAAAGAGAATAAAGGAGAAAGAAAGAAACAAAAAAGACAGTAACACAAGTCATACTTATTATAAATTAAGGGGTATAAGTTGCACATTTACCTCTAAAATTTCCCATAAGGCACTATAAAAATGAAGAAGTCAAAAGGTGGCTGGAGTGATGACTCAGCAGTTAAAGGTGCCTACTTGCAAAGTCTCATGGCCTAGTTTGGATTCCCCATGTTCCACATAAAACCAGATGCACAAAGTGGAGCATGCATCTGGAGTTCTCTTGCAGCCACAGGAGGCCCTGGTGAGTCCATACATCTTTTGTCTGTGTCTTTCAAATAAATAAAGTAATAATATTAAAAAGAGAAGTCAAAAGGTTTTCTTGGTATGAGGAAGGTCTTTTAATATAGTATTTGTATTTTTAGCACAATACCACTGAAATAAGTCATAAAAGAAAACACTGTCAGGTTTTACTTTCAATGAAAACAAAGGTAGAGATAGGATGATGGTAGAAAGGTGGTAGATTAAGACTCGGTAAGTAGGTAAGAGAGGGTGAATCAGAAAAAGTTTAAATACAATAAAAAATTTAAAATATTTTATTTATTTATGGGAGAGAAAGAAGCAGATACACTCACATATAGAGGAGAGTCAGAAAGAGAAGGAGAGAGAGAGAGAGAGCGAGCAAATGGGCATGCCAGGGCATCCAGCCACTGCAAATGAACTCCAGACACATGTGCCACCTTGTACATCTGGAGAATTGAACCTTGGTCTTCAGGCTTTGCAGGCAAGCACTTTAACCACTGTACCATCTCTCCAGCTTACAATAAACATTTTATGTCTAATTTTATTGTCTATTACACAACTCATGCATGGTTTAGACTTCTCTTTTGAAATACTGTCTTTAGCTACAGAAAATGTCAATAAATGTTGTAGATCATATTTTAAATTTCCAGTAAGATTTAAGCAAGTCAACTTTAAAAGGCAGCTTCTCTTTTGACTAGTGTTTTCAACACTATAGCTTTAAAAGTTTGACTTTCAGGTTCCAAATTGTAAGTAGGCTGTTTTAGTGAAAAGGAAGAGATCATGGTTTCTTAAAATATAATTGTTTTTATTGTACACATCTAATTTGATGGAAATCATTAAAAAACCTCCTTTTATAGCATCATCAAAAATTATATGCTTAGGAAATTATATAAATAGAAGAAATAATAACACAAAGGTCAGTTTGATATGGCATTGACTACATGTTACTTGAAAATAAGGGCTACAAGATGTAGAGAATGTAATATGGACACAAAAATTGACATAGCAGATTGGAAATTTATTTTGCAACCAGGCACTAACTTTAAGTAGACATTAGGATTCATTATCAATATGTGTGTTAGCCAGATTGTGAAAGCTCCAAGTTAAAAGTTCATTAGATGCAAGCCAGATGACAGAAACACCAAATGATCTTCACAGAAAAATTAAATTACTTAGATGTTCTTTTTCTCTCAAATACCCAGGAGTTGAAATTTGATGTAGAGTATTAGTTGACTTATATTTCACTTATAAATGTTTTATGGGAATTATAATTATTCAAACAACCAAAGTGACTGTAGCTACTAATAGGTATTTTCTTTAGCAATAAATTAAAAAAATTTTTTTTTTTTTTTGAGGTAAGGTCTCACTGTAGTCCAGGCTGACCTGGAATTCACTATATAATCTCAGGGTGGCCTCAAACTCACATCAATCCTCTCACCTCTGCCTCCCGAGTGCTGGGATTAAAGGCGTGTACCACCAAGCCTGGCTTTAAAAAATCTCATTTTTTTAAAAAAAGATTTAAACAAGGCCATTTTGTGTAATTGACATCCTTTGATTTATGAAGGAATTAAAAACAAGTTCAGTGCCTTCAATCCCAAGGCCCAGATGAATACTTATTTGATTTGTTTCCTGTGCATTCCAAAAAAAAAAACAAAAAAAAACAAAAACAAAAACAAAAACAAAGAATTTGGTGTCCTGTCTAATTAGAACTGCTAATTTATAAATGCCTGTCAAAGAAGCATTGCACTTCCCTTCCACCCAGAGAATTACACTCCCTGGTGACACTGTCATCTTTTCACCCCCTCTTGTAGCTTTCTTCTTGCAGATAAATAGAACTTTCATAGCATAATTACATGTTAGTAAACCTTGTGACAGTTTTTACTGTTTTTATATTGAGAGAAGTTTTAATTTCTTTAAACAAATACACTCCTCAAAACAAGGCTGAATACCCTTAAATTGGCACCCCCATATTGGAGATCATGTGCTTTGTGGTCTCCTCTGCTTTTTATAAGGAAATGAGAGATGAATGATAGGCATTCTTCTCCTCAAACTCACATCTCCAACCTTTCTCCAAACCATAAACATGAGAGTGGGAATTAGCCCCTCACCTTCTCGACCTAACTGAAATTTGGCTTCCCTCAGAACAGGTTCCAGCTCTGTGCCTCTCCTGAACTGGAATTGCAAGACAACTGCTTTAAGTGCTGTCTCTCATCTACCTGAGGGCAAGGGCTTTGGGGGAGGACTGGCCTCTTCATTGATCACAGTGAATCACCTGTTTCCACCTTCAAGCCAAGCCCCATTCCCTTAGGACTTTGCTTCTGTCCCTACTGCAATCCAATCTCTCGACATCCAATCTGGCCCCTTCCTTCTTTTGTTAAGTTTTGTCCTGTATGGACTGCAGCCTCCAAAGTCCTTCTACACTATTGGGTGATTTTGTTATCTGTGTGGATAATAAATGTACACACCAGTACAGGGAGATCTTGAGCTTCCTTCCATCCTAGCTACTCTTTGAGCTACTTGTTGAGTCTGGACAATCCCAACTCTTAAATCTTAACCTTAATTTTAGCTCCTAACCTTCAGTCACCTCAACCTAGATCTACTGCTTTGTATTCATCTCCCATCCTCTCCTCCTCTCATGTCAGTTTTCTCCTTTGGTCTTAATAGGTTCATTTCTCTTCTATATGAAAACTAATGTCACCTCTGGTCACAAGTCTCTTCAAATGTTACCGTATACCTCTTAGTCTTTTCTCAGTCAAATGGCTCACAATACTTACCTTTATTTTCTGTCTTGATTCAATCTTTGATAGTCAATAAATTCATTCTATCAAGACAATGAGATTGCCTTGACCATGATCTAATCTCTAGTCATAGAAGCAAACAGGATAACCAGTGTGAGCACTTAAAATAAGAGGAAGCAGACCACCTACATTGGAAGGTTGGAACAAGAGGAAGGACTGGCAAAGGAGACGAGAAAAGTCATAAAGTGAGCAACATACATCTCTACACAGTGAACGTGGACCCAGGATTTCTCAGGATTTACCTTATAAGGTTGAGGACTCATGGATTCTAAAGAGAAATGAATGAATGTTTTTAAAGTGATATCTGTGGATACATAAACTCATTGCTTAGAAGTATGACCATTCTTATTACTGGGATGAATGATGGGGTGGGATAAGGAAAATTGCAAATTTGTGGAGCAAATAATTGATATGATCCTACCAGAAGGTGCACTTGTGAGTTCCCAGGATCAGTATCTCAGAAACAGCTTCCATCTGTGCTTTGGTTGAGTTCAGTTCAGTTTAGTTAAATATTCTGTGACAGGCCCAGACAATCTCATGTTCCTAAAATAGGACCCATTGTTTCCTTTAAATCTATGTCTTCTAGCTCTTGTTTTTTCCTGCACAGAGTTTCGGACAGCCTTGGTTGGCCTCAATCTTGCTATGTAAATAAGGTTGACCTGGATCTCTTGGTTCTCCTTTCTCCATCTCCCAATTGCTAGGATTAAATGTGTGTACCAACCACATTCGACTAAGACCCTATTTCTTGTCTAAACTATTGTCCTTTTGTCTTTTTTTTTTTTTTTGGTTTTTCAAGGTAGGGTTTCGCTCTAGCCCAGGCTAACCTGGACTTCGCTATGTAGTCTCAGGGTGGCCTTGAACTTGGCAATCCTACCTCTGCCTCCCGAGTGCTGGGATTAAAGGCGTATGCCACCACATTCAGCCTATTGTCTTAAATAGATTCCACTGGCCTTTTTGCCTTCTCTGATCTATTTTCTATCTAGCTCTTTATTTTTTTAAGATTTATCATAATAATTGGCACATAGCAATCAAATAAAGTATTTTTACTGGATTATTCATTTGTGGATGACTATACACACACAGGTCATATGAGGAGCACTGGTTATTCTGTATTGTAATACCAGAAGAATTACACCTACATTCACCCTCATGCTTTAAAATAGTGCATCAGAATGGTAAGTAACAAAGTGTTATTCCCTAGATTTAGATGTCTTTTTTTTAATTCACTATGTAGTCTCAGTGTGGCCTCAAACTGATGGCAATACTCCTACTTCTGCCTCTTGAGTGCAGGGATTAAAGAAACTATTAGAAGAAACTCTAAGAGAAGGATGAAGTAGAGAATAAAGAGGAGGAGAACAAAGAGACTAGAGGAGGAGGAGGATGAAGAAGAAGAGTCTTATAGCACCTGTGAGCCACTGATAGTTCCAGCAGCAGGAGGTCAGCAGTCAAGTCCCAGGATAGAGATGCTGAGGAAAGGAGAAAAGAGAAGGAAAACTCACTTGTTACTGGGTGGTTGCTATTTGTTGGGAGATAATGAATAGAAAGACATAAGGAACATTGTAAAGTAAGTTCCTGAGATGGCAGTTGGCTGAGGTTTTAAGGTACATTATGGTAGTCTCTCCATGTGAGTAATCATATTAAAGCAATTGACTGATTCAACCCATCATGGGCTGGATACAGGATCACTGGGTGTTTATATCTGAGGAGAAGAGTGCCATGTAGGCTCATAGAAGTGTTAGAAATCCACACAAACTGCATTGTGGACTCATCTTTTCTCAATCTACAGATGAGAGAAGGGTCAATTATTTCTATAAGCAGCCCTTATTGATGATGCTGGTCCTGGCAGCTCGAAGGAAGCTGTTAGCATCTCACCTTGCTGAAGGACTACACTAGTCAGAAAAATAGGTTCCAGCTGGGTATTAATTCTTGTTAAATATTCAGGCTGTAAATAACAGAACAGGCTGTGTCTTGCAGGCATTGTGCACTAATTAGTAGAGGAGGTCTGGAACAACTGAATTACTTGATTAATGCTCTTAAATCATAGAGCCGCCCCTTTCCTCTCCAAGGCACAATGCAGCTCTTTGCCTTTGGCCAAGGGGGAGGAGAAAGAGGAGGAAGGGAACATTGCTATCTTATTGAATACCTAATGATAGTATAATCACATTCAGAGCTAACAAGTATTAAACACCCTCTAACATTAGAGCACTGTCTTAGCACTTTAGTAGCATTATCTTATTATTTATTCTCTAATCTTGGCCACAACCCCATGAAGCAAGCATAATTTGCCATTACCAGGACATACCCTCCTTAGATCATTCATATTAACTGTGGTATGATGGGGTTCAAGTGGGTCACACTGCTTACGTAGCTTGTTGGTGATCTAGGGAAAACGGCAGTACTTAGAGCTTTTTTGGGCCTACCCATAAATTGCAGATGCAATAGCTCTTGAAAAGCTATCTTGAGGATATAAAGGGTACCATACAGTGACCAACAAAGAGAAAATGCATAATAAAAAGATATAATGTTAGGCCCTCTTTAATTAAGCTCTTTTATGCTCTCATATTTTAAAGTCATAATAAAATTAATTATCACCATTACCCTCCTCATCCACACCTGCTCCCCCATAAGTTAACAGAAAAGGCCGTTATGAAGCAAAAAAGATCAATAGGCCAACTCATAATGAAAATGAAAGATGTTCTTTGCTCTAATGATTTTTAGCAACTTGTTAAACAGTAATTAAATTTGGCACCCAAAGAGCTAATATAATAAACAGATTGCCAATGTTCTACAAGTCCCAGGCCTGCCTCTTCAGTAGGGATTGGATCAGGGAGTCAAATTCCAAGAATCGAGGGCTGTACTCTGCCAGAATATTTTGTTTATATTTGACTTTCCAAAGGCCAGGGAATGGACAAATAAAAGAAGGACCCATCCACAGGCAGTCCCGATTACTTTTGTCCACACTAGATCAGGTGATCTTAGTTGACTGAAGTGTTGTAGGCTGGCTTTTAATCATTTCAGATGGTCAGACGATATTTGAGTGTTTTTATGGAAACAAAAGGCAGGAATGATAAACACTGACGTATGATGGGAATGCCTCATGAAGAAATGAATAACACTACTAATTTATATCATTAGCATCCTGGGGAAGCTATAAAACTTTCAGAGTCTTGGTCTTAATTATCTTCTAATGAAGATTTGATGTAATTTTCTTGTTGTTCTCTCTCATTTTTATTTTTTCCATATAGTTGCCTTACTGTTAACTTTATAGTGTTAAAATGGTCCAAGCTTCAGCTGAGCTCCTCAAGGAAGTACTATGCTAAGTGCACGAGTCATTAACTGTTATGAGGGGAGCTGATCTCGTTGCTGCTTGCAGCTGTATCTGTTGCCTCTCTTCACAGAAATGAAGGATGCTGAGCTATAGAGAGAAGCAGTGTGGTATCCTCCACTTCTACAAATCTATCCACAGCTCTCTTAATTTGCCTTTGCTTTGCTGAAATGTATTTTTGACTTTTAAAATATTTTTGAATCAGAATTTTCTTTTCCTCCAGCTACCACATTCACAAAATGAGAGTCAAATAATTTATATAAATCTTCTTATGCAAAACAACAAACCCTGCCAATGCAGCTCCCTCACATCTATGGTCCTCATTACCAAGAGGCAATCACTTTATCCTAAGATGCTTTGCTGTTGTTTTGTATGTGGGCACCTCTAAATAACTTGCATGCATTTTTTAGTTTTAGCCATTATCTATTGTTCCCCCACCACCTGTAGAAAGCTCCTTTTTACTGCTTCCCTGTTCATCCCA
This sequence comes from Orientallactaga sibirica, assembly GCA_036365145.1. NCBI lineage: Eukaryota > Metazoa > Chordata > Mammalia > Rodentia > Dipodidae > Orientallactaga > Orientallactaga sibirica. The sequence goes on along the minus strand of JAEOAD010000012.1, from coordinate 32,961,306 downwards.
ATCCCACACGCATATTTCCTTCTTCTCAATGTAGTTTTACAATAGTGAAATATTTGATTGGATTCATTATCAGCATTTAAGTAACTGCCACCACACAAATGCTGGCCGCTCTTAAGTAGTAATCCAATATGTTTATTTTTCTTTAGATGTACAATCATTTTTATTCTTTGGAAAATTATTTTCTCTGTGCGTGCGTGTGTGTGTGTGTGTGTGTGTGAGAGAGAGAGAGAGAGAGAGAGAGGGAGAGGGAGGAAGGGAGCGCGAGAGAGAGGGAGACAGGATCCTGTTGTGTTGTCCAAGCTGCTCTCAAACTTACAATTCTCAAGCCTCAGCTTCCTGAGCAGGTGGAATTATGATAGGTATGTACCACTACACCTAGCTGGCCGATAATTTAAAAACTGTATTTATCATATCCTTAACCCTCTGTTGTCAAAATCACCGATGAACAGGTAGAAGAGATATTATACTATCTTAGGGAAAAAGAAACTCTCACAGGAACTTCTCTCCACTCATATTTATATAGTAGCTTTTAAGACTGGCTTCACAGTTGACCTCTGGGACTTCATGCCACAAGTTTCTTCTTTTCTCTCCAGCTCTTTAAGATATTGTGACACTCCTACCCACACACTTACAATCCTAGATTTGCTTGTAGTTAATCTCTACTCTCCTCATGCACACGCTTAATCCCACTTTTATTTACATCCTACTTTTTCTATCCTCAATTTGATGTTGATTTGGCTTGGCTTATGCAAATAAGTTTCATTTGGTTTGCCCCTTGAGCCTCATGGAGCCCTGTACATAACTCCTCTGTGCAAAGTTACCACAGCTTTGAGTTGTGGTCCTTAGGACTGCTGCCTTTCATCTTTCGATGTCTTTGACCCTTAGTCCATACTGCCTGGGTTGAGTGTTGGATACTCTCCAAGATTTAAGGATTTTGGCTGTCATGGAAACCATCAATTTTGCTTCCAGCAATGCTTATAGAAAGTAACTGTCACATTAAACAACACAGCCCTGTGGTTGAATGTGGCAGGACTTGTGAAATTCTCCCACACTAGGAATATCCATTATTCTTTTCCTTCCTATTCAGGAAAGTACCAGAAACATAATGAAGATGATGTTATTAAGAGGATACCTTGAAGTCCATGGTACATATAAAGTTTATTACTTTGTGCTACAAAACAAATTGCTTAAGTTGTACTTTATAAGTGCCTAAGATACCTCACTGAATTCTCTCTCTTTTTTTCTTTTTTGGTTTTTCAAGGTAGGGTCTCACTCTATCCCAGGCTGACCTGGAATTCACTATGTAGTCTCCAGGTGGCCTCAAACTCATGGCAATCCTCCTACCTCTGCCTCCTGAGTGCTGGGATTAAAGGCATGTGCCACCACGCCTGGCTCTTCTTGTTCTCTTTTTAAAACAAAAGAATTCCTTATCAGGAGCCTATAATGAAAAAGTTCAACCTGTTAAAAAAGAGAGAGAGAAATTGGATGACTGAATTAGGCTTGTGGCCATGGTGCAATTATATCCTAAACAACAAAGAATGAGTGTATGGGGTTGAAACCACATAGCAGAGATAGCAATGTTGGAACTGGACTTTGAGGCACTGGCTGTTCCACTCCTCTGTGCCTTTCCAGCCAGTTTAGTAATTTTTTAACTCCTTTCTTGAAATCATGATTATGCTCCCAAAACAAGGGTTTCTAGCATGGTATCCTCGCTCAAACTCACACAACCATCTCTCTTCTGTCCAGCACAAGCTCACCTTGACACTTTCCTTACTGATGGTCCACCTATCTTCTTCACTGTGTCTTCTGGACCCTTTTGCTGCTCACATACTCCATTATACAAACCCCAATGGGCTTGTGATCTCTCCTTTTGTCTTGGTTAATGGCATAACTCTCTTCTCCTTGCTCTGTGAGGCACCATCCCTGATTACTCTTATTCATGTACCCCTACTTTAAATCAGCCACTGATTCCTGGTGACTCTAGGCAGAAAATCCCTCTCAAATGTGACATTGTGAGGCTGGGGAGATTGCTCAGTGGTTAAGGGTGTTTACTTGCAAAGCTTGATAGCCCAGGCTCAATTCCTTAGCACACACTTCCAATGTGTCTGTGACAAGGGAAGCAGAGCCAAGAGAATCCGAATATCATGTACCAACTGCTCTGATGTTCCCTTTTCAGTCTAGCAGTTCATTTGCAGAGGCAAAAGACCTTGTATCAAAGAAGGTGGAACACAAATACCTCAAAATTGTCCTCTGATCTCCACACATGTGCCATGGCATGTATACCTACACACACACACACACACACACACACACACACACACACACACACTAAATAAATAAATAAATAAATAAATAATCATAAACAGCATTGGAAAGATTGCTCAGAGGTTAAGGTGCTTGCCTTCAAAGCCTAGGTTTGATTCTTCAGAACCCACATAAAGCCAGATGCACAAAGTGGTGTATGGATATGGAGTACGTTTGCAGGAACTAGAAGCCCTGGAACACCTATTTTCTCCTTCTCTGTCTCAGTCTCTCTCTCTGTCTCTCTCTGCTTGCAAGTAAATAAAAAATAAAAAGAACCTTAAAAATAATAAACAAATGAAAACATATTCTGGTTATCTCTTCCCTAGCTATTGACTTCTTGCACATAGTGTTGAATGCAAACTGTACTCAGAAAAGTTTACTGAGAATGGTGCATATCGGTTTTAATATTTCTTATTTTATTTTTTTAGAGAGAGAAAGAGAGAGAGAGAGAGAGAGAGAGAGAGAGAGAGAATGAATGGGTATGCCAGGGCCTCCTGCTGCTATAAATAAGCTCCAGATACATGTGTATAGCTTTACATGGGTACTGGGGAATTGAACCCAGGTTGTCAGACTTTGTAAGCAAGCATCTTTAACTGCTGAGCCATCTTTCCAGCCCAGCTATTTCCATCTTTATTTTTAATTTATGAAAGAGAGAGAGAATTGGCACACCAGGTCCTTAGTCACTGGAAATGAACTCCAGACATTTGAACCAACTTGTGCATTGGGCATACATGGGTTCTGGGGAGTCGAGCCTGGGTCCATAGTCTTCGCAGGCAAGCACCTTAACCCGTAAGCCATCTCATCAGCCTTATTTCCATCTTTTTCAGAAGCAGCTTCAACCACTCAAGAGAGACCCTTGAGATTGGCTTGTTGACTGACATTCCTGCATAGAAGGAAGGAGTTGAGGAGAGTTGTTACACCCTCAGCTGAGATCTCAGCTGCTTCCCTCTGATACTAGCTGAATAAAATTATAGGTGCCAACTCCATGGTCTCAGGGTGAGATGGAGCTTAAAGAGGGCAGAAGACCAACTGACAAGGGGTTCCACCTATGCAGCTATTTGGGAGGACAGACATCTTCCGTGCTGGGATGAGACTTTTTGAAGAAATGGCTGTTTCAAGGTCATCCTTGCTCCAGTAAGTAGCCCATCACCAATGCTCTGTAAGGAAGCCTAATAAACTCATTGGTTCACCAGGTTTAGCATTGGTGGCCTGTGCCTTTCGTCTGGTACCTTGCCTATGGGGCACGCAAGTGCCCATTGGCTTCTTCCCAGGAAAGAGCTCATACAACAGAGCTTAGTGTAGGCTTTTTTTTTCCGTTCTGGGAATTGGACCAAGGGCCTCAACATCCTAGACAAGTGCTCTACCACTGAGCTTTATTCTTAGTTCTCAATGTAGTTTTGATTTGTATTCCCCTGGTGGCTAAAGATAAATAATTTTTCATACATTTATTGGTCATTTGTACTACTTAAAATATATATATATATATATATATATATATATATATATATATATTTATTTATTTATTTATTTATTTATTTGAGATTGAGAGAAAGAGAGAGATAGAATGGGCATGCCAGGGCCTCTAGCCACTGCAAATGAACTCCAGACAAGTGCCCCCCCTTATGAATCTGGCTAACGTGGGTCCTGGGGAATCAAACCTGGGTCCTTTGGCTTTGAAGGCAAACACCTTAATGGCTAAGCCATCCTTCCAGCTCTGTACTACTTCTTTTAAGAGCTGTCTGCTCAATTCATTGGCTTATTTATTGATTGGATAATTTGCTTAATGTGTTTAATTTTTGAGCTCTTTATATATTCTGGGTATTAATCACTTGTCAGATGAATAGTTGGGAAGATTTTCTCCTATGTTATAGGCTGTCTCTGCACTGCTGCTTGTTTTCGTGCCTGCTCAGAGCCTTCTTAATTTCAAGCAACCCTATTTGTCATTTTGTTTGCTATTATTTCCTAGATTATTGGGGTCATATTCAGAAGTCCTTGTTCTGCCCATATCTTGAAGTGTTTTCTTGCAGTAGTTTCAGAATTTCGGATCTTACATTAAGATCCTCAATCCATTTTGAGTTGATTTGTTAACTTTTAGTGGCTCTTCAAAGAACCAAAACATGTTATACTTTTTTGATAGCCTTTCAGCATAGTTTAAGGAATTACAAAACAGTCAGTACTCACTACACATCAAGTATGTGAGAAACCTAGTAGGCATGAGCTTCACCTTGGAAAATGACCCTCTTCTTGCTTTCAGGGATGTCATGATCTAGTAAGAAGGAAATGACAAGTACATAATGTTGTCCATTGGCCCAATGATACAGGTTACAACAATTGGGGTCAAAGAGGAAAGAAGTTTATTTGTATGGAATTCAGGGGAGAACAGCAAAGTGTTTATGAAGAGGTTCATTGTTTTAGTAAATATGTTTTTGGAACTAAGTAGAGATGTGGGCAGTGTGGCCTGGACTCACAGAAACTGCCATGAAGGAAAAGGCATCTTGGGGCAGGTGTGAATAAACCAACCACATCAGCATGGTGTGGTGAAGGAGCACATGGAGAAGTCATGTCAGAGGACTTGGTCTAGGTATTAGTTCTATATGAGGTTTGTAGCCTGAGGGATTGGTCTGAGGGACTTCAAAGAGGAAATAATTCCCACATTTGGAATTTAAATAGTGTATGCTCAGATAGTGAGTAAGATGTAATAGTGAGCTTTAGGTTGAGTAAGCCAATATAAGGCAGCTATATCAGCTGGATTTCTAAGGAAAGGATTTTAATGGTTATAAATGGAAATTTATTATCTTAGGTAAAAAGAACAGTTATAATTAAGGCAGAGAGTACTATGTATTGCAGTACTATCTGAATATTTAAAATATTAGCATAATTTCTTCCTTTCACCACCTATGCTGACAGCTGAAATCTGTAAAAAGGTAGATAGTATAGAATATAATTTAATGAAAACACAAGCTAGGCATGTGTTTACATGAGGTATACTCAACATTTTACAAGTTCTGATTCATTCAGTACTCATCACAGCACTATGTGGTAGATTTTTAAATTTTTATCTTAAGCTAATAAAGGATCCAGGGTGGTAAGTGACTCTTGCAGATTACATAATGAGCAAACAGAAGCTCCAAGAACTGAGCCCAGGAATATCCAAATTCAGTACCCATTCTTTATCCATAAGTGGATTATGTTGCTTTGCATTTTTGTATTGTTTTAGAAAATGCTAATATGAAATGTGAATTGTTAATATAGGTCTCCCAAGTTGACATCACATATCTCCAATCTGGGTGTAACAAAAGGAACAAATTACAATGATAGGACATATCCCTGTCTAATTTTGGTCATGCAAATTTAACTTTTGCACATGGAAAAATATGTTATCATTAAAATTAGGCAGCCACAAATGTAAATGACTCTGTGTTCCTTTGCTTATCTGATTGTAAAAGTTGATCTTATCTGAGATTAGGGAATATTTTGGCACATTACCTCTTTGAGGAATATAAATTAAATTCATAAATTTTCATACCATTGCAGATTCTTTGTGACTGAGTTGTCAATTACATCATTCAGGCAATGAGCCAATGTTGATTGAATAGCTACACCAGGCAAAATGATTTTTTTTGAGGCTTTATGCAAAGTTTCAAAAACCTAGCTGTGTACATTATTTCCATCACTAGAGAGTCATAATCTAACAAAGTAGATAAGAAAAATACCTTTCAATAGAGAACAGTAACACACACACATAACACACACACACACACACACACACACACACACGATGAAATGTTAACTCATGAATACATCACTATAAGGCAATGATGTTGTAACACTGATGACTCCATAGCCTGCAATTCTAAGAATATCGAGAATTAAGTGAGAGTTCAGAGACTGAACATGATAGAGGTAATTCTGAGAAAATTTATAAAACTGGAAATCAAAGAAGTCTGTAGAGTACTGTGGTAGTTGTAATGTATGTCCCCCATTAACTCAGGTGTTAAAATTAAACTTGTAACTCAGATCTCCCTGGCTAGAGGAGGTGTCATTGGGGGTGGATCTGAACTCCAGCCCAAAGGTATGCAGAGGAGTTTGAGTTCTGGAGGGGTTCATGCTGGCATTGGTGCTTGCTTGTGGCGCTGACTGCTTGGTGGTGTCTATATGCTTGCATTTATGAATGGGATCCAGCTTCTTCTGCCATCGATGGAACTTACCCTGGATCTGTATGCATGAAGTAAATCTCGTCATTCCCATAAACTCTGTCTAGTTGGACATTTGACCCAGCATTGTGGCATTGTCTACTACAAGTTCTAATGCTTAGTAGTCACCTTATGACTCTTTTCAAACATTGTAACTCTTTTGTTTCAAGTTGTCCAAGATATGATAAATAAGTGACTTACAGTATAAAGAATTCAATTTAAACCAATTTGGCATATAATATTTGATATTTTTGGTAGAATTTATAGATTTCATTCTTTGTCAGTTACTCAAGTTTATTTTTAATTTTTAAATTTATTTATTTATTTGAAAGAGAGAAAGAGGCAGAATATATATATATATGAATGACAGAGAATGGATGCATCAGGGCCTCTAGCCACTGCAAACTTCAGACACATGCACTACCTTGTGAATCTGGGTTATATGGGTACTAGGGAATTGAATCTGGGTCCTGAGCTTCACAGGCAAGGGCTTTAACTGTTTAGCCATCTCTCCTGCCCCATATTTTAATTTTTTTTATTTTTATATTTTCACTTTAGCCCAGGCTGACCTGGAATTCACTATGTAGTCTCAGGCTAGTCTCAAAGTCACAGTGATCTTCCTACCTCAGCATCCCCAGTATTGGAATTAAAGACATGTCACCAGGCCAGGCCTGCCCTCAGTTACTCAAGTTTGAATAGGAAAATGTAACTTGAAGGCCAGCAGAGACCCGTGAAATGGTACACAGAGTATCAGAACAAATGCTTATGACATTATGATAAAATATTAGGACATTCATTATTTTGAATATAATAGAATCAGGCATTCTATTGATATTACATTATAGTGAAAAATACATTGAAGTTGCTGTTGTTGCCTTGTCTTTTATGATGGAGAGATGGCATAGTGGTTAAGGCACTTGCCTTTAAAGTGTAAAGACCCAGGTTCAATTCTCCAGGTCCAATGTAAGCCAAATGTGCATGGTGGCGCATGCGTCTAGAGTTCGTTTGCAGTGGCCAGAGGCCTTGGCATGCCCATTCTCACTCTTTCTCTCCTTCTCTGTGTCTCTAATAAATAAATAAAAATCTTTAAAAAATATGACCACAAATAATTACTGACTAATAACTAATGCAAAATAGTTGAACTTTGGAATTAAGATGGTGAATTCTAAAAGTCCTTTAATTTTATAATTCTATATCATGTGTTACTGGAAAAATAACTCAAGAGTTCTTGAAGAAAAATATGACATAATGACTGAAGTGCTAGATGAAAACAGAATTATTAGCTCATACCTTAATCAAATATCTTTGTACTTTTTTCTTTGAATGTTAATTTTTTTCATTGCTTTTCATTCAGTAATTTTTATAAGACTGTAATGTTATAGGTACTGTCAAATAAGATCAAATAAGAAATAGTTCTTGGGCTGGAGAAATGGCTCAGTGGTTAAAGGCACTTGCTTGCCAAGTCTAAGGCCTGGGTTTGGTTCTCCAGTACCCATGTAATACCAGATGCACAGAGTGGTGCATGTGTCTGGAGTTTGTTTACAGTGACAGGAGGCGTGGTGCACCTATACTCACTCTCTTTCTCTTAAATAAATAAAAGTATTTTTAAAATATATAGTTCTTGTAATATTAGGACTTATATATTATCAGGGTAATGAATAAATATAAATAGTAATGAAAAATGAAAGTTCACACTGTCAAGGGTTTTGAAGGAAAGTAATGGGGTGCTATGAGAAAGAGCCAGGGTTTTGATAGTGAACCAATTATAAGTTGACTACTTAAATGTGAGAGGAAATGATACTTGAGCAGAGACTTAAGCCAACCAACGATGAGAGAAGAAAATGGAATGCTTTGCTAGGCTCAGGAAATGACATAGAGACCTTATTGATAAATGATATAGCTTGTTTTGGGAAAGCTAGAAGGGGTTGATGGGGAGGTTTTAGCAAGAAATGAGGGGAGAGTGGTCATCGTTTGGGTTGAGGGTTCTGAGCCTAGATTGGTACAGAGCTTCTCAAACATTAGTCATATCAGAGATTGGATTTCTGAGTGTAAGCACATAGGAAACCATTAGGCTTTGGTTGAGGTGTGGCATAAGCCTCAAGCCTGTCTTGTGGAGAATGTAGAGAAATGTGGAGTCCTTCTGAACTTGTGACTTCTTGTTAGGTCTCACCTCCAAATACTGTTGCATTAAGAATTTAGCTCCTAAGCTGGAGAGATGGCTTAGCAGTTAAGGCGCCTGCCTATGAAGCCTCAGAATACCTGTTCAATTCTCCAGGTCCCATGTTTAGCCAGACACAAAAGTGTGCAAATAGGGCATGTTGCACATGTGCACAAGGGGGCACATGTGTCTGGAGGTAGTTCACAGTGGCTGAGAGGCTGCTAATGCGCCCATTCTCTCTCTCTCTCTGTCTCTCTCTCTCTCTTTCTCTGTCTCTCTCAAATTAAAAAAAAAAAAAAAGAACTTTAAGAATTTAGCTCCTAATATATGTGGGGGGGCATATTTAGCAGGGATGATTAAATGCTATAGAGCTGAATGATGGTGGTGACACATTCAATAATGTGAATGTACTTAATGCCATGGACCTGTACACTTACAAAAAGGTTAAAATAGTATATTTCATGTCATTTATTTTTTACCCCAATATAAAACCAAAATGAAAAACCTGCAGTGGCTTGGATATAGTTAAGGTTTGTGAATCCCTGACCTACATGTTGTTTGCTTCATTCCAGCCCACCACTACCAGCATTCCTACTGTGGTTTGAATGGATTCCTTTCAAAATTCAGGTATCAGCAATACCATGGTATAAAAAGGTAAGGGCTTTAAGAGTTAATTGGAACTATACTAAGCTAGGTATGCTAGAGAAAGCCCATAATGTCAGCACTTGAGAACAAGGAGGAGTTCCAGGCCAGCTTTGGAAACATGACTAGCTTGAGGCCAGCCTAGACTACAATGATGCACTATCTCTGAAAACCAAAAAAAAAAAAAAAAAAAGTATGTACTCAATGTTAATTGCTTCACGTGGGTGAACATATCATGATAAGGAGAATCTAGTTGAAGGGTATATAGGACCTCTGCATATCTTGAAACATTCTATAAATTTAAAATTACTTTGCATAATTGTTTAAGTAAAACATTTTATAGAAAAAAAAACATTTTACAGAAAGCTAATTAGGCATGAAGGCTCTTCCTCCATGAAAGGGATTAAGGCTCCTATAAACTGGCCCTACAGAGTGTTGGCTGGCTTGCTCTTTGACTTCTCCCATGTGAGAACTCAGGAAGAAGATGCTCACCAAACCAAACATCATTGTAAGAACTGCATTTCTGTTCCTTGTGAATTACCCAGACTTAAATGTTCTGTCACAGCAGCACAAAGAAAGACAGAGTCCTCGTGTAACCTAAACTGGGGATTCTTTTAGAAATAGCATCTGCCATTTAGAGTTATGGAAAGATCAAGAGAGACAATGGAATACTTAACAAACTTCCTGAGGATAAGAATCTCCCGGAATAGTTGTGAAAAGACCATGTTTGTAGCTGATCATGGGCTCAAATAGAATCTTCAGAAGGAGAAAAAAAAAAAGCTAAACTAAAGAGAAAACACTAAGCACTCACAAAGTTTGGGATGTGCTGAAAACAATTCATTTGAAGGACCCAGAGCACTAGCATGTCTTGTGTGTGAGGATTTGTGTTTTACTGTGATGACTGTTATCCATGCAAATGGTCAATAAATAAATGCAGTTTGTTCCCAAGATCCCTAACATTTGTGACTCAATATCTATGTTAAAATACTACTTTTTTGTTTGGTCTTCCTAAAGTTTATTATATTATGAATTTTCACAAGGAATAAGGAAGTGCATTGTGTGGCATGGAGATTATGATCACGGGTGCCATTCAGTAAGAATGACATGGCTTGCCTCTCTGAGTCTAAGGTTGCCAAATGACATATTCACTGGGGCCAGGTAGGAGCTCCTATGGGTCAAAATGGCCCTGTTGTGGACAGCCAGTGGCTGTCTGGCTTTTTGACTTAGAGCAGCAGCCACTCAGCTCCTGCCTTTTCTTACTGTTTGCAGCTTTGCAAGAGAAGATAGACTGAGAGAAGTTTCCTAGAGCATGTTGATTATTTTTCTTAGTTTATTGATCTCAGAGTTCCCAGCTTGGACTGATTCACTCAGGGTTGGTGTGATACTCCATTTTAGGTGTCCACCTGAATGAATTAAAGAACACCTAGTGAATGGGTAAACCCTGCTTCTGGGTGTGTCTTGAGAGTGTTTCCAGAGAAGATTGACATGTTCGTGGAGGCTGAGGAAAATCCCATTCTCAATTTGGACCCGGGGCCTAAATAGATCAAAGAAAGTCTCTAGAATGAGAATGCTTTTCTCCTGCTGCTCTCTCTTCTGTGTACTCCATGACTTACACCAGTGTCCCTTGGGTTCTTAGGCCTTTGATTTCAGAGAGTAACAGCAGCAGCTTCTTCAGTTCTGAGATGCTCAGACTTGGCCTGAGCAATGCTACCTGCTTGCTGAATCTCCAGCTTGCAGACAGCCTATTCAGCATCAAAAATCATGTGAGGCAATAGATTTATTAGGATAACATGTATAAGTATGTAGTAGGCAAGATATATAAATTAGGATATATATGGATGTGTGTGTGTGTGTGTGTGTGTGTGTGTGTAAAAGTGTGGTAGCAAACCTTGTTTTCAGGGCTGGCTCAGTAAAGTGTTTGTTATGCAAGCATGGAACCTGAGTTTGATTCCCCAGAACCCACATGAAAAAGCCCCCTGTGATGGTATGTGCCTATAATCTTAGTGCTTGGGAGGCAGAGATAGGTGAGTCTTAAGGACTCACTGTCCAGCCAGTGTAGCATAATTGGAAACCTCTAGGCCAATGTGAGATTTTATTTTTAAATAAAAGATAGATAGCACCTGAGGAGCAACACTCAAAATTTCTTCTGACCTCCAAATACAAATGCACATATGTACACATGCACCCCCCCACACACATATATTCCTGCATACACATGTACACCTGAATACACAACACACAAACAAACATGCACATGTATCCACACATAAACAGCCAAAAAAAGAAACTGTGTTTTCTATTCTTGACAATTACTGGTTTGGCTGAACAAACTAAGCCAATGGTCACAGTGTTTCTGACTTTCCTTGATAAGATCGCTCTTAATAGACTGTTGGAGAAGTGTGATAGGATGGGCTGTGTGATAGGACTTGAATGGAAAACTAGAATCCATGCTTACCAGATCCGAGGCTAAAGCCTGGCAGGATAAGTAGCACATGAGGCAATGGAACTGACACCAAGGTTTCATGGGATGAACCCTGAGCCGTATGGGATGAGTTCACTGGGAGCCACTCTGAGGAACACGCAGCTCTACAAGGGTACATTGCTGGCAGAAACATTTTCCTGATCATTTATATGCTGCATTTCCTTGGCTACTTTCCTCTAGTCCCTTGACACTCAGCTTGAGAGTTCTGCACTTGTAAGTCACTTTCCCAAGTCTCACACCTGGGTCTACAGAAAAGATTGTTTGCTGAGTAACTGCTAGTCACACACCAAGGGTCGGTCACATTGTTTATAACTTTTATCATGCTGAGAAAATTACAGATTGTTTTTCTTGTCACATCATCCTCAACACTCAGCTTTGTGAACTTGGTTGATCATTTCTATATTGATAGCATTTGTCAAAATGATAGAAACAAGTAGATATTTATTTTTCAATTCATTATTTTTGTTATTTTGATAATGTTATATATGTATAAAATACATTTTGGTCACATTCATCCCTCATTACCTTCTCTTGGCCTCCTTTTCAGTCCTGCTGAACCCTTTCTTCTGCTCCACTAGTTCCCCTTCTGCTTTGATGTGTGTGTGCTTTTGAGTAACCCATTGAGTTTAATTATAGGTACTTGCATGAACATGGATGGGGTGTTATTTAAAAGAGCATGGGCTATACAACTGAAAAAAAAAATTCTTCTCCCCATCTCCAACAGCAGCCAGTAAATGACAATATTTCCCCAGGGAGGGTGTGGGGGTCTCATGAGGCTCTAATCCATCTACAACAGCGTGACCTGATCAATCTTGTGCAGGTAACCACAGATGCTGTGGGCTCATGAGTGTGCAACAGATATGGTATATATGTAAAAATGCAGATGATTCATATCTTTGTGGAATGTATGAAATGACTGCAAAGAAAACACCATGAAATTGTGTAAGAAAGGATATATATCTTAGAAACAGTATATAAAATTTCATTGTATAAGTATCAGTGAATGTTTAGGAAATTATAAGGTTGCATTAGCAAAAAAAAAAAAAAAAAAAAAAACAACTGTGTTCTGGGTGATGAGAGGAATGAGCTCATTGTGTTCTGGGTACACCCCACATATAGTCATGATATAGTAATCTCTGGAATCATGCCTTAAAAGGTCACATAACAATTGGAATGTTTTCAGAATCTTGGAGAAACCTAATTTTGTCAATGCACTAATTTCAAATATTTGAATTGCATGTAGTACAGAGAAGAGATGTGATCTTTATGAATAGAAACGGCTAGAAGTATTGCTACATATTATGGGGAGGTAAGTTTTGGATTTCAAGGTGGCCAAGTCAGATGGGAGGTCATGACTTGGCTATGGTATCATTCTCTATGATCATCCTGGCCATAACAGCTAAGCAGCCCTTTGGTTGTGATAGGCAAAGAGGAATTTGGGATTGAATGAAGGTTGAGATTTTTTTTTATTGATTTCTTACAGAGAGAGAGAGAGAATGGGCATGCCAGGGCTTCTAGCCATTGCAAACTCCAGACACATGTGCCACCATGTGCATCTGGCTTATGTGGGTACTGGGGAATTGAACCTGGGTCCTTAGGCTTTGCAAGCAAGTGCCTTAACCATTAAGCCATATCTCTAGCCCCAGAGTTGAGATTTGTAAAGAAAATGTAAAGTAAATGATGAGGATGATCTTTGGAGATGGTGGTAGGAAAGTAATCAGATTTTTTTCTTCTGATCACAGGGCATAAGAAAAGAAAAATAAAATCCAGGGATCTTAAAAACAAGATGTTATGGCTTATGGTGATAGCAAAGAGAACACTAAGTCTGTCTTTGAAGTTTCAAAAGTCATTCTCTATATATTATATTAATTTATTTTTGCTTTTTTGTTTTTTAAATATTTTATTTTTATTTATTTATTTGACAGAAAGAAGGAGGGATGGGGAAGTGAGGAGAGAGAGAGAGAGAGAGAGAGAGAGAAAATGGGCACACCAGGGCCTCTAGCCACTGCAAACAAACTCCAGATGTGTGTGCCTTTGTGCCCTTGTGCATCTGGCTAACATGCATTCTGGGGAATTGAACCTGGGTCCTTTGGCTTTGCAGGCAAACACCTTAACCACTAAGCCATTCCTCCAGTCCTGGTTTTTCATGTTTTTGAGGTAGGGTCTTGCTCTATCCCAGGCTGACCTGAGGTTTGCTATGTAGTCTCAGGCTGGCCTCACATTCACAGTGATCCTCCTACCTTGGCCTTATGAATGCTGGGATTAAAGACAAGTCCAAGCCTGAGAGCAAAGATGAAGCCTGCATATTATATGTTGACTATATGGCTATGAGACATCAGACAATCTCTTTTATATAACTATGTTTGTATATTTGTGAAATAAACCCACAGAATCTACCACAAGAATATCTATAAAGGTCAGATAATATTTTCTTTGCTAGAATACTTACTATCATGTGTGCTTAGAGCTCAGGTGGCTGTGAGCGAGTATTTATTGAATCAGAAGCATGGAATTGCTGTTTTAATATCACAGTACTGACAATCTAAACATAATGAAGTCATACCACTCAGATTTCTCATTTTAAGTTGATATTCTATGTAACATGAAAGTTCTTAGGTACGTATTCTTTTTTGTAAACTCGTATTCTGAAGTGATTGTGGGCTTACATGCATTTATAAGACATAGACTGATTGCCAGAACCATTTACTCAATTTCTCTTAAGGGTAACATCTCATGTAATTATAGTGCAATGTCAACAGCTAGGAAATTGCCATTGATAAAATCTATCAATCTTATTCTTATTTCACCAGCCTTACATGTGCTTATTTATTATCTAGTTCTATGCATTTAATTTTTTACAGACAGATTCTTGCTATGTAACACAGACTGGCCTTGAACTCATAATCTTCATGTTTCTGCTTTCCAAGTGGTGCTATGCATTTTTGCTGTGTGTATGGATTCATGGGCTACCAATACAGAAAAAATACAGAGCAGTTCAGCCACAAGGTTCCTTGTGCTACATTTTTTTTTGTAGCACATCCATTTATTTTTCTTTTTCTTATTGCTCAACTACTATGATTCCTAACATTTCATTATAAGTTGAAGTAATGTTAGTATAAGCAAACAGTAACTAAATTGAGATTTTCATTCATTCTTCACAATTGCTGTCCAACTCAGCCACGTTTTTGCATTTACCAATAGTTCATTTCTTTTTTGGTTTCTGGGTAGTATATAATGATATGGGATACCTGGTATAGTGCTAAACATCATAGTTTGTTTCCTTCTTTACTCACTGAAGGGCAATTTGAATTGCCTCATATTTTTATTGTTAAAAATAAAACTACATGTTTTGAGTATCAATAAGAGTTTTCATTTGAACCATATTTTTCATTTTGTTCATTTATTAGTTAGGGGTGTTCAGTAATTTTGCTATTAAATAAGGCAAATGAGCCTGAATACTATATCTTTGTTAGTGTTATTCCTTAGTCAAAATAGAGATATTTTGATATTTTTGTCAGTACAGTATAATTAAATAATTTAGCTCCATGCTCAAAACTTTGTAGACTGCATATGTATATTTATATGTATGTATTTATATATATGTATTTCATATATAAAACAACCTATATAGGTATATATACACACATACATATATGTGCACACACACATAAATGTATCACACCATATATTATGCATCTTAACCAGAAGTTACACATAGAAAAGATGTCTATATGCTAATAAAACACATTTGTTTGTAAACTGTATCTCAAACATCATATTCTTCCAATGGTGACATATATGATATGAATTTACATAATTTTCTATATGCATATCCTTTCACCAATTCAGCTTGCTAAGAGTGTTAAATAACCCCTCTGGCATATATCTAGACTATATAAGTTCATATTTATAGTGTGTCACTAAATCAGAAACTCTGTATGGATGGTAATTAATAATAGCAACTAAACTATTATTTAATAACATTAACAAATGAAGTTATTGCTATATATTATAAATCACTGCTTTGATATATATTGTTTATTAATGTAAATTAATCTCTACTGAAGTATGTATATGCACTACAAATATATTCACAATTAGCAACATTGAAGTACAGGCAATACAATTCTAAGGTCTCACAGTTTATGATTTCTGGAATTGGAATGAACCTAATTCTATAGCTCATTCTATAACTACTATATTCTTTTTTGGATTAGAATAGAATCAGTAAATCCAAATAAGACAGCACTCCAAATTAGGATATTGTAATTAAAATTGGGATTGTGAATTTTTCACTTGTCAAAATATAATATGAAATTAAACATTTTCTGGATTAAACTAACAACTAATGTGTAGTCAGATTCTGAGTTAAAGCCTAAAGCCCATTTGTCTTAGAATTGGACACACGGGGGCAAATTCATTCAGTATCTATTTTCAAGGAGGTCTGAGAAAGCATTTGAGAATGAGTTCATTCTAAGAGAGAGGGCAGTGATAGGCCAGGTTTATAATTTAAAGTGGGGGCAGTGTGCTTTTGTATTGATATTTGCTTTCCAGCTTGTTGCCTATGAAGTCATTTGTAAGAGACTGGAGGCTAAAATAAGAATTCAAAATATCATTACAAATAATAACACATCAATAGGAGCGTGTTCTTGGGGCCCACTGAATGACAATAGTATAAAAACTACAGGAGTTAACATGGTGAGTACAGAGAATATGGAACTTTGGTACAGGAACAACACTGATGTATTAAAAACATTTATAGGGCTGAAGAGATTACTCAGCGGTTAAGGTACTTACCTGCAAAGCCTAATGACCCTGGTTCAATTCCCCTAGTACCCATATAAAGCCAGATGCACAGTGGCACATACATCTGGAGTGCATTTGCAGCAGCTGGAGGCCCTGGTGTGCCCATCCTCACTGTGTCCCTCTTCTATCTCTCTCTGCTTGCAAATAAATAAATAAAAATATTTAAAAAAACATTTATAGCTCCAGCCAATCCTTCACCTAGCACCATGTGACTGCCTGTGATTGTTTGAATGTAAAATGCCCCTCATAATCTCAAGTGTTTGTAATTAAGCCTTCTACTTAGTCCCCAGCTGGTGGAACATTTGGGAAGTGGAGCCTTGCTGGATGAGGTTTGTCACTAGGGGCAGGCCTTGAGGTTTTAAGTCCAGCCCCCTGGGTGTTCAGAGTTAGCTAGGTCACTCCTGCTGCTCCTGCCCTGCTCTGTAATTATGAAGCTGGGAGCTGGTTGCATGATCTTTCCATGTTTTTCCTGCCATGATGAAGCTTCCTCTTAAAACCATAATCCAAAATAAACCCTCTCCTCTCATAAGCAGCTTCTGGTCAGGCATTTTGTCCCGGCAATGAGAAAGGAACTTCTGCACTACTCAAGACCTTTTATGGAAGCTTCTGGTTAAGTCCAATATCAGTGTTTCCTGTTATGTTGTTGGAGGTCACAGCAGTTCCCTTCTCCCTGCTGGGATAAAACACCCATTCAGAAAAAGCTTATGGAAAGGTTGTGTTTATTTTGGCTCACAGGTTTTTAAATTTATTTAATTAATTAATTAATATTATTCTGATTTTACATTCATAGTATTGGCTCCATTGTCCTCCTCCCTGTCCTCCCTCTTCCAAAGGGACCCTCATCAATGGGGAATGTGGGTCATGCATTGTGGGGGTAGTCAAGAGTTCTGGGGGGTAGGCCCCAGTCTCTGTGCCTAATGCCCCAACTTGTGACTCTAACATTCTTTCCGCCCCTCTTCCGCAAATTTCCCTGAGCCACATTGGGGTTATTTTAGTTTTGATTCAGTGATGAGGTTTTGGGAGCCTCTGTGTCTTTGGATATCTGGCTTAGTTGGAGTTGGATGTTCTCTGTGTTTATCTCCTTCAGGCTTTTTCTGGTGTCGTGATCACCCTGAATGCTGTATTCTTGCCCTTCCCCTGCTTTGTTCTATGGTTTCAGCTGGGGCCCTGGTGAGGTGTGATTGGCTGATCCTCTCTTCAGGTTCATTGTCCATCTGAAAAAAGATAAGCAAATTCTCCAATGGAGAGAGAAGTTAGTACCAGATAGAAGGGTTGACCATATATGTTTTGGAGGGAATTTTATATGTGTTGGCTCTCTCCTAGCCCACATTTGGTGGTATCTTGATCTTGGAGACTGAGCTCATTTTTTTATACCTAGTTTTGACTAATATCCCAGTTCCAGCAATGAGTTCCATTCCATTGAGTGGATCTATTTGGCTCACAGTTTTGAAGAGACATTTCATCATGGCACGAACATACAGCAGTGTGCCACACCTTGCCACCTCATCTTGGATGAAGCAGCTAATGTGAACTGGCTGGGACATCACATCTCCATAGCAGTAGGAAGGAAGACATCTATATATTAAATTTTTTGAGAGAGAGAGAGAGAGAGTGAGAGAGAAAGATAGAAAGAGAGAGAGGAAGAGGGAGGGAGGGAGAGGGGGGAGAGAAAGAGAGAGAGAGAGAGAAAGAGAGAGAGAGAGAGAACAGACGCGCCAGCAGCCTCGCAGCTGCTGTGAATGAACTCCAGATGCATGTGCCCCTTTGTAGGCAAGTGCGGCATTGTGCCTTTGCATCACTTTTTGTGACTGGCTAAACGTGGGACCTGGAGAGACTAACTGGTGTTCTTAGGCTTAGCAGGCAGGTGCCTTAACCTCTAAGCCGTCTCTCCAGCCCTATATATTAAATTTTTGAGCTGGAGTATATTATGCTATGGCCCACTCCCAGCAATAGCTCCTCTTGAAAGGATCCATCTCCAGAACTGTCACCAACTGGCAATGGGAAACATTTTACATTCAAACCACTACAGGGGTCATTAGTGGCATGAGGTAGAGCTTTATGTCATTAGATAACAAAACAATCCTTGGCATAGAAATCAGTACCATGGACAGCAGATGCCAGCATTGTGCTCTGGCACCATTCTCATTAGGCATCAAAATCAATAGCAAATTCCATACCATACAAAAGTACTCCAAAAAGAGGGTTGAAAAAGCACAGAAAAAACTAGGAGGAGGTGTGGGGCCAAATGGAAACAAAAGAGACTTTTGTGCTCATTTGTGAGGAGCATCTAATGCTACTAAAACACAGGGATGGAAAAGGGGAAATTTCAGGAGGTAGAGGCCTGTGGAAGGCAAGAACTGCACCTAGAGAAACGGTCCTATTTCTGCTACTGTGGTATCATTACTACTATTTATGTGACTGTGGAACATTGGCAGTAGCGAGGGAAGCCAGGTTACAAATGTAGTTACTTTCTCTAAGAATGTATTATGGGCCTGTAGAGGCATATACCTAGGGTGGTAATCGGCTTGACTTCTGGCCAAGCATAGAGAATGACCACGGTGTTATGTAGCAATGATTAGGCACTGTATGAAGTGTGCCTTGAAGAGCAATGGCTATATAAACACCCAGTAACTGGAAATAAACACACTTTACATCACACTCCTGCACTGGTGTCTGCGAATGTCCACTCTACACACCTTCTTCCAGCTGGACTCCCTCCCTCCATGAATTAGCATCCTGTTCCAGACACCACCCTCGCCTTATATGTTTTAAGGCAGTTTTATCTAAAGATAGATAAGTTTGGAGCTCAGTGGTACATTGAAGGGCAGGCAGTGTGCTTGGATTCAGGAATAGCGCCCTACTTTCCTTTTTTATTTTGTCTAAAGACTGAGAGAAATGCCAAACACATGCAGTCAGTACTTTGCAGTGATTTAGAGAATTGTTTAGAAAATGGTAACAGGAAATGATATGGGTATCTATTGTTCCATTAAAAATAATCAATGTGGCATAACCCATTAGCATTTTATCATGGTATGGAAAAGATACTGTGAATCAGGAATTCAGACCCACACAAAAACATACATAAACACCTATAAAAACACACATATAAACCAACTGCAAGGAATTGGCTAATATGACTGTGGGCATTGGTTAGGCCTGTCTGATATCGTTGTATGCTGGTTCAACAGAAGGGCAGGCAGGATGCTATTGGTAAGGTACTGGCACTGCAGGCCACAGGTGGAATTTCTTTTTTTCCTCACGGACAGTCTCTGTGAGGAAGTGTCTGATGAAGAGGTGCTTGATTGCTAATCTGTGGATGAAACAAATGACTGACAAACACAGCTCATTTGAAATTGCAGGTGGCTGTGCAGGCAGGCAGACAAAGTCAGAGTAAAAAACAAGTGACTGGCATCAGGCCATATTGCAGCCACTTTTCACAGCAGCTGGGGGTCAGAGTTTGATTCATGGAAAGGGAATGATAAAAGCAAGCTAGAGAAAATCCCATTTTATAGAAACTATGGCTCTTAGTTGTGGTGGTTTGAATCAGGTGTCTCCCATAAACTTAAGGGTTTGGAATGCTTAGCTTTCAGCTGATGGCAATTTGGGAGGTGGAGTTTTGTTGGAGGAGGTATGTCCCTGGGGGTGGACCTTGAGGGTGTATTAACCCTCAGTTTTCCAGTGCTAACTGGCTTACTCTCATGCTGTGGTGTGCCAGCTACTGTGGCAGAGGTTATGTCCAGCCTCTGCTCATGCCATCCTTTCCCCTGCCATCATGGAGGTTCCCCTTCAGTCTGTAGGACAAAACAAACCCTTTTCTCCCACAAGCTGCTTTTGTTGGGTTCTCTGTGCTAACAATAAGAAGGTAACTGCAATAGTAGTTTAATAAAGTTGAAACTCCAGTCAAGGGGCCCAAAGTGAGAAACTTCTAGAACATCAGTTTGTATGTAGGCTAAGAATGCTGGTTGCTACCCTGTGTTAATCCAGGTAGAGGCGACAGGCCAGAAGGTGAATAGCTGGTATTCCATCTGCTACTCCTACTGGATGATAAGCCGGATGGTTCATTGGGACATGATTGATTATTATCTTTTTGCCATTTAACTATACTGTTCTAAGTTAATGCCTCATTTCATTGCAAAATGGAGGTAGAAGAGGAGACTTTATGGATAATTCTCATGTTTAGAGAAAAAAGTGTCAATATAAACTCTTTTCCTGACTTTGAACACTGAAAGAACTGTTGGAAGCTGTCAAAATATTTTCTGGGCTTTTGAAAGACAATGTTTGTCTTTGTTTGGAACATGCATATACACACACAAAAAGTCTTTAAGATCTTGTAGGTATTCATAGACAATGAAACATCTTGTAAGGAACCAGTTACTTATTGAAACATCCAAGCAACGTCTTCCAGCAGCTTCAGTCCAAAGCATTCACCATTGTCTACAACAAATGTAATTGAAAAGTGACTTTCAGGTGATGTCAGCTGGAAAAAACAGTTTGATTCATGTTTTCTTCTGTGAAAACATAAGCTTACAGATCATGTACAAGGAACATTTCCGCACGAGTTTTGTTTGCAGTAGTCAGTCTTATGTGTTAGAATTGTTTGTGGTTGTAATTCCTAGTAATTTAGTGGAAATGGCTTTTAAGATTTTTAAGATACCCCTGCTGAGATGCTCAGTTTTAAAATAGAGGTTTCTCTAAAATAAAAAAAAAGCTTTATACTTGAATCCTTTCATCAGTTGTACATAAGACCATTTTCTATTTAGGTAAAAATGAACTGTCTTTCTTTTTTAATAGAAATTCTTTCTGGAGTATATCATATGTGCCAACAATTGTTTAAATCATAGATATGCAACCAGAATGACCCTAAAAGAATGCTCCAGAAAAACACTGTTCAGATCAAGAATTAGGATGTTGGGCTGGAGAGATTGCTTAGCGGTTAAAGCACTTGCCTGTGAAGCACAAGGAGCCAGGTTTGATTCCCTGGTACCCATGTAAGCCATATGCTACAAGGTGGTGCATGTTCTGGAGTTCATTTTTCTCATCTGCTAGAGACCCTGTTGTGCATCATTCTCTCTCTGTCTGCCTCCTTCTGTCTCTCTGACTCAAATAAATAAAAATAAATAAAATATTAGAAAAAGAAAAAAGAAATAGGATGTTATAAGGGTCAAATTATTTTGTTCTGTTTTCTCTGGATTTCTACCATGCATTTGTATTTTGATAATGTATATAAGTACATTTGTAGTGTATACTCTTTCCACAATGGCATTTTTGTATGACTAGCAATTCACCCATATCACTGTATGTGGTAGCCATTCATTTATTTTTTTAAATGTTTATTTACAACTTCCATAATTATAGACAATAAATTGTGATAATTCCCTTTCCTTCTCTACTTTCCCCTTCACAAATCCACCCTCCATCATATACCCTCCCCCTCTCAATTAATCTCTTTTATTTTGATGTCATCATCTTTTCCTCCTATTATGAGGGTCTTGTGTGGGTAGAAGCAGGCACTGCGATATCCAGGATATCCAGGCCATTTTGTGTTTGGAAGATTGCACTGTAAGCAGTCCTACCCTTCATTTGGCTTTTATATTCTTTCTGCCACCTCTTCCACAATGGACTCCGAGCCTTGGAAGATATGATAGAGATGTCTCAGTGCTGAACACTTCACTGTCACTTCTTCTTAGCACTATGGTGTCTTGATTCATTCCAGTGGTCACCACCATCTGAGAAGAGAAGCTTCTCCAACCAAAAGTGATAGTAGCATTTATATATGGGTATGAACATTAATAAAAGTGCTTACTGGGAAGTTTGGTGAGATTGTATATGCTGATAGCCAAATAACAGCAGGCATTACTCCTCTAGGGCTCATGACCTCCCTTTCCATAGGGTTTTGACTAGGTTTTCAGTACCAGGTATGCAATCCCTCCTGTAGAGTGGGCCTCCAGTCTAATTAGAGAGCAGTTGGTTTCCCCCATAACAGACATGCCATTATTGTACCCATTGGCTCATTTGGCCTGGCTGGCCAATCTTAAGGCTTGCAATGCCCACTGTTTTTTATTACTGCTGATGCTTTCTCTCTCCCATAGGGCTGCATATAGAATAGATTTTTTTCCCCCCAGCTTTATGTCAGCTGGTTCACAGGGATGAGGGTTTTAGTTGAGCTCCAGTTTAATCTCTTGGGACCTGCAGCCCAAGCATGTGGAGTCTTCAGCAATAGGGTCTTACTGTTTATTCCTGGTGAGAAACCAAGAACCTCGGTAATAACCTGTAATGTTTTGGAGGTATCAGGGACCTCCCTGGCCAACAACTCACTGGAAGGTATTCCATCCATGGCACTGGAATTTTTTCTACTAACAATCTATGGCTTCTTTGTGTGCCATTATCCAATAAATTAGGTGTCCATATGGCTTATACACAACATCTTAAATTTTGATAAACTTTCCTCCCCACCCTTCCCATTCATTGATTTTTTTATTGCTACACAAATTACATTGTATAAAATGCAACTAATTCATACATTTTATTAGTTAATAGAAATATCAGTTCCAGTTTGGAATAGTACTGCCATGGACAATTTTCTACTTAATATTTCATATATATTCTGTGTAGTCCATAGCAGTAGATTTCCTGAATGTAAAGTAGTTACTATCCATCTTCTAAAGATGCTGTACTAATACTCCTACCAGAAAAAAGCCACTAGGTGAGCTAATATCTCTTAAATATTTGCCATTAAACTTCCACTGCCTTGATAGCTTTCTTATGCCTTCAATAAAATCTTTAAAAATAATATTTAAAATAATCTTTAAAAATAATTTGTCTATCTCTTCAAGTTCTCTTAAGAGGTTATTATTGCCATTCAAATTCTCTATCCATTTTTAAAAAATATACATTTTATTTATGTTTTAATTTAGTAAAGAAAAAAGATTTGATAGAACTCAAGGCTGGAGAGATGGCTTAGCAGTTAAGGTGCTTGCCTGAGAAATGTGAGGACCCATATTCAATTTTCCAGTTCCCACATAAGCTAGATGCACAAGGTGAAACAAGCATGCAAGGTCGTACATGCACAAAAGGTGATGCAAGCATCTGGAGTTCAATTCCAATGGCTGGAGGCCCTGGAGCACCAATTCTCTCTCTCTAGCATTAATAAAAGGCCAGTCTGTTGGGCTTGCCTCAAGAAAAAAATTATAACTAATGCTTGGGGGCTTGTTTTATATTTAAAATTTTTACAACTCTTTCAGCTTATTATTTCTTCTTGAATCATTTTTTTTTCATTTTACTAAGAACTTTATTACATGAACATATTGAAAATTGGCCATGTTCCCACTGGGTTATACTTTTATGTTCCCTCTCCTCATCTCCTTTCCACTGAGTGCCTTCCTCAGTGGGGTTATTGGCAATCACTGTGGGGTCATGAATGTACTAGTCTTTGTGTGTGGGGGGCAGTTAATGTCTCAGAGTATACCTTCCCACCCTGTGGCTCATACATTCTTACTGCTCTTCCTTCCACAATGTTCCCTGAGCCCTGAGGGCATGTTATAATTCCCCTTCAGTGTTGGGTTCTTGGTAGCCTCTGATTTTCTGCTTTGATGAGTTTTGAGTCTCCTTGTGTACTGCTATCTTCGTGAAGAAAGTTCTCAGGCTAACAGTGAGAGCAGCATTACAATTTAATCTGCCACTTTCTCTGAAATGTTTTCTGGGCCCTGACAGATGTGATAGAGATGACTCATCTTGTGTTTCACTTTCTTTTCTTGTCAAACTGATGGGTCTTGGGTCTCCTTGGTATTTGCTGGTTTTGTAAAATGCAGATTTACTAGCCAAGAGTGAGAGTAGCATGAGTCAAAGGGGATAAAAAGAAAGACTTTTTGATGGGCATAACCTTTCCTGTTGGCTAAAGAACAGTGGCAGCTTCCTTCTAGGATCCATGGCCGTCCAAGCCATATGCTTCTGACTTGGTTCTCGGTACCAGGTATAAGTTTCCTCACCTGAAGTGGGCTTCATATCCAGAGAGTATCTGATTATCACCCAGTCTGTGTGGCACTGTTAAAGTGGTGTGTACATCTATTCCCCAGCAGCACGCTTATGAAGTACATTCCATCACTGATTGTGAGCCAGTAGGAGTTGGCTTCCATCTCACTTCCCGAGTTATTTCTCCATGTCCTGTGACATTAGCCTGTGGTGTGTTTAGCAATAGGACCTTAGCATTTATTGAGAGTCTTATGGATAACAAAGTGATTTGGCAAAGGCCTGTATTATTTTGGGGACCTCATATGCCTCCCTGACCAATAGAGCACTGTGTGTGTGGGGGGCATAGTGGTGGTGGATGTAACTCAATTCTGATACTAGGATTTACCAGCATCAGTCTTTCTACCAATTGTCTCTTAAAAACATTTATTATTGATATCTTTTAAGCTTCAAAAATAATAAATGCTAACTTCCATTTTATTCATTTTATTTTCCTTAAAAATGAATAAAATACAGGCAAATGAGTACAAATAGAAAAATACAGAAAATGATTATAGGGCTGGAGAGATTCCTTCGTGGTTAAGGCACTTGCCTGCAAAGCCTAATGACCCAGGTTTGATTCCCCAGTACCCAAGTAAACCAGATGAACAAGGTGGCACATGTATCTTGAGTTCATTTGCAGTGGCCAGAGGCTCTCTCTGTTGTCTATCTGCCTTCTTTCTCTTTCTCAAATGAATAAATAAATAAAAGTAAATTAAAAGTTAAAAAAGATTTTAATGGGGCTGGGGAGATAGTTCTGTTGGTAAAGTGCTTATAATGCAAGCATGAGTACTTGACTTCTGTCCTTAATACCCATGTAAAACTGCCAATGTGGTGGTAACTCTTGTAATCCTAGTTTTGGGGAAGTGGAAACATGCAGATCCTTGGGGCTTGCTGTCTAGCCACCCTAGACTATTGGTGAGCTACAGGCCAATGAGAGACCCTGTCTTAACAAAAAAGGTGGACAACAGTTTTCATAAGGCACAATGGCTAAGATTATCTTCCAGCCACCATATGAACATGAATACACATGCACCTGCACACCACAGGCACATACACATGGGAACATACATGTATGAGAAATGAAAAAAAAAAGCTGTAATGTGTGCAGTGAATCATGAGTAATTTAGTGTTGAAGGTCATAGATTGTGAGATGGTGGCAGAAAAGAAGCCATGTTACTTTTTTATTGCATAGTAACAACTTTGGCTTTTATCTGAAGGGTATGGAGAAATCATTGATCATTTTAGTATAGGAAAAAAGTAGTATCAGATTTTAGTTTTTCAAAATTTTATATTGGAAATGGTAGTGAATTTGAGGAGCTAATGTTAGATTTTAGAATATATTCTTTTTTTTTTTTTTCGAGGTAGGGTCTCACTTTAGCCCAGGCTGACCTGGAATTCACTATGTAGTCTCAACGTGGCCTTGAACTCATGGTGATCCTCCTACCTCTGCCTCCCAAGTGCTGGGATTAAAGGCGTGTGCCACCATGCCCGGCTAGAAGATATTCTTATAAGATATTACAAGAGAAAGAGTAGTGACTAGTCATTTTAGTATAGGAAAAAAGTATAATCAGTTTTTAATTTTTTCAAAATTTTATAGTGGAAATGGTAAAGAGAGTACTTGAGGAGTTAATGCTAGATATTAGAATATATTCTTATAAGAAATTACAAGAGAAAGAGTAGCAACTAGCATAGAGAAACAAACACTAATGCAAGAAATATTTGAATGACTGAGTCTATGAAAAGATTGAAATGAAAGTAAAAATTGACTTCCTGGTTTCTTGCTGGATTGGTCAGTTCGGTGATGGTGGTAATGACTGATATACAACATAGTGGGAAGAGGTTGTTTGGGGTAGGAATATGTGGGAGCCATGATGAATTTTAGACAATATTAATTTGGGATACCTTTGAGAACGACAGGCATAAGTATGAATAAGGAGCCTAAAGACATCATTAAAATGAGTAAGATTTGGGAGTTATAAATCTGTAATAGGTGGTTGTAAAACCTGTGAGAACAATGAGGTAACTCAGTGGACACAATTCAGGAAAGTGGGCCAAAGACAGCACTGACAGATGAACAAGGGGAGGAAGATGGAACAGTAGACTAGATCGAATAAGTGGTATCCGAGGAGCCAGAAGCAAGCCAGCCCAGAGAAATGCAACTGGACAAATAGGGTAAATACCTTAAGCTCAAGAGAGGCTGAGATTACACATGTGTGCATTGCATTCAGACATTAGAGCCTTATGTTTTAATTGAGTTTAAGGAAAAAAATTATGGGCTGGAGAGATGATTTAGCACTTAAGATACTTTCTTGCAAAGCCAAAGGACCCAGGTTTGATTCCCCTGACCCAAGTAAGCCAGATGCACAAGGGGCGCATACGTCTGTAGTTCACTTGCAGTGGCTTGACACCCTGGTGCACCCATTCTCTCTCTCTCTTAATATCTCTTTTCTCTATCTCTCTCTCTTCTTGCAAATAAATAAAATTAAATTCAAAGTTAAAATATATTAAGGAAAAAGAAATTAGATCAGCCATTTGTAGGGGTGCATGCTGACAGGTCATTGTTGAAGAGGCAGAGATTAGAGAATCTGGAGTTTGAGGCCAGCCCGGGATACACCTTGGGGCTGGGAGGATGGTTTAGTGGATAATGCTTTGTGGTTCTGAGTACTTGAGTTCAAATCGTCAGACATCATGTAAAAGGTCAGAGCTGTTGTGAGTTTCTATAGTCTAGTGAGCCCATAGCAAGAATGGAGCTGAAGGCATGACAATATCCCAGAAGCTCACAAATAGAGTGGTGATGAAGCATGAGAAACTGCTTCAAAAGAGCTGGGAGGTGAGGACTGACTCAAAGTTGTCCTCTGACAACAACATGGCCACACTCATACCCACAGCACTTAAATAAAATCAAAATTAAAAAGAAATGAAATCATCCTGACCTGAGAGATGAATACATCTTCTTTTTGAAATATTTAAATAAGAAAGAAAAGAGAGAAAAACTGAAGAACACAAATATGAAAGACTCAAAGGGCTTTAAAAATTTGTGGAAGATGTGAATTTTGGAGTTAGATGGAAGATTAGAAGTGGCCTCTGTATGCCTGGTAAGGGAGACTAGAGAGTCAGAAGTGTGTGTGTGAGCTGGAAGCTGAGATACTCCACAAGAGCTCTGGAATGAACTGTTGGAGAAGAAGCCATGTTCACCAGGTCCTGGGCAGGCAGTGACCCAGGAGCAAGAACTGTGTAGCTGAGCTTGGAGCAGTCACTCGACCAGGTGTTATTAGGCAGGTAAAAAACAAAAACCAAAAAACATAGCTGGGCATGGTGGCGCACGCCTTTAATCCCAGCACTCGGAGGCAGAGGTAGGAGGATTTCTGTGAGTTCGAGGCCACCCTGAGACTACAGAGTGAATTCCAGGTCAGCCTGAGCTAGAGTGAGACCCTATCTCGAAAAATCAATCAATCAAACAAACAAACAAACAAAAACAAAAAACAAAACAAACCAAAAAAAACAACCCAGCAACAGAGATAATGAAACTAGAAAAGGGACCATGAAAGGGTAGGGACAGATCTCAAGGGAAGGAAAAGGAAAACAGAGAGTAATGAATTCCATGTGACAAGAAAAGAGAAAAGGGGGTACTGAGAAGGAAGAAGGGGACTAGCAAGAAGGGAGCAAAGTCTGAGTGAAAATGCCATAACCAAACTCATTTATTTCTATGTTAACTTAAAAATTAAATAAGAGCAAATAAAGAATGGAAGATATGTGAATTTTGGACAGGTAGGTACAGGACCTAGAAAAGAATGGGGCCTGGGCAGCTCTTAAAGGAAACGATGTCAGAGAGGGTCAATAGATGGAAATTTGGAGCTACAGTCTGAGATTTTTGAATGAGTGGCAATTCAGAATGAAATTGCAGCATTCTTTTACTTTCAATGTGAGCCTTTACTGAAATTTTTGATTTTTATAGTAGTATGTATAAATCTTTCGATCAGAAAAAGAAACAAGAATTAAAGATGGAATGAAAGAGCATTGGATTGTTTGTGTTGACTCAAGATAATCAGTGAAAAGGTCCCCAAAATATGAAATGTCACTGAATTACTATTTTCCATGTTTATTTGTTATCTGAATAAGAATGTTTATTTGGAAAGCGAGAGTTTGCATCCTCTGTATGGACCATCATTCTGATTATTTTCAGGTTCATAAAGGAGCATTCCTCCTGGGCAGGGAAAATAGTTTCCTAAATATCTATATCCTGCAATTCATTACAAAACACTATCCTAAAATGATGGTATTGAAGTATTCAATCATCTATTATCTTCTCTCTCTGAATAGTGTTTTTTGGTATTATTTGTAGCACAATTTACTTAATTCAGTACTATGCTTAATAATTCCCAAAATAACTGATTGATTCTGGTAAAAATTTGACAAGAGAAAGGATTTGGCAGAAAGAAATGTTGTTCTTTGTGAATTGATGCTTTGTACCTCTCAATCATTTTCCCCATTGCTAGCTTGTCCTTTGGTCTAAGAAGCCAGAAAGCAAAAAAATGGAAAAAAAACCCACAAACTATCCTTTGTGACTAAATGATGTCTTTTGTTGAATAAAAGAATGAGCATATGAAAGAGGCC
This sequence comes from Orientallactaga sibirica, assembly GCA_036365145.1. Lineage (NCBI taxonomy): Eukaryota > Metazoa > Chordata > Mammalia > Rodentia > Dipodidae > Orientallactaga > Orientallactaga sibirica. Next base: position 32,932,100 of record JAEOAD010000012.1, on the reverse strand, counting down.
ACATCACTGTAAGTTCCTCTTCTGTAGCTTCCCTGTTGGCTGTCAATCTTAATGGTATTTGTCACTCCACCCATTATGTTGAGTCCAGATACAAGATCATTTCCTATCTTGTGGATCCTCCTGTCACATAGCTGAGTTAAAACAGTAGGTGATTTACATTTCTACCTACAGTGTACAAGGATTCTATATCTTCAGCACTTGCTGTCTTTTGTGTTTTGATAACAGGTATAATATGTAATATACAATATGCTTTTGATTGGCCTGATCATTAGGTTAAATATCATTTAATTTACTTGTTTTCCATTTATATGTAATCTTTGGAAAAAGATCTATTTTAAATTCTTTAAATAATTTAAAATCTGGTTTGGGGGCTGGAGGGATGGTTTAGTAGTTAAGGCACTTGCTTGTGAAGCCAAAGGACACAAATTCAATTCCCCAGTATCCACGTAAGCTAGATGCACAAGGTGGTCTGTGTCTGGAGTTCATTTGCAGTGGCCAGAGGCCCTGGCATGTACATTCTCTCTCTTTCTCTGCTCTCTCTCTCTCTCAAATAAATAAATTAATTAAAATGTTTAAAATTTGGTTGTTACTTTTTGCTACTTTTGGCTGTTGAGTTGTGAGAATTCCTTTTAAATCTTTATATGCTTTGAATTTTAGTCCCTTGTCAGATACATGCTTTGTGAATATTTTCTCCCACTTCATAAACTTCCTTTTATTTCTGTTAAATATTCCCTTTGCTATAAAGAAGCTTTTTTGTTTGATGCAGCTGCAATGGTGTATTTTAGTTTTTGCTACCTTTGCTTTATTATTTTATTCATGAAATCATTTCTGTACCTAATGTCATGAAGCTTCCTCTTTTGGTTTCTTTAGCAAGTTTTATAATCTCATGTTTTGTTAGTGGGAATGAAAATGATATACCACCATGAAAATCAGTATGCAGAGTTATCAAAAAATTAAAAGTGGAGTTCCCTTATGATCTAGCAATCCTATTGCTAGACCTTTTCTCAAACAGACTTGAACTAAAGGCCTCAGTAGATATTATCCCTTTAATATTACCAACATGATTATTAGCAAAGATGTTTAAGTCTCCTATAAGTTTATTGACAAAGGAATAATCTGAAGTACATACATATGATGGAATTGTTCTGCCCCACAGAAGAAGGAACTCTTTCAGTATCTGACCACATGGATCCAGTGTGAGGACGATATGTTAACTGACATACACCAGGCACACATGGTAATGTATCACCATGATGCAGTGCAGGGGAGAAATGGGAGCTGCTCATCAGGAGTGACACTTGAGTAGTGGAAGAGCAAATGTTTGAAAGTTCTAGAGGTTAGATCTCACGCTGAGTGTTTTATCTACAATAAAATAAATAAGAATGATAGAATGTTATTATATATAGGGCACAGAGTAGACATGTAAGATGAAGGTACTAATTTTAAGCAATTTGATAATAATTTCATCATTGAGATAAGTAACAAGCACTTTCATATTAAAATGCTAAAGTAGTACAAGATGAAAGTAATTGTTGCAAGGAGCTGTGTGATTGAGCACCAAATGATAAGTTAGATATTAATTTGGGGAAAGGGCTGCATCACTTCAGGTGGGGTTGGCCAAAAATATAAGAATACTGCTTTAAAACCATTTAATTCTATCTATCTATCTATCTATCTATCTATCTATCTATCTATCTATCTATCTATCTATCTATGTATCAATAATCTATCATCATCATCATCATCATCTCTAAAATTGGTCTTATTATATAGCTATGGCTGGCCTAAAACTCACTGTGTAAACCAGAGTGGCCTGCAACTTGTGGAAATCCTCTTGTTCTTTTGCTATGCCTCTCAAATACTTGCATTAAAGTGTGTGATACCATAAAACAATTTATTTTTTCACTCTGGTGAAAAATAAAACAAGGGCTGGACAGATGGCTTAGTGGTTAAGGCACTTGCCTGTGAAGCCTAAAGACCCGTGTTCAGTCTCTCTCCAGATGCCACCTAAGCAAAGGTGGTGCAAGTGCAAGGTCGAAATGCACACTAGGTTGTGCAAGTGTCTGGAGTTCAAGTGCAGTGGCTGAGACCCTGCAGCACCAATTTTCTCTCTTGCTCTCTCTCTTTCTAACACACACACACACACATATATGTGAGAAAGAGAGAGAGAGTGGATATATATATATCCTCTTCACCCCTTGTACTCTTATGGTTCAATAGCTTAAATTGCATTTACAGTATTGCATAAGATTTCCAGAAAAACTTTGTTTTGCAAAACTGAAATTCTCCATTGATATAACAGCTCCAAACCGAGTTCCTCCCTCTATTTCATGGCAACTATGATCCTACTTCCTGTTTATATGAATTTGACTACTTTAGGTCCCTCATACAATTATTTATATATATACTGTGCATATACAGGCTGAAAATAGAGGTTAAATAAGGTGAATGGATTATTGCAGTGTCAAAGGGTGTGTTTCCCTAATATTGACTGAGATAGCACAGTCATCGAAAGCTCAGAGATCATATTTCTTATTTTGGGGGGGGGCAAATTCTTCTTATGTTGTGCTTATTTTGGTTGCTGTTCACTGTTCATGTTGATGTGTGGCTTTACCGAGAAGTTCTCAGCTCATGGTGGATCTCTGAGCATCAGTTATACAAGACGCATTGTGTAAATTTGTGCTCCAAGTGACAAAGGTGCCTGTGCCTGGGGTCCAAAGGCCCAGATACTGAATTCCTTTGTTTTTATTTCAGCTCTGGGGAATGGGGACTGTTTTAATTTGGCTTTGTAACAAAGGCATGTTTGGAGTCAAAGCAATGTTATGGGAAATCTTAATGTAGGTTTATGCAATAATGAGTGCAGACACACATGTAACAAATTTTAACACAGTTTATAGCTGTGTTTCTCATTAATCAGCAATTCCATGTCGTTAGGAACCACTGATGATTTTTATGTATAGTTTGTAAAGACAAGGTTCTGATAGCTCTGTGTCCCTTGAGGCAGTATCTTCTTCAGTGTTTCTTTCACTTTAAGAAATATAGACAAAGAATCATGATCATCACCCCTCCCACCACCTCTCCCTTTCTCCCTCCCATATCCCTCTGCCATTGAATCCCTTCTTCTTTCCAGCCAGTCTCTGTTCTATTTTGATGTTACCATTTTTTCCCTCCATTTATGTAGGTCTTGTGCAGGTAGCATCTGCCACTGGTGAGATCATGAATAACAAGGCCACGTTGTGTCTGAAAGACAGCATTTTAAGCACTTCTCCCTGAGTTTTACACTTACTCTTCCTGTACAAGTCATATGATTTCTCCTTATGGTTGTGCTGAAACAGATCTCACCATGGGCTGACTGCAAATCTGTATAGCTCCTTTATTGCAGATTAGAAAAAGCAGCCTTGTCCTCAAGACACAAATTCTGATAGAGCAAAAACAGTTATTATCACTTCCTAGAAAAATTGTCTAATAATACAGCCAACTAAACAAACAAGGGCTCTAGGATTATACAGTGTGAATTATTCTTAACAATATTCATTGCTCTTTCAAAAGCATGACCAAGTATAGCAAATGGAGTTGCACACGTGGATTACTTGCAGGAAAGTCCTGGGGGCTAGCTGGATTAGTGCTGTGTCCTGTAGGTGTATCAAATAGCAAAGGGAAGATAGAAAGGCAGAATTTGGCTCTCAATATTCTGAGACAGGAAGAAAATCAGAGCTAAGTATGATACCACAATGGGAAAATGGGAGGTTGAGGTTGCCAGGAGCCAGAAGTTGTATAGATGAACCGAATGCATATAGCCATGCAAGAATGAATAGGGATTTTGGCATCTGAAGCTGCTTTTTATGAGATTATGCTCAGGTTTGCACAGGCATGTGTACTTAAGCAAAAGGAGCCATATGGGGACAGATATCAGTTATTTAGTAGTAATAATAAGGGCTGACTTTTATGCACTGCCTCTGAGTTTACAAGACATTTTAATTCCTAGTAACTCATTTTGGAATTCAAAGTATCTTTTTATTTATTTATTTTTTTGGTTTTGCGAGGTAGGGTCTCACTCTGGTCCAGGCTGACCTGGAATTCACTATGTAGTCTCAGGGTGGCCTCGAACTCTCGGCGATCCTCCTACCTCTGCCTCCCGAGTGCTGGGATTAAAGGGGTGCGCCACCACGCCCGGCTCAAAGTATCTTTTGAGGCAGGAAGAACTGTTATTTATCCTAGCTTTATATATAAGTCAGTATGTTTTTATGACTTGCTCAAGATCATAGGGGGCATTTTTAAAATCAAATTCTTTCTAAATTCATGATTTTTAAAGAATATACGTTTTTCCTGGTGAAGTTCCATCAAAGTCTGAAGTTAAACTGCTCTTCAGACTTCCACTGTTACCATCAGGTTAAGTTCCTTTTACTTCTGGGCACAGAATACAAGCTCCATTTCTAGTCAGATTTCTAAATGGGGGAAATGGATGTTGGCTCATCCAGACCTGGCTCATCATGCAAAGATTTCCTCCTCCTTCTTCCTGTATTGAGGTCGGTATCAGTGGCAGCTTTGGAAGTCAATTTTTGAAACGACTGAGCCTCTATACACTTGAGTGTTTGAAGAACTGCATGGAACACAGCCCTTTCTCTTCCAAGAGATAAGTGTGTATTGAGTTTATTAAGAAATAAACTTGTATGAATATAATGTTCTGACCTCTGTGGTTTTACTTATTTGTTCCAGCAGCTAGTGATGCCTTAACAAGGAACGTCTTTGCTTTGATTATATTTAGACTATACTGTGCAGTGATATTTTTCTGTTTCTTGCTTCAGACTAAAGCTAATTTGTGGAGGTACTTACATTTCTCAACAGTGCTTCTATACCATTATTTTCACTCTCTCTTCAGACATTCATTTTTTTTTTTTTTTTTTTGAGATAGGGTCTCACTCTAGCCTAGGCTAACCTGAATTCACTATGTAGTCTCAGGCTGGCTTCAAACTCACAGCAATTATCCTACCTCTGGATCTTGAGTGCTGAGATTAAAAGTGTATGCCTAGGAAAAGAGAGGAGAGAGAGAAAGAAAGAAGGGAGAGAGGGAGAGACAATGGGTACACTAGGGCCTCTAGTCCCTGAAAATGAACTCCAGATGCATAGGCCACTTTGTGCATCTGGCTTTATCTGGGTATTGAGGAATCAAACTCAGGTCACTAGGCTTTTGCAGGCAAGTGCCTTAACCACTGAGAATCTCTGTAGCCCAGCTCCCATTTCACATCTTTTGAAGTATGTGGAACTAGGCAATGAGACCACTTTGGTACCCATATTTTCTTTTTTTAATAATTAATTAATTTATTTATTTGAGAGAGAGAGAGAGAGAGAGAGAGAGAATGGGCCCTATGTGCATGAATGAAGAGGCCAGAGGTCAATGCTGGGTTTCTTTCTCATTTGTTCTTCTCCTGATTTTTTGAGGCAAGGTCTCTTCCTAAACATGGAGTCCACCAATTGGGCCAGAGTAGCTATCCAGCAAGCCCTGGGGATCCATCTATGTCTGCCTCTCCTGCATTGGGTTTACAAGCATTCACCACTATGTATGGCTTTTATGTGGGTGCCATGGATCAAAATTAATGTCTTTGCCGGGTGTAGTGGCACATGTCTTTAATCCCAGCACTTGGGAGGCAGAGGTAGGAGGATCACCGTGAGTTTGAGGCCACCCTGAGACTACAGAGTGAATTCCAGGTCAGCCTGGGCTAGAGTGAGACCCTACCTTGAAAAAACAACAAAAAGAATTTCATATCTTTATGCATTATGTGGTGAGAATTTTACCCACGGAGTTGGTCCTCGGCTTCTGCTTTTAAAGTTTTCAAATCTGTTTTTTTGCTAACTTCTCAAATTTCACATACCCCTTGGTTACTCATACTTACGTGAAGATGTCACTTCACAGTTTATTGTCAAAGGAGTAATTGGAAGGAAACTGTTTGTTTTCCCCTTTTCCTTTTCCCTAGAATCTGCTAGCATATCTACCTATATTTGTGTATTCAGCCTTCTCTCTTGAAATAAAAGTGGATAAACCTGCATTTGGCTGAGGCTAGCTTGTCCACTTCACAATGGATTCCATTCTCCCTCAGCTACTTCTGCAGCCCTTCTCTGCTGGATCAGTACCATCAGCATCCTCACGCTGTACTATTTCCTGGCTGGAAAATCACTTCCTTAACCTCATCTCTTCTGCCCCATCCTTCTAAGAGCCATTATAGCAAAGCTCTCTAAATAACTACCTATATGTGCAATTTCCACCTTTTGAAATGACACCAGTCAGCAAAACCATTCTTGCTAAGTTAGCAGTGACCTACATGTTATCAAATCAAATGACCAATGTTTTTGAACCATCACTGTGTTTTAGCACAGCTGGCCCGTCTCCTTGTAACCTTTTTAAAAACTTGCCTTCTCAGCTGGCTAACTCTCCTAATTTTCTCTTATTTTGTAGGACCCTCTTTCTTAACCCCCTTTCCTGACTAACACTGTTTATTTTTCTAACCCTTAATTTCCGGTTACTTCAAGATTTGGTTTCTAGTCTTTTTTTTTTTTTTCACATTTATCTTGTTCAGTGATTTCATCTGAGACTCTTCCTGCTTGAATCTACCCAGACATGTAGCTTTGAATACATCATATGTGATTGGCTCCCAAGGGGTATACACAGACCTTGTCCCCCCACCATAATCCCTATACATGACAACCCTACTTCCTGTGTGCCCATTTAATAGTCATTGCAAACAGCCCAGCAGCCATGGGTCTGGACACAGTGCCCACCACCATGCTTGCCCCAATCTCCCAACCACTCCTATAATATTGAAGAATGAATAAATATTAATAACTAATATTCAGTATTCAATTTGTGCTGGGCAGTTTACACATAAAATTATTTGACAGTCAAAGTCACTGTTGGGTAGAACATTATTTTCATGCCTTCTTATTTATTTATTTTTTTTTTTGGTTTTGCAAGGTAGGGTCTCACTCTGGTCCAGGCTGACCTGGAATTAACTATGTAGTCTCAGGGTGGCCTCGAACTCTCCGTGATCCTCCTACCTCTGCCTCCCGAGTGCTGGGATTAAAGGTGTGAGCCACCACGCCCGGCTTTCATGCCTTCTTTATAGAAGAGAAGACTGAGGCTGACAGGTCCAAGTCCACGTCAGTATTTGAACTGACCAACCAGAGCTTAGCAAACAGTTTTTGTAAGTTACCAGGTGATAAATATTTTCAGCTCAGTAGCCCATACTGTCCCTGTTGTCACAGCTCATCTCTGCTTGTGTTATATGAAAGAGACTCTGGATTTAAAAGTGCATGCATGTAGCTGCATTTCAATAAGTGTGTCCACAAAAGCTGCCATTGAGTCACATTTGGCACACACATTGCAAGGTGATTGCAAACTTGTTCTAAAATATCATTGCTCTATTGTTTGGGTTAAATAAATGACCAAATAAATGGACTCATGAATGAATGAATGGTCAAATGATCCCTCTGTGGTCCCCTCTGTACTCTTTTGAGTATCCATGGACTTCTATAGAAAACAAAAAAACACCATTAGAGAGGAAAAAAACACCACACTTTATTTGGGGTCAAAGAGGGAGGTTACAGGGGAACAAACCTTACAAGGTCAGTATTTTGGCTTTTAACATGGGTCAGATGAGGAATGTTCTAGCTCCTCGAGACTCTACTCGCATAAGTAAGAGATCTAACCCATTGTCTCCAGGATGAAGTCCTAACATTTGTCACCAGTGTTATTCTTTTTGCTATTGTACCCTCTCAAGAAATGCCAAAGTGCTTTGAACTTTGCACTCTGGGTGCTAGTCCTGTGTGCATTCATTGAAATTTTGCACATATGTATATATATAATTATGTATATGGGGTATTGTGTGTTCATATGCTTGTGGGTACACTTGTTTATATATGCATATGACGTCAGAGGTCAATGTCAGGTGTTTATTTATTTTTTTATCAATCTCTTTACAGGAACTAGGTCTTTCACTGAATCCAGAGCTTATCCATTTGGCTAGACTAGGTAGCCAGCAGCTCCTAGGAATACTTCTGCCTCTGCCTCCATGTTTGTCTGTATTCCCAACTTTTACCTGGGTACTGGGGGTCCACATTCAGGTCCTAATGCTTACACAGCAATCAATTTGCTGACCAGCCATCTCCCAGCCTCTTAATATGTTCTGTTTTTTTTTTTAATCCTGGAAGACTTGTTAGGGCTCACCATTACTATATTGTGCTGTTCAGGACTCTGCCCAGGGGAGTTGCTCCAAACCCTGGAAAAGTGTGGTCATGGCAAATTACTCCTTGAATTGCGTCTACTCAACTCAGGCTTTCCCACAATAGTTTTTATCAACCTGAATAGAAATTGCTATTTTGCTAGTTTTATCTCCCTAATATTGTGAGCTCGCTGGTCATAGGCACAGTCTCTCACTCCACCATGTGACAGTGCTTGTCGTGGAAGAGTCTTTTAGTAAACATTAGTTGGATGAATGAATGCATATCATTTTTTCCCCTTAGGAGTGTGTAAAATATACTTTATATCTATTATGCCCCATGAACCTTGTTTCTATCCTCTTGCTACCTCAGATGAAAAGAGATGTTACCTGGTCCTATCCAGCAGTGTGGGTAATATTATGTCTTTGATCTAGGAAAATATAAATAATGATATGAGAAATGTATTAAAATTAATGGCTCTGTATGTAGTAAAAAAAAAAACGTGGCTTTGGAGTCAGATTAACTTAGGTTTACATATCAATTCCCCCCACTTCTTAATTTTGTTGAAGTTCAGCTTCCTGGTATTTGAACTAGGATTAACAATATATGTCCTCCAAGATACTAGCAGTACCAAAGGAGGTTAATGTTAACAAGCCAGCACAATGTCCTTTTCTGGTAGGTTCTACTCACACCTGGTAGCAATAGCTATTATATACTGTCACGATCCTTGGTAATGACATTAGGTGTCTGTGGCTGCTCACAAAAGAGGTGGTCTTGGGGCTGGAGAGATGGCTTAGCGTTTAAGGCATTTGCCTGCAAAGCCAAAGGATCCCTGTTCAATTCTCCAGGATCCAAGTAAGTCAGGTGCACAAGGGGGCACATGCATCTGGAATTCTTTTGCAGCGGCTGGAGGCCCTGGTGCGCCCATTCTCTCCCTCTCTCTTTCTGTCTCTCTGCCTCTTTCTCTCTATCAAATAACTAAATAAAACATATTTTAAAAATGTTAAAAACAAAACAAAAAACAAAAGAATTGATCTTGAATCAGTTTAATGTAATACCAACTTGCATCATCTAACAGTAACTTCAGATGGGTGTTGTCTGTTATATTAGATTTCTTAGCTCTCATAGGCCTGAGGTAAATGTATGAAGCTATGACGTTCCCATACACACACTTCTCCATGAAGGTCTTCACCACTTGAAAGCTGTGAGGGGCTGATGACTACATCAGAAAATATTTTTCTTTAACAAAGTAGCACAGGTGAGGGCTAGTGCTGTTCCCTGCTTTCCCTTTCTAATAGCAAGTTAACCCAGAAGGTAAACGGTTGGCAGAAGAGTCATTCACTTGAGAGTGTTGACACAAGGGTATCTCTCTTCTGGCAGTTAGCTGGGAGGCTGGGAATCAAAGCATTACAGGTGTTTTTCATGGCTGCCAATTTCCCCTAATGTCTTGGGTGCCACAAGCTGATTTCCCTCTGCCAGCACATTTGGTTTACAAGATGATTCACACATAAAACACTGCTGGTTACATTTATGGGAGCATATGCAAAATTAAATCACTGACCCAGTAGTCAAATAAAACTTCCCATAAATTGTTGAGCTGGCTCTTTGCTTTTCTTAAAGCAAATGAACCTGTTGTTCATTAATTTTAAAAATAAATGATCTTGCAACAAATTGGAATGTTATGACTCCAGAATGGGGTACGAGTAACAGAACTGAGATAGAAGACTTCTTTCTGCTTACTGGACACAGGTGACACCCCCCTGGGCCTGATTCTATTAACAGAGGCCAGGCATCTGGAGCAGCACCTTGGGACATTACTTGGTAAGTCAGATCCTGGTACATGGACATAAGGTCTCACCATGAGTTGGATTTCACCCAGCCAGGCTTCAGGTAGAAGTGACTCCATATGGCGACTTATGTTAAGCAGTCATTTTGCCTTATTTGGCATCCAAAAGTTTTTTCCTGGACAGTATGACTAAAGACCATGCATGGCAGCCAGGAGTCTACCAGTGTATTGTGGAAAAGAGGGAATGGGGTATGAAATGCAGACCTCTAAGCACATTTAGTTTCAGGTTGCTTGCACAAGGTAGCACCATAGGGTTTTAACATCCTGGTCTTCTCTAGAGAATTTTGGCATTCATCATCAGTTTGGCCTACCTGTGAAGCGCTACAGTAGGAGCTCTGGGGAATATCAAGAAAGAAGTAGGGGCCCTAATCCTTGCTGGGTTGACATGCCCATTTGGTCATTGTCTTAGATGTCTGGAGGTGGCCTGCATGGAGGCAGCGATGAGAAAGACAGCTCACTGGTCCCTTGAGGTCCAATCATTTGGGAGTTTAGAACATGCACCTAGAATTCCTATTTGACAGAGCATGCAAATCTCTCTGGAGAACTGTGTGGGGAAAGGAAATGCTCTGGCCCTGCTAAGTCGAAGTCCTAAGCTATGATTATTCGTAAGACCTGCACATGAAAATCTAAGGGAAAAATAATCTGCAGTGTAAGGTGATTCTTTATGTACACATGTGTGCACCCATGTGTGGCACCCAGGAGGAAATGTGTTCTGCATTTCTTATCTGGCATGTGAGCCTACCCTGGTGATTAAAGAACAACCCATTTCAAACAGTGCTTTGAGTGTGAGTAAGCCTTCAGTTGTCCTGAGGTCATCTTTTTCCTACATTCATTAAAAAAAATATTTCCTACATCTCTTACAGGAAGTTAGAGATATTCAGATGCTTCCCCCCCTCCTTTTTTGTTTGTTTTTTTGAGGTAGGGTTTCACTCTAGCCCAGGCTGACCTGGAATTCACTCTGTATTCTCAGGGTGGCCTGGAACTCATGGTGATCCTCTTCCCTCTGTCTCTTGAGTGCTGGGATTAAAGGCGTGCACAACCACGGCCGGCTCAGATGCCTTTTATTTCAGGAAGCTGAGGTGCACAGGTACACTGGGAAATTTCCAACATTCCCCCTTCGCTCTAAGTTTCAAGGGACACTTTCCTCTTTTGTGTGTTTGTTCTATCTCAGCACTGACAATACTTTGTTATACTTAGTGGGTTCAAGTGTTTTTCTACTACATCATACGCTTTTTAAGGGCAAGTACTGCTTCTCTTTTCACCTCTGTGTAAACTTGGTGCCTGACACACGCCTACTATGGCAGAGACCATCTCCCAGCCTTTCAGTATCTATAAGTAAGAAACAACCGGGCCTTCCTAGGCCACATGAAAGGACATGTGGAAGCCCCACTTGCTCTGATTTTTCTTGATAAATAGTTATTTCTACAGCATGTCATCTAGTGATGTACCAGGATAAACCTAGGCAACAAGGAATGCAATGACTCTAAAGTTATTACCATGTGGTCTCAGGGCACATTAGTGATAGAGCCACTTGACATTTTACTTCTGTAGTAAGCTCAATTAATATTAATTAACTTCTTTCTCCAGAATGCATTTCAATTAATAAGAGAAGAAACTCTCACTCTCAGGTGTGCTGGATGTAGGGCAAATTGGATTCTTGTTAACATTTTATTTAGAGAGTTTACACATCATTGAAACTTGGTATACCACATATACCTGATAAAATACCTGCTTATTATTTTTTGTATTTATTGGCTGTTCACTGTGTGCCAAGAACTCTCTTGGCAAGTTGTCTCCCAAGTGAGCTCGTGATTTACTTTGGGGATTTGACTCTGGATGTAATTTAAATTGATAGGACAGATAAATGACTCCATTAATCACATTGATGTATTTTTAAATTAAAATACATGAATCAGAATTTATACAACTATAGAACATTTATTTTAAATAAATATTAGGAGTCTACACCTATAATACATTGAAATAATGAAATGTTAGTTCAGGAAAGATCATTTAAAATTCACTTTAAAGTTATTTTACAAATTGGAACGTTATAGCTTTGGGTTTGTCCTAAATGTACTTTCATTTGGGGAGTATAGTATGTAGATTGCATTTTCTCTGAAAACTGACTACTGTGTTAAATGATTATCTCTTAATTGAAATAGCACAGACTCTCCTTACTTTGAAGTATATGTATTTCTGGGCATATTTCCACTGAGGTAGTTCAGAATGTTTTTTTCCCTTTGTTATTGTATTAATACTGCAGAATCTTTTTCCATAAAAGAAGTTGGTTGTCGTTTCAGTTTTAAAATAGATAAAGAAATTTTAGTGGAGAAAGAAAATTTTCTTCTATGTAACTGACCAGAAGGAGGCTCTCTTCCACTTCACCGTGTAAAGTTAGAACTAAAGCTTCCAAACTTAAGTCATCCTAGGCAGTTCTAATATCCCTGAAGCTATCTCCATCACTGGTGGTGGGAGGGATGGAGCTTTGAAATTTTCCCTGGAGGAACAGAATTTAAATTCGCATCACTAGTAAGGAGGTTTCACAACTCCTCCATATAACATTTCTTCCTACTAGAATAGCAGCTACAAAAATGTTCGTATAAAATTCTCCTACTCATTTTGGATATAACATTCCTTTCCTTATGGTGGTGTTTTCTCAAAATTGCCCTTGAAGCTCCAATACAATTGATTAAAATTAACACATTGGAATAAATCAATGAAGCCATTATATTTTTTTATGATATAGGTATCCCCCTCTAACTAACACTAAATCTTATCAGAGTATATCTATACAACAGAGATATACTCCTGTTGGTCATATAGGACAATGACACTTCACCCCAAATATTGTAATGACATTGTATATGTCAACAAACCACTAAGTGGATTCAGAATGTTGAGTAATCCAAAATATTTAGAGAGTACAGAGAGATGTGAAGATGGAGGTTCATAACCTCCCACATGATGTCATGAAATCATTTTGGATCAATTAATCTTGGAATCTTCATTGTAGAGGGAAAGTAGTTAATGAGATAGTTGTGGAAATAGCACTGCTGTTCTTTTGAAAAGCCTTGCTCTTTAATGATGAAGCAAAGCTGCTTATGAATTACCCAACTGTAACTAATTTGGGAGGAGTGACTTCTCAGTTAAACTGTCTCCAAGAGATGCTGCTGGAGCCAGTAAGCAAGGCAATGATGCTGAGTTTTTCTGGGTTCTTCATGCCTGTGAAGGTTTCCTTGCAGACAGGGCACAGAACGGACTGGTCTTGCATTTTGAACTCTGTTTGGCATGAAGATTTTGATTTTGGAGATCAGTGGTAGGCACACCTGCCCTAATCCTCACCAACTGAGACAATGTTATGTTACCAGGCATAGGGGCGGTGGAGGTAATTATGATTAAGGATATTATACTAGAGAGACTGTAGCTGGGTGCTGTGGCACATGTGCCTTAAATCATTTGGGAGATGATAAGTAGGATGATGAATGCAAGGCCATTCTGGGTTATATAGACTCTATATCAAAAACTCAATAATAAATAAATAAAATAGAGAGATTACCATGGGTGTGCCCAATTTAATAACCTCGTTCCTTATTAACAATGAACTTTCTCCAGCTGCAGAGTAGTGAGGGAATTCAGAGTAAGAGGATTTGATGAATGGTTGCTGGTCCTGATATCTAAAGGGTCATATGAGAGATGAGAGATGAGAGAGATGTCCCCAGAGCTAATGATGACCTCTGCTTAACATCCAGCAAGGAAGTAGGGTTGTGAGCCTTACAATGTCAAGGAACTGAATTTAGCTTTCAGAATGAATGAGCTTGGGGTGGTATTCTCCCTCAGAGTCTCTGTAAGGAATGTAGCCCTTCTAAAACCTTGATTTGAATTTAGAAAGACTTAAGCCATGTGGAAACTGCCAATAAGTTTGTTTGTTTATTTATTTATTTATTTATTTATTTATTTATTTATTTTGTGTGTGTGTGTGTGTGTGTGTGTAGGCCAGAGGAAAACCTCAGATACCATTTTTAGAAAAACTGTTAACTCCTTTGAGTCAGAGTCTCTCATTGCCTGGAGCTCACCAACTAGGCTAGACTGGCTGGCACTGAGCCCCAGGGATGCTCCTGCTTCTGCCTCTCTGGTGTGGGGGTTAAAGATGCTCATCAGCATACTAGCATGTTTCATGTTTACTGGAAACCAAGCCCCGGTCCTCATGCTTGCCAGGCAAACACTTTACTGACTGGACTATATTCCCAGTCCATACTTGGTTTATTTCAAGTCAACAGGTTTGTGATTATTTCTTGCAGTAGCCACTGAAAACTAAATATTTTGAGAGAAATGATATTTGCATTGGCTTGTTACTATGGTAGTAAAATTTTACAGTGAACCATGAATTCAGATCATGCTGGGCTTTACCATCAGATATTAACAAATGGGATAAAATGTATTAGTTTACTATGACTGCTCTAACAAACTATCCAAATTTACTGCCTTAAACTAGCAAACTTGTGAAACTATTTGGTGGGTTAAAAGTTCCATGGAACTAAAAATCTAGTTATATACAGGAATGTATTTCTTTTTGAATACTCTAGGGGAGAGAGTGTTGTCTTGCACTTTTTTTTTTTTTTTTTTTTTTTTTGTGGTAGGGTCTCACTCTAGCTCAGGCTGGCCTGGAATTCACTGTAGTCTCAGGGTGGCCTCGAACTCGCAGTGATCCTGCTACCTCTGCCTCCCAAGTGCTGGGATTAAAGGCATGTGCCACCATGCCCGGCTTCACTTTTGACACCAGCAACATTGTACCCTTTATTTTCTGTCATTCTGACTTCTCCCCTGTAAGAAATCTTGTACTATGTTACACCACCTGGAAAATCCTATATAATCTTCCTATTTTATCTCAATGCAATCACACCTTGTTAGTCCCCTTTGCCATTTTTTTTTAAAGTAACAGTGACAAATGTCAAGAGGAAGAGCACAGTTTAGCCTTGGGAGGCTTTTCTTCTTTCAACCCTAGCCCTTGTGTACATGTGGAATATAAAGGGTATATATAAAGAGTACAAACCCTTGGATAATAACACATTCCAAGAATACTCCTTCTTGGAACCAAATTGATTGGTGTGAGGTAGTCCAAGTAAACACGTAGAAAGTCCTCCATGGAAAAGAACCAAAGGCCTTTGGTCAACACACACAACTGAGCCCATACCAACTGCCAATCCTGTGAGCAAGGTTACTGCAGAACTCCAGCTAATCCAATGGCAGATCCACCACCACAGAGTCAGAACCACCTGGTCCACACACATAATTGTGAGAAATAACAATGGTTGTTATTTTAAGCTTCTGAACTTGGGAGTGCTATGTTATGCATCAAGGGATGATGACACTAGCATATATAAATGTACTATCTATCAGCAACTGAAGGGTTATACCAAGTATTCAGAATTTCATGACTCACAAAATATAAGTGCTTAGCACAGGGCATGGCACATCATAGGTTTTCTACAATATTAATTACCTTTTCCCAGGCAGTCTTTTTTTTTTTTTTTTCTCGGTTTTTCAAGGTAGGGTCTCACTCTAGCCCAGGCTGACCTGGAATTCACTCTGTATTTTCAGGGTGGCCTCAAACTTACGGCGCTCCTTCTACCTCTCCCTCCCAAGTGCTGGAATTAAAGGTGTGTCACCACGCCCGGTTTCAACTATGTTATTTATTTATTGAGAGAGAGACAAAAATAGACAAAAAGAGAGAGGAGAGAGAGAGAGAGAGAGAGAGAGAGAGAGAGAGAATGAATGGGCACTCCAGGGCCTCCAGCCACTGCAAATGAACTCCAGGTGCATGTGCCCCCCTTGTGCATCTGGCTTATGTAGGTCCTGGAGAATCGAGCCTTGAACCAGAGTCCTTAGGCTTCACAGGCAAGTGTTTAACTACTAAGCCATCTCTCCAGGCCTTTTTTTTTTTTTTTTTTTTTTTTTTGGCTAAAGAGATTCTCACCTGTCATTCCAATAGAAGAGAGAGAGCTCCTTTCTATGGAGATGTATTTAGTAGCACATAGCATACAATGGATTATTTGGTCAGTTTGATTTAATGGTCCATGGTTTAATGCTATAAAGCTTTAACATGAACAATGCCCACATTTGTTCAAAATTGTCACTTCTACAGAAACATAACATCATAACTAAAATTAAGAATATGACGTACAGTCTTGCCACTTACATTGTTTAATTGTGCTGTCACACAAGAATCTTAGTATTTTTCTTAGTTGTTCAATTGCTGTGAATGCCTTCTGAAAGTAATATAATTATAACTTGTAAAGGCAAATGCATTCATAGAATTCCATGGAGCAAGCTGAATATGTAACTGCTCATTTGGAGCCAAGTTGATTACCATTTGAAAACAGTTCACCGAGTAGCTGATTAGAATACATTACAAAGAGTCATGACTTCATTTCACTTTACCTAGAAAAACTTGATTCCATGTGTGTTAATGGCAGTTATGAGGGACATAAAGATTGACATGTTTTCCTGAGCTAAGCGATAAGGCTGTGCTGACTCAGTGGAAAAAATATTTCAAAATCCATGAAGTAACAATGCAACCATATGGGATTAAATTCACTACTTGAGCATTAAAAATGTGAGTGAAGTTTTATAAGGAAGGTTTAGCTCATTTAAAGCAATGGACTGTGAAATTTGGGCAAAAGTCCAACTGGATGGTGGCTTTCCAGTTTTACAGAAAACTACTTGAATGGATTATGGTCTCTTTGTGTTCAGCCTGCTTTGCTTCCTCCTGACCGGAATCTGCACACTGAAGCTCTAGAGATTTGCTTATAACTCCTGAATCTGCCTTGTCATTCTCCTGCAATGGTGGTTTCCGTCTGTATAAAGCCAAAATTCCGTAACTCAGTACGTAGGGCTTGTGTGACTGCTGCTGCAACAACCCTCACTGAAGTTCCATTCTATCCCTTTTTTTCTTTCCCAGTTAACATTTCTACATGCACCTGTAGTTCCTAAGGTTTACTGGTTTGATGACACTGATCAAACTATATCACAGTGGCTTTTAAAATTGTCTTAATCAAACCCAAGTGTCTGAGAGTGCGAAATCTGGTTCACAATTGAGATTATTATTTTTTGCATATGTATGTGTGTGAAGTGTGTGTATGCATGTATGAATATTTCTACATTTGTGGGAACATGTGTGTGCATGTTCATGTGCATATGTGTGCATGTGGAGGCCAGAGGTATGGCATGTTCCTTAGTCACTTTCCACCTTATTTTTTGAGACAGGATTTCACAGTGCACCTAGAGCTCATAAAATTAGGTAGACTACATAGTCATCAAGCTCTAGGAATCTTCATCTATCTACCTCCGCAGTGCCAGGAAGGAATACAGGTGCATGCCACCATTCCTGATTTCCACATGGGTGCTGATGATTGAAGCTCAGATCCTCATGTGTGCATGGCACTGTACCCACAGAGCCATCACTGTACATATGGAGCCATCTCCATAAGTTCCGTAAGGGAATTGGATGTCAAATTCACTGTGTGGCTCAGAGATGAGCTCAAGATACATGTTTTGAAGGAACTACATATGTATTTATTCAAAAAGTGAGAAGTGCATCTCTGAGAGCTTGGTATTTGGTAGACACTGGATATACTCATTTATAGCTCACTATGAATCAATAAAATAGGGTTCATTGTCAGTCATATACAAGTTCCCAGTGTTTTACCATGTGTTATTTCCAAGGGAGTAGATTGTTAAACTGATGGTAACATCCTGTAGTGTAATGCTCCTGAAATAAAATAGTCCAGAGCATGTACAAGTAGAAAGTACTGTTTTTCATTCTTGTCTATTGTGCCCATGTTTTGAGGACTACCTGGCTTGGAACAGGTATGTGTGTAAAATAACCTTGTATGAAAACTTCCTCTAGCTTAATTGCATGGGCCATGATGCCTTGGAATCACTTCAGTTGTCATTAAACAAACACAGGTTCTTTTTTTTTTTAACTGAGAATTTTATATGAACATATTGTAAATTGGTCATATTCTCATCATGTTATTTTCTTATGTCCCATTTCACTGAGGGCCCTCCTCAGTGGGGTTATGGGTAATCACTGCGTGTGTTGTGAAGGTACCAGTTAGTCTCTGTGGAGGGAGAGATAATGCTTCTGAGTCCATCTTCCCATCCTGTAGTTCTTACATTCTTTCTGTCCCCTCTCCAACAATGTTCCCTGAGCCTTGGAGGGCATGTTAGAAGTCTCTCAGCAGCCTTGGATTCTCTGATTTTCTGCTTTGATGAGTGTTGAGTCTCCTCAGTGTCTACAGCCATTTCTCTGGAGGAAGTTCCCAGACTAGCAGTGAGAGCATTTCTCTGGAGGAAGTTCCCAGACTAGCAGTGAGAGCAGCCCTCACATTTAACCTACTGCTTCCTCTGTCAAGTTACCTGGGCCCTGGCAGATGTGATACAGATGACTCATCTCATGCTAGGCAGTCTGCTTTCTTTTCTTATCAAACTGATTTGTCCTGGAGCAACACAGTATTTACTGCTATCTGTAAAAAGCGTATTTTTTAGCCAAAAAAATGCAGTAGCACAAAGCAAAAGATAGAAATGTAGACATTTAGAAGACTTTTAAAATGCGTATTACTACTTTTTTTAGTGAAAAAATAAACAGTGGAATCTTCCCTGAATGGTATCTGACCTTCCAAATTATAGGCTTCTGGCCTAGTTTTCAGTAGCACACATGAATTCCTTCCCGCTGAGCTGGTCTCATACTCTATCAGAAAGCAGTTGATTGCACCGTACTTTATGTGTCACTATTGCATCAATGGATACATCTTGCCTGGCTGGTTGTTTTTCTAGCTTGTAAGATTCACTGCTTATTCATGGTGTTGATTACTTTTATACCCCAGCAGCTGCCATAATACTTTCTAGCACTAAAAGAATTAGCAGACAAGGAGCTGGCTTCCATCTCAGTTCCAGCATGATCCATCCTTCCTTCCTTCCTTCCTTCCTTCCTTCCTTCCTTCCTTCCTTCCTTCCTTCCTTCCTTCCTTCCTTCCTTCCTTCCTCCTTCCCTCCCTCCCTCCTCCCTCCCTCCCTCCTTTCCTTCCTTCCTTTCTCTGTCTCTCTCTCTCTTTCTTTTCTTTCTTTTTTCTCAAGGTAGTGGCTTGCCTTATCCCAGGCTGACCTGGAATTTATTATGTAGTCTCAGGGTGGCCTCAGACTCATGGCAGTCCTCCTACATCTTCCACCCAAGTGCTGGTATTAAAGACATGTGCCATCACACCTGGCCTAGCATGATCATTCAATGTCCTAAGACCACAGCCTAAAAACACAGGTTCTTGCTAGACAAATAATCAAGGCACATGTGAAATGATACACATGCCCCTGATAACTTTGCCTCAGGTCCATGTAATCAATGGCTGATTTTATTAACCCATTGGAGAAGGCAGAAACTAGCCAAAAAGTTTGGGTATTATATCTAACTAACATTAGAGTTTCTTATGTTTCAAAAAGTAACAGGAGAGCATTATAGTAACTAAATATTCACAAAATTGTTTTTTAGGGAATAATCACCTTTGCTTTGAGTTTTTTTTTTTTTTTTTTTTTTAGTACTATGCTCTATACCCCAAAGTAGTGCAGTATATAAGGGAAAATGTCTGATTTCCTCTGTGCCATTCAGTGTGTTCTCCTTATGGTGAGGTAGGGTCAGGAAGTCATCCATTGGTTCATGGAGTCACCACAGGCTGGAATCTGGAATTCCATGCTCCATGCTCCATGCATGTGTTTGAATGAGAGACCTTTGCAGACTCAACGTTCCCCAAGATGAACACTGAGGTTTAGACTTGTGGAAAGAGTGATGGGGAGAGTATGAGGGAACTTTCCTGCTGCTCAAATACAACCAATAATATAGAGGGCCAAATATACCAGATAGTTTATTTTCATCCCATCTAGCATCCTTTGTTTTCAGATTTACTGGAAAGAATGAGAAAGCAGAGTTTGCAGAACCACCATCAATAATTCTAATTACTTTCATGCATGATTAAGTTTCTTGGAATTAAAAATGAGAAGTATACATTATAAACATCAAATAAATTTTAATAATTTGAATGAATGAAATAGAATTTAGAGATGACTATTTTTAATTGGAAGCTTGTTGCTCTTTCATATTCTTACCTTGTGAAATATGGGGCCAGCTCACTCACAAGCTGCATCATTAGAGCCAGTAAAAGGTTAAGGAGCAAACATTTCTGTCAGTCAAATATTAAGCAATGAGCTATTACTCTTTAATTTTACCAATACTTCTGCAATGAAATGATGAACAATTTTGTGATATTTCTGGATTATATGTATATATAATATTATATTTGACACTATGTATACTCTTGTACATTTTGGAAATTTAGATTTTATCACTGTCAAAGAGTATTATCTTTAGGAGTCATGTTTTCATAGGTCTGAAGACATAATCATCAATCTAATAATTTGATATTCCTTAAAGAGAGGTGAAGAGTAAAATAGTTATTTTTCCTTTAATTTGACACTATTCTATGCTTACAGAACTTTTATCATCTCATTTGACTGAGATTTAGATTTTTAACAGTAGGCCAGTATATTTTGGTATCTAAGAGTACAACCTAAGAGCTGGGTATAACCTGGTATATAAAGGTGTTCAGAGAAAAGTTCCACTTAACTAATAAAGGGGTACTCCCACAGAGAGATGTCCAAGAAGCAGAAAGTAGCAAATGACTTCCCAGGTGAGACAAAAAATAATGTGTTTCTTTTTCAAATGTGAAACTTTAAGAATGAATGTTACCAAAAGTTTTCTAAAATTTTGCAAACTTGAAGACTTTACAGAAATCACTCTTATTTCATTTCACCCTGAGGCATTTCTTATATGACCTTTAATCCTTGTCATCTTCTGACTATGACATGCAAGGGGACTGATACAGAATGGCTCAGATCTTTGTTTTTCATTTTCTTAGGCTTATGAAATCAGAAGTTAAACCCTACCCGTTTTGTGATCTAATCAATTTTCTTTGGTTTAACACCAAGACTAATGCATCCCCTTCTTAGGCACTTCCAGCTTATTTGAACTTAGAGTTTTAGTCATTCATGTAAAGCCTTTCATGCTAGTTTCATATTAAAAATAGGCCCCAGCTGCTTTATTTTCTTAATCCTTTCTAGAAAAGCATACATGACAGTGTCTCCCCCAGGGAGGTGGCAGCTCCAAAGCATTCTTTCCTGAGAAGGGACCACGTAGGCCAGACACTGTCACCATGCTTGCTACCTCAGATCAATATATGTTTTATATTTTGATAAAATACAGCCACAGAAGAACAAGAACAACATCTATATATCAATTATCTATCTATCTATCTATCTATCTATCTATCTATCTATCTATCTATCTTCTTTCTTACCATCCATCTACATACATATATAATATACATTGTAATTATGGAAAATGCTGTGTTAACTATTACTTTAAAAAGTTCTGTTAGGTCCTTATGTATAATAAGGCATCATGTTCAATGTTCAATGGATAAATGAATATGTGGAAAAAGTATTAACTATCCAAATACATGGATTTTTCTAAGTAGTTTTAGTGGTTTATTATGTTAAAATTCAAAAATGAGATTGGGAGCTGAGTATTTAATTTATATATATTTTACAAATCCAGTCAAATAAATCAACTCATGATCTTACTTTATGCCTTCCTATAGCTACATAAACTTAGGGTTTTTTTAATTTATTTGTTTTATGAGAGAGAGTCTTTCTATGCAGTCAAGTTGGGCTTTACACTTACAATTCTCCTGCCTCTGTCTCCTCATATAGCCTTAATTTTGAACCTGATTCCTAAGAATTTTGAGATTGTCTCTAATCTGTATTGAAATTACTTAATCAATTTCACATTTTGAAAGTTTTAAAGCAAAGAATGAATAGGACAAAGCTTTAAGTTATAATACATACATGCATGCCACATAACACTTCCTTTCAGAATAATGTTATAGTTATGAGATCCATTCCTGTATCTTAATTTTATGTATCTTAATGATACATAACAAGATATATCATATGCAACAAAGCCATTTATAACTAAAGCACTTACATTCTTACAAACTTACATTTTTAGTTTGAATAATGGAATTTGAATTCTAGTCTTGAATTATAAAGATAATATTAGAGTTGGCCAAAACTAATAAAATATATGATTGTGAATGTAATTTATCAGAATAGAGATTAAAATCAATAGCCTGAAGCTTTAAATTTGCTTCTGAAATAATGACAAGGAGACATTTTTCCAGTACTAATTTTTCTTACTTTATTTATCCCACCTGTATTGGGAATTCCCTTGTCTTCAGAGGAAATCATAGGTGGAATATAGAATACTGAATACTTAGTTAATGTAATGCTGAGCCCATGAATCACACCACACTGGAGACAAACTGCATATACAAGTCAGAACCTAAAGCATCTTTTCAAAGTACCTTAATATAGATGTTGAAATGACTTGTAGAATAGTACCTCAGTATAATTGCAATAGAAAATTTTCTAGTACACTCTATTACTTTAAATATATTCCTACTTAACTGAAAAAAAAAAAAAAAAAAAAACCAAGTCAACTTAATCTTAAGCCTTTGTCTTTTCTTTAACATCTTGGATGAACCCAAGCTCATTTTCCTTGTTACTAATTATTGTCTGTCTTTACTTGCTCATGCTTTTTACATGACTGAGGATAAAAATGTGCTTTATATCTGTGCAGTAAAGGCATCAGGATATTTTATGTTGAAGGGAGAAAAAGGAGTTTTTGAAGACAAATGGAGTAGTGATCTCATTTCTCATCCTTATTGTAGGGTAACCATAATAGTCACAGCATTTCTATGACAGTCTGAGCAACTGATTTACATTTCTCCTTTACTACATTTCTTGCCTGCTTGAATGACATAAAGGGTATTTGTCCAATTCATTACTCTCAGGAGAGTTTGCTTCCTATTTTCCCTACAGTTAGAAATACCAAATCTTGCTTTTCTACATGAATGTCATCTAGTAGATGGCAATATGAGGGCTTTAAATATAGTCCTCTACAGATCACTATTTTGATTAGGTGCTTTGGAGGGCTTATAAAATGCCTACAAATTTCTTTATACATAGGACCACAAAATTCTACTTGTAGCTAAATACAACTGTTACTGATAGTTCTTCATTTTACTTTAGTCAACCTTAGATAAAAAGGGAAAATAAGCTGATTCCCTGTTGTCTATCCATTTTGTGTATTTTTTTAAATGGATGAAACAAGCAAGTCTGTTGGTGAGTGGAACAGTGAACAGAACAGCAGGATGGCCCAAGAGCTAAAAATGCATCACAGTGTCTCAGAGGGATTGAGAATGGGTAAAATTCTTTATTGAAAATGAGAATAGGTCATAAAAGTTCACAATATCAACTTTGAGGAATCTGTTATTGTTCCCTAGTATCTTCAAATATGAATAACTAAATTTTTGCTTTAAGTAGAAACTTTTAGAAAGCAAATTCTATTTTGTTTATAGTTAGGAGGAAGTGATGACCTTTTGGCTGATTAAACATCTTTGCTTTGAATCTTGCCTCATTTTTGTTTGTTTGTCTGTTTGTTTATTTTGTGTTTATGTGGATGTGTAATATGCATAGTGGCGTGTCTGTGTGTGTAGGGGGTATGTATGTGCAGATGTGCATGCCTGGAGATCAGAGAAGAATGCTGGATGTCCTCTACTGTTCATCTGTGTATTTCCTTGATACATGGTCTATTTAATCCTAGAACTGCAGTTTTCAAAGGCCCCAGGAATTCTCTGGTCTCTACTTTCCACAGGACTCGGATTATAGGTATGCCTGACCATGCCCAGCTATTTCTATGGGTGCTATGGAATCAAGTTGAGATGGTCTCAGGTTCTACCGGACTCTCATGCTTATACAGCAAGTCCTCTTAACTGATGCTTTTGGTTTTGTTTTTAATAGAAGATGTGCTTTTTTATAAGGTGAACTGAAAGTTAAAATGGGAAACTATAGGCTGACTTTTAACCTAGACAAAGGATAACATTATTGTTTTTTTTCAAGGAAATAATTTGAACAAATATTAGGGAAGGCAGTATTACAATTAAATATTGAAGAGGATATGGGTGGAAAGGAAAGAGTAATCTAAAATGCTACCCCCACAATGTAAGATCTCAGTTGTATGGTTCAACCCACTGATGGCAAGCTCTGATCTTAGAGATTAGGGATACCCGCTGAAATTTGGATGACGTCAGCTACTGGGGACTAGGGGCTGGAAGGTAGGGTTTTCCTAGCCCAAGATTTTTGTCGACAAACAAGAAAACAGGAACAGTACTATCAGTTTTAATATGAAGCCATACACTCAGATTTTAATCTAGTTTTTCAATATTGGTAACAGCATAATTAAATAGGTTTTTGCTTAAGAACTCACTCATGCTTGCTAGGTAAGTACTCTTCCACTGTGTTAAATCCCTAGCCCCTAATTTTTGAAACATTGAGCCATATAATGCATATCTGTGGAGCTCTAGTTTCTAAACCTGGGGCTAAGGCATGTGACATAGTGCACAAAATTGTGTGAAACTGACTTCTGGTCAAGATGACATCCACCTAACCACACTTTACCTCCTGGGGCAATAACAGGCAAGATGTGTGGGTTTTTAGGGTCAGCAGGTCCTAGCAGATCTTCATTGGGAGGGCATGGAGGAGCAAAGCAGGGAATCCACTTGCTCCCACTTTCTTGGGTAGCCCACCAGTCCCCTAAACCCCTCAAGCAGCTGTCCCAGCCACTGTGTCAGCTGTTGTGCTATGGATGAGGTTCCCTCCTGTGCTACCTACATGCTCCATGGATCTGGGCCAGGTGCCTCTCACTTTTCCCCATGCCAACCAGCTCTCATTCCAGCCCCTAGTCCCCAGTAGCTGATGTGAGTCCAAAAACTTGAACAAGCTCAAAAATTTTTATGAACAGAACATGAGGGAACTGTGGGATACCCTTAAACATCCTGACATTCAGATCATGGGTATACCAGAAGGGGAAGAATTCAGACCAAAGGCACAGAAAACTTATTCAACAAAATTATCAAAAAAAACAAACAAACAAAAAAAAAAAAAAACTTTTCCACCCTCTCAAAGGAGAGTCCCATCAAGATACACTAAGCTAACAGAACTCCAAACAACTGGACCAAGGGAGAAACTCTCCAAGGAATATTATCATTAAGACTCTAAACAATGAAAACAAAGAGAAAGTCCTAAAAGCAGCAAGAGAGAAACAACATATTACATATAAAAGTAACTCTATCATAATTACTTCAGATTTCTCATTGGAAACCCTGAAAACTAGACGGGCCTGGAATGTAACACTGCAAGATCTAAGAACCTATGGCTTCCAACCCAAACTACTACTCTATCCAGCAAAAGTGTCCTCCATAATAGATGGCACAAGAAAAACTTTCCATGATAAAAATCAGCTTTATAACTATGCACACAAAGCCAAACCTACAGAGAGTACTTCAGGGAATTCTTCATACTGAAGAGTCAAATAACCAACCTCAAGTGTCTACAAGAAACAGATCACAATAACCAAACTCAGAGAAGGTTCAAAAAACTACAAAGTCCAAGAAAACACCAAACCACATAAACCACCACAATATGGCAGGTATTAAATTAAACCTCACAGTTATTACCCTAAACATTAATGGCTTTAATTCACCCATAGAGAGACACAAGTTAAAAGGGTGGATCAGAAAAATAGACCCCTAAATCTGCTGTTTTCCAGAAACCTACCTTATCACTAAAGATGGGCACCGTCTCAGGGTGAAAGGGTGGAAAATGATATTCCAAGTGAATAGAAATAAGAAATAAGCAGGTGTTGATATATTAATATCTCATAAAATACACTTCAAAGCATTTCATTGGCTATACAACTGACAGAGGCTTAATTTCTAGAAAGAACTCAGAAACCTAAGCAATAAAAAAATCAAGCAACCCACTCACAAAGTAGGGTAGAGAACTGAACAGGGAGTTCTCAGAGGAAGAAATACAAATGGCAAACACACACTTAAGAAAATGTTCAACATCCCTAACCATCAGGGAAATGCAAATTAAAATAACTATGAAATTCCACCTTACCCCAATAAGGATAGCAAACATTTAAAAAATCAAATGAAATGGTGAGGGCATGGAGAAATAGGAGCCCTCATTCAATGCTGGTAGGAATGTAAGCTGGTATAGCCACTATGGAAATCTATATGGAGACTCCTAAAAAGGTTGACTATAGAGTTATTAACAGACCCAATTGTTCCTTTACTGGTATTTACCCAAAAAGCTCCATGCCTCAGTTCAGAGATATTTGCTTAACCATGTTTATAGCTGCTCAATTCATAATAGCTAAGAACTGGAATCAACCCAGGTCCCCCTCATTGGATGAATGGATAACCAAGACATGTTATATCTACACAATTGAATTCTACTCAGCAGTTAGAAAAAATGACACAATGCAATTTGTAGAAAAATGTTTGAACTTGGAACAAATAATACTCAGTGAACTCACCCAATCACAGAAAGACAATCATCTCATGGTCTCACTCATATGAGGCTCCTGGATCAGCTCAAGATGCTGACATATCTAATTGGCATCTCCAGGACTGGACAATAGAGAAGGTAGGGCTTGAGTGGAGGGTAAGGTTGTGGGGAGGAAACACAAAACTGAACCCAAATAGAGCTGGTATCATAAAATTATATATCCTGGAAGACAGACTAAAAGGTTGAGCCCTCATCAGGACCTTAGAGGGAACACCTGAATCAGAGGGCCCTGGAATGGGTGAGATGAAGCCTAACCTTGATTTTTCTCCTGTTTCTCTTTTTTTTTAATTTCTTTTATATATCTTCTTTCTTTTCCCTTTGCACTAGCCTGTAACTCCAAGTACCAGGATGTGCTTAACACCTCACAATGAACTTTTAATCAGATAGACTTACAAGGTTTCCCAAAAGAAGACAGACTTCTGTCAGAGCACTTGATTACCCTCCTGAGGTTAATGTTAAGACCCTACTGCCAAAGAGACCATATGCTATTGGGTTACATGGACCATGGAGAGACCTGGCTGGAATCTGGAAGATTCCAATCTAGTGTTAGAAGGTGTTACATGAGCTACTGGGGGAAAGTGGCCAACATCTGTCTGAGTAATTCGAGTTCTAAGCTACTCAGAAGCAAACAACCTGACGTGATGCTCACACAAGTGCAATAGTGGCACACGGCCATGGTGGGTAACCAATTTCTCTTGTATTGGCTAGCAGATCCACTCAGTGGAAAGGAACTCATATCTGGAACTGGGAAACAAGTAAGAATCATATCCAGATAATGAGTTTGCTCTCCAATATCAAGCTCCCACCAATCTTGGGCTATAAGAAGACCTATACCTATTAAATTCTTTCTAAACTAAAAATGGTTATCCTATTTAACCTGTGCTGATTTTACTCTCGGAGAATCTGCTTCTCTTTGTTAGACGGAAGCAGGACATGAAGAGAGAAATGGCCCATTGCACTTCACCAGGGCTCCAGCTGAAACTATAGAGGAATTGGGGAAATGAGCAAGAGTGCCACTTTCTCAGGGAACCTGATATCAGTACAAGGGTGAAAGAGATAGACACTGAGGAAAGAGATCCAGAGATCCAGAGGCTCCTAAGATCCCATGACTGAAGTAGCCCTAAAAAAAAAATCCAGCATTGCTCAGGGAAATTACAGAAGAGGGTTTGGAAAGATTGTTAGAGCCACAAGTTGGGACATGAGACATTGCCTCTTCCCCATAACTGATGGTTATTCCCACAATGCATGACCCACTATCCTCATGGACATAACCAGCATCCCCAATGAGGAGGGTCCCTTTGGAGGGGGGCAGGGATGAGGGTAAGGATGGTACCAACATGTGCTATTTACATACTGTGTATGTCCATAACTAATAAAAAATTGTGTGTAGCCAATAATTACAAAAAGAATTTTGAAACATGATAATCCTATGATTTCCTACTGAATGCCTTGAATTTTATTTGATGTTATAATTAGATATGGAAAAATAATTTCAGTTATTTCTTCTAAGATATTAGAAGTTAGTTTAGGGATAGGAAACCAAGTCTCCAAGAGACAAGCAGAAGACATAAGTAGGCTTATGTTTCATGTCTTTGAGATGACATATCTTGGCCATATTTAATGGTTTAAACTGCAGTGGTTCAGTTCATTGGACTTTTCCAGAAAAAAAAAATATATAGCACACACACACACACACACACACACACACACACACACACACACATATATATATATATATATATATATATATATATATATATATATATATACATATGCATACATATACCTATATATATATGTACTTGTACCAAGAGAAGTTCCATTCTTATTTACAATTGAGAGGTATAGACTCAGCGTCAGTTCTCTCAGCAAATGGGACTCAATTTATTTTTTTGAGGAGGAAGAGAGTTAACAAATCTGTTCTTTCTGTATTATTTGGAATGGCTTTTTACTCAAGTACAAACAACAAGTCCAACTTGAGCTGGGTCAAACTTTAAGGCAATTTCTTATGCAATATACTAATTAGGGGTAGTGTGTAGGGGTTCAAGCTGCCTGGCTCAGTACCACAGATGTTTCCAAAGTCTCACTTCTTTTCACATTTTGTTCTTTCATCCTCAGGGCTCTGCTGTAAGACTGGCACAAGATGTCTATAGAATTCCTAGCCATCCTCTCCAGGGTTCAGGGAAGGAAAGGGACTGTTTCTTTTGTGCATCTGTCTTATAAGTAAGGAAGCTGTTCATGGAAGTGCCCTGAGATAGCTTACCTCATGCTATGTCACTGATCAGGGTGGAATCACAGTTCTGGTCCTCAGCCAGTCACTGCAGAGTGGGATGGAGTTACCTTATGGGCCTAGACCAGTATTTATCAGCAGAGATATTGCTCTTCCAGGTACAACGATTCAAATCTTTGTCTTGTTAACCTACTCTATGCATCTGGCATCTCAAGATCATTGTCATTCTGGGACTCTGAATGCAAAAACAGTAACATCTCTCAGTCACTAGAAAAACTCCCACCAATCTTGGGCCATAAGAGGGCCTATACCCACTAAAAATGGTTATCCTATTTCACTGGTGCTGACTTCACTCTCCATTGGAGAATCTGCTTCTTTTTTTCAAATGGAAGCAGGACCTGAGGAGAGAAATGGTCAGCAGAAAGTGAGTAGAGGTAACAATTTCCAGAGTAGGCCTTGAGAGAGATGTGTGCTTCCATTGGTCATCATTTTAGTTATCTGTGTGAAGTTTGCTGTGGGCTGCTGGTCCCAGAACAAAAGCCTTACGTGTAACCATAATCCAATATGACCTGGACTGGAGCCCAGGTGCACCTCAGCTAGACCCCTCTGAATATCTATGAGCAAGAAGAATAAGTATTTGTAGTTTTAAGCCATTGAATTTGAATTTAACTCCTTGGGTGGAATTATTGCAGCAATAGCTGACAAATAAAATTTAATAATGATTACCAATAATTGACTAATATAATTCAGCACTTCAGGATAGTACTGTGGCACACAGCAGGTATTCAATGAACAGTTATTGAATAAATAAAACTGTACATGTTAAATCAATCTTATGCTAGGTGATTACTGTAAAACTCATTTGAATGGTTTCTTCCTGTTTGCTCTTGAAACAGGTCATGTCATATTTCTCTAAAATGTTGTCCTGTTAACAATACTGATTTATAGGAATGAGATTCTAAAATCTTGAAACACAGTTCCATTCTCAAGCTTATACTCCCAGGCTCCATCAACTAAGGGGTGTAGTTTCACTAGGGCTATGTGGAAGTCTGTGAATTGGGTCATTTTTCATTAAACTCTTCCATCTTGAAGATCTGCCATTCAGCATGCCAGTTTCTTGGCATCAACATCCAATGCTCAACTTGGTAGACAGTTTTGTTCCTTGATATTAAAGATGACAGAACAAAGACAAATACCATGCATGCATTTAATCCACAGACATAATTTTAATTTGTCTTAAATGAAATTCAATGCCCATGTCTGGGAAACATATTCAATGGGAAGAGATATAAAATGCTGGCTCTGTGCTCAGAGATCTCACAAGTTCTTTGGATGACAAGAGCTGTACCAACAAACAATGCCAGATAGCCTACTTATCAAACAAAGCAGTCTTTTTTTTTTCCCATTT
Source organism: Orientallactaga sibirica (assembly GCA_036365145.1). Lineage (NCBI taxonomy): Eukaryota > Metazoa > Chordata > Mammalia > Rodentia > Dipodidae > Orientallactaga > Orientallactaga sibirica. Next base: position 32,901,824 of record JAEOAD010000012.1, on the reverse strand, counting down.
GGATCCAGCTTTTTAATTCATGTAATTCTCACTCCACCAATACTGATGACTTGTTTAGCAAGGTCCGCTGAGTTGATGGTTGTCTTGTAGACAGTATCACAGGCGTTTCTCTACTTGATGTCTACAATGATACTCACCGATGGGATCCCTTGCATTAGTGAGGCTGCTGGGAATTTTGTTCAAATGGCATAGTTATTTCTATAAGTATCAAGAGAAAAAAAAAAAAAGAGGAAAAAAGACAGAATTTTACAGCCTGTCATGGAAGAAGGATTGAATTGAGATAGAGATCCAAACAGACAAAGTAGGGTTCATCATAGGATTAAGCATTGACCAAGGTCATCTGAAAGACATTCTAGGGCCTAGTGAGAGTGTTGTCCAGGGTCTACTTCTAAGAGTAAAATGATAGCTTTTACTATTTCCTGGCCTTCATTTCATTTGGATTAGCCAACTGTCCTGAGTCTGGTCCCAAAGTCCTAGACAGGTAGAGCAGCAACCCTGAAGTACACCACCCTCCTTGTCAGGGGTCTGAGATTGTTGCTGGGCAGGAGTAGATTCTCCATGGAGAGATGCTGGTTACCCATGCTAGAAGATGCGAGAGAATCAGTGAGAAATGAAGAGCAGAAGACTGACTGCGTTGGTGAGTCACTTTAGAAAACCAGGGTGCAGGGAGGCATCCTCTGGGATGGCCTTGGCTGGGCTTACTGCAGCTTCGTCTTGCTCATTGTGTGAACACTTCCTACATCCCAGATCCCACAGCTGGTCTCAGACCCAGAGCAGACTCTGCCGCTGATCACCTCCCTTGTCACAAGTAGTGCTTAGCTCATTGCTCTCCTGTACTGACTGGCTTCTTATCAGAAGGACAGACATTGGAAACCACAGAAATGCTTATGTACTTGGCCCTTCGAATGTGGGATATATTATAACTTTCTCAAAGCTAGAAAGAAATATTGGCATTTTATTAATAACGAGGGAAAACAAATACAATCTGAGTCTTTATTTGCCACTCAGCTTTCATTGCATGAAAAGTTCAGGTGCCTTGAGGGAAGAATTTATGCCCAGGGAAGATAATTGAGTTATTGATATTTTCTCAAGGGCAGCAGGGGATAGCTGGGGAGAATTACACAGGGCGCTTAACAAGATGACTTCCAAAGTCTGTAATTTAAGGAATTTGTTCAGACTCTGTCCCATGGATTGTTCTGTGATTCAGGCTCTGCAGATTCATACTCAGGCTTCTGGACACAACTCCTTTACGGAAAGCGTATGCTGAACTTACTAGTTATTCTGTTACAATCTCTAGTCTATGGCGAGCTCAGGGTCAGTGTCTTTGGTGGCAGATGGTTCTACAAGTGGGAGAAGGAGGGTATGCCAGAAGCTTTGATGGGGTTAGTGGCAGACTCTCAGAGCTGGCACCATACTGTTGGACATGAGCTGTGACAGTCCAGCCATGATACCTGCAGGCACTTACAAAGTGATTCTCGCCTTCATTGCTTCCCAGTAGTCTCTTATGTTTAGTGTAGATCCTGAACATGGCTGTTGCTTCAGGGAAGTCAGCAGAATATAATTACATATAATCAACTGAAGCATGAAAAGAAGAAAATGTGTCACATAGTAGCAAAGAGGCCTGGCCCATGGAGCCTGTGTGATACCTGCCTGGGTATATCCAGGACCACTAAGGAGGAATGAGGGTTTTGTAGTCAGTGAAATACTGTTTTGATGAATGTGGTAGTTTGAATATATGGCCCCCAATATATTCAATGTTTTATTAGTTTATAGTTTGCATCTGTAGTCACCTTGCTAGAGGCAATGTCACTGGGTGGTTCTTAAGGTGTGGTGGTGGGTTTGAGATACCATTGTAAAGATATGCAAAGTGTGCCCAGTAGGAGTTCCTGAAGTGTGCTGTGGCTTTTGGCAGTAGCTTTGCTCTGTGTGCTGTGTGCTGGTTGGCTTTTTTTCTCTCTCTTGCCTGGTCCTGTGAGGCAGGCCAGCTTTTTCTGCCATTATGGAACTTCTACTGGATCTGTAAGCTTCAATAAATAATATCCCTTCCTCCATAACTGTTCCTGGTCTGGAAGTTCATCTCAGTGAACCTGAAGCTGTCTGCTACAATGACAAAGTAGTGATGCTTAGGAGATAAGGAGTACAGGTGTATGCTATCCATTCCAACAATAGAGTCAGTGTTTATGTGGATGAGGAAGATGTTGGGATAATGGATCTGTTTGGTCTGAAAAGGCTGTCTCAAAGTTCTGTTTTGTTTCTAATATTATTTTGGATTAATGAAGTAACAAGGACTAGATAAACCATAATCTTTCATGATACCACTATTAGTTTTCTAATATACAACTCTAATTAAACATAAACAAGATCTGAGTTTGTAATCACTTCAGATTCTATGACTAGAAGCACAAGAAAATTCTATACTACAAGAACGGCTCAAAGACAGCTGACTACCATCAGGAAGATGGTAGCCGACAGTATAGAGAATGGGCTTTTGAATTAAGTAAGAAGATAAACCAAATGATATGAAAAATATTTTTCAAAAACTCAGATGGGGAGTAGGGAGATGTGTCGGTGGTTAAAAGCACTTGTTTAAAAAGCCTGCCTGTCCCAGGTTCAGTTCCCTAACCACCCACATTGAGCCAGATGGGCGTTTGCTTACAGTGACAAGAGAACCTGGTGTGCGTGCATGCATGTGTGCATGTGTGTGTGCAAATAAATAAATTAAAATTAAAAATTCAGATGCGATGATATTTAATCTGAGTGTCAGAAATCCTACTTTTCAAGATAATAAATACCTCAAGAAATATTTTTAATTTACCAAATTATCAATGATCAAAAATTACTTGAAACATTTTGCTGTATGTAAGGACAATTGTGAATGTTAATTTATCCCAGAAATATAAGTATGCACAGTGTAAGTAAGGTGTTTACAAAATATTATTTAGATGTTTTCACAATCAACAAAAGCTTTGTTATCCATAATAGTGACATGCAATTTCAAAAAGGAATTTTAAGTTAAATGTATGTACAACATATTAAGTAAAGCTTTCTGTCCTGAAATAAGTGAATATGAAAGCATTTTTCTGACCTCTGCATATCTGTAACTGACACCTGTAATGCGTATGTTGCTTATTGGCATTTTAAAAATGACTCTAAAATGTATTTGCTAAGACATTTACCTTTTATTCAGCTCATTATTGGTTGGCTGTGTAGATGGAGGCCAGGCCACTCTATTCTCTCTCTCTGACCTGGCTCATATGACTGTGACCACTGCACAATTGATTGGGAGTGTTGGCTGGCCAGAATGGCTTTGGCTGAGTTTGCTCTGCTTTGCCCTGCAAACTCTTGCATGTTTTCAAAGCGAGGAGGCAGAATTTGCCCTAGGTCAGAACTCTAACATTACTTCTGATGAATTCCATTGAGAAGGTTGGTCCACATCTCGAGGGCAGAGAATGTACTTCCCGAGACCTGCAAATTCAGTGTGGGAAGAAGCATGGTTATAGGGAAGAGAAAGCTGTGATCCGTGCTTGCATGTGACTGCAGCCTGTGACGGGCTATCAACTACTCAAATGGTGTTCTGTGGGATCCTCCCAAATAATGCAATAGGTCAATAGTGTGGCTGTAATCTCGTCATTCCCTTTGTGCATAGACACAGACTGAAACCAGCAAGACTGAGAGAGAGAGTTATGGATTTCACATTCTGGAAGTGGCATGAGTTCCCATGTGTTATGAAAGGCATAGATGTGAGATGTGATGTAAGTATAATTAAAGGGAGGACAAGGAATGTTTTTCAAGGCTTTACCCCATAGAGACACACTGAGCCTTATTTATATATCTTACAAGAATCAGAGCAATTGAACCTTGACTCTTTCTGTGGAGACTCTCTATTTTCCATGTCACCACAAGAGTCTAAATCCAAACAAAGGAATTAGTGTGAGGATACTATGACTCGTTGCAAGATCTATTGACCAATCTTCTTTGTGTCTTTTGTATTTTTCTGTATAGTCATCTCTTTTGAGCTTTGTGAACAAAGTACTAGAAAAAAAAGTCACACTCATTAGATTGCTTCTAAGTTGTATTATGCTGCTAAAGATAATTAGGGAAGTTATTAATGGAGATGAAAGAGAAGAAAATGTCTATATCTTTTAGTTAGAATTTGAAATCAACTTGTACTCATTCTTTTGGGTTAACATTCATATTTAAAATTTATACTCTTGGACAATCTCCAAAGCCAAATTATGTACTATATTTGACCCAGATGCACATTTAAAAAAAACCCAATTCTTATTTGATATCTTCTAAGTTGACAAGGAGCTACAGGAATGTCATAACCTGGTCTAGGTTTCTGGATTCACAAAATGATAAAGTCATTGTCATTGGGGTAATGTGAATTATATAATTACATAAATTCCTTTAACACACTTCCTGTTATACATCAAACTATTTAACTTACAAGCAAAATTCCGAGAAAAAGTTAGTTCATCTTTTGAATAATGTACAGTTGATACATTTTCTCATTAACTGCCATATTTGAAGCATGTTATGTAAATATTACACTTACTTCCTAAAGTGCCCTCAGGAAGAATGTGTTGCCTTAATTTTATGAAAGAAGAAATTGGACTTGGAAAGAATATGTACTTATTGGGGTAAGCTAGGAAATAATAGGGCCTATACTCAGATTCTGATTTCCGGGAAATCCTTCCTGAATACCACAATGTGCAACCAAAAAAAGACAAAGTCCTCTTGAAATGAAATACAGTTTGGGTGTTGGGGAACATCAAGGCAGACAAAAGAACATATATTAAAGAAATTGATATTTAGATACGTTATTGTGTCTCGTTTATTGGAATGCTATAAGCAATTGTTTTCTACTCTGCTGTCACCCATTGTTTTGTACCAGCTTAAAGTAGATAATTTACTGAAAGGGTCTTTGGATAGCTGCCATATTTTCTAAATGCTACCCATCTGCAGCGTCTTTTATTACCCTCATGCATAAGGACTACTTTTCCACTACTGAAAAATACATAATAGGTTATGTTATATATGATTAAGTGTTATTAGAAGAAAAATCTATCAACTTATTTATATTTTCATGTAAGACACCTGACTCTTCATTTTTGTAAATAGAAATTTATGCTACATATGATTCTTCAAATTAAGGTAAGACATGAAATGCATTGTGGATTTTTAGACTCGGACCTTGCTTTATTTTTTATCTAATTTTATTTTATTGATATAAAGGTACATACAGTGAGCTATAAATGTGTATTGATGAATATCAAGTTGCTATGAACCAAACTTATGTGAATAGTCTTATATAAAGCATTACTTTTGTGGACAAGCATCTTTATTTTTGGAAAAATACCTGGGCAATGAATAGGTACATTTTGTAACATCGTAAGAAGCTGTCAAACTACTTTCCACAGCAACTTTGCCCCTTTAAGCCCATAGGAGAAATGTATGAGCATTCCAGTTACTTCACATGCTTAGTTTAGCAATTTTTATTGCCGACATCCTAGTATTAAGTATACTCCTGTGTGGTATTAGTTTGCATTTTGAAATATCTACTACTACTGGGCAAAATATATTACTTATTGCTATTTTTATATCCTATTTATAATGTCTAAGTCTTTTGTTTACTTTTATTGGATTGTAGTTTTCTTTTTGTACTATATATTCTAAATATACATAGTTTGTTATAGGTAAATATATAAAATAAAATAGGTGAATATTCACTTAATGAGATATTTTACAACAAATAGTAATTTTAAAAATGGGCAAAGACCATTAGTTATGAGAATAATCAATATCTCTCTGATTGGATATGAAGCCTGCTCAGTGAGAGGGACTTCATACCTGGTGCTAAGAATCAAGTCAAAAATCTGTGGCTTGGAGGTCATAGACCATAGAGGGCAGCTTCCACTACTCTTTGGCTAAAGAGAATGGTTATACCCATAAAAATTTCTTCTAAATGCCTATGGTGATACTGTTTGACCCAAAATCTCGATTTTTGTTTCTGAGATAGGATCTCATTCCAGCCCAGGCTGACCTGGACCTCACTCTGTAGTTCCAGGATAGCCTTGAAATCATAGTGATCTTCCTCCTTTGCCTCCTGAGTGCTAGGATTAAAGACATGTGCCACCATGCCCAGCAGGAAATCTACTTTTAAAAATTTTATTTATTTATTTGAGGTATAGGCAGAAGAAGAGATAGAGAATGGGAGCACCAGGGACTCTTGCCAATACAAACAAACTCCAGATGCATGTGCCACCTTGTGCATCTGGCTTTATATGGGTCCTGACCTGGCCATCAGGATTTTCAAGCAAGCACTTTTAACTGGTGAGCCATCTGTCTAGCCTATGAATCTTCTTTTTTATAAATGTGGCAAATACAGAGGAGACCCAAGATCCATCAGTATGATAAGAAAAGGAAACTAACTGCCTAGCATGAGATGAGTCACCTATCTCACACCTTCCAGGGCCTGGTAAACATTATAGAGGAAGTGGATGATCAAATATGAGTAATCTTCTCACTGCTGGCCTGAGTACCTCCTGCAGGGAGATGGTGGTAGACACTGAGGAGACTCAAAACTCATCAAAGCAGAAAATCAGAGGCTTCCAAGAACTCAATACTAAAAGAGATTGCTAACATGACATCCAAGGTTCAAGGAGCATTGTAGAAGAGGGGCTGGAAAGAATGTAAGAGCCATAGAGTTGGAAGAGGTACTCCAAAGCATTGTCCTGCTCACAGGAAGTGACTAGTGTATTCATTACCCCACTGTGATTACTGATACTCCCACTGATGAAGGCCCTGGGTAGAATGGGGCTGGGACAGAGGAGAGAAAAGAGGATGATCCAATGAGAATATGACCAATTTGCAGTATGTTCATATATTAAATTTCCCAGTAAAGTGTATATAAAAAATACATGCAACCCAGATCAAATTAGAAAAAAAATGGGCAAAGGACCTGAAAAGATATTTTCTAAAAGAAGACTTACAAATGGTGAATAGACATAAGAAAAAATAACTCAACTTCACTAATAATTAGAGAAATGAAAATCAAAGCCATAATGAAGGTTGGAGAGATGGTTCCATGGCTAAATACACTTCCTGTGTAAGCATGAGGGATTGGGGGGGGGTGCTGACTTATTGGAATTCAAATCTCCAGATCCCACTAAAACATCTGGATGTGACCACATGTGCCTGTAAGCACAGTCCCACAGGATTGCAAAGACCTGAGATTTGACAGAACCCCACAAGCTCTGGAAACAGTACAAAGAGACTCAGGCTCAGAACAAAGCCAGGCAGAAGAGAGATGGAACAGGACACCTGATGTTAAACTTGGGCCACTGCAGTCAAGCAACCTGCCCAGAGGCAAACCTATGGGCATACAACACATGCACACCACACACAGTACATTACACACATGCACATACCCAAAACTCAAAAAAATGAAATAATATTTCACACTTAGTAGGATGGCTCCTATCAAAAATAGAAGAGGGATTTTAGCCAATGTCCCCTTGCCAATGTTTGGCATACTCTCTTGTTGCTAGTGTCCACCTTATGTTGGCCAGGAAATATCCACTCTCTGCTCATATCATCATTTTCCCCTGCCATTTTGTAACTTCCCCTCAAGTCTGTAAGCCAAAATAAACCCTTTCTTTCCCAAAATATGCTCTTGGTTGGATGATTTCTGCCAGCAATATGAACCTGACTGCAACAGTAAAGTTGATACTGAGGAGTGGTGTCATTTGCTGCTAGACACCGGACTGTGTGGCTTTGGCCTTTTGGTGCTGATTTTCAAGAGGAATGTGGAAGATTTGGAACCCTGTCCTAAGAGACACCTTGAAGTGCTATAAGTACAGCTTGAATGACTATTCTCTCTCTCTCTCTTTTTTTTTTTTTTTTTGAGGTAGGGTCTTACTCTAGCTCAAGCTGACCTGGAATTCATGATATAGTTTCAGGGTGGCCACGAACTCATGGTGATCCTCCTATCTCTGCCTCCCGAGTGCTGGGATTAAAGGCATGTGCCACCATGCCCAGCTGATGAATGACTATTCTGGTCAGAGTTGAAAGACCTGAATGCAATAAGAACTATGGAATGTGAGATTTGGCTTGTGAGGGTAAGAAAGAGCTTTGCCTGGACTGGGCTAGAAGCAATTTGTGTGAGAGGCTTTCTGTTATGCCCATGTCCTGAGATTTTGTGCAGGGTTGCTTTCTATAGAAATGGACTGGTGTGAGAAGAGAGATATGGCACAGAAAGAAATCTTTAGACCAAAACTGATGCCTGTTCAGTTGAAATTAAGATGTTACAACCATTGAGATTGGGCCAGCTGACCTGCAGCATTGGGGCAACAGCAAGAATTCAGTCTTTTGAAGGGGCCAGAATGCTGAAGGAGTGTCCTGTTCTTCAAGGTCTGCTTTATTGCCCCCTGGATTAACAAATTTGCACCCCACCTGGTATTATGGAGTATAAGAAATGCAGGAGGGCTGGAGGGCTGGCTTAGTGGTAGAGGTGCTTGCTTGCAAATCCAAAGGACCAAGATTCAATTCCCCAGGACCCACATAAGCCAGATGCACAGGGTGGTGCATATATCTGGAGTTCATTTTTTCATGGCTGGAGGCCTTGCCATGCCTATTATGCCTATTCTCTCTCTTTCTGCTTCTCTCTCTCTCTCTTTCAAATAAATAAATATAAAATATTTTTAAAAAAGAAATGCTGTGAAGAGAGGGTCATTGAGTTTGCAGTGTGGTCATGTGTTTTGGAAATGACCATGGGCAGTGTGAAGCAAGTTTGCTGGATGTTTGCATGGAGACCCGATGGAGCTGTGAGGATGAACTGTGGGTTGCAGTGGAAAACCAGTGGAGATGCTGGGACTACGAGATGGCTGCTAAGGAGAACTGCTGGCCCCGATGAAGCTTTCCAGGACTGTGAGTAGCCTAGCTGGAGGGGCAGAATTGGAACTCCAGAGACTTGTTGCTGGTTAAAATTATTGGACTTGGAGACTTGGACTTGGACTTGGACTTGGAGCTACAGAGCTTAATATTTGCCCTGGTTATTTTAAATCTTATATTTGTTGAATGTTTCTTTGTTAGGCCCAATGCCATCTTTTGCAGTGTGAATGTTTATTCTGTGCCATTATGGGTTTTTTTTTGGATTTTTTTGTATTATGGCTCAGTTAAAATACCTTAGATTATGGGGATGTTTGAACATCATTGGGATTGATAAAGACTGTGGGGACTTTTAAAGTTGGACTGAATGTATTGCATTTTACATCATAGCTGGTTATCAGTTTATGGGAGCCAGATTCAGAATGTGGTGGCTTGATTTAGGTGTCCCCCATAAACTTAGGTGTGCTGAATACTAGGTTCCCAGATGGTGGAGATTTGGGAATTAACCTCCTGGAAGCAGTGTATTGTTGGGGATGGGCTTATGGTTATTATAGTCAGTGTCCCCTTTCCAGTGTTTGACACACTCTCCTGTTGCTATTGTCCACCTTATGTTGGCCAGGGAGTGATGTCCACCCCCTGCTCATGCCACTATTTTCTCCTGCCATCATGGAGTGTTCCCTCAAGTCTGTAAGCCAAAAAAAAAAAGAAAAAAATAGAAGAGGGCTGGAAAGATGTCTTAGTGGTTAAGGCACTTGCCTGTGAAGCCTAAGGACCCATGTTTGACTCTCCAGATCCCATGTAAGCCGGATGCACAAAATCGAGGCAAGTGCAATGTTGCACATGACCACTAGGTGGCACAAACATCTGGAGTTTGATTTCATTGGCTAAGGCCCTGGCATTCCAATTCTCTCTCTCTCTAAAAAATAAAAAAAAAGAGATTATAAGTGTTGGCTAGGATATGGAGGAAAACAAGTATTTATACAACAATATGAATATAACTACATTGTCATGTGGAGATAACCTCAAAAAATAAAAAATACTGTCTAGCTAGCAGTTCCACATATGAGCTCATATCCTAAAAAATGACACAAGGCTGAAAATATATCTTGTTTCCTATTTAATTATGTAATTATTCACAATAGTCAACAATAGAATTAACCTCAGTGTCCATCAATAGATACACACAAGGAAAATGTGGTGTATATATAATGGAGTACAATTTACCTTTTAGAAGAAAGAAGTTTTGTCATTTGTAACAAAATGGCTGTGTAAGACATTATATTATGTGAAATAAACCAGGCACAGAAATGCAAATACTCCTGATCTCAATTAGGTTTAGACTAAAAAAAATTCAAACCTGCCTGGCATGGTGGAACACACCTTTAATTCGAGCTCATGGGAAACAGAGGTAAGTGGATAGCCATGAGTTCAAGGCTAGCCTGGGTCTACTGAATGTGTTCCAGGTCAGCTTGGGATACAGTGAGACCCTACCTTGAAAAAAAAAAAAAAAAACTCATTAAGGCTGAGAAAATGGAATTTACCAGAAGCAGGTGGGGAAGGGGATTGGTAAAATATGAATTAAAGGTACAACATTTCAGTTAGGATGAAGAAATCCAACATATCTATTGTATAACATGGTAGATATGGTTATTTAAAACTGTCTCATGTACTTGGAAATTATAAAAGAGTAGATTAAATGCTCTAATAACAAAAAGATAACGATAAATATATAAGATAATAGATATGTTGATTAGCTTGATTTAGCCACTCTATAATGTATATTGAACATTATGTGCACCATAAGAACATACAACTTTGGTCAGTGTAAAACTAGACCTTAAAAAGAAAGAAGTCTACCAAACATACTCTTCCTTCTCAGTGCACTATTTTTCTACCTTTACATCAACTTCACCCTGTCTTGGGTGCTGTAGACACTCTTATCATTAGATAGTGGTACTACCCCAACTTTGCTCTTTTCAATAGTGTTTTGGCTTTTTAGGTTCTGAGAATATTCAAATGAATATTAGAAATAGCTTGTCTGTTACCACAACTCATGCCTTTTCTGAGTTGGAAAAAAATTCCTCTATCATTATTGTAGTTATATGTATTTTTTTCTTTCTGGTATTTTTTTTATTGGTCACAGGTTAGAATGCCTGGATAGCTCTGTTTTGTGTTTTTGTCTCTCACTGAATTTTCTCTTATGGTTTAAAGTTTTTGGAATTTCACAAGAGTTTTAGGTGATATTCTCAAATTTATCTTGTAAGCTCATTACTTTATTTTCTACAGTTTTTTTAATGAAAGAGAGAGAGACACACACAGGGGAAAGAGAGAATTGGATCACCAGGGCCTCCAGCCACTGCAATTGAACTCCAGACACATGTGCACATGTGCAACCTTGCATGCTTGGGTCACCTTGTGTGTCTGGCTTATGTGGGGTCTGGAGAGAGATTGAACATGGGTCCTTAGACTTTGCAGGAAAGCACGTGAACCACTAAGCCATCTCTCCAGTCCTATTTTCTATGTTTTGAATTGCTTTCATTGTAACTTCAATTTGATGATTATGTTTTACATTTTCAACTATTTCTTACTGTTTAATTTGTCCCTTTTACTACATTATAAGTGGAGTGATTTCTCAAATCTTGTTGATATATAGGTTATATATATCTAAAGATTAAGAATTTGGCTGCGATAACAATCTGTATCAGAGGCAACCAAGTTCTTTCTTAAAAGAAGGAAAGTACCAGAGCTCTTTTCTCTTTTTGACCTAGCATAGTGTATGGTATACAGTACATGCTCAGAAAATGCCCATTGAGTCAGTGGATAAGTGTAATTTTCTTAGTACTTCCCTTCATTTATACTTCTCAGATTTTAAGTTTTCATGATTTTCAATTTTCTTTTCCTTCCAGAAGGCTGCCCATGCTTGCCAACTTTGTAGGAGTTGAGTGGGTTCTTTTAGAAGTTGGTATGCTTCCTGTACTTACCAAATGTTTCATCAAGGTCCTTCAAGTCCACACAGAAAGAAGAAGGGAAGATGCAAACCATTAAGTGAGCATGCATCTCACAGTGAATCCCAATGGGAGAGGATCAGGAGAGAGCTGGTACTGTGGGTCGTACATGATAGGTTAGTTGTTCCCATATGCACCCTCCTTGCCTCCATCAGTTCTGCTTGTGGTAGAACTCTGGGACTATACAGTATTGGCTGTCAGCCCTTCTGCTATCAGTCTGGCAGGGTAGGAGAAAGGAAATAAATCCCTGGCCAATGTGCCATATTACCCAGAAGTCACAGAGACTTTAAAGGCCCCCATCCAGCACGTTATATTTTTTAATAGCCTGAAGTGGAGTCACATTTCTCAATTTCCTTTGGATCTCATCTGAGCCAGAAACATCTACAGAGGGTTATCCTGCCCTAGATCTGAAAGTATCAGCCTCCAAATGGTCAGGCCCATGCTTTTCACCAAATATTGCCCTGAGTTCATAGTTTGAAATGTCCCCTACCCATCTTTTTCTTTTACAGATTATTATTAACTAAAATACAGATAATTATTGTGGCAGAATGGCCTCTGCCACAGTGATATAAATTTTGTGACTCATTTGATGTCCTGGGAGAAGAAATTATATCTTTTGGTTAGTTTCTTTAGTCAAGAAAGATTGAATGTCTGTATGTTGGAGTTCTAACTTGTTTTCTGACTCTGGTCTCAGTACATCTGTGCCCAAGGCAGCAGGAACAGCAGTGGCAATATAAAAATGACTATATTTTGCACAGAATGAAAATTTCCTGAACAAATTCATCACAGAGAACTGTACATTGGTGGCCTTGTTTGTCTAAGTGCGAAAGCTTTTGCTGTTAAGCTGTTGTATGACTCCTAAGCCTATTAGAGACATTTCTAAGAGCAGCTTAATTTTGTTGTCAGTTTCCAATGCCAACAAATTTAAACAATTAGAACTTAAGCTTGACAATTTAATTACTCAATAGCTCCAGAAGATTGCATGCAGAGGAGAGACCAATACATCTATTTTATGTGGCAAATGGATGGCCTTCGTCACTGTGATTCACTTACCTGCTGTTTTGTGGGAATAGTCCTCGTCACACTGATGGGTGACCCAAGCTGTTCAGTAAACACTGAGGATCTATTACTGGTTCATCACAATGTCTGGTGCAACCTTTATGCCTTGTATATTCACATTTCATTCAGGTAAAATAAAGATTAATCAATATTTACTGGATTTCCTGGTTTATGTTCTGTGCCTTGGTAGGGTCAGCAGATGATTAAGAATGCATATTATCTAGTGTTTGTGGGACATTTCAAGAAGAAATAATTTATGCCAAATAGTCTTACCTGTTTTGACTATTTTAGTAAGTTAGGCTTAAGTCTAGGTTAAGCTAAATCTAATCTCTTTATGTAGGCCTTAAAAATAGCTAATCTAATCTGATGTAAAAATAGCTAATCTAATCTGACTTAGAAAAATAAGCTTCAGAGGCTGGGAGATGGCATAATCATAGGCAATTGCTTGCTGTACGAGCAGGAGGACCTGAGTTTTGATCCCCAGTTCCCATGTAAAGGCTGAATGTAAATGGCAATCCATACTTTCAATCTCAGTACTAGGGAAGTGCAGACAGGAGGATCCCTGGAGCTTACTGGCTAGCTAGTCTGGTGAAATGTGTGAACTCTGGGTTCAGTGAAAGATCTTATTTCAAAAAATGAGGTGTGGTCATGATGAGACTTATCTGAGTGAAAAAAAAAGGTGTAAAATTATTGAGGAAGAAACCCAACATTGCCCTCTGGCCTCTGCATGCACAACACCCAAAAACATATGAATGTGCAAGCAAACATACATATTATACACCTACATACACAAAGGAAAAAAAAACCAGGCATTTATAAATATTTTTATTTATTTGTTTGAGAGAAAGAATGGGCTTGCCAGGGCCTCTTGTCACTGCACATGAACTCCTGATGCATGCACCATTTTGTGTATGGTTCTCTATGTGGGTACTGGGAATCAAGCCCATAAAGGCTGGCTTTGCAAGCAAGTGCCTTCGATGAATGAGTCATCTCTTCAGCCCATTATAACAAGTAAATAGAGTGGATTTCACTTCTGGATGAGACCTTACTATTTGACTGTCAAATTGATCATGGTACTGCATAGGTAATTCACGTATTTATGTGGACTTTATCTTAGTGAGTAAAACGGGGAAAGCCGCCATTCCAGGGGACAATAGGTTTAATAGATACCTGCAGATATTTCCTTATGGCACCTTGCCTGACCTAGTTTAGATCATCCATAACTAAGATGCAGGAATAGTTGAGCAATGTGTTAGAAGATGGGAAGGCTTGCTAAAGATTTTCACATTGTCACCCACGCATAGATTCCAGACATTTGAATCTACTCTGTGGTCTTTCCTATCTTACAAGAAACTGCCCAAATCCTCGCAGGGCCTTCTATGACCCAACAGCTGCTGCCCCAGCAGGCTCCTTCACTTCAAAGCCAGACTTCCTCATCCCCTGTTGACTCTTCATTTCTGCACAATCTGCTTGCACCCACACCACTTCACTGGCTCTTATTATGAACACCAAAGGCTTAAAGACTTCAAAGGATAGTATTCAGTTTCCGTCTACTCAAACTCTCTTTAGATTTTGGCATGTTTTATCATCTCCCCCTTCTTGATCAACATGCTGATGTCTTTATTGGCACAAAACTAAAATTTCCTAGTTTCTCAACCACCTTGCATTACTTCCTACTTTCCTGCAGATTCTCCTGTTCTTTCATCCCTAATAGCTGAAGCCCTACAGCTACATCACGGCCCTCTTTTCTCCGATCTTGGGCAGTTTCATCCCACCTCAACATGTGACATATGTGTCTAAGACGGAATCCCTAACTTCTCTGATTAGACTCTCACATGAGAATCTAAACACTGCCTGGAGATTTGTTGGTGTTTAGATGTCTGACCTAATAGGCAATCAAGTATGAATTTATAATCTTCTACTTGAAATTTATTTTTCCTTTATTTTTCAAGTAAATGTGCCATATCCTCTGTCTCTGCAGCTGTCTCTCTGTCTGTCTCAATTCTTTTTTTTTTTTTTTTTTTTTTTTTTTTTGTGGCAGTGTCTCACTCTAGCCCAAGCTGACCTGGAGCTCATTCTATAGCCCAGGCTGGCCTTGAACTCATAGCAATCTTCTTATTTCAGCCTCCCAAGTGCTCAGATTGTGGGTATGAACCATCACACGCAGTGATGCCCTTCAGTTTCTTTCATAAACATCCTGGTTTTGATTTCAATTTCTCTTCTTCTTTACACTAATCAAACATCAAGTCTTGAGGACTTGATTGCTAAATGTGTCTTGAATCCACTTTCTAGCTCTAGAGCCTGCACCCTTAAGTTCATGTTTTTTTGGAGGTTTGTATCTTCCTCAACAGTCTTAAGAGTGGTACCACCACACCTACTCTCACCTCACTGTGATGATGTCCTGTCCTCAAAGAGAAATGAGGATCTTTCAAGAAGGCAAAGCAGATTGTCCGCCTTGCATACAATGCTTCATTGCACCCCTGTTGCGTATGGGGCCTGCACAGTTGGAACTTGCTCCTGGCCTTATTATTTCTGCAGTACCAAAATACCCAGTAAGTAGCTGTATCTTTCACCCAGGTTTTGATACACTCAACCAGCAAGTGGTTAGATCAACCTTCTGAGGAACTTGCTTTGAATTTACATCTTGACAATACTAATGAGTACTTACAGTTCTCCTCTCCCATTCTTTTTATTATTATCATTTCCTTCACCAGCTCTTTCCTCTGCTTTTCATTGTTTCCTCCCAAGGGAGTCATCCCATAACATTCACATGTGGTAAACTTTCTCACTTTTGTGCTTTCAAAATATTTTTGTCACATAAAAAATAATTACTCATAGTCATTGAGTATTTTATGTCAAGATTCTCATTTCACCACAGCAGTCCTATAAATCAGGTACAATTATTCCCATCTTATACATGAGGAAATTGAGGCATTAGAAATTTAAATCACATATAACTACATGGTAGGGTCCGAATTTGAACCCAGGTACTTCTACTACTTGTGTATGTGCTAACTGCTGTACTCTCTATATATGAAAAGGAATTGCTTCAGGGTCTATAATCATCACTAGTCTAAACTGTGTCTTATTAATTGCTATATCCTTCTTGTCACATACTCTCATGCTGGCATAGAGAAGGTACTCTGTAAGTAGTTGTTGGAGAACACAAAGCAATCTTATATTTTGTTCCTCTTCTTGGCTCAGAGCACAGTAGATATTTAGCACTAATGGAATTTATAGCTTTTGTGGAATGTATGTGGTAGAAGAAACCCCAGCATCCAGAGATTACAAGTTCTTTGTGAAACATTATCCATTTGGCTGTGGTTTGCTTAGTTGTGTTCAAAGGTCTGTGATTAATCTCCTTGCTCATCTTGTAGGCTGCCTTAGGCTAATGTTACTTTAAAGCAGTCATCTTTGGCAGCTGAGTTCTTAGCTGGTCATCTTCTACTATTAAGATACTTGCCTTGATAAGTTTCAGAGCAGGGAAGCAGTTGTGAAATCACTTGCTTTTCTAATATATATAGACAGAAATGGATATATTTCAAGGAAAAGAGTAAAATGTCACATGTGTGTCTTTTTTTTTTTTTTGTTCTTTTTGACAATTTCAACTGTACTTAAAAGTTTTCTAATATTCTGGGTGGATGAAGAAAACAAACAGTAACATTCGTGCTTGCAATTGTTGACTCAAGCAGCAAACTTTCACAGGCTTGTGGCTATGCAGAAATAGAACTTCTTATTTTGTTCTCCTAGTTACAGAATATGAGCTGTGGATGGGAAAGAGTCTGGGAGATTCTTTTTACCCCAAAGAAAGAAGAGATTAAGGTTCATAAAACACCCATGATGAGGCACTTTGGGTCAAGTAAAGATGTAAGATCCATGGTGATTTATTGCAGTCGGTCAATTCCATTCTGCTGTGAATGTGACTGCAGACCCACAGCTTCCATGCTGTAATGGCCTCTCTGCATACCAAAATGTTTAGCAAAGCCACTTTATTCCCTAACCCTTTTATCTTGTACACATGGGAATGGACAACTGTGAGATGAGAGGAGAAAGAAAGATTGTATAAATGAATTGCATTCGACTTTGTAAACTTGAATTTATGAAATAGAGATGATGTTTAATTGGAAAAAGAGAAGCTTACTTCTGGAATAGTTGTTCAGTGTGATAAATAAATAAAAACAAATAACCCCAACTGCTATTTTGTCAACAAGAGAGGTGACCATCACAAACTGCAGCACAGCTGTTTTCCTTTTATTTCTTCCTCTGTTTAGGTAGTGTGGTATGAAGTGCAGAATAGAAAGCAGTGTGACACTGTTATTTAAGTCCCACTGAAAGGCCTCATACCACTTTTAAAACAGCATGCAAAACTGAGGCATGACCTTTCCATACCCATTTGAATTTGCTCTGCCTCTCCATGCTAAGAAGTCCGTTTCTTCTTGCTTCTGTTTATTGCTGGGTAGCTATTATAGCTGGTTGAAAAAAATGACTGGATTTCAAAAAACTCAAAGTGAGAGAGAAGCACACGAGACAATGATTCTTTTCTCATGAGAAAGCGTCAAGAGAACCCAAAGTTGAGGATGACTGACAAACATAGAATGTAGTTGAAGGTGCCTGTGGCCACATTAACAAGGATGTAGGGGCTGGAGAGATGGCTTAGTGGTTAAGGTACTTGCCTGAAAAGCCAAAGAACCTTGGTTCAATTCCCCAGGACCCACATAAGCCAGATGCACAAGGTGGCACATGCATCTGGAGTTCATTTGTAGTAGCTGGAGGCCCTGGCATGCCCATTTTCTCTCTCTCTCTCTCTTCCTCTGCCTCGTTCTCTCTCTCAAGTAAATAAATCAAAATAAAAAAATATTTTTAAAAAAGAATGTAGGTTTGACTCTACTATGAAGCCTAAAATAACTAAAACTTTAAAAAGATGGAACCCGTGCTGGAGCGATGACTTTGCCTTTTAGGCACTTGCCTGCAAAGCCTTATGGACCCATGTTCTACTCTCCAGATCCCATGTAAGCCAGATGCACAAAGATGACACAAGCACAAAGTCACACATGCCCACTAAGTGGCCCAAGTATCTGGAGTTTGATTGCAGCGGCTGAGGACCTTGCATGCTTTCTCTCTCTCTCGCTCTCTCTCTCTCTTGCTAGTTCTCTCTAAAAATTTTTTTTGAAAAAGATGGAAGTCTATTGATTTTTCCAGTAATGGTGTAAGGGTAAAACCAGGACTGAAGGATGCCCTCTGTCCAGAACTTACACTCCCTGTACATTGCTACTCTGCTTCCCCATTGGGGCTTCCATTGAAGATCTACAATAGCTGCCTAGAACCATGTGTTACTTCTACATGGAAGGAAGGGGAGGAGGCTGAGTGTCTAGAATGCTTCTTTCCATTTTATCATGACATGGAAGTTGTATCCACCATTTCCACTCACATTTCATAAGCTGGGACTTAGTTAGATGAACAAACTTTAAGAAATTTCAGAAATGTAGTCTTTGAGTAGCCATATGCCCTACTGGAGCCAGAGGGGAAAGAATTTTTTAGAGACGACAGATAATATTGCATTTACTGTTAGTAAAAACTTAGGGAAAAGAGAAATAATGTGGTTCATGGACAAGCAGATGACTTTCTTTCATTCTAGCAAACTGTCAAGTGTGTGAAAGACCACTTATGGTTAGCCAAAGTTGAAAAGGTATTTGCTAGCTGGGCATCAGGGAGGTCATAGAATTGATGAAAAAGTTAGAGTCCCAGGCTAGCGAAAACAAGGTTTAAGACAGACCCAGAACATGTCATGCAGTAGTCTGCACATTGTAATGCTGCTGGTACCACCTCCCCGATACACTGATATTTTTGATTCTGTGACCAATTTCATCATGGGAACTTAGGTACGGAAGTGAGGTGCTAGATGCTAGGTGCTGCCAATGCTTTAAATGGGTTGAAAATGTTTCTTCTCCCTGGAATCCCCATGAGAGACTCAAATACCAAATGACGACAGTAGGTTCGCTGAGCTCTGCACCCTAGATCTAGGGGCTGAGAGCACAGGGTCTTGCCTTCTGAGCACTGGCAGCACAGGGTGGAACTCTATTTCCCATAAGGTCTGTCTCACACAGTGGTGAATATAAAGCATGGAAAGGATTCATTTTCTGAGTAGCCACTTTCAAACAGGCCAAAATGTACATTATAATGATCAACATATTTGCCAAATTGTGCAAAATAATTTAACTACATAAATTTGGGATTTTGGAGTTAGAAAACCTGGCTTCTGATTATTACTCTATTAAATGTGGATATTAATATCATCTCCTAGGGTTTTGTAGAAATCACTTAATGAATTAAGAAAGGGAGAGACATATGTAATAACTTTAAATATAATTTAAGATTTCTCAGTACTTTCTTTTGACTATACTATATATGGACCTATTTAATTAACCTTTATTCTTTATTCTAATTCAACTAGCCAATAAATGTGTATTGATCATCTTATAATAAATAAGTCTGATAATTGGATCAACTTGTCACTCACTCTAAATGTACCCAGTTATATAAGGTAGATGAAACAATTCTACACTATTTTTTTCCCTGTGGATAAAAGGCAGCAGAGTTGTGTCTGAAATCCAATACAAACATTTTAGTATCTCTAACACATGGCATTACAATAGTTCTCCGAAGATGTTGTGCAGTGAATAGCTTTTGTTTCTCTCAGAAGTGGATTCTCCTGACAGTACATCTGCCCTAATAATGCAGGCACTTAGAAGTGCATTGTTTCTACCAATCACTTCAAACTTTCATCTGGACAAAAAAAGTCCTAAACAACACTAAGAAAAATGACAAAGGCTGACTTAAGCTCCTCTGTGGGCTGCTGAAAACACAGGTTGGATGGTTGTTAGCACCTGGGAAATTCGTTAAGACCATATGGACTGTCAAAAGTCCAATGTGCTACAGAAGAAATCTCCCTGCAGTGACAGCACTGAATTAAAAAAATCATTGTAAATAACGGCTCTAGGGGATTACCATGACCTCTCAAAAGCCTTAGGTTCTGCTGGCAGAAAAAAAAAATTGTAAAGTAAATTAGCAATATGCTTGTGGAACAGGCAGCCAGAGAAAGACAGAACTGGAAGAAGTTTTGTTGTGAATGAGATCAGTGCTCTTTTCCGTGACCTTAGTTCTTAGTTTTGTATTTATGTGTCTGTACAATGTAATGAAATCATCTAATGAAAATCACTATTTGTTAAAGCTTCTGTATTAGTAAAGTTAATGCAAATAATGAGTGACCTAAATTAGGAAAACTTAGTTTCAGGTAGATTTTTAAAACTAGAACTTAAAACCAGAATTTGTACACTGCTATTTGAACAGTAATTTCTGAGCTTTATAAAAACATGTAAGCTCTATTAGAATTTCTTTTATATATTTCTTAGGTAAAATTAATTGCTTTTCTCTTTATATTTGTTAGATGAACATTGCAAACTACCTACTTTAGTCAGATATACCTAGTTAACCATCTCTTTCTCTTTTCCTCTTCCCAAGTTCTACATGATCTCATTAAAAGATGGGAAGACTCACTTTTGTTTTTTGTTAAATTTCTGACAATATAACAATGATGAAAGATCATATTCTGGACATGAACCTATGATGGATACCATAAATTTACTCTCAAATAGTAAGCACAGGAAAAGTGATAAGAAACTTGTAAAGTGAAAGAAAAGAGGAAACAATTATAAAACAAAGAATGAAAACATATGCTATCTGGTAAAGAAAGGTATAAGAAAATATTTCACTCATAATTGTCCCTAAATTCTAATTTTGGATTAAAAAAAGCTATGGTGTGTGTATATGTGTGTTCATGTGTGTATACATGTGCACACATGCCACATTTCTTTTAGTAAAATGACCAACATCTTATCTTCATCTTTCTTCACCATAAGGAGTTATTGGAATCCTTCCAAACCCTAAATAATTGCAAAAAGATCTGTGATGGTATTAAGTTACCCATAAGGAGCTCAGCTTCTGACAGTAAAGAGTGAGAGAATTTTTGAATTAACTTTCTTTTTCCAAACAGAAAACAATGCATCTCAATATTGAAAATAAAAATAAATGGTACATTTCAATTAATAAAACACAGAAAGATGAAAACCACGTCACAGTGCATTTCCTCCAGAGTGTGAATCATTAAAATTTAGAATCACTTCGTTCCAATGTCCTTTCCCCCTCTGTGTGCATAGACGATGTGAGCTCACATTGACATGATGTCCAGGAAAACATTTGGAAGAGAAGAGCATTTCTAAGACAAGGAAAAAACAAAGTGATGTAGAGTTAGCTGAACAAATTGGTTCAGAGTATTTTAATGTTTAATAAACATTAAACAGCAGTATATCTTTATTAATGCAAAATCAGCAGGGACCTATTTTCATTAGACATTCCCTTTTATTTGTTTCGTATATATACTAGATGACACCTTCTGAGCTAAATGTCTGGATTTGGTTTAAAAATAATTTAAGTTAGAAGAAGGAAATGCCCTGCATTTGGAAAAAAGAGCCCCCCTTAAAATTATTTCTATGCTTCATAGGTCACGGGACTCATAAAGAGAGATCCAAAATTGTACAGAATAGAAATGGCAGGTGTTGAAAAGTGAGTTTTGAATTCACACAGCCTGTGTGAAACAACAGAACAGCACAGGCTGCAGTAATTATAGCTTTCATTGAATGATAAGATGTTCTAAAATGAGTTTTAACTCAGCAGAGTTATGGAGATGTAAATATAAAGTTATTACAGTTATCACAGCCACCCTTGCTTGTTCACATGTACATCGAGTCACATCTATAGGAGATTCTAATTCTGTGTGTGTATGTGTGTGTGTAATGTGGTGTGCATATGATGGTTTGTGTGTATGTGCTCACCTATAGTGGCCAGGAGTAGAACTCTGGATGTCCTGTTCCCTCACCATTCTGCCCAAGTTTCTCTCCTGATGCTGGAGCTTGCAGGGCTCTGATGGATTCGCAGGCCCCCTCTCCCCTGCAGAATTGCATTACAGCCACACAAAGCTGTTTATGTGGGATTTGGAGTTTCAGACTCTGGTGGTCTCAGGATCCCTCAGACCCTCATGTCTGTGCACAAAGTGCACTTAACCACTGAGCCATCTCTTTAGCCCTTCCACTTTGTTGACTTCAGCATTTAGGTAGTTTGGGGGCCATTCTCTTCTTTTAGCTCTTTTTGGGGGTGTGTATGTGTGTAGTAAGGGTAGTGTGTGGGTAGTGCACAGATGCACAAGCATGTGTGTAGAAGCCAGAGGAGGAAATTGAGTGTTCTCTATTGCTCACCTGTCTTATTTTCCTTAGTCAGTATCTCTCATTGAACCTGGAGCTCACCAGTTTTTGTTTAGACTGGCTGAGTAGGGGACCCTAGCAATCCTCCTGTCTCCACTGCCCACTCCCCAGTGCTGGTGTTATAGGCATGAACTGCCATGCCCAGGTTTTTGCCAGTTTTTTTTTTTTTTTTAAATGTGGCTGCTAGAGTTTGAATTCAGTTGAATTCACTCAATGTTTAACCATTGGCCCCTCTTTTTCCTCTTTCAACCCTGATCGATTTTGGTAGAATTAACCCAGTGCTTCTCTAGTCTCTGAAGATTGCTTCTTTCATAGGTGATTTTCCTCTGTGAACTACAAAAATCGTAGTCCTAGATTATAGTTCTGTAAAACTGGAAACTATAAATTGCTTGATCTGTAGGAAGAAAATCATTGTTGTTGAGGGATATTCTTAGCATTACAGTGTGATAAACTCCAACAAAAAAGCTTCGTGTTCTCACAGGAATGACTTGAAGTGGATATGTACATCGGTTTCAATTTCCAGATAGAGAGTTGATGCCATGACTAGTCAGAAAGTTCACAGTGATAGTTATTGAGTTCTTTATTACTTTGAGTTGTCCAATGGGAGGGTTATATAATAGGTATGTTGGTACATCTGCCAAGTTGGGAATTAAAAGGACACACTTATGCTTTACTGATTGTATGTGGAATAGGAGCTCTTGAAAGTAAATACTCACTGTGGTCCCAAATAATATTTTATTATTTTATACATTTTATGATTGAGGTAGAGACTTAGTTGGACTTGAAAAAGAGGGCTTCTTTGGGAAAGGAAGAGCAAAGGGTGAGGGAAATGTTACTGGGTACCTGAGCAGGGCAGGGCAGGGCGTGTTAGGTGTTATCACTCTGGGCTAAGGAGGTTTCAAGTGCAAGTCGACTCTGGCAACTATTTCAAGCAATGAAGTGTTGAAAGGATCTAAGTCTTGTAAGTGACCAAACGACCAAGATGCTGTGATTAGTGACATCTGCCATGGCATGCCAACTGCTTAATTGCTGTCAGAATGCTGTAGGAAACACAATAGTGAAACTTTTCTGTGTTTAAAAATATTTATTGTGTGTGTGTGTGTGTGTGTACATAACACAGTGAGCCCTTGGAGAATAACATTTAGGTCGATCCTATCCCATTTGCTTCACTTTGAGGCAAGATTTCTTGTTCTGGATTCTTGCTCTATTCTTTTTTTAAAAAATAATTTGTAATTTTTATTTTATTTATTTATTGGAGAGACAGAGAGAGACCGAGACAGACAGAGAGAGAGAGAGAGAGAGAGAGAGAGAGAGAGAGAGAGGAGGGGAGAGAGAATGGGTATGCCAAGGCCTCCAGCCACTGCAAACAAATTCTAGATGCATGTGATGCCTTGTGCATCTGGCTTACGTGGTTCCTACGGAAGCTTCACAGGCAAGTGCCTTAACCACTAAGCCATTTTTCCAATCCCTTTTGCTTTATTCTTTGCTGGGTTTGCTGCAAGCTTCCAAGAAATTCTCCTGCCTCTGCCTCCTATCTCAACATCTGTATGCGGGGATTTCAGAAACCTGCCATGCTTTCTGGCTTTTTATAGAGAGTCTCGAAATAAAACCTGGGTACTCCAGCTTGAGTGGTGAGTGGTTTGCCCACTGAGCTGTCTTCCCAATCCATTTTCTGCCTTTCTTTCTTTTTTTCTTAGAGTTAAGTCCCCTTGAACTGTAGTAAGAGAGTGTTGTTTATATAGTATTTTATATGCAGAGAATGAAGATATAAACATTTATGGGTGAAACTACTGTTGAATGTGGCACAATGAAGATAAAAATTGGCATTTTCTTTGGTTATAATAGGAAACCTAGTTTTAATACACTGTTGTCCCCTCCCACCCCGGACATAGTTTATTACCTATTTCTAAAATAATAAAAATAACCTTGTTAAATTCATTATGGAGGAAGAAGCTAATTTTTTTTAACAGATGCTGACAACATTTTGTACATGAATTTAAAATATTCAGTACTATTTCAGCTTTCTCTTTTAATTGATTAGGTCTTGTGAAATGTTCTTATTCATTATTTCAAACCACTTATTTATGAGACTTTCTAACTTCATTGGTGATATGTAGAAATTTGAATGTTTATTTTTTCCATATTGAACTTAAACTCTATATCCCTGCTAATCCCACTTATGAGTTTCCTGGATTTGTTTTGTTTTTATTTTTGATCATTGGAGATTTTTCTATGAACCATATATTTTTTTTTTGTAAGAAGCAGCAGCTTCATTTCTTTCCCAGTGTGTATGCCTTAAAAAAATCTGACTTATTTTACTGCCTATCCAAAATGATGTTGAGCAGTCATGGTGCAAATAGATATACTGGTCTCTTCCCCAATCTTAGAGGGAAAACATCTGCCTGTTACCATAAGCTACCTCTTCACTCATTTTGTGTTTATTAGTTCTAGTAGCTACCAAGAGGATTGGGGTAGTTTCAACTGTTACACTGTGTCATCTATTTTTTTTCTTGCACTTTTATTAGCTTTCCTTGATATGTGCTGAAGTATTTTTGTTAGGAACACTCCATTTAGGGGAATTATGTCATCTTGCAACCTGACCCTTTTATCATAACCCTTTTAACTTCATCCCTGATAATATCCTTGTCCAAAAATATATTCTCTATATCGTAATAGAGTCCTCTCTCTGTTTATTTTGAGTGCTTTAGTGGTGTCTTTTATCATCCATTTTTTTTGCCTTCTTTCTTTCTTTTTTTATTTTATTTATTCTTATGTATATTATTCTGGTTTTACATTCATAGTGGTGACTCCATTATCCTCCTCCCTGTTCTCCCTCACCCATAGGGACCCTCATCAATGAGGAATGTGGTTCACACACTGTGGGGGTAGTCAGGAGCTATGGGGAATAGGCCAAGTCTCTGTGCATAATGCCACAACTTGTGGCTCTAACATTCTTTCCGCCCCCTCTTCCACAAATTTCCCTGAGCCACATTGGGGTCATTTTAGCTCTACTTCAGTGATGAGGTTTTGGGAGCCTCTGTGTCTCTGGATATCTGGCTTAGTGGGAGTTAGATGTTCTCTGTGTTTATCTCCTTCAACCTTTTTCTGGTGTTGTGATCCCCAAGAGCGCTGAACTCTTGCCCTTCCTCCACATTACTCTGTGGTTTCACCTGGAGCCCTGGTGAGGTGTGATTGGCTGATCCTCCCTTCAGGTTCGTTGTCCATCTGGAACAAATAAGCAAATTCTCCAACGGAGAGAGAAGTTAGTACTAGATATGTGGGATGGCCATCCATTTGTTTTTAACCCATGTACGTATCCTTATATGAAATAAGTCTTAGAAAATAAATCCTTATGTATCTAATCTGACAATTTAAAAATATATATATTATTTGAGAGACTGAATGAGAGAGAGAGAGAAAGGGTGAAAGAGAGAGACATTGAGGGAGAGAATGGGTGCACCAGGGCCTCCAGCGACTGCAAAAGAATCCCAGACACATGTGCATTGGCTTTATCTGCATGTGTACTGGGGAATCAGACCTTGGTTCTTAGGCATCTCAGGAAAGTTCTTAAACCAGTTAGCTATCATTCCATCCCAAATCTGACAATCCTTTTAACTGATGAATTGAGACAATTTGTATTTAATTTTATAATTATTGTACAGTTGAATAAAAGTTTATTACGTTGCCAATGGCTTTCTATATGTTCCATATGGTTTTGGTACTGTTTTGAGTTTTCTTCATTTAAAAAGATTTTTGTTATGATTCTACTTTATCTTTACTACTGATAACTTTTTATACCTCTTTCATCTTTTAAAAAATTCCTTTAAAAATTTTTTATTGACAATTCCCATAATTGTAGACAAACACCCATGGTAATTCCCTCCCTCCCCCAACTTTCCCCTTTGAAAATCCACTCTCCATCATATCCCCTCCCCCTCTCAATTAGTCTCTCTTTTATTTTGATGTCCTGATCTTTTTCTCCTATTATGATGGTCTTGTGTGGGTAGTGTCAGGCACTGTGAGATCATGGATATCCAGGCCATTTTGTGTCTGGAGGAGCACGTTGTAAAGATTCCTATCCTTTGGCTCTTACATTCTTTCCGACACCTCTTCTGCAATGGAACCCGAGCCTTGGAAGATGTGATAGAGATGTTTCAGTGCTGGGCACACCTCTGTCACTTCTTTTCAGCACTATGGTGCCTTTTGAGTCATCCCAAGGTCACGGCCATCTGAAAAGAGAAGGTTCTCTAACCAAAAGAGAGAGTAGCATTAATATATGGGTATGAACATTAAAAAAAAGTGCTTACTGGGCAGTTTTAGCCAGACATTAGCAGACTTTATACCCCTAGGGCTCATGAATACCCCTGTTGTAGGTTTTCAGTATTAGGGTTGTATTCTCTCCCATGGACCGGGCCTCAAGTCCAATCAGAGAGCGGTTGGTTTCCCCCCAAACAGACATGCCACTATTGAACCTTTTGGCTCATTTGGCCTGGTTGGCCAAATTTAAGGCTTGTAGTGTCCACTGTTGAGTATCTCCACTGGTAATTTCTCTCTGTCCCATTGAACTGCATGCAGTGTAGCTTTTTCCAGCTTTCTGTCAGCTGGTCTCCATGGAAGAGATTTTCAGCTTAGCTCCAGCAGGATTTCTCAGTGACCTTGCAGACCAAGCATGTGGAGTCTTCAGCAATAGGGTCTTACCATCTATTCCTCATGGGAAACCAAGAGCATCGGCAAGGCCTGTAATGTTTTAGGGGTATAAGTGACCTCCCTGGCCTACAATTCTCTGGAAGGTATCCCACCCCTGGTACTGAAAATTTTCTAGTAATAATCTATGAGTGTTCCATTGTCCAAAAAAGTAGGTTTCCATATGACTTATTTATATCCTCTTATGTTTTGATTAGCCCTTCTTCCATCTTTCCTTGGACTTCAGTCTCTTCCTTTGATCTCACTTAGGCCTTTCCACCCCCATTAATGGGTTCTTCTATTTATATATATATATATATATATACACAATACCATCCTATTATGTTCCTCCTCCTTCCCTTTCTATTTCCTTTATTTCCCCTTTCTAGCTTACTGGCTTCTGCTACTGAGTTTTATTCCTACTCACATAGAGGTTCAATCATTTGTATCTAGGATCCACATATGAGAGAGAACATGTGACATTTGGCTTTCTGGGTCTGGGTTACCTCACTAAGTATAATCCTTTCCAGATCCATCCATTTTCCTGAAAATTTCATAACTTCATTTTTCTTTACCCCTGAGTAGAACTCCATTGTGTAAATGTGCCACATCTTCATTATCCACTCATAACTTGAGGGACATCTAGGCTGGTTCCATTTCCTAGCTATTGTGAATAGAGTGGCATTAAGCATGGTTGAGCAAGTATCTCTAAGGTAGTGAGATGAGTCCTTAGGATATATGCCTAGAAGTAGAATAGCTGGGTCATATGGTAGATCTATTTTTAGCTGTCTCAGGAACCTCCACAATGATTTCCAAAATGGCTGGACCAGATTGCATTCCCACCAACAGTGTAGAAAGGTTCCTCTTTTTCACATCCCCCCCAGCATTTATGGTCATTGGTTTTCATGATGGTAGCCAATCTGACAGGAGTGAGATGGAATCTCAATGTACTTTTAGTCTGCATCTCCCTGATGGCTAGGGACGTAGAACATTGTTTTAGATATTTATGTGCCATCTGTATTTCTTCTTTTGAGAACCATTTTTTAATTGGATTGTTTGATTTCTTATCATTTAGTTTTTTGAGTTCTTTGTATATCCTAGATATTAATTATCTGTCAGATGTATAACTGGCAAAGATTTTCTCCCATTCTGTAGGTTGCCTCTTTGCTCTATTCGCAGTGTCCTTTGCTATACAAAAGCTTTGTAATTTCATGAGGTCCCAGTGTTTGATCTGTGGTTTTATTTCCTGAGCAGTTGGGGTTATATTCAGAAAGTCTTTGCCAAGACTAATATGTTGAAGGGTTTCCCCTACTTTTTCCTCTAGCAATTTCAGAGTTTCAGGTCTGATATTAAGGTCTTTGATCCATTTGGACTTAATTCGTGTGCATGGGGAGAGATAATGATCTATTTCCATGCTTCTACAGATACATATCCAGTTTTCCCAGCACCAGCACCATTTGCTGAAGAGGCTGTTTTTTTTCTCCAATGAGTATTTTTGGCATTTTTGTCAAGATCAGATGGCTCTAGCTTCCTGTACTTACATCTGGATCCTCTCTTCTGTTCCATTGATCTACATGTCTGTTTTTGTGGCAGTACCATGCTATTTTTGTTACTATGGCTCTGTAATATAGGTTAAAATCAGGTATGGTAATACCACCAGCCTTATTTTTGTTGATCAAAATTGTTTTAGATATTTGAAGGTTTTTTTTTTTTGTGTGTGTGTTTCCAAATGAACTTTTGGATTGTGTTTTCTATTTTGATGAGGATTGCATTAAATGTGTATATTGCTTTTGGTAAGATTGCCATTTTCACAATATTGATTCTTCCAATCCGAGAACAGAGGATATCTTTCCATTTCCTAGTGTCTTCTGCAATTTCTCACTTGAGTGTTTTAAAGTTCTCATTGTAAATATCCTTCACTTCCTTGGTTAGGTTTATCCCAAGGAACTTTATTTATTTATTTATTATTTTGATGCAATTGTGAATGGGAGTGATTCTCTCATTTTGTCCTCTGTGTATTTGTTGTTAGCATATAGGAAGGCTACTTATTTCTCTGTGTTTATTTTGTATCCTGATACATGGCTATAGGTGTTTATCAGCTCCAACAGTTTGCTAGTAGAGTCTTTAGGGTCCTATATGTATAGAATCATATCATTTGCAAATAATGATAACTTGATTTCTGCCTTTCCAATTTGTATCCCTTTTATGTGTGTCTCTTGCCTCATTGCTATGACTAACACTCCCAGTACTATATTAAAAATGGGGACCCTTGTCTTATTCCCGGTTTTAGTGGAAAAGCTTCAAGTTTTTCTCCATTTAATATTATGTTGGCTGTAGGTTTGTCATAAATAGCCTTTATTATGTTGAGAGATGTTCCTTCTATTCCCAGTCTCTGTCAGACGTTTATCATGAAGGGATGTTGGATTTTGCCAGATGCTTTTTCTACATTTAATGAGATGATCATGTGATTTTTGTTCTTCAGTCCATCTATATAATGTATTATATTTATTGATCTGTGTATGTTGAACCATCCCTGCATCTCTGGGATAAAGCCTACTTGGTTGGGGTCAGTGATCTTTCTGATATATTCTTGTATTCTGTTTGCCAATATTTTGTTGAGAATTTTTGCATCTATATTCATGAGGGAGATTGGTCTGTAATTTTCTTTTTTTGTTCTATCTTTGTCTAGTTTTAGGATCAGGGTGATGCTGGCTTCATAGAAGGAGTTTGGTAGGATTTCTTCCTTTTCTATTTTATGGAAAAGTTTGAGAAGCATTGGTGCTAGTTCTTCCCTGAAGGTCTGGGAAAAGTCATGAGTGAATCCATCTGGGCCTGGACTTTTTTTAGTTGGGAGATTTTTAAAAAATATTTTATTATTTATTTATTTATTTGAGAGAGAGAGAGATATATACAGAAATAGGCAGAGAGAGAGAGAGAGAGAGAGAGAGAGAGAGAGAATGGGTGCGCCAGGGCCTCCAGCCACTGCAAACGAACTCCAGATGCATGCACCCCCTTATGCATCTGGCTTATGTGGGTCCTGGAGAATCAAGCCTCGAACCGGGGTCCTCAGACTTCATAAGCAAGCGTTTAACTGCTAAGCCATCTCTCCAGCCCAGGGAGATTTTTTTTTTTTTAACTGCTTGAATCTCCATACTTGTTATAGGTCTATTTAAGTGGTTAATCTCATTTAATTTTGGTAAATCATATAAATCAAAGAAATCATCCATTTCTTTCAGATTTTCAAACTTAGTGGAGTATATGTTCTTATAGTATGTCCCTATGATTTTTTAAAATTTCTCTGTTATCTGTTGTGATGGTGCCATTTTCATCTCTAATTTTATTAATTTGTGTCTCTTAAGACTCTCAGAGTAACCACAAAAGTGACCTTAGGTGTTGGGTTTGCCTGCTATGAGAGTAGTCTAGTAGGTTGGATGGAACAAAATACAGGCAAATTCTAAAATATAACTAAACAATATACACATTCAATGAAAAACTGCAGAGGATTTATGCAAGAGTAGGTTTTATGACAAACAGATCCTCTAACAAAGTCACAGTCCCTATGGATGTGTGTGGCCCCACCCTTAATCCTGTCAACTGGGAGGCTAAGATTTCTGGTCTGAAGAGGGTTCCAAGGTCAGCTTGTGACTAAATAAGACCATTTCCCAATGAATGACAGAAGAGGAGACAAAGGCACTATAAATCAGGAAGCAACAAATGACAAGCCCAAAATATAGTTTATTAAAGAATGGCAAATCCGATGATGATTCATCAGATTTAACATATAAGTTACCCTGACATGGAAGACACAATTAGCACTTCTGATGCTAGCCTATATATCAGGCTTATTTGGCGGGTACTGACCTGGTTTAATCCCAGTTACCTTTTGGGATGGCTTTGGTCTTAGCTGTGCTGCGCGCCCACTTGGGTCCCTCTTTGCTGTGCTGTGGGCTCAGGTAGGCTGGCTGGGTATGTGCTCTGATCACCTGCACCCGGTGCTGTGTAGGTGAGTTCCCTTTCCCAGGTCTCTGGTGCTCGCTGCCATCTTTTAAAAACATTTTTAGATTTTGAATATAATGACAATTTGCCTTCAAATAATAGCACACTGTTTCATGTAAAGTCTAAGTGTCTTAAAGTAATATACTCCTAATTTCTAGCTGGTTTCTGTATTTGAATGGTTATTAATCATGAATCTTTCTGTTGTTTATGGAGTAAACACACAAACATTGATCTTTTGCTACTCTATATGATCAGTAATCTTTTAGAGTAAATATAAATGAAGAAAAATTACATGTTTTTCTCCATTTATTTAATCTTCACAGTGCTCTGTGTAGATTCAAATATCTGCCTGGTATTATTTTTATTCTGTGAAAATAATTTTATATATTTTATTTAAAATTTTGTTCAGTGTTTGAGAGAGAGTGAGTGTGAGTATAGGTATTCCAGGGCCTCTTGCCACTGCAAGTGAACTCCAGACCCATATACCACTTTGTGCATCTGGCTTTACATGGGTACTAAGGAATCAAGCCTAAGCTTGCAGAATTTGTAGGCAAGTATCTTTAACTGCTGAGATATATCCACAACCCATATACTGCATTTAAAAAAATTCTCTCTTTAAAAATTCTCACTTTTTATGTTTCTGTTTAGGTAATTTCTATTGCTGTATCTGCAAGTTCACTGGTTACTGATTCAGTTGCTTCAAGTATACTGAATGTACCATGAAGGTCCTATTAATCTCTGCTAGTACAGTCTTCATTTCCAGTTTTTATATTTGACTCAGTTTATTGTTTCATATCTCTGCTGAAATTTATTTATTGGTTATTAATGTTGTCAATTTTTCCACATTTAACATATATTTATAAATTTAACATACAGTCATTCATAAATATAAATAGTAATTAATCTCTGATAATTGCAGTATTTAGCTCATACTTGAAAAATTGTTAATTGCTTTGTGTTTTGACATGTTATATTTTCTTCTCATTTGTGTGTTGACTATTTTGTTTGAATGTTGCACACTTGCTGAAGAAGAGTGAAGACTAAAATTAACATATTTATGGTTGTGAACGTCCACATTTTCTTTTGCTATGCTTAAAATGGGGAGTGTGTAGACTCAATCTAATTGGTGTTGAGCAGGGTGTGGTTTGTTACAGTCATGCTTAACACACTCCAGGTCCTAAATTCCTTGTCCTTAGAGTGGTTGTTGGGTTGCTGGAGAATTCCTATCAAAATCTGCTCCTCTTTCAGCTGTACATCATCACTCTGTGCTGGAGCCTCAGACACTGACTCTTTCCAAGCGCTTGTCCCCCTTAAGCAGTAACTATCATTACTCTAAGCTACTTAGTAGTTTCTACTTCAGTTGTAATGATGGAGTACTACATCTTTACTAAATCAGTGAGCTTTGGGTGTGAGAGTTCTACAATGATTCTTCCCTTCCATTAGCTAGAGGAGACTACAAAGCATCTGTTCTGAGGATGACTTCCTGCCTTTCCTTACAGAAAAAAAATTCTTTTTTTTTCCAATTGCACTAGACCTTGACATTTTGCTAAAGAGTAGAAGCATTTACTGTACACTATTCAGTAGTTTTAGGCTTTTATTGCTTAAAGAAGATGGATAAAACAATCCTGGTGGAGCTTTGTATTTTGTGCCAGTTAAAAATATCCCTGAGACCTTCCCAGTTTCCTCTCCCCCTTCCCAGCAATTCCTCTTAGCTTTCATGTTCTTTCTTCTCTCCTGTTCTCACCCTACCTTTAATGAATTCACTATAACTTAAAAATATTATTCTTTCTTGGGCCTTTTAAAATTTACAAGTAAGGCTTTCTCCTAACTCTTTGCTATCTCAAGTCTTTTTTTGAGTGCCTGGTAAGGCCTGTAAAGAAGATCCCATGAGTGTGTGCAAATCTCTCTATTCTCACATTTGGTAATTCTTTGCTTTTAGTAATTTTAAATTCTCATCTTATATTTTCCAGTGCCTTGACTAGATAAACAAAGATTTGTACTCTGTCACTTCTATATTTATCTAGATATTGTGTTTATTTGTTGCTTCAAATATTGTGTGGAAGTTCTGATACTTTCTGATACCTTTTTTTTTTCTTCGAGGTGGGGTCTCACTCTAGCCCAGGCTGACCTGGAATTAACTATGTATTCTCAGGGTTGCCTTGAACTCATGGCAATCCTCCTACCTCTGCCTCCCGAGTGCTGGTATTAAAGGCATGCACCACCACTCCCAGCTTCTGATACCTTTTAAAAACACATTGGAGGGGCATATTTTCTATATTTCTAAAATAAAAATAAATCCCTAAATTTAAATACTTTGGATTATTATTTAAAAAAGAATATTATACCTTTGCAATATGTTCATTTTATTAAGTTATGATAGCATTGTTTTAATCACCATTTATTTTTATATCATGTGCAATATGATATATAACATATAATAAACTATATAATATGATGATAAATAGATAAGTATAACTTATATATAATATATAACTTATATATATTTGTTCTTCATTCTGTATATTTAGTTATTTGACTAAATATGACATGTGGATATTCTTTTTTGTTGTTCTTGTCTATTTGACAATCTAAATGGCACCTGGTATCTGTATGGCTATCTCTTTCTTGAGATTTGGTAAGTTTTCTGATGTTATTTTATTGGATATATTATCTATGATTTTAGCTTATACTTCTTCCTTTTCTATACCCATTATTTATAAGTTTGATCTTTTAATGTCCTGTAGTTCTTGCATGTGCTGTTTGAATACTCTTGTTAGTCCATCCTTATCGTCTGGTTTAATTTTCCTTGTCATCTAGCACGGATACTTTTCCTCTTGACCCAGTCTGTGGGTGAGGCTTTCCATTAAGTTTCTTTTTTAACTCATTGACATTTTTACTTCCAAAATTTTATTTTTGTTTTTTCAGCATTTGTATTTATTTATTTATGTATGTGTGTGTGTGTGTGTGTGTGTGTATAAACATGCACACAATATGTGTGTGTATATATAGACCAGAGGTCAATATCAAGTGTCTTCTTCTATTGATCCCTACTTAGTTTTTGAGACAGGATCTTTCAGTGAACCTGGAACTCACTGCTTTCGCTAGATTAGCTAGCTAGCAAGCTTCAGAGATCCGGTTGTCTCTCCTTCTCCAATGTTGGGATTATAGATGTGCATCACCTTACCTTGGTTTGACATGGGTTTGTTACCAGGAACTGGGGATCAGGAATCATCCTTGAACCCCAGACCCTGAGTTTATGTCTGTTATTTAACCAAAGAATTAGATAAAACCAGACTGATAAGAATGATTCTTAAAGGACCACATTTTTATTCAAAAATATCAGGAATGAGAGGGAGGGTAAGGGTAAGAAAAGTGGCTGGGGAGGAGGGAAAATTCGCCTTGTGGTCCTGGAGCCCATATGGGAGAACAGTGGTAGGCCCTGGAAACAAAAATGTGAAATGGTTTTTCTAAAAAAGTGTACGTTTCCAAAGAAATTAAAGGGCCATAAAAACAATAACAAAGAAATATCCCTTTCCACCCTGGAAACCAGTCGGCCAGAGTGGTTCCCCTTCGTGAGCTCAGGTAGGATATCTGGAGTCTGTGCTCTGGAAGACATGGGCACACCTGGAGGAGGCAGGCAGGAAGCTGAGGTAGGTATGGCGTGGCGAGGGTATGACATCAGGTTTCTTCTTCTTAGCCTATTCCCTGTGTAACTGTCTGAACCAAAAGATATCTGTCTAGTTCCTCTCAGGTTCTAGGGATATGAACTCAGGTTCTCATTCTTGTGTGGCAAGCATTTTATCAACTGAACCTTCTTGCCATACCTTCTATTTCTTTATGGAATGCCTTCTTGATTTTTTTTCTTTTTGGTTTTTGGAGGTAGGGTCTTGCTCTATCCCTGCCTAACCTGGAATGCACTATGTAGTCTCAGGGTGGCCTCAGATTTGCAGCAATCCTCCTACCTCTGCCCTCCTGAGTGCTGGGATTAAAGGTGTGTGCCACCACGCCCAGTTCTGAATGCCTCTTTCTTATCCTGTGTTCTTTATTTTATTCAGATTTTTGTGTTCTCTTTGAATTCATCCAGGAGTTTGTGTTTTCTTTATTTTTTTCTGAACACTTTTATAATCATTCTTCTGAATTCTGTCTGGGATTTCTTCTGGAATCCATTATTGTAGAATTGGGAATTTTTGAAGAATTTGCCTGGGCTTCTCATGTTTCTTGTGCTTCTGTGATGGGATATGAACATCTGGGATTAGGTTGGATTTTTTTTTTTTTGGAGGTGGGTGGCCTCAAACTCATGGTGACCCTCCTACTTCTGCCTCCTGAGTACTGAGATTAAAGGCATGCACCATCACACCTAGCTTTTTCTTTCTTTCTTTCTTTCTTTCTTTCTTTCTTTCTTTCTTTCTTTGTTTCTTTCTTTCTTTCTTTCTTTCTTTCTTTCTTTCTTTCTTTCTTTCTTTAGGTTGGAATTTTTAAACTAACTTAGATTTGTTTTTCAGTTGAAGCAGTTGTAATGTTTAAGTGGGACTAGTTTATAGTGTGGTTGAGGCCCCATTCATCCCTATTGAACTGAGAATGTAGCTCAGTACCTAAATGCTCAGGTCCTGTGCTCAGTGCACTGGGCATAATCTCCAGCACCACACTGAAAGCAGAATGCTAACTACAGAAGTGATGGATTATCCCAGTATATAGAGTAATAGTCAATTAAAAACAATCACCTTTTCTTTTCTTTCTTTTTTTTTTTTGAGCTTCAATCAAGTTTACTTTCCTGAAATAAGACATGATTTCTTTTTTTTTTTTTTTTATTAATATTTTTATTATTTATTTATTTGAGAGAGAGAGATACAGAAATAGGCAGGTTACTTTCCTGCACCAGGGCCTCCAATCCAGATACATGCATCTCCTTGTGCATCTGGCTTATGTGGGTCCTGGAGAATCAAGCCTCGAACCGGGGTCCTTAGGCTTCATAGGCAAGCATTTAACCACTAAGCCATCTCTCCAGCCCCAAGACATGATTTCTTTCTTCCTCCCTCCCTCCCTCCCTCCCTTCCTTCCTTCCTTCCTTCCTTCCTTCCTTCCTTCCTTCCTTCCTTCTTTCTCTCTTTCTTTCTTTCTTCTTTCTTTTTTTTTGAGATAGAAAAGAGAGAATGGGCGCACCAGCCACCTCTCAGCTGCTGTGAACAAACTCCAGATGTGTGTGCTCCCTTGTGGGAAAGTGTGGCAATGCACCCTTGCATCACTTTTTGCTTCTGGCTAAACGTGGGACCTGGATAATCTAATGGGAGTTCCTCAGCTTCGCAGACAGGAGCCTTAAAGACTAAGCCATCTCTCCAGCCCTTTAAAAAATTTACTTATTTATCTATTGATTGATTGATTTGAGAGAGGGAAAGAGGCAGAGTGAGAGAGAGAATGGGTGTGCCAGGGCTTCTAAGCCACTGCAAATGAACTCCACCTTGTGCATCTGGCTTACGTGGGTACTGGGGAATCCAACCAAAGTCATTTGCTTTGCAGGCAAGCACCTTACCCATTAAGCCATCTCTTCAGCCCCAACAATCACCTTTTCAACACCAGTAGCTTTGGGGAACAAGAGAGCAGGGGCAGGATGATGTATACTAGGAAATTAGTTACTAAAGATAGTGATCATATTAGAGTAACCATAAAAGTAAAAGAGGTAAAAGTAAATGGAAGGGAAAACAATAAATAAAAGTGGGGATAAGGCAGTTCTAGGTAGTTAGAATGAAAAAAAGAAAGGTAAAAATAAAATGTAACCACAGTACCTAAAACCAAGGAGGCTGAGGCAGCAGATTCTTCTGTCCTAGGTCAACTTGTGCACTGTGGAAGAACCTATCTCAAAAAGTAATTATGTGTGAGAGAGAGAGAAAAAGAGAGAGAGAGAGTAGTAAGAGCAGGACAAAATATTTTACAAAATTGAAATGAGATATATCTGTCTGTATGCAGTTACTCTCCTGCCACAAAGGTTGATGATAACTATGTGGTCACTGGTCTTAGCTCAGGTACAGAGCCTATCTGGATGTTGTCTTCTTTTTGTTTTCTCTGGCGGTTTGGGTCTGTGTCTTCCAAAGTGAGCAGCAATTTGTGCTACTTTGCTTTCTGTGTTGTTTGTCCACAAGCAGGAAGGGAGGGAGGGCTCTTTGCCTCTAGAGCTACAGAGCAGCAGGGAAGAGCACCTGTGTAATGTACAGAACTTTTGACTCCTGTCTGGTTGGACTGCACATTTGCTCAGTCATGAATCCAGTGTTGCCTTTGAGTCTCTTTTATTTTTCTTTTGGCCTCTGTCTCTCACTCTGCAGTTTCATGTTGGCTTTTCATCTCTGTATGTATATCTCTGTTTCTGTCTGTCTCTCCTCTGTAAATTATGAGCTACTGAGAGTAAAGTGTGAATTTTTGGAGGCCTTGCCTTTTATCTAAGCCATGGTTCCAGTCTTCGACAGTTGCACTCTGTGCACTGGGGCCAAGCACTCCCCAGTTGAAGCTGAACCACGCCGAATGGACTCTGGACTCACTCTCCAGTTAAACTTTCTAAACCTTTTTTTTTTTTTTTTTTTTTTTTTTTTTTTTCTGTGCTATTGAATCTAATGCTTTCCATCACTACCCACCTGATAGGACAGTTGCTCTCCAACTGTCCCTGGCTTATTATCCTGAGATTCTAGCACTCAGTGTGTTGGTATCCTCCACCATCTTTCAGTTTCATACAATTTTTTTTTAAATGACAATTCTCAGGTTAGGGAGATGGCTCAGTGGTTAAAGCACTTGTGCAAGTACGAGTTTGGATCCTCAGAACCTGTGTTAAACCACACACTGTACTTCTGAGAGTCTGTTATCCCAGTGAACCTCTGGCAAGAGAGGTGGAGGAGATAGGAAAATCTCTTGGAAGTTCATGGACCTGCTAGCCTGGCAAATTCAGCAGTGAACAATGAGAGACTGTGCCTTAAACTAGCTGGGAGGTGAGGACAAACACCCAGAGTTGTCTTTTTTTTTTTTTTTTTTAATTATTTTTAAATTTATTTGACAGAGAGAGAGAGAGAGAGAGAGAGAGAGAGAGAGAATGGGCACACCAAGGCCTCCAGCCATTGCAAATGAACTCCAGATGCGTGCATCCCCTCATGCATCTGGCTAACGTGGGTCCTGGGGAATTGAACCTGGGTCCTTTGGCTTTGCAGGCAAATGCCTTAACCGCTAAGCCATCTCTCCAACCCCCGGAGTTGTTTTTTGACTTCCAGTTACAGGCTATACCATGTGTGTGCTTACATTCATACATGAGCACGCATGCACGTGCTTATTCATGTATATACATATACTCAAAGAAGATAACAATAAGAAAAAAATTGACAACTTTCATGACAGCCCAATACATCCTGTCGAATTGCCATTATAGTTTACTCCAAGCAATAGCCACTTCCCAGTATGTCATATATCTCACTCACTTTGGGGTTGTATAGTTTGTCTTCTCTGAGTATGACTTACATTAGAAGTTTGTGTCCATTTTCTTTATTGCTTTGTCAACATATAAAATATTGCTTGACACATAGCAAATGTATTTTTTGTTAAATTATCTAATCAATACATACATAGAACATCAAAAAGATATGCAGAAAATGTTAATAGTGGGTAACTTCAGCTTCCAACAATATAGTTGGTTTTCATTTTCTTTATTTTTGTGCTTTCTAATTTATCCACAATACATAAATTAATATTTAATGAACTCAAGACAATTTCTTAAAATTGTTTTAGCTAGACATTGTGCTTTTAGTTATTTTCTTAGTTAATAGTATTGAAATTATTAATAAGAATAAATTTTGTTCTAACATATAATGTGGCATAATAATTTGTGGGCAGAGGAGGATCAAGACAGAAGGCAAGTGTGGCAAGGAGAGAAATATGAGAAGCCAAGAGACTTGAGCCTGGGCAAGAGCATCCCACCCTTGTAATCAGTTCCATTCGTCTCTGCAGGAATCTGGGCAACTTCAGATTATTTTTTTATTCTCCTCTGTTTCAAACTAAAGTATGGGCATGTATTCCCTTTGCTAGTTATTGTTGTGCTTTAAGACATGTTCAAATTATGCTATATTTTATATAAAATTTTAAAATATTTTATTTATTTGTTTATGAGAGGGGGTGGTGCATATAGAGAGAAAGTGAAACTGGTCACACTAGGGCCTCCAGTCATTGCATACTAACTCTAGATGCACACATCACCTTGTGCATCTGACTTTATATGGGCACTAGGGAATTGAGCCTGGGTCCTTTGGCTTTGCAGGCAAGTGTCTTAACCACTAAGCCATCTCTTTGGCCCATTTTAGACAAGTTTAATGCAACTTTGTATCTATCTATACATTTATGATAGAAGTGTCTAAGTAATACAATACAGAACCTCATGGCTGAAGGAATGTCACTGCCCTATTTAGCATACTGAGTATACTGGCATATTTATAGCATGAACAATATTTGCAGTCTGGTATTTGGAAAATCATTAAGCTTCATGAAGGGAACTGAATTAATTTTCTAGATTGAATGATGGATTTTTACCTTGAGTTGCAAATGCTAAAAGGCTCTCCCCTTACAGAGTGAGAGCTGTTGACTGTCACATTCTTTCCAGACACCCATCTCTCTCAGA
Organism: Orientallactaga sibirica; assembly: GCA_036365145.1. Lineage (NCBI taxonomy): Eukaryota > Metazoa > Chordata > Mammalia > Rodentia > Dipodidae > Orientallactaga > Orientallactaga sibirica. The sequence continues at coordinate 32,862,237 of JAEOAD010000012.1, read as the reverse complement.
CTTTTCTCCTATTCTTAGGACTGAAGGATGGGAGAGACTTAGACGTATCTAAGAAGATTCAGTCCCAGGTAAATTTCTTTATCTGAGAAGAAAGTGTGCTTATTTTTTTCTTATGATGCACAGGGTATATATAATAGGGCTGAAAGAGGATGAGCATATGAGTTAAAACACTGAGAGTTTTGAGTTAGATGTAATTTTACTTAAAATTTAGCTTTACCACCTATTGACAATATTGCCTTAGCAAGGAACTACATTTTCTGAACTTCACTTTTATCATCTATAAATGTAAAAGTGTGGTCTAAAGAGGATGCCCATTGTGAAGCACTCACTATTATGCTTGATCATTGGTAAGTACTTAATACATTCTAGCTGCTATGACTAACAATATTTTCTAATTTTGTTTTGAGACAAGTTCTTATAAATCCCAGGTTGGCTTCAAATTCACCATTTAGCCAAGGATGATTTTGAAGCTCTGTCCCTCTTGTCTCAACCTCTCAAGTGGTAAGATTATATAGGCATATGCTAACCTGCCTGATTTATGCAATGTTCCGTATAGAACCAGGGGACTCATTCATGCTAGCTCTCTAGCAGCTACATTACTTCCTGAGCCAATCCTCCTATTTTCTTAACTAATACCTGTTTGTGAAACTGGGCTTCTGGAAAATTAAGAGAAGGAGGCATTGTGAAAAACAATGTTTAAAAGTGCATTCAAGGGCTGGAGAGATGGCTTTGCAGTTAAGGTGCCTGCCTGCTAAGCCTAATAAACCAGTTCCAATCTCCAGGTCCCATGCTTAGCCAGATGCAAAGTGACGCAAGGGCGCAATGCTGCACTTGCCCACAAGGGGGCGCGCACATCTGGATTTCATTTTGCAGCACCAGAGAGACTGCTGGCGTGTCCATCTCTATCTGTCTCCCTCCCTCCCTCCTCTCTCTCTCTCTCTCTCTCTGTCTCTCTCTGTCTCTCTCTGTGTCTCTCTCCAAAAATAAAAAATAATTTTAAAAAAAAGTGCATTCAAGATTCTTGGTCTTGTACTGTGGTGACTGTTGACTCTATTGTTTTCTTGAACTTCAACAGCAGAACATTACTGGGTAGTTTCCACAGTGTCATAAAATGTGATGTAGTTTGATCTTGAATCATTTTCTCAAACTATTCCTTGAGTTTATAGCAATCAGTCCCTGTTCTGAATCATAGTAATGTGAGCAAATCTATGTGTTTTTTTTTTTTAATGAGTGAATACACAAAACAATATAGAGTAGCACTAGGGTGCAAAGATCTCCCCCACTAAGCAACTATGACATTAAGTCCAGTGAAGGGACAATGGAGACTCCAGAAACACTGCATTGATTACCAGTGTGAGAAGGAATTGCTCATTCATTCACGTTGCACATTTGCTTTTTATCAGAATTTCCTCATATTCAATGTGTGTTGATTTGTAATAACATCCCATGTGATACTGAAACCACCGTTGGCATCCTAAAAGAATCGGCTCTCATTCCTCCAAGATAGGGCTTTGCTGCCCTGTGGCTTGCTTTGTTTTGAATCTAGGCTCAATTACATTAATAGCGCACAACCTTCTCAGGCATGTTAAAAATAGATTGGAAGAGAACTGAATGCAGTGTTTCCCTCCTCCCTCCCCCCTCCCACTCCTTTCCTTGACTATAAAGTAATGGCAGTCCTCCGAAAGAGCACACAGGAACTCAGCATTTCTCACTGGCTTGTGTGGGAAGTGCAAACAATTGTGTGTGAGTGTTGCAGCCTACTGCTCCACAGGAAGTCATTTTTAGAAAAGTTAACTGAACAAACACCTTTCATTGTCTACAGAGGTTCAAAGCCCTATGAAACTTCCTTATTGCTATCTCTAAACCAAGTTTGTGGCTGTGAACACGTTTAACCCTTTTATTTCTGGAATGACAGGTTTACTGAAGGATCTTTTCCCTCACCTTCTTACCATTTTCTGATTCTCCTTTGAGAATGTGGCGGGGCAATTAATTCATGTGTTTACTGTCAGTGATAGGTGTTTCTTTCCCTTCTTCCACCCTTCACGCCAAATGATTCTGTTGCAGGTTTGCGTAATTAATGATCACGGGAAATCTCCAAGGGCAAGATGAGAATCTCCTTATGTCCATGCAATGCCTGCACTTTCCTCATTTCTTCCTGTGTAAGCTTATGGAAACACTGATATTTTAAAAGGCTCTATTTTAGGATTGTTTTAGAAGGTGCTAATCATCTTTATAGTCTCATTTGTTAAAGCGATAACTCACAGATTTAATTTTCCCCACTGTACTACAACTGAAGAAAATTGATTATTATAAATGAGCATATTCAAGAACTAGAGTATGAGGACAAAGAAAGAAATAGGTTACATTTAACCTGAGGATGATTGTTACCACTGCAGATATTTAAACATTTGAAAGGCATTTGTGCAGGTGTAACAGGCATAGAATTAAATCACTTTATCTTGCTTCAAGAGGTAGCCTGAAGCTGGAGAAGTGGTGTAATAAAGCACTTTCCTGTGAAGCCTAAGGACCCAGGTTTGATTCCCCAGTGCCCACATAAGCCAGATGCAAGTGGGCACATGTGTCTGGAGTTCATTTGCAGTGGAAAGAGTCCTTGGCACACCCATTCTCTCTCTATATATATGCCTCTTTCTTTCTGTGCCAGATAAATAAATAAGTAAATAAATAGAATATTAGACAAAAGAAGTCTGTAAAATCACGTTTTATTTTTTTTTATTTATTTGAGACAGAGAGAGCGAAAGAGACAAACAGAGTGAGTATGGTTGCCCCAAGGCCTCTTGCTGCTGCAAATAAACTCTAGATGTATCTTGTACAACTGGCTTTACACGGGAGAGTGGAGCTCCAGCCCTTAGGCATTAGCAAGCAAGCACCTTTAATAGTTGAGCCATCTCCTCCAACCTTGGAACTCTGTTTTATTTTTACACATGTTTTGGTTGAATCCAAAACCTCAAGGTTTATTTGTTCAATAGAAATGAGTTACATAGAAGACAATGCATTTGCCATCACTGGTAATATCTAAGAGAAGCAATCTGTGTGACCTGTTGGGGGAATTATAGAAGGTCCTTATCTCCTTTGTGGGCTGATAACTCTTCCCATACTTTGCACTATGAATTCTACAAGTATACAAGGGTTTGATTGGTCAAAAAAAGAAAAATCTGTGATGCATTTCCTTCATTTTTTCCTCAGTGCTATCTCTAAGGGTAGTGGTTTCATTAATGCTGAGATTGGAGTTCCAATTTTTGCAGCATCATTTATATGGTCTTGCATATCAATGATGCCATTACATGAGAATCAAAACTTCTTTCTATTACCTTAAACATAAGAAAATACATTTTGATCCTCTGGGAATTGACTCTAATGGTTTGGGAAATGTGAAACTCTGTGTTTCCTTCAAGAAAAAAGTTCATGCTAAATGATGAGGTTTTTAAATAAGAACTGCCATTCTTTTCCAAGTCATTTTCAGTAGCTATGATTTGATAATTATATATTAAATTACTCTTTTTCTCAATGATGATGGCTGCTGGTATTTGTATGGAGTGTGAATTGTGAATTGTCAGGTCAAAAAAATTGATGTCGCTGGGAGGGGTGGCACATTCCTTTAATCCCAGCACTCAGGAGGCAGAGGCAGGAGGATCATCATGAGTTCAAGGCCACCTTCAGACTACACAGTAAATTCCAGGTCAGCCTGAGCTAGAGTGAGACCCTTCCTTAGAAAAACAAACAAACAAAAAAAATGATGTCACCTCACACCTATGGCTATTTTCAAGTGTGCCTTCTGTATTACCAAAGCTTTCCACAATGTATAAACCCAAATCCTGAAGTTTGACTTTGACAGACATATTTTCTAGCTTTGACTGCCATAAAAATGCTATTGGGGGCTTAAATAGTAGGTATTTGTTTTCTCTGTCATTGAGGCTGGCAGTTCTACATGAAAGTGTCAGCTGGGCAGGCTTACAAGGAGACTCTTCCTGTCCTGCACATGACCATTGCCCCGGGACAGCTTACTTCACCTGTCACAGTGCATGCTCGTGAAGAGGAAATCTTTCTGCTTTCCTTATGAATCCCATTCCTACTGGATTATGACTTCACTTTGATAACTGCATTTAACTGTAATTTTTAACTTAGAACTTTAGGAGATACTAAAAACCTTATCTTAAATACAATTTCATCTAGATTAGGGAGTCAACACATGAATTGGGGCATGGGAACACAATTCAGCATAAAGCAATATCATATAAGTCTACATTGTAATATATAAAACTATAACATCTGAATATATATGCTTATATATTTATGTAATAGATAAATTTATAAACAATCATCTGTAATCTGATGTTGTGACATGGGCTGACTTCAAAGCCATCAAATTTCCACTATAATTAATACAGTTGAATATATGTATATTGGGGGAGGAGAGAGTTTTATATCAATAAGCAATATTTAATTACTAAGTGAAGTGAAAAGTGTACAACCACTATCTGCCACCTAGATGGTGAAAAATAAGTCTTTTTCCCTACAGTACTGATTAAGACCAACGAGACACTGACAATTCCCTAAGGAGTTTGATTTTTTTTTGGGGGGGGCAGGGAGAGATCAGAAAAAATGAAAAGTTCATTGAAAAGTGGGAGTGTTGTGAAGCATTGAATGATTTGATTACGCAGACTGTGCTATTAATGTTGAGGAATGAGATCAGGGAAGATACGTAAGATCTTAGAGAATGTAAGATGATATGGACAGTGAAGGGAGTTTAGGAAACCAAGGACAGCTTCTTGGAAGAGGTGATGGCTGTGCAGGCAGGGAAGAGAGTAGCGGAAAGGAATCAGCAAATCAAGCAGGTTGGTAGTGTGGAAAGGAAAGAGAGCACATATAGTGTGTGTGTGTACACACACGAGCAGTGAGTTGCTGCAGTTGGAGGGTCAGGTAGACAGTGGTGAAGGAGGAGAGCAAGTAGCCTGTCATAGCACACATCACAGCGAGCACTGAGATGGCTTAACCCTGGAGATGAGGCTTTCCAATGCCACACCTTTTCTTCAGCTGAAAAGCATATGTGCAAGTACACTATGTACACCAGGGACGGGGAAAGCTGCTCTGTTTAATGCCCAGCAGATCTCAGCTCCTGAGCATCACCTCTGTGTGCCATCCCTTCAGCCATGAGGTAGTTCATATCAGCACTACCTGCCACCTGGCTTATAGCAATAGCGTCTTACTGCCTTTCTTTCCATCTCTTTCTTCCCCTCTGTCCAGAACTTCCTAAAGGGCCCCACTGATTTTGATGTTCCTCTGCTTAAAACCCTGCAGTGGCTCCAAACTGCCCGCAGGAGCAAACCTGAACTCTCTTCACCCTACTACTTCCCTTTCCACTCTCAGATTCTCCCTGTCTCACTAGTACTCAGATTCCATTTCCAGCCATGCCAAAGAGCCTGCAGTTTGTCTTGCCCAGTCCCAGTGTTATGTTGTCACTGCCTGGTGGTCCCTGAATACCCGCCCTGCTTCAAGCTTGAAGATGGCTTTCTCCAGGAGGCCCTTCCTCGGTTCCATGGCCTCCCGTGGGATATGCCATTTTTAAAAAAAAATATGCCTGTGTCCTAAATTCATGGACACAAATCCTGTTTTCTAGTTCTGTGTGGGGACAAATGTGACAGAAGCCGACTGTCAAGAGTCCAGCAAGACAAGGATGTGAATGAGGTAAGGGTATGGAGGAGCCTGGGATGACTCAGCTTTCTCTCTAGATTGACAGAAATAGCATATAAGCAGGGGGACTTGGAGAGGAAGAGAGCCTGAGCTCCCCTTTGGTGAACTAGGATTTGGGATGCTTGAGATCTGGGTGGAGATGGACAGGAATGGATATATGAAGGTGTTAACATGGGATAAAGATCTTGGGACACACACTTGGGAAACCATGGCTTTTAGGTAAATCTTTAGGTGAGACTAGACTGAAGAAGAAAGGGAAAATCTACATCTCGTCCTATACATCTATGGAGTAAAGAAGAACGTGGAGTGGGAATAGATGTTATAAAGCACCCTGGTTCCATATGTCCTAACGTTTTGCTCCTGATACCACAAAGACATTAGTACAATCCACTAAAAGTTCTCTAGGCAGAGGAACTGTGCATGCTATTCAGGGCCTTTGGCCACACCAAGGTCTAGTGGGGGTAGTGATAGCTATAAACTGCCAGATGATCTACCCTCTACTCTCACTGCTACATTAGGGAAAAGAGGTCATTTCATGAAATATCAGAAGAGTTATGATGAGGCAAAAAATAGTAGCATTATAAATTTGGAATTTGAGTTCATACAATTTTTTATTATTAAAATGAGTGATTATGTACATTATAAACAACTGAGTCAGGAATTCTCTGAATATTATTTTTAGATATAATAGTATAGTCTCATCATGAGTTATTTTTTCCATTTTAATATGCAAGCAGAAACATTGTATAGAAAATAACTTGTGTAGCAAAAGAAAAATGTGGATGCATTATCTCAAAGATTCTTTTTATTTATTTACTAAGAATAAAAAATATCTTCTTAGTCACAGGAGGAGAGAGAATAGTAAATGTACAATCATAACGTGTGGATAAAGTGGTTTGTCCTTGTGATAGTTGAACATGAGAATTCCCTTGAAGCCAAGTGTGTGGTAAGTTAAATAAATCAGGCTGTCTATGATGCTGATATGTGATTCAGTGCGGATCTTTCTTAGAGCTAGTATTTTTCATGCTTTCTCTGACTCATTCAAGCACTGAAAATCTGTTCCTTCTGAGCAGGGCATGGTAATGCATGCTTTTAATCCCAACATTCGGGAGGCAGAGGTAGGAGCATCTCCAAGAGTTTGAGGACGTCCTGACACTATATAGTGAATTCCAGGACAGTCTGAGCTAGACTGCAAAACAAAACAAAACAACAAAAAAAAAAAAAAAATTCTGTTCCTTCCTAGCACAAGGGGGCATTTTAGTTTTCTAAAGTCCTGTATCTCATAAGCACTGACCAATCAAAGCAGAGCTGTCTTCCACCTCTGTTAGTGTCCATTACCTAGGGCGCTAACCTCACTTTCTACAAGGGGTCAATGAATAGGCAGGAGGAGGGAGGGCAAATGATGGTGGCTGCCTCTCAGCCCGAGCAGGAAAAATCAATCTTGGCCAATTGGGTAACGTGCTTCAGCCAGAACGCTCTTATCTCTATGTGGTCAATTATAGGACAATCTCTGGAGGGAAGAAATAAAAAATGAATGATTTCATTTCTCTTATAGCCTATTTCACGTGATTTGTGTGAATATTTATTATTATATGTGAGGCATATATTTTATCAGATCTGGGCCTCCATGCAGAGGCACCTTTGTGAAGAAAGTTCAACATGAGCTATGAACTTATCATAAGGGAGTATAAAATATTCAGAGTTCCTACAAATTTGGGACACAGGTAAATGCCAAATTATTTTCAAATGTTTATTTTCTGTTCTCTACTTAGAATTGTGTAATTTTGGCACCACTATTTTTGTCTTAAAGTGAAAATATGACTCCAGTTCAAACAAAAAATACTATGTGTGATAATGTTCAGTTAATTTTATAGCAAGAAATATGTACTAGCATTAGGTTTTATAATTGCTTGTCATAATTTTCTCATTTTTAAATCTAGAACTCCATAAAGATGAGACATTTATGTTCTCATCTTCATTGTACTATCTGATAATTCTTTATTTTTTTAATTAAAACAAAGATCTGCCCTGTTATGTTTTCAGATATCAAGAAATTTTAAAGTATTTTAAAGTATTGGTAAATATATAGCAAATTATATTTTAGGGTTTTAAAATAATCTGTTTTATTGAGGAGTGAATTAAATAGAAATTTTAAAAAATCACTTTAGCTGGGCATAGTGGCGCACACTTTTAATCCCAGCACTCGGGAGGCAGAGGTAGGAGGATCGCCATGAGTTCAAGGCCCACCCTGAGACTACATAGTGAATTCCAGGTCAGCCTGAGATAGAGTGAGACCCTACCTTGAAAAACCAAAAACCGAAAAAAAAAAAAATCACTTTAAAGCAGGAATAAAGCTAGGAAGAAAATTAGGAGCTTTCATGCTAACCTCTCTCCTACTTCGGGCCTGTGTACCAGCTTTACTTGGGGCATCTGATATTTCAGTATTAATATGCTCCAAGTAGAATTAATCATTGCTTTCTTCTAGACTAGCTCCATCTTGGACAATGATGTCCCCATTCATCCAGTTACTTAGGCCAACTTCAGCATTTTCTACAGCAAGTTCTACATTCCAATTCTTTCCCAACCCAGTCTGAGGCACCAACTCCTCTCACTAGGACCATTGTAGTGTAGGGCCCCTTCATTTTGTTATTTTGGTCCTTTAATCTCTGTTTTATTTAGTGATCAAGTGATTTTTATTAAAGCAAACAAACTCAGAAAAAAAATCATGGGACCATCTGGACATCTCTGTATTTGAAAGAAATGTCAAGCTCCTTAACCTAGGCTGTATACTCTGCTTGACCTGCTTTTCACTTTTCTTCTCTGGTTTTGTCTCTTCCCATTTTCTCATTAGCTATTCATCTTTTCTGACTTGGATGTTAGTTTATCCACAGCAGCATACCAAGGTCAAAGGCAGGCACTTGATCTATCTGTAAGTTCATGAACAAACACCACACACACACACACACACACACACACACACACACACACACACACACACATGGCTTAATAAGCAGCTCTCTTTTGCTTTTGGTGCTAAACAAAACTCAAGTTAAGTCTTTAGAGGGAGATTCTTGGGAGATTTGGAAACCAGTAACAATGAATTAAATCTTGGATAAATAGGACCCATTGGCTACCCATACTCTTGCTTTTCTTATGGCTTAGCTACATGTGTCTGGACTCTTAAGCTTGTCCTGACTTAGGAGTGAATCAAGAGCCTGTGTTTTACCATCAGGTGACTCTTGCTGATGTTTCCTTTCATATTAGCACAACCTTGACCTTGCAGCCTCATAATTGAAATTCTGATTTATTTTTGAGCTTGATTTCATATCTTTATTTATATATTAAAAAAATTTTTTTTTAATTTTTATTTATTTTTGGAGAGAGACATAGAGAGAGAGAGACAGAGAGAGAGGGAGACAGATAGAGAATGGGCGCGCCAGCAGTCTCTTAGCTGCTGTGAACGAAATCCAAATGTGTGCGCCCCCTTGTGGGCAAGTGCAGCATTGCGCCCTTGCATCACTTTACATCTGGCTAAACTTGGGACGTGGAGATTGGAACTGGGTTCTTAGGCTTAGCAGGCAGGCGCCTTAACTGCTAAGCCATGTCTCCAGCCATTTTATATATATATATATATGTAATTTTTTTTGTTTTGTTTTTCGAGGTAGGGTCTCACTCTGGCTCAGGCTGACCTGGAATTAACTATGTAGTCTCAGGGTGGCCTTGAACTCAAGGCGATCCTCCTACCTCTGCCTCCCAAGTGCTGGGATTAAAGGCGTACGCCACCACGCCCGGCCTTATTTATATATTTTTATAGGAACACATTTTAGCTCATGTTGGCCTGGAACTCTCTATATATCCCATGTGTACTCCAACTTGTGATCTTCCTGCCTCAACTTCCCAAGGGCTGGGATTGCAGGAATGAGCTACCGTATCCAATTCCAAGATCATATCTTGATCTTTGTTTTGATTACTGAACTTCTGTCTACTTCCAGCTACCTCCATTCTCCATAGTTCTCCTCAGTCCAGGATCCATCTCTACTCTCCACATATAGTGCCTCCATCAGTTGACCTTCTAAGTCAATACTTTACAGATCACTTCTAAAAGAAATATTTTAACATCTTAGTTGAGATCACAACATAGCAGATCTGTTCATGAAAGGATGAATAGAAAGCCACTGTGTTTGTGCCAGGCCTTTAGAAAATGCTCAAAGCTATGTATGCCTTCATCTCATGAACTCTCACAAGCAATTAAGAAACAATTACCAACAAGTTCCCATGGCATTCAATATTTGCATAGTTCCAAAATATTCCTATCTTTTCTGTAAAAGAACAACAAGAAGTGGGGAAAGAATTGAGTACAGGTTTTAATATCCTGAAAGGCCAGTTCTAGCTATTGACCTGGAGGAAAACACTGCAGATAATGCCTTAGAAGTTTCCCTAGAAAGGAGAAGAGAACCTGGCACCCCTCTTCCCACAAACCAAAGAAAACTAGCGAACTAAAGAATGAATGAATGGCAGGTGAACTTCCAGCCCTGAAGGTCTCCCTAAATGGACCAAATTCAGAGAGTGACAAAAGAAGATGCTTTCCCAGGGAATTCATAATGCTGACTGCCTAGGAGCATGGTACTGAGATATGATAGCAAGCACATAGACATTGTTTCTTAGAATAGCAAGCATAGTCAGTTACAATGGTTGAAATATTTCAAGTGAGATCCTTCATCATCACAGACTGAACTCATGGAAAATTTCCAAAATGGTTTTCAATGAAGGCTGTGCCCAATTGCCTATGTTGTTTGGGGAGAACTATTGGCAGGAAATTTTCTGATGAGGGTAGAAATTTGGCAGCAGTATCTCAGCAGAAATCTGGATGTAATTTGTAAATGTACCTTTGAAACTTAAGGTGTTCACTTCATGACAAAGCTTGAATATTAGTTTCCTTAAATATAAGGGATTTAAAACATAAGTGAGTTTCTTAAGTTATTTACAGCCCATTTGAAGTCACAATTTTTATTTTTACTATTAAAGTCCAAAGCAGGTGCAAGAGAGAGAGAGAGAGAGAGAGAGAGAGAGAGAGAGAGAGAGATGATAGGAAGTGATCTATAACCTCTCAGATATTGGAGCTCGTAATAGACAGCTTCAGGTTAGCTAAGATGAACTTCCAGACCATGCACAGTTATGGAGGAAGGGATATTATTTACTGAAGCTTACAGATCCAGGGGAAGTTCCATAATGGCAGAAGAAGTTGGCCTGCCTTCACAGGACCAAACACCGAGAGCAAAGCCCCAAGCCACAAAACCACACAACACAGCACAGGATACCTCCAGAACTCCAGCTAGGCACACTTTGCATATCTTTAGATTGAAATCCTAAACCCACCACCACACCTTAAGATCTGCTCAGTGACACTGCCTCCAGCCAGGTGACTGCAGATGCAGACTATAAACTAATGAAACACTCAATATATTGGGGGCCATCCATTCAAACTACCACAGAGCTCACCATTGATTCTATCCAAGGACCTAGATCCCATCATGAAACATGGCATATCTCAATTTTTTCCAAGGACATTCATATGCTTAGAGGCATACTGTTACTATAGATATAATTTATACATTTTAAAGGAAATAAATGCTGCAGTTACCTTGTTGGGAATTAGTCCTAAACTTCAATGCAAAAAACTAGCCTGAGCATTAATCACATTAGTGTTTAAAGTCAAGACAATACTTGCGAATATACCATTAAATGCTATTATGCCTTAGAAAACAGCAAGTTTTAGTATCATCATCAGGAATGATAGTTCTGTTAAGGTGTAAATGTGAGAAAACAGAAATAAAACTAGCAGTAAATTTAAAGGAAACTTTTCACTCTGTTTACTAACCTTCACATTTACAGCTGATGATGTAGTGCTGGCTACGAATCATGGATCTAAGGAATAACTTAGTGGGAAGGGTTGAATTGTGTTTCTCCAAAAGATAGTGCTGTCTTGGCCTCTAACACCTGTGTATTAGTTACTTTTCTCACTGCTGTGACAGAATACACGACAAAAACAACTGAAAGGAAGAGAGATTCATTTTGGTTTATGGTTTGAAAGGATGCAGTCCATCATGGAGGGAAAGAAGGGTGCAAGATCAGTTCATGGACTATGAAAACAAGAGTGTGAAACAGTTGGTTGCCTTACCTTTGTAGTCAGGAAGCAGTCAGCTCCAGCTCAAAGCTAAGCTGGCCCCCCAGTGACCCATTTCCTCCAGGTTGGCTCTAACTTGTAAAGATTCTATAGCCTCCTGAAGCAGTACCGCTGTCTGTGGAGCAAGCGTTCAAACACCTGAGCTTGTGAGGGACAGCTCCCAGTCAAGCCATAACAGCCTATCAATGTGACCTCATATGGAAACATGATCTTTGTAGATGGTCAAATTCAGCTAAGGTTATTGAGGTGGGTCCTATTCCAGTGCAATAGATACCCTTGTAAAAAGGGGACATTTAGGCACATGCATGCACTCACACACACCCACACGGAAAGTACCATCTGAAGACATCAGAAGAACTTAGGGTGAGCAAGTACAGGGTGAGAACACCATAGCAGACTACTAGAAGCCGGAAGTGAGCAGTGAACAGAGTCTCTTTCTCTTTCTTCCTTGTTTTTTCTCTCTCTCAGCTTTATTTTTCTTTTTAGGCTGGCTCTTGCTCTAGCTTGTGCTGACGTAGAACTTACTCTACAGCCTAGGCTGGCCTTGAACTCACAATGATCCTCCTACCTCAGCCCTCCAAGTGCTGGGATTAAAGACATGCATGTGCAACCAATGACCAGATTCTCTCTTGTCATTTTTGGAGGGAACCAAGCTTGACCACACCTTGATCTTAGACTTCTGGGCTCCTGAAGTGTGTGTTAATAAATTTCCATTGTTTAAGCTCCTCAGGTGTGTGGTACTTGAAGTCATAGCCCTAGCTATACAGTATAGCTGGCTATCTAGCTCTTGGCATTGATTTCTCTCTCTCCTCTCTCTCTCTCTCTTTTTCTCCTTATTTCTTCTTCTACCTCTCCTTTTTCTCTTATGTATAATTATCCAAAATATAACTACTTTTTCCTCACATTTTCCCCTGAAAATGGCTTTAGATATCTTCCACTTGTTTCTGCGGATCCTCCTACTACCTGTCTCTTTTGCTTGGAACCTCAGGGGTAAGACTGTGGACAAAAATCAATGAGTAGGTAGGGAGGAAGGGTCTACCAGGAGAGGGGCAGAAGTGTGGTGGAGGAGGATGACAAGCATGAACCAAGTACAATGACAGGAGGAAACCTATTTCTTTGAATACTAACAAAAATTAACAATAAAATAGAAAATGTAAAAGAACAAAAAAGTGAGTGAATTGGGGTTGGGAAATGGGGTTGGAGACTGGAAGAACATACCACAGCTAAAGGGACAGGAACTCACTGCAACTTAGGACTGTGGACCCCGTATTGTCAAAACCGGCTTTTAACCGAGACAAGGCAGACATCACATAGAGATTTATGTGGGTGTCCTTTGCTTCTCCATGTTGGCAACTAGTTCAGAACAATTTTTTAAAACCTAGCATGACTAATAAAATTGTTTTGTAGACTAGATTTCGACCACAAGTCATACCATCTGTCTGAGCATTCCTATAGACTTCCAGGAATGACTTAGGCTTCATTACCTCAGAATCTTCAGAGGAAAGGCAGTGCAACAGTATGCCATGCTTTAAATTTAAAACTGATCTCTAAGAGAATGTGGTTAACATTGCATAATCCACTTTTTTGCTTGTGTGTGTGGTGTATACACATGCATGTATGTGTGTTCATGGGTGTGTGTTTATGTGTGGGTGCATGCATGTGGAGGACAGAGGTCAACATCAGGTGTCATTCATTCTCCACCTTGTTTTTTTGAGACAGTCTCTCAGTGAACCTGAAGTTCCCCTGATTCAGCTAGACTAACCAGCAAGTCCTGGGGTCCTCTTGTCACCATCTCCCTACTGTTGGGATTTATCGGTGTGCATCACCATACCCAGATTTTATGGGGGGGCTGGAAAGCACTTTATGCTCAGAATCATCTCCCTAATTTTAAGACCCTTTTCACTAGATTATTTGCTGTTTCCTAAAAAGAACATGAAATAAATAAAGGACATAAATTCTTTTTAAGTATTTAGTTCCAGAAACACAAAAACAAAACACTGCTTCTATATTACTCTTAAACAGTTTTCAGGCAACTGATTTTACTGGTTAAGGGGACACACAGCAAGGTGACTCATATGCTGGGCTCCTACTTGGTATTTTATTTAGAATGGATTACACTGCGTGCTAACAGACAAATGTGCAATCCCACATATATATCAAGGTCTCTGTGCTTCAGGCAACTCTGCAGGAAAGCTGTTTGCTTGTGATTCAAACTGCCTAGGTGGTGGATCTATAGATCAATGAGTGCCCCATGGACTGGTACAAGGCTTGCATGGTCTCAGTCCAGGAGGGACACATGACGTTTCTGTTCAAAATTCACTGGCTAATACTTGGTTCCTACCCTGCCCAACTGTAAGAGCTTACCAGTTGTAGTTTCCCCCATGTCCTGGAAGGAGAGGAGGTCAGGGTCAGTGGACACCAGCTCAGTACTCTATTGGTGTCTTTAATACATTATCTGAAGGGCCACCATAGATATTGTAGTTCACTTTTTGCCTTTGACTAGAGGAAACAAAGGTAATTCTCAGATAAGCTTTAATTAAATATCCTTCAGATATTTTTTATTCTCCCTTCCCAAACTATGTCATGTTCTTTCTCTTATTTTTAAAAATATTTTTATTTACTTTCAAGAAGAGACAGACAGAAATACACACATAGAAAGAGAGAGAGAGAGAAAGAGAGAGAGAATAATGCCTCTGTGAATGAACTCCAGATGCATGTAGGACTTTGTGCATCTGGGTTATATAAGCACTGGGGAATTGAACCTGGGTTGTTAGGCTTTGCAGGCAAGTGCCTTAACTGCTGAATCTGCTCTCCAGCTCTTCTTTCTTTTATTTTAAGAGCCTTATTGTTTGCATAATTTTTTTAATGGTAAGCTCCCTCTAATTCATATGAGAAGAATAAGAGAATAATCAACCAATTCATGGAAATAAGGAGGACTTAATTATATAGCTCTTTGCTTCACAGCTGTAGCTGATTCTTTCTTAGGTCACACAGTGTACAGAGAGATCACCAAGGGTCACAGATAGTGACTGGTGACAGTAGCAATAACCTAGCTCTATGATTAGTAGAACCTGTATCTTGCTAGACTTTTCTCCAGTGTATTAGATCCTCCAGTAAAAATGATCAATAGAATGTGTATTCAGAGAGATTCATTTTAAGGAATTGGTTCACATGATCATAGGGGTTATCAAGTCCAAAATCAATAGTTCAAATTTGAAGACTGTGGCATGATAGCTGCTACTGTAGCACAAGCCTGGAGGCAGTCAGGAAGAGTCTGGGGCAAGGTTTAAGGAAGAATATGTCCTGGTGTCCAAGATCAGACTGTCTACTGGCAGAATTCACTTTGGAATGGAAGAGGATATAAACAGCTAATACACAGGAGGCACACTTGGGAAGTGAACAGCCTGCTGCGAGATAGCTAAGAGTGTCTGCTGTATGCTATTGTTCTCCAATTTTAGCTGACTGGATGAAGTCCCCTTGTCCCCTATACTATGGGGAACAAACTTGTTCTGCTCCATATCTATGGATTTTAAATATCAACTTCATTGAGTAACAGCCTCACAGGAACATATATCTTGGCCATATATCTTGGCACCATGGCTCAGTTAATGCATAAAATGAACCATCATACCTAACACAATTTTCTCTCTCCCTGCAAGCTCACTCCCAGAATCTTACAGTCTTGTGGTTCCCAGTGGACACAGAGAGCATTTCTGCCCCCCTCCCTGGTTTGATCTGACAGTGGTGTTTTCTGTCTTTTGTCAGGAATCCCCTTTCATTATGTTTTTTTCTTCATGTTCCAAGGAGGCTAGCCCATTCTGACAATCTTGTCATAGCTGTTCTCTGTTTGAATGAGTTAAAATAAGTATTCCAAGAAGCTTTTTGTCACCCAGTAATAAATACTTTCATGGACATCTCAGCAACCTTATTTATATAGCAGGGAATTTCTTTCAGCTTGTTTTTCTCAGACAATGATATGGCTTAGATAGTGTTGAGTGCATTCCCTGAGGATTCATGCACTTGGCTCTCAGTGTAGTAATGTTGGGAGGTGTAAGACCTACAAAAATAAATGCCTAGTGGGAAGGGATTACATTTTGGGGTGCTGCCTGTGGAAGAGTTTATTGTTGCTATATTAGTTCAGGTGAAAATGGCCTTTTAAAACATATTTTTTAAATTTAATTTAATTTAATTAATTAATTTATTTATTTATTTGGTTTTGCAAGGTAGGGTCTCACTCTGGTCCAAGCTGACCTGGAATTAACTATACAATCTCAGGGTGGTCTCGAACTCTCGGTGATCCTCCTGCCTCTGCCTCTAAAGTGCTGGGATTAAAGGTGTGCGCCACCACGCCCGGCTGAAATTTTATTTTTATTTATTTGAAAGAGAGAGAGAGAGTGGGTGTGCCAGGGCCTCTAGCTACTGCAAACAAACTCTAGACACATGTGCCACCTTGTGCATTTGGCTTATGTGGGTTCTAGGGAGTCGAACCTGGGTCCTTGGGCTTTGTAGGCAAACACTTTAACCACTAAGCCATCTCTCCAACCTGAAAGTGGCTTTTTATAAAGGGGGACTACTCTGTGTACTTGGTCTTTGTTGAACACATCCATTTTCCTTTTTGATTCTCTGCAATGTGGTGACACAACATGGGGTGACCTTACCAGAGACTGACATGATAAGGCCACCTGGATTTTCAGCCTCTTATGGTTTGAATTTCAAATGTTCTCTATGTCCATGTTTTAACATTCTTCATAGATATATAGCTTATTTATTTGAGATAGAGAGAAGGAGGTAGAGAGAGAGAATGGGTGCACCAAGGCTTCCAGCCACTGCAAAGGAACTCCAGATGCATGCGCCACCTCGTGCATATGGCTTACGTGGGTCCTGGGGAGTTAAACCAGGGTACTTTGGCTTTGCAGGCAAATGCCTTAGCTGCTAAGCCATCTCCTCTCACCCATATGTCCATGTTTTGAATTCTGAAATGTGGTGGAGCCTTTGGGAGATGGGCTTAGCTGGCAGAAGTAGGTCATTAAGGCTACTTCTTAAAGGTTATAGCCCAGTCCTCATGCTAGTCATCTTAGTAATAAAATAGGACTAATTGAGTAATTCAAACATGTATGAACCATTTACTACATATTCTTATTTACATAAACTCTGCTATACCTTTTCTACTATGCTAGACTGAGACTATCTGAAACCATGAGCCCAAGTGCATCTTTTCTTCCATAAATTGTTTATGTCAGGCCTTTGGACACAAAGATGAGAAAAGTAATTCATAAAGCTTCTAAAACTGTGAGCTAAATGAATATGTTTTTTAAAATATTTTATTTATTTGAGAGAAAGAGGCAGAGAGAGAGAGAGAGAGAGAGAATGGGTGCACCAGGGCGTCCAGCCACTGCAAAAGAACTCCAGATGCATGTGTCCCCTTGTGCATCTGGCTTACATAGGTCCTGGAGAATCAAACCAGGATCCTTTGGCTTTGCAGACAAACGCCTTAAATGCTAAGCCATCTTTCCAGCCCCAGAATATGTTTTTAAATAAAACACTGAGTCTCAAGTGTTTTGTTAAAGTTATGCAAATGAAGTAATGAAGTAATATATTTGTTTCACCTCAGTGTCTTCTAGAGATTTTTTTTTTTTTTTGGAGCCCATTGTCACTCCAAAAGATTCTCCCAGAGGTCTATTAAGTTGATACAGATATGGAGGAGGAGACAGGGTAGGTATAACTAAGTAGTCAATAATTAATAATAATAATGGCAATGATAATGGTTTTAGTGCTTTTAATTATAGCTGCAACTATTTGTGATGGAATATATGATATGTGCCAAGGCCTCTCCATGTGTTATTTAATTTATCCCAATAATCTATGAGATTTCTAGTATAAACCACTTTGTAGATACAAAAATGGAGCCTCAGAGAAGTGAATTCAAGCAAGCACCTTTAATCATTGAGCCATCTCTCCAGCCCAAGAAGTGAATTCAGTTACAATTGAACATGAGCAGACATCTGTGGGGCATGTAAGTACCCTATTGCTTCTCTGCTTTCTTGTCTCCTAGATGAGAAGCAGGTGTGCAAGGGATCCCTTCTGCTGAAAATCCAGCTATGTGACGATTGTTCCATATGCAATGACTAACAGTATTCTATACTTGCTAATCAAATTCTTTAAGATCTCTAACTTAAGTGGATTAAATAAATACTGGTTCGAATAATGGTCTGCTTGATTAAAAGCTGGTATAGAAGTAAATAAGTTTATCCTAAGACATAATCTCTTTAAATACGAAAGGAAATCCACCTTAGATTTAGATTTTTTTTTTTTTTGTGTCTACTCTAGAGCTCCTCTTCTGATGGAGATAGAAATTTAAGGCAAGTGCCGAGATTTCCATCTTGCTAGGATCTGAAAAGCATTTGCAAACTCAGCAGGAAAATATTGAAGTTAGGGCTTCCCATATCTGGACTATTTTATCAGATTATCATGCTGTAGGGAACAGGGAACATGCTAGAGACAAGGATGAAAGTGTAGTGTCCTCTCCTGAAGGGGAAGAGCCATCACTATGACATTTCCTTTCTTTCTTTTTTCTTTCCTGAATTTGTTTTTCTGCTGATAACAAATTGCAGGCTTAAGTAATTTATGAGGAATATTATCACATAGGGAAGCATGGTATTTGATTTGCACTTGTCCCAAGAATTAATGAATCTCTTATTAATCACTAACTTCATTATAACCATTGACTTCACTTATTTTTATTAACAGGTATTAATTGTACATACTGATGGGAAACAATGAACAATGTGGTGTGCATACAGTGTGTACTAATCAAATCAGGGTCATTAGCATTTTCCTTTGCTTACCATTTCTTTATAGTTCAAACTGTTGAGCCATCTTCTTCTAGACCTTCTTCAAATATAGAATAGGCTATGTGAACTGATCCCTCTATCCTGGGGAAGACAACGTTCATTTCTTCTATGCAAATATTAACCCATTATTTTAAGTTTTCATCTTTTTTTTTTCTTGAGGGATAAAATAGGAACAGTAAGAAATTCCCCCTTCATGTTCTTTTACATATACTGTTTTCATAAGATATTTTTTTTTGGGGGGAGAGAGACACAGAGAGAGACAGAGAGAGAGGGAGAGGAAGACAGAGATAGGCACGCCAGCAGTCTCTCAACTGCTGTGAATGAAATCCAGATGTGTGTGCCCCCTTGTGGCCAAGTGCAACATTGAGCCCTTGGGTCACTTTGCGTCTGGCTAAACGTGGGACCTGGAGATTGGAACTGGCATTCTTAAGCTTAGGAGGCAGACGCCTTAACCACTAAGCCATCTCTCCAGCCCAAGACATTTTGATAATATTTGGAAAATGACAGGCATGAAGGCAGATTTAGAGAACACAATCTTTTATAGTGCTAAGCATTTTGTGAACAGTGCAGGAAGCAGATTAATCTAAATTTGGGAAAATACTGTGGATTTTAAGTAGTTTCTTTTCATGAAATAGGATTTATGCCTTCAGAATAATGTGAAACTGAACCACTCTTTATTTCTTTGTTTCATGAAAATCAAAATCAAATGGATATAAATACACATTTGAATTAGCCAGTTAGTCTTATACTATTTACTAAGACAAAGGCTCCAATGCCTCCTCCCAATTTAGGGGAAGCTGTTTATGTTAATACTAATATAACAAAAATAATTAACTTTAACTTTTCTTCCATTTTCTCCAATAGTCTTGATACAGTAAAATATTTATTTCGTAATAAGAAGAATGTATAGTTTCAATAGGTTAAGATAAAAACAAACAATAACCCACTTAGATGAATTCATGAGTTTATGTTCTATCAATTTATATTTAACAGTGTTGAAGTAACTTTCTAGGTTTATTTTATAACTCTTTGATGTTCTAAATAATCACTGAAAATCTGGAAAGTGGAGAGCAAAGCTAAGATGGATAATGTCCTATTTTTTGGAGTGTGGTGTGGTTGTGTATGATGTTAAATGTGTGTAGTGTTTGCATGTGTGTGTGTGTGTATGCACATGCACATTGCTGTAGCAGTCGGTCTCACAGTCTCTGGGAGACTCTGGTCCCACAGTTTATGGGAGAAAGGGAATTTATTGAGATGTACAGATAGAGGGCAAGTTCCATAATGATGGAAGAAAGTGGCCCACTTTCACAGGTCCAAGAAGAGAGAGAAAAGCCACGACCAAAAGCAAGCAAGTACACTTCAAGAACTCTAGACAAAGCTCCTGTACTTTGCATATCTTTTGACTGGAATTCCAAATCCACTCCTACACTTAGGGCTGAACCCTAGGATCCACCCACAGTGACAACTCTTCCAGCCAGATGGCTGGAGATTTAAACTACAAGCTTCAGTAAACTCCTGAATGTATTGGGGGACATCCATTCAAGCTACCACACGCAGATGCTAACATCCATGCACACATGTGTGTGGAGGCTGGAAGACAACATTGGGTATCCTTTTTCCCCCACTAACTTGCCTATTCCCTTGAGTCTGTCGCTCAGTGAGGAGCTGTCGTTTTTAAGGTCCGTGAGCACCAGCCATTCTCCACTCCTGCAACTCCCAGTGCAGGGGTTACAGACATGTGTGGCCGCATCCTGCTTCATATGTGATTGCTGGGGACTAGAACTCTGGAGGTCTCAGGCCCTCATGCTTGCACAGCAAGCATGCTTGACCATTCATAGCCATCCCTCTTAGCCCCTTATTTTTTGTATTTTTAAAAAGGAAAATTTTGTACTTAAGTTCCAAAGAAGACTTCCACAATATGATTCTCAAGTATTTAGAAGCAAATGGAAGTGGTCACTGGAGGTCAATCTGACTGTCCTTTGTCTCTGTTTCCAGTATGAACAGAAGGTGTGTGTGTGATGGTGGTGTGGGGGGGGGGGAGGGAGGGTATACAGAGTGGTATGGCTTCCTTTTCTGTTCTTTGTGACAACCCTAAGCTGCTTTTGTGTTTACCCAAAGACTTAAGAAACCTGCTTTCTTCCCCTAGAGAAGTTTAGAAACATGTGTCACAGTAGTGATGTAACTAGGTTTCAGTGAGTCATTTGAAGGCATTAAAATATCTTTGTGGACAACATGGAGAAACAGGCTGACTTCTAGCATAGAAAAGCGATCTTTCTGAGGTGATTTGAGCAGTCACATTTCCTGTCTACCCTCCCTCACCTCAAAAGGTTACCACAGGGAGATGTCAGCCATCAACGCAACTGAGTGAATTATAGTTGTTGAAATTACAGGCATCATAGAGGGAATGGGGAGGTGGTTTTTGCAAGGATCTTTTTGGCAACGTCTCAAATAATATCAAGTTGGCAACTTCTTGGCTATCGTTCCTGAGGATAGTATCTCTTGAGTAAATATTTTTAAAGCCACAAAATGTAGCTTTGCAGAGAACAAGGAAAGCAAAACAAAAGACTGTTTCATATTTAAGATTTAAATCTCTGTTCTTGGACCTATGCCTAGTTCTATTAAAACATAAATATCCATTCAACACACACTGTACAAATTCTCCTATAGCATGTACAGAAATACTGATTTTTCCAACTGAATTATTAAAAATCTTATCTTCTTATATTTCCTTTAAAAGTTAAATGTGCTTTATTAATCACATCAAGAAGCTTCTCATTTTTACCATGCAGCCAATAGGAAGATGGTTTATTTTATTATAATGTGTTTATAAATAACAAACAGAGCTCTGTGAAGTACATGAGTTGACAAAATAACATAGTGGAAAAAGTGGTATCAGACCAAAATTTTTCATTCCTTTTCTTGTGTAGCTCTCATTAGCTTTTGTTTTTAAAGGCAAATCCTTTTAAAATAATCTATATTTTTATACATTTTTATATTTTTATATTTGTATTGTATGTTTATATTTGTATCTGAAAATGTAATATTGGCATCTTAAATACTTTTCAAGCATCATAACTTTGGTGGGCTTAAGGAGATATTAAACCTTTGATTTTGTTGGTTCACAGTTTAAGGTGTTACTTAGTTCCATTGTCCAGAATTAATAAATCCTGCCATGTGGCGGTTAGTTTTTGTTTGGTCTTGTGCTCACCCATGCTCTTGAGAATAAACCTAAGTGCCTTTTCTTTCTAGTGCTGTTAGCTTTGTGCCTTGAATGGAAATTAAATGCAAATGCTTCCCTCGCACTATCCCCTTGTTAATTTATCACATGTTTAAACACAGCAACATACTGGAAAACCTTGTTATTTTGTCATCTTCAGATTCTCTGCACAATAATATTAGAAACAGGATAATGATTAAAGATAAACCAATGGGAAGAATATGTTCACAGGGCAACTGGCAGTGGTCCCATGACCATTAGTTTGTTGTATCTGGTGAAATTGCTGGAATCAGCTTGCTGCCTTACTTTATGGCAGAGCAAAAAGAAGGAAGAAAAAAGAAATCTCTAGAATGAGAGGAGCTATGTGTATACCACTCTCTAACCTTAATCATACCCTCAGTTATTCTTTCCTGAAAAATGTATGTTTGGATAGAGCAAATAGGATGTAGGTTTTTAGTTAAAATTTAATGATCAGCGATGATAAAAACATAGAACTCCAGCTCTCAAGAAAGGATGAAGTGAGAAAAGTGTTTTGCAAGGCAAGCATAAACTCTTGCACCAGAGGGGTACCCAATAAACATTTGTGGACTTGCCTGATGGTGTGTGAGGGGACTTGGGGATATTCCATTGTTGCACTGATATTTCTAGGAGTAGAAATTCTAATCACAGCCAGATGTTGGTGCTTGTCCAAGAATAAATTCACTGGAGGGAGCACGCAGCCACTGCTGATTATCCACACATGAAGAGTGCGATGAGGAAAAGGCACTGGAAACTCTTCCCAGTAGCTCTTCTTTTTTTACCCACATCTGAAGCTCTGACTCATCAGTTTTGGGTTTAGTCCTGCCTTGGAATAATTAGGTATCTGTGAACATGCATGCAGACATTTCACAAATGGCCACAACCTAAATCCCCTTTGGAAACACATACCATTGTTACAGATTTCACCGAGTTCCTGTCTCAGTGGTCACCTTTCAAAACTAGATAACACTGCTGTCAGTAGAAGGATTTTAGGTCAGCAGAATATTAATGAGCTGGATTGCATTTCTAAGTCATAGGGCATTCATTCACCCTGTCACTTACTTTCTTAATTAACCCTCTGTGATGACTGCTTTTCATTTTTAAAAGTGAATTTAAAGTCTGTATCCACAAAGCAAGTATAAGCAATCCCTGAAGGCAGTTTTTCAAAGTGTTTTGTCCATCAAATTCTATTTAGGGGGTGGAGAAATGACTTAGCAGTCGAGACACTTGCCTGAAAAGCCTAATGATCCAGGTTTGATTCCCCAGGACCCATGAAAGCCAGATGCACATGGTGGTGCATGCATCTGGAGTTCATTTGCAATGGCTAGAGGTCTTGGCACATCCTCTCTCTCTCTAATCTCTTTCTGTCTACCAAATAAATAAAAGAAAAATCATTAAAAAAATCTATTTAGGGGCTGGAGAGATGGTTAGTGGTTAAGGCGCCTGCCTCCTAAGCCTAAGTACGCTGGTTCCAATCTCCAGGTCCCACGTTTAGCCAGATGCAAAGTGACGTAAGGGCGCATTGCCACACTTGACCACAAGGGGGCGCACGCATCTAGATTTCATTCTTAGCAGCTGAGAGGCTGCTGGCACGCCCATCTCTATCTGTCTTTCTCTCCCTCTCTCTCTCTGTCTCTCCAAAAAAAAATTCTATTTAGGAATACGTGTTTTGTTTACATACTTCCTAGAGTCATTTTACCTGTTATTAGCTATTTTTTTAACTTTTTTTTTTTTTTTTTTTTTTTTTTATCAAGGTAGGGTCTTGTTCTCTAGCCCAAGATGACCTGGAATTCACTATGTAGTCTCAGGGTGGCCTTGAACTCATGGTGATCCACCTACCTCTGCCTCCTGAGAGTGCTGAGGTTAAAGGCATGTGCCACCATGCCTGTGTTAACCAGTTATTTCTTTAACTTCATTTCCTTCTTCTCTCCTTCCTCCCACTTTCCCTGCCTCCTTCTTTCATTTCTAGTATGTAGAACATGGTGCCATGGCTAGAAAGAAAGAATGGCTCTGGAGGAGAAACCAAGAATTCAAGTTCAATTACAAACATTTCCAAGTAGAGATGTCGAGATGTAGTATATATGAGATAGAGTCCAGAAAAGGAGATTAGGCTATCAACAAACATTTGAAAGTCAACAGTAAAGTAATATAGCTATCATGATATTTAATAAAATTCACTTAAAGAGGGAGTGCAGGCAAAGAAAAGAAATAGCTAAGGACCAAATTTGGAGAACTGTCACATTTAAAGGTCAGGAAGGAAAAGAGGGAAAAAAATGACATTTAAATGGTTATTACAGTTTTAAAGAGTGGTTGGCCTGTTATTTATTTTGGAGTTGACATGGAACATCGTTCTCCCTGTCTAGAACTTTTGATATTTTACTGTCTGACATCTAGATAGATGTCTGAATTAGTCTGACCATTGCTGTGGAGGCAAGCGCTTAGATACTGGGGCTTCCCAGACTGGGTGTACTAAAGTTCATGATCAGTGCGTGTGAGGGTGAACATGTAAAATGCAGGTTGGAAACAAGAAAGAATTGCCTAGAGGTACAAGTCTCATGAAAGTGAAACCATAAAATAGGAAGCAAGAAACAAAGCCACTCCTCTCGGGTCAGAATGAGGCTGTGTGCAGAGCTGGTAAGGTGAGGCCTTCTCAAGAACCAGTCTCCTGACCACTGTGATGTTCCTGTGAATCTGAGCATGAAACAGCTCAGCGACATCAGATGAGCCCTTCTGTTACCTTCTTTTGTCATCTCTAACTTTAAAATGTGGCTGTTTGCTTTTGCACGTTCTCACTTTGAATTCTTTTGATTAAAATCATGTCCTCTGCTCTCTTCTAAGGTCAGATTTAATTAACATAACTGAGCGTCACCTACCCACCAGGCACCAGACTGGTTAACTGAACATATATCAGTTATTTTCGGGGATTAAATTATCATAAAAAGGCAGAAATGGCTTACACCACCATGGTTTGGAGGCCATGTGTAAATTCCCCAAATCCTCTTGTGTACAATATTTGCTTAATAGTTTGTCTCATCTGGAATATTTGAAAATTTAGTCCTGTATGATTTAGAAGTGGTGTCAGGGGGAAGTCTTTGCAGTTAATTTTCTTCTTTCATGCAGAGAAGGGCACGTCTGACATCATATAACAAGTCACACTGACAGTGAGAGAATAAACAGCATGCTATCAAAAAAATAATAAGAAACCAAGTCATAAAACAACGAAGATTTAGAAACGTGGCCAACCACTGTTACCATGAAGAGGCCTGCACCTAACATCAAATGATTTGGCAAAGAAGGACTCTGGCTATGTTTGTAAGTGCTGAGCTCTGAGATCAGGGGCTTCCTTTGTGGACTGGGCTCTTATCATCAAATGAGTGAATGAGGTTAGAGAATTATTTTCAAAACTTTACATACTTGAAGCATTTCATACACTTATTTATCTGGGAAAAAGCAAAACCCCAAATAGAAACAACTTCATACCTTTGCCTTTTTCTTCCCTAACGGTACCATTATATCATTTTTTTTACTATCTTGTGTGACTTTGAGAACCATTAATGTGTTTTCTACTGTTAATTCTGTATCACATTTCCAGCAGGGTGCGGTTTCCTCAAGCATGGACAAATACTATGTCTTCAGACTGGACATGTGAGCAAGTTTGCAGCCACCACTCAGCAATGTGAGTTTCCTGCACATCATACCCCCCACTGGGAGCGGGCTTAGTGTCCCATGGAGATGAGATCAATGGGCAGGGAGAGAAGTCAGCCTTTCCTGTGCCCAGATGCCAAGTGAACAAGCATTCATCATTCCAGGTCCCTTCTTGTCTGATGCACATGAGGTGAACAGCGATCACAGGCAATGGCATGCCTTATTACTTGACCAGGACCAGTAGGGGAAACAAATCCACAGATCTCAAACTGACCTATGGAATGTTAAATCAGGTGTTTGTGTATATATAATTCTCATTTTTCTGCATTCCTTGTCTCCAGTACAAACTTCCCTCAGGAGGTTATTACGACTAGATTAAGATTTTGCATACTTATCAAAATTAGAACTTGTTTTGCATGTATACATGTGAGATGTTCACATATGTTTGTGCGTGTGTGTGTAGTCCAGAGGTCCATGTTAGGTGGTGTCCTCAATTATGCTCCATGTTATATTTTGAGACAAGCTGTCTCACTGAAACCAGAGCTCACTGATTGCACTGGACAAGCTAGTCAGCTATCCCCAGTGATCTTCCTGGCTCTGCTTCCCAGGGCTGGCATCACAGGTACATGCTGTCTTATCCAGTGTTCTTAGGTGGGTGCTGGGATCCAAACTCATGTCCTCATGATTTTATGGCAGGCATTTAACCCTTGGAGCCATCTTTGAACCCCACTGCTTAGCACTTCATAAAGCTCCCCAGGTGATTCCAATGTTTAACCAAAGGCGTTTACCATTGCCATAGCCCTTCTCCCTAGCTCAAGCTAACAAAATCAAGAGTAATTCTCTACTACCTAATTACTCACTTGTAGTTTTCTTGTTTTAACATCACTATGAGCAGGTAGAGAAACCAGGAGTGAATCCATTATCTAATTTAACTCTTTCCTCTGCTTAGTAAAACTGTGTTCCCTATTGTTCTCACTCATGAAGTTAAAAGAATGCAAAACACTCAATATTTCTGTAGTAAAAGTAAGGTTGGTGAAGGTTTTTGAATATTTCGCAATATTCTTCAAACAGCTTACTTTTCTTATATTTTCCTCACTCTGCAAGGTTTGGTTCTCTCTCAAGTTCTGATTGATACACAGAATTTATCACTTGATGCTTCTCCCATCCCTTAAGCATGTAATTTCCTTCTTTGCTTAATATTTGCCTCTCAATAGTAGTTCTTATAAAATGGGGACTGATGGGATAATGAATATAACCCTGGGTGGTGAAAGGGTTGGTGAGTTAGGAGATGTCTGTACCTTGGTTAGTAGCAGAGATTATGATTACCAAATGGAGAAGGTTAAAGACAGCAAGGGCTCACTACTCGTGCAGCAGACGTCTTCCTCCCCAGAGACTTCTGCTCATCGTCCACATCAGCACCTCATAAGAGCCTTTACCGGAACTGGCCGAAACTCACAGACTAGGTCTCCATTCCAGAGAGGGATTGCTGGATCTGGCCTTGGTGATTTAAAATTAAGTATTTATTGTGCTCATAAGGCCTCCACCTAGAGTTAAAATTTCTACTGATGCCACCGCCACTGACATTTGCTCTTTGACATGTAAGCTTACCTGTCCCCTATGGCTCAGGCACATTTCTTTCAATGGTTCTCTCTTGCTTGGTGTTATGATTTGTTCTAGGTATGAAAGAGGCTCAAAACCTCACTATTCTCCCTATCCAAACTTCATTCCATAATGAACCAGATTCTCTCTCTCTTTTTTTTTTCTTTGAGGTAGAGTCTCACTCTAGTCCAGGCTGACCTGGAATTCACTCTGTATTCTCAGGTTGGTCTTGAACTCATGATGATCCTCCTACCTCTGCCTCCTGAGTGCTGGGATTAAAGGCGTGCACCATCATGCCCGGCTTCTCATTTTTTTAAACAGAATGCTGTTAATATCCCCCCCCAAATGAAAATATGGTTTTCTCAGAAATGATACATGATTTCCACTGGACTTCCTTACATGCAGGGACCAGAATTGAAAGATGGTGTTAGGATTCTATGTAAAATAGCATCCATAATTCCATCATTCTTCCAGCTCATGAGTGAAAGTTTTTTGACTCACTCTGAGATTCTGCCATCAGTGATGACACCCCTTTTCCTTTGTCCTTTGTCCATGTTCCCATCAGTCAGTTCCTCATAATAAATAAAAATGTAGGCAACTATTTTACTATCAACTTTTTTAACACAATCATACTAGTCTCCTAAAAGTATTGGCTAGGGTATTTTATTTGCAAGTACAAAAAGGTGAAAATTTATATGCTATATTTAAGGTGTACAAAAGGATACTATTTAGTTCGTGTGTAGATAGTGTGTCTGTGTATGTATGTCTATGTTTTTGTGTGTTCACGTGTGTTCATGTTTGTGAGTACAGGGACATGTGTGCCATGGAACATAAATGGAAGTCAGCCGACAACCGTGGATGTCTGTCCTTGCCTTTTACTTTTTGAGGCAAGGTCTCTCATATTTATTGCTGCATTTGCCAGCCCATGAGCCTCTAGGGATTGTCTTGTCTTTGCCTCCCATCTTGCTGTAGAAGTGCTAGGTTTATAGATGCTTATTCAACCATGTCTAGCTTTACAAGGTTTCTGGGCATCAGAACTTGGGTCCTGTGTTCATTTGAATGAAATGTCCCCCATAGCCTCATGTGTTTTGCTCCTCAGCTGGTGGCAGTTTGGTAAAGTTGTGGAGACTTTGGGAGGTGAAGACTTGCTGGAGGGTATATGTCCTTGGGAACAGGTCTTGAAATTTATTACTCCAGCTCTACTGAGTGTTGTTAGCTTTGCATAGATTACTTCTTTGCCATTGATGTGGGGATATGACCAAAGCTTCCTGCCCAAGCCTGTCATGCTTTCCCTGCCATGTTGAGACTTTGATAAGATGCTTTTGAACAGGACTTTTGTTCTAAAACTAAGATAGGTCTTCACTCCCAAGATCTGCTTTTTATTAATATTATTGATCTGACTTCACTAGTTGATTTCCATTTCTCTAACAGTAGGAAAGATGATACCAAAAATGAAGCACCTCCAAATCTTAAGTTTATCTTCAGAGCTTTTACAAAGTTTCAAAAGCATCTTTGGGGCCTGGACAGGTGGCTCAGTGGTTAAGGCACTTGCCTGCAAAGTCTAAGGCCCAAGGTTTGATCCCCAGTACCCACGTAAAACCAGATGCACAAGGTGGTACAGTGTCTGGAGTTTGTTTGCAGTGACTAGAGGTCCTGGTACACCCATTCCCTCTATCTCTTCCTGTCTCTTTCTCTTAAATAAATAAATAAATAAATAAACTTTTGTAAATATAAAATATTTATAAAATAAAGCATCTTTGGGATTGGTGCAGACTAGTGACCTACCAGAGTCCATTCCTATGGATCTTGCATTATAGAGCCTTCTTAGAAGCTGCCCAATATACATCTGGTTTTTGGATCTCGACAATGGAGGCTCCATGTGCTCTTTAGTAGGCCAGAGAGAAGAAACCCCAGCAGGTTAGAGGGCATCAGGCTAGTGTACATGGTGCTCCATGGGGGCTCTTCTCTGGGTGAACTCATCTCTGGGTAAACCTGTTGTGACCCTTTCCCTCCCCTGTCCACAGAGCTTCCACTCTGACTTCTAGGCAGAGCGTTTCCTCTGTAGATTCCATGGAGGTTTCTGCCTCTGCGTCTTCCTTGCTTCTCTTTGTCCTTCTTGGAAGTGGCTTCTTCCCCCACCCACTCAGACAGCCTCAAGTCAGTTTTCTAACAGCCCCAGCTTTTCATTCATTTCAGAATTTCCTTAGTAGGCCTCTCTGCTTCATGAGCACTTTGTTCCCTTGATTTTTTAATCACCATGCTTTCCTGCTTCCATTCAGGACTTTTTGCCTGTTTTCCTACATTGTTTTACACTTCAGTGCTGGCATACATGGGAATTCTGGTCATGAATTGTTTTAATCTTATTATTGCTAAGTTCAGGAAGAGTAGATATTTTCCCTAGCTCATTGATTTCTTTCTCAGGTCAAACTACTTTATATTGTTACTGAAAACAAATCTGTATTTCCAGCTCAGATATTTTCTCCAGCTTTTGATTACAATCTTCAACTATTTTCTGAACATTTCCAAGTCTTTCAATTTGACATGTACAAACTGAATTCATTATCTTTCTTTAGACATATTTGTCTCTTCAACCACCAGAATTACAGAACCTAGGAGTCATCTTTGGTTTCCTTTTAATTCTTTTATCTCCCATAGTAAATGAGTGGTGAATGCCTTCTAAACTTGTTCTATGTCCATCAATCAATGAAACAAATCAGTCATTTACTATCTGTTTATCATCTCTCTACTTATCATCTATTGATCTCTAGCATCTCTTTGCATATCTTTCATTTCTTTCCTTTCAACTTCTTTGAGGTAGGGTCTCACTCTAGCCCAGGCTGACCTGAAATTCACTCTGTAGTCTCAGGTTGGCCTTGAACTCAAGCAACCTCCTACTTCTGCCACCCGTGTGCTGGGATAATGGCGTGCACCACCACAACCAGCTCATGTCTTTCATTTCTTATCATTTTTAATATATAACAAAAATTCACCCTCAAATGTTTAATGTAGTGACATGGTTAACTAAAATGTAAATAAGAATTTATAAAGTGTAAGCATACATTTTCTAGAGGTAAAAAGACAAGGAAATGCATAACTTGTAAAGATCCAAACTATTAACCATTGTTACTATAATCAAGCCTCAAATTTGATGGTAAACATTTGGGCAGCTAAAGTAACAATAAAACCAGGTTTTTTAATTCTCATTAGAGAAAAAATAGAGGAGACTTCAAGTTTTAAACTCTGTTTTGATCAAGCCTTGGATTGATAAAGCTTTGCCAATCTTTCTCTTACCTTAAATTGACCCTTTTAACCTAATAAATCTTTTTAGCACTTATCAAACCCCTTTGTGTAAAAGCAAAATTATTCTCAATTTTTTCTAGCGTAGAATCTGTTCTCTGCAGTGGCCCCTAATCTCCCTGCTTGTTTTGCAATGTTACTTCTCTTTTGTTAACTTTCACCTTCCTTTACAGCTCAGCATCTGAAATACATCAAAACCGATTCTGGCATAATTTGTGTATCACAGATTTTAGCTGGGTCTGAGCTATGTTCCATTTTGAACTCAAATCTGTCTAGACAAGTTCATGGGCCCTTTGGGGCTGGCTTACCAGCGCCATGCTTTATGAGTTGAAGGAGTCGGCCTGCATGAACAACACTGATGAATGTGAGAGTGCCATCTTTGGTAAGTGCTCATGAATGAAGCAATACCTTTATAAAAACACTTGTTTGTCTACATGTAGTGTTTTTTCTAATGCTAAAGGACAGAGGCCACACACACAGTGTTCATAGCTCCTATGTCATCTCTATCAGTAGGAATAGAATTGAAAATATAATGTAATGGTAGAGAGGTCAGGTTGGGGCAATTGACAAATCTGAATTAGAATCCTGATTCTTTTACTTCTCGGTATTTACAAATTCCCTCTCCTTTCTGAGTTTTGAATCATCAAAGTTAAGAGGCAAGTGAGGTACCTGGCATAGAGCAAGTGTTCCATAAATGTGACTCAGCATTACTACTGTTTAAACAGATGCCATCTCAGAACTGAGAAACAGGGAGGGAACTGACATGACACACAAGAGATGAAAGCATGGCTTTGGAAAGCTCAAGGGAGATAGTTTTCCTGCTTTGGGGGCATGTGGTGGTTTGATTTAGGTGCTCCCCATAAACTTAAGTGTTCTGAATGCTAGTCTCCCCAGCTGATGGCAATTGGAAATTAAAGCCTCCTGGAGGTGGTGTATTGTTGGGGGCGGGCTTATGGGTATTATAGCCAGTTTCCCATTGCCAGTGTTTGGCACAATCTCCTGTTGCTGTTGTCCACCTTATGTTGTCCAGGGGGTGATGTCCACCCTCTGCTCATGCCATCATTTTTCCTGCCATCATGGAGCTTCCCCCTCGAGCCTGTAAGCCAAAATAAACCTCTTTTATCCCACAAGCTGCTCTTTGTTGTGTGATTTCTGCCAGCAATGAGAACCTGACTGCAACAGGGGGCTTCATGTTCATTAAGGAGATGAGGCTTAAAGGAGTGAAACTCTTGCACTGATATTTACAGAGCTAAAGTGACCCACATGATCTCACTTGACTCTAGAATCTTCTCGTGGGCTCTTCTGCCTCTGGAGTTATTAGGAACAAGGGCTTATACTGTAACCTTTTATATGAGGTTAGAAATTATTTCTGAGCTTGGACTTTGTAAATACTATACCACCATTCTTGACGTTTTTGGCATGTTTTACAAAGTTGACTACTTCCTCTTGAATGTTCTCCTCTCTGGATGTGGTAGTTTGAATGTATGTCCCCCACAGCCTTCGGTAATTTTTATTAAACTTATGCTTCCTGGTTAAGTCTCCAGCAGCCTGCTGGTAGGGGTGTGTCATTGGGGGCAGATCTCAATTCCAGCCCAAAGGTGTGGAGAGCAGTCTGTGCTCTAGTGGGGCTCCTGTCTGCTGCATTTTGGTTTTGCTGGCTGGTGGTGCTTTTCTGTTTGCTTGGATGTATGGAAGTAAGCAGATTCTCCCACCATTTTAATGGCACTTCCCATGGATATGGAGGCCTGATATAAATTCTGTCCCTTCCATAAACCATGTCCTATTTGGATATTTATCCTGGTATTGTGGAGCTGTCTACTACACTGTACTTCAATAAATTGATTCTCCTTTTGTTTCTCACTTGTCATTCAATTCTTGCTTTTGTGTTAAGATCCATGCTCCCCCCTTATGGGCTTTCTCCTTCGTTGAACCTATTAATGGTCCATATTTTCTGAGATTATATTAGCTCTTTGGTCTTCTCACATTGATGACCATCTAAAAATCTATGAGTTTAATGAAGTGTTTATAGATAAATGGCCTTCAAGTCTTCATCCAGAACCCAGAGACTTCCTTGAGCTATGTAGTCTATGCACTGTCCTATGGAAGGAACTATAAGGAAGCCTTGAACACAGAATTTTGGGGACTGACCTATAGTCATCCAAACCCATAGGGCTGTTTCCATGCACATGGGTGTCCATGTGATTTGGGGCACATTCTTGCTATAGTTATAGGTAAAGTCATCTAGAGAGCCAACAGACATTGAGTGGGCCAGGTAGGTCAAATGATTTCTACTGGTTATTCATTGTATAACTTTGGGACAGTTATGAAGTTCAGATAGAAATGGTGCATGCAATTTAAGGAATGTTGCCAGGTATGGTGGCCCACGCCTTTAATCCCAGCACTCAGGAGGCAGAGGTAGGAGGATTGCCATGAGTCGAGGCCACCTTGAGAATACATAGTTAATTCCAGGTCAGCCTGGACTAGAATGAGACCCTACCTCAAAAAAACAAACAAAAAAAAAAAAAGTCTAGTCTGTTAGGCCAATGTTAATTTCAATATGTTCATATGTTCTTTGTTAGATAAATTTTCTTTCAGGTTTATTTTATTTTAAAAGGGAGAGGAATCCATAGATAGACATTTATGATGACATGGACTGGCATCTTTCCTCAGCAGTATTTTATTTTGAATTACCTATTCCCTACTGGTTTAATCCTGCTTGCTAGAGCATGTATTGTGCTGTTACCTTGGTAACCCAGCCTTTATAGTATTAGTCAAATTGTCCCAAGCTTGTCCATTATGTTCCAGTACCTTCTACACTCAAGAAAACAATTTGACAACACATTGAGTTAACCTTTCATCCTTGACAATCTGTCACCCACATTTTCTTTTGAGGTAGGGTCTCACTCTAATCCAGGCTGGCCTGGAACCCATGGCGATCCTCTTACCACTGCCTTCCAAGTGCTGGGATTAAAGGCGTGCACCACCATGCCTGGCTCATCTACATTTTAAAATTGTTATTTTTTCAAAATACCTGAATTACTTTATAGAGTCCTAATTTTTGGCATGGAAACAGGGTTTTCCCCTCACAGTTTTGCTCTGAATACTGTCTTTTTGGCCTTTAATTTTTATGACCAAGAAGTGGATTGTCTACTTATAAAAGAAATCATTTTTAGATGCTTCCTTCTTTCAGCAAAAAAAGGTTGCTTTTACAGTTCACAGTCAGTGGGGAGATCATCTCTCCAGAATTACTACTATGCTCCAACAATGGACTAGGTTGAAAACAGAATTTTAGCCTGTCATCTCCAATTGATACAAGTCAGTGGTTCCCTTGCTTTACCACTCTGCTTCCTCTGAGAGTCTGGATTCCTTGACCTCAGTAAAAGGGTGATAACTGCCTTTCAAACCCTCAATATTAGACTTTCTGATGTTCTCATTAAGTCTGTTTCTTTTCTCTGACCTTAACTTTTCCAACGACAGGGTACTCTGGTTAACTGGATTTCTAGATTATTTTTATTGAAAAATTTTTTTCACTTTTAGTTACTGTTTTATGAAAAAAATAGATATAAAATGTTATGCCAAATAAAATATAATGTTAGTGGTTCTGAAAAGATGGTTCAGTGGTTAATGGTGCTTGCTTGCAAGTCTCAAAACATGAGTTCAATTCCCCAGCACCAGCCAGGTGTGGTGGCACATGCCTTTAATCCCAGCACTTGGGAGGCAAAGGTAGGAAGATTGCTATGAGTTTGAGAGGCCACCCTGAGACTACATAGTGAATTCCAGGTCAGCCCAGGTGAGAGCAAGACCCTACCTCAAAAACAAGAACAAACAAACAAACAAACAAAAACAAAAAGAAAACACAAACAAAAACAACTCCCCAGCACCCATGTAAAGCTGGAGGCAAAGTACCAAATGTCTGTAATCCCAGTGTGCCTATAACAGTGGGAGATGGAGCCACATCATCCACATCCACAAATAAATACAATTACATGTAATTAAAAAAAAATTTTTTTAATGTTTGTTTCTCTGGTATATAACTTAGAATCATGATGAATATATTCCTTCTTGTGTGTCCCTATAAATACAGTTGTCAGTGTTTTCCTAGCAATCTTTGCATTATCCAAATAAGTATGTATGTGTGTATATATATATATATATATATATATATATATATATATATAAAAAACAATGTGTATATTCATCTCTAAGTATGGCTTTTAACTTTCACCATTTAATTACCATAAATAGATACAGGTTTGACATATAAAATTGCTACTTGGATGGATTTTAAAATATGGTATTTATAATGTACAAAACCAGAATTTCTTCTTTGAAAAATTAAGTAGTGCATACATGATGTGCACAACTGTTCCTTAAGAAGAATTTCAGGCTTAAAATTTAAACAGCAACAAGAAAAGATCATGGTAACATATGGATAAGGATATAATACATTTTAAGCCCTTGCATTACTGGATGAGACAGTCCATGTGGTATCAGAGAAAAAGCATTGTTCAGTGAATTGGCACATCATTTTTCTAGCTGGCCATGGACCATGTGTCATTTTAATCATCTTCATGATCCTCAGTTTCCTTATTTGTAAAATGTGAATAGGCTAGTTAACTATGTCTTACTGATTTAATAGTTACTATGGGGACTTGATAGGAAAAATGATGGAAAGTATATGAACTTCAAAATGCTTAGCTACAAATTGTTGGACTTCTATGTGAGTTGGAATAAAACTCAGTAGCAGAGGCCAGTAAGCTAGAAAGGGGATATAAAGGGAATAGAAAGGGAGGGTGTGTGGAGGGACTTAATAGTATTGTATATATGTAAGTAGAAGAACAGATTAATGGGGGTGGAAAGGCCTAAGTGAAGTCAGGGGAAGAGATTGAGTAAAGGAAAGGTGGGGGGAGGGCTAATCAAAACGTAAGAGGGTATGAATAAGTCATATGGAAACTTACATTTTTGGACAATGGAACTACCAGAAACCATAGATTGTTACTAGAAAATTTTTAGTGCCAGGGATGAGATACCTTCCAGTGATTTGTTGGCCAGGGAGGCCCCGATGCCCCTAAAACATTACAGGCCATTGCCAAAACTCTTGGTTTCCCACCAGGAATAGACGTTATGACCCTATTGCTGAAGACTGCACATACTTGGGCTGCAAGGTCACTGAGAAATCCTGCTGGAGCTGAGCTAAAAGCCTCCTCCATGTGGACCAGCTGACAGAAAGCTGGAAAAAGCTATGCTGCATGCAGTTCAATGGGAGAGAGAGAAAACACCAGTGAAGATACTCTGCAATGGACACTGAAAGCCTTAAATTTGGCCAGCTAGGCCAAGTGAGACAAAGGGTTCAATAGTGGCATGTCTGTGATAGGGGAAACCAACTGCTCTCTAATTGGACTGGAGGCCTACTCCTTGGGAGGGAATATATCCCTGATACTGAAAACCTACAATAGGGGTAGTCATAGGCCCTAGGGGTGTAATGTCTGCTTGTGTGTGCTTAAATGGATATACTATGCTCACCAAACTGCCAGGTGAGCACCTCTCTTTATGTTCATATCCATATATTAATGCTACTCTCACTTTTGGTTAGAGAACCTTCTCTTTTCAGATGGTAGATGACTCAGAAGGCATCATAGTGCTGAGAAGAAGTGACAGAAGAGTGCTCAGCACTGAAACATCTCTATCAAACCTTCCAAGGCTCAGGGTCCATTGCAGAAGAGGTGGTAGAAAGAATGTAAGAGCCAAAGGAAGGGTAGGACTCCTTACAATGTGATCCTCCAGATACAAAATGGCCTGGATATCAAGGACCTCACAGTGACTGACACTACTTACACAAGACCATCAAAATAGGAGGAAAAGATCATGACATCAAAATTAAAGACAGACTGATTGAGAGGGGAAAATGTATGATGAAGAGTGGAGTTGCAAAGGGGAAAGTGGGGGAAGGGAGGGAATTACCATGGGTTACTGTCTATAATTATGGTTTTTTTTTGGGGGGGCATGGGGGTTGGTATTATGGCTCAGATAAAATACCTTCTATTATGGGGATCTTTGAACATCATTAGGATTGATAAAAATATGGTGACTTTTAAAGTTGGACTGAATGCATTGCATTTTTATTATTGTTATTTTAAATTTTGTTTACTTATTTATTTATTTGAGAGAGTGAGATAAAAAGAGGCAGAGAGAGATACAGAGATAGATACAGAGATAGATAGATAGATAGATAGATAGATAGATAGATAGATAGATAGATAGAGAAAGAGACTGAGAATGCATTGCATTTTTACATCATGTATGGTTATCAGTTTATGGAAGCCAGGGGCAGAATATGGTGGTTTGATTCAGGTGTCCCCCATAAACTTAGGTGTTCTGAATGCTAGGTTCCCAGTTGATGGAGATTTGGGAATTAATGCTTCTTGGAAGCAGTGTATTGTTGGGGGCAGGCTTATGGGTAGTATAGCCAGTTTCCCCTTACCAGTATTTGGCACACTATCCTGTTGCTTTTGTCTACCCGATGTTGGCCAGGTGGTGATATCCACCCTCTGCTTATGCCATCGTTTCCCCCTGCCATCATGGAACTTCCCCTTGAGCCTATAAGCCAAAATAAGCACCTTTTTCCCCCACAAGCTGCTCTTGGTCAGGTGATTTCTGCCAGCCATGTGAACCTGACTGCAACAGACTGATAGAGACCCATGAAGTAAGTTCTAGATAAATTTTATCATAATCAGCTAAGTAGAATTCACATATTATTTTTCTGGGCCTCATATTTGCAGAGTTAGAAAGTCTCCAGGTTTGAAAATACACAAGGTACCTAAATATAAGGTCATTGATTTTACATGTTTCTTGGTAAATAGCAAAATCTACTTAAATCCTTTTTTACACAACATCCCCAATGAAAGATTGTGATATGATAGGCTTAGGGTCAGAATTGAAATTAAATCACTGTTTACTTATTATCTAAGACATTTTGATAAAATTATTTATATCTTCCGTGCACTAGGTTCTCTTTAAAAGGCAATGGTATACTATGCAAGTTTTGGTGAGAGGTACATGAGATGATGTACACACAGCAATCAGTGTGCAGCCTGACACATGGCCAGGAGTTTAGCGCATGGATAATAGTGATAATGTAGTTTCCAGGGATGGAAATCATTTATTGTTTGAGAGCTTACTCATATTTTATAAAGTTCTTGTAATTAGAAGGTTTTCCTACTAGGAATCAAAAATTGCTATTTTTTTTAAGGATTCAACATTTTTTTTTTTTTGGTCTAAATTCTACCTTCTAGGATAACTACCCTTTCATTTCATACCCCCTTTACTAAACTACTCCATTGTTCTCATAAGTCTCTATTTTTCTTTGGTATGTTTAAAATTCTTTCAATCAATTTTTATTTAACTCTTGAACCCCTATCATCAACTCAATACCAAGCCTTTCAATCAGTATTCATATTCTAAGATATAATAGTCTTAGCTTCTAGTATATTTAATGATTCTTGAGGTTATCTTTCCTTCTGTGCATCTAGAGGGATGAAAGAGGAACCAGGCTGTGGGTCATCATTGTTCCTACCTCCATTCTTGCCCCGTTTGTTTATGAACCTGAAGGAATAGTCTTTTTATTTAGGGTGACTGTGTTTTTCATAGAGGTTATGGGGATCATAAAGTAGCATTCTCAATTCTGTGATGATTTTTTTATACATGGAGATGTGTGTAAGTTCTCATAACAGTTTTATGTACTCTAAAAGGTTAAATTAACAGGTCAACTTTCATTTTTACAGTGTCTCTTTGAGAATTGAATCTTTATTAGTATCATAAATGCAGCCCACAGAAGAAGCCTGTAAAACAAAGAGGTTGTAGGATTATTTATTTCATTCTTGAGAAGATACGTAACTAGAAGTCTCTTCAGGGTAATGACCAAACGGCTTCTATGTACTTGTAGTTTCCAGCAAACTGGATGATGAGTGATTTACACTAGTGGGTGTAGGTTGTGACAGACTGGCCAATTTGAAATACTCTATTCTTCTCCAAAGAATTTCCTATACATATTTGAAGACAGAATTTGTTCCTCACTTGGACATTTGTTTTTTGTATCATTGTACTTAACTCTCCTACCCAATTAGAACTTGACCTAGAGGAGGGCACGTCTTTTCTAAGCATAGTACTCAGCATTCTGCTCCATTCATTTACATGAAATATTTTGTTGAATTGAAACAAAATCAAAGCTCTGAGCAGAAAGATAAATTTTTTCTGAGGAGGCAGAATCTCAGGGTGGTATTATATTTTCCAACTATAAAATATTTGGATACAGGTTGTTGATTATTTTTTAACTTTTGTCATTGATTATAGCATATGGTTCAATTTTGATTATTTATAACATTGAAACAATCATTCAAATTGTTTTAAAACTCCTTAATGTTGAAAATGGTAGAAATGCAATAATCATGGCTGCATTTTCACTTTTATTTTCTCCACTCAGTAATGGTAGTTATTGTATTGTTTATTGTTATGATTTGAAAATGAAATATCTTCCATAAGCTCATATGTTTATAGCTTGATTCTTGGCTGGTGGCACTATTTTGGGAGATTGTGGAAACTTTAAGAAATGGGAACTAGTTAGGGGAATGTCCTTGAAGGCTGTGCCTGGTCTCTGATCTTTTCTTCACTGTTAGTTGATGATAGCTTCTTTTTTCCACTTAATACTGCCACTATGATATTCTGTCCAAATGTATGGGCACAGTACTGTGAATGGAATCTCCCCAAACGATTAACAAAGTAAAGTCCTTTCTTAAAGTCATTTAGGTCAGGTATTCGGTCAGTGATGGTAAAACTCACTCTCTTAGGTATCAAATATAGCTTGTGCTCATTCATGCTTTCAGGTTTTCTATAAACCATTAGTTCCAACATTTACAGAAATACTGGTAGAAAAGGAAATGTAAAAATGATACTTACTAGTGGTTATAATCTGTTTCTTTTATGAGCAGGGAAAACCACATGAATAGGAATATTCTCTTCATTGAAAACTATGCTTACAAAAAGGGTTATGTTCTCCCAGGTATTTGGATGATTGTCCCTGAAATAATAGAAAAGATGAGGGGTCCATATTCTTCACTAAATGTAGATCTACAAGAGCTTATTATAAAGCTTCATACTTTCCCCAGTGCTATTTCTTTGTTCTGATGAACAATATGAAAAGAAAATTAATTTTTGAAGAGCACTAAAGAAAACTCACTTACTGGTCAAAGAAATTCTTTGCCAAAATGGAGGTCTTGAGCATATGAATAGTACTTTTTCAACAATTCAGTGCTAACTGTGCTGTGATCTTTTGAAATTCCTACATATTTCAGTAGTCCACAGTAAATAACAGACTCTTTTTTGCCTTGAAAGGAGGTAATACAAGCACTGTATTCCAAACGCACTTACACACACACACACACACACACACACACACACAGGGATAATAAGGGGGAAGGGGAAGAGACATATACAGACTGTGACAGGGAAACAGGGACAGAGAAAGAAAGAGAGAGAGAGAGAGAAAGAATGTCCTCATCTTTTTCAGTTTCCCTTTAATCCACATCATACTTCACAGCTCCTTGCGAAGTTGCTGAGCATAGATTCAGTCTAAAGGCACAGGCAGGATTGACCTTGAAAATTAATTGTATAAGTAATCTGACTCAGGATGACCTTTCATTAGAACTTGGGAGGTGGGGGGTTTCACTCATGTAATATTCAACAATTACTTATTAAGTACTCACCATGAGTCATACAACTGGGCCACCTGAGGAACCTCTGTTTTGGCTATCCAGTATTCTATTTATCACTCTCAGTCAATCAAAATTTTGTTTGGGGGAATTCTATCTTTCTCTCTCACACACATTTATCTCTCTCTCTCTTTCTATCTCTCTCTGTGTAATAGGACTTAGATATTGTGGTGGCTTGATTCAGGTGTCCCCCATGAACTTAAGTGTTCTGAATGCTAGGTTCCCAGCTGATGGCGATTTGGGAATTATTGCCTCCTGGAGGCAGAGTATTGTTGGGGGCAGGCTTATGGGTATTATAGTCAGCTCGCCCTTGCAAGTGCTTGGCACACTCTCTTTTTGCTGTTGTTCACCTTATGTTGGCCAGAGGGTGATGTCCACCCTCTGCTCATGCCATCATTTTTCCTGACATCATGGAGCTTCCCTCTCGAGCCTGTAAGCCAAAATAAACCTCTTTTTTCCCCACAAGCTGCTCTTAGTCGGGTGATTTCTGCCAGCAATGTGAACCTGACTGCAACAGTAAAGTGGTACCGAGGAGTGGGATTGCTGCTAAACACCTGACTGTGTGGCTTTGGCCTTTTGGAGCTGATTTTCAAGAGGAATATGAAAGAATTTGAAATGTTGGCCTAAGAGATGCCTTGCAGTGTTGTAAGTACAGCTTGATGAACTGTTGTGGTCAGAGTTGAACGACCTGAATGCAATAAGATCTATGGACTGTGAGGTTTGGCTTATGAGGGTGAGAAAGAGCTTTACTTGGACTGGGCTAGAAGTTCGTGTGAGAAGTTTGCTGTTATGCCAGTGTCCTGAGAAGTTGTGCAGGGTTGCTTTGCATAGAAATGAACTGATGTGAGCTGAGGAATATGGCAAAGAAAAAATGAAATCTTTGGGTGAACTCTGCCTGTTCAGCTGCAATTGAGAGATTACAACCTTTGAGATTAGGCCAGCTGACCTGCATTGGGGCAACAGGAATAATGTAGACTCTTTTGAAGAGGCCTAAGTGCCTGTTCTTCAAAGTCTGCTTTATTCCCCCCTGGATTAACAAATTGGCACTCTATCTGGTATTGTAGAGTATAAGAAATGCAAGGAAGAGTGGGTCATTGAGTTTGCAACATGATCTTGTGTTTTGGAAATGGCCATGGGCAGTGTGAAGCAGGTTTGCTGGATGCCTGCATAAAGACCCCATGGGGCCATGAGGATGGACTATGGGTTGCAGTGGAGACCCAGTGGAGATGCTGGGACCATGAGGAGATTTGCTGGCCCTGGATGAAGTTTTCCAGGACTGTGAGTAGCCTAGCTGTAGGGGTGGAGTTGGAATTCCAGAGAGTTGTTGCTGGTCAGAATTCTTGGACTTGGAGATTTGTCACTGACTAGAGTTGTTGGACTTGGAGTTACAGAGTTTGATGTTTGCCCTGGTTGTTTTAAATCTTGTATCGGTTGAATATTTCTTTGCTTTGCCCAATGCCATCTTTTGTAGTGTGAATGTCTATTCTGTGTCATTATGGGTTTTTTGAGGATTATTTTTGGTATTATGGCTCAGTTAAAAGACCTTGGAGTATGGGGATTGTTTGAACATCATTAGGATTGATAAAAAATATATGGGGACTTATAAAGTTGGATGAATGCACTGCATTTTACATTATGTATGGTTATCAGTTTATGGGGGCGAGAGGTGGAATGTGGTGGTTTGATTCAGGTGTCCCCCATAAACTTAAGTGTTCAGAATGCTAGGTTCCCATCTGATGGTGATTTGGGAATTATCGTCTCCTGGGTGCAGAGTATTGTTGGGGGCGGGCTTATGGGTATTATAGTCAGTTCACCCTTGCTGGTGTTTGGCACACTCTCCTGTTGCTGCTGTCCACCTTATGTTGGCCAGAGGGTGATGTCCACCCTCTGCTCATGCCATCATTTTTCCTGCCATCATGGAGCTTCCCTCTCGAGCCTGTAAGCCAAAATGAACGTCTTTTTTCCCACAAGCTGCCAGCAATGCGAACCTGACTGCAACAGATATCTATATTAGTACCTCTTTCTGTGAGCAAAATGGCAGTGTTTGGAGAAAGCATGTAGCCTCCAAGATGGGTATAGTGGTTTGAATGTGAATCCATGTCCCCCATAGCCTCAGGTGTTTTTTGTTTAAATCTTGTATTGGTTGAATATTTCTTTGCTTTGCCCAATGCCAAAGGTTAAACTTCCTGCTTACATTTCCACCTGTTGAAGGGGGAGGTCACTGGGAGAAGATCTGATTTCAGCCTGAAGCATGGAGCGTTGGATCAGAATCAGGATTGGGACCAGCTGAGGCCATATGAAAATGAACACAGAGAAACTGACCACAATAATGATGGATTATTCTTTATCCAGAGCAAAGAACAACAAAGTGCAAAAATTCCCCATGAAACAGACACCGTTGCAACTGGTTGTAGCAGAGCTGGGGATTTTATTTTCATTTTATTTTATTTTATTTTTTTAGAGCTGGGGATTTTAAAGGGCTAGGGTAGGGAAAAGGAATGAGCAGGAATGAAAGTTAAAACAAATTTTAGGCCATTCCGCTTGTTGAGTCTGTTTATCTTTTGGTTAGGCCAGAGCAAATGGGAGTGAAGAATGGGAAAGATAAGATGGGAACAAGGCTGTGTCTTCTGCTGATTGGTGTCCCAAGTGAACTGGCATGATAATTATGGTTCTGAGGTCAGACCTATCTATCTTTGAATTATGGGTCTATTTTTCTCTTCTCAGGGCAGTGGTCTCTGTATAACAGATATTCTTATCACTGTATGGTCCAGGGAGGTATTTTATGGCTCACAGGAATTTTTTGTTGTTTCTAGGCCTCCACCAAGGTCAGTTTGCCCCAGTGACTTATTAACCCTTCATGGAGAGAGGAGTTTGCCCTCTGGGGTTCATGCTTGCTGCTTATTGGTGTTTGGCTTGCTGCAGTTTTTCTCTGTTTGAATATATGGAAGTAACAACTAAATGCTAAATGCACAGAGAATTGTATTGGCTTATAAACTTTCAAAGGGGAAGGAAAGATGATGGGGAACTTTGCTGGAACTGAGCTACTGGCATAAAGGTTGGCTGTATTCTGCTGCCTGTGCCCAGAGTTTGATCAAGGTTGACTTTGAAAGTATTGGACTGGTGTACCTGGTGAAAGATTCATACAAGTTTAAAGTTACAGACACAGAGACAGGTTGCTAAACCTGGTATTGTTAAGCAGAATACCACCATGAAAAGTGGGATAACTGCCACATATTGAAACAATGAAAAGGATGCTTTAGGGTGATTGATATTCCTTGAGGAAAAGCTGAAGGAGTAGGAATGCAAACTCTTCTGAAAAGAGATGACTGAAGGAAGAATTCTGAAGGCTCAAGGTCAAGATTTTTGTCCCCTTTGTATTAACAAAATATGCGGTACCACTGCATACCTGGATTGGCATGGAAATGGGTCATGAAGTGCACATGGTTCTGCTGGGATGCAGCACGGGAAGCAGGGCAATGTTCCTATATTGAAGGACAAAATTACTAGTGTATGGAGCTGAAGATGGACTGTGGTTTTCAGTGGAGAGCCAAAGATGAACTGGATATACTACAACTGTGCAAAGGCTACTATGGAGGCTGTTGGTTTAGGATGAAAGTTTTCCCCTGGCTACTCAGCCAAGCTGAAGGGGTGGAAAGAGACAATCCAAAGACTGTCATCACTGGTTATAGATGTCAGACATGTACTGAAAATGTTTGATGTTTACCTGATTGTTATTGGTTTTTATTAGTTCAGTCTCTTGTTATGCCTTATTGCAATGGAAAAGTTTAGTCTGTGCCATTATGGGTTTGGAGTATATAACTTGTTTTGATTTTACAGGTCTCACAGTTAAGAGACAGTCTTGAATTTCAGATGAGACTTAGTTGGTTAGTGTATTTAATTTTTTTGTAGATAGAAAATGGATGATGTCTATTGTGATCTCTCCTTTTTCATTTCGGATTTTGATAATTTGAGATTTCTTCTTCTCCTCCTCCTCCTTCTTTTTTGCTTGTTCAAACTGGCCAGGAGTTTATCAATCTTGTTTATTTTTTCAAAAAACAACTCTTCATTTCATCATTTTTCTCAATTTTTCTCTTAGTATTCTATTCATTAATTTCTGCTCTGATCTTGACTATTTCCACCTGGAGCTCTTAGGTTGGATTCTTCTGGTTTTACCAATGCTTTTAGGTAGAGAGTTAGGTTATTAATTTGGGATCTCTCCATCTTTGTTATAAAGGCAATTAGCAGTATGAATTTTTCCCTTAGGACTGCCTTCATTGTGTCCCATAAGTTTTGGTAAATTGCGTTTTCATTATCATTCAATCCTAGAAATTTCACAACTTCTCTTGATTTCTTCTACAACCATTCATTGTGTAAAAGTGTGTTGTTTACTCTCCTGGATCTAATGGAAATACTGATGTGTCTCTTGTTAATTTCTAACTATGAAGCACTATAATCTGATATGATGCAGGAAGTTACTTCAGTTATCCTGA
This sequence comes from Orientallactaga sibirica, assembly GCA_036365145.1. NCBI lineage: Eukaryota > Metazoa > Chordata > Mammalia > Rodentia > Dipodidae > Orientallactaga > Orientallactaga sibirica. The sequence continues at coordinate 32,817,463 of JAEOAD010000012.1, read as the reverse complement.
ATGTATGGAAGCATGCTTTATGGCATAATACATGGTCTGTTTTGGAGACCATGGGCTGCTCAGAAGAATATGTATTCTGTAGAACTGGGGTGGAAAGTTCTTTAGATATCTGTTAAGTCTAGTTGACCTATGGTGTTGTTGAGCTCTCTTATTTTCCTGTTTATTTTCTGCTTGGATGATCAGTCAATTGATGATAGTGGAGTATTAAAGTCCCCAACTATGATGTTGTTGGTGTCATTTATGTTTTATTGTCAAGTAGGTTTTGTTTTATAAACTGTACACCTGTGTTTGGTGCATATAGATTTATGATTGTGATGTCCTCATGTTGAATCATTCCCTTGATGAGTATGTAGTGGCCTTCTTTGTCTTTTTTGATTACTTTTAGTTTTTATGTTTATTTTATCAGATATTAATATATCAACACCTGCTTATTTCTTATTTCCATTTACTTGCAATATCATTTTCTATCCTTTCACCCTGAGGAAGTGTGAGGAAGTGAGGAAGTCTTTAGTGGTGGGGTAGGTTTCTTAAAGATAACAAATAGAAGGGTCCATTTTTCTGATCCACCCTATTAACTTGTGTCTTTGTTTAGAAAAATATATTTTTTTTTGAGAGAGTGAGAGAGAGAGAGAGAGAGAGAGAGAATGGGAGCACCAGGGCCTTCGGCCACTGAAAATGAACTCCAGACACATGTACCACCTTGTACATCTGGCTTATGTGGGTCCTGGGGAATTGAACCAAGGTCCTTTGGCTTTGCAGACAAATACCTTAACCACTAAGTGATCTCTCCAGCCTCTTAATTTGTGTCTTTTGATGGGTGAGTTAAAAGCATTAATATTTAAGGTTATAAATGTGACTTTCAATTTAATTCCTGCCATGATGGGTGCATTATGGGATTCTGTGTTTTCTTGGGATTTGTAGGGTTTTGAGCATGCCCTAGTTTTGTTTATTGTGATATTCTTCTTGTAGGCTCTTTATATTGGTTGTTTGACTCTTCTGTGTGGAGTATTTCCTGAAGTATTATCTATAAGTTTAGCTATGTGTTCATGTAATTATAGACTTGACTTTTTTCATGAAATGTTTCCTTTCACCATCTTTTATGAGGGATACTTTTACCGGGAATAGTAGGTTGGGTTGGAAGCCATAGTTTTTTAGACTTTGAAGTGTTCCATTCCATTCCCTTCTGGCTTTGACGATTTCCATTGAGAAATCTGACATAATTCTGGTGGGACTGCCTTTGTACATTGTGAGTTGTTTCTCTCTTGCTCCTTGTAGCACTCTTTCTTTGTTTTCATTGTTGAGTTTTAACTATGTGCTGAGAAGAAGGGATGGAAGAGTGCTCAGCACTGAAACACCTCTATCACACCCTCCAAGGCTCAGGGACCATTGCGGAAGTGGGGGCAGATAGAATGGAAGAGCCAAAGGAAGGGTATGACTTCTTATAATGTAACTGCCCAGACAGCAATTGGCCTCGATATCCATGAATTTGCAGTGCCTAGCAATACATTCGCAAGACCCTCAAAATAGAAGAAAAAGATGATGACACCAAATTAAAAGAGAGACTAATGGAGAGAGGGAGGGGATATGATGGAGATTGGAGTTCTAAAGTGGAATGGGGGAGAGGACGGAAATATCATGTGTTTTTTGTATGTAAGTATAGAAGTTGTCCATAAAAATAATAATAATTTTAAAAAAAGAGTTTTAGCTGTCTATGATCTGTGCCTTGATGGGCCTCTCTTTTTGAAGTTTCTTCTCTGGTCCTGTATACCCATGATCTGGAGTGTTTTGGGGTATGTCAGCTTCATTTTTGTTGTATCTTGATGGGCTTCTGATCAATTTCTTGAGTTCAGAGGTTCTGGGCAATTTATCATTTTTAAAAGTCTTTTATTTAGTTTCTTTGTGTTATTTTGCTTTGTGTCTAATTAGCTTTGGTTATTTTCTTGATGTTTCCTAGAATTCATTCTTGCAATTTATCATGTCTTTATTTAGCTTAATTAGCTGGTTATTGACATCCTCTATTTGTTGACCCACCTTCAATTCATTTGTATATCTTTTGCTGTTTCTGTGGTTTTCTTTGATTATGTTAAACCTAGTGACAAATCTGAATGCTCTAAAGGATGATTCTGCTCAATTTCATTTATGTGATTCTTGGGGTTTTTGATCCTTTGCTTTCAGTTCAGAAATTCTTTCAATCAGGGTCATATAGCTTTGTGTGTTTTTATTTGGGATTCAAATTCATTGGAGGCTTCCATTATGGGAGTAGGCATCCTTGATTGAGATCATTCAGTTTTCTGACTTTTGTTGTTTTTTTGCATTGTGGTCTATTCATCTCAGGGAAAAGTCTTATTTTACTGTAGAGGAAGCAAGTATTTATCCTTGTAGGAGCTTCAATGGGTGTTCTGTTTTAAATGTGAACTGGACTGGTATAGAATGGTATTATATCCTCAGATGCACAGATTGTGGAGATTGCAAGTACAGAAAATGTCCCTGGGGAACTGGGATCTCTGGCTTACTCATTCCAGTTGTGCACACTTTTCAGCCCAAAGGAACCAGGAGTTGTGGAACCAGGAACTGGGAAACTGGGGTTCCAGAGGCAAGAAGCCAGTTTCCACAATGACTTTTGCACCCACTGACTCAGGGAAAAAGAGATTTGGGGACCTAGGGGCCAGTCAATCAGGAAGCCAGAGGAAAAGGCCTCTTCCATAGTATACACACAGGGACCAGGCAGCCCCTTTCCAGCAGCAGGGGTACAGGGACCAGGGAACTGGGAGGTATGGAAGGAACCAGGAACTCTGGCCTACTCACTTTGTGTATGCAAAAGTATTTTCTTATTAAGATTAGACTTCCTGCTTAAGTCTCCAGCAGCCTGCTGCAGGGAGTATATCACTAGAGGTGGATCATTTTCCAGCTCAAAGGTATGGAGAGAAGAGTTTGAGTTCTGGGATTTGTGCTTGTTTGTGGTTGGTATTTGGCTTGCTGAAGTTTCTCTTTGGATCTATGGAAGTAAGTTGCTTCATCTTGTAGTAATGGAATTTCCCCTGGACCTGTAAGCTTCAAATAAACCCCTTCCTCCCTTAAACTATGTCTGTTTGGAAGTTCGTCCCAGCAAAATGAAGCTGACTACAACTCCTAGTGATAGGTCTTTACTCACTGGGGTGGATGAATCAAACACAGCATACAAACTCCAGATGCATGTACTACCTTGTACATCTGACTTTCATAGGTAGTGGGGAATCCAACCTGGGTCCTTAGGCTTTGCAGGCAAGCACATTAACTGTTAAGCTATCTCTCCAGCCCTCTTTCCTATATTTTAAAAAGTAATTTCTCTTCTTTAAGATGTGTTTATTTGCATGCATGTACATACACTTATATGTACACATACACACAGAGAGATGATTTTATACATGAACAGAGAAACAAGACAGAGAGATTTTCAAACCCAAGTTAGAGTTTTATTTTTTAGGTGTTCAAGGTCAATTACATTTATGTGCTATGCAGTCACTACAAAATGTGCAGGCATGATCTATTGATTGACTAATGCTGCCCAAATGGTCCACTGATGATTTCCAATGAAATACTGGAAAAATAGCGGTTTGTTCTCTACAAAAATTGACTTTAGCCATACATTATGTTTACATATATTCCTTGAAAATACTGCACTAGCCATAATAAGTTCATTTTGTAAAAATATCTGAAAGATTATTTTCAAGAGACTATGCATTATGCTTTGAAGTAAAAAAAAATCCTAAAACAAAAGATGAGTTGCTATGACAATAACAGTTAAATCTGCATGTGTGTTAGATATCAGGTGAAGCTATAAATACTTGCAAATGTCTCTGCTCAGGGCACAGTCTTGGCAAAGTTGTCTTAATAAAGATAAAAATGTCTAAGTTATTGATATGATATAGACATGGGTGTTCAGTATTTTCTATACTTGGCTTAGTGTTTAAAGGTGAAAACTCATGTCTGCACAAACCTACATATGGGGTTATCTGATATGCCAAAACTTATAGTTAGGCTGTCAAGAAAAGAAAGTGATTTTCCCACTGTTAACATGCAATAATAACCAGAGGTAAATCCAGAGTGAGCCAGCTTATTAAATAAATGCCTACCTTGATTTATAACTTTTAGACAAGACAGAGAGGTCAATCTACTTTCATTAGTTTTGGTTTTTCAAACCCCCATATACTTGGTGACTAGACTCAAACTATTCCATGGTTTACATGATAACTTAAATGTGATGTATCTTCTGTGAGACCATGGGATAAGCATGGGCCCTTAGGAAGTACCATATGCTATTTGTCTAATCCCTCACAAAGGAACTGGAAAACTCTTATTTGAGAAACACTATGGCACTTGTAATAACTTTGCTGGACCTGCACCATACATGACCACAGACTCAATTGGAGCACTACAGGAAACTTTAAGGATGTGCAGAATCAGTACTTGCTGGTGTGCTGACTCTCATCTGCATAAAAGATTGGCTCCAGGGAAGACACAGGAACAGGAAGATTCCTTCCACTGACTTTGGTTGGTCTTACTGTTGAAGTCAGTGGTGCTGCTGCTTTATCACTGAATACCTCTCGATGCAGATTCTGTCTTTGTAGTCTCATGTCCACATTGGACTTCCTTCCGATGCGATTAAAAATGCCAAAGCATATTGGCAATCATGGCAAGACTAGCTCCTTGGCCAAAAGCCACGAATTCTCTTGTTTGTTTGTCTGCACTAAGGCAGAGCTTGGTCCTGTGAATATACTAATCCTACTCCGGTCGTCGCCCAGCACATTTCCTTATGTTTAAGTTAGGAGGAATTTGTCTCTGCCAAGAGCCATGTCTGATCACTCAGAGCTGAAGGCAACTCTCACAATCCCATCAACCCCAAAATTGACTCAAACAATGGAAGATAGCCTGGTTTGCATGTATACTTGCACACCCAGTTACAGCAGACTTGGGTGAGGAGAACCTGGATTTTAGATGATGTTTCTTTGGCACCATGTGGACATAGGCTATTCAGGCCACAGAGGACAAGATAAAGTTCTATGATCAGGGTGAGGCCAAGAAAGATCTCAGAAGCCCTTGTCAAAGGAAAGAGCAGGGAATCTTAGCTCAGCCTTAGCATGAGAAAGGGAATAGGGAGTGAACACAGACATCCTGATATATTTTACATGGAAAGAAGGGAAGAATGGAAAATGAGTTTCCCTTAAGACTTAAGAGGGTTGTGTGAGAATGTTAAGGAGATAACTGCCGGTATTCAGGGGCATGCGCAAAGCCTTATTCCCCATGGACCCATGAGCCTAATCGTGCTGTCTTGGGAACGTTAACTTAACAGAATTTCTCACTTTATCTTTGCACACAGACTCCAAAACGCCTTCCTTGTTCCATTTCTGGGAGCTCTAGGTCAGCGCACATGTGTGAATGTCTAAGCAACAGACTCAGACAGAGGACATGGTTCACCAAATTCTTTTTCTGAAAAAAAAAACGCTCTGTGGAGTTTCTTACTCAGTCTCACCAACAATCATCTCCTCTGCCCAGCCCTTCTTACTTATGCTTCCTGATCCTCCATACCTAATGAACTGACCTTTCTTGCTTTTCTGTTCAGTTGGCTCTTTATTACATTTTTCCTCTTCCCTTTCCGGGACCTAGCCATAGTTCAATCTTTGCTTTTCCCCCACTACAAACTAATTATTCCAATGTTTTATTCACTGAAAAAGCTATTCTGAAAATCTTATTTCCTACTAAGAGTTGCATAGCTGAATATGGAAACTTTCTTAGACATCTTTCTTAAACTACAATTTATTTATTTATTTATTTGAGAGGCAGCTAGAGGCAATAGTGCACCAGGACTTCCAGCCACTGCAAATGAACTCCAGATACATGGGCCACCTTGTGCATCTAGCTTACATGGGCCCTGAGGAATCAAACTCGGTTCCTTAGACTTTGCAGGCAGGTGCCTTAACCACTAAGCCATCTCTCCAGCCCTCAAACATCTTTAAACCCAGAAAAATTTTAAGGATTAAAAAAAAATACCCCCACATGTGAAACTGCAGTTTCTAAAGTGAATTCTTGTTATAGAGGAATATTTTTATTTTTCCAGTACAGTGGAGTTCCCATTATTATTTTTTTCAAAATACTTCCTTGCTGTTATTGATTTTTATGCTCTTTCCCTTTTCAAAGCTGCTTTTCAGGGGATGGTAGATTTCAAGCTATTTCAACTACTTGAGTTATGCAAGTATGAAAACTCTTTCTCCCCTACTCCAAAAACAGATGCTCCAGCCTATTTTTCATACTCATAAGAAAGGCTGTCTTTATGTCATGAAGACAAATCTCTCCCAGAAGATCATTAGAATTTTCTTTGCATCTAATTGACAAGATTTAGGTAGTGTAGTTCCCCAGCTTCATAGCTGCAAAGAATATTGGCAAAAATGTTTAGAAGAGGAGACTAAGATTGTATGATTGGAAAAGACATGCCAGGATTCATCAACGGAGGCTGGGCATACTGACATACTCCCTCCTGCATCATTGTGATGTCATTGGCACAAAGGAATCCTGAAGTGTTGCTAGGTAATTCAGTTTTGCCAGTTTCTCAGGCTGTGGCTCCTGTGACAAAACCCTCATTCTCACATAACTTGGTAGTAGAGGATGTCAGAATGTAGACCTGCCTCACCTTGGGTGCCACCTCTCCAATCTGGAAGGCAAGAGGTCAGTACAATGAACTTCTCATCCCATGACTTGTCACATATGCTTCACATTTCTGTGCTTTCTTGGTTATTTTAGTTTTTAATTTTATTCCTAAGAGGATCTAGCTTTGTAATATGTCTTTGCCATTTTTCCCCTCCACCCATGACTGCTTCTATCTTTGTATAAGATAAAAAGAAAAGGGAAGTCTGTTGGTTATTCCTCTAGTTTCTGGATCCATAAGCCTCTTCCAGGAAATGGCTAGTGGTGTAGGGCAACTGTGTTCTCTTGTTTCCACTGCTGGTCACAAGGTAGAGGCTGATGTACCTTTTACACAAATGTTTCATCATTTGTATAAAGGTTCCCAAGAATTGATTTTTTATTATAGAAGTCCTTTTGAAAAAATAATTGTCATTATTTTAAAATACTATTTTCAAATGCTTATAAAAATAAGACTTAAACTCAGTTTTTTTGTAATAGCTTCTTTGCAGACAGAAGAAAGGAATGGTCTTTGCCATTTCACATTACTCATATGTTGGTAGATATGATAGTGTCAATTTAACCTTTCTTTATGTTTTTAAGTGATTTTTTTAGAAAATTGAAAACATACATGAAATGGTGAGTTATTCATATTCTGGATGCTATATGATGTTTACATATCATAAATTTTCTTTCACTGTAATCAATTATTTTAGGTTACAGTCTGGAGTATTTAGAAAATCCAATATGAGGAAACACTGAAATTTAGGCGACTTACCTCTTTGTATTAAAAGTCTTTGTCTTTTGGATTTTAATTATTCCTGATGGTTGTTACATCATTTAGTCATTAACTTAATGATCAGTGCTAAAAAGTAATTCATTACCTTTCATAGTGCATTGTCCCATAATCTAAGTTACCTAGAATCAATATCAGAGAGAGTTCGAGAAAGTAGCTAGTGTTGAGGAATAAAAGAAATGTGCAAATTGTGCATTATGAAAAGTTAGCTTAATATTCAAAAATTGAGACTTTTTAAAAGATCTTATTTTATTTTTGTTTTTCATATTTGTTTTCCATTTTTTGAAAGCAATGGATATTTATTTTTACTTTTTTATATTTCATTTATTTATTTATGAGAGAGAGTGAAAATGGACATATTAGGACCTCCAGACACTGCAAATGAACTCCAGATGCATGTACCATCATGTGTATCTGGCTTATATGGGTTCTGGGGAATTGAACCTGGATCCAATCGAACCTGGGTCTTTAGGCTTTGCAGGCAAGCACCTTAACTGATAAGCCATCTCTCCAGCCCTATTTCTACTTTTTATTTCTGTGAGTATGTATGTTTATATCTGTGTATGGGCATGTGTGTACCATGACACACATATAGACATGAGAGGATAATCTTGAAGTATTGGTTCTTGCCTTCTACCTTGTTGGAAATGGGGTGTCTCTTGTTTGCTACTGTGAATGAGCTTTGGGGTTCTCTAGACTCCACTGCCCATTGCTAGAGGTGTACACTGGAATTAACAGACAGTGCTTAAATCTGCCTTATTCATTGATCCTGGGAATCTGAACTCCAGTGGTCAGGCTTTCTGAGCAAGTGCTATGAACCACTGAACCATATCCCCACACCATTTTTATTGTTATTTTACATGCACTTAGCTTTGGCTGACCCTTTAAAAATTTAGCAGTTACATCTGTATCTCCTATTCTACAACAAAGGAAAATCACTCACGAAGACCTTTCAAAAGAAGATGACACAACTTAGGTCTCCCTGTGCTTTAAACTCTAAATTTTGCCTGGAAAATCTTTATAATGAAATAAAAATGGATTCATTCTCTCTCCTTGCTCTCTCTTTCTCTGTCTCTCTTCTCTGCTCAACTTTCTGGAAATCCATATACTCCAGGATGCCATAGAATTGAGAAAAGTATTTGAGATTCTGATTTAGAAGACAGGCTTAGAGTCTAGAAGTGCAAAATAACAGCCCATATGCCAAAGCACATGCATTTTAAGGCTTGATACTTCTGAAGGAAGATTTAAAAGGCAACAGAGAATTCCAAATTTGGAGCCCACAGAGACATCTGGTGTCTTAGAACTTTCCACTTTCCCTTGGCAGATATTTTAACTAATTTTCCCACCTTGGTTAGAGTATATAATACTTTCTTAAGCATATTCTAATTTTAACATATCTTCTTGGTTTCACTGTTACTGTGAAGTGGTCCTACTATCAGGACCAACTATTTAATGTTAACATGTCATTTAGCAATTTCTTACAAAAGCAAAATAAGGGAGCATAATATAATTAACACAATGGGTACATTATCAGGTTTAAAAAAACTGTGGCATTTATGCATATTTTCCAACCTTGGTCTAACAGATGCATGTGGAAAATATGACAGTTGAATCAAAATTAGAAAAAGTCTTGCATCCCACAGTCTTTGCTCATCAGTGTGCAGGAGGTTTACCAGGACAATCTTGAGAACTCTCATCACCACACTCTGCTTCTTACAAACCAGTTGCTAAGCCTGTGTCTACCTGTGGAACTCATTAGTTTGTGTCCACATTTTCCCCATTGTGAATGGTAGGGTAGGATGAGACCTGGAGAGATTATTATGAAGAATGTGTTGAGAGAGGTATACTAGTATTGCTGAGTAGCAAGAAGGGTTCATTTGAAATTGCTTAGTGTGAATACTTAGTAGTGTCACAACCAACTGTATGTCATCAGACTTGGCAAGAGTAATACTGAATGATGTTCATTCTGGAGCTCAAAAGAATATTTTATCTACTTCTCTCAAAGGACAGATAAGGAAAAAAATGGTACAAATAAGTTAATGAACTAGGAAGCTATGAACTAACAAGTCTACATAAAGAATGAAGAGCGTAATTCTAACATTTAGGCCAGATCTAAGGGTATCAAGGCAAACCTTTCCTAAGGGTTTCATTTTATGTGACAAACTTTCAAGTAGTCTAATTCTGGAATTTTTCATAACTTCCCTTGCCTTGTCTTTTGTCTCATCAGAAAAGGTAGTAGAATTTGATCATGACATCTTATTTCTTTGTAATGTGTGTTAACATTTCTTGAACTGTGGAGTGAAATTTTATCAGTACAGAAACAAAATGAAAAATGGAAAACTTAGGTCTTATCCATCCATCTTATCAAACAGATGATTTTATACTTTTTAATTTTTTATTTATTTGAGAGAGAAAGAGAAATATGCTGGCAGAGAGAGAGAGAAAGAGAGAGAGAGAGAGAGAGAGAGAGAATGGGCATATCAGGGCCTCCAGCCACTGCAAATGAACTCAGATGTGTGTACCCTCTTGTGCATCTGGCTTATGTGGGTCCTGGGGAATCAAACCTGGGTCCTCTGGCTTTGCAGGCAAGCACCTTAACCACTAAGCTATCTCTCCATCCCTGCTTTTTACTTTTAATATCTATACTTGTAATTACTGATTAATCTGTAGATAGATATAATTTGACCCTGTTCTTATTTCAGCTGTCCATAGAAATATCATCCATTTCCTAGGAACATATCAAGAAATGTAATGAATAGTTGGTAATACCAGAATACTTACTGGACCACTGGTAAATACCAAGGCAACTTTCATAAATGCAATACTATTTATTATAGTTCCATACATGCATCTCATTTAACCTTTCTCATATTTAGAAAGAAGTACTATTATTTCCCTATCTAAACAATGGGGAAACTAAGTTCAGAGTATTTGAACAATGAGTGATTAGCTGAACCAAATGCTTCCTTAGAACATAATCTAGTTACTCCTATGTCCAAAGGAGACACTTTTAAATACCTATATTGATAATTCTTCAAAAAGTGAAATAGGAGTCAAGACCAAATTACTAAAGAAATAACAATTATAACTTATACAAGGAACTTCTATGTCATTGGCCAGCTATTAATATTATATGATAACTTCTCTGGATACATATTCAATCTGATGTAGAATTGACAAGTCATTTATTTTAAGAAATTGTTCAGGAAAATGAGTTAAAGTGATATAGTAATCACTAAATAAGATAGATATCCATTTACACCTAGTTATCCCTGGAATTCTCCTGTATTGGTCATTAATAGATTTTGGCTTAAATCATAAGTAAATTTGCTACTTTAGTATAAGGCTTGCTAGTAATTCTTAAAAGAACAAACAAAGCTTGTATTAAAATGGCATCTGAGAGGCATAGTTAATATGCAACATGGATTTGGATCATTGGAATCTTTTCAACTAATGATTGCACTACCACTGTACAACCTGGAGTTATAGCTATTCAGATTCTATTTCATGGTACCACTAGATGAAGAAAAAGTAATAATAAATTATTTTTCAGGTAAGGGAGGCTAAAAAATTCTTGGTCTTATTGGCTTGAAGCTCATAGATTGGTCTAGGCTAGTAAGCCTGCAAGCCCCAGAGAGCCTCTTTTCTCTGCCTCCCCAGCACTGAGATTGCAATTACACACCGCCACAACTGACATTTTTTAAATCTTTAAAAAAAAAAAAAAAACCTTAAATTTTTACTTTTTAAAAATTTACACTCTGTACTTAAATTGTTTGTTTTGTTCTAGCTTGAATCTCACCTGAATAGGCTTTTATGACTTCCCTTGTTTTTGGCACCTATTCTATGATAGTTTAGTTATCATTATCTCATCTTATATCTCTAACCACATACTTTCTCTCTCATTCATACCTTACTACATCTTTTCTCTTTTGTCCCATTCCTTTCTTAAAATTTTAAAATATTTTATTTATTTATGAGAGAAAGAGAGAGAGAGAGAGAAATAAAAGAGAGAGAGAGAAAATGGGCATGCCAGGATGTCTAGCTGCTGCAAATGAACTCCAGATGCATGCACCACTTTGTGCAACTGACTTTACATGGGTACTAGAGACTCAAACCCTGTACATTAGGCTTTGCAGACAAATGCCTTAACCACTAAGCAATCTCTCCAACCCTCTTACCATCTTTCTTTCTTTCTTTCTTTCTTTCTTTCTTTTTCTTTTTTTTTATTGTCAACTTCTATACTTACAGACAATAAACAATGACAAATGACATTTTTATGGGGCTACTGGGAATCAAATTCAGTCCCCTATGCTTGCTATCTCCACACCCATATATTACTCTTATAGAGTGATTTTTCAACCAATATCACTTTAGTTCAAGTTTAAAAAGTTATTAGTCATTATTTCTGGGTAGTGAGATTTTCTGATGGAAGAAATAAGATTAAAAGATTTTTGTGGCTCAGAGTATTTGAATGTTTTTAAATGGGAGATTAGAATAGAGGCAAATTATAATTTCTGATTGGTGTCAAAGAGATAAATGACTATACAATATCATAAATTAAGAGACTACATAGGCAAAAATATAGTAGAAATTATATTAAAGATATCAAGCATTGAAATGCCATCATAATTTTAAAAAATATTTTATTTTTATTTATTGATTTTATTTGTATTTATTTGAGAGCAATAGACAGAGAGAGAATGGGTACACCAGGGCCTCCAGCCCCTGCAAACAAGCTCTAAATGCATGTGCCACCTTGTGCATCTGACTTATGTGGGTCCTGGAGAATCAAGCCTTGAACTGGGGTCCTTAGGCTTCACAGGCAAGCGCTTAACCATCTCTCCAGTCCCCCCTTTATTTTTATTTATTTGTTTGAGAGAGAGAGAGAGAAGCAGGTAGAGAGAGAGCACATGCCAGGGCCTCTAGCCACTGAAAACAAACTCCAGACATGTATGCCACCTTGTGCATGTGGCTTATGTGAGTCCTGGGGAATCGGACCTGAGTCCTTTGGCTTTGCAAGCAAGCACCTTAACAGCTAAGCCATCACCCCAGCCCACCATTATAATTTATAATAAAAACTCTTATTCCCTAACATTTGTTTCACAATAGAGAGTCCAAATAACTTAAACATGAGATTAGAAAATAATACTTTATGTTTTGAAAGCATTCATGTGTATTATTATTGTCTCCTCTCCCAGAATGGTTTATACAAAAAAATTAAAAAGTGTCATCATGAGGAGAATACAATTCAATACTGATGATTCTATAAGATAAGCCCGGTAGATTTTTTTTTTTTTAAGTGAGGTCTCACTCTAGCCCAGGCTGACTTTGAACTCACTCTGTAGCCCAGATTGGCCTCAAACTCATGCTATCCTCTTACGTTGGCTTCTCTGAGCTTAAAGGCATGTACCACTGTGCCTGCCTCTATGATAGCTATTTTAATGTCCATTTAATACAAAAAGAAACATTCCAAGAAAGCTGATGATTTGCTTGGGTGTGTTGGTATCTTTTTATAACTTGATGGTAGTTCATGTTTGTTGCCCTACACTTTTGTAAGTAGATATGAAGGCTACCTTTGCTTAGGCTGGCCTTGAACTTCTAACCCTTCTGCTTCAGCTTTCCAGGAGTGTGTCAACATGTCCTGCTTTTTCTCAACCAAAATGTTACTCTTGATATATTCATACTAAATACCACTGCATTGATCATATTGTTTCAATTAAAAGCAAACACAATACTTAACAATCAGAATAAAGTAGGTAGCAGCCAGTCATAATGGTTCCTACAATTATTCAAGCAAATATAAAGAGCATATGTGAGCATCTGCTGTGTGACAGGAAATCCACCTTGCCTTACTTGAAGGAATTCAAGAGAATTTTTTTGACATACACATCCAAGTTTTCCAGATCGATCCTATTTTAGATGACACAGGACACAGGGGCTCAGATGATCATGGTCTTCTACTTCTCCAACTTAGTTCTTTACTTTGCATTGGCTCCATTTTGAAGAGGACTGTCATCTCCTGGGGTACAAGATGACTTCCAGTGGCTCCAGATCTACACCCCATTTCTTTAGCAGAGATTAGTATCTCTCTCCTTGTTATATCAGGATAGTCTAGAGACACACTTTGAATTGGTCATGACCAGTATTCATTGCTGTGCCAAATATAATGCCTTTTAACACTGGAGCTAACAGTCAAGTGCACCTGAACCATCAGACAAGAAACAGAGGTTTCCTGATGGGAAGCCAGGGCCTAGAGCCAATGGAAAGAGAGGAAAGGACAGTCAATGCCAAATTCTCAATTCCTCCTTTTAAACTTCATAAAAGCTCATTATTTTAAATCCTTTTCCAAATTTTAAAATGTACTTTATCTCAAAAACTTAAAAGATAAGTAAAACACAAGCCTTAGAATTATAGGTTTATTTCTTTTTCACTATACTAAAGGATAGCTTATGGGAAATTTGCCTAAGAACCACTATTTGTTTCCTAACAGAGTTTTACCCAAGATCTGACTTCTGTTCTCCAAGAGTCTCACATAGAATTGAAACAATCTTGCAAGGTCCCCAGAGGAGCAGCAGAAACTCTCAGGGAAACAGTCTTAGTGTCCTGTTTCCTTTTATTTATTTATTTGCTTATGTATGGGCACTACAAAGGAATGCCAGTCCAGCTTTATGTGGGTGGTTGGGGGATTGAACTCTGACAGGCACCTTTAAACCTTGAGCCATCCCTCTAGCCCTCACTTTTCCTTTCATAATTAAAATTTTCATTGAATTTTAATGCCATGAAGATTCTTTACTTTTGCTAGTGTGAGAATCTGCTAAAATATGTTGCTGATATTGTAGTTAGCATTTTCTTTCAACCAGTGAGCCATCAGTGTACCTGTTTCTATTATGTTAGAAAATGAACTGACTGTTTGTTCCTTTGTCATATTTTTGGCTCCATTTTTAATTCTCACCTAGCAGAAACACGATTTTGTAGTTTATTTCCAGTCACTGATCTGAAATTCTTGACAGCCATTTCTGGATAGCCATTTTGTTGTTTCCATTGACCTAGGCCCCTGGGAATCATGCTCCTTCCTGTGTCCCGGGATCTCCCACTGGGAAGTCATGGTAACTGGGGATCCAGAAGTGGAAATCCACCCTCCCTGCAAAATTAACATGTGCTCTGTTAGGCAGCTCTGCCTTGTACCAGTCAGGGACCACTCATGGCAATTTGCTGATTTGAGTTGTCCAGGGAGGCACATGCTGCATAGAATCAAATATCCCTCCCAGGTGTGGTATGTAAACTCAGCAGCCATGTTTCCCCCTAGGGAGGCACTGGCTTTGCTGGCCATGCTCTGGTCACTTCTAGACCTCCAGTTATTGCAGTCAAGATCTGAGGAGGCTCTAAGATCAGCCATGATTTCTGCATCATTCAGTGTGCACCTGCTTTCCACAGCCTCATCTCTTTTAGCTTTCTGTTTCTTTCCTGTTTCTTATTGTTTACTCATTTGCTCTTCAATTCTACATTTAACAGAACTGTATCTGTTTCATTTTTTAATATTTTCATTTACTTATTTATTTGAGAGAGAGAAAGAGGGAGAGAGAGAGAAAGAGAATGTGTGTGCCAGGACCTCAAGCCACTGCATGCGCCCCCTTGTGCATCTGGCTTACATGGGTCCTGGAGAATAGAACCGGGATCCTTTGGCTTTGCAGGCAAACACCTTAACTGCTAAGCCATCTCTCCAGCCCCTGTTTCATTTTTTTTTTTGATGCATGAATCAGCTCCTACACTAATATTTTACCCTATTGTTTTGCTGTACTCTGAATATTTGATTTCTGCTTTCAGCTTTATTACTTTAATTGCAACTTCCATTGACTTTTTGTTGCTAGTTTTGATTTTTTGTTTTGAGACAGAGTCTTAAACAATCGGGATGGCCATGAAGTCGCTGTACAAGGATGACCTTGACAGAACATGACCTCTGATTCTCCTGTTCCTACTTCCCAAGTGCTGGGATTGCAGACATGTGCCACCATGCCAGGTTTATGGAGATTTGTGGGGATCAAACCTAAGGCTTTGTGTATGCCAGGCAAGCACTCTACCAATTAAGCTATATCCTCAAATCCTTTTTGTTGCTGTTAGGACAAGAGTCCTAAGATAGAGTCAAAATAATAATAATAATAATAATAATAATAATAAAAAAAGAATGATGACAGCCTGATTGATGCAATTTTAGACGTTTACTTTGATTACCTCCTTATTCCCCTGACCTAACCATGCCCCAGGCCATAGTGCTCCTGCCGGTCTAATCTTAGAGACAACCTGGCTCCGTTTCTGGTGGCAACTCATTCTCAGATGATTACTTCCTCCATTTGGATTTTTCAGTCCTCTGTTCTCTGTACCCCATCTCAAAGAAAAAACAAACTCTATAAGAACCCAAACTATCTAGACTCACGCCAGCTGCTCTCCTCTCATGAGCTAGCCAGGCAGCTCAGGCCTCCAATAAACACCTTTCCTGCCTTAGAGTGGTCGTGCATGGTCTTTGGTTGTCCATGAACCTTAATCTGGTGCTATGACTTGGATAGGAGGCTCCCAGTTGCCCTCTTGGGTGGCCAGACTTCCTTTCCCTCGACCAGGCCACTGAGCTGCCACTGACCCTCTGACAGCCTCCGACCATCTACCAGGTACAGGCTCTCCCACCTACCACAGTTTGGCTTCACTTGTCCTCCTTGCCTCATCCTCTGCTCCTTGGTAAGTGTACCTCATGGATTGGCCTGCTCCAGGAGGTACCCTCTCTCTCTCTCCCTTCTCTAAACTTTTCCTCGTCTTCCCCTCCTCAGTGTCTCTCATGGGTTGGCCTGCTCTGGGAGAGGAGATATATTCCCTCTCAAACTCTTCTCTCACCCTCTCTTGTCTAAACCATACCAATACGTCAGGCCACACCCCTCACCCATTTCTGGGCTCCTGAGATCTTGAGAAAGAACATTCTAAACACATGGGACTCTCTCTGGCCCTCCGAGCCCTAAGAGGTGTCTTTCTGCTCCATTTGTAGCTGGATTTGTGACATTCTCTTCCTCCTTTCTCCTCCTCCTTCTTCCTGTCCAACTTTCTGGGCCACTCTCGCATGCCCCTCCCCCTTTGTCCTCCTCCTCCTCTGTGCTGAGTTCCCTCAGCCACTCTCAGCCAGGGCTGCCCACCCACCTCAGCTTTGCAGTCCCACGAGACTGCCAAGGCTGCCACTGGCATCAGCTCTGAGCACCCCACTGACTTGGACATGAGTGGCACTAAGCCACTGTAATTTACATGCTCCCAGCTTGGTCTCCCAAGCCTCCCTGATCTGCGAGTCCAGAGGCTGGCCCCTGCCACTGTTGCCGGTCACAGAAAAACAACAACAACAACAACAAAAATCCTCACCACCTTCACTCTCCCTCCTCCTCCTGAGATTCTGTTCTGCATCACTAATTACTCACTTCTTTGGGAGCCCACGTTCCTTCTCTCGGCTCTCCTCCTGAAATCTCATCCTTCACTGCCCATTGCTCCTTTGGGAGCATGGACACCCACCTTGACCACTAAGAGGTTAAACAGCTGTCAGACTGACCAAGACAGCCTTTACCTATGTGGGAGGTGAAGGCCTTGTTCACCCCAAGGGCCAGGGAAGTCATATTTGTGTTTTTCTGTGTAAATTCAGCTTCAGCGCTGGTTCTTTCTTCTTCTTATTTCCTTCTTTATGAGAGAGTCTCCTCCTATACTCTTTCCTTCTCCCTCTCATCTGAAATGGGAAATCAGATTTCCAGAACTGTCCCTATTACCCCCGCCACACATACACACTTGTCTTCTTTAAAACAAAGAAATTAAAGCTCCAGAGTGGTATCAAACCTCGCAGTTTGATTTTTTATTGCAACATGGCCTGGCCTCAATATAAATTGGACAATGGGTCCATATGGTCTGAAAACAATACTTTGGATTTCCAAATTCTTAGTGATTTAGATAAATTTCTGTTACCACACAGACAAAGGGTCCAAAGTTCCCCATATTCAAATATTTTTTTCTCCACATGTCTGTTCTTCTGCTCTGCTTGCCCTACTCACCAGATTCTTCTAGCCAAGGTGAGACTGACCCCATTTAGATAAAACAAAAATTAATAAAAATAACTAGCAAACAACTGTTTTAAACTCTAAATGATTGCGTGTAAATAGAAATTAAACATTAACCTAAATTTCAGATACTAAAGACCAGTGATAGCCCATGGCAACTACAGATTCTGGCTACACTAGTTTGTGTCTACAGCAGTTCTGTCAGACATAGATGCAAACACCATGTGCAGTCAGGCTGACTAGACTCCACGTGAGACTGCATATGGGGATATGCTGTGCATGGGATGCATAAACACAAATAGGCTGTGACCCATGCTAGATGACAAACAACAGCAAGATGGTGACAGAAAGACCTCATGCCACAGCCAGACACACAGGCTAAAAGAGCAAGTTGGATCCTAAAATCTGCCAGGTAAAGGCTAAAAGCCAGACGCCTAAGGACTGGTAGACTTGCTCAATGTTTAGACATACTTGTTAATGATTGTTTCGACTTCACTGTAAGGTAAATTATATGAATTGTGCCATGTTGTTTAAATTTATGGTAAGCTGGATTCTAAGATATGGGTTGGCACGTCTAACTCAGACTCCAAGCACATTTAAAACCATAAGTCAGGCTGGAGAGATGGCTTAGCACTTAGGGCACTTGCCTGTAAAGTCAAAGGACAGGTTTGATTCCCCAGGACCCACATAAGCCAGATGCACAAGGTGGCACATATGTCTAGAGTTTGTTTTCAGTGGCTGAAGGCCCTGGAGCACCCATTCTCTCTCTCTGCCTCTTTCTCTCTCTCTGTCTCAAATAAAAAAAATAAAATAAATAAATAATTTAAAAACGTGTCATCTACACCTTGTCCTTAGGCAAATTTGCCTATTGCCTCTAGAAGAAGAAAGGCAAAATGAAAAGCAGCATATAATTTCACTTCTCTCTCAATTTCTCTCTTGTCTAAGATCACTAAAGACTTATTAGAATATAGTTTGCACACTTAAAATAAACATAACAACAACAATCATATCTAACTACACTTTACAAGCTAGAAATTTATGATTTTACAATATAAACAGATAACCTTAATTTGTTATATCATAAATATAGTTCAGATTTGTCATTACTAATAAAACCATTTCCAGGTGTGTTATATTATCTCCAAGGCAGTTATCAAGTTTTCCCTACATTTATGAATCCATGCTTTTAAAATGTGTTTCATAGGCTTATCTTAAAAAGTGTATCTTAAAAATTTAATCATCACAGCCCTGATTGTAACTTTAGGTAGACATGCTCACTGTGACAGGAACAGGTATAGACCACATCATTTGGTAAATTTCTAGCTCTTCAGGATGATCATGCCTGTCATTTATGGTAATAATTCTGCTAATTTGGGGGCATTGTGCATTTAACTATAAACTTAACCTTGTATCTGCTCATCTACAGTTAGCTCACACTCAGATGGTTCTATGAAAATCCAACTTCATTTACTCGAGTCCCCTGAATCACCTTCCAAGACCTGAAATGCTAATTAGAACCCTGGGTTTGAGCAGAGTCTACTTGAACACTAACCCCATCAAAACTTCAACTTTTTCATGTTATGTTTCTAGACAACCCAAACATTGCTTTAGACTCCTGACCCCGACTTAACCCAGCTACCATTCTACTTCTGCTTAAGGAACTTTCACACTGCTGTCTAGAGACTTTAGAAGAGCTAACCTTCTACAACACCAGAATTTCACTGTCTTCCCCTCCCTGACCACACATGGTATATATACAAGAAAACTCTTCTACCACCCCACAGGGGGACCAAATAACAAAATACACTATTGTTTCAGATGACCATATAATAGAGAAGTACATCACAATCCACTTACCTATACTAACAAGAACAATAATTTCCTCCTCTATAGCAGCTACAGTGCTGGCTGCAGGTGGGCAGGGACGCAGCCTAATCTCTTATCAACAGCTTCCCATAGAATTGAGTATAGCCATTAAGGACTCTACTATGACCCTTTACCTACTACAGCAGCAACTCACCTCACTGGCATCAGAAGTCCTTCAAAACTCTATAGCCCTTGAACTTATGACAGCCAAAAAAGGAGGAATCTGTTTCTTCCTAAATGAGAAATGTAGTTATTATATAAAAATATATAAAGTAGAATTGGAGATTTAAAAAGTTCCAAACTCTGGCTGCCAGTTACCCCACTGATACCCCACTGTCTTTGGAACTTTATGGCCTTGGCTACTACCATTACTTGGGCCATTAATGGGGATACTTCTTTTACTCTTGACAGCCCCCTGTCTTTGGAAATACATCCAAAATGAGATATATAATCTCACATAGTACTTGTTCAACCAACTTCTATTAACCTATCCCTCTTCCACTCAGTACCAACTTTTAGCCTCCTCAGACTCAACACCATGTCTCCGGTTCCAAGGGGACTTGCTAGCCACTGATACCAGAATCCCCTAAAACATTTGACCATGTCCCCTTCCAGCAGGAAACAGTAGTGAGAGATGACAATGTCCCTTATCCTTAATGAAATGTAGGAATGTTAGGTAGGACAAAAGTCCCAAGATATAATGAAAATTTAAAAAAGAATGTGACAGCAGCCTGGCTGATGCAACTTTGGTGTTTACATTGCCTAACCCTTATTCCCCTGACCTAACAATACCTTCAGCCATTTGTCATTACTAATAAAACCATTTCCAGGTGTGTTATATTATCTCCAAGCCAGTTATCAAGTTTTCACTACATTTATGAATCCATGCTTTTAAAATGTGTTTCATAGTTTTTCTGCTGATATTAGAGACAACCTGGTTCTGCTTCTGATGGCAACTCATTCTCTAATTGATTCCCTCCTCTGTTTGGTTTCTGCCCACCTGGTTAATTAGCTTCTTCATTTGGTCCCCACTCTCCCTTGAATTCTTTGGTCCTTTGTTCTTTATACCCTCTCCCAAAGAAAAAAGCTCTATAAAAAAACAAACTATCTAGACTTATGCCAGCTGTTCTCTCTTCCCTTCTGTGAGACAGCCTGGCATATCAGGCTCCCAATAAACAGCACTTTTCCTGACTCAGAATGGTCATGCATGGTCTTTGGTTGTAAACAAACCTTACAGTTGCTATTTTTATTATGAAGGTTCATTATTATATCTTTTGTTCATAGTTTTATTTGTAAATTTTCTTTTTATTTTTAAAATAATAAAAACAGATATGTCTTAAGGCTTATTGAAAGTGAGAAAGGCATTCCAAAGAATGTGCATTATCGAGCTGGAAGAACGCATATATTCAAAAGCTCTGGGTCATGATTTAGAAGCATTCTCTTTTTGTTTTGGATTTTTTTCTATGCAGAGAAAAAATATAGAAATATATATGATTTATATATATCTACACACACACACACACATAGATAGATAGATAGATAGATAGATAGATAGATAGATAGATAGATATATTGCCTTGCTATTATAGCTTTGGCTTGCTTGGTTATCACTATGTGGCCCAGGCTGAAAATTAATTCATTGTAATCCTGCCTTGGCCATTGAAGTGCTGGGATTACAGATATGCTTCATCATTCCCAGCTATATTGTACATTTTTAATCAGCATGTATTATATATCTTTAAAACAATACTACTCTTGTTATAATAATGGATACTCATAGTAATTACCTCTGAAAAAACAAATCAAAATAGTTTTTGTTAGTTATATAGATAGTGTGTATACAGTCATTTTGGTACCATTGTTAGCCTCTTCTCTGTCCTCCAACATCTGAAAGGACCCTCCTCATTTGGGAATGTGGATCATGCATGTGGGGATAGCCATCAGTTATGAGGAAGAGGCAATGTTTCTGTGCATAATGTCCCAACTTGTGGCTCTAACAATCTTTCTGCCCCCTCTTCTGCAAATTTCCCTGAGTCATGGTGGATTCATTTTAGGTCTACTTCAGTGATGAGGTCTTGGGAGCCTCTGTGTCTCTGGATATCTGGTTTGGTAGGAGTTGAGTGTTCTCTGTGTCTATTTCCTTCACCCTTGTGCTGGTACCAGATTCACCAAGAAAGCAACACTCTTGTTCATTTCCCCAATTACTCTATGGTTTCAGCTGGGGCCCTGTTGAAATGTAATGGGCTGATTCTCTCCTCAGGTTCTGCATCCTCCTGAAAAACAGAAGTATATTCTCCAATGGAGAGAGAAGTCAGCACCAGATAAATGGGATAATCATTATTATTTTAGAGAGAATTTGATTGGTGTAGGCCCTTTGTAGCCTATAGTTGGTGGGAGCTTGATATTGGAGAATGGGCTCATTTTTTTGGATATGGTTCTGACTTGTTTCCCAATCTCAGCTTTGGGTTCTGTCCCATTGAGTGGATCTGTTAGCTGAATCAAGAGCAGTTGGTTACCCACCATGGCTGTGTGCCACTATTGCCCTTGTGTGAGCATCACGTCAGGTTGTTTGCTGCTGAGAAGCTTAGATCATGCATTGCTTAGACAGTTGTTGTCACTTTTCCCCAGTCGCTCATGTATCACCTGTGGCACTAGACAAGCTGTCTGGGGACTGGCTCTCTTCCAGATTCTGTTTATAATGTAATGTGTTGTTTCTCCCTAGCTGATTTTAGGACTTTCTCTTTGTTATCAATGTTTAGAGTCTTAATGATAATATGTCTTGGAGAATTTCTCCTTTGGTCTAGTCTGTTTGGAGTTCTGTTAGCTTCTTGTAAGTTGATGGGACTTTCTTTTGAGAGAGTGGGAAAGTTTTCTTCTGTAATTTTGTTGAATAAGTCCTCCATGCCTTTGGTCTGAATTTCTTCCCCTTCTGGTATTCCCATGATCCGAATGTTGGGACTTTAAACGGTATCTCACAGTTCCCTCATGTTCTGCTCACAAAATTTTTTGAACTTATTGAAACTTTTGGATTCATGAACTGTTTTTCTGTTTTGTTGTTCAGTTCTGAGTTTCTATCCTCAACATGGCTAACTCTATTCTTTTTTTTTTTTTTTTTTTTTGGTTTTTTGAGGTAGGGTCTCACTCTGGCCAGGCTGACCTGGAATTAACTATGTAGTCTCAGGGTGGCCTTGAACTCACGGCGATCTTCCTATCTCTGCCTCCCGAGTGCTGGGATTAAAGGTGTGTGCCACCACGCCCAGCTGCTAACTCTATTCTTGAGAGCTTCTATAGAGTTTGTGCTTGTTCAATTTGGTTTGTATTTTCTACTGTTTTTTTTTAATTTATAGGTTCCATCCCTATGTTGAGTTCCCTTTTCATGTCATTTTCTGATTTTCTTAATGCTTCTTGGAATTCGTCCTTGCATTTATTTATATCTTCATTGAGTTTAGCCAGCTAGTTATTGAGGTCCTTTTTATTTTCACTCTCCTTCAGATCATTTAACTGTCTTTGAAACCCTTCCTGGTTCTTTTCCATTAGGTCTAATCTAGTGAGAACAGCATTCATACAGTTATTGGCCCTTTGTTGATGTTCTGCAAGTTCTGCTATTTGCTTGGCCAGGGTTGCATTGCTTATGTGTTCATTTTGGGGTTCTGATCCTATTGTCTCTTCTATGTTTGGATTGGAAATATCCATTGTGGAAGGACAATCTTTTGGATTTCCTTATATTTGATTTTTTCCTTTTGGGCTGTGGTCTGCCCATCAGTGTAGGAATCTTATTTAATTTAGGAGGAAGCTGTAGTTTACCCTTGAAGTGGCTTCAGTGATTATTCCCTTTTATGTTTGCTTAGATTAGGCTTCTGGTGGCAATGGGGCCTGCCTGCTCAGAGGGAAGGAGCCTATGAAGCTCTGGTTAGGGCCTGAGGACCTGATTCAGGGGCTTGTTGTTCAGTGGTTTGGGGTATGTGACTGCATGGTCAGGTGGACCAAGGGAACAGGGGTTATGGGGGAATGGGACACAGTAGGCTGATGCTGTGGCTGGGCTGCTGAGGTGGGAGGATGGGAATGCGTGGTGGTTCCACGATGCTAATGATTAAGGGGGTGGGACAGCTGGTCTGTTGGGACCATGTAGCAGGGGGTGGATGTGACTGCTGGGTCCTGTGACAAGGCAGGGTGGGGATATGTAACTGCTGAGGGTCAGCAGAAGTGTAGGGGGGGATTGGCGGTAATCCAGGTGGGGTGGCTGGAAAGGGGTGAAGAATACCCTGTTGGCCTGGGACCTAATAGCCTCCTGGGAGTGGAGGAGGATCTGTTGTACGCAGGGCACGGTGGCAGATGGGAAGGCAGTGGTGTTGGAGCTCCCCAGTGGGTAGCGAAGAGGGAACACTAGCCTGCTGGTCTGGGTCCATGCACAGAAAGGGAGGGGTTGGTGGCTAGTGGGACAGTATTCACATGTGGAGCTCTGCATGGGTGGGAAAGCGTAGGTCAGTGTGTGGTGGGGCGAACACTTGCCTGTTGACCTGGCTCCACACACAGGGTGGGGGGCAGCAGCGAGTAGGATGGTGTTTGTGTGTGGAGCTCCACAGGGGCAGGAAAGTCTAGGGTAGGGTGGGGGGAACACTAGTCTGTTGGCCTAGGTCTGTGCACTGTGGGGGATGGGGGCAGTGAGGTGGTGGTGGGGAGTGAGGCGGTGGTGGCAAGTGGGAAGGTGTTTGCTTCTGGAGCTCCACCATGGTGGAGAAAGCCTAGACCAGGGCCGGGCAGGGTTGGGGGGGGGGGAAACTCTAGCCTGCTGGCCTAGGTCCACTTGGCCTGTGGTTAGTGCAGGAAGAACCTGCTTCTGGGTCTGTGGCTAGGACTGCTGCTTGAGGGGACTGGGGGACTGGTGGGCTACCTGAGATCATGGGAATCCGGGGATTTCCTGCTTTGCTCCTCTGTGCTCTCCCACTGGAGGTCTATTAGAATCTGCAAACCCTTGAACACGCCACTTACTTAACACTAAATGGCTTGCCTTTCCTTCCCCAAGAGGTGAGGCGTGGTTGGGAAGACACCATCTTGACTGGAAGTCTCCTGTAAGTACTCCTTCCTGTTTATACTTGCCATGATTTTCCTGCCATGATGAAACTTTCTCTTCAAACTATAAGCGTATATAAACCCTTTCCTTCCATGGCTGCTTCTGGGCTTGGATGTTTTGTTCTAGGAATGAAGAGGTAACTGCAACAATATGTGTAACCATTTGTTTAGCCTATTAATTATTTTCAACCCATTATTTTGCATTTTTATATATTTCAAATGCAGAAATTTGCTAAAAGTCTTAGTCAATATTTATACTTTGGATGTTGTTCTGTATATTTCATACAGTGTGTGTGTGTGTATGCATATGCACGTGTGTGAAAGTGTGTATGCATATGCATGTGTGTGAGCATGTGTGACATGCTCAGATTATATATACTGTTAAAATGCACAATTTTCTTGTTTGTCATGTGTGTTATATCTTCTAATCTTTTCAATATTGAGTGACATAGTATTTTACTTTGAAATTACCATGTCTATAGTCAATTATAACCTAATAGGGAATACCTGCAACCTTACTGAGGAGGGTCCCCAGTTGAATGTGGGCAGGAATGAGGGAAAAGAGGGTACCAATATGTGATGTATCCATACGAAATATGTTGTTAATAATAATGGTAAACATAATATAGAAAAATGTACCAACTTTTATTTTTTTTATTTTGTGTGTGTGTGTGTGTGTGTGTGTGTGTGTGTGTGTGTGTGTGTGTAGAGAGAGAGAGAGAGAGAGAGAGAGAGAGAGAGAGAGAGAGAGAGAGAGAGAGAGAGAATAGGCATGCCAGGGCCTCTAGCCACTCCAAACATGTGCACCATCTTGTGCTCATGTGTGACCTTTATGCATGCATGACTTTGTGTGCTCTGGGGAGTTGATCCTGAGTCCTTAGGCTTTACAGGCAAGTGCCTTAACCACTAAGCAATCTCTCCAGCCCAAAAGTACCACTTTAAATATATTTTATTTATGAGGGAGAGAGAGAGAGAGAGAGAGAGAGAGGGAGAGAGAGAGAGAAAATGAGTATGTCAGAGCCTCCAGCCACTGCAAACGAACTCCAGATGCATGCACCTCCTTGTGCATCTGGCTTATATGGGTCCTGGGGAATCAAACCAGGGTTTGGCTTTGCAGGCAAACATCTTAACTGCCAAGCCATTTTCTCCAGCCCCAAAAGTACCACTTTAAATCTTCATTTTGTGTTATGTGAAATGAGGAATTTAAACCACTTTCACTCATTCCATTAGAAATTATTTGTTAAATATCTATCGAGTTTTTCCAGACATTGTTCAAGTTTCAAAAATAAAGATAAAATGCCTGTATTTTGGTGCTTAATTCTGATAGGTAATAAGAGTTATAAACAATGAGAATAAGGATTATTTTATGGACTCAACAAAATTAGTTTTCTTCACAATTTAACATCTTCAAAACCAAGATGCTGCTTATAGCTGATGATACATCTTAGCTTAATTGGTCATGTCTTCTTCAGTGCAATGTTTTTAAAATAGACAGCTTTGTATTTAATTATGTCTTTTGTTAAATGAAAAATTAAGTTTTGTCAAATAGTGATAAATGCAATGGCAAAAAGTAAGGCAGTGAACTGGGCTGGGGTTTCTAAGAGAGTGTTATAATTCTAAGTAGAATGACATGAGGCTGCTTTTCTGAGGAAGTGACTTTTAAATGCTTTTTCATGTGTATAATATAATAATGAAATATAATAATATAATGATTTGTAGTATCATTTTTCCCATTAACTTTTCTTGTTTTCTCTCCCTTTTTCCTCTTCCATTGATCCTTTTATTCTTTCCAATTAGTCCCTCTTCTACTTTGATGGTTTCATTTAAAAAAAATTTTGCCTTCCTCCAACATCCATAACAAAATGGTGATAGGCCCAAGATTGTGAAGGTCTTATGCAGGCACAGCACTGACTGTCAGGCAACTAGCCAGTTCCTTTCTAAAGCATTCCAAGGAGATGTGGGAGTAAATGGGAAGACTTCCCTTGCATAGGTTGGGCTATGCTTTATTTTTAAGATTACCATTCTCACCAATCATATACTAGTCCCTCAGCACTCAGAGACTATGGGAGGGTGTCCAGGGAACAGTACCCCAGGAAAAGGTACACTGTATATAAGCACATTCTTTGGGGTGAGTCTGAGTTTGCCCATAGCAGTAAGTATAGGGACCATAGTAGATATTAGCTTGAAAGGATTCTGGAACCTTAACTTTTACTCTACAGTAGGAAACAATTTAAAGATGTAAAAAAAAAATACAACTAGCTTGAATATATTTCAAACAGGACCACAATGATGACTATAGTGACATGAGAGGCAATGAAAGGGGGAAAGGTAAGGTATGAACAGGGAAGCTGTCAAGCTATTCATAGTGATGTCAGTGTGAGACGATAGTGCATTGGTGAGGTGGGTGAGAATTGGGCATATCTGAAGATGTGCAGGCCAGCAGGATTAAAGAGGAGCCAAAGATGTTTCCTGAGCAACTACTTTAACTCTCCCATTTGTTCGTACAATCTAGGATTCTAAACCTATTTTACCCTTAAAAATTATTTTTATAACATATTTATTTAAACTGTGGTATTTAGATTCTTTGTAAACAAATTTATCCCTATGTTTACACGACACGAAGCAAAATGAGTTTGTTTTCATTTACTCCATTCCTAGTCTTGGGTTTAGATTTTGAGCAATCTCTTCATTCCCAGCACCATAGTGGTTTTTGAACTATGTCCACAAAATTCTATTCTGTATTTTGGTGAAATTTACCTCTGAGTAAGAGCTAAAATGTTGCTAGCAGGAACAATGGCACTTTAATTTCTTCTCTTTTTAAATATTTTATATTTATTTATTTGAGAAAGACACACACACACACACACACACAGCACGCACACACACACAGAGAGAGAAGAGAATAGATGAACCAAGGTCTCTAGCCACTGTAAATGAACTCCAGATTCACCATGTGCATCTGGCTTACATGGGTACTGGGGAATTGAACCTTTGTTCCTAGGCAGATAACTTAACCACTAAGCTGCCTCTCCAGCCCTCATTTCCTCTCTTTACCCACATGTTAGGAAAAAGGCCAGTGAGCTTTCTGTTTGATTTTATGTTTCTGAACCAGAGGAAAGATAGAAACTGGAAAAATGTCACCTGTTTACCTACAGAATGGCCGCTCTTCCCTGTCTAGCGGTATAACGGGCTCAGCCACTTATGTGGTCTTTCAGTCTGGTCTCATTCACCTTTTCCCCTAAATATGGAAGCAGAGTAATTATCACGGCTTGTTTGGGGTACTTATGTTATCTCCTGCCCCGTTCCTTCTTATATTTCAGTGGGACCATGGTGCAGTTGTGTTAGGGGTGATGTGATAGGTATTATTCCATTTTAAGCAGCACACAGCACTGTTAGATTTCTCATTGTTATAATGAACTGTATCAGATGGAGAAGACACCTGCTAAGAATAATTTAACTTGTAAAGGTAATTTATTTCCATTTGATCAATAGACTTCTGACTTTTAATAACATTTCAAAATGGCATTATTACCTTAACATACAATTATCACATGGAGCATTTATGGGAAATTATGTCTTGCATGACAACATATATAATATCCTTCTTCCCTCCTGCAAATGAATTCAATTCAAGCTTTTCTTGATATGATACAGAAGAAAAGTCTACTATGTATGCTTACCACATTTTAAGACCTAATGTAAGAATAGTGCTTTCATGTAGACCCAGAATTTTAAGAAGCTTAATAAGAACTTGGGGTGAGACATTTGAAGGGGGTGAGTTGGAGGTGTGTGAGCCATGTGGGGCTAGGCCTTGGATGCTCTGTGCACTACCACATTGAGGGACATTTGTGAAAACTGCCTGCATCTGAGTCCCTATATTTTACCAGAACAGCAAGTGGCACAGGCATTGGATTTCCTAGAATAGCACCTCTAAGAATACAGCTTTTCTTTTATATATAGTAGCAGTCAGCTCTCATGTATTTCTGTGTGCATTTTTATTCCCATGTTATATACCAGAAAAGTATTCTGGTATAAGTCTTCATAGTCAAAATAATATTGTCTCTTTTTAAATATTGGACAAGACTAGTGCCAGCCCACCAGGAAGGCCAGCAGCCTAGCCATCTGTCAGCTGAAGGACGGAAGTGATACCAATTGAAAGAGAAAAGGCCTTCACTGAGGGGAGTTTTCCTTAGGATATTATCATAATTTGTGAACTTTAATTTAATTTGTGAGCAATAAAAACAAAAGCAATTTTTTAATGTTATGCTTCCCTTAATCATAGCCTTGTGAATCTGCAATGACAATTTTTTTATAGGTGGTTATTGGTTTTAAATGTTCTTCCTAGGATATTTTAATGTAATTTAATAGAATAAGAAAATTTGTACAGGCACACTTAAAAATGTAATTTTCAGGACTTTATCCAAGAAAATACCTTAATTTCTATGGAAGTAACAGATAATCTACAAAGTGGGTAAATGGTACTCACTCAGAAGATAACTGTAGAAGCAGAGAAGTGGTAAAGTATAAAAACTATTTCCTTCAACTTCAATTTTTTTTGGTTCTTTTTTTTTAAAGATTTTATTTTTATTTATTTATTTATTAGGGACAGAGAGGAAAGAGGAGAGAGAGAGAGAGAGAAGAGGGAGAGAATGGGTACACCAGGGCCTCTAGCCACTGCAAATGAACTCCAGAAGTGTGTACCCCCTTGTGTATCTGGCTTACGTGGGACCTGGAGAATCGAACCAGAATCCTTAGGCTTAAACACCTTAACCGCTAAGCCATCTCTCCAGCCCTTTTTTGGTTCTTGTTCCTTGGTAAAGAACATGTGTTCAACATTTGGATGGGTGGTGAGAATTTTAGACTATTGTGTGACAGTATTTCTTTGTTGAAAAGTATTGTATATACAAGTGTAACTTCTAAACACCATCTTTGTTTAAGGTCCCTTTCTATACATTGCAAGAAATTATAAATATGACTGAAAAAGAAAATTTGAACAGAATACCCTGTGTGGGTTACTCTCAGAAGCCATAGTTTATTTTAGGAAAATCATAGTGCCAGGAGTGGGATAACTCCCAGTGAATTGTGAGGCAGAGAGCCCCCTGAGGCTTTTTGGTTTCACAACAGAACTAGATGGTAAGTCCCTATTGCTGAAAACACTACTTGTTTTGGTTGAAGTACACTGACAAACCAAGCTGGAATTGAGCTGGACACTTCCTCCTTACTGGCTAGCTGGCATAGTGCTGGGAGATGCTATGCAGACTGCTGATGGAGAAAAGCCATGAACAATCTAGCCCAATAGTGGAACCTGTTTAGCCAGGTAGATACAATAGTGGCATGACCGTCATGGGGGTAATCACATGCTCTCTGGTTGGATTTGAGGCCCACTCTATGAGAGGAAATATATGCCTGATACTGAAAACCTCACTAGGAGTCTATGGCTGGGGAGGTCATAGGCCTGAAGGGGGAAACTACTATTTTTGTTTGGCTAAATGGATGTGTTGTGTCTACAAATTGCCCTGTAAATATATATGTCCATGCCCATAGATTAATGCCATTCTCATCTTTGGTTCAAGAAACTTCTCTTTGCAGATGGTGGTGACTACTGAGGAGACTCACAGTGCATCTACATTCTTAAAATAAGTGATTCTGGAGTGTACAGTACTACATGAGATGCCTGGGTCACCCCTTCAAGGCCCAGGGCACAATGCAGAAAAGGAAGAAGAAAGAAGACCTCACAATGGCATTAAGCCCACCTCCTTCCAGAAGGAATTCTGTAGGAGTCTGAATAGCCCACTAGCTGTCATGATATGGACTACTTGTTCAACATGTGATTCCAACGTCAGTGATATTCTCACCTTCAGTTGGAGAGGCTTCTTTTTTATTTTTTAACTTTTTATTGACAATTTCCATACATATGGACAATATAAAATGATTATAATCCCTTCATTTTTCCCCCTCCGAAATCTCTCCTTCACTAATCCCTGCTTTCCAAGTAGTCTCCTATTCTGATGTCATATTTTTTTCAAGGTTTAAGAAATGTTATTGTTGTGGACAGAGAGGCTGTGGGAAAACATATAAACTTAGCATTTGGATATAACTTCATCAATTCTAAGCATAAGTGCATCTGTTTGAGGTTACAATGTATGTTTTCAATCATGCCACATCCCGCATTCTATGATTCAGGTCTTGTGCCCCTGTGAGGTCATGAATACCTTTGCTTCTGGAAGTCAGTACTGCAAAGTACTTTCCCCCTTCTTTTGGCTCTTACATTCTATCTGCCACTTCTACAGTGCCGAACACACCACTGTCATTTCTTCTCAGCACTTTTGTGAGTTTTGAGCCTCTTTAGTGGTCATTGCCATCTGGAAAGAGAAGCTCAAGAAGCGTCTTTGTAAAGTTGGTGTTGACTACTAGGAAGATGTAAACCTCACTTGACAAAATACTAAGAATTAAGTTATTGCTGAGTGTTCAGCATTGAGACATCTCTGCAACACACACTAAGGCTCAAAGAACATGGAGGAAGAGGGGACAAAAAGAATGTAAGAGCCAGAGGACAGGGAGGCGTATTATGGAACTCTGTCTTCAGGACATGAAATGGTTATTCTGATCAAGACAGACACACTGCTACTGTTGTTACCTGCAAAAGACCTGCACAAGTGGGCCCTTCTATGTTCTATCATGGATGGTGGAGGAGAGGAAAAATCATTAAAGTAGAAACAAAACCAGTTGGAAATGAAGCAGAGTTCAGCAAAATGAAGAGGGGTACAAGAGAAGGTAACAGGAGGGTTTTATGATCAAAATACATTATGTACATATATAAATAATATCCATAAAAGTTTTAAAAAGAGCCAGATGTGGTGTTACATGCCTTTAATCCCAGTACTCAGGAGGCTGAAGTACGAGAAACACTGTGAGTTTGAGGCCAATCTAGTCTAGAGCAAGTCCTTGAAAAACCAAATAAATAAATAAATAAAGTTTAAAAAAGAAAATAAAAAAATCTTAATATAGTAGTGACAATAACTTGTTCCAACTTCAAATCCTGGTAGAAACCACCAGAATCAATTCATATTTTTGTCTGGTTATGTTGCATGGCATTTTCTGGGAAGATGTGACTAAACATGTATTCACTCCAGACAAGGTACTAATGGCTAAAGAAACAATTCCACCCAAATCCAGCTTGGTGAAGCAATGAAGTCGCTGAAATTACTGGAGAGGTTATTTACAGGAGTGTGTGTAACTCAAAGGCACTGAAAGCCAGAATGGAAAAAACCTCACCAAGCTACATCCTTGGAGGTCCCTGTCCAACTTGCAAGTAACTTCACTGAAGAACCTCCCAGTTTCCAGCTTACATGGCCTCATGAACCTTGAACTTTCTGAGTTTTCTGTACCTGGCTAGTCTATTAGCCTTTTGAGTCTTAGGAACCGTCCTTCTCCCTCCAGGAGGCAATGTTTCAATTCAGAGGAAATGGCTATACAAATTGTTAAGGAGATAATTTTGTTTTGTAAAGAGTGGGAGGTTAGCAAATAATTTATAGTTTTTTAGTTACACAATGCTTAATTTTCTAAAGACAAAAATCTAAATCTAATTGCTAGTTAAAAATATTTCACTAAGATACATTTATTATATTCTATAAGCAATTATTTATAAGCTTCCATGAATGTACTTTAACCTTCATAACTTCTATGATACTATGTCATTAATTTTTAACATTGTCCTTCAAGTGCTTAAAGCCTAAAAAACTGAACTAATAGAAAAATTAAGTCATTGGACTCAATGGTTTTACATTCTTTTGTCAACATTAACTGAAAAGCCTGGAAAAAGGAGCAAATTAGATGAGGTTTCTCAAAACAACAGAAACTGAGAATAAATTGCATTTGTTTTGAGGCTTTCCTCAAAAAACTGGACATTTGTTTCTCTGATTCTTTAATCCAAGTCTCAGTTGGATCTTCCTGGCTGTCCTAGCTTAGCAACCTGCTGAGGCCTCTGGTGGAGGAGCCACAGTTGGCCAGCTGTTCCCAATAATCTGCAGAATTCATTATCTGTCATCTGCGGAGAAAACCGAGGACCAGGAGAGCTGCCTTGTAGGAGAACCCATGCTTCAAAGCTTGAAACTCACAAGCAATCTCACAGATGATTATTCATGCAATAGAGAACTTACTCATTTTTTTACTTTTTTCTTTTCCTTTCCTTTTCTTTTTTTTTTTTTTTTTTTTTGGTTTGCAAAGGGAATTACCCTGAGACTTCTGTGAAAATCAATCTCCTATGTGCACCAAAATACAAATTGAACAGAATTTTCAAGAGGCCTTATTGAGAAAGTGAGGTAATTGAATTTTTGCTAGGCATGTTTATGAGAAGTTTTGACTATAATTGAAAAAAATTCCCCAAAATGTTATTCCTTATGATTTTTTCCTATTCAGGAGTTTTAATTCAAGTTATTAAATATTAATTAATATGCATTCCTTTACTGAATTTCTTCTATTGCTACCAAGCTGGATTTTTGTCTAGAAAAGTGATAATTATAGTTTTGGTATATATGTAACAGCATGGATGTAACTTAGTGGCATATAACGAAAAAGAAGAAATCAGCAGGACTTTTTTTTTTTTTCTTTTGGTTTTTCCAGGTAGGGTCTCAGTCTAGCCCAGCTGACCTGGAATTTACTCTGTATTCTCAGGGTAGCCTCAAAATCACAGTGATCCTACCTCAGCCTCCTGAATGTTTGGATTAAAGGTGTGTGCTACTACACCGGCTTGAAATTAGGATTTTGAGTTGATATTCATAAATATTTCTTACTGCTAAATGTTGTTGTAATTTAAATTGCAACTGCTTTTTTGCATGTGATTTGTACAAGCGTACAGCATGGGCTGTGTGCATACACATATACTGCAGAATTATTAGAGTGCTATACCAGACCAGAGAAGGAATTAAAGATTTATTGTAATTTCATTTTCTAAATTAAAAGATATTGTTTTAAAAAAATTGCTACCAATTGTGCTTGAAGTGGTCCTTTTTCTATAATATGCTACATAATGAGTACAGGCTTATGTATAATAAAAAAAACATCCGAAGAGCCTCTATCATTGAAATCAGCTGGTTTTGAGAGCTCGGTAAGAAGATATGAGACAATGTTAACAAGAACTAAATTTATTAGAAAATGATACATTATTATTTTTATGGCATTAACATCAAAGATCAAGACAATGAAGTCTGAGGTTCATTAAAATTAAGGGCACTAGTTCATATGTCTACTCCATTAAGAAGGCTGGAGATGGGATCCCTTTCTTTTTCTGATGAAGGAAGTTCAGTCTTTATGTGTGAGCATGGTGCAACCATGAATGAAATCCTGACCTAAATGTGAATACAGAAAATCTAAATTTCTACAACAAATTTCCTTTTATGTGTTTTAGTATATTAAACAAAAATATGTATAGATTAACATGAAAAAAGTTCTTCAGAGACATATTAAGTGTTATGTGTGGATCTTGTCTGGATTTCAATATAGATAACCAGGTCAAAGAGACATTATCAGATAAAAATCAAAAAAGTAAACATGGATTATAATATAGAAACTATTAAGAAGATTTTTTTAATTCCTACTGAATTTCCTAACAGAATGGTTTCATATATATGTTTGGAGATTATAAAACCAGTCTAACACAAAGCACATATTTATTGAAGCTGTGAAAATGTTTAAAATCTTCCACAAGAAAAAAATCTGGGGAAAATTAAACACTTATCCTCATTTAAGGGTGTATTAGTTTTCAAAAGTAGCTTTGGGTTTTAGGTTTATTATACTCATTTTGATAGTGATAGCACTGGTTAAAATAGTCATGAAACACATTATTTGGAATTATTCTCTTAACAGTGGAATTCTCACAATGCAGACCTACATGGCCCATGACACAGTTTTATGTTTTGTCAGCAAGTATGGTACATGCAAAGACAAGAGAACATTTTTCAGTCCGAGTCACTTTGCAAAAGTAGTAGTTCAGACACTGGGGAAAGCACTCAGAGGACAGGAATAGCTAAGGGGAATGTTACTCAGCAAGAGCTCAGCTCACCAGTGGGATGTCCTGGTTGGGGTTAGTGGGTGGGCAGGGATTAGACACGGGTGCCAGGCATAGCAATATAGATACACTGTAGTAGAATTGGGCATCACTGTGGAGTGCAGGTTTTCTTCCCCATTTGACCATCTGTTTTTAATCATTGTACTTAGTTCTTAATGACTTTTGTCTACTTTTTTTTTTCCAAATTAGATATACTCTAAAGAAGTGAAGATTTCCCATTGTAGACAATTTTCAAAAGTCTGTGTGTCATAACTTCTCATGGCCATTCCTAAATAAGTTTGCAAAAGACTAGACAGTCAAAACCTTTAAATAAATTGATATCATCTCTGCTTAATGAGTACTGGACCTGTTTATATCGTATAAAAATATTTGTTAAAAATTCAGCTTATTACTTTGTGATTATAGCTTATAATTGCTAGTGTTCTGTAATGACTAGTTTAAAACCAGAATAAGTCATGTAACTAATTTTTGATAATTCAGAGAATAAAGGAAAAATGGAAAATAAATGAGAGAGGGGGAGGGAAAGAGCAGAGCAGAGCAGAGAGAGACAGACTTGTACCTCTGAGCAGCCAGGCAGTTGCACCCCCTTGCCTCCTCTCTTGTAATTCATCTTGGTTCTTGTAACAATTGGCAATTGAAAACAGCACTGACTCCTCTAAAAGGTTGCCTATTCATTTACTAAATGCCATCCACATTGCCATCTACCACCGCATGAGAACACCTTAACTGACCCCTGGGAACATTGAGAATAAATGAAGTCACTTCTTTCTTCACCCAGTGATCCCTCAGCACCTATCCAAAGGTGAGGCAATTAGTGATAAACACAGAGTTTATGCTGACCTTCATCCCCATTCACACAGAAAGCAGATGAACCCAACACTGCGTGACTGCAGTCCAGACGGAAATCTTCACAAGGGAAACCTTGATACTGTATAGTCCCTCCTGTCTCCATCCATGTGAGCTGAAGGTTGCTTTACATTCAGTACTACCTTACGGGAGGAGGAGGAGGGCACATTTGCAAATGTTCTTGGTTTTGTTGCAGTTCTCACAGTCACACTGTACACCTGACATCTGACACAAGGAGTGCATTACCAAATCATTAGCCCATCAAATATGTGGAGACTGCATCTTCTGTCAGTCAGTGCAGTATGCTTCCAGAAGAGAGGCAGCTAAATGTTAATGGATTTGCTTTAGGCATTTCACAACCTATTGGTCCTAATTAGACTGAAAAAGGGTTGTGACAGATGATCTGGATATATAAATAATGCATTTTATAGTTCTCATATATTCTTCCTAAACAAGTCATCATGACCTGACCAAAAGGACAGAACTTTTTAAACCAACGTCACATTTTGCTTTTTCAAAACATAAAACCAACATATTTGTAATTGGTGATGGGGACGTGCCTCAGCAAGCTGTAAAATGGTGTTCTGAGTATAGCACGTGCAGAAATCTTACAACATGTGTCACTTGGATAAAGTGGTTGCCAATGAAATTTGAGTTATCATTGGAAACACACGGGAAAGTCATGGAAAAGCAGACATTTTCCAAACAAGGGGCAGGAAAGGAATCTGAAACCAGCCTGGGACCTGCAGGGGTGAAACCCAGAGAAAGCAAAGCAGAAGGGCCGATTATTACATGAGCTTTAATGAGCTCTCCTGCAGCAGCAACAGTAGAATCCTTTGAAGTAGCAGAACCCTCAGAAGCCACATTTGGAGAGACATACAGACATTTGCAATAATCAATAGGAGCCGTGGCAAAAGCATTAATTAAAGCTGCTGCAGTTCCTTGCAGCCCAATGAGGTTGAGATTTCAGATAATTGCACTACAGTAAATGGAGAAAAGAAACCAAAGCTATTTGTCTCATATGCAAGCCAATTTTCCATGCACAATCAGATTTTACTTCTTATATTCCCTAACAGCTGCTTTAAACCCACTGAGGATTCAGAAGTCATGATACAATATTAGTAAGAAAATTAAAGTGGTGGCATATCACAATGTGCTTTCTGAGCAACACAGGAGGAGGTCACTTGATATTAAATATCCACAGCCTTTGTGCACACACTCACATTGCCTAGGAGAACCTAAGTGAGGTATAGCCTTCAGGGATACACACTTAGTAGCTTTTGCATAACAACATCAACGATGCTGATATCGCCTAATGAAATTCTGATGCTGAGGAGGGACCCCCAAGGCTCAGAACAAAGCTGTCTCTGAAAACAGGGATACACTCCTTGTTTAAAAAGTAAACAGTCATTATCACTTATTTATTCATTCAACATATATTTAGTGAAGGCCTTCTTTATGTCAATGTTGGATAGGCCCTAGAGATGTCCTAGTGAGAAAATATAAACTCTAGCTTTTACCTCATGGAGTTTAAAGACTAGAGGGAGACAAATTTTAATGAAATATACACATAAATAAATGCAAATTTGCAAACTGTGAAAACAGCTGCAGAGGAAAGGAACCCAGTACTGTAAAAATTTATATCAGAGGAAATAATTTGACAACAAAGGGAGACCAGCGGATGTGAAGAGTTGTTAGGAATTAGAGAAGAATGCAATAAAACTGGTGTTAATAGTAGGGAAAGTATTTGCAAAGTCTTTACTCCAAGGTTAAAAGCACTTATCAGAAACAAAAGACAACCAGAGGAATTGGAGGGCAGAAAGCAAGAAACAAGATGTGAGGGCTGGAGAGATGGCTTAGCGGTTAAGGTGTTTGCCTGCGAAGCCAAAGGACCACGGTTCTATCCCCAGGATCCACGTAAGCCAGATGCACAAGGGGCACGTGTGTCTGGAGTTTGTTTGCAGTGGCTGAAGGCCCTGTTGTGCCCATTCTCTGTCTGTCTCTCTTCTCTCTATTTCTGCTTGCAAATAAATAAATTAAATTAAAATTACAAGATGTGAAATGAGAAAGAGACACGCGGGTAGACATTCAGAACATATTTTTCTTCTACAAACAATGATAAGCCACTGAAAGTCAGGCAGAGGGATATCATAAGTTTTGAGATGTGTTCCATCTGGGTAAAGTATGACAAAATGGATTGTGAGAAGGCTGGAAGATTGTTGTAGCTGGAGGCACACTCCTGAAGATGGCAATTTGGACAAGGGTTGTTATGAAGTACATGGCGAGCCCTGAAAAATTTGTGGGGAGATATTTAGGGTGTACAATATGAGGAATGAGGGTAGTGTCTGAGGATGAGTCCTAGATTCCAACTTCCTTGAATGAATGTATGAGGAGTGATTTCTTTGGAAAGGAACCTGAAAAGGTCATGGGTTCAACCAGTTCATTTGAGGACACACACTGAGTTTGACATAATTTGTGATACTTAGGTAAAGACTCTACTCCATTTGGGTCTCCATCTAAGATAAGCTGTCTGGATTTTAAAGATGTGTCATTGAAGTCAGGCTGGTAACTGAAAGTATGGGTGTGAATGAAATCAGCCACTGAAAGAGAGAGTGAAAAGAGGAGACAGCTCAGTCCAAGTCTGAAAGCAGGGTAATACTGAACAGCAAGGCTCTGTAAGTACAGTCCCTAGTTCAACAGGGTGTGAATCACCTGGGCATCTGCTGGAGCTACAAACAGCAAAACCTCTGAGATGGGGGCTCAGCATCATGCCCAAGGACTGCCCTTCAGCTAGCTCTGATATACAAGTAAGTTTGAGAACCACTGGTAGTAGGAGGAAGGAAGAGGATGTGTCAGAAAGGATTGAGTCTGAGTGGTCTGCCCAATAGTGACAAGAAAATCAGGAGTGTGTGGGGCTATGAGAGTCAGGGAAGAGAATAGTTCAAGGAGAGCACCAAGGTCAAACATTGGAGATCAGGTGAAGTGGAGATCAAGTTCTCCTTTCCAGAAAGCTGTTTCCAGTGAAGGATTGTGATGAAAACAGACTGAAGGGTCTTGAGGAGTGAGTGGGAGGAGGAAGGAACAAGTAAGTATAAACGACTTGAAGTTTGAGCAAGCTCTGACTCTAGGTGAATGTGGGCTTGCATTTGAACATATTGGTGTTATGTGAATGAGAAGATCAGAGTGTGATGACTCTGCAGGAGACACGTGTAATCAGCCAATCAACAGTGATGTTTCTAAGGAAGCTGAAAAAGACGAGTTACAATGTCCAAATGCAAACATTTCATTCAGCCTGAGTCTCTACTGAAGCTTCAGGAGTAAGTAGAAAAGCGTGTTTCAGGCCATACCCCCACCCCATTGCTCACTGTGCTCTGGTGTATGGAATATTTTTTCTTAATGTTTAAATTTTTAATATAATTGTGAACCTTAATGTATAAACACATTGCAGATGACTCACATGCCTAACAAGTGCACTCTTATGTTCCCTCTCTCCTGACCTCCGTTCCACTGAGGGTCCTTCTCAGTGACGTCAGTATTCACTGTGGCGTCATGAGTGCACCAAGTCCATCTTCGTGGGGTGGGGTAGGATGGGGTGGGGTGGAGGGCAATGCCTCAGGATACTCCTTCCCGCCCTGTGACACTTACAATCTTTCTGTCCCCCTCTTGGACTATTTTTAAAATTAGTTCCTAAACCACAGAAGAAACTTGTTCTTGCTTTAGAACATGTCAGTTACTTTTGCATCATTGTGACAAAATACTTCACAACAACTCATAGAAGGAAAGATTTATTTTGGTTCATGGTTTCAAAGGGGAAGTCAGGGAGGAGTGGCTCAGTAGGTGAAAGCTGGAGAGAGGGTTCTAGAACCGGGGGATGGTCTTTAACCTTCAAACACCCACCGCTAGGTATCTACTTCTGCCAGATAGTTTCCATCTTCCAAAGGTTCCACAATGCCCCCAAATAAAGCTACAAACTGGGGAATAAGCATTCATAATATGAGCCTGTGGGGTGTAGTTCGGATTTGGACTACACAAAGGGTCTCCATTATTGCCTTCCTTCCTGTGCTTTCCGTGAAAGGGTCTAGTTGTTGAAGCCATAGCTCAAATGCTATATCCTTTCCATGAGCACTATGTCTCTCTTTAAATCCTCAGTCACTGCTTCATTCCTCATTGTATCTTTTCTTCCTGAGAACATCTTTCCCCTTCTGGAGTGATCTCATCTGCTGACTGGTAGTGACCTTTATTGTTTAGACAGGCTTT
This sequence comes from Orientallactaga sibirica, assembly GCA_036365145.1. NCBI lineage: Eukaryota > Metazoa > Chordata > Mammalia > Rodentia > Dipodidae > Orientallactaga > Orientallactaga sibirica. The sequence continues at coordinate 32,777,838 of JAEOAD010000012.1, read as the reverse complement.
GTCCTGTTCACAGTGATAGGTCTATTTTGGGGGGAGGCACCTGGAGTGTGGTAGGGATTCTAGAAATGTTTGCTAAAGGAAAGCATACAAAAATGCCTTCAGATATATATCTTTATTTATTCAATTGATGGAGCTAGAAAGATTTTCTTTTGCTAAATTGTATTTTTACTCCATGGAAAAAAAAGAGAGACTATTCTCACATTAAAAACAGGAGACACTGGGAATGAAGGAAGTGTGCTGTTTAGTGAAAAGTTTCAACTAGTTCTAAAACATAACCGAGTAGATTTACCCTAGAAATGCGGAGGAAATCCTAGGCAGTATTAAGTTCCAACCCGAGGGTGGAATCATGAGATTAGAAAGGTACAAACTGCATTGACTTTATCCAGTAATCTTCAGAGACATGGAGGAATGAAATGGCCAGAACTTTGAGATTTTGTTCTAGGGGACAAAACAAAAAACATTCCAGAGACACAGAAAATATTAGAGTACTAGCAAACACATTAGCGCCTGATAAAGTTAACAAATGAAACAGGAATAGTTGAATAAGTAAACATAAAGGTTGACAAGCTGTAACCAAGGAGGGGGAGGACTGAATCAGTGATATTCCAAGAAACACAGCTTCCATGATGACAGGAGAAGTGTATGGTGGAATGTGGATAGAAGTCAGTAGACATGAAGGTCAGTAATTTTTTTTGTCTGTGTATAGAGTATATGTGTGCTATTGTATGTGCGGTGGATGCATGTGTGTGTGTGCTGATGTGTGTACCCTATGTGAATGCTTGCAGAGGCCAAATGAGAACTTTGATGTCCTTATCAGTCATTATTACTTGAGATGGGATCTCTCCCTTAACCTGGAGCTGCTGTCGATCAGTGAACCCCTGCAATTCTTGGGTCTCCCTCCTCCCACTGGGGTTACAGTGTGCGCGTGGCCATGCCAGTGGTTTTTATTTATTTACTTATTTGTTTTTTATGAGATAGGGTCTCACTCTAGCCCAGAATGACTTAGAATTTACTATGTAGTCTCAGGGTGGCCTTGAACTGACAGTGATCCTCCTACCTCTATTTATTTATTTTTTATTTATTGATTTATTTATTACAGAGAGAGGAGAAAAAGAGGGTGAGGGAATGAGAATGGGCACACCAGGGCCAGGTGCACAAGGAGTTTTCATTTTTTAATGAGGGTTCTTGGGAATTGAACCTGGGAGTCTCTGGCCTAGAGGCCAACATACTGAAGTAGCAAGTCTACTAACTGCTGAAATGTCTCCTCAGCCCTGTCTTGGCTTTTATTTGAGACTAGTCTGCTGAAAGCTAGCCTGGAACTTACTGTTTGCCCCAAGCTGGCTTCAACCTCCTGAAAACCCTCCTTTCCAGGCCTTCCAAAATGCTGGGAGTATAGCCATGAGCCACCATGTCCAGCTAGTAAATTGGGTTTTTCTAAAATATTTTGAGGTCCTGAGATGTCTTATAACCCAACCAGGTATTTCAAATCATGGCACTTAACCTAAAAATATAAAAGAACAGATAATAATTATCTTCTGGATGCTGAACTGTGTGTGTATGTGTAATTGTATTGGAAACATGTCATTTTTGTGTCAGCCTTAGAGTTTTCACTTGGAATTATGATGAATGATACAGTGGAATCTTATTGCCACATTCCATTAATTAAGAATTGGTGATAATGTGATTACCAGCTAGGCTAATATGTTATTTCTTTAGCAAAAATCTTACAGGTTAGATGAAATGGATTTGTATATTAATTCTCTGCTTGTGTGGGCATGACTAGCTTTTGAGCTCTTACGTTTCTTCTTTACATCTTTGAAATGTTCCACAACATTAACGTGAGGATGAAATGAGACCCATGTGGATGAAACCTGTCCATGCCTGTTGCATGAAACTTTTTTCCTGGGTCATTGTGAGCCAGATGGGGCTCAGGTGATATATCAAATTAAGATTTCCCCAAAGCCAGTTTTGGTGAACCAGTGAATCTATTATTGCAGTTATTTACAGGAGCACAGGTGACTCAAAGGTGGCGACATCACTGAAAAGCCCACCCCAGCATAAGTAATGTCTCAAGGAAACTGTGTCTCAGGAACACACTGCATAACTTGCTGGCCACTGGGCAAGGCAGGTCGAAGAGTCCCCAAGCAGCTGTTAAGCCTTTATGTAACGTTGGGGGGTGGGTCTTGCAACTTTTTACCCAGTATTGACCTACTGAGACTCTTGAACAATATTTCTGTCCTGTTGGAGGGAATGTTTCATTTCAGAGAAGAGTTCTACACAACATTGGTCAGGGTCTGCCCTCAATGGTTGTTTACTGCTGCTATAACCTTGCGAGTGCCACCTGAAGGGAGGAGGAATTCAAGGTCAACAAATCTGGGAGAACTCAAGCTCAGGTGGGAATATTTCAATTTGGAGGAATTCGCTATACAACAATAAACATATTCATCTTGTACAAGAATATACGTTAGGCAGATTTATACTGCAATAAGTTATAACAGGCAGTCAATAAGGTATATAAAAATTTAAAGCATCTGAGTAGCATTGTTTGCAGAATACAACAGGTTATAATCATTCATGATTACATATTAAAGTAGGCCAGGACTAAAGCCTGTCTTATTTGCCAACTGGAAAGAATAAAAATACCTTAATTACAGTAGTTTATAGTCCCTATTTTTCTTGATATCAAAAAGCTGCTTTACTAGCATATTAATTTATTTCTTATTTTAAAGTGTAGCAACAGGGTTAGAGAGATAGTTTAGTGGTTAAGGTGATTGCCTGGGAGGCCTAAGAACTCATATTAAAATCTCCAGGTCCCATGTAGCCAGATGCACAGTGACACAAGTGTGCAATGTCACACATGAGTACAGGGGGCACATGCATTTGGAGTTTGTTTGCAACTTTCTCTCTGCATACTCATTCTCTCTCTCTCTCTCAAAATAAATAATAAAAGTATAGCAACAGAAATAGCAATTCGAGGACAGTGACTTTGTGTCTTATATAGCATATCTATAAAGAACCATGACTGTGTGTATGTGTTCAGCATGCTAATTGCTGTACCTTTTACTTTTCTGACCAAAGTCTATTTTAATTGTAGAAGCATCAATTTTATATGTCAATAAAAAACTATTCTCTCTCAGGCTAGAGAGATGGCTTAGCGGTTAAGGCGCCTGCCTGCTAAACCTAAGAACTGGGTTCCGATCTCCAGGTCCTACGTTTAGCCAGCTGCAAAGTGACGCAAGGGCGCAATGCTGCACTTGCCCACCAGGGGGCACACACGTCTGGATTTCATTCACAGCAGCTGAGAGACTGCTGGTGCTCCCAGCCCATTCTCTATCTGTCTCCCTCTCCCTCTCTCTCTGTCTGTCTCTCTCTACAAAAATAAAAAAAAAAAAAAATTCTTCTCATTACTTTGCCAGCTAAAATCACAGAAAATATTTTATCGTATTTTGCAGTGTAGGCCCACCCATTGTCCCTCTTTTTTATTTTCCTTTTTTCAGGTTTAGCACACATGTGGTAATCCAAACCTAGTATTTTGTGGCATAATAAAGAGAAAAACAGAAGAGGTTATTTGTTTATTTGTATCAAGAAATGAGGGCAAATTTCACATTTCTATAATTTGATCAACAGCAAAATTTAACTTCAAGTCTCCTCTTTGCTGACAATTCCTGCATTCAGTTCCTATCATCTTGTTCAGTTGGGAAATGTTCACTACCCTGTATTGGAGAAATACATCCCAGTCCTCCTTGCCCTCCAGTGTGTGCTAACCAGGCTCTGGCAGGTGAAGAGGCTTCCTGCAAGTTGTATGAATATCTGCTTTCCCTACTTACATTTGGGTTGTCTCAGCCTATTAAGAGAAGGACATTATGTTCCTTTCCACATCAATTCACTAAAGTCAGGGCTCAAAAAATCTATCCATCATTTGAACGTGGGAGCCACTGAGAAAGTTAATGAAAAGTCACCAATACTGTCTGCTTGGTTCTTGCAATTTTCTGAATTAAATTTGCTAGAATAACAGCAAATATGAACCAATTTTCAGTAAATATTCTGTTTTTGTTTTTGATTCTTAGTAAGGAAATTCTCCAAGTATTTTTTCCTCTATTTCTATTATGGAAAACATCACTGAGGAACAATACAAATCATTGTGTCATAGGTTGGAGTCAAGGAAGTGGAATATTAAAATGCTGCATGTAATGGAGGAAAAACAAGTGAACTACAATATTTGTAACAATGATGCAAGTTTTTTTTTCAAGTCAAATATAAAGTAGGAAATGTAATTAAGTAAGCTAGGTTAGTTTCCTGTTAATGTTGCCTTCTTATTCCAAACCCATAATGCTCTGAATTCTCTTTTATGTTTTTCTGTCTTCCAAAAGAGGCTAGATGCCAGATCCTGGCTACATGGATCACTGGGAAAGGATTATGTACATACTTTTTCAAGAGAAAAGTCAGTAAAGTTTCTTATCAAAAACGAAGAAAAATTCCACATCTTTTTAGTATGATCAATGATCATAAAACTACTCTCATGTTTTTTCCTCTACTTGTTATGGAGTGTACATAAGGCTCCAGAGGTCAGGAAACTCATTTCCTGTCTCACATCCCCAGCATGGGGGTGGGCAGCATGTTGTTTAGTATCAATGACAAGTGGGTAGTCTTGGCTGGCAGTGACCAAGAATGCATGCTCCCAGGATTCTCCAAGCAAATGGATATTGTCAAGCCGAAAAGACAGAGACCCCAAATAACTTGAAGTTTATGCCACCACACTTTCCTCACACTTGGGCTTTCAGCCACGTGGACTTTCACTTACTAGAATACTTGAGAATCTGGAAGTAGCAAGAATGGAGGGGCATGTGTAGAACAACTGTAGTTGTTCCTGAAGCCATACTCCAAAGCAGAGCCTTTTTGGAAGGGGCTGGGAAGGAGGTGGAAGAGTAGACCCCCAGGATACATATGACTTGGAGGCTGTTCAACTCCCTCTTCCTGCCACTCCTGCTTATTTTTGCTTCTGCTTGGATTTCTCATAGATAAATTTGACTCAGGCTGCTCCCCACTTAGACATTACTTCCAATAAGAAGCCTTCTCCACATCCCTCACTCTTTGTTAGATGTTTGTTTTCTAGGTGGTCATTACCCCATTAATCACACCATTTTATAATAGCCTGCCAACTGTCTCCTCATTAAAGGGACCCTATCTGTCTGGTTTACCTGGTGCCTCACAGAACTCCTGAAACACAATAGACATATGAAAAAATACAGCGCCATAAAATTTTGAAGTCAGAGCTACATAAATAAAACATGTAACCAATAGGCAATATGTGATATGTTCAGACAGGAAAGTTCAGACCAAAGAAAATTGCCAAAAATTAGAAGAGACACTAGTTGGAAAGAAGAGTGAATTCAGTGGAGTAGAAATTCCAAAGGGAGGAAGGGAAGGGTGGTGGGAAGGGATTGTGATCATGGTATATTGTCTGTATGTGTAGGATTTGTCAATAAAAAGTTAACACAAATGGGCTGGAGAGATGGCTTAATGGTTAAGGCGCCTGCCTGCTAAGCCTAAGAACCCAGTTCCAATCTCCAGGTCCCACGTTTAGCCAGATGCAAAGTGACACAAGAGCGCAATGCCACACTTGACCATAAGGGGGCACACACATCTGGATTTCGTTCACAGCAGCTGAGAGACTGCTGGCACGCCCATCTCTATCTGTCTCCCTTTCTGTCTGTCTCTCTCTCCAAAAATAAATAAAACAAAATAAATTTTAAAAAAGTTAACACAAACCACAAGAGCAGCAATGGCAGGGTAAGTAGGTACCTTTTATTATAATCTAAGCATTGACAATGAGGCTTTAAGATATGACTTTAAATACTGTTCTTAGTGAAAATTAAAACTATTAACATGTATTCACTGACCTAATTATTATTTATGAAAGAGTAGAAAGTACACGCATGATGGTGCTAGTTAATATCTCTGCACTTTAAGCTTTACACAGATATCACATATATATGACTATAAGTTTAGAAACTGAGAACAATAGTTTTTTTTTGTTTTTTTTTTAGTCTGAAATAAATGGAGTAACAAGCTAAGGTTGGTATAGTGATTCTCTTGCTGCTAGTATGCTGAAAGTTCTGGGAAGAAATGTTCTAGCAGTGTTTATCATATAAGGCAAGGTAGAGAAAAATTCTGATGAAGGCTAAGTTTGGAATGAATTATGATGGCTGAAGATGAGTTTTGATGAATCTTAGAGAGGCCAATAATAATAAATGTTATCTTTCTTGCTAGATTTCTAGCAGAAGATTGATGGTATCAACTTTCAATGGGCAAGGCCTTTTCTTTGATAGTTTGTCATACACATAACATTTTGAAGAGAGGGTCATTTTCATATTTCCCTGTATCATCAGTTCTTTTATTGGTCTAAAACTTCCTAAGTGTGTTAACTCTATCATCTAAACAGTTCTTTAATACACATCCCACCTTTGTCTTCCCTGCTGCTTATTTAGTTTGTTGCCTTCTATCTTTCTTCTTCAGTTTGCTGAGTAGCTTTCTGATTGGGTCTTGCTTTATTCTGGTGTCTTCATCCTTAGTAAACTTGCTGCATCCATTAGAGCAGTCATCTGGAGAAGGAGATGACCAAGTCTTCCCATGAAGGCACATAATAGGAAACATTTTAGACCTATGGCCGTATGGTCTATGTTGCAACTATTCAGCTCAGGTGTTGAGAGTATGCAGACAATTATAGACAATGCAAGAATGGGCAAATGTGGCTGAGTTCCTATAAAACATTTTTTGTGGGCCACGAATTTCATGTATATTTCACATGTCCTGAAATATCATTCCACCTATTTAAAAAACAAACACATCTTAGACACGGACCATTCAGAAGTAGGAGTGTGCTGGCATTGGCTTATAAACCAATTTGTTAACACTGTTCTAAAGCATAAATCTGACTGTGACTTCCTGTTACATTTGGGTTATTGTTTCACTTGTTACAATTATCCATGAGCTAAACTAGGTAAAAGTTGATATATTTGTTGTGTGTGTGAGAGGGAGAGGGAGAGGGAGACACTCTAAATAATCAGTGAAGGACATGTGGAGAGGCTTTTGTGGCACTGGGGAATCCAGGACTTTTCTTAGTTGGGTGGTCTCATCTTTCAGGCCCCTCTCTCATCTGCATGGTCCAAATCAACTCACTAGCAATAGGGCTGCATTTCCAGTAGGAACAGGAAGATGTCAAGGACAGTCCAAGTCCTTCTCTTGAAGAGCATTATTTTCACCTTCTGCCTTTGGTCACTTTTCATAGTCAGGATCTGTTTACATGCTCACAGAGAGGTACCAAGAAAATGTATGCTTTAGGCGGTGTGATGCTGTGCCAAGTTGAAAATAGTAAATGTTAATGCTATGAGAGAAAAGAAGGAATATGAGAGAAGAGGGAATCTAATAATATATATCATTATCTCTCCTTCATGTTCTTAGAAAAAAATAATACCTTGTTTTATTGATCTGGCTTCTTTCCAGTTCACATTCCCTTCGCTTTCTAATTTGTATCTAGGCTCTGGTTTCATACATATCTACTACTTCCCAAAGGCAAAGTTCGCTATGGCTTGTACCAAAGTCTCCTTCTTAGCCTGGATCGCCTGTTCTGCTTTAATTCCACCTGGCAAAATGCTTCACTTTTTCCAAGAGAATTTTGATCGTGATACTTCTCATAATGCTTCCCTTAAATTTCTGGTTAGAATCTGAGCTGCTGTCAACAGTAGCAAAATCTCAGTCCACATTTACTGGCAGACTGAATGACCAGAAGCTCTCACCCAGCATAACCTGCTTGGATTTTACGTCCTGTTAAGTTAATTGGACTACAGTGAAAGGGGTGCCCCCCCTCCACACATGCCAAGAGAACTCATAAAATCATCCAAGGATGAGAAGATTGCTAAGGTGCGTAGAAGATCTGGGGGACACTTTTGTCCCAGTTGTAATGTGTTTATGCTCTGTGGCTCCCTATTCATTTTTACAAGCCTCGTGAGAAAGAATGTGGCTGGACGGTTAGAAGCAATGACCACCTTGTAGGTGGTGTGTGTAGAATACTGCCACTGATACCATAAACAGAGTAGTAATGGAGTGCCTGAAGAAAATGCATGTTCACCCTCATGATGAAGAAATAGATGCTACTGTGCGTGGTGGTGCACTCCAGAGGCAGAAGTAGATGGATGGCTGTGAGTTTGAGGCCACCTTGAGACTACATAGTGATTTCCAGGTCATCCTGGGATAGAGAGCAAGACCCTACCTTGAAAAACAAAAATAACAACAAAAAAGATGCTTACTGTGGTCAAACCTTGGAACCTCATACATTCATAGTAATTGCATGCTCTTACCATTGAACTATACCCTTCACCTCCATTTTTTTTTTAAAGAAAAAGAAAAAAGATAATTGCAGAAAAGTTTGAGGCAACAATTCGTATTTCTGATCTCCCACTCCTCCTTGGAGATGCTGCTTTGACTAAACTGTGGAGGTAGCAAGTTAGGCCTGGAAACTCCAGCTCATGGGTGATGGGCAAAGGCCGGAAGAGGCTTTCTCTCCTATAGTCAGAAGTGAGCATCTTGGCTTGTGGTAGTGACAGGCTTAGCTTCTGTAAGTCTTGCTAGGAAAGAAGGGAAGGGTATAGATACAGGAAAAAAGAAGTACAGATACTTCTAGACAAGTTTTGCCTGGATTTAACTTTGATTCACTAATTCTCCTTTTTCATTGGCTAATTTCTCCCACAAAGGGAATAGGGATCCTGTTGAATGAATTTTGCTTAATTGTTATTATTACTGTTCTTTTTCTTTAAGTCCAAGGTGTATTTATTGTAAAATTTATTTTACTCAAGTGAAAAGAGGGAAAAATTATAAGTTTCATCAAAGTTGATCACAATATTGACTCTGATTTTCTTTTTTTTTTTTGGGGGGGGTTTCGAGGTAGCATCTTACTCTAGCCTGGGCTGACCTGGAATTAACTATGTAGTCTCAGGGTGGCCTCAAACTCAAGGCAATCCTCCTACCTTTGCCTCCCAAGTGCTGGGAATAAAGGCATGGGCTACAACACCTGGAGACTTTGAAATTTTGAACAGAAAGATGGTGTCAGAGTTGCAATGACAAAGGCATTTAAGGAGGAAGGTAACCAAAGGCATGAGAGACTTGAAAATTAGATTTGGTAGAAAAAGCCCTTGGACAAACAACATCTCTAGAATATACTGAACAATGAATGAATATTGGTTGTAAAAGCTGTGGACAGGAACCAATTATCCAGAGGGAAAATGTAAACAGATTCTTAGGCAGTTGCATTGGTGCCTTCACCTATAAGGGCTCAAGTGGAACAGCCAACACAGATATAACAAGGGAACTCAACAGAACAGTGCACACAGTGGAAGATTGCACAGAGTGTATATTCTCCATCTACCAGTGTTCAGTGCAAAAAACACTCCATGCCTACTAGTTAGGGAGGGCTCTAGTACAGAGAACTAAGTGTTTATAAATTACTGAAGGAAGGAAGTAGGTCTGAGATGGGTCTTCTGGAATGACTTCTAGATTTTATTTTTATTTATTTGGAGAGAGAGAGAGGGAGAGAGAGAGGAGGAGAGAGAATGAGCTCACCAGGGCCTCTAGCCACTGCAAATGATCTCCACATGCATGTGCCACCTTGTGCATTTGGCTTATATGGATCCTGAGGAGTTGAACCTGGGTCCTTTGGCTTTGCAGGAAAGTACACTTAAATGCATGGGCATCTAAATATTTAGTTTTAATCTATCCAATCCCTTCAACAATAAAAAAGGCATGAAACCCTAACACCCATGATATGTGAGGTGTTTATTCATATGTGTTTATACATCATATTTGTAACATACATGTGTATCATTTATGTGATTTTCACACAAAGCAAAATTGTACCATATGTATTTGTACTTTGCTTATGTGTCTATATAGTGTTTAACAGAAAGTAGGTTTATATCTCTTAGGAAAATAATACCTTCAGGCACTCTCCCTCCCACCCCGTGTGTGTGTGTGTGTGTGTGTGTGTGTGTGTGTGTGTGTGTGTGTGTGTAATTAGCTCTACCTGTAGCTAAGGAAGGTAAGAAATGAAGCACTTAAAGTTAACTTCTGAGTGGCTTAATACTAAATGCATTTATATATAAAACTGATTATTTCTCTAGACAAGGTACCAGAAGTCAGTCATTTCTACTTTCCATGGTTCTTTGACTCTTACTTATAGATTGTCTTTTTCATTTTCTTATCTTTCCCTTGCATCACAAGACCCCTATTCTAATATAAAGTGCTTGATCTCAGTGAGATACCAACCTGCCCTCTAGTTATGCCTTTCCTTTATGCAGCAATATAAAATGAACACAACCACAGTGAGCTAATTTTTACCTAATTTCCTTCTCCTAGGGAACAAGACAAGAGAATGTAGTTTGACCTCAATAAAACAAAATGGATTTGTAATAATGTTATACTAGAGAAAAAAATCCATTAAAATTATTTCAGATGATAAAAAATTCTTGAGAGTTTCAGAGCATATTAGAGTTTTTAATATAAAATATGTTTAATTTTCTTGTCACTAAAGTGAAATTAGCAGGCAGTTTTTTCCTCATTTTATGTTTGGAAAATGTGCAAAGGTTTGGGTCAAACACCCTACTGAGCTAAATATACATGGATGCATGTTAGGCTTTTTAATATCCTAGGACAATATATCCAGGAAATAGAGACTCCCCTGGGGCCATTTGTTATTAGCACTCTATGAGTGTAAGGGAAGCAATGTAGTGAAGAAGAAAGAATTTAGGTGTAAAGGTACCCAGATAGCTCAGATAAAGCAAATGAACACACAAGCAAATCTTGATAACTCTTAAAAAATGATTCATTTATTTATTTGCAAGGAGAGAGAGAAATGAGAGCGAGAGAATAAGAGTATACCAGGGCTTCCTGCTACTGCAAATGGACTCCCTACACATGGACCCCTTTGTGTATCAGGCTTTACATGCGTACTGTGAAACTGATCCTGGGCCTTCAGGCTTTGCAAGCAAGTACCTTAATTGCTGATTCATCTCTCCAGATAAATGACTAGGTGAGCCATCTCTCCAGATAAGATGACCAGGTGAAAATTTTAAGAAAGACTGCCTTTTGTTGTTTTCACTGAGGGGATTTTAATGGGATTGTCAACTCAGTTGGGAGCAAGGGCCATGTTTAGCTCTCTGTCTTTTGCCTAACAGAGTACTTCAAATGTTCTGTTCTCATTGTAGGGCCAGAAAATCCATCATAAAAACACACAACAATGGCTGTCAGAATTATATAGAGCAAAGCCATTTGTAACAACCATTCTATAGCACACATTGGTTGGGAAAAACATTTATATGGATAAAAAAATGAGTAAATAATTACAAATAAAGTTGATTTTTTGCAAATCCATTAATGGAGACTGAGAACAATTATTCTAGCACAATGGATATAGGGATGCTGTAGCAGAAAAACTGGATAGTTAGTCTAGTCTGTCTTCTCAAGAACTTAGTTTTCCTAAATTTCATGATCTTGTTGCATTTGATTGAGTTCTGACTGATTGTGAATAAGAGAGATGCATGCTGCTGTTGGGCAGGTTCATACCACTGTCCTAAAGCCTCTCATTTCACTGTCTATCTGGAACCTAGGGATGGCCTCTTATATGTCACTAGAGAGAGTTCAGTGGGTCACCATGAAGAAAGGTTTTGTTTCTTCATTGACTGTGTGGAGTAGACTAGCTGTCCACCTCAGTCTATCTTCATTCAGAGTTACCTGAGCCCGAAAGACTTACTCTTGGGTTAGTCCACTGTGAACTCTGGGCTTTTTATTACAATTAGTTTACTTTAACAATTGTCACAGAGGGAGAACAGGAGAATTTCCAAAGTGCAAAATCAACATAAATCAGAATGAAGGCTTTCTCTATAATGATTTTCTAGCAAAGATTCTTAGTGTATCTGTGGTAGTTTGAATAGATGGCCCCCAATAGGATCTTAATGTGTGGTGTTGGGTTTGAGATTTCAATCTAAAGATATAAAAAGTGTGCCTAGCTGGAGTTCCTGAAGTATGCCTGGTGGTGTGGCTTTTGGATTCTCTCTGTTTGGTCCTGGGAAGGCATGCCAGCTTTTTCTGCCATTATGGAATTTCCCCTGGATCTGTAAGCTTCAATAAACCCCTTCCTCCATAACTGAGCCTGGTCTGGAAGTTCATCTCAGTGAACCTAAAGCTGTCTGCTATAGTATCACTCTGCTTTATCTCACTACAAAGAAATAACTGAGGCAATTAACTTACAAAGAGAAAATGTTTCTTTAATTTAGCTAACAGTTTTGGAGATTTCAGAGTCTCATGCTCCAATGACTGAGTTTCCTGGGCACATGGACCCACACTGGGTGGCCCTACTGCTTGGGCCTCTTGCATTGATGGCACATCATGGCTGTAGCATGTGTCCCAGAGAACACTCATAGCTACATCTAGAAACACACACACACACACACACACACACACACACACACACACACACACACACGAGAGAGAGAGAGAGAGAGAGAGAGGGGGAGAACGTGCTAAGTCCCTCATCTCCTGCAAGGACGTTCTTCCAGTGATATAAGACTTTTCACTAGGCCCCATCTCTCATAGGTCTAGACCACCTCATAAAATTGCTACCCCAGGGCCCAACCTTTTTCATATAGACCTTTGTCTTTGTGGTAAACTCATCCCAAGCATGGAAGGCAATGTTAACAATTACTAACTGTGGAATTTGTTCACCTTTATTTTAAAAGTCTCAATGAAGCTTCACATTTACTTACCCTCACTTGACCTTTCATAGTTCCTCCAGTGTTCCAATTAAAGATCTCAACCAACTCTCATTAAATGAGCAATTCTGTTATGTTGTTATTTCATCCTCATTGAACCATCTCTTCCTGGAGGAGGAGCAAAGATCATCAGACTCAGAAGGCTCAGATAGATATAAGATAAATATAAGGACTCTTTCCAAGTTTACGTGAACAATAAACAATTGGTAAGCTTGGGGAGAGTCTTTGGTGAGGCTGTCTTCAAGTTGGGCAGGCAGCCTCAGGTATGTAAATTTCACAAGTCATCACCCATGCTAAGGTGGGCTTTTTGTTGATATAGCTGCTTAAGTGACCCCTGCAGCTGCAAGTAACCCCAAGCAACTCATTGGCTCAGCAAGCTGAACTGAATAGCAGTGATAGGCCAATAGACATTTGCTTACTTCTCCCCAGGAAAAGCAAAGAACACCATCTGAAATAGTGAGAACTCCCTCAGCCAAGTTTCTGATTCCAAGTAGATAACAGCCAGTAAATACCTCATCTTATAGGTGTGGTACCTTATGCTGTGATGCTATCAAATTCATTTACTCATTCAATCAATCAGCAAACTTAAAAGAACAAGTTGTACATTGAACTGGGTGTATGGTGGGAAGGAATTTCTGCTTTTCTCCATGAGTAATGGCTCAAGCACTCCACCTGAGCTCCACATTCTCACATCAAGAATCTCATATAAAAATCACCAAAGCAATTGTTATGGGAGTCCTTCACTCTCCAACAGGAATTGCAAATCTCTTCTTTAAAATCAGATTTTCCTTTCAGGTTTAATGTTCTCTTCCAGTATCTATAGTAGAAAGAAGCACTTTTTCATTTGTTGTGGTTATTTTTGCTTAGCATCTTGAATGACAACACATACTGAACATGATGTGAAAGATGTGTTGAGAACTAAGAAAAGTTCTGGTTTTGCCTCATGGAATGGGAAATATGAGTTTTTATCAAAACATTACACATACATAAAGTTGCTACTTTGATTAGTACAGTGAAAGAGACTGAAGCACTTGATCGCGGAGCTGAAATCTGAAAGAAGAGCAGAGTGTCCCGAAACAGTTAAAGGGCCGTGAACATCTCGAGCTAAAAGGTGAGAATGGATTTTCAATGTGTTAGAAGTGCCTGGGGTAGTGGGAAGCAAGGGCTGTTGAAGAAATCAGAGGAAGGCTGGGATGGGGTAGGGTGGATTCCAGAGAGGGAGGGCTGGAGAACAGGGACTGGCAGATCTCAACCCACTGGGGTTTGGGTGGAGGGTGGAGACACAGGCTTGTTTTCCCCTAGTAATAACAAAAAGTTATTGGCAATTATAATTAAGAAGGGAATTGGAGCTAGAGGATCCATTTAAAAAAGATATAATTTGTCTTTGGCTTATAGTCTCAGTGCAAGTTAATACTTGTTAGGAAATTAATTATAGTATTTCCTGTTATATATACAGTGAGATACACTTGATTGCCCAAATAGGAGCTCCCCAGACATGAAAATAGGGTCAGTCTTTTTCTGCATAGGAGAAAGAGTGCCCTCCTTTCAGAAAGATTAGAATTCTAAATTGAAGAACAAATGAATAATCTTCCCCAAAAGTCTATTTTAAGGGTATTTATTGCTTACCTTTCTGATGTCTTTTTGTTATGATCTCAATTAACTTATTCACCCTCATGGAAGACTGAGTATTGTGTCTAAGAAAACACTTTGAAGATGATGATGATATGTTCTTGGTGGGTTGAAAGCTGGAGTTACAGTAAATTATGTAAAACCTCCTGAAATGTCAGATAAGCCAATTGTCCTGATGTGGTCATTGTACATTGTGCACATGTATCAAAATATAAACTAGGTAATAACTATATTCCTATTAAAAGTGTTTTTAAAAATTATATAATATGATGGTTAAGCTTACTGTTCAGGATGATCTATATCTGTAGATTAAATTTTGTTGATGTATGAGTAATAGAGTAAAGGTGTGGCATGTTGAATCATTTCTTCATATTTCACAATCAAAGAATGGGACTTTATAAATTACCTAAAGGTTTTCAGTGAAAATGTAAACAGATATTACAGTCTCAGGTTTGGTGTGTCCTCCACTTTAGAAGAGAAATTAGCTTTTATTTCTTTGAGAGTTTTTATCTGGGAAAAATTTTCTTAGCTGATATCACAGAGAGAAACCTGACAAAATTAATCTCTTCAAATCTAACACCTAATATGACACAAGACAGGTGGTAATGCTTAGGAACACCACCACAATGAGGCTGGCCAGGATCCAAAGTGGGTGGGGGGTGGTGATATGATCAGGAACTGTCTGGGGTGGTACACATCACCAAGAAATAACTGACTTTTATTTACTAAATTTTTATATTGCATTTTATGTATGTACACTTTTTCTATTCTTCTTCACTAAATTAATTTGTATTTCTATGTCAGGATTTTCTTAGAGGGCTAGTATCGTGTACATGAAGAGTACTTATATTTTCATGAAAATGACTTTTATGTTACTTCCCTACAAATGGAAATCTGATTTTCAAGCATGTGCTATTGGAGAATAGGAATGTTTTCAAAGTCACCTTTGGATTAGCTCTTAGCTTCTTGACAGACTTTACCCATGGGACCTATTGCTCATTAGTTACAGAAGGTTTCCCTGCTGCATTCAAGGTTTCAGATCTCTCTCTAATATAAGGAGCTATTAGAGAAAATTCTGTTCTTTCCCTTTAAAATCTTATACTAAATGCTCACAAATGGAAACCTAGCCTGTCTGAACTGAATACAACCTTAGAGATCATCTTGTCCAGATGCTGGGTTTTAAAAACAAGAAGCAAAGGGTGCTAGTATATGCTCTGTAATGAAAGACCTTTGACTTTTGAATCCTGAAGACTAGGTTCCTTCCATTCATATACACTCAGGACCCAATGCCAGCATCACCTTTCCCTGCAGGATGTTTGGCAGGGAGGATATTAAAATGAGACAAGTCTGCATTCGAGAGGATGAACACTAAGTGATGAGAAAGACACTACTTTGTATGACATAGACCTAGTATATAAGCAGAGGGACTCTGTTTCCTGGCTTTTAATTGACAATAATAGTGATAATAATATCCTTGGGGTTATATGGGAGAAACAAAATCAATGGCAAGCCATTTTGAGTTTTTCCAGATAGGCAACTAAGACACAGTTGGTTAATACATTTGTAATTTTTCCCAACTTGGGGATGACATTGGGCCAGGTCTGTCACTTCCCTATCTGTCATGAACAGAGAAGCTATTGCCATTATTTTGCGACTTGCTATCTTACCCTCTGGCCTCTAGTAAATGACTAGTGCTCAGCTTTCTTCTGCGATACACTTTGAGATTTTGTTTAGGAGGAAGATCATTGGCTTTGCTGTGAAGGCATGGAGCTGAGTTTGAGGTTAATTTATTTATAGCTACTAATTTGTTTTTAACATATTGCATATTGGTCATATTCCCCTCAGGTTATATATAATCTTTTAAAAATGTTTAAAAATATTTTATTTAATTGCAAGCAGAGTGTACAAGAGAGAGAGGAAGAAAATGGGTGCCCCAGGACCTCTAGCCACTGCAAATGAACTTCAGATACATGTGCTGCTTTGTTCATCTGGCTTCATGTGGGTACTGGAGAATTAAACCTGGATCCTTAGGCTTTGCAGGCAAGTGCCTTAACTGCTGAACCATCTCTCCACCCCTCAGGTTATAATCTTATGATCCCTCTTCCCCATCCCCATTCCACTTCTGCCCATGAATTAGCACAGATAGGATACAGAGGCAGTCTTTTTCCTGGGAGGTGAGGGATTCCCTGGAGAGGCAAGTTTTGGCTTGAGGACCTTCTCCTCCCATTCACCCTTGCCAATTTGTGTTAGAGCACACCACAGATGGAGGCGTCCAACCAACTCTCCTTCTCTTCTTTCTCACCATCAGCTGACCTGCCTCAGGGTAGACCTGCCTCTGGGCCTCATCATCTGTTCACTGATGTCTCCCCACCTTCTCCCAGGAGGTTGATAATGCCTTTTTTTTTTTTTTTTTTGGTTTTGTGAGATAGGGTCTCAATCTGGTCCAGGCTGACCTGGAATTAACTATGTAGTCTCAGGGTGGCCTTGAACTCTCGGCGATCCTCCTACCTCTGCCTCCCGAGTGCTGGGATTAAAGGTGTGCGCCACCATGCCGGGCAATAATGCCTTTTTTATATCATTGTGTCTGTTGTGTCTTGGTATTTATTTCTTGAAGGATTGAGTACATACATGTGTGCTGTATGCAGGAAGTCAGGATCAGGCAGCATTTTCTAACCACACCTGATGCCTTGCCTTTCTCTGCTAGATATTCACAGATCTACAGCATGTTTAGCATTCAGAATAAAATATTTAGTAGGACTTCTCACATACATTTTGACACTGAATCTGCAGCAGAAGTCTGGGACCAGCTGTAGTCAAAGAACAGATCTAATGCCACTGATGTTGCTTATGATACTATTGGATACCATGATACTATCAAAATTAAATGATTGCAAGGCTTTGTGTATGTATGTGTGTGGGGGTGCACATGTATGTCACATGAAGAGGCAAGACACCACCTGGGTATCTTCTTCATTCGCTGTTTACATCATTATTTTTAATTTTTATTAGCATATAAAGAATTAGCTTTCATTGTGATGTTTTCAAATAATTACCTTTCTTTCCCTCTTTGCCCCTCCCTCTGTCTCCTTTTGCCTCACCCCCAACTTAGCCTCCTTGCTGCTTTGTTCTATATGTTTCCTTTTGTCCTTTTTTGCTCTTCTCATCACCTTTTGTTCCTTTATGTGGTCTCCTGTCTCAACTCATAGTGCATACTTATTTTCACATTCCCATATTTGCATACATACAAACATTAAAAGTTAGGGTCCACATCTGAGAAAGAACATGTGGTTTCCTTATTTCTGAATTTGGGTTAATTCACTTAGTGTTATTTTTTTCCACTTTCATGCATTTTCCTGAAAATTTTCTAACTTCATTTTCTTTACAACTAAGTAAAACTCCATTGTGTATATGTACCACATTTTCATTATTCAGTTGTCAATTGATGGATATTTAGGTAGGTTCTCTCACTGAACCTGAAGATTACTGATTGGCTAGTGTAGCTAGGCAGCAAGCCTGAGGGATCCTCCTGTTTCAGCCTCCCTAGCACAGGATGCATGCTTAGAAGTTCAGCACTTGACCTATTCAGCCACGTCCCCAGTTTACTGCCTCATGTTTGCTGGTTTTTTTGTTGTTGTTTTTTTTTTTTTCGAGGTAGGGTCTCACTGTAGCTCAGGCTGACCTGGAATTCACTATGTAGTCTCAGGGTGGCCTCGAACTCATGACGATCCTCCTACCTCTGCCTACCGAGTGCTGGGATTACAGGCTTGCGCCACCACCCCTGGCTATGTTTGCGGTTTAAATCTTGCCTCCTTTGTTACAGATCTGATGCTAACTTCTGAAGTTCTAATGTGTGATTGTATTCTCTTCTAGTTTAAATGCGAATCTGACTTACACATGCCTGTACATTTTTCTTTACTAGATAAGCTGATTACCAAATTTACCCCTTAAAAATAAAATCAAAGTAAAGATAAAGGTTGAGTGGTTCCTGGAAATATGGAGTAGAGAACCCTGGGGATATATTATTTTTAAGTAAAATATTTGTGATGTTAAATCTGATTTTAAGGAGACATATTATTTCTCTGTGTGAATTGAATTAAAAAGGCATTTATAGGATAAAGTTTGAGTGAGCTGATTATGCCATGCAGAACATTAAGGATAATATGTATGAGGATTAGTCGCAATAAACGTTAAGAAGATGCTCCTCTTTTCAAATTGGGAGATGATGGCGACTAAGTTGGGAAACTGGATAAAACCTACTCTGAAGATTTGGGGTAGGATTGAGCTAAATTTAAGAGGCCAGCATAAAAGCAAACTATTTTAGTAAACATTTAACTAATCTTGATGATAATGTAGAATGAGTGTGCTTTAGTCAAATGGATTATTTTTTAAAAGGTGGCATGTATACAGATAATGTCTCTGAAAAGACACACTAAAGGGGCTGATGGGATAGCTCAGTGGGGAAAGTGCTTGGCATGCAAGCTTGAGGAAGTGGGCTTGGAACTCCAGCACCTAAATAAAATGCTGGGCAGCATATTTTATCATTTTAATCCCAGTGTTGGAGAGGCAGAGACAAGTGGATTCCTGGAGTCTCATTATCAGCTAGTGTAGCAGAATTGGTGAGCTCCAGGTTCAAGTGAGAGACCCTGTCTCAGAGAATAAGACGGAGCATGAAGGAGGAGGGTACACACAGACACAGACACACACACACACAGAAATACAAACATACATATGCACACATATGCACAAATACCACACATGTACATACACTTTCAAAATGAAAAAGACAGACTTAAAATTGTTGCTTTTCTGAATTGGTACAAAGCTATGGGTTAAGAAGGAAAATTACTCTGCATTTTGTATCCTTGTTTGCTGTTTAAAAACTTGTAAACTATGTGTATTTATTATTTTTTAATTCATAAAACTCAGACATTTTTATAAGACACATAGAAGGGTGTATAACAAGGATATAATTTATTGAGGACAGTTGTAAATGGAGATTAAAAAAATGAGTAGGTAATGGGCTTCGTTCACACCAGCCTTCAAAACACAGAGCATAACTCGTGCAGGAGAAATTACAGGACTGTTCAGTCATGATACATTAAGTGTTAAAAGGCTTTTTATACAAAGGATGGTTGTAATTCTATAACTGAGTCATTTGGTGTTTGCTGGTGATTCATAACTTACTGGATACTCCGGTTAAAATGTCAACATCACTTAGAAAGAAATGTGGAGGTCTCAAAAAATAAATGCAATATTTTGGGGAAATCAGCAGACCGTTTCTTTGTGACTAAGCCCTATTGAGTGAGTATGATCTCAGTTTTTCTAAGGATAAGTTCTCAAATATAAAAGTATGATTAGTAATATGAATTATGAAAATTAAAGAACTTTTTCTTTTCATCACTCTGTAACCTCATATAAAAATTAACATGAAGTACACATGGAAATGAATTTTAAATAATACTTACATATTGGAAATGACCTTACTACTTTACTTACTTTATTGAGTCCCATGCTTACTTTCTTTCACTAGGTTTCAGAAGATCCTGTTAAATTTAGATTCCTATAGCTACTTAAAAAGAAAAAAAAATAGATATGACAATACAGCTATGTTATCATTTGCTTTTCAACTTCCCACCACAACATATCCATATATTTTGTGGTTAAAAAAAATAAAGAAAAAAAAACAGAAGGGGGCTGGAGAGATGGCTCAGCAGTTAAGGCTCTTTGTTTGCAAAGCCAAAGGACTTAGGTTTCATTTGCCAGGACCCATTGTAAAGCCAGATGCACAGTGGCACATGCATCTGGAATTCACTTGATGTGGCTAGAGGCCCTGGTGTGCCCATTCTCTCTCTCTCCATCTCTCAAATAATCTACCCCTCTCTCTAATAAATAAAATAACTTTAAAAAACAGGAGGGAATTCAACAGATCCTCTCAAGCATCCTGTTACTACAATAGGGAAAAACCTTAAACATAGACTAGAGGATTATTTTAGTAACCCATTGATCTTAGCAAATTTTCCCTTAACCTATTTGTGCCTTGATTGCTTACTTGCTCCTGTTTTCTAGAGTACTGATGAAATAAATGAGATGCTAGGTTATCCACAAATGTTTGAACTCTTAGAGAGAATCATGACTTCTGTAATCTGTGCATGGATTGAGTGATGCACCACCCCACATAACAATTTACCTCCATCCAGAACTTGTGAGCAAGACCTCACATATGAGAGGAGACCATCCTAGATTCCTTGGTACATTTTAAATCCAGTGTCTTGGAGATAGGATATGGAAAAGAAGGTTATGTGAAGATGGAGCCGGTATTGGAGTTATACAGCAAAAAATTCAGGGGCATCTGGAGGTACCAGAACTTAGAAGAGGCTAGGAGTGCTTCTCCACTAGAGTTCTAAGTGAGAAATAGTCTTGCTGACACTCTTTCAAACTCTAACCTTCACAACTGTGAGAAATTTTTCTGGGGGAGAGGGGAGGGTGGTTTTGATGTAGGGTCTCACTGTAGCCTAGACCTACCTGGGATTCATTATGTAGTCTCAGGGTGGCCTCGAACTTATGGCAATTCTCCTACCTCTGCCTCCCAAGTGCTGGGATTAAAGGCGTGTGCCACCATGACCAGCTTCAAGATCTTTTGTTTTAAGCAATTTGTTATCACATCCCCAGAAACTAAAGCATTGTTATCTGATCTGAAGTAATGTAATGAAGGATATAAAAAACTATTTGGGAAGTTACTGGGGACTAGAAAGATGGCATAGTGGTTGAGTGCTTTCTTTGTAAGAATGAAGGCCCAAGGGGACCTGGGAGTTCCTGAGTTTAATTCCTCAACACTCACATAAATAGCTGGGCATGGACATGCACACATGTAACCCCCATCTTGTGTGGATCAGATATTGTAGAACCATTAGGGTTCATGAAAATGCAAGTTCTGGAATCAGTAAGACAGTCTCAAGGAATCAAGAGCATAAATGACGGAGGAGGAACTTAAGATTTTCTTTTGGCTTGTGCATGTACCCACAAAGGGTTCACTCTACACACATGTACATGCATATAACACACACACACAATATACAATATTAAACTCATAAAAATAAAAGTAAAATTATGCTGGTATGAATATAAAGAAGAAATGATATTTGACAGAGTCTCTCCCCTCCCTCTTTCTCTTACAGCCTCTTTTTAGCCAGTGTCTAACTCTAGCCCAAATGAACCCAAAACTTACTCTGTAGTACCAGGCTGTCCTCCAACTCATGGTGATCATCCTGCCTTATCTCTGCGCCTCCAAGTGCTGGCATTAAAGGCATGTGCCATCATGCCCAGTTCTATGACAGATTCTCAAAGGACAACTGCTGTCCTCTGCCAAAGGAAATAGTGCCATAACTAAAACGTTTTTATTTTCCCAAGTTGGGGAGAATGACTGACACCCTGTGAGTAGGGACAGGGTACTGCTAGGTCCCCTCTGCGCTCAAGTAAGTCTTCACATCCAGGAAAAAAGAAAATTTTTCCAGTCTACTGGAAATAGTGCTGAAGCTAAGGAATTCTAATTTATGAAAAAGCTTGAACGTGTGAGATTAAAACCTCAGCTCTGCCATGAATTTGTGAGCAAGGCAGTTTATCCTGGGCAGTAAACTTCCTGAAGCTTCAGTTTTCTCATCTGTAAAACACAGTAATAGGATTATCTGCCAGAACTTCATAAAGTTCCAATGAGATAATGCTGATCAGAGAATTTTATCCTTTAAGAATTCTTTAATAGTAACAAGCTTTCATGATTATTATTCTCAGATTTCTTTAGTGCAAACAAAAGCAACCCTTTGATTTTTAATTAATATTGTAGGAAGTCCACAATGAATGCATTCACTGAGCCACAAGGGACTCACTTTTATACTTTTATGGTTATTATCTCAAATAAAACAGTTCTCAGAAATTTCATGACGATTACTGTTTAATGGTGTTTTCAGTGGAAGGATGCCCTCAAAGCATTCATAAAGCTTCTCCAGGGAGCTTATAGTTTATATCAGATAAATAACAAAACCAAAGCCAAGTAAATAGTTGGAATTTTAAAGTGATGTGATAATAAAACCAGAGACAGTAGTATGCAAGATTTGAAGTAATTTTTGGTATTTGTATACTTTTCTAATCTTATTGTAGCACCTTTGTGCAGCTAAGTTGGACCCATGCTGTCTTCATTCGACTTGGACAATGCTGACTTCTAGACGAGCAAATGAGCTTAGGCAGCAAATGGCAGGATTCTGATTAGAACTCAGATTTCTCATCCATACCTCATTCCAATGTGTCTGTAAACATTAGGGCATTTGTGGTAGTTTGAGTGCAAAATGTCTTCCATAGGCTCATGTATTTGTGATTAAGTCTCATCCTCAATTCTCAGCTAGAATTCCTAGAGAAGGAATGTTCCTTTGGATAGGCCTTGTTATCGACCAAAGCTCTCTTGTCAGAGCTGACTCACTCTTACTAACTCACGCTCCCAGCTGCTGTAGAAAGATGTGAGGCCCAACCATTGCTCTGCCATGCTATGGGAAAACAATCCCTTGAGTCTGTAAGCTGAAATAAACCCTTTCCTTCCATATGCTGCTTTGTTTTGTCCCAGGAATGAGAAAGTAACTGCAACAACATTCAAATAAAGCTATGGCAATGACCACTGAAGTACATCAAAAGGTGAATATTTGTATATGATTCCAAGGCAAGAACTCTTTTGTCAGGCCATTCTGGGAGAAAAATTTCAGTCCTAAGGAAGAATATAAAGATTACTCTTGTCCTGGAAGCAGGCTGGGAAAAACTTTGTGATGTTCATCTAAGAACATTGATGAAATGTCTAAAATGTAATGAATTGTATCCTAAACACTGTAGGAAGAGCAGAGGGGAAAGAGATAGTCTCAGGTTTTAATTTAGAAGGGTCATATACAAAAAATATATATTGACTGATACCAGAGGCTAATGCAGCATGAAAAAACACTTAAGGGAAGATTTTCCAAAAACCAGATCCATGAAACACTGGTCTCCATGGAAGTTCTTAAAAATGCGAGAGGTTTTTGGTTTGAAAGTGAATGCAATTCCAGTGGATGTATCCCCATGTTTTGAATTTTGGTATTCTAAATTTAGGATTAATGTTGTATGTTATTAGCCAAATAACAGATGTAATGTGTCTGCCTCTGTATTCTCAGTATTATGAATGACAGTGGCAGCTTATAGACATTTGGTCAACTTATAGACCATTGTAACACCATGACTGTTGTCTGAAAATTTCTTTACCATCTTCTTATCATTGAGGTACTAATCCAAACCTTGCAGATGAGGCTCAGATAGCTTTGGAGAACATTCTAAAGGTGGTATTGAAACATTGCTAATGCATGAAAACGTTTGAAAAAATCTAAAGAGATTCAGAATGATGAAATTTTGTTAATACTTTAATAAATTTATTTTTTAAGTCAATTAAAATATATTATTATTTACTTGCAAGGAAAGAGAGAGAGAGAGATGAAAATGGGAACACCAGGGTCTCCTGCCTCTGAAAATAAACTCCAGTCAATGTATGTGCCATCCTATGCATCTTGCTTTACATGGGTTCTGGGAAATTGAACCCAGGCCATCAGGCTTTGCAAGCAGTGCCTTTAGCCTGACTAGGGTCTTCTGCTACCCCATGTGAATTTAGGGATTGTGGTTTCTATTGCTGTGAAGAAAGTCATGAGAAGATTGGTGTGTTCTGCATTTAAACCATCCCTGGATTTTTTTCAGAGTCTATTGTAATGCCTCCCTTTCAACTCTAATTTTATCATTTGGGTCTTCTCTTTCTTTTGGTTATTTGGTTAGAGTTTCGTTAACCTTGCTTATATTTTTGGAGGACCAACTTTTTGTTTTATTGATTCTTTGTGTTGTTTCCAATTCATTAATTTTGTCCTGATATTATTTCTTCCATCCTCTTGACTTTGAGTTTGTCTTGTTATTGTTTTGGCTTACTATTGTTATTTACATGTAATTCACTCTATTAGTGGCCATTATTGTGGAATTAGTAATTTTTGGAGGCATTATGTTGCTTTGGTTTTTCATGTTTTGTGTATTCTTATAATGGAAATTGTGACTTTGGGACTAGGTCATTGGTGAGTTTTTAAAAGATCACTTATAGTCTTTTTTTTTTTTTTAAGGTATTTGTTTATTTATTTGAGAGCAGATATATAGATAGACATATAGAGTGAGTATGGGTGTGCCAGTGCCTCCTGCTGCTGCAAAGGAACTCCAGATGTATGCACCATTTTCTGAATATGGCTTTATGTGGATACTGGAGAATTAAAAGCAGGCCAACTGGCTTTACAAGCAAGTACAATTAACCGCTGGGTCATTTCCCAGTCCCATTTCTATGGCATATTACAATGTTCAAGTGGAATATGTTAAGGCATCATTTCTCTTTGCTGAACTGAGGGGTGTATCTCAGTAGTTGGACTCTCAGCTCACATGCTCAGAGCACTGGACTTGGTCCTTTGTCCTCCTCCAAGAGCCACATATAGAAGCAACCAACTGATAAATAAGCCTAGTATGAAAATCACCCCCTCCACTCCAATGCTTCTGGGGGAGTACAGGAACATGGATAATACTGTGTGCAGTAAGATATTAGTTACTGAGGCTATGAATGTAAAGGAAATAAGCCAGGTAAGAGTAGTGGTAAGTAGTAGAATGTCAGATTAAAGACAGAGGCAGGAGGGGCTGGAGAAATGGCTCAGTGGTTAAAAGCATTTGCTTGCCAAGCCCAATGACCCAAGTTTGATTCCCCAATCCCCACATAAAGCTAGATACAAAAAGTGGTGCATACATCTGGGCTTTATTTGCAGTAGTAAGAAGCTCTAGTGAGCCTATTCTTTGCCCCCTTCACCTCTCATAAATACATAAACTATTTTAAGAAAGACAGATATAGGAAAAGTAAGTAAAATGTGAAACAATGAAGACAAGGGAAGAGCAAAGCATCTCTGGATAAAAGTTAATAAAAACAGGAAGAAGTAACACAATTCGATCGACAACCCAAAACAAAATCAGTGCTTGGGAGGCTGAGGTAGGGAAACCCTACTCTAGGCCAACCCATGATCTTTGGGAAAGCCTATCAAAAAGAATAAGAAAAAACAGAACAGAGTAGGATGAAACTGGTCCATCAAATTGACATTAGGATTAAATAAGGAACATATATAAAAGTGAAGCAAAGGCTAGACAGATGGCTTAGTGGTTAAGGCACTTGTTTGGAAAACCTAAGGACTCAGATTCAGGTTCCCAGCACTCATGTAAAGCCAGATGCAAAAGGTGATGCATGTGTCTGGAGTTCATTTGCAGTGGCTAGAGACCCTGGTGTGCCCATTCACTGTCTCTCATTCTGTCTCAAATAAACAGATAAATAAAATATTTTTTTAAGTGAAGGAAAGATCTGGGTGTGTGCAGAGTCTGTCTGCAGCCTCTCTCTTGGTGTTAATAGCAGCTCCACCTCTGGATAGTCCTTCAAGGAGTCAGTGGGGTCCACTCAAGTCTATGGCTCAGACCACTTCCACATTACTGAACTGGTGGTTCTAACTCAAAAACCACCCCAACCCCACCTAGAAATATACTGTGGGCAACTTGCCTCTTGCCCAGGATATATACAAACTTTTGTCTCTTGGGCCAGCAAGCTGCTAAGGAGAGAGTTCTCCCAGTGCCTTCCCTCTTTCTGTGAGTGCCGCTGCCCCACATGGCTTCTTTCTTCTCTTCTCTCCTCCTCCTCTCTACAAATGTTTGTTACTAGAAGTACAGGGTAAATTTTTCTGGGGATCTTTTAGTTGTGTGTGTGTGTGTGTGTGTGTTTGTGTGTGTGTGTTTGTGTATAAAAGTGCTTTTCCCAGCGCTCAGGAGGCAGAGGCAGGAGGATCGCCATGAGTTGGCGGCAACCCTGAAATTACATAGTGAATTCCAGATCAGCCTAGGCGAGAGTGAAACTTTATCTCCATAATAAATAAATAAATAAAATAAATAAATAAATAAATAAATAAATAAATAAATAAATAAATAAATAAATGGGGCTTTTATCCCTTCCTTCCTCCCTCCCTCCCTTCCTTCCTTCTTTTTTTCTATTTATGTTCTAGTCTTATATCCCTTCACCCCCAGTCCCCATTTTCCTGAGGGCCCTCCTCAGTAGGGTCCTGGTTTTTACTGAGGGGTAATCAGAGCCTCTGTCAGTCTGGGGGGAGGGGTGTAGAAACTGTGCCTCAGGCTATTTCTACCCACCCTGTGACTTATAATCTTCCTGCCCTCTGTTCTGCCCACAATCTCTGAGCCTTGGTGGGTGTGTTAGCAGTTTGTTTTTAGTGTTAAGTGCTCTGCAGCCTCTGAGTTTCTGTTATGATGTGCTCCAGGTCATGTTCAACTGTTTCCCTGGTGGTGGTTGTCAGGCTAGCACTGGGGGCATTACTGGTGTCGCTGCTTCCTTTGCCTTTTCTTCTGAACTGCACATATATGGAGAGTAGTTGGCTGTCTTTTCTTGTCATAATGATGAATCTTGGATAATCCCAGTATTTTATGAAATCTATAAAATAAAACACATTCTCCAATCAAGGATGATAGCTGCTTTGATTAAGAGGCATATGCATAAAAGTATCTTTAAAGTCATGGTTCCTGTCTTCTGTTGTCTCCCTTGCTCCCAGAGGGAGGACAGTGCTCCCCAGTTAGCCCAGTATCTTTGGAATGGACTCTAGAGTCTCCTGTTGTGCTTGAAAAGTTTCCTCTTTCCTTCTTTCCTTCCTTCCTTCCTTCCTTCCTTCCTTCCTTCCTTCCTTCCTTCCTTCCTTCCTTCCTTCCTTCCTTCCTTCCTTCCTTCCTTCCTTCCTTCCTTCCTTATTTTTAACCCTCTTTTCTGTCATCAACCCCCTGCTTAGGTAGCTGCCCTCCCTCTATTCCCAGTTTATTCCTTGGAGACTATAGCAATCTGTAATGGGTGACACCCACCAACTTTCTGAGCCCAACATTTCAAACTATTCTTCTGAAATAAATATTGTCTTTCTTTAATTAGAGAAAAAATATTTCTTTTCCTCCAATAACAAGTAATATACACAAACAATAAAACTACTTTTCTCCTTAAGTCATTATAGGTCAGATTCAAAATAAATTATAGGTTTTAAAAATGTGAATCAGTTTTGATAGGTTTAAAAATGTGTTGGAGTTATAATAGAATTTGTGATAGTTTTATATCGACTTGACTATAATCAGGTACCTAGCTATTTGGTTAAACACCATTTCTGGTAAGATTATTAGGGTATTTATTTTAGCATGTGTGTATATGTGTATTGATGTGTGTGTGTGTGTGTGTGTGTGTGTGTGTGTGTAGAACAGAGGACAACCTTGGGTATTATCCTTAGGAATACTTCCACTTCTTTGTGAAACAGTCTCTTACTGGCCTGGAGGTCTCCGTTAGGGAAGAGTAGCTAGCCAGTGAGCTCCAGGAATCCTCCTGACTCTCCCTTCCCAGTGCTGGGATTATAGCTAGGCCATGTCACATCCAATACTTTACATGGATACTAGGGTTCCAACTCAGTTCTTCATGCTTGCAGGCAATGCCCTTGCCCCACTGATCTATCTCCTCATCCTCTAGAGGTATTTCTGAATGAGATTAACACTGGAGACAATAGATTAAGTAGACCATATTCTCCTCCCTAGTGTTTGCGGTCCTCTTGCCTGAATAGAACCATGAACTGAACCTCTTATGAAGAAGAGCGAGTTTAGTGCTTCAACTAGGACACTGTTCTTTCTCTACCTTGGAACTTTATCTTAACATCCTCTTCTTGCATCCTCATCCTACCACAGCTTTTGAATTGGAACTACCCCTTGTTGGTTGCAGATGTTGGGCTTTCTCAGCATACATAGGAGCCCCATGGACCATTACCATCTATTTATATAATATTTATATATAAAAACGGAGCCTACTTGTCTGTTTCTCCATTTAACTCTGTACCCAACTTTCATGATTACTTTTATAGTCTTTGGTACTCCAAGTGTGGCCTTCCAAGGAAATCACTTGGAAGCTTACTAGAAATATAGAATCTTAGACACCCAAGCCCTGGCTTCAGACTGACTGAGTCAGACACAGCATTTTGACAAGATCCCCAGGCAAATTACATGCACATTACATTTGAAAAGTAGTTCTTTCAAGTATTTTGAAGTCTTTGCCTATAATTTGTGTTGCTAGAGTATAAAAGAACATTATAATTATTTGACATTGATACTTCAGGAGAGACACAATAGAGAAGACAGTAGCAAAGGTTTTGTTTGAGAATTTTACATAACGTTGGAGAATAATTTTGAAATGATAAAAAAATCACATTCCTACAAAACATCCAGATTTACTTTTGTTTTAATAATAATAGATCACAGTTGACATCTGCTTATCCTTTTGTAAACACAAGGGCTCTGTAATTTAAATCACAAATAAACTTTGTGGGTATCGATGTAAGCACCTCCAAACATTTTAATCATTTATTTAGCATAATTAGCTAATAGTTAAAGCCATTTAGTAATAATATCTCATGCTTTCTAGTGCTAAAAATAACATTTATAAACAGTTTTATTCAAAGTAGAATTGTACAGATCAGTAGCTCATGGAATTCAATAAATTTATAAAAGAGCAGAGAGTATTTCTTTTGAGAACTTTTATAAATGTTTATTGGTACTGGCTCAATAATTTTATTATTTTCAATTATTTTTGGAACTGCTTTTAATGTCCAAACAAGAGTACAATGGTTACTTTTGTGGCTATTAACTGAAAATTTGCTCTTATTTTTGTTTATATCTTATTTCACATTTATTATATTTAAATTTTTATTAAGTAGAAATGTCTTGTATGGACGTGTCAAGTGTTAGTGCCATCATTTCCCTTCTCCCCACCCCCACTACCCTGAGGGCCCTCGGTGGGATTGCTGGTATTCTCCCTGGGGTTGTGGGATGTGAGTTGTGAGAACAGCAGTCAGTCATTGTGGGGAGAGAGCAATGCTTCTGGATATTCCCTCCCACCCTGTGGCTCTTACCATCTTTCCGCCTTCTCTTCCACAAAATTCCCTGAGCCTTGGTGCCTCTTGTTTTCATCTGATGTAAAGACATCAAGCCCTGTTGAGTTTGAGTCTCCTTGTCAGCGCACCGGCCTCCTTTCTGAGTACGCAAGGAGACATCCGTGAGCAATACATCTTGAATGTCTGCTGGTTGCTTCTGAGGAAATAGATCTACTGGGTAATCATCACCCCAAGGTGGCTAGCTGTCGGGCAGAGATGAAGCCGCTACTGTATCTGCATGTCTAGGATAGGATTTAATTGTGAAGGAAATTGATATTATATCACCCTGAAATCTTATCTTGCCCAAGGGACATTTAGGCTCGGGAGGTTAGCCAAGAAAGGAGCAGCTGGTGCAGCTGGGACTGGATCTCCATCCTCCACAATTGTACTGCTCAGGCTGTGAGGAAAGGAGGGGGGCAGAGGGGAACCGGCCTTTTGATTTAGGTGAGACAGCGCTTTACTCAGAATACAGAAAATAAGCAGCCAGTTCATAAGGTTGCGTTCTCTTGCGTGATCTTTGGCTGAGCTTGGACATTACTTTTGGAAGTTATCCCACTTAACATTTATGCGGGTGGAATTTTCAGTGTCTTATGAGGCGAGATAACTTAAAGGGTATAGAAGTGTCACTTTTATAAAACAGAACTTAAAATTTGTACTAAAGTTATTATTATATATACCACATCAACACATCTAGGCTTTTTGGTGGTGATGGAGAAAGGAAAGATTTGAAATTCCTTGGTGGATTTAATAAAGAAAAAAAATACATCTAATTTGTAAATTTAGGATTGGGCTAACAATTAGGCTCGTTACTCAAAATTTATGTTTCCTTGTAAAATTAGCTAACAGTTGACAAAATCATACTGGAACAAAAAAAAAATCTTTGTTTTGAAGAACAAGAAACTATGACAGCAAAGAGCAGGGGGCAAGGAGAGCAGAAAAACCGCCTCATCCCATGTATTAATACACTGAATAAGTTCACAGAGAAACAAAATTGCTAATTAATTTGAAAACTTCAACTTTTCATCATTTACCATTGCATTCACTTAGCTTATATCACAAACCTTTGAATCTCTCTCTCAGTGGGCTTTATTCCTCTCTGTCAAAGAAACAATTTGTTTTGTCTTAATATACAAGAATAAAACGAAAATCAATTCTTGATTAACCCTATTATTCCCATGATATACCACTTTGTATTGTTCACTCTTTTCTAAAGCCATTGCTGGATTCTTCCTTCTTAAAATATTTAACGTGAATGAAGGTATCTAACATACATTATTCACTCACTTATTGCCCCTGTTCCCTTTGTATAAAGTCCACAAGTTGGCTTTCAGAGTCCTGGACCCTATGATTGCACCACGTATTTGATACTATTGACTTTACCATCCAATTGAATGCCTTTCAGATTTCTGTCTTGCATGGATGTTTATTTCTATCTCTAATACACACACTACATCCCCTTTCTCACCAGACTCTACATGACACCTTGATGACTCATCCTTTCATCCCATTTTCTCCTCTGGATGTGCTGATCTGTCAGACTCCAACCAATCTCTAAGAAGTGGAGGACTCCCAAGGTTGTGTGGAAATTACTAAACCCTTAATCATGCTCCATTAAAAAAATAACATTTCACACTGTCCATTAGATATGCACACTTGAATTTCTACTCTTAGCTCAAGACCATTTTTTTCAAAATTGAAACTGTCATACTTTTTCTCACATCAACTTTATTAACTCTGACCTGCTCATGCAATAGTATTATTCTTGTAATGAAAGCAAAAATCTTCATTTTCTCTTGATTTTTAAAATATTTTTCTCTATTTTACTTTTGATCTTAGGAAACCCATGATTCTGTGTTCAGCTGAATTTTCCTTGGGAAATGGCTGCAGTTAGTGTTGTATCATTCTTATCTTGCTTGTACCCAATACTAACATTACTTTCTCTCTCTCTCCCCCTCTCTTTTTCTGGATCTTTGTTAGAATACAACAACACTCAGAAGACTGGAGATACCTTTCAATTTTATTAAATTTTCTGTAACAAGGTATACCATTAGAGCTTACCT
The DNA here is from genome assembly GCA_036365145.1 of Orientallactaga sibirica. Classification (NCBI taxonomy): domain Eukaryota; kingdom Metazoa; phylum Chordata; class Mammalia; order Rodentia; family Dipodidae; genus Orientallactaga; species Orientallactaga sibirica. The sequence continues at coordinate 32,746,269 of JAEOAD010000012.1, read as the reverse complement.
GTCTCAAGAGAGGTGCTAAAATTTGCCTTGGAGTCACAAAGATGTCATCTGTCTTTATTCTTCCCAAAAGATACAGGTATTTGTCCATAGCAGGATAAATCAATCTTTTTAAAATTTTTTTTTTTTTTGTAGAGAGAGACACAGAGAGAGACAGAGAGAGAGAAGAGGGAGACAGAGAATGGGCGCGCCAGCAGTCTCTCAGCTGCTGTGAACGAAATCCAGATGTGTGCACCACCTTGTGGGCAAGTGCAGCATTGCTCCCTTGCATCACTTTGCATCTGGCTAAATGTGGGACCTGGAGATTGAAACCCGGTTCTTAGGCTTAGCAGGCAGGTGCCTTAACCGCTAAGCCATCTCTCTTTGAGTGTCACAAGGTTACCTTCTATTTAACAAATCCAGACATTACAGACCTGAGAGATAAGCATTTCAGCCATGGGAACTGAAGTAAGGGAAACACTTATCTTTGTCTTTTTTGGAGGAGTGGGCTCCTGCTTCCTGCTCAACCACAGTAGCCCATATGCAATGCATTGAGACTACCTACTCCTTATTTCAACAGATTTGCTGTGTGGATATGATTTTGTAAACCTCAGGCTCAACAGTGTCAACCCACATTAGCGAACAATGTGCTAGAATAAGCATCCTCATGTACTGGAGGCATTGGCTGAGCCAACGTTAACACCGGAAGCTTCCATCAGTGGAAGAAAAGTGTTAAAAAACACATACCATTGCCTATTAATAAATAAATTAGGGCCTGGAGAGATGGCTTAGTGGTTAAACACTTGCCTGTGAAGCCTAAGGGTCCTAGTTTGAGGCTCGATTCCCTAGGACCCACCTAAGCCAGATGCACAAGGTGGTGCATGCATCTGGAGTTTGTTTGCAGTGGCTGGAGACCCCAGTGTACCCATTCTCTCTCTCTGCCTCTTGCCTCTTTCTCACTCTATCTGTCTGTTGTTCTCAAATAAATAAATAACTAAAAATTAAAAAAATAATGGATAAAAACATTATTAGGAAAAGCTACAATTGATTGTATTTATATTCCGAGTCTTTAGGACAATTTATACTATTTTTTTGTTTGTTTGTTTTTTTGAGGTAGAATTTCAGTCTAGTCCAGGCTGACCTGGAATTCACTATGAAGTCTCAGGGTGGCCTTGAACTCATGGTAATCTTCCTACCTCCTGAGTGCTGGGATTAAAGGCGTGTGTGACCATGCCTGGCATAATTTTTATACATTGTACATGCACTTTCTTATGCATGCCCACTATAACTTACAGAATTTATAATAATAGATAGTTTTCTCTGAGTAGTCTCAGATTATGCCAGTTATCTTGGTTTAAGTTAGAATACTCTTAACTCACCTATAAAGTTATATTAGGCTAAATGGTATATGATTACTTTTTTAAAGCTCTCTCCCAATTCAAGGAGGAACCATTTACTTCCCATGAAGAATAAAGTCTTGGAACTGTGGTCCTCAGAACCAAGCACAACAAAGCAAAACAAACACTTGAGATAGTTTTTCATATTTATGTATTTTTGATGTGCATGCATGTGTATGTGTGTGTGTGTTCGTATGTATGTTCATGCATTTGGATGCCATAGGTCAGCATTGTGTGTGTCTTTTCAGTAGCTCTCCACCTTATTTATTGAGAAGTGGCTTTTCAGTGAACCCAGAGATCATTTGGTTAGACTGGCTAACCATCTTGCCCCAGGTTTCTACCTGTCTCTGCCTCCAGAGCACATGGGATTAAAGTTAAACACTATGATTCCTGGTGTTGATGTGGGTTCTTGGGATCTGAACTTGGGTTCTCATGCTTACCCAGCAGTCACTTCATTGACTGAACTATCTCCCTCTCCCTCCAGTTTACATATTTTAATATACTTGGCCAGTCAAAATTCCAACATGGACGGGAGGCTGCCTAGTATGTCCATTTTATGAGGTAGAGAAGGGCATCTTTCACGATTTTGTTTTCCTTCAGTAAGTGGGATGTGCCCAATCTGTTTTGATTTTTATTCTACAGAAACAACAGGGGTGTTCTTCTCTTAAAACAACCAGGGTAATCATGCTTTTGAGGATCAAAATTCAGGCTCACTTATAAGACATGCCCAATGAATTTTAGATTCTAAGCAACTGCAGTAGGTTTTCTCTCCTTTTGTGCATGTAAGGAAAAAGTAACTTGCATGGACAGCTCTCAACATGCATGGCATGGCTTCTTGAAATCATGATTTTCTGATCAGTGCTTCTGTGCTCCATATGCTGAACTTAATGACTGAAGATACAAAAATTAATCAATTGGACCTTTATGGCCTTTTAATCTTCTGGACTCTGATTATGACTAGTTTCACTGTATTGTTCTTTTAACACTAGATCAAATATTACTTCCACCCTAACAATGTAGTCTCAAGTGTGATAAGTACATGTAATAAGTAATAGTAAGTTATCAGGTGAACAAAAACATAATGAACTGATATAAGTGGAACATATCCTTGTAAGTAGTTCTTAAAGCATATTGAAGAATTTCAAAAGCTAGATGGTCTACAGAAATAAGCTACAAACACTCAACAGAACTTTGAAACTGAGTTGGAAAACTCCCACAGACACCACAATGCAACAGCATGAAGAAAGGCTGATGAATATTTTAGGTGGAAATGGAATAAAATATTCATAAATCTTGACTATAAACTTTGGGCCTTGGTTTTCAAATGAATGTATTGATTGAGTCATGTCTTTAAATTCTCCAAGGAAGTCCTACACTCCTGAATTAATATGTTCTTGGCCAAAAGTGTTCACTTGCCCTGAGAAGAACAAGTAAGTGTATGCAAGTAATAACCTTAAACTCTTCCTCATGAAAATATCATCCCTTCCTAAAGATTTCATTGGTCAAGAAAGAAAATTGAAGGCCCATATATTTTTCCACTTCTACCTCATTCTCTATGAGATTTTCTTATTCTTTTATTTCATTTTTGAATTAATGAAATATTCTTTGACATTCTCAACTCATATCCTACTTGGAGCACTAGAAAGAAATGGTTTTTTGTATAAATGTTACTGGAGTACTGGTGGAATTTTCTTCTAAAAGAAACAATTTAATCTTCATTAGCTCTAGCAGTCAGCATTCTAACTGCATGTTGTGTACAACTGAAGGGGGATTCTTAAATCAGCTTTGACTTTCAGATTTAGATGAATGATAACTGGTATTCAATGAGATAGTATAGATTAAATATATACCGCATAATGGACAATGGGTAGCTTGAATAATCTAAGATTGCATGCAGTGACAAATAACTTTGGATTAGATGGGTTGCTAATAAAAATATATCTTTGTGGCATTTTTAATCAATTATTTTGCCTGAGGGATATATTTTTCATTTTTCCATATCCATGTACTATGTTGACTTTTCCATGCTGAATTCCCAATAGCTATGGCTGGGGGGATATTCAGTGAGTAAGAAAATCAGGAATCTGGCCTGTGTTTGTTTGTTTTTTCAATTATTTTTATAGTTATTGATTTACAAGGTCACAGACAGAGAGAGAGAGAGAGAGAGAGAGAGAGAGAGAGAGAGAGAGAGAGACAGAGAGAATGAGTATGCCAGGGCTTCCAGCCACTGCAAATGAACTCCAGATGCATGCACCACCATGTGCATCTGGCTTACATGGACCTGGAGAATTGAACCTGGATCCTTAGGCTTCACAGGCATAAGCCTTAACCACTAAGCCATTTCTCCAGCCCCCTTAAAGGCATTTTCTCAAAATCATTAGAAGAAACTTCAAAACTTTAGGCAGAATCTAATGTGATTTCTTCCCAAATTGATGTTAACCAATCACTCAATGTAGGAAAAAGGTATATTTCTGCTATCATATCTGACATAATAAAAAGTAAAATTTCACTGATACCTACTCATCCTAGTAACTACAACAGTTTGGGGATGTTGTTTTTCCCTTTGTTCCATATAACTTATAGTTTAGGGATAGAACTTTAAATACATGCCAATAAATAGGATATTCTTTAGGGGAGATAAATTTTACAAAGGCCTATGGATTTGTGCAACTCTCATGCTTCTGAACGGCTCATATTTAAAAAATATTGCTATTCATTTATTTGAGAGAAAGAAAGAGAAAGAATGAGAGTGAATGAGAATTGGCACACCAGGGCCTGTTCGAGTGCCTGTAACCTCTGAGAAATCTACCAGCCCCTTTTCAGATTTTCAAGTAGATGTTTTAAAAGCTGAATTACTATTGAGAAATATTTGCTTCCTATTCATGACACTTACTCACTGAGTGTCCCTTGAAAATGTGGCCTTTATTCACTGGTAAAGACAACTCAAAGTATAATTCCTCCCCTACATATAACTTATCAAACAGATGTTCCCTCTGCCTGCTTCTTTATTCCTGAAGAGCAAGGGGAACATTCTTTCTTGGCTCCTCTACCTGGCACACACCTCTTGAATCTTACTTTGTGCTGTCAGTGCGTGAAGAAGTGAGGATCTTCTGCAAACTTTATCTTTTCTCTCTATCCCTGGGCACATAAAAAAAAATATCACTCTCTGTTCTACCTTGTTGTCATGGTATTTCTTCTATTTTTGCTTGTCTTTTAAAAGGTAAGAAACCTGTTGTCCAACTAGCAGAATCAAACTCATCCTTTTCTCTTTATTACTAGAGATATAAATTGTGGATTAGGGCTGGAGAGATGGCTTAGCAATTAAAGCACTTGCCTGAGAAGCCTACGTACCCAGGTTCAGCTCCCCAGAACCCACACATGTGCATCAGGTCATGCATGTACCCAAGGTGGCACACGCCTCTGAATTGTGATTGCAGTGGCTAGAAGGCCTTGGTGCCTCTCTCTCTCTCTCTCTCTCTCTCTCTCTCTCTATCTCCCTTCCTCTCATAAAAATAAAAGGAATTTGGTGTTGTGGTCCCCCCTAGGGCCAGCCCAGGAGGGATGGCAGGGTCTCTGCCAAATTAGGGGTGAGAGGCGCAGAGTCACAACACAGACTCCGGGAGTTGGGTGGAAGCAGCAGAGGGCGAGCCACAAAATCATTTATTGAGGAAGTGCAGGTGGGTTTTAAGGGGCTTGACTGGCCAATCATTGTATGGGATGGCTTTTTGTGACCAATGACAGCCTGTCTCCAGACAGATCATCTCTTAGCAGGTTTCTCGCGAGCATGGGACTGTAGCTGTTGTCACACCAGGCCTGTGCAGAAGGCCATGTTCACAGAAGCCACTTCCTGGTTTGTCTGCCATGCGGTCTGGCTAGGGACAGGCCTGCATTGTGCCATACAATTTGGGATTGTTCTTACAGAAGCAGGACCATTCACTTGAAGAAATGGGATGTGCTTAGCTTACTTGAATTCTATTTTGCTGGTGATTTGTGGAAACAAGTGCCTATAGGGGGATCCTCGGTCAGAAACTTAAAGCAAGTGCCAACTTGGCTTCCTCAAATTTTATGATCAGGGTGTGATATCAGGATTAGATTACTGCACAGATTTTCAGACCATAGTGTTAGCAGTATTCATTTAAATTTCTCATAATGACAGACATTTCTATGGATCAAAGATTCATGAAAATAACAGGTAACTGTTGATTTAATGACAGAAAAGTATATTAACAATGAGAATGTGCTGTGGTTTCAAAGGCTGTGTATATTCTACATCATCCAGAAGTTTATTATTCTACTGTCATATTTCAAAACAGAAAAGTATAAATCAGTAGTGTTCCTGGGTACCTGTGAAGAGTTCTAACTGCTTACAGCTTTGAAGCCTGTCCTAAAAGATTTTCGGTGCTGCTACTCTCAAGATCAACAACAAGTGATTCCGTGACTCTTTAGGGAGAGAGGAATGTAATTCTGAGCACGATGAACCCAGACACACAGGAGCCACAGCTGGCCAGACTTGGTCATTTTCTTCTAGGTGACCAAGGCTATCAAGAAGGGGGGGGGTGACAATAGCTTGTAAATCATTTTGCAGAATATTAAAAATATCATTATTGCCTATGGAAGTATGCTGTATTACTCAGAATGCACAATGTGCTAAGATGTCTATGCCATACCTCTAATGAGAACAATTGTGCAACAGAAAAGAGCAGGTTGCTGACCTGCTAGGACCCTCACTTTCAGCTTATCTTATATTGTGCCTTTGGGTAACTTACTTTGTAGCAATTTTAATAACCTCCTGCTCTTCCTCCTCCCTCCGGAGACAGGGTCTCATTTTGTAGCCCTAGTTGGCCTGGAACTCAATATATATTAACTCAATATGTATTTAATGCTGGGTTGGAACTCCCAGTGATCCTCCTGCCTTAACTTTCAGAGTCTTGAAATGAAAGGAATGACCCACTATGTGATGCTAATCTATTTTAATTACACTTTTCATTTTGAAAAAAGAAATCGCACTGGCAGAAAGTTATAAGTCTATTGCACTTCACTTGTATATATCTGTACATACATCTCCCTAACATTCTTTCACATTCACTTCCTGTCTCTGAGTGAATGTAAATAGATGCATGTGCATGCATGTCTATAACTGAACAAGTAGATTTCTTTTCAGCTATTTCAATGTTAAGCCCAGTTGAAATATCCTAGGGACCATGACATTCTCTTTTTAACCTCACCACTAACTTTCCGGTTCATATAGAAATCTATACTTACAAGGCATTTTGTTGGAAGATTGGACTTTTTGTTATTTTTTGCCAAAAAGATCAACTTCATAATGACATAGTCCCAGATGTCTGACTGTAATTGTATGAAGGCCCATTGCCATGCTCAGTACCTCCTTCTTTATTATTCTTACCTGCCCTTTCTTTACATCCTCTTTATCTACTTCTTTCCCCTTTACAGTTTTCCCTTGAAATTGGTATTTTTAAAGGCCATGTACAGCTCACCTGAGCAACTTAATTACATTTCTGGGAGCTGCATTGCTTTTTTCCTACAAAAAGAAATCTAGGTGATATTTTGCAGTTTGATGATGACTATTATTTCCTCTAGCCTTGGTAAAATGAGATTTCATTCAAACCACAAGATATTCTAGAGTCAAGTAAGCTGTTGAGCAGCTGATGTAGTAATTAACAGCATGGTCATATGAAAAAGCCCAGACAAATACATGCTGGTAGATCCCTCTTAGAAAGCCTTTTTTCTTGTCAGCAACTTAGCACCTGATGTTTTGGCTGGCAACTTAGAGCTCTTTTAGGATCTTATCCCTGGTTCTCACATGTATTCAAGCAGAGAAATTCCATTGATCACAAAAAAGTCTTAGGAAGAAAATAGTTTTGCAGTCTCTTTCAGAACTTTTTCAAAAGCCATTGCAAGTCAACACAGGGTTTCATGCTATAAGAAAAGTGCTTATCATTATTGCCCAGTACATAGGGAGGGTGGGGCTGGAGGAGAGGGTAAAGGTGGGGGTGGCACAAAACTGGACCCAAATGTAAGTCCTACCATAAATTTCTGTATCCTGAAGACAGACTAAAATATTGAACCTTCATCAGGTTCTTAGAGGGAACACCTGAATCAAAGGGTCCTGGAGAGGGTATGATGAAGACTAACCTTAATCTTCTCCTGTTTCTCTCTCTTTTCTCTCTTTCTCTTTTATATTACCTATCTTTTTCTTCCTTCTTTCCCCTTGGCACTGGCCTGTAACTCCCAATACCAGGATATGGTTAACATCCACAACGAGCTGTTGATCAGAGAGACCCACAAGGTTTCCCAAAAGCAGACAGACTTCTATCAGAGCACTTGATCACCCACCAAACGTTAATGGTAAGACCCTTCTGCAGAAGACACCATATGCTGTTGATACAGAACATGGAGGGACCTGGCTTGTCTGGTGCCAGAAGGTGCTACATGAGTGACTGGGGGAAAATGGCAACTCGTGGTCTAAGCTACTCAACAGCAAACAACCTGACATGATGCTCACCTAAGTGTAATAGTGGCACACAACCATGATGGGTAACCATCTGCTCTTGAATTAGCTAATGGATCCACTCAGTGGAATGGAACCCATAGCTGGAACTGGGAAATAAGTCATAAGTCATATCCAAAAAATGAGTTCACTCTCCCATATCAAGCTCCCACTAATCTTGGGCTACAAGAGGGCCTACACCTATTAAATGCCCTCTAAACTAACAATGATAATCCCACCCCAACCCCTTTCACTGAACACCTTCTTTCCTAGTCCCTCTTTTATGTTGATGTTTTGATGTCGTCCCCCCTCCCTCCATCCTTCATGAGAGAATGTTGATAGATCTGATATTGTGCAGGTTTGGTACAGATAATGATAGTCTTTGTGAGGTTGTGAATAAGATGGTCACTTCATGCCTTGAAGACAAGACATTTTCTTGACTTGATGAAACCACATGCAACACATTGGGTTTCTCTTGGGATAGATTAATTTCTAAAATAAAAGTTATTACATTTCATAATATTTGATTGCAGTTTGCTCCAAGAAACTGTACTTCTTGGAGCATTAGAATTTGTATTGTAGGAGCTCAACAGGCATTTGATGGTTTCTCAATACTGAGAGGATCAGAGTCACCAAGAAGATTTGTTGAATAGCAGATTGCTCCATGCCACCCCGAACATCTCCAGACTGGGAGTGGGAGTGAGACTGCCATGTATATCTAATTTCTGATGTGGTGAGGTGGATGCTGCTGTTCTGGGCACTCCACTTTGAGAAGCACTGGCCCCAAACAGTGACTTTTCAACCTTGGTTCACGATTAGACATATATAGAAGCCTGGGCTCCACCCATCAAGAATAATGTATAAACCAGAATCTCTGCATGGCATGGGGCATGAGAGCTTTTGGAACTTCCCATGTGACTCTACTGAGTAGCCAGATGTAAATTCCACTGAAGATCATCTCAAAAGAAGTGGTCATAAATCCTGATTTCTTATAAGAACTGCCTGGCAGGATTTAAAAACCATGATGACTAGATTTCAAATCTCAGAGGTTCTAATGCAATTGGTTTGAGATGCTTCCTGAGCATTGAGAGTTTAGAAGCTCTCAAATGATTCTGCTAAAGTTAAGAAGTACTGTGTTGAATATCCCATATATCTGCTGTAAGAACTTTGAGATTTCCTGTGCTTCTAGGTGAAGGATACAGTAGTCAAGGAAAACAAAATTCCTGCATTGGTTACTTCTAAAGTAATTATACAGGTTCCAAGCTTATACTGAATGGAGCTTAGTATATGTACACTAAATTATCTAAAATTTGAATTAAAGCCTATCTTAAGTGACCATAAAATCCATTTGTATTCAATCCAAGTCACTTCCAGTGTATGGATTCAAACTGCATGTATTTTTCTATTGAGTCAGATATCTAAAGGGAACACAAATAATTTCATTTATTATAATTTTGATTTATTTACATATTTTACCCCAGTTAATGGTCATCTCTATTGCAGTCCAATAATAGAAATATAGATAAACAAAATCTGCTGGTCCTATATCTAGAACAGACACTTGCCTTTCTGGTTTGTTTGACAGAACCAAAAATTAACAGTATTAAAGATCTAGTACACAGATAGAATAATACTGCACAGAAACCTAAGTGTCTAAGCAGCCTCTTGCTTCAGCTGGTGAAGACTGCATACTGGTGGACCACTGAGTCCAAGAAGTGACCATAAAGTTTCAGAAGCTGCTGCCTTATGCTGTGAGGCATGCCCTTTGGGGTGGGGTGGTAGAGCTAGTGATATTTATTAAAATAATGAAACACTTGCGAATGTTAATAAGCTTCACATCAAACTGTTTACATCTATGGAAAATTGCCTTTTGGAGGTTGAATATAGTGCATATTCCTTCACTTACCCCTGTAGCAGCCTGTAACCACCTATGTGGTATTGAGCAAGCTATTTAACATTTTCAGGCTTCATATGCAGTATGATATTTATCTTTCATGGTGGTTTGGAGGTAATTTGCCAAGCATTCATCTCAGTACTTGATATGTACTATAAGTTTAGATATATTAATGCTCTCTTTCCCCTCTTCCCTTCTTATACTATCTGTTTTCGATCACCATTGCAATCAACAATACAAGACATTGTCTCTTCCTCTACCTTTCTTGTTCTTCTTTCTCCCTCCCCTTCCTTCAAGGACTCAGCCAGACACTTGGGCACTGAGGGATAAATAAACTACCATCCTGCCCTTTGTACAGAATCAGGGGAGAGAAGCATGTAATTGTGATGCCTACAGAGTGACAAATGGCTACACAGGTTACACAGAAGCATGGCATCCAAACTTGTCTGTGGGAGCTGGGACTATCTGGAGAAGATCGTGAAGGCACTTACTCTTAGAGGTCAGGTAAAATGTTGATGGACACAGTGGTAGAGGGCAATGACTAGTAATTGGGAATGAGGAAAATTTCTGGCAGAGATCAACAACTGTAAAATAGGACATGAATATGCAAAAATTGCATGAAAAACCATTGCAGGGCTGGAGAGATGGCTTAGTGGTTAAGGTACTTATCTGCAAAGCCCAAGGACCCAGGTACCTACATAAGCCAGTTGCGCCCTGGAGTTCATTTGCAGCTGCTGAAGGTCTTGACGCACCCATTCTCTCCATCTGCCGCTTTCTCTTTCTTTCAAATAAGTAACTAAAATAAAATAATTTATAAAAAATGCATATAGTAGTAACTTTGACCTGCCCGTGAGTTGTTTGGATGGTATGAAGAACGAAGCAAAAAGAATCTGCAAATCTCAAAAGATCTATGTCAGTGTTTCACAAAGTGTGTTCCCAGACCAGTAACATGAGCATCAGGTGGCACGTTGTTAGAAATATGAGTTCTTGTGTGTGCTACCTAGGTCCATTGCATGAGAACAGTTGGGCTTGAGAGCTACAGATCTTTGCTTAAACAAGCCCTACAGGTCATTATAATGGAAAAACTGCTTTCTGTGGTTTAAATGTTTGTAGCTCTTCCCCCCACCCCCAGGATTCACTTTGAAATAACCTCCAGTGTGAGAATTTAAACAGGTGGCACCTTTAGATGGTGATTAGGTCACGAAGAATCTTCTCCAGTGAGCAGATCTGAGTCCCTTATAACAGAGCTGTTCTGTAGCACAAATTTCTGTATACCAAGAGGAAGCAACTTTCATAACTCCTTCATGGAAGCAAAGATCAGACCCTTGCTGGACACCAAACTTGCTGGGACTTTGAGCTTGGACTATTGTGAATAATAAGTTTCTGTTCTTTATCAATTTTCTACTATCAGGGCTTTTATTATAGCCTTTTTTGTCCAGACCCCGTCTAATTATTATGCTGTTTTGGTTGAGACTAGTCAAACATCATAAGAAATTTGGTCATGTTCCTGAAGGGAGTGGGGAACATCAAGATTCTTTGGAAGGCTTACTTTGGAAGGAAGGTGGAAGAGGACTGGGGTAGTATGAGTCCTGGAGGTTAGCAGGTAGGGAGATTCAGGAAAGAAACTTCAGAATGGAGTGGAAATGTACCTTCTTTGATATGTGGAGGTTTCATAAAATTTATACATTCTAACAAGAGAGAAATAACATACAATTCCTGCCTGCCAGGTGTTGATATCTACGTAGAGATTCAATCGTCTGAGGATACCGTCCATTGAACCAATGAATTCTCTGTCACTATTTACAGAATGCCCGTCACCCTTGTTAATAGCTGTCTATTCAGGGGGTTTGGTTGCTCCGTGCTACTCAAGAGTCTCCTCTCTCCTTCTCCAGGAGGAAAATTTGGATTGAGGTGGTACCACAAAGACACTGTGTACTGGTGTATCAAGAAAAACCTATTGCAGCATAATTTCTCAGCTTCTGTCTACAACCGTGTGGAAGTATTGAATCTTGAATATTCTTAAATACTTGTGTTCTGGCTTATGTGGCAACAACCCCGAAGAGACAGCTGTCTGAAAGCTGGTTTTCAGTGGGGGTAGGAATGGGCTGGAGCAGTCTTCCCTCTGTTAGTTCTTGCTCACCATCACCATTACCAGCAGCCGGCCTGTGTTCTTAGCTGCAGGGAAAAGGTGCCAGGGGGGATGTGAGCCTTTAGATAATGCAGAGGTCAGACGCCAGAATGAATCTTTAAGCTTGCTCTCCAGGTCTGGGGTGGGGGTGGGGTGGGGGGGAGGAGATGCTATGTTGGTTGAGGCAGGGAGGCAAAGAAAAAAAATCCAAGATATTTGACAGCTGTATCTTTCCACCACCACCTTCCCTAAACCCACGCATCTCTGCTTAGTCTGATATGAAACGGAGAGTGCACCCCCGCCACCTTTGCCTTTGTGCTTTCAATGAAAAAAGTCGGTGCACAAGGACGGAAACCAGAGAGGCTGAAAATAGGTGCATGACTTGTTGAGCATACAAATCATTTCCCTCCTAGTCTCCAAGGGAGGAAAAGAAAAGAAAAAAAAAATCCTCTACTCTTTCCTTGCAGCCGGTGCTGTGCGTTCAGATGAGGAGGCTGCGGCTGGTCCTCACGCCAGCTTCCAGCGGGTCCCGATAGGAAACTTTTCTCGCCGGGCCGGCTGGGTTCATCCGACCGTGGGCATCTCGCGACCTGCCCCCCACCCCGCACCCCCCACCTCCATCCCGACCTCCCACACCCCGAGACACGTCTGTCCCTTTAAATCGCAGCTGCACGGCTGGGAAACAGCGCCGCTCGCCGCCCAGGCCGTCTGGCTGAGCTGAGGCGAGCTCGCGCTTGGCTCGGGCTGCGCGCGGCGGGCGGAGGGCTCGGCTCGGCTCGACTCGGCTCGGCTCGACTCGGCTCGGCTCGGCCCGCGGGCGGCTCGGCGGCGGCGGCGGCGGCGGCGGCAGCGCGGGGCGGGGAGGCGCGGCCCGGCCAGGAGCGAAGAAAAGAGCGAGCCGGGCCGGGAGAGGCGCCGCGCCCGGTCCCCGCGCCCGCGCTCCCTGAATCCTCCTAGCTCCGGGGCGGCCGCCCGGGATGCGCTCGGCTGCTGCTCGCCCCGCTTCCCCAGAAGACGATTTCCATAGTAACCATCAAGTGGCTCCATCGCAAACCTGAGGATCTGGGCGGCCCGCCGGCGTGACCTCGTCCAGGTAACGCTGCGATCTCCTGCTCTTGCCTTGCAAAGCGCCGAGCGCCGTGCAAAGTTCCTTTTGTGGAGCATCGCCCAGCCCCGCGTAGCCTGGGGGGATCTGCAACAGCCTGCTCCTTACACCAGGTGCTGGCCGCCGGCACCCTTCTCTGGCACTTCCTCACCATCCATGATCACATTATTGAAAAAGAAAAATTATTTCGCTTGCTTCCTCCACTCCCTTCCCTGTCTGCCCCCCTTCCCCCATCGTTCAGCTTTTCTAGGTTCTTTTTTTTTTTTTTTTTTTAAATTTTCTTTTCCTGAGACTAGTGATGAGGGCTCCAGAAGTCTGGGGGCGGGGGTGAGGAGCACGGTCCGGGGAGTGGCGGTTCTGATGGGTTGGATGCAGTGGAGCTACTTGGGGCATGGCACATTGCTTGCTTGCGCTGGGGTCGCGGGAGGAGAGGGCTTGTCCGGGATCCCACGTCTGTGAGGGAGGGATGCAGCCTTGGGGGTGATGGAGCTCTTGGTTGTGTGGTTGGCCAGCATCCATACATCATAGCTTTGCTTCCTACTCCCCCGCCCCTCTTTGGGTTTCTCTCTCGCGCACCATCCTTCTTTCTTTTCCCCTCACCATTCGCACCATTCTTCTTCCCTTCCTTTCTTCCCTCTTTCCTCCTTAAAAATAAAATAAAATAAAAGGTGGTGGTGGTGGGGATCCTTTGTAACCTCTCATACTGCCGGAATGGGAATAACTGAAACCAGCAACGTGGCCACCTCAACCTGGTTGTTTTCAGATCCGTCCTCATCCATCAACATATTTGTTTCCTGAGTCTATTGATCCCCCTGGATTCTGCAGAAATGCAATCTAAGCTGGGCGACTGGTTGTCAAAATCGGAGTACTGCAGCTCCAAGTACGACACGTATTGTAAGGGTTGCATGCGTTTTAAATCCAAATAAGCCATGAGTATAAATAAATGAATCTTGGAAGAAGATATTGACTTATTCTAGTGCAGCTTCCCTCGTTGATTATTGCTATGCTTTCCCTTCTTCTTTGACATTTAATTTTTGGGAACTTGGAGACAGTTTTCCTCCCTCTTGGTTAAAAAGACCACGGAAGTTTTATTTTAATGATCTCCTTCTTGAACCCTTCTTGAATTGAGGTAGCAATAGTCATAGCTGGTCACTGGCTTGGGAAGGTGGTAATGAAGGTTCACAAGCTTGTTTCTCCCAATCCAAGCTGGCTAAAGTAGGAAGCGCTGAGGAGCAGCTGGCCAGACCTTGCCAAAGAATGGAAATGGGTTACAACTTCTGTGTGAAATAAGTAGACTCAGACTTTGGTGGTAAAAAATGTGAAGATACAACAATAGCAGACCTTTTGTTTGGGTTATTAACATGTGGACAACTATGCTAGGGAGGGTCAAAGTTAGCACCTCCTATTAAATGATCCTGTAGAGCTGAGAGTCCACCCTGCCTTGTTTGTGTTGTCTCTTCAGTACGGTTTCATTTCATTTGTACATATGAGATGCTGGCATCATGAGAAAACAAAGGGGGTGTGTATGAGAGGAGATAGCTTCTGTTTAGACAGATGCATGGTTTACTGGATTTTCAAAAAAATTCTCCAAAAATATATTCGTACTTATCTTCTTTGAGATTGGTATTTCCTACTTGAAAGTGGTACTGATCAATGCTCTTCCCCCACTTTGAGTGATGTGGACAATTGAGATGGAAAAGGTCTGTTTTAGAGTGTGCCCTTTCCTCTCCTTCCTTCTGTGTTCACATTTGTCTTTAAATTGAATTGTTAATAAAGAATGAAGGATTCTGGGCCAGAGAATGGATCAGAAAGAAGAGAAACTACTGATAGCTGGAGAAATGTATCTGAAGCAAGGAAATAGGATTGTTGTGCCTCTGCACACTGTCATCTTTATGTTTAGCCAATTAGGAAGCTGCATACCTTAAATGAGTGTCATTTCCTTAACTCTACACATGACACTGCTTATGCCAGAGGTCATATTTATCCAGTTAAGATGAATGTTCACAGAGGCTTCATCATTACTTTGCCAATGAAATAAAAAAAAAAAAAAGCAATGCTTCTGACAACATTGTCTTGGAACGGTGGTGACATAGTAATGATGCTGTATTGTTTATGCCTGAATTCCAGTTTTGGTGTTTCCTAGGTGGGTAGGTTGACACATTGCTCCTAAGCTGCATGGGGTTTAAGGACAGAATTAGTAAATTATATAGATATAACAAAAACTTTATTTTTTTATCTTGGTATAAGAAATGTCATGCCTTTCTGGTCACTTAATATTTTGGTGTGACTGGAGTGTGTGTGTGTGTGTGTGTGTAGTAGTTAGCATAAAGACTTCTTAACATCATGCGTTTTGAGGCTGAAAGGTACATTTGTGATAAGCTATAAATTTCTCTAATTCATAGTATATTGGTTGTGAAGTGTTATCCCCCCTCGCTATGATTGTATTTATGTGTGGATCACTTAATGAAAGGTAGACAGTGATGTGCTATCTGTTTGGTAATAGAAAAATAAAAAAGAATCTCAAGTTTACTTACCTCAAGTCCCTAATTTTGTGCACATGGATTAGTGATGTTTGTGATCTGATATTTTAACAGACTGAGTTTCTGAACACTGTTAGTTGCCAAGAATATATTTTATTCTAAAATTTCTATAGGATTATTTTTCAAGTTGTGTAGAGGGCTCTAAGTGACTCTTCCTTGTAACTCATGGCAACAGGAAATGGTTGTGCTGAGTGCAAATTGAAGTATGGACAGAGGCCTCCAATTTGTGATTATTCAGGGGCTTCTTAGGAAAAGAGTTAGTGTCATGGTTCCGTAGAACAAAGGGATGCTAACTTGTGGAACTTTTGCACAGTTTTCAAGCTTACCATGCAGTGCCCCTTGGTTTCTTAGCTGCTTTAGAGGTGATATGTGATCCTCAGGAACACCTAAGTTGAAGACAACTTTATTTTAATAGTAGAGGGCTTCAAAGTGTATGGATGTCTGCCCTTGTGTGTAGCTGGGATCATTAGGGTGAGAATATTGTTGTATCAAACCCAAGAGGGAGTGTCAAGGAGTAGTGGATTAAAGCAGGAAGCAAGAGGCCCACGTTGTGTTTCTACTTTCTATTGCTCCACAGTTCCTTTTGCAGTGGTCTTTAGACTCTCAAATGTTTTTTTTTTTTTTTTCTGAAAGAAAATTGAGCATAATCTTTTCTCTGTTTTAAAATTCTCAAATGAGCATTTTTGACAATCTGTGTATACAGGTTGCATATGTAGCAATGGTGGATACTAACACGCACACATACACACATACACATTCTCACAGACACACACATCCACATGTGGGTGTATTGAATTCTGTGCTCCATGGATAGAGGCAGCAGATGTTCCATGACTAATCAGTCATACTATATGTAGAACCGCCTAAGCCCAGCAGGTATCATCCTTTTACTGACTTGAAGGCAAGTGGGGAATACATTTATTACACTTAACAAAAGGAACATTTGAGATCTTCTCTACCCCTCTTTGAAGGGAAAAAAAGTCATTTGCCGTAAGATTGAGTGGACCTCCAGTTAGAGGGGAAAAAAATCCCTAGAAATATCTTTTGGCTCCTACTTCACGTTTCCTCCCAAGTCTATCAGCAGTAGCATCTAATGTGAACCTCTGGTGCTTGTGTTGCTCTAGCCATCCTTCCCTGCCCCAGATGAAATCTTGGAACAAACATTCCAATAGTTCAGATTCTAATTTTAATGTATGATTCAAGTTAACTATGTAACTCAGTGGTCTTGTCAAAGGCAGTGCCAAGTCTTTAAAAATTATATACATTTACTATTATCATTTTTGGATAAATTTATTTGGTCCCCCCCCCCGCCCGGCTTCCAGCTCACAGTAGTCCTCCTACCTCTGCCTCCCAAGTGCTGGGATTATATGCATGCCCCCCACATCTAGCTCTTTGGATAATTTTATGGTATTGTGAGGAAATCAGCTTAATCCCAGTAAGGATGTAAAAGATGATGGTTTATATGACTGGATTAAACAATGCCAGTGTGCTGTACTTGATGCTCATCTGTGGACATTTTCAGAGGCATTGTGCTCATTTTTACTGTTTGAGAAAATGGGGTCACAGAGATTCAATGTTGGGAAATATTTCAGCAACATGGAACCAGTCCTTTTTTTTTTTGTAAGTGTTTTTCTCTTTTCTTTTCTTTTCTTTTCTTTTCTTTTCTTTTCTTTTCTTTTCTTTTCTTTTCTTTTCTTTTCTTTTCCTTTCCTTTCCTTTCCTTTCTTTCCTTTCTTTCTTTCTTTCTTTCTTTCTTTCTTTCTTTCTTTCTTTCTTTCTTTTTTTTTTTTTTTTGAGGTAGGGTCTCACTTTGGCCCAGGCTGAACTGGAATTAACTACGTAGTCTCAGAGTGGCCTCAAACTCATGGTGATCCTCCTACCTCTGTCTCCCAAGTGCTGGGATTAAAGGCATGTGCCACCATGCCTGTCTGTTATTGTTATTTTCAAGGTAGGGTCTCACTCTAGCCCAGGCTGACATGGCACACATTCTGCAGTCCCAGGCTGCCTTAAACTCACAGTGATCTGCCTATCTTTGCCTCCCAAGTGCTGGGATTAAAAGCATGGACCACCACACCAAGCTGAAGCCAGTTTTGTTTTTTTTTTTTTTTTGGAAACCATAAAGTCATTGTTTAGACTTGAAGTGATTTATAGTAGGTTAAGTATAGCCAGAAATGTTTGAAACAAACTTAATTGTTATATTCCTCTTATTCTGCAGTGTATATATTTATATGTGGTCCATTTATATTCAGAACTGTGTGCCTTGTATTTCATTTCCACTTTCTCTACTGGAAAAGATCATTGATGTCTGTGGTAGTTTGAATACATGGCCCCCAATATATTCAGTATTTTATTAGTTTATAGTTTGCATCTGCAGTCACCTTGCTGGAGGCAATGTCGCTGGGTGGATATTAAGGTGTGGTGTTGGGTTTGAGATTCCATTGTAAAGATATGCAAAGTGTGCCTAGCAGGAGTTCCTGAAGTGTGCTGTGGCTGTTGGCTGTAGCTTTGCTCTGTGTGCTGTGTGCCTGGTTCGTTTTTTCTCTTCTCTTGCTTGGATCTGTGAAGGCAGGCCAGCTTCTTCTGCCATTATGGAACTTCCCCTGGATCTGTAAGCTTCAATAAGTAATATATCTTCCTCCATAACTGTTTCTGGTCTGGAAGTTCATCTCAGCGAACCTAAAGCTGTCTGCTACAATGTCCTCATCATTATTTGATGACTTCTGGTGGGTTTTCCATCATACCACTGAGAAGGAGGAGTATCTTACTTCTGCTAATCCTGAAAATGCAAATATGACCACAATGTCATATCCAGTGAGAATGTCACTTCCAATGTAAAGAAGCATTACTTTCATTGAATGCCTTCTTTTGCTACCTTAAGATGAGACCAGATGCCTGGTTGTATTGGTCCATTTTCAGGTAATATTGCCTTGCAAATGTGGCTTCTGGGACAGGTTTCTGTTTGAATTCCAACCTTGTCTCTTATTAGATACATTTTTAAAAATTGTGTGTGTGTGTGTGCATGTGTGTGTGTGTGTGTGTGTGTGTGTGTGTGTGTGCATGTGGTGCATGTGTGGAGTTCAAAGGACAATTTTCTTGTTGATACTCATAGTCCACTTCATGTTGAGACAGGTCCTCTTGTTCATTGCTCAGTTCACAAGGTTCTGGGAAATTCTCCCACCTCTGCCTACCTTTTTTGATGTAGGTATACTGGGATTATAGAATCCACCTCAGTTTCTGGCTTTTTAAGTGGAATCTGAACTTAGGTACTGAGAGTTTTGAGGCAAGTGCTTTATTCCCTGAGCTATCTCCTCAGCTGTACATTTCTTAATCCATGGTCCCCATCTGTGAAATAGTTGTTAAGAAGGATTTTTTGGTGGTGATTAAAATGAGAGAATATATTTACATAATACTAAGGGAAGCTCTTACCATATAGCAAATATTCATTCCATATTAATTGCATATTGCTATGGTTGATATTATTGCTATTGGTGAAATGTATAGAATAGCCACAGTTACTCCTATTTCTATTTATTTTCCCTTCTACTTAGATGAGGGTTTACTTCAAGTTTAAATGGGAACCATAATACTTCTCTACATAGGAATTATGCCATTCTTTCTTCTTCCTTTTCTTTAGTTTGACTTTTCTTGTAGCCTGTCTGTATACTGAAGGAACCTTTTTTTCTGCTTTTCAGAAAATTTTATTTTTTAATATGCAATATCAATATTATCTATGGATAGTAGCCAAAAATTGAAAATCTAAGTCAAAATTAGAGAAGTAAAATATTAGTCATCCCCCCCCAAAAAAAAAAACATGTCAGGAATAAAAATCTCTAGATTTACTATTACAATGTTGCTAGTCAAAGATATAATTGTTTCAAAAACCCTTATTGCATTCCTAAAACCATAATCCCTGTTGCAGAAGGGGTGTGTGTGTGTGTGTGTGTGTGTGTGTTGTAGTCATTTGAAGTACCATTCATGAAAAGATGCTGTTTGGGGAAAGATGTCTTATTTCATTCATATTTTTCAAAAAATATTTTATTTTTATTAGAGAGAGAAAGAGGGGGAAAGGCAGATAGAGGCCACCAGGGCCTCTAGGCAAATGAACTCCAGATGCATCTTTTGCATCTTGTTTATAAGGGTACTAGGGGATTGAATCCAGGTTCTTAGGCTTTGTAGGCAAACGCCTTAACAATCTCTCCAGACCCACATTCTTGCTTTTTTATTCCTTGTGAGTTCCAGTAGTCAAAGTTTTATTGCATAGATAATTTTCTTTACATATTGATGTTATGTCATCATTTGAAAAATAAACTATGGATTAGTATATTTCTCTAAAAAGTTTTGTTATGGGAATTTACGATCAACTTAAAAGTAAAAAGGGTGGAAATCTGGATTCATATGTATCTATTTTTCAGTTTCAAGAAATTAGGTAACCTCTTAGGATTCTTCTCAATTTAGTTATTCAGTGATGATCTGATCATGGAAATATTAATTTATTGTGCTTTTAAGGATCTGGCACATCTAAAATATTGACTGTAATATGAATAAAATTGATATGAAAATGAATTATTAAATTATGTACAATTTAAAGAAAAATCAATAAAATCATACAAATGATGCATGAAAATGTGTTAAAATTGAGCAAATATGATAAGTCATGGTTCAAAAATGTGGAATTGTTTTGTTCCAATTGACATTACGTACCTCCCATGAAAAACTTGTAAGATGACCTCTAGTGGCCTAATGAATACCATATTACTATATGGAAGTATGGTTTTCAAGAAGTTATATTCTAGTAATCAGTTGTAAAACCACATTGTTCATTAATTTTTCTTTCATTTGATGATTATTTCAAGGTTGCAGCAACCAGTGTCCTAATAGTACCAGTGATAATTGCTTCTGTTGTTCACATTGATGGAGAGTCTCTCCCTGCACCCAGGACTTGCTGTGTTGGCTAGCCTTGATAGCTAGTTGGCCTCAGGGAGTCCCTGTCTCTGCTTCCCAAGAGCTGAGATTACAGGCAGATCACTATGCCACCAGTACTTTACACGGAACTGGGGATCTGAACTCTGCCCTCATGTTTGTACAGCAAGTACTTTATGCACTGAGCTATCTTCCCAGCAAAAGGAACAATTTAATATGATCTATATAAAGCTTATTTCTTACCTATTATAGCCATGTTTCATAAATTTGTACTTTTGCCTTTTGCATGTAATGCTAGACTATTCTTCATAAGCCAAGTTTCTCCCTTATGTTTGTTAACTTATTTTCCACAATTATTATATTTGAAAGTCAATAACCGAAAATTGGATATTATTATGGTACATATAAATTCCATTTAAATGCAAAGTTTTGGTACATCCTCAGAGATGAAATGATATGGGTTAAGGAATGAGAAAAGATAATGCCATTTTACTATATATATTTGTATAATTTTATCTGAAATTGCCATCCCATAAAAAGTTTAAAAGTGAGTGAATTTTAATCTACATGAGTGCTTGGAACTTGAGTGAATAAAAGCAAAGTTTCTGAACTTTCACATAGTATGGTTATTATAATTAATATTATATAATTATTATATTATTTTGATATATGTTAGGTGGGGTTGTTAATAAAATTCTTGCCCTCAAAATTTTTCCGTTTATTTATTTGTGTGTGTGTGTGTGTGTGTGTGTGTGTGTGTGTGTGTGTGTTAGGGTCTCTTCACTGCAAATGAACTCCAGATGCATGCACCACTTTTTGTTTAGCTTTATGTAGGTGCTGGGGAATTGAACCCAGGCTGGCAGGCTTTTTAAGCAAGTGCCTTTAACTCCTGAGCCATTTCCCCAGGTCTAACCTTTGAGAATTTTTTTAACATCTAAAGTTACTTTGGTATAAGACAGCGATGGTGATACCAATATCATGCTCTTTGAGAATTGAACTAAATTATTTCTGGTTTCTTTGATATATACATTTGCTGTTTCAACAAGCATCACCTGGGATGACTTCGGAAAACCAATAAACATTCCTTCAGAAATTAGTTTCAAAACATCACAAATTAGTTACAAGCCTCAGGATAAAGTTGACAAAATTACTTCTTGGTAATTTAAATTTTAGCACAGTGTGCATTAAGAACTACCTTTTGAATTGGTAAGCACAGGGGCTGGAGAGATGGCTTAGTGGTTAAGGTGCCTTCCTGAGAAGCCTAAGGAGCCAGGTTTGATTCCCCAGTACCCACATAAGCCAGGTGCACAAGGTGGTGCATGTGTCTGGAGCTTGTTTGCCATATGGCAGATATGTATAGAGTCTGGGCAAGCTTTTCTTGGAAGTTTCTTGATAATCATGCTTTCATTTATTTATTGTTGGGTAATGTGTGTTGTCTTGTTGCTTGTTTCATGTGTTTGGCACATTGGACTGTATTCGTCTATCCCATGAAGTAAACATAATGATTCAACAAAAGCAAAGTTTATAGGTCTATATTAAGAACTTTTGTCTGGTGTGGTGGCACACACCTTTAATCCCAGCTCTCAGGCGGCAGAGGTAGGAGGATCACCATGAGTTTGAGGCCACCCTGAGACTATAGAGTGAATTCCAGGTCAGCCTGAACTAGAGTGAAATCCTACCTTGAAAAACAAAACAAAACAAGACAGAAAAAAACACCAAAATTTTTGATACTGTGGTGAGAATAACAGCAACACAAATGAATAAAACAATGTCCTTACCCTTGAAGAAGTTGAAATATATTTAATTATTAATATAAAAGTTTTGAATTTATTTTTCAAAGTGTTTAGTTGCTTATTTATAGTGAGGCATGACAATTTATTTTAATTTATTATGGGTAGGCTGTGCTCAACCCAAGACAGGGTTGGATTATGTTACCATAATTGAGAGTCATCTTGAGTTCTGCACTGTTAATGCATGCTAATGCTCCTTTGAAGGTCTCCTGTACATGGCCTCATGAACCACAAAGGCTTTTCTGCCTACAGCAGATAAACTTGCAATGCCTGAAGAAGATGCATTATAAATCAGGCCATTCATTACCTATAGCTTTTCCCATTTTTTCTTTTCTTTTCTTTTCTTTTCTTTTCTTTTCTTTTCTTTTCTTTTCTTTTCTTTTCTTTTCTTTTCTTTTCTTTTCTTTTCTTTCTTTCTTTCTTTCTTTCTTTCTTTTTTTTTTTTTGCTAACTAGCTAATATCTGTGCAGGACAGTCTCACACAGCACAAGTCTTTATTGTATTTGGCTTAAAAAATTTTTTTTTTTTTTTTTTTTGGCTTTTTTTTTTCTTCAGAGTGGAAAAGTATCTCATAAGAGTATATGTGTATATTTTCATGTGTTGTTTGTGTATGTGTGTGGCAAGGCCATAGGACAAACTTGGATGCTGGTCTTTACCTTTCCCTAAAATAGGGTTTCATATTGGTCTGCAGCTTCTCAAGTAGGCTGGACTAGATGGTCAGAGAACTTCAGAGATCCTCCTGTTTCCACCTCCTCCGTGCTGGGATTATAAGCATGCTCTGCACTTTTAAATGGGCTCTTGTGATTAAACTTTTTAGATATTCATGCTTGCTGCAAGAACTTCATTGACTGAGCTGTCTCCCATCCTCTGTCTCATAAGCTTTAAGTACATTCCCCAATGAAGTGTTTACTAATAGTGTGATAAGAAAATAATATAAAATTTACAATAATTGGATGTATTAGACAGAATCATGCCCCCTTCCACTGTCTGCATTCACAAAACCTTGCATGTTACCTTTCATGATGAGGAACTTTGCAGATAAGATTAAAATTTAAGGCTTTGAAATGGGGGTATTATTCTGAGTCACCTGACAGGGACCAGTCTGATCATATGAATCCTTTCCAGCAGACCCAGGCATTTTCCCAGCTAGGTTTAGAGGAAAAGAAGTGGTACTGGAGACAAGGTCAGAAGATGCAGTATGGATCCCTCTGAACATGGAAGAAATGCAGGGGTATCTGCAAAGGTAGAGAAAGAAAGGAAGTAGGCTCTCACCTGGACACTCCTAAAAGGAAGGCAGTTCTGCCGGTAATCTGTATTTTAGTTTAGTGAGACTATTAGATTTATGACTTCAGTACTGTAAGGCAATGTATTTTGTTGTTTTGAGCCACTTAGATTCTAATAATTAATTACACCAGTAATAGGAAAAGAATATAGTGGGATAAAGATTGTGACTTTATTTTATTTCAGGCCATATTATATAAATTATTGGGCTTTCGGCACTTTTGAAATATGAATTTCATTTGGAGATTATAGGTCTGTAGAATGAAACAGGATTTTCATATATATTTTTTTAAATTCCTGTGACAGGATCTTTCTATATAGCTCAGACTGGCCTAGAACTCACTTTCTGTAGCCCATGCTAATCTCACACTTTAAACCATAGGCAGGTATCACCATGCTTGCCTGGTGTTTTCAGTAGATGACCCTGGTGTTTGTATTTGTTTAAAAATTTATTTATTTATTTATTTATTTATTTATTTATTTGAAAGGAGAGAGAGAAAGAGAAAGTGAGAGAGAAGAGAGACTGAGAATGGGCACTCCAGAGCCTCTAGCTGATGCAAATGATCCATGCACCACTTTGTGCACCTAGCTTCACATGGGTAGTGGGGAATCAAATATTGGTCATTAGGCTTTGCAGAAAAGTGCCTTAATAATCACTGAGCCATTTCTCCAGCCTACTGTTTGTATTTTTAAAGACTTTATATTAATTAATTAAAGACTGAGAGAGGGAAAGAGAGAGATGGAGAGGGAGAATGGGCATGACAGGACCTCCAGCCCCTGCAAACGAAGCTCCATATTCATGGCTTATGTGGGACCTGGAGAATCGAACTGGGGTCCTTAGGCTTTGCAGGCATATGCCTTAACTGCTAAGCCATCTCTCCAGTCCCAGTGTTTGTATTTTCAATTGTGTTTAGAAGAATTCTCTCAAAGAAAGCCTTTTAGTTGTTACTGGCCTAATATTTTGAACCTTTTCTTAATTCCTTTGTATTTGTTTTCTATGGTTTACCATGGGCTTGATTCAGTGTAAGTTAAGATAATGCATATTGAAGATGCTCAAACTCTACCTTGTGGGTATAATGTTGCTTCTTGTTGATTAGGTTTCTTTCCTGCCCTTTCCTTCTACTACAGTTATGGATGGAGGTGAGGAAAAACTGCAGCATGACTTGGGAATGCAGCAGAAACACTGTTCTGTAGCCAGAAATCCCTTGTCGTGCACTCCCTGTCTCCAGTGTGTGTGGCTCCAAGGGTGATGGCAACTGAACAAAGGTCTGGCTCCTGAAAGGTGGAACACCTTGGAATCATCCGTGCATCTCAATGTTGACTATTGAATTACATTCACATTTTAAGTAAGGAAGCATTATTCATGATCTGAACCTACATGTGGCAGAATTGAAGACGAAGTCTGCAAATGGAAATTTGCTAAAAAAGTATCTTACAAACTACAGAGAGCATTTTTAACATTCAGGGTGGCAGTTGAACTAAAAAGGCAGTATTTGTTTTTCTTCTAATGCTGACACATTGTGTCGTATATCCCAGTATTATGAAATGGTTGTAATTGTCTGATTTCATGTTTGAAGGAAACGTTTTCAATGACCTCATTCAGAGGGATACTAACCTCTGATTCACATTAGAATGCTGATTTCAAGCATGCACCTTGATCTGTCCTTGATGTGGGGGCTGAATCTTCAAGAACATCAGTTGTTCTATTGATTCTTTTGATGTTCCAGTGCTGTGAGAATATATATTACTTTGGCTTCAACTTGCATGCCTGCTTCTCTGTTGCTTCTTATTCCTTCATTTTCTAGGCACTGGTAGGGCTTGGGTTGTAGTTTATAATCAAATGTGTGAATCCTTTCATTCCTCACCAAAAACATCTATCTTCACTTTTCCCTCAGAACTGTGTGTTCCTTAGCTTCGGCACAAAGCTTCTTTCTTACCACTGTTTTATGTATGTCAGTCATTTTCTCAAAAGCTAATAAAAAATTCAGTGATTCAAATACAACTGCACAACTTTCTCTAGATAAGCAACTGTTCCTGAGACTTCATCTCTGTGTAATCAACATCATGATAGCTAATGATGCAGTTTTTAAATTTCATTTTTAAAATTTTATTTGATAGGTATATGTAAACATATATGTATGTGTGCATGGCAAGCATGTGGAGTTCAGAGGACAACCCTGACATGTTGTTAGCCTTGGCAACCTTGACATGTCCATCCTCTCCTTTCATCCTCTCTTGAGACAAGGTCTCTTCTGGTGGAGGTGTTTTGCCAAGAGATAGACTAGCAAGCTTCCTGGTTCTCCTGGCTGTGCTCCACTTGACCATAAGTGGGTTTTGGATTACAGACATGAACCACTTTGTCAGTGGCTTTACATGAGTGCTGCGGAGGATTAGACTGGGATTGGTAGACTTGCAAGTGAATCTTTCAACTTTTAACCACTGATTCAAAGTTTTAAAGAATTTTATCTAGATCATAAGCCCAATTTTAAAAAAATCTAACATAGTGAAAACTCTAAAAAGAAATTTTCTCATCTGAAATCTATCCTGGAATTTCTGTAATACCTAATTGTGCATCTTTTCGGTATTTTTAACTCTAGTGACATTTCTTTGCAGTACATAATTAAAACAGTTGCAGAAACCTAGGCTGTGCTTTCTTTTTCATTTTACAATGTGTTAGGCTAAAGGGGTGAGTAGGGAAGAATGGATGTAGAACTTGATTTAGCATCTTGCAGATGAGGTAAGACATGTACACAGCAAGTCCTGGAGACGAGAGTAGACAAGTTACAGGGGAGCTTATAAAACAAAGGAAGTCCTTGGGTGGGGAAAATGTAGAATGGTTACTATATGAAGTGGTTTGACATAAGAAGGGGAGCCTTTGGACATGCAGAGGCAAAATGAAGGACTTTTGTTGCAGTCAGCTTCCATATTGGTGGACAAATACCCAACCATAAACAGCTTATTGGAGGAAAGAGTTTATTTCAGGCTTAAAAATTCCAGGGGAATACCATCAATGGTAGAAGGCATTGGTTCCATTCCATACATCCAAGTAGAGAGACATTACCAAATAACCAGCAAATGCCAACACCAGCAAGCACAAACAGCCAGTGCTCCAAACTGCTCTCCACACACCTTAGGGCTGGATTTAAGATCCACCCCCCCCCAGTGACACACTTCTTCCCCAGTAAGGATCTGTATTCACATCTGAGTCTGTGGGCCGTACATTTAAACCACAACAGTTTTATAATGGGTGAGTGGGAGGAGCTAGGTATATAAAAAAAATTCAGTGTGTTGACACAAAGGCCTCTAGGATTCATTTTCCCCTCCATGTCTGACTATTCTGTCTGTACACTCAAGTCATATTTAGCTAGACATATCCTACATGGGCCAAGCTTTCTCTGCTTTGGACCTGTGCTACCAGTTAAAGTTCTGTACAGTTCTGTGTAACATGAATTTCACATAGTTTGCTCTCTGTAGACATGGAAATTATTTTTGTTAAATTTTCATAGTTAAAACCTGCCAACCAGAATCCTAGAATTTATAAAGCTTACATTTAGGGGATATTTCTTTTGCTAGATTCCATTCAAGCCACTTGTACATCATTACTCTGCATGTTCTTGAACATATCTATTCTTCCCAGTGATGAAAGACAAATAGTTGTTCTTAAGAAGCTCAGCGTGGATGAGAGAGTGACTTTTTTTTTTTTACTTGAGAAGTTTTTGATATTAAACTTTTCCATTGTACTGCTTGTATGGAGAAGGAACATAGAAAGTAGAGGTGGATGTGATAATTCTGCTTGGCTGGCTAGGCACTGGGGAAGAATGCCCAGAGAGATACTTAAACTGAGTCATGAAAGATGAGTGGGAAAATGCCAGATGGCCACAGTGGAGTCGTGGTGGTGGTGGTGGTGGTGGTGGGGGTGTTTCAAGATGTGACTCTACAAGTGTACAAAGACATAAGGGAACTTAAAAAGTTTTGAGACAACTAGTCCCTATGAGTTCAGAAGATGTCAAAAGGACAAAGAGTTGCAGCCTGATGCTGCTGGAAGGATATGCAACCCACTGTCTGAGTTTATACTTGATTTTGTGATAGCAAAAATCTCTGAATAATGTTAACCAGGAACAACATAGATATAAGGTCTTCTGAGAGCTAGATTGGGACTATTAAAAT
The DNA here is from genome assembly GCA_036365145.1 of Orientallactaga sibirica. NCBI lineage: Eukaryota > Metazoa > Chordata > Mammalia > Rodentia > Dipodidae > Orientallactaga > Orientallactaga sibirica. Next base: position 32,718,563 of record JAEOAD010000012.1, on the reverse strand, counting down.
ATTAATATAAAAGTGTTCGTTTCAGAAGCAATACCTGATTTTTTACCACATAACCTACATTATGCATGGTGTGAATTGGTAGCTCAATTTCTTCATTTATAGAGGGGTGGTGACAGTAGTAGTGGTCTTAGAATTAGTGTGAGGATGACATGGGCCATGAATGTTATGTTAAAGAAGTTATGTATTATAAGATGCACACTTACTATTCATTTTAATATCATGAGAGATAGAAGGTGTGTGTTTAAGAAGATGTTGGCAATATAGGAACTGAAAGAGTCTTAAAAGAGAGTTGTGCTGTGTATTAAGATGAGTTCTAAACATTTCTAGAAATCTATGATTACCTTATTACCTGCCTGTGGAGGGATAATTAAAAAATAAGCAGTGAGGGCTGGAGAGATGGCTTAGTGGTTCAAGTGATTGCCCACAAAGACAAAGGAACCAGGTTCAATTCCCTAGGACCCACATAAGCCAGATGCACAAGGTGATGCATGCATCTGGAGTCATTTGTAGTGTCTGGAGACCCTGACACATCCATTCTCTCTCTCTCTCTCTCTCTCTCTGTCTGTGCCTTTCTTTTTCTCTCTCAAATTAATTAGAATAAAAATATGTAAAAATAAATAGCGATAGAACTTGAAAATCAGTCACTAGTGTGAGAGACAAACATGCAGGGCACTGACAGATCAGTTAAATTTGGGTGAGGCAATTGAAACTCCACCCTCAAGTTAGCATTACTGGGTGTTAGCATTAGCAAAGAGAAAATTGTCACAAGGCAATCTGCACACAGCAGGGAATGTCTGATTCTGAAAGAGTATTGCTTTCAGAATCCAGGTGATCTAGGTGATATGAGCTGGAATCTGGAACATGCACATAGCGTACAGGTTTGCTTTGCATTCTGCTGCCCTTTTAGGGCTGAATTTTCAGTAAAATGTGTATAACATTAAGCTGAATGTTTGAATATTCACTTGAAAATTCCTTACACACTTTCCTTAGCCACTGAAATTCATTTTTAACACTACCAAATGCAGAACAAAGTAAGACAAAGGTTTGCTGCTTTGATTGGTGAAAATATGTGCCATAACAAGTGCAAAGTATTTAACAAAACACTGCTGTGTACATTCTGAAACAATGACACTTGTATATCAAGGTGCATAGTATACATTACTGTGTGTTCCTGTTAGTAAAAAGACATGTGTCTGTACATGTGTGTGTGTGAGTGTGTATGTGTGTGTGTGCACTATATGTGCCAGTGGAAGACAGAACACAACCTTGCATTTCATTTCCCATTTCAATTCCCAATTTCATCCACCATTTCGAGACAGGGTTTCTCACTGGCTTAGAACTCACCAAATGGGTTAGACTGGCTGGCCAAAGAGCCCAAGGGGTCTTGCTGTCCATACCTCCCAAGTGCTAGAATTACTAATGCACTCTACCACATCTATCTATCTATCTATCTATCTATCTATCTATCTATCTATCTATCTATCTATCTATCATTATTTATTTATTTATTTATTTATTTATTTATTATGGGGGTTGTGGGTTGTAACTCAGGGATTCATGCTTGCCATGTAAGCATATATCAACTGAACTATCTCCCCATCCTCCAAATCAGTGTTTTTTCTATAATAAAAATATAGATATATCATATCTATGTTTCTGTTAATTAACAATTGATTTCCTTGCAGTGTAAAAATATTTTGAATTGTCTCCCTTTTTCTTCAGGTAGCTTTTAAGGTAATAACCATGGTAAGTTTTTGGTGAGACAGTAGTCTGATCTCACTCATTTTCCAATTAATATTGAGACAGCTTATTTTGTTGGATAAATGCAAGCCACTTCTAAATGAGTGTGGCTTCTCATACAGTCTCTCAAGAGTTATATAAGGAAATCACACCTTGACTCCTTTGGTGAACTAGTTACAGATTGTGAGTAATTGTTACTTTTGTATCCATGTGACACACAGTACCATAGGAAGGCATGGTGGAGAGAAGTTCTTATGATGAGTTGATGCTGTTAAGGAAAAGGTAGTGGGTGGTAAATTATATATCCAAGCCCTTGAAAATTAGCCTGTAGCACACGTTATTAGGTTCATTTTTCTCTTAGAGTTATAGTTTAATTTTTTGATAAAGCAGTTTATTGGCCTCTAAAAGATATTTAAATTAGCAAAAGACTTCTTTTGTGTTGCTTATCCAAAAGGAGCAATTTACAGGTGACCACGTTGTGGTTGGATTTCTCATCTGCATTCTGTACCTCCTCTTACGGTTCTTGTTTAAGAGCCTGTATGGATTGATTTGAAGACTAACACACATTGAATTGGACCTAAGGATTAAATGAATCCTGTGAATTAAGATGACCTTGTAGACACGAAAAGATTTCATTATATGTCTTCACTGCTTTCAGTGTAATAGAAATTGTACTGTAAGTCTGATGTTCAGACCTTTCTCTCTTGTTAATTTTTGCTTGGCTATAGAAAAAGAATAGATTGAAATCCAGCATCCAGGCAACAGACAGTTCATTCATTGGCTGAGTTCTAATTGTGAAGAGTGTAGTATAACATTGTTTTCTCCTTTTGTGCTCAGCAAATAATTTACATGTTAGCCTCTGAACATGCTTGCATCTTGATTTGGGCAGGGTGTGAATACCATGTAAGCAAATGGCTTTATGGTTAGAATCTTAGTTACAGTTTATTATTTTGTATATGTTTGTGGAAGACAAGTCAAGAAAAGGTGTGATATTTTCTGCAAGTATTGAAGGAAGCTTTGCTGGACTAAGAGAGGATAAGATAAGGGGTGAAATTCAGTTGTAAGTTCCTTTTGTAGAGGAAGCAGTCCACTGCTGCATGATAGACAGGGGCTTTGGAAACATCTCCTTGATTCAGATGGTAAAATTCTAGCAGTTTAGTGACGATTTATTATTTCTATGTATAAAGAGGAAGCACACTTAAATACTATTCCAGCCAACTGTCTTTAAAATTAATTTGACTTTTAAGCCAAATTCATTCATTTTCTGTTCAAAGTGATTTTTTTTTTTTTCTGCACAAGGGGCCAATAGAATGAAGTGTCCATGACAGCCAGCCCTGACAGTGGGGGAGGGGGGAATTAAATAGCCTGTGGCCAGAGTCAGACCATCTCTAAGAGGCGATAGAAGAATCCCTAAGGCCTAGTGGATGGAAATGGTCAAATTTTATTTTGTATCCTATTGCAAAACAATCTAAATGAAGTTAACATTTGAAATATATGGGTTACAATAAATCATATTTTGCTTTCTACAAATTGGTGTGGAAGAAACAATACTTGGCCTATAAGGGAATATTTCCCTGTGGTAATATAATGCTAATAGGAAATCCTTACTTGTTATCAATTGCAGTTCCATAGTTCCTTTGATATTTCCTGAAGTCTTTGAGCATTTGATAGCTTCAGATTTAGAAAGCGCATACTATATGTGTTTGTTACCAATTTACAGGAAACTAAATTGAGACTTGAGAAAATTACAGTGGGTTATTTGAATTAATGAAAGTGGTTAGTACTAAGGTAGAATTAGAATCCACATTAACTGATTTCTAGGCATTTGAACTGACATTTATGAAGAAGAAAAGCAGTTGATAAGAAGAAAGGCTTGGTTGAGAAAGGCATACATGGATTCTGTATCTCATGACTTCTGTGTATTCTTAGCTATCATAGGAATTTTGTCCAGCTTTGGGGGAGCTATACTCATTTTAAAGTCAGTGACAGCACTTGGAGGAGCAAAGTGCATGATCCACCTGTTCACTAGGAATGAAGGAATAAAACATTTCCTTTCCACTTGTGTTTTGGGGTTGATGTGTCTCAGATTTGAAACAAGTTTCTGCAAAATCAATACTGATTGTAAAGCATAGTTACCCAGTACAGACTCTTCTCTGCTTCATAAGTGGATGAAGCCATGATTTGGTTTTCATTCTTATTTCAAATGAACATTGTATGATTTATTTATTTTTTTTTCTCAGAAGCAGATGATATAAAATGCCACAATTCTTTTTGTTCATTCTCAAAATGGCCTAACAAAAATCTACCTCTAGAATGAAAAAATACATTATTATAGGTGTTAAAATTGTATAAATAGGGGTGTTTATTTTATCCTCTCCTTGAGTAAAGATAGGTTATTCCAAATACAACAAACACCATCATTCGAAGGGTTTGAATATGTCCTTCAATCAGCCAAGCTCATTTAGCTAGGGTTCAATCAAAAACCACTTTTAATCAACTAATTATATAAAGAAGGGCAGGTTTTCCTGCCAAATAAATGACTAGGGAGGAATAATTCTATAAGAGCACACCCCTGAATGTCCTCCCTCCCAAACACATCGTTCTTGGAGGAAGCTGTGCTACCAAAGCCAAAGCTGTGTATGCCTTTCTAGGTTTGATCCTGCATTTTAGCTGGAATCCCATCTGTATGGGACACGTGCTGCTTGGGTTTTGTTGTTACACTTTGAAATAGTTGCATGTTGCTTTATGAAGGACATGGGAACATTTGAGTGTGTTCAGGATAAAAAAAAAAAAAAAAAGATTAGTTCAGCATTACCTCCCTATTCCCTTACTAAAGAACTTCACCAAGCTCCTCATTTCTCTCACTTCATTAATCTTTTCTCTTCATATTCTAAGTGAAGCTTAGAAAAGTCCAGGAACAGCCTCTTCAACATCATTGGTGACATCCTCAGCTTTTCAAAGGGACAGGTTCCTAGACTTCTTAGACAAGAGTTCTGTTTTCCTGTGATCCTTCTTTAAGGCCATTTAGCATTGAGGGCTTTAGCTACTTCTAGAAGATCAGCAATCTTACGAAGTGAGTTCTATGCGTACATATTTGTCTCATCTAGGCCCAGGAGGGCTGAGAGATTTGTACAAGCAGGTTGTTGTTGGAAGAGAGCCAGGAATGCAGGTATGTTCCTTGCAGGTATTTGGATTTCAGCTAGGAAATTCTAAAGTACTGCATCTGCCAAGGTGAAATAATCTACGCAATATTCCCACTTCTTGTGCAGCGTGAGCTGCAATAAGAAATCATATCTCAGGCATCTGTTATAATGAGAACATACAATACATATTTTTAAAGCTACAAGAGTTGGAAAAAATAGCCTACTGTTCCAGTCCAGGTGCTATTGAGAGATGTGATATCATACATCATGTACTGCCCAGCTCTACTTCATATTTCTTTTGCCACCGGTGGAGTTTGGTGAGCATCATTAGAAGTTGTCGCATCTTGTCACCTTTAGCAATGTTAGCATGTGACAATGAACTTGAGTATACAATATTTGAAGTAGACTGATAAAGAGTGTGGTATCATTGTTATTCTCTCTGTACCTGAAATTTCTAGGCCAGCCTCTGGATGTGGGACAGCATGATGCTGTATTAACTTCTGGGGTAATGGGAACAAAGATGCACTTGCCTCAGTTAGAGTGCCAGTGGCAGATGAAGCAAACAGTTCCACCCAGGTGTAGCTTGATGAACCAGTGTTTAATTGGAGCATAGGTAGTTTATGCATGGCTATACTACTGAAGAAGGGTTGTCCGTAGTAGTTTGATAGCCACTCCTGTGTCTAAGGGAAGGGAGGACCTTGTGAATCTCATGAGCTGCTTCTGCGTAGCTCCTTCATTTTCTCCTGATCTCCATGTGTGGATGAGCATAGCTGCTCTGATTTTACAAGAGTAACAGCCTAGCCCTGCCCTGCCTGAAAGACAGTGTTACATGATAAACATATGGCTATGCTGAGGTGATGTGGCTGGGTCAGCATTTGTGAGATGATGCCTCGCCTCTTCTGGAGTGAGTTTCAGAAGTGTAACTTTTCATTCCATAAAGACACCAGCTAACAAGAATTCCCACTGATATGTTAATAGGCCAAATTGAATGTAGTCCTCAGGGCTGGGGGAGAAGGCAAAGAATCTGTGAGGGAGACATAGATGTGGTCACATTCTGAAAGTCCAGCATAGTACTGCCCTGCAAGCCAGCATGTGATCCAGAAAAGTAGTCGTGGATCACCTACAGCAAGGCTTGTCAGTGCATGGCACTCCTAAAAATGGAAGAGGACTGTTAATACATGCCCACATATTCGTGGGGTTAGCATGGGAAGCAAGCAGGAAATTGCTCTGTGCCTTATTCATACCAAAAAGGATAGCAAGTTCCAGCTTTAGAATTTTGGGGTGGCTACTCATAATGACTGAAAGATATTGAAAATCTAGAAACCAGAACATATTCTGGGAATTCTTGTGTTCTTTCAGGATCATATCTAGACTATTACTTCTAAGTTTGGTAGTCATAAGAAAAACCAAAAAAAAAAAAATCAGGGCAACTTTTCAAAAGGATCACATAAATAAGCTCTGTGGTATTTCATTTATATTTTCAGATAAAGAATCAATGTTGTACTGTAGCAGATAGCTTCAGGTTCGCTGAGATGAACTTCTAGACCAGGCATAGTTATGGAGGAAGGGATATTATTTATTGAAGCTTACAGATCCAGGGGAAGTTCCATAATGGCAGAAAAAGCTGGCCTGCCTTCACAGGATCAAACACAGAGAGCAAAGCCACAGCCAAAAGCCTCACAGCATACCTCAGGAATTCCAACTAGGCACACTTTGCATATCTTTAGATTGAAATCCTAAACCCACACCACACCTTAAGATCTACCCAGTGACATTGCCTCCAGCCAGGTGGCTGCAGATGCAAACAACAAACTAATAAAACACTGAATATATTGGGGGCCATATATTCAAACTACCACATGTACCAAAAAGGAAAAACAGTGATTTTTTTTTTCCTCCAAAACTTGTTGTTAAGTTTTCATGGAATTCTCCCCACTGTGGGTAAGACAAATACAAAGCAGAGTAAGGGAACACGTGCCACGTGCTGTGTCATAGAATGCTGTATGGTAGGAAGCACCTTGGGAAACACTTCCTACTATAGGCATAACTGCATAGGAATGAGGGACCTTGGGCAGATTTGCATCCCTATCCCACCTAGCTTGGGTAACTATATTACTCTATCATTGATTTTCCCTTAGTGGGTATGCTACTGAACATCACAGTGGTCTTCAGACATAAGCCCCAGACTGTCAAACTAGTCACCTAATCCTTTGTTCTCTGTGTGTTCATGAAATGAAATGGTTAGATTTCATGACATATTTTCATGTGTACTTTCTTCAGTAAGCCCAAAATGTAAAACAAATAAAAATTTACTTTGAAGCATGGATGGGAGCAGGATTTATCACCATCCAATGCACCCCTAACCTACGGATATTGAGGATCCTGGTGCCCACTTTGAGAAAATGCTGAAATTTTGTGAGTCATGCCACCCACCATTGGTCCTCAGCAGGAATGTCATATCAAATCTTCATGTCCAGAAACATGCAAATCCTGGCAGAAGCACTAGGATGCAGTGTTCACTTGCAAGGCATTTCTTCTGAGGTGGACCGTCTTGGGTCACCTTTTGTTTTTTTTTTTCATTCATGTTTTAACTCACCATCTGGAGCTGAGGTAAGAATTATACTTTATTTATTCTATCCTTTTTACTGACTTGTTTGAAATAACTGAACCTGAAAAATAGTATTTTAGGGTAACATAGATACAGAGTTAACAGCAATCATGAAAAATTATGGTGTAAGGGATAGTGCCTTGACTGTCCACAATCACCAAGGTGACTATTCAGGTCTGAGATTTTTGTCATCCATATGATACCAATGAGGCCGTATTCAGAAGTACCAGCTGACTTGTGTATGGTGTTCCCCAATGTGATAAGAAGCTGATCCATCATTTGTCTCCCCTTGTTGCTCTTTTGTACTCTTCTTCCTTCCTAGTCTTTTTACTTCAGGTGTCACATCCATCTCTCGGCTCATGAATTGGGAGGGTTACTCCCAACATCACCCTAACCTTTGTGTCTGTGTAGTTCTTTAAATTAAAGGCATGTAGGCAGTAGGGAGTCAAGCCCTTGCAGAAGGAGTGGCATGAACTCAACATCCCCCTCCCATATCAGTGATGTATGTCGAGACAAATACCCCGTTCCCTCTTGGCAATAGCTATGGGAAGGAGAAAGCATCCCTTATGATTCCTCCTATATTTGTGTTTTCCTCTCATCATTGGCTAGGGCAGGCACTTGAACTTGAAAGGCACAGTGTTCACTTGGAATTTCTTCATTATGTAGGCTGAAGACCTGACCCGAGGCAAGTCGACATACTTTTTGCTATTTCTTTTTAAAGTACTACACTTTGCTTTTGCTTTGAGTTACATGTTCGTCTTGGGCTAATGGCATTCCTGTCCAGGACTGCTCATCTTTAGAATTCAGCTGCTCTGGGTTGATGGCACCTCCCTTTCCAGTTCATTTATTTCTCTGGGCTATTTCAGGTGCAATCATCTGAAAAGGAAAGGTTAGAGGATGAACCCATCACTAGCTGCTTGGTATGCGGCAGAGGCACACAGGTGCTGCCGGTAACATTAGCTGCAATGCGAGCCTACGTGATGATGGTTGTTCTGGGACACCTGGACTCTCCATTAGTCTCTGCTCTCCTCCAGGTGTAACTCACAGGGCATCATTTTCTCAGTGCCTACTGTGTGCCATGTATTTCCCTCACACTTTCTCATTTAATATAGCAAGTAGGCACCACATTAGCATCCCGTTCCTGCTGTAATAAATAGTAATAAATAAGTTAGTACTGATGTTGTAGCTTCAAGCAACACAACTTCATTACTGTACAGTTCTAGAGGTAAAAGTCCCTAACTGACCATGTCAGCAGTGCTGTGTTCCTTCTGGATGCCCACGAGAGCCTGTTTTGATATTTTTTCCCCATTTCCCAAGGCTAGCCACTTTTTTGGCACATAGGTCCTTCTCCTGTTTTCAGAACATACAGTGTCATTATCAGCTCTCTCTTTGACCATGGCATTTCTTTATAGCCCCTTTCTTCCTTAAGAGGACCTTTGTGGTTACTGTGTGTCTACCTGGGATCATCTCCTAGTTTAAGAGGCTTTACTGAGCTACATATTCAGGGTCCCTTTTGCCATGTAAGAGAACATAGACATCGATTCCAGACATTAGCATCTGGACAGCTTTGGGCTCCCATTATTTTGTGTACCCTACACAGTAGTAACTGCTACCAGCAGAAGGACAGCAATAAACTTCTTGTATTCTGCAGACAGAACAATGCTTTGGGTAATCTTGACAACTGTAAGAGGTGGGAGATAGTCTCAATTTACAGTTGAAAGGACGGAATGTTGAAGAGGTTAGACAGCTTGCTCCAAATCATGTAACTTGTCAGTAGCGGAAAAGATTAAATCTGTTTTCATTCTCAACACCAGTACACAATCCCAGAAGGATTATTTCTGTTCTACAGGTAGGTTTATGTGGGGAAAAGTGTTTTCTCCTAGGTAGGAATAGGAATTGGTGTTGAAACCTGGATATCTTAGATTCCAAAACCTGTATCTTAAATACTATACTGCCTGAGCTTGTGGCACATGGCAGTTGTCATTGCAGGTTTGCTTTTAGGAGTGTTTTCTGTGATTGTCAGTTTGTCCTCACTTGTGGACAATGTGTGTTATTTGTTAGTGAAGTCAGCTGGAGAAGGCTTCCTCTTTGGTCATGATGTCACTATATGGATGGCTTTGGCCGGGAGCCTCAAAGCGTGCCTGTGTGGTGCCTGCTCAAGTAGAGTTTATTCTTGGTGTGGCCTATTGTCCCCTGGTAGTGACCACTAGCTATCTCATTTGGATTAGAGACCCTGAGTCACACTGAGATTTAAGCACAGTCCCTGGGATGGAATGCTAATGTTTTATGGAGCCAGCTACAATGTGGTTACCATAACAACTTTGTAATATTCGTTCTGTCTTGGCTTACTGCCGGGGAGTGTGATGTACAGCCATCATTCTGGCTAGCTGAAATGGGCTTTCACCTTATTCTTGTCAGGCATATTGATGAATAGCTGTGTTTCATGACACACATTTCAAAGTCATTACTTTTTTTTATGCTCCTGACCTTCTCTTCAGCTGCAGGTTGTATAAAGAGAAGTTGCCAGAGTAACACTGTCATTGTGATTCTTTCTGTTTGTGATTTTTTTTTAATCATGAGATTGTGTGTCTGTACTGTGTTCAAGACATTTGCAAAGCGGAAACTTGGTAGGTGATTGTATCCATATTTTTTGGAACAGAATATCACTGTTATAATAGTAATATATTTCAGTAATCTGCACTCCCTCCTAAATACTCTTGAAATAACATTAACTCTATTCCTTATGTACTTATTTTGACATACCCTGGAAAAGGTGAGGATAATACAAATTAATGATGTATTCCTGTCATTAAAGCATTTCATACTGTATTCACTAAACCATGTAACATAATGTGTTGGTTCTGAGATAGGGTCTTGCTTTTTAGCCCAGGCTGATCTTGAATCAGTATGTATCACTATGGCCTCAGACTCAGCAATCCTGCCTCCAGAGTACTGGGGAATTAAATGTGTGCACCACAATGCCCAGCTTAATGTTTTCTTGATAAGTAGTCTACAACATTTAAATTTTAAAGGTGGGAAAGAATGAGTTGAGCTGGTGGGAATTTGAAGAATATCCTAAATCCAGGTTTTGTTTTATATATTAGCAGGCAGAAGAGGGTTCCCTTCTATTTCAGGAAGGGATAGCAGGAATTGTTTGGGAGAAGTAAAGATGGGGTGATCACTGTCTATTCTTCTTTGTGAGATTATAGTCCTGCATTTGTGTCCCAAGGTTTTGAAGAGACCAGCAATCTCACAGGACATTGAGAAATACTCCTTTAGAGCAGTGATATGAAGAGGATATCAAGGTCAGGACTTCATGTTCTATTCTTAAACCTCTTGGTAGTGTTTTGATATGAGGTAGATTTAATAATTTTTTTTTTAGTGGGAGCTGATGTGTTGTCCCCAACCCCCAATTTCTTCTTCAAGTGTTACAAAGGATGTTTCTTGTGGTAGGTTCTACCCAGGATTCCATCTGTGCATTGCTTTGAGCAATTTGTACAACATTCCATCCATCCTCTCCTCTAAATCTGTGAGTGTGTTGGGGAGGGAGATATGAGTTTGTTGGAGGATTCTAAAGGAAAGGAGTGACCACAATTTTTAGAGAATGGCTAGAGTTCAGTCTTTAAGAAGTAATAGCTCCATGGCCAGTATCTCTAGTTTAAATGAAATAAGTTTCGAAAGTCTAGTTTGCAATAATCCAGAAGCTCTAAGCTCTTTGTGTACATGAGAAAACATGTTATAAGCTGGTTATCCATCTTATATGCAAAATCTCACATTTAAAGAAGAAAATGTCACCGAGCAAGCAAACTGGCTGTAGAAGAAACTCGTCTCCTGATTTCCTGAGAATACAATGTTGTTTCATTGCAGGTAATCTTAAAAATGACGTAATATTTAGGAAAGCTTCTGAAAATATGCCCTCTTGAAGAAGAAGTCAGTGGGAAAAGTGCCTCCTCATTTACATTGGCCCTTTAATGTGTTGCTGTTTTGGCTGAATGAAATTTCAGGATGATTTCCTGCATACCTGCCTATCCATGTTATTATATGATGATAAATTATTTTCTTCCAATCCAAAAGAACTGAAGGAAGGGCACATCTGAGTCATTGGGTAGGCAGGACTCCCATCATCATTAACAATTATACTTTGCAGACACTCTGAGATCCATTCTTGGCCCAGCTGGTTTGCTGTGTATTTGACCACAATCCCTTGAGTGACTAAGTGGTCAGTGTATTGAACATGATTTAGCTGAGTCAGTAGCTTTTCTCATTTGGAACAGTCTGTGTACTGTGTTGTCTACCCATGGTTAATGTTATCCAAATAATGTTACTTGATGACTATGAGAAAATTGTTAATTTCTCTCTTCTCAAGCTTCTGCATATGCTCTTGGTTAGCCTCTTCCCCTAATTTTTCCCTTATAATTTTAAAGCAACAGTGCCTGATTTTTTTAATATTTATTTTTATTTATTTATTTATTAGAGACAGAGAGAGAGAGAGAAAGAGAGAGAGAATATGGGTGCACCAGGGCCTCCAGCCACTGCAAACGAACTCCAGATGCATGTGCCTCCTTGTGCTTCCAGTTTACATAGGACCTGGAGAATCGAACCAGGATTCTTAGGCTTCACAGGCAAGCGCCTTAACTACTAAGCCATCTCTCCAGCTCATTGCCTGAATTTTTGAAGTTATTTTTCCTTTTACATTCTAGTGAGAAAAAATGGATGTAACCCTAAGCAAAGTGGTTGGATTTATCAGGCACTGTCTATATGGTCAGCCACAAGCACAGTATGGTAGGAAAACTTTGTATTGGAGCACCAGATGTCGACTTTCATTTCAAAATTTCAAGCAATTTTTCCCTTGCTGATACAGAATTCGAGCTAGATAATAACCCAAAGTGGTAAAATGTAGTAATCTATTGGAGCATTACACACAGTACAGGGCAAAGAAATAGCTGTTCATGTTCATCATGACTGAAGTGCTACTTTGTTTATTTTCAATAAATGTAATAGTCAGTTTCATATAAGTACATAATTTCTAGAAGGAACTAGGAAGAGCTAGAGAAAGCATATAAGATATCTGAAAACTTCCCAGTATATAGTACTTGATCATTACATTTAGGAAGGAAATCAGATAAAGACACTGCTAAACGTCCTTCTCTGCTTTAGACATGTTAATAGTTTGCACAGTATCTTAGGTGCCTTTAGCATGGTTACTCATTTCCTGGCGTGATAGGAAAATATGTCTATGATGATTAAAATAAAAAGGAAAAAGAGGTTTAAGGACTTGTCTTTTTGAAAATTACCACCCAAGGCAGGGCAGACAAAGAAGTAAGTCATCTGTGTTGCTTCATTGGAGCTATAAAAATAAGACATCTGTGGGCACAAATAGGGTCTGAACCTAATGAGAGGCAGAGATAATAAAGACCGGGAGAGATGCATTGACATCATCACTTCACAAGCTTTTTTGCTGCCCTGTCTAGCTGCTGGGATCAGGGATATTTTTCCCGATAGCATTTAGGTTCTGTGTGGTTAGTAATCTGCATCTGCTTCTCTGCTCTGATGAAATCTCGGTCCTAAGCGGACTTCAGCTATATGAAGCCCATACCCTAAACTGTATGAAGCTGCATTTATAGCATGCCTTTGGAGTGGATGTCCAGAATTTCTTAGTCAACACCAGCAAACTTCTGTAGGACGAGCCACATACCCTGGGAGTGTGAAGAATGCCTTCACTCTTGGTGCTTTTGGACAGGTGGTGGCAGCAGGGGTGGGGAGAATTTGTGTCATAGAAGTCTTTAGAGGAGGAGAGGTTTGAGTCTTGAAGGATATTTAAGAGTTTGTGAGAGGCTTGGAGAGGGAAAGCAGTGTGGCCTGTATAAAGGACAAAAACATGTGTTGGGAATGACCCATGAAGAACCGTGGTGGCTTGAATCAGACGTCCCCTATAAACTCATGTGTTATGCCTGCTTGGTTACCAGCTGGGAGCCATTTGGGAGGGGGAGCCTAGTTTGAGGAGGTATGTTTCTAGGGTGGTCTTTTGCTGTATGATAGCTGGCTCTCCCTTCCTAGAACTTGGCTCACTCTCTTACTGCTATGGCATAGGTAATGTCCATCTTCTGCTCTACCATCTTTTCTCTGCCATCATGGAGCTTCCCTTCAAGACTGTAGGCCCAAATCAGTCCTTTCCTCCCAGCATTGTTAAGGCAACTACAAAAGGAATATAGTGGTATCTGTGGAAGGAGTGGTATAGTTGGAAGAAATCATCATTAATTCTGGGCAGGCACACAGAGACCTTTTAATGCTGTGGCTGCATGCTCTGCTCAGGGTTTTAGAAGTTGTGATGCTGGAGAGGAAGAGAAAGCCTTGTAGTGTGCAACAAATCAGCCTTTAGCAATGTGGAGGATGGGTTCAAAGAAGGCTACTACTTGAGAGTCAGAGTTCAGTAAGGAAATGTAGTTGGCAGGTTTGTTGGAGGAGATGAGGCCAATGGCAATGTAGTGATGGAGGAGTAACTAGTGAGACATTTAGGCGTTGTTTTACCCAGGACTTGGTGACATTTGAACTAAGGAGTGAGGAATGGCCATGAGAATTCTATAAAATAATATTTTTTAAAATGTCTAACAAAATAATACCTGTAACACAGTAAGCATGCAGAAAATGGAGACTTGTTCATTTGTAATACTCAGTTACTCTAAGCTGCATCTTAGAGATTGTTATTCGTATCAACATCACCTTGGGCTTCACCTTTATTCCCAAGCAGATAGGCCCTAGCAATTTTCATACTCAGAGTTTTTTCCTTGTTAGGCTACTGGTTATCTTGTGTCCTGATTTGATAACCTGACAGTAATATTGAAAACCTTTCTAGTTGCAGTATCTCAATTTTTACCCACCATCACCCAGTGAGCTGATACATGTTTATAAATACACTCCCATGAGGCCCACATCTACTTACCTTTCTGCTGTTATTAAGGAGCAAGGTCCCAAGTGCTAGTTCAGTTTATTTTATTTTATTTTATTTTATTTTATTATTTTTTTAAGATTCATTCTACAAGATAAGTGTTTCCTTTCCCTTTGTACCACTGCTGCTTCTAATTTAGCAGACTGGATGATGTCACTCCTTATACTTCCTTGGACAATGTCAGAAGTGGCTGACAGGGTATATTTATTATAAAATGGGCTTGTAATGTGAACATATTTGCAACTTTTATGCCATTTCTTCCAGTTTACAAACCAGTCTTGATTATCTTGAGCTATTTTTTTTTAGATACATTGAAGAGTCAGTTTTAAACTAATCCATCAAATAAGCCCTGAGCTAAGAATCAAAAATCAATGGATAGTTTGTAGGTTTAAAAGCTTATAAAACACAAATGTAGATTCTTAACTGGAAGGAAAACGCACATGTACACAATTTTATGTGAGAAATTGTCTCTAATGGGACAGCAAAATCAGGGATGGTAGACAATGAAAGCCTGGGTAAGAAGGATGCTTCCCAAGGTCCTCTTCAAGGTCACTGTGGTTGCTAATGTGCTGCTGAGAATGGCATTGCATCTTAGTGTATTTCTAGACTATGATCAAGTTAATTGATTGAGTTAATCTTCATTGCAAGCATGGATAATTTCTCTTCAGGTATGGGCCTAGATTTATAGGAAGCTCTTAATTGAATTACTGTTTTTTTTTTCTTTGATGCTAATTCACATATTGTCCCACATTTTACAATCTCTGAAATCAGGATGTATCATATAATCAGTGATACATCTTATTTTACAATTTCTTTCTTTTCTCCTTCATTGTAGTTCATCATTCCTTTGTTGTTACTTTCTGCATTGCTTCTTGTTTTCTTATGGTATATTTTATAATTTATCATATTGAATATCCAGTGAAATACCATAAAACATATTACATTGAAAATTTGTCTTAGGATAGTTTTTAAGTCATATTCTAATTTCTGTGTAGATGAACTTTCTGGTACTCTGAATGATTTGAAATACAGGACCACGTCTTTTCTTTTTATATTCCCCACTCATATATTGCATGAAGTAAGCACAATATAGTAGAATGAATCTTGTAATTCATGTCCTCTAGAAAACTTTTGCTGGCACGATGAAGAAAAACTCATCATAACCAGAAGAGCAGTCCCAGAAGGAGCCTCAGATCACACGTTTGGTGTCTGATTGGTTTAAGTGTCTGGACTTTGGAATTATACTCTTTAGCTTTTGAATGCTATATTATATATTTTTATTATTTAGTGGTTAATCTGTTAACATTGATGGAATTTTCCTTTCTTTTCAACTTGATATTTCACATGATCAACCCAGATTTTAAATGATTTGCTTATGAAATATATATGTATATAATCATTAGAAATATTTTTAATTGCTCCAGTGTTCTTATAGTTCATGAATGTTAGTTACATCTGTTTGATATGCCAACAGAATATAAGCTCATGAGGGCAGGAGTTTTTCTCAGGTTATTGCTATATGCCCAGTGCCCAGAACAATGACTGTAACATAGTATATGCTTCGTATATCCTGAAAAAAATAGTAATTTTAACATCCTATAACCTTTTGGACAAAGAGAAATTGCCAGTATTTGCAAATTCTTCCAATTTAGCATGGTGTTTGTGGTTTGAGTTAGTTTAATTTTGAACTTTTATAGTTTAAGGTTTGAAAGGGAATTTAAAATGATTGAGTTTAGTTTCTAAGTAATGAGGAAGTGTCAGGTACCCATTGATAAACAGAGTATTAGTTTGGAAGTTGTCATAGGAAGCATTTGATGGTAGCCCCAAGTGAGAAAAGACTGGATCCTGAGATGTGTTGCCATTAGCCCAGTGCTTTGAGCACTGTTTATAACAGGACTGCAGAAAATTATATTAAAATGATTTGTGATGTTGGTTAAAAGAGCACCAAACTGGCTTGTGGATTTGAGAGATCAGAACCAATTCTTCTATTGTGTTTACTCATTCTGTTTCTGTTTCATCTTGTCTGCCAGTGGAAAATGGCCTTGGGATTAACAGAAGAAAAGGGAAATGAAGTATTTAAGCTGTGTTTGGGGCCATAGTGAAGGTTTACAGCATTTTCTTGTTTCATTTGTTAGCTCTGTTTTGATTGAGCCCATATTTTTGGAAAAAGGAAGTAAATATTAATTATTTAAGTTTTGTCTTAAACCAGTTGGCCTCGCAGAAAGTAGCTGGGTTGCTAATTAGTTGACTATTTTACAGTAGACTCTACCATTACTCTCAATCTGGTTAACATCTTTGAAAAAAATGCCTTTACTCTTTTATTCTTAATTTATTTTAAAGATTCCTTTTCCATATCTCATGTGTTCTGTTACTGTTTTCTCTGTTCAACTCTCCCATAAGACATCTTTTCTTTTTCTCCTTTCATGGTTAAGTTTTAGAAATTTAATATCATAGATTGATTCACAAAATTCTGATTTTTTTTTTATGAGAGAGAGAGAGAGAGAGAGAGAGAGAGAGAGAGAGAGAGAGAGAGAATGAATTGGCACACCAGGCCCTTAGCCACTGCAATCAAATTCCAAACATGTGGGCCATCTTGTGTACATGTTTGACCTTTGGCACATGTGCCACCTTGTGCATCTGGCTTAGTAGGTTCTGGGTGTCAAACTGGGTTCCTTAGGCTTCACAGGCAAGTGCCTTAACTGCTAAGCCATCTCTCTAGCCCCTGAAATGTTTTGAAATCATTTTCTAAAGTTTAAAAGTTTAAATTTCATCCCTCCAGGTGTTTTTTTTTTTTTTGAGATAATTCTTACCAACTTAAAAACCCCACTACTGCATATTGATAAAAATTTTTAAAATTACTTAATTTTGACACCTATATGCCTTAACATACTCTTGAGTCTGGTGTCCTCCGGAGCATGTTGGTGACCTGGCAAATATGTAGCCCTTCTTGAGTTGATCTCAGTTTCAATGACCACAGACCTTTCCCTACTTTTTCAAGTACCTTCCCGGTACCTTTAGATTAGTTATGTCTCTGTTATGTGCTAATTTGAAAACTCTCAGCCAATGAGGACAGAATAGGACAATTTTGTATGTAATCTTAGAAGCCTTTTCTTGAAAAAAGTGATGTTTTGTGCATTATGAAGTAAACCATTTTCCTTAGAAAATATCAATTGTTATTTGAAAATAATTGCTATGTTTCTCTGTACCTACTACTGTGGCCTTTACACCAAACTATGGTCATTGGTTCTCCTATGAATATAAACAATTGCAAACAGAAAGACCATAAACCTCCAATTGCATAGCTGAGTCTTAATGCTAGAGAGATTGTTTAATAGTGCATTTAGCATATAGAAATGAGCCTAAAATGAAAAGTTGTGTCATGTGTGTTTGTGCCAGCCCAATTCGTGTCCATTAAAATGACAGTGTATGCTGGCTT
Organism: Orientallactaga sibirica; assembly: GCA_036365145.1. NCBI lineage: Eukaryota > Metazoa > Chordata > Mammalia > Rodentia > Dipodidae > Orientallactaga > Orientallactaga sibirica. The sequence goes on along the minus strand of JAEOAD010000012.1, from coordinate 32,700,690 downwards.
GGAACTTTGCCATTGTAAAAATAAATGCCAATATGTTTCATACTTGCAGAATCTTAACACTTATATACAAAATGCCAAAGGATGACTGCACTAGTACTTCTGGGTGTGGGCAGTGTATTCACAGGAGAATGACATCTCTTGCAAAAATGTAAGATCGTGCTCTGTCTTACAGGAGTTTCCCAGTTGCAATGATTATTCAGTTGCTGCAAATGCTTTCTTGGTTGGTGTATACTTCGAAGAAAAGTAGGGTCATTCTCTGTGTGAAATTACTTGGTTTTCTCTTTACTATTTGCTCTCATCCAGTTCCTATTCTTTTTCATTTCCCCTCTGGCTTTTCTAACTCTTTATCTTCAATCATTTTCCCCCTGCCTTGCACTGAGCAGTGTGGGCATTACTTAGTCCCAGTGGCGGCATAGGGATTTAATAAGATTGCTGACCTCTGGGCCACAGTGACTCTTGTCTGCCTGACAGTTGTTAACTCCTAGTGGGCTGTGTAGGTTAAGAGAAGTGAAGGAAGAGAGTTCACAGGTACTGCCAGAATAAAAGGCGTTGAAGACCTGGGATCTCTCTGTCAACATGTTTCCTTTTTCTACTTCTAGCACTGGTTCTAGATGGGGGAAAATTTATCTTATTCAGAATTTAAGAGAAGATTTTGTAGGTGTATTGGTTTCTCTCTCTCTCTTTCTTTGAGGTAGTGTCTCACTCTAGCCCAGGCTGACCTGAAATTCACTATGTAGTCTCACGCTGGCCTCAAACTCATAGTGATTCTCCTACCTCTCACTCCCAAGTTCTGGGATTAAAGGTGTGCGCCACCATGCCCGGTTGTTTTCTCTTTTAAAGTACACTTTTGAGCAGTTGTATTCTCATGGAGTAATGAGTGGAAGGTAAAGAAATTTCCTGTATACCCTCTTCCTGCACATATACTTAGCCTCCCCCATTATCAACATCCTCCATCAGAGTGTTATTGGGTAGCATACATTCCATGAGTTTGGACAAATGCAGAATCTATCCATCATTCTACTCAAAGCCCTATGCTCTCCCTCTGTAGCGCTGGTGGTTTGGATCAGATGTTCTCTATGAACTCATGTGTTTTCAATGCTTTGTCCATAGCTGTTGGCAATTTTAGGAGGTGGAGCCTTGCTGGAGGACATTTGTAACTGGGAGCAGACTTTGGGATGTCATAGCCATCTCCCCCTTGTCAGAGCTCAGCTCACTCTCTTGCTGCTTTTTTCTGCCTGCCGTGGCAGCAAGTGAGTCCAGCCTCTGCTTTACTCTCTTTTCCTTGCCATCATGAACCTTCCCCTCAAGACTCTCATCTAAAATCAACCCTTTCCTCCTCTCTGCTGCTTTGGGTCAGGTGTTCTGTCCCAGCAATGTGCAGGGTGAAGGAATGTACAACAGTAGCAATCTCTCTGTGATTACCACTGATGTTTTTACTGTCTCTAATATTATCTCTATTATACATGATGTAGCTTCTAACTATTGGCTTCTTTCAGGATACATTTTGGTTTCCTCTGTGTCTTTTATGACTTGATAGCTCATTTCTTTTTTGTGCATGTGTGTTTTTGTGTGAGTGTGTGTATATGAGTGTATAAGTGCATGTGCATGTTGATGAGGTCAGAGAACAACCTTGATCTTCAATCTGACCACATTTTAAAATTTTATTTATTTATTTATTTGAGTGAGTGAGAGAGAAAGAGAAAAAAGATAAGAGAGAGAGAGAGAGAACGAAAAGAGAAAGAACAGGCCAGGGCCTCCAGCCACTGCAAACGAACTCCAGATGCATGTGCCACCTTGTGCATCAGGTTTTATGTGGTTACTGGGGAGTCAAGCTTGGATCCTCAGACTTTGCAGACAAGTACCTTAACTGCTGAGCCATCTCTTCAGACCCTGACCACCTTTCATTTGTGACAGTATCATTCATTAGCTTGGGAGTTTCCAAATACACTAGACTGGCTGGTCAGCAAACCTCAAGAGCTCACATATCTGTGCCTCCTCTGTGCTGAGATTACAAGTCTATGCCACCACACCCAGCTTTTTCACATGGGATCCTGAGATTGAGCTCAGGTCCTCATACTTGAAGGCAAGCACTTTATGGTCTGAGCAATTTCCCGAGTTTGGTAACTCCTTTCTTTATAACACTGAACAATGTTCCATTTTTTTATGTGTACTACATTTTACTTATTCATCTACTGAGACATCTTGGTTACTTCCAATTTTTGATAGTTATGAATAAATACACTTTAAAATTCCATATGCATGATTTCTATGTACACAAATTTCTAGCTTATTAGGATAAATACCACATAGTATAATTGCTGTGTGATATAAGTATATATTTAGTCTTTTGCAAATATTTTACTCCAGTATGTGTCTTGCCCTTTTATTTTAACAGTGCCTTTTGTGAAGCAGAAACATAAAAATTTAACCCTACTTTATCAGTTCTTCAATTCAGGGATTATGCCCTAGTGATGTATATAATGTTATGGTCAAATGCTTGGTCATCTAGATGTTTCTTTTACCATTGACATTATGCAGCATTTTGTTTTATATGTATGCCTCTAACTCATTTTAACCAAGTTTTTGAAGGATGTAAAGTTTTTGCCATGATTTTTTTAAAAAATATGGGTGTCTAGTAGTGTTCAACCATTTGTTGAACTAGACACTAAACACTATTCTTTCTTTTGTTGTCACATATTCTGTGTCAAAAAGCAGCATTTGTGTGAGTCTGTTTCTGGATTCTCTATCCTGTTCCATTGATCTAGTTGTTTGATTTTACCAATGTTGCATTGTGTTGATTAGTTTTGTAGTACATCTTTTTTTTTTTTTGGTTTTGGAGGCAGAGTCTTAGTATGTACCTCAGGCTAGACTGAAGCTCTAAATTATCCTGCATTGTCATGGCAGTGCTCAGATTTTAGCCATAGTCTATCAAGCCAAATTATAGTACTCTTAAAGTTTGAGTCGTGTCAGACTTCCAGTTTTGTCCTAAGCTGCTCTTCTGTGAGCTACCTCTGAAGTCCAAATTATGGAAGTACACAAACCAGACTCAACTAAATAGCTCATAGTGCTTATTTACTAGCATGTGACCACTTGCTATAAAGAGCAGGGGTCCACAGTGTATCTGTGTGTTTGGCAGGGTAGGGATTCTTGATATTTTCTTCACCTTTCTTTTGAGTACAAAGGCAAATAGCTAATTCAAACCAGTCAATTTCTGCCTTGTTTTCCAGCCCTCTTTACCCTTCAAATATTTGACTGGGATATATGTATATATAGAGAGGTAGTTTCTAAAACTATTCTATACACATATATGTATGTTCTAGTTGTTTGGTAGTGGGAGAACTTTGGACTCATGTGATCTTCCCACATTCCCTCCTAATGCAAAATAAGACTTTGTGTCATGTAAGTTTTTGACAAAGTCAGTAATAACTTATGGGGTCCCATTCCAACAAAGAACTTGTGCAGACTTGATGAATCCACAAGGCAGAAAATGCATTTCTACCTTTGGGTTTTGTGGGTCAGGAAGGCTATACCCTTGGCCATGGTTTTGCTTTATTATTATTCCTGCAACAAACAAACAAACAAACAAAAACCAAACAACCTGGTCTTCATTTGTGTTGACCTTTCATGCTGTGAAAATACTGTGTTTTGTTCCTTTTGCAAAGGGTTTTGCAAACACAGCTCCAAGAACTGCATGTAAATGATTGTGAAGATAGTTTTATTTATCCTAAGAGCAATATCCTTCCTGTCAAAGCACACCAGATTAGATGACAGAATCAATATCTTGGTAGCCATGTAGGACTTACTAATATACAAATTAGTGTATGGTGCTTAGGAGCCTGATGAGTGTGAAAGGCCCTGTTTTCTGCCATGTTTTGCTAGTATGCAGTCTCATGAAAGAAAACTCAGAAATAATATAATAGAATAGAAATGATAGATGTCATCATCTTTTTAGGATACTAGTGCATACATGCAATGGGACAACTGATGTCTTTGCACTAGCTAGTCATATAAGACTTGTGTGACCAATCCTACTATGGTATGTGTTGTGTTTCCTATAGCAAAAATCAGATAAAACTGGGTATTTCTTTTTCCGTTTTAATAAAAGCTCATCTTCCTTTGGCTGGTGTGGAGGCATTGGCAAATGGACACCTGACTGTGAGCTTTATCCCCTGAAATGCTCTTTTCAGGTTGCTGTGTGGAAGCATTCACCATGCCAATTAGTCGAGAAGAAATGACATAATTTATTGACTGATGGTGATAACTTTCTAACTACATTGAACATTTGGCATCACATAATTGAAGGCTTCACTAATTGCTGTGGTGCATGCTTGCTTTTGTAATCAATGTGCTGCGTAGGCTAGCCTCAGCAGAATTCATTGCCTCATCTTCTATTTCAGACTGCTTAAATATTCACTGGGTGGTAGCTCTGCAAATGACAGTCCCCAAGGAGAAGAATCCCTGTGTCTGAGGGCAGAGGTCTCCCATCCTCATGACTTTGGAATCACTCTTTCATATTCCAAGGGGAAGGCAGAGCTGGCAATTTGCATTTAAAATACTGCTCTCCAAGGTTACATTCTGTTGAGTATATCTTTTAGATAGTGGACATTTATCATAGTGTGGCTCTCAAATCTGAAATAGCTGCTGAAGGTATAGCTGAAAAAACCATTCCAGTCCTGGGGAACAAGGTAATAAATCAGAAGCTGCCACATAATCACTATGGTAACCGTCAGTCCCTGTCACACTGCAAGCATTATTGAAGGGTAGGTACAATGTTCAGCTCATCAAGTGTTTGTGATCATAAACCTGTTGACATTATGGATTTGATATGGAAGTATTATTGTCTTTGTGAATTGAAAGGGACTGTTATCAGACCCTATTTTGGAGGGAAACCATACCATATTTAAAGGAACATTTCATGATTGTTGAATTGAACTTGCTGTCTTTGTTAACTGGCATAAGACAACAGAATGTAGCTTTTCATTTTAAAGGCATGACCCACCATTCAAATATAACATTTCATACTAATCCATAAATGCAGAAATTATATAATTAATGTTCATATTGATGTTCAAAAGCCCTTACTACATTATAACCACTTTAACACTTAGCAACCAACATTTCTATTTGACACACTTCATGAAAAAAATTTTGAAATAGAAATAAGGAACTTTAGGATATTTTCTCCCTTCTCTATTTTTAAATGTATGCACATAATTGTGTTTTGAGATGTTACAACATGGCAAATAAATTTATATACAGGCACATCTTTGAAAATTGTTTATGAATTATTATAAAGCAGTTAGAAAACAAAACAAAGATTATTAAATATAGTACTTTAATAAAAAGTGTGTGTTGGAATCATAAGCACAACTTTAGGTGAATTAAAATCTTTTTTACATAAGAGTGACATTCATATCGCCAGGATATTTTATATGAATATAGCATTTTCACCTGTATATTCTCAGAATAAAAGGTGGCTCCCTTAGCTCTTCTGGTATACAATTGTTTAGCATGTTTTGGGGAATTAAATCATATATATTCAGAACTAATTAGCAAGGTGAAAAATCCCACTTTGTATCATAACAAACTTGTATTTTCACAACTATTACAGAATTTTAATAACTTTCTATTAACTGAGAGCAAGGGCATTACTAAATGTTAATGATAGTAACTATGGTAATCTCTGAAAGAGGGATAAATCTGATCAGGATCATAGCAGAGTTGTGACTTCTACACATTCTTCATTAGCATTTGAATTTTCTTCTCTATCCTTCCTGTCCTTTGAGAGAATGCCTTTGAAACTTTGAAACTGATGCACACATATTTCAACATTACATTCTTAAAAATGTCACATCCAAATATAGGCAGGGATCCTCCATTGTGAAGATTGCCTGCTAAGTGTGGAAAGGCATGGAGAGGATAGGAAGGCGGGATTTACTGAAGGAAGGGTGGGTGATTCATGGAACATTGCCTGTCATCTTCCATGCATGGTGCTGGAGTTTTGAATGGGCATATTCAGTTTCTAGAAGAAAAGGCGCAGAAAATATTCAGCTATTTTTAAAAGCAGGTTTTCCTTGCCATTCCTCTGACTTGAGGAAATGTTGTGGTAGTCATTGATGGGGCTGCTCATTGGAGACTTAGCTACACTCTGTGGCCTGTTGTTTTATGTGGGATGCTCTGCACCTATTAGATATGGAACTACTTTGTGCTGTTCATGATCTAGAATTAAAGCAGCTGGCTGGAGGGGAAGACAAAGGCCAGGCAGCTGCCTCCTATGGCTTCATCGAAGCTGTGCTGATAAATGCAATACTCAGGGGTTGCATGTGATCTTCACTTTCCCTCAATCAATCATTCAGAAAAACTGTTAAACTTTCCATTTTGTAAGAACTTTCTGAACAGGGTCCTGGTTCACCAGGAAAGAAGGTCAACAATATACAAATGGGGTCTCATAAGTTAAAACCTTCTTTACAGCAAAGGAAACAGGTAATTGAATGAAGAGGCAGCCTACAGAATGGGAGAAAATCTTTGTTGACTATACATCTGACAGAGGATTGATATCTGGAGGAGTGCGTTGTGAGGAGTCCTACCCTTCCTTTGGCTCTTACATTCTTTCCACTGCCTCTTCCATAATGGACCCTGAGCCTTGGAAGGCATGTTAGGGATGTTTTAGTGCTGAGCACTTCTCTGTCCCTTCTTCTCAGCACCATGGTGCCTTCTGAGCCATCCCAAGGGCACTGTCATCTGAAAAGAGAAGCTTCTCTAACAAAAAGTGAGAGTAGCATTAATATATGGGTATGAACATTAAGAGAAGTGCTTACTGGGCAGTTTGCTGAGCATAGTATATACATTTAGCCAGACACCAGCAGACTTTATACCCCTAAGGCTCATGACTACCCCTGTTGTAGGTTTTCAGTATCAGGGATGTATTCCCTCCCATGGAAAGGGCCTCCAGTCCAGTTAGAGTGGTTGGTTTCCCCCATAACAGACATGCCACTATTGCACCCGTTGGCTCATTTGGCCTGGCTGGCCAAATTTAAAGCTTGCAGTGTTCACTGTTGAGTGTCTTCACTGGTGTTTTCTCTCTCTCCCGTTAAACTGCATGCAGTGCAGTTTTTTCTAGCTTTCTGTCAGCTGGCCCCCATGGAGGAGGCTTTCAGCTCAGCTCCAGCAGGATTTCTCAGTGACCTTGCAGCCTATGTATGTGGAGTCTTCAGCAATAGGGTCTTACCTTCTATTCCTGGTGGGAAACCAAGGGCCTTGGCAATGGCCTATAATGTTTTGAGGGTATCTGTGACCTCCTTGGCCAACAACTCACTGGAAGGTATCCCATTCCTGGCACTGATAATTTTCTAGTAACAATCTATTGCTTCTGAGTGCTCCATTGTCCAGAAGAGTTTATACTTAGTGAGGTAACAGAGGCTCAGAAAGCCAAATGTCACATGTTCTCATATGTGGATTCTAGCTACCAATGATTGGACCTTATGTGAGTAGGAATAAATTCAGTAGCAGAAGCCAGTAAGCTAGAAAGGTGATATAAAGGGAATAGAAAGGGAGGTAGGGAGAACTTAATAGGATTTATTGTATATATGTAAGTAGAAGAACAGATTAATGGGGGTGAAAAGGCCTAAGTGAGATCAGGGGAAGAAATTGAGTAAAGGAAAGGTAGAGGGAGGGCTAATCAAAATTTAAGAGGATGTATTTTCTATTTTCTTTAGGCAGAAGCTGATATTAATGATTTCTCATCTTTCTTTTTCATTATGTATCTATTTAATGTTGCTAATTTACACCATGAGCTTCTCTCGCTGAATTCCACAAATGTTTGTGTTGTAATTTCATTTTGTTTTTATTTAGTTCATAATATAGCTTACTTGGATGCTTCCTTTTGTCATATGGATTATTTGGGATGTGTTATTTTTATTTCTACATATGTGAAAACTTTCCAGGTATCTTTCTAGTATGGATTTTGAATTTTCTTGCATGATAATCAGAAAAAAAAGCTTTTGAAAAAAGATTTAATTTATTAGGAAGTTATGAGTTTTGTGGTCTAGCATACGATATATTTGATGACTGTTCTCATTTGAAAGGGGTAATCATGCTGTTGTTGTATAATGTATTATTAATGTCAAAGGTTACATTACAAGTAGTTTTGACTTTTTTTATGTCTTTGCTGACCTTATGTATATATTTTTTTTTTTTGGTCAGCTTTTGTGAGAGGAGTACTAAAGTGTCCTAGTAACATTAAGGACTACATACCTAACTTTATTATTTCCTTAGATCTTATTTTACATGTTTTGGTGTTTTGTTGTTAGATGCATATACAATTACCTTATTTTGTGTGCCTAATTGCTGAATTGATTCTCAAATAATCATAAAATGTTCCATTAAGTTTCCAGGGCTTTTCCTTCTGGCATATATTTTGTCTAATGTTATAATGTCTTAACTACTCCAGTTTCTTTACTGTTTGTATGGTATATCTTTTATCTCTTCCTTTCAAACACCACTTATATCTAATGTGAGTTTTTGTGGTCAGCATGTAATGGGATCATTTTTGTTCTCTCTTGCATGTCATTTTTTTTTTTTTTTTTTTTTGGAGAGAGAGAAAGAGAGAAGGAAAGGAAAACAGACAGAGAATGGGCATACCAGCAGCCTCTCAGCTGCTGTGAACGAACTCCAGATGCGTGTGCCCCCCTTGTGGGCAAGTGCAGCATTGCACCCTTGTGTCACTTTGCATCTGGCTAAACATAGGACCTGGAGATTGGAACTGATGTTCTTAGGCTTAGTGGGCAGGTGCCTTAACTGCTAAGCCATCTCTCCAGCCCACATGTCATCTTTTAATTTGCATATTTAAACCATCTATGTTTATTATAACTACTGACTGATGAAGATGAATTTAGACTTAGATTCTGTTTCTTTCTTCCTCTGGTCCCTCTTGTTGCCCTCTTTGTTTTGTGAGTCTTTTAGTGTTTTAATTTACTGGTTGTTTTGTCTCTGTCTCTTTAGGTTTTAGAATATGACTTGGATTATTGTATATATAGTTGAATTTGGCATTCTACTTATTCATTCCCATCCAGGAGGAGTACTTGTTATCTGCCATGCTTGGGAACAGAAGTGCTGCAATTTTGGAGTTTATGGATTATGTTTGTAGACTTTACTGATATCTGTAAAATATTTCAGGTTTTCAGACTAGGAATACCCACCCAATCAGTAGTTCTGTCTTCTCTACTGAAATAGTATTAGAATCTTTGTTTTCAAACAACCATATGTATTTAAAAAAACTTTTGATAATATTTTCTATTAGTATTATTATTGATTATTAGGTTTGAGACATGGTTTCACTATGTAGACCAGGCTGGCATCAAGTTTGTGGTCCTTCTGCCTTAGCCTGTCAGTGCTGGGATTAAAGGCATGCACCACAGTGCTCAGCTCTTCCTGCATTCCTGATGCTATTTTGCTTCAAAATTAACAATTGCCTTACACATTTTTCATCTGACAGGTCTGCTGGTGAAAGATTCTATTTACTTAACTTTGTCTGACAATGTCTTTGTTTTTACTTTATTTCAGAATACATTTTTACTGAATATACTCATGGAATGGGTGTCCCTTTCTTTCAGTACTTTAGAAAAATGATTCCTTTTCTTTAGGCTTTTATGTTTTCTTAATCTATAGTCTTTGAATTCTTTCTTATCTGTAATGTTTTCTTTTTTTCTGGTTGTTTCAGCAATTAGACTACAATAAGTACAGTTTGATTTTAATCTTCTTTTAGGTTAATTGAGATTAATGAATCTGTAAAACAATATGTTTCAACAAATCATGAAAACTTTGAGTTATCATTTCATCAGTATTTTCCCCTGCTTCAACACCATTCTCTTCTCAGAATCTAATAACACACAGTTGACCTTTTGATATTGCCCCATATGTCTCTGAAATCCTTTTCATATTCATTTTAAAGTTGTCTCTGTTTTTCAGATGGGTAATTTTATTAATATATTTTCAAGCTCAATGATATTTTTCTCTTTTAGTTCAACATCCTACTAAGACAATTCATTGCATTTAAAAATTTCAGATATTGGTGATGATTTCTCTGTTGTTTATCTGGCATTGTTTTGCTCTTAGGTCAAATTATGGAGATAAAGGAAGAAAATGAAAACCAGTACACTTATTTATTATTTCCACCTTGTCTCTGTGAGCCTTTATTTTTCAATTAATTACAAGAGTACATGCACAGCTACCATTGTTATCACTGCTGCTTTGAAATGCTTACCTGTTAGAGCATGAGGGGCATCTTGTATTTAGCCTCTATTGCTTGTAGGTTTCCTTACAAATTGGTTATAGGTTTGAATTATATCCTAGACTTTTGAATGTTTGATTGAGACACTGAATTATACACACGAGAGTGGTATGGAGATCAGAGGTTGTCGTCAACTGTTATCATCAATTACAATTCAGCCTTTTCTTTTTAAGACAGTATCTTTCAGTCAACCCCAAGCTCATAGATTGGTCTGGACTGGCTAGTCAGCAAGCCCTGGGGATCCTTCTGTCTTTTCTTGGCCACCACTGGAGTTACCAACACTCATGCTGTTCCTTGTTTGGGGTGAGTTCTAGGATCTACATAAGGTCCTCTCACTTGCCCCAGCAGGCACTGAGCAATCTCCCCAGCCCCCAAGAATGCTGGTTTCTATTTCAAATAATATTATGTTTTTATAGTTTTTATGGTTTGTTTGTGTGTGTGTGTGTGTGTGTGTGTGTGTGTGCTTGTACCACTTTTTGTGAGTGGCTTGCCCAATGCAGTTCTGTTTCCAAACTTTTTACTACACTATTTTTGGTATACTTTATTCATTTAACACTGGGGTTTACTTGAGTTTGGAATGGTGGCTTTGATCAAAGCTCAATTCTCAAAGCCTTTGCTGGGTTTCTTTGTGACTGTATCACACAAGTGTAGGTTGGGGTGACCCTCAAACTTAGGCTAATTTTTTACACAGCACTGGAGGGTCCTCCATATATCTCTTTCCTCAGTGGGTTTTACTCCCCAGTACTTTCTGGCTACTGAGATGCTGTTTTAATGTTTCTCTGAGGAAGAGGCCCGGAGTTTTCACCTTAACACCTGGTCCTGTTGGTCTTCTGCCCATCTGAGGCGCTCTTGCAATGAAGTAACTGAAATAGGCGCAGCAGGGTGTGGTGCTGGAGAGAAATGCTGATGCCGTCACATTCCTCAGCACATTTGGGTTCATTTTCTTGCTCCTCCGAATTAAGAGATGTGTTTTGCCTCAGATTTTAAATGTCTCTGTTCCAGCTATGGCAGTAGCACGGCCCTGTGAGTTCAGGCTGCTTCTTGTAGGACTAAGAGAGAGCAAAATGGGAGGGAGGGGGAAGGAAGGAGAAACTCCCTCCACAGTTTGTTTTGTAGAAATTCATGTTCAAAGTCTTCTATAGAAGACAGAGGAAATATTTTTGTTATCTTTATCCAACATGTACTTCTGGGACTCAGGATTACTTATTTGCTAATGTAGGACACAAGGGAAGAAAAAAATTAAATCAAGAAAATGACTATCGTGCCATTTTATCTATAAACTTATGTTTTATTGTCACTTCTTTTCTGTGTGTGTTTGTGTGGTATGCTTGTAATATGGGTGCACGTGTGTATATGGATGCACGTTTGTATATGGATGCACATGAATGTGTGTGTACATGTGGAAGCCAGAGGACAGTGCTGAGTATCTCAATCAATTGCTCTTCCGCTTTGTTAATTAATTTTTGAGGCTACATCACTCACTGACCCAGCATTTGAGGATTTGGCTACACTAGCCAATCAGCAAGTCCCAGCATCCTCCTTATCTTTGCTTCTGCAGCGATGGGATTAGAGACTGAGCTTTAAAATGGGTTCTGGTGACCAAACTCAAGTCTTCATGCTTGTGGGGCAAGCACTTGACTGACTGAGTCATCGCCCCAGTCCCCAAGTCATTTTACTTCCATGCTTCTTTTTTATGGTTTGAATCTTCAAGTCATTTCATTTTATGTTTTTCTAAATTTAGTTCTAATCAATGCTGTGAGGGAAAGAAAGTGTAGTGGTCTTTCTTCATCTTGCTCAACATCAAAACCCAATATTTTCAAAATAAAATATTAGTTTATTTGCCAATTACATATTATGGAAAATTTGGAAATTATGGAAAAAGTATAGTGGTTTTTCTTTATTGTGGTCAGCATCAAAAGCCAAACAATGTTTTAAAAATAAAATATTAGTTTTTTCCCAATAACACATTATGGAAAATGAACTATAAAATTAGCAATAAGAAAAATACCCCTTATTTTCACAATTCTAAGTAGTAGAATACTTTATGTAGTCTATAAAGCTCACTTGCTTTATAACTTACCTGTTGGTGTTTCATTGACTACAAAGGAAAGTTTTTGATGTTATTAAAGACATGAATATACTGACTTTATAATGAGTGTGTAACAGTCATCCAATAAATCCATTGTAGTTTATTCGTTTATTTCCTTCTTGATGGGTATTGGTTGTGATTAAGATCTTTGCATATAAACATGTCCATGCCTTTTAGATTATGCTTTGAGCTGTTTGCATAGATCTGTCGTTGCCATGCCACAGGACATGAATTTTTTAAAGGATCTGTTGCATAATTCTAAATTGTATAATAACATTGAATTACCAACATACTATGCCACCGGCAGTGGGTAAAAGGGCCTAATTACTGCCACGCATAGTTTGCAAGCTCAGGGCTTTGTCTGCTTCAGTGAACCTTATAACCAGGCTCCACTCATTCTGTGGAACACTCACATTCTGAATGATGTCGTGTGGTATCTTACCAACTGTGCTGTTCCTCACCTTCTCCATGAGATTAGGTCACTTTTGACCTACTGCAGTATTGACCGGTGTGAAAGTTGTACTCTTTCAGCCAGTCATTTGCAAGCACAATCATGATCATTTTACTTACATGAGCAAAACATAGCAACCCTTCATAGTGGGGGAAAGAGTCCATGTTTCTGCACAAGAATTCCTTTCCCTTTCAGCTTTATCCAGTTATGATGCTCTTACCTCTCTTCAAAATTTCTGCTTTAGTCATATCACTGCTCTGGCTGCTCTTTCTCAACTTCATATTTCTATTCATGACCATTCTCATCGTGTTGTCTTTTCTGTTTTCTCCCTCAACCACTTCCATCCTTGCTATATAATTCACAGTCTATACAAAGACACAAACATTCACAGCTTCCTGTGTCGTTCTTCTTCAGAGTGTGCTTGCCTGAACAAATCCTTTGTATCCTACAGGATGCTTATAACAGTAGTGCATGTATTTGTTTTAGCTGCATTAAAATGCTTTGCACATGGATTTTCATCATTTTCCCATAAATTATCACTCTGAAAACCGTAAGCATTTCATTTTGTAGTGCAAGGGTCCAACATAGTACCTGATACATACCAGGAATTTTTTTTTAATTGTTAGTTGCATGAATGCCTCTGCAGTTTCTTTGTTTCTGCTCATTTCTCATGTGCTCTTGTTCTGTTGTGTACATCTTGTTTTGTGGTTGCCAAACTGAGTGTCTGTCACTGGAGATGGTTGTCAGAGATGCATACTGCTGAATAATGAGCCATAACTGGTTATCCACAGAGCTAAATGAATTTAGATTTGTGTGGCTGGAACTCTTATTTCTGACTTTGGAATATGATGCCAGAATATTTTGTGTATATTTTGTGTCATGCCAATGTTTCCCTCCTATTTTTTTCTATTCTTTTTTAAAGTTTTATTTTCTAACCTTTGAGATTATACATCCTATGTCTGAAGACTTCATTATGTGCAACTGAAATTACTTACTAGTTGCTCAGCTAGGTAGTGCTAGAAGCATTTGGCTTCACTTCTTTAAAGGAGTGGATTGATGAGTCAATGTACATAGTTATTTCAAAAAGGGCATTTGAGGTAACAGATTTGTTCATATGTGATAGTTTTTTATTTTGCTCTTTAAAATGCATTAAGGAAAAATGTGGAATACCTAAACTCAATCTGTGGTGGTTTGAATATACAATGCACCCCCATAACCTTATGTGTTTTAATATTTGGTCCACAGTTGGTGGCAATTTTTAAAAGTTGTAGTGTCTTTATGGAACCTTACTAGAGGAGATGTAATATTGTTGGCATACCCCTGGGTGCTCCAAGCTGAGCTCACTGTTGCTACTTCCTTCCTACTGCTACGTGATGATAGAACCAGCTTCCAGCTTATGTCATGTTCTCTGCATCATATTGAAACTTCCCCTTCAAGTTGTTATCAGAAATAAACCCTTCCCTCCTAGAAGATGCTTTTGGTCATGTGTTTTGTCCCAGCAATGAGAAAGTGTTTCATATTCAAATACATATTTTAATGATTTTTAAGTAAATATTCAGTATAAGGTACACAGGCCATGAAATAAAATGCAGACATTTGAACACAGCAGAAATAAAGTGAGATAAAATATCACTTGGTTATCCAACTGCATGTATTCTCTCTAGGATTTTACTCACTTGTGTATCATAAGTTATAAGCAAGATATGTCATCTTTATCCTTTTTCCTTGTATAGCCTTATTTCATCATCTCAGAAGTGCCAGCATGAGATAAAAATTAACTTTTCTAAAAAAAAAAAAAAAAAAAAAAAGGGGGGAGCTGGAGAAATAGCCTGATGACCCAGGTTTGATTCCCCAGTACCCATGTAAAGCCAGATGCACAAAGTAGTGCATGTATCTGGAGTTCATTTGCATTGGATAGATGCCCTGGTATGCCCACTCTCTCTTCTCTTTGTAAATAAATAAATAATTTTTAAAAAGAGAAAATATTCCTTTAATAATATAGTTATGGGAGCTTAGAGTTAATATTGGGTGATCATGGGTTCTTTATGCTTTCATTCAAATCTAGTTCATTTTATCTTTGGATTTCAGGATGACTCAGCAGGGTCTGGGAGTACAGTTTAGTTTTTAAAGCACATAATAAGGAGGGGGAGGGCTCTGAGTATAGTCCCCAGAATTCCCCTAGACTAAAAAATGATAGCTTTGGGTTTTGCATCTACCTACTGATTTGATTTATATTACTTGTTGTGCAAAATTTCAAATGTCAGCCCTTAAGATACTCACACAAGAAACAGTGCTGCCATGTTGTGATTAAATGGCCATAAAACTGCAAGCCACATTGATGCATAAGGTGTGCCATGATGAAGATGATTGAAAAGTGTTTTGAGGGCCTGGATAGAGCAGGGATGATTTCTAGAGGCAGTAGAATTTCACTTATTCATGTTATTGAGATATAATGTGGGATAGTAAAATCCTCTTGGTGCTTTCAGAATTGTGGATATGGCTCTCAAGATTTGTCCTTTCTGTTTTTCTGTCTTGTGCATCTGGCTTATGTGGGTCCTGGGGAATTGAACCTGGGTCCTTTGGCTTTTCAGGCAAGCACCTTAGCTGTTAAGCCATCTCTCTAGCTCTGTTTTTGGCATTGTATCTATCTGCCACATCTTGGAGCATCCAAATAAATCTTGTTGGAATTTTTGGTGAAATTCCAGAAGCAACTTCATCCTGGACACCCATCATCTTCTCCTTCCTCTTAGTGTTCTTATGGCAACTGGAAACATTGCCATCAATGTTTTCTAAGAGCAATTGCTACAAGGAGTATTATAGGATAACGTGAGGTTATGTGCTGCCCGTTGACACTTTGGCTGTTGACAAATTGTAGCTTAAATTACTTAGAAGCACAAGAGGGAACTTTGGTCAGCGGTTTTCAGAGAGGAAAAAGTATTGTTGCTAGAGAAATTATAACTTGAAACTGTCCTGTTACCCCTTTTTGGAGCTGGTCCCAGTAACTGGGTATATGTTTCTCTCTCCTAGCTGATGAATGACACTAAGTAGCACTTGAGTAAATTGGGGTGAGTCTCTTGGGTGCACTCCTTTGGATATTGCTGACTAATTGTAAATGCCATGTTGGCTGCACACTCTCCTTTTGACATGCGCATATAAGACTCAATCACAAGTAAGAATTTTGGTTTTGTGAATCACTTGCAATCGATTTTTGGAGAGATATCTACTTAAATAATTATTACCTGTTAATTTCTTGGTGTGGCTAGTGCTGTTTGAGAGACTGAATGTTTAGGCTCTAAATCTGACTCCATGTAACCTTGGGGAATGATTAAACTTCCCTGTGGCTCAGTCCTTATATCTGAGGTAGAAACAATCATTCAATCTTAAAAATATTTTGATAGTATGAGCTGGATATGGTGGTGCACGCCTTTAATCCAACACTTGGGAGGCAGAGGTAGGGGGATCACTGTGAATGTGAGACCACCCTGAGAGTACAGAGTGAATTCCAGGTCAGCCTGAGCTAGAGTGAGACCCTACCTCAAAAAAAAAAAAACAAAAAAAAAAACATTTTGATAGTATGATTCTAGTTCAATAAACTCATTATAAGTTGAAAATATCATAAGATGGCAATGTACATAACATAATCAACCAATTATAATAGCTTAGCCAGCCAACACACTGTAGAGGATCAGCTATTCACTTTCATGATCTCATGACTGAATGGAAACCACCCAGCCTCACAAGGGAGTATTATACTTCCTGCATATCACTATTCCAGAAAAAAATCAAAAATTTGGACTTTCAATTTTTACTGAATACATATTGCTTTATTTGTATTGTAATGTCTAAAACCCCCAAGCTGAATAGTTAAGTATCTAGCAAGCAAAAGTGCTTTAGGATTTCTAGAAATCATTAAAAATGAATCTATCCTGAGCTATACGTCATCAAAAAGAATGACAGATAGACACAGTTGTGACCAGGGTTTCTGATTAAACATAGGCATTGAGGAGAGTTGGCTGGGGGAACTGGATATAGAAATCAAAGAAAATCTGATATAAACTTCTTTCCCATTTTCACTTCTGGTTTTCCTGCTCCCTATCCCACTGAGCATGCAACTTATTTCTTTGTTTGCTAACTTAACAATAAAATCATCATCATCATCAAATGGGCCACTAGAATATAATCAGTTTGCCTACAACCCTTCTAAAATCACAAAAACATATGGTATAAGGAAATAAGGCAGGTTAGTAAGACATTAAAACTGGGATATGGCCTAGAGCTTAAAGACCTTGCCTTTCAAGCATGAGGACCAGAGTTTAGATTCCCAGAATACATATAAAATTCCAGGTATGGAAGCATGTGCCTGAAATCCCAGCTCTGGGGTGGTGGACAATATGGAAACCTTACAGCCCACTGGTGAGCTAGTCTAGCTAAGTTGGTGAGCTCTGGTTTCAGTGAGAAACCTTGTCTTGAAGAAATAGGTAGAAAGTGACTAAAGAAAACACTTGACATTGGCCTTTGGTCTCAACATTCATCCCCATACATGTGTGGTCCCATACACAAGCACAGATACACACATGCATGCAACATATACACACATGCAAAAATAAAAAGGAACAAAGCATGGAAAACATTGTCAGTAATGCCAAAGGGAAGGATTAGAATAGACTACCTAATACACATGATACTATGGTTATGTTTTAGAAAACTGAGGAATATGTAAATACAACAATGAATATGGAAAAGGTCTGAAAGTTGCCTATAAGTTGATTGCAGGGAAGTCTTGGCTGAGAAATTGTTATGAAGTGACAGGAAGGGGGTTAGTCTAAGTTGAGAAAATTGTAATCACAGACATCAGTGGATGTGAATCATTATGTAGTGGCTAAGAAGGATGGTGGATATTGAGGGCTGTGTGTGTGTGTGTGTAGTTTTGTATGACAACACAGCTTGGTTGAGCTGTATGCACTTTTATTTACCTAGATGGTTCCCAAAGATTCAATTGTGTAATTCAATTGCATAATTAAGTGAGAAACCTGATAGTGATTAAATTCTTTCCTAATATGTTAATTATATTAGAAAAAGTTATGTTTTCAAAACAAATGCTATAGCAGAATTGACAACATTGTATACTTTTGCAAAGGAGCCAGGAAGTTGGGGAGTGGCAGGAAGTAGATTCAGTCCTTCCTCCAGGATGTTAAAAAGACGTTTACATTTTAAGAGGTTATTTGGATTTCTTTAAACCTCTAGCAAGTCTGTTTGGTCCTTCGTGACCATACTGGGCTTTCTTGTCAATATCTTTATCATCTACATTCTCTCTCGCACTCCAGTGGGAATTTCCTCCATGATCTATTCTGACCTTGGTTGCTCCTGGCAGTTGCCCTCTTTGCTGTCTGTAGGCTGGTCTTTTATTTACCCTTTCCATCACTTCTGGCAAGATCATTTCTGCAGTAGCTTCCGTGGGGGACTGCTCACAATTTGGTTCTGTGCATGATGGTTCTCAAATATTCCTTATGTTGAGAGGCTACCTCACTGGTTTACAAACCCAGTTTTCACTATTAACTTCATATACAGCTGCTGGTATGTGTAGATGTAAGAAGTCATTAAATTAAGCAAACTGAGTGAAATTAAGCATTTTAAGGCTAATTAGCAATTTAGAAAGATAACACCTTACATACTTGTCAGTTGATGATATTTAATTGTCATAAGTAGTTTCTATGCATTCATAAACATGGACTAGAAGGTCAGGTATGGTGTTACATCCTTGGTTACCGCCTCATTTCATCCTTGTAATGGTCCTAGGAGGTAAGTAGTAGTACTGTTTTCATGTTACAATGAAGCTACAGAGTGAAAAGTTCAATGACCTTCCTGCCTCAGGTAAAAGCCTTATTCAAGACCACAGGATGGAGAG
The DNA here is from genome assembly GCA_036365145.1 of Orientallactaga sibirica. Classification (NCBI taxonomy): domain Eukaryota; kingdom Metazoa; phylum Chordata; class Mammalia; order Rodentia; family Dipodidae; genus Orientallactaga; species Orientallactaga sibirica. The sequence continues at coordinate 32,681,957 of JAEOAD010000012.1, read as the reverse complement.
TGCATAAGAACCTGGGTGGTTTGATTCAGAGCCTGTCCATGAAATCATCACTGAAAATTGAAGTAGTTTCCCTCAGAGGTTATTAAAGGTACTTTGTGCTTATTGTGGGAGACAGCTATAATCACTATGAAAGCCATATTTGTATAGTTTCCAAATTAGATGTAAAAGAGTTAAGTATTTGGGCTAAAAACTCAGTGTATCATTTATTACATTGTTTGATGACCATTCCAGTTATTTTGATAACATTTAAACTGATATCAGCTAAAATTTCTGTACTTTTATTTCCCATGCTGTTATTTTTTTGTAAAAAATATTTCATTTATTTATTTACTTGAGAGAGAGGTTTAGACAAATAGAGAATGGGCATGATAGGGCCTCCAGCCACTGTAAACAAACTCAGGATGCACATTCCACTGTGTGCATCTGGCTTTATATGAGTACTGGGGAATTGAATCGGGGTCCTTTGGCTTTGCTGGGATGTGCCTTAATGGCTAAGCCACCTCACCAGCCCCCATACTGTTATTCTTTAGAGTAGTAACATAGATTGGGGTGGGGGAGAATCCCCTTCTCTATTCTAGGTTAAAAAACTCTTCCATATACCAGAATAATATGTCCCAATACACATGATGGGGTGTGAATGGGGGCATACTTGTTATATACCTATGAGACATGTGCTCATGTATGGAACATAGCAGGATATAACTGTGAATAAGCTAGCAATTTGATTCTGTGCAATAAGCAGAATAATAAATAAGAAAATGGAGCAAGAGGATGCTCCAGGTCCAACATTTGCAGAGGGTATAGCCTTCAGGCTTTGTCTTTTCAGAGCCTATGCCTCTGCTGATCACATGGAGAGGAACGGTATAGTGTTCTTTCTAGTAAGCACCCATGTTTCGGAGCAAATGTTTGACCTCTACCAAGTACAGATTGGTAATATCGGATAGCAAGCAGAATGGGCAATCTTGACAATTTACAGTTTCCTTCCCAATGTATATTTTATTTATTGCAATGCTGTGAGGTAGGCCAGGAAGCTCTTATTATCATTTAATAGGTGCGGAAATGGAGATTTTGTGAGGGTTAATTGACTGGTCTGGGGTCACAACCAGTAAGTGATAAAGCTGTGACTGGAAATGCAGTCTTCTGTGTCCTGGGCAGGAGATGTTCCCACTCTTGCTATGCTCTTCATAATGCGTGAGACTGTCCCCATGTATAGCAGCAGCTGTTTCATCAGACACCTGCCTCACTGTGGTATTCTGACTTCTTTCACCAGCCCCTGTGACTGGAGATTATGGATCCCAAGTCTTCAAATTCTTGTTCCTATAACAGAGAAAAGGTCATTTTACCATATCCCCTTCTCAAGCTATGCTACCACTTCAAATTCTTGTCTATTTTTTCTTGAGTTGGATGGATGGAAAGTGGAATGTTACATAGGCTATTTGTTTGGAATATGACACCAAGTAATAGAAAGAGGAAGGAAGGAGAGAAACAGAGGTAGGGAAGGAGGGAAGAGACAGAGTTATGAACTAGGTGTCTGAAAGGCAGAAAGGGTCTTGCATCTTGGATTTTAAGAGAGAGGACTAAAACATTAAACAATGAAATTCATTGGACTGAAGGGGAATGAAAATCTCTTGACCAAGTAGAAAGAATGTGTTTTTACTTTGTCTTTATGGACTGTAAGGAATGATTGGAGAATGGTGTTAGGTTCCCAGTCTTGAGATTTCATGTTCACATTAAGTGGTTTCTTTTCTGCTATCAAAGCAACTCCTGTCATCTTCATTGTTGTGTCTACAGTTCGTAGGAGAGAATTGAGGAACAAGTGGATGAATGTTGGCCTTTTTTTTTTTAGGGCTTAATACTCTACACTGTTAGGAGGTTAGCATAGCATGGTATTCAATGCAAGACTTTGAAGGACCTAGGCTTGATCCTAAATTTGGCACTTCCTGCTGATCATTTTTCCCCCCTCTTAGATTTAGTTTTTAAACAATTGCAATGATCACATGTTAGTCTGCATTGAGAATTTAGCAAGGTGTTTGCAACAGAGGAAATTTTAAATCAAAGCAAGGTACTCTAATCACCAGCAACATCAGTAAGTTTTATTGAAAGTCTCAGCATATCGTCTTCAGTTTCATTTCCAAATCAGGATGCAATTACTATGCCAACACAGAACTCCTTAAATTGCTGTGCATAGTTGCATTCCAACACACTAATTTTTGACTAATAGTCTGGTCAGTTTGAGCAGAAGTTTTGGATAGCAATTAGACTTTTCCTCCAGTAGTTACATTTGTCTTAATAATAATTTTTGAGAGAAAAGATAGATCTGACTCTTGGCTGTGTAGATTCTGGTCTCTGGAAGGAAACATTTTGTAAATGGTCAAAGACCCTTGCTTGATGGTTTATGCCATCACTTTTTAACCTTTTACATCATTGTTGTAGTCAGTTCTACATTGATGGGATGAACATCCAAACCAGACACAGTTTATGGGAGGAATAAGTTTATTTCAAGCTTACAGATCCAGGAGAAATTTGATTAAATGGTGGAAAAGGCTGGCTCCTGTTTATAAATCTAATCAAAGAGACACTGCCAAACAGCCAGTACCACAAACAAGCATAGCCAGAGCTCAAAACCTCTGAATACCTTTGAGCTTGAATTCAGATCTACCCCCAGTGACATGCTCCACTCCCTACCCCACCCCCATAGCTGGAGTCAGCCTGCTAGAGCTGAAGCTGCAAACTCAATTTTAATAAAACACCTGAGTCTACGGGGACATATACCCAAACTACCATAATAAGCTTAGACCAGAGTTTCCCAAGGGGAGGAGGGTCCATGTGTACAACCTTTTTATAAAAAAATATCAAGAAAATTAAATTAAAAAATTATAAAAGGAATAAAGTACCAAGTGAAGATAAGAATTTTCAGCAGATGGCAAGATGCTTTTAGACCTGAGTCTTCCTTATACCTTCTAAGTCATGTCTCCCAGACAATCTCTTTTTTAAAAAATATTTTATTATTTATTTGAGAGAGAGAGATACAGAAACAGGCACGTAGAGAGAGAGAAAGAGAGAATGGGCATGCCAGGGCCTCCAGCCACTGCAAACAAACTCCAGATTTGTGCGCCCCCTTGTGCATCTGGCTTTCATGGGACCTGGAGAATAGAGCCTTGAACCAGGGTCCTTAGGCTTCACAGGCAAGTGTTTAACCACTAAGCCATCTCTCCAGCCCCCCAGACAATCTCTTTATATAGTGACAAACAACATACATTTCACATTTGACATGGAGGTGGCCTCGGATTTGTGCCACCCCTCGCAGGTCTGTGCATCTCCATGTTCTCCCATGGAGACAATGGATTTCATTGTCCCTTCTGATTACACACATTTTGCTATTGGTATTGATGTAATTTTTCTTTTTCTACCTTAGTGATACGTGATGAGATAACGAAACTGACTGACAAGTTGTATGTTAATGCAAGCAGCTAGAGGATGGAAACTGAGTTTAAAAATTTGTGTAAATTACATGAGAGCCTTTGTAGTTCATAGTGGCACAGTTCTGGCTGTGGAAACAGTTGATGTATTCTGAAAGTATAAACAATTTTATGGAAGATAAAAACAGTTGGAAAATACATGTCAAAAAGGAGGATTTTGTAGGATGTGAGATTCTATATGAGTTAGTTGTGAGTAGACCTGGGCTTCTGGTTCCCCAATTCCTGGTTTCCCTGCACTGAAGGTAGTGAGAACCAAGGAAGGAGATAAACCACCCTCAGACATCATCCAGGGCCCAGTGAAACCACAGAGGAATTGACAAGATGAACAAGAGAGTAACTTCAAAGGGGACCCTGACAACCAATGCCAGGGTGATGGAGACAGACACTGAGGATACTCAAAATGAAACGTATCAGAAAAGAAATTCAGAAGCTGCTGAGAGCACAACACTAAAGTAGACTTAAAACACAACCACCACAGCTCAGGAAAATTTGCAGAAGAAGGGGTGGAAAGATTGTAAGCACCACAGACTAGAAGGGAATGTCCAGAGGCGTTGCCCCCCTCTCTCTGACAATGACTGACCACTGCTCTCACATCTCATCACCCATAATCCCATGGTGAATACCAGTAACCCCACTGAAGAGGGCCCTCAGTGGAATGGGAGCAGGGAGGAGGGTAATGATGGTACCAACACATGATGTATACATACAAATTTTCTACTTAATAAAAAAAGGAGGATATTATAAAGAAGGTGATTTGGGGAAAGGTTTGAGAGGCTGTAAAAAAATTGAAGCCCAGAATATAAGAAGAAAGCCATGAGAATTTATGATTTTTAAAATGAGTATTCTTTCACTTGTTCCCTTCCAAGTCTAGTAATACTTTGTTATTAGCAGGTAGCATTTTTAGAATACTTGTTTATATACCATCCCAAAGTCCTGCAATGAAAACTTTCAATTAATCCTATGAGAATATTTTAAACAGCAAATTTACTATTGACTCTAACTTAGATACTATTGAGTCATAACCCTATGGACACAGAATATACTTAAACATGGCAGAAGAGGAGGACATATGTCCAAATCTTTATATAAAGTAACTCTCACATGTGACACAAGTCTAAGATCATCACTTTAGCATTAAACTGCAAATACTGCCTTTTTAGCTTTTCAGGAATACAAGGTCTCAATATTACTTTTCAGCATTTCAAAGTTTTTAGGTGATAACCTTTAGGAACATGTTAACAGAATCCATACAGATGTAATCACAACAGAGCTTACAGTCATAAATAAAATGAAGCATTTAAAATATTCCTCAACAAGCCTTTATTAAGCATCTATAATAATACAAGGCATTTGCTCTGTGCTAGAGTTGTTAAAACAAACAAAAGGGAAACACAATCAAACAAACATAACAGCAGCCATTTCCAAATTATAGTTTGTTTTTCCCAGTTTGTGAAAGCATGGTGATTAGAATGGAGCCAACATACAATAGTATAGACCCAGTGGTCTGGAATACAAATGCTATATGAGGGCTCTTTGCTTTGGACACATCTTCAAGTAGGGCCAGCTGCAGAAGTTACTGGGAATGGGCAGTTGGAGTCAGCTGAAATCCTACAGCTTTGGAAAATGGTCCATCTATGTGCAGGAATGACCTAGAATTCCTCTTAATTCATCTTCTGTTACTGTGACTACACTTTTGGAACACCCTACTTCATTAGAACTTTTCCAGAAGATTGGCTTGCATTTCAGGATGCGTGTATGAAGTATAGAAAATTCCTCTGGAGGTGCTGTAAATTTTGGGTCTTCTGTGTAGCTTAACATTGAATAGAGCAGGTTGAAATTCTGTGGGTGTGGCAGGGTCCATTTTCATGAAGAGCTTTCCACCCATGCCTAATTGATTGACATACTTTTGCTATCTATTTTTAGATTGAACTTCATCCTCTTCAATCTTCTTTGGGGTCATTCTAGAGATCATAAGTGGCCTAAGGTTGGGAGAGATATGATATGGGAGGGTTAGAAGTGGATTTTGATAGTGGTTTAGTGTAATCAGTCCTGATTCTGGGACTGACAGGTATTACTAGTTTGTCTTGCATTTCATGCTTCCCTGCAGGGCTTGTGTTTTCACATTTCTCACTTAAGGAAACTTAATGAGATGCTCTCTGAAGTTCTAAATTAGTTAAAGTTGATCAAAGTCTCCAAGACAATCAAAGGAACTATTTTCTCTAGTTGTATAGCTTGTGATTTCTCTAGTTTCTTTAAAAAATATAATTGTTAAAGCACATGCTTTTAATTCCAGCACTCGGGGGAGGTAGAGGTAGGAGGATCACTGTGAGTTCAAGACCACCCTGAGACTACATAGTGAATACCAGGTCAGCCTGGGCTAGAGCAAGACCCTGCCTGTAAAAAGAAAAAAATAGAATTGTTCCTCCAAAGGAAAAATTGGAGGACTGAAGTTAAAGGAATTTAACTTGTAGAATTGCTATTTCTTCACATTAAAGAGGGTGGCCTCTCAGGACTGAAGTATCCCAATTAGTCTCACTACGAAGGCCATGTTAAGTTCCTTAGTTTATGTTGAGGGTCATAGGAAAAGAACAGCAGTGTAATGAAAGATATATTTATTATTATTATTGTTTGAGCTGCACACAGCCCTCAGTACCAGCTACCATTGATGACTGTCTAGTCATTCTCACCTGAGTGTTAAATAAAGCAACCTAAGAGAGGAGTCACACTTCTCTGTAAGACAGGCAGTGAGTAACTCCAAGCAGGTAATGTCTCTGTGGAAATGAAAGGGAAAGATGAGGGATAGTAACCCAGGTCAAAGTGCTTGACTGGTACTTGCATTCCTCATTTTGGTTTATGAAATGAGAACAGGATGATGATGAGCTGAGTTTATGAGTGCCACCATACCTAATCTGTCATTTTTTCAAGATAAGACCAGGTTTGTAACTTTTTTCATCTAACTTCTCTCCTTTATTGATAAAAAGACATAAATGTGATCATTTTTAGAAGAAAAAAAATCAACGTTTATTGTAGAGAAAATTTCCAATCACCTGTTTACATTTTTTGAATTTTCAAAACAGTGATTTAAAATTCCAGATTAGAAATATTAGAATTTCCTTTTGGGCTTCATCTTTTAGAAAGCTACAGTTATACAATTCACAGGAACCTATTTGGCTTAGATCATTAAGATTTATTCTCTAATAGCACTGCACAATTTACATATTGGGATTCTAGACATTTATTGATACTCAAAAATAGGTTTGTTGGACTCAGTGCAGTTGCTTTCATTATGTAGAAAGACATCTTTTTGTTTCTAATTAAACTTAGTTTTATTTCTACTTTCCTCAAACTACTCAAGTAAAACTAACCCCTGTGATTCTATTTTCCTTAGACTACAAAATTGGAAGGAGGAATGTTTTAAACAGGAATGTAGCATGTGGTAACCCTTCATTATGCTGCACTAGAGTCAGCTGGAGTATGACTAGTAGTTTGGGAAACAAGATCTATGAGTCAAAGTTAACAAAAACTAAATTGTTTCATATAAAGATAAATAATTTAATAAATAATTTAAGTACAAAGTATAAGATCTAGAGAACAATTAGGAAAAGGATTGTAAATGCCATTTTTTTCTTAATACTAAATAATGTCATATATAATAACAGGATGCATTTGTACTGTGAATGAGGACAAAAATTTATAAAGAAGGATCAATAGAGATTATGAATTATATAAATAGGGAAAGCATTATTAACCCTACATGTAATATCAAGATTTTGACCCTTCTACAAAATTAGCAGTTAGCACTTGTCAATGAGGTGGTCAGTAGGAACCCATACTCATAATATTTATGTTATTTGATCTCTTGTTCTGCAAAAAGGGTTTATCTAAGGTCAGGTTTTCTTGGAAGCAAGTCTGAGGTATATAGATTTGATCACTTGAGAATATACTTCTAATAGTCAGATTACATTCTTGTAGAAAGCAAACTACTGTACAATGAGGTTCTTATAATTAGAAAGAGTCAACAATGTCATGAGACATGAAAAATGAGACAAGAGAGTTATAATTTGATGTAGGATAGTTATAGATAAAAATTAATTTTCAAAGATGTTATTGGAAATGCAATTTTTTTAAGGTTTTAAATTAAATGTACAAAACATGAGCAGTGTTGTTGCAGTGCTTGCTGGCAGAAATCACCCGACTGAAAGTCCAAATTATGATGGCAGGAAAATTTTAAATTAAATGGTGGACAAAGCAACAGGAGAGTGTGCCAAACACTGGCAGTGGCTATTGCCCGCCCCCAACAATACTCTGCCTCCAGGAGGTTTTTCCCATTGCCATCAGCTGTCTGATTCAGAACACTTGTTTATGCACCTGAATCAAACCACCACAAGTGTATTGGAAATATATATGTCTGAGAAAGTGCTAGGAAATATGTTGAAGGTGCTTCTTGATTGACTGTTCTTTCTCTGTTTGTTTTTTTCTTACAATGATATTTTATGGTGCAGTGTTCATAAGCATCTCTATGCTTCCAGTATGCTTTGGTCTAAGATTGAAATAAATAAAAAATTTAGGACCATACAATGCTGTCAGGCCCATAATGAAATCTAGCTTTATTTATGTGTGCTCAGAGGGTTCAGAGCAGTCTGAGCTGCTAACTGTGGTGTTTAACATTGCTTGACACTCGCTCCCTTAAATCCCTTTGAAAAGATCTGAATTTTTATGTTTATGCAAAAGAGTCCTCAGAGAATAGTGAAAGAAGAATGTGAGTTGCTCATACATGGGGTTATTTTACTATTTAGCCTATTTAGATGTTAGAGGAAGCAGCAGCCTTGATGTAAAGCAATAAGGATCTCTTTCCTGTGGAGTATAATCAGGTCTATATCCTGGGAAATTTACAGTAAACCTTGATCTAGCCTGTGGATTTCAGTCATATAATTTTAGTGCAGTCTGTGACATTAATGGGATCACAGTATAAGAATCAAACCTAGACTGCATCTCTTGGTTTTTATATCTAATACAAATTATCTTAATTTAAATGGCTGAGGAATTTAATATTTAATAGCCCAACTATGTATATGATAATTAGGGTGATATTTTTGGTCTAAATGAGTGGAAATGACTGAGCTGGCTTTCCTTGGAGAATAGTTGTGTAATTTGGAATCATAGCCTTATGTTGTAATGAGACATTCTAGGTAACTGAAAATGTGTTTGGGCACTCATACTTAAAATAGAAATGTCCATACTAGACAGGAAGCTTAACAAATGGGGGTGTCAAAGTCCTGAAAGCCAACTGGACACAGCGACGTGGAATCCAGATTATCAAGTCTTACCACAAGAGCATGACCTGGGAGCGTCTTGGAAATGAAGCCTGTAAACATCCCCTTGGTCCTCAGGTTTGAAAGTCTGCAGTTGAAGCAGCAAAAGGGGTGCATGCTATGCCCGTTTGACTTTGAGGAGTACTGATCTACAGTCTCTGTTTTGGAAAGAGCTGGTGAGATCGAAACTGAAACATGCATTTGGGCACTGAAAGCGGTGATGGACCTGGAGCCTGAAGAAGATCACTGAATCGAAGCAGTAAGTGAGGCAGGAGTCTGGGGCATTTTGAGAGCAGCATGGCTTTTCTCAGCTCTCAGTTGTACTTTAACTCAGGATTTAGGGTGCGTGATATTCATAACCACACAAGATTTCCACTGGCTCAGGGCCTCTAGGTTCTTAACAATTTCTGCAAATGAAATCCATAGACCAAGAAGGTGAAGCTTAGCAAGATTTTCCTGTAGATCTTAAGAGAAGGTAAGAATGCAGAACTTCTGCTGTAAGGCAAGAAGGTGTCCTCAGAAGTAGGATATCCCATCTGGTGTCTCTGGTTGGGGTCTTTTATGGAGATTTACTGGGTAGAGGCTGAGCTGGTCAGTCTAGCCCAACATCAAATGTTCAGACACTGCCACTTTCAGACTTCCAGCAAAGCAAGTAATTATCTCTTCTAGGAAAGCAAGAGATAAGGAAAGACCAGATCCTCCTTCTGACATATTTTTGTCCTCTAAAGAAGTGGAAGCTTGGAGGACTCTTTTAGGGAAACAGAGAGAAGAACCAGATTCTCCCTTATAAGCTCAAGGACACTCCTCACTTACTTTCAGGGAGTCTGTTTCCACTGAACTTTTTTTTTTCTCCTTCCTTCCTTTCCTTCCTTCCTTCCTTCCTTCCTTCCTTCCTTCCTTCCTTCCTTCCTTCCTTCCCTCCTTCCTTCCTCCCCTCCCTCCCTCCCCTTCCTTCCTTCCCCTCCCTCCCTTTCTTTCTTTCTTTCTTTCTTTCTTTCTTTCTTTCTTTCTTTCTTTCTTTCTTTCTTTCTTTCTTTGCTTCTTTCTTTCTTCTTTTTGAGGTAGGGTCTCACTCTAGCTCGGGTTGACCTGGAATTCCCTATGTAGTCTCAGTGTGGCCTTGAACTCACAGCGATCCTCCTACCTCTGCCTCCTGAGCGCTGGGATTAAAGGCATGTGGCACCATGCCTGGCCCCTAAGTTTCTTTATAAGGACCAAAGGAAGGAATATGAGGTACATTTTGTCTAAGTAGTTGGAGGCATTGGGGTTAGAGGAAGGATTGCTACTGCCCTGAATCACTGCCAAATTAAACCATCGCTGCTTAGTGTTTTATGCAGTATTTATGGGATGACCTTGTTTATGATTACGTGTGGAATAGACACTGGCTGACTGCAGAATCTAGTAGCTATTAAATGTTGGAATGGACCAGAGAATTGGAAGTCTGGCAAGGGTGGAAAACTTGAGCTGAGTCAGCTCTAGAGAATGTGTTCCCTAAAGGTCAATAAGTCTATTGGGAGTGGAAAATCCACCAAACTGTGTTCTCAAGAGAAAAAGCAGTTTATTGAAGAGGTGTTTGCTCTATTTAGAGTAACTGTGTTCATCTGTCAAGTGAAGACACTACTGTATATGAGTGTTCTGTCATACCTGAGGACGCTCCAGTATAAAAATATTTTGTTGAAATATGAGAACCAGTTTGACATATATTTTGTTGGAAGCCAACCTTCTTACATTTGGACAAATGCCAGGAATTATTTTTTGTTAAAAATTAATATAATTTGGGGCTGGAGAAATGGCTTAGCAGTTAAGGCATATGCCTGCTAAGCCAAAGGACCCTGGTTCAATTCTCCAGGTCCCATGTAAGCCAGATGCACATGGTGGCGCATGTGTCTGGAGTTTGTTTGAAGTGGCTAGAGGCATTGGTGCACCCATTCTCACTCTCTCTCTCTCTCTCTCTCTCACTCTCTCTGTCTCAAATAAATAAATAAATGAATAAAATCTAGAAAAAATTAATATAAGTTGTATTACAATTACATTTTTAATTTAAAGTTAATTTTTTGTATTGTTTTTCTTAGAAATATAAATTCAACTCATGATATTAAAAACTCAAAATATTATAGAGTAAATATTTCAATGAATTTGTACTATACAGTACTATAATATAGTATAGTGTAAAAATATTTTGAATGTACTACTTCTATGAATATTCCTAATTTTACATTTTCTTTTCCATTAGTAACCACACCATGGCTTGGTATTTTAGGAGTAAAATATTGCTCATTTAAACTGATCGAATAGAAGAAAGCATGTTTTCACAACAAAAACTCTGAATATAAATGCATAAGGCCTTCTAAGATTGTATTAAGGACTAAAAGAAAAGATGTTTCTTTGAATTTACTACTACTGTAGGCAGGAAATGATGAGATGGGTCACGGTGTATTTTTATCCCTGCTAATTATGTCAGTGAGATCAGAGGAATCTATAAAATATATTTTTAGTGGTTACACAGCATTTAAGTAGCGGCAGTCTTCACCCTACTGTCTGTGGCTTAGCTTGGCAAATCTAAGAGGGGACATAAACCACAAAGTGCTATGGGTCTGAGGACATAATGAAGTCATGCATTACAGTAAAGGGTGGTAGTAGGGAATCAACATTTTCCAGTAGTCAAGCCCTTTGCACTTACATGCATCACACATGCTTTACTATTTTGTATGTGTAGCCTACTAATACTGTGTGAAGCTTGCTTTACATCCCCCACCTATAAACTTGCCCTTCCAGTCCTGGAAGTGACTTGTCTTCACTCATGTTCACAGGGCTGTTGGATGGCTTGTAGAATGCACTGCCAAGCAGTGTTCTCTGGTTCTCTCACACTTTTCTTAGGTTCGTTGGTGTTATCCAGGGTTCCCATGGTAAGTCTTGATGTTTCAGCTTAATAACCAAGGTCATTCAATTTAATAGAGACAGGAATCTGGACAGAGAGGTAAATGTGCGTGGGGAGTAAGGAAGCCCTCCTGGATCTGGAAGGTTAACTCTTCCACCAGTCATTGCGACCAGCAGTTAATGTCCTGGTAACCACTGGGGATGCTGGCGGATGGAAAGATGGCACATGAAACCTGAAGGTCCTGGACTGTCAGCAACTAGGAAACCTTGAGTCTACACTGGTAATTTAAGTTTGAGATGGACCACCAGAGTAAAAGGTTTTGTGGAAATGAGTTAATTTTGTTTGCATTCTAATTATCTGAATGTGTGAAAGAGGATACAAGTGATAACATAACCAAAATGGTAATGTTCATTTCTCCCTTCCATTCATAATCATAATTATACCTAATTTCTGAAATCATTCTGTATTTTAAAGAAATTATATGAATCCCTTGTACATAAAGAGTTACTTTTCACACTTTCCATTAAAACAAACACATATTTGTCTTTATGGTTGGTTCAGTATGGAAAATGATTGTTGATTTGAAATATTTCCCCTATATGGTTCTCCTTATTTTAGCTTTGATTGACCCAGTAATCTGTGCACTGTGCATGAATGGATTGTTCCTTTTCTGACTTGGGCACTGAGCTCAAGGTTTAAGTCAGTCTCAGCTTTGTACCTTTACAGTTCCAGAAACTAGGGCTGGGCGCTAAAATCTGAGCAGACAGAATTTTAAAATTTTTCTTCCAAGCCTCTAAAGCATGTACTGAATTATCTCCATTAAGATACTGATTTTTGTTTCTGATGGTCATTTATCATTGAAAAGTAATCTACTTATTTAAGGATGCATTGTTATAGTTACCTGGAGATGTTTTCTAAGATAAACTCAACATTGTAATTGGCTGCCCAAGTAACAAGTAAGATAATACTGCATATCCAATAATGCTAAATATGTTAAATTAAATATTCATAAGCCAAGTTGGTATAAAGTCATGTACAGTTTTATAATCGTATATCAATAACTGGTTGTTTTGTTCATGCAAACTCACCGTTTTCTGCTGGCATATGTGTATTTGTCTTAGTGGAAACAGAGGAGCTCCCTTCCATGAAAAACTCTTTCATCTGTGAATTTATGAAAAACATTTTAGCAATGGATTTTCTGTGTCAAGACTTTAGCCTACACATTGTTTTGAAACTTTTATTAATCAGGCCTTACCAAATGTCTATTTAGCACATTCCCCCTCCCATTTACACACCAGGACATGAAGATAATTTAAATAGTGGAGAAAATTTGCATATAACTATTCATGGAATCAAAATACTTCTTTTCAAACATTTTTTAAATTTTGACTCTGACAAAAATTATGTTACAATGGTTAATAATTGTTCCTAACATGATAGAGTAATGAAGCTATTAGGTTAACAGTGTTCAGTAAAAAAGAAGCAGAATTTTAATGTGGATTTTTTAAAAGAAGAATAGTAATTAAAGTCCCCTTTTAAAATATTGCCCTGACACTGGCTCCTAATTCAATTATATTTCTGCCTAAAAGCCCTAGGTGTGTTAATCAGTTGGCAAGACAAGCCAGGGCAACTTTGTCCAGTGTAAATTCAAAGTGTGTATGTGTGTGGGGGGGAGGGGTTATACATCCCTCATAGACATATGTATTCACACATTGAAGGGAAGAGAATTTTCACTCCTAAAGATGTTCTTGCTGTCTTTTGTTTTCCTGTTTTCTCTTCTCCTTTGTCTGCAGTCAGTTGGATTCTCCTCTGCACCAGTGCCCTAAGTGACAGCCACTGGCAGTAATGAGGCTGCACATTCTGCTATAATTGAACCCTGTCAGCATTGCCCATTAAGGCCGTGGTATATATGCCAGCTCATGAATCCAAAGCCCATTTCTTCTCCTCTGCCATTTCCCTTTTTACACCATGGCACTGTTTCAAGTCCTGATCCCCTCATTGTGCACATGGAGGCTCAGGAATAGAGAGTAATTGGTGTTGTTGCACCCATCTTGAGGAATAACCCTTTTAATAAAGACATCTTCACATCTGCAAACTAACATCATCGTGCCATGATTGCACATTGTTTGAGCTACAGGGTGGTTACAATAAAATTGTATATGTGCATTCAGCTCCAGCTTCTCCAATTCTCATAATTCCATAAAAGGTAAGCATTTGTGATTAAGGGGGTATACATGCATATATTCATATATAATTTGCTTTTGTAGTGCAATTAGTGATATATTGTAAAATCCCAAATGTAATATATAACTACAAGTGAACATTAAGTCTCTCTTATGTATCAGAATAAAGCATAATGAGCTTTGTATTATTCTACACTTGATAAGTCAAAAATTTTGAGAAACCTTCTCTACATTTTTTAACATTTAAATGTCATGATATTAACATTAAAATAATAGCAGACTAATACGAGTGTACTTTCATCTTACTTTTTCCTTTCCTATATAAGGCACTTGGATTTTGTACTTGTTTTCATTATTGTGCTTTGTATATATGATCCTTTCCCATGTTCAAATTCTGTGACAGCATAGAGATGACTTAATTATCACCTCCATGAAACCTTTCTAACATTATGATGTGTAGCTTTGCTTAGAGCCTTTTCATCTCATCATGCTAAATACACCTTCTTTTTAACAGTTGGGAAATCTAATTAAATGAAATCCCTTTTTGAATAATTTTGAATCTGTAATCTAATTGAGGCTTATCTTTTAATGTGCCTTCTAAGCAGAACTCAAAGAAAATAAACTTGGTCCTTAGCAGGGAAGGCAATTCAACTCAAGATATCATTTAACTGAAATGCATAAATATATATATATATATATATATATATGAACAAAGGTTCATCCTATACACAAAGCATGAAGTGGAGGGATGTGAAGGGAATAGGAGAAAGTGTTGACAAAATTGAAACATTCTGGTGAGTCTTCCAGAATTTTCCAGCTCTAAACAGAGTCATATTTATCAACTTTATTTCATGCTTTGCAGGTGCTATGGATATATTGTTTTTGTAAAGTTAGGTGGCATAAAATGACTTTAGCAAAGGGATTATCTTGGCATTTAGCACTCGAAATATTGTTTGTTATTATAACTTGTTGGTGAGGTCATTTGGAGGCTTGGGGTTAGAATTCACTTTTAATAAAATAAAAAATCAGAAATAAGGTTAGTAGGTGAAAGCAAGTCAGTTGCAGCTTTTTGAGGTGGAGTTTTATTTTAATTATTCCTTAGTATTGTTTCATTGAAGTCTGGAGCTATGCAAATATTCAATCATATTTAGACCAAAGATGCAGAGATAAATTTTTTTTTGGTCTCTGTAGTTGTTTTGGTTCCCAGATTGGTGACTTGTGCAGAAGTGAGCTCTCAGTGCACATCTTTTGAATTCATTAATTCAGAATTTAATATGGAGAAAAAAATTGCAATTATAGTAAGAATTTTTGCCTGTGGGGTGTGTGTGTGTATGTGTGTGCATGTATGTGTCCATGCACATGTGTGTACAGGTATGTATGCATTTGTGCACATGAATGTAGAGGCTATAGGTTGACATTGGGTGTCTTCCTCAGTTGTTCTCCAGCTTCTTCTTGGAGATAGTGTCTCCAACTGACTTTAGAGCTTACCAGTAGGGTTAGACTAGCTAGTCAGTGAACCCCAGGGGTTCCCTGACTTCATCTTCTAAATTCTGGAATGACAAACACCATCATGCCCAGCATTGTCCATGGGTACTGGGGATTTGAACTCAAGTCCTCCTGCTTTCATGGTAAGGACTTTAGACTTTATCCACTGAACCGTATCCCTAACCCTCGGTAAGAATTTTACTATAGCTTCTTGTTTTTTGTTTTGTTTTGTTTTTTGGTTTTTCGAGGTAGGGTCTCACTCTGGCGCAGGCTGATCACTTTGTAGTCTCAGGGTAGCCTTGAACTTATGGTGATCCTCCTACCTCTGCCTCTCAAGTGCTGGGATTAAAGGTGTGCACCACCACACCTGGCCTGCCATAGTTTCTTAATGAGATTTGCAGTAGTGTAGCAGAAGACAAAAGGAGGTTGTAATAGACAATTGAATAAAATACGCTTTTATTATCAGAAAAACAGGGGAAACATGTATCTAGAATGAAGCTTCTCCATTGTACTTTGTGAAACTTCATGCAGACTATAGACTATACCTTCATCACTATTTTTTTTTATTTGACAGAGACAGAGGGGTCGGGGGCAAGAGGGAGAGAATGGGCGCACCAGTGGCCTCTCAGTTGCTGTGAATGAACTCCAGATGCGTGTACCCCCTTGTGGACAAGCGGGGCATTGCCTGCTTGCGTCACTTTATGTCTGGCTAAACGTGGGACCTGGAGAATTGAACGGGCGTTCTTAGGCTTGGCAGGCAGGTGCCTTAACCACTAAGCCATCTCTCCAGCCCCTTCATCACTATTTTTATCATCATGTCAACATTTTTTTTTTGTTTAAAATTTACATTTTCTCTTGTTTTCTTTGTTTCACTCAATGTCAGTTAAGATTATAAAAAATTCATAAAAAAGGAAAATTAAAATGTAGTCATTTCATCTCTGTTAACAACACAGCAAAGATCTTGTTTTCTTTAAAAACAATTTTAGAAGACAAAGTAAAGAAATGACTCTGAAGTTACATAGTTTGGTTGAGCTCTGTGAAACTGACAGCCTCTTTGGTGAAACTGAGCACCAGGTCATGGGTTCAAAGGATCCTCGTGTCGTTCTTGGTGTGACAGAGGAAGGATTCAAGCAAGACACCGAGGGACAGTGCAAAGAGATATGGAAGCAGGATCCCCTGAGGTAGTGAAAGCTCTAAGGAACTCAACCAGGAGATGAATGCTCCGTGCTTAGAGTTTATGTTTGTGACAAGAATTCCATTTTTAGCACTCATCCCTCAACACCAATAAGCAGCAACCATTGGTGTTGAGGGATGAGTGCTAAAAATGGAATTCTTGTCACAGGCCCTAAATTTGAGCTAAAACTTTGAAAATCAGTCACTGATTATGCTTGGTGAGGTATGAGAGATTGTAGCCTTTTGAAGAATAGTTTAGAAATATATAACAAAGGATTTTTTTATAATTTTTTTGAGACAAGGTCTTCATATATAGCTTCACTTGGCCTTGAACTTGGGATCTTCCCACTTCAGCCTCCTGAGTGCTGGGGTTGGGAGGATGTGCAGGTGTGTAGTGTTTCCAAATACAAAGGGCTAGAAGATGTATGTGTTCTTTTAGGAATAGTGCCAAGAGAAATAGACATGTGAGCAAAGATTTGACCCAGCATATTTCTTTCCAGACAGAAGAGAAGATGAGCTGGAGCCAATCAATTGACTTAAGACTCCAGTAGTCTTAAACTTACTGTACTCCACGTGCGTGACTATGTGCTTCCTGATAATGAAGCTGTATCTTTTTATTTAGTCCACCTATTGCTGGTGCAAAGTGTTCTGGAATTTGATTGTTTTCTGAGAAAATGAGTCCTTACAAGTGTTTCAAATGGACATGAAATGTAACCTGTGAGGATTATGTGCATCTTTGGGTCTTGTCTTTAGATTTTATGTATTTTCTAATCTTTCTATGTATAACAGATTCATGCTCAATCCCTACTATATTAATTTTCATTTAAGAGGCCTACATAGTTACTGAAACATATTTGTTGAATGCTAAGCACTCTTTGAGGTGCTAAGACTGTTTTTGTGAATTGACATTCTATATACTTGTGAACATCATAACTACAGTCAACTCACTGCAGCGTTAATTAATCACTCCTTCATGAACAAGCAATCCCAAACCAAAAGACAATATATTTTATTGACTTATGAAATCAACATATATATATATATATAATGCTAACAACATGTTGACTTTGGAAAAGTTACCTGGATTTGTGGTTTTCTACCTGCCACTGGTTGTTAAAATACAAGATATTTGCCAGGCATTGTGGCACACACCTTTATTCCCAGCACTTAGGAGTCAGAAGTAGGAAGATTTCCATGAGTTCAAGGCCAGCCTGGCTTGCAGAGTATGTTCCAGGTTGACTTGGGCTAGAGTGAGACTCTCCCTCAAAAACACAATCCCTCAAAAAAAAAAATCCCTAAAATAATCAGTATTCTATCTTAGATGTCAGTGTTTAGTTTGTAGATTTCATCCTCATTTCACTTTGTCCTGGGACTCTTTTATTCATGTTGGTAGAATTTCCGAAATTGGACTGATGTGTTGCAACTTACATATAAACCTTCAATTTATTACAAAGTGAGGAAATATAATTTTCTAACAAAGTAATCTCAACTTAATTAGCAATTTTATGTCTTCAGGGATGGTAAATTTTCATCATGGACAGCATTTGACACGAAGAAAATTTAGGACTGTAAATATGTTCCTTAAACCTTAAATTAGCCTTATAATAAAATGATAAATAGTCATGTGTTCAGATGCTGCAATACTGTGCTATCATGTGGTTGTTTAATATGCCATGGTGATATGTTCAAATGCCAAAAGAACCATTTTGCTGTTATTAGTCCTATCAAAACTTAGATCAGGACTGGAGAGATGGCATAGTGGTTAAGGCATTTGCCTGCAAAGCCAAAGGACCTGGGTTCGATTCCCAGGACCCATGTAAGCCAGATTCGCAAGGTGGCACATGTGTCTGGAATTGGTTTGCAGTGGCTGGAGGCCCTGGTGATCCCATTCTTTCCTTTTTTCCTCATGCACGCCCTCTCTGCCTCATTCTCTCTTGCTCTCTCAAATAAATAAAAAAAATCTTACAGCATAAATAACTTCTTACAAATTAAAATTTCATGAACTATTCAGAGTCATGACAATGAATTTAATAAAGGTTAATTTCAATTAGTAATTAATCAGTGATTCTTAACTATGTCAAAAAACAACATGTCTCAAAATCATTTGAGAGTGATTGCATACACTGGAATCCCACAGAGCACTGTTCTCTGACATGTGGTCATGGTGGTGACTGCTGAAGGTTTTCTAAAAATATACTTATTTATTTATTTAAGAGAGAAAAATGGGGAGAAAGAGAGAGAGGCTGGGAAAATGGCTTAATGGTTAAAGCATTTGCCTGCAAAGCCCAAGGACCCTGATTCGATTCCCCAGGACCCATGTAAGCCAGATGTACAAGGGGGCGCATGCATCTGGAGTTCGTTTGCAGTGATTGGAAGCCCTGGTGCACCTATTCTATCTTTCTCTCTGCCTCTTCCTCTCTCTAAATAAATAAATAAATAAATAAATAAATAAATAAATAAATAAATAAAAAATAAAATAAGAGAGAGTAAGAGAGTGAGTAATGGGCATGCCATGGCCTCCAGCACTTCAAACTAACCCAAGACCCATGCGCCACCCTGTGCATCTGGCTCACGTGGATCCTAGGGAATCAAACCTGGGTCCATTGGCCCCACAGGCAAGTGCTTTAACCACTAAGCTATCTCTCCAGCCTCAGTGAAGAGTTTTGATACCTCAGCACCACTGAAACATTCTATCTTTGTGTCTTGAAGATAAACTGAAAGTGCTGAGGAGTACTTCAGTAAAGAAGCTAACTTAATTTTCCTTAACCTAGCATTCATGAATTGATAAGCCAGGAAATTCTGATTTTATGTGAACAATCTTTAGCCATCATGGTCTGTGCTCTCAAGTGGTGTTTTTAAAACTATGATTGCCAACCACCAGCTTTTAAAACTCTAATCTTTGCTAATGGGTCATTACAGATGCCCAATATCCAATGTGATGGTAAGACTGACACCATTCAAACTGGCCTGTATCTTCTTGAGTATAATGAGTGCACCAATCATGTAGTTGGGAGTTTTAGTAACATTAACTAACTATAGTGGAGTCTAAATATATACTCTTTCTTCAATTTGTTTATCTTTCCTCTTGGTCTGGAAACAGATAGTTGGAGATCACCTCCCCCCCATGCCAGTCCAAAATAAATCCTGAATCTCATCTCAACATCATGCTGACCAGCTGTGTCATGATCACTTGAGAGCTTCTTAAGCAATGAAGAATATAAGGCCTTATACAGCCACTCTGAATCATGAATCTGTGTCTTATCAAGATCAACTCTTTTGCACTTGTAGTCAGAGATATGCTAGCCTATAGAAACAGGATTTGAGTCACATGTGTAACTTTACATCTCCTACTAGAAATATTAACATTTTAAAAAGATGATGAAGCTAATTTTAATGTATTATTAAATACAACAGATGGCAAATGACTATCACTTCAATATGATGCATATAAAATGATTATAAAATCCTTCACATGTTTTCTTTCATCTTCTGAAAATTTGGCATGGTTTTACAATGGCAATACATCTTATTTCATACTGGCTACTTTCATGTGTTTGGTAGTCATGTGGATAATGGCTATGTATTGGACAGCTTAAAATCTAAGATCATATCTTGTACATAAATATTTGTTTCACAAATATTTACGTAATGAAAGTCACTGAAGTAGATGATTTATTGAAGACGAGCTACATTGCCTGTTTATAATGTGCAGATGCTTTAATAGAACAACATTAAAAAGCTGTATGACTCTCTGGTCCATGTTCTTTTAAATTCTTGTTTGCATTTTGAATTTTTATTTCTGAGAATTTTTTATGCACCTAGGCAACTTTTTAAAACTATTTCTTTAAAACACGTTTTCCCAAATATCACTAATCAATCTCCAATCATTTCTGGAAAAGTTCAACTATAAATTGATAAATGATAAAGTATGCATTTCTATGTTCTTTTTTGTCCTAATAATTTTCTGATCATTTGTTTTTTATTTAATTTGTTATTTAAATCAAACTTAATGAAATTATTGAAATTTCTATTAAGACATTCTCAAAATTATTTTTTTCTGAATTTGGTGAGATTAGGAGATTGAAATTCATTAGTTGAATAAATTGCAAGCCAAAGCACTTATTTGTGTGATATGGGGCCTGTTTGAATAACAATCCTGTTCATATCTGGTATCCAGGATATTCACCCAGAGCCTTTTCCTCGGAAGGCAGATGAGCTCTGACTACTGCATTGATTAGGCTCCATAGCTACAGGTTGCAGAGCGTGGAGGCTAAGAAATTTTCATACGACAGGAGTGCAAGGGCAGGTGCTTAGAAGTTATTTTTCATAAGAGTGTTGATTAGAGAGAATGTAAGAAAATTTGTTTCGCTACCTCCTAAGGTAACCTTCATTTCTTGAATTCTCATTTTTTAGAAACACTTTTTTTTTAATTTGAGAGAGAGAGAGAGAGAGAGAGAATGGGCATGCCAGCAGCCTCTCAGCAGCTGTGAACAAATTCCAGACATGTGCACCCCTTGTGGGCAAGTGCGGCATTGCTCCCTTGCATCACTTTTTGCGTCTGGCTAAACGTGGGACCTGGAGAATTGAATGGGTGTTCTTAGGCTTGGGAGGTGGGCGCCTTGACCACTAAGCCATCTCTCCAGCCCTATAAAATCTTTTTATTTATTTATTTTATTTATTTGAGAGAGAGAAAAAAAGGCAGATAGAGAGAGAGAGAGGGAGAGAGAGAGAAAGAGAGAATGGGCGCACCAGGGTTTTCATCCACTGCAAACAAACTACAGAAGCATGTGCCACCATGTGCATCTGGCTTACGTGAGTCCTGAAGAATCGAACCGGGGTCCTTTGACTTTGCAATCAAGAGCCTTAACCACTAAGCCATCCCTCCAGTCCTTGTACTCTCATTTTTTTAAGGCAAATGAAAGTAGATAATTGGTTCTAGATACCTGCTAAATAGAATTTCAGAAACTGTTTCTCAGTAACCCACTGCTTGATTGGTGGATGGAACAAGTTCTATATTTTAATTAAGCAACAATATGTTGACTCATGTGGACATAATTAGACCCTGAATAGTAGGAATGTGGGACCCAGACACCCTAGACTTCCTTCCTCAGCTCAACTTCTCTAAACCTGTTTCCTCATCTGTTAAAATACTGACAGTATAGGCAGCTTATAGGTTTGTGTTGAGAAGAATAAATGAGACATTGTGTTTTAAGATGTTATCACAAAGTTGGTCTAACAGATAGGTAATGTAGGGAAAGTGTAGGAGAAAAGCAAGAAAGAACACCAGATTTGATCTCTACAGATTGTTTATTGGGAGGTATAGTGAGGGGCAGCAGCCTTCCTGCGGGATGAAGGCTGAAGCCCCGTCAGGCTGGGGTTCATACTTATAAGGAGGATCCCAAGACAAACATACTGAATTAGTTGCAGGTCCAAGGGAAGTAGATAAGGCATCAAAGTTATTTGCTTGGAAATAGGCTCTTCAGCACAGTTGACTGGGGAAGACTGGATGTCTCTATTCTTTATGGCCTTCTCATCTTAAGGTTAGTTATTAACTCTTTAGTTCCCTCTAGTTTTCAGAGAAGGCTATTAACCCTTCAGGTAACTCCTGAGTGATGAGGATCTGGGAACATGGACATCTCACATACAATATTGGTAGAAACATGATCCCAACAAGCTTTCCTGCTGCAGTCTTGGCTTAGCCATACTGCTCTCCATGTACTGTGTACCTATGGGTTAGAATCCTAGGATGGATGAAGGGGGGCTTATAATCACACTGTTGTGTAAAAACACAAAACTGAAGACAACTGAAATAGTCATACATCAGGAACTGATTAAATTATGGTAAATCCATTCAATGAAATGTGCAGATTTTCAAAGGCTGACAGAGATATCCTTGGGAAAATGTCCAAGACACGTGCAGTAGAAAAATGCATGATGCCCGTCTTTGTTAATGTATAAAAGAATATGCATTAACTTACCTGAAAGTAGAAATGACAGCTGGAAAAGCACTTTGATACTTTAAAAACTTCTATACAGTTGGAAAATTTCATTTTGAGCTTCTATTGCTTTTCCAAAGTACATATATCAATATTTATGATACGGAATGCATTGCCTTATAGCTGAATAGTCTAATTTTTAGATGGAAAAAAATCAATTTTGTGGAAGGGGCTCAATATCATGTGGTATGGTAATTTTGGAGTTTTGCCAGGTACATAGTACAAAATCAATTCAAAACCTGTTTACTATGTTGAATTTAATTCAGTGTGTCAAGTTTGGTTTAGAAGATGTTTTTTCTGGCACTTTTATATTGAAGAATCCAGTGTTCTAAGTTGGTTTCAAGCATTTTCCTGACAAGATAATTTACTATCTTGCAATGATTCAAGTGACTAAAGTGTATATAAAAAACATGAACTTAAATCACATTAATTCAGCTTCTCACTACCTATCTGTGTAATATAAACTAATTAGGTCTGACTTAATTTTGGGGGGAGGTCAGTATCTATGTCACTTTTTTGCATTGTGTAAAGGCATAGAAGACAAAGTGGACTCAAATTGATTTACTATAGGAAGGGGCTTATTTCTGATGAGCTTAGCTCAGTAGATTCTGAAACAAAAGTGGTATATAAAAGATGTGATAATATAAGGATTTTTTTCCTAATGCTGACTAGATTTAAATTGTCCCTTTTGCAGTTTGTATAATTATAAGGCACTGCCACAGAACAAGTAACAATAGAAAATAACTCATTAATGCTTGTTTCCCGTTGGCATTGTTCCAGAGCCTGCAGCTTGATGTTTGCAGAGGAGACAGTCTGTAACTTTCCCCTGTCTGATGTGGAACATCAAAGATTGCTAAGATTTCTCAATGTTCAGGAAGTGCTCATTTTGTCTGAAGTGGTAATATCCTGAAGAGCCATTAGGAGCATGAAATTTAAAGTATGTTGGCAGTGCATATCATGTTCTTTTCAGTTGTAGTGATGTTAAAGAAGTAGTCTTGGATTTCTTGGCCCTTGAACAAAGAAAATTATTAAAATATTCTAGTTTTTAAGCCCAGGTTATCAGGTCATTAGAATGATAGTGACTTAAGTGGATTGATTTCCTGAGCTAAATTGTAAGCACACCATAGTGTTAGGCTATCATTACTACATTTAACATGGTTTTTAGACCTTGGATTTAACTTATTGATGAATAATGAGCCTTTGTATCTAGAATATGGGGATTTTATTCTTCATGGTGACATATTTGTCCATTCAGGTGGTATGTAGCCCTAGGGTAGGGTACCAGGGCATCACATTTTACACAATGAAGGTGATGATTTGTAAATGCTGTCAAAGCACTTTCTGGCCTACTATGGCTTCATTAATAGCTACTGTTGGTTTCACGTGAAAGGAAGGGAATCCTTTGATTCATAAAGAGAATCCAAACATAGACCCTAAGACCCTAAAATACATATTCTCAGGCAAGACTAAACAAAAAACCTTTCCTAGTCATTTAGTGTGAAGATGTGGAGTAAATATTAAGATAATCCTGACTAATCAGTCATTAGCATATTTTTTCCCTTTTATTGGTGTTTAATTTGTCAGGTCAAACTATAGTTAGAAATGTTCTTTAGATTTCTGTTTGGGTCCTCACTGGTTATATTTACTACTTTTATATTCATTTTTACCATTGTTATGGAGGGAGCTCTCTGTATTTCCTCCTCTTTCCATCTCTTAATCTAATAGAGTCTTCTAAACCTTAACATAAAGCATTTTGGGGGGCTGAAGAGATGGCTTAGTAGTTAAGGCATTTGCCTGCAAAGCTAAAGGATCCCAGTTTGACTCTCCAGGACTCAATGTAAGCCAAATATACAAGGGGGTGCATGCATCTGGGGTTTGTTTGCAGTGGCTGAAGGCCCTGGCATGCCCATTCTCTCCCTCTCTCTCTCTCTCTTTCTCTCTCTCTCTCCCTCCCTCTTTCTCTGTCTCAAATGAATAAATAAAATATGTTTAAAAAAATAAGTTTGGGAATTGATCAAGGATTACATAGTTGGTAATTAAATGTGTGTGTTTATGTGTGGGCCTGTGTGTGTGTGGAGGCCAGAAGGCAACCTCAGGAATGCCACCATTCAGTGTTTTTGAGACAGAATTTCTCATTGGCCTGGAGCTTGCTAAATAGGCTAGGATGGTTGGCCAGGGAGTTTCAGAGTATTGTAGGTACCTTGCTGGTGCTGCGATTATAAATATGAACCACCATGCCTGGCTTTTTTATGTGGATTCTAGGGATCAAACAAAGGTCATTATGCTTGTGAAGCAAGCAGTTTAGTAACTGAACTATCTTCCTAACATCCTGTTATTAGATTTTTTTTTTTTTTTGGGAGTGAGACAGAGAGAGAGGGAGAGGAAGACAGATAGAGATGGGCATGCCAGCACCCTCTTAGCTGCTGCGAACGAAATCCAGATGCATGCGCCCCCTTGTGGTCAAGTGTGGCATCATGCCCTTGCGTCACTTTGCATCTAGATAAATATGGGACCTAGAGATTGGAACTGCTTGAGATTGGAACCAGCTTCTTAAGCTTAGGAGGCAGGCACCTTAACCGCTAAGCCATCTCTCCAGCCCCCTGTTATTAGATTTTTGATGAGATACTATGATGCCTACCATAGTGAGATACTCTGTGTGTAGTCCTTTGACACCATACATGTTAAGTTTACATATCATAGGATTTAGTTGTTTGAATATAGTGATGGGGATATAGTTCAAATGATATAGTGCTTGCCTACCATGCATAAGGCCTTGGATTCAGCTCCTAGCAATGCTCATAATCTCAGTGCTTAGGAAGTGGAAGCAAAAGGATAAGAGATTCAAGGTCATCCTCAATTGCATAGTGAATTGGAGGCTAGTCTAGTTTACATGAGACCATGTCTTACAAAACAAACAAAAATGTTTCCATATCGACATCAGTTTAAAGGCTGTTCTATTGAATTATTCACACAAAACATCATCACTAATTTTGGACAGTAAGAATCTTAGATATTTATACAATTGTTAAATAAAATTATCCTTTATGTTTTTAGTCATAAAGTATGGTAGAAAGGCAATGTGCTAGGTAATTACAAATAGAAAAACAATCATTATTAACTTTCTACTTAGTTGTATAAAGAATACATAACTAATAAAAATATTTTTAAAAAGAATATAGAAATCTCATGGACAGAAGCAGCCATACACTGTAAGTGTACATGTTAGACACACAAGTGCAATATACTATGAGAAAAGTGTCAAACAAAATGTTTCTGTGGCTACTGAATATTCAATGTACCAGATTCAGAGGTGGAATTTGGCTTGTCACTACAAACCTCCGAGCCTTGTATTTGCTGCTGCACTGTGAGGATAGAGATCAAGGGGCTACAACATTTACTTGATCATCTCTCTATATCTTCTTTGTGCATTATTGTGTTCCTTGGACAACACTCTAAACTCACTTGTTGTCACACTGTATAATCTGATTTCAAAAGTCACCTCAAAAGCACTGTAATGTACTGATTGCTATGATAATTCATGGTCCTTAGAGTGGGATCATTGATTTTTAGAAATCTGCAGACATTTTATGTAGATATGCCCATCTTTATCAAAAGATTCTGAGTTTCTCTCATGATGGTTATAAGGATGTACTGATTATTGGAATTTTACTTTTTTTATCCAGCAAATTTATTTAAATGCAAGAAACCATCTTCTGAAACAAAGGAAGGTAGCATATTAGCCTCACTTTTATCAACACAGTGTTTATTACCATCTTTGAGATATAGTAGGAAGTCTCGTAATGAATGATAAGTTCTTCCTACAATCCCCGGGAGAATTTTTATATATCATCCTGCTGTGGTTAGAAAGTGCAGTACACAGATGCTATTCTTAGCCTTGAAAGCATGTACATCCTGTGGACTTTTAAGACAATGCCACATTAATGATTATATATCAACTTGAAGTTGAATCAGTGCACAAAGAGACTCTTACAGTGAATAAAATGCTTGTATTAGCAATATAGAACTTGAAAACAATATGAATCCATCTTCAGTGTGAATATTCAGGAAATGGAGGTGATTCATAGGTGAGCTTCTCAATATTAGGAGCCACAGTTAAGTGTAGGGACACTCGGATGTGCAGACTGGTATTACTGGCTTGGATGGGCCTTTGCACTAAGAAGGTCTAACATCTTGCAAGAAGGAGTAACTTTGTTAGAATTACTTGCCAAATTCTCTGAAATTATACATTTTTGCCAAATTCTTTGAAATGTACTGTCCAAAGACAAAGGAAAAGAAATCAAAATTTGCTGTGACTTTCCTATAACAGAATCCCCCAAACAACATTATAGGACTCTTGGAATGAGTTTTTGATCCGAATGACCTGGCCATCTTCCTAATTCTAGATGGTTTCATAGTCACAGGGAGAGTTTAATAGACCTGTCTACCTCAGTGCTACCTCACAAGAAGACATGACGTATGTTTTCTAAGTACAGTTCAAAAAACAGTGCAGAAGTGAACATTAATGCTCTAGACTTTTAAGTCCCAGCCATCATAGTTTGTTAAAACTCCAGACTCAAATATTATTAAATGTGCCTGGTTTGAGTTTTGTGGGTATTGTTGCTGTTAAATACAGTTCAGTTCTCAGTGACGCTTGTTTTGCAATTTTTCCCATTAATACCCAGAACATTCTATGTGCCTGACACAGAGTTGATGGAATGAAAATGTTCCCGCTATCCAGATTCATAGGGAACACAGTGAGGCTCTGTGGAGCCAGGAGACAATTGAAAGGTCACAAAATTCTTCAGACACTGAAAACCACAGCACTCAACACCAATTTTTAGTTGCCTTCCTGGGGCCTCCTTTGAGTCATTGTGCTTGTGGGATCTCTTCTTGTGTGCAGAATAAATGAGACTTGAGCCATTTCTCCATGCTGTTGCTATAATGAATCAGTTTCAGGAGTGGGTGTAGAGACTGCTGTATGTTTCAGTCTTTTTTAGATTAACAGTAGCACAGAAATGTAATACATTGTCTTGTTATAGATTACCATTTTGAGAGAAGCCAAGTACTTTGTATTGATTTAAGCTTATTAAGAATAACCAGGGGTCTGCAGAAATGGCTTAGTGGTTAAGCACGTGCCTGTGAAGCCTAAGGACCCCGGTTCAAGGCTCAATTCCCCAGGACCCTTGTAAGTCAGATGCACAAGGTGGCACATGCATCTGGAGTACCTTTGTAGTGGCTGGAGGCCCTGGCGTGCCCTTTCTCTCTATCTATCTACCTCTTTCTCTCTCTCCGCCTGTCACTGTCAAATAAATAAAAAATAAACAAAAATTAAAAAAAAAAAAATAACCAGGATGCTGGGCTATAGGGCAATCTTGAGCTAAGAATACAAACTTCTCTCTGTAGCAGCCAACCAGCAACTACCGTCCACTGGGCTCAGCAAACAGATGCTCTTAATACTTGCCTGATCATGGAAGATAGTCATCATTTTAAAAGTGATCCATCATTGACTGGTAGGGAAGCAGTCGTGTCTTAGTGGGGACATTTATTTTTACTGACTACAGACATTTGCTGACACTTTTTAAGTGGAAAAAGAAAGCAGTTTTTTTTTTTTGTTTGTTTGTTTGCTCATTTGTTTTTGGTTTTTGGTTTTTCAAGGTAGGATCTTACTCTGGCTCAGGCTCAGGCTCACCTGGAATTCACTATGTAATCTCAGGATGGCCTCAAACTCACCGTGATCTTCCTACTTCTGCTGCCTGAGTGCTGGGATTAAAGGTGTGCACCACTATGCCCAGCTAAAGAAAGCAGTTTTGAGGATATGTTAAGGAAGATCATTGTGGTGTGCATCCAGTTTCTAGAAAGAGTGACCATAGTCCCTAGTGTTACTCTGCAAGACACTGTTACTTTCTTGATAGCATATGCAGAGGCTCGTGTAGACTTCATTTACCCTTGTGTAAGACATGGAAATGTATTGGGTTTCTTTAGCCAAGCTTAGAGCAAGTTTTTCAGTAGAGATCCCATTGAAGTCTAGAATTGTTGCTTTTCTTTTTGAATCGGGGGTTCCAAGTTTAAATAGTGAAGTGTGATCTTCAAAGCTGCAGATCATCATTTTATAGGCGAAGCTCACTGTCACCCAAGGCAATTGTCGACAGGCCACCAATTGGTAGGTTGGGGCAACTTGATATGTCTTTTGCCTGACTCCGACTGTCTTGAAGCATTCCAAAATCATTTTTATATAGGAAAATAGTCATTGAAGACATACCAAATTGTGATATAGCATTTCTTTTTAGAAAGACTGAAGTCATTTACCTGTATAGAAATTTTCACCAGTAAAAGAGTATTCTTACATGACCTACAAACTTATTAAGCAGTTAGGAAGAAAAAGGCCATTGTATTACATTGGAGTGATTTATTTTCACCCGCAGGCCATAAGATTCTTGAAGATGGGTGTCTTATCAGTTGCTGTCTGACCCCCGTCCACTGACTGGCTAATGTATTTGAAATTCAACAATGTTTATAGCATTTTTTCAATAACAAGTGAAATGTTATATGTAATCAGTTAATTTAGTTACACATTTGTAAGATATGATGTCTTTCAACCCTATGAGAAAGGAAACAGGCATAGAAAGGGCACATCATATTCTTAGGCTGGCACTAAGATTACCTATACAGAGGAAGAATGTAAGATTTTGACTGACCACACACAGTACCAAAAATAATGTTCTTTACAAAAACCTTTAATCTTTGGAATTACCTGTGAATTTTTTTGGGAAAAGTCAATTACATTTGTGTCAATTTAACATGTTAAATGTTGAATAAATGGAAGGTAACAAGTTAAAATTTTATAAAAATAATGTTCTAATTTTAATAAATTGACTTATAAATGTATTTAATTTAGGTAATTTTCTTTTTACATGACCCTACTTGTGAAATACTTGGATAATAGGGATCCTTCTCCTTATAGAAGTAAAGTAAATGATGACAAATGAAAATATTTATAAAAGAATAAAACATATCAGAAGTTCTTATTTAAGTGTGGTGGACACAAGATGTCATTTTTAATAGAATTTGTACTTTTTGGATTTACACATTTTTCTTCTAGCTGTGAAATTAGTATAACAGTACAAGTAATTCATAATTTAATATTTCAAAGCATATTTGCTCATTTAACTACAGCAGTGTATAATCCAACGGTTGCTAATCAATTTAGAGAACTGCATAACAATCACTACATTTTAGTTAGAAATTTTCTATCAATTACTAAATTCTTGCAAGAATTTTTGTTGTCAGTCTCAGTTCAATCAAACACTACTGTGCTTGCTTAAGTTTATATATTTGCATTTTGTAGGTACTTCATTTGAATCTAAACATACAACATGCAGTCTTTTGTGTAGATTTTTTCACATTGCATACATTTGGGGTTTGTCCATGTCTTAGTTCTTGTTGGTATTTCATTCCTTTGTAAATTATGAATACTATTCCTTTGTATTGATATTTATTTATTTATTGGAAAGAGAGAGAGAGAGAGAAAGAGGCAGATATAATTTCAATTTGTTATGGAAAGACACAATAATCTTGCAGCTTTAGACCAAATCCATGTTAAAATTCTACTACATTGTAGTAGTCAAATGTCTTTCAATACATGAAATGAATAGCTTCCATTCTGACACATACTTAGCAGTCATGATGAAATTGGCCTGAGCATGCTATGTTGGCCCCTTTGTGGACACATTTGCATTATTCTCCATGTCAGAATTTCTTGAATAGCAATAAACTTATAAACGTATTTGGTTTTATTAGCTGTAGTTTGCCAAGTACTCCCAATTTTCCTTGAGAGCTGGCCATTAGCAAATGTAGGTTCCTTCATTCCATTATTAATTACTGCTTTTAACTCGCCAATTACACACCATACAGTAAGTGTATCTCTATATTTGCATACATGTAGATTATAAAAGGGTTAAAAAGATTAAAGCAGAGTTCAGGGACTTGTGGTGGTTTGATTCAGGTGTCCCCAATAAACTTATGTGTTCTGAAGGATTAGGTCCCCAGCTGGTGGCAATTTGAAAATTGAAGCCTCTTGGAGGCCTGGAGGTGGGCTTATGGGTATTGTAGCCAGCCTCCCCTTGCCAGTATTTGGAACACACTTCTATTGCTGTTGTCCATCTGATGTTGGCTAGGAGGTGATATCCACCCTCTGCTCATGTAATCGTTTCTCCCCGCCATCATGGAGCTTCCCCCTGAGTCTGTAAGCCAAAATAAACCTTTACCTCTCCAAAGCTGTTCTTGGTCAGGTGTCTGTGTAGCAACTGGAAACAAACTACAACAGTAAAATTAGTACCAAGGAGTGGGGTAGAGTTATTGGGATGAATCTGACCATGTAGATTTTGGTATTTTGGAACTTTGATTTGGAGGAATGAATATGGACTTTGTGCTTACAACTGAAGATGCCTTCCAGAGCAATAAGCCAAGTTTTATGGGCTATTCTGATGAGAATTTGGAAGTGTTAAGTGCAGAGAGAATTTTATCTGGAGACTTTGCTTATGAACTTTCTAAGGGAAAGGAAAGACTGCAGAGAACTTTGTTTGAACTGGGCTTCTGGTACAAGGACTGCCTATGTTCTGCTAATGTACTTTGATAAAGGTATGAAACTGAGAAATTTAAGATTTAAAGTTGCAAAAACTCAAGCAAGTTTAATGTTACAAGCACTGAGATTTCTTGCTGACGCTTCTATTGTCAAATACATTAGCATTTGGAAGGAAGATGGATCAACAGCTTAATGCTAAGAATGCCTGATTCCACCCAGGAAAGACTGAATGGTAGAAATACAAATTCTTTTGTAAGGAAGGAACCTGCTCTTCAAAGTCATTTATATCATTTCTGAATTAAGAATATGACTATGTCCTGCACACCTGGTATGGATTTCAGAAGCAAGAAGATTTTCAGAAGAGTGGAGTGGCTCATAAAGTACATATGGTTCCTGGAGCCACTGCTGAGACATGGTATATAGACAAGGCATGATGACCCTGATGATGAGGCTGGTGAAGCCATTGGAAGATGGACCATGGTTTGCATGGAGACCCAAAGATGTTTTGGATATACCAGGACTGTGCAAGGGCTACCATGGAGTGCTTTTGGCCTGGGAGGAAGTTTTCCCTGGATATGCAGCCCAACTGGCGGGGCAGAATTGGAAAATCTCGAGTACCTGGAGTGTGCTTGCTTGTGCTGGTGGTGGTTGCTCTCTCACTCTGCATGGATTTCTGAAAGGGGGCTAGCTTCTTATAGCATTATGGAACTTCCCCTGAATCTGTAAGCTTCAATAAATTCCAAT
Organism: Orientallactaga sibirica; assembly: GCA_036365145.1. Taxonomy (NCBI): domain Eukaryota; kingdom Metazoa; phylum Chordata; class Mammalia; order Rodentia; family Dipodidae; genus Orientallactaga; species Orientallactaga sibirica. Next base: position 32,650,126 of record JAEOAD010000012.1, on the reverse strand, counting down.
CCTCCTATAAACTTTGTCTGGTCTGGAAGTTCATCCCAGAAACTGAAGCTGATTGTGGCGGAGCTCAAAGAGGCCTTACCGGAGGCAGAGGCTGAGATTTGACACAGAAGTAAAGGCATTGTAATGGTGAGATAAGATACCAAGAACCTAGCTAAAGATCAGCTGGAGGTGAATGGAGCCAGACAGCAAGGTCTCTGAGCTGAGCTAGCCCTGGAGAAGGATTGAGTAGAGCTGCATCGGAGAGTTGCAGGACTGGGTCCTAACAGAGAGATGGAAATTGGAGTAGGCCATATTAGCGATGGGGACTGAGCAGAACTGAAGCCCTAGGGATAGTCTAGAGTTCTCTGCATGACCATCCATTCACACATACACCGGATGTTCAGATGATAGATGGAGGCTTTAGCCATTGTAGCATTAGGTGCCTTCCTCTTTATGGGGACAAGGTAAGGGTATTGCATCCTTTCTTGAAATGGGGTGTTTTATAAGTACTCAGGTCTAGTTTTTTGGTTTTGTGGTTTTATTAAGGCTATAAGTTCATATAATTTCAATCTATTTTGATAAATTTATTAAGAAACTTTTTTTATTTTTAGTGAGAGATACAGAGAGAGACAGACAGAGAGAGAGGGAGAGGGAGACAGATAGAGATGGGCACGCCAGCAGTCTCTCAGCTGCTGTGAATGGAATCCAGATGTGTGCGCCCCCTTGTGGGCAAGTGCGGCATTGCGCCCTTGCTTCACTTTGCATCTGGCTAAACGTGGGACCTGGAGATTGGAACCGCTGGAGATTGGAACCAGCATTCTTAGGCTTAGGAGGCAGGCGCCTTAACCATTAGGCCATCTCTCCAGCCCAAGAAACCTTTTTAAAAAAATCTTTTGTATAATAAAAATCTTTTTACTTTGTAGAAGTAAGTTGTCAGTTTGTGCTTTATGGGTGGTGCTAGTTAGGTGGTGGTGTCTACATACACTGTGAGATGCCACATCATCTTTCCTCTGCATTTGTATTCAAAATGAAACCAACACTGTATGTAAAATGTTGTCACCCAGGACAAGGGACAGCCTAAAAGCCACTGTTACCTGTTACACAATACGTAGTAACTTAGAGCAAGTCATAGTCTGATCTCAATAAAATCTAGTAACTTACTTATTATCATTATTCTCATTTGTTTGTTTGTTGAGTTTGGGTTTGCTCTATCATCCAGGCTGGCCTTGAGCTTGTGGGCCACTTGACTCACCCTCCAATGCTGGGATCATAGGTATGTGCTATGCTGTCCAGCCATATTTCCAATAGTAAAGGAATGTTTTAAGGAGGTCTTAAGGGGAGCCACCTAAGTCAGAGGGAGCAAAGTGGAAATTACCATTTGGGTTCTATGCCTTAAATGTTCAGGCAAGAAAAGCAATACCCATATGTCCTTTATAGAGAACACCTTACCAGTTCTGGTCCTGAAGGAGAACACACGTTGCCTTTACTAATTTTAATACTTAAGGCATGCATGTATATTAATCCATGAAAACTGGAAATCTTTTTAGTACCATAAAGTGGTTTATCTGCCAAGATATCTTTGTGGTATTTTTAATGGTAGATCAGAGAACTAATTACATGTATTATAATATTTAATAAGACACAATAATTCAAAAGGAGACTCATTACCATTAGCATGAATGGATCTGTATTTGAGCTCAGAAATCTAGATATAGTTAGGAAGGGAGAATATATGTTGGCAGGAAATTAAGAATTTTAAACATGAGAACACACAGAAAAGAACAGTCATATAAGTAACTATTAATGAAATATGGCAGAGCATCCCCTGCCACTGGGGTTACAGACATGAGTGGCCATGTCTAGCTTTTTACATGGGTTCTGGAGAGTTGAGCTTGGCTATCAAAAGGCCCTCATACTTAAGCAGCAAAGACTCTTAGTGGCTGAGTTATCTTCCCAGCCAATATTTAACTTTTTAAATATGCAGCCAACCAGACAAAACCCAGGTGCCTCATATTTGTACTTACAATTGAGAGAAGAAAAAGAACTAAAGTTCACTATTATAGGTAGTGTTTTTTTTTTCCTGTTATTGTTATAAAATGTTCCTGTACTTGTTAGCACATTCAGAAGATGAATTATGACATATCTGTTTAAACACCACCCAGTGAGTATCTACAGCACACCAATGCTCCAGTGGCCATATTTTGATAATTACTGATTTAGAATATAAAATGCCCAAGAAATGATAGTAGTATAATTTTAGGTTAAGTAGTCTGATGAGCTGCATAAATATGTCTGTGAGTAGAACTCTTTTCTTTTTTAAAATTATTATTATTTGAGAGAGACAGATAGCGAGAGAAAGAGAGAGAGAGAGAGAGAGAGAGAGAGAGAGACAGACAGAGAGGAAGAAGCAAAGAGAGAGAGAATGGGTGCGCCAGCAGCCTCTCAGCTATTGTGAACTTGCCCCCTTGTGGGCAAGTGCAGCATTGCACCCTTGCATCACTTTTTGCGTCTGGCTAAACATGGGACCTGGAGATTGGAACTGGTATTTTTAGGCTTAGCAAGGAGGCGCCTTAACTGCCAAGCCATCTCTCCAGCCCGAGTAGAATTATTTTCTGAGGTATCTGTGGAAATGGGAGCTGGTTATGTTGTTTATTTAGTGCTGAAGCTTTCCTTCAGGTGATGTGTGCTTTTGGACTCTGATCGGAAGACGTTCCTAGTTTCTTCTGCATGGTACCATGTGCTCAGCTTCTTCCATTAGGTCAGCATTATATTGGTTAAGTTTCCTTAAGTTGACTCCTGAGAGAATTCCAGCAACAAGAGCATTTTAACATGAAAGGGAAACTGAAGACCCTATCCAGTCAATAACAAGCAAGACATAACAGAATGGCACCAAGGATGGCTGTATGTGGATTTTTACCTATTTGTCGACACATAGCTGAAATTGAACTAGATCAAGTTCAAGCTGGAAACATTTAGTCATTAAACTTTGATAGACCGATGCTGCTATGCCGAGTGCCCTATAAGAGCTATTTGAACCATTTTTATACTATCAAGTAATTTGCAGGTACATAGAAGAAAGATGACTTGAGAATATTTGCAAATCAAGGTGTTTTACTAAAAAATAACCACTATGGAACAAACCTTAGCTCTACAAATAGGGTTCTGCCAAAAGATGAGTGAAGAGAATTACAGTACTTGCTGCATTTAAAACTGCTTCTGGCAAAGTCATATTTTGGACCAGTGCTATGGTTTATTGCCCAAAGGTTTGTGATGGTAGCTTGGGGCCCCTTTTGGTAGTATTGAGAACGTGAACCATTTAGGGATTGGGGTGAAGTGGAACGTAGTTAGATCATGGGGATTCAGCAAATAGGTGAATATTGAATCATGGGAGTAGCCAGATTTTATGACTTGATGGCCTTTCTGTACAGTAGGCTGCTGTGCAGCAATGCCATCCTAGTCCCTTATCTCTCTACATGGGGCTTACTGCTTTCTCTACTATGTTGTGATACAGCCAAGGCATTGTTACTGGAATGCCATCATCATGTTGTTCAGACCTATCAGCCAACAAAATTGGGGGCCAAATAAATATATTTTGTTATAACAAGGTTTTTTTTTTTTTTTTGGTTTTTCGAGGTAGGGTCTCACTCTAGCTCAGGCTGACCTGGAATTCACTATGTAGTCTCAGGGTGGCCTCGAACTCATGGCAATCTTCCTACCTCTGCCTCCTGAGTGCTGGGATTAAAGGCATGCACCACCACGCCCGGCTTATAACAAGGTATTTTTGTTATAGCACTAGAAATAGGTTGGATAAAAGGTGAGGACTGACATTTATAGTTGATCTCTCACCTCCACACATGTGCCCACACTCACACACATGAACATATAAACATATATACATCACACACTTAACAGTAGAATTGTACTAGAGAATTAACAATTCCATTTAAAATGTGGTTCATGGCTTACTGAGCCATTAATATTCTTGTCTTGCTGTTACAAGCATGGCCAATGATCAGATGCATTGGCTGTATTGAAATGAATTCCCCTAGAATACTCTCTAAGTTCTTCAGGTTATTCCAGAGGAAAATGTCACTGTTTTTCTGTACACCACCTGCATAGGGATGGGAGTGATTCTACATCATGTTCACAGGGTCAAGTTAGTAACATGATCCGTGTTTCCTTGAGTAAATATTGTTCACCAAATGTGTACAGGAAGAGAAGATAAACAAAACTTCCCAGGCCCCTAATATGACTTGTTAGAAATTCTAGATTTTGGTACCCACAGCTCCAGGAAGCTCATTGTCTTATAACACATACCTTTCAAAAGAACAATATTATCAAAGGTGTCATACTTCAAAATAAACTGATATCCTTGTAACAGATAGAAAAGTATAGCCATGTGTGGTAGCTCACCTCTGTAATCCTAGTACTTATACTCTGGAGGCAGGAGAATCCCAAATCCCAGCTTGATCTATAAAGTGAGACCTATCTCATAAAAGAAAAAAAAAAGTAGCATTAAAAGTTTCAGTTAAAATTCATATTATCATCTAAAACCCTTTTTAAGTTTGTATATGAAATAAACATACTTCTTAATTATACAGGGTATTTTAAAACATGTTTTAAGTACTGTAGTTCTAAAATTTGAATGGCAAGTATATTTGTTAAAACAAACATTTTATTGTTAGACATTTCCTTGCCTGAGAATGTAGAAGAACATTTAAAAATGTGGGATTGTTCCTCTGAAGTACCTTTTACAATTGATCAGTTGGTCTTCTTCATGTATTTTCATATCACATTACTGAAATTTTACAACCAAGCAAGGATAGTCTAATCCATTCTGCAGCTTAGGAGATCCAGGCTCAGAGTAACTCCTTTAAAGCTCACATACTTGAATCATTTTTTTTTTTCCTGAAGTAAAAAAGCTCTCTCAATGTAGTTTTAGTAAAAGATCTCATAGACATTCCAGCCTTGGAATTGAAGTACATTGGTACCATATGGTGTCAGCCTTGCAGGCTGGGGGCTGGCTGGTTGAAGTTATTTGGCATAAAGATTAACCATTCACTTGTCAGAAACATGGCCGTGCTTCAGCAGGAGTGTGTGTGTGCAATGTAGGGTCTCTTCCAAATACCGGAGTATGGATAGGATTGGCAAATTAGAATGTTGCTGCTATAGGGTGGGACCAGAATCCAGATCCAGGGCTTCCAGCTCCAAATCAAGGCTTCCTTCTATGGCACATATGGTAAAATTAAGTGATGACTTATTCATTTTAGGTACTTGGAATTATTTCATATGTCCTAGAATTTTATGTTTTGATTATCCTTTACATAAAATGTGGGCTTTAAGACTGAAAATGTGAAGAGTATCATGATTTCAAGTGTATAGCTTTGAATATGACTTATTTTTCTTTGACCTTTCTTCTCTCCACAAATAATATTAACAAAGCCTTCAAAGAATAAATTAAAAACATATTTCCCAGGAAAGATAAAAGTTCGAACACATTCAGTTTTGCTTCTGTAGCTCTCCATGGCTGTTGATCAAGTGGAGGTCAGGATGTGGACTAGGTAAGTATGAGTTCCCATGCTTTGAACGCTGATGGAAGCACTCCCTGTCAGAGAGCATAGGGTGTGCTGCCATAAGATGTGGCATAACACTTTGAAAACACATGTTGCCCCATTGAAATCATGAGCAAAGAGTGAGAACTTCAAATGAAGAATTGAATTTCAGTGTCAAGGTTAAGATACCTGCTTGTCAATATCCTATTTCTGAGGTGCTTTGCTTCGCAATAATCATTAGAAAGGCATGTGAATCTGATCCTTTCTGGCAACTTAAAAAAATTATTTGTTTATTTCTTTGAGGAAGAGCAAGAGAGAGAGAGAGAGAGAGAGAGAGAGAGAGAGAGAGAGAGAGAGAGATAACAGGTGCACCAAGGCTTCTAGTCACTGCAAACGAACTTTAGACAAAGGCGCCACCTTGTGCATCTGGTTTATATGGGTACTGGGGAATCGAACCTGGGTCCTTAGAATTCACAGGCAAGTGCCATCTAACTACTAAGCCATCTCTCTAGTCCTGTTGGCAACTTTCAAATTTTTTAAGGGTATATCCATATAGAGTAACATTTGAGGGATATTGAGGGCAACCATGTTATGAGATTAAGGTTTAATTCAGCTGTTAACATGAAATGATTGACTGAATTGTCTATAAAGGTGTCCTTTCCTTCTCCTCCCCTCTCCCCTAAGTCATCTCCTTCTTAAATATGTATACTTGCCAGAACTTCAGTTCTTATATGACCTTACTTTTTTCTCATTGACTGGGCAGCCTGTGGGCAAAACAGAGACTTGAAATTAGTTTCCCCATGTCTTTGTTGATATTAGTATTTCATTCAAAACTCATTGCTATTTTGATTTCCATGTATTTTACTTACTTCAAAGATGCCACTTTAAATAATGTATAATGCCTGGGTTTTGAGGTTAGGAAGTTATATTCACCAAGTCTTTTCTGTATACAGAATTAAAGTCACTTAATGTAGTCCATAGTGGCTGGACTTAGGTTCTATAAAAAGATGACATATCCAAGTATGATAGAATTCCAGTAATTGAAACTGGATAACATTGTTGTATTTTTGATGGAAATATGCTTGTTGGACATTTTCTAACACAAAATAGTTTCATAGAATATAAGTACAGCATTTGAGTTTTTCATGTAAAGAGAAGGCACTTGAAGTAGGCATAGTTTCATCACAGAAGGTTTTAGACATTTTGCCTATTGGGGCTATCACTCATCTGGTAGGAGTAAAAGTGGAGCTATAAACATGAAATGTGATTCATTGCCACAAGTTGATATGTAAAGAATTTACTGATAAATTCCTTGATTATGATATAAGGAAATAGTAAGTTAGATCACCTTGTTAAAGTTTTATTCTAGAAATGTTACTAAATAACTTCGTGGGACATAAGATCAGAAGTAAAAACTGAATAATCATAAAATAATTTTGATCCAGTCCTATAATGTATTCTCATGTGATTAAGTAATTTCTGACAGCATAAGATAGCATGTAGGCAATAATTGAGAGTTGTTTGGAATTAAGTGAATAGATTGCTGACTCACTTAGCCTAAAATTGGTCTATCAATTATCTTGAAGTTAATATTTCTGTCCCAGAATCTTCTGCAGTAAAGTGAGGACCTTCATAGCACCATCATATGAGAATATGATGGTGGTGAAGTCAACATGCTAGTATATGGAACATGCTTACAGTAATACCAGATTATCTCATATTACACAGATCTGTTAGGACTTGATGTTCATTGTTCTCATTGAAAAGGTCCTGAAATCTTTAAGCTGTTTTAAAAATATTTTATTTATTTTTAAGCAGACACATACACACACACACACACAGAGAGAGAGAGAGAGAGAGAGAGAGAGAGAGAGAGAGAAGAGAAGAGAAGAGAAGAGAAGAGAAGAGAAGAGAAGAGAAGAGAAGAGACAGATGGAGAAAAAGAGAACACCAGAGCCTCCAGCCACTACAAACAAACTCCAGATGCATGCACCCATTTGTGCATCTGGCTTTAAGTGGGTACTGGGGAATTGAACAAGGGTTTCTAGGCTTTTCTGCAAATGCCTCAAACATTGAGCAATCTCTTCAGCTCCTTGAAATCTATAATACTAGAAAAATGAAAACAACATAAGCAGCCATACAGAAGAACATAATTTCTTTTCAAATTTCTCATATAGAAGAGGTTTTTTTTTTTTTTTTTGAAACTATTGCACTGTGTGTGAAAAAGGAATTTGTATCCTTCAGACCCCAGATATTCATGATGAGTGCTTTTCCTCTTGGAGATCAAGGTTTTCAATGAAGAGAGTGATCTTCTCCATCACATCCCAGCAGTAGTCAACTATGGAAATACTCTGAGTGTCTGGCAATGAATTGAGACCTCTTCCTTTTTTCTATCATAATTAGCCTTTCAGAAGTAACATTCAATGGCAAAGCACTCTGCACTTGTAATGAATGAATCACTGACAAATGCAAAGTTTTTTCATCACATGTCCTGGTGTAGTGACAAAGCCATTGTTCCACATGGTACAGGGTTTGTGTTCTCCCTTAAGCAGAGAGTAGGTTTCAACAACGTTAGGCATTCTAAAGTCTCACAAGTGCTCTTTCTCATTTGCCAATTGTGCCTAAGTTTTCTAACAAGTTTGCTACTGGAAATTGGTTGATAAGAAGTTGGCAATTGCATTTTCTTATAAAGTTTTAAGCTTGGGATGTTAAGAAAATGAGAAGGACATATTAGATTTACCTCAAAGATTGGCAGTAGAGAATGAAGAAATCTGCAAATGCCCCAGCCCCTGTATTTCTGTGACTGCCTTTGGGCATAAGAAGGCACTCACTGTAGCTCTCTGTGGGAGGGTTCTGATCCAGGAGACTATTTTTTTGGAGGGGTCCAGGAGGTAAGGGGAGAGGATATTGTTAAACAAGATAGGAATAGGCATTAAGTGGGTGTTTCTGGCATGAGTTTTCAGTGGGGGAAGTGAAATGTTTCAGGCAAAAGTTAAATTTTCCCTGGTTCTCCCTAGAAGAAATCTAAGTGGTCTGTGAAAAAATAGGAACTCTATTTTCAACACCTCCTCCAGCTTCTTGTAGACTCTGTATAGAATGGAGCTTATTCAAATTAAATACATTATCTTTTGCACATCCCATCTGCTCTTGCTGAGTGGAGGAGGTGAGAAAAGCCAGGAAACTAACCAGTATTATCTCCCATCTTAATACATATTTAAAATAAGCTTTGATTATTCTTCCTAAATTTATATCTACAACTAGAATTTTTGATGAACTTTGGCTATTTGTTTCATGTTAGTATCTTCTGTCTCTCTGTTCCTCTACCTTTCTCTCTTACTTCCTCCACTTTTAATGTATTTTTTTGTATCTTTGAGTCCACGTGCAGAAATTTTTAATTAGGAACAACCCAATGTAAACTTGACAACTTTATGATATTCTTTCAGGTTAGAAACTGGAATTTTTAGTGACTGTTGATGCTGCAGTTGTGTTCACTTTATTACCTATGAACGTATTTCTTAATTGTTTCTTGTATCTAACTAAATATTTTCAAGAAACCTGTTGATGTCCCTTGAAACAAATAACATGCTCTAACTTTTTCCCTCTGTTACCTACCGTACATAGCAATAGTAGGCCCTTAGTAGGTAGTAAGTAAATACTTGCTGATTGATGAATTATACTTTGCTACCATTCTATACAGAAATGGAGATGACTATTATTTTCCATTTAATCTCCAAAGAACTGATGATTTCCTGTCATTCAGGTATAAGCCTTTGCTGAGATGATCAGCATTCCAATTTAGAAGGGCCCAAGCCTTGTTCTTGTTAGATGCCACTCAGCACAGGCAGTCTACAGCAGTGGCCAAGTGAATGTGCTAGTTCTCCTTTTGCCTTGTGCTGGCTGTGTGGCCTTGGGGATTGTAACAGTACTCTCCTGCTATCTAAAGTTTAATGGATGTATGTGACCTAGAAAAGACTGTTTAAAAGTCATTTATTACTAATGTCCATTAACAGACTACCATCTTGGCAATGGATAAAGCTTGTGGGATGTATTAGCATAGCAAACCACTAGCTGCCACCCACCCCAGAGCTAAAGTTATTATAGGGAATCACATGAAAACTATAGCAGAAATTTCATTGTTCTGCTCTAACCCACATACCATATGTCCCTCTACTGTATTTGAAATTTATATTAATCTATGAATTTCATTTACTCTGGACTATGAAATTTCATGTAAACTGCTGCCATGACGTGGAACGTGTCATTGTAGATTGCCTGTGATCAGATTCCTGGACCATGGCCACTCATATTTGGCTCAGAATGAAGTATTATTACTCATTCTCTTTGGAACACTGGCGATATTTAACTGATGTGAAATTCAGACTGTCTTATTCTTTACGTAAAATCTTTAGTGGATATTTTTGTATGCATTGGACTTGTCCTTCCCATGTTGTATGACAAGATGTCCCAGATAAACATTTATCTTCAGAGGATTTATCTAATTTAATAATAAATGTTCTTTCAAAATGAAAAAAAAAAACCTAGAAAAGAACCTGACACATAAGAGACATAGTAGTGTTCATCTTTCTAATGGACTTTAAATATGACTTTGTGACAGACCTTGCTTGACTTTCATAACTTAGATTAACTCAAGAGTTTGACATGTTGGGTAGAAATGCAACTGCTTCTCTTATTTAGACTAGCTGGGAGCCTTTGTAGCAGCTTTATTTCCTTTGGCCTTTTTATTAAAGATTATATTCCCAACAAAGATAATGTTTATGACTAGAGGAGACAGGCTAAGTTATAGACAGAATGTCTTTCTGTTCTTCACATGTCCTCAGCAGTGTTGGATTGGTAGTCGCTAATGGACCAATACAACCCTTGCTTTATCCCAGCGTGCCGGCAATGTAGAGAGCAGGATCATATGATTCTAATGATAAGAGAGTTGGAGGCTTTCTCTTTTTATCTACAAGAATTTTATGTAAGTTTTTCTTTTTCTTGTTAAGCATTTTTGACTATGATTTATCATTTTGTGTGTATATTTGTGTGATATATATATATATATATATATATATATATATATATATATATATATATATATATAATTTGTGTGTGTGGTGTGCATGTATGTATTCATGTTCATATGCATGTGTAGAGGTAAGAAGTCAAAGTCAAGGGTCTACCTTGGCCACTCTCCAACTTATGAGAAAGAATCTCTTACTGTACCTAGAATTCACTGATTTGGCGAGACTAGATAGCCAGCAAGCCTCAGGAATCCCTTTCTGTACCTCCCCAGCACTTAGATGATAGATGTCTTCATAACACTCAGCTTTTATGTAGGCTGTGGGGATGTGAAGTCAGGTATTTATGCTTGTGTGGAAAGCAATTTACCCAAAGAGCCATTTTCCTAGCTCCTATGTCTTTATTTTTGATATTTAGACATTTTAGAAGCTTTATCAAATGTTAAAACATTAAAGCATAGACTACAGAAAACTGTGAAGTATTACCTTGTCATATCCATTCACTGAATATTTAAATAAATGGGTTTTCTAAGCCGAAAAATTAACTTTTGTCTGTATTGGATCTACACTGACTTTAATGACTTGGTTCTGATATTTTTGAAATGTATTTATTCAGGTCCATTATGAGAACTAAAAATTGTAAGCCTTTCTTTTTATCTCCTGGGAACTTGGACCTCATTTCACAACTCATCTACAATTCCAAGTTATCAATTAGCTGTCAAGTTTGCTGCCTTAGAAATCAAATCGCCTCTACAACCCAAGGCTAAGTCTCCCCAGGCTTCTTTCTAACCACATCTGAATCACAGTCCACTGTTGTAAAGTGCTGAATTAAATCAACCAGACACTATTTCTGACTCTACTCCACACGGTCAAAATGAAACTTCTAGTGGATCAATTAGGGAACATATTGATTTTTTAAAAGGCTCTCATCCTAGATAGAACTTATAAACCACAAGAGTATCTCTGTATATTTATATACAGACTTGATCTGTAACTCAGATAGTCTTCCAGCCTTTGCCAGCGTGGTGTGGGAAGGCAATTTGTCATGAACTATGGTCTGATTCTTTTAAAAATAGGTAACCCATAAGTATTCATGGCTTAATGCAAGCAGGAAGCAGAGGCTCCATATTTAGAGTATGCTTTGTTTTTGAAAATACATTTCACTATTAGAGACTATAAAAGTTTTTTACATAAATCTTCCCTGCTGTCTCATCATACTGTGTATTGGTTATAATCTGCTTTGTGTAAAATCAACTCAATGGGAATTTTAAGTAATGTGTAATCCAAATTAGAAAAAAGAGCCTTTGTTCTAAGATAGTATATATTAAAATTTCCTTCAGAAGTACTAATTCAGATTTGCAAATTCTTTTTCTTTTTCTTTTTGGTTTTTCAAGGTAAGATATCACTGTAGCCCAGGCTGACCTGGAATTCAGTCTCAGGGTGGTCTCGAACTCACAGCAATCCTCCTACCTCTGCCTCCCATGTGCTGGGATTAAAGGCGTGCGCCACCACACCTGGCTGGATTTGCAAATTCTTAAATGAATGCAGAAATCAATCAGAAGCCAACTTATTACACAAAACATAGTATCGCATTGGCTGTGGTTCCTTTTAGTTCTATTGCAATTGGGTTGATTAGAACATTTTGCTTTTCCCCATGGTGCGTTGGCTTAACATAAAATGATTTTATATTGACCATAAAACCTAAACAAAATGAATACTTCTTTGTAATCACCACCCTCTGAGAAATTACGAAGTTTCTTAGTAAATACTGCAACTATCTGATGTATTTTTATCATGGTTATTTTGAAAATGCATACTAATTGAGTATTACAGCCTAACTGTATAGCATTGTTTTTACTAAGTAAAGTCTCACCTGAATTAACAACCTCATTCACTAGCTTTTTTTTTCAGAATGACTTGGATGTAATCCAAAATTAAATCCATTTTTAATTAGTGAAAATGATGTAGGTTCTCTATATTTGGTCTGGAGCCACACTTATTGCTGATATTGAAGCTTTTGGGCATAACAAAGAGCTTTGCTACATCCAAAGACGTATAGATTAAAGAGAAATGTGGAAGTTTGCTGTTTGTTATTTGAGAGGGCAGAAGACATTAAATTCATCTTCACTTCTTTTCCTTCAAAACCAGAGCCTTGCAAGTGCCTTACAAGTGCCTCACCTCTGAATGTTAATTTAGTCCTTCAAATACATCTTAATCCAATTGCCTAAGTTCTCAGTATTGGTCTCAGATCTCCTAATAAAGCACCATCTCTTGGGTGGTGATAATAGCAGTCTATATCTTTGGTTAGGATTTAGAACAATTTTCGGTTTGATGAATTGATCAGTGTAGAAAGACAGGGAATGAACAGTTAAATTTTTGTTTCTTGCAATGGTTAATTAAGGAAGTTAAATCTTCATTTCATTGTTTAATTTGGTTATTAAATGCCCAGTTGTACAGGTTATTATTGGAAATCCTCGGAGAATGATTCTGGGGAATCAAGATAGTCTTTTGGACAGAGTGTTGAGTTCAAGACTTTATTATAATGAGGGAGGGAGGGAGAGAGAGAGAGAGAGAGAGAAAGAGAAGAGGAGAGGAGAGAGGAGAGCAGAGGAGAGGAAAGGCAAGAGAGGAGAGAAGAGAATCTGCACCAGCTGTGGAAAGAGCAAGAGGCAAGAGGGCCCAGGAGAGGGCTAGAGAGGGGTCTTTGTGGAAAAATGCAGGAAACTGCTGTGTAAATGTGGAGCCTTGGGTGATGTGTTGGGGGAGGTAGCATTTTTGTTTTCTTGGCCCCGAGGTATCCTCAGTTACCAGGAGGTGGTTCCAGATTCCTAACCGAGTCTAGGCGTGGTCAGTTGAGAATGGGGACAGAATTCTGGGACTCTTAAACTTTGTCTGTGTATGATGACTTCCAAGATTTGGTGGAAATGTGAATCCCAGAGAAAGAGCAAGGATTAAGTAACCGCGACTGTGAAGTGTAATTCCTTCATGGTTTCTTGATAACGACATAAATTTGTTTACTATTCTACAATTGTCAGAGCACAACCATGCACATTATCTTGCTTCTCCACCACAACCAGATGTACAGGCTAGTTGTCATAATTCTCATTAAACAACGAAAACTAGGTTATAGTTGAGGAGACTTGTATGAGGTAAGAAGCACTAAATTTAGTACCAGGGATAAAATCAAAATCTTTACAAGTTAAATTATATGACCTAACCTGACAGGCTCAGGGGAAAAAAAAAGTAGAATTTGGACTATAAGATGGATTTCAAAGAAAATACATACAGGATATACTCAATAATTTGAAAACTCAGCTCCAACTGAGAAATAGAGTTTTACTGGCAAGAGTTCATGCAAGGGGTTGTGACTATAAGATTCATGAAAAAGTTTGGGGTAAATCAATGATTTCCAATGGGAAGAATATTTCATACTCCTGCCCCGGTGTCTAGAGAAACATTGTTTGTCACAACAAGAGGGTGGATGGTCTTACTGGCATCTAGTTGATGAAGACCATGATATTTCTAAACACAGAATAGGTCTGTACTGAACATGACCTGATCCCAAATACCAGTAATGCTGAGAGTGAAAAATTCTGGAAGGCATTAAGAAAGGCCACTTATCCTGGTCTGTGGAGTTAGGATGTAACTGCACACCTATGAAGGGGCCACAGAGATGTTGTTTGAAGGAGGAAGGGGCTCTTTTTACTGCAAGTAGGTAAGAAATGGCTATCTGTAAAATAGTTCCTCAGAGGAAAGCTCAAAACTGTCACACAGGAAATTATGCCATCATCGCCTAAGTTTTCTGGGCCATTTTGCAGGGAGGAAGTGTATCCTGAATGGTTTTGAAACCTTATAGGCTGATCCTTAATAGTGTGAGATAATATGATTTCAGCTGCCAGAAATATGGAACGACACAGCAAATGAAGTTTCTTTTACCCAAATGACTTGGGACACCTCCTGTTGCACCCAATAGATCTGAAAGGCCACAGTCGTGCTGCCCAGGCCTGTACATCACTGAGACAGTTTACAGCTAGGGCAGTCTGTGCTGTAGTGATCAATGCCTCCCAAAGCATCAACAGGCCATTCGTCACTGTGATGAGATGTGAATGCTGCCAGGGGTCATGAGAATCTTGGATTTATCTGCCTACTCTCCATTTTGAATAGCTTCACCCAGTGAATTTTCACACCCCTTGTCCCATTTTTAACATTCAGCTGCATGAGTTTTCAAGTCTGTGAGCTAGACATGCTGAAATTTAGACACGGGCATCTGCCGCTTTGGTAAGCCTCCCTTTGCACTATCTTTCCCAGCTTCTTCTCACTTACACACTGCTTGTTTTCATTTTCTCTTTGAGCTTCATGTGACAACAAGCTGGTTCCTCATTTTCTGTGCAGTTATATTTATTTCCCTGTAAAGCCATCTCATTTGAGAAGAGTTATTCCTGAGCAACCTTTTACTTTAGTAAAGAAGTGAGAAAATCATTCGACAGTGTGCTTGATTCGAGGGTCAGTGAACATGTCACTGTGCCTAAGCAATGTGTGTTTCAGTGCGGAATCAGGTTAGCATGATACAGACTTCTCTCAACCTAAAACCTGTAGGTGTTTAGCTATCTGGGATAGGCTACTTTTACTTTAAGTAAAAGTGCACATTTGTTACAGTGGTAAGCTACCTTGAGGGCCATGGAAATATCAAGCCTTATATATCATGTCAAACTAATTCAATCCTGGGGAAAAGGTCAGTCTGCAAAAAATTTAGATTTTTATTTTTCAGAATCATATGGCAGAGTGTATCCTGAGGCATGTTTGTTAGCTCCAGGGCTAGGGAGATGATCATCTTTTATTAATATTCTTGCTTTTCTTGGGCTCTCTTTTGAGCCTGACCACATTCATCTTCTATACAGAAGCTCATTTTTCAGGAGAATTTAAACCTATTTTTAGTTTGTTATATGTACCTCCAGAGTCTTAAGAGAAAAAATGTGGCCATTATTTGCAAAGACATTTAAACTTTTTGGTTAGAGCTTTATTCAAGAAAAGAAAGTCATCATATGATGGGGTGTTATAGATTAGTTTATCTGCATCGATTCAGAAGGAATCTAAATACCAAATAATAACTATTTGATAATGCAGAGTTAGATGTAAATCCAGCTACTAGAGCAAGGGTGCTTCCTGAAGTAGATTGCTTGTCTTTTTCTTATTAACTATAAGTATTTAATCCTCAATATACTGCAACTGCCAATAAATACTGCTGATTGAGAATTTTTCATATTGGTATGCCTCTCATTATGAAACACAGTATACATATGAATATGTATAGAGTTTTATGATTAGGTTTAAATTGTATTTTTCAGCTTTTTTATTTACTAATTTTCTACTTCAATAAATTAAAGTTAATGGTATAGATAAAAAGCAAATGAAGCCAGTTAGAAGTTTATAGGTCCATAATTACTTTCTGAACTTATAAAGGAAAATGTGCATATTACATAGCCAATTTTGATAATATGATTACCATTTTTAATGTGGTTGAAAAAGAATGCAACTTTATTTGGAAAGTGTATATTTTTCTATAAAAAATGAGCACAATAAGAAAGTAAAATGGTATTTGCCAAAATATTGTTGAGGAAACTTTTCTAAATTTTTTTTTTTTTTTGTTTTTTTCAAGGTAAGGTCTCACTCTAGCCCAGGCTGACCTGGAATTCACTCTGAATTCTCAGGGTGGCCTCAAACTCATGGCGATCCTCCTACCTCTGCCTCCCGAGTGCTGGGATTAAAGGCGTGAGCCACCATGCCTGGCACAACTTTTCTAAATTTTATTGTACTAGGCATGGTAAAAACAAAATAAAACAAAATAAGTTTATGTGCCACTTAGATTATTATTAGTAAAAAAAATATTTAATGCTTGGTTAAGGAATTCCTTAACTTTATCAAGAGTGGAAAATTTTTATTCCATACAATACTGAATATGTGTATGCATAATAAGTATAATATTTATGACAATTTCCAGAAAGACGTTAGGCATTTAAATCTTGAACTTAAGTGCAGTCTCCATTTATAAAATAACATTACTCCTGCTTAATTTACTTTCAAACCTTTCCTCAGAACAGTGACAACCCAAAAGTGTATGCACTGTCTACTTTCCCTTTTGACATAATTTAAATTTTGTGTTCTAAAGTCTGGAGTACTAGAATGGTCGATATATTTAAACTATCACGGCCTATGTCATTAACATTATAAAATTGGACAAGACTGTCTGGCAGCATTGTGATCTATACAGTCCTTTGTGAATCCTGTTAAATGCACTAAATTAAGATATAAATATTAGGGAATTCATGTCTGTTGAAACACGTAAGTTTGTGTAAAGCTTCATCTTTTGTTTTTAATACCCACATGTGTGGAATGTGTGTGCATGTGGAGGACTGACCAGCCATGTGCATGGCTCTTCAGGCACACCATCCAACTTTTAAAAAATATTGTATTTATTTATTTGTGAGACAGAGAGAAAGAGAGGAGCATATAGAGAAAAAGAGGGAAAGAGGAAGGGAGAAAATAGGTGTGCCCAAGGACTCCAGCGACTGCAAATGAACTCCAGACACATGCGCCACCTTGTGCATCTGGCTTACATGGTTATTGGGGAATTGAACCTGGGTCCTTAGGCTTCACAGGCAAGTGCCTTAACCACTAAACCACTCCAGCCCCACCTCCCCACCTTTTTTTGAGACAGGGTATCTCCTTAACTTGAAGCTCACTAATTATTCTAGATTGGCTGGTGAGTCTCAGGGGTCCCTCTATCTCTCCTCCCCAGCTCTGGATTTACATGTACATTTCACCATCTCTGGCATTTTCCCATGGATAATAGGAAGAAAACTTAGGTCTTTGTGTTTCTGAGGCACTCACTTTATTGGCTGAACTATCTCAAGTATGCAAGCTCCAAATTTTCTACATCTAAAATTTAAGTAATGTTGTATCTTCCATGAATAATACTCTTGTAGGAAATCATTTGCTGAGTGATGTTGGAATATTTGGTAAAATGTAAGTCAGTTTGAATCAGGATCTTTACCGTTAGATTAACTTGATTTATCTTTGACATATACTCAATATTTTTCACAGAGGAAAGGTCTTATTTCTTTCATGTATATTTGGTTTTATAGCAAGTTTGTATTTAAGAATCCTGAAATCACAATTTCTGTTTATAGCAACAATACAAGCATAAGGAAAGAGGAGCTCTGAACGTGATGAATGAGAATAATCGCTTATATATCTTTAAACATTCTGCCAGCACCTAGTAGATACTCAATGCAAACATTTTGGTGTGTTTTAATTGGAGTTTACTAGTACTAGGTTGTGCCTTCCCTGTGACCATTTCCAGTTTAACTTTACAATGAGCCCATATATGCAATGTGTCTCTGCCTTTGGTCAACCCCAACTGAAGTTGTCAGCAACCTTTCGCAGGAGGGCTGTATTAGTTCTCTACTGCAACTGTAACAAATAAACACAGATTTCTTGACTTAAAAGAGCACCATTTACCTTGTCCTACTTCTATAGGCAGAAATTCAGAGAATGGTGCATTCTCTAGAATCTCAAAAGGCTGAAATCTGGGTGCTAGGCAGGATAGGGGCTTTTCTATAAAATGAATTTCTCTAGAAACCATTCCCAAGCTTGCACTTGCTGTTCATGAATTCATTCTCTGCAAGTGCAAGGTCACTCTGTCCCTTTGCTGGCTATAGACCCAGAAGGTCCTTGCTGCTAACTTTGGTTTCTTTCCTTTTGATCCTTCTCAAGTGCCCCACCCCTCCTCATCTGCAGCAGGGATCTGGGGTCTCCCACATTTCATCTCTTCATCTTTTCTTTTCTTGCTACATCTCTGACTTGAGCCAGATGAATTTCGTTTCCTGGACAGTTCAGTAAAATGTCTAGTCCAAATTCTCAGTTATATGATTTTGATCTTTTTGTTTATTCATTGGATCTGTTGGACCATGACTGTTTACACCATGAAAGATCCAATCTCTGCCTTCCTCTCTCTTTCTCTCTCCATCTCTCTTCCATCAATCCCTTCCTCTCTCCCTCCTTTCCTCCTTCTCTCATGTCCTCCCTTTTTCCTTCCCTTCCCTTCCTCCTTCCTTTCCTTTCCCTTCCCTTCCCTTCCTTTCCCTCCCTCCCTCCTTCCCTTCCTCTCTCCCTTCTCTCCTTCCTTCCTTCCTTCCTTCCTTCCTTCCTTCCTTCCTTCCTTCCTTCCTTCCTTCCTTCCTTCCTTCCTTCCTTCCTTCCTTCCTTCCTTCCTGTCTTCCTGCCTTTCTTCCCTGAGTTTTTCCTCCTTCAAATTATCTCAGTTTTGCTCAAACTTTATTATATCTAGCCCACTTTTACTTACTGTTTTTTCTGCGTTGTTCAAATGCAACTGAAGTGACTTTTGACTAAGAACTGAAATCTTCCTTCAATTTCACGTAACTTTAATATTTAACCAGAGCCAGTATGAAGCTACTTATATTCCCTTTCCTAGACAGCTGATGCTTCATGTAAAGAATATTAGTGTGTTTGACTGTAGCATGAGGAAAAAACCCGCCCCCCCCCAGCATATACACCACATTGACAATGTGTGCATCAAATTTCCTTTCTGAAATATGGGACATGTTTAGTTCTGAACTAATCTTAGTTCAGTAATTTTGGTAGTGATAGCTTCCTGAGCACTGTAGTTCTGCTTTCCATATACCATACAGCTTTATGAACTATTCTCCTTAAGATGGCACCTATCAAATATTTATTTAAAATTTAAATTCATTATATATGACATTATTTTCTTCAAAGTGTTATTTAAAGTTGTGTACTTATTGTGTTGAGGACATAGCATGTTGAGAAACAAGCTAGGCCATAAAAGGCAAATCCCATTAATGTGTACCTCAAAATTTTTGGAAACAAAACATGCCTTTACAAGTATGGAGAAGACCTTATATTTTATTGTATGTGTTGATAGGAGCACATGAATCAGAAATGTGAAAGGTAATGTTAACTATAGTAGATTACCAGACGATAAAGTGGTCCTCTCTCCCATTAGATAAAATTGTGATGGGAACTTTACTCTGTGTATTTAGCAGCTTTACCAATTTAACAATTTGCTTAACTTATAGTGGTCAAAATAATACTTTTCTTTGGTGATTTATATCTTTAATTTAGCTATTGCTAATACTTGAGTTAATTTTTAAAATTTCTTTGTTTCTTAGCCTACCCTTCCTTCTTTCCTTTTTTCCTTTCTTCCTTTTTCTTTGTACTGGAAATTGAACCTGGAGCCTTGCACATTTTAGGCTACTACTCTAACCTTGAGCTCTATCTCTAGCTCTATCTAGTTTTATTATTTGATGTTTAAAAGGCTGAATAAAGCTGATTCAAAATAACACTCTGGCTGTCTTTTAAATGGTTAATTTAAAGAAAAGTAATTATGTTTATTTTTTGTAGTATTATATAATATTTAAATCAAGAATCTCATATGTCCGAAGAGCTGTGAGTACAATGACACAGAGTCAACTATGTCCGAGAATAAACAACTACTGATATTTGAACATTCTCTGCCTTTTGCTCTGTTCTAGAGTTTGTGAGATAAGCCCCAGATTATGTTACTAAGACTCCTTAGGCACTTATGTTTCCATCAGAAGTTATTTCGAGCTGGTCCAGAGAATATTGCTAGTGTACTTTAAAGTGTAAGAGGATGAAAATGGCTATTTCTTGCAGTTATTATTTATATATATATATGTTTCTCCATGATTTTTTTCTGTTTGTGAGTCTCCCTGAATACCAAAAAACACCAAGGGGATGGTTGTGGTCAAGGTTTTGATATTCTTTGTATAATATTCTTATGGACTTCTAGGATGATATAACCTTTTATAGATACCAAATACTTCTTGAAGTTAAAATGCTTGTGCTGTGGTAAATGTTTATTGACCAGAAGTTGTCCAGTTAAATTTTATCATAATGCTGCATAACAGACTTGCAAATGATGTAATTTTCTGATTTTCATTTTTTGGGAGGTCTGCTTTTTTCTTCCATAGAAGGTGAATAATGGGTAAAATGGAGAAATAAATATTTCCTTCTATCCATATGGGACTTCATTTTTCTGAGAAATGAACATTCATGGGACTAGATATCTTACTATAGTTTTTAGCTATCAGGAGTTTTCTGGAGTTCTTGAAGTCTGTGTAAGATCATATGATCTCTATGAACTTCCATGAAAATAGAGTATCTCAACCAAATATAGCTAATTTTTGAAGACAATCAGTAAAAAGATTTACAAAAATGTATAATGATGTCACTGTTATTGAAAATTTCTTTATCATTTACCCTTATGTTTTAATAGGTAATTGGCAGTACTAATGTTATTTTAAATGAATTAATATATATTTAAAAACAGGTCTAAGTTTTAATTGTGCACAGGTATTAATAGACATAAGTTATGCACATGTGCACAAAGATCACTATAGTCCTTAATATATAGTAAGGGCTTATAGGAATCATACAGTGAAAAATCTAGAAAACCTGGCTTCCTCTCTCTTTAAATGTCCTCCTCAACTTGCTTTCTACCCCGAGTGCTTTTCTTTGAACAATACTGACTGTGTACAAAGAACTTTATTAGAAATTTCTGTTTTGTTTCTGACATGTAGATGAGAAAGCGGCATGGTTTTCGGGTGTATTTCCTGGAATACAGAGTGGATTAAGTGGTGGCATTTGTGGTGGGGAACTGAAGGGAAATCATCAGTGAAAGAAACAGAATGAATAATTGTATAATCTCCATCTAGCTTTCTTGAGTCTTATTATTTTGTCATAGTTGCTTCAATTTTTTTCAAACCAGTATGCTCTCCTATTTAAAGGAGATCATGTCTTTTGTTTTGTGTTTATCATGGTTGTATCCTCGTGTACCAAAACATATTAAGATGTATATCATGTAGACCTACAGTTTATAGTGGTTTGTAATGCTTTAAATTTCAATTTAATAAAGTGCATTTTTCAAATTTACCTTTCAAAGAGATTCAGATTATCATATGTAACTATCTTTGCTATTGCATAATATTTTTTTTTTTGCCTGGATACATCACAGTATATTACTTTGTAGGATGATGGTCTTTGAGGTAGTCTGTAGTTAAATATACTATTGCTTACTTTTCCCACTGCTTTGAAAAAATACCAAAAAAAAAAAAAAAAAAACAATTTAAGAAAGGAAGAGTTTATTTTAATTCACCATTTGAGAGGACATATTCCATTATGATGGGGAAGATATGGTGGCTGGGTTCTGAGTCAGATCATATCAACAGTAGGAATCAAAAGGAGATGATTACCACAGCTCAGTTGGCTTCCTTTTTCTCCCACCTGGACCCCAGCTCAGGAAATAGCTCCACCCATAATCATGTTGGTTCTTGCCTCCTTCCCTTAAACCTCTCTGGAAACATCTGCAAAGGCATGCACAGATGTGTGTCTCCTTTGTGACTCTAAATCAGGTCAGTTGACACTAGAGATCAACCCATATATATGTCTTCCTCAAATGTGTGAAAGAACCATTTTGAGTAAGTATTCTTGTGTACAGTGTATGATTTTCTCTAGAGCTTGTATCTAAGAATAGGATTTCTTGGTAAGAGATATCTTATTAGCTTTCTAATGTGGCTGTAACAATGGTTACAAATTTGTGCCTTAGATCAGCACATTTGTTCTCTTAACAGATCTAGACATCTTTGTCTGGCTTCACTGGGCTCGCATCAAGATGTGGGAAATCTCTAGAGGCTATCTTCTTGTTGTGACTTGTGTCCTCTTCAACTTTTTCAAAACCAGCAGCAGAACATCTTAAATCTTCCCTTGTCTCTGACTTTTTCACCTCCTCACGCTTTAAGGATCTTTGTGAGCTTGTGGGTCTATTTGAATAATATGACCATCTCAAATACATCACTGAGCCAAGTTTTAAGTTTCTCTTTCTGGTGTGTAATCCAATTCATTCACAGGTTGCAGGTGTTATGCAGTGACAGCTTTGAGAAACTATAACTCTACCTACAGTGTTATATATACCTCAACCAGTAGATGTTAACTAATTGTTCTCCAATGTTTTCCAGTGTTTTTTATGAGCCATGCAAAAATCAGGACACCTCCTTGTCACTATTTGTTATTTTCTGATTTTAGTACTTTTGCTCCTTATCTTGAAAAAAAGTCTTTGCTTTTCTCTTACTGTTAATAATATTGAACATTTGTTTCCTTTAGTATTTTGTCCTGCATTATTAATATTTTCTTGTGTTATCATTATGTACATGTGGTTGTATTGCTTTTTCTAGGAATAATTGCTCAAATTCCTTTCCACTCAGAAAGACTTTTGACATCCTCTTATAATTTATTTCAAAGATTGACATTTTACCAGCCAAAAAATACCAGCATGATCTGCAAACTGAAAGATAATTATCAAAGGGAAAATTAATACCTGTTTCCATTTCACATTAATTGAAGTGAATCCAGAGATTTATCAGAAAACTACCTGTGTATGTAATGCTCTTCTTTGTATCCTCACTAATTTAAAATATGCACATATTCCTAGTATGCTCACAAATGATTATAGCAAGAACATCGTTGCCTTTTGTTGATAATTAGCAGGCAACTTTTCTTGAGATGCCTGATTCTATGTAAGTAGTATTTGTATCATTTTTGTAGTGCTTTCTTTTTTATGACACTAAGGACTGGATATAAGTACCATCTGCCCAAACCATGCCCATGAGTCAGACTCTTTTCCCACACATACCTTGAGGGAAGCCTCCACCCCTACCAGATGCACCTAGCAGATTTTAGAACTGTTGTTTCATCTATAGATTTTTTTTCATAAATGTAGGATTCAGTTACAGAACCTTTCCCAATGTATACCTTCTAAACACATACAATGTAATCCTAATCCTAGCATGTTTGCATTTTAAAAATATAGTTCATGTCTTCCAAATTAAAATACATGACTTTCAGAATAAAGATGAAACTGATTAATCAATGCTTCAGATCATAGTGCCCTTCTTGATCTAACCCCTAGGAACCTGCCTCACCTAATGAATTTCCCATTATTATGTCCTTCACTAACATTTTACTACTTGAAATTCTATAGACATACTATGATTTTTACCAGTTCAAGTTGACTTTGAGATTCTTGTTGCAGAAACCCAGCATCTATTTCTTGATTAATATTGGCATTATTAGATCATAGCAAATCCCTCATAATGCTTGTTTAGTTGTGTGTTTTTAACTGAAAGTGGGAAAAGAGAGAACGATTTTGGTCAGTGTTGATAAATACTGCCTCTAAACCCATATGAGCCATGCTAACCAGCAGCATGCAGTCACAAGCTTGATAAAGTCCATTGAAAGTTACTTGAATCAAGGTGCTCTCATCTCTTTTGTGTTTCTTTTAAAGAATACCATGGGGTAGGCAGTTATTTAGAAAAGTTTATTAAATTCTTGAATCTAGGGGTTGGCTGTCTCAGAGCATGTCCCTTATGTCTGCATTGCTTTTGTTAAAGGCCTTCTTTGTGCTTTATAACATAACAGGCGGGCAAGAGGCTAGGAGCCAGAGAGGGCCAAGGAAGCCAAACCCACTTTTTTAAAAACTCATTTCTTGGTGAACTAATTCACTCTCAGAAAATGACATTGATTCCTTCATGGTAATACAGCCCTCCTAAGCTAAACTTCTTCCATTAGGTCTCTTGTCCTGACACTGCTGCATAGGAATATGGTTTAAACACATGAACTTTTGCATGAGGTATCCAAGCCAGACTGTCACTCTGTTTTCTCGTGAAATTAAAGGTCAATAATGTGGTCTAATCAGGAATGGTTTAATTGGGTCTCTGGCATCATTTTTTGTGGGTACCTTGGCCATGGCCTTCTTTCTCAGTAACCTTTCTTTAGAATACTTTCTATTATAAGACAATGAATGCCTTTCTCTAGGCCACATATCCTGTACCACACCATGAAATAGCTCAGGCAATGCCCTTTCTTAACTGTAGGACAGGAGCCTTGGTGTTTACCTTGTGTGGAAGAACATAGACCATCTGCCAATTGCTATGGCCAGTGGAATCTGATGTGCTTGATGGCTTATCCCAGGGTCAGTGCTCATCAACAATCATGTTTTAATAAATAAATGAAGCACATTTAAAGATGAGTATCTGAGCAAAAATATTTAGGGTCAAGTTGAGCAACGCAGAATTATCATACATTATATCTAGATTTGTGACACTTAAAGTTTGATCAAAACTTAAATGGATCATTTATGACATTACACTTCATGTAACAGAATCTAAATTTACTTACTTGAAAATTCAGCCAGGTGTGGTGGCACATGCCTTTAATACCAGAACATGGGAAGCAGAGGTAGGAGGATCACCATGAGTTCAAGGCCACACTGAGACTACATAGTGAATTTCAGGTCAGCCTGAGCTAGAGCAAGACCGTACCTCAAAAAAAAAAAAAAAAAAAAAAAAAAAAAAAAAAAAAAAAATTGGATATCATAATACACCTACCTGTGATGGTTCATTTCAACTGTGAACTTGATTGGATTAAGAAACACCTGGGGCATTAATGAGGCACACTTTGGGGTGTTTTCAGAAAAATTTAAATGAGTTGGGAAGATATACCTTGATTGTGGGTGGCACCATCTGATAGGCTAGGATGCCAGGTTGATTGAAAAGAGTAAAAGGAGAATACTAACTCTGTGCATAGCATTCCCCTTTCCCTGTTTTCTGGTGATGGAAACCAAAACCAAAACCCAAACCAAAAACACTCCCCCCCAAAAAAAAACACTCCTTTTCCTGTGTCATCTCTGCCAGGATAGACTGCGTTCTTTGGAACAATAAGCCCAAGTAAGCTAAGCTCCTTCTGTCAAGTATTTGGTCAGAGCAATGAGAAAAGTAACTGATAAGCTGCTCCACAGGGTTATGAGAATAAAAAACTGTGACAAGTCGGGGGAAAATCCCAGACTTTTGCAGTCTAGTAAGCTACCCCGCACCTCTTTATATTTACTGGCAAAAGACACCGTTTTGTGATCAAATACAATACAAATCGGCACAACAGCAGTCCCAGGAACATCAGCATTTGTAATTCTCTGAGCCCCTGTTCCCATGGGCAAGGCAGAGAGGGACAAGTAATACCTGCATCATGGAATGGGAGCCACAGCTAGCAACAGGAAAACTGAATCTCATAATACACGCCAAGCAAACCTGCCTGACCTTTGCCTTGGACAGAAATATTATCTTTATTAGACTGGACAGTAAACAAACCCATCCTTTGCTCCAGAGAGATATAGTGTTTCTATCTTCATAGGCTATTTTTGTCACAAAAACCCAGGAAAATAACATTCTTACTAAAGGCTGGGTGCTTCTGTTTGCAAGCCATATGTAAATACCATGGATTTATGGAAAACTGTCTGTCCGCGGTGCCCACACCTCATCTCTACAGCAGCTTGTCTGCTGGAGAATTTCCCCATGAGCATGTTACTCCATTGGGCACTCTAATTAATCAGGCTGGCAGAACCTGGACCAAATCTGCTTAATTTGTTTCATCTATTATTTAATTAAGGCTCTTATCAGTAAGATTCCAAGTAGCATGATAATAACCTCACCCCTCAGGCTCCAAACCCAGTGACCCAAACAGATCCTCCAAACATCAGGGTCTGTCTGAAAAAGCTGCTTGTTTTCCCTTCAAGTTTTCACATTAGCTCTTCCAATTGCTTTAAGGTGTAAGCCCAGGCAGAGCTGGCTGTATTCATGACTGTTCATAGTCTGCCGTGGACCACAATGAATAAATCTAGGGCAGTGTGCCGAGGCTGACCTGAATGGCTTCTGGGGCTGAGGTGGTGTCATCCATCACTTCTGCTAAAGGCAGTGGCAAATTCCATACCACCTTTCTCATTAGATGGCTCCCGTTGTAGGAAAAACTGCCCACAGCATGTGCATAAATAACATTTCAGTTATGCTTCTGTAAAGCTCATGAGTGAAATAGGGGCAAACTGATTTTTGGATTGCTGCAGTTGTATGAAAGCCATTATCATCTACTGGTGGCATTTCTGTAGGTACATGCAGATCTTCAAACATACTGTGGGTTCCCATCTGTAACTGAATTATGAAACTCTGTGTGATCTGACCTTTGACTTATCTTTTCAGGTATATTTGGTTCCCGGCCTCCTCTTACTCTGTGTTCTTTAAACCCTTGTGGTTACCATTCACTCGCCATCCGCTTACTGTGCCCCAGCTGGACTCTAAATGTAAAATCCCTTTCTTACAAAACCTAGCTGAGTCAACTTCTCTCACCTTTTATTGTCTCTCTTCCCGTCCTCACTAACTTACTTTATTATATCTTGTACTTTTGAGGTGTCCCTTTTACTCTTTCTTAGAACTTTACCACAATTTACTTTCAACCTATCATTTCACCAGTGTGTGCCCAATGCCTCAATGCCAGGATCTGTGATGGATGGGAATACGTTTGGTTTTTTCTGACCATTAGGGTTTAGTACCCAGCTAAATCTAACAATGCCTGTGAAGTAGTCAGTACTGAGTGAATCCTTACTAAATGGAATTTTAAAATATATTTCAAATTAAGTGTTGGAGATGCTATTAGTGTCAAGCCCTTGAGGAGTCATTTCACTAATATCAGAGATTCATCATAATTGGCTATAGCTTGACTGACTAGGAAGAAAGATCAGTAATGACACCAAATAAAAAATGAAGGCTGGTGTGCTTAGCAAGTTAAGGCAAATCCAAACTAAAACAAAACAAACAAAAAAGAAATTGTTCAAAGTCCTGGGCAAAAACACACCTGGAGAATAAAGGGTGTAGATAGCATTGGATGAACTGAAATCAGCATCATTCTACCAAATGGGTAGGCAGCAATTAATCAAGATGTAACATAATTCATAACCAAACCCCAGGCTGCCTAGAAGACTTAGTACTTCTTCAGAGAGCCAGAGTGTGGGAAATGGTGTGAGATGATCTGACTCCTTAGTTCTTCAAGGAGTTCATGTAGGAAAGGCTTGGGGCGTGAGTATTTTCAGTCACATGTAGGATGGTGAGAGTTTTCTCATCAATCTACCACACCACATGTGCCTGGGTGTTCTTTCTATTTCACTTGTCCTTAGTTTTCATTTCTTCATTAGAGCCGTTCATTGAGTCTATTATTTCCCCATTTCACTGTAAACTGCTTCATGTCAGTCACTCTCTTTACCCTCTGTGCCTCAGTGACCTAGCACGATGTCTGGGGTGTATCGAACAGGGCTTCTGTGACCTCTTCCTGGGTGAGCTTTACAGAGTCATTTACTACCTGAGTAAGCCCTGCCTGCTTCTTCTCTGTGTGTCACGTGGGGTGTTTGCTGATCCCTCCTAGCTTTCTCATAGCAATACTTAGTCTCAGAAGATTTCTGTGAGAGGTGTGGGAGATGATGATAGTGTAGGATGCATCTAGGAAGTGTCTAGTGTATATTTAATGCTCAGTGAGTTTAGATTACATTGCTAGGGGTTTCATAGTTTGTCATGTATGTATTTCAAGAACTTTGGAAATCTTATCATCAGAATACTGCTATCTAAATGTAACTGGAAGTTAGAAACTCAGCTAGTCCTCTTTCTTTCAAGTGGTGATTCAGGGTTCCCACATCCTTCCCTCTCATGGTTGTGTGGGCCACACTCCCCTCCACAAAGCCTCTTTCCTTTTCTTTCTTTCTTTCTTTTTTTTTTTTTTTTTAACTTTCTCCTCCTATTTGGATGGCATGTGAAGGACGAGAAAAGGAAGGGGCCACAGCTAGCAGGATACATTTTCCAGATACCCATGTTCTAGTGGGCTAGATGCAATTGTATAGATCCATATACATGCAAGGGAATTGGAAAACTAGGTATTTTGCTATCCTAGAAGTTGGTTGAGGAACTTACTGTATTCTTTTCTTGTAACACATATTATGAATGATCTCCACATACCATCCATAATCAGCATGGAGTCACTCTTTGCACGGATTGGCTTGTGAATTTTGGAATCTTCTTGAGTGCCCTTCCCACATGTAGAGAGTTGCATGTGAGAAACTCAGATCTGATCTATAGCTTTTTTTTTTTTTTTTTTTTTTTTTTTTTTTTTTTTTTTTTTTTTTTTGGAGCTAGACACAGAGAAAGAGACAGAGAGAGAGGGAGAGGAAGACAGAGATGGGCGGGCCAGGGCCTCTCAGCTGCTGCAAACAAAATCCAGATGCATGCGCCCCCTTGTGGTCAAGTGCAGCATTGCACCCTTGCATCACTTTGCATCTGGCTAAACGTAGGACCTGGAGATTGGAACCAGCATTCTTAGGCTTAGGAGGCAGGTGCCTTAAATGCTAAGCCATCTCTCCAGCCCTCTATATCTTTTGAAGTTTATATTCATATTGACTCCTTTTGGAAGAATTTGGGGTGTGGTACTTTGAATGGATGTTCCCCAACTGATTCAGTTTTATTAAAGCTTCTTGGATTTCCAGCTGCCTGGCTGGAAGAGGTGTCACTGTGGGCAGAACCTAGCATCCAGGCCAAAGGTGTGTTTGAGGGCGGATCTGAATTCCAGTATAAGGTATGCAGAGTGCTTGAACTCTGGGGTTTCTGGCGTGTGCTTGCATGTGGTGGGTGGTGGTTGCTTTTCTCCCTGATTGGACCTATGAATGGGGGCCATCTTTTCCGCCATTATGGAACTTTCCCCGGATCTGTAAGCTTCAAATAAATTCCCTTCCTGCTATAAACTGTTTCTGGTCTGGAGGTTCTTCCCATCAACTTGAAGCTGACTGCGGCATGGGGAATACCTCCTCTCGTAGCTACAAGGAAAGAAGGGTTCAGTGTGAAGTAAGCCTCAGGCTTATTCTTCTTGATTTCAGAAAGCTTTAAACCTATATATTAAAATTTAAATGTGCTTGGTAGGTATTTCTATGGCAGGATTCATGATATTAGCATTAAAATATTGTATTATTGAATATAATATCTGTCACAGTGTGTGTGTGTGTGTGTGTGTGTGTGTGTGTGTGTGTGCATGGTTTTGTGTGTATAGACCAGAGGATAACCCTGGGTGCTTTTATCTTAGATATGCAGTCCACTCCTTTTTGAAATGATGACTCTCATTGGTCCAGAGCTCACCAATTAGGTTAGACTAGCCAGCCCGCCAGCACCAGGGATCCTCTTGTCTTACTCTCTCCAGGGGATTATAGGCAGGCACCTCCATACCTGGCATTTCTATGGATTCTTTGGATCAAACTCAGGTTCTTATGCTTGCAAGGCAAGTACTTTAGTGAGTGAGGTATCTCTCCAGCCCTTGAGTATAATTTATAAGCCGTATCAATTCATATTATTCTTTGAATTTCTGTTTTTCTTTGATGTCCACTGCCCACACCCCTGGAAACCACTCTTTTATTTTCTGTACCTGTGTATTTAACCTTTTTTCCTTCTCTCTCCCCTTTCTCAATTAGGCATGTACAAAGATCATATAGTACTTTTTCTTGCAGTGTCTGGTTTATTTCACATACCATAATGTCCTCTAGTTTCACCCATGTTGCAGTAATTAATAGTATTCCATTGTAAATATATACCAAGATCCTTTAAATATTCACCTGTTAGTGGACACTAGTTTTTTCCATGTCTGCAAGTTTTATTTTTCGTTCTGATAGTAATAATTTCTGTTGTAACCTCCAGACTATGTTCCATAATGGTTGAAGCATTCTACATTCCCTTATCTTCCTTATCTTCATGTACTTTCCAATACTTGCATTATGTTTGATAATTACCATTATAATAGTTATAGGATGGTACTCCATTGTGAATTTTTGAAATTTATTCTCAAGCAGAGAGAGATAAAGAGGGAAGGAGAGAGACAGAGTGTGAGAGTTTGTGTGTGTGTGTGTTTGAGAGAGAGAGAGAGAGAGATTGAGAGAGAGAGTATAAGCACACTAGGGCTTCTTGTCCCTGGACATGAACTCCATTTGCATGTGGCACTTTTTGCATCTAGCTTTTTACATATGTATGGGGAATCAACCCCGTGACTGTTAGGCTTTACAAGCAAGCTCTTTTAACCACTGAGCCATCTCTCTAGCCCCTATTGTGGTTTTCATTACGTGATTAGTAATGTTGAGCACCTTTCTCCAATCTGTTGTCCATTTGTAAATAATTGGAAAAATTTCTATTCAGGTACTTTTCTGATTGATTAAAATTTGGTTACATTTTTTCTGCTGTTGAGTTATGTGAATAATCATTTTGGATATTGTTATATCTTTATTGTATATCAATATGTTCCTCTAACCTGTAGGCTGACATTATTTGTTGATTCTTTGCTGTGAAGAAGCATTTTGTATGATATCATCTTATTCATTCATTTGAGCTTTGTTGGCTGAGCTTTTGTCATGAGATTCAGGAAGCAATTGTCAAGTCCCAAGTCAGAGAACTTCTTCCTTATGTTTTGGTCTACATTTCTGGTTTCTAGCATGCATTTTTTTTTTTTTTTTTTTTTTTTAGAGTTTCCCTTCCTTGCCCCTTCCCTCCCTCCCTCCCTCCCCCTCCCTCCCTTCCTCCCTGTCTCCCTCTCCCTTCCTTCCTATCTTTCTTTCTTTCTTCTTTATTCCTTTTTCCTTTCTTTCTTTTTTCCTTTTTCCTTCCTTCCTTCCTTCCTTTTTTTTTTCTTTCTTCTTTCTTCTTATTACAGACATACATGGATATGGATGGATATATCATGTGTCATTTAGATCTTTTATGCATCCTTTGCTAATTTTTATGTATGGCGTAAGACTGAGAGCTTCTGAAAAAGACTGAAGTTGAAGCTCGCGTAATTTAACTTCTGTAATCCTGGCATCTAGGTACCACTTTATTCAGTTTTGTTTAGCGACCACAGCTGGAAGCTGCTGCAACCATGATTTTGGCCAAGATAGTAATTAAGGGAGTAGTTTACAAGCAGGAAGCTACTACAATCCAGTCAGCTATGACGGGCATCCTTTCATAAGTAGGACCTTCTTGGAACTTGGTTGGAACCCAAGGGTTCAGAAAGAATGGGGTGTCATTTTTTTTTATGCATATTTTTTGTGTTATATGTGTGCTTAGCAGTTTTGTGCACAGTTTTATTGACTTCTAAACTAAGCAAATAGAACAAACGCTGATGGTATAAAGTGCTTGAGTGAGTGAGCCACAGGAAGCACATTATCCTGGAGCGCTTCCTTCCCTCAGACCCTGCTGCCAACTTGCTTTCAGGTGTAATCAAGGAAACGTGTTATGGTCTACCAAGTTCTAAATAAGTTGGGCCTTGTTCCTCTCAGAAATTACCTCCTTCTTTTTATCACCAGTTCAATTATACACGGCCCGTCATTCGCATCTGATAGGAAAATGTTCTGTATATATTTCACTGGATGATCACTTCCTACAGAAGTGACCCACTTGTTTGTAATGAGAGTTGGAGTGAGCAGTGGTAGCAGCTAGACTTTTTGAGAAAGCATAATGTGAATAGTAGCTATTATGAAATAGTGTTCAACTTACTACAATCACGCTGTCACTACTAATAATGAGAACAACCTTGTCACTATGAGTCAGATGCTGATTTGAATTTTAGCAAATATTAATTTTATTAATCGACACATACAACCCTATCCTATAGGTTATTGTTCTTATTTCCATTTTATTGGTAATGAAAACCAAGAAAAACAATGCAAATTCTGATTTTTCAGTTTCTTCAAGTGGAAAATGAGTATAACAATAGTACTGAGTTGATAGAAATGTGGTCAGGGATAAATGAGATATAAATGAGTGTTTTATTCAATATGTGCTCAATAAATATTAGATATTCATGTTAGCATGTTATATGTAGTATATTTCTAATTCTGTATGACTAAGTATGCATGTATGAATCATATAAACCTGACCATATCTACTTGTTTTTGAACTGATACTTTAGGATTGTATTGTCACTTGAGATAGTATCATATGCACTGAAGTATGTATATGCAGTTTTTAAATTTAAAGCTGTCTGTTTCATGCAAGAGACAAGGACATTACTTTGTGCCTTTGGGAGAAGTAGGATTGCTCTTACTCTGTGATTCCTGGAAATTTGTGCATCTATAAGGATTTTGAACAATGGCTTCATTTTGCTCTAGATATGATTGTGGTCAGGTGAGATGGGACCTAAATGTCCTTTGTGTGTTCATTCTAAGGCTGAGACCCAATAGAGCACCTTCAATAAAAAGTGTACTTGGAAAAATTCAATTGTAGTTGACATATTTAATTCTGTACTATACTTAAATTACTCTAGTTTTAAAAAAATAGAAGAGGAAATAGCCCTTGTTATTTAGAAAAACCCAATGTTTTCTGGTGCTTTGTCTCTGTAATAATGTGTACTTATTTCAAGATCTGGAGTGGACTCCAGAAGAGATAATTTGTGTAAAAACATGTGGTACCCATGATGAAGCCAATGTTTTGTCCAGTGTCCTATAATCACACATGTCTCTGTGTGCAATTTGAATAATTTGAAACAAGCACCATTTAGCTTTTTTTTTTCTTTGCTTAATAGCACATTCTTAGTGCTAAATTTCTATTTTACTAAATCTCTCATGTGGTCAGTATTTTATTCTTTAAAGCTGTTCTGCACCTTCATATACATGTTAATTCTGTGATTGCTGTTATGACAGAACACCTGTCTGTCAAGAAAAGAAAAGAAAAACAATAGGTGGGCTGGTTGTTATCATATATGGAGAAATTGTGAAGAGAAGCAGAAAAACCAGCACTAAACAAAACCTCAAAGGACCTACAAATCCCGCTAGTCCCTGCTTTACAAATGAATGTTCCTTAACATATCCTTTACATAAAGCCAATGCAGAAAAAGGAGAAAAAGAAAATATGTACTAAATGAGAAAACCATTTCTGTAATATTGATGTCTACTTTCTTTTAGAAGCGATATGGCACCTTTGGTGACCTTATCTGTTTTGACGTGGTTGATCTGTCAGGAATCTGTGGGCATGTTAGAATGTATATCCACATATAAAACACTGCATTTTGGTTTTTATTCCCTTGTAAAATATAGATTTACAGATATAATATACAGTGTCTTTTGAATTGATACCCTTACTAACTTTGCTTCTTTGTAGTTACTCTGGAAAAAGTATCTTTCGAGTTTCTTAGAAGTTGATTATGGATCCTTTAATGGTATATACACTCTGGTGTTTAGCTTCAAAGTCCTATAAGAACAAAAATATGTGGTTGGAAACATGCAGAGGTTGTTAGGAGTCCATTTCTTTAAGTCATGATAAGTTTTTTTTTTTTTTTTTTTTTAACAAAGAACAGAAAAATTTTTGACAAATAATTTAGCATGTTTGACTTCAGCTGTTGACCTCAAGTTTTCTCAACCATCATCTTTAACAGTGAACCATGGGGAAACTTTAATAGTCTCTATTCAGTAATTTTCTCAAATTAATCTCAATCCGTCACTTTCTTAAACCTCAATGTAGTAGGCCCATACTAATGATGAAAAGACAGCATTTAACTGTTGGTGAGAGGGGTAGAATGAACACATTGGTGTGTTTGCACACTTCACTGGAATAAAAAATGATTGAGCTAATAGATGGGAGTTCTCAACTGTGGCCTTGGGCTCTAAGTACAGCAGTACTAAACAGAAATCACTGCCTGAAGATTCATGCTGTATACTAACAAAATCATTTCTGTTGGCACATGCTTTTCTCTTACGATAATTCTGGGACAGAAACTCATCCACAGGCTCCTGAGACTCTTGCTGCCTTAGGGCTTCAGAACTTAATATTCCTTTCCTGAGAAACTCTTGACCCAGATCTTTCCTAGTCAGGCACCTTTGCATTAGTTCAAGATTAGCTAAAATAAGTAGTTTTCACAACACCTCGCTTCCTGACCTTAAGCTAAGGCAGCATCCTTGTCACACTCTGTCATTCTCATGTATTGGCATGTCACCCATCACTGTGTTTACTTGAATTTTTAAAAGTCAATGATTTTATTTATTTTATTTGAGAAAGAAAGAGAGAGAGAGAGAGAGAGAGAGAGAGAGAGAGAGTGGGTACAGCAGGGCTTTTGCCACTGGAAACGAACTTCAGACACATGTGCCACTTTGGACATCTGGCTTATATGGGTCCTGGGAGATCAAACCTGGGTCCTTTGGCTTTGTAGTCAAGTGCCCTAACAGTTAAGTCATCTCTCCAGCCCATTTGTATTTTTTTAATCCTACTACTAAAAGGAAAGATTCATGGGAAGTGGCCAAGTAGTACCTTTTTCCTTTGTGTTAGGTACCTTACACAGATTAGTGATTAACAAATTCTTCTTGAATAGATTTGTTGACACTCACAGAAGAAGGCCATCTCCAGGTTTTCATTTATGGTTATTGGTAAGAAAAAAATATTAGTAATGACAGTCACATTTGAGGCTTTGATGGCTGCATACTAGTCACCAGCCTCAGCTTAGGGCTTTGTCTACATGTTTGGATACCAGTCCCCAAATCATCTTCAGATTTAGAGACTCTCAATATGCTCATATTAAAGATGTAGAATCTGAGATTCAGAAACATCCCCATCTTTTGGAGAAACTTCCAAAGCTCAGAGCTAGTAAAGAGGATGAAAATGCAGAGAGTGTGATCCTAGAGTACTGGCAGCTAACTGTTTATTTCAGGACCTGAGGCATTTTCCTGTGGAACATGACACAGTTTCTAAGCTTTGCTTTCTTATGAATAATTAAGAGTACTTGATGCTTGGCAGCATGATCTGCTATGATCACTTTGCAATTCCATTTTGAGTAATTCAGAATGAAAAAAAAAAAAATCCCCAAAGGTAGCTCTTTTTCCCAAACACATTCTATAGCCCATATTCTTAGTCTTTTTTAGACTCTGCAAATAGTAATTGTTATTGTTTGAAGCATATGATGAGACAAGTGCTTCATGTAGTTTGTTTTCTGTTGGCAATTTTTTTCTCCTTATGTATATCAATTATTTCTATAATAAGATTTTATTTATTTAGACATGGAGTCCCGTTGTCTCACTGACTGGATGCTTTGTTTCAGTTGTTGCACTTGTCACATGTTGTTCAGTCAATGCCCATATGAAGATTTTACCTGCGATCTCCATATAGAACTAAATCAAACATCATACTGTCTGCTGGAAATCCCTCAGCTCTCCCATATTACATTTGTGGACTGTGTCATATATGAGTGGAAGTGGCCTAGAGTGGCAACTTCTTTCATGGGCTAATATAAAATCAAAAGTGCACCCTCCATTGATCTATACAATGAGGACAAGAGGTCTTAATAAAGCAAGTATTTAATTTTAACAGACTCAGAAAAATATCAAATCAGGCAGCTAGTCGGAATCATAACCCATAAGTTCATGTGCATTGAAAATATATCATGTCTTCATATTCAGTAATCTCTCTAGTGTCTAGATCACAGTAGCATGGTGAGAATGTCAAGCTAAATTAAAAGTTTTGTGTGGGCTGGAGAGATGGCTCCGTGGTTAAAGTCATTTGCTGGTAAAGCTTGATGGCCTGGGTTTGACTCCCTAGTGCCTGTGTAAGGCCACATGCACAAACTGGCACATGTATATGGAATTCGTTTGGAGAGGTAGTAAGCCCTAGCATGCCAATATCTACTCTCTTTGTCTTTCCCTCTCAAGCAAATAAGCAAGCATATAAAATAAAATTTAATTTTGTGTAGTTTTCTTCCTGTAGAGTTTTATAGAGACCCATAGTTATGTGTTCCCATTTAGACAGTGGTGTAGTGTTTGTTCTCATTGCTCATCAGTGTGTGTGTGGTACTAATACAGGGATCATCATTGCAAAATCAAATGTTTTCTTTGGGTTCTGACTCTAAATTATGTGTTTAATTGTAAATTCTGGTATCTTTTCAAAATTTTTAAAATTTTTTTCTCATTTTTTTATTGACAACTTCTATACTTACATACAAAAAGTGCTTATTTCCCTCCCCTCCCCCCATTCCCCTTTAGAACTCCAATCTCCATCATATCCCCTCCCTCTCTCCATTAGTCTCTCTTTTAATTTGATGTCATCATCTTTTACTTCTAT
Source organism: Orientallactaga sibirica (assembly GCA_036365145.1). Taxonomy (NCBI): domain Eukaryota; kingdom Metazoa; phylum Chordata; class Mammalia; order Rodentia; family Dipodidae; genus Orientallactaga; species Orientallactaga sibirica. Next base: position 32,613,550 of record JAEOAD010000012.1, on the reverse strand, counting down.
TATGAGGGTCTTGCAAAGGTATTGCTAGGCACTGCAAGGTCATGGATATCAAGGCCAATTTCTGTCTGGACAGTTGAATTGTAAGGAGTCGTACCCTTCCTTTGGCTCTTCCATTCTATCCACCCCCTCTTCCGCAATGGGCCCTGAGCCTTGGAGGGTGTGACAGAGATGTTTCAGTGCTGGGCACTCCTCCCTCCCTTGTTCTCAGCACTATGTTGCCTTTTGGGTCATCCCAGTAGTCATCTGAAAAGAGAAGCTTCTCTAACCAGAAGTGAGAGTAGAATTAATATGTGAATATGAACATTAAGTGTAGTGCTTTCAGGGCAGCTTGGTGGGAATAAAATATACATTTAGTCAGACAAGAGCAGGCTTTATACCCCTAAGGCTCATGACCTCCCCTGCCATAGAATTTTGCTTAGGTTTTTTCAGTACCAGGTATGTATTCCCTCCTGTAGAGTGGGCCTTCAGTCCAATTATGAAGCAGTTGGTTACCCCATGAGTAGACATGCCACTATTACACCCGTTCAGTCATTGGGCCTGTATGGCCAAACTTGAATATTCAGTGTCCACTGTTTTCACTACTGATGACTTCTGTCTCCCATACGGCTGCATGCAGTGCAGCTTTTTCCAGCTTTCAGTTGGCTGGTCTACAGGGAGAAGGTTTTCTGCTCAGCACCAGCTTGCTTTCTCAGTGACCTTGCCTCTCAGGCAAGAGATGTCTTCAGCACTAGGGTCTTACTATCTGTTTCTCAAGGGAAACCAAGGGCTTTGGCAAAAGTCTTTAATGTTTTGGAGGCTACCAGGTCCTCCTTGGCCAACAACTCACTGGAAGGTGTCCCATCCCAGGCACTGAAAATTTTCTAGTAACAGTCTACAGCTTATAGATGTGCCATTATTCAAAAAAGTAGTTTTACATAAGTCTTATTCACAGTATCTTGAATTTAGATTGACCCTCCCCCTACCCTTCTTTTACGCATTCTCTTCCCATGGCCTCATTTACGCCACTCCCCTCCCTGTAATCTGTTCTTCTACTTACATATGTGCAATACCATACACTTAATTCCTTCCCTTTTCTCCCTCCCTTATATCCTTTTACCAGCTTACTGGTTTCTGGTACCTATTTTTGGTTCCAGTTCACACACAAGTCTGTACATTTGTAACTAGGATCCACATATGAGAGAGAACATGTGACGTTTGGCTTTCTGAGCCTGGGTTACCTCACTTAGTATAATCCTTTCCAGATCCATCCATTTCCCTGAAAATTTCATAATTTCATTTTTCTTTACCACTGAATAGAACTCCATTGTGTAAATGTACCACATCTTTATTATCCATTCATCTGTGGAGGGACATCTAGGCTGCTTCCATTTCCTAGCTATTGTGAATAGAGCAGCAATAAACATGGTTGTGCAAGTATCTCTAAGGTAGTGAGAAGAGTCCTTCAGATATATGCCTAGGAGTGCTATAGCTGAATCATATGGTAAATCTATTTCTAGCTGTTTCAAGAACCTCCACACTGATTTCCACAATGGCTGTACCAGATTACATTTCCACCAACAGTATAGAAGTGTTCCTCTTTTTCCGCATCCACGCCAACACTTATTGTCATTTGTTTTCTTGATGGTAGCCATTCTGACAGGAGTAAAATGGAATCTCAAAGTGGTTTTAATTTGCATTTCCCTGATGGCTAAGGATGTGGAACACTTTTTAGATGTTTATATGCCATCTGTATTTCTTCTTCTGAGAACTCTCTATTTAGTTCCATACCCCATTTTTTAACTGGGTTGTTTGAATTCTTATTATTCCGTTTTTTAAGTTCTTTGTATATTCTGGATATTAATCCTCTGTCAGATGTATAGCTGGCAAAGATTTTCTCCCATTCTGTAGGTTGTCTCTTTTCTGTAGTCACAGTGTCATTTGCTGTATAAAGGCTTTGTAATTTCATGAGGTCCCAGTGGTTGATTAGTGGTTTTATTCCCTGAGCAATTGGGGTTCTATTCAGAAATTCCTTGCCTATGCCAATATGTTGAAGGGTTTCCCCTACCTTTTCCTCTAGCGGTGTCAGAGTTTCAGGTCTGATATTAAGGTTCCTGATCCATTTGGAGTTGACTTTTGTGCATGGAGAGAGACAAGGATATATTTTTATCCTTTTACATACAGATATCCAGTTTACCCAGCACCACTTGTTAAAGAGGCTGTCTTTTCTCCAATGAATATTTTTGGAATTTTTGTCAAAAATCAGGTGGTATAGTTGCCTGGATTAATATTTGGGTCTTCTATTCTGTTCCATTGATCTACCTGTCTGTCCTTATGCCAGTACCATGCTGTTTTTGTTATTATGGCTTTGTAATATAACTTAAAATCAGGTATGGTAATACCACCAGCCTGATTTTTGTTGTGCAAAATTGTTTTGGCTATTCAAGGTTTTTGGGTTTCCAGATGAATTTTAGGATTTTTTTTTCTATTTCTGTGAAGAATGCTATTGGGATTTTAATGGGGATCACATTAAATGTGTAGATTGCTTTTGGTAAGATTGACATTTTCACAATATTGATTCTTCCAATCCAGGAGCATGGGATGTCTTTCCATTTCCTTGTGTCTTCTGTAAATTCTGGTATCTTAAGTTGAGAATTAAAAGTAGGTCCCTAAAGAAAAAGAATGAATTGCAGCAATGTAATAAGAAAAATAACTTACTGACTCATCCATTCATGCATTGCTAACCTCTCCATTTGTATCTCACGAAGAAGCTCTCTACTAGGACTGGCACCTCTCATGACAAACAGATCAAGGCACTGTTTTTCAGAACTTTATCTCCTTCCTCATCAGGTGGAAGGAGACTCATTTCCTTCATTACCAGTGGGCCTTCTCATGGTTACTTTTAATGGGCCTCTCTGTATCTCCAAAATAAGAAATTACAAGGGAAAGCAACATTTTAGCAAATTATGTCCTAATAAAGTGAAGACCTTTTAGAAAATTCTAGGAATTTGTTAAATTATGTCCATTTATTTTATTTAACTAAATTGCTACTTGGCAAAAAGGGGATGCCATCTAGGATGATGGATGGAGTTTATATTAAATATTTATCCAAAATTATAGGCAGCAAGTTTTAAGAGACTCTTCAGAAATGCTTGTGTAGTCTGAGCCCTGTTCTTGTCATAGAAGATGACTTTCTAGTCATCTTTAAAGCATCCAAGGAAGCAAAAGCAAGGATCTTTTTACCAAGGAGTCCTTTATGGCTCCTTTACTCTTGTGAAAATTCTTCCTTTCTATTGAATGGGCGGACTACTAAGACATTTCTTATTTTTAAATTGTTTTTTGTTTATTTTTATTTATTTATTTGAGAGAGTCAGACAGACAGACAGAGAAAGAGGCAGAGAGAGAAAGAGAGAGAGGGAGAATGGGCATACCAGTGCCTCCAGCCACTGCAAACGAACTCCAGGTTCCTGTGCTACTTTGTGCATCTTGCTTACGTACTGGGGAATTGAGCCTTGAACTGGGGTCCTTGGGCTTCACAGGCAAGCACTTAACCGCTAAGCCATCTCTCCAGCCCCTAAGAGATTTCTTAACCTTATGGAATCTTTGCTCTCCTAGAGCCATGTGAACAGCAGTTGGGTTGGCAGAATGACAGGAGAGCCCCATAGTTTCCCTGCAGGTCCTCTCCAAAGTAACATATTGATAGCCAGAGCAGTTTCCTTTCCTTGGGAAGATCAAAATGCAAGCATCAGCTGGCCCTCAACACGTGTACAGCAGACCTAGAGGGAAGGCTTTCTTTTGGTGTTCATGCACAACTCATTGCAGACATGTCTTTCTTTCCCCTTCTTCTTTCTTGTTTATGTCATTGTGAATATTCTCAGATGTGTTTGGCATCTGGATGAGAATAAGTAATATTCATATTGTTTACTTGTGGCATTTCTTTTGCCTTGCTTCAACTATTATTTAAACCTTATTTCTAAGTTCACATTGTAAAATACATGATAATAGAATTAATTTTGCTTTGATCTGGGGCCTTCTCTGATGACTGGATACTATAATTTACCCAGTACACTGACTGGGATAATTTTTTTTTTTCAGTGAAGCTCAAATAGGTATTGCATGTCACAACTGGAGGAGCTGTAATAATTTTATTGTTCATTGAATGTCAAATTAAAAATGTTTATGAGATAGTTAAGGTTCCTATACCAATTAATTCTCATGGGATTTCTGGAATTCTGTGTTAATGAGCTGAACCATTTTGAGGACCAAATGCCTGAACATATTAAAAGGAGGAAAGAGAAAGCTGACAAACAAAAAAGGACTATGAAAGGGAATGGGGAAAATAAATAACTGGGATGTAGTCATCAAAACCTTTCATCTGAGGGGCTTGGTCAAGATGGCATCCATGTAAACATGCCTTACTTGGTGCGGAAGGAAAGTACCAGCATGCGGTTAACTTTCACAATGAGCTCTTTATCAGTGAGACCTACAAAGTTTCCCAAAAGAAGACAGATTTCTGTCAGAGTTCATGATGACCCACCAAAGGTTAATTGTAAGACCCTACTGTCGAAGACACCATATGCTGTTTGGTTGGAACATGGAGAGGCCTGGCTGGAATCTGGAAAAGAGTCAGTCCCCAGGCAGTTAGCTTGTCTAGTGCAAGAGGGTGCTACATGAGCGACTGGGGGAAAATGACCATCATCTGTCCAAACAACTCGTGGTCTAAGCTACTCAGCAATAAACAACCTGACGTGATGCTCCAACAAGTACAGTAGTGGCACACAGCCATGGTGGGTTACCCACTGCTCTTGATTTGGCTAACAGATCTACTCAGCGGAATGGAACTCTTAGCTGGAACTGGGAAACAAGTCAAAACCACGTCCAAAAAATGAGCCCATTCTCCAATATCAAGCTCCCCCCAATTGTGGGCTATAAGAGGGCCTACACATACAAAATTCTCTCTAAAATAACAATGGTCATCCCATCTATCTGGTGTTGACTTCTCTCTCCATTGGAGAATTTGCTTCTCTTTTTCAGATGGATGCCGAACCTGAGGAGAGGATCAGCCTATTGCACCTCACCAGGGCCCCAGCTGAAACCATAGAGTAATGGGGGAAATGGGCAAGAAGGCAGCTTTCTTGGTGAACCTGACACCAGCACAAGGCTGAAGGAGATAAACACAGAGAACACTCAACTCCTATTAAACCAGATATCCAGAGACACAGAGGCTCCCAAGACCTCATCACTGAAGTAGAACTAAAATGAACCCAACATGGCTCAGGGAAATTTGTGGAAGAGGGGGTGGAAAGAGTGCTAGAGCCACAAGTTGGGTCATTATGCACAGAGATATTGCCTCCTCCCCATAACTGTTGGCTACCCCCATAATGCATGACCCACATTCCCCAATGAGGAGGCTACCAGAGGCACCAACATGAATGTAAAATTAAAATAATAAAAAAAAGACTATACCAGATTTCCAAGCTTCTCATCAGCTTAACAGGAGAATATCCAGCCTGTACTAAGACCTTTGGAGAGAAGAATGTTCCAGAGCTATTTTAGAGTTGAAAAGAATGGGTTCTACTCCCTGAATTGTGAGGTGGGGATGCACAGGAGCCAGCAGGGTGCCTGTGAGCAGGCATCTGGCTATTTGAAGGCATCACATCCAGCTTTATCTGAGTGAAGCTTTAATGGCTTGTAAGATATTGATAAGACTTTTCAGAATCCAAACCAGGAGACCCGAGTGTGTTTTGTCAAGATAGTGACTGAGGAAGGATAACAGTGGCATTTACTGCTTGGAATATTATCTGATAGAAAGAATTGGAACTGGACTAGTTAGCAACAGCTTTTAGCTCTAAATTAGCTATCATGAATATATACAAGGATGGCCCATTAAGGTTTCCCTTGAATAACCCCTTCACTTATACCTTACCAATCCTAAGATAGATGCCAGGGTATCAGTGTTCAAGCCAAAGTATCCACCCCCCGCACACACACACAGTCAAATGAACAAAGTGTAATAAAAGAAAAATGTAAACCTAAGTGACATCTTTGGTATAGGGCATTGGGTTTAAGGGTACAAGGAGGGAAATGTTAGTTCCTAAAGCCCATGAGCAAGTGAAAGCTCCCAGTGGAAGAGAATTTCAAAACAAATCAGAGCTTTTTAGCATATTATAATTAGCATCCCTTCCACAAGGGCACAAGTGAGCTCCTCTTTGTCGCTGGGCCAGCACGGGCTGCAGCTCTCTCCTTCACAGTCTTTTAGATCCTCTCTTTAGACATCTCCAGGCCCCTCTCCTCACAGCTCATTGACCAAGCTTGGCCAATACTCATGTGTGACCAGGTGAATCTCCCTGATTAGGACAATAAAATCACTTCAGACTAATGTGCACCACGTTGGAACTAATCTTCTTCAGAGACATGAGCACACATGTGAGAGAAGTATTTTCCACAATAAAGTCAGAGCTGTGTTTTGAAGAAATGAGAATAATAAATGTCAGGTGAGCTAGGAGCAGTGCTCACTGAATTAGAATATCAGTTTAGCTCTTAAGAGCAAAGACAGTTCCCAAAACAATGGCTCAAGGGAGATAGATTTAGTTCCTCCTGGAGGTCTAGTGATGTGTGTTGACTCTGGGTTCCATCAGCCTCTGAAACCTCTGGAAGATTCTGTCTACTGCAGGCATTCTCAAAATGAGGATTTCACTTCAAGGCCTATTATCAGTGTTACATCTTCACCCATTTTAAGAACTGACCTGGGGCTGGAAAGGCTGACTAGTGGTTATTGCGCTTGCCTATGATGCCTAAGGGTCCAGGTTTGATACCTCAGTACACATGTAAGCTAGATGCACAAGGGGGTGCATGCATCTGGAGTTCGTTTGCAGTGGCTGGAGGCCCTGGCGTTGCCCATTCTCTCTCTCTCCCTCTCTGCCTCGCTCTCAAGTAAATAGAAATAAAGAATAAAAAAAAAAAAACAGAACAAAAAACCTTTCATCCTCAATGAACCAATTGCCTACTTTTGAAGATGAAGAACATTCTTGCTAGTAGTATTACTCTCTGTGTAGCCAAAAAGTTATATGCAAAGTTTCCTTTGAAAACCAACAACTACTCATTGGAATTGGTGTTTGGTATCTGAACAGATAATTAATTAATTAGTTAATTAATGACTGAGTGAGCCCATAGGGTATTTTTTATTCTATTACTCTGAATCACTTTCCTTTCTGTCATTTATTTATTTTTCTATTTTCTTATTTATTTATTTATTTATTTATTTATTTATTTATTTATTTATTTATCTATCAGTATTAGGGATAGAACTCAGGATGTCACTTGTGCTAGGCAAGTGTTTTACCACTGACCTGTATTCCTAGCCCCTAATTCACTCTTTCACTAAAATATGTGATTGTAAGAAAGATTATAAACTGTGACCTCACAAATCTTGAATTTTTCTGGTTCCTAGTCCAAGACAAGTTATTCACTTCTCTGTACCAGCATTTCCACATTTATAAAATAAGAGGAATGATTCCCATCCTCTTCTGCTAGTTTGAATTACATGTAAGTTGATTCATAAAAACATTCTGTCTACATTTTCTATTTTCATTATTTCTTAATTTAAAAAATCACTTTAATCTCTTTTTTGGCATAAGTATGTATGTTTGGTGTGCATGCATGGGTGGTGGTGAATATATGTGCCCATGTCAGGTTTCCCCTGCCCATTTTCATTCACCTGCAGGTCTCCTTGAGTCTCTCACTGACTCTGGAACTTGCCATTTTCATGAGCCCCATTGATTCTCAAGCATTGTTCCACACAGGACTGGGGTTACAAATGTCCATGACCACACCTAGATATTTAGGTGGGTGCTGGGAAATTGAAATTTGGTGGTCTCAATCCCCTGCTAGTCCGTATGCTAACCCAGGAGACACTCTTACCCATGGAATCATCTCCCTAACCCCTCCACCTTACTTTTTGACTAGGATTTTTCACTAAACCCGATGATCACCAACTTGGCTTAGAATAGTTAGCCAGAATGTCTTGGAGATCTTCCTATTCCCACCTCATCAGCTTTGGAATTATAGGGGTATGCCATCACTCCAGACTTTTTTATGAGTCCTGGGTATCCAAGCAGAGGTCCTCAGGCTTGTGTAGCAAGCACTTTCCCCACTGAGAAATCTTCCCAGTAGCATGCTGGTGTTACTTTCCCATTTAGATTTATTGAGCAGTGTTGCAATTTCCCAGTAGTCTGTGGCCATTCTGATTCCTCTGAGACTTGCAGACTGTGTTGCCTATGTACTGGGCACTTTCACAGTTCCTGAAAGGACAGTATGATAATTGACCCATTTTCATATAGGAATAGCTTATTGTGAGGTATAGCTTTTACAGTTTACTTTTGAAGAAGAAAATAGGCTAGAGGAATGGGTATGTCATAGAATCCTAAAGATGTTAGGGAAAGTTGGAGCTTAGTTGTCATGGTGATAGGATTTTGCTCCAAGCAGCCAGGTGGTTCCATATGGCAGAAGACCACTCCAAATGAAAGGTTTATTTTTAAAACACATAAGAATCCTCATCTTTCGTCTTCCATTCATTTTATCATGCAAGTCCCCAAAAGTGTTACTCAAAAATTTGTTGGTGCCTTTGCTTGGCTGAATTTCTCAATTATGCACAATTATAACATATAGCTTCATTCTGAGAATTGGTGTAGCTGAGGAGTTACATGATGTAAGCCTGTATGTACTATTTTGGAAGTGCTGATTTTTTTTTTTTTTTAATTTCAGTCTTAAGAATACCAAAAATGAAAGGAAAAGGATCAGAACTGGTTAGGAAAAATACGGGCCAATGAAATTTTATATAACTATGATTTAATATCTCATTTGTTAATATCTCATAAACCAATGCAGACGCTTTTTGAATAATCTGACTTTGAAAGAGGAGCTTGGCATTTTAGAGTGTGTTTATGTTTAATCTATGACAGTTGTCTATAGTTATTCTAGCATGAACCACGTGACCATGATATCAAGCTACTGTAAGCACATGGGTCTATGTGGAAATTCTGACCTGACCTTTTAATGCATGCTCAGTTACCTGTAGCTTGTTATGCTATCTGAGCCTTCATGTTGGGTATACTTGAACTTACCACGAAGTTTCTTTTCTCTTATCTGAGAAGGTTTGCATATTGAATTCTCGTGTGAAGTTGGAAGATAATTTTTGAGAAGCTGGATGCACTAAAACGTCAGATTCCCTTCATAAGTACAAATCCTTTGCTAGGCCTTCAGAGGGGCCAACACAGTTGTGTATTTATATTTGTGCTATTTAAAAAAATATTTTATATTTATATATTTATGTGAAAGAGAGAGAGAGAAAAAAAGGCAGCTAGAAAGAGAGAAAGAGAATGAGTTTGCCAGGCCTCTGCTTACTGCAATGAACTCCAGATGTATGAATCTCCTTGTAAATCTGGCTTACGTGGGTAATGGGGAATTGAACCTGGGTCCTTTGGCTTTGCAGGCAAGCACCTTAACTGCTAAGCCATCTTTCCAGCCCTGTTTTGGCTGTTTTTCTTCTATTTATTTTATTTGTGAGGGAGGTGGTAGGGGAGAGAATTGGCATGCCAGGGTCTCTAGCCACTGCAAATGAACTCCATATATGTGCACCACCTTGTGTACATGAGTTCTGGGGAACCTAACCTGTGTCCTTAGGCTTCTCAAACAAGTGCCTTAACCACTAAGCAATCTCTCCAGCCCTATTTCTGCTATTTTTAAGGAGACTTAAAATTAGTAAATTTTAGGGTCCATAATTTCTCCCACGTCTACTGCTGCACACTAGTAAAATATTTTCCCTATCTTCAAAATTAGTAGTATAGAACTTTGTTTTGTGTAATTACATTTCCTCATTTGTGACACTAATTAATCCCTTTTCTATTAATCCCTTTTCTATGAAAGTCTCTTTGCTTCAGTTCTACTTATCCCAGCTTCTCTGCATTTGGATTTGAATAGCTTTTCTTCACTTTTCTTGTAAGTTGTGTTCCTATCACTTCTGTTGTCATAACTGACCTCTCCATTGTAAGCCCTCCCTTCTTACAAAATGCTTGCATCCATTACAAAGACCTTAAATGATCCCACATCTGCACTTTATAACTAAATTCTTAGTATCTGAAATTTGACTACTGATGTGTGCTAAAATTTTTGTTTCATGAGAACTTTAATATATGTATACACTATAACTTGATCATATTCCTGTCCCATTATCCTCTTTTGTTCCCTCTCTCTGGCCCCTTTCCCATCGAGGATCCCCTTCTTTCTGAGTAGTCTTTCTTCTTTTTCTGGTTTGTTGTGTCATTCCTTTTGTCTTCCTTTTTCCTCCAAATCAAAATGTTGATGGGCTCAGAACAGTGTAGGTCTTGTAGGGGTGTTGGTAACCACTGTGAGGTCACGAAAATATTTACTGGTCAGTTCATCTTCAAAGGATGATGACCCAAAGTATTCCTTAGTACTCTGTGGTTCTTATGTTCCTATTGCCCCATCTTCAGCAATGTTTCCTGAGCCTTGGAGAGGGTATAGAGATGTTTCAATCAGTGTAGAGGTCTCCATTATTTTCAGCTTTCATGAGTTTAGAATCTCTTCAGCATCCATGTCCATCTCCAAGGAGGAGCTTCTTTGGATAGTACTGAGAGCCACACTCTTCTTCTTTGGGCCACTTCCTTTGCAATATTCCCTGAGCCTTAGTGGGCATTGCTCAGCCATGTTTGCTGCTGCTTTATTCCTAGTAGGTAGGAAGTGGAATGGGCCTAGAAGTCCATTCAACTACAAGAGGGTAATGAAGATATGGTACATGTACACAGTGTTTGATTCAGTCTAAAGATTTTCAATACATTGTTACAATGAAATGTAACACTACTTGCTCCATTTTTACTTTTAAAAATGTGGCTAAAGACATGTGAAATTTTTTAATGATCATTGCATTTTATTTCTATTTGATGATACTAAAAATGCTAAAAGGTTTCACATCTATCTCTAGTTACAAATCCCCTATGAAATTTCAATCAAGAAAATTCTATTGAATATTTCCACTGGATATCTTTCAGGGTCTTGGACAGACCCCATCACTTCCTTAGTCAGTTTATCTCCCAATGTCTTTTCCTCAGTGTGAAGAATCTGCTGTACTTTGACTCACCCTCACTACATTCTGCACATCACACTTGAGTCCCACGAAGGTATCTCTGCACATAGATAAGTGATTACTAATGCATGGCATCATAATTATATTAAAAATTAATATGGGGCTGTGGTCATAGCTCAGTGGTAGAATACTTACCTATGAGGCCCTAGGTTCACTCCCCAATACCACACATAAGGGCACATGCACACACAGACACACAGAAAAAAATAATCCCTTATCTTGTATTTGACTTTCTGTGGTAGAAGCCAACAATTTTCAACTGGTCTGAAAATACTAAGTGGAAAATTCAAGAAATAATACACGTTTCAAATTGTCCTCTGCTCTGACTAGTGTGATGAAGCTTGCATTATCCTGCTTTGTCCTGCCTGAAACACAAAACATTCATTTGTCCAGTGTGTCCACGTTGTATACACACCTGCCAGTCTACTTGTGGCTGCCTCACTTACCGGATCAATCAATGGTTGCATCATCCCAGTACCTGTGGTTAAGAACTCACATTTTACTTGGTGGTTCACAAGTGCAAGAGTAGTACTGCTGGGAATTTGTATGTGTCAAACAGAAGCTGTGATGCACTTCCGTCAGGGAAAAGATAGAAAAAAAATATATATAATGTGAGCATGAGATCACTTTCACATGACATCCAGTGCTGTATATTATTACAGTGGTTCATTTTTAATATGTAACTGTGCACACATTACAAAGTAAGATATCATAGGTATGTATGCACAGGAGAAGGACATGGTATATTTAGGTTATGATACTGCATGCAGTTTCACGCATCTGCATGGGTTCTTGGCACATAGGCTCTGGAGGTAAGGGGGAACCAGTAGACGTCCTTTCATCCTCTATCCGTGTAACCCGGTTTGGACTGTCATGATTTTTGCCTGAATGGTAGTAAGCGCTTCAGAAGTAATGGTTTCATTTCATGCTGCTCAACAGTATTCTCTGTGACTGATGGTTCAGATAGGATAGCAAATATAGGCAGACTCTAAAACAAACAAGCTTAGTTGGAGATAATTTCAGGAGTTGCGAAGTGCACAATTGCGGCATGAAGCAAATGCCTCACATAAGGAGAAGGGTTCTGTATCATATCTAAGCCCTGCTTTGTCAAGCTTATCAGAAGATAAGGAGTTTTCCCAAATTCTAAGATGGGTAAAAGTGACAGCAAGTCCTTTCTGAGAATGTGGGCTAAGTCAAATAATCCTACACTCTAACAAAGTGTTTTATTTCCTTTTCTCTTTAACTCTTCCTAGCCAGTTGGCAGCTGCTTAACATCTCCTTCTATTTTTGATAATACATGTTTGAATGAGAAGTTTAAATTACTATCATGTAGCATAGAGAAATCAAATTTGCTTAAACAATCTGGTGTATGCCCAAAATTAATAGTTATTTTCAATAATGTTGATCAGGTTATTGTAGCAATATTTACTTAGGCCAGCCTAAAAGAGTAAACCTTAATCTCTAAGCAATAGAAGGTTCTTGATGGGACAAATTAAATGAGAAATTAAGCAAATGTCTTCTTTTAATTGTGAGTTTTGCTACATTAAAATTCCTCTCATTTGGCAATGAATGAGTTCATTAGTTCTCACTCTCTTTTTTCTCTTGCGGGTTATTACATTTTAACAAATAAAATTGGTACTTGAGGTCTACTTTTTCAAGCTTCTTAGAGACATACCTAGAGATCCTATGCCATATTTATCTTATTTGGAAAAGTAAAGAATTTTATCCATAAAGTGTCGAATATAATATATAGCATTTTGGTGTCTCTCTCTCTCTCTCTCTCTCTCTCTCTCTCTCTCTCTCTGTGTGTGTGTGTGTGTGTGTGTGTGTGTTTTGCTACAGATGGTGTGTGAAGATTAGAGGACAAGTTGGGGTGTTGATCCTTGCCCTCCACCTTGTTTGAGGCAGGATCCTTCATTGTTTACATCTGTGTTCACCAGGTGAGCTGGCCCACAAAGCTTCCATTTTATTTTTGGGTATACTGGGATTACAGGTGCTTGCATTATATCATCTGGCTTTATGTGGCTTTTGGGGATCCAAACTAAGGCACTCATGCTTGCATGGCAAGTTCTTTATCATTTGAACCATTTCTCTGGCCCGATATTTTTTAAAGAGCAGCCATCTTCAGACATGGAAATAAATGGTCTAAGTTATGCCAGTGATGTGCTGCTATAGGAGAAGAATGGTGTTTTGTCTCTCAAAGTCATAACGGATGTCTTTTCTCCATTGATGTCCCTCCACCTGGGTGTGATCCATTTCAATTTAAAATTTATATCAAATATGCATTCAATTATTTAGATTTCAATACAGTTTAATAAATATTCTTATTAAAGTTCTCTGTCATGAAGCCTCCAATTTTACTTGTGATGTGGAGCCAGGCTTGTCAGAATGATTGCATTAATAATACATTCCTATCCAAAATTAAAGTGCAGAGAAATGAACATGCTAATAGGTTTCATTGATTTCGACTTGGAAATGGGTGCAAATAATCAGAAAGCAGGTGCAACCTGACTAGCAATGATCATCTATGAGAAGATTGAATCAAGATCAGTGACAAGATTCATAGCTGTGATCTGAGTTAGGAAAATGCTAACCAGGATCTAGTTAGAACAATTAAAGCCTTCCAGAAGAAATGTGACTGCTTCATTGTGCTGTCCAGATAGTGGCTTCGTGTGAAAAGAGTGTATATTCTGTCTCAGGGGACTTGACTGGTTTTCCCTTATTTTCTTTGAAACCAGCTATCCAAACGACTCACTATCAGTTTAGTTTCTCAAAAACTTTAAAGATAAGGTTAAAGACATAGTTTAAAGTATTTAAACAGAATTTTGCCACTGTAGTGTTTTTCAACTTAATTCAGATTCAATTTCAACACATGTATATCTGCAGTGCCACTAAGGATGATTATAAAGTTCAATGTCCAAGGTTTTGTTTTTGACCCCAAAAACTTGCAAGAATGAATGAAATTGTATAAAGAGTGCTTTTAAAGCTAAGTGGTGATGATACATGTCTGTAATCCAAGCAGTTGCAGTTGGCAGGCTAAGGAAGAAGGATCCTGACTCTGAGCTCTGTCTGGGTTATATGGTGTGAGCCCATGTCCCAGACAAACAGAAGAAAGAACAAAGGTGCTTTCAGTATCTTTAAATGCAAGCTAAAATAGCAATGATAATTTAAATTATCTCCCTTTTTCATGGGTGCCCCTTCTGTGTATTTATTTCTTTACATGTAAAGATACTGTTCTTTATGATCTTGTATAGAAAATAATTTAAATGATCATATTATGTAACCTCTACTTAAACACAAATAAATTTGATTTACTAGAATCCCATTAATTTTTTCCAACAGAATACAATGGGCAATAGAAAGAGTCAACTGAGGCCGGGCGTGGTGGCGCACGCCTTTAATCCCAGCACTCGGGAGGCAGAGGTAGGAGGTCAACTGTTTGAGGCCACCCTTGGGACTCAGCCTGGACCAGTGTGAGACCCTACCTGAAAACATCATACCTGAAAACATCACCGAAGTCCAAATGACTACTCTATGGGCATTTCTTTAGAAATTGTAGCACAAATTTGGCATCCAGAGTACTGGGTTTTAGTTCTTCCTTTACCCACTTGTAGGCTGTGTGACCTGATGCAGCACTTCCTTAGGTAGGAAAGGGCTGCTATTAATCCTTAAACCTAGAATTGTGAGGTTTGAGTGAACTCATTTGTGTGTCTTAGGGCAATTCCTGACACATGAGCACCCTTTAAGTAATATTTGCAGTTCTTAATGCAGGTTCCAGAGAAACTTTTAAAGTGAGTTGTTGCACCTATTGCCATTCATTCCAGTTGAATTTCTTCCCTTTCTTTTCATTTCTTCTGAAATATAATGCTTTAACTAGGTTCTTTTCAATCCCCAGGAATTTAATTTTGCCTTCTCATGGCTTTCCACCAAAGTCTTAAGAATAGGTAATGCCAGATCATGCATTTTATTTACTTTTCTGAATGGAAGGTTCTTACTTGAGAAAGAAACATATTTACTTGAATGGCTCATTGCTAACCTGATATTGGAAGTATAGAGTAATAATAATTTGGTCACAAACAGGACTCTCACTCCTGAGGCTGCCTTCCCAGATCATGTCAGCTATAATTTTAGCTTCAGTGATGAGTCTTTTGTATATCAAAAGATGGGAGATCTTTGGTTTCTCTTAGCACAATTGTGTGTTTTTAATAAATCAAACTTATTCTTTGAAAATTAAAGTAGAATAGGGTTATAGCTGGGATTTACTGATTCAATGAATATGACCCACTATATTATATGATCTTGACAAGTTGCCACTATAATTGTTAGCTCAGAAATACCTTTTATTCTTGGCATGTGCCCCAGACTAATGTGGGTGTATCAAGCCTGTTCTATGGAGCATTCATCATGAGCCGCCTCTTCCTAGCCTTATGTCTCCCCACCACTCATAGCTGTTCTAATCTTTCTTGGTTCATTTATACTTTATCCTGAACATTAATTTATTTATCCAATTATTTCACATGAGTAAGATATATATATATATATATTTTTTTTGGTAGGGCAATGTTCAGTTTTGATTTCTTCAGTAAAGGACACATTTAAATAACCAATAGTCAGGACAAGAGGAATGTGGTACATACCATAAATGAACTTGTAAGAAATAAGTAGGGTACAGGGCTGACAGGAATCTTATGTGCTCCAGAACAGAAAGAAAGAAAGACAGAGTACCAGATTTAGATTGTTACTCTTTTGTTTTTTTTTCCCCCAGGATAGGGTTTCACTCTAGCTCAGGCTGACCTGGAATTCACTACATAATCTCAGGCTGGCCTTTAACTCAAAGTGATCCTCCTACCTTTGCCTGCTGAGTTCTGGGATAAAAGGCATGTGCCACCACACCCGGCTTTAGATTGCTACTCTTTTTTTTTTAATCAATATATATTTTTTATTTATATTATTCTGATTTTACATTCATAGTATTGGTTCCATTGTCCTCCTCCCCTTCCTCCCACTTTCAAAGGGGCCCTCATCAATGGGAAATGTTTATCATGCATTGTGAGTTTGCTCAAGAGTTCTGGTGGATAGGCCCCAGTCTCTGTGCATAATGCCCCAACTTGTGACTCTAACAATCTTTCCACCCCCTCTTCCGTGAGTTTCCCTGAGCCACATTGGGGTCATTTTAGTTCTGCTTCCTTGATGAGGTTTTGGGAGCCTCTGTGTCTCTGGATATCTGGCTAATGACTGGAGTTGGATGTTCTCTGTATTTATCTCCTTCAGCCTTTTTCTGGTGTTGTGATTGAGCGCTGTATTCTTGCCCTTCCCCTGCATTGTTCTATGGTTTCAGCTGGTGAGGTGTGGTTAGCTGATCCTCCCTTCAGGTTCATTGTCCACCTGAAAAGAGATAAGCAAATTCTCCAACGGAGAGAGAAGTTAGTACTAGATAGAAGGGATAACCGTATATGTTTTGGAGGGAACTTTACATGCATTGGCTCTCTTCTAGCCCACATTTGGTGGCCACTAGATCTTGGAGACTGAGCTCATTTTTTTGTACATGGCTTTGACTTATTTCCCAGTTCCAGCAATGAGTTCCATTCCACTGAATGGATCTATTAGCAAATCAAGAGCAGTTGGTAACCCACCATGGCTGTTTGCCACTACTGCACTTGTACATTAAGATTGTTTCCTGCTGGGTATCTTAGACTGCAAGTTGTTTGGACCAATGTCAGACATTTTCCCCCAGTTGCTCATGTAGCACCCTCTGGTACTAGACTCGCTAACTGTCTGGGGACTGACCTTCCAGATTCTGGCCAGGTCTCTCTGTGTTTGGTCTTACACACGTATGCTGTCTTCGACAGTAGGGTCTTACCATTAACCTTTGGTGGGTCACCAAGTATTCTGACAGAAGTCTGTCTTTTGTGGGAAACCTTGTAGGTGTTTCAGATCAACAGCTCATTGTGGAAGTTAACCCCTTGCTGGCACTGGGAGTTATAAGTCTGCACCTAGGAAGGTGAGGAAGGAAAAAGATATATAATGTAAAAGAGAAAGTGAGTATAGAGAGGAGAGGGAGAGAGAGAGAGGAGGGGGGTAGGGAGGGAGGGAGAGAGAGAGAGAGAAGAGAAAGAGAAGCAGGACAAGATTAAAGTTGGCCTTCATCATGTTCTCTCCAGGTTCCTGTGGTTCGAGTATTCCCTCCGTAGGCCTGCTGAAGGATCACTGTTTTAGCCTGTTGTTCAGAGTAAAGGGTTCTTGATTGATGTCATGATAGTTAAAGTGTGATGCCTTCCAGGTTAAAACATCTCTGCTGTTCTTCTGCCCATTGTACTTGGCAAATTTTAAGTGAGAGTAAAGACATTGAATCCCATATTATTATAATTCTAAACAAAAACCAAACTGGGTGAAAAATCATAAATACAAACATTAATTCATTGACACTAAATTATTCCATTGTGAATCTTGTTTCTCTACTTGAAAATGGCTAGTGTCATTGTTGAATGTCTATGAAACTCTGAATGCTCGCTACCTAGTGACTGTATGGTAATGTTTAACAGAGAGTTTGTGAGGTGTTAATGATAGGTGAATGTCTGGTATTAAGCTGTCCATATAGATGTGATCACTTTCAATTGTATAATAAACCCTTATTGTTTATTTTAATTATCTGAAGCAAGGCTTGTAAAAACAGTTTCCTTGAACAGACCATAGAGCACTAATTTGAACTTACTGTTTTTTAATAAACAGTAATAATCCATCTTTAGTAGTTGAGGATATTCAAGAAACTTACATAGATAACTGAGTTCATTATGCATGATGTCCTACGAGGAAATACTGTGTTGCAAATGCCTTGTTATAGAAAGACCTCAACTTCAGAACTTATAGTTACATAAATGAGAGACATTTTTATTTTTATTATTTTGTGTATGAGTATATATGTGTGCATGCATATAGGGTCCTATGTGCCATAGTGCTCATGTGGAGAGTAGAGGACAACCTCAGGATGCTATGTTGTTTCTCTCCAGTCACCTTGTTTGTGACAGGGTCAGTCTTTTTTTTTTGTGTGTGTGTGTGTGTGTGTGTGTGTGTGTGTGCATGGATGCCTATTGGATTACACATGTATCTACAACTTAAGTGGGTGCTGGGCATTGAACTTGGGTAAGCATGTTGCCCAAGCCATCTCTTCAGCCATGAGAAATACTGCTTTTGTTATTGCTTTAGGTATTTATACATGCTTTTTTAGTGTTTCAATATTATAATAGACTTAAAGAAATTATGGAGAATACCTCAGTAAGCCATACGTACTATGAGAAAAAGGATTTGCTTTCATGTAATTCTATTTGTAACTGCCCTATTGCACATGCATGAATGTGTGTGTGTGTGTGTGTGTGTGTGTGTGTGTGTGTGTGTGTGTGTGTGTTTGAAATCTAATACTTTGGATTGAATTCCTTCTATACCACAATTCAATTGAGAGAGTTTTAGATAGCTTGATTTTCTATTAATGCTGGACTGATTTGTTTTTGTTATCTCACTGGTGCTTGCAGTATTTTCTGGGAAATATCATGTGCTAACTTCATTTGCCTTCCAAAGCATTAAATTAAAAATATGAAACAAAAGACCTAAAGATGCTTCCTGGTGAGCTAATCATTCTTACAGAGAAACAGACTCCATAAAATTGCCTTGATGAATCTTCCATCCTTGCAGATTCTACTCCTCTTCACACCTCTTGCTCTCCAATTAAGAATACATCTTGGGAGAAAAATACATAAATGAGAATCAACATTCTACATAAATGGATTTCTAGTTTTTTTTTTAAAGAAACAATGAAGAAATATTCAGGGTCTTGCTTTGAAAGTTACCTAATTATTCATTAAACAGTTTTTTAGTACCTCTACGTCCAGGCATTATATAAGTAAGATCATGTTTATAGAGCATGGCTACTGGAAGTTTGTTCACAATTCATTTCAATAGAACAACTCTAGATTTAATTTGTATATAAGATGGTAGATATTTCAGGCATATTTTTATATAGGAAAAATAGTAAAAAGAATACTGAATATGTATATAGCAATGAGTTATTTAGTGCTCATTGTGTTTTTTTGGGGGGGAGTAGAACAGGTTCTTAATATGTATGGGTAGAAAATAGATGGGATTGTTAAAAAAAATCCTACATTTGTGATTCCCCAAATTGGAAAAGACTTACTTTTATTATTATTAGTTTATATCATGCCAGTGTCTGTCTCCTTAGTTGCTGCTTTTTTTTTTTAATTTGATGTATTTCTGTCTCTGCATAGCTGCTGAGTGCATAGAGGAAGACTGTGTGGAGTCTTGGAAATGCTTCAAGATGAAAATAGTGAAAATAGGAGAGGTGTGAAATGCTGCAATAAATATAATCATCCTACCCATGAACAGAGACAAAGTAAATTGCTATTGCTATTAATGTCTTTTCATAGTTATGAGCAAAGACCATGGTAAAGCTAGAAGGTGGATTGTATTGAGAATATTATGATATGGCTTTTTCAGAGAGGATGGAAATTGAAGTCTTGAAGAAGATATCATAAACTTTGTCTTGTTCTGTGGTACACATTTACTTGCCTAACATTAAAAAATATGACAGGCATTCTTGTTTTTAAATACTATTCTTTGAAATGTAAACAAAGTAATTAAAAAGTCATTATCAAAAAACACATTAAATTAATCATATTAAGTTGACCTATCTAATTATATACCAAACAAACACTATGAAAATAATATTTTGCCTGCTTATATCAGTAACAATTGAAACTCTGCTTTATGTGCTTGTGGATTTCAGATAAAATTTTTCTAGTTTCTTTCTTTGAAGGTTCCTCAGACCTCTTTCTTTTCAGTTCTCAAGGACATGAAAGTTTTCCATATATAAACATACCCTTTACTTATAATTTTTTAGAATAAGTTGAGCTTGTACTTGACTTTGACATCTGAAATCTCTGCATACAGTCATTAGCAATGTTGAATGAACATATTTTTGCTTTTATATGGATTAACATTTTCTAAGATATTCACATTTTCCTTACTTGTTTATCAAATGTTCACATTTTTTTCAACTGCATGTTGAATATTTTGTCTCATATAGGTTTGTGAATTTTTCAGGCAATAGTTTATCAAAAATAGTGAGGACTGAAGCCAGTGGTCCTGACAACAAAATGAGAAAGAAAATAAAACAATACTAAGAGCAACAATGTTCAGGGTCCCAAAACCAGAGTGTGAAGTGGCCTTGAAAGTAGGCATGTCCCGCTCTGTGGGTACTGGACAGTCATAGCACACGCTGATGGGAAACATGGCCAGGAACAGATAGGAGTCGATGATAATGGAAGTGCCTGCAAAGGCTTCATTATGAAATGCCTCATATAGGCTCATGTGCTACAAGATTCTTCCTTAGCTTATGGCACTATTTGGAAAGTTTCTGCAAACTTTAGGAGATGAAAACTGGCTGGAGGAAGTGGGTCACTTTGGGATGGATTCTTGAAGATACACAGTTTCTGGCCCCTCAGTGTCTTGATTTTTCTTCATCTTGCCTGTCATAGGGTAGGTAGGTTCTGCTATAAATACCTACCACCGTGATGCTCTGCCTCACTATTGACACAGAAACAATGGAGCCAGTCATGACAGACCAAATCCTGTAAACCCATATGGCAAACCCAGTCCCTTCTCCCTGAAGTGTTTCTGAAAGGTATTTTTATCAACAAGGAAAGCCTAATACAATGGTAGAGAAGGCAGAAAGGGCAGTGTTACTGCAAGTAACAAAGGAGGGAGACACAGAAGAAAGAGTAGCAGTTTGTGTGTTTGTAGATTAGGAATTCAATATAAGTTCAGTATGCAAGTAAAAGAAAAATGTATGTGCATGTGAACGTGGGGATGTGGGTGCTGCGGTATGCAAGTGGAGGTCAGAACACAACTTTTAGGTTGGTCCTTACTTTCCATCTCATTTGAGTCAGGTTTTCTCTCTTCTGATCTCTCTGCTGTGCTCACTGTGAACATCCTGAAAATTCTTCTGTCTCTGACTCCCATCTCACCATGAGGATGTGATTACAGAGCTGGTTCCCAGCTCTTCATGTAGGGTCTGGGATTGACAGATACTTAGACTTGAATGGTGAGTGCTTTATCCACTGAGCCATCTCCCCAGATCTTTGTAGTTGTTTTATCTAGGTGGATGGTTGCCACACTACTGCAGAATTAGGTATGTAATCAGAAACTTAAATATGTATTTTAATTGAAACATGCCAATTGTATTCATTCATGGTGAACAGTGTGCATTTCAGTACATGTACACAATGTGTAAAAATACCATCCAGTTAATTGGTATATTTACCCATAAGTTAGTTATTTTGGAGTATTCAATTTATTTTTGTCAATTATAAGTATCCAACTGTGTTATGTAGAACACTATGTTACTCTTCCCATCTGTATTAGTCAGGGTTCTCTAGAGGAACATAACCAATAGACTGAATTGTATTAAAAGGGGGATTTATTGGATTAGTTTATGCAGTCCATCAATAGTAGTCTACAGGCCCCAGAGTCAAGGAACCTGGCAGTTACTCAATCCATGAGGCTAGATGCCTCAGCAGTCCCAATCTGGCACTGAAGACCTGGAGGCATCCTGGAGAGCACTGGTCTTCAGTGCATCCTGGTCTCCAGTTCATGCAGGTCTACATTCCACACTGGAAGGCGGCAAGCAGCACGGGCAGCCAGGTGTGGGAAAGGGATTCTTTTCTCTCAGAGCTTCCATAAAGCCCCCTCCAAGAGAGGCCTCCCATTCTGGGGGAAGGACTCACTTTGGGGGAAGAACTTCATCCTTCAGTTAATCCTGCCTGGAAGCCACGCCAGAGACCCACCCAAGAGGACTGTCTGTGGAGTCCTAAACAGAGCAAGTTGACAATAGAACTTAACCATCATACCACTGATGGCACCCTTTAACTGTGCCACAGTTAAAGAGTATATACATACCTTGATGTATAATGTCTTGACCAGCACTGTCCAATAGAAAAATAACACAATCTACTTAAACATTTTAAATTTTGTGCTAGATTTATCCCCAAATTTTAAAAAAACAAAATTTTGATCATATAACTCATTTCATATAAAAGTTCCAAAATATTACAGTATATAAGATGAAAAAAACTGAATCCTTTATAACTTTTAGTACTAAATTTTAGCAATGTAGTTACGAGCACACATCTCAATTTAGAACGATAATATTTGAATGGGCATGATCTCTCCTTGTTGATAGCAGAGACTGTATTGGTCAGAAAAGGCATAGATTTTTAAAAAATAAATGATTTTCCCTAACAAATGGAAGTGTATACAGTTTCTGAGTATTTTTCATATTATTACAGCATACCCCCTTGATATACTGGGGATAAGGAATAGACTGCTTTCCATTTGTTATGTAAGAACTGTGAAGTATTGAAGCCTTTCTCTTTTCTTTCTCCAAATAGTCTTCGTTGGTAAATGCAGTTAAGGTCTAGAAAACAATGTATTAACAATTTGTGATTTTTAATTAATTATATTATACAAAATCCCTAGTGACTTGGCTGGAGTGAAATGTAACAAATCCAAGCATTTACATAAATTAATCAAGAGAGAAAGCATGAGATAAGTGAAAAGCTAAAAATCAGATTAGTGGTGACATTTCCTTTAGAAAGTGCAAAGTGATAACAAAGGCTCCAGAGAATATGCAGTAGATAATCTCATACTTAAAACCAAAAAGTAAAGCAAGAAGAGCATGCAACATGAATGTAGAGAATGAGTGGACTAGGGACCCAGAAGGCCAGGGTCTATGAACTGACCAAGAAGGAGGGAAAAGACCATGAGAAGGCAGTCAGAGGGGGTGATACCTAAATCTCTGATGCCCATCAAAATTAAAAAATAAAATAAAATTCTAGTAAAAAGAAGTTAAAATTTGAATTGTCACATAGAAGAAAGGAAAGGGATTATGCAGAACACGATGACAGAAAACTCCAGAAATCTCAGCTAATAAACACATCCTGGCAAAGGTGGTTATTGTGAAACACAGCTCCGTCAGAAGGTTTTATGGATTTTCCTGACAGGGGATGTGTCTTCAAATTGTCTCTGAGGGTAGCAGCTGCAGTCACAGCTGTGAGGGCAAAGATAAAATGGAGGAAGTATTTTAAAGCTTTATACTATATTACTCTACTCCAGAGGTTAACATTAAAATCATGTTGAAAATGCAGATGATCACATATTGAGAGGCACAAATGCTAAGATGCTCTGGGGTTGAACGTATTTGAAAGGCACAACCCCTTAGCAGTGCTGTCAGGACTGAAACTGACAGAAGTTGACAAGAGTCTTCATCCTTTCTGTAACACATGCAGCTGTTAAGTGGAACATGGGCTGTGGCCTGAAATTTAGTTGTGGGTTGGTTGCAATCATTAACAAGGAATGTGGGCATTCGACTCATACTTTAAACATCATTTTCTCTCTCATAATCTCTGTTCTTCTGATCCATCCTGGGTGGGTGTATAAATAATGGCTTATAAAGAAGAATAGGTAGCCAGGTGTGAAATAAGCCAGCACTTGGACACATGGAGTCTGCCTACTGTTGATTTGTTAGGAGACACTTAGCAGGTCAGGCACTAACATTTTTTTATAGCAAATATTGTTCTATTATAGAATTATAGCCAGAGAAGTCTGGATCTTGGTAGTTCCTGCCAGAGCAGTGAGAAATTGGTACCGTGGTTCAGATCAGGCAGAAGGAAGGCCTGCTCTCTGAATCTCCATGGCATTGTGTTAGCCTTTTCCTTCCCCCTCAGGATCTAGATTGCTTCATGTTCATAGAAGATTAATTTAATGAGCTGGACGGGTTCATCTTTACCACTCTCCCCAAGGTTCTCAAGAAAACCTTGGTTGACTGCTCCTCAGGGTAAGTAATTAGAGTGTTCTCACTGTATCTCTGAGATCCCAACAAGAAGGCCGGGAGGTACAAGGGATACGAGCCACCTGCTACAACTGTCTGCAACTTCCACCAACACAGCTGCTTTCTGTCCACATATTCCTAGAGAAGGTCATGTTTGCTGAATGTGATAGTATCCTGTAAGCACATTTTAAGTTTTTTCTGTGGTCATTTTTCTATGTCTTCTAACTGCAAATTTGGCTAAACGAAGCCCATATAACCTGGCACAGAGCAGTATCTTCATTTTAGCATTTCTATATCTAGGATGTGTGCTCAGATAAAATCTATATATTTAAAAACTATTAATAGCAAAGTAAGTTTCTGTTAATGATAACACAGGTAGAAAAGTTCCTATTTTTCATATAATCAATGTGTGTCTTAGCAGCAGGAGATGTACTTTTCCCTTTACATGACTTAAAGTGACAAAACCTGATCTTACCACATAATGGTCATAATATTTAGATGGTGATTAAGGTCTTAAAATATAAACTTGTTCATGTGGCCCTCAATATTTAAGATACCTGTAATGAATGTATGGGAATGTGTTTCCTTTCACTTTTTAGAAAGTTTTTAGATTTATTTACTTATTTGAGAGACAGAGAGAGACAGAGAGAAAGAGAGAGAGAGAGACAGAGAGAGAGAGGCAGATACAGAGAGAGAATGGGCATGCCAGGACCTCCAGCTACTGGAAACGAACTCCAGATGCATCCAGCACCTTGAGCATCTGGCTTATGTAGGTACTAGGAATCAAACCTGGGTCTTTAGACTTCCAGGGCAAGCCCCTTAACTGCTAAGCAATTTCTCCACCCCTATTCCTTTCATTTTATTTGGTAAATATAAGCTAGTAGAATATAACGTACTTTTGATAAATGAAATTAGTGAAAGCTAGTAATTGGTGACTCTTACCCTGGATAATCAAGGTTAACAGTTGAATCTATTCTTTTCAGCAACCTTGTCAAAGTAATATTTATTTATCTTCCTTATACACATAGCTGTGTGCTATGGGGAAAGGTTTTCTGCTCAATACTAGAATAGATTACATAATTTCTCCTCTGCATGTGGTATATTTTAAGAGACTATTTGTTTGCTCTTTTAAAATATGATGTCTATAAAGAGTATAGTCTTTCAACTTGAGCTAAAAACATTTGCAATTGAGAAATAGCCCATTTGTTGTATTTATTGACTCATTTCTTCATGTCTGTGTCTCATAACTGACAAGCTCAGGGGAAAAAATGGTGATAATGATGTCAGGTTTTTGAATGTAATTTGCTGAAGCCACTGAGGTTAGTGTCAGTATTGTATGCTTTAACCATGTTTTGTGTATGATTGAAGAGACATGACCAAAAAAAGATGTAAATTTAGAGAACATCATTTTCCTTAAAAGAGAAAAATGTAGTTGTTGTTTAATCATTTACTTAAGAAGATATACTGAACAACTATAAGAAAAGATAAAATAAATCATATTTTCCTCTGTTTCTAGATTTTTGGATACTATGAGTGCATTAATAGTAATGCCCACTGTTTTAAAGTTTTATGTAGTTTTTCATAAAATAGTTTGTGAGAGAAGAAAAATTCATTGACTGTTTACAAGTAAGTTTTTCCTATGTTTCCATGATATTTCAGACACCTTGTATAAACATGCAAGTGTGCTGTTCATATTGCCAAGTTGAAAGATATTACACAATTATATTTAAAATACTTGAAAATAGTGTGTATACATTTTAGATATTATCTCCAAAGATATTGTTAAATGGTAGAATGTGGTTTGAAATCAAATTCAGATTTAGACAAAGTTTTATAGGCTAGCAATTGAAAGAAGAATGTTTCTCCTGCATGCAGCTGTGTACACACTTGGGAATGCTTTTCCTATGTGGCTCTGTTCCACACTAGATGACTCCTCCCCAATGGAATGCTTCCAAGTTCCCTCAGCCAAACTTCCTAATGAAATTCCTGGTCAGATAAATATATGGAACCCTTGACAAAAAGACATCTAGCATGGTGGCTTTTGAGTAACCAGACAGATTTCTGGAAGCATACATTCAGAAATTGCTGGAACAGGAAATGAATATATTCAAGGAATAAATAGCTATTTTTGGTCAAGGCTTTATCAGGAGTTTATTGAAGCAAAAATCACAAATTATGCAAACTGTTCAAGTTACAGCTACAGAAAACAAGACAGTCCATACTTCAACTTTTAGTAGTTGTATCTATGGATATTACAAGACATTCTGGGACTCCATTCTTCAACACCATAATTTCTGAGAAACTGTAATATAGAGCTTGGAGTCAAAGGTTACTTTTTTTTTTATTTCCTTCTATTGTAATTTTTAGGTAATAAAGATATTTACTCAAGTAGGATAAAATATTTACATGTGCTGCCAATTACCCCATTGAGTCTGCTCAGGTGGTGGTTAGTGTTAAAATCAGCAGCCTGGAAGTCATTTTATAACTGTGTACAGTGATGTGAAGAGAGTGTGTTCAACCAAGACATTTGGAAAGAAACATATGACTTTATATCAAATAGCTCTCTCAGATATGTTAGTAAATTTCTAGTGGTACTAAACAAAACTGCTATCATAACAAGGGTAATCTGGGGCTAGGGATATGGGTTAGTGGGTAAGAGCGCTTGACATAAGCTTGAGGGCCTGAGATGCCCCAGCACCCGTGTAAACTGCTGGTGTGGCTATGCATGTCCGTAACCTTGTTATTGTAGGGAACAGAGGATGGAGAATTGCTGGGGCTGGCGAAAAGCAGAAAGTACAGCTCCAAATTCAGAGAAAGACTTAGTCTCAAGGAAATGTGAGAGATCCATAGAAGAGGGGCACGTAATACTCTCCACTAGCCTATACACACACTGGTGCATGAATCTGCACATACATGTGCTTACACCACACACACACAATCCAGAACTCTGCACATGCAAAGAAAGAAAAGGCAGTCACATCTGGGGTAAAGTTTAAAGAACATCTTTTATCTTTTTTCCTGAAAAGTAATTGAGGGCAAATCTTTCATATTAATTCTTAATTGGATATGGATAGGACGCCTTTGAGATCATACTTGACTTAAAATGGGCCAGCACACTTCAGGCTAAGATTTCCAGTTTGCCTCAGGGAGACATTTAGAAAAAAATATGAAGCCTATATTTTAAAAGTGGAGGCTTTAATCAATATTCCTGTTTCTTTAAAAAATACTTTTATTTACTTGATAGAGATGGAGAAAAGCAGACAGAGAAGAGAAGAGAAGGGAAAGTGTTTGAGTATTAGCGTGGTAGGGCCTCTTGCCACAGCAAATGAACTCCAGATAAATGTGCCACTTAGTACATATGGCTTTAGGTGGGTACCGGGGAATCAAAGCTAGGCTGCCAGACATTGCAAGTAAATGCCTTTAACCACTCAACAATTTCTTGAACCCCACCCCAATATTTCTATCTCTAACTTTCCAAAATACATGGGAGGTCTACCTTTGTCAAGCTTTACACAGAAAAACATCCCCAGAGCTGTGGTGCCCCCTCACCTGTAAGCAGTGTGTTCTCTCGGGTTTGAAGTATGCTATGTAAATTCATGTGCAGAATCATCCTTGTTGGTGTTTACTACTTGTCTGTGGTGGATTGATTCAGGCGTCCCCCATAAGCTTAGGCATTCTGATTGCTAGGTTCATAGCTGATGGAGATTGGGGAATTAATGCCTCCTGGAGGCAGTGTCTTGTTGGGGGTTGGCTTATGGGTTTTATAGCCAGTGTTCCCTTGCCAGTGTTTGGCACACTCTCCTGTTGCTATTGTTCACCTTGTGTTGTCCAGGGGGTGATGTCCACCCTCTGCTCATGCCATCATTTCCCCTGCCATTATGGAGCTTTCCCTAAAGTCTGTAAGCCAAAATAAACCTTTATTTTTTTCCCCCAAAAGCTGCTCTTATTTGGGTAATTTCTGCCAGCAATGCAAACCTGACTACAACAGTAAAGTTCGTACTGAGGAGTGGTGTCATTTGCTGCTATACACCTGACTGTGTGGCTTTGGCCTTTTGGAGCTGATTTTCAAGAGGAATGTGGAAGGATTTGAAATCTTGGGCTAAGAGATGCCTTGCAGTGCTGTAAGTACAGCTTAATGGAATATTTTGGTCAGACTTGAAAGACTTGAATGCAGTAAGAACTATGGACTGTAAGGTTTGGTTTATGAGGGTGAGGAAGAGCTTTGCCTAGTCTGGGGTAGAAACTTTTGTGTGAGAAGTTAGCTGTTATGGCCATGTCCTCAGAGATTGTACAGGGTTGTATTGTGTAGAAATGGACTGGTGTGAGCAAAGGGGATACCGGCAGAAATGAAACTTCTGCTCATCCAGCTACAATTACATGAGAGATTACAGCCATTGAAATTGGGTCAGCTGACCTGCACTGGGCAACAGGAAGAATGTAGACTGTTTTGAAGGGGTTTGAATGCTCAAGGAGTGTCCTGATCTTCAAAGTCTGCTTTATTACCCCCTGGATTAACAAATTGGCACCCTACCTGGAATTATGGAGTATAAGAAATGCAGGAAATAGAGGGTCATTGGATTTGCAACATGGTCTTGTGTTTTGGAAATGGCCGTGGGCAGTGTGAAGCAGGTTTGCTGGATGCCTGCATGGTGACCCGATAGAGCTGTGAGGATGGACTGTAGGTTATAGTGGAGACCTAGTGGAGATGCTGGGACCACAAGATGGTTGCCAAGGAGAGGTGCTAGCCCCAGATGCAGTTTTCCAGGACTGTAAGTAGCCTAGCTGGAGGGGCAGAATTGGACTCCAGAGACTTGTTGCTGGTTAGAATTATTGGACTTGGAGATTTGTCACTGACTAGAGTTGTTGGACTTGGAGCTACAGAGTTTGATGTTTGCCCTGTTTAAATCTTGTATTGGTTGAATATTTCTTTGCTATGCCCAATGCCATCTTTTGCAGTTGTTTCTTTTGTGCCATTATGGGTTTTGGGGGGAATTTTTGCTATTTTGGCTCAGTTAAAAGAGATTGGATTATGGGGATGTTTGATAAAAATTACAAGGACTTTTAAAGTTAGAGTGAATGCATTACATTTTATATCATGTATGGTTGTCAGTTTATGTGGGCCAGGGGCATAGTGTGGTGGCTTGATTCATGTGTCCCCCATAAACTTAGGTGTTCTGAGTACTAGGTTCCCAGCTGATGGATATTGGGGAATTAATGCCTCCTGGAGCCAGTTTCTTGTTGGGGGTGGGCTTATGCGTATTATAGCCAGTATCCCCTTGCCAATGTTTGGCACACTCTCCTGTTGCTATTGTACACCTTATGTTGACCAGGGGGGTGATGTCTACCCTCTGCTCATGCCATCATTTCCCCCAGCCATCATGGAGTTTCCCCTCGAGTCTATAAGCCAAAATAAACCTTTTTTTTTTTTTTCTCCCAAAAGCTTCTCTTGGTCAGGTGATTTTTGCCAGCAATGCGAACCTGACTGCAACACTGGCTACCCAGAAAATTAACACATGCACACAATTTGTAACATTTGACTATTTTCCACCATGGTCAGTTGCATGTCACCAATGTGATGCCATTGAACATGGGAAGAAGATGCTTATGTTCCAGTATGAACTGGTTCTAGCAAATGACAGGCAGTGTTCACATAGTATCATGCTTAGACTTTTAAAATCTTTTAAAAATTATTTTCCTGATTTTTTTTTTATTGGAGACAGAGAGAGGGAGAATGGGTGCTTCAGGCCCTCCAGCTACTGCAAATGAACTCCAGATGCATGTGTCACCATGTACGTCTGGCTTATGTGGGACCTGGAGAATCAAACCTGGGTCCTTAGGCTTTGCAGGCAAGTGCCTTAACCACTAAGCCATCTCTCCAGCCCTTAGACTTTTATTATTATGATGCAGAAATAATTCACCTTTTTTTTAACCTATTTAAGTTGAAAAATAAGAGACAGATGAAAATATCAGGCTTCACAAAATCTGGGAGGGTATTTTGTTGTGGTCTATGATGCAAACAGCTGGCACGCCTCAGTAGCTTGTGATGCCTATCTCAGACTGGAGGCGTGGATTTCTTGTCTCTGGCTTGAAGGACATGGTGTACTGAGTTACTCTTAAGGAAATTGCAAAGGTTCAAAGAACATGTGACTAGTTCTTAAAGTTTTGAGATCTCTGCTTCTCACTTGTGCCTGGTCTTTGGGGTGTTCTTTACCCTCAGAGGGTGTTATAACTGAATCCTGGAAGGTCTTTTACTAACAAACTATACTGAACCCAGCTCTGTGCTGCCCCTTTCTTGACAACTTGCCTTGTGGAAGGCCTTGGCGTCATTACTCTCACTTCATCTCATGGAACATTCTCTGCCGTGGTGGGGTCTGGCAGGCCTAATTTCCATCCTGGCAGAACCCACAGAAGGTCCCGTCACTCCTCCCAAGTTTAGAAAGAATTGTCTGCCCAGGTTATGGAGGTCTCTAGTTTCTGTCCCAGAAGTTATCCTGAGGACGGGATCATGTACACAGGAAACGATTATCGCTCTGTGATGTTGCCCCATGAGAGAGATGTGTCTGGAAGTATTTTGATCAGTTTCTGTTGGTCATTGCAAGGTTCTGCAGTGCCATGCAACCTACCTGATAGCAGCCGATGTGCCCGAGTTACTGGCTGTACTTTCCTGGAAAGTTTCGTAATGCCCAATCTTGTGGAGTCTTCTTTTGTTTGTTTGTTTCTGTTTTTCTTCCCCCTTCATGCTTGGAACTGCATCTGTTGTAGCTCTAGCATGTAAGATTTGCTTCAGACTTGGATTTTCAAGATAGACCAAGATACCAGTCTTTATTTATTTATTTTTCTTTTTTAATCAAAACAGGAATTCTAATAGCTGGTTAGGTGACTTCTACTTTCTGTATCCTACAAAGAAATGATAATTTTTAGAATGCCACACTCTTAAGTTGATAGAATAAATGTAATTCCCATTTCACGTATTTTTAAAAGATAGAGGCCATACAGTAAAATCATGAGATCTGGAAACTATTTGAGTTAGATTTGAGATTAAATTCTCTGTCCAATTCAACCTAGGTTTGTGACCATGAGCAAAAGAAAAATTCTCTCCCAGCTTTGATTATCCTAAAATAGAAACCATGACTGCACCCTTGTTTCTTAGTTCCTGATGGCTGTGGCTTCCAGAAACTTAGTGTGTTAATTAATGAAAGGAGATGAAAGAGAGCTGGAGGTGGATGGTGAACATGGGATCCAGCTAGCTCCTTTACCCTCAGCTTGAATCAAACCAATTCAAGTGGGGAAATTGACAATGGGATCTGGACTGAGGTCTGGAGGCTGAAAGAAACTTGTGGCTCAAACTAAGAATTGCAAATGTGCTCATTAGCTTGTCAGCTGCAAAACAAATATGAGGTTAGTAAACTGCATTCAAGATTATCAAACAGGATTCGATGTGACTGTTTTGCCAGGAGGCAGTCTTGGAGCTGTGCAAAAAGCCGAAGTGGAAAACTGCACTTTGGTTTCCTTCCCTCTTTCAGTGCAGCCAGGAGAAAGCCTCTCAAGTGAAAACATCACCTCAAATGTCAGTTGTTCTAGGCAGTTTACTCATAGCTATTACTTGTATTTGGAAATACTGAATATTTTGTATGAAAATACACAAAATTGTAAGGGGAGAGAAGATGAGAGGGAAAAGAAAATACTTCAGTCGGAATTGATTCTTTTGCTAGTTGTTGCCAGCTAAAAAGAAGGTTCTGTTTTTGCAATATTGCCTGATACTATAATTTATGTGGTTACTAATATTATAAAATTGGAGTCTTATGAAAAAATGAAAAAATCCATTTTAGTTTAAAATTATCTTTAAGAAAATCAATACACCTCAGTGTGTGTGTATGTGTGTGTATGCACTCATCTATGACATGAAGTATTCTTTGTAATATTTTCATTTTATAAAGAAGGGAATTGAGGCTGTCATATGAATTTATTGGGGACACTAGAAGGTGGTGTCATGAGTGAGGCAAGGTTCTTTGACTTTCTTAGAATCCATTCTGTCATGAAGGGACATTGAGCAGCTGGAGACAGAATGAAACCTGAATTGTCTGTGACTGAACTCAGGCTGCTTAGCTGGTATATTGAAGAAGTTGCCAAACTAACTAACTGGGGCTTTTCTGATCATATATTTATTTATTCATCATATCTTTATAACAGCTTGTGTTTGGAGAATACCGTGTTAGTGGTTATCTTTGTACTAGAACTGAAAAAATACTTTGAGTTATCCTCAGGTATTGTGTATATATCACTTACCAGTGTCAGAGAGTAAGTTGGGTATTTTGTACAGAAATGAATATCCATATGCTTAGTCCAGATGTATTTTGTAGAAAAGGAAAAGGAAGCTATTATTTGATGATCAGCGGCACTGGTAGTTACTGAGGTTTTATTTTGTGGTGAGTTTTTTTCCAGTTGCGATTTAGACATTATTTCATTTAATCTATGGCTGATGGGAGGTCATTTTTCTGTGGAACCAAATAGGATGTATATGCCCCTATTCTTGTGCTGAAAGAATTTTTGCTTGTATGATAACACAATTCAATTCTACAAGATTATTATTCCATGCTTAGTGTGTCAGGACTACTGTGGAACAGCTCATAGGCAACAGGAATCTATTTCTCACATATCTGGAGGTTGGAAATTCCAAGATCAAGGTAGTTCTCTTATTTGGAATTTGATGGATTTGGCTTGTTTTCATAGATACACATTTTTGCTGGGTTCTCATATGGTGGAAAGAACAGGATGACTCTCTGGGATATCTTTTATCAGATACTACTGTCACTATGAGGCTCTGCCTTCATGACTTAATCACCCCAGAGGTCACATCCAATGTCATCCCACTGGTAACTGGATCACCTACTTATAAATTTTGGCAGGATGCAAACTTTCAGAAGGGCTACATAATTTATCTAAGGCAATATTGTGTTATTTGGGAACTAGAGGGTGAGAAACTGTATGAACAAATATAGTTGCATTATGTGCATCTACAGAAGAGCTGGAAGTCCAGGGTCCAAGTCAGCAAACAAGGCAGCTTGTGGACGGACAACAGTGGCCGTTCCCAGTGCACATTCCCAGTGCGGTGAGTGTGAGGGTTATGATGGGTTATCCACCTACAAAACCTTGGTTTCAAAACTAATCACTAGGAAGCCCAGAGACATGGAGATAAGTAGACTTGCAAAGGGGCACAGACAGAAGGGGCAGGGCCACAGTTACTCTTCAGCACTCTATTAATACCTGCTCTACACTATTCCATCACACTGCCATTGAGTGAGCACAGTAATCCTGGGTCCATTTTATCAGAAGAGGAAACTGAGATTTAGAGAGAATAAACGGCTTGCTCAGGGTCATGTTTTCCTGAACCAGCTGGGCTGAGTTCCATCTTGATTTTCCTCCAGAGCTGTGTCATACTTTGGCTAATTACTGTTAGGGAAAACACTTAGCTTTAGCCATGCCAAATGTAGGTTATTGTTTGGGGCATAAATTGTGGAAATTCACATGGAAAAGATTCAATCATTCTTTTTAGCAGTGCAGCTGCATGGACAACTTCAGCATAGCATTTAGGCTTAATATATTCTGGCACACTCTTGAAGAGGTGGCATTGCGTGCTAGTGTAGTGAGAATGAAGAATATCAGTATTTTCCAGGCCCAACTCAATATGTTTTGTGTTCTGTGAGAACTGTGTTGTCTCCATTCAGTAATGGTTCTATCACTTAAGTCATTCAAACGTATTCCTTTTAAACATTTTGTCCACCCTTACCCCCAGTCAGCTCTGCTACGTGTTGGGAGCTGAAACAGTCTTCCCTCTACATGACCACATGCCACACTTTTCTGTGTTGGGGCCCACACACCACTTTCCTCTCTTATTTCTGAAGGATTTTACCTTTCTCAATGGACTATATCCTGTTCATCCTGTGAGGACTTAGAAGTTAAATGTTGAATGGAAACACGTTTCCATTAATGAAAACCTTGTCATCTCCACGTTTTAGAAAGGGCTGCAGCATTATTTGTGTAGTTCAGTGCAAAATGAAAACAGTAAGTGCTTTGTTAACAACTTGGAGAGAGCTAGTGGTGGTGCACACTTTTAATCCCAGCACTGGGTAGGCAGAGGTAGAAGAATCGCTGTGAGTTCAAGGCCACTCTGAGACTACAGAGTGAATTCCATTTCAGCTTGGGCTACAGTGAGACCCTACCTCGAAAAACAAAAACAACAACAACAAAATCTTGTAGAGAATTCAAGATGACGAACACATAAAAGCAAACCTCATGTAATAGGTCCTGTGTGCACAACCCTGAGAGACTGAACAAGCCACACATCCATGAATCTAGCCTGGACTTGGAAGAATTATCTAAGCGGGTAATATCTAAACATCTGAATTCTAGTGCTATTCCATAACATAAATTTCATTTTTGTGAGCAAATAGGGAAATATTATCTTTACATTTTAATTTAACTAATAAAAGAAGTAACTCTTTGACTTAATATTCCCACCTCTTCTGCTATTTGAAACCGCCTTTTTTTGAAATGTTCATATGGTGATATGAAAATAGCTTCATCTTATGACTTTTAACACTTTGCAAACAATGAGCCTTGTGTTCTTTTTTCTCCTACCAACCCCCAGGGTTTTTTTTTTTTTTTGGTCAAGTCAGGGTCTCACTGTAGTCCAGGGTGACCTGGAAATCTCTCTGTAGTGCCAGGCTGGACTCAAACTCTTGTTGGTTCTCTTATCTCTGACTCCCAAGTGCTTGGATTAAAGACATACACCACCACACCCAGCCTACTCTAGTTTTGTTGTGCTTTTAAAAAAATTATTTATTCTCTTGAGAGAAAAATCATTAGAAATTCCCAACTCTTTCAGCTTCAAATCTAAGGTATGTGATAAGACCTTATCCCAATGCTTATTTAACAAATCTTTGTCAGGTATCATTAGCAAACAACATATTAAATTTTATATAATCCATGTCCTCGCTGTTCCTCACAGGTTGTTATGAGATAGTCATAAGGACATAGTTTTACCCATCCTCTACTCAAAAACTGTTTTCTGTAAAGCAAAGGGGAGATAGAGGGTATGTCAGTGGGAAGGGAAAGGGAGAACAAGGATGAAAGACAGGGTATGTAGGATACATGATATACTTGAAATAATTATCTTTATGAAGCTCATCATTATGTGTCATGAATATATGCCCATAAAATTTTTTTAAAAAGTGTTATTCATCTCTCCTTACATTATAAGAATGGACAGAATAATTCTTATTAGAATTCAGTGACAGTAAAACTAGTCCTCACATGTGCTTGCTTATTAAAAACGATAGCTCTTTTAAAATCACAAATTTAGCTGAGTGCTAACCTTAAATTTCAACTGCAGAACTGTTTAAAACTGTTTTCCAAAGGGTCTTTTTTCCCCTTCTCTAAATGGTCTCGATCTCTTTGAAACAATTGTACTTTAGCTGCTCTTATAGTATTTAAAAGGTTCTTCTTGTAAAACTTTCAAATCTGTTCTTTATGCATTAGGATGACTGCATATTATAGTCAAGAATACTAGATCATGAGTGAAAAGAGCACAGTGTGGAGAGAAACATTTTGATGAGCTAGTGGAGTTTTATCAATCTGCACGGAATAATACTCAAATCACAGTGACAAACCCTCTCCCCTTGACAGCTTCTGAATCTGCCTCATTTGCATTTTTCTCATATGATTGTTACAATTGGTGCTAATAGAATGAAGATGACAATGACTCAGTTCTTTCTGTGCATGTCAGTTCCAAGTTCTGTGACATTGACAATGAAGTTATCATTCTTTGTGTTGAGATTTGTAGTCAGTGTGAAGTAAAAAGTAGTAGTTCTTTCTTCTCTGGAATGTAAGCTGCTTCTCAAAATTTAAGTTTGAAACATGAAAGTCATTATGGGCCTCCCTTGCAGCATGGGCAGAAATGGATGTGTCTTTGTGCAGAAGAAAAGTGGTTTAAGTTACCGGTAACCCTACCTACTTGCCTCTTACACAAGCTTTATAAATCTTTCTTTGTATTTAATCAGTGCCTAACAGTTAAATACATCAACATTTTTGAATTATTGCTCAGTCTGGTTAAGCATAACTTATACATCTTTTTATTTGTATTTTCTTGTGGAATGGTGCTTATCTATTCCAAAATATCAGGAAGTACCTCTGTGCCAAGAATGCTCTACACATGATTTTCATTCTTATAATTTTATTAAAGAGGTTTTTATTTCATCTTATTTTATATCAAGGAAGTGGAGACTCAGAGAAGTAAATGAATTGATAAAACACAACTGGTTATCAGTTATACTCTTAGGGGACTGTAGAACTGTTTGACTTGATCTGAGTACAGGGAAAGTTACCATGGCCTTGGGTCATGTTTCTGTAACTGAGCTGGATAGAGAGTTCTTTAGGAAGTTGGCAGAGAAGGTACTTAGAAGTTGATGATGCTGACGATGGTGTCACTCACCTCATACTAGTAAATCTTACCTGGCAAAGATTTCCCAACCAGTTGTCGCCCTAGACCTTCCAGAGCTCAGTGGAAAGTAGAGTTGTTATCTTTCACAGAAGCAAAGTTGGGAAAAAGAAAATCTTGCATATGTAAAATAGTGTGCTATCTTAGGACCACTTATTATAATATTTAGTAATAGTTGCTGGGCTTGGTGGCACACACTTTTAATCCCAGCACTCGGGAGGAAGAGGTAGGAGGATCATTGTGAGTTCGAGGCCACCCTAAGACTACATAGTGAATTACTACAGGTTAACCTGGGCTAGAGTTGGGACCCTACCTTAAACAAACAAACAAACAAACAAACAAACAAACAAACAAACAAACAAAATAGTTCATAGTCTCTTTCTCATGGAGTGCCTGGTTTATTGAGATAAACATATGCTAAGATAATAACTATGAGAATACTCCATCATTAAATTGTGATAAATATTTCAATGAAATACAGTGGGCAATGAGAGCATAAAAGGAGAGCTAAGAAATTTAAGGCTGAATAGTGGTCAGGTAAATGTCCATTTATTTGTGGGTGTTCCAAATATTGACTCCAGGTAAGTTGCAGAATAATCACATGGAAGTTACCAATGTAGCTATCATATACCAGAGATCACTGACAGAGGATTGTAATGATATAGGATTATCAGATGTAACTGAATCTATCCTTCCTCCAAACAGTTTCATAACACATAATCAGCAGGGTTGCACTACATGAAGTAAGGATGACATGCATTCTTCCTGATCTTGAAGTGACATATTACTATGTAAACATCCCAACCTCAGTGACAAATCATTTTGTGAATTAGCTCTCCTGAATCTGAATGGATCAGCTTATCCTGCATAGTTTCATGAAGCCAAAATGACATCTGTAAGATAACTTATAATCTAATCTTGCAGGTATCAAAATTTTACCTCTATCCTAGTCATTTTGTTTAATAAAAAGGCACTAAGATCAACCAAGACTCAAGAGAAAGGAAATTAAATTTTACTTCTTACTATAAAAGTTGGTAGATCACATTGCAGAAGAGCTTGGGGGAATAAAAATGTCATTGTCACCATTTTGGAAAAACTAAGGCTGCCTTATTGAATAAAGGAACTGGATGCTGGTCAGGGGATGAAGAACTGAGATGAACTCACGAGGACTAGCCCATCTGCTCCTTGTGATCTCAAGCGCGCTCGCGTGCGTCGTGCACACACACACACACACACACACACACACAGTGCACCCACACACATGCAATAATATACATACACACAAGGTAAAAAGAGGTAAAGAGGTAAAGTTGTTTTTAGT
Source organism: Orientallactaga sibirica (assembly GCA_036365145.1). Classification (NCBI taxonomy): domain Eukaryota; kingdom Metazoa; phylum Chordata; class Mammalia; order Rodentia; family Dipodidae; genus Orientallactaga; species Orientallactaga sibirica. The sequence continues at coordinate 32,575,701 of JAEOAD010000012.1, read as the reverse complement.
AACCAAAACATGTATTTCTGTTTTGTGTTTGTAATGACTTATTTAATTCACATTGGAAGCAAAATTCAGTTTCCTGGAAATAATCCTCAGCTTAATATGAAGTTTGGAGACTTTGTTACTTAATAATAGCATCCTATCATAGAAGCTTGAAATTCAAACAGTAATACAAACTGAGGAAGATCTAGGAAGGAGTATAAAAATAACTTAGAATATTTTTCTGATTAATTTGACCTTGTAAAATATTTTCCTTTGTCCCACATATTGGCACCTAGACTCTACCATGATTTCTGTGGTCCACTTTAGTTCTTTTGGATAATTTTGCAAAAGCCCTGGCACTGACTGGGATCTGAGGCCCAATCTTGAGTATGTTAAAAGCATGCCCCTGACTATAATTCATGTCAGGCTGAGAGGCACTGGATTTTCCCCACACAATTAGTGACCATCCATCCCCTGTAGCACATTGATTCAAAAACATTTTCAGGATCAATCTGCTCTCTGTTCTCAGCTTTTCCTCCCATTGCTCCCGTTTATGAGATGGAAGCATCATTATTTAGAGCACAACTGGCCCCAGGATGCAGTGTTAGCAAGACTCCAGCTTGGCTGCCATTGTTGACTGGAATTTCTTTCTACAGAACCAAACTGTTTTCCTGAGATCAACTTTAAAGGTAATATTGTAAATTGCCAGGGTGTACTAGCTGTCTGGTTTTATCTATACCCTCAGTTCCTGGTGAAGCTTTTAGCAATTCTATATTGCCCTTGAAATGCACCAACATGAGGTCAAATTGGGACTTTTGCTGGTTTTACATCAAGGAGCTGCACAGACAGACTGTGGAGTAGAAAGACCCAGCTGCTGAGAATGATAACGCTGCCAGGGACAGTTGGGCGAGGAAGCCTGGAACCTTGTCTCTCTTGTTCACTGTTGGCTCCCTGGCTCCTAGAACAGTGTCAGCCGCAGAGTGGGCACATGATGAAAACGTGTTGAATGAAAGCATAAAGCATGAAAAACATCAGCACCAGATGGCTTTTGGAAAAGACCTTTAAATGCTATCTAGCTCTCCCTATTTGCTTACCTCCAAATGATAGTTAATAATAAAATGTATAGAATATCTAAATGTTTCTCACACTGCACTGAGATCTCTCTCACACACACACAAACACACACATGGACACTCACACATTCATATACATACACAAATATTTTCCTTTTTGTTTGAAACCCATAGCAATCCTACTAAATGTGATCCTTATAAATGGAAAAACTGAGAACTATAAACTCCAAGCCACATTCCCAAACCAAAAACAACCATTTGACAGCAGAATTGGCATTGAAGGTCAAGCCTGCACTGACAAGACCACCATGTTATCTATGAATGACTACTTTTGGATTTCCAGCTTTGGATGCCTTAAACATCCCAATGATAACTTTGTGACTTTCTGACCTCTCTCTACTAGGATAGACATTTCATAAGAAGAGTACTAATTTTGTTTACCTCGTTAGCATCTAGAGAGTGGTTAGTAGTTGTTGTATGTATAAATGAATGAATGAATGAATGAATGAATGAAGCCACTCTCAATGTTAACTAACTCTGATATAAGGTAGTCCTTGTTTGAGTGATTAACTTCATCATCTAACTGTTGGCCCTGGCAGCTGGACGTGATATTTGATCTTCTCCTTGGCTGCACTCATCACTCATAATTGGTGAGCTTATACTTGACCTCTCCAATGCTATTCCAATTTTTATATCTTCCTTTTCCTTGTCATTTAACTCATTTACATTACTTTTCAGTTCTGGAACCATTTTGGGTTGATAAAACTGAGACATCTGGGGGTTGGCAAGATGGTTCAGTGGGTAAAGTGCTTGCTCCACAAGAATGAGGGCCCAAGATTGGATGTCCAGAACCCATATGAAAGCTGGGCAAGTGCACACCTATAATCCCAGTGTTGGTGAGGCAGAGACAGGGGCTTTCTTGGGGCCTGCTGGCAAGCTTGTCCAGCTGAATCACTGAGCTCTTAGTGTCTGTGAAAGATCTTGTCTCAAAAAGTAACGATGGAGAGCAATTGAGGATGACACCGATAGTAGACCTCCAGCTTCCACGTGTATATGGATGTGCACCCATGACCCCCTCCACCACGAACACAGACATCCAAAATCATAATTTTTTTTTTTTTAATACAGGACATCTCCCTGGAATAGGGTGGGGTCTGCTGAACTTTAATTTTATTTTCTGTTGTTTATTTCCTAAACCTCCCATGCAGTCTTTTGCGGCAACATCTCAGACCATTTGTAAGATTTTCTTAATTATGAAACTCTTGTGTAGAGTCCCTGTGATAGCCATGAGAGCACAACAATGACATAGAAAGGGTGTTCCTTCCATTTTGACGCTCACTATCTTCACTGATTGTGGTTGTATCGTTCCCATTCAGAGCACTTAGAGCAACTGACTTAGCATCATTAATCACTAAATACACACTAAAATTTAGTTATGAGTTCAAACATAATAAGCAATGCTTAAGGTCATTCTTAGTAATATAAACTTTGCATTTACTTGATTTTATCAAAAAATACCTATGTTAAATAACTGGTTTCTTCAAATTATGTGTGAAACAAGACACATGGTTTATATTTGATGATGTTCCTCAAGTCCTTTTGGTGTCTTAAATCTAAAATATACCTTTATTCCCTTATTTCTTATTTTCTATTTTTCATCTACAATCATCCTCACCCTTCCTTCTCCTCCTTATTTTCTGTCTTCCTTGTCTCCCTCTCTCTACCACTTTTTCCCTTATCACTGTTTTTCCCCTCTTTCCTCTCCTGTTCACTTATAAAAATAAGAAGTCAATTTTCTATAGAAAGACATATATTTTATAGGAAGGAACTTCACGTCTCTGAATGCATCTCTGTGAGGGAATTTAATTCATTGCTCTATTCCCCATGTAGACATGGAGTGATATGGATAGGCTGAATCAGATTCATGACACTTTTGCAATAACAATTGAGAGATAATATTTATTATGCAATTCACAGTTTATCATACTGGTTGGTAAACAATACCAGGTTATTTCACATAATAAGTAATAGCCCAATTTCTTCAGTTAGAGCTTTGTTTGGCAGGGGGAGCTTATTTTATTGTTGCTGAAGACAATAGATCTTTTTGAGCCTGTGTACCTACCTCCCTTTAACAGATGTTCAGTGAGCACAGATGTCCTTCTGCACATGTGAATTGTGTAGTAATAGATGCCACTGGGAAATGTAACACTCTAGTAATTTGCAGAAGTCTCAGAAACCTTTCCCTTTATAGGAAACCTAGAAAGCTTGTGGATTGCCATGGAACCTGTCTAACATGCATGCAGCCCCTTGTGGGAGAAAGTATTAAAGATCCTTAGAGATATTTCCTAGGCAAGTCTGTCAGAAGAACTTGGGCAAGTACAATAGGACCATGAGTGGCAGGAGGTTATTTTATTTTTTGTTTGTTTGGTTTGTTTGTTCAACAACCAATGCCTTGCTTGGCCTTTCTGGATGAGATTTTTCAATAACCAACATCACAGTTGTTTCACATCTAAAACGTGGTTTTCAGTGCCAGTCTGTTGGTATTTCTGGGATATGCTATGCTTAATATATGTTACATCGAATGCACACATTAGAGGTACTTCTCTGTGTATCTTGCTACCATATTGTTTTCTTGTTGTTATACCCTTGAAGCTTTTCAGTACTGCCAGAAATGGTTATAATGAAGTTGATTGCAGTTTAAATTATCTTTTACCTTTGGTGATTGGAACAATGTAGCTCTTTGTCACTTGTTAACTTTAAAAGTGAACTTAATAGGAGAGGTGGAAATGATGATGGGTGATCTAAGCTGTGGTGGTCCTTGACTGACTGCTTTTCTTGTCAAATTTATCTTTTTTTAAATTTACTCACTTCCCCTTGGTTATGACCAACTGTGTAGCTGGGTTTTCTAATTTGAATACTTGCATGATTTATAGAATCCTTTTAATAGAAATAGCCTTCATTTGTTGATTAGTTAATATGTGCTGGGCACTGTGATAAGTTGTTTGGTATGTTTTATTTTTAAAGTGTCTTAATGGGTTTCCAGGAAACATTTGATTGTCAAATAGATGGAAGAATTGCTCAGAGTATCATATCATCATTAGAAATAAAGTGGAGATTATCTAAAATCAGTCTGACTCTCAAGCTCATGTTAAAAGATATTGTCATTTCTAAACACCACTAAGTTTCCTTTAGTAGTTAAATCATATTTCCTACTCATGATCAATGCTTGGTTGTATACATGAGCACATATTTATAAATATGCAAATATATGTAACACTTAATAATCTAGGAACCCATTACTTATAATCAGAATAACATGGTATGTGAGTAGCAATTTGGGAAATAGAAGAGGTAAAGAAAATCAGATTTTTAATTTATAATTTCATGAGTGACTTTCAAACTTTCAAGACCATCAACCAGCTAATGAAAGAAATGATATATCACAACTCAGAAACACACACACATAAGAGTATCAGAAATAATCAGTGACATAATATTTGTATTTCACTCCTACTCTCTCCCTTATAAAAATAAGTTAAGGGACTGGAGAGATGGCTTAGCGGTTAAGGCGCCTGCCTGCTAAGCCTAAGAACGCATGTTCCATCTCCAGGTCCAACGTTTAGCCAGACGCAAAAAGTGACTCAAGGGAGCAATGCTGCACTTGGCCACAAGGGGGCAGGAGGCATCTAGAGTTTGTTCACAGTGGTTGAGAGGCTGCTGTTGTGCCCATTCTCTCTCTTTCTGCCTCTTCCTCTCTGTCTCTGTCTCTCTCTCTCTCAAAAAAAAAAAAAAAGACTTTCCTAAGTGATTTCATGACCCACTATTGAATAATGGTTAGAATAAAAACTTAAAATTTTATTTTGTTCCTTTTTTATGTGTGTGCATGTAGTGTGGTATGGCACATGTGTGGGGTGTGGTGAAGGTGGTGCCTTTTGAGTCATCCCAGAGGTCACTGCCATCCGAAAAGAGAAGCTTCTCTAACAAAAAGTGAGAGTAGCATTAATATATGAGTATGATCATTAAGAGAACTGCTTACTGGGCAGTTTGGTGAGGATAATATATGAATTTAACCAGACATCAATAGGCGTTACACCTCTAGGGCTCATGACCTCCCCGATCATAGGTTTTCAGTGCCAGGCATGTATTCCCTCCCATGGAGTAGGCTTCCAGTCCAATTGGTGAACAGTTGATTTCCCCCATAACAGACATGCCACTATTGCAACCTTTGGCTCATTTGGCCTGGCTGGTACAACATAAGGCTTGCAGTGTCATCTGTTGTTTGTATCTACTGATGATTTCTCTCTCTCCCATGGAGGTGCATGCAGTGTAGCTTTTTTCCCCAGCTTTTTCTCATCTGGTCTACAGGGAAGAGGTTTAAAGCTCAGCTACAGCAAGATTTCTCAATGACCTTGTAGACCAAGTATGTGGAGTCTTCAGCAATAGGGTCTTGCCATCTATTCTTGGTGGGAAACCAAGAGCCTTGGCAATGACCTATAATGTTTGGGGAGATCAGGGATCTGGCCAAGTAATCACTAGAAGGTATCGCATTTCTGGCCTTGAAATTTTTCTAGTAATAATTATGGCTTCTTGGTGTGTCATTGTACAAAAAAGTAGGTTTCCATAGGTGTATTCATACCATCTTAGATTTTGATTAATCTTCCCCTCACCCTTCCTTTATTCAATCACTTCCCCTGACTTCACTTATGCCATTCTCTTTTAGGCATATCTTTTTTTAAAAGGGGTATATTTTTGTTTATTATTTTTATTCTATTTATTTATTTGACAGAAAAAAAGAGAGAGAAAGAGAGAGAGGAGCAGATATAAAGAAAGAGAGAATGGTCATGCCACGGCCTCCAGCCACTGCAAATGAACTGCAGATGCATGGGCCACCTTGTACATCTGGCTTATGTGGGTCTTGGGAAATTGAACCTCGGTTCTTTGGCTTTGCAGGCAAGCACCTTTACCTCTAAGCCATCTTTTCAGCCACAATAATGTATATTTTAAAAAGTCTGTTAAAGTATTAGTGAAAGCATGGGAGCTAATGTCTACATCAAAAGAAAATTAAGCAAAACACTGAAAGTAATAGACTGAAAACATGGGCTTCATAGGCGCAGTGTATTTTGTTTCATTGAAAAATGTGCTTTGTAGAATTGACATAGAGGATTCACAGGGATAGAATAGAGCAGAACAAATGATTTTAAGATAAAACCATATAAGTCATGGAAATTACAGGGGTTGGAAAGACATGTTTTACTATAGACAATGATAAGCTTTGTGAGGAGTAGAGAATCCAGGAACCCTATGTTGGCAATGGGCATAAATGATCCACTTTAGAATATAGTTCTTTTGTTCCTTAAAATTGGAAATACAAAGCTGTTACTAATCAGCTGACGATATACCTTTTACTATAATCAGGTAGAAACTGTGAGTCAGCAAAGAGGAGCTATTCTAGCATTAGTCTTGGGCAAAATTTGTATCTCTCAGCATTTGCTAATAGTCAGTGTCATCAAAGGAAGGCAGCAGCAGGTGGCTCCCTCTAGTGTTGTAGCTTCAGGCATGCCTTGGCATGTATATCCCTAGTCCTGTAAGGGGTACAATTTCTGTAGGATTAAGGGACTGGGCACTTTAGCTCCATAAGGTTATAGCTCATGCATAGCCCTAGGAAGTCAGCTTCCCAACCACTGATAGTGGACAACATTACAGATTCCTGTGGCTGCTGTCATAGCTGCTGATTCATTTGAGGTCACTATTGCAGGGTTGTTTTCTTCCTTCCTTCCTTCCTTCCTTCCTTCCTTCCTTCCTTCCTTCCTTCCTTCCTTCCTTCCTTCCTTTCTTTCTTTCTTTTTCTTCCTTTCTTTCTTTCTTTCATTTTAGAGAGAGAGAGAGAGAGAGAGAGAATTAGTGCTCCTGGGCCTCAGCCACTGCAATTGAACTCCAGACTCTTGTGCCACCCTAGTGGGCATGTGCAACCTTGCACTTGCCTCACCTTGGTGTGTCTGGAAAACGTGGGATCTGGAGAGTCAAACATGGGTCCTTAGGCTTTGCAGACAAGTGCCTTAACTGCTAAGCCATCTCTCCAGCCCTGAAGCTATTTCTGCCACTGTTGTTGTGCCTGCCAGTCTTGGGGCTCTGCCTTTTCTGTCATAGTCAGTGCAGCCAGTCACATCATTGCTTTGGCTGCTTGGCCTGCCAATCTCTTAGCTCTGTCTCCTGCTTGTCAAGGCCACATGGTTCCCATGGCTTCAGTCCTCCTGATTGTCAGTGCCACCATGATTCCTAAAGCTTCCCTTCTGCCCTTGTCCTTCTTCCAGTTTCTGTGGCTCCTCCTTACCTGTGCCCCCTCCTGCTCTGTGGCTGTCAAAACAGTTAGCTGATCTCCACCTTTTGGGGCTTGTCCCAGTGTCTGACCTTCTGGGGCTGTTGCTGCTCCTTCTGTGTTGGACTCATCCTACTTGCTGAGGTGTCATCACAAGATCACTGGGAATAAGGCTTTTATGGGGTTTAATGTTGTAGTTGTAGGGGACACAGCACATGAGCGTTGTCTCTCAACCAGCTCAAGTGAGAGCATCAGCCTGCTTATGTAACCAGAGAGGTGGTATTTCCAAGTGATTTCATGACCCACTATTGAATAATGGCTAGAATAGAAACTTAAAATTTTATTGTGTTCCTTTTTTGCATGTGTGTGCATGTAATAAGTGTGGTATGGCACATGTGTGTGTGGTGTGGTGAATATGGTGCCTTTTGAGTCATCTCAGAGGTCACTGCCATCTGAAAATAAAAGCTTCTCTAACCAAAAGTGAGAGTAGCATTAATTTATGAGTATGATAATTAACCTATGAGAGCAAACCCTTCATGCAAATGATGGTTTGTGTTTACACCAATCGTGGCATCGTCCCTCTGTTCTCAGCAGCAAGGGAGCTACCACCCAGGAAGTCACATTGACTTATTTATTCTATTAATTAAATGGCTTATTTATGGGGAAATGAATATCAGAAAGACTACTTAAAGTAAGAACTTGAAACAACTCATCATTACTGTCATGAGTGATTCTAGTATTATGATGGTTAATTTCTGGATATCAACTTTACAGCATGTAGAATCACCATGAAAACCAATTTCTTGGCATGTCTGATAGGGAATTTTTTTTTTTTTAATTTTCCATTGTGGACACACACACCGCATTTTCTTTTTTATTATTTTATTATTATTTATTTATTTGAGAGAATGAGGGAGAGAGAAAGAGGGAGAGGGAAAGAGAGGGAGTAGAAGAGATAAAGAGGAAGAGGGAGAGAGAGAGAGAGGGAGAGAATGGGTGTGCTACAGTCTCTAGCCACTACAAATGAACTCCAAATACATGTGCCAGTTTGTGCATCTGGCTTATGTGGGTCCTGGGAAATTGAACCTGGGTTCTTTGCCTTTGCAGGCAAGCGCCTTAACAACTTAGCCATCTCTCTAGCCCCTGATAAGGAATTTCTACATTACATTAATTGAGGCAGGAAGACCAATATTCACAGTAGGTAGCACAATTCCAAAGGTTGGAGGTCCTGGACTGTATAAAAGAAGAAAGCTAGCTAAGCATCTGCATTCGTCCTTTCTACTTCTCTGCTAATGTGACAATGACTTCTTGATCCTGCCTTGCTTTCCCCACCATGATGGGCTTCTCCTTAAAACTGCAAACACTTTCCTTTCTTAAACTGCTTCTGATTGGGCATTTTTCCTAGCACTGAGAAAGTAACGGAGACAAACACATTTTGACAGTGCTTCAACCATGGCTTATGCCTGCCCTGTGCTCCAGGGAGACGTTGATATCTCTCATCTGTCTCAGTTACCATGTGATATGGCTGTTGTAGTCCTTTATACATCCAAGAGCAATGAAAAATATATCCACATGAACACTTGCACACATAGAATATTCCTTGCACATCTTCCATAATAGCCTCAAAGTGGAAACAATACAAATGTCCAACTAATAATGGATAAAATAGTAAAATAATCAATCACCCAATGAAATATCATTCAGCAGTGAAAATAAAGTGCTGGAGTTTGCTATAATATAGACATATTTTGAAAGTGCTCACTGAAGTCACACAGAAAAGAGGAATATTGGATTATTTCATTAATAGAAGATGTATAGGTGACTTTATAGAGGCAGAACATAGGTTAATGGTTGCCTAGAGTTGGTGATAGGATGGGTAATTAATGGTCACTGATGAGTAGGTGGTAAGAGATATGTTTTGGGGGTGATAATAATATTCTAAATTTAGACTGTCATGTTGAATATTCTGATTTGCCTGATTTGATCATTCTGTCATATGAACATGAGTATAAAATTCACTGTGTACCCCATGAATATATAAAATTACTTCTGTCAACTGGAAATATATAAAGCCTTACTTATCAGATATAAAGGAACTGTTTTTTAATCTTGGTTTTACTATAGTTTTAAGAATATTATTTTAACATAGGATACCTTCAGAAATATGGGAAGAATTCAGAACTTATATTTATATTTTCCACTAGAAAATGTATAAAACTAACACTAATACTTATGTGATAAGTGATTCTCACCTTTAATAATAATACTGTCATCTGGTACACGTGATAGTTCTTATATTTTGGATGCAGTCTTTACATTTAATTTTAATATTAGAGTCAGTGCCCTAAATGGCTCCACATTTGTAAGACGAAACTAGCATAGCAGCTCGACTCAAATTACTGTATATGAATCCAAAAGGGCATATTCAATTAATTAAAATATATTTTCAGAAATCATCTAAATCTAATTCTGATAAATTGGCAAAATAGCTCAAAATTAGAAAGAAAAACATGAAAACAATATTTTCTATAATTTAGGCCATTGATTTCACATTGCTAAATTTAATTCCAGATTATATGGCCCTATTTCAAGGCTGCTAACCTTTTATTTTGTTCTCATAATTCAGATTGGGATCTGAGTATGTATGTTTCAGAGGGGTTTAATTGAAATTTGAAGTGATTCAGAGATAGACACCTTAGTTTCATTTAACATTTTTTGAAATTGAGTTTGTTTGTAAATAAACTTTGTATTTTGGAGTCACTAGCCTTACAGAAAAGTTGTAAAGATGATAGGGTTTGCTTATATCCCTTTTTCATTCCCTGTGAAATGACATAATGTGTTTGCTCAAGGAAAGAGCTAGCATTAGTATGTTGATAACAATAAACCCCACATTTTAATTGTATTTCACACATTTTCCCTGTAATGCCATTTTTGTCTCTTAAAGTGCAGATGAAATTAGTTTGTTATATACATGATTCTCATTCATGTATATAATGCTTGGCTTTGTGCGTATCCTAAAACATTGGCCTCACTGTACAATATTTTAAATTCACATTGTAGCACGGTGTTAATAGACAATAGGATGCTGATACATGAGGGATTTTATAGATAAACATACTACCTTTCTTTCTACTACCTCTTGTTTCAAGTGGTCTGTATCTTTTTTTTAAGTTTTTTTTTTTTCTTTTGGAGAGAGACACAGAGAGAGAGGGAGAGGAAGACAGATAGACAATGGGCGCCCCTGCAGCCTCTCAGCTGCTGTGAACAAAATCCAGATGCGTGCGCCCCCTTGTGGTCAAGTGCGGCATTGTGCCCTTGCGTCACTTTGCATCTGGCTAAACGTGGGACCTGGGGATTGGAACTGCTGGAGATTGGAACCAGCGTTCTTAGGCTTAGGAGGCAGGCGCCTTAACCGCTAAGCCATCTCTCCAGTTTTTGGTTTTTTGAGGTAGGGTCTCGCTCTAGCCCAGGCTGACCTGGAATTCACTATGCAGTATCATGGTGGCCTCAAAGTCACAGCAGTCCTACCTCTGCCTTCCAAGTGCTGGAATTAAAGGCGTGCACCACCATGACTTGCTCTAATGAATTTTTCTTTTCTTTTTTCTTTTTTTGGTTTTCTGAGGCAGGGTCTTGCCCTAGTTCAGGCTGACCTGGAATTCACTACAGAGTCTCAGGGTGGCCTCGAACTCATGGCGATCCTCCTACCTCTGCCTCCTGAGTGCTGGGATTAATGGTGTGCACCACCACGCCCAGCCCAATGTGTATTTTATTCTAAAAAATATATAACTTATTTATTTATTTTATTTATTTGAGAGAGAGAGAGAAAGGCAGACAGATAAGGAAAGGATGAGCCTCAAGCCACTGCAAATGAATTCCACGTGCATCCGCCCCCTTGTGCATCTGGCTTATGTGGGTACTGGGGAATCGAACCTTATCTGCTAAGCCATCTCTGTATTGCTAAGCCCCAGTCTGTAACTCTTAATTCCTGCAACATGTTTCTTTGAAACTGAATGACTAATTTAATTGAATATTTAATTATTGAATAATTTAATATGTTTATTTGTATTAAATAATTGGTGCTTTTCCTTGCTTTCCTTCATGTGTAACAAATACTTCAGAAAAAATTCTTCTGCAAAATTTTGTTTTTATGTAGCTATATATTTAAATGTAATAACTTAAGAAAATAAAGTAATTTAGTTGTGTGTGTGTGTGTGTGTGTGTGTGGCATGGCAGGTGTATGTATGTACAATTGTTTGTGCAATTGCATTGCTCTGCATACATGTGAAAGCCATAGTAATATGTTGCATATCATCCTCTATTGATCTTCTGCATTGATCTTCTGCATGGCTTCCTTGAGATACAGAAGCTTAATGAATCTGGAGCGACTGTTTTTTTTTTTTTTTTTTTTTTTTTTTTTTTTTTTTTGGTCATTCTGCCTGCTCAGCCAGACTCTTTCTCCCCTCTCATCAGTGCTGGGATGAAAGGTGTGTGTGGGCACTCTGAACTTTTTACATGGGCACTGGGGATCAAACTCACATTCTCATGCTAATACAGCAAGCACTGGACCTCTGAGACATGCCTCAGCACCTAAAGCCTTTCATTTCATAGGCACAATTAAAGACCTTATTAATGTTATTTGTTCAAGGTTAAATTTTGGTTTTAAAGATGAGCTTTCAGGATTCACACCCTGTCTTTGTCATTCCTTAGCTTTGTGATCCTAAGCAATTGCTATATTCCTTAGATTTTTAAATTTTGATGCAAGTTATGACAATATCTTCTTTCCTTCTAGCCTTTCTCTGAAGAGTATATACTAGATTTTTCTTGAGGCACTGACCTAGCACTGTATTGGAGAATAGTAAATAGTAGTTATATTGTTAGGTTACTATATTAATGTTACTATCTTTGAAATATGATACTCTATGTAGGTTTTATTGATAATAGTTTTCTAGTAATCAGAGTGTTTGAGGTAATCTGATTCTTTTTTAAATGTTTTATTTTTATTTATTTATTTGGGAGGGAGAGAGAGAGAGAGAGAGAGGCAAATAGAAAGAGGGAGATAGAGAGAGCAAGAACAAAAATGAATGGGTGCACCAGGGCCTCCAGTCACTACAAACGAACTGCAGACGCATGTGCCACCTTGTGCATCTGGCTAATGTGGGTACTGGGGAATAATATCTCGGTTCTTTGGGTTTGCAAGCAAGTACCTTAACTACTAAGCCACCTCTGCAGCCCTAATCTGATTCTTGATCAAGAAGGTTTCCACTAACTTGTTGATTGTATTTTTAGCAGGTTAGAAAGATTCTCTGATATTTCCTCATCTCATGAACTGCACTTGAGAAGAAATAAGTTCAATTTGTGGGATGAGGGAGAAATTGTACATGAGAATCAAATGTATCTGTACAATTTAACATAATTGCATTAATATTAAATGATAGAGTAGTAAAATTCGAGTGCTTTATTACTTGGGAAAATTTAAAAAAACTGTATATTGTACTATTTTTGTAAGTTCCTTGTTAATCTAACCATGCTCTGAACAGATGAGCACTTCACAATTGAACAATAACTGAACAAAAGTAGTCTTTCAATTTATGTTTTCATATTTGTACCTATTATTTATGAGAAAATTAGAAGAGTCAATTTTATGTTTCAAATCTTACAGAGGCTTTTTTTTTTAAAGAAGGCATATAATAAAAACCTCTGAGATATCTTAAAACCTAGATTTTCTAACATCAGAACTCAATGTGTTATAGAGAAATGTGCCATTTCAATACCCTGTGATGTGTTACCCCCATCCTTGTCAAGTGAGGACACATACAGCACAAATAAACTTCTTCTTAATACAGGGATTCATTAGGAATTTTTGTATATTTTTCACTGACTGTCATAACCCTGTCCTCAGAATTTATTAAAAGATGTAGTCCTATTTGTTCATGCATTAAATGAATCTAGACAGCTGTATTTTTTTTTAAATTTCATGTCTGCTGTTATTCCTCACCACTGGCACTTTGCTTACTTCTAGAAAGCCAATCTTTATTTACTGATTCTGACTGGGGGCTGTGCTTGCCAGAATTGTGTCTAAAATAAGACTGGGCTGAGTCTGAGTCAGAGCTTGTTTTCTCATCAAGTACAGTTCACAGGATGAGCACAGTGTTAATGTGTGTTGACGGTGACTGCCTGTAGAACTGTTTCTGACTTTTGGTGCACTATTCTACTACATAGCCAAAAGGGTTATATATCTGAAGCTTTTAAAATGTTTTCCTAACTCCTAACTAGAGAACTTGAGTGTAAATGCCATATATCCTCATCCCTGGAGGTGTCACAGTCTACTGAAGGTGATAGTCAACCCTTTGATCGTGGACACCTGTGGGCTGGGTGGCCATTTGGAAGCTCCTGATCTGGCTATGTTCTTTACTTTAGATGTTAACAGTGGAAGTTTGCCACACTTAATAATTATTTATGAGTTCATCTCATCAAACAGATCACAAATATAGAAGGAAGGTAAACCAATAGCCATGACCTTTGTAAGATGAGGATATTACAAACACACAAAACAATACAAATTTATCAATTGTATTTAGCCCACTGACAGAAAAGTACTTAGTGCTGAGAGTGGTTTTAACATGAGGACGTGATTAACATTGGCAATTCAGAGAGTCATTGATGTTCACCCTGAGAGTGCCAAAGAATGAAGAAAAGCCATAGTGAAAAAAAGAAAGAAAGAAGCCAGATGCACAAGGTGGCACATGTGTCTGCAGTTGTTTGAAGTTACTAGAGGCCCTGGCACAACATTCTCTCTCTCTGTGTAATAAATAAAAATGAAATATTTTAAAAAAATAATTAATAAATAAAATCATATTGTTAGAATAATGAGCATGAGAAAATTCTCAGAAATTGAAAAGAATTGGCACATTTCTAGAGTGAGAAAGCCAAGATAAAGGTAATGTATTAAGAAGTAACAATATGCTGCTAGGAGAAGAGAAGGAGGGAGCGAAGGAAGGAAGAGAAACAGGGTGGGTGGAAGGGGGGGAAGTTTTATCACCAAGGACTTTAGGACCCATTGTAAGAAATTTTGAGTAATTTTAAGTACAAGAATAGCATGTTCACAATGGAGTTTTGAAAAAAAAAAAACATTTTCTTTTCTGCTATTCATTGACTAGTGGAAATTAGAGGCTTGAGGAGAGATGTATAGAGGTTAGTTCTGAGGTTATGGAAGCAACTGGCCAAAGGTGGCAGAGATGCCAATGGACAGAAGTGTGCAGAGCCACATTACACAAGTTATGCATTCGGTGTCATCATCTGTAGAATTGGAGGAGTTTCTGTGTTTGGTACAAGGCTGTCATAAGTAAATGCAAGCCACTGTTAGTTATATTATGCAATGTGGCATCTACTATTAAGTTGATGAATTCAAATATTTGGTTAAGTACTTGAAATAGTAAATGATAATTGCTTATCTTTGATATTTTACTTAAACTCAAAGTATACACACATACACACATATGCTATCTTTGATACGGTGTTGGGATTGTTTGTTGAATGTGAATTTTAATTAGAATTCTTAAATGGTTTTGTTTTGCCAATGTATGAACCATATTTTTAGTTCCATTTTGTGTGATTTCAAGTCTTGATTCCTTTAAGGTGAAGCAAGAAGTTAAAGGCATCTTTGAATTTTTTTTATCAACTGTATGAGATTGAGAGCAAGGACATTTCTATTTTCTAATCATTTTTTCTTAAGTTTGCCCATATGTGATATTAAAATAATTGACTTAGAAAAAAAAAAGACCCTTGAAGATTTTCCACAAATTTTATTAGTTTTTAAGAACCCAACTTACTAACTTTAGTTTTTACTAATTTATGAAACACCTCATTAAAATACAACACTTCAGTAACAAGTTCAAGTGATCTAGTACTGTTTACTTCTGGCAAGGATATAATATACTTGGAAGGAGTGAAAAATGTATAGTAATATCATATTAGCTTCAAGTATTCTGGTTTCTGTGGTAATAAGTTAGTGTTTTTTTATTAGACGAAATGGAAAGCAGTTTACTTATCTGTTAAGTAACTGCAGAATAGTTATGATGCTTTTACTGGTTTTAGGGCATATAATTGACATAATCGGGCTTTATATGGGGTAGAATGAAGAGTCACAAGGATGTTTTCTGTATTTCTGGTATAATCAATCATAAGAAGAATTAAGTATCAATGAGATCAGTAATAGTTTCCAAGTGTAATTTTAAGTTTATGAAGTCTGGAGCACATACAAGCAGTATATCATATTAAGCCTTGAAGCGCTAAAGCATAGAGTATCTTGGAGAAGATTTGAATTGGGCTAAAGGAGGAATGTGATCAAAGTTTGGAGAAGGAAAAGGTAGCTCAGGTTGCCAGGCTACAGTACTTAGAATATGAGTCATGTGAATGCAAGCCATGCATTGATATGGAAAGTCTGGGTCATGCATGCTTAAGAAAGCAAAATGAAGCTGGAAATGTGATACTGGTTCTTAGGAAGAAGAGTCAAGATGGAGGACCTCTAAGCAAAGGTGAAGTGAAAAAGTCATCAAATTAGCATAACAATAGAATTAGGGGAAAACTGAGTTGACCAAGGAACCAATGACAAACAGACAAGTAGGAAGGCCATGAAGCCAGGCATGGTTAGTTCATGTGTATAGTCCCAGTACTTGTGAGGCTGAACCATTGTGTCTGTGAGACCAACCTGGAATCCATAGAGAGCACCAAGCCAGTGTAAGATATAGAATTGATGAATTCTCAACAAACAAATGAAAAGAAAAGAAAATAGACTATGAAAAATACTATACTATGGTCCTTGGATATTTTTATATGGTGCTACCCATACAGTGTGTCCACAAGAGAAGTACTGATACAAAATCACACAGTTTAAGTATCATTTTTCCTTTCTGGAAGTCATTGCACTTTTCATCATGCCACCTTCAAGCACTTGTAGTGAAGGGCCTGCATCTGTAGGTTTATTGGCCTGTGTTATGGATGTTAGTTTAAGGAAAGCACTTCCAAGTCTCCTAAAAAGGGACTAAGCTCTAGACCTTGGTCTTATTAATGTTATTTTTTTTAAGCAAAATAAACTGTGCTACTAACACTTTATCATTTTTATTTGCAAACAATATAGACATTTGATATTATGGGTTTCTAGATTCATATTGATGTATGAATTATCCAGTTGGGTTGTAATTTATATTGAAAAATACAGCCTGTTGAGAAACTAGTAGAAATTATGATTAGAACTGAAAATGTTCTGTCAATCAAAATGGATATTGCTTTGTGTCCCCCAGCTGAGTTCAGAGGGAAATTGTGGTTCTAAGAAAGGAAATGTTTATTTTCAGTCGATGAATGAGGCTAATCTAGCCTCTCAGTATAGGGGTGCTGTGTTGTAATATGAGAGATGATTTGTCTGACTGGCCATGTGGTGGCTTGTTAAGTAATTTCAAGCATTGGAGACTGAAGATTCTCATCGATTTCCCATTTCCTGAAAGACTAGAAGCTGTCTGTGTATCTTTTCTTTTGAGTAGGCAGCCTTTTAAAGGCTAGTTAGTTGCTGCTTAAGGGAATATTTATGTATTGAATATTAAACCTGGAAATAATAACCATTGATTTTGTTATTTTTTATTTTGGCTTGACCCCTTTTCAACATAGTGAATTTGTTAAATGCTTTAATCTTTAATGTACAAACATATTTGGTTCTTACCAATTTTTTTTCATATGTTTTTGGGAAAAAAAACCCAGAGGAAATATTCTTATGTTTATGGTGTAACATTTATAATTTTATACTTAAAAGAATCCAAACAGTTCATTTGCTTTACTATCTTCTCTCTCCAGGTGTTATTTTGGGTTCCCTGTGTCTGGCCTGGTGCCTCTGTGCACTTTTCCAAGAAAACTGGGCTTCTCTTTAGAGACCCACTCTGTCCTTCTCACTGTGTATTTCATCTGGAATCTGCTCATACTTTCCATCCTCATACTCACTACTTAGCAACTGACTTTCTAACCTAGACTCACGTTATCCCCTGGAGACTTTTTGCACTCACTCTGCTATTACTATTTAAGCCTTTGTTCATACTTTAGTCAGAGCAATGCTTCTGGGTGTAAAATACACTCATGACATCTCTCTGATTATACATCAGGGCTCTTGCTTGGAGAAGGAATGACTTACTTGCCATATTTTGGAAAGTCTTTCAAAGCTTATTCTTTCTTTACATGCTAACTATGCTCCCAAGTATATAGAAAATTTATGTTCTAGAACATTAAATGACCAATGTGCCTCAGCTGGCCATCATAGATAGCCTTCCTTACACTTATAATATCCTCTTTTAACCTTCCAGTTCTCAGTGGAGAGATGTCACTGCCAGCAGAACTTTTTCCTGAGCCCCACAGGTAAGGTTAGGAACATGTGCCACACACAGTCAATACGGATGTTTCATCCACTCTGTGACACTTTTGTATTACTATGGCTCATTTACTTACTAGCCCTCTGAAAATATTCCATAAGAGATGAAACCATATTATTTATTATTTGTGTGTGTGTGTGTCATTCACCCAAAGCCACATTTACTCACCTTCCTAGAACCTGTCTGTTCCATTCACTTCCAGTGATGTAATTTTACATCATTACATACACATAGGGTGGCTTCTACCTCTTACTTCTCCTGGAAAGAGCAATGCAGGAAACTGCTGTCATGGGTAGGAGAGAGAGTCATCTGTAAGCATCTTTGATCACAGACTCCTCCTCTCCCCAGCTACAATACCTGAAGACATAGTTACGATGGGGTTACAAATCAGTGTCCACATGATGTCTGCTCTGCAGCCTGAGCAATAACAAGTCAGAAAGAAGTTGAAGTGTGTGGGCTTCTATGGCCAAGAGAAGTCACGTAACATCACTTTAGTTATACTCTGATAATATCAAGTAGCATAGATTTAATGGCTTCAAATTACATACATTTCTTATTTTATAGTTCTGAATGTCAAAAGGTTGAGGCTGTGTTTCTCTTGCAAACTCTGAGAGAAAACCATTTCCCTTGTTTTTCTCTACTTCTACAGGCCTCCTGTAATCCTTGGCTCCTGGCCCCTTACTTCCATCTTCAAGCCCAAGACCTAACCTCTGTCAATTGTTAATCTGCCTCTCTTTTCACTATTAAGTTCTTGTTGTTTATATTTGCTCACTTTTATGATGAAGAATAATCTGTCCGTCTCAAGAATAGCTTATTAACATAATGTATCTACATGTTTCAGTGATTAAAAACTTGAACATCTTTGGGAGCCATTATAGTTAACCCATTCAGATTCAATGTTATACTTTCTAAAAAATATTTTGATTTATTTATTCACAAGGAGAGAGAGTGAAAGATGGAGGGAGCAAGAGAGAGGAATTGGGTGTGCCAGGTCCTCTTGCCACTGCAGACCAACTCCAGATACAGCTGACTGTGGGTGGATACTAGAGAATCAAACCTGGGCCAGCAGGCTTGTCAAGCAAGCACCTTTAACCACTGAGCAAACTTTCCAGTCCATTAAAGTTACTCTTAACAACAGGGTTCTGAGATTTGGAACTGATCCAAAAGCTCTCATGCATGACCACAAAGCGCTTGCACACAGAGAGATCTAAAGATGACTACAAAGAGACCAAAGTCTCATCAGGATCATCAACTGCACTGGGCAGGGTAAGGAGAAACTTGGGTCCCCCCCACTTTTTTTTTTTTTTTTTGGTGTTTCAAGGTAGGGTCTCACTCAAGCCCAAGCTGACCTGGAATTAACTAAGAGACATCTCAGGGTGGCCTCAAACTCATAGCCTCCCAAATGCTGGCATTAAAGGCATATGCCACCACATCTGGCCAGGATCCATTTCTGGATGAGAGATGTTGAAATTATTTCTATACATATTTGAAAATCATTATATTTATTTATCTCATATTACCACATATATATAGTCTGATAAATAATGGGCATAAATTAAGTGCATATTTACATCATGATTGAATTAAATAATACCATATGTTATGAAGGATAATCAGAAAAAAGAAAACTAGAATGGAAATAATAAAATATTAAATAGTAAAATACTAAAGTAAAAAATTATGGAACTGAAGAAACACAGATTTTGAGGCTAGCTTTATTTAAAGTGTTATGCTTAATGTATTAGTCACTGTAACAAAATACCCAAGGAAGGAACTTATAGACTGAGAGGAAGAGTTTATCTTGACTCCTAGTTATAGTGGTTTCAGTCCATGGTCAGTGGGTTCCATTTTTTTTCTGGCACCATGTATGGTGAGGTAGAGTATCATGGCAGAAAACATGTAATTGAACAAAGTTTCTATTTCAATAGTGCCCAGAAAGAAGACAGTGGGGGAAAAGATTTTGGGACCAGATATATCATTCAAAAGTATGTCCCCATCATCCACATCTTACTTCATAATAACCTGTTGAGTTGTGGGTCCATCAATGGAATAACCCATTGATAAGGTTACATCTGTCATAAACCAGTCATCATTCAAAACCCCATCGTTTTTAGCCAAACATAAAGCAGCCTTTGAAAGACATTTTTAGATTCAAACCATACCCCACCGTGATTACTAATGTGAAACAATGCTATGCCAGTGTTAGTATTTTGAATGTCCCAGGAAGGCATGCTGATTTATGTATATTAAAGTCTATAGGCTATTAAAATATGACTAGAATAAGCTATTGAGGAAATATATGATAACTTTATGGAAAAGAGAAAAGAGTGACAAACCAGAGTGACCATACATGGTCTTAAAAATGTTAAAAGAAGTGTATTCTATATGCTTAGATCTATATATTTAAGTAGTAACCCCCAATGTGGCTGCTAGATTTAGACATGGGGGATGCATGGGAGATAATTGAGGCTCAATGAATTCCCAAGGACAGGACTCTAACTCTATAGGACTAGTGTTCTTATAAGAAGACAGATACTGGGATGAATCTTTCTTTAAGTGTACATGAAAGACTGGCTGTGTGAGGACACAAGAAGTAGGTAGCCATGTCTAACTTGAGAAGAAAAGCGTCATATGAAAACAATCCTAGTCATCGACTTTTAGCATCCAGGACTGTGAGAAATTGAGTTTCTGTGATTGAACTCGACCACTCTGTGGCATTTTGATGCAAGAGGCCAAGCCCACTAATACTGTGTGTTGAAACAGGAGGAATGGTGGGCTGAAGAGATGGCTCAGTGGTTACGTGAACTTCTTGTGCAAACATTCAGGACTGAGAGGGCCAGAGAGGGTCTGAGTTTGAATCTCCGGGACACATAACAAATAGCTAGGCATGACTATGTACATTTGTAACCCTAGTCCTGTGTGGAACAGAAACAAAGGGCCCAAGACTGTAAAACAAACACACAATAAACAAACAGAAGACAACAAACTCCAGGATCAATGAGAAACTCTAGCTCCAGTCACTGCAAATGAATGCACCCAACCGCAGCAAGGATATGGTGGAGTGCCACGTGTGTGTGTGTGTGTGTGTGTGTGTGTGTGTGTGTGTGTGCACATGCACGCACACACCCACACGGAATGGCTTGAGTTACACTTTCTAGAGGAGTAGTCAACAACTAGGACTTCATTAACTGATGGTTATATAACATGCTTCCTCACAGCAGTATGCATTTGTTCCTTTCTGGAGAAAATGAACATGTGTCCCTGAGAAGGAAGTCCCTGGTCTGAAGAATGCCATGAGGCCCTCAGCTTTCCAGGGATATGTGGTTTTTTATATAGAGAGAGCCTCCATTCAGCATGTGAGCATAGGGCAAAAAACATAATTCATTGCTTCTCTTATGTTTAAATTACATGTCAAAGTTCAGTTATTTTCCTGGCTTTAGTGTCTTCTAATTAGTACTTTTTAAAGTGCTTGAATAGCGGTTTGTTTAACATAGTAAAAAGTATCTCAGGAGAATATATACATTCAGAGCTCTGTGGAAGTTCATGAGGTGTTATTTCCCAGAAAGTTAAGTACCTTATGGTGATACTAATGATAGAAATGAACTCATTAAGTCAAGGAATTCTGTAACTTGTATCCATCTAACTATTAAGCAGAAGTAGTGAAAAACCTTTTCAGGATTACCCAAGGGGAAATAATAGAAAGTAAGATAAAAAATTTCAGTGAAGGTGTAGCAGACAGCTTCAGGTTCGCTGAGATGAACTTCCAGACCAGGCACAGTTATGGAGGAAGGGATATTATTTATTGAAGCTTACAGATCCAGGGGAAGTTCCATAATGACAAGAGAAGCAGCCTGCTCTCCACAGGGCCAAGCAGAGAGAGCAAAAGCCAACCAGCCACCACAGCACACAGAGCAAAACTACAGCCAAAAGGTCACACAGCACACTTCAGGAACTCCTGCTAGGCACATTTGCATATCTTTACAATGGAATCTCAAATCATCACCACACCTTAAGACCGGCCCCCAGTGACCTTGCCTCTAGCAAGATGATTGCAGATGCAAACTATAACTAGTAAAACACTGAATATATTGGGGGACATATATTCAAACTATCACATTCCGCCCCTGGCCCCCAATATATTTAGCTCCTGGCCCCCAAATAGATTTATAACTATCACACATTGTAAATTGTACTCAGTCCAGTTTCAAAGGTTCTCACAGTCTTGATCAACTTAAGATAGTGAGTCCTGTAAAATCAAACAAGTTAAATACTTTCAACATGTAAGGGCACAGAGTAAACATTTTAACTGGTATAAGGCATAGCAAGGAGAGACTAGAATAATGCAAACTCAACCACCATCAGCAGTCATCAAACTTCTGCAGTTCAAGTTCAATATAACCAGAGACTGACAGTCTCCAGGTTTTCCATTTCTACCCCTCCAGCTGGGCAGAGTTGCCAGGGAAAACTTTGATCCCATGCCAACACTGCACTCCATAGTAGCCCTTTTGCACAGTCCTGGTATATCCAAAACATCTTCAGGTCTCCATGCAAGCCACGGTCCATCTTCCAAAGGCTCTTCCAGCCTATTCCTGAGGGTCTTCATGCCCTGCCTCATGCCACATCTCAGCAGCAGCTCCTGGAACCATGTGCAATTCATGACCACTCCATGCATTTTTCATGCTTCCAAAACTAATACCAGGTGTGCAGGACACAGCCATATTCTTAATCCAGGGACAAAATAAACTATAGCCTTGAAAAACAGGTTCCTTCTCCAGTCAGCTCTTTCCAAGAATTTGCATTTCTAACAGTCTTTCCTCAGGCATCCTCTCCATTGTTTTAATGTAAATCAAGTCAGGCCACCTTCCTTCCACCTTCCTTAAGATTGCTAATGTGTTGACAATAGCAGCTAAACCAGTCTCAATGCCTCTACTTTTAACTTGCTTCAGGTTTTCCAACTTAAAACCTTAAAATCTCAGTCCGATATCTTTAGCCAAGCACATCAGTCCATTACAAATTTAACCTTAATCAAACTTTCTGGGCCTGGATAGCAGAACGTAGCCATCCCTTATGCCAGTAGCCCAGTTCCAACAAAGTCCTCTGCCGTCTTTCCTTCCACTTAGAAAGCTCATAAGCCAAGCCTCGAAGTTCAATACAGTCTGCACTTAGCATTCTCAAACTCTCATCAGAATCGTCCATAAAACTTGGCTTACCACTCCAGAAGGCACCTTCAGTTGCAAGCACCAAGTCCATGCCCATTCCTCCAAAACAAAGGTTCCAAAAGATGAATATCCACACGGTCAGGTTCATCTCACCCCACTCCTGGTACCACTTTACTGTAGCAGACAGCTTCAGGTTCGCTGAGATGAACTTCCAGACCAGGCACAGTTATGGAGGAAGGGATATTATTTATTGAAGCTTACAGATCCAGGGGAAGTTCCATAATGACAAGAGAAGCAGCCTGCTCTCCACAGGGCCAAGCAGAGAGAGCAAAAGCCAACCAGCCACCACAGCACACAGAGCAAAACTACAGCCAAAAAGTCACACAGACACTTCAGGAACTCCTGCTAGGCACATTTGCATATCTTTACAATGGAATCTCAAACCATCACCACACCTTAAGACTGGCCCCCAGTGACCTTGCCTCTAGCAAGGTGATTGCAGATGCAAACTATAACTAGTAAAACACTGAATATATTGGGGGACATATATTCAAACTATCACAGAAGGCTTTTGAATTGATTGTATAACTTAGCATTTGTTTTCAAGCAAATACATGAGTTTGACACTTATGCTGTAGTTATGAAGGTTAAAAAGGATATTTATGAATAAGGCTTCAAGTGGGGAGGAACCAGGCATTAACCATGCTGCTCTTAGGAGTAGGAGGGAAATTTTAATCATGTTTTCCATGTTGGTTTGTACTGATGGATGTACTGAGTTTCTTCCATTCCCCGCTTGAATTTCTAAGTGGCTACTACACCTTTCTTTTATTAGGATGGCAAGAAGAAAGAACCAATGGTAGGACCTTCTCGAGCTGCTGGGTGCTCTGCAGTGGGAAGCCAGAGTGACTTGACTTTGAGCTCCACCAGTATAATGTGTAGGGAGGGAAATCCATTCCCCCAAGTAAAACTGAATTCTGTGAGCAAACCAAATGCTTCTGGAAGCTCCAAGGCAAGAACTACCCACTGAGTTTGTGTCTTTATGATTAAGGACCTATAAGTAGTCTGACTTTACATAATTAGAAAACAGATCATTTTCCAATGAATGAATGACCACAGGTACAGTTATAACAAAATAAACATGCTTAAGAACTGCCCTCAGAGTGTGGCAAGAGTCAGCATAGGATGCTTTGCACGGTAGCTAGAAAGTGCTCATTAGATCTTTAAAAGTCTTATCTTTGAAATAAAACTATTTGGGAAAGAAAAGAAAATCTTATGAAAATTACCTTGGATATATCAAAAGTAGAGCAATTAGAGAATTCAACAATTATGCTTACTTTTAAATAGACCTTGAGTATTCAACAAGGATGATAAGATAATTCAGTAATGAAAGGTGACCTGTTCAACAAATGGTGCTAGTGCAATTGGACATCTACACAGAAAAGAATGAAATTGTAATTATAATAAATGAAACTATAAAATATAGTTTGTAACTCAAAAAGGACATAGACCTAACTATAAGTAACTATAAGACTATTAGAAGTAAAATTTCATAATATTGAATTAAGCAATAATTTCTTAGATATTGAACAAAAATATGAAGAAAGAGAAAGTAGAGTTTATCATAATTGAAAACTTTTGGAGTTGAAGAGACATCATACAGTGAGCCAGGAGTCTATGGAATGGGAGAAGATTTTCACCCTTCATATCTATCATCCATCTATCTATCTACCTATCTACCTAACTATCTATCTATCTATCTATCTATCTATCTATCTATCTATCTATCTGTCTATCTATCTGTGTATATAGAAATATATTGTATTTGTGTGTGTGCTTGTTATGTGTGTATGTGAGAAAGGACAAGTACTCATGTGCTACTGTGTGCATAGATGCATAGACAATTCAGAGGATCACTTTTGGGTCTTTCCTCTGCTTTCTATTTCATAATTTGAGGCAGGGGGTTTCTCTTCTGGATCTTGCTCTGTGCTTGTGCTGCCACTGCCTCTCCACAGGCTTCCCGGCAGTTCTCCTGTCTCTGCCTCCCAAGTGCTCTGACTTCTAGCTTTTTATGTAGGGTCTGGGTTGAACTCAGGCACTCATACTTTAGTGTCAACAACTATACTCACTGGGCCATTTCCCCAGCCCCACTTCATACCACTTGTAACCATACTATGGAAGGTCTTCTACAATTCAATAAAATTACCCACCTAATAAATAAGAAAAAATATTTGAATTAGTATTTTTCTAAAAAGGATACACAAAATATCCACTAAGAACACTTATAAACATGATTTCCCATCAGCTTTTAAATAAATAAATAAATAAATATATTTGTACAATAAAAGTTACTTGGCAATAATAAAATAATGATGTATGACAGATAAAAGTAAATGAACTTTGAAAGAAACCAGTCACAACAAACTGTCTCCTTCCTTAAGTGAAATGTTTAGAATAGTCAAATTCACAAAAGTAGAAAGATCAGTTGTTACTAGGCTCTTGATTACAAGATTTCTGTACAGAGTGATGGAAATGCTTTGAAGTTAATTAGGAGTGGTGGTTATTCAATTCTGAATTTCCTGAAAAACATAAACTTACACAGTGTAAAAAGGTGAGTTGTTATGTATTTGAATTACACATAAAAAGTTGTTACTGAACACAAAATTAAGACAGAATGGGAGCAGGGTGTATAGTCACTTGATTGTGTGTGTTGGAGGTTGGGCGGTGTACTCTTCCCATTGATTTTCATGCATGGGTACTTTTCTGATACTTAAGTGACTTTTGTCTTCAAACTGGCTGGAGGCACAAACTACATTGAAGATTTAGGCCTGTCTTCTTGTTCAAAAAGAAGTAAATAAAAATTACTTAATAAATGTCTGCCTGTGTTTTAAGCATGTTCTGAGCACTTATATGATAGCTTATGTGTTGGAAGATAGAGTAAAAAATAACTATGATGAATTTTCACGACTTAAAATCCTAACAGGTAGAGCCTCACTTCTCACCTCTGCTCATGAAGTTGGTAGGGATTAGAGACCAGGAAGTATCCTTATTTTTGGCTTAAAATCAATATAGTTCCAACAAAAAACGCATAATAAATAAATTAAAAGCAATTCATTTCTATAGTAAGATTAATTTTATTCTCTTAATTTGATCACTTTATGTTATAATGTTCAAAGCTCTGATAGCCAGTAGCTTATTTTCTGTTCACTTGAATGCAACACCGATGAAGAGAAGGGATTTCTTTTCTTATTATGTTTTGTATGTTTGGTTAATAATGGAAATAAAACATTTTTAGACAGTAAAGTATTAAAAGTGATAGTCTTTTTTGAATATGTTCGGAATACCTCAAATGTATTTTTAAATATTTATTTATTTGTAAGGTGGGGGGACCAGAGGGAGAGAAGGGACATGCCAGGGACTCTAGCCACTGTAATGTAACTCCAGATGTATATGCCACTGTCTGCATCTGGCTTTATGTGGGTGGATACTGGGGAATTGAACCCAGGTGGTTATATTTTGCAGGCAAGTGCCTTAACTGCTAATCCATCTCTTCAACCTGTCAAATGTAATTTTTCCTTTGGAATAAAAATGTAGCATAATGTTGTATTATAGTTGGCAATAATTAATATCACTCTATAGAGTCTTTTAGTGTAGTATGACATCTATTATATTCATTTAGAAGACTACTTCCCATTCGCATATTTCCCCCCTTTTTGGGAAAAATGTATGTACTATTTTCAGTATACAAAGATATAAAAAGCATAAAACTCTAGACTAGAGTTTCATATGCATGTACTGCTTTTTGCATCTGGATTTAGGTGGGTACTAAGGAATGGAACCTAGTGCAATTTACAAGCAAGAGCTTTTAACCATGAAGTAATTTCCCCAACCCAATTTTCATTTTAAGATTTGTTAGATTTAATATTTATCACATAGGCAAAACATCTTGAACACCTTTATGTTATTCTGTTTTTAACATCACAGCCTGTCCTTGGCACATTTCTTAATAAAATCGTATAAAAGGTGAGTTTATCCAATAATGTGGGCCACATGATTGATATTATTTTGAAGGAGGGTTTAAAGGCATAAAAAGTGACTTATAAGTCTTTTCTAGCTTTTTAAAACACAGGTATTACATAATCTATTGGATTTTTATCACAGCAATAAAATACTACAGCATGTATCATATTGAGTAGTTGGGATTAAAAGTATATGAAGTATTTATCATAATGTGTGCAAATATGGAGAAGGGGAAGTAGAGCCAGGAATAATGACAAGAAAAAAAAAGGAAAGGGAAAGAAAAGAGAATTTTGCTAAAAATTCTGCATTTAGACTGTAGTGTACGCTTATTTAGCATGAGTCCATAAATTCAAGGTTTTGGAAGACATTATTTTTGATAAAAATTTTAGCATAAGCCTATCAATTAATTCAGATGGCTATGTTCAATAACCCTAATGTTAAATAATACTAAGCATCATATTACAGTTTTATTTATCAAATAATTATTGATCAGAAAAGGAAGGCATAATATGACTTATATGCATTATGTAAACAAAATTATATTATTCTATGATGCAGCATAGACCTCTGATACAAATGCATGATAATTCTAGCTGGAAACAGGAATATTGTACAATTTCTTTCATTTACTATTACATTGCAGTTTATACATTCAAGAATTTTTGTATATACATAATAATTTAAAACAGAATTTCAAAGTGGTGTTTTTATACATGTGCTTGTGCAGGATTATTCAGTGTAACTGAGATGTGAGCACAAACCAAGTGTCCGTGAGTGAATGAATGAATGAATAAAGAAGAGGTGGGGTTATACACAATGGGATGTTAAAAAGGAGGTCTTAGAAAGGAGGTCCCTTCACATGGGTATACCCTTTGTAATAGGTAGTACTAGAGCTAAATATAGTAAGGTAAGTAATTTCTAGAGACCTTTTGTATAATATGCTTATAGTTAGCAGTGCCGTACACTTAAGAAATGTTATGGTGATAAATTTTATTAGTGATTTGTGCTACCTCTTCCCACCAAATCCACACAAATCCACATGGTTGGGTACACATATATAAGTGATGTTGAAATGTGGTATGTATACCCTACTTTTATCCTAGGACTTGATAGAATAGATGTTAGTGTAATTTACGTAAAAAATGGAAAAATTTTTAGAGATAATAAAAATGATGCTTATATATAAATGATCATTTTTTAATTAATTAATTAATTAATTTATTTATTTATTTATTTATTTGAGAGTGGCAGACAGGGGAGAGAAAGAGAGAGAAAGGGACAGATAGATTGTTGGGCATTGCTAAACATGGCTTGGAACTGTGAGAAAGCTTGCCTGGGCTGTTGGACATGGCTGGGGACCTTGGCCTGTGGGGGGTTGCAGCTGGCCTTATCATGGGGAACTCCCACTGGAGCTGGCCCTCCCTTCTCATGAAGTCATAGTGTGCCCCATCTTTGCCCAGAGGAAACAGGACCGACAGCCCCCCCCCATCCCAGAGCACCTGAGCATTCCATAGCCTTAGGTTCTGTCCCCCCCCCCCACAATTTCTGACCTGTGGCCAGCCTCCCAAGAGACCCTTATAAGGTAGTAAATAGTCTCCCTGCAGCTGCAGCCATTCAGTATGTGGCTGAAGTCACGTAGCTTTTCCTGCCACTTCTGCTATCTCCCTTGCAACTTCTCCCTCGCAACTTCTACCTTCCAACACCAGCCAATTAGATAGCAACCCATAAACCTATGTATCCAATCCCATTATGATCTGAATATGCCTTCTCAACATTTCTCAAGTGTTTATAAACCAATTTCCCTTTTGAATAAATGAGAGTGCTATCCATCAGACGGTCTCCTGGGTGGTTCATTGCCCGTGGCACTCACCCGCTCCAAGACACAGCTTCCCCCAGCTCCTCCTGCACCCAGGACATCGGTGGCCAATGACCACCCAGAGTAGCGAGGACCTACAATAGATAGAGAGACAATGGGTGCTACAAGGCCTCCAGTCACTGCAAACAACTCCAGATGCAAGCACCACCTTGTGCATCTGGCTTACGTGGGTCTTGGGGAATCGAGCCTTGAACCAGGGTCCTTAGGCTTCACAGGCTAGTGCTTAATCCCTAAGCCATTTCTTCAGGCCCATAAACAATCATTTTTAAAACAAAGGGTGCTATTTAGTTTATTTTGCTAGCATTTTGTTGAGAACTTTAACCTATGTTCATCCAAAATGCTGTTGGTTTAGGAAAATGCTGATTTATAGAGTTAGAAGTAACAAGTAAAGTTGTTATACAGTTTATTTCCCAGGGAGTTTTGTTGTTGTTGTTGTTGCATTTTGTGCATGCGTGTGTGTGTGTGTGTGTGTGTGTGTGTGTGTGTGTGTGTAATGTGATGGTGTGGTATGTGCCCCATGTACTCATCTATGGTGGCCAAAGTGGATGTCAGGTGTTCCACTCCATCTCTTCCACTAAATCTTATTTGAGCCAGTACATTACCTGCGATTTTTGTTTCAAGCTCTGGCCTCTGTATTCCTCTACAGGATTGAGGTACATGTCAAGACTCAGTTGATTATGTGGATTTGGGGGATCAAACTCGAGTCATCTCAGTCCTCCACAGGCCCCCATGTTTATACCAGAAGTGCACTTAATCACTGAGCCATCTCTCCAGCCCCTCTCCAGGAAGTTTTTATGATAAAAAATATGAACATATAATCTTAATTTAAATTATTTGGCTTGGACAGATATGAAACATTCCACTCTAACCCTGTCTAGGGCAACAGTGTAAGCAGTGTAAGAAGCAAATGTTTAAACCCTGGTGATGGTAGCCAGTTCAAGTGAAACTCAGCAGGGGATGTGTTACTGTCTTTAACAGGATCTGTGATATATGGAATAAGTAGCGCTTCCATCATTTACTAAGCAGAAGAGTCCCAGGTAAAGCCTTTGAGTTGTGCATAGTTGTGAGACATGAAACACATCCTGAGTGTGAGGAATGTAGGTTTGAAATTAGATTTAGGTGCCATTTCTCTCTCTGTCATT
This sequence comes from Orientallactaga sibirica, assembly GCA_036365145.1. Taxonomy (NCBI): domain Eukaryota; kingdom Metazoa; phylum Chordata; class Mammalia; order Rodentia; family Dipodidae; genus Orientallactaga; species Orientallactaga sibirica. The sequence goes on along the minus strand of JAEOAD010000012.1, from coordinate 32,545,733 downwards.
TGTACTTTGCTCTTGAGGGATTGTGGGGCAGGGCAGTAGTAATAGCCATCATTTTTGAGAGCCAATAATGAAGAAATTATGGTTCATTATATTTGTGTGTGTTTTCTTAATCCATTTTTAAGGAAAATGAAACAAACCCACATAAGTGGAGTAACTTACGAGCGCACAGAGGATGACTTAGGACCTGGATTTGGAGCTACAGTGTCCAATTCTAAGGCATATATATATATATAGTATTTCATTGCATCCTGGGTCAGTTTGAAGGGTCCAGAGTGAGATGTATATTAGGAAGAGATGTCATACCAAGAATATAGAAGGTCCTACAGACAGAACAGGTAGGCCACACTCATGATGCAGGTGGAAAGTCATGTGTCCACAAAAAAGATGCATAGGCATGAAAAGATACATCTGATACTGGAGAGATCTTAGATGTCGCTGTTCCTTCAAGCTGAAAAGCTAGTGTGCCTTTGTATTGTGTGTATAACTTTGAACCTATGAATTTGGGCATAAACTTTGCTTCACAGAGAATTTAGCATCCTCAGTTCACAATCTCGTTCCTCATGGAGCGGTGCAATGAGGCCAGATAGATTTATGTACACAGTGTTGCACTAAAAGAAAGAAACTGCCAAATTCTGAAACTCAGAGGTTAGGGCATCAGGCTCATCTGACTGTCCTCTATCCTGGACAGACAAATACAAAATAAGAGAAATAAGGAAAATTACATAGATTTTTCTTACCTCTAGGAATTCACCATCTCTAACTTTGAATATATAACAATTCAACCATCCTTAAGGACAGGTTACAAGTCATTTACTCAGAAAGTCTGACTGCAGGATCATGAAAATAATTCACTGAATTCAATTTTCTAGCAGTAAAATGAACAAGAGATTGACAATGATTACAATTTCTACAGTTTCTGTAAGTTATTTGAACCACTATATCACAAGCTGAGGATGTTTACATATGTAAATTGAATTGAACAGTTGTTGAGGCCAAATTAGCTATAAAATCCATTTTCAATGGTATTCCTTAAGCGAATTCTCTAAATTATTCAAGTGAAGGCCCTGTTATAGATGGTCTTAGTTTGGCCATAAATTGTTAGAAAATAGTCCTATTACTTTTATGTTGTGAAAATTTCTAAGGAATATTTAGTAATGGGAAGAGAAGGACCAAGAAATTTAGACAATCACCACAATTTTTGGAATATAGAATCACATGTTTAGCATAAATTCCATAAACTTAGGTTGGTGTGAAAATTTAAAAAGTATTTTCTTGATTTTAGTTAATAATATAAATCATGTCTTTTCCCCAGAACATCAGATTTCATTCATCTTTGTTTTTCCCCAGAACAACAGAAAGACAGACAAGCAGATGAATTTTATGTGTGTGTTTCAGAGACTGTCTTGGTAAAGCAACCAAAATAGAAATGTCCAACACTAACATTAAATCAAGAGCACATCGGACATAGCTGAGTCTGACATTTTGACAGTTAAAAATGGCTGCTTCTACTATAATGAAGTGACCTTTTGTTTCTGTTATTCTTCTGGTATTTTTTTTCTAGACAAAGTATGTGGGATTTGAGGGGCAGATACAGAGTCATACAACAGAACAGGAATTAGGCTGGAGTTTCAAGAATCTTCAAATGCTGATATTTAGCCTCAAGTGTATTTTTAACATGTGCCATATAAAATAAAGCTAGTAGGCATTTGATTTCTTTCCTTTCCCATTGCCAGAGATAGGTCCCCTCGTTCTATAACTTACATACCAGAGGAACCAGTCTATCAATATCAAAATCTAGTACAGCTTTATTAAAGATCATTCTTCAATATATGAGTCCTTTGATTTCATTATATTTTTATTAAAATGATGATATAATAGCAGTAAAACTTATAATAAAATATTTCATTGCTTTAACACCATGACACTGAATTGGCTTTTCTGTATTACATTCTGCTTAATATTATGTGAATACACAATCTTAACAAAGACCCTGTGCTTAATGCTTAATATTAAGTACTTAATGTCTCTTTCCTATCAGCTTTATAATATATTATTATATTAAATTTCATTTGTTAGTTATATGGGAGATGATATGTACAGCTCAAAAACTAATAATGTGAGTCAGAAATGGTGAGTCTGTAAACCTGTCAGAGCAACCCCAGAAGAATATTAGGCTTTGCAATTGACAGGAGTTAGAGGATAACAGCTCTTGCTGTAGCTATTAGGCAAAAGTAAAATGTCAACTTCACATTTCCAAGTTCATAATAGCATGTTAAGAGGCCCCTTTTAAATCTTGAGTATTATTGCTTCATCAGACTTTCTCAATTTATAATTTCTTTACTATATCAATCAATACTGCATATGCAGTCATAAATTGCTAACAATTTTAGGATGAATGGTTTTGCTATAGAAGACAAAAGGTCCTTAAACTGTTAAACCACATCTCGAATATATACCAAGTTCAGTCTTCAATCTTGCTGTTTGTAACTGCTTCTTTTCTTTTTCTGCATATGTATATGTGTGGCCTTGGTGTACCTGTGTGTATGTGTCTCTGTATGTATGTGGGTTCACATATGTGTGTGAGTGCATGTGTACTTGTGAAGGACAGAGGTTGATGTTAGGGTGGGGTCCTCCTCCACCTTCTAACTTGTTCTTTTAGACAAGGTCTCTCACTGAACCTGAAGCTCGGATTCTTCTAGAATAGCTAACTAGTGAGCCCCTGGGATGTACTTGCTTCTCTGTTCCAGGTACTGGGATGATAGGCATAGACGACATTAGTCTTTGAAAGTTCTTACCTATCCCTGAAGGCTCTGGCTTATTAGGCCTAATGGGAAGTCTATTAAATGATCACTTTTAACTATGCCATAGGTAAATTTGAGGCATTTGGTTGTAGGACCATACCTACCTCTCTTTGGATTAAATCTCATTCATACACTTATTTAACAGATATGAAAAGAAGAGACAAGGCAAAGCCAATTACTCTGCCAAGAAGCAACAAGTAACAAAAATACAGCTTCTGCTGTGCTAAATAAATGGCTGTTTAAAGAAATCATCAGTCTATTTCTTTCTTAATTTGTGGCATGACACTCCTGTGGAAGGAATAGGGTTGCATTGGACATTGGAACTTTGTGCCTTTCACTCATCTTTCACATTCCCTTTCTGAGACTCTTAACCTTACCTGGAATTTCTCATCTCCTTAGTTTTAATTTGTTTACAGTTATAATTTGTCCCTCTCTGAAATAATTCATGCCAGACAAAGTAGAAACCTGTGATTCATGTAGACCAGTTCTTTTTAATCCCTATAGCCTAGGTCTAATCTATGATGAGTCTAGCTACTACCGAATGGGCAAAGATGGATTGTGAAATTTGAAAGCTATAATACCTTACTTAAGAAAAAGAATTGCCTTGATTTTATTTATTTATTTATTTTTGGAGAGAGTCAAAGAGAGACAGAGAGAGAGAGAGAGAGAGAGAGAGAGAGAGAGAGAGAGAGAGACATATAGAGAATGGGCATGCCAGCAGTCTCTCTGCCACTGTGAATGAACCCTGGATGCATGCGCTCCCTCAAGGGCAAATGTGGCATTGCGCCCTTGCCTCACTTTGTGTCTGGCTAAATGTGGGACTTGGAGAATCGAATGGGTGTTCTAAGCCTTAGTAGGCAGGCGCCTTAACCACTAAGCCATCTCTCCAGCCCACTTGATTGTAATTTTAAGTGGAATTGTTCTAATGGAGTAATTCTTCTTCGATAAATTGTTTATTATTTTTCTTCCCTTTTACATGTGTTAAGGTATAATATGTAATAAAGCACCAAAGAAAACATGTTTGTTATTTAATGGAGGTTCTATTAGGATATGTAATTAACTGAGTTGGATTCATGTCACATAGAGTTTACTCTTTTCAGAGGGTCTCATTATTGATTACACATTGCTGTGTCAGAGACTATGTTACTGCTAAGAAAATGGTCTTTTCATTTAGTTATTAAATATTCTTAATATAAATGAGTAATTTGATTTAACAAACATGTTGAACATTGTACAAATTATAACAGACAGTATGAGTGTAAATATAGATATTAGCATTGATAACCATTATGCAAACTTAAACTAACATACCTTCTCCAGTCCTGGAAGGTTAAATATACTAAAAATTATTTCAATTCACATTGCTAATGTGTGAAGAAGTAAACATGAAATTACTACGTTTATAATTTTTATATATCAAATATATGCAGAAGACCAATAAAAAGAAATATCTGAGGATGAAAAATTTTTCACAGTAATTATTTTCTCATTACTGCAAAAGATAGAGCTTTCTAAAATTAAAATAAAATAAAATCTCAATCAATAAATCAAAACCAATCAAACCCCACTGATTGAAGTGTTTCCTATTGCTGGTGGTGATCTTGTATTTCTTTGCCAGCTGCAAGAATATTTTACTGTATCATGAAGAATATTTTACTGTACATGTAGAAAATCAAATGTATAATTTCTTCAATTTTCATAGTTGTGCATAAATGTTGTCAGAGATGACAGTCTTAAATAAACTCTTATTGCAAAACATGTTTGATTCAGTATTCAATCACACTAGATTCATTTTCCCCTAGGAGACATATTCTCATTCATATCTTTATATAGAACCTGGGATCCCACTGTAGTTTATGGTCTCTGAGGTCTTTGACCAAAACAAAATTAGTATCAAAGAGGTAAGGCAAAAATACTCATGAAAGATTATAAATTTTATTAATGTTTTAGATAAATTTGATTTATGGTTCACATTTGCTTGATATATAACATTTTGAACCACAAGGTTACACTTTATATCCTTCTTATTAATTAGGTAATGTGTTAACTCAAATAAAATGTGTGACCTGTCAAATTTCCCTCTTTTCACTTGTATCTTTTTGTGGAAAGCTTATTTACTCAAATCAATCTAATTATACTTACACATCATGTAATGATAGATATTTAGTCTGATAAAATGTACTATTGATAAAGTCCTTATTAGGAACATAATAGAATATACTTACAAACTTATGTAGTGGAGCTATGTATATAGCTAGTCCATATATATGTCTAAATAAGCCTACCTATATATACATATATACCTATATACATATACATACATACACACACACATATATATATATATATAGTCTGTCCTCTATGCTACATACCTGTGCAGCTTGTTACTGTGCAGGATACTGAGAAAAGTTTTGGCACAGTTGCAAGTATTTGTATTTCTCTCTCTCCCCTTCTCTGTCTTTATCTTTCTCTCTCTCTCTCTCTCTCTGTCTCTGTGTGTGTGTGTGTGTGTGTGCATGTGTGATATATGTATGTTATCATGTGTGTGCATGTGGAAGTCAGAGGTTGATGTTTGGTGTATTCCTCAAGTATTCTCCACCTTATTATTATACCTTATTATTATTTTTTTTTTGAAAAAGGTCTCTCACTGAAACTAGAACTCACTATAACAGCTGAACTATGCAGCCAGTATGTCTCACTTTTCTCTTGTCTCCAGCTGCCCAGCACTGAAATTGTAAAAATGTGCCACTGTGCCCAACATTACATAGATTCTAGGAGATTTAACTTAGGTTCTGATGTTTGTATGATGAACATTTTACTGACTGAGGCCCACTCCCAAGTATTTCTAAGTAAGGAAAAGGTACAGAAAATTTGGTCTCAAAGAAACTTGATAAGTATTTAAGAACTCAAAGAAAAAGTCATTTTTAGACTCTTATTGAGTTGACAGTTTTAAAAAGAATTTTTTCGGGCTGGAGAGATGGCTTAGGGGTTAAGGCGCCTGCCTCCTAAGCCTAAGAACACTGGTTCCAATCTCCAGCGGTTCCAATCTCCAGGTCCCACGTTTAGCCAGATGCAGTGACACAAGTGTGCAATGCCACACTTGACCACAAGGTGGCGCACACATCTGGATTTCGTTCGCAGCAGCTGAGACACTGCTGGCGCGCCCATCTCTGTTTTCCTCTCCCTCTCTCTCTCTCTCCCTCTCTCCCTCTCTCTCTCTCTCTTTTCTCTCTCTGTGTCTCTCTCCAAAAAAATAATAAAAAATAAAAAGAATTTTTTCCTTCTTGTAAATCAAAAAAGGTTGTGTTACTTTTAAAGAAAACAATTTTTAAAATAAACATACTCTTAGATGGTTAAAGAAGGAATAAATATGGTGTACTTACAGGGCACTTAACATGAATGGAGCTTGTAAGACTGGAAGTTTCTCTGAGTGAGTGATGAGTAACTATGAGGGCTTTGAACACTAATGTACACAATTTGAGACTTTTTGGAATCTATACTACAGTAAGTGCATGAATCTAGTTTTCAGTGATAAATCAACCTTACCTTTCTATAATGTGATTCTTTTACTTTATGAATTAATTTCAGCTCTGATTCTTTTTTTTTAAATAACACACATGGCTTAAAACACAACCATGACATTGTGCAGTATATACTTATCTGTATCAGTCCTTTTATATTATTAATTTTTCTTATTAACCTGTATTTTGTTAAACAAACACACACACACACACACACACAGCCTTTCTATACAGAGGTAGCATCATCAATATCAATGTTTGTTTCTTTCCTCCTCAACTTGTCTCACTAGAGCATGTTCATTACCAATGACATACAGACCTATCATCTCCACTAAAAATGCATCTTCTGGAATAAATCCTGCATGAGCTCACTGTAGCTGCTTTACTATTAACATTTTAAGTTATCAGGAAAATGAAAGTTAATATGAAAATTAGTATAAAAAGTGGAATGGAGTAAATATGTGAACCAATAACAATAACTTATTTCATCATCAAGTATTGTGGACTGCACATAATTGCACTGTACCTTCCTGTGACCAGCCACCCAGCAGCTTTGTGTGCACCAACATCGCCACAGACACGTGATTAATGTGTCATAATGCAGAGTGATGACAGCCACATGATAGGAATTTTCATCCCCTTATGATCTTATGTGGTTGTGGCCTGTCATTGAAATGTCATGAGGCGCATGAGTGATTAACTTAGTCTATGTTAGCATGTGATTACACATACTAATGGGATTCTTTGTGCTATTTTAGCACATGCATATAGTGAGCACTGGTGTAAACAAGGCAATTAGCATTTCCCTCTCCTCATTTACATAAGTGAGCCTTTAAGCTATTCTTTTATAGATCTCCATAAAATATATAATGCATTATTTTGAAACACAGTCCTTCCTCTCTGTTGTAAAGCCTTTTCTATTTAATCATGTTTTGGTATCTGTTATCCAACCTCCCATTATTGACATTGTGTTCAAGTTGACCAATGATAATTTCCATATATGAGAAAAAATGTAACATTTATCTTTTTAAAAGAAACTTGTTATTCACAATTTTATACACATATCTAATTTATTGTTCATAACTCTCCATTACCTTCTCTTGTCCCCCTTGCCAACCTTCCTTCTACTGAATCTTTTCTTCTTCCTAGCTAGTCCCTCTTTTACTTTGATGTCTTTGTTTTTTTGCCTTCCTTGTTTATCTTTTTATATCTGGTTTTACTTTACATAATGTCTTCTGGTTACATTCATTTTGCCACAAGTGACAGGATTTCTTTCTTTATAACTAAATAAAATTCCATGGTATATTATACCACATATTTTATATACATTTGTTCCTTGATGTACACTTAGATTGATTAAATATCTTAGTTTTTTTGTGAATCATGTGGTAATCAACAGCGACACATAGGTGCCTTTTTTATAAGTTGATTTACTTTCCTTCGAACATATAGTCAGAGTGAGATAGCTGGTACATTTAGTTTTATATGTGTTTTAGTATTCTCTCCATTGTTCTCCATAATAACTAAAATAGTTTACATTTTCTACCAACATCCTTGATAGTGTTTGTTATTATTTTGATAATAGACATCATAACTGAGTTAAGGAAATATCTGATTATAGTATTATAATTGTAGCATTACAATTACATTTGCCTGATGGTCAATGATAACATTATTTTTGGATTTGTTGGCCATTTTCTTGTCTTATTTTGAGGGTTGTCTATTAAGATTGTGAATTTTAAATTGGATTGTTTGTTTTTAAAGGTCCTATGTCTGACAAAGAATCAGCACACGTTTTCTGTGGTCTCTTAACTGTATTGATTCTTCCCCCTGCTATGCAGATGCCTTCTACTTCTGTTTTATATTGTCTATAGTGCTTTCATTTTCCTGTGCTTTTGTACTATCCAAAACATGTTTCCTGTATTAATGTTTTTCTCATTTCCTCTGCATTTTTCTTATAGTCTTCAAGTGTTTCTCTTCTGTTTTCTACTAGTTGTTTTGTAGTTTCAGGTCTTTCATATAGGTCCATTTGAGTTGAGTTTTGTGTAGGGTGATTGCATTATTTTTTCTTAATTTGTATCACCTATGCTAAGTCTTTCTGCATTCATGGGAATCATTATTGAATTCCAGTATTGTTAATATGCTGCATTATTCAACATGTCTTAGTCTGTTGCAGAGAATATCTGTCATCTCTATGTTGAAAATAAATTTTAATTATATCATCAAGTCTGCTATTATAGACAACTTTAGCATTATTCTTTTCCATTTTTGGGAAATCTGTCAGATGTGACCTGTAATTCCCAGTTTGGATTTCACATTGTTTATTGTTTGTTATTTATAATGTTGCTTGCATTTCAACAGGGTTTTATAACTGTGCTCTCATTTTTCTCTGCAGACCACTCTGTATATTATGCTGTCTTGCTCATAGTGATAATCAGGATGGAGTGGCAATATTGTAGGAACCATAAAGTATTAGGAAAAATGAACTGCTTCCTTCTCTATGGTCACAGTGTTTCTGATACCAGATATGTGGGGTTTTTACCCATTTAAAGTACTCTAGTTCTCTGCAAGCATAAAGTGGCTGTTCTACAATTTTAGGCAATTTTGACATGATTTGCCTGGCATTTGCTCAGATGAACAAGACTATTGCCCCCTATGATGCTGATTACAATGGTAGGTCCCCAAATTAACTGCAATCTCTATGTAATTTATAAATTGGAGGTTCCCATTATCCCCTTCTCTAGTTAGATCATTTCCTACCATGACTCACACAGCTTCGGGACAGACCTTTAACAGTTTATTTTAAAGGATATGGTATAAATGGGCAGCTGGATGAAGAGGTCTAGATTGGGAGGTGAGGAAAGGTCCTGAGCATAGGGGCCTCTGTTCCTGAAAAGCTGGAGCACACCAACCTCCCAGCATGTGGATGTATTCACTAGCCTAGAAGCCCTCTTTAAATACTTAGGGATATTTTGGGGGTTTTTGTTATTCACATAGAAATGATGAGTATCTCATGCTCTAGTCCCACTTAGCTGCTAGGAAAAGATGGGTGGGACTGAAGGGTCTAAGCTTCTAATCGTAGTTTGGTCTTCTTGGTTACCAGCCCTTATGATGAAGCTATCCATGATCCCACTAATGTGCTGCCTCTCTAGAACAAAATAGACTCTTCTCTCTGAGGAATTACAAGGGCTTCAGGAGCTCTGAGCTAAGTGGACAGAGAGCAAACATACACATAAACACACACACACACACACAAACTATGATCATACATTTTTATCATGTTAAAGCAACCATCCTGAAATATGTAACTCAGTGAAATAAAAGAATGCTTTTGAATACAATATCTCCAACTTAATTTTATGGTACATCCAACTGTACAGTCACAGATTATCTAAACGCATGAAGCCTCACTCTTTTGAACACATAATTTTTATATGTCATATTTGTAGTCACAGCTTTGTGACTTAATTCTTTTAGAAAATTAGCCACTTGGCCTACCAATGTGAGTGTGCCTAAAATTCAAGCAGAACCAGATGTCGGTGAGCTCACATGCTCTTGCCCAAAGTATTGGTGAAATCAATGAGAAAACAAGTCTTTTTAGGGTATAATGCACATACTGCTTAAACTTTATATAAGAATCTTTCTTCCTCAAACTTTTTCAGATGAATAATTGTTCTTTTCATTTGGTTTTAAACAATACAGATTTTACCACATGGGATTATTATACTTCGAGCTAACACATTTTAGTATGATAAAATTGGATTTATAGTATGTAAAACATTTACTGACATTGTCTTCCTATATTGAATACCAACCAATAGCCCTTAAATCATTTATTGAACATTCCGTCTCATTGCTGATTTGAATCCATGTCTTTCTATAGTGAACATTTGAGATAATTGTTGGCATATAATGCTACCTTTATCTGAGTTTTTTCTTTCATATATGTATAACTTGTAAGTGAATTTTACAATAATTTCACCAGTTTAATTTAAGGAATTTATAAAAGATATGTAAAGCTGGGTGTGTGGCACACACCTTTTAATCCCAGCAACCAGGAGGCAGAGGTAGAAGGATCACTGTGAGTTCAAAGCCACCCTGAGACTCCATAGTGAATTCCAGGTCAGCCTGGACTAAAATGAAACCCTACCTTGAAAAACCAAAACAAACAAACAAACAAACAAAAAAAACAGATATGTGAAGTAGTTTGATAAACAACAGTGTGTGTGTGGATTGCATAAAATCTTAAAACTTTTTCCTGTATAGTCATATTCTGGGTTCCAGTCTCCACTTGGCCAATTAATGGTGGGTCAAGGTTCTGTGACTTCGACAAAACTACTGAGTGTGCATATCATTTAACTCAGCTGTATAGCAGGGATAGTGAACAGCACATCTGTGTTACAAAATTGTTATGAATATGAGATGTGTTAATATTTTAAAAGCTCTTAATACATGTCTGATATGAACTAAGAGAGTCTCATAAAACAAAAGCTGGACTCAAAATTTTTATGTAGCCAAGGATGGCCTTGAACTCCTGATCTCCCTGCATCTACCTCCCATGTACTGGGATAACAGAGATTAACCATGATGCTAATTTTCTTTTTAAGTTTTATGTTTGTACTGTGTGTATATTTATGTAGTTAGTGTGTACACATATGGGCAGTGTGTATGTGTAGGTCAGAAGGCAACCTCAGGTTTTCCTTGACTTCTGCCTTATTTGAGATGGGTCTTCTCCCTCCCCCCTTTGAATTGCTCCTGAGAATGCCAGAATAGCTGGCCTGCATCTTCAGAAATTTCCTGACTCTGTGCTTCTTGAGTCTGTCTTTTTGTGTGTTCTGGCATCTAAACTCCAGGCATCAAGCTTGTGCAGCAAGTGTGTTTAACCACTGAGCCATCTCCACAGCCTCTCTATTTGCATTTTAAAATACATTTTATTTTTATTTATTTATTTTGAGAGACAGAAAGAGGTAGAAAGAGAGATAAAAGGGTGCTCCAGGGCCTCCAGCCACTGCAAACGAATTCCAGACACATGCACCATCTTGTGCATCTGGCTTATGTGAATCCTAGGGAATCAAACCAAGGTTCTTTGACTTTGCAGGCAGCTTAACAGCCTAAGCCATCTCTCCAGCCCAAGAATGACATTTTATGTGATTATTGTAGTCTTTGGGTAGTAATTCATTTTCAAGTTAGATGTAATAATTAAAAAATACTGAGATTGGGCAAGGAATAACAAGGATTGATTAATGTCAATTATGAATTCATATTAAAATATAGCAATGTATGACCTGAAGTGTTGAGAACCCATTGATTTCCACTGAAATAGCAAGATGTGTAAGAGGAACTTTTATTGCAGCCTAGCAGTGATATACTGTTTTTATTTTATTTTATTACAGAGTCAGGGAATAATCCTATGAGATTCTTATTTGAAGTAGAATGGAGTGAATTTTTATTGATTTGTTATTTCACTTGAGACATCATTTTGCCCTCTTGAGCTCTCGTACTATGAGTATGTAATAAATAATACATTCTATTTTCTACATGCTATCACCTAAGAAATGGTTTGTCTCAAAAAATAAGCTTGTTGTTTCCACAACACACTGTGTGGCTTCTGTTTTGGAAAACAGCTGTCATGACTGGTCATCCTGTTTGTTTTATGAGATATGAATTTGGGTTATAATATCCACAGTAGTCAGGGGTTACCCAGCTGTGTGTCTGTCCCCTTCTGCCATGTTCTGGACATGTGCATCTCCTATTGTTCTTGGCTGTTGACCACTGACCCTGGTCCTTTTGTGTGTGCTTGGTGACTATCACACACATCCACCTCTGAATGATGATCAGAGGCAGGTCTATGATGCTGGCAGTAGAAGATGTAAAATCCACCTCAACAGCATTATACTCATTTCATGGTCTGCTTCAGCAGGGAGCATGGCTGTGACTCAAGCCATATTTTTATAGTCAGGAAAACAAATGACAACACAGACATCTTTGTAGAGTGGGTTTATTTATAGTCTTCATCAACGGTTCAACTATAATTAGAAAAACCTAGATGCATCACTTTTAGGTTAGAATAAGACTGATATAGTTCAAATCTAAAATGCCACGTAGGATCCAATAGGTATTTAACTCAATTTGGGATTAAATCACAAACATCACAGGTCATTTGCAGAATCTGTCTCCCTGATGATGCTGTGCTGTGGGGTTGGCGTGCCTGGGGGAATGAACTCTCTGGAAGGTATCACTTCTTTCTGCTTTTGCACATACTGTCCCTCTCCCCAGCTCAGGCAGGGAGTGTTGATTACATAAAGAGGATGCTAATTGGCACCTAAGTTTTGTGCATTAGACTAGAGGTTATAATTTCCATAGGAGCTGAAATATTTTTAGGGAGATAGTGATTCCCAGTTTCCCGCATGTTGCTTCTCTCACACAGTTCTAAGAACTGAGTTTGACTTAAGCACCTTGGTCCAGGTATGAAGTACAAGACAGAGTACTAATGCATTCCTTTAAAAGATGCATTTATAATGAGGGATCTCTCTGAGAGCCTGCTTATTACAGATCACCATCATTTCTTAACAAGTATCCAATGGTGGAGGCAGGCTGAAGCTTTAGATAAAAGATGAGTTTACTTTCTGTTTTAAATCTCAAATTCAGTATGATTCTTAAAGGGGCAATGACACTGTGTCCTTTGAAAAATAATGTGAATTTTAATTTCCAAACAACACTTTTGAACAGGACACATTTTTTGAAGCTACATTGTGAACTGCAGATAATTCTCTATAGGTTTGACATATACAAATACTTTCATCATGAATACTTAACACTCAAATTCCTTTTGGATTACACAAAGGTGGTATAAATGATGCTAAAAGATGCAGAAACTAGTAATGTGAAACAGAAGGGCAAAAGGAAAATACACATCCAAAAAATACCATTGTTGTGAATATTTACCTGTATTTCATGATTTTTTAAAAAACAATTCAAAAACCTGTACATCTTTCCCAAATTACAGAAACACTAAATACTTAAGTGATATAATGAAGGTACAAGTAGGACTATTTGGGAAAAGAGTCATATGGCAGGGTCATAGGGCGAGAATATGACCAATATAATCTAAGAACATTGCATACATGTATTAAAATATTATAATATACTCCTTTTATTTTATTTATTATTTATTTATAATTAATAAATATTAAACAAAGTAAAATAATTTAAATCAGAAGTCACCAATGACAAAACACTAATTATTATATTATAACCATAAGCTCTATTATTTATATTTTTCCTATTTATTAGTATTATTATTAACAACATATCTTGTCTGGATGCATCATGTGTTGGTACCTTCTTTTTCCTCATCTCTGCCCCATTCTGCTGGGGACCCTCCTCAGTGGGGTTGCAGGTATTCCTTATGGGTGTGTGGGTTATGCACTGTGGGATCAGCAGTCAGTTAATTGGTGGGGGGAGGGGATGGCTCTGGGCCTGATGTCTCAACCTGTAGTTCTTACAATCTTTCCTCTTCCACAAAACTTTCTGAGCCGTGATGGGTGAGTTTTAAATCTACTTCAGTGATGAGCTCTTAGGAGCCTCTGGATCTCTGCTTTGGTAGGTTGAGTATCCTCTGGGTCTGTCACCTTCACCATGGCACTGATTATCAGGTTCACCACAGAAGCAGCACTCTTCTCATCTCCCCAGTTCCTTTGAAGTTTCAGCTGTGGCTTGGTTGAAGTGCGAGGGGGCGTTTATCTCCTCGCATCTTGCTACCTTCTGGAAATGAAGAACAGATTCTCCAGTGGGTTGTGAAGCCACCATATTTTATATGGGATAAGCATTATTAATTTAGGTAGAATTTGATAGATGTAACACCTATTTTAGCCAAAGATTAGTGAGAGTCTGACACTGGAGAGCATAATCTTTGTCTCCATAGGATTCTGATCTGGTTCCCAATTCCAGATATGGGTTCCTTTACACTGAGTGGATCTCTTACACAATCTGAAAGCTGTTGATTACCCACCAAGACTGTGTACCACCATTGCACTGGCATGTACATCCTGTCAGAGTGTTTGCTTCTGAGTGGCTTAGACCTCTTGTTGCTCAGATTATTGTTGGCCATCCCCCCCCCCAGTAGCTCATGTAGCATTTTCTAGTATAAGATGGGCCATCTGGGGACTGGCTCTCTTTCAGATTCTAGCCAGGTCTCTCTATGCTCTGTGTGGGCAGCATATGGTGGCTTCAGCAATAGGGTCTTATCTTTTGCCTCAGGTGGGTAATCAAGGGCTTTGACAGAAACTTGTCTTAATTTGGGGATTCCTCGGTCTCTCCCATAAGCAGCTTATTGTGGCTAGCAACCAATTTCTGGTACTGGGAGTTACAGGCCAGAGACAAAAAAAAAAAAAAAAAAAAAAAAAAAAGTTTAGGCTTCATCCCACCCTCTCCAGGGTCCTTCTTTTCAGGTGCTCCGCCCTTACTTCTTTTGATGATTATTATATCTTTTATATCTTCTATTTCAAAGGATAAAGATTTCTATGGTACCAGTTCATTTTAGATTTAGTTTTGTGTTTGTTTTTCCCCACTCTCCTTGTTCCTTCCCCACAAGTCCTTCCATCCCTATTGTCTGGGTCTTAAGTTGCTATTAGCTGCTCCAGGTTAGGAACCACAGATAAATGAGACCATGCAGCATTTGTCTTTCTGCGATTGTGTGAGTTCACTGAGTATGATCTGTTCAAAGTCTGTCCACTTTTCTACAAATTTCATTGTATCGTCTTTTCCTTACTGCTTAGTAGAA
This sequence comes from Orientallactaga sibirica, assembly GCA_036365145.1. Taxonomy (NCBI): domain Eukaryota; kingdom Metazoa; phylum Chordata; class Mammalia; order Rodentia; family Dipodidae; genus Orientallactaga; species Orientallactaga sibirica. Next base: position 32,530,629 of record JAEOAD010000012.1, on the reverse strand, counting down.
ATCCATTGTGTAAATGTACCACAACTTCATTATCCATTCATCCAATAATGGGCACTTGGGTTGATTCCAGTTCTTAGCTATAATGAATTGAGTAGCTATAAACATGGTCGAGCAAATATCTCTGTAGTGAAACATAGAACATTTAGATAAATGTCCTGCAAGGGAATGACTGGGTCTGTTGGTAGCTCCCCAGTGATAACTACAGTTGTGTGCTCCATAATGGTATTTTGGTTGATGACAGACCACATAAATGATGGTCTTCCCATAAGATTGTTAGTGAGCTCAAAAAGTCCCAATTTCCAGTGATGTCATAGTAGCAAGCATAATCATATCTCGGTGAATTACTCATGTAGTTTGTGGTCATGCTGATTCAAAGCAATTCTCTACTGTATACAAGTAGAGCACATATAATTATGTACAGTTATACTTGATAATGATGAAAAATGATGGTTATTATGTATTTACCACAGTATATATTTTGTTATTTTAGAATAGACTCTATGTCAAAGAAATTATTATAAAATAGGATGCCAGGTTATGCTGGTAGCAGCTTCATAACAGCCTTGGGTTTATAATCTTTTGATTGGATCCAGAAGGCATGTTGAATGAGTGATGTATACCCATGACCGTATTTCTTCTTCTGAAGATATGTCTCAAAACACCCTTGCATGTACACACACACACCTTTTAAATCTATACCCAATTGGATACCCATTCACAGGTGTTTAATGATGGTATGCAGGTTGCTCTTCTGAGACCTTTGGCACTGAGAAAGATACACAGGATCCTTTTGCAGTCTCCAGAATCTTCAGTTGATGGTCAGGCTTGGTGATTACAAGTGGTAAAACACTCATGTACACACGGTGGAATTTTAAAAAATATTTTTTTTATTTACTTATTTGGGTACTGAAGAATCAAACCAGGTTCCTTTAGCTTTTCAGTCAAATTTCTTAACTGGTAAGCCATCTCTCCAGCCTAAACTTGGGTATTTTATTAGAATTTATAACTTGGGTCTCTAGCCACCATGCTGGAGGAGTTGTCACTGGCAGCAGATCCTGGAATACAGCCCTATGGTGTTTTGGGTGGTGGATCTGAATTTCCACCCAAAGGTACACAGAGGTTTGAGATATGGGATCCTTGTTCCTGCTTGTTTGTGCTTGCTGTTTTTTGGTATTGCTGGCTGGTAGTGGTTGCTCTCTCTCTGCATATAAATTTTTTAATTTTATTTATTTGAGAGAGAGAGATATTGAGCACCCCAGGATCTTTGGCAGCTGCAAATGAACTCCATATGCATGCGCCACCTTGTGCACCTGGCTTAAATGGGTCCTGGGGATTCAATCCTGGGTCTTTTGGCTTTTCAGGCAAGTGTCTTAACTGCTAAGCCATCTCTCCAGCCCTCTCTGCTTGTGTTTATAAATGGAAACCAGCTTCTTCTACAATTGATTGAACTTCCCTGAATCTGTAAACTTGAAATAAATTCCTTCCTCCTATAAACTTTTGGTTTGGGTGGTTCTTCCTATCAATGTAAAAATTAGTACTACAGAAATTTGGTACTAGAGGTGGAGTATTGCTTCATGATTAATCTGACCATGTGAAGTTTGGTCTTTTTGTTGTTGTTGTTGTTCTAGAGGATGAATAGGTATGTATGTGGTACTTGTGACTGCAGAAGCCTCATACTGTGGTGAACCAAATTTTATGGGGGATTTTTTGAGTTTGAAAATGCTAAATTCAGAGAGAATTGTATTTGGAGGCTTTGTTTATTAACCTTTAAAGGGGAAGGAGAGACCATGGAGAATTTTGTTGGAACTGGGCTACTGGCATAAAGGATAGTTGCATTCTGCTACCCATGCCCAGAGAGTTTGATCAAGGTTGAATTTGAAAGTAATGAACTGATGTGCTTGGCAGAAGATATAGAACTGAAAGATAAAAGATTTAAAGTTGGAAAACTTCAAGTAGATTTAAAATTACTGGCACAGAGACAGGTTTTAGGTTACTGAAGCTGCTATTATCAAGCAGATTAGTACCATTGAGGGTCATTTAGCTGCTTTACATTGAAACAATGAAAAGGATGCCTGAGGTGAAGTCCAGTCAAAGAAGACTGAATGATAGAAGTGCAAACTATTTTGAAAGGAGATGGTTTAAAGGAAGCATTCTAAAGGCTTTGGGTTAACATAAAATGGCTATGTCATTGCACACCTGGTATTGGATTTGGAAACATGAATAGTACCTGGAAGTATGTTATGAAATACAATGGTCCCTGAGCCACTGCTGAAATATGGCCTGGGGAAGAAAAGCATGATGTCCCTGGTAGAGAGACCAGTGAAGACATTGTGAAATAGACTGTGGTTTGCAGTGGAGACACAAAGATGTTTTATATGTGTCAAGACTGTATAAGGGCTTCTATGCAGAGCTATTGGTTCAGGATGGAAGTTTTTACTGTCTATTCAGCCAAGCGGGAGGGATGAAAATTGGAAATCCAGAGACTGTTTTCACTGGTTATGGGTTTCAGACTTGGATTACAGATATTTGCTGTTTACCTGATTTTATTATTGATTTTTCATGAGTCCAGTCTCTCCTTATTATGCTTTATAGCAATGGAAATGTTTACTCTCTGCAATTATATTTGTAAGTATGTAACATGTTTTGATTCTACAGAATCCACAGTAAAGGGACAGTCTCGAATCTCATATAAGACTTTGGACCTTAGAGCAGTCTTAAAGTTTGTAAAGACTATGGAGACCTTGAATGTTGGGCTTAATGCAATTAGTAATGAGAGATGGCTATAAGGGTATGGAGGCCAGAGGTGGAATGTGTTGGTTCAAGTGTATCTCCTCCAAGACTCAGGTGTGGGATTAAAGTTTATAAATTGGGTCTCCAGCAACCTGGCTGGTGGAGGGGTCTCTGGGGGCAGATTGTGGAGTCTAACCCTAAGGTGTGTTTGGGAGGTATACCTGAATTCTAGCCCAAAGGTGTACAGAGAGGTTTGTATTCTAGGCTCCTATTCATTGCAGGTTTGTGCTTTGCTGCTTGTTGGTTTTGTTGCCTCACAGTGGTCTCTCTCTCTCTCTCTCTCTCTCTCTCTCTCTCTCTCTCTGCTTTTATTAATAAATAAAGCTTCTTCTGCTATTGATAAGACTTTCCTGGATCATAAGCTTGAAATAAATCCTGTCCTCCTCTAAACTGTGCCTGGTTTGGATGTTCATCCTAGCTACATGAAACTGATTTATAAAGACTCCTTTTATCTTATCAGCTGATTTAAGAAAAAGAAATTCTTATACATAAACTTACCAGGGCAGATTCTTTGGTGGCACAGGACTCAAGGGATATTTCAGGTGCACTCTAACCCTCTAGAATGTCACTTATTTCAAAAAATATCCTCTATTAACTTTTGCTATTCTTTTATTTTTCCTATTCTGTAGTAAATAAACTTTATATAGTCCCTATAAGACAGGATATAAAGGAAAATAATGATATTAGCTAAACTTGTCTATCTTGAAAATATATTAGTGTTAAATTTTGTATACTGTTAAATTTTGGAGCTAATAGATTAATATTCACACACACACACTATCTCTCTTTCTCTAGTTTGTGACCTATTTCCATTTTCTGACTTAGGGCAGGGATATAGAAAAATTTAAATAATTGTAGAGTGTTTTGAAATCTAACCTGGTCTTTAGAAAGACATATTTGAATCTTTAAGTTTATAACAAATTATACTGAGGCCAATTTCCATGATGCTTTGGTTTGGATCAGATAATGAAATGATATTACTAGGTAAACATAATTTATAATATATTTTTTTCATTAATGCATAATTCAAAACTTGTAGTTGGATTTCAAAACAATGGGGTTTTAGAATATTTTTCATTATTTATATTTCATTATTTATATTTTTTGTCTTTAACAGTAGAAAAGTTTTTAGATCAGAAGATATTTAAAATTTGTCATGTCTTATTGTTTCCTACAAGTTTTGATATATGTTTAAATCTATTTATGTTTTAATTCTCTAGCATAAGCAATGTAAAATTTGTGAATAAAAATCATGTGTTGCAGATTTTAAACTATTAGACAATAGATATGTTTATATGAGAATGTTTACTAATGTTTGTACTGATTAGTAAAGTAGCAATTTTAACATGATATTCTCAAACCAAAGTGAGATATATTTTAGCCAATTCCTATCACTTTATAAACTTAGACCCCACCCTACCCTAAGTTATACCTTGTTAAATATAATCACTTAATTGAAACCCTCCATGGAAAACAAGGATTCTCATTATTTCAAAAGGATTTATTTTTTAAATCAGAGTCATGTTCTAAAACACTTTATCATGATTCTATGCTTGATTTCTGTGGGTTTCCTTTTCACATATTTCTGAATTTCATTTTCATATAATAAGGAGAAGTATTTTTTTCCTAAAATTGGAGATTAGTCTGAAAACCAATGGATAATGGGATTAACCTATAAATTAGCCAGTAAGACATTATTTTCCAATCTTTGGGTCAATCCATTTTGTTGATGTTTTTATAAATATCTGAGCTTTCTCAGTGAATGTGCTCCCTCTTATAAGTTGCTCAGACCAAGCACCGATGAGACATCTTCTTTGTGATGTAGAAACAATATGATTTGTTTCTTAAAACTCTTTGTGCTCCCTCAGAAAGTAAAGATCTGTGGATTGTGTCAGTGTCTTTCCTCTTCTGTCTATGGTTTCAGAAGTGTGGATACTTGTGGTGGCTTATCTGCCCTCTTCACACACCCTCTATCTCGAGTTAGATGTACATTCTGGGCTTCAGAACTCTCATCTCCTCCACTCTCTGTGCTCTCCCATTGCATCAGCTGCTCTTTCTATATCCCTCCTGCTTTTCCTGCTCTCTTTTCTCCCTTGCTCTCTTTCATTCTCCTTTTTAGCCCTCTCACATTTCATTCCTCTCCCTTTTTTTATCCCCTCTGTTCTGTATTTGTGTTTCTATAACAGTATTGGCTGTTAGCACACACAAAATAAGTAATAGATCAACAGGTGTTATGGGTCCTTAATGTCACTGCAAAGTGTTGAAATCAAATGTTAAACTATAAGTATTAAGTATCTGACTTCCAACAGTCTACCTCCTCCTTGTGTAGCAAGAGTCTGGTGGAGATGTTATTTATTTAGAACTACGTGAAAAGCTTTAATGGAAGAAGGACTAAGGCAAAAATCATAAAACCTGGAAAATGAGACAAAGGGCTCCTCAAGGGGAAGGATATGAGAAGTTTGCAGCCATATATACCAAGACAGTGCTGAGTAGCTCAAGTACACAACTGTCTAGTGTGGTCTAGAGGTGATAAAGTTAAAGAGATTGGATATAAAGCTAATCATTAATGTGAACTGAATCATGCCAACAGATTTATCCAAGCAAAAATGTGGAAAAGGAATTTGAAGTAGGGACTAGTAGGGTAGCACAGGGTTACACTGGATGGGACAATCCCTAGCATCTTAGAGGGATGTTGTAGAGAATAATGGCAGGTAGGAGTTTAAGGTATAGTCCACAGTGTGGTTAAACAAATCCTTCCCACCTCTATAATATAGCTTTAAATGACGAACATTTGTGATGTGTATGTTTTAATCATTTGTGTTAGTACAAGGATAGCCAGCTTAGGGCAAGAGTGTATCAGATTTCACATAGCCATGTGGGGACTCAGGCCCATTCTGTTTCATGGATATGTCCTTCTCAATATGTATCTTTCTTGTCATGGTCTAAGAAAGCTGCTCATGTCAACATTTTTACTATAGTGAATGGGAAAAGAAATGTCAGGAGATGACTGAGAGATGGCTCAGTGCTTGAAGGCACTTGCTTGCAAATCTTACTGGCCCAGGTTCAATTCTCCAGTACCACATAAAGCCAGATAAAACTGTGGCACATGCATATTAATTTTGTTTTAAACAACAAGAGGCTTTGTAGGGCCCAAACACACACACTCACATGTTTTTACCCCCACCCCCACCCTTTGGTCAGAGATGGTTCTTTTTGCAGTGAGTGACAATTATTGGAGAAACACAAAAATTGTCAAAGTACAGAGAATAAGTGACTGTTGATTGTTCATCAAATGGGATATCTCTGTCATCCATGCCAATGTGCAGGGAACATTGCAGAATAAAGGAAAAAAGAATGTAAGATACAGAGAATATAAGATATAGGAGTGTGTTGGAACATTGTCTTCTGGGTAGACATAGATGTTGCATTCATGAGCTCAAAGAGATGCCTGTTACCTTCATTAGACTTGAAGATGATTGTGTTAGTCAACATTCTGTCATGGATGATGGAGGGTCTCATGAGGTCCCACCCTCCTTGAGGAGTTATTGGTAGTTAATGGTTCCTGGGGGAGTCAGAGATATTTTATCAGTGGTGTAGCCACTGATAATTTGCTCATGTTCCAGTAACTTCCCACCCATGATCATACCAGTAACCCTAAGGTAACTCAATGGTTCACACACATACAAAAGATGTCAAAATAGAATTGAAAGTATTTCAGAAGAAGCAGTTCAGTATGAGGGGAGGTGGTCAAGAGAAGGTGATAAGGAAATGACTATGATCTAGATAAATTGTATACACTAATGAAAGTGTCAAAAAAAAAGGCCTGGAGAGATGGCTTAGCCATTAAGGTGCTTGTCTGTACAGCCTAAGGACACATGTTAGAATGTCAAGATCCCACATAATCCCAATGCACAAAGGTAAGGCAAGTGCAAGGTTGTACATGCCCACTGGGTGGTGCAAGCATCTGGAGTTCGACTGTAGTGGCCAATTCTCTCTCTCTCTAAAATAAAAACGTCAAAAATAGAACCTTTTTTTTTTTAATGTAGTACTTCTTGACCCCCACAGTAGAACATGTCATGTGTGTTTGCATTCCATTGTCTCTAGCATCATCAACTGGGACGATTATTTCAGCAGGGAAATTGGGAAATGGAATCTCTCATTTGAAGTCTAGCTAAAATATTCACCATAAATGTAAAGTGAATATTGGGTTGCACTTTAGTATTCTCTGCTTTCTGGACCATTTGGAAAAGTAATGTGTCTGATGGGGGGAGATGAATGGCTAAAAAAAAGGAAAGAAATGGTCCTTTTCCAGACAGAGAGAGTGAGCCATAGTGATGAGAGTGGAAATCAGTTTGTTGTAAGCTTAATTTTAAAAACTGTCTCTTAGCTTGTCAATTCTCACTACATTTACTTTTATGCTTATCTCGATGAAATGATTGTTTGCTATCACAAAAAGAAACAGCTCTATATTTCAGCCCTCTGTTAACAGGAGCCTGTGTTCTCTAAGTAATGGAACCATGTACAGATTAATTGTAAGGACTTGATCAAATAAAAGGTTTGATTAAAATGACATAATAAGGCACTGCATGTGTTGCAGACAGCTTCAGGTTCGCTGAGATGAACTTCCAGACCAGGCACAGTTATGGAGGAAGGGATATTATTTATTGAAGCTTACAGATCCAGGGGAAGTTCCATAAAGGCAGGAAAAGCAGCCTGCTTTTCACAGGGCCAAACAGAGAGAGCAAAGCCAACCAGCCACCACAGCACACAGAGCAAAAACTAACTACAGCCAAAAGGTCACACAGCAGACTTCAGGAACTCCTGCTAGACACATTTGCATATCTTTACAATGGAATCTCAAACCCATCACCACACCTTAAGACTGGCCCCCAGTGACCTTGCCTCTAGCAAGGTGATTGCAGATGCAAACTATAAACTAATAAAATACTGAATATATTGGGGGACATATATTCAAACTACCACATTCCGCCCCTGGCCCCCAATATATTTAGCTCCTGGTCCCCAATAGATTTATAACTATCACACATTGTAAATTGTACTCAGTCCAATTTCAAAGGTTCTCACAGTCTTGATCAACTTAAGATAGTGAGTCCTATAAAAGCAAACAAGTTAAATACTTTCAACATGTAAAGGCACAGAGTAAACATTTTAACTGGTATAAGGCATAGCAAGGAGAGACTAGAATAATGCAAACTTAACCACCATCAGCAGTCATCAAACTTCTGCAGTTCAAGTTCAATATAACCATAGACTGACAATCTCCAGGTTTTCCAATTCCGCCCCTCCAACTGGGCAGAGTCGCCAGGGAAAACTTTCATCCCATGCCAACATTGCACTCCATAGTAGCCCTTTTGCACAGTCCTGGTATATCCAAAACATCTTCAGGTCTCCATGCAAACCACGGTCCATCTTCCAAAGGCTCTTCCAGCCTATTCCTCAGGGACTTCATGCCCTGCCTTCATGCTGCATCTCAGCCACGGCTCCTGGAACCGTGTGCAACTCATGACCACTCCATGCATTTTTCATATTTCCAAAACTAATACCAGGTGTGCAGGACACAGCCATATTCTAAATCCAGGGACAAAATAAACCATAGCCTTGAAAAGCAGGTTCCTTCTCCAGTCAGCTCTTTCCAAGAATTTGCATTTTTTCACAGTCTTTCCTCAGGCATCCTCTCCATTGTTTTAATGTAAATCAAGTCAGGCCACCTTCCTTCCATCTTCCTTAAGATTGCTAATGTGTTTGACAATAGCAGCTCCAGTAACCTAAAACCAGTTTCAATGCCTCTACTTTTAACTTGCTTCAGGTTTTCCAACTTAAAATCTTAAAATCTCAGTCCGATATCTTTAGCCAAGCATATCAGTCCATTACAAATTTAACCTTGATCAAACTTTCTGGGCCTGGATAGCGGAACGTAGCCATCCCTTATGCCAGTAGCCCAGTTCCAACAAAGTCCTCTGTACTCTTTCTTTCCCCTTAGAAAGCTCATAAGCCAAGCCTCGAAGTTCAATATTGTCTGTACTTAATATTCTCAAACTCTCATCAGAATAGTCCATAAAACTTGGCTTACCACTCCAGAAGGCATCTTCAGTTGCAAGCACCAAGTCCATGCCCATTCCTCCAAAACAAAAGTTCCAAAAGATGAATATCCACATGGTCTGGTTCATCTCACCCCACTCTCCTCGGTACCACTTTACTGTTGCAGACAGCTTCAGGTTCGCTGAGATGAACTTCCAGACCAGGCACAGTTATGGAGGAAGGGATATTATTTATTGAAGCTTACAGATCCAGGGGAAGTTCCATAAAGGCAGGAAAAGCAGCCTGCTTTTCACAGGGCCAAACAGAGAGAGCAAAGCCAACCAGCCACCACAGCACACAGAGCAAAAACTAACTACAGCCAAAAGGTCACACAGCAGACTTCAGGAACTCCTGCTAGACACATTTGCATATCTTTACAATGGAATCTCAAACCCATCACCACACCTTAAGACCGGCCCCCAGTGACCTTGCCTCTAGCAAGGTGATTGCAGATGCAAACTATAAACTAATAAAATACTGAATATATTGGGGGACATATATTCAAACTACCACAGCATGCTTAGAGGCTACATGATCATTTTATCTACATAATGTGTGCTCAATCATCTGGATTGTGACCTGAGTTATGAGCAATACTGTATGTTCTTTTCCCTGTCTTCAGAGCTCAGAAACTCCATTTCAGATCTATTTCTGAAGATCGAATTAATGTCAGCCAGCAAACTGTAATTTCCTGTCAGTGGGCCTTGAATTACTACATTGAGTTTTCAGGCAATACACAAACTTAGCTGAAAGATGCAATCTTTTTTTTTTTTTTTTTCTGCTTATCATTAGTACCTAAGAATATGAATGTTTTATACTCTTCCCTCTCCATTATACATACAATTATTGGCTCAGAATGATATTCAGCTTTCCTTGCATCCTCTTATCTTCAACTAATCAAGTCCAAACTTCCTACTGAAACCAGTGTATGTTCTTCTAAATGTGGGCTGCAGAGCCAATTTATCTGATGAAGGTGAAGGACCTCCCATCTCCAGGCTCCAGCCATGAAGCAGAGTAGCTTTGTTGAAAGGAATATAATGTTTCCCCCAGCTGTTTTTATTTCTCCTGAGCATCACAAGTGTGGAAGATGGGATTTTATAGCAACTTAGTATGTGAAACACAATGTGAATCAGCTTTTTAAATCTTATGTTTGAATATTGGTATACAAGAGAAAAGCTTGTTTTGTCTTCGTTAACTGGGTTGCAGTTTTCTGAAAGCTAACCGACAAAATTGTGTTGGAAGATTGTTGACTTTCTGGTTGCTAAGCTATCTTTGATACCACAAAAGGAATAATTTTCTGTGAGCAGGGCCACTTATGGGGCAGTGACAAGCACTAAGTCCGTGTTTATTTGCTTGTAGCTGAATGAGGAGTAGCACAAAGATTAACCGGGGTTGGCTCGAATTCAAACTCCTTGACTAGAGGTTTAAGCTGGAAATTCAATGTCAAGGGTGGGCTTTGCAGAGCTGATACATCTTTTCCTTCTCATTCTAAAATAATCTCTAACATATAACAAGCTCTAGGAAAAAATGATCAAACAAAGTTCCCGTGGATTAGTGTGATGGGTTGAACAAACACTGTGTCAAGTAAGGTGTGTTCTAGGCATGTTGATATGGTGCCTGTATCTGTCAAGACATATCTGTGGGAAATGTTTTCGTTTTGCTGTATTGTGCCAACACACTGAAGGACACTTGTCAGCACCGATACTCATGTGTATCTGGAGTACTCTCCAGTTAGTGTGACAACCATGCAGAGGTCCTCCATGTGTAGTTGAATGCTACATATGAAGAATTACTCCTTCAGAAGATCACTTGCTACAGTTATTTGGTTGGTTGATTTGCCTGTTAATGTTGTTTTATTCTCTATCTTTTCACTTTCCAAAATAAATCTATTATGAACTCTTACAGGTGGTAATAAAATGAAAGTGAACAATAATTTACTTTTATGTATTCAACATTTCATGGTACACTATCTTAATGTTTTGTTTCTGTCACTGAATAAATGGAATATTACATCATACTTAATGTTCCATTGGAATTTTCCCTGACCTTAATGTCCATATTCTCACTAAAAAAAAAAAAAAAAAAATCTGCTGCCCTGATGTAAGGTTTATCAATTTTTATACCATGTTAGTTTTTTTATGATGGAGATTTAAAAAAAAATATTTTCATAATTTTAAAAAATATTTGAAAAACAAAGAGATAGAAAGAAAAAAACAAGAGATAGAATGTGTGTATGGGCACACCAGGTATTCTTGCCTATGCAAAAGAACTCCAGACACATGTGCTACTTTGTGCATCTGTCTTTACATGGACACTGGAGAGGTGAACCCAGGCTGGCAGGCTTTGTAATCAAGTGCCTTTAACTGCTGAGTCATCTCCACAGCCCTGATAAATTTAAAAAAATTAATAAAGTTTTCAGAGTGTTAGGCATTTTCACAACTGTATTCTTTGATTTTGGTTTTATTCTTCTTCTTCTTTTTTTTAAGTTTTTTGTCTTGAGTTTTTTTTTTTAATTAAACAGAATCTTTGCATGAACACATCATGTGTTAGTACAATCATTTCTCTCCTCCCTACCTCTATTCCCCTCTAGTGATTATTTCTAAATGGATATTGTGAAAATTATAAATTGTATGTACTCTCTTTCTGTGCAACTTCATTATTTGCTATGTGATTAGAAAGATTTGTTTCTGGGATCCTCCTGTCTCTGCCTCCCTACTGCTTGATTATAAGCATGTACTACCAAACCCAGCACTTTCACATGGGTTCTGGGGATCAAACTCAGTTCCTTATGTTTGTCAAGCAAGCAGTTTACTGATGAAAATATCTGTCCAGCCTCTTAAGTATGATATTTTATGCAGAAGACATTTGACTTCCTTTTATTCTTATTTTTAGGGTATTTTTTTAATGTAGGGTCTTGCTATAGCCAAGAATGACCTGGAATTCACGATGTAGTCTCAGGCTGGCCTCGTCTCATAGCAATTCTCCTACCTCAGCCTCCTTAGTGCTTATTTGTATTTTTAAAATTCTTTCTTTTTTAACTTAAATGAATGGGTAATATTGATGTTTAAATAGAATTTTAAAAATTCCTTTAAAATTTTTAACAAACATTTCCCCAATATTTGTAGCATGGCAGAGTATATTATTATATTTAAAACTTGTATCTGGACTGTGGTGGGAGGATGAAGAATCTTGGTCACAGGGTTATTTTCTGTTATTACACCCTTCTATTTTCAAGCAGTCTTTCCTCTGTTAGGATGCCTCATTCCTTTTGTTCTCTTACATCCTCTATGTCAAAATGTGGATTGGCTCAGAATTGTCCAGGTCTTGTGGGTGTACTAACAAGTACTTTGAGATCATAAATGTACCAGTTAGTGTCCAAAGGGTAGTGCCACAAAATACTTCTTCCCACACCGTGACTACATTATTTTACTCCCTTTTCTGAGATATTCTCTGAGCTTTGGGTGGTATGATAGAGGTGTCCTGTTTACTGTTGAGGTCTCAATAGCTTTTGTTTTTAGCTTTGAGTCTCCTCATTGCCTATCGCCATCTCCATAGAGTAGTTACTCTGGCCAGCAATGAGATCAGCACTAATATTCTTTCTGCCACCTCCTCGTCAATGTTTCTCCTCATCTTTTCCCCTTGATGTGTCTTGGGTCTCCCCAATATTCAACACCATCTATTAACAGAAGCTTTCCTAATGAAAGGTGAGGAAACCATTAATCAGTGGCCATAAACACATATTCAGAAGGCAATTTGATGGACTCAGTGTATCCATTTAGCCAAAGAACAGTGGTATCTTCCTTCTTGGATCTCTGTCTTCTAAGCCATAAGCTTTTGACTAGGTTTTCACTATCTGTTCTAAATCCCCTCCCACTCAGCTGGCCTCAAATCGGATTAGAGAGTGGTTGGTTACTCCCATATTTTATATGACAGTATTGTAGCTCCGAGTACATTTTATATGGCTGGTTGACTGCATAGCTTGCAGGATCCACTGCTTGTTAAGAAGCACCTTGAATTATGAAAAGAAATTATAGATTTGATTTGGCAGTGCAATGAAACTATAAATATTTTGATGTTGATCTATTATTTTAACAGAGGGTTTTAAGCCATTTTGTGATTTTTTAAATACTTTATTTATTTATTTGAGAGAGAGAGATTGAAAGAGAGAGAGAGAGGGAGAGAGAATGGGTGCACCAGGGCATCCAGCCAATGCAAACGAACTCCAGATGCATTCGCCCCCTTGTGCATCTGGCTTACATGGATCCTGGAGAATCAAACCGGGATCCTTTAGCTTTGCAGGCAAACACCTTAACTGCTAAGCCATCTCTCCAGCCCCCATTTTGTGATTTTTTGTTAGTGTTTATTGTATCTTTTTAACATTTAATTCTCTAAACATCTGATAATGTCATAAGGAAACAGAAAGGATTTGTTATGTTGTCTTTGTATCTAGGAATCTTGCTCATCTCACTGGAGAATCTTAGTAATTTATCTTTGATTCTTAAGCCTCTTTGTAGTGATTCATCAGAAAATTTGCAAATAATAGATTTTATTTATTCTTTTGTACTGCTTGCCTGTCTCCCTTTCCCTTCCTTCTTCCTACTCTCATACTTTCTTGTCTCACTGCATAATGATGACTTTTTTTGTACAACTTTGAATAGAATTCATTAAAAGTGTTTATCTGTGTATTGTCACTAACCAAATGGGCAGTTTTCAACAATTTTATTTTTATTTATTTATCTATTTGAGAGAGAGAGAGAGAGAGCAGGTAAGAGAGAGAAAGAGTGAGAGTAAGAGAGAGAGCGAGCAAGAGAGAGGGAGGGAGAATGGGTACACCAGAGACTTCAGGCACTGTAAATGAACTCCAGACCCATGTGTATCTGGCTGTATGTGGGTACTGGGGAATCGAACCTGAGTCCTTAGGCTATGCAGGCAAGTGCCTTAACTGCTAAGCCAACTCTCCAGCGCAGTTTCAACTTTTACCAAAAATAGGATGTTTGTTTTTGTGTGGATACACTGTTTCAGATAAAGGAAGATTATGAACACCTCTTTTTCTATTCTTCATTTGCCAAGAAATGTTTTTGGTCATTAGTCAATATTTAATTGAACAAATTACCTTTCTGCACCATTAGAGATGAGCATACCATTTTTCTTCCTTATTTCATTAATGTGGTGAATTACTCTGAATTATTTCACATCTTAAATCAATCTTTCATTTTTTGGATAACATGAATTTAGGATTGATATATTATTCATTTTCATATCACTGAATTTAGTTTGCTCATTAAGATTTTTAATCTATGTCCATCATTTACTATAGATTGTAATCTTCTTATAATAAATGTAGATTATAGCAAATATTTTTATTTGTTTTATCCAAGGTGATTTTTAAGCATTTGCAACTTAGCCAATTATGTCATATGTTCCTACACCCTTAGTCAATGTACCCAAGATCACTCAATTACTACCTCTATCAACTACCCATTTTAAATAACACATCATTAAGTTTTTTCATGCTTTCTCCTCCTGGAAAGTCATAAGCTAATGTCTGTCTCTTGGCTTTTTATAATAATGCATATAATGTATCTATAATCACAAGTTTGAAGCCTTCCTGTCAATTTTTCTAAGATTTCTAAGATTAACTTTTAAAGTCACCACCAATATTACTTTGCATGTCTACTTAAAATGGGTCTTTTGTGTCATATAGTTAACTTGCTTAGGTTTAGAAACATATGCCTTTGTTGGTTATTTGAACAATTAAACTTTTGTGGGAACAGCAAAAAAAGAAACTTCCAGTGGCTCCTTGTGTTTCTTTCATAATCTGAAGTTGGCTATGTTCACTCTTATGTCCACGCTATTGCTCATATTGTTCCCTATCCCGACAGTGTTCCAGTAGCAAAGGAGCCAAAACATACATAATAAAATACAGGGATTGTGAAGGATCAACGGTCAGTAGAAGGAGGCAGATAAGAAACTGTATACATAAGTATACAATGTGGTTTAGAAGCTGAGTTTCCAAATTCTTAATTTTATCATTTATTTTGTGTTTGGACTGGTATGTATCATAAGATCCAGTGATGAGGTTTTGAAAGGAGGAAGCCATGACTGACTTATGTGCTTATGGCCTGGTAGAACAAGTGCAACATCATCTTGAGAAAGTAACTAAGGCAGTGAAAAGTTTTTGAAGGTGTTAGGGTTAATCTGGCTACACTGTAACTTGAACTATCATAAAAAGCATTAAGTGTACTAAACTCACATTAAAACTTTCTTCTCCAGCCCACCTCCCCACCCCCTTGGAAATGTACTATCCTTAATAAATTGTTTTATTTCTGCTGCTATATATATATATATATATATATATATATATATATATATATATATTGTACTAAAAAAGTTATAGACAATGATAAATGGACAGAAAATGGAGAGATAGGCTTTGTCTCTAAAATATGAAGTGCTGCAATCTAGACACTAGAACTGCCTCAGTATACAGAAAGAGCAAAGAGCTCTTTTCTTTTTTTTTTTTTTGGTTTTGCAGGTAGGGTCTCACTCTGGTCCAGGCTGACCTGGAATTCACTATGTAGTCTCAGGGTGGCCTTGAACTCACATCGATCCTCCTACCTCTGCCTCCCGAGTGCTGGGATTAAAGGCATGCACCACCATGCCTGGCTTAAGAGCTCTTTTCTTATGCAGTGGGTTTCCCCTTGTTTAATGTATCTCAGAAGTAGCTGGTCAACTAGGACATGTGAATTTATGCACTGGAGCAGTTATTCCAAAGTAAAGTCTCTGTGGCTGGAGCACTAGGTACAGCAGCTGGGAAGGATTCTATCTAGGTCAGCCCAGTAATTGGCAAGTTTTGGATGCCCTGTGTAAGGGAGAGAATCTAGAAGAGATGAGCAATACAGATGTCCAGGCATTACCCTACAGCTTCTACATTATCACAGCCCACAAGAATGGATGTTAGACATTATTATTCTTAGCTGATTTCATTTTTTAAGCTGGTTTGGAAATCAATACACTATATAACCTCTTTAAGGAGAAGCCTTGTTATGGTGTCTATTTAATGGAAGAAAGCACCTTCCAAATGTATTTGTGGATCCTTGTGAATGATATGTAATGTGAGCTGAGAATACATGTAGGAAAAAGAATGAATTTTGATGTAAAAGCAGTCAGACTTCAAATTCTGGTTATTGCTAACTCTTACTAGTCTCAGAATTGGTATGTAGGCTGGTCTAAGAGTACAACTGTTTTATTTTTAAAAGGCACTAAATAAATATAAAAAATAGAAAAATTACTTATCTTGATTTCTTCAATTTAAAGTGAGGTGAAAAAAAACATTTTATTGATTAATTTTGAAAATTAAAAAAAAAGTTGCTTATGAAAATATCTAGCATTATATCTCATCAGCCTGGAATCTCTTCTAAAATTGTTTAAAAATGCTGAAATTGGTGATTGGAATAGTGCAACATATACTTGTTTGATGGCTTGTATGTGTATTTCCTGTTGGTTTCTACATCAGTGTGTTATGGATCCTTATAACTATGTTGGTTTAGTTATGTAATTGACATTGTAAGTGTCATTGGGTAAAGAGTGGTGCTTGACTGCTATTAAACTTGCTTTAACTATAATGCATGCCAATTTCTTTTTTTTTCAAATTTTGAAAATTTTAGATATGAATTTATTTTATTAATTGTACTATATCATATGTATGGTGTGAGGGGATTAACTGTGTGCTTTTCTAAAATTTCAGGTGTATAGGAAAGCTATAATTATCTTATGAAAATGGAGAATTGTGAAGAAAGGAAAAGATAGCATTGGAGTTAACATTCTTGGATGAATATTTCATTTATGAGAAGACAGCATTTTACAACGATATGCTGGTTTGCAAGGTCCTGGGAGTAAATTGCAAACTTTCTTTTTTTGATTCAACTCATGGATTTCTTAATCATTCATTGGAGGAGTTGATCAAGTTTGGACCTGGTGTATGATGGGACATGTGGCGTGCCCGTGTTTTCCTAGTGATTGCATCTTGGATTAGTTTGCTGCTGTTTTGAAGTGATTCTGATTTGAAAGGCAAGAACAAATGTGATGGATTTATCTTCAGAAATGAACAGACATGGGAAGAATCTGGTGAGTCACAAGCTAGAAGACCAGAAGAAGGTAAGACTAATACATTTCTGTTTGCTCCTCATATATAAAGAGAATTTGTATGTGTAAACTTAGTGTGTCTAAAGTGTTATACAGTGAGTGTTGCTGTGGGGTTGGACCTCATTACTGGCTGGTGATCATAGTTCTGGAGTTGTCTGAATGTACATATCCAATGTCTTGGGCAGGAAATATGTTGTCTTCCTCCCTTCATGTTCTGACTTGCTGACCTCATCTCATGTGACCTGTACCTTGAATACCTGTATAACAGGGCAGACTAAAGATCTGTTGAGTATAATACCCACGTCCTTGCCAGTAAAGGCATAAGTGGCATTGAAAATCTTTGTTTATTATCCTTGGGACATATCATCCCCAGAATTCTCACTTTTACATCTGACCTGAAAGGTGAGACAACTCTGAGTTTGGGGTTGACTCTTCATCTGTGATGTCAAAAGAAAATATCAAGAAAGAAACATGGGTAACACTTTTTTTTTTTTTTTTTTTGGAGAGAGAAACAGAGAGAGACAGAGAGGGAGAAGGAGACAGATAGAGATGGGCACACCAGCAGTCTCTCAGCTGCTGTGAAGGAAATCCAGATGTATGCGCCCCCTTGTGGGCAATTAGGGCATTGCGCCCTTGCGTCACTTTGCATCTGGCTAAACATGGGACCTGGAGATTGGAACCAGGTTCTTAGGCTTAGCAGGCAGGTGCCTTAACTGCTAAGCCATCTCTCCAGCCCAGCTAACACTTTTTACAAAGTGAGTTTTAAGATTTTTCAGAGTAAGAAGCTAAGAAATGAAACCTGAGGGTTGCACATAAACATCATTTTTCTACCTTAAAAAAAAAAAAAAAAAAAAAAAAAACTTACTAGCTAAGCCATTTCACTGTAGTGAGAACCATGTAAAAAAGCACTTAATAGAATAGCCAGAGTTGGTGCTCAGGAGAGAAAGCCCCACTTGTAATCAAATACATTATCCTGTGATCTGATCTCATTGACTAAGCTAATGCAGGAGAGGTGTGTGGGGAGATAGTGGTTTAGGTACATAGGCAGGAACAGTGAGAGAATTGGAAGGAGGTTTGTAAGTAGATGCTGACCAAAGGGGTATAGCTAGGGTTTATTTTACATCTGTCCTTGAACTCTTGCTTACTGGTTACTTTCTATATCTCATAAGGCTACCTACCAGCTCTTTGAGTATCAAAATCAACTTAAAAGAGACTCTGTTGAGTTATCCGCTGATGAATCTTCTTTGGCTATTATGGTCAATACCACAAGGATGTAGCCACAGTGATCTCCTTACTATTAAAAGAGGCAGTAGCGGATAGAGTTTGTGCCTAGCAAGGGTCATTTCATTATCTTCACCTGCAGAGGAAGTAAAGCTCAGAAAATATTAAGTACAGTAAATTCCAAGGTATCTAGTGCTAATCTTTACTTTGATGTGCATATAAAAAATTTAATTTCTACACATATGTGTTGCTAAGAATGTTGCTTGTATTAAAAATAGCACATACGGGCTGGAATGATGGTTTAGTGATTAAGGTGCTTGCCTGCAAAGCCGAAGGACCCAGGTTCAATTCCCAGATCCATGTATCTGGAGTTCATTTTCACTGGCTGGAGACCCTGGACCA
Source organism: Orientallactaga sibirica (assembly GCA_036365145.1). NCBI lineage: Eukaryota > Metazoa > Chordata > Mammalia > Rodentia > Dipodidae > Orientallactaga > Orientallactaga sibirica. The sequence goes on along the minus strand of JAEOAD010000012.1, from coordinate 32,511,972 downwards.
CTCATTCTCTCTGTGTCTCTTTCTCTCTCTCTCAAATAAATAAGTAAAATATTGTTAAAAAATTAAAATAAATAAAATAGCATGTGTGTGTGTGTTTTTCCTGTTTTTGATCTGATTGATGTGTTCATGCATTCATGACCCCATAGTGATTATCCATAACCCCACTGAAGTTGGCCTTCAGTGGAGTGGGGGCAGGGAGAGAGGACAGAAGAGTCATATATTACAGTTCCCATTAACAATTATTAAATAAAAATAGATTGCTAAATAATTTTCATTGTAATACATTCTCTGCAGTTCCCTCCTTCCTTTTGTGTCTGTCCTTTTCTTTCTTTCTTTTTCTCTCCTTCTCTCTCTTTCTTTCTTTCTCCCTTCTTCCCGTCCTCTTTCTCTCTCCTCCCTCCCTCCCTCCCTTCCTTCATTCCTTCCTTCCTTCCTTCTGTTTCTATCATTTCCTCTTTCCCTGCTGTAGTTCTAAGGCTTGAACACAGGGACATTTGCAGGGTGGGCAAGTAGTCTGCCACTGAGGTCTCTGTAGTTTCAATATTTGATCATTTTCCACTTACTATTATTCAGGCCCATTGGTTTGGTTAGAGACCCGCCTTCGCTAACAGGAAAGAAAAATATCTTTGAGATACTCTCTTTTAATTTCCTGAATAAAACATACTTGTTGATAGCAAAAGGAAAAAAAAAGGATTACAAGTTTAAAACTGAAATGAATTCTTAAAGTCATTCTCCACATTCCTTGTGTAAAACTTTAAACAATAATCTATAACCATGCTTACTTTCCCAAGGCCATTCACAAAGAACTGTTCAGTTCATAAAATATTTGCTGGTAATAATAGATTTAGAAAAACTATGAAGAGGCATATTTCTGTGGGAAAATAAAGATACCAGTTTGGTGTTATGTGTCCACAGGAGTCCCTTTTCACTGCTCATTTTCTTCTACTTAACAGGGAGTTGGGGAAGCAAACATTATTGTTGAATGGTAAGCAAGAGTGGGTTAAGAGGAGTATTGGTATATAAGTCTTCAAATAAGGTGGACACTCCAGTTGATAGACAACAAAAAGAATAAACCTATTTGTGGTGGGGGAGGATTTATAATTCAGATTTTTAAGTGTCAGTAGGAACAACCTGTCTCAATGACAATTTTCTGAGTTTGCATTAAAGTGAAAAATGAAATGGAATATCATATATTTTTGTAGGCAAAGAGCTGGTCTCAGCTTTGCCACCACATAATTTTTATAAAGATTTTATAATTATTCCTGTAATTATAGTCCTTCATGATGAATGAATTAAGTAGGTACAGTGTTCCTTATTAGTGAAAGAAAATGCATTTATCCTAACTGTTGCGGGGTGAAATATTACTGGTATTATTGAGAGAGTGCATCATTTTCACAGACTTTTGTGTATGATAGACATCTAAAACAAAGGACACTAAGCTGTTTCGAATGCAGGCACCTATTCTAATCAATGCAGTGCTGACTTGATGAGTCTACACAGAGCTTACTGGGTTTTGCCTTAATTTTATACGTGAACTTATGCTTTTTTATGCTCCTTGTCTAAATAGAAGTTCTTTCAGGACTAAGTACATGAATATGTGAGTGGTGTGTTGAGTAAATAGGTGAATGAAAAGTAAAAAGATATTTTATAGAGCACTTACTATCTCCGTGAACAGGCTTGATCTCTTGTAGTTTGTCATTACATTGCCATATAAACATAGAATCTGCTTTTAGCCTCTCAAGAGTTTTGCCCTTCGCAAATAACTACAGTTACTCAGGGACTCAGTAACTACTGTTACTCAGAAGTGAAGTTTTCAAAACTGTGTGAATTTGTTTGGTTTCTTTTAAATAGTACCTTCATATGGTAACTACATCTGAATAGAGGAAAACATACCTGAAACTAGCAGTATATCCTCCAGTCCTACCTAAAGTTCCGTGTACGTAGATGAACCAGAGGTGTGGGTTTCATAAGCATTAAAGAGACTATGTCTAAGAACCTTTCAGAAATTGAAGAAAATAGGTCTAAGAATCTAATCAATTGACTTTCTGATTCATTTGATTTTTATCAGTAGAACTTTCAGTTTCTATTGGCTGATAGTCCTGCTCTTGGTATTTAGCTTCTGGGATGGGAAAATTATCAAGGCATTACAGACCTCATAAAGGCATATAAAGAGAATGGATATATAGGTATATTTTAATTTTACTTTTTCATCCTTGCTTGCATGTTAATACCAGTGAAGGTAGTTTGTTGTTTCCCATTAATTTTCTTTTTTTTTAATTTATTTTTTTAAATATATATATATTTATTTATTTGAGAGAGAGAGAGAGAGATAGGCAGGTAGTGAAAGAGCAAATGGGTGCACTGGGACCTCCAGCCACTGCAAACAAACTCCAGATGCATGCGCTCCCTAGTGCATCTGGCATACATGGGTCCTGGAGAATTGAGCCTTGAACCAGGGTCCTTAGGCTTCATAGGCAAGGGTTTAACCACTAAGCCATATCTCCTGCCCTCCCATTAATTTTCATTGCTTCATGGGATTGTTTCTACAAAACCTTTGGGAGAGTGAAAACCCGGGAGGTACAAATGTCACTGGTATATAATTAGTTGTGACCTTGAGGAGAAACACAGTGCTTAGTAGATTTTATTGCTAATCTAACTGTCATAGCTTGCAATTTAGATAACCTGGGACGCTTTTATTGCTGCATGAATATTAGATGAAAGCATTTATCATAGTGTAAAGTTTACTTGATAGCAGTAAATAGGTAGCAGACATACATTCCAAAATGATGGCAATGGATGACAAAAAATGCTTGGTGACTTGTTGCACTTGTGTTCTTTTCTTCTATTCGCTAAGCCAGACAGAGGTGAAGAATATTATTAATGTGTGTGTATAAGTGCATTGATGGGAGTGTTTTGGATGAATACTGTCTCAGTTTTTACTTCTCAAGTCATCTTTTACAGATAGCATGAGTTAGTAGTATTTTCACCATGGAGCTAAGCAAAGCTCAGGATAAATTCCACTGCATCATATCTTTCTAAAGGCCCATAATTATTTTGGGAATGAAACATTCAGAATAGTGAGTGTGTTTGAGATATGGGAATTGAGAAACTTGAGGAGCTATATTAATTGTTGGAAGAGAAAAAATGCTGGTTTGGAACATGCCTATTTCAAGGCCAATTTAAGAAGGGGACTAGAGAAAGTAGTATTTTCAAGGGACAGTGATCATTCTATCAATATCTGTTCACATAGAACCATTGCGGGTTTTTTCTTTTAATTGATATCAAACATAAGCATGATCCAGGGATATACCATAACATCGTGATGTTAGGCTACTCCGATAATTTTATTGAAAAATTTATCCATTTAAGATCATCAGTGATTTGTAGAAAAATAATGCTTTGTCTGCTTGAGGTTAGCATTTTTTTTTTTTTTAGGTATATTGGTTTGCAAAAATCTGAATATAATGCTGATAAAATAAATTTTAAAAACTTGAATATAATGATGGCAAATAATCTTTAGGATGTGGATTTGGATTATTCTCCAAGGTATTGCAAATTACTTTATTTATATTTTAAACTGATTCAAATATATCTTAAGAAAATATGTAATGGTGAATTACTAAAGAAGAAAAGACTTAGTGAAGATAAATTCACTATGTCAGTTTCAGGCCCTCCAAGGGGTTGCATCCATTTAAAGATTCCTTACTTTTATAAATTCACTTAACTTTAAAAATATTTTTATTTCTTTATTTGTAAGACGAGAGAGAGACAGAGAAAGAGTGACAGAGACAGACATACGGAGAGAAATAGAAGGCGAGCACCAGGGCCTCCTACCAGTATGAAACTACTCCAGATGCATGCACTACGCTGTGCATCTGTCTTCATGAGGATAGTTGAGAATTGAAACCAGGCCTTTAGGCTTTGCAAGCAACCACCTAAATCGCTGATCCATATCTCCAGCCCAAATCCACCTTTTTATTAGTACAAGAGACAGGAAAACATAAAGTATGATAAAATTTATGAAAACAATCTGCATTATTAACTAACAATCCAGACCTAAAGCATGGATAACAATATGAATAGCTATAGTGGAATTTTCAACAAAATTATTCATCCCATTTCTGATTAGTCAAGTTTTTCATTTTGAAACATAATCTATAATATAAGAATAAGTCTGGGTTGGAGAGATGGCTTAGTGATTAAGCGCTTGCCTGTGAAGCCTAAGGACCCCAGTTCGAGGTTCAGTTACCAGGACCCATGTAAGCCAAATGCACAAGGTGGCACATGCATCTGGAGTTCATTTGCAGTGGCTGGAAGCCCTGGTGCACCCATTCTCTCTCCCTCTCTCTCTCTCTCTGTCTGCCACTGTTTCTCTGTCTGTCACTCTCAAATAAATGAAAATAAACAAAAAAAGTAAATAAAAAAAGAATCAGTCTGGAATTTAGTTGTCTCTTGGTCACTTAACCTGGATTCATTAAGGATGAAGAGCACTCTTTTTCTGACCAGAAGTAATTCTAGAAGCATGTCTCTCATCTCAGAACTTTGATGTAACCTCTTTTAATTCTTCCTCAAAAATACAGATAGTCCTCACATAGATACCTACAGCTTTATGAGGTTAATTGTGTCTTTATTCCTGGCCATACACATTTATAAGTTTTAGTAGACTTTGGAGGAAAAAAATAGTATGTAAGCATGCTTCATAGTTCTATCTAATTGTTCTAGAACATTCTAAGTCATTTTATTGATTCTTTGATTTAAGATGTCAACAGATGCATTCATATAAAGAAACAATATAACCAGGTATCATGTACCATATACTTTAGATGTAAGTCATTTGAACTCAGTGAAGACATAATTGTATGAAAATTAATAGCAATATTAGTCATTATGATGTTGATAATGATCAGGAAAATTACTAATTTGTAAAATTCAACAATTTTTTTAATTTTTTAAAATTGTTATTTATTTTCGAAGAGAGACACAGAGAGAGACAGAAAGGGAGAGGGAGACAGATAGAGATGGGCGTACCAGCAGTGTCTCAGCTGCTGTAAACGAAATCTAGATGTGTGCGCCCCCTTGTGGGCAAGTGCAGCATTGCGCCCTTGCATCACTTTGCATCTGGCTAAACGTGGGACCTGGAGATTGGAACCGGGTTCTTAGGCTTAGCAGGCAGGCGCCTTAACCACTAAGCCATCTCTCCAGCCCAAATTCAACAAATTTTAATTCATATCTATTTTAAAATTCATTTCCCATCAATATTAAAGTGGGAGTTCTCAGCCTGATTCCATTCATAAAGAAATGACTAGATTGAGATTAAGGATTTCTTCACATATATTTAAAAACACGGGCACATACCATTAATGCAAAGTGTAAAATAAAACAGCTCACCAATTTGCTGTCAGCTCTTTGAGAGTACACTGTTTCATTTTATATATTTATATCTAGCAGACAGACAAATAACTTTTTAAAGCAAATTTTGTACTTTATGGCCTGTTTCAAATGGCCTGTCACATAATTGCATACTTTTTCATGTAGATTGTGTTTTTTAAGTGTCTGGACAATTTCTCAGTTTTACCACAGATATGTACTCATTTAAACATTACATAATCATTTACAAACAGTAGTTACACCATGTCTGTTTACCTCTCACGAGGTTCTGGCGAATTAACTAGGTAGACCAATTCCAGGAAGCTGACTGGGAGGCGGCCAAGTGATTAAGAAGCCATGAGGGTATGTAGCTGTATTATGGAAATTTGAGTGTCAAGATCAGGAAACTAGACCTCTGCTCATTTGCAAAGGCCAAATGTTTGAAACTAATCAGAAAAATCCAAACATGATTTGGCAGTGGGATAGAGTGGGAAACAGGAATAGGAACATAAGTAGAAAAGAGGAGGGAAGAGTTGGGCGTTGGCTGACACACTTGATCTGCTTGTTATGCATGACAGGCTGCCTTCTGGAGAGCAAGGCCATGTGATATAATCATAGGGCAGGGTGGAGAGAAAATCTTGACTTTTCTCAACCAGGAAATGATGACTATGTACAAGACAGATTGTATACTATGAATATGCAATGACTGGGTCAAGAATTATGTGAAACAAAACAGATTTAATGATATAATTTGTGTGGACACAAGGGGGTTTGTCTATTTTCTATGTAAATTTGGAAAACATAAATTAAAAGGAAGTAGGAAACTTAACAATCTTTGATTTTTAAAGGTTATTCCGTGGACTAGGAGCATCACTAACATATGAGAGCTGAAAGAAAATGCAGAGTCTCAGGCCCCACGTTAAACCTACTCAATCAAATTGTGCATTAAAGACCCTCAGGTGCATCTATTGCTTATCCATATTTGAGAAGCCTGGCCATAGGGACCATTGCTGAGAGCTCCTCAGTAGGAGGAACACATCCATTAGATGCCCGTTGTCATCTGCTTTGCCCTACCCACTTTGCTCTACTACTTGTACTTGAGTTCAAGCTTTGCTCTGGGGCTAGATAGATCAAGACATTCGATCCCTAGGATTCTGGTAGTGATGTTATATTTATTTTTTTTTTAAGAAAATTGCTCCTGGACTCTCTTAGCACAGTTGGTTGGAATTCAGACTTTCTAAGAATTCTCTCATTCTTGTTATTCATTCCTGGTTTGTTCTTAAATATCCTAAATGCTTACCTGTACTGTTGATAATAACAGTATTTTCTCATTATGGCTGGTTGTGATCCAGGAATATGCATTTGACTGGTGACTACAGAGAATAGTTATAGACACCACATCTTTGTCCCCATGTTTGATGACCTTTGTAGCTAACCTTTTCAAAGCAGTTAATGAAGCTGTCTGCCTGCTTGCATAGCCTACATTTATTTTATTAATTAATTAGTAAATAAAATACAATGATGAGTCATTTAATAACATGGAAGTTAAATATTAACTATTTTTGGGGTCTCCATTCTACCCCTAGACCTTTTAACTCCCCATAGAATCACAGGAGAGTTACCTTAGCACAGCCCCATTTAACTGTAGCTTAGCTCTAGAGAGCATATCCGAAGTCAGTGAATGTTGTTTTTACCTATTTGTTGCTGGAATAAAGTACCTGACCAAAAGTACTTGGTACTTGATGAGAGGAAAGGCTTTTTGGTTTTCATTTGTTTTTTTTCAGACTTTTTTTTTTTTTGGTGGGGGGAGGCTTGTAGGATGTGAGGGAAGCTCCATGATAGCAGGGACAGCTTGGCATGCTTACAGGCTGGACATTACCTCTGTCACAGCAAGTGGAAAACAGCAGCAGGAGAGTGAGCTGAGTTTTAGCAAGGGGAGGCTGGCTATAACATCCCAAAGACCATCCCCAACAACATACCTCATACTTCCTCTAGTAAGGTGCCACCTCCCAAATTACTATCGGGTGGGAACCAAGCATTCAAAACACATGAGTTTTTTGGGAGGAAAGCTAATTCAATATACCACAGTGACTATAGTACTTCAAAGACTATATCCCTTAGTATAATGAATTTGATAAACCCAAATATTTTATGTCATTGTCATATTGCCAAATAAAAAGTTGTCTTTAATTCATGGTCCCTTGAAATAAAAGTTTACTATGTCCTAACCATTTGTATTGAGATTTATTTCCATTTTGAAGAGTACTGAAAGAGGGGATGGAGATATGGCTTAGCAGTTAAGGGGGTTGCTGGCAAAGCCAAAGGATCCCACTTTGATTCTCCAGGACCCACGTCAGCCAGATGCACAAGGGGGTGCAAGCATCTGGAGTTTCTTTGCAGTGGCTGGAGGCTCTAACACGCCCGTTCTCTCCCTCTCTTTCTCTGCCACTTTCTCTTAATAAATAAATAAATAAATAAAATATATTTAAAAATAAATAAATAAAGAGTAGTTAAAGAATATTGATACTAACATAAAAATTCTTAATACATTAGAAGACCCTTCAAGCAATTCCAAAGGGAGAGACAGAATGTAAAAATGTGTACAAAGTTGTCATGAGCACACTATATCAGAAGCATAGACAGACATATTTTTGTCTTTCCACAATGTCAGATTTTATTACATAAGCACAAATTCATGAGTCTGTTAGTTTTGTTGGCTGTGTAATTTAACAAATAGTCCTAACTTCCTTAACCAGCTGGCCATTTGGCAAACACAGGTTCTTTCATGCGAGTCTTAATTACTGTTCACTTATACCACATGTTATGCTATTAATATATCTACATATGTATATGTAGATTACAGAGAAGCTGCAAGAAGATTAAAGAGGTCATTAGAGAATCTAAGGAGTTCAAAGAGACCTTACTGGAGGCAGAGGCAGAGACAGAGGCAGAAAACTGACTGAGCTGCAAAGACACAGAGCAGTGGTTAGGTAGGATACTGTGGAGCCCTGGCAGACAGATTCTGGAGGCACAGGGCAGGGCTGTAGTGACTGCAAAGGAGCAGGGTTGAGTCAAGCTGCATAAACAAGGGAAAGGACCACAGAGACAGGACCACAGAGCCAATAGTGGTGGGGCATAGGATCAATTCTGGAAGGACACACAGATAGATGGACAAATGGTCTTTGAGAAGTCCACATTGGGGACCACGATGAGCTGAAGTCTCAGTGCCAGAAGGGAAATCTCTGCTTGTGAGACCCTTGACATACACATCAGGTGGTCAGATGACAGGTTGATGGGGCCTGTCACCATGGCAGTGTGGGAGTCTTCCTCTTTAAGGGGTCCAGGTGAGGGCATTTCACCCTTTCTTGGTCTGGTATGTTTGATAATCTCTCCAGTTATTGATTTTGCTCTGCAAGTATTTAGGAAAGCAGCTATTGTTTTCTTGCCTGACTTCTCTAAGCTTGGGTGTATGAAGGCTTAGAAGATTTCCCAGGAATTGGGGAGTCTGAGTCAGAACTGCTGTTACTTGCTTTTAATGGAAATGTTGGAGCTTTTTAAATGGCCTGGGACTGAAAACAGCATTTGGTACAGGAAGAATAAACTCAGAAATTTTAAACTGATGTAAAAATCAATTTTAGGACCCCATCCCATATGGATTGATATTTTTTTCTCCTTGAGTTAAAAATAAATTCTGTTTGTTCAGTCTTCTATATGTTCCACAAAAGAGCTCTTTTATTGTGTTCCTGTTTGAATCTGAGGGTGTTAGTTTCAAGCATTAGTGCAATGAAAGAAAATACCTTTTTTTTTTTTTTTTTTAGGTTTTGGAGTTATTCCCCCATGATCTACTTTTACTTCATAAACTACCATTTATAAATTCTTCTTGACATATATAGTAGACAGTGTCATTAATTAAATATTAATTACAATGCGATATGCCATTTAGGCTGTCTAGAATCAATTTCTTATATGTAACTTTGCCAGGTAGTAAAGTAGTTTGTTAGGGCCCAATGGATGACACTCTTGGCTAAGAATGATCTACACTATATTTAGTTCTTACTGTCTTACCATTAACTAGATTAACTAAAGCTCTATCATAATGAGATTATAATTAAAGTTCCCAGAATTAAAAAAGCCACACCAATGGTAACAATTCTGTCAGGCTAATTGACTGATGAGAACTTTGTGATGAAGAGTTGGAATATTGCATATTCAGTGCCAAATTATCTTGGGCTATTTTTTATAACCTTGATAGTTTTCATTATCTACCTCTGTTTTGCCCTACTATCTTTATGACTGTCAGGTAAAACCCTCTGGAATGTACAAACCAGACAGTAGCTTCCAGCAACCCCAAAGCTAACAATGTCGTCAGACAGCATCTGAGACCAGTAGGGAGCAGATGTTTTCCCGTTCTGCTGTAACTCACCCACTTGCTGTTTACACCAGTGTATTTGAAAAATGGCTTGACTTATGGATTGCTTTTGTTACGGAGCTATAAAACCTTGAGGAAATCATTGCTGCATGGTCTGTTATTGAGGCAACCTGAGTCCCTTGTTCCTTGTTACAGTCACTCATTTTTGGCTCAAGAATGAACTCTCATTCCCTTTGAGGAAAAGATGTGTTTTAGATTGACAAGACGGAGTTCGGATCATTCAAGTTAGGTGGTTCTAAGTATAAAATTTTCTTTGAAGAAACAAAGCAGCAATTTAAGAACACGGATTTAGATGATGTAATATTTTGCTGAACTCAATTCAGCAAAGTAGTTTTTTGTGTGTGGATTTATGGAGTGGCTACTGGTGCTCTGTAGCTAGGTAATACGAGAAGCCTAAGTTAAGTGTGTTACTGGTGGGTTTTTCAATCTGGACTCATCACTGCGCCCTTGTATCAAAGAGAATCAGGCTCCTACCTCATAGCTGAAGATCAACCTGCAGTTATAAGGCATTTTTTCTCATATTTCCTTCCATCCTTACAGCTATGTGAAGTGTTAGGTCAGATGTTCATGTCACACTAGGTAGAGGGACTTGCCCAAGATTTTAGAACACAACATGTATTTGTTTTGCTTAGTAGGGATTTCATTTTAATCTATTTCCGTTTAGCAGGTATTTATATGCTCATCAAACCATTACCTTTGAAATAATATCTATTTTGTTGATACATTATTAAAAATCTGTTTCAAGACCAGATATGATGCCTTATATAATCCTAGCACTCAGAATACTGAGGTAAGAAGATAGCTGGATGTTTGAGGTCAGCCCGGGCTACAGGATAAGATCCTGTCTCAAAGAAACTATTTAAAGACTACAAAAGCTTCCTGGTTCACGCAACCGAGTCAGATCATGGAATAATAGTCCACTTTTTGTTGTATGTAATACCAAAAGCTCAGAGTTATGAAGAAATGAGGTTTATTTTGACTCAAGGTTTGGTTCTACCTTGAGGGCTCACATCTGGCTGTGGGTTGTGTACTTACAGAGTTCCAAGATACCATCGAACATCACAAAAGCAGGAGATAAGAGTATGGTGTGCTGTATCTGTTTGTCTCCTCTGGCCCTGCTCCCTTGTCTTACAATGCTATCAGGTTTTAATCGTGGAGGTTCCACCCTAATGACCACATCAAACCCAAATTACTTCACAAATGTCAACTCCAAATACCCTTAATATCTATCAGTCTATCAGGGTCTAAATTTCAATTTCAATTTGAAGCCTTGATGGAGAGGCCACTTAAAGCCATATCCAAACCATGGACAAAGACTTTTATAGAATTATTCCATAATGACACTGAAAAGTTGTGAAAAGTGAGTCTGGATTTGGATGAACACAGAGTTCTTTGTTATGCTAGACCTGATTTGATCACATTATATTTGTCATACTTAGAACCTTAAACTTGAAGTTTCTGTTCTCTTTTATTAAAGATCAGTGATGTTGGGAATGGCTTAGCCGTTAAGAGTGCTTCAAAGACCTGTATTTGATTCCCAACATACCTACTTAAAAAAAATGTTTGTGCATTGTCATGTATAGCCATAACCCAAATTCTTTGGAGAGCACAGACCAGAGAATTGTTGGTGCTCACTGGTTAGTCTAGCCTGTCCAAAAACTTCAGCTTCAGGTTCAGTGAGACTCTACTTCAAGGACACAAAGTGGAAAAGTGATTCAGGAAGATGCCCACTGTTTTCCTCAGGCCCCTGCTCACATGCTTATGGTGTGTGTCAGCCTCTCTATATATGTTCATACACATGGCACATGTACCATACCACACATACTATACACACACAGGTGCTCACACACAGATCAATGATTTTATAAAGTTATATTAGGTAGGCTCTTTCTAATAGTTAGCAAACTCTGTATTTCAATTTATTATACTACCTAAAGAAAAATTATCAGTCCACACAGGTTGGGTCCATCCTCAGCTTTCTCACTTTTGCCAGCTCCTCAGTCCCCATCAAAGCTTGGCTTCGTGGTCTCCTCGCTGTGCCAGTGACACATGTGAGAACATGCATGTGTGTGAGCCCCCTTGCTTTCCTGGAGTGAGACAGGATGTTCTCTTGGACCATATTCATGTTCAGTATTCACCATGGTGGAAATAAATGAGAACTGCAGCCTGTCATAGGGAAGAGATGGATAATCATTTCAGAGCCATTTATTGAGAGAATATTCAAACAGAAAATTGCAATGTGCCCATCTTTGGGTCTAATTTTTCTGTATTTGATGTGAAGGATGTAAAAGGAAGGTGAGACACACATGCTTTATTAATGGTTCATTTGACGTTCTCTTTTGATAAGTGTTTTTTAACAGAGCTATAGTTCCAGACATTGCATTCTCTCTAGACCTGGTGTTTTCACAAATGCTCAGAGCTGTAAGGTGCTCACAAATATGTTCACATTCTATTGTAAGGCAAGGCTGACTCAATAATATAACAGAAGCCAAATAGATATTTATGTCTACCCTTAAAAGTTTACTTTTTGTAGTTCATTTTTTTTTTGCTTTATATTCTTTATTAAAATTAGGTGTTCTCTTTTCAGCTCTTAGCAGCTGCTTTATTAAATGACATTGTTATGTAAGATGAGGAGTTTTTCCTCATTCTGTGCTTACAAGGCCTGTCTTTTAACAGTTGCTGATATTGGCAAATTGTAATGTTTTCAAAATAGGAGATAAACAACACCTTGTATGTACATGCTATTTTCTAATTAACATTGGGAAAGAATTTAGGGTAACACCTTTAAAGCAACATGAACCTCATAATTAATGCCTTCATCTGCTTTGCTTTGTAAAATAATTCCTATGTAATTATGGACTGATACAATGATTTCCAATTTCTTGGAGGGAAAGTACAAAATAATGACAAATAAAGTACATTCTAACATTTCTATAGCTCTTGCTGTTCTACAAACTTCTTTCATATTCATCATCAGGTACCAAGTTAATGGTATAATTAATTAGGAAACTAAAATTGTATGTGGTCTACTAATGATTCTTTTAAATGAAGAGTGCATCAAAACTTATCACTTACCTTCTTAAAACTGTTCAGTGATGTGTCTGTGGGGCTAGACAAACTTCTTAACATGATCTAGTGGATCCTGTACAATCTCTGCCCATTCCCCTTGTAATCATAACCCCTGCCATTCTTTCTCATTTTTCAAAAACAGCAGGTACTTTCTCATCTTCAGGCTTTTGCCTGACAGTATCTCTGCTGAGATTTCTTTCCCATTACTCTGTGTGTGTGTGTGTGTGTGTGTGTGTGTGTGTCTTTTTTTTTTTGTCATTCATGCATCCAAAATTAACACCATTCCCTCCAAAAATATGTTCCTCCCACGCATCCATTATTATGTTTGGTTATAGCACCCTTTTGGTTGTCCTCTTCACAACTATTTCTCCTATCACTCATGTATTGCTTGCTCCTTCACATCCTGGGGAAATGCCTGGTTTTCATTCTTGCATATTATTCATATTCAAACTTAAGAAATGTTTGAATGTAACCATAGAAACTGCCTAGTGGTTCCATAAGCGGTAACTTATTCAGAAACATGTTAACATTTATTTAATTGGGTTTTAATTTGTATTTATTTATTTGAGAGATAGAGAGAGAAAGAGAGAGAGAGAGAGAGAGAGCATGCCAGTGCCTTTAGCCACTGCAAACAAATGAGCTCCAGACACATGCACCAACTTGGGCATCCAGCTTTAAGTGGGTACTAGGGAATGGAAACTGAGTCCTTTGGCTTTGCCATTAAACATCTTAAATGCCAAGCTGTCTCTCCAGCTCTGAATTTTTAAATAAAAAGCTAAACAACCCAAAAGGTAGACAAGCCTTAGTCTTGTGCAAAACTAGCTCTCAAATAATATAGTAAGAAAATAACAGATAACATAAAGTAGGTTGAAAACTTTAATGAGCAGTCTTCCTGACCATGAAAAATGCTTACCTTAGGTGCTTTCTTCCTTCTTATGATAGAAGATCAGAACTTTCAAAGCACGCCTTCTTTTGCAACTTCCTACATTTTCTACTCACTCTTCAAGGCCTCTAAGCTTTTACAAATGAGAAAAATGACAGATTAAGTGTTTTATGGCTTCTATCATAAGTTCAATATTTACCTATGTGATTATCCATGATATTTTGTAGGCAGAAATGATAGTATACATAGGATTTAGAATGATTAGATAATGGCAGATTCAGATATTTGCATGCTATTTGGACTCAGTCTATATAGTTGTTATAAAAAACATAACTACAATTATTCAACATGTATAATTTGATGTATAATTTGATGATGTTTGTTAACAATGGTGGAATAAAGTATTGTCAAATTCTGTTCAGGCTGTGAGATGTGAGCATTCCTATTTATCCTGTGGGCATAAAAGCTAGTACCTACTTCTAGAGGAGTGTTACAGAATAGTGCGAGAGGACAAGTAAGGAGGAGTGAGCTCAGTCCAGCTACAACTGAACTTAGGAAGACCCCAACCTCACAAGGCCACACCATTGCTATAAGCTGCCAGATGGTGCTGGCAGGTGTTTCTGCAATGCCTGAATGGTGATGCCCATCTATTTCTGGTCCACGATATTCTTTGAGTAAAGATGATTATGCTTCCTAGGGCTAAGCTGGAGTCCACTTTGGCAACTATAGAGCTTCCAGGTCCAGTGCTTATCTGTCTCTAGCCATATACATAACCACTTCCAAGGTATCAGCTGCCACACCGGACCTGCTTCCAGGGCTTTCTTCTAAAGGTGTCACTCCTCCATAGAGCACCTACTACTTTATATATAGATATATATTTGAGAGAGAGAGAGAGGCAGAGAGAGAGAGAAAGAGAGAGAAAGAGAGAGAGAGAGAGAGAGAGAGAGAGAGAGAGAGAAAGCATGAATAGGCACATCAGAGCCTCTAGCCACTGAATATGAACTCCAGATGCATGTGATACCTTGTGAATCTGGCTTCTGTGGGTACTGGGGAATCAAAGCTGGGTCCTTTGGCTTCACAGGTCAGCACCTTAACCACTATGCCATCTCTCCAGCCCCTACTTTACTTTTCAACTCTCACAAAAAGTATTCTCCCTTTCCCTTTACTTGGGTAGGGGTACTTCTGGTAAATTTTCCTAAGTCCCTAGAATGTCAAAGTGTACAAGTTAACATTTTATTAACTCTTACTAAGAACAAGAAAACATGAAAATTTAAACAACACTCTAGCAAGACATATTAGTATATAGAGTGCACAATGTCAATATGTTTGCCAACTTCTTTTTCCTGAAATATTATAAACAAGCTTACCTAATACCTGCTGTGATGCTACAGCTTTGTATCAGAGTACTAGTGCAGCATTCAAGGGGCTCTGGGTTTCATCTTCAGTGCTCACATGAACACACACATGCACATACCAAATAAATCCCACTGTAATGTTCAAATTTACATTGATTAGCAGCTCTTTGCACACTCTATTCTGCAAAGCCCTACAATAGTGATTCGCTGAGTATATGAAGAATCTTCCCTAAAAAGAAGATATTTGGATACTTAGGGAGCACTTTCTCAGATGAGGAAATTAAAATTGTAATCAGTTATTTCATACGCCAATTTTATAGAAGTAGATTCTTACCAGTGTTCAAAAAGGGTAGAGGTCCATTAGCACGCAATGTTGTTTTCCTTTTTCTCAAAAATAATGGGCTTTTCATACTGTTGTTTACAAACATAATTAAAATGGGCTTTTGTAGAGAGGAACTTAATTCTAATAGAATGTTGATTAACTGAAGTGTTATTATTTTTTTTCTTAAAGTCTTAGAGAGCATCTAATAGGGGATTTAGAATTATTTCTGAGAGAAAGTGAAATAAGGATAAACATCTAATTCACAATAGCAATCAGAGTTTGAGAAATCTTTGAGTGCTGGTTTTGACCAAGACAGTAGCTGTGTCAATTTGGATTGACAGACCCAAGTTAATAATTCTGCTTTTCAGTTTCACAAGCCTTATTTCAAGTACTCAATCATCACATGTAGCTAGTGGATATCATTGAAACAGCAAACACACTCTTCTCCTTATTACAGGCACTTCTATTGGAAGTTAGAAGAAGCAGTTCAAGTCAGACAAATGGACACGAGCAGTCAGGGAAGGGACTCCTTGTGGTTTCAGCGCCTGAAAATTGTAATGGGAGACTGTCGTTTTGTAGATAGAGACAATAACCTTTCCTCCTGATATAACTTGAGTGGTTTCAGGGCTCTTCAAGATCAGTTACACCAATCATCAAATTAATATTCGAACTGCTTAGATTATTTGGTTGTATAAATGTGGAGCAACCAGAAGGTCGTGCAATGAATAAGACAATCAGTTTAGTCTCTGTTTTCTCTCTCACACACACAAAATACACATCAGAAAAGTGCATTCATGAATTGTCCATAGTTTTAATATTTGATAATAATTTTTTACTGCTGAACCAACATATAGACTTTTTGAAATGTGTTCCATGATCTCATAGAAACTAAATCCTATTTCAAATCTTAGACTATAATGAAGCCTGGCAACACATTAGGCTAAAACACTGAGGTCAAAAAGAATTATAGAATACTTATAAAAATACAAGCATAATATTTTCCATCATTTTAGAAAATGATTTAAAATCATGATTATATCTTTCATATTATAGTGCAATTCATCTGTCACATATGCTTATTTTCTTCTTGCCAAATGATAAGATCTTCAAACCATATGTTCCCTAAGCTCTTCTTGGACAGAGCTTTGACTAAAGCCAGAAAAAGTAAAAAGTCAGTCAGAGGACTGGAGAAATGACTTAGCAGTTAAGGTGCTTGCCTGCAAAGCCAAAGGACCCAGGTTTGATTCCCCAGGACCCACAGTACCCTTATGTAAAAGGTGATGCATGTGTCTGGAGTTCCTTTGCAGTGGCCGAATGCCCTGGCATGCCCATTCTCTCTCTTTCTGCCTCTTTCTCTCAAATAATAAATAAAAATAATCTCTAAAAAAGGAAAGCTCTCTCTTAAAAAAAGACAGTCGGAAAATGCATTATTTCTCAAAGTTATGTTCCAGAAAGTCTTTATCTAAAATATGAATTGTTTGAATTAATTAATTTTCTGTAAGTTGTTATTAGAGCATTTCAGGCACAAAGGTAAAATGAAAGACCAAGAGAAGATTAGTGGAACTACTATAGTGATTATGAGTTTATAAAGTAGTGTTGACTTTAAATAATAATGCAAATAAGGTCATTAATACTTATTGTTTTGGTAGTCTGATACAAGTGTTCCATACACTCTTTACAGAATTTAAAGCCAAAACAAAAATTCAAACTTACGTAATTTATTCTTAAAATAAGAAACCTGATCCGAAGGTTGGCATTGCAACTTTCCAAGGTCAACTCTTGAATAATGTCTAAACTGTAGCCAAAGAGACATACGCATCATTTTCCAGCCCATCATGTACATTTTATGTTTTTTTTTAAATCAGGCTGTCCATTATAATTGCCAGCAACTTATAATTCTCCCAAAGAGTTTAACCAGAAACTTCTACACTCCCATATTCATAAAATTAAGGCTTTAATAAAGTACTTTTTGATTATATCAGCCAGTAAATAAAAGTTTCCTGTTACCTTTAACCAGTAATGGCATAGGAACAATTATGCAGAGTGTGTTGCTAAATTTCATTGCTATG
Source organism: Orientallactaga sibirica (assembly GCA_036365145.1). Taxonomy (NCBI): domain Eukaryota; kingdom Metazoa; phylum Chordata; class Mammalia; order Rodentia; family Dipodidae; genus Orientallactaga; species Orientallactaga sibirica. The sequence continues at coordinate 32,494,478 of JAEOAD010000012.1, read as the reverse complement.
TACTTGAACTTCAGGTGCAATATTGACCCTATCCAATGTTTTCCCTTTGTGGAAATCTTTACTGGAACCATAAGGTTTCAGGCCCCTTCCCTGGCAGACCTTAATCATCTTTTTATTTCTGATAATTAGCATGGGGGTTCGATGAACACTACTTATTCATTTATTGCATGAATGAAGGAGTAATCATATTCAAGCCAATTAAGATAATGTTTTCATAAGTACTAACAAAGCAACTCACAAGAAAATTATAGTTTGGATTGTAAAAATCACTTTTTCCCCCTGAGGGACCAATTAAGGGTTTTATACAGTTTGGGTTAGTGTGACTGACACAGGTAAGTCAGATTGTCCTTGTAAAATTTTGATCTCTTTTGGAATTGGAGAGCTAACTAGCTCTTATGATATTGAGTAATGGGGGATATCGAGCTGTGGAGAATCTGGACAATTGGCTGTCAGTTAGGAGTGGGCATAGCCAAGCAAAAATTACTTGAAGAAGCCCAGAAGCCTGGCACATGGGCCTCTGCAGGCATTAGAAGATCTTCAAACCCCACCTGAGTCTAAGCCTGGATTAGCAGAGGATGTACTTCTGTGACTCCTGCATGAAAAGACTAAAACAACTTTCAGGCTTAAAAGAAGACAAAGTTGTCTATGTAGAGTGTCATCCTTACATGGTCTTACGAGGAAAAAGCTCCCAGTTGAGACCTTCCACCCTCATATACATATGGCACTTTAGGCCAGGATAGTGGAAGATGGGCAAATGGCAGACAATGGTAATTGATCCACCAAAGGTAGGCTCAGCAAGCTCCAGGCCTGGATTTTGCTCAGACCAAAGTCCAATTCAGATAAAAGACTCCGAAGCACGTTTCCAGAAGAGGAAATCAACTTAAGACCCACCCACCCCCACACTGTGGTTTCCACTATCTATGGAGGTACGCTCTTTCATACATTCATAATGGAGATAGTGCATCGAAACTTTCATGGAGTGCATGCAAGGACACTGGATTGCACAGTAAGAGAGCAGGCTGCAGAACTGTGCAGGTCCAGGCATGAGTGTCATGATTACTTCTCATTGTCCATGGATGACCAGCCTGTTTAGCTTCAGATTCCTCATGTGAAACATGACGGGAATATCTCACTGGTGGTTATATTGGTAAAGGTGGTGCAGCTTACAAATTCTGCTGTAGAGTACTGCTGAAGGACACAAGAAACAGAAAGGAGGAAAGGCTATTGCCTTATAAGCAGCATGTCTATCTTCCCACCAAACTGAGACTACATAATGAATTCTGGGTCAGCCTGGGCTAGAGTGAAACCCCACCTTGAAGAAAAAAAAAAAAAAAAAAAAAAAAAACATGCTGGGGAGATTTCACAGAGGGCAAAGTGCTTGCGGCAAGCACAAGGACCTAAGTTCAGATCCTAGACCTCACATAAAATGCTGGGTAACTTGGTGCAGGGATGTAATCTTAGTGCTGGGGGAGACAGAGAATCCCTGGGGCTCACTGGCTTGCTAGACTAACTGAATCAATGAGATCTGTATGCAACAAGAGACCCTGTCTCAATAGATAACATGGAGAGCTGTGGAGGGAAATACCTGATCTCCACCTCTAGCCTTCACATCAACACAAACACATACACATATGTAAATTCACCTACATACAAACATGACCACCACATGTTAACCACAATCTACATATGTATCCAAACCACACACATATACACATTTTCAATTTGAGGTCTTATTTCTTAAGAGAAAAAAATAGTGATTTATTGAATCATCTATTGCTTTTGTTACCCTCAAATACATTGGTATATTTTAATATGTTTTCTTTATGCCTGTGGATGATTAGATAAATATTAGACATATTTCCTATGTAGATTTTTAGAATTACAGATAGGAGAATGCTTGCAACATTTCTTAATGTAAAATTCTGGAATCAAAGAGAGTTCTGTGCATGAAATAAACAGTCAAGAGTATTTATTCTGCATAGATGAAATAGGCTGGAATTTAGGAAGTATAGACCCAGCCAATAAGTTCCATCCTCAGGAAATAATTGCATAACAATATGATCAATTATATTCAAAGGTGTCAGATAAGTTCAAAGCTATTTCAAAAACAACAAATTATTCTAGATTTGCTTACCAAAACATACTTGCACTCAAGAGGCCATTGTGAAAAAACAGAAATCTGTGCATACATGTTTATATGAACTTGAAAGTAGTGTGTTTACCAATGTATGCTTTTGAGTGTATATATTTCCAGATATAAACTTGTATCTTTACATGATATATTAATAGAAAAGTCTACCTGATTTTTGATAAAAGTAGATGTTGTTAATTTCTGAGATGATTTATGCATTGTAAAATATATTTTCATTCAATCAAAGCAAGGCATCTGAAGTAGCATTCTCTGATAGGTTGGTTCATTGTTATTAGAAACTAGAAATTTTAGACCCCTTGATGGGCAGGCTCTGGGTGTTTGGCACAGTATCTGGCTCCAAAACCTGCTTTGTATCCCGCCTAGCTCATTCGGCTTGCCTCCCAGGCATCCTGATCAGAAAATTGAGGGCCAGCTGCTGCCTGTCATTAGGAAGCTTAGTGAATGTCAACATGAAGCTGGGCTGCCGGGCTGGCTAAGGGGTCACCCAGGGAAGGCAGGGCTCATGCTGTTTAGAACCTGGCACAGGATGGCTCTGCTCTGAAGGATATCCAAAGAAGCAGTGCAGTGTTACCGTTTTTTGAGTGTTCGATATTTTTGGTAGATGCCATTTCTGTGTTTTTGTGAATAATGTTTTAAGTAACAAAGTGGTTATTCTATGATTTTACCCATCTGTTCTCCCCCCCCCAAGCTTAAATGCAAGCAGCTCCCTGCCATTTCCCTTTCTTAGAAAGATCCAGGCGTGCTCACCCAACCCTCTTTATAATATAGTGAAGCCCCAAGGGGTGCTTTATTTGCTAACCTCCCTTAATGAAGATAATCATATCACACCCTGTGGCCTAACAGTTGTTGCTAGTCATTTGGTGTGATGTCTTGGTTGGTGCTTCTACATATGCTGCCTTGTTTACATACGCTAAATTGCTAAACTCTACTAAATTCCTCTGGATGTTATGGTTGAATGATTTCTTCTGGAAGTTAAACTACTCAGGTTGTTGGTACACTGGGTATTCTGAATGTGGTCTCCCTTGATCAAATCATTTCATACGGTGTCATTTTTTTTATTTTTGTTGTTGTTCAGCAAAGTATTTGAATGGACAGAAAAGACCGACATTTGAACAGAAAGGGCAGTGGCCTTAGGAAATGCCATAGGAATTCTCCAAACATCCTTTCTCCATAGCCTAGACAATTGGGATCTCATTCTTCTTGGGCAGCAGATGGAGGTAGTAAAAATCTGAGCTTCTAAATGGCATGAGTCTCTAGATAAAGGGCTTGGTGTTATGCCATGCAAAAAGTCTTGCTTTTTTCCCAGCCTGCAGCAATAATGGACCCCAGCTTTTACGGGAGATTACCTCTAGGAAAAGACAGGCAGATCACCTCTAGATGTCTAGAAGTTGTCACAGATTAATAGTGATCTGATGAACAGGAATTCTCGTGGTACGTCATGACAGTTAACACACATTCGCTGTGTAGTGTGAGTGTGTATATGTGTGCACGTGATATCTGTAAATCACAACTGTTAACACACATTCATTATGGTGTGTGTGTGTTTGTGTGTGTTTGTCATTTTGGATTTAAAGAATATGAAGCTTACTACATCTTTCTCTGACAAATTTACCTTTTAACTATCTTTCTTTGTTTTCTTCTCTCCACCAAAGTGAAAACATTGGTTTTCTGTATGATTTTTTTTAAAGTGGTAGCATTTCTTTTTAGAATTATTTATTTTCAAGGAGGGAGTAAGGGTGTGTAGGTAAGTGAGAGACAGACAGAGAGAGAGAAAGAGAGAGAGAGAGATACAAGTCCCAGATACATCCACATCCACCACTTTGGGCATCTGGCCTTATGTGGGTACTGGAAAATCTAATCCAGGCATTCAGGCTTTGCAAGAAAGCACCTGTAACCACTGAATAATCTCTCCAGCCCTCTATGTACAGATTTAATTTTTTTAACATTTGATGTGAAGGAATTTTAACTGGGAATAAGAGACATTAGGTATCTAGAGATTAATAATTTGTCAACTTTTTTCTCAGTATTTCATTTCTTCTTTAATATATGATTCTGATATCTGCATATATAATGGCTGTGGTGATTTGAATGTAATATGCTCCTGATAGCCTCATGTGTTTAAATACTTAATCCTCAATTGGTGCCATGGGAAATTTGTGGAGTTATTGGAAGGTGGAGCCTTTTTAGAAAAAGTTAGGTCAGTAGAGGTGGGCCTTGGGGGTTAAAGCCCAACCTCTCTTGCTGTAGTCAGCTTGGGCTTTCTACTTCCTCCCACTGATGATGAAGGTCCTGCTATGTGTTCCTTCCTTGCATTCCCCACCACAGTGAAACGTCTCTCAAAACTGAAAGCTGAAATAAACCCTGCCCTTCCTTCCATAAACAGCTTCTGGTAGGGTGGTATGTCCTAGCAATGCTACAGTGACTATTACATTGACCATATTCTGATGCCTGCTATTGAAGTAGTAATTTTTGAGTTAATTTTACATATATAATGTCAGTGAATAAAAGGAGGTCAGAGTAGATCCATGTACTTTACCAAGTCCTCATGCATGCTAGGACAGCAATAAAAAAGAAACTGACACATTCACATTTCTCATCAGAGGAACTGTGGATGTTATCTCACACATTTACAATTGCTGACACTTTATTCATTCATTCCTATCATTCATGGAGAAGGTAGTAGTAAACAGGAAGTAGCTAATTTCTCAGTGTTGAAAGCATGGTCCTCGAAAAAGAACTTGTACTCGGAATTCTACCATGTTCTATATGCACTCAGAAAGAAAAGGAACAAAAAAATGCAGCTTAGTCCTGCTTGCAGTGTTTAAATAAATAAATGCACCCAATTATGGTAACCTGTTTCCACTGACCTGTCAGAAATCCTTGAGTGTAATAATGCTCTCCCAGCAAGGTGGGACCAGAGTGCTGTTCAGTAATTGGTTCTGTTAGCTGAACATCTGGCAGAACAGACTGAGAGTTTGCTTGGAAGAAACATGTCCCAACTGAAACAGTTTCCTCTTGGCTTTTAGGACACCGAAGCACTAGGTCAGGACCCCATGAGCATAACACATATAGATGGCAAGAGGAAGTAAGTCACAGAAAGAAGAGAAGGGAGAATGAGGCTATTGTCCTACATGGTCTGGGAACTAGAGGCTGTCCACAACAGGATCTGCTTCATAATGGAAAGCAGACTTGATCCCGTAGAAGAATTGTTTCACTTCATACCACATATAGTTAGCTATTATTTTTCTTCAGTGAAGTTTGGATGTAATAAATGCCAGTAAATAAAACTCCATTATGAGAAGAATAGAATTCATTACCAGAATACAATATGTGCAAAGTTCCTCTATGGTTGGAGCTCCCAGTGACTAGAGTGCATTTCTCATTATGTTCAATGCTGTCATTTGCCTTGTGATTTTGTCTGACAGGGCTGGCATGGGTATTGGTGTGTTGTTGGGTGGTTTAGTTGTTTTACTCATAAATGTGTGATTTTTAACAATAATTAGGTTCAAAATGTGCTTTTTTTTTTTTTCACCCCGTACTGATTTCTCTAAGTGTCTTTGTTATAGATTGTGCTTAGGATTGTACATGCTTTCTATGGTTAATTCCATTATTCATTCATTAATTTTTTCCAAGGATCTCATGGTTCTGCACATTTTCTTGCATGATCTTAACAAAAATGTTTTCTAAGTTATAGTCAGTTGTAGTGAGCCCGGCTGATAGATGGATTGACAGGCTATTTGTTTTCCTCAAATGGTGACAGTTGATCCATTTTATCTACTAAGATGGACTTCCCAAAAGTCTGAGATTTCCTTGTGGCAAGAACTTGCCAGGAAAATAGGCTATTCTATGGCCAAGGAATTAATCTACAAGATGAGAAGGACATGGTCAGGATGTGGCTCTGTAGTGAACTGATTGTCTAGCATGCACATGGTTGTACTCCCAGTATTGAAAAAAAAGAACTAAACAAAACAGGAAAATGAAAAGGCAACCTATGGATTGGAAGAAAATATTTGAAGACCATCTATCTAATAAGGGGTTTGTTGCTAAATTGTATAATGAACCCATACAACCCAAGTGATACAAAATTCTACATAACATAATAAAAAATTGGCACAGGCTCTGACATTTTTCCCAAGAAGACATACACACAATCAAAAGATACATGAGAACAATATCAACAGCAGAAGTATCTGGGAAATATAAGTCCAAGCCCCCTGGCAAATCTTTTTCCTTCCTCCCTCCCTTCCTTCTGAAGGTATTACCATCCAGAAGTCAAAGAGTAACATTCAGTGGCCAGGATGGAGAAAAGAAATCCATGATGTCCTATTGGGAATGTAAGTTTCTATAGCCATGCTAGAAAAAAGTTTAGAGGTTCCTTAAAAATATAACACAGAGAATATCTAACTCCCACTAAGCCAGATATCCAGAGACACAGAGGCTCCCAAAACCTCATCACTGAAGTAGAGCTAAAATGACCCCAATATGGCTCAGGGAAATTTGTGGAAGAGGGGGTGGAAAGAATGTTAGAGCCACAAGTTGGGGCATTATGCGCTGAGACTTGGCCTATCCCCCATAGCTCTTGACTACCCCCACAATGCGTGAACCACATTCCCCATTGATGAGGGTCCCTATGGATGAGGGAGGACAGGGAGGAGGATAATGGAGACACCACTATGAATGTAAAACTAGAATAATATACATAAGAATAAATAAAATTAAAAAAATAAAAATATATATAACAAAATAAACAATCCCCTATTGTTCCATCCATTATAATGTTGATTGATATATTGAAACACAAATATTTTACTCTTTATGTATATTTACTATTTATATATAGTAGAATAAAAATTTAAATGTAATGTGTTCAGGGCATATAATTCACTCTTAAGATTTAGATATCAAATGTAATTGCATACAATTTTATTCTCAGATTTTTTTTCTGAAAATCATATGTGAAAACATTTTCAGAGTTTACATAGGTAGTGTAGAATTTTTTGGTGCAAACTTCTATTTTCAAATTAAAGATCACCTAAACAGTCTAAGAAGCAGTTATTTAATTCCAGCCTCTGTGTTAGGTGCAAAGAATAGGCTATAACGGGCTCTCCCTCAGGTTTTAAGGCACTCAGAGATTGAGAGACATGCATTTGAGTAGTTCACTCAGAATAACCACAGGAACACAGCTGTATGGTGTTGGAGGTAATGAGAAGAAGCTAGAGTAACTACTGAGGTAAAGAGATGTCTTGAGAGGTTTTCTGATAGAAACAAAGATGTGAGTGTGTTTGAAGGGACAGACACTGCAACCAGGTTAATAGTTTTGTGCAACCATATGATGTTTGTCTTTCAGAAAGTACAGTAGATAGGTGGGAGGAGAAAGGCAAAATTAATTCTGTTGTTGGTAAAAGAGAGATCATGGAGAGTCTTCTAGCTAAGGTCTAGGCACTTGTCTGAGCACCAGTAGAGTGAAAGGCACAGTTAATCACTTTTGGTCAATCCCCACTCCCAACAGTGTGTTGTGAAGAGATCCACATTTATGACTATCCTAAAATTGGGGATTGTAGGTAGGTTTAAAGTATGCATTGATACTAAACGTGATATGGTAAGCATGGGGAACTGTTTTTTTTTTAATTTTTTTTATTAGTTATGTATATAGTATATATACATAACATAATGATGGTAACATCATTAGCCTTCTCCCTATCCTCCCCCCATGGGTAATGTGGGTCTTGCCTTATGTGGGTAGCCATCAATTATGTGGGAGAGGTAATGAATCTGTGTATAATGACCCAACTCATGGCTATAACATTCTTTCTGCTCCCTCTTCATCAAAGTTCCCTGAGCCGTGTTGGGTTCATTTTAGTTCTATTTCAGTGACCAGGTTTTGTGAATCTTGTGTCTCTGGATATCTGATTTGGTAGGGGGTGAGTGTTCTTTGTGTCTATCTCCTTTGCCCTTGTGCTGGTACCAGGTTCATTGAAAAGCAGCACTCTTGCTCATTTCCCATATAACTCTATGGCTTCTGCTGGTGCCCTGTTGAGGTGCGATGGGCTGATTCTCTCCTCATGTTCTGCATCCATCTGAAAGAGAGAAGCAGATTCTCCAACAGAGAGTGAGGTCAGTGCAAGATATGTTGATAACCATGATTATTTTAGAGAGAATTTAATAGGTGTAGGCTCTCTTGTATCCCACTATTGGTGGGAGCTTGATATTGGAGAGCGGGCTCATTTTTGGATATGGTTCTGACTTGTTTCCCATTTCCAGGTATGGGTTCCATTCCACTGAGCTTATCCGTTGGCCAAATCTAGAGCAGTTGGTAACGCACCACAGCTATGTGCCACTCCTGCACTTGTGTGAGCATCAGGTCAGGTTGTTTGCTGCTGAGCAGCTTAGACCACAAGTTGCTTAGACAGATGTTGGTCATTTTCCCCCAGTCACTTACGTAGCGCCTTCTGAACTAAATGGTCCTTGGGGCCTAACATCATGCCACCTTTCTTCATCCTCTCTTGTGACAGGCTTAGAACCATCAAGAAGACCTGGTGCTGCTGCACATTTCTTTGCTTTCCTGAACCACAGTGCAGTGACTGTGTTCCATACCACTAATGTCACTTAAGTGACTCACTTCCCCTTATAAACCCCGGGCATAGAGCAAATACTCAGGATACTGAAACGTGATCTCTGAAGCCTAGTCTTTTTTCATGTACACAAATAAAAAAAAATCACTCTTCTGTCAGCTGAATAGGATTTTTACCAGCACAGTGATTATGTATGTGATTATATTTTATAGAATCTTGATTTTATTTATTTTCAAAAAAGCATTTAAAAGATGTTTATTATCCACCCCCACTTCAAAGAAAATGAACAAATGGGTAAGGAACACTGCCCTGGGAACTTCAGATGTTAAAATTCGAATAGAGGATTTCTGATCTTAAATATCATCCAGTTTCTATTCTGATATTGCACACAAAAGAAATGAAATCAGAAAACAGAGCTGTGTAAAATGCAGTAAGAGAAACCAACACTCCAGTCAGGTTTAGGTGAGTAAGGAACCTTTGGCAGAGAGGTAACATTTGACCTGGTCAGAAGATAAATTGTGTGTGTGTGTGTGTGTGTGTGTGTGTGTGTGCACATGGGAACAATGTGTGGTGTGTGCAAGTTTGTGTGCAGATGCATGTCCCATTAATGTGGGTGGGGAATCCAGAGGAGAATGTTTGGTGTCCTTTTACTATGGCTTATTTGAGTTTTTCTGTGTTTGTGAGAGACAGACAGACAGACAGACAGACAGACAGACAGACAGACAAGAACTCTTTCTCAACCCAGAGCTGCTGTTCTTTATTGAGCCTCAGTGCTTCTCTGGTCTCTTCCCCAGTCCTCAGGGTTTATAGATATACATGGCCACATCCAGCTTTTTACATGGGTTCTGGGGAATCAAACTTTTTGGTTTTGTACCTGACAGGCCCTCACGTTTAAGCAGCAAGTGCTGTTAACTGCTGAGTTATTTCCCCAGACTAATAACTGGTCTTTAAAATGTTAATAGGAGCTGGAGAGATGGCTCAGTGGCTCGAGGTGCTTGCTTGCGGGGCCTGCCTGCCTGCATTCAATTTCCAAGTGCCCATGTAAAGCTAGATGCACAATGTGGCACATGTATCTGGGGCTCATTTTCAGTGGTGGGAGTTCCAGGTGTGCCCATTTTTGTTTCCTCAAAAAGAAATGAAAATATCTTAAAAATGTCACTAGTGTACAGCATCATTTTAAATGGCTGAAATTTTCTTTGTATTAACTATTTCATTATTTTTGAGACTTATTTCCATTTTTACTGTGACATTTATATCATACCAAGGGCATTCTTATTCTTGACCATTTATCAAATCCTTCATTTTTAAGAAATAAATGGAATTTTCAGATGTATGTATATGATTTTTTTTTTTTTATAGTAGTACCTCATGGTTCTTTGGGAATCTTAAAAAAAAATCTTTAAAAACAACCATGCTTCTTTTTAAGCAGAGTCCCTGCAGTATGATATATAAAATCTGCACATAACCTATGGATGAAATTTAATTGATTTAGACATATGCATGCCCATAAAATCATCTCTCCCAGCAGGGTAATGGAGTATACCTTTTATCTATTCTATTTACTGGTGTCTTATAAAGTTAATACTTGGTTTTATATTTATTAAACTATAATGTGCATGCATAATGTTTTTCACTTCCAAAAATTCAACCAAAGATTCTATGGGCTTTTGTTTGCCCTAATGGTAAGAATATGTAGCATAAAATCTATCTTTTAAGTTTCAAATGACACAGTCACAATAGTGTACAGCTGACCTCAAGAACTTATCATATAAAACCGAACTTTGCTCCCATTGACTAACAACTGCCCAACAAGTATCCTGCAAGCCTAATAAGAAGCATTCTGCCTTTTACCTGTATACAATTAAATTATCTTATCTATCTCTGATGAGCACAGTCATGTAGCATTTGTACATCTGTGACTGGCCTATTTCACTTAGCATGATGCCTTCTTGGTTCATCTGTTGTGACATATGAGAGAAGATTCATTTTAAATTCTGAAAAGCATTTCAGTTGCATGTATATATCACATTTTCATGATCTATTCTTGCATCAATTGACACTTGGTTTTTAATATCTTGGCTTTTGTGAATAATGATGCAATAAACATGGGAGCATAGATATGTGTTTGGCATCCTAATTTCAATTTTTACCAGAAAAGTGAACTATAAGGCAATGCAGATTTGATATATATTAAGATATAATTTACATAACATATGCTTTCATTGGTCATAGACAATACTAATCATAAAGGTTGAAGACTAGTTTGAGACAGAAGATTTAATTGGGTATAATAGTGATCAATATATATGTGTGTGTTATAAGATTTTCAAACATTTGTTTTTATCACTAGCTATCATAGTTCTCTTAATTTTAATTTATAAGCTCCACTGTTTTCATCAAATTTTCTTATGACTTTGAACATTTTACTAGCAAAATAAAATTCAAAATTGGGTTTTCTTCTCCAATAAAATGTTGTGAGTTCATTTGAGGGGCTGTGAGTTTAGAATCTGTTTTTGCTTCCAGTTTATGGGACACCAAACACAAGCAAACCCTGAGCAACCCTGACTACAAAGGTACATTAATGATTATCCAGGATTTCAGAAATATTGTGCCATTAGGCCACTATAGCAGCTTTTTTAATAATTAAAGAACCCAGTCAGATCTTTGAAAAACCACACAACATGGCAGATTTTCCTTGTCCTTTGTAGCTGTGCTTGTTGTTAGGATATATCTTGAAACCCTGATGCTTAAGCAAATCTGTAATACATGTGTTCAAAGTAATGCAGCACACGTGTAAGTATACCTTTGGGAATGCAACACTAGAATTGTGATGTTTGTGTTTAAATATTTAGGAACTGGGCCAACTCTACATAGAGTTGCGAAAGCCTGACCCTGGCAATTTCATCTTGTTTTAGCTCCTTTTCATACATAATCACTGATGTCCCAGCCTTGGCTCTGTACTCTAGTACTAATTATTCCTCACTGTAAATCTGTTCTCTTTTGATTGAAGTTTCCAACTTAGGACCTCCTGCTCTCATTGGTGGTTTTGTCTCTTCAACCCATCATAGACACTCCCGGTTCTTTTCCAAGCTTAAGATCTAACTTCTGACACAGACATTGTACAAGACAATGTGATTGATATACATTTATACCATTGGCAAAGGCTGCAATGTGGATATGGACATGATATTTGACAGGGAATGAAGAAAACACTAGAAACCAAAGCAGCAAGCACATTACTTCAAGGGAATAAAAACACATCCTAAATTAGGCAATGAATGAATATTGGGAGCTGAAGGAAAAACATGTGATTTGAATAAGTGGATTGGGGAGAAAGATATAGAACCTCAGTCAGAGAGACAAGTGAGATGCTTGTAGAAGAAGCAGTTATAGAAACCCTTTAGTTAGGGGTGAATCCAGTTAATGACCCTTCTTGCCCAGCTTGAGCTTCCAGAATTTCTATAGGTAACCTCTCAAGTAGTTTTACATGTGCTGAACTTTAAAGTGGCAGAAATTCCATAACCCTTCAAACCCAATAAATAGTCTGTTTCATAGTTAGCCACTTTTAGAAATGTGTTCCTATAAGAAATGGTCAAAAAATGCAAATGGTCAGCCATCCCTACTGTTAACTCAAGTCTCCCAGGATTCTTCATAGCCTTTCTTATACCACTTTTTTGCTTTAGTATTTTTAAATTAATTTTTAAGTCAGCATACATACATGTCATTATATTTGGTTTTTGAAATTTTAATAGCCCTTCTTTAGTAATTGACATTTAGTAATTTAGCAATGGCAGTGTTTGTTTTAAATGCTTTACATATGTTAAAAAAAATTCTACCCTCAAGCAGGGCATGGAGACACATGTCTTTAATCCCAGCACTAGGGAGGCAGAGGTAGGAGGATCGCTGTGATTGTGAGGCCACCCTGAGACTACATAATGAACTACATAGTGAATTCCAGGTCAGCCTGGACTACAGTGAGACCCTACCAAAAAAAAAAAATGTCCTATGATGTATGACAGATCTTTTCCCCATTTGGAAAGGTAAATGAAATACAGAGAAGAGAATGACAGGGTCATATAGATGTTAATTGTCTCTGCTAGGTTTTAAAACTGAGCATGATGGCTTCAAAAGCACATGTACTTTACAGCTGACATGTAGACTTTTATCTCAACTAATGCTTTTTTCCTTTGATATCAAAAGCAGACACGGTAATAGGGGGATTCTAGGCTGATTACAAAGGCAAGGCTCCTAACATTTTTCATTTGAACAATGGTGTATGCTTCTTCACATTGGTTTTTACAAACTGTAGGCCTCTTAGAACTTTTGAAGAATACATCAGTCATTCAGAAGTATTCACTGTGCATAAAATATGACATATGATAGAGATACAAAGGTGAATAAGACATGATTTGTTTCTTCATAAACATATAAATTGAATGAGACAAGCAAATAAAATTAAAAAGCAGTTTATGGTGCTCTTATAAACCATATATAGCTACTAGAGCAATGATCACTATTGGAAGATTACTGAGCATTCCCTAATATTCATACTAGGGCTAGAGTGTTAAGAAGGTAGTTTTCTGACCAAAAAGAGAGAAAAGTGACATGGAAGATGGCTTAGCGGGCAAAAGTGCTTGCTGTGCATGCTTGACAACCTGAGTTTACATTTCAAACATCCATATAAAATGGACACTGATATGAACAATCTGAAATCTCCAGGCTCCTATGGGAAGATGCGAGGCAGAGACAAAGTAATTTCTAGAAGTTCATGGGACAGCTAGCTTGGCATACACAGCAGTAAGCAAGAGACCCTGGTTCAAAGAAAGCAAACATAGATGCTGAAGTTAATCCTCTAACCTCCATACACAAGCCATGACATTATTCATGTCTGGATGGACACACACACACACACACACACACACACCCTTATGAAAGAGAGAGTAGGGTGAGAGAGAAGACTCTGCAGTTAAGGCGCTTGCCTGCCAAGTTTGATTCCCCAGTATAGCCAAATGCACAAAATGGTGCATGTGTCTGGAGTTCATTTGCAGTGTCTAAAGGCCTTAGCTTGCCTATTATCTCTGTTTCTCTTTCTCTCTCCCTCTCTCTCTCTCTCTCTCTCTCTCTCTCAAATAATTAAGTAAAAAAAGAGAGAGGAAAGGGAATTCACCTTCCAAACTTATCTAAGTGAAGGCACTCTTATAAAAAGACAAAGATCTTGGGCTGGAGAGATGGCTTAGCAGTTGTGGCACTTGCTTGTGAAGCCTAAGAATCCAGGTTCAATTCTTCTGTACCCACATAGCTAGATGGATGTGGTGGCACCTGCTTCTTGAGTTTGTTTACAGTGGCTAGAGGCCCTCGCATGCCATTCTCATTCTCTCTGTGTCTCTTTTTCTGTCTCTCTCTCTCTCAAGTAAATAAAGAAAAAGAAAACATTCTTTTTTAAAAAAAGACAAAGATCATTACATAATAACAAGAATTGTGTATGTTGGAGTATATGGCATATAGTGAGAAGAGGTAGGATGTAAGAAAGAATTGAAAGATTATTCATGTTGTGGTGGTTTGAATGTAGAATATTCCCTATAGACTCATGTTTTTGAACACTTAGTTGCTAGTTGGTGGCACTGTTTGGGAAGTTTTGGAGACTTTATGTGATAGGTGGAGTTTTGCTGGAAGAGGTGTGTCACTGGGAGTGGGCCTGGAGGTTTTATACTCTAGCCTTGCTTGCTGTTTCCTCTAATTCCTTCCTGCTGATGTACTGATGTGACAACAGCCTCTTGTTACCACCGTGCTCTCACTGCCAAAATGGACCTGAAAATAAACCCTTTCCTTCCACAAGCTGCTGTGGTCACATGGGTTTTTTACCCCCAGCAATAAGAATATAATAAATACACATGCACACAAAGACAATCGGGTTGCATACAGTAGACAATGAGAAATTTGGAGAAGTTTTTATGCAAATGATATGTTTGATAAGAAAATTATCAACAGACTGCTGAAGAAGTGGACATCAGTAGGAGACTTAGAACAGTGTTAGTCTTGGTTTTGACTGCTGGGACCCCAGCAGTGTTTGTGAAATGGGAGGCAAAGAACTGAATTTGAGAGATTCTTTTCTTCTTAGGTAGAATAAATACAGGTGGGTTGAGCATGGTGAGCAGCAGTACTTTTGAAGTTGTCATCTGGTAAGATGGGTTGTGTCTTGTTTAAGATACTGGTGTGAGTGCTGTACCAAAGCTCTCAACAATCAGTAGTACCTTTGGCCCAGCACAATCGTCTTTTGTTGTCAGCAGAACACTCCAGGTTTAGCCATCCGTTCTTAAGATGGGATCTTCAGTGTTGCAGATACCGATATGTTTTCTCCTGTGGATGTCCCTTCTCTCAGGTGAAATGCACATCCATCTGGCTGAAGTGATGTTATTACAAGAATTGTCAGTTCCATGGTTAATATTTTAGGAAGGTATAAAGGGGCCATTATTTGATAGTCTGCTCACATTCTGTGGTTACCACTTAGTCACAGAGCAAGTAATCTAGGAACAAGGAAGCCTGTGAACTGTAGCCTCTGACTGGGTAATCCTTTACCTGGTTAAAATTTGGGATTAACTTATCCAAGGAAGAAAGGTAGAGTGGACATTGAGGTTCCACCATTCTATCTGACTATACTGGTATATTTGAGATAGATAAAGTAGATTAGTTTAGGGAGATCTGGAAATACAGTGAGTTCCATCTTGGCTACATAAATCTCAGATGTAATTTCATCAATGGGAGTTTTAATACACAGCAACAGAAGAAACCAAAAGGTTACAGCTGTGGAAATTTACACATTGATCTATGAATATTGAAAATAGAGTAAATGAAGATAGAAAAGACTGGTTTCAGCAAAAGTTGGGTATGTGGTGTGTTATGATAAAGAGAAGACACAGGACAAAAATTGAGAAGAAATCCATAATAAGGCATTATATTCTTTATTCCCCTCTCCTCCCTTCCCACCCACCCCCCCCCCTTTTCTTACTGTGGGATTTCAACTGTGTTTCTGGGCTGACATGAAGAAGCTGATAAAAGGCAGTGCAGTAGGAAGATAACTCAGGAAATGGAAGGGGAAGAAGTCCTTCATATGAAAAAAAAAAAAGGAGCAAGGGATCTAAGTAGAGTCTGCATTAGGAAATTTAGGGATAGAACATGAGGAAAGATTGAGAGCATTCCTGTTTGATTTTTTTTCTCTGACTTATGAACTGAATGGTATGGGATAGGTGCTGCTAGCGAGACTAGTATGTTTCACACAACATCACAAACAACATGCTTTAAGTACATACTTATTTTTCTCTTTAGAAGTGATTTATCTTTTCACGGGTGTGTGTGCATGTATGTACATAGGTTACATTTTCAGAAAAAAAAAAACTGATTAGAATGCTACTGAGAAGCAAATTGGGAATTTGACTATGTTGGGTGTTCTTGGCAATTTTCTATCCTTTGAGTATATGAGGCTGTTTAACTTGTGCTAATATGAAGATGCTTCTCAACTTATGCAGAGATTCTGTCCTAATAAACCAATTGCTAACTGAAAATACTATCACTTGAAAATGCTCTTAGTAACCTAAACTTAGTTGTGGCTTAGTTCACCCTAGTCATGCTTAGAACACTTACATTTGGCAAAATAATCTCACATAATTTTGTAGAATACAGTGTAGAACATCTCATGTAATTTATTCAATACTCTATTGAAAGAGAAAAACCAAATAGTTGCATAAATACTCTTTTTCACTATTGTAAAATTAAAAAAAAAATTCAGGCCAATAAGTTGAATCATATATGGGAATGACTTATAAGCCTCAGTTCATTTCCCTACACTAGAATTTTATTTAGAGAGCCAGGCTTGAACTTTGAATACCACCATGCTTATTGGTAAGGTTCCAAGTACCTTAGGTATATTCAGGTAATTTATTAGGAAGATTTATTCAATGTCTGAGAACTCACTGTAGTCTTATGTTAACATGACACTGTTTGTAGAAATAAACACTGTTCCTTTAAACTATTAACATAAATAATTATTTAAGTGTTTCAGATATTGCACTTAAAGAACAGAATATTATGATGAAGCTGTTTGCCTCAGAAGTGGATCTCATGTTGCCATTCATCAGTTAGTGCTTGTCAACATTCATATTTGGTGTTCAGTGCTAAGGGGAAAGATGGGAAGGAACAGGAACTGTATCTTGGCTAATGAATAACACTTTCAAAACAGTTGAGTATACTATGGTATCCCAAGGCCCTTTTGCTACAATATTTATAAATAATATGATTGTGAAATTAGTTAAAATCATGCATAGCAGCATATGTTAAAATATCCCTTCTGTCAGGTCATTAAGCTCTCAGACTGTCAGTCACCTCATCTGTGCAATGAACATAAAACATCACAACAAGGTAGTTAAGAGAATCAAATCAATAGCACTTTTTCTGTGGTATTACTTCTGACTACTTAGACATATTAATTCTCTAGAAACTTCTATTTTCACTAGAAGCAAAAAGTTGTCATTATATTATTGTATCCTTATTGTCCTTGCTCAAAGACAAAATGTCAAGGAGCAAAGTTCTGATCATTTGGTTGTCCTTGTGCAAACCCAGGTGGAAAAAAAATAAGGTCAACCATTCTTTTTCAGCACATTAATTTGTATTGAGACTTCTTTAACTTGTTCTCTTTACCCTCGAAGATTAAAGATAATTTGTATTGGGAATTCTTTAACTTGTTCATTTTGTCCTCTAAGATTAAAAATACAATTTTTTTCTTTCTAATTCATGAAAGAATCCTGCTTCTAATACCTCTGATTCTAGTATAAGCATACACTCTAAAAATGGTAGGACTGGCATTTGTCTGGAGTTCTTCATAATCTTTGACTTGTTTTTATATATTTTACTGCATAGAATTGTACAGAGAATTTTTTGTTTACACACAAATATATTTTAACAGTCAGTATCTTATTCACTGGGTTTTGTTAAACAGCTGTTAATTTCAGCTTCAGAGATTCTTTCTGAACAACTACACAGGTAAAATGAGTTATCTGGTAGTGGCTTAAGTGAATACTTTCAATTTTGTCAATTGCCCACAGTAAATATTAATTTGTATTAGGAGGGAGTTGGCAATTTGAACAGGCTGTGTTCAGTAAGACAATTTTCCATTTAAGCAATGAACTTTTTACCTTGAGTATGAAGAACGTAGCCATGCTTCAGACTGGGGCATGGTGATATTTAAAATGGTCACAGGCTTTGATTATTGAGTCGTTCATGGGTTATGTGCCCTCTTTTCTTCATCTTCTATTATCTTCATCTGTCCTTTCTTAATTATCACATTATATTAGACTCATATGCTTATTTCTTTTTAAAATATTTTATTTATTTATTTATTTGAGAGGGGGGAGGGAGAGAATGGGTGTGCCAGGGCCTCTACCCACTTTGAACAAACTCTAGATGCATGTGCCACCTTGTGCATCTGGGTTACGTGGGTCGTGGGGAATCAAACTGAGGTCCTTTGGCTTTGCAGGCAAAAGACTTAACTGCTAAGCCATCTCTCCAGCCCTCATATCCTTATTATATTTTTTTGTCTTTTCTAAAATGTGATTAACTTCAGGGAAGGGATAATATATCATTTTCTTTTTGCTGCAATCCTAGATTTGGTATGCATAATTTATTCAAGAACCATGTATTGAATTCCTGAATAGTATGCATATGATTGTCAGTTACAGGTTAAGAAAAACCGTATGGGAATGCTTTGAACAATGAGAATTTGAATCAATAATTTAGACTCGAGTTTAAAAAACCTTCACCCATAGTCTGATTTATTCAAGGGATCAAAATGGCTACAACATGTTATGGCAAGTGAAAGTGTCTGTTTCCCAAGCTAGTAGTAGTCACTCTGAAACTCCCTCCATTTGGTATCTGTTCAAGTCACAAACCATATTTGGACCAATATTTATGGTCAGATATAGGATATGCCAATTTTCTCTGCCAGAATTATGAGTTCTGACCCTAAAAGCTGATTAAATTCAGGAGACAGTTGCATATAAGAAAGAAATAACAATATTCACTGTGCTAAATGGATACAACTTTGAGATTTTAGTACATACTAATAAGTTGTAGGGACATTGGACTATATTTTTGAAAGTTACATTAAAAGAAATCTGAAAATGTCTCTTTCATAGTTCAAACAATCTGACACTCATATTTACATAAGCCTATTTTAATCTGTTAATCATAGCTCCTGAGCTTATTTATTGGCCAGCATCCAAAACTTCACCAGTAGTTATACTGCCCAGTTATCCTCATGACTAATTCTAGGAAGAATCTTCTAGCATCCCAACCCCACCTATGCTTCCACTTAAATTAACTAGGGATTATAACTTTCAACAAAAGGTGAATTTTCTTTTTTAAAAAAAGAAAAAAATACTTTATTTATTTATTTATTTATTTATTCATTTATTTATTTGTTTGTTTTAGCGAAAGAGAGAAAGAGATAATGAGAGAGAGAGAGAGACCATGGTGTGCCAGGGCCTCCAGCCAATGCAAACAAACTCCAGATGCATGCGCCATCTTGGGCATCTGGCTTATGTGGGTCCTGGGAATCAAGCCTGGGTCCTTGGCTTTGTAGACAAATGCCTTAACACTAAGCCATCTCTCCAGCTATGAATTTTCTTTTGATGATGGGAAATAGAATGAATAACTGGCCAAAAAAGAACAAAAAGAAAAAAAAATGAAAGAGCCAAAATCTGCAGGGTATTTATTTATTTTTTGCTTATATTTCTTACTTCTTAAAAACGTTATTGTAAGGGCTTCAAAGATACCTAGGCAGCTAAAAGTGTTGCTGCTTAAGCATGCGGACCTGAGATAGACCAGTTTAATTCCCCAACACCCATGTGAAAATCTAGGTGTGGCCGCTCATATCTATAACCACCGCCTGAAAGGGAGTGGTACAGAATTGCTGTGGTCTCACTGCCTGAAAACAGCAGCTCTAGGTTGAAGGAGAGACTGTATCTCAAGGAAACATGTAGAAGAGTGATGGAGGATACCTGAAGTTCCCCTCTGGCCTACCTGTGAGTATACAGGAGAACATAGCACACCATCCACCACACTATTAATGTGGTATATTCACACAAAACCCATAAAATTCAATTTATTTATAATTCAAAAGGAGATGAGTGAATGTAATACCTCAGAAGAGAAAATATATCAAAGTCACAAAAATCAGTATTATGGGGTCAATGCTGACTTTATAAAACTTAAGTCTGATGATCTGGTATTCTCCTACATCAGTGACTTAATATGTCTCCTTTCAACCTCATAAAACTCTATAATCTGATCTATTATCTGATTGATCTCATACTATCTTATAATATTACATAGCCATTTTAATTTGTATGCCTTGTCTTTTTAAAAAAATAAACAATATACTGGGAGAAATTTGTCTTATTCTTCCCTGAAATCAACCCTAGAATCTTGTAGAGTTTTCCAGTAAATAATTACTGCTGGATAAATATTGTGGGGATTCAGTGAAATGATCTATTTCACAGTGATTTAGACAATGCTGATTGAAAATAGTGTGAGATTGCTAATTTAAATGTTTTCTAAAGGAAAGAGGTAAGTGAGATGTTAATAGAACACATGACATGAAAGCAGACTGATGGATTCTGGGAACAGG
Source organism: Orientallactaga sibirica (assembly GCA_036365145.1). NCBI lineage: Eukaryota > Metazoa > Chordata > Mammalia > Rodentia > Dipodidae > Orientallactaga > Orientallactaga sibirica. The sequence goes on along the minus strand of JAEOAD010000012.1, from coordinate 32,474,077 downwards.
GAGAGCAAGGACACAGAAGAGAGCAGGGATGGGGTGGTGGGTGAATTAGAACAAAATATAATGACTCATGTATGAAAATAAACCATTTTATGCTAATTTAAAGGATTAATAATATTTTCTTCACTAAAATTCATACTGAAGCATAAATTCATGAAATAAAAAGATGCAATAAGAAACTATTGACCTTCAAAGAACATGGAAGTGTTTGAAATTGCTTTCGTTGCTTTTCTGATGCCAGATTTCTAATGACTTTCAAACAGCATAGATAATAAAGGAAGACATTTTTTGGATATGTCATTGCATTTATATTTATTTCTTCCATAAAAATTTCAAGATATGGACATAGTATAATGTTATTCAAACATGCTTCTTCAATAGATCCAAGGGGATTAGGAAAGATGGTGCAATGTCATTATTGTTCCCACATTTGTTCCTGTAAACAATGAAGTCCTTGTGTTTGGTGAACTGTCAGTTTACAGTGTCTGCCAGAAACCTTCTCAAGCATGTCCTTATTAGGATTAATCACAAGTGTTTGTTGAGACGGTATTATTCTTCACTTGTAATTTAAGCAGACTATTATAGCCTATGTGTAAAATCTTTGCTTTGTTTTAGATATGGACTTGGGCCATAACAGGATGCTAATGAGAAGAAGAGAGTCATTTGGCCTTGCTGAAGCTCCAAATGCTAAGCAGCTAAGGTCACACACACTTATGTCTAGTAATATACATATATTCTAGGTCCATCATAACTGTTCATTCTCAAAGCAACATTTACTCAAGTTACCTAGAACGGAGGATCCAGAGTGCACTGAGAGTCTCCATTAAATTCTCCACATCCAATCATTTATTGTCAAGTCTTTCTTGGAACATTGAAACATCACACATTCATATGTGTGATGGTTTAAATCACATGCCCCTCATAAACCCAAGTGTTTTCAATGCTTGATCCCCAGGAGGTGGCAAGTGGGAGCTATAGACTTGGTGGAGGAGGCATGTTGCTGGGCGTGGTCTTTATAGACTTGGTGGAGGAGGTGTGTTGCTGGGCGTGGTCTTTATGGTGTTATAGCCAGCTCCCCTTTGCCAGAGCCAACTCACATTCTTTCGACCATCTTTGGCAAAAGTGTTGTCCAGCCTCTGCTCTATCATCTTTCCTCTGCCATTATGAAGTTTCCCCTAGAGACTGTAAGCCAAAGTAAATCCTTTTCTCCCATTCATTTTGGCCAGGTGTTTTGTCATAGCAATGCCAAGGTAACTACAGCAATATTTTTCTAGCATGCAATGTGATATAGCAGAAAGACTGAGCTGGTAGGTAGATTGTGTGGCTTTCATTTGGCTCATTCTCTAACCATTTTATGATATCAGTTAGGTCACCTAACATTTTCTAGCTTCTGTTCCTCACTTTCACGCATTTGCTCTGTCAAACTCAGCCCCGTGAAAGAATTCTAATTGCTTTGTTGCATCATACTTGCTGATGATAATAGTCATTTACCTGGTACCCCTGTGTCTCTTAACAGGACTACTGGCAAGTGCCAAATAATAATTTTGCTTTACATGCTGTAGTATTTATTTTGTGGCACTTGATTGAGTTTTAACATGTAATTCGTATGGTTTCTATACACTCATGTTGTATTTCAGTAAAACAGTTGTATTAAAGATAAAAAACATTTAGATTCTGTTTTCTGTGACATCCCTCAACAATCTATGAATTGTTGTGGTTTGGATAAGTGTCCCCTGAAGGTTTGTGGCTGTATTGGGTGGGGTATAAACTCTCAGAGGTAGCACCTAGTGGGAGGCCTTCTGGATGATGAGGGTGTGCTCTGTAGGAAATTGGTCAAACCTTGGCTTCTCTTCCTACCCTCGTCATGACCATAAAGATCTTACTCCACCACTTCTTTTTAGCATGATGTGCTGCCTCACTCCTGGTCCAACATCATTGGAGCCAGACATATACCAAAGCCTCCAAAACATGAACAAAATAAACCTTTTCTTTCTGTAAATTCATTATCTCGGGTATTTCTTACATGAACAGAAATCTGTCTAAAATACCTCAAATGATTAAAACAACTGGCACTTAAGACCCCCTTAACAACCTGTTCTCAAATTATTCCCCATGTATGTTCTAATATTGTATTCCTGTATTCTAATCTAGTCATTGCCAGACTTCCCTACATATCGGTAACATGGAGGAATTCTCCATAGATGGAAAAAACAAACAAACAAACAAACAAACAAAAACCTCCTACAGGCTATACATTCTACTTAATTCTAATGCTGCAAACCCAGTGTTCAATATTTGAAGACTGCCCCCCATATCAAATACTTTCTCATAGACTGCCCCCCCCATATCAAATACTTTCTTGTTGTTGGTACAAAACAGCCGATCAGAAGCAAGTCAGGAAAGGAAGGAAGCACTCTTGGGGCTGACAGTTGCAGAAGGTAGAGTCCATCATGATGGGGAAAAGCCTAGCAAAAGTAGGAAACCTGTGTTCCACTGGCACCTCAGCAGCAAGGAAGGAGAGAGCACAGTAAGCATGGCTGGACTATAAAGTCTCCAGTCCTTCCCCACTGGACACTTTCTCTAGCAAGATCTACCTCATAAAGATTCTGTAACCTTCCCAAACAGTGCCACCAACTGGGGATGAAGTATGCAAATACATGAGCCTATGGGGAATATTTTACGTTCAAACCACCACATTTCCTAATGCCCTTGTTTGTTACAGTGATGCTTGAACTTCAGTCCACATCACAAATACTTAGAATTATTAAATTAGGTATGACTTTAATTTTCTTTTTCAGTTAATAATGGGTAGAGCTTGAGAATGTACAAACCTAAAAACTCCCCAGGGATTGCTAGTACTGCTGGTCTGGGCAGAAGCTTGGGACCTATTGGTGATGCTACAGCATGGACTGCGATGCCGCGTTATAGTGCCTTCACCTACCATGACTCAGGCACTTCCTCTGTTGAGCCACCTTGAGCCTCCCGGGAGCAAGGCTGTTCAGTATGCAGCCCAGCATTGTATTTCTTATCACATTATCACTTTAATCAAAATTGGATTTTATGCTCCTTCAGACCTTATTTCATTTCCTCTATAATATCATATCCTCATATCTGAAGTTTAGACATTGGTCCAAGAGAGAAGTTCAGCACACATTCCTGAATGAATATCAACCACTTGAAAACTTTTTCTTTCACATTATTTTCTATATTTTACAGATAGCTAACCCATTTTTTTCTTTCAGTATGTTTTTAATCTCTCAAGATAATTACTCTTATGCAATGATTCTGTTTTAAATTTTAAGAGATTCAGTAGAATACCATTTTCACCAAAATAAACTAAGCCACTGGTCATTTGTTTCTAAGTTATGCAAATATTTGCCCACATTTGTTAAGAATTAGTCCTTTCTTTAGTCAATCTAAGTTTACCTCCAGTGCTACCAGTCAGAATCCATTTCGTGTGACACAGTTCTCCTGCCATGTTTCAGATATTGTTGTTCAAGTTATTCTTTATAAATCCACCTTTCATTTAATCCCTAACTTCCCCTTATCATAGAATTGTATAGAAAAGTGCTTTTGCTATTTGGTGTATATTATTCATTTTGAGGCCAGACAAAGAAATAGGACAAAACCACTCTGGTTCACTCTGAACCAGAAGTTTTATGTTGGAAAAGATGTGTATTATATAGAATAATTAATCATTACCTTCATACATAAACAGACCCAAGCTGGGTATCATAAAAAAAGAGTGTGCTGGTCCTATGTAAAATTGAGGGCACAACAGTAGTTATGTAGTCCAGAGCTCATCTTAGAACCCCACAGAATCAGCTAGACTCTATTTATTGAAGCTCAAAAAGACTTTCAAAGACCAGCTCTCATGTGCTGGAGCTATAGCTTTGCTGCCTTCTGACTGTGCTAAAAGGAGCAAGTTATGTTGAAAGGCCCAATATTTCAGACATGTGTCCACGTGCAGAGAAAACAAGTTTCCTCGTTAATGCCTTTTTGTTTCAAAGTAGGATTATATTTATTCTATGAATATTTCATCAAGATGTTCGTGAGTTGTGAAGTTTTAGGAAGAAACAGACAAGAAAATAAAAATCACAAACTAAATCTCTGAAAATGTATGATATCCATTTTCAGATATTTAATGGCTCTATTTAAAAAAAAAAAAAACCTTAGCTTAATACTTGCTAATTTGGGGTGTTTCATGTACACATATTTACATTTTAAACAGAAGAATTGTAAGTCCTATGTAAACTCACATCAGAAATAGAAGCACTTTAACTAAATGTAACCTGGGAGATAGTCTTTCAGAGAAAAAAAAAATCTGTGTCCTGACAAGCAATTTTTTTTACTAATTTTCCATTTATTTAATGGTCTATTTTGTTTATCTCTAGTTCTGTCAAAAACATTTTTTCCTAGAATTGGAGAAAAATAGTTGCAAGGCCTAAATTTTTAAGCTTGCACATCCTAGGGAAAACAAATTAGAATTTCAATCGAGTTTGGTGAGAAAAGAATAAAATGTTAGCTGTAAATACTAGCTGTTTTTCTTCATACAAAATATTGTTTTGTACTTGAAAATATTGAACTACATCTTTTAAAAAGAAATATATGTATATAAAGAAAATTAAAAGGCATAAAATATGAAATGAAAAGTCTTTTAGAAGTCCTCTTTCAATCTACAGTTCTAGTCATTAGAGACAATTCCTAACAGGCTTTGTGTACATGTTGCACTTATATGCTCACACACATGGACACACGCTACACTTTCTAAGTGCTATAATAAAAACCTGAAATAAATAAAGACAAGCTTAATGTGAGCTATTTACCCCACATTAGTGGTGTTCTGCTCAGGAGTTGGGGAGATAGCTTAGTTGGTAAAGTGCTTGGGTTGTAAGGACTTAGTTTGTTCCCCAGAAACCAGCTCAACTTTGTGGCTGTAGTGGGATACCCCTGCAATCTCAGTGCTGGGAAGGATAGGCAGGTGCCTGGAGCTTGCCAAATCAATAAGCTTCAGCCAATGAGAGACCCTGTCTCGGGGGCAGTGCTTCTGAGGATGTCACCCTCAGTCCTCCACATGTTTGTGCACTTACATGCAAGCACATATGTGTACCCATACACATACATACATGCATATACACATATACAGACACTACACATACAGAAAAAGCATCCATTAGAATAAAAGGAAGCAAGATTCTCTTAGTGTTTTATTTTATTTTTATTTACTTTTTTAGTTTTTTGAGGTAGGGTCTCACTCTAACCCAGGCTGACCTAGGATTTACTATGTAGTCTGGAGGGTGGCCTTGAACTCATGGCAAACCTCCTACCTCTGCCTCCTGAGTGCTGGGATTAAAGGCATGCTCCACTACACCCGGTCTTTCTTTATTTTGAATTAACTGGTTATTACTTTATTTCTGATAGTGTTGTATATGAAACCTAGTGCTTGCTCTTTGCAGGCTCTTATCATCACCACCCACCCCTACAGGTGGGTGAGAGGCAGCAGCAAAGACCAGGTATTTTGGTGCTTTCAGGGTCACATTTCCATAAAATTTGTCATAAAGACAGTGGACATTTATCTAAATTTATGTGTGCTTCTTTGAAGATACATGAGACATATTTTTTATAGCAAGATGTTATTTTGTCATAATTTTAATCATTAAAATTACAGCTTTAGAGAAATATTTTGACCATCTGTTTTCTCACTTCTCATTTAAAAATGTTGACCCCTGCTGGTTGGAAGGCTTCTCCTTCCTCAGCAATTACTAATCTCTTATTGACCTCTCCAATCATTTTCCCATGGTGCAGGAAAATAAAATACAAAAGAAAATAGATTTCATTCATTTGATTCTTGGCAAATTGCTTGAATACTTAGCCCAGAACTGAATTCTAAACATGTCATGAGTAGAGACTATTCAGATATGTTTCCTTTGCTGTTGTAATTTATTATTCTTTTAAAAAAGAATACAACCCAACAGCTTTCTCTTTTGCAGGGTTTTGAGTTTTTGGTGTCTAAGCAAGCTAGTCATGTCTATGCATTTGAAGCATTGTAGCAGAACAGTCTCGGAATTGAGTCAGCAGCATTATAGTGACAGGAGGGATGAATAGCCTTTAAATGAAAACCATGTTTTAAATACACAGGGTGCTCCTGTCCTTGAAGTTGGCTTATTCTTCTCATTTTTCATTTGCCTTACTGAGAAAAATGGAGGGAAAACCTTAATATTCCAGATAAGCAGGATCCTTCCAGCACATGTGTCTGTGTAATGCAAAAGGGTATTATTCTCAGCCTTTGTGGGGTGGTTGTAACAGTCACATGTGAAGGAAATCACACAGTATGAACCCTCACACAAGGTTATGTGCCATTGTACTTCATGTGAATGTTTATTAAAATACTGTTACTTCAATATAAAGTCATCTTTTTGCATATTATGACTTTCCCTACAGCAACCATTCATTTATCTGCACAATATTTACCAGAGTTGTTTGTTGATTTGATCCATAATGAGATGTATTCCTTTAGTGCTTCTTTCCCATTACTGCCCCCAACACCCTTATAACATTTAGTGTGTGGATGTGCAAATGGGGAGCATTGACTTTGAGATAGAACCTGAGATTTCAGCAGAGTGACTGTGCCTTGATATGACACTGTTCATTCCTATTTAAAACAACCAAGGGTACTGGCTTGTTTCCAGACGGCTATCTCTGCAGATAGATGTACTCCATAAGTAACTCATTTGCACTAACCTTGCCTTTTGAGTTCAGTTGTTCTCAAAGGTGCTTGGTCATCCTGCTGAAAGGTAATGTTTTCCTAAGTATTATCTCTCTTACATTTTGAGAGTATTTTTAATATTACTTAAAATATGAAATATTGAATTTGGGGATTAGCAGAGATCATATTAGTATTAATTGGTATACTAAAAATGAGGAGAAATTTATGTCCAAAATTAGCTTGCCTATAAAACTGTTGACACTTTATGGGCTGGGCACTTTGTTGTGGGCTGTAGTACCAATCATGGTAGAAGGCTGAACTTACACTTAGCCACTGTGTGCTAGAGATGAGTAGCACAGGTCTCCACTTGGAACAACCAAGAATGATCCTGGATGTTGCTAAATGTACTCTGGCTAGCAAATTACTTCTGTTTGAGAGTCACTATCCCATAGTGATGAAAATATGTGGATATAGGTACTACTTAACCAGTCCTTTAAACAGTCATTCTGTGGGGCTTGTTCCGTTCCCGGGGTCATTGGCCACCGACGTCCCGGGTGAGGGAGAGACGAGTTGGAAGGGGAGCAGCAGGGTCCTCCTGGCTGGGCGGGCGAGCGCAATGGACCTGGCAATGAGCACCCGGGAGACCGTCTGATGGATAGCACTCGTTTATTGAAAGGGGGAGGGTTGGGTTTATAAACACTTGGGGAAGGTTGAGACTGCAGGTACAGACTGAATGGCAATCGGATGCATAGTTTATGGGCTGTTATCTAGATAGAGGAAGGACTAGTAACTTCAAAGCTATGGGGGAAGGATAAGGGAAGGTAAGGAAAAGGGTGGAAGAGATTAACAGGAGGCTGTGACTTCAGAACTGTGGGGGGTGAGAAGGCTATGTGACTTTAGCCACAGCTAGCCACAGGTCAGGAACTGTGAGGGCCAAAGTCTGACTTATGGAATGGTCAGAGCTTTTGGGGTTTGGGGGAGCGCCTTGACAGTTTTGCCCACTCTGGGAGATGATAGCTCACTGCACCCTACAACATAGGGAAGGCAATCACCCTCACCAGGGACCCCTGACAGAGGGCCAGCTGTGACCCCACAGCCCAGGGCCCCTGACCATGTCCAATACTTCAGGCTAGCCTTCTCACCAGTCCAGCCTGTTACTAGCAAAGCCCAACATCACTCTTTGAAAATGAGTTTGAACCCTGTGTCATTGTCCTCAATCTGGTTATAAGAGTGAGAACATATATTTTATTAATAGTTTAAACTTCTTACTGCCAGGACAAAATACCTGACCAGAAGTAGTTTGTGAAAGGAAAAGGTTTATTTCTGGATTATAGCTTTTGTTTGTTTGAGTATTAATCAGCCATTTAAATTAATTTTAATTAATTAATTTTTAAATTTTGTTCTTCTTTCTTCTTTAACTTTTATTAGTTATAGACATATTCAGTATGTAAACAGCACATGTTGGTACCATCCTTAGCCTCATCCCTGCCCCCCTTCAAAGGGACCTTCCTCAGTGGGGATGCTGGTTATCCCCATGAGGGTTGTGGGTCTTGAAATTTACGGGTAGCCATCAGTTATGGGGAAGAGGCAATGTGTTTGTGTGTAATGTACCAACTTGTGGCTCTAGAAGTCTTTCTGCCCCCTCTTCCGTGAATTTCCCTGAGCCATGTTGGGTTTGTTTTAGGTCTACTTCAGTAATGGGCTCTTAGGAGCCTCTGGATCTCTGGTTTGGTAAGTGTTGAGTGTCCTCGGTGTCTATCTCCTTCACCCTTATGGTGATATCAAGTTAACTGAAAAAGCAGCACTCTTGCTCATTTCCTCAATTCCTCTATGGTTTCAGCTGGGGCCCTGGTGAAGTGTGATGGGCTGTTTCTCTCCTTGAGTCCTGCTTCCATCTGAAAAAAGAAAAGCAGGTTCTCCAACAAAGAGCAAAGTCATCACAGGTTAAATGGGATAACTATTGTTAGTTTAGAGAGAATTTAATGGGTGTAGGCACTCTTGTAGCCCAAGATTGGTGGGAAATTGATATTGGAGAATAAACTTGTTATCTGGATATGATTCTGACTTGTTTCCCACTTCCAGATATAGTTTTCTTTCCACTGAGCAGATCTGTTAGCAAATCCAAGAGGACATTTCATAATTGTGAGAAAAACTTTTCAGGAGCAGGAAGCAGGCACATATTGTCACATATCAGCAGGGAGGAAATAGACTGAACTTCTGTCAATGGTGAGAGAGGAGAGATTATAAAATCACAAGGCCCATCCCAGTGAAAGAACACCTCCTGTAAGACTTTCCCTCCCAAAGGCTCTACTATCTTGGAATCAAGTAGAGGCTTACTTACAAACAAATGAGGCTATGGAAGACCTTTTCCATTTACATTCTAGCTCCCACAGTTATAATACTTTAAATCATTTATCTGTTGACTGGAATTGAACTCCATTGTTGACTAGGCCATCTCCTATGCCATTGGCCATTTACATATAAATCAGGTGAAGCAAAATTCATGTAATTAGTTAAGACTATGAGCTCTAGAATCAGACTAAATTAGGAGAGTAGTTCTGGACATTTTATATGTGTGTCCTTCCACAAGGAGGACCTCAGTTCCTTATATGTAATACAGTGGTACAGATGATACTAACTGCTTTCACACTCTTGTGAAGATTAACGTGTATCATAGATGTACATCAAACAACACAATGATATAGAATGGTAGTTGTTCCTGCCTGTGCCTTAAATAGATTCATCGTTGTTGGTGAGGTGCTCACTGAGGAATGCAGCCTCTCTTACAGTGTAGGGAGCTGGGAGCAACATCTGGATCCTTTCTGTAAATAGCAGCCCTTCACTGAGCCCTGGAGGCAGCCAGCCAATTGACAGCTAGGTGAAGAGGTGGAGGAAAATTATTCTACTGCAAATATTAGCTCTTTTTCATACAAATATAATTTTAGCTATAAAACAATTAAACTTGATTTGTTTTAAAGTCTTTGAAAGTCTAAGTATGCAATTAATTTAATTCAACTTGTACTTCTCTGGCCAATTGTTTTATAATTTATGAAAGATTATTTTACCAGAAACATGCTATGAAGCATTATTTATAATTTTAATAAACGTTATTTATTATTATTATTATTATTATTATTATTATTATTTTGGTTTTTCTCAGTTAGGGTCCCATTTTAACCCAGGCTGGCCTAAAACTTACAGTGATCCTCCTATCTCTGCTTCCCCAGTGCTGGGATTAAAGGTGTGTACCACCATGCCCAGCTTCATTTTAATAAAGTTTAAATAAGCCTTTTATTCACCATGGAGAACTACATGACTGTCTTGTTTAACTGTCATTTCTTTATTAACTACTTGATTTGCATGGGAATATGATCTGATTCAATGTTAGGTAGATCCTGATGGGTGGTCAGCTGACCTGGTGATTTTAACTGTTGCATTCAAAAGCAAGCCTTACTGCTATATAGCACATTCAGGACATAGTGCTCTTACTAACATACACGGATGGGCTCTGTAACTGACCCACAGAATAACCAATGGGATTGATCCTTAGAGCAAGTTAACCGGTAACTTGGGAGATGGTTCAGGATGTAAGAGTGCTTAGCATACAAGCATGATAATCTGAACTTGTTCAAGTCCCATGTAAAACCCCAGCAATGAGGAGGAGCAGAGGCTCACTAGTCAATCATTCTAATAAAACAATAATAATAAAAGAAAAGAAAACAGCACAACTCCAGGTTCAAAGAAACAAGGCAGAAGAGAAATAGAGAATGACACCTGGCATTCTCCTTTGGCTTCTGCATACATGTACACAGGGTAATCACACCTGTACACACATGCATGCACACACACACACAGACACACACACACACACACCACAGATGTTGTTCATGAAGTACATACATGCATTAAAAGTTTACAGGTGAGGGGCTGGCGAGATGGCTTAGTAGTTAAGGTGCCTGCCTGCTAAGCTTAAGAGCCCGGTTCCAATCTCCAGGTCCCACATTTAGCCAGATGCAAAGTGATGCAAGGGTGCGATGCTGTACTTGACCACAAGGGAGCGCATGCATCTGGATTTTGTTCACAGCAGCTGAGAGACTACTGGCGTGCCCATCTCTATCTGTCTCCCTCTCCCTCTCTGTGTCTCTCTGTGTCTCTCTCCAAAAATAAATAAAATAATAAAAAAATTTTAAAAGTTTACAGGTGAGGAGTTTGGGCTAAGCAATATTAAATTACTTGACTAGGTTGACTTAGAAAGCCACACTCCCTTCCTCCAAGGCCTGCTATCTGTACTACACACACAAGTTGGTACTAGAACATGCACCATGCAGCTAGACATCATCTTCTCAATGACACTGTTAGCTGCCTGGGGAGAAGGATCTGCAGGCAAGCTTACCATATTCTCTGTGCTCCTTTTGTATGCCATAATCTTAAACTGCCACTCACTGTCTCAAACTAATGCTTATTTTAATTTGTTATATTTTATAATATTTTGGAATTCAGAAAGAACAGGTCAACTTCATTATAGCCTTTATGATACTCAAGACTCCTTCACCTGTCTATTCTGTGAGCTTTCCTGCATTATCTTCTATGAGTTCATGTTTGATAGCATTTTCTCTCAGAGTTCTACACCTCTTAAGGAGCTCTTTAGAAGCTAAATACTTGTTTTTGTTTATTTTAAAGCTTTTAAAAACTATTTTTATTCATTTATTTGAAAAAGAGAGAGAGAAAGAAAGAAAGAAAGAAAGAAAGAAAGAAAGAAAGAAAGAAAGAGCACAAGAGAATGGGTCCTACAGGACCTCTTGCAACTGTAACAAACTCCTAATGTATACAACACTGTGTGTTTGGCTTTACATGGGAATTGGGGAATTGAACCTTGGTCACCAGACTTTGAAAGCTAGTGCCTTCTATATTTTGATTACTTGTCCTGGAGGTATGCCAGCCCTCCTTTTATGAGGATACACACATAGCTTTTTGGAAAGGCATACATATTAAGGAACCAAAGTGACTTGTCTTACCTTAAAAAAAGCCGTGTAGGGGGTAGATACAGCATCTTCAGAGATACTAAGGACTCTAGTCCTAGACACCTTGACTGCTTCCTCAAGAAGATGCTAAGCTGATACCAAAGTCATGGCCTAACACATCATTAAATAATGTTACCTATTAACCTATATTGACTCATAAAGCATTGATAATACATAAGATTTCAAGTGCTCTGCATACATTTATTTTATTCAAAATGAAATATGTGTTTTTGTCCATGTATGCTCAGTACTACAAGCCAACATTAGAGATTATATTAGTAGATGTTATTGTCAGTGATGTGAGTTTAAAATGAATGGGATATGTTGAAAACATTCATAAAACTAGTATTAGACAATTATAGCCTATTGAATTAAATTTATTTCTGAAATATGACTATATATATACATATAATTTCTCATAATATTAAACATCACAGCTTGAAGATATTCTACCTTAATAAAAGTGATCAAATCCTTGGATATTACTTCTATGTCCCTATTATACAAAGTGCATTCATGATTTTATAATGTCCCAGAGAATCTGAAACATAAGGAAGAGTCAAGAAAGGAAGACACAGTAGTAAGTAGTGTTAACCCCTCACCTACACCAAATACTGAAAGCACACAAAATCTAAATAAGCTGCTTGTCAGTAATCTAGATGAAGTTTTGGTGACCAACAGGGCTTATATTTCTTTTTAATTTATTGTTTCAATATACTTTTTTTTGTTTTGTTTTGGTTTTGCGAGGTAGGGTCTCACTCTAGCTCAGACTGACCTGGAATTCACTATGTAGTCTCAGGGTGGCCTCGAATTCATGATGATCCTCTTACCTCTGCCTCCCAAGTGCTGGGATTAGAGGCATGCACCACCATGCCCAGCAGTTTCAATATACTTTGTATTATACAACCAATACCTATGGTTTTGAAATCTAGAAACAGAATGGTTGCCTACAGAGATTTTCTCACAAAATAAGAATATTATTGTCATTATCATTGAACAGAATATGCTCTGTAAACCCAGTGAATTCACTGGCCAGTTAACATAGTAGTTCTTTATTAAAGTATTTTATTATGCTTCTCTTTATGTTGTCAAATTGATTTCTTACATTGGCATAATGTATGATAATTTCCAATAATGATTCTTTGTGCTTCCTCAACAAACTGTTCTGTCCTCTTGGCACCCTGTAAGTTTATTAACACTGTCAGAAGTCACAAAGCTTTGTGAAAGGCTTCAGAATATTCCATATCCCTCAGCAATACTTTTCAGATTCTATGAGCTTCTTCTGATTAAGGCAGGAGACTAATTCACATCTAGAAATCATACACTGTCTTTTCTACTGGCCCTTTGTCCTGACCAGACCAACTGCATTTAGTTTTTGCCCTAAATCTGACAATTCCCTCTGTTGGTAAAAGTCATTACAACATATGTGCCCAAAATGTAGCAGGGAGACTCAGCATCTTTTCTTTCCTTAGAGCTTCCATTGCAACTCTGCTGGATCTCCTCAGCAGGCATTGTGTGGCTGCTGCCAATGGTGTGCACTGTCAGTTGGATCCACACATGATATATGGCATTAATTGTTTTTGGACTAGTGAAGGAATACATGACTTAGCTATCACAGGGGACATAAGTAAGAAAAATGAATAGAATTGTCATGGTGTGAATGGTTTTCTTTTAATCACTAGTGTTCATGTGTATCTTTCTGTTTTTAAAGGGACATTCCATTCTCCATATGAATTAGAATGAAAGAAGTTTTCTGTAAGGTTTAGAAAACCACAAGCTGAGATAACTAATCTCTCTCTCTCTCTACCTTCCTTTCCTCACACACACACTCAAACACACCTGATAAGTTGGATGTTTTCAAATCCTTAAGGATACATGATAAAGGCTATATTGAAAGTTGTAAAAAATAGAGAATTCTGATGTTGTTCATTTTAATTAACCACAAAAAGAAACATGTAATTTTTAGAGACTGTAGGTGCTGTACTCATGTGTTTGTGGTTTAGCTTGTGATGGCTAATATTGTTAGTGTCATAGGCCCTGGGATCACCTGAGAATGATTATGCAGATTAAGTTAGCCTTTATGGATGTCTGTGTGGGATTATCTTGATTAGCTTAAACTGACATGAGAACATCCATCCTATGAGCAGTGCATTCCCATGGGCAGGAGGCCTGGACTGTATGAAAAGGTGAGAGCTAATTCAGCAAGGGTATTCATCATTTTTTTAGTCCTTCCTGCTGATGTGATGATGTGATGCTGGCTTTCTGCTCCTGCCATGCTTTTTCCACCACAATAGACTCCAAGTCTGCAACTCTAAGCAGAGTAAAACTCCTTCCCTAAATGTGCACGTTCTCTTTCTCTGTGTTTGGGTTTGTGTGAAATATTTTGCCCTAGCTACAAGGATACACTAATGGATATACTACTCCAGCTGCCAACTTTTGGAAATTTACCTCCCTGAGCCTCAGCTTTCTAACCCATTGTAGCAGACAGCTTCAGGTTTGCTGAGATGAACTTCCAGACCAGGCACAGTTATGCAGGAAGGGATATTATTTATTGAAACTTACAGATCCAGGGGAAGTTCCATAATGGCAGAAGAAGCGACCTGCTCTCACAGGGCCAAGCAGAGAGAGCAAAGCCCCCAGCCACACAGCACACAGAGCAAAACTACTGCCAAAAAGTCACAGCACACTTCAGGAACTCCTACTGGGCACACTTTGTATATCTTTACAATGGAATCTCAAACCCACCATTAACACCTTAAGACCAGCCCCCAGTGGCATTGCCTCTAGGAAGGTGATTGCAGATGCAAACTATAAAGTAATAAAACATTGAATATATTGGGGGCCATATATTCAAACTACCACACCCATACAGTGGGGTTTCATTAAGAGTATCAGTGCTGGCCTGGAGAGATGGCTTAGTCATTGAAGTATTTGCCTGCAAAGCCTAAGGGCCCTGGTTCAATTCTCCAGGTCCCATGTAAAGCCAGATGCACATGGTGGCACATGCATCTGGTGTTCGTTTGCAGTGGCTAGAGACCCTGGCATGCCCATTCTCTCTCTCCCTCTCTCTGTCTCTCTGCCTCCTTCTCTCATGTTCTCTCTCAAATAAATAATTAAATAAATAAATAAAATGAGTATCAATGCTGAAATTGCTTAGCCCACACTGTTTCATATATAGGAGTAATTCAATATATGCAGTGACTTTCCTTAATCATGAAAATGTTGTCAAATATTTACATTACCAAATGAAGAAACCCAAAGAAGTCAATTCATTGAACAAACTTGCTTGTGCTTATGTCTTGTGTTTTAAACAACAATTCTGATTTTGAGCATCCTTTTTTTTTTTTTTTTTTTTTTTTTTGTTTCTTTGTTATTAAGGTGGCTGGATACTCAAAGAATACTCAAAGAAACCTTCGTGCCATTTACTTTTAAAAATTGAACAGGATGTTGAAAATTTAGCAAAGTATGAAAACCAACAATCATGGGACTTTTGGGACTTAAAAGATGAGAAACACAGTGACATCATGGTGGTAGACGTTAGAAACAAATGGATGTGGCAGTAAGAGTGATAAAAACCTAGAGAAACTGACCAGTAACAGCATGAGTGGGCCAGATTCTTAATACATAAATACGTTACTCTTGAAGAATTAAGTTTTGATGTGTTTGAAAGTTCTTTCTGAAGCTGTCCTTTATGGTGCATATTGAAATAAATAATAATGTGTGCTTACAGGTGTATCATTTATAATATTATTATACTTTTTGAGTGAGTTATTGCACAAAGCTAGAGGATGATTAGCATTGATGCCTTTTTACCTGATTGGGTGTTTGTTGCTATGGTTATAAATGCTATCCTCCAACAACCCACTGGATCTGAGAAATGAACCACTGTAGCCACTTGGTAAAATCTGGCACTGTTTCTGTTGAAGTCCCTATGGAGAAGGCAGATGCTAACACTATAGTCAGTGATTACTAGCTTTGAATCACAAAGATTGATCATATACTTGGCTTAATCTGGACCAGTCACATGAAGAAGTTGACCTTCCCTGGGACATCACAGACTCCATTTCAGGGCCCAGAATTTTTACATTTTATATCATAGGACCAGAAAAGATTTAGGTGAATTCAAGGTTTATGATATTCTCACAAGATCATCATGGCTCTTTTACCCTTCTGGCATAGAGCTTGCTCCAGTCATTATTATTTTATCATTTCAATTCAGTGGAGAAGACAGGGGACTCAGAGTGACTCAAAGCCTTCAGTGTCTTTTCACTACATTACGTTGATCAAGACCCATTATACTCTGCAGGGTGCTCACCCATATGAATTTTTAATTAGAAGTTGGAAATGAGTGATTATTTAAGTACCAAGAAAAATGTGATGTAGAAACTAGTTATAATTATTCCAAGATCTTTAGAAAACAATAGAATTTTCATAGTTTAATTCTTGGCTTGGATGTTTTCTACATTAACCACATTAACTGTTTCCCATTTACTGATTAATTATGGTATAAATTATTTACATATAAAATATGATGAAATACATATATATGTATATAATTTACATAGTCAAAAGCTACCTTTCACCATTATTGTCTGTGGCATAAACAACATAAAGACTATTGTCATGTAGCCTTTGGCACGAAGCACATATTTGTATATATCAACACAATGTAGCATGCACTCAGTCAGCAATATTTGTGGTACACTTTTATGTTAAACTAGAAATTAGAAATTAATGGACATCAAATGATGTTGACATAAATGTGACACCAAGATAAGGAGGGAATGATTCATCATAGTGTCTGCTTTGTTTGCCGTCATACAAGATGGGCTTTGAGGCTGGGACACATTCCATTGGGTATAATGTATTCTTTTCAAACTAAAATATAGTATTTTTTCTATCACTGAAAATGGACTGATTCTTGTACTAAATTTTATAAAACCAAATATATAGTAATGAAAATAAATTTAAAAAACAAGAAAGCCTTTTGTTCCTATTTTCACTTAGACACAAGAGATCCCCCAGCGCATGGTGATTAGTGATGTGCTCCTGGGACGTTCATCTGACAATGAATGCAGTGGATTAGAAGGAAACAGAATTAAGTCAGACCAGTAGAAGTAGAAAGACAGAAGTACAAGAGTGAATCTCAAGGGCTTTTAAAACATATTGGAGATCCATAACTGGGGTTATGGCGATGTTGGAGTCATTTTTTATATTTTTACAATGCTCGGTGGATGCTTCTGATACTGCTTCAGTGCTAGTCAGGAGTAAAGTTCTGTCAGGAGAGATCTATACATCTAAGAATTGCTGGCAGAACCTTTGTGCAAATGATGTACCGGAGTCCTGGGAGTTTAGGTGATATTACCAAAGAGGCAGCACTTTTAAAGGAAGAAACTTCAGGGGTGTCTGCTTTGCTGCTGCTTAAAATGCCAGGTCTAGCATGCTGTTTGGAAGAGGTGTCCTTACGCAATGCAGATCTCATCCTATTCTCAAAGAACACTCCACTGGCAGAATTTCCTTTGACTTCTCTGGGCAATCATTCACATTGGCTCCATGAAGACAAGCATTCCATGACAGTATTTCCAAGGGAGAATTATACGTAAAATAATCAGTGAAAATGATTTTGGAATTAGAGCATGATTTTAAAATGAATAACATTAAAAGAAATAAAATTATAAGGAACTTGATTCCTTTGAAGCACACTGACACAAGGATGATGGGATGACATTCGTGGTCTGAATTCACCTGGTCTTTTTATTATTTATTTATCTATTTATTTATTTATTTATTTATTTATTTATTAGAGACAGAGAGAGAGGGAGAGAGAGAAAAGAGTGAGAATGCATGTGCCAGGGCCTCTAGCCGCTGTAAATGAACTCCAGATGCATGTGCTACCAAGCATATGGCTTACCTAGGACCGGGAGAATCGGACCAGGGTCCTTAGGCTTCATAGGCATGCACCTTAACCACTAAGCAATCTCTCCGGTCTTTTGACAGGTGTTTTCTGAGCATCTGTGATGTTACCACATACTCTCTAGGAATCATGCATATTGTAATGTCCCAAGGGAATTTACACAGCAGTAGGAGAACTGAAAACAAAATCATGTGTATGGAGCTCTTATAACAGCAGGGTGTGTGGGCTGACAATGAAAGAGAGTGTCCTTTTTGTTGTTGTTGTTGTTATTGTTTGTTTTGTTTTTGTTTTTTGAGGTAGGGTCTCACTCTAGCTCAGCTGACATGGAATTCACTATGTAGTCTCAGGGTAGCCTTGAACACACGGTGATCCTCCTACATCTGCCTCCCGAGTGCTGGGATTAAAGGTGTGCATCACCATACCTGGCGAGAGCATGCTTTTAGATGGGTTAGAAAGGACTTTCTGAGGAGGTGACATTTGGAGGAGAAACTAAAGGACAGATTTCAGGTGCTGAGAGTCAGCAGTTAAGCAGAGTGATCAGCAGAGCTCTGAATGTGTCTGTCTGTCTCTCCAGCAAGCACTGGAGAGAGTGCAGTGACTGAAGTTGGAGAGACAGCCCAAGCTCCAGCAATATGAAAAACTGGGAGTTCAGAGAAGCCAAAGGATGGCCCTGAGTATAAATAGGTTGTAATCTGATGTTGTGTGAGGAATACTGTACTCTGGGTAGAAAAGCCCATGGTCACAAGAGTGGAAGCCAGGAGGTTCGAAGTGTAGTCTATAAATGATGAAGTCAGAGTTGATAATGAGGTTTCAAAATGCTTATAAGAGGCCAGTGAAGAAGTGCAAAGTGCAGGGCTGCTGGGGGCCATGCTGGGGGGGCAGCGCTGGCTAAGCAGTGCCATGGAGAAGACCTGCCCTGAGGTACACAGGGTGCTGGCCCAGCAGAACATCCTGCAAGTGCAGAGTCTGCGGCTGTAGGAGCTCATGGTGAGCCTGCTGGAGAAGATCATTGCCAAGTCCAATGTCTAGCCACAGGGCAGGATTTTGGGTATAGCACAGACCCATCTGTGGGAAACCTGAGCCTGGGATCCCACTCACTCAGACAGAGTACTGGAGAAGAGACTGAATTTAGCCTGGCCTTCCTCCTCCTTCCCTCAATTTAACTATGATTCATATTTCATTCTGCCACAAAATTATTTCTTATAGAGATTTTTTTATTTTTTGCAAGTACATATTTAATATCAAAAGTCATTCCAAGTATCATTGATGGAGACTATACTGGAGAGGGAGCTCAGGGACATTCTTACTAGGAGTGCCCCTGGAGTCCTCTGTCTGAGGAAGCGAAACAGAAAATATTTGTTTGAAAACACCATAATGAAATCTAATTCTTTGTATGCCGATAAAAATTTTTAAAAAATTTAAAAGAATGTCTATTGTAAACTAGGCTTCCTGGGTTCATTACTGGCATTACCATTAATGATCATCATTTTAAGAAAGTTCATTACCCTATTTTTCCTCATTTGCAAATTAAAAATCATAAGCAGATTACTTTTGAGGATAGTTGGAACTATTTAATTATATATCTGTAATATTATATATAATTAATTAATATAATAATTATATATATAATTTCACTGTGAAAAATGCTTGGTCCATAGTACATTCTTGTAATTATGAGTGATTTTATTATCAATTAATGCCATTGCTAATAAGAACAGTTATATAGTGACTTGAATAAAAAAGAGGTGGTTGCAGGAGAAGTTTGAATAATCCACCAACTGAAAAAGCCACATATGAATTATTAAATATGGGCTGTGCATAAATTAATAATAAAGTTAAATATACATTATATTTATTCTTGCCTAACAACTCATTTTATATTGTAACCTGAGATAAGAATAATTATCAATAAACTACATGGGTGTTTTGAATTACTTGCATCATTCAAATATTTGATGTTTTTCTGTTACATTTCCAAATTCATTTTCAGGATGAAAAATATAAATGTATCTTTTTCATCCTCTACAATTTTGTCCCTTTCTAGGATTTCAAATTCAGCGAGGCTACTAAATTGAATCGTCGTTACTCATTCATATGAAAATAATTAACCATATTAAAAATGGCTAATGCCTAACACACATTTTATGTATGTATAATTTTTATAACAATATTATCTCTTATGAAAATAATAGTTGTTAAAAAAATGAAGGCTAATTCATTTCCGTAAATACTGTCCTTCTTTGAGTGTAGTAACAGGATTCCAACTGGCTTGGACATATGTATTCAATAAATATTTTCAGCTTGACTAATGTCTATTTATAAATTTAGTGTGTTAAATGAAGTGAAGTAGACATTCTGAGAATGCTCTGTGAATCATACATACCAGAAAATAATGAGGCTTTATGAGGATGAATGTCCTGTGTGATCTTTTGTTTGACATTTTGAAGCTGACCTGACAATATTGGGACCTTCAATGATGTTTATTTAGTGTGTCTTATTTAATATTCATTGTGACTGGAACATGAAAATTGTGCTTGTAATGTTATATATAGTATGCTTTCTCTGTGTCTTATTTTTTTATTTGAGAGAGAGAAAGAAGGAGGGGGAGAGAGAGAGAAAGAGACAATGAGGGCCTTCAGCCTCAGCAAACAAACCCCAGATGCATGCGTCACTTTGTACATCTGGCTTATGTGGGTCCTGGGGAATCAAACCTGGGTCCTTTGTCATGGCAGGAAAACACCTTAACTGCTAAGCCATCTCTCTATCTCATCACACTTCTTTTTAATTCAAATTTCCCTAGAATAAAATCTAAAACATAAAGTATTCTCTGATTTTTAAAATATATATTTAAAATATTTTATTCTTATTTATTTGAGAGAAAGAAAGAAGTGGGGGGGGGCAGATAGAGAATGGGTGCACCAGGGCCTCCAGCAGCTGCATAGGAACTCCAGATGCATGTGCTACCTTATACATCTGACTTACATGGGTAGTGGGGAATCAAACCTAGGTCCTTTGGCTTTGCAGGCAAGTGCCTTAACCACTACACTATCGCTCCAGACCTCTCTGTTTTTTTTCTCCCTTCCTTCCTTCCTTCCTTCCTTCCTTCCTTCCTTCCTTCCTTCCTTCCTTCCTTCCTTCCTTCCTTCCTTCCTTCCTTCCCTCCCACCTTCCTTCCCTCCCTCCTCTCTCTTCTTCCTTCCTGCCTTCCTTCCTTCCTCCCTCTCTCCCTCCCTCCTTCTCACCCTCACTTTCTTTCCTCCTCCTCCATCTTCTTCTTTATTTTATTTTGTTTTATTTTAATTTTTAATTTACTTTTTGGTTTTTCGAGGTAGGGTTTCACTCTAGCTCAGGCTGACATGGAATTCACTATGTAGTCTCAGGGTGGCCTCGAACTAAAGGAGATCCTCTTACCTCTGCCTCCCAAGTTCTGAAATTAAAGGTATGTGCCATCATGCCCAGCTTACCCTCATTGTTTTTCAAGATAGCACTCATGTGGAAATATCCTATACTATTGTCATCATGCAACATATGCCTTTTTGATTTTCTTTATGTGTGTGCATGTTTGTGTGAGTGCAGTGCATGCAGGCAGTGGCATGCATGACAAAGTAAGAGGACAGATTTCGGGTTGCTCCTGGCCGTCCACCTCATTTTGTGGCATGGTTTCACTGAGCTCATCTTGAGCTTCTGGGGAATTCTTCCTGTCTATACCTCTTGTCTCACCATCAACGTCAGCAAGCTAGAATTAAAGAAGACCGCTGTGTCTCTGGCTTCAATGTGGGGTCTGGGGATTCAATTTAGGTCCTCTAACTTTAGCCTATGAGATTTTTATCCACACAGCCATCTCCCCAATCCACTATGTCTTTCGACAATACCATATTAACTTTTATCCTTTAGATAAAAGCTAACCCTTCTGTTTGCAGTAGAAATCTGTTTGGTCCTTAGATGTTGGAAATAGAAACACAGCAGGCTTGGGAGAAGATACAGTGAGAGTTGCATATAATGCCCCGACTCAGACTCACAGCCTAAAATTCCTATTATGGTGCAACTGACACATTTTTATTTGAGTTACTGTTGGATTCAACTCATGGCAACAGTGATTTGAAAGCTTGTCCTGGAGACTCAGCACAACAGGTTATAGAAGCTAGGCAAGAGACAAATATTCATCAGGGTATAAACAGTAGGCTCCAGGAAGTAAGATTAGGGCAGAATTTGGGCAGTTCTGTATCAGAAACTCCAGGTAGATGTGTAAACAGCATGCCCGTCATTTGCAGATTCCTCTCCCTGGTGGTGAGGGAGCTCCGATTCATTCATCTTGCTGGTTGAGTTCAGGGACACACCATGCCTACAGATTAGCAAATGTTTCCTTCTGGCAGCTCTAAGCCCCTTAGCCAGCCAGCAGTTGAGACATCCTTCAAGGCTATCAGCTCAAAACTGTTTGTTTCAGTTTCCTGGGCTCAATTTAATCAGCCTATCTTCAGAGCTACTGATGGCATGCTCTATGAAACACTATGGTACCCAATAGAGTTGGCTTCCTAACAAGCGTAACTGTGCACGTTCAGACCAGATCTCCAGTTCTCCACAGGACCTTGCTTGTAAAAATTTTGGATTAGATGCCTTTTGTAGCTATGCAAAATACTTTAAAGAACTAAAAGAGAGACAGGATATGTTCTTCTTAGCAGTATTATTCTATTGACTTCATTGCTTATATTGAAGGTTGTAGACTCCAGTAAATTCCTATCTGTTATATTGGAAGAAAGAGAAGAGTTTTATTGCTTTTATTCAGTAAATTTTGCAGATTCACACCTGAGGATTTTATCAGCTATTTTAGGCCTCTTTTGCCCTCTACTTGCTGGGTGAATAACTTGATACTCATCAAACAGATTGTACATTAAAACGATAGAGTACATTGGCAGAAATATCATACGTTTGGTGATAATTAGTAGTGTTCATTTCCTCACTAAGTACTAGGGTATACCACACAGTTTCCATAGCAACTCTATCCTGTTCAATTAAGTGCCTAATGTGAATATAAGAATAAGTCTCTGTGTGTATGGAAAAAGTCCCCAGCAGTGTGGTGATAGTGGTATGTAGTTGCCGATGTAAGCGTGCCAGTTTTATGTTATTATCCAGGTTGTTTATAGAAATTTTTTATGTTTTCAGGCTATGAAAAAAACAGTTAAAGCTTAAAGAATGAATAAATTTTAATGAATTTCTAAACGGCCTACTGAACCAGACTCTCCCAGTCCCTCAGCAACTCCCTGGTTGTAAATTATGGAAATGTGCAAGCTGCCTTAACTCAGGGCACCAGGGTACCATTCTGAAAGCTGCTAGAGAGAATAAATTCATCCTGGAGTAAAGGGTAGAAAAGAACAGAGGAAAACAGACATTAATTCAGTGTTACTTGCATTTATAAAATTCTCTGGAAAGCAGAAGTGGCATTATGTTAATTTTTCTCTAAAGAAAATGTTAGATATTGTCAGCAGTATCAGAAGCTCTATCTGACAGACAGCAAGCACTAGTAGAGACAGCAGTGATGTGTGAGTCAGAGCCAAGATCAAATTATAGTTCACTTTCTACTAAAACTGGAATTCAAACATCAGCTTCCTTCATTGTAGGGTTGAAGGGACACTGAATGGTGCCATCCCTTTACCTGAAGTGTGTTAGAACCACAACAGTTAGAGGAATTAGCGACATAAGTCTCACTCTCTTTACTGTGCAGTCTTAACTTGGTAGTGTTTGACGATTTTGAACTTAAAAAATAATTTTATTCCAGACCTACTGCCAAAGGACTATACAATAGATATTTTAGTTGTGTTCTATGTGGCTCTAATCTACTTATTCTGGAGCCTAAGTTCATGGCTTGTCTAGGCAAAATAGTGAGTTCAAGGTAACTTTGTGAGGTTCTCACTCTCAAAATACAAAATAAAACAGAGGGCTAGGCATGTAGCTAGTGATATAATGCTTGCTAGCATATGTAAGACACTAGTTTCAATCCCTAGTACTGAGAAAATATTATGTGGGTTTTTATTTTATTTTATTTTCATGTAGGACAGTGTGGTAGTTTGAATAGATGACCCCCAATATATTTAGTATTTTATTAGTCTATAGTTTGCATCTGCAGCCACCTTGCTGGAGGCAGTGTCACTGGGCAGTTCTTAAGGTGTGGTGTTCGGTTTAGGATTTCAATCTAAAGATATGCAAAGTGAGCCTATCTGGAGTTCCTGAGGTGTGCTGTGGCTTTTGGCTGTGGCTTCGCTCTTTGTGTTTGGTCCTGAGAAGAGCAGGCCAGCTACTTCTGCCATTATGGAACTTCCCCTAAATCTGTAAGCTCCAATAAATATCCCTTCTTCCATAACTGTGCCTGGTCTGGAAGTTCATCTCAGCGAACCTAAAGCTGTCTGCTATAGTCAGCTAAATATTGAGGTGGTGACAGGTGAAGTGTGATGGTATGTCAAGGGCTAGTCCATTCTTCTACACCAGTTGTGGTACTTTGAATATATGTCCCCCAATATATTCAGTATTTTATTAGTTATAGTTTGCATCTGCAATCACCTTGCTAGAGGCAATGTCACTGGGGGCTGGTCTTAAGGTGTTGGTGGTGGGTTTGAGATTCCATTGTAAAGATATGCAAAGTGTGCCTAGCAGGAGTTCCTGTAAGTCACATAGCAATGTGACTTTTTGGCAGTAGTTTTTCTCAGTGTGCTGTATGCCTGGTTGGCTTTGCTCTCTTGCCTGGTCCTGTGAAGACAGGCCAGCTTCTTCTGCCATTATTGGAACTTCCCCTGGATCTGTAAGCTTCAATAAATAATATCCCTTTCTCCATAACTGTGCCTGGTCTGGAAGTTCATCTCAGCGAACCTGAAACTGTCTGCTACACCAGTAGTATACACTAATTGGCTAAATAATCACAGTAGCCTGCTATGGTATGGAAGCTACTCCAATATCATTATAATCCTTTCCAGACAAACTCATGATGGAGTCATGGGTAGGAAAGAAAGAGGAGCAGAGTTTTAGACAATATTCCGGGTTTTTACTGTGATTCCAAATTTTGGGGTAGGATGGAGATGAAGTGTGGAATCAAGACATTGCTTTATTTCCTACTCAATCCACTAATGAAACAATTTGGATGATTAACCAAACTGTTCCTCTTTGTATTATAACAGATGTTTAGGTGTTTTCCTAACAGGTTATGAAAAGAAATGAAAATCCCTTGTAATGTATTTCTATGAAAATTAATGCATTCTATATCACACACACACACACACACACATTTCCTATGTCAAAGACAAAAATTCTGAAGTCCCATATTCTTCTTTATTCATAGAGTAAAAATTAACTTTTAAAAAGAAATATATTGGCTTGTTTTTTTCTTCTTATTTAAAAATTTTTTTAAAATTATTTTATTTATTTTTTGAGAGAGACACAGAGAGAGACAGACAGAGAAGGAGAGGGAGACAGATAGAGATGGGCGCCAGCAGTCTCTCAGCTGCTGTGAACGAAATCCAGATGTGTGCACCTCCTTGTGGTCAAGTGTGGCATTGCGCCCTTGTGTCACTTTGCATCTGGCTAAATGTGGGACCTGGAGATTGGAACCAGGTTCTTAGGCTTAGCAGGCAGGTGCCTTAACGGCTAAGCCATTGCTCCAGTCCTTTTCTTCTTATTTTTTGACAGTTATGCTAGAACTAAAATCTCAAAGAATTCAAAGTATATCACAAGTATTAAATAATTCACTCAAAAATTTAATTATTAAGCCAAATTAAATCTAAAAATAGTACTAAAAAACAACATTGAAGTTGCTATTGTAAATCATGGTTAGAATACACTGTTCCTTTTTAAAATTATAATGTATGTATATTAATTTCTGAGTTAGGAAATACTTCACATATGAATGTTATCATGCAATATTTTTCTGTCTATATTTGATTTATCTCACTTATCATAACAAAATGAAGGTTCTTCCATGTAGATGTTAAGTCTTTTATAAAGTAAAATTAAAGCTGGGCTTGATGGCCCACTTGGCCACTGCACTTGGGTAGCAGAGGTAGGAAGATTGCTGTGATTTTCAGGCCACCCTGAGACTACCTAGTGAATTTCAGGTCAGCCTGAGCTAGAGTGAGACTCTATCTAAAAAAAAAAAAAAAAAAAACAGTAATATTTAATAACAAATTAGAAAGTAAAATGATAGGTAGGTTATCTTATTTGGCTATAGTACTTATCTCTTGTTTAAGATCATGTGTTTATCCCAAACACATATGATACAATTTATTTTTGAAAGAAAAATGTCAATCCTTTCTTATTATTTCTAGAATGGTTAGCAAGATCACTGTCTCTTTCCACTTTATCTTCTGATGGGCAACATTGTGGAAATGTATGTATTTTATACTACTTTAAAAATGTATCATTGGAATTAAAATTGTATCACACTACAAGGTGAATACCCCTTACACAAAAGGTTTGGAATCAGAATATTTTTGGAGTTTGCATGTAATCAGAGCCAACTCTAAACATAGTTTTATTTCTGTTTCACTTATATCTTACATACTATAGTCTGAAGGTAATTTTATACAATATTTTTACTGGATCTGTGTTTTGGCTGTGACCTCTCCCATGAGATCAAATATGGAATTTTGTACCTTTGGCATTCAAAATAGTTCAGATTCAGAGTACCACAGATTTCTGAGCACTTTGGACTCACATGTTTGCATTAGACATGCTACACACTGCACCTGTATTTCTTTTGAGGATGTAACATTTTCATGACGTTAAGTTTTCCCACATCAGAGTATAACATGTTTCTAATTATTTAAATCACATTTTATGTACTTCAAAATAGTTTGGTATATACTTCATTAATCTGTCTCTCATGTTAGTTATATCTGTACATAACAAATATATATGGTTTTGTTAATATAAATGAAAGATTTATATTTCCATTTCTCACTTTTATAATTAAGTTTATTTTTTTAAAGATTATACTCTTATATCCTCTCTTCTTTTGCCCCATTCCACCAAGGGCCCTCTTCCATGGGATTATTGGTATTCACTATGGGTTCCTGAGGGCCTCAGTCAGTCTGTGTGTGTGTGTTGGGTGGAATCATGCCTCAGGCTAATCCTGCCCACCCTGGGGCTCTTACAATCTTTGTGCCTCTTCCTCCACAATTTTCCCTGAGCCTTAGTGGGCATATTAGAAATCTGATTTAGTGTTGAGTTCTATGTTGCCTCTGGATTTCTGTTTTGATGAGATTTGAGTGACCACAGTGTCTGTTCGCAGCTCCTTGGAGCTGGTTTTTAGGCCTGTACTGAGGGCAGTACTTGTGTTGCTGCTTCTTCTGCAGCGTCTCCTGGGTCCTGACAGATGTGGTGGAGGTGATCTGTCTCATGGTGGGCAGTTGGCTCTTCTCCTGTTGTGTTAATGGATCTCCCCAGTAATCTCTGCCATCTGTAAGATGAAACAGATTCTCCAACCAAATGTGAGAGCAGCTTGGATTAAAGTGGATACGCATAGTTATTTGAAGGCCTTTCTGATGTGTGTACCCACTCTTCTTAGCCAAAGAGTAGCAGAGGTTCTCTCTGGAGTCTATGCATTTCCTATCCATAGGATTTTTGACTTGCTCCCCAGGATTAGGTATGAGTTTGCTCCCACTGAGCAGGTCTCATGTCCATTCTGAGAACACTTGGTTACCCACATACACCGTTTGTCACTATTGCACAGGAGTGTACTTTGTGTCTGGTTGGTTGATTTCATAATTTGCCGGAAGTCCTGCTTATTCACACAGTTGGTAACAATTGTTTCCCAGCAGCTCCCATAGCACTTTCCAGCACTCTGAGGGCCAGCCAGGAAGGAAATGGTTTTCCTGTCTGTTTCTGCTTAGACTCTTGATGTCATATGACTGCGGCCTGTGGTGCCTTCAGCAATAGAGTCTTACCTTTTAGCTCTGGCAGATATAACCAAGTGCTTGGGCAATAGTCTGCATTATTTTGGGGACCTTATGGGTCTTCCTGACCAACAACTCACTGTGGAGGGGGCAGGGCGTAAACCAATTCTGATTTACCAGCCAAACCTATGGTTTTAAGGTTAAGCTTTCTCCACCTTCTGCAGTGCACTTCTGTCTGGGTCCCCTGTCCCATAGTTGAGAGTTCTATCTTGTAGAATGCTATCCAGGAGAAAAGTTTCTATGTGTTTATCCATGTTGTCATTAGTTTTGTGTAATTTACCACACCCTCCTTTTGCCCCATCCCCACCCAAAGTCTCTTTTACCCCCTTATTCCTGCTTTTCTTTTTCTATCCCTTAACTTGTTTGTCGAGTAGCCCCTTTTCCCCTACCTCTCTATTTCCTCTTTTTATCTCCATTCATTCTACTTGCCTGTCAATACTCCTGATACCACCATTTACAGTCAACTCAGGCTGTTCTCATTTCTTTTGTGTATCTTATTGTTTCCAGCTATCTTGGCAAATCTCGTATTAATTAAAGGTTATTTTACAAGAGTTACTTGGGTTTTTGAGAAGATTAAAATGAAATATGCTATTAAATAGTTAAGCCAGTGTCTGGCAGAGAGGAAATACTGTCAACAGGAGCTCTTCTGAGAAGCTGAGATTACTCTTTCTGACTCCTCTTCAGTGCCAAATCCTCTTCAGTGTCAGTTGTATAAATGGCTACTTTGATTTGCTCAGTTCACTTTGATTTTAAATAGAATTTCTTGGGCAGCTACAATTACATGCTAGTTGCTTTTAGGTGGTAATTTTTGCTTATGTGAATATGTCTCTGCATATCCAAAGGACCAGCCTGCTATTCTGAAATCCAAAACTATCTGTTTCCTTTTTGCTGGGCAAAAAGCACAGAGATCCTCCTATCTCTGTCCCTGGAATACTAGGATGAATGGTGTGTGCTACCAAACCCAGCCAAATCTTCTCTTTAAGACAGGGTCAAACTCTGTAGGACAGGAGGGCCTAGTACTCTCTTTCCTCAAACTTATGGCAATTCTTCTGTCTCCATCTCCCAAGCCCCAAGTGCTGTGATTATTTCCTAATTTGGAACACCAACTAATAAAAGCCAAATGGATATGAAAATGTTTAAAAGGAGGTACTCTGTTCTCTGTAACATCTTTATGTTTAATAGGTGAAAAGTATTATATTCTCGTACACAAGTGTGTGTGTATGTGTGTGTGTGTGTGTGTGTGTGTGTGTGTGTAAAATGTTTTAATATGTAAACCATGAAAGTCATAGTGGTTTCACATTATGGATAACTCACCTTTATTTAGTTTGGTGTTTCTGTAAACATTTTCCTCATGTATGCTAATAGTGGGTATTTAATGTTCTCATGTTTTCTAAAATCTTATCGGTAATTTTTTTTAGTTAACTGTAGCTTTAATAGCAATTTAGAAAATACATTGTCTTTGTGACAAAAGAAAATCTAAGGCAATAATAGTTTAAAAGAAAATGAGAAAACCAAGCATATTTTAAAAACATAAATTTTGATCTTTATATTATAAATAGCAATTATTATTTTAAGAATAATTTTGATTTTTAAATGATGGAGATACTTATATAAGATAAAATATACTTTAAACTGGGAATATTTTTTAGCAAAATTGTCTTCTAAAATGTTTACATATTAATTTTTATTAGCATGCATTAATTGTACAAAATAATGGGTTTCTTATGTCTCCATCAGTTTTTATAGATGCATTTCATATTGCATGTCACTAGTAATAGTTGATTAGATCATAAAACATAAACAGTGTTTTCAAGTGTCTTAACTTTTTAAAAATCTGTCATTGCTAGAGAATTCCTGGTCATTTGATATGCATTATTTTCTCTGGCTTACTGAAAGCCACTTTAAAATGAACTAAAGGGTCTGGAGAAATGGCTTAATGGTTAAGGCATTTGCCTGCAGAGCCAAAGGACCCAGGTTCAATTCCCCAGAACCCATATAAGCCAGATGCACAAGGGGGCACATGAATCTGGAGTTTGTTTGCAGTGGCTGGAGGCCCTGGAATGCCCATTCTCTCTCTGTGTCTCTCTCTCTACCTATTTCTCTCTCTCTCAAATAAATAAATATATTAAAATAAAATAGAAAAAAACTGAAGAATATTTTATTTTAAAGGTATTTACTGAGTGTCTACTGAGATTCAATCTCTGAGATAGACACCATCCCTGAATCATTTCATCTTCTCTAGAAAAGCACTGTGAGGTAGGAATACTTATTTCTCTTTAAAGGAGAGGATATTAATATTCCAAGAAATTAAATAAACTTTCCACACTTAAAAATGTGTAATTAGTACATTATCTGAGTCTTAGTTATACTCCAAAGTCAACCTCTAAACCTCTGAACTGCAACAGAAATAGTGTTATACTTATTTTTTGAATAGTGATTTAAATAGTTTGTAAGCCCCATAGAGGTGACTAAATGATTTTAATATGAAAAAAAAAACTCTATAAATGTTGAATTGGGGAAATTATTAGGAAAAGGTATTTAAAAAACTGACCATAGAGTTTGCAATATTTAAACCTTCTGGGACATGAAAAATAAACTGACTTATGATACTTTACTTAGAATTGTAAAAAGTAAGTAGTAATTACCTTGTCAGGAGGAAAATCCCATGATAGGGAAAACTGCAGAATTTCATTAAAAATCTGCTGGAAGTTTTGGTAGTTAATGGTAGAATTGAAATAATTTCTTTCTTTTTAAAAATAATTATTTTAAAATGTTTAATTATATTTATTTTCAAACAATTATATAAAATAATTTTATTATATTGTGTGTGTGTGCATGTGTGTGCACTCCATGCACTTCAGGGTCTCTTGCCACTGCGATTGCATACCTATTTAGCTTTATGTGGTTGGGTGGGGAATTGAAACTTGACCAGCAGGCTTTTCAAGAAAGTACATTTAACTACTTAGGCATCTTCCTAGGCCCTGAATTACTTTCTTTTCTTTTTTTAAGATATTTTTTATTAGTTATGTATACAGTATATAATACCCACTGCTCTAGATTTGGCTAATGGATTCACTCATTGGAATGGAACCGATATCTGGAAATGGGAAATAAGTCAGAACCATATCCAAAAATGAGCTCGCCCTCCAATATCAAGCTCACACCAATATTGCAATATGAGAGGGCCTACACCTATTAAATTCTCTCTAAAATAATAATGGTTATCAATGTATCTTGCACTGACCTCACTCTCTATTGGAGAATCTGCTTCTCTATTTCAATTGGACGCATATCCTGAAGAAAGAATCAGCCCATTGCACCTCACCAGGGCACCAGCCGAGCCATAGAGTTATAGGGGAAATGAGCAAGAGTGTTGGTTTATTGGTGAACCTGATACCAGCACAAGGACAAAGGGGACAGACACAAAGAACACTCAACCCCTACCAAATCAGATATCCAGAGACATAGAGACCCACAAAATCTCATCACTGAAATAGACCTAAAATGAACCCAACATGGCTCAGGGAAATTCACAGAAGAGGGGGCGGGAAGATTGTTAGAGCCATGAGTTGGGTCATTATACACAGAGTCATTGCCTCTCCCTCATAAGTGATGGCTACCCCTATAAGGCAAGACCCACATTACCCATGGGGGGAGGACAGGGAGAAGGCTATTGATGGTACCGTCATGGGCTGTGTGCCACTACTGTATTTATGCGAGCATCAGGTCAGGTTTTTTGCTGCTGAGTAGTTTAGACCGTGAGTTGCTTAGGCAGATGTTCGTTGCTTTCCTCCAGTCATTTATGTAGTGTCTTTTGGCACTAGACAAACTAACTGTCTGGGGACTGACTCTCTTCCAGATTCCAGCCAGGTCTCTCCATGTTTTGTCTGAATAGCATAGGGTGTCTTCAGCAGTAGGGTCTTACCAATAACCTTTGGTGGGTCATCAGGTACTCTGACAGAAATCTGTCTTCTTTTGGGAAACCTTGTAGGTCTCACTGATCAACAGCTCATTGTGCATGTTAACCACATGCTGGTATTAGGAGTTACAGGTCAGTGCCAAGGGACAAGAAGGAAGAAAAAGTATAGGTGATATGAAAGAGAAAGAGAGAAGAGAGAGAAGGAGGAGATACAGAGAGAAACAGAAGAAGATTGAGGTTAGTCTTCATCATACCCTCTCCAGGCCCCTGTGATTCAGGATGAACCTGCATCAGGTGCTTGGAGAGAACTCCTGAATTACTTTTTAATATTAATAAATTATAAATATTTTCAAAGACATATATTTTATTGTGAATAAAAATAACTTCCTTGCATTTATAATATTGTTAGTGAGAATAAATATTGAATTTAAATCTAGGCTAATTCTAGAGTCTATACTAAATGCTACCTCACACAAATATCTCCTAAATACCTAATTTAATTCTTATTTGAAATGTATTATGAAGTTTATATGTGCTGTAAGGAAATTGATGGATGTCAGCCATAAATCTAAAGAATGTAATTATTTTTTATTTGTGTTGTGACAAGAAGTCATGCATTTCAATTTAATTCTGTATTTGACTATTGTCATAAAGTTTCTGAGTTCAATGACATTTTGATTAACAAGTCAGTTTTCTCAATAGACATTATTTGACACAAAGTAACCTTCTTGGTGTGTTGTGATGCTATTTGTCATCTTCTTTGTGTGCTAGAGCACAGAACCATTTGTTGTCTGTAAGGAATTCTTCAGTAATTGATTATTAATTGAAAAAAATCACTAGTGTGGCTAAATCTTAGGGGGGAAATTAATGTCTCATTCCAATTAAATGCATTAATTAAAATTAGCATCTTTGTGTGGTTTTTATCTTCATAATATAGTCTGGTTCCAAGACTAATGGGTAATTATTTCCCTTTGCTTTTTTGAAAACACAAGATAAAACCTTGGAATTTCTCTTCTGGGGTATTCTAGTTTCAAAGAGGATAATTTTCTTTGTTCTGCTACATTACTGTCATTTAAGACAAAAGTCCATGTAGCATGCTTGTTGTCATCTTACTATCAAATTTCTGGCCTCTACATTTTCTCTCCTTCGTTACCTATAATATTTAGTATTCTGCAAGAAATCTTAATGTGCATGGCTTTTGGGGGGCAGGGTAACAAATACTGTTACATATTTTATTTAGTGTAGTTATTTTAGTATGGATTTTTAGGTATTGCTTGGACTACAATTTTCTCAGAGATTATAATCCTTCTGGATGCTTCTCTTCTGCTCAATCTATAATGCTCTCAGGGATCATGCACCTTCTGGAAACTTTTAAACTTCAAACATTGGTTGGAGAGATGGAGCAGTTGGAGTGCATCATCACAGGTGAATGTCCTTTATCTGAAGTAGTCGGCGCCAGAAGTAGTCAGATTACCAAGAGTTTTAATTCTTCAATATTTACCTAGATTTCCCAGGTTGACCTTCCCTAATCTGAAAATCCAAAATTATCCAAAAATCTGAAGCTTCATGAATGCTGAGGCTCAAAAACTTTTAGATTTTATTAGGAGGTTAGAAACACTGATTGCTGATTTGATTATTAAACATTAGATACATATCACAAATAATCACACTGTGCTTCATAAACTTACATGATCAAAAAAATGTGCTTTGATAAAAATGTTAAGAGTTTAGACTTTTCAATTTTACATTTTCAGATTATGATTGCTAAGACTGGCTTATTTGAATTTATGGCATTTTATATGTTAATAACTTTAGCTTTATACTTGATGTGGTAGTTTGAATATATGTCCCCCAATATATTCAGTATTTTATTAGTTTAGAGTTTGCATCTGCAATCACCTTGCTAGAGGCAATGTCACTGGGGGCCGGTTTTAAGGTGTGGTGATAGTTTGAGATTCCATTGTAAAGATATGCAAAGTGTGCCTAGCAGGAGTTCCTGAAGTGTCTGTGTGACTTTTTGGCTGTAGTTTTGCTCTGTGTGCTGTATGCCTGGTTGGCTTTTCTCTCTCTTGCCTGGTCCTGTGAAGAGCAGGCTGCTTCTCCTGCCTTTATGGAACTTCCCCTGGATCTGTAAGCTTCAATAAATAATATCCCTTCCTCCATAACTGTGCCTGGTCTGGAAGTTCATCTCAGCAAACCTGAAGCTGTCTGCTACACTTGACAAGATTAAAAGTCCCCCCAAACAATAGAAATTTGGTAGTATTTAAAATGCCATCTCCATAGTTATATATAGAATTGTTTCTAATGATGTCCTGTGAGTTTTATTTTTTTTTATGCTTTGTCATTGTCTGAGATAAGTATGATCTAATAGTATTTAGACATACTCTGGAAGTATCAATAGAGATGTGTTAATATACTGTTTCTCTATTTTCATTTACATTGTATTTTCAAAGTTGCATTTAAGGGATATAGAATAATGATGTGAATATTTAGCCAAAACATTTTAAAGGGACACTAGAAAATCATTTTAGATAGGCATAAGGTGTACTTTATTGGAACCAGTGAGTTACATCCAGGTTTAGGTCCTGGTAAGATAATTTTGGGGTAAATGAAATCTCTCCATTTGGATTTAGATTTCTAACAATTTTATTAATGAGCTTATATTTACCTTTATCTTATATGTAGAAAGGGCAGATGAGATTTCTCCATTCATTAACTTAGTCTATACCTTAGGTACAAGAAACTTGTATAGGTACAAGTGATTCAGAGATGAACAATCTCAGTCCTTTCTCTTCTCTTGGGTTATTGATAATATACAGAGGAATGCTGCAGTGGAATGTTCATTCATTCATTCATTCATTCATCATGCCTTATATTTTCTGTACCATTCATTATAATCTGACATAGTATACATCCACTGCTTTGCTTGGGGCTGTCTTCCTCGATCATAATGGAGCTTCTAGAAGGGCAGCACATTTGTCAACATTGTCTGTTGTTGAAATCCCTATTCTACAGCATGTTTGGCCCAGAGTGCAATGTCAGTTTTGAAGGGGAATAATTAAAGCGCAGGTATTTCTTATTTGTCTGAGAGGATGTTCAATGTTGGATGTAGATGGTGAATGGGAACCAGAGGGAGTAGAGGAACTGATGTGTGAACTTGTGGCTACAGAGTGGTGGCAGCCACCCCCAGGGACAGAGACAGACACCAGATGTCTCGAGGTGTCCAAGGGAGAAATCAGGGACATAGACTTTAGAGGTGAGGAATAGCTTCTTAAAAAAAATAAAGGCTGAGTTGTCAAAGCCATTGTCAGCCTGTAAACACAGGATAGAACTCTTAGATCTTAGTCATGATGCCATTCTCACCTGTACACACACACATGCACACACATGCACACACACGCACACACACACACACACACACACACACACACACACACACACACTTACCCCAAATAGATACAGGTTTACACTTTGAAATGTGGTGGTGGACAGTTGCATGGAGGCCACCACCAGGAATGCTGGGATCCGAGTCTGGCTGGAGGCCTAGAAAAGATCTTGGAAAATGATTTAACAAGTGTTTCCAAATAGGACCCTATGTGTAAGAAACTGTTGTGAATAAAATTTCAGGCTGAAGAAATAGCCTTTACAAGATGCTTTTTATACAACCTTCCTCATGACTTTTAATTTCCCTAGTTCTGATCTATGAGACTATGGCTCCATGATCACTCCTGTCAGGGTACATTGTTGACACATATGGTACTTTGTTTTATTAAACTAAGTTCTGTGGTATTAAAATGTTCCAGAGAAGTCAAAGAAGGAAATTGCCATGTATGCCACACAGACAAAATGAAACGATGCCTTCAAAATGTTAATATCATGGCTCTAGAGCACAAAGTTGGTACAGCTCAGAGAAGGAAGTGGTTCCTCAGTGAATGGACAGGGGTCATCTTTTTTTTTCCAGAGAAGAATGGAGTAAAACAAAACTTTTAAAATAATAATATTGATTACCAACATTCATTTTCATCCTTGGCCTACTTCTTATTTCTATCCTTCCACCTTCTCACAACCACAAGTCTACACTCTGTTAATGTGGCTTCATATTTTTCTTTAAGAGCCCTCAAAGAAGATTTGTCATCTGAGGATCTTTCTCTGAGGTTTATACTTCACTTAGCATGCCAGAGAGTTTCACCCCTTGTTGTAGCCAAGTACTTCTTGCTGCCAGAAAGCACCTGACCAAAAGCTATTTGTAAAGGGAAAGGGTTTATTTTGGCTTACAGAACTGAGGGGAAGCACCATGAAGGCAGGGGTAAATGAAGGCAGAGCAGGGGCTGGGTATCACTTTGTGGTCAACATCAGGTAGACAACAGCAGTAGGAGAGTGTGCTAAACACTGGCAAAGGGAAGCTGGCTATACACCCATAAGTCCCCCCACCCCATTAATACATGTCCTCCAGGAGGCTCCAATTTCCCAATTGCCACTAGCTGGGGACCTAGCTTTCAGAACAAATAAGTTTATGGGGGGGGGCACCTGAATCAAACCACCACACCCCTGTTGTCTCAAGCAGAAATTAGGTAGATGAATCATCTAGCAATTTTACATTCAACATGAGGATTTTGGTCAATAATTCTATAGCACGTACTAAAACACTGGTGTAAGAGTACAAATTTCAGGTGCTCTCATCACACAAAAGCAAAACTTTGAAAAGTCATGTATAAGACAGGCTTGGTGAGGCACACCTTTAATCCCAGCCCTCTGGAGGCAGAGGTAGGAGGATCACCATGAGTTCAAGGCCACCTTGAGACTACATAATGAATTCCAGGAATTCCAGGTCAGCCTGGGCTACAGTGAGACCCTGCCTCAAAAAACAAAACAAAAAAAGTCATAAATATATTACTTTCAGTGATACTATGACTATATAAAAATATATTGTACAATTTAATTATATATAATAAAAATAAACTTAGAAATATATAAGCTGAGTGTGGGAATGCTTAAATATCCAAATACTTGGGAGGCCGAGTTCAAGACCAGGCTGAACCTACTACAAAAACAAAAAGGAACGTGCACACATGCATGCACACACATGTGTGAGTGTTTTTTATATATGTAAATGATGATACCATTTTTGAGAAAGGTTTAGTAAAATCTGGTAACCATCAAGTGTCCTGGCACGTCTTTAAGGAATTTGGTTGAACCATCTGAACTGACTGACACAACTATTTTTACATCCAAAATTTACATTTCATTTGGCTTAATATGCATATTTGCAGAATATCTATCTTTGAATTTTTACTTCTTTGCAGTTAAAAGATATGAGAATTTCTTATATCTTAGAAAATAGAGACCAGGGATGGAGAGATGGCTTAGCAGTGAAGGCGTTTGCTTGCAAAGCCAAAGGACCCTGGTTTGATTCTCCAGGACCCACGTAAGCCAGATGCACAAGGGGCGCATGTGTCTGGAGTTCGTTTGCAGTGGCTGGAGGCCCTGGCATGCCCATTCTCTACCTTTCTTTCTCTCAACCTCTCTCTCTCTCTGCCTCTCCCTCTCTGAAATAAATAAATAAATAAATAAATAAATAAATAAATAAATAATATTTAATAAACAAGAATACAGAGAACAGATCTCTGAGTATTACAAAAGCTTTAAGTCCCTTAGCTGATTTGCTAAATTATATTTTCTTTGTTTCTGCATCAGCTGAAATCTTAACAAAGTAGTCATTCATCTTCTGAAGTGACTCCCAGGGTGCTGCAGCCAGCTGCAAGACATCAGCACATTTTCCTTTGCTCACAGTTGTTTCTTTTTAAATCTCAGAAATTCAAGAAAGTTTAGATCTTGAGATATGACAGTTTTAACCTCCTCATACCCTTTAGAAACATTGGTAAGGCCATGTGATCAGAACCAAATCCCTGCTTGTATTTTATGTACAATGAAGTGATTTATTAACATTATAGACTCAGTATCACAGTTATAGTGCACCCACTCTCTCAAAGGGATGGGATGGTGTAATGTAGATGCATCACGTTTTCTACTGATAGTACTTTGGCATTGTGCTTTAGTACCTCAGAAGAATAAAGCCTGCCACTGAGGAAATAGCTTGATGTAAAAGCACAGCTCTGCCATTTCTATAACACACTAGAGCAAAGTGGCTTGCTGTGCCTTAATTTACAGTATACCTCTCAACTTCTCCTAAAACAAATGGGGAGATCCAATAATATTACACTTTGGGCCCTCAAGACCAAGGAAGAGTGTAGCAGCAGCTCAAACATAATGATGTAACAATGGAAGAAAAATAGATCTGATTTTCCCTTGATGGACTCTTTATCATTGGCCAGAGATTTTGGCCTATTTGAAAAATCATGCCTATTTGGAAAGGCATACATAATAAAACTGAGTACTTCAGCTTATTCTACTACAAGGAAAGGACTGATTTCAAAGGAATTTTTTTTGGGGGGGTGGAATGTAAAAGCCAAGAAGCTGCTGAAATTTATGATCAAACAGGGCCTGATCACAAATCATGCTACAATAATTCATCTGTCGAGACTTGATATTGGTTATATCTTCATAAATGTATGCAGGCACACATCCTTGCAGGCACCCCTAATTTTGCTTGATTAATTGGGAGACTTTAAGTCATGTATGGTGTTTTAAGTCAAAAACGTCAAAGATAGTGAACATTGCAGACAAGTAGCTTAATAGCAGTATTTCTATCTCACAAATTACAGTGCCTTATTACTGACTTGTTATTAAATAGTAATATTTGAATCAGGGCCGACCTGATTAAATAGAAATCAAGTATTTCTGCTTCTGGCTTATGAGCTCAACACTCTAGGACAGAGGTATTCTGAATTTATTAGGTAGTTAGGGAGAAACTGTAAAGAAATCTGTCAATAGGGAGGGCTCTGGTATTGGTCATTTTAAGAACTGTGAAAATTGGGGAGATGGATCAGTTGGTAAAGTACTCTCCTTGCAAGCTTGAGGCCCTGAGTTCAGATGCCTAGCAGCCACTTAAATGCCAAGTGTGATGGCATAGACCTCTAATCCCAGCACTCAGAAGGTACAGACAAGCAGATCCCTAGGGCAAGCTGACTAGCTAAACTTGCTAAACTACTGAGCTCTAGGCTCAATGAAGGGTCTTGTCTCAATAAATAAGGTAGAGAATAATAGAAGAAGATATGTACTAAAGGAAGACACTCAGCAGCTACCTCTGTTCTCCACAGGCGCAGACACACACATGCACATTACCTACTTACTTGTCTCCCCCACCTCCACACACAGACATGCCCCCCCACAGCACGTGTGCGCACGCGCACACACACACACTCACACGCAGAGATAATACTCATGTACACGCCAAAGTCTGACTATATATACTTTATTCGCTTCTAATAACTACATCATTTTTGCCTTGTACATGAAAGATAGTCACTAACTAAGCAGCTTTAATTAATTCATTTATTTGCAAGAGGAGAGAAAGAAACAGAAAGAGTGAGAGTGTGAATATGGACATATCAGGGCCTCCTACCATTGCGAATGGACTCTAGACACATGTGCTACCTTGTGCATCTGGCCTGTGTGGGCACTGGGAAACAGAACCCTAGTGGTCAGGCTTTACAAGCACCTTTAACTGCTGAGCCATCATCTCTTAGCCCCTTGGATAAGTTTGCTAAAAGTTTATTTTAACTATAATTTCTATGATCCTAGCATACTGGTTTTTCTACTTTGCTAACAGATTTAATGATTTACTATTTCTGAGGTAATAAGGGCAACATCATTTATGACATTGTCACTGATTCTTGTATCACATCACAGAGTAAACCCTTTGAGAGCTAGGGAAGCACCAAGGAAGTAGATATCAGTTCATTGTTGCTGAGACAAAAATACCCAACCAGAAGCAGCTGACTGGAGGGAAAAGTTCCAAATTGCCTAACAATTTCAATGGGAACTTTCATCATGCAGAAGGCCTAGAAGACAGAGGCAGGAAGCCCACTTCATATATCCCCAGTATATTTGGTTAGACGTCCATCTCAGCCTTGTGGAGCTGTATAGTGCACACATGTAGTGATCAAAGCAAGCATTAAGCTTAGGTATTCATGGTCTAATGGTTTTTGTCTGCTTCTGTTTCTATATAGAATATTGATACTAGGTGGAATTCATTGACATAATGTAACTCTGATATAAAAAGACATACTATACTATTTTATTTTCCCCATTGATATATATTTTTAAGTTTCAATTTCTTTTTTAACTAAATACATAAATTAGCACATCATGTTTACATCTCATTATACATTTGAGAACTTGGATTATCTTTGATTCACAAAGTACAACTCAACTTGCTAACAGAAAGAGTAAATAAAAAATAGCCTTTAACTTTGAATTTTAAAATGAATAAAATAACTGAAATTCTAATTATATTGTTACAGCTTCTATATAATAATCTTATTAAAATAATATTGTTATTGAGGTTTATGAGCTATCTTCTGTGTCAAACACAAACTAATTTTGCCTGTATCACTTCTGCATTATGTTTCATATGTCCAAAGATTGAGACAGAAGCCTTTAAACTGAAAGATGCAATAGTGATTTCTTTTAACAGTGACAGTCTCCACTTTTGTTTACCCTTTATAATAGTGTTGTTTTCTTCACCAAGAAGTTCGTGAGTTGTTAGTTCATTTGAATAGCTTTTTAGTGAATATTTTTGCCAGAATATCCCAAACCAAAGATCTTGTTCAGGTATGAGAGATGTACTTTCATTTCAACGGTGTATCTCTTCTACACTTGTCCCCTCAGTTTGGCACCTGAAAAACCTCTCTTTCTCCTCTTTCTTATATTCCCTAAGTATCTCCTCTGTACTGGATTTTATGGGTATACTAAGGAACTAGTTGCATCACCCAGGGAACTTAAAAATGTTTTTAAAAATAAGAGTAATTGTGACTTTAGTGCATTGGGAGAACAAGGTAACTTGAGGGGTAATCGGGAACTAACGTTACTCTCTGCTCTGGAGAGGGGAGAACTAATGAATTTCTTCTCTAAAGATCAGCATTTGCAGTGAATTGTGTTTGCAGTTGGAGAGAACACTACACCACCCAGTGAGAAGAGTCCCGAGTTGCCACTTTGTTGCCGTTAAGAAAGAATTTCAGTTGATGCTGAGTTTCTACAGGAAACAGCTGGAAGACTTGATATCATTTATGTTGAATTAATATAGTACATGTTGTGAAGAGAAAAGATTGAAGTACAAAAATATGATGGAGAAAAGATAATGTATTATAAACAATTATAATGTTTGTATATGTCCTTGATTTATTTAGTGTAGTTAATTACTAGTGTGTAAAACTATATATATATATATATATATATATATATATATATATATATATATGCATAATATAACAATTTTTTGTTTTTTTGTGTAATACATATTTTACTTGATGCTGTAGTAGGTAAACATTAGTTAATGATTGTGTCTTAAAATTTCCATTCTAGTTATTGCTTAATAACAGATTAAGGCCTTTCTTAGAGATTGTCCCATTAGTATCTTTAATTATGTCAGTGGTAGAAATAGAATAAAGGTATTGATAATGATTAGAACAAAGGGGCTGGAGAGTTTGCTTAGTGGTTAAGGCACTTGCCTACAAAGTATAAAGACCCAGGTTTGATTCCCCAGTATCCACATTAGCCAGAGGCATGAGCTGGCACATGTGTGGAGTTTGTTTGCAGTGGCTAGAAGCCCTGACATGCCTATTCTCTCTCTCTACCCCCCTCCTGTCTTTCTCTCTCTCAAATAAAAATATATTTTACATATATTTTCACATGACTTCATTTGATTGAATAGTGAGGATCAAAATTCCCATTAACCATGTTTCTAGCCCTGTTTTAAGTATAGATAAATTCATCCAGATAATGGCTGCAGAAGTTATTAACACTGCCCGTTCAACATTTCGACTCACAAAGTACAACTAGGTTGCATATTTTTGATACATTTGCGTGAAAAACATCTGAGACTATATAATCCCTTTGAGTCAATTTAATTGTAAAACTATTCCATTTTTCAGTCTAGCTTCTTGCATAATTTCCAATTTGGCAGTTATATGACTTTATCAATTCTTCAGAACATTTTGGCTGTTGAAACA
Source organism: Orientallactaga sibirica (assembly GCA_036365145.1). Taxonomy (NCBI): domain Eukaryota; kingdom Metazoa; phylum Chordata; class Mammalia; order Rodentia; family Dipodidae; genus Orientallactaga; species Orientallactaga sibirica. The sequence continues at coordinate 32,432,455 of JAEOAD010000012.1, read as the reverse complement.
CAAGGGAATTCCCACCATATTTATACTGCCTTTAAAAATATTGAATAAATTTCAACTGCTTTTTCTCCAAGGGCCCTTAATCCTTTCAGACTTAAGCTTTTTCCACTTTGTTATTGATTCAGTTTGTTACTCCTCAAATATTTTCCCAGATCTTTTCTTCAGTAGTTCCTGCTGCTGGTATGAATGATGATTAGATAAGATTATTTAGTAGCTGCATAGATTTTTCGATACCTTAAAACAAACCAAAGCAAATGAAAACTCCTACCTAGGATTCCTCTTTGGCAAAGCTCTTGCACTTGCCCTCACCTTCCTGAGCCTGTTTGTGTGAATACCAATTAGCTTTGTGACTTCTTTACCAAATGGCCAGTGGTCCATATTTTAACTCTGTTGGTGTTTATTATTTTTGCACTACTTCACTTAGTGGGAAATGCGAATTAAAACAACTATGAGATTCCACATTACTCCAGTCAAGATGAAAATCATTAAAAAACATCAAACAATAAATGTTGGTGAGGATGTGGGAAAAGAGGAACCCTCATACACTGCTGGTGAGAGTACGAACATGTAAGACCACTATGGTAATCAGTATAGAGACTCCTGAAAATGTGAAACTAGAACTACCAACTGATACAGCTGTTCCTCTATTGCACATCTACCTGCTCTATTCACAATAGCTAAGGATTGTAATCAACAGAGATGCTCATCATTTGATGAATAGATAATGAAGATATAGTGCATATACACAAGGGAATTCTAGTTCAGCAGTAAAGAAAATGAAGTAATGAAATTTGTAGGGAAATGCATGGACTTGGGACAGGTCATTCTAGCGAACTCACACAAACATAGAAATAAAAACACTACATGTTCTCCTTCATATGTGGTTCCTAACCTGGAACAGTTTGAGTTGCAGGCACATCTGACAGGCAACTTGAGGGACAGATAATAGGGAGGGAAGTGTTTTGTGGGAGGTGAATGGGAGAGCAGGGGGAGATATAGACAAAAGTAAAATCAAAATGAATTGGTACCATAGAAACTCCCAATAGGAGTATGAGGGGATATCTGCTGAGAAGGTTCCTGGGAAGTGTGGGATGAAACCTGTCCCTTAAACAGTTGGCTCTGGCCTGTAACTCTCAGTACTAGAAATCAATTACAATCCATGTAGAGCTGTGGATCAGAGAGACCTATTGGGTCCCAAAAACAACATAGACTTCTGTTAGAGCACTAGATTACCTACCTGGGGTAGAAAGTAAGACCTTATTGCTGAAGACACTATAAGCTGCTGACATAAAACATCTTAGAGATCCAACTCTAATCTGGAAGGAAGCCAGTTCTTAGATGATCTGCCCATATAGTGCTGCAAGGTGCTACATGAGCTGCGGGGGGGGGGGGGATGGTGGGGTGGGTGGGGATATGGCCAAGAATGTTGTGAGCAAGTAGAGGACACTTCCTATGCAAAAACAGCCTGACAAGATGTACACACCTGTGAAAGAGTGAAGCTCAGCCTAGGTGGGTAACCAATAGCTTTCTGATTGGTTAGCTGATCTATCCAGTGAAAAGGAACCCATGGCTGGATCTGGGAACCAGGTCAGAATCCTGTGGAGACCAGGATCATGAACTCCAAAGAGAAGCTCCCACTAGTCTTTGGCCCCCCGAGAGAGGCTATACCCATCAAAATCTCTCTAAATTAAATCTGTCTATCCCCTTTGACCTATGCTTATTTTACTGTCTGTTGGATTATCTGTTTTTCTTTTACAGAAGACAGTGACAACCAAGAGAAACCCAAATCTATCAACAAGACAAAAGATAGCTGACCCCCTATCAGGAGATAAGCCACCCCTTACAAATCAGCTAGGGCCCAGGTGAAACCACAGAGGAACTGGCCAGGTGAGCAAAAGTGCTGGTTCCACTGTGAGCCTGAAAACCTGGGCCAGAGTAATGGAGACAGATACTGAGGAAAATGAAAAGGCACCAAAGCAGAAAACCAGAAGCTGCTGAGAGCTCAACACAAAAGTAGACTTAAAACACAATCACCAAGGCTCAGGGAATTTTATGGAAGAGTGGGGGGAGGGAGGAGATTGTTAGAGCCACTGGGTGGGAGGGAATATCCAGACATACTTCCACTCTTCATGACGGACAACTGCTATCACAACCCATAACCCACAACCCCATGGTGAATACCAGCAATCCCACTGAGGAGGGCTCACATTGGAATGGTGGCAGGGAGGAGGGGAATGATGCTACCAACACATGATATGTCCATACAAGTTTCTACTTAATAAAGGGAAGGAACTTGTACATCATTCAGAATTTTACTTCACATTAGATATCAAGAGAATAACGTCTGGTCCTTTCACCATCCTAACAAGATCCGTCTAAGTAATTAAAAGCACATTAGTCAAACAAGTATATAAAACCACTGTGTTGTGGAAGGAAACAAGCTCCTACACAAATGATATTTATATGTGGTTTGAAAGTCTCAAATAATCCTAGTAATCTCATATTAAGCCTGTCTTCATTGTACAGCCAAAGGTTTCAGTTTTGATGTCTCCCAGTTTATAGGTAATGAAGGCAACCCTCTATGCAGGCTATCTGGGCATAAGTTCAATTAATTGTTGTATCACTATGAGGACGTTCAATAAATAATTATTGAATGCATTATTGTCTCAAGCCCCACTTCTCAAAGTTCTGTACTTTTTGTCTTCCTTTATCTGTTTTTAGAAGCAGTAAAGCTGTGAATAATTGAGAGGAACAATGAAAAGACTAAAGCACAAAAACGATGAGATATGAAATATTGAGAGAAAGCCATGCATCGATCAAAATGTACCCCATTCATAAATCCTGACACCTGACAATAAAAGAATAAACCAAATATTTGAGAAAAAGGAAAACTGTATATATTCCTAAAGCCAGTAAAAGTCAAGAATCTATCAATTTTTGATAAGAGTGATATGTATGAAATTGTACATTGTCCCTTCCAGAAAAATGTAACTTCTAGAGTACATGGACAAACAGTGCAGTCCATTATCAAACTGTGCCTGTCTATCCACAGACACTCATTATGAGTCTGAGCAATGAAAGTGGTGCTAGATATGTCTGCTTTTATTCATTCATACAAGAGCTGTGAATCTTATATAGGGAATTTGGAAAGCACAGTCACCCCTCAGTATCTGGGGGGGGGGTGGGCAGGCTCCATGTCAAGCATTATCTCTTATTTAGAATGGCGTGGGTTTGTACATATTTAGCTCATCCATTATTCATTTTTGATTTATGATTGATTGAATTGGTGGATGTGGAACCCCAGTATATGCAATGGCAGGTGCATTTAGTACTTTTCATCTGTCTTTAATAGATGTCAAAAAGACTATTGCAATTCCTTTATATTATTATTTTTCAGTAATGGTGAAAATAATAAGACACTTTCTAAAACCTACGTTACCAACAATTTGGGGGCTCTTGTGCTTTAAATATGCAAAATGATTTCTTGTTTTTATGAAAGTGCCTCCAGTAGACTCTAAGACTGCTTCAAGTGATTTTTTATGTCACTGCCACCTAACAATGTGTGTGAGATTGATGAATGCTCATTGGTTGTTTGTTAATAGAATGCATAATTACATAATGAGTACAATCTAAAAATGAAACTATTAACATTTTGATCAATATTATTAAACTTAAATGGCAAGAAAGTGATCGCTTAAACTTGATTAAAATTAGTTTATTCTTTAATTTTATTTTTGAGTTTAGCAATATAAGTCCCTATATTCTAACTGGGCTTAATGATAGATTTAACTCAACTGAAAATGAATGAATAACTTTATATTATCATATGTTGGAAATATTTAAGATGCAATTATTATACCCATATAAGTGTAAGTTTTTTTTCTTGATGGGGATCAGGCTTGAAGGATCCTCTACAGATGACTATTGTCAAAACAGTTTAATATTTTTGCTAAAATACAGAAATAAAGCTATATATATTCATATATGTTAATAAATATATATGTATAAAATTGATATACATAATAGCTTTATGTACATTTAAACGTTTTAATTTCTATTTTTAAATATATTTTATTTATTTATTTCAGAGAGAAAAAGAGGAAGAGAAAGACAGAGAGAGAGAAAGAGAGAGAGAGAGGGAAGTAGGGAGAGAATGGGTGTGCCAGGGCCTCCAGTACTGCAAACGAACTCCAGATGCATGCACCCCCTTGTGCATCTGGCTTATGTGGGACCTGGAAAGTCAAACCAGGATCCTTTGGCTTTGCAGGCAAATGCCTTAACCGCTAAGCCATCTCTCCAGGCCCTTAATTTCTATTTTTAATACCTATATGTGAGAAAAGATTTGGAAACATTATGGCTTTCTGAACTAAGAAAAGGCATGCAGATACCCCTGAAGTAAGAAAGATAAGGCAGCAATCTCATTTTATGGTAATTACATGTGTGAAATTAATGTATTGGAAATTAGTTGGAGTGGGTGGAGCAAAGTCCGAAGCATTTTAATTCAACTGTCACCATCAGTTTAATGATATGGTGGGTTAAATGGAATAGATAAAAATTTTTCTGAATATATATTAAACTGATTTTTTCCCATTTGGAATGTTGTTTCTTTTTGTGTCAACATTTAAGCAAATATTGTGGTGTCATAAACAACAGTTTGTGGGTTAGCATTGCAAACCCAGAGAATAGATTCACTGCTATTCACTTCTATATAGAGTGAAGATTCATTTCTATGGATTAACTGTGTATATTCAATAGGGCCAGATATTCTTATTTTATAGTATTATGTAATTAATACAAGTATGAATTGAATGATTATTTAAATGTTACTAATTAATAATTTGCATAAGAAAAATCACCATTGTAAGCTTACAGATTTTCTTTCTGTGCATGTACTAAGTGTGGTCTGATGTGTGTATTGTGTAGGTATGGTTTATGTACTGTATGTGTGTGTGGAAGATAAGTATACCCCAAGGGTACATACTGAAGCCAGAGGAAGACATCAGGTATCCTCCTCTGTCACTTATCCATGTACGTCCCTGAGGCAAGATTCTCACTGAACCTGGAGGTGGAATTTTTCATTCAGACTGGCTTACTTGTAAACTGCAGCCATTCCCTGCTCTGCTCCCAAAGAACAGGGGTTATAGGTGTGCATGGCTATGCCTAGCTGTTTACATGGATGGCTAAGGGATCAAACTCAGCGCAAATCAGGCCTTATCAGCCCCTCATGCTTGTGTGGCAAGCATTCTTACCCGTTAAGCCATGTCTCCAATTCTTGGAGGTTGGTATTTTTAAGGAAACATATGCAATTACATATTCAATTGTATATGTATATTTGCATGGAGACTCATATTATTCTTAACTCACTTTTAGAACATGTGCACCTGCAGCAATGTCCCTGTATATCTACCCATTTATGGTCAGTCCTCCTTCCCATATCAGCCAGCCACTGAGCGACTTCTTTTCACTATAGTTTTGCCTTTTGGAGGCATAGGTATTTCATGACATGAATCATACAATAATAAGCTTATTAGTATTGTTATATCCAGCACAGTGTTGCAACTCTTCATCCGTTCTGTTGTGTTATCTAGCACATTTTTCATACTGCCTTGTGGTATTCTATATAGAATCCACATTTGTTCATAGAGTTGCCAGTTGTATCTGTTTAAAATGTTTTCCCTTGGTGCTTTTCTGAATAATTGACCTATAAGGATTTATATTTAAGTGTTTGTGTAAATGTGTTTTGAGTACTTTTGGAGACACTTAAATCATTTGCTAAGTTTTCATTTGACTTCATGAGACAATGGCCAATTATTCTCTAAAGTCTATGTGCTCTTTTACATTCCTATAAGCAATATATAAGAGTTCTAATTTTGCATATCTTCCACAATGCCAACTTTGTCAGATTCTAGTATTATAGATTATATCTTACTGATTGTGACATTAATTTGTATTTCGCAATTATCAATGATATTAGGACTGCTTTTATGTACTAGCCATTAATATATTAACTTTGAGGAAATGTCTAACAAAATGTATTAGCACTTAATTTATTTAATTATGCATATATAATATAGAAAGATCTTTATCAGATATGTTAATTGCAGATATTTTGTTTTACAATGGATTTTATGTTCATTTTATGTTTTTAAATTTTTATTTGTTTATTTTCAAGTAGAGAGAGATAGAAGAAAGTTAGAGAGAATGGGCACACCAGGGCCTCCAGATGCTTGCACCATTTTTTACATCTAGCTTTATGTGGGTACTCTGGATCTGAACTTAGGTCATTAGGCTCTGAAGTCAAATACCTTAACTGCTGAGCCATCTCTACAGCCCTGCATTCACTTCTTTATTGTGCTTTTGAGGTCTTTGTTTTTTATTTTGCTGATATTTACTTTATCAGTTTTTTAAATAATAATCATGACATTGTTATTATACCATATAATATATAAGAAATTGGTGTTTATACTGGTTAAAAAATTTTTCTCCTATTGGGCTGGAGAAATGGCTTAGTGGTTAAGGCATTTGCCTGTGAAGCCAAAGGATCCTGTTCGGTTCTCCAGGACCCACGTAAGCCAGATGCATAGGGGCACATGCATCTGGAGTTCATTTGCAGTGGCTAGGGGCCCTGGCATACTCAGTCTCTCTGTCTGCCTCTCTTCTCTCTCTCTCTCTCTGCCTGTCTCTCCTTGCAAATAAATAAATAAATAAAATTAAAATTTTTTTTCTTCTATTTTTTTCTACACGTTAAAAGCTTCTTGCATATACTCAGATATATGATCATTTGAGTTTCAGATATATGATCATTTGAGTTTATTTTATGGAATCTTATGAGGCTATATTTACATTCATTTCTTCACATAAATCTCAAATAATGTCACTTACTGAAATGGGGTTAACTTCCCCATTGAATTGCCTTTATGTCTTTATTTTAAAAATCAGCCCGGTGTGGTAGTGCACGCCTTTAATCCCAGCATTCGGGAGGCAAAGGTAGGAGGATCGCCCTGAGTTCAAGGCCACCCTGAGATTACATAGTAAATTCCAGGTCAGCCTGGGCTAGAGTGAGACCCAACCTTGAAAAACTGAAAAAATGTAAAAACCAAAAACAAAAAGAACAACAAAAAAACAATTGATGAAATGGGAAGGCATGTCTCTAGACTTGATGTTTTGTTCCATAGTGGTGTTTACATGTCTGGCGTTATGAAAATAGGACCCTGTCTTTATGATTATAGCTTTATGTTCATGTTTAAATTCATTCAACTTTAATATTTTCCCCAATTAACTTATTTTTAATATTGTGTATGAAATTTAGAATTAAGTTGCCATTTTTACAATGGTGTTTGCTGGGGTATAATGGAGATTCTATTGTAGGTCATGTTGAGGAGGATTGCCATCTTAACAACGATCTGTCACATTATTTCATGTGTATTTTAAATTCCCTTATGATTGCTTTGCAATGTTCAGTTTGCAGATCATAGGCTTCTATTAAATTTGTTTCTAAAAACATTTATTCCTTTCATGCTACTATGAGCTACTTTTACATTACTCTTTTGCGTGGCTGGAGAGATGGCTCAGCAGTTAAAGGCACTTGTTTGCAAAGCCTGATGGACTGGGTTTGATTCCTCAGTACTCATGTAAAGCCAGATGCACAAGTGGTACATGAATCTGTAGTTCATATGTAGTTGGAAGAGTCCCCGGTCTGTCCATTCTCTCTCTCCCTTTGCAAATAAATAAATAAAAATACACTTTCACATTATTTAATCATTATATATATATATATATATATATATATATATATATATATATAATTCATCTTTATCTTAATATTGAAACATAGAAACATGTTCATTTATTAGATATAGCAAAATTTTAAAGAACCATTAGCCCTTTACAAAATCCCATTCTGAATGTTATTCATAGACAGATTGTATGTTACTATGGTTTAGGTAGCCTGTGGTTACACATAGTACATGTTTAGTAGATATATGTATGACAGACAATATTTATGCATATATTACTCTATGATATTATGTATTTCCTAACTATACCAATTATTTTATTCATAAAAATGGAATTATATATGTATGTTTGATGTGCATTTTCTGATATCTAAAATTGCAAAGCTTGTTTAAACACCATTTCCAATCTACATAAAAATATGAAGAAAATGTGGTGAAACATCAACTGGCAATAAAATAGATTTGATTTTATCAAAAAATTTTGGTGAAAAAAATTGTCCCTCTTTTTTGCCTCCAAATATGAGTGGTTACCTAATCAATACTAAATGCATTAAGCATGTATATCTCACTGTCAGTGTTTCCTCTCATTAAAGAAAACTGCTTATATCTTATGTGGATTGCATATTTTTAAATTTACAACAATGATTCTCCTTCATTTTCACCTAACTGCTATAAATTATATTCTTTAAGTCTACATTATGCACAAATCATTTTATTTACTTAAGTTTTTTTATTTCTTTTTGTTTTTTTTAAATAATTTTTATTTAATTATTTATTTATTTGAAACAGAGAAAGGGAGAGGGAGACAGAGTGATAATGGGTGTGCCAGGACCTCTAGCCACTGCAAACAAACTCCAGATGCATGCGCCATCATGTGCATCTTGTTTACGTGGGACCTGGAGAATCAAACTGGGGTCCTTAGGCTTTACAGGCATGCGCCTTAACCACTAAGCCATCTCTCCAGCCCTGCTTAAGTTTTTTTAACTAACAGTGATTCATTTTTACCCATCCTATAATTTACTAAATATGATCATTTTTTCTTAAGTAGTTTTTAAATATTTTTTAATTGCCTAAGAAACAAACACCTGCATTTTCCACAGTATTGACTATTATAATGGCAAACATACATCATATTCTGACTACTATGTGAGATGTGTCAAAACAGATTTCACTTTTAATTTAAAAAACAGCTTTGTGAAGTTTCCAATTTGTCATTTGTGAAACTGAGTATATTAGTTTGGAAATGAAAGGCACAATGACAAGAAATTCTATAAAATAAACATACAAAAATAGATGTAACATAAAAAGATATTTTTTAATATGACAGGATTTTACTCCATGCAAAGTATCAGTGAATCTATGCATTCATGTGCATGAAAATGTACATGTAGATTAGATCAGTAATGTCTAACATATAAACAATAAATATATTTTGGTTTTTATTTTCAAATATTATTGTAACCACCTGGTATAATATTTCTCAGCTATTTCCATATAAGTCATTTCTCAATGTTAACAATTTGATGATGACAATGCATAGTAATTGTAATGTATATTATTCAGGTTTTGATATGTACCCATGGTAAAATACATATCTGAAGTGGCTATTAATATTTTGTATATTCAGTGGAGATATTTGGATCTAAACTATTTCTTGTAGTTACCATCATGTTGCTTAGATAAAGCACCTGATCAAAAGCAGATAATCAGAGGAAAGTTTTTATTCTGGCTTAGTCTCCAATGAAGCTTCATAATGGCAGGGGAAAGCATGGCATGAGCAGAGGGAGAAAATCTCCTCTGTCACAGCAGGTGGAAAACAGCAGTAGGAGAGAAAGACAAGTTCTGGGAAGAGGGAAGTGGTTATTATACCCCAACAACACAGCTCTTGTAAGAAGGCTCTACCTCTCAAATTGCTATCAGCTGGGAACCAGGCATTTAGAAGACATGAGTTTATGTGGGACATATAATATGAACCACCACATTCTGCACCTGGTCCCCATAAACTGATTACCATCCATGTTATAAAGTGCAGTGCATTAACTATACCTTTAAAAGTCCCCACAGATTTTATCAACCCTCATGTTGGTCATACATCCTCATCATCCACATTCTCTTGACCCGAAGCACTTAATGGCATATACATTCACCCTGCAGATGATGGCATTACAGGGAAAGATTGAACTCATGCAAAATCTAAAACCAACAAGGCAAACATCTTTCTGTGGTTCCACATCCATCTGAGACCCACAACAAAATCTTTATGGTTCCAATTCTGTCCCTCCAGCTAGGCTGCTTATAGCCTGGGGAAATCTCTGTCTTGAGCCAGCAGCTCTTTTGGCAGCTATCCCATAGTCCTTGCATGTTCAAAAGTCCTGGGGTCTCCACTGCAACTTACGATTCATCTTCATGGCTCCTTTGGGACTTCACGTGGGGATTCCAACAACCCTGACCCATATCGCCCAGTAGCCATTTGTCAAAACACAAACAATGTTACAAACCCAATGACTCTCTTTTCCTGCATTTGTTATATACCTCTATTAAAAGGTAGGCTACAAATTTTTTTAAATTATTTTTTATTTATTTTTGGAGAGAGAGACACAGAGAGATAGACAGAGAGGGAGAGGGAGACAGAAATGGGCACGCCAGCAGTCTCTCAGCTGCTGTGAACGAAATCCAGATGCGTGCACCCCCTGTGGGCAAGTGCGGCATTGCACCCTTGCGTCACTTTGCATCTGGCTAAACGTGGAACCTGGAGATTGGAACCGCTGGAGATTGGAACCAGCGTTTTTAGGCTTAGGAGGCAGGTGCCTTGACTGCTAAGCCATCTCTCCAGCCCTAGGCTACAAATTTTTAATCCAGTAGTGAATAAAGCCAACTTTGAAGAGAAGGAAAATAACCTTCAGCATTCTTTCTTTGGGCTGTCTACTTTCATGTCAGCATTCTACCTGCTTTTCAATACAGAACAGTTGGCTCAATCTCAGTGGTAATAGTATCTCAAATAATTGTAGCTAAAATAGGCTTGTGTATCACCAGCTCAAAATACCAGCCATATCTATGTGTTCACACCAGTCTGTTTCTTATAAACTCACCCTTGCTCAAGTGCTCAGAATACAGGCAACCCCTGCTCAAGTGCTCAGAATACAGGAAGAACACAATATGCCTCTCAAAAAAACTACTTCTAGTTCAGTCCAGACAAAGCTCTGTCTTCCCCCTCATAATCTAAACCTCACAGTTCTTTGTATATTTCCATCTTTCAACTCTCTAAGCAGAATATTCTATGAACCTCTACTAGTACTATTGCAAAGCATCTCTTAAGCCAAACATTTTAACCTTCCACATTGCTACCAAAAATCAGTTTCAAAAGGCCCGAAAGCCACACAGATAGTTTTCTAGTAGCAAGACCTTCAAACCACTGGTATGAATTTTCTGTTGTAGTTACTTTCTCATTGCTGTAACAAAGGACCTGATCAGAAGCAGCTAATGGGAGGAAAGTTTTTATTTTGACTTTCACTATTGAAGGGAATCTTCATGAGGGCAGGGGAATGCATAGCATGAACAGAGGCTGTACATTACTTCTGAAATAGCAGGTAGAAAATAGTTAAGGAGAGTGAGCTGAGTTCTGCAAGGGGGAGCTTGTTATAACACCAACAACACACAGCAAGGTTCCACCTCCCAAATTTCTATCAGCTGGAGGCCAAGCATTCAGAATACATGAGTTTATGAGGAATGTCTGATTCAAACCTCCACTCTATTTTAGGAATGCATGAAATAAAACCTCCTTTAAATACAAATGTGCTAATGTAATATATTAATAAATTTATAATAACTTTCCAATGATACACTACATAATTATGATATACAGTGAAGTTATGCTTAATATATTTGTTTTATTTTCTAGGCTCATTAACTTAATTTTCTATATGTCTTCATAATTCTTGTGAACATTTAATTCTTCACATTTCAATACATAGTTAGAATTAAATTAATAGACCATTTGGCAGTAATATTGATGATAAATATATTCTTGTAAAATATAATATGGTTTACTACTGAAGTCTTAAGTGATTAGGTTCTCTCCTGCAGTATTATCATAATTTATAACTCAAATTGTTTTTAATATCAAAAACATAATGCTATACTTGTTCATGAATATGTTGAAACATTTTTTTTGGAGAGAGACACACAGAGAGACAGAGAGAGAAGGAAAGGAAGACAGAGAATGGACATGCCAGCAGCCTCTCAGCTGCTGTGAACCAACTCCAGATGCATGTGCCCCCTTGTGGTCAAGTGCGGCATTGAGCCCTTGCATCACTTTGCATCTGGCTAAATGTGGGACCCGGAGATTGGAACTGGCGTTCTTAGGCTTAGCGGGCAGGCGCCTTAACCACTAAGCAATCTCTCCAGCCCTGTTCAAACATTTTTAAAAATACATTTTATTTATTAATTGAGAGAGAGAAAAAGGCAGAGAGAAAGAGAGGGAGAGAGAGAGAATGGGCACACTAGGGCCTCCAGCCACTGCAAATGAACTCCAGATGCATGTTCCCCTTGTGCATCTGGCTTACGTGGGTCCTGGAGAGTTAAACTGGGATTCTTGTCAGAAAATGCCTTAGCTGCTAAGCCATCTCTCAAGCCCCAAACTTTTTTATACTCAAAATATGTTACCTTAACTGAACTTTCAGTTATCTCTATTCATTCAGTAAAAACAAAAATATATACTAATAGCATCAAAAATACTGCTATTTTATACAATTAACACTAAAAATAACTATAGTCAGGCCTCAACATCTGTTGGTGACTACCATACCAATGGAAAAATTCAGAAAAAAAATTGCATTCTTTCTTGTCATTCTTCTTTGAACAATGCAGTATAACAAGGCCAGGGAGATAAAACGGTCAATAAAATGCTTGCCTTGGAAACATGAGGACCTGAATTTCTTTCCTCAAACTTCATTTAAATCTATAGCCAAGGTGGTGTGTGCTTTTAATCCCAATTCTTGGGAGACGGAAGCAAGTGGTACACTTGTCATCTAGTCCAGCCTAATTGGTGAATTTCAAGCTAACGAGAGACCTTGTCTTTAGAAAGGTAGATGGCATTCCTGAGGAAGGACACCTGAGGTTGTTCTCTGGACCAATGGGAAATCACCACTCATCCATGTGCACTCTCATGTACACTTGCATTACAAACACATCCATATAAACATGCAAAAGCATATAAAATACAGTAAATTAAAAAACTAAAAACAAGAATATACTATTACATCTGTTGGGAAGTATTTACATAGAGTTTACACTATTAGGCAATTAAATTAGTAAGTGGTAGAGATGCATTCAATATATGTATATATATATATTTTTTTTTCAAATTATATACAAATATGTAGTTTGTATATATGAAATATATGTATATATGTGTATGTATGCATCATATATATGATATATATATACATATATATATACACATATATACACATATATACATATATATACATATATATATATATATATATGAGATGAATGAGATATCACAGAATTTTATATAAAGGATTTGGAAATCCAAGCATTTGCTTCCCTTCCCCCAGGATACTCTGCAAATAGCACCTCATGATTACTAGGGTGGACTGTATTGAGTGAGAGTCCTGTAAATCATGTTTGTATGTTCCTACTATTCTGAAGTAAAGAATTAGAATTTATGTCAATTCTTTTGGCACGGCAATATATAATGTTTTGTGGTTTATGAACCTCTTATTTGGTTTTGTATTATGCTTTTGTTTTCAGATTTCATTTTGTATTCTAGGTTGGTATGGAACTCAGTGTGTCATCCAGCCTGTCCTCACATTTGTGGTGACCCTCCAGCCTCAGCCACACCAAGTTCTAGGTTCACAAGGATGGGTCATCCTGCGTGGTAGTTTATGGGCACCTTTGTGAATCTGTGAAATGTCTATATCTTTCCTCTGAATGATATGTTTAGACAAATATATTCAAATAAAATTGTGGTTATAGATTTAATCCACTAAGCTCATTCAGTGAGATAATCCACAGTAAAATTCTAATCGTTAAGAAATCAACACCTAATGTTTCTAGGTACATAAGGAGATTAAATAATCCAAAATATAATAATCAGTACCACATATATTGTTCCTTTTTATTTTATATATTGATTACTAAGAACCAAATCATGGGATTTGACATCTTATTTCATATTTCTATGCAAGTGTTACACTTTAAAATATATACATTACTCTGAAAAAATGAGTATTGGCTTTGAATTGTATAGTCTTTTCATGAAAATAACAATTTTAATCTTTTCTGCTAGAGGAACATTTTCTTATTGGTTACATATTATACTACCTTGGAAATTTAAAGACTGGATAGATGCCTCATAACATTCAGTCTCTTTGACAGACTCATTTGTTGTAAGATAAATATTAACCATTATAATTAATTATATGTCAGACTTATCTTTGGTATAATTTCAACATGTTTCATTTATTCTATTAAACCCTCATTATTTCCTGCTTTCAAATGAAGGAAACTGAGGTTTAATCAGTAATTATTCAGTCGCAGACTGAGATCTGTGCCAATCTAATTTTATAACCCCTGATCATAACCATTCTACTTCAATTTAAAGTAGCTGATTGAATCATAGAAGAGACTTTATATTGTTAAATTTCAAATTATGAAATTCATATGATATCTCAAAATATTAGTATTTTTAATCCATTTATCCAGCAAGTATGTAATGCTTAGACTAGCTATTTTGTCTTTATTTGAGAGATCACAAAATATGGAACCTATATTAATTATGTGCTATGGTTAGAATTTGCCTCCTAAGGGTACAGATGTTGGAAGCTTGGATTGGACTCCAACCTAGAGACTTCATAGGTGACAGAACCTTTAAGAGGTGGAATCTTTTGAGTAGTCATTTATCATCCTGACGTCTGAAATGATTTCTCCTGGGACTGAAGAATAAGTTAATTGTTCTTCATAGAGATAAATGATATCAAAGAATGAGCCATTCTCTTGAAACTCTCTCACCTGTCTTACTGAGTGGTGACTCTCTCTTGCAATTCTATTATGTGACAGCCAGTGGCCCCATGTAAGAGCCTGTGCCATGTTCTCCAGATTTGAGTTTCCAAGCCTGTGAATTAAATTTACATCTTTAAAAACAAACTTACCCAGCCATAGGTATTTTGTGATAGCATTGAAAAATAAATTAGTACATAGTTTAAATTAGTTTATTATTCAATGGATATGACTTACATGTATACATTTGATTTATGCTTTTTCCTGATTTTACAAAATTCCATATTAACCTCTTTAAGATCAGTTTGTGCAGACACAACTAGCATTAGGTGATTCTATTAAGTGCATATTTACAGTTTATTATCTAATCAAAGACTTCTCTACTGAGTCTTTCAAATTTCCATTTAATTTCTTTCCTAGTTATGGATAGAGCAGTAAAGTGTTTTTTTTTTAATTTTAGTAACTTCTTTTATTTTTTAAAAAATATTTATTTATTTATTTATTTATTTATTTATTTATTTATTTATTTATTTGCAAGTAGAGAGAGAGAGAGAAATGGGCATGCCAGGTCCTCTAGCTACTGCAAACGAAATCCAGAGATAGGCGCTCCCTTGTGCTATGGGTACTGGGGTATTGAACCTGGGTCCTTTGGCTTCTCAGGCAAGTGCCTTAACTGCTAAGCTATCTCTCCAGCCCAACTTCTCCTTTTTAAACCACATACCTAATAACAAACATGAAATGAACAAATATTCATAAGAATGAATGTATTAATAATTAATAATTGCTGCATTATATAAACTATCAAATTAATTAAGTGATATGAAGTAGCACAACATTATCTGAAGTGTACTAAATAAGAAGCTAAATGTTACAAATACTTCTAGGGAAAAATACTCCATAGAGATATTGGTTTCAATGTAATGTATTTAGAGAATAATTCAGTAATTGTGAAGCAATTGGTTTATGCTACATCTATTCTGCTAAAAAGTATTAAACCAAATTATGAGTTAAATCCCATTATTTAGAGGATATGTTATGCTTGTTTCAGGATTACTAGGAAGATTAATTTTTTTCTTGATTTAGAATTTTGCTTTGTAACTTGCATTAGCTAGGAGGACTGAATTGTTGAAAAGAAATGCTTCTATGATCGATTTGATTTGTCATACTGCTGAACATTTTTAATATGCTGCTTACCTTCTTTTGTACAAATTAATTTCTATTGGAAGTAGGTTTTTTTTTTCTGGATGTTTCATTCAATGTCATACAGAAGCCAAATATGTTAATAACCATAGTAATGTGGATATTTTTGGGTGAAATGCTTGTTAACACAAACTGTATGAATTAAGATATAGCTGTGTGTGTTCATTACTGAGATTTCTAGAAGTAATGGAGTTTTTATAGATTGATTAATTCCATGTGCAAATCCTAAAAGTAAGGAAAATATATCCCTAATAATTAGAGTGATGTGGTAGTGTATGGACTTTTGAGGTTAAGGAGTTTCTAATTTTAGCTAGTCTGGACATTGACCTAACATTTTTATGGCTATACTGAAAGATAGTAAGAGAAGAGATGGTAAGAAAAATAAGGGTTTCTCAATAAAATATGCTTCCCCTTTGTCCTATTAATTTGCCCACATTTTTTCCTTGATAGTATTTATTAGTTTGCCCATACTAAGAAGCACTTGAATATATTTTGTTATATATACTTCATTTTAAACATTTGCACACCTAATCCTATCAAACAAGTAATATAAACTTATATTTTTGTTGAATGTAATTTATCTCAAAACTCTATTGAATTTAAAATGTATTGTCTTATGGTGAGAATGCATTGCAAAAGGCCTATACCCATTGTACTGTGTGGCTGAGCCAGTGGAGATTAATAGCCACCTCACTAACATCCTATGATGTGTTGAAAGAGGTAGTATTGGTAAATTAATGATGACTGGTAAGACAGTTTTCAAATACTAAATAAAATATAATATACATTTTTCAGTTCCTAAGTCTATATTTAAGCATGAAATCTTTCTTGATCCAGTGAAGTTATGAATCATGAATATAAGAAATACTTAATTTGTTGAGCATTCATCTTACCAATCTGACAGCATCAGGTTTATTTGCAAGTGTCTATCTATTAATCAATTTTTATATGGTCTATTTGACTACAACCATTCCTAAGATTTACCTGCTTACAAAATAAACAAAGGAAGAAGAAGGTGAATATCCCCTAATAATGGGATGTTTACAGGACTACATCATTCTTAAAGTATGAAATCTATGAACTTAGAAGTATGTTCCATTGTAATATCTATTTTTATTTTTAATATTATTTTGTATTTGTGTATATGGGCCTACACCTGCAACTGCTCCTGTGTGGATGTCAGAGGACAGGTTGGGTTGTTGGTCCTTGGTCCTCTCCTTACACCTTGTTTGAAACATGGTCTGCTTTTTGGTCCTGGAGCTTCAGGACTCTCTTGCTCCCATTCCCCATTAGTGTAGATGCTTTGTGATTACAGACCACTTTGCATACAATTTGAGTACAGGTTTACATGGGTGGTAGGGACCCACACTCTACCTGAAACAGTCTCCTTCAACAACTGAGCTATCTCCCCAACTTTCTAGGTTCTTTTAATGTACAATTATCAATGCACAGTACAGTGCCAACTGTACAAAAGGGCAAAAATTTAGTTAGCTTTCAGAATGTTTCTCTACATTTTTAATTTTAAAAATTTACAGATCCCTATATTCTAATTATCTAAATTTGACTTCAAAACTAAACCTTGACATGAATCATTATTTTCAAAGGGATCTTAAAATATTAAAACGATCATGAAAACATGTCATCTTGCGGTGTTAGAGAGAACATGGATTCTATGATTGTACAAGGATGTAAAATTGTCAAATGGCTTTATTAGATTTTATTTATGCAACACTAGCTGTGGACCATTGTTAGCTCATGTAACTTGAGATGCATTTACTGAAAAGGATTTCATGGAATTCAGTTATATATTTGTCAATATTTGTAATCTCTATATTCCACATTCTGAATCCTGGGCAAATGTTCTTTGGAAGATATTTCTAATGATCAGTTATCAAATACAGATACCTTCAAATTTTACTCAAAGTTTGAATTTTCATTTATGACAATTATATATTGACTTATATCCATATATTCATTCAGTGAACATGTGTATATAGCGAGCACACTCAAACAGTAAAGATACCTTAGTGATCATGTCAGACCTGGCCTCCATTTTCATGGAACTTAAACTCTAGATGGAAAGACAAGATAAATGTCAAACACATATTTATTTACTGTAATATGTCCCACAAAAGAAGAGCCCCTGTTCTGTTCTTTTTGTATATACTTGCTGTTTATGTGGAATTTGGGTTCTTGCATCCAGTCCACTTGTTTGATAGGTGCCTGTGGTAGTTTGATTTAGGTGTCCTCCATAAACTTAGGTGTTCTTAATGCTAGGTTTCCAGCTGATGGATATTTGGAAATTAATGCCCCCAGGATGCAGTGTATTATTGGGGGTGGGCTTATGGGTATTGTAGCCAGACTCCCCTTGCCACTGTTTGGCAGACTCTCCTGCTGATGTTGGTCAGGAGGTATTGTCCACCCTCTGCTCATGCCATCATTTTCCCCTGGCATCATGGAGCTTCTCCTCCAGTCTATAAGCCAAAATAAACCCTTTGTTTCCCCACAAGCTGCTCTTGTTCTGGTGATTTCTGCCAGTAATGACTGCAACAGTAAAGTTGATGCCAGAGGAGTGGGATTGCTGCTAGATACCTGAATGTGTGGCTTTGGCCTTTTAGAGCTGATTTTTAAGAGGAATGTGGAAGGATTTTGTGGTAGTTTGAATAGATGTCCCCCGATATATTCAGTGTTTTATTAGTTTGCAGTTTGCATCTGCATCCACCTGGCTGGAGGCAGAGTCACTGGGCAGATCTTAGGGTACAGCCCTAAGGTGTGGTGGTGGGTTTAGGATTTCAATCTAAAGATATGCAAAGTGTTCCTAGCTGAAGTTCCGGAAGTAGGCTGTGCTGTGTGGCTTTGGCTTGTGGCTTTTGCTCTTTGTATTTGGTCCTGTGAAGGCAGGCTGCTTCTCCTGCCATTATGGAACTTCCCCTGTTTCTGTAAGCTTCAATAAATAATATCCCTTCCTCCATAACTGTGCCTGGTCTGGAAGTTCATCTCAGCGAACCTGAAGCTGTCTGCTACAGATTTGAAATCTTGGCCTAAGAGATGCCTTGCAGTGTTGTAAGTACAGCTTGATGGACGATTCTGGTCAGAGTTGAAAGACTTGAATGCAATAAAAACTATGGTCTGTGAGGTTTGACATATGAGGGTGAGAAAGTGTTTTACCTGAACTGGGCTGGAAGCAGTTTGTGTGAGAGGCTTGTTGTCCCATGACTTGAGAAATTTTGCAGGGTTGCATTGCATAGAAATGGACTGGTGTGAGAAGAAGGATATGGCACAGAAAAAATGAAATCTTTAAGTGAAACTTCTGCCTGTTCAGCTGCAATTATATGAGAGATTATACCCTTTGACATTGGGCCAGATAACCTGCATTGGGCAACAGGAAGAATGTAGAGTCTTTTGAAGGGGCTTGAATGGTCAAGGAGTATCACGTTTTCCAAAGTCTGATGTATTCCCCGCCCCCCAGGATTAACAAATTGGCATCCACCTGGCTTTATGGAGTATAATAAATGCAGGAAAGAAAGGGTCATTGAGTTGGCAACACAGTCTTGTGTTTTGAAAATGTCCATGGGCAGTGTGAAGCAGGTTTGCTGGAATGCCTGTGTGGAGACCTGATGGAGCCGTGAGGATGAACCATGGGTTGCAGTGGAGACCCAGTGGAGATGCTGGGACTACGAGATGGCTGCTAAGGAGAGCTACTGGTCCGGATGAAGTTTTCCAGGACTGTGAGTAACCTAGATGGAGGGGTGGAATTGGAAATCTAGAGATTTGGCAGTGGATAGAATTATTGGATTTGGAGAGTTGTCGTTGACTAGAGTTGTTGAACTTGGAGTTGTTGGAGCTACAGAGTTTGATGTTTGCTCTGTTTAAATCTTGTATTGTTTGAATATTTTTCTTTGCTTTGCCCAGTGCCATCTTTTGCCATGTGAATGTTTATTCTGTGCCATTATGGGGTTTGGGGGGGATTTTTTTGGTATTATGGCTCAGTTAAAAGATCTCAGACTATGGGATTGTTTGAACATCATTAGAATTGAGAAAAACCACGAGGACTTTTCATGTTGGACTGAATGCATTGCATGTTACATCATGGATAGTTATTAGTTTGTGGGGCACAGGGGCAGAATGTGATGGTTTGATTTAGGTGTCCCCAATAAACTTAGGTGTTCTGAATGCCATGTCCCCAGCTCATGGAGATTTGGGAATTAACACCTTCTGAAGGCAGTGTATTGTTGGAGCGGCCTTATGGATATTGTAGCCAGTCTCCCCTTGCCAATGTTTGGCACACTCTCCTGCTGATGTGGTCTGCCTGATGTTGGTCAGGAGGTGATGTTCACCTTCTGCTCATGCCATAGTTTTCCACTGACATCATGCCCTCAAGTCTATAAATCAAAATAAACCCCCTTTTTCCACAAGCTGCTCTTGGTTGGGTGATTTCTGCCAGCAATGTGAACCTGACTGCAATGTGTTATGGTTTGCTTGATCCTTCTAGTGTCTGATGTGTGTTAACGGTGTTAGACCTCTTGGATTCTGGTACATATGTGTGGGGCAATACCTAGCTATTACAGCTATTTAATCTCAGACCTCCTTGTTTTCACTGAAAGCAAACTTAACTTCTGATTCATCTCTCCAGCTAGTTTCTTTTCCATTTGAAATATTCGTTCTGTGAAGCCTACAAACCCACCCTTTAGTGCCTTTGAAACACATAATTTCACTATCAATCACATTATTATTAACCAGGTATGAATGGAGAAAAGAGACTTTTGTCACTTCACTAATAAACTGCTTATTAGTGAATGTTAAGGTCTGTGGTTTGGGGCAGGTTTTATGAAACAGGAGGTAAGAGTGAGGAGCGAGATTGCTTAGAACCTCAGAATTTAAATGTCAGCTCCAGAAAGAAATGATAATTAGATTTCTAAGTGTTTTTCACAGTCAAAAAGAATCCTGACCCAGCACACATAGAACATAAAATGTTCCTACTAGTGGCCTGGATGTATTCCTGATGATCTATTCATCAGCTTTACCCCTCCTCACAGTTACCCAGAGACATTTTCAGTATGAGTTATAGAAGAGAAGGGTTCACTTTGAGGAGATGTAGTAAGTTCTTTAATTCAACAAATATTTACTGACTGCATCTAGGTGCAGCCTGCATATGATAAAATTAGAATCTGATTTATAATTGGACAATTAACCATTACAATTACATATAATTACATTACAATTACATATAATTACATTACAATTACATACAATTACAAAACAGATTTTTACACATTTCATGACTTGTTGGAGCCAAGGCAGGGCTGGCTCTAAAGTTGTGCTTAAGAAGCCCTACATTGAGATTAATATTTTTCTCTCATCATCTGAAAAAGTATTAATGTTTCAGCAAAGATAACTCTACTCTCTTTTTACTTTTGTTTACACCTTGAAAATTATGTCATTAGACCTGAACAGGAGTATATCTCCTAATCCTGGCTTTA
Source organism: Orientallactaga sibirica (assembly GCA_036365145.1). NCBI lineage: Eukaryota > Metazoa > Chordata > Mammalia > Rodentia > Dipodidae > Orientallactaga > Orientallactaga sibirica. The sequence continues at coordinate 32,411,019 of JAEOAD010000012.1, read as the reverse complement.
CTTCCTAGTTGATAGGCAAGTTATTTAATTTAAGCCTCATTGCCTCATCTGTAAAATGGGGACCCAACAGTGCCTATACAGGAATGTGGAGAAGATAAAATGAAATGTTGAATGGAGTAATTAGTGTATCTCTTAGCAATGAGCAAACAGTAAATATTTGCAGCTACTACAACTGTTGCTACTATATAAATGAGTTTTGGAGTCAGACTACTTTTTAGGTTTCACATAACTGCCAGGTGGTCCATAATTTTCATTCCCACACAAAAATAATATAGGTCATTTTTAAAAATCCAAGTACTGCCCTAAGACTGCCAGACACTTCATTTTATTAGTAATTAGTTTTCTTACAGCAAATAATTGCTGATTTTCAAGAAACAAACTTATTTTGGATTCTTATATCTTTAAGGCTACTCAAAATGTTCAACATGTTTTCCTGAGAACTATTATTTCTTTATACCTTTTAAGTATTTTAGGCATATTATTTAGAAAAATTGACTTAGTAGGTATCGTTTAATCTTTATTAATGATTCAATGTCTTCCTATAGATAACACCTCTATGTTGCTTTCTCTTTTGTGTTTGAAAGGGACATAGAAATCCTTTTAGAAAAATGCCCTAAATCTCTGTAGAATGCAAGCTAATGCTCACTCGGTTGATCTGTTGGCACAATCTTGGATTTCTAGCATTCCTTTACGTCACAGGTAGACGGTAGGTGCTGCTTACTCCCTTCTCAGGTATTTCAAGATGTGTTTTAGTCTTGTCAGTGCTCCTGTGTAGTTAGAGTTCTGTAAGAGCTCAGGATGAATGAGTATATCAGCCATTTCATTCCATATGTCATGCAAAAGAAGAAGATAAATCTTGCTTCACGGAGGTCTGAAACAGAGGCAAGAAGGACCGAAAGGTCATGAGGATTGCATGCTCACATGCCTGCTGGCTCCCTTGCTGCTGTTTCTAAGGCCAGTGAGATTTTTAAAAAGATCTCATTGATGTTTAATTCATTCCACAACTTATCTATTGTTTGTGGAATTATGTTATTTTGGACAAAATTACCTTAAAATGATCACCTATTAGATGTCATAATGATTATAATTCAGTATTAGTGTTGAATTATTAGATTATAAAGTAGGTATAATTTTAAAAGAAACTGCTTAATTTTATTTTATTTTTTTACAAATGATGAACAGTTTCAGAAGTCCCAACAGAATATCTCAGTGACCCCATTGATCGTGTTATTGCCTACATGACTCTTCTCAATTGGAGCCATTACAATGATTGCCTTGCTATGACTTTAATTTGTATTTCTCTTAAGGCATGTTGAGAATGTTTTCATATAAATAATTTTTTATTAACACAGTGATTTCTGAAATGTCTTTCCACATCTCTTTTTGATGTCTTGTTGATTTTATTGTCGTTGCAGTTATTATTTCTTAGATAATCTGGATACAATTTGTGAATATCAACAGTTTCTCATACTTTTTTAGTTTGTGATTATTGTTTCCCTAAAGTATCTTTTAATGAACAGATGTGATAAATTTGAAGCAATAAAATTTATTCATTATTTTATAGTGACTCCATTTTGTGTTGCTAGAAATCTCTTTATACTTGGAGGCAAATGTATTTTCCATTGTTTAAGAAAACTATGTGTGCTATATAGACACTTTAATAGAGACTTTGTCTGAAATGTACCTTAATTTTCAAATATGACCTGAGATATGAGTTGTTTTTTGTTTCCTTGCTGAATTCTGCATGTTTTATACCTTTGTACAAGATGATTTTAACCATTTATGGAATCTCTTTCTTTGATCTATTCTTCTATCTTTATACCAGTATTTCTTATATCAAATTTAAATCAAAATTATTGTCATGATTTTTTACTTTTAGGATAAGTCCTGAAGTCATGTGATATTAATTGTCAAAGCTTATTCTTTTCAAATTTCTGAGGCAAGATTTTTAAGAGTTGCTTTATATACATATGCCATTTTCTATTCTCCCAATATTCTCATTGAAAACTCAGTTTTATATGTAATATAAATGTAAATATATAAGTAAGTAAAGTTAGCCATGTAAACATGGAGTAGAGTTTTAACCTCACTTACTGTGATGAGTGTTTGCCCTGCCATTTGAACCTGTGAAGCACCTTAGAGCAGTTCTTTCGTTTCAGGGAAAGGTTTCCTCCCTGTGTTTCACCTGAGGATACAGATCAGACCCACCATAGTCAAGGAAATACACTAAAGTTGGATGACTGGAGTAACTTATCCTGATTTTAATTGGATGCAGAGTGATGCCAGGATTTTAATTTAGTACATCTGACTTCATAGTTCAGACTCTTTAATATTCATTACTATTTTGCTAAATCAGACACTTAATGACATAAACCAGATTTTGATATAACAACTTTAATGAACTTATCAAATCATAATTCTTCCTTTCTGGTTAAGATTTATGTAATAATATGCCAATATAGAGTTATGGAGAAATTTACAGAAAAAGAACCAAACCCTTAGACTTTGTGTGTGTCCATGACTCAATGCTGCCTCTCAGTGGGGTCTTTTCTCCATGACAGTCTTCTTGTTATCACTTTCCCATTAGTCTCCAGACATCTGCTATGACCTAAATCTCTTTTCCTCCAACTATAAGCACGTGTACCTTTAAATCTCAATACAAACTCATCTTTCTTACTAGCATTTTATAATGTCTTCATAATATATCTTGTCAGTGTGATTTTCTCCTTCTATGCCTGCAGGCTAGAAGAATGACATAAGTTTATGGACAGTGTTTTCCTTTTTAAAAAAAAAATATTGTCGAAGAGTAAGAAAGGGAGCAAGGAAGAGAAAGAGAGAGAGAGGAGAGAGAGATAGAGAGAGAGGGGGAGAGATTGGACACACCAGAGCCTCTAGCCATTGCAACTGAACTCCAGATGCCTGTACCACTTTGTGCGTTGGGTTTTATGTTGGTACTAGAGAATCAAACCTGGGTTCTTAGACCTTGCAGGCAAGCACCTTAATCACTGAGCCATCTCTCTAACCCTGTTTTGTTTTTAATTATTTTCTCTGACAGGAAATCAACTACAAAATAGAAAGAAGTGCCTCGAAACATTTTATTGTCTTAGATATTATACTTGATTTTTACTTGTAATATTTTTCACTATTGAGATAATCTGCATTACGAGAGAGGCAGGGAAGAACACCAGAACAAATAAATGGAAGAAAGCTGTGTTGGAGGAGTGCATCTTCTTAGTGAGTTCTAAGTGCGCACTTTACCTTTCCAATTCTGGGTCTATACCAACTCATTTACGAGAAAATAAGATCTAAAAGCACTTGAAAGCCTAAAATTGAGGATGATCCAGTTTTTAGAAATGAATCCAGAAAATTGCTGGAAATAATGAGACTTCATTAATCAAGTTTGATTCTACCACGGTTTTTAATAGACAATTTGGTTGCTCAATAACAAACTAAATTTGAGAAAATTAGGAAACCATATGGAAGCATTCTGGCTTTGTAAAAGGAAGCAAATAAAACTTGAGAAAACCTGGGCTACAGACTCTCCTATTAAATAGTAATACAAAGATTTTGTCAGTTTTGTCTACCAAAGAAATAAATGTTAATGTTGTTGATTATAAGTTACTTGAAAATACCTTAGTACCTTTTTTGATTGATAAAAGCTTTTAAGTAGATGAATATATCATATAGAATTCTCAACTCTTCCTTTTGCATATGCATGTGTATATGCAGGTTTGCATGTATGGATGTACATGTTTGTTGATGTACTTGAACATTTGTTTGCACATATATATAAAGGCCAGGTGTTGCAAGTATAGATGTTAGGTGTCAGATTCTCAACTTGTTATTTGAATATTCTTTCAAAATATTTTTTCAACAATATACTGTACTCCAGGTTTTACTTTTTCTTCATAACTTCATAAATATGAAATTTCCATCACTTCATCAGTCAATCAAATGTAAAACTCATTTATTGTTATTTTATTAACACCAAATGGGATGCAGGTATCATAGTTGATTGAAGTCAATTACCTTTCCTATAAATTGTATATGATCAACCTTCATATTAATAGATAAAGGTTTTTGATTTTTAGTATTTTTAGGGGTTTTTTTTTATTTGCAAGCAGAGAGAGAGATAAAGTAGAGACAGAGAGAATGGGTACTCCAGGGTCTTCAGCTGCTGCAAGGGAACTCCAGATGTAGTGTGACACTTTGTGTCTTGACTTTGAATGGATACTGGAGAATCAAACCTGGGTCATTAGGCTTTGCAGGCAAGCACCTTAACCACCGAGCCATCTCTCCAATCCAGGTAAAGGTTTTAAATTGCTCAGTTTTCTTCTTGAGTTTTTAACCCAGTCTCATTCTCCCATAGGAATATCATTAGTACACAAGCAATCACTAACATGAATATAAGCTGGATGTATTGGTATATAATCCCAGGAGAGGGGAGGATAAGAAAATTGGATTTGAAGCTGGGCGTGGTGGCGCACGCCTTTAATCCCAGTACTCAGGAGGCAGAGGTAGGAGAATCGCCGTGAGTTCAATGTTACTCTGAGACTACATAGATAATTCCAGGCCAGCCTGGACCTGAGTGAGACCCTACCTGAAATAAACAAAATAAATAAAAATAAAGAAAAAAAAAGAAAATTGGAACTGAGGCAAGCTACTTTGTACTACATAGTCAGACCCTATGCCTAAAAAGAAAAGAAAAAGAAACTCTTACACATGTTTAGATTTATTATCAGAGACAAAATGCATGTCTTGATGATATGAAGAAATGAAAATAGCCTTTGGATTGAACTCCTGGAAGAGATTATACTCAATTACTGTTTGCACTTAACATACCTGTGCTGCCTCTTTCTTAATATGTGATTACTTTTTATTGTTGACTATCCCTCTAGGCTATAGCCATTAGAAAGCTATTCTATTGTCTGCTATCTTATTGGCTCTTTCATCTCCAAAGATTGGCTTAGGGACAGGATGACAGCAGATACAAATTGAATTCAATTGATTATGTTTAAGGAATCAGTAAGTGAAGGAGACCGTGTAGGAGCTAAGGGAAATCGTAGTAGAAGAGTGGAGCATTCTGAGAGTCGAGCATTACAAAAACCAGTGGTCAGACAAAGCATAATTAGAATAAGAAATGAGTCACTGCAATTGCACTTGGTGGTAAGACTATCATTTGTAATGTCAGGGAATAAAAATTAATTAAAGCAGAATTGAAGAAAGCTTGATTTTAAATGGGATAATGATGAAGGGAAGGCAGGAAAGCAAATAAAAGTGCAATTTATTTAGGATCTATTGGAATGTGGGGGGGAGAAGATTAGAATGACTTGCTCTGGGCACTTTGCTATTTGATCCAGCCAGGGTAAAGATAATGAGCTCTGAGAAGTATTTGGAAGAGGGGGCAGGAAGATTGTAAGATCCACATAGTGGTGGTTATACCTCGAGGCTTAGTACTCCATTGCCCCTTAGGGAGAGATTGAGGCCTCCATGACCCCACAGTGATTACCATCCTCCCACGAAGGAGGACCCCCAGGGTAAGTAGAGTTGGGGCAAGGGGATAATACTACACAATCTGTCATAATATATCTAAATATGTTTAAAAAGAAACCAACTAAAACAGGAATATCTGAATTTTGAGGGGGTCAAGTTAATATATTTTGTAAAGAGGCTCAGGTGAAACTGAGGCAGTAGTAAGTAAATAAGGAGACCAATCAAAGATTTAGGACAAGGTGCAGAAAGGTTAAGGATGTGATGAGATGGAGACATAAGTATGTCTGGGTATGCAAGCTCTCCATACACTAAGCAATATTTGCAAGCATTACCAAGTGTAAAAAAGATAAAAATGTCCTGCTGAATCCGCTGCCTTTTTCCAAAGCAAAATATGTTATTCTCATATCTTGAACATCTGCTGCAAAGAGAAAAATAAATAAAATGCTTTGAAAGTCAGACAGGGTACCCTAGTGCTCGAGTCTAAACTGAGGGCGCTGCCAGTGAAGGAATAAAGATAAGCTCACCCAAGGTTCCATTTTAGAATGGTGGTTTACCAATCAAGGATCGAAGTGCATTGAAAATTGTCAACTAAACAGACCAGTTTATTTGCAGTGATATACTAACTAATCCAGGATGTAAAAACTAACACAAAGGAGCCCAATTTCCCAAGCAGTGGCTTTTATGTTGGGTGTTTTAGGAAGGTGTGTTAGATGTTTATGAACTCAGAACTTTTAACAGAGTAACAGATGGTGGTTTCCTTAGCAACTGTTATAGGGTACTATACTTAGATGTTTTTCTCTGAGAGATGATTGTAGAAATATTATCATGGTGTTCAGATGGAGTAGAGTGAGAGAAAAAAAAAAGAAAAAAGAGTCTAAACTGAGATAAAGGTTTCTTATTAAGGTGACATTTGTAGTTATTTTTTCTTAAGGCAATTATTAAAATAGGTAGACACATTTTTAAAGATGTTTGCACTTTGTACTATTGGAATTTAATACCTACAATTTTAATGTTTTGGAAATCACACTAAATTCTAACTCAGTAGTTATATTTTGGAATGTTTAGTTTTAATTGCATCCCCTAGTCTCTAAGAGTGATCTTCATATCAAAAACAAGTAAGGGTTGGGCTTGGTGGCACATGCCTTTAATCCCAGCACTCGGGAGGCGGAGGTAAGAGAATCACCCTGAGTTTGAGGCCACCCTGAGACTACCTAGTGAATTCCAGGTCAGCCTGGGCTAGAGCGAAACCCTACCTTGAAAAAACCAAAACCAAAACCAAACCAACCCAAAACAAAAACAAGTAGGATTGCAAAGAGATTTATCCCTCTCTTGTTCTTGAGAGTGAATAATAAGTGATATTGAACTTTGCCTTTCTTTTCACAGGGTACAACATTCAAGTTTAGTAGGTGTATTAGTTACCTTTCTCATAGCTGGGACAAAATACCTGACAAGAATCAGTTAAAGAAGGAAGGTCAGCGAACAATTTGAGATTATAGTCCAACATGCAAGGGAGGCATGTCAGCAGGGCAGTGAGGCACCTGGTCGCATTCTGTCCACAGTGAGGAAGCAGAGAGCAATCAACATTGGTGCTCAGCCAGCTTTCCATATAGTCCAGGACCATGACCCATAGACTAGAACTTCCCACAGTTAAGGTGGGTTTTCCTGCCTCAGTTAGCCTCGTGGGCATGGATAGAGGCTAACCTAACCTACATAATCGCTCATCAGCATGCACAGAGGCTGTTTTCCTAAATGATGCTAGGTCCTTTCAAGTAGACAATATAAACTCACACTCCAAGTTATTCAGCGGCCATCTTTATCACACTTTATACCTAAATTTAGATTGCTATCTCACTTGATTACACTCTCACACTACCCGAGGAGCTGGATTCTTTTCAGCCTCGTAAGTTATTTTTATGCAGATGGTTCTTACACAACACTGGAGAAATAGAGTGTCTCAGCTTGACACCTCAGTAATGTGTGGGGTTACTTTGACAAAGGAATGACTCCAAAGAAGGAAGATAAATTTAGTCTTGATTGTATGAGTTTAAAACATAGAGAATATGTGAAATTTTATGGGAAAATCATTATTTTAAAAGGATAACGTTTAGTTGTCATTATAGACAAAGCAATTAAAATTCAATAAATCATTTATAATGTGTTACTCTTTGCACACAATGTTCTGAGGTAAATATATTTTAAATTCCTAAAGATTACATTTTATTTCTGCTGGAAAAGTCAAGCTTATGTTTTCTGTATAATTGCAAAATGGAGGGATGGGAGACATGGCTTTTGTAGGCAGTGATAAGCTTCTGTCCCACCTCATTTATATGGTGGGATACTGGTTAGGTGACTTCACTTCATAGAGCCTGAGCTTTTGGTTTATAAGCATGGATGATTATGGATAAAAAAAATTTATGTGTGAGATCTATATATAAATTCTATATAAATTCTAAAATTCTCTTTTACATCCCTCCTTTATATGAAAAGTACTTTTCAGTTTTACAATTTGATGAATTTGTAATTAACTTTGCTAAAACTAAAACTGAAAATTTAAACTATACATCAAGATTATCAATAAATTGTGTTCTATATTTTATCTACATATGCATATATGTAGCATACATTATCCTAACATTTTTCATTTTCCAGTTATAAGATAATCTAAATGATTTTATACACAGAATTATTAAAAGAAGGACATATTCTGAATGAAACAATAACATAAAGATATTATAGCACAAGTACCTTAATGTCAGACCAAAAAAGAAAAACAATCATGAAGCTAAGGCAAGATTGACCCATGATTGTTTTTCTAGTAGTATGCCCCTTGGTGCTTGGAGTGAGAGGTCATCTAATGTTGGTCAAGGCAAACAAATCATAATTAATGGAAAGCTGAATGGAATTAATTCAGAAGTTGGTTACTGTCATTCCAGAACTAAAAGAAAGCAAGCATAATTCTGATAAGGATGATGTGAATAAACATATTCCCAAACGTGTCTCTTTTTAGTGCGTGTGTGTGTGTATCTGGATATGAATGGGTGCATGTGATTGTGCAAGTGGAGGCTCAAAGGGTTGATGCTAGATGTCTTCCGCATTCACTTTTCTACCTTAGTTTTTTTTTTTTTTTTTTTTTTTGGTTTTTTTCGAGGTAGGGTCTCACTCTAGCTCAGGCTGACCTGGAATTCACTATGTAGTTTCAGGGTGGCCTCGAACTCACGGCGATCCTCCTACCTCTGCCTCCCAAGTGCTGGGATTAAAGGCGTGCGCCACCACGCCCGGCTTTCTACCTTAGTTTTTGAGAAAGGGTCTCTTATTGAACCTAGATCTCACTGATTCAGCTAGCTGGGGGGCGTGTAATCCTGAGGGATTCTCCTGTCTGCCTCTCCAGCTTTGGGATTATGAGCTTGGGTTTAGCTTTGATGTGGGGGCTAGGATCTGAATTCACGTCCTCTTGCTTGGCTTGTTAGCACTTTGCTTAATGAACTAACACTTTTTATGTCCCTTTTAAGATTATAAGCTGTTAAAATATCACTTATTGGGGCTGGAGAGACTGCTGTGCGGTTACGGTGCTTGCCTGTAAAGCCTAAAGGTCTGGGTTTGATTCCCTAGTACCCAGGTAAAGCCAGATGGACAAGGTGGTGCATGCCTGTGGAATTTGTTTGCAGTGCCTAGATGCCCTGAGGACCCTCTCTCCCTGTCTCTCTCATAAATAAATAAATAAATAAATAAATAAATAAATAAATAAATAAATAAATAAATAAAAAATTTAGAAAAGTTAAATATCATTTACTGATGTAACACAATTTTGAAGTAAAACCTATAAAACAAGAACAGAAAAAGCAAGTGACTTGAAATTGGAGGATTGAGCAGCAGGTGCCGAAGCTGTTTAGAAAGGATTTAAACCTTCTTTCACAATCATTATCAGTTTAATGACTGTTATTACTTTTGGCTTCAGAAATCTCTTAGCTTCTGCCATTTTGCTTTCAAAGACATTTGTTATATTTTGGATGTAAAATGTCCCCTACTGGGCCATGTGTTTGAATCCTTGGTTTCAAGTTATTGGCAATACTTTGGAACATTGTAAAATCTTCAGGAGGTAGAGCCTAGCTGGAAGATGTTGGTCACTGGAGAGTAGGCCTTTATAGGTATAGCCGCCTCTGCTTCCTATCCAACATCTCTGTTGATGTGACAAGCTGGGCCACACACCACTGCTATGACAGTGGCAGCCTAGGCAATGACTGTTGTGAACCACAATAAACATTTCCTCCCTAACTTATTTCCATGGGTTATTTTGTCACAATGATGAGGAAAATAACTAATACAACATCCTTTATTTCTCTATTTTTTTTTCTATCAGAAACTTCATCTGTGATAATTTAGCTGTTACAATGGCTAATGTAACTGCAGGATATGACATTATTTTAGGGAAGATGCACACTGCTCTTTCATAACAGGCCATTTAGATGGAATGTGTAAGACAGTTGTGAAGCTACAAGTGATACTACTTTGAAAATGATAACTCCAGCTTATAAGTAAAACTCACATAAAATGTTATTTGCTTTAATTCATTTGTAAATATAGTTCTGTAAATTTTCCTCTTATTAAATTCTTATATCAAAATAATGATATGGAAAATTGTTATAGCTAAGGAATGAATATGAAGATACATATATTTAGATATGTGCACATATCTTTTTATTCCTCTTTTCAATCATAAATTTTATACATTTAGCCATTAATTATTAATTTTCATTCTCAATTTTTTAGTAAAAATGTTTCTGCCATAAAAGATGACTACTTTTTCCCTAATCATTTCCTGTAAGTTACCCTGATGACAGTGATTCACTCTCATGATATCTCTCCCATAATTAAAAATGATATTAACCTCATAGTAGAGATTTGAATAATGTACTTGATATGAATTGCTAGATATTAATAACATTGACCTTTCATGACAACTTTAATTTTTCTTACTTTGAACTTCTATATAAATTTCCTTATTAAGATTTATCTTCTGGCTACTGTTTTCATTTTGAATGATTGAATTCACCTTTTGTGATTTACATTTGGAGATCCAGAAGGTAAATTTGCTAATGCCATAGTGCTACTAAATGTAGAAATCTGGATTTGTACTAAGATGTCAGAAGTAAAGGCATTTAGGCTACCTGCCTTGCTTTTCTATGTCAAGTAGAACATATATATTAAACATTTGTACTGTTTTGGAGAGATTGCTCAGTGGTTAAAGGTGCTTGCTTACAAAGCCTGATAGCCTGAATTCAGTTCTCCAGTGCCCACATAAAACCAGATGCACAAAGTGGCACGTGCATCTGGAGTTTGTTTGCAATGGCAAGAGGCTCTTGTATGCCCATATTCCCTCTCTCTCATTGTCTCTCTCAAATAAACAAATAAATGTTAATGAACATATATATTAATAACTATGATACTTTCATATCATGGTATCATTTATGGTCATGATTCCAAATGCTTATTTATTGGCAATCAATGATAGCCGACATTTATGTAAACTACCACCAGTGATTCCAGTGCACAACCAAACATGGGGATTCCTACATTTAGGATTCTGTCTCACTAGTGATGAAATATATAAACGGGGTATAAGAGAATAAGGAATACTGAAACTACTATTACATGTATCTGTTTGTTTAGAAAGCATATTATTTTATATTGAGATAAGTGATTATATTAAAGTGTTATATAAGAAATACATAATGAAATATTGTAACTGTGCATACATATTCTGATGTGTATGCATGCGTGTGTGTGTGTGTATATATATATATATATATATATATATATATATATATATATGATCAGAATATATATGCATTTGAATATTTTGCAGTCATTATTTGGAAGGAGAAATAGACCAGGGCTCAAACAACTTAGGTCAAAGGCACTGCTCTACTGTTTAGTAGCCATTTGGTATTAAACAAATACTGTTTGGTCTAGGTCTCAGCATGCCAATACATAATGTGGAAATATTACCAGTCCTTGTAATGGTCCTCATGGTAAGTAACAGCAGTGACAAAGTGGACCTGTCAGCATGCTTCATGGAGCATGTATACTACACTCTTGAGTCTGAATCTGTGCACTGCTTGTGAGTCTAAAAGCTTCTTCCCATTTACTGTCCAGCACCTGCATTCACAATGTTTCTGAGTGACTGCCAATGCCTCAGATAAGAATTATGATTATTTTTACATAAAATATAGTAATTATGTTCATGACTGCTTTTAACCATTAATTATAGACGTTGCTTGCATTTATTATAGAAAAGAAAGAATTGTGCTTAAAATTTATTTTAACAATAAGAATATATTTCTGCCTTTAATCATCCTTTATGAAAGATATTTATCACAGAATACTAGAACTACAACTACCATAGGACTGTAAAATCACAGCACATGGTTTTAGGAATGGAATTGCCAATGGATCTCTCCTGATCTGGGAGTTAGCAAAGGCTTCCCTGAGGAGTTCCTGTTCAAGTTAAATTACAAAAAATGTTGTTAATCAAGAAAATATGGTAGAAAATGATAAAGGCCTTTCAAATGACAGGAGAGTTTCTAGAGGAGAAAGAAGGATATAGAAAAGTAATCCCTTGAGAATCTTGATGTTTGACCCTTACATCCCTATTGCCCTTATGTAAAAACCATCATAACAGTTTCTAAACCTAGTAGCACAATTGCCAGGCCATGATAAGACCTTGTCATCCTTTCTGTCCATTGATATCAGAACCTTGAAATATAATTTGCACCATTGATATTATCTGGAATCAATGGAATGACCTGTTTTTTTTGTGAAGGTATAATTCACGTCATCATTTCCAGTTAATTTCTAGAAGGAAAAGTCAATAAATTTTCTTTTTCTGTATTCCCTTTAATGTACATAGAAAGACATATATACAAGGCCTCTTTTTTTTTTTTTTTTTTTTTTTTTTTTTTTTTTTTGCAAGGTAGGGTCTCACTCTGGTCCAGGCTGACCTGTAATGTCTCAGGGTGGCCTCGAACTCTCGGCGATCCTCCTATCTCTGCCTCCCGAGTGCTGGGATTAAAGGCGTGCACCACCACACCCGGCTCATAGGCCTCTTTTTATGTTTGATCATAAGTGCATCAATACTCTAAGAAGATAGAAGAGATGATGTTGGGATGTTATATTCTATAATCAGCAAAATAACTGGGACGCTGTGAAGTTTTGATACAATAAGGTAAACCTCCATTCAACCATTTATATCAGACTTCATACTGCCTGTGATCTTGACCTCAAAACACACACACACACACACACACACACACACACACACACACACCATCTTGGTATGGACGGAAACTTGAGGCTGTTGACATGAGAACAATAGACAGGAAAGAGAGAAAACAAGAGATGTATGCAGGGCCAAGCTATAACCCATAATTCTGTCTTCAGTGACTTATTTACATCAAGCAGGCCTCACTTCTTAACATTTCCACTCTCCCCAAACATCACCACCAGTTGGGCACCATGTGCTCAGACACATTAGCCTCTGGGAGAGAGTTCACATTCATGTTATAACAGATGTCATCATGACTCTGATGTCCCTTCCAGTGATGGTTATTACATAGATTCCCTTCTTCCTCTGAAGCTGGAACATGCTGTGCACATAGCCATTCCCAACCTGTTTCACAGTTCATATTATGTGCTGACAGGTGAAAGCTCAATGCCAAGCTATTCTTAACATGACTAGTCTTTCTTTGGAGAAATATTCTATTTGCTTAGCCCTTCCAGACACTTAATGTTTTCACAAAACTTATTCTGACTCTTGTCTACATGGTATAGTCATTCAGGACTGTATTGATGTGTCAAGCCTATCTCAACAAGAGAGAGAGATTGGGTTTACTTACAATATAGCAAGGAGTAGTGGGGATTTTTAGCCAAGGAGCTGCCCTGGGCAATTGGTGGATAAAAGAATTCTAAGAGAAGGTAGCATTAATGGATTTCTTGCCAAAAGTAGGCCATGGTGACCCACTGGCAAGGGTGAGGAGCTTTGATAAGCTAACTTGATGAATTCTTGCTATAAGTGGACTAGACATCCGAGACAGGACCCAAAGATGAAGCCTCACTGGAAAGAAGGTGTAGAGCACCAGCTTGACATGTGCTTCAGGAGCTAGACTCAGCTGGTGTCTAGTACTTTGTTTTTTTCCTACCCTGATTTTTCACTTTTCCAATCTCTAACCTAACTGGGGTATGTGGATAAAGTTATGGACTTTGGAACAAAGAAGACCAGTATTTGAACACATACCTACTATTTATTATGTTATCATAGTCAAGTTGCTATAGACTGGATACAAAATACTATGTATATGAGTATATTCAATTATATGATTTATTCAATAAAACAGGCATTTATATAAGTTGCACATGAGGTACTTACCCTGTTGACTAGGATACATTAAGCATGCAATAAATATGACATTTCTTTAAAACCTACAAATCATTCCAAAAGCTCTTTGCTAACATGAATGTAAGCTCTTTAAGCACAGGGCTTTCTGTTTTTATTCTAATAATTATTCCTCAAAACAGTGCACATAAACCAAATCTTTGTTCAAATAATGAATATAAAATTAACCATCTCACATGTCATAAATGCAGAAATTAAAAGCCAGAAAAACTTAGGCAATTACTTGTTGAAATAATTTTCTACCATGTCAGATAATATAGGCCTATGACCTCATCTAGGTGTACTTTCCCCACAAATTTCTGTGACTGGTTTATTTTTGATAATATTCCAGTGAACTCCTGGGAAGAAGTCAAATCTATCTGAAAAGCATGAGCACCTTCTTTGAAGAGTAAAGACTATTCAGATGTTATTACCAAAAGTATTAGAGTTTCTTGAATTTAAAAAGTTTACCAAAAAATAAAAAGCCCAAATGGACTTAGGGAAGCATCTGCCTTTCTCAGTTTTACCCGTAATGATGGCAAGATATTTTGGAGATGCATTGTCAACTTGTGATATTACAGTGTACACAGTAAGAAACTAATATTCAGCAACTAAGTGACTCAGCAAGGTTCATCCCACTAGTTATGTCATCCCTTGGGGAGAGATTATTACAACAAAAGCTGACATAGCCTGAGCATACAATAAGTGTCAGACACTACCCAAGGCCATTGTGTGACATTCTTAAAATTCCCTGTTACAAGATAGGATTTGTTTAAAATTTGGGAAAATGACAACTCGTTGCTTTTTTGGATGGAACAAAATATGATTGATATTTGAGTATTACTCCTAAATTACCATTTATAAGTTCCCTTTAGCCCTCTCTTCTATCTCCACTACCTTCTACACAATGTATATGATGTGAAAGAGTTGTATAAAGCTCTATAAATAGGATGAAACTTTTCCTCTGTGCAGAAATTTTTTTTTCTGAAGTTTTCTTTTACTATGCTAAAGAAAGATCTAAAAATAATTCTTCCCTTGGTGCTTTGAATGAAAAAAGGTCAGAATTTCATGACCGAATATTTTCATGGCCCATATTTTCTACCTCAGAGAAGATTATAGAAGGAATATCTTCTATCACTGAAGCTATAATTTGTCATGTCCTTGTTTCTAGTTTATAGATGGATCCCTTTATGTCTATCCTTAGGGATGACACTAAATCATTGCAAGAAGAGGGAGTTATAAGTACCACAGTAAGGCTAACTCTTAAACACTACTTTGTAATACCATACAGAGAGGATGAATCCCTATGTGACAGACGGGCTCTACCATGGTCCCAATAACTTTGCCTCTTGATATCACTGATCCTGAGGGAGGCCTTCTCATCAAGTGTGGGATTACCTTCTGACCAACAGATTATAGCAAAAACAGTGATGAGATATCATTTCTGTCTTGAGGGTTCTTGAGATTTTAACCTCCTACTTGCTAGCAGAGCCTGTACAAGCTGCTAGTTTAGAGAGACTGGTGTGGTGAACACTGGGAGCCAGTGACAACAGCAACAAAAACAACACAATATTTAGTCTCAACAGTCTGCAAGGAAATGCATTTTGTCAACATGTCATTCTGAGCACATACCTCTGCAGGTCAGCCCCAAGATGAGAATGTAGCCCTGCCCTTCAGCCTCCTTGCAGCTTTGTAGAAGCAGAAGACCCACCTGTGAATGGTTTTCTTCATTGCAGTATTTCTAAGAAACGTTTTTTTTTTTTTTTTAACTTAGGGTAACTTGTTAAGTAGCAATACACAAGTATTCCTTGGGGATACTTATGAGGCTCAATTCATAGAGCAGCGTTGTCTGTCTCAATTCTCTCTCACACATATTCTCGCTATACAGTCTCTCCCTCAGCCTGGTTTTCGTTCTGCTGTACTGTCTTCCACGTGTGTAGGGACATTCCTCCTTTCCTGCAGTAACTTCTCTTTTAGGAAAACCTCATAGCTATGTGTTGGTATAGTAGCTTGAGGTTTGTTATTATTATTATTTTTTTAATTTGTTTCTGGTATTTTTCAAGGTAGAGTCTCACTCTAGCCCAGGCTGACCTGGAATTCACTCTGTAGTCTCAGGGTAGCCTTGAACTCACGGCAGTTCTCTACCTCTGCCTTCCAACTGGTGGGATTAAAGGTGTGTGCCAGAACGCTTGAGGTTTTTTTATGATAATAGGTTATTTGATGGAGCTGCTGCAAATTTCACAGAAGAAAATGGTGGTGGTTTGATTCAGGTGTTTCCCATAAACTTAGGTGTCCTGAATGCTAGGTCCCTAGCTGATGGCAATTTGGAAATTGAATCCTCCTGGTGGCAGTGTATTGCTGTGGGCTTATAGATGTTATGGCCAGCTTCCTCTAGCCAGTGCTTGGCACACTTTCCTGTTGCCATTGTCCATCTGATGTTTCCCAGGAGGTAATGTCCATCCTCTGCTAATGCCATCATTTTCCCTTCCCATCATGGAGCTTCCCTTCAAGTCTATAAGCCCAAATAAATCCTTTTTTTCCCACAAGCTGCTCTTGGTTGGGTGTTTTCTGCAATGTGAACCTGACTGCAACAAACAAAGAGGAGAATTTCCCCATGATTTCATATCTACTAATGGGTGTGGGACAGGGTATGGAATGAATGAAAACCTGAAGTTCTCCCACGCTCATTTTTTTTTTTTTAAACACTGTCACAACTGACCATATGCAGGTTGCTTTTTGATTTGAGGAACAGTCTCTCTAATCCTAACAAGAGGCACTGGCGGCATCTTAAGAAAAGAGAGTTAAGAGGTCACAGACCTTGTCCTTAAGAATTCTTTTATAAATTCCCAAATATAAATAAAAGCTCCTTACCTCTATAGTGGCTGAATTAGTTCTCTCATCTGTCCATGACACCATGTTCTCGTGTTCTCTCCTCTGACATGTGACAAAACTTGAACTCCCTCAGGAGCCATCCCTCGTTTCTCTGATCACTCTTCGTGTGTCTAAGGCAGGGTAGGTACAAGTACATTCTGAATGAGGAAATGAAAAATTTGATGTCTGCACAGGAATGATAGATACACAGGTTTCCTATACCTGTGAGTTCAATTGTTTGTAATATAAGGCTACTTGAAAACAGATATGCCAGGTGTGATCATGCGTTGTCACTAACTGCTCATTAGTGACAGATTTTGGTTCACGTTCCTTAACTATTTCCGCCCACTACCAGTTCTCAGTGTTAAGTGTACATAGCAGTAAGTATGCAGCTCATTAGCTTCCTCTTTGGTGACACACACAGTCTTCTTTGGCTGGTATCCTGCCTCTGGCAGCTCTGGTCTTCTCTTTATTATACAGCTATGTTTCTCTACTTCTGACCCAGTTTTTTTTTTCTCCCAGAGGAGTCAGTCTTGATATCTCGTTCCTCTCCTGGTCTAGAGGAGCCGGCCATGTATATGTAACTCCCTCAGCGCTGTTTCCTTCCAGTCACCTCTCCTTCGGGCTTCCTCCAGACCCATGCCTTTCCGGCCTTCCCTGTTCTTCTTGATACAACATGACCATGACATTGTCCTCCCTGTTCCCATGATTCTCCATATATCTGTCTTTGGGCATCTGCCAACAGAGATGGGCAAGTTTCAAAAGAGCTTCAACTGACTGACCAGGCACCATGGCTAGATCAGGGATACTGAAGTTAGAGAGTTTTAGATAAATAAACACTTATTGCTTATAAATTCAATCTCTTTGCATATGGCCTACTTAGGTTCCTGTTTTGTGTCCATTTTGGTACTTGTATTTTTATTTTTATTATTTGTTTATTTGTGAGCAACAGAAATAGAGAGAAGAGAGAGAGAGAAGGCACCCTAGGGCCTCCAGCCACTGCAAACGAACTCCAGATGCCTGTGCCACCTTGTGCATCTGGCTTACATGGATACTGGGGAATAGAGCCTCAAACTGGAGTCCTTAGGCTTCACAGGCAAGCGCTTAACCACTAAGCCATCTCTCCAGCCCGACACTTACATTTTTAATAGATTTAATCATTTAATGGAAGTTGCCAAAGTATTGCAAAAATGTTAATGATATTATTTCCTGTAGCATTCTACATATATCTTAGATAATAAGTTTCTGTGTGTGTCTGTGTGTGTGGGGGGGGGAGAGAGAGAGAGACAGAGACAGAGAGAATATGATATGGGTAGAATGTATGTATGTTGTGAGTGTCAGTGCAAGTACATGTGCCAGGGCATATGTGTAGAGGTCAGAGGACAATCTGGGATGTCAGTCCTTGCTCTCCACTTTGCTTCAGGCAAGGTCTTTCATTATTCACTCCTGCATTTGCCATGATGGTTGCCTCTTGAGTTTCCAGGGATTCTTATGACTCTACCTCCCATCTTGCAGTAGCAGTGCTGGGATTTTATAAGTCCTTGTAGCTGCACTCAGATTTATGTGGTTTCTAGGGACCCAAACAAAAAGTGGGCAGCAAGCACTTTATCCACTTAGGCTTCTCCCAGCCTGCTTCTTTAGTCCACATGACATATATATTTACTCCTCATTTTTTGTCTTCATTCGTTTTTATAATATTTTATTTATTTATTTATTTATTTACTTATTTATTTATTTATTTATTTATGTGATAGAGAAAGACGGAGAGAGAGAGAATGGGTGTGCAGGGCCTCCAGCCACTGCAAGTGAACTCCATATTCATGTGCCACCTTGTGCATCTGGCTAACATGGATACTGGGGAATCAAACCTGGGTCTTTTGGCTTTGCAGGCAAACACCTTAACTGCTAAGCCATCTCTC
This sequence comes from Orientallactaga sibirica, assembly GCA_036365145.1. Taxonomy (NCBI): domain Eukaryota; kingdom Metazoa; phylum Chordata; class Mammalia; order Rodentia; family Dipodidae; genus Orientallactaga; species Orientallactaga sibirica. Next base: position 32,392,308 of record JAEOAD010000012.1, on the reverse strand, counting down.
CAGCTCTTGGTTAGTTTTAGTAGAGGTTTCTCCATGACACTGTCTATGAAAAAACAACTTTGTTAATGTTTTTACTTTTAATATTTTCCTTATTTTAAAATTGTTTATATTTCCCCCCTTTAAAATGGAAACAAGTTTGAACTTCCTTGTTTTCTGACAAATGTATTAAATATATTAATGTCTTAAATGTATTATGTCTCTTAGTCACTATTTGAGCCCTACCACACAAGTTGCTGTGTTATATATTTACTATCCTTGAGCTGAGAACATTTGCTTGCATTCATATGATTTTTATTTCTTTGACCTGTAGGTTTTGGGATAGTATATTAATTTTAATTTGTGTGTTTTGCTACAACTGGTTATTCAATCTTACATTTGGTTTTCTTAGTGCCAAATATATTTCCCAATATTTGATTATTTTTAAAACATGGTAACATATACTTTATGGTCCAAAATATAATTTTCTTTAGTGCATGTTCCATAGGTACTAAAAGCAAAATGTACTTTTTCAGTAATTAGGTAGAGTGTTTGGTAAATATTTGTTAAGTTAAGGAGTTTAATAAATTTTGTTTACTTTTATTTGAATTTGTTTTTTGAATTTTTATTAATTTCTTTAAGAAGTTCATCATTAACTCTAGCAGTCTGTTACAATTAATATACCATTTCACATAAAATAAAAGAAACATAAAATACTTTTCCTGGCTCTTTATGTTATTTTGTCATTCATTTTAGTTCTGCATATAAACTTTCTATCATAAAATGTTATGTTTGCCTTAAATCAGCATTTTCTTTACAAATACATTAATGCAAAGAAAAATAAATAAATATTATTTCATTTATACCTATCAAAATTTGCATACTTCTTCATTCTTCTTATCTGATTTTCTGTCTGTCACTGGCAGTGGATAGGAGCCAGACAGCTTTTAGATAAGTAGACAGGCAGGGATGTAGGTCCAAGGAGAACAGTGTCAACCCCCCCCCCTTGCTAAATTAGAAAGAAACTGCAGTCTGAATTGAAATGGCCATCAAGAGCCACTCCCTGATCCTTCACTCTGCATGATTTTCAAGGGCTTTGTCCAAATATGTATTTCCTTCCCTTCCAGGGTTGTGGGCCCTCCCTAAGCCTGAGCTCCTTTCTTGACTGTTGTCAACCAATCAGGGTCTTTTCTACACACTTGGTCCTGGAAGTGAGGCCAATCAAATTAGGTGCTTAATTTGCATTTTCAATCTATATGAGGAAGCCCAAATTTGGCTACCACCCAGCAACCTGTTCAGAACCCGTCCCAGTTACTTAGTTTGGTAGCTCTGCTTCTTTAATCTTACTTATATTCTCTCTGAAAAATGAATCTTTAATAATTTGCCCGTCATATCTTCATTTCTTTCAGTTCTTTGCTAAATATGGGTAAGAACTTGAGGCTTGAGAGCCACTGGCTTGGGAGTGCTATTCCCACTCTTAAACCTGAAGAACTTTCTTTTTACTGGGCTACTGGTGACCAGCTGTCTCCATTTGGTTATTTGAATTTTTTTAAATTATGAGGTCTTTAATTAAAATTGACATTTGAAACATAGATATTGTAATGTAATTTTTACATTTTTTAAAATTAAGCATACACTTTGTATGGACACATGAGGCGGTTCCATCACTTCCCTTCTCCCTGTCCCCAATCCGCTGAAGCCCCACCTCAGTGGGATTGGTGATATTTCCCATGGGGTTGTGTTATACATTGTGAGAGCAGAAGTCAATCATTGCAGTGGAGGGTGCCTGTTTTAACATTTATATCGACAATTTTTATATATGTACACAATTCTTTTTATAATTATTGTAAATGTTTTATCTTTTCTTTTGTTTTTTATTTTTTTACAATTTGTTAATATTGGGTTCATGAAAATACAAAAATATGTATGTGGTGGTTTGAATGTAAAATTTCCCCCACGGCCTCATGTGTTTTGAGTAGTTGGACTCCAGGTGGTTCCAACTGGAACTGTTGAGTATTTGGGAGTTGGAAACTTGCTGGAGATGTATTGCTAGGGGGAAATGTTGACATTAATTAATTAATCCAGCCCCCTGGGTGTTCAGAGCTTACTCACTATTTCTGCTCTCCCAAGCTGATATGACAAGATGTGACACATGGCTGGCTGTTGTGCCATGCTTTTGCCACTATGATGAAGTTTTCACTTAAAAATGTAAACTGTCAGATGTTTTGTCTCAGCAAGCAGGTTAGCTGCTATAGTATGCCTAGCATCCATTATTTTTCTTATATATTTTGATTTTTTTTTTTAGTAAATCTATGTAGTTCGCTAATGACAACAATATTCCTCTGTCACAAGAGTTCCACATGCGTCTTTGAAGTGAATTACCTTCTTTTCTAATATTTTATTTTTATTTATTTGAGAGAGAAACAGGCGGAGGTGGGGAGGATCAGCATGCCAGGACTTCCAAGCCAGTGCAAATAAACTCCACATGCACATGTCACCATGTGCATCTGATTTCTGTGGATTTTAGGGAATCAACCTGCGTCCTTAGGTCTCACAGGCAAGCTCCTTAACCACTAAACCATCTCTCTAATCCCAATTCCTTTCTTTTCTAGCCCCTCATGAAAGCTTAACAGATTTAAAGTTTACTTTAAATTTAAAGTTACCTTATTCTACTATTTTAGTAAATGGAATCATATAGTGAAGATTATTACTCTGTCCTTACACTTAATATAAAAAGTTCAATATTTATTTAAGTTATTGCATGCCATGAGTTCACTTATTTCATTGATGAGTTATTCCCTTGTTTAGATTACTATTCTGTGGTTTTCATTCACTCCTTGGGAAAATTTAAAAATCTACTTTTTGTCTTTTTTGTTCTATGATGACTATAATAACTTTAATACATATTATTTTGTAAACATATGTGCATATGTCAAAGTAAGCTTTCTGGGTCATATGGCAAAATAGGATTAACTTTATAAGGAACTGCCAAAATTTTATAAAATATATGTTACATTTTTCATTTCTCCAAACATAATATAAAGGTTCAGTTTATAGAGACTAAGTCTGTTGACCTGGTTTTGATCATAGGTGCACACTGGATCAGGAGATAGCCAAGTTCCAAAATTAATATTAATAGTTCCAAAATTCAATAATAAAACAGAGATACTCTAAATGTAAATAACATGCTTGTAATCAATTGATTGTTCAACAGTCTAAAATTATATCTTTGACAACATAAATTACTTAAAATACTACAAAAATGGAGGCTATTGGACCACAGAACATGATGTTAATGCCACATCAGCCTTTTCCAGTATGTTTTTTACTTTCTACACCACAATTGACTTAACCATGTAATATTTTGTAATATATATTTTAATTTTAAAAAAAAAATTATATATTTTGAGAGAGAGAAAGAAAGAGGAAAAGACACAGAGAGAGCAAAAGAGAGGGAGAGAGAGAGAATATGGGTGTGCCAGGGCCTTTAAAGCTCCTTCAAATGAACTCCAGACGTATGTGCCCCTTTATTGCATATGTGCAACATTGCGTGCTTGTGCAACCATGCATCTGGCTTACATAGGACCTGGAGATTCAAACATGAGTTCTTAGGCTTCACAAGCAAACAACCTCTAAGCCATCTTTCCAGCCCAATTTTAAGTTTTGAACTGATAATAATGATGATGTCAGTTGCATTTTGAACTTACATGATTAATCTGAGTCACATTATAATTAAACTTTCATTGAATAAACATATTCAAGTTTGTTGACCTGAAGGTCTTTTCCGTTCAATTTTCATGTTTCTTATTCATTACAGATTCTCGGTTGGATAAAGAATCTTCTTCTCTGTCAGTATTAATGATTTGTAAAGCTATTAAAGAGCTTTAAGGGTAAAAAAAAAAAAATCTAAGAAGCCAATTATTCACGTAAAATCACTGGATAGAAACCCTCCCAGAGTCACCTGTGTAGACTGACGGATGGTAATATCTTGTTCAAAGACTTTGTCTTTTTTCTTCTGTTATATGTACAGACAGCTAGTTTTATGTGAGTTGCAATCAAATTATTAAATTGAAGACTTCCACCAACATGTCTGACTAGAGGCACTGGATATGCTTTTTTCCACAAAGAAGAAGGAGGAATGAGAAAGAAAATAGAACAAACAGCTACATCCAGTAAGACTATTCACGGGAGAGGGCTGTAATGCAGTGTGGATGACACAGATAAATTGTGGAGCTTGGTGACTCCATTGTCCTAAAGACAGGACTGAATCACTTTGTATTAATTGTTTTATTGGTGTCATCCACACTAGTTAAATTCCAGAAAACTCCTTGGAGGCCAGGGAAAAGGTAACCACAAGGTTCCTAGCAACTCTCATTCAAATTATGGTGCACTGGAGATTTTGCTGCTAGGGAATCCCAGAGCCCTCTTGGGCCCCAAATCCGGTTGAAAAGTTATCTATAAGTATGTGCTATTGTGCTATTCCAGATGATGAACTTTGTTCATGGGCCATCTCCAAGCCAGGCTGTTGCAGCATGGCGCTCTACACTCCACAGCCATGTGTGATCATCTCCTAAAGAGTGAGTTAGTGGAATGGCTCCACCCCTATGCAGCTCAGTCCTTTGACCTTAGAGATTGACAGACATGCCCAGGAATTCCACCTTGACTGCCTTAGTTGCTATGTGTCATCCTCCTGTACATGTCGGTGTGAAATCATCCCCATGTACTGCAAATACTGATAGGTACACGGAGTAGTGAATAGATGTCTTGGCCTCATTTTCTCTTGCCATGGACCATATGGACTACACTGGAATGAGCCAGTCTCTGCATAGCCCATGCATACTTACTGGCACAGATGATCCTGCTGCCATGCTCGTGCATGCACACTGCACTTCACTTTCCTGGGCTGAAAAGAGTAGCCTGTTTGCTTGTGAGTCACTTTGATGTGAATGACTTCCCCATGGACTAATAAAATGTCCTCACCATTATGACTCCTGCAGTGATGAAGGGGCTCTCCAACTGTCCTGCTCCTGGACTTGCCTACCAAGGTATGAATTAATTATAGGTGAAAAAAACTATAAAGGGACTTCACTATGGTGGCAAATGGGACCCAAAGCCAGTGTATCTACTTTATGAACATTCTAAGATCTTTAAGCCACTTTTTCTGAAGAAAGTCTATTACCAGAGAACCACCACAATAGATTAGGAAGTATGAGTGACTGAAAGATGAGTGGATATAAATGTGTGGAGACAAGAACTATGCAGAAACTTGATAATATGCACATCAAAGAAACAAAATCACTCTCCAGCAACAGGAAAGGAAAACAATAGAATGCCAAATAAATAATTCAAAACACTGATTCTAAGGAAACCCCATAACACAGGGGACTACAGAAAAAAAACAGTGAAATTAGAATTCAAACTGTGGGATGAATGAAAAATTCAACTTAGAAAGATTGTAAAAACAAACTAAACAGCAACCTTGGAATTGAAGAACTTGTAGCCAAACAAAAACAGTTCAGCCATTCAGTAAACAAACTAGATAAAACAGAATAAGACAGAAGAAATAATTTCTAAATTTTGAAGACAAGCCTTTTGGACTAAATGCCTACAATATATGACATTAAATTGTTACAAATTAAAACATAAGCAAACAAACAAAAACTAAACAGAATAGATCAAAATTACAATGACATATTATGCTATCTAGAATGGCCATTATCTCAAAAGAAAGAGCAAAATATACATGCTAATGAGAATACAAAACAAGGGAATTCCTTATAAATTGCAGGAAAGTATGTAAATTACCACATCTTTTATGAACAATAGTCTGGAACTATCTTATAATGGAAAATAGATCTACTCTTTGCTTCAACTATTCCATATCTGGGCATATTTCCTAAGGAAGCAAAATCAGTAAAGAGCCGTGCTCTGATATTTATTAAATCACTATTGTTTTTGTTTGTTTGTTTGCTTGTTTGCTTGAGGTAGGGTCTAGCTGAAATATGGAATGTTTCAATTAACAGATGATTGGATAAAGAAAAAAATGTGCATATGTACACAATGAAATATTATTTGGCAATAAAGGAAAAATGAAATTCTGTCATTTGCAAAGCAGTTGAAGCTGGAGGTTATTAGGCAAGTGAAGTCAGTTGGATACACAAAGATAAATACTTTATATTTCTCATATGTTTCAAAGCAGAAGAGGGGAGAATAGGTTTTGCTCAAGGCTAAGCAGATTGGGGACTAGAGCAGAGAGAGGGGAGGTTAGATATAGGGTACCAAAATTCAGTTGTATACCAGAATTGTATTCTAGGGTAGGAAAGTACAGACAAGTGACTATCATGTAGCTGTTAATAAGTTTCACAGAAAGGATCAGAGACACTGAACATAAACAAATGATGAGAAAGAAATGCTGTTTTCCCTAAATTGAGCAGTTTTAATTGTGTGTGTTTGTGTGTGTGTGTGTATCACATTGTATCCCATGACTACATATAGTTATAATATGTCAATAAAATATCAAGAAAATTCTAAATTATTTTAGTGCTACAAATATTCTTTTATCTTGGGTATGTAGAACATAAAAATAATTTAGCAAGTGATTCATATAGTTTGGATTAGTAGCCGTAGAGCCAGTCTGGATTTTGTAAATCATGATTAATAGATCTCATGCTTTGAAGTACAAATGAAAGTGACTGTATCCCAAGTGCTACTCAGTCAACCAGCTCTTCCCACTGGTTTGATCTTTGAAATAATGTGTATACTAGCTCAGAAAATCCCCTAGTAAGTCAACACTCATTGGATTTAAACCCTTTAATAGCTTCTGGCTATATTATATAAAAGACAAAGCAAAACATGGGATATTTTCTTATAGAAAGAGTGCTCTTGTTAATGAGGTTTTTGTCTTGACTATAGTCACTAGTTGCTAAGGGAAATACAATATGATAGAAGCCACGCTTCCAATGTTGTTAATGTGGAGTGAATATAATTATTTTAACAAACCAGGCATTAGTTGACCTGATTGGATCAAAGGTGTACCAAACACAAACGTGCACAAAACACTCATGCACACATGAGCGCACATGAGCACACACAATTTTACTAAGAAGGTATATAAAAATATTTTTTCTTACAAAATTTTGAAAACTATACTGTATTATTTCTTTGACATGTTCCATCAGATGACCTTAACATATCTAGTAATTTCCACTGTCAGTGTGAGTTTCTAGAATAGCCTTACTTTTCTCCATGATCGATTTCAAATAGAATTTCCTTATGAAATGTTTTTGCTATTTCAGAATATTTGTAGGAGATAGTCATCTTCCAAGAATCCAGTAGAGTCAGGGAGAAGCAGAGTGGAGGAATCCTATTGCTATCCCAAATCACACTAACTTTATCTCTAAGTTTGCCTAACGTGAAGGCATCTGCGTCACTTGTGTGTTGTATTAATCTGGATTCTGTTCCTTGATGGTGAGAAACTAAACCAGCTCTCAAGATATGCCATGTAAACTCTTTTCTAGGAAGAAGATAATGAGTATTTGCTCCCCCAGATAGGGAACTTCCAACAAATTATACAGGCCCATTCCACCAAAGTTTAACTTGTCAATGTAATAGGTTTGTTTTCCTCCTGACAAAGCGTTGGGCAAGGGTTAGTTACAGTAGTGTGGAGACTGCAATGCAACCACATGGACAGGTTTCAATCCAACATGGATAACAACCTCCCCCTGGCTGAATAGAAGGTACCCCCATCCTTTAGTCTTCTACCCTGTATGTATTTTGTTTCTTCCTGAGACTGCAAACCTCATGCATTGTATACAGCTGGCACAATGAGCAGCTGAGCATTTCTGCATACTACTCCTCTCCATCTATGGGTGAACAATAACAGGCTTAATTTGGAGCCTTGCGTGTGTTTGTCAGTGCTACTGTTAAAGATGGTTTGGATTTTGAGATAGATATGTCTCAGTGCTGAAAATTCCACTTTTTCTTTTTCAAATTATTTATTTGCATTAGAAAGAGAGAGAGACAGAGAGTGAGAGAGAGAATAGATACACCAGGGCTTCTAGCCACTGTAAACAAAATCCAGATGCATTCACCACTTTGTGCATCTGGCTTTAAGTGGGTACTAGGGAATTGAACCTGGCTTGTTAGGCTTTGCACGCAAATGCCTTAATTTCTGAGCCATCACTCCAGCCCTGACTGTCACTTCTCAATACAAACAGTTTTCTACTATCTTATTCTAACTCATTGACTAAATTGTAACCTTGATACTGATTTTCTATTTCTAGTAATTAACAATGTACCAACATCAAATGGATGTCTATTCAAAAATACGTAATTAAAAGATTTAGATTTCCTTCCATATATTTTCAAACTATGTTTGAAATAATTTCTGTTCAACTTGCCAATATTGGGGACTAAGCCAAACAATACAGATTCAGTTACATGACACAGACCCTGGTAAACTATTAATGGAATTGTAACTCTTCTAAGATGGCCTGAATATGAGCTTCCGCAATGCCACATGTTAGCTTGCATTACTTTTTACATGTTACAGTAGAGTCTGCATCTTAGATGCCTTTTGAAAACCTGTAGTTGCTTAATAGATCTTAATAAAAAATAAAAAGCAGCCAATCAGTATTCTTATGAGTTAAGCTGCATATTATTTTAAATATCCTAACATATTCCAAACATAACATACCTGAAATTATTAAAACACTCACTTCTCTCCATGACACTTAAAGTCTATTCATAAGCACCATGTTTTTGCATGGTCTCTGTTATGAAGCAAAGAATCCAAAAACTTACCTTGGCGATCTAAAGCTGTCTAGTTTGCCTCATCTTGATTCTGAGTTGCCTGTTTGTTACACTGTCAGATTATCAGCATTTTGGATGTCTTGCAACTTACCAATGCAGTGGATTAATAACAGAAATGGAAAAATGTGTTCTAGTTTGAATCTGCCAATGTTCTAAGTGTTGTGGAAACTCACTTGTCTTCTTTTGTACCAATTTCTTCATGTGGAAAATGTGAATGTGATTCATGGTCTCTCCCCCCATAGATGCCAGTAGAAAATACATAGAAGCCTAAAATGTAATAAAGGATATTATACAACTGTTATTCTGTGATCAAATTAATAACCACATTATTATATATGAGTTTTCTTGACATGCACAAAACAAAGATTTTGTTCCTTGTTTTTGCTCTCTTGAATTTTTAAGGAAAACTGACATTTTAGAAAATAGTACTTCACATCACTTGGAGTTCTAGAAACAGTGTGAAGTTTTTGTCTCCTTTGTTCTAGCTATTGGCAATAGATTAAATGACTAAACAGTTTTGCAAAATTTCTTTGATTTTTTTTTTCCCTTTGGCAGCTTTCGTTTAACAAAGTTTATAGAAACTGTTTCTAAAAATTTTATGTAATTCAATTTTTGTTGGTCAAATCTTTTTGTTATATAATTCTTTTTTCCATCACAAACCAATGACCTTATAAAGTAAACAGAATTAAAACACTTTTCAAATACTGTCACTTTGCACTTCTCAAAGAAATGAAGTAACTGGAAATTATGCATTTGTGAACTAATTGTTTCATGAAACCACTCAGTTTGCAAGAAGGTTGTTTTTCAGTATTTTGCATTTTCTGAAACATCAGACCATTTAGAATCTTCCAGTGATCTGCAGTCTTTCCCTTACTTTGCATTATAATTACTCACAGCGTTCAGTCATGGTAACATGGAGTAACCCCATTCCTCTGGACTGAAGCAGAAGCTTTTCTTGTTCATGGCCTCTGCCCTGCATTTTGCTGTCTGTGCATTACTAATCTCATGGGAAATTCTCAGTATCTCAGTATAACTCTTTGGATTTTCTTTCCTTGAGTTCGGGCAAAGGTGTCAGAGTTCAAAGTCTGTTGTGCTAATTTTCTTTTCCCATCCCTCTATTTTTGAAGTCTGTGAGAAGAGGCAAGAACTGAATTGACCTCACAATCACCTTTTAAGAACTGAAGGAAGTTCCAAATTGTATCTGAGTTGCTTGTTGTGTTAGAATGTGATGTCAGGGGTGGCTGAAGGTTAGTTGGCCTGCCAGTCTTGTTTCTCCAAGTGCCTGAAGAGGTTAGTGAAACAGGGGAACTTGTATAGATGGAACATCCACAGTTCAGAAATTTCTGGATGGGAATCCTCAATATTCAGAATCTACTTTTGTTTTTTTTAATTTTTTAATTATTATTTTATTTATTTTAGGAGAGAGACACAGAGAGAGACAGAGAGAGAGGGAGAGGAGACAGAGAGAATGGGCGTGCCAGCAGTCTCTCAGCTGCTGTGAACGAAATCCAGATGTGTGCGCCCCCTTGTGGGCAAGTGCAGCATTGTGCCCTTGCATCATTTTGCATCTGGCTAAACGTGGGACCTGGAGATTGGAACCGGGTTCTTAGGCTTAGCAGGCAGGTGCCTTAACCGCTAAGCCATCTCTTCAGCCCTACTTTTGATTTTTTTATCACTATCTCCACGGAGCTAAAAGAGAACAGTCATCTTTCCAAGTAACCAGTTCTTGCTCCCTATTGTTCCCCTTTCACTGCAGGGGATCTAATACAACCCTTTGTGTACTAACATCATTCTTCCCACAGGAGGAAGACATTTCAGAATGACAGCTGTAATTACTAATTTTATTTGTCTATAGGTTTTTGGTTATATTTAATCAGATGCAGGGCATCAAATGCTTAATTTATTCATGATGACTGTCATCTTTTTCTTTTAATCAGCATTAGGTCTTCATTTTTGAACACTCCTCTTCCCCTTTTCAATCCTATTTTTAATGTCTTTTCTAGCCTTAGATCTGGAAAGAAGGTAGGATTTTGTTCTCAGCCTTAGATATTTTTCTCTGAGTTAGAAAGAATAATCTTTGCAAACTTGGTATTGTGGTGCATGCCTTTGATTCTAGCACTCTGGAGCCAGAGGTAGGAGGATCACAGTGAGTTTGAAACCAGCCAGTAGCTCTAGAGGGACTTCCAGGTCAGCCTGGGTTACAGCATGACCCTATCTCAGGGAAAGAAAATAGTCTTTGTGATGTTCCACCTTTCCTGTTAACTTGATTGGATTGGGAAGTGCATGGGAGGTTAGTAAATCAAAAGCAATGTGGGTCTGTAATGTTTTTCTAAGATTGATCTACTGAGGAAAGGAGTCTCTCTGAATCTAGGCAGCTCCATCCTGTAGACCAGACATCTGGATGGATTTAACCAAAGATATCCAAGTAGCAAAGGCTCCCTGCTTCCTAGAAAACTTGACACAAGGTGTTGTTCTGTGCCCCACCCTCCATGATGGATGGAACTGTGAACCTAAGTACATTCTTCCTTCTCTAAGTTGTTTTCTCTTAACTATTTTACTTACAGTAATGCAAATGTCTGATTAGCATACTCCTGCTCCTACCAACCAGGAGTCTTCAGGAAGTTTTCTTATTTGTGTTCAGTTTCCTCCCCCACCCTGCCAGTTTTATGACTGAGAGTACACATTCTTTCTGTTTTGGTTGGACCATTATATTTTCTATCTAATGTATCGATTATTTTGTTTTATTATTTATCTATTTGGATGTTTGTATAATCTCTCTACTGGCAACAATTCATTTTTCCTTCTCTCTTCTTCTTTGACTGTTAAACCCACAACTCCATTAAAAATGTTTTGATTTCTTTAAATTCAGTCTGTCTGCACCTGTCGTACAAATCTCACATAAAAATCATCTGTAACTTAATCATGTGAAAAAAAAAAACAAAACAAAACAAAACACTGGAAGGGAGAGTTGGCTTAGCAGTTAAAGCCCTTGCCTGTGAAGCTTAAGGACACAGGGTCAACTTCCCAGAACACTGGTAAGCCAGATGCACATGGCGATACATGCTTCTGGAGTTTATTTATTATTTTTTTCTTTTTGCAATGGCTGAAGGCCCTGGTGTCCCCATTCTCTCTTTCTCTCACACAAGTACATATAAATAAATAAAAAATATAAACAAAGAAACAAACAAATACTGCTGTTAAGTGTTCAGTATGTTTTTTCCATTATATAGTATCTTATCATGTTTAACTCTCTGGTTTATTTCTGAAGCCACAATCGTCTTTTCAAAGGTAAAGTGATATACTTTTGTGGACATGGACAATGGAGACTAAGGGAAAGCAGAGAGAGAAAGAGAGAAAAAGGAAATCAATAAGTGAAAGATACTACTGCTTACATCGAGGGAGGATATTATTCTGTAATTATCATACAGTATTTTCCCTTTATGAATTTGTTCTTGTAAGAATACTCATTTTCTCCAGAATATAGCACTTTAGTGCATGCAGGTTTATTCCACAGCAAAATATGACAACAACAACAACAACAAAAATCCATCTTTAAATCAAACCTGGTGATTGGTGACACAAAAATATACCAGTCTTTCACAAGTTATGTAACAACATATTCTGAGGTCCAAAATGTTAATGTTTTGTGAAAGACCACTTTTCCTTAGAGTGAGACCCAAGGAAAGCAATATCATTGATGTGCTAGCCATACATGTCTACAGGGACACAACTGTACTTATAATCTTCGTTTTGCCTGTTGGACTTTTTTAAATTTTATTTTTATCATTTTATTTCTTTATTTATTAGATATTGAGGGACAGAGGGAGGGAGAGAGAGAGAGAATGGGTGTGCCAGGGCCTCTAGCTGCTGCAAACCAACTCTAAATGCATGTGCCATGATGTGCATCTGGCTACTGTGCGACCTGGAGAATCGAACATGGGTTCTTAGGTTTTGCAGGCAAGTACCTTAACTCCCAAGTCATCTCTCCATTCCTGTCTGTTAGATTTTTATTAGCTGATAGTTGTATAAATCTGTAATTATTGTTACTGATCTTTTAAAATATTTATTTGAGCGAGAGAAATAGAGAGAGAGAATGGGTATGCTAGGGCCTCCTGCCACGGCAAACAAACTCTAGACTAATGTGCCACCTTGTGCATCTGGCTTATATGGATCCTGGGGAATCGATTTGAGTTCCTTTGGCTTTGTAGGCAAGTTACTTAACCGCTAAGCCACCTCTCCAGCCTTGTTATTGATCTTTTAATGGGGTTTATTTCAACCCATATAAACTGTTGAACAATCTCAGGTTTCTATAGAGTTTGTAGAGCAGTAAACTGTTATATGCAAATTGCCACTATTGGTAAGTATAAAAGCAAGTTGATGGAAATTACCTAAAAATTAAATGTTTACAAAGCTAGTAGCTAGTTTTGTTTTTCTCAATGGCGTGAGTGTCTGACAGTGCCAGTGACAGAACACTCCCAGTTGTGGTGACCTCACTGCCTCCCCTTCAGGTGTAGGCATTCTCTAGTACCAGTCACCATGGAAACCATTTCAGGCCCTGCTCAGCTTCTTCCAGCAGAGAAAGAGCTGGGACCAAGAAATAGCCTTTCAGTTTGTTGCATTTGACTTCTAGGGCATAGCAACGCATAATTGCTCTGTACATATGGACATTCACTTAGTAAAAATATAGTATGTTGAGTTAGAGAGGTTGGCGTGTATGTGCACGTGTGCTCACTGATTTCTGGTTTGAAAATGCCTTTTTCATTCATACATAAAATAAAGAATGACATGTAAAGAAAACTTCCAACTCTGTTATAAATATGAATCTATCAATTCCTTTAGTTGTAGAGTTTTAAATCCTAATTTTTATAATATATTATTGCTTATATATCATTTGTGACTTACATGGTGAACACCTTAAACTATTATAAAACATCCTCTTGATAATCTGTTCATTCTTAATTATACTCTTAGTGCAAGTAAATGAACTAAGAAGTAAAAATTATATTTACTGAAATCTGTAGACCTTCTGAGGCCCTCTTCCTGATGGTTTTATCATCATCGTATTTTAAAGTTCCCTAATATGTTTTCCCTATGTTTTCCTGTGCAATATTTTGATTTTTTTCCATTATTGAACTATAGGTTTGTATTTATCTTACTCCCGAATAAATTACAAGATGTGCAAGCCATACAGCACATGTATATAATATCCTGGGTATCACAAAGGGCATGGGCTTAATTGTTAGACATTTTGGCTCTGAAATTTGACTCTAATAATCACCAGTTCATTAGAAATTGTGCACTACATGTTTCATCACTCAGAGTCATATTTATCATTTATAATTGGGCAAGTAAATATTTCTTAGCAAAATTGTGTTGATAAATATTAGTTCACATATTATCATCATTATTTTATATAGAACATAACACTAAGTAGGACTGGAGAGCTGGCTTAGCAGTTAAGGCACTTGCCTGCAAATCCTGAGGACCCATGTTTGACTCTCAAGATCTCACATAAGCCAGACACACAAAGGTAAGGCAAGCACAAGGTCGCACATGCCCACTAGGTGAAGCAACCATCTGGAGTTCGATTGCACTGGCTGAGGCCCTAGTGTGCCAACTCTCTCCCTGTGTCTCTCTCACTCACTCTCTCTAAAATAAATGAAAAAATATTAAGAAGAGAACATAACATTAAGTAGTCTTTATCTTGCTCTGTATGATAGAAAATACCAAGATATTTTATGAAGATGAAGATGTATTTTGTCAGTTTTTTTCTGGAACTGGTGGTTATTACATGTGTATGTATTAATTGTGGCTAAAATGATGAAAAAATTAAATAAATTGATTGTATAGGCTCTATTTCTCAAAATCTTGCTCAGTGTTCAAGGCTCTAAGACAAAAAAATGTTAAAGTCACCTTAACTTGAAAATTTGAGAAGTGGAACATTGAGAAAGTGTCTGAAATGATCCTTCATGCATGAGCAGTGAAAGGGACACAAGCGAGCCTCCTGCTCTCAATCTATCCTAGGAAGCTTCATTTCTCACTTCTGTTGTAGTAGTTAGCTTGTTGGTTATGTGTTGAAACTGTGCGTCGTAACACTTCTAGCTTGTGGTTCATGGGTCCTTATGGAACGTTGGGCTCAGGCCTGTTAGATTGAGTTGAAGGCATAGCTCCTATGCTCCTCCTGTATAGTTTTGAGTAAGGCCAAGAGCCTCCTTAGAGCATTAGTGCCTTTACAAAATTCTGCAAGCCATATTGACAGCACCTGTTCATTCAGTATTGAAAAAATGTTGAAATATATTATATTTTATATGCCTTAAACCAGTATTAATATAATAAAACTTCTAAATATCTGTGGATCCAATTTTAACTTTGTAAAGCAGTCTGCATTTGAATCTTATTACATGTTATATGGAAGGACTGCAAAGACTTTCAGTGTTCTTTTTATAAAATTACTCAATTTTGA
Organism: Orientallactaga sibirica; assembly: GCA_036365145.1. Classification (NCBI taxonomy): domain Eukaryota; kingdom Metazoa; phylum Chordata; class Mammalia; order Rodentia; family Dipodidae; genus Orientallactaga; species Orientallactaga sibirica. The sequence goes on along the minus strand of JAEOAD010000012.1, from coordinate 32,377,058 downwards.
AAATTAGGCCACTTTAATTTGAAGAACAGAGGTTAATATAAACCTACCTGAAAATTCTATTTCAGGTCAATCATTAAAACATTTTATACATATATATGCATCTATATATCTATCTATATATATACATCTATACACACATACACACACATATATATATATACTTACTTTTCATGATTTGTTTAATCCAGAGCTATTGAATTTACAGTTCTTATGTGCCATAGATAAATGACAGGTCACACTTGATATTGATTTAATTCTCCTATTATAGCTGTAAAATTAAGAACTATGAAAATATTAGTTAGGATCCTGTCTGCTAATATACTTGCACTGGTTATTTAGCAATTGAGATATTGAGGACATAGAGCAAAGAATGAGTACTTATTGGATGAACGTCTTGAAGTGACACTTGAATAAAATTACTTTAACTTTATCATCAAATTGAAGACATTGTTTTAATTTTTATACATTTTATTATGGTTATCTTTATTAGCATAAAATATTTTTCATTATTTTTTCAAACAAATTTTGTTTCTGTTTCCTTTTCCCCTTCCCCTTTCTTTGCCCCCTTGCCCTCCCCTCACCATAGCCTCATTTTTGCTTTAACATCACAGGTGTCCTCCCCCACATTTTTTTCTCATTTCCTCATTTTCCCCTAACTTGGTCCCTAGCTAGTTTCATACTCTAGACCCACTCTCATATCCCCTCATAACAGTTTTAAGGGAGTTATATTGCAAAAATTAGAAGTTCTATGCAACAGGAACTAGTATTTCTCAACCTAAAAGCTACCCTTAGTAACTAACAATAACAGTAGATGAAACAGTAGATGTAATATAAAATATTATTTTTTAAAATTTTTAAAAATATTTTTATTTGAGATTCAATGCTTGAATTCTTTTATTAGATATGGACACATTTTGTATGTAAATAACACATATTGGTACCATCCTTTCTCTCCTTCCTGACCCTTTTCTGAAGAAGCCTTCATCATTGGGGATGCAGGTCACCCCAATGGGGATTTTGGGTCATGCATTATGGGGAGGGAGAGGGAATGTCTCTGTGCAAAATGTCCCAATTTGTGGCTCCAACAATCTTGCTGCCCCATCTTCTGCAAAATTCCCTGAGCAATGTTGGGAGCATTTTAAGTCCACTTCAGTGATGGGCACTTAGGAGCCTCTGGATCTCTGGTTTGGTAGGTGTTGAGAGTCCTCAGTGTCTATCTCCATCACCCTTGTGCTGGTCTCGGATCACTAAGAAAGCAGCTCTCTAGCTCATTTCCTCTGTTGTTTCAGCTGGGGCCAGGGTGGAGTGCACTGGGTCATTTATCTCCTCAGGTCCATCTCCCGTCTGAAAAAGAGAAGCAGGTTCTCCAATGGAGAATGAAGTCAGCACCGGTTAAATGGAATTATCATTATTAATTTAGAGAGAATTAAAAGATGTACACCCTCTTATAGTCTAAGGTTAGTTGGAGCTTAACAATGGAAAGCAGAATCATTATCTGTTCAATGGTCAATTTTGGAGAAGATTCTGTGGGCTGCTGAGACGAATGCATATTTTGTAGAGTTGGGGTGGAAAGTTCTGTAGATATCTGTTAGGTCTAGTTCATCTATGATGTTGTTGAGCTCTGTTGTGTTGTTTCCCTGATGATTTTCTACTTGAATAATATATCTATTGATGATAGTGGAGTATTGAAGTCTCTGACTATGATGGTGTTAGTGTTTATTTATGTTTTATTGTCAAGTAGATTTTGTCTTCAAACTGTGGTGCACCTGTGTTTGGCGCATATATATTTGTGATTGTGATGTGTTCCTGTTGGATCATTCCCTTGATGAGTAGGAAGTGGCCTTCTTTGTCCCTTTTGATTTCTTTTGTTTTTTAGTCTACTTTATCATATATTAATATAGCAACACCTGCTTCTTTTAATTTCCACTTGCTTTCAATATCATTTTCCAACCTTTCACCCTGAGGAGACGACTATCTTTAATGGTGAGGTGGGTTTCTTGAAGACAGCTGATAGAAGGGTCAAGATTTTTGATCCATCCTTATAACCTTGTCTTTTGATAGATGAGTTAAGACCATTAATATGTACGGTTATTACTGTGAGTTTTGAATTAATCCCTGCCATGATGAGGTGTTTTATGGGGTTTGGTGCTTTCTTGTGTCATGTACTGTTTTGAGCCTGGTCTGTTTTGATTGTTGTGATCTTCTTCTTGTTGGCTCTTGAGATTGGTGTTTGACTTTTCTGTGTGGAGTATTCCCTCAAGTATTCTTTGCAGATTTGGGTTTGTGTTCATATAATCATAGAGCTGACTTTTTTCATGGAAAGTTTTTCTTTCACCAACAATTATGAGGGATACGTTTGCTGGGTAAAGTAGCTTGGGTTGGTAGCTGTAGGTTTTCAGACTTTGAAGTGTCCCATTCTAGGCCATTCTGGCTTTCAGGGTTTCCACTGAGAAATCACATATAATTCTGATGGGATTGCCTTTGTATGTTGTGAATTGCTTCTCTCTCTCAGCCTTTAACACTCTCTCTTTGTTTTCATTGTTAAGGGTTTTAACTATGCTGTGTCTTGGAGAGTTTCTTCTTTGGTCCTGTCTGTTTGGTGTTCTGTGGGATTCTTATATCTGGATGGGCCTCTCTTTTGTGAGATTTGGAAAATTTTCTTCCATAATTTTGTTGAATATGTTCTCTATGCCTCTGGTCTGGATTTCCCCTCCTTTTGGTATGCCCGTGATCCATATTTTTGGTCATTTCAGGGTGTCCCACAGTTCCTTCATATTCTGTTCACTTGATTTTTTTTTGAACTTAGCAAAGATTTTGGCCTCCTGATCAATTTCTTGGAAGAAGCGAGGTTTTGTCCTTTGGTCCATTCACCCTCTGACTCAGGTGAACAGGGATGTTGTACTTAGTGGCCTGTTAGGATACCAAGCAAAAGGCTTGATTCCACAGCTCGCACAGGGACCAGGCCTCCCCAACCAAGGGTCAATGGGACCTACCAGGACCGGGGAACTGGGAGGAGCAAGGGAACAGGGATCTGGCCTACTTCATAGGGAGACCTCCAGCACACAGACCAAGGCAGGCCACTCAGACCTGGGAGGTGGGAGGATCCCAGAAATGGTTCTGGCCCACTCACTCCAGACTGCTGCGCCTGCTCACACACTGTCCATGCAAGGAACTCCTGAAGACATCATTTTCAACCAAGTAGTATATAGTGGGGATATAGAAGAATCACATATTAAATAAACATATATGCATTTTCAGTGTTTAAAATTAACATTGATTTTCATGGCTGTTTTGTATTTTATGGCTTCATTAATATTAATGCCAAATATTTTCAAGCATGACTTTATTAGTTACTCTTATGACACCGAGAGAAAAACCCTGATAGAAACAACTGGAAGAAGAAGTTATTCTGTTCCTAGTTGCAGAGGGTTCAGTCTTCAGTTCCTGACCCCATGTGCTCAGGATGACCACCATGATGGTGGCAACATTCCATGGATGAGAGCCATTCACTTCATGTGTAACCTGGAAGGAGAGAATGAGATAGAAAGTGGCCAGTAATGACAGAGTCCCAAGGACATGCCTTCAGTGACCCATTTCTAACTTGATACCACCTTCTAAGTTTCTAGCACCTCCCAACATAGCATCCTCATCTGGGAATCAAGCATTCAAGTCATGAGCCTACAAGGAACTTCACATACAAATCTTAATGTCCTAAGTACAAATATTTAGGTGTATCATGTAGAATAGAATATATTATTATTATTATATAATATTCTTGGTGTGGCCACACAAAGCAATCCTCCTATGTTGTCCTCACAAGTACTGGGATTAAAGGCATGTGTTACCATGCCCAACAGAATTCATAATTACTTGAATCAAATAATTTTAAGGAATTTTTTTAAAAATAAGGCTGATCAAATATATTTTTATCATAAAACCCAAATTGGATCATTAAATTAGTATGACCAGGTATTAATCCTGAAATAAAATCTACCATTACTGAGAATGATAATTTTAGGTGTATTAAATAAAACCACTTACAATTTGTGAAGTATTTTTGTCTTGACGTGTTTTCTTATTATACCACAGGGTATAATAAGCACTTATGAGATAAGTATCAATGCTTTGCTGACTCAGCCATATTTTTGCATCATGTCATATATTTGTTTTAACAGTGTGCCATTTTTGCTGAGAGTAAGGGAAAAAAAAGTTATGTGTAGCCTTCAATCATTGTTGCCAGATGCCATTTACTTATGAGAGGATGGGATGGTCATGAAATTATACCTTAGTGATAGTGGACTAAGGTGAGGCTTTGTTCCCAGAGTCCAGTTTCCAGAGCTGTATAGAACTGCTTTCCCCATGGTTCTGTAAGTGTCCTAAATGATCAAAAGCTTTCAATAGATATCTTATTTATTTATTTTCTTACCCTCATGGAACTCTTTAACTTCATGTTTTATGAACTTTGGATATAAAATGAATTTTTTCAATGCCCAGAGTCACAAAATAAAATTTTAGATTATAAATAATCTGGATTCTAAATTCTTCCCTTGAATTAGAATCCTGGATAAAACCCTAGATTACAGGTATTTATGGATGTGATTTCAATACAACCTATTCCACCTACTCTCATTTACCTACTCAATTTCTTATCTATACAAAGGGGAACACAATTCCCACCATACCATGTTCTCATGAATATTAAACTCGTTGTGCATGGTGCAAACTCCATCTAAGAAGCAAATCACACACCTTGTGTTGACAGCATATATCTTAAAAAGCCAAGATTTTCAGTAAACTCCTTATCATGTTTATTATATGAAAGTAACAAGAGAAAAGGAGAAAAGCAACTCCACTTTTTCAGCTTATAAAAATGAAACATCTGTCTCTGTGTGTAGGTACTACACATGTGGGTGTGTATAGGTATTATTGGACTTTTGATTCTTTACACTCATTTTTGAAGTGTGGTGAAATATATAACAAAATATGTCATTTTGATAAAATTTAAAAGTACAATATGTCATTAACTGCATGCAACTTATTGTCTAGAACATTTTCCTTCTTAAATGGCTAAAACTGTACATGCTTGAAACAATTCCCCATTACCTCTACCTTCCAGTCATTAGAATGACCTTTCTACTTCGGAGTTTAATTACTTTATATAATTGAAATGATGAAGTATTTGTATTTGCATGACTGGTTATTTCACATACATGAGGTTGTCAAGTTTTGTCTATGTTGAAGCATGTGACAGGATTTACCTCTTATTTAAGACTAGGTAATATTATGCATTGGTTTTCTTTATCCACTTTCTATCAGTGGGCATTTAAGTTATTTCCATATTTCAGATATCGCAAATAATGCTGCATGTGGGTGAAAATATCTCTTCAAGACTATTCTTAGTTCATCATAAATACCCAGCAGTGAGACTGCTGGATCATATGGTGTTTCTACTTGCATTTTTTTTTTTTTTTTAGGAATCTCCATGTGTTTTCTTAATCACATAATATTTTACATGTCCATCAGTAGTTCAGAAGTATCCTAATTTCTCTATATCTTTGCTAACACTTTTTTTTTTTAAATTAAGCAAAAAGTTGAATGGATACCTCCTCCCAGCCCTCATTCCACTGAGGACCCTCCTAGTGGGATTGCTGGTATTCCCCCTACGTTTGCAGGTTATGAGATGTGAGAGCATTAGTCAGTCAGTGTAAAGGCGGGAGTGGGGAACAGTGCCTCTGGACATTTCCTTCCATTCTGTGGTTCGTACATTCTTTCTGCCCCCTCTTCCACACATCACTAAAGTTGACTTAAACACACTGTGTCTTTTTAAATATATTATTTTATTAGTTATGTATATAGTATATATGCAGCCATGATGGTACCATCGTTAGCCTTCTCCCTGTCCTCCCCCCATGGGTAATGTGGGTCTTGCCTTATGGGGGTAGCCATCAGTTATGAGGGAGAGGCAATGACTCTGTGTATAATGACCCAACTTATGGCTCTAACAATCTTTCTGCCCCCTCTTCTGCAAATTTCCCTGAGCCATGTTGGGTTCATTTTAGGTCTATTTCAGTGATGAGGTTTTGTGAGTCTCTGTGTCTGTGGATATCTGATTTGGTAGGGGTTGAGTGTTCTTTCTGTCTATCTCTTACACTGTGTCTTTTTGATGATAGCTATTCTAATAGGTGTTGTATATTATCTCCTGGTATTTTCAGGTTTATTGTTCTGATGACCAGTGATATGGGTCATTGTTATATACCTCTTAGACATTTATCTATTCAAGTTCTTTGCTCATTTTTACATCAGTTGATAAGACTTTTATTTAGTCATTGAATTTTTACATTTCCTGACATATTTTGGAAATTAACACTGTGTCAGACATACAGTTTTTGAGTACTGTCCCATCCGGTGGTTTTTAATTACTCTGATGATTATTTCCTTTGCTATGAAGAATATTTTAGTTTTATAATTACACTGTTTTATTTTTCCTTTGGTATCATATTTATATCACTACCAATGCCAATGTTATAAAATTTTGCCTCTGTCTTTTCTTTAATATAGGTCTTATATTTAGCTTTTAATCTGCATTGATTTGAATTTATGTTTGGTGAAAAATAATCACCAAATTTTCATGTGACTTTTCTACTTTTATTATTACTGTTTGCTTAAGAGATTTTGTTCCCTTATTGTTTAGTCTTGGCACCTGTGTCACCAATATATAAGGGCTTATTCTGATCTCTGTAGTTTGAAGTATGGGGTCTCCATCTTTTTCTTCTTGGTCAAGAATATTTTGGCTACTTGTGGTCCTTGGTGATACCATAAAAGTTGTTTTTTTTTCTATCTCTGCAGAAATTATCATTTGGGTTTAATAGATGTTAATCATTATTTTTATTGTGTATATTTTCATGGCATTAAGCCTTCTAGTCTGTGCACATGGGTCATCTTCCCATTTGTGCGTTTAAGTGTTGTTTTTTTGTTTTTTTTTTTTTTTTTAGCAGTGTTTGATAGTGTAAGTCCTTTGCCTCTCACTAATGTTTGTTTCTAGATATTTTATTTTACTTTTCACCTTGTACTGTGAATGGGCTTCTCACGTCTTTCCCATAGGAGCATCTTTTCTGCATATGCTTTTCAATTACAGGTTGTGCCCTATCCCTTTCCAGCTCATTGTAAACTCTTGCTTCCTCTGGTGTCCATCAGAAGTACTGCAGTCTCTCTTGAGCAGCCACAAGCTGCTCAACTCTCTTGTAGTCCTGTTTCCAGTGTAGTCCTGTCAATGAAAGATGAGGTGGTAACCAGTTCCCTGGGAAATTTCCTCAAAAGCCAGGAATACTAGATGAAAATTCCCTGCATTTCCCTATCCTGGAAGAAGCTAGGAGCCTTTTCCTTCCTCTGCTGTACCAAGGAATGGATCAAGTTTTCATACCTAATTGTGGTTTTAAGCTCACTGTATATAGGATCCTTATAGATGTTTTATTGTTGTTGTTAGAAAAGAACTCCTCCATATACTGTTGTTGCATTGGTGCCTGTGCCAGTAAGGCGAGGCGCTGAACTTTTCACCCTACCATCTCACTGATAACTACCTTCCTTCTGTGCCTCTTCATCGTTTTTGAAAAATCTAGTTTATTTTTATTTATTTATTTGAGAGAGAGAGTGAGATACAGAAATAGGCAGGGAGGAAGGGAAGGAGGGAGGGAGGGAGAGAGAAGAGAGAGAGAGAGAGAATGGGCATGCTAGGGCCTCCAGCCACTGCAAATGAACTCCAGATGTGTGTGTCCCCTTGTTCATCTGATTTACATGGGTCCTGGAGAATTGAGCCTTTAACAGGGGTCCTTAGGCATCACAGGCAAGTGTTTAACCACTAAGACATCTCTCTACCCCCCTTCAGCTTTTAACAGAGATGTTTGAACATCAGTTCTGATTGTAGTCTATCATACAAATGTAGGTGCTTTTAAAAAAATTATTTGTTTATTTGAGAGTGGCTGGCAGACAGAGAGAGAGAGAGAGAGAGAGAATGGGTGTACCAGAGCCTCACTGCAAACAAACTCCATGTGCTACCTTGTGCATTCTGGCTTACTAGGGTACTGTGGAATTGAACTGCTCAAACTGCTCAAACTGCTCAAACACTGAACCATCTCTTCAGCCTCAGGTGTTGTTTTCTTACAAACTAATTCATGCCTTAGGATTAGTTTCATTGTTGTCCCCTTTTCCCCCCAAGTATAATAGATTAATGAAATTAAAATTTTGACAATTTATGTTATTATATCTTACCTTTAGAATTAGTTTAATTTTCTCATATATGTGACTGAACATTCTATCTCTTTTAAAATATGCTTAAGTTTTAAAATCCAATGACTTTTCTATTTTACCTTTACCTCCATACTAGAAATCAGTAAGAGAACAGGGTAAAAACATGAATTAAAGGTAAAGAGGATTATCTCTAATATTTGTTTTCAAATCCAGTGACTCTTACTTTTAGTCTCTATTTTGAAATAATTAATAATCAAAAAGTTCTGTAAGTTCTTGACCCATTCTTGGTCATGCAACAGTTTTCATAGGACATTTTTTGTATAAATTCAATGGATGACTGTTATCCTGATTTGTAGGAGGTAAATAAAATACATTTATTTATATTTGTGCATTCAAGAAAAGTCTCCACAGGCTACTCTGATTTAAGGGAGCCAAACTCTCACCAGGAAACCACTGTGCTGCTTGGGGGTTTTTGGGGGAATGAGAAATTCAAGGCTAGCCCACTTCCAAGCACTGTGCTTTAACACAGACAATTGCCTCCAGTCATGTGTTTGATGTTATTAAATGGATCTGAAAACCCCAACTCAATCTTCTGGACAGATGTCTCCATTGAAGTAAAGCAACGTGAAAGCCTGTTTGTGTAAAGGAACAAACAGCCCTTACAACATGGAGCATATTTTTATTTATCCTTGTAAGAGTGAGATTTCTATAGACAGGGAAGACATGGAAATGAATTCAACTGTGTTTGATAGTATTTTTCCTGCATTGTGAACTGAACTGTAACTAACATACTTCATTTGATAGGAGTTACAAGTACCCTTTGTTCAGGAAAAATAAGATAAAGACTGCCTGTAATGAATATACTTGCATGTTTTCAATAAAAGTACATGTATATTTATATGTTAAACCACCAGGTACTAGAAAAATGCTGATCTGTGCTACAGCTTTCAAATTTTTGACATATAAACCTCTTCTTTCATAAAGCATTGTGCCAGCTATTCTGCTCAGCAATAATCCTTGGTAAATGGCTAGCAATGAAATGATTTATTTAAAAATAGTATTCAGATTACACAGAAATTGCTGTAATGGAAGAAAAAGAAAATTATTCTGCTAAAGTCTGAGGGAAATTTTGTCAAATAATGTTATTATATGGGTCATTGAATTCTTTAGAATCTTTTGAAGAGAGTCCAAGCTGTTTTCTTGGTTTGTTTATATATGGAAATGGTTTCAATAAAAGAATGATCTTGAATTAAGGCAAATATTTATGGCATGGCATTACAGATATATTTTTTTCTTGTTCCTTGGAAATCATGTAATGTTGGAGGGAATACTAACTTTTTAGTCAAAAAAGTTGCTTATGAAATTTAGCTCTGTAACACTGGAAATAATTATAAATAATTTTCTCTCTCTTTTTTTTTTTTAAAAAAATTTATTTATTTGCAAGCAGAGCTAGAGAGAGAGAGTTAGAGGAGAGACAGACAGAGAGAGAATGGGCATGCCAAGGCTTCTAGCCACTTCAATCGAACTCCAGATGTATGTGCCCCTTGTGCATCTGGCTTATGTGGGTCCTGGGGAATTGAACCTGGGTCCTTTGGCTTCACAGCCAAATGCCTTAACCACTAAGCCATTTCTCCAGCCCTTTTATCTCTCTTTTTAAAATATATCTTAGCATAAGCTTTTATAAATGAGGTTCAGGTGAATGTGTACACAGAATATTTCTGAACAAGACTTTTTATTAAGTAATATCTTTGTGATTGACTCTAAAAATATTCATAGTTTCTCCACTCATGGAAGTAGTGTGAGTACTCTCCATCATTCAATGAATATATGGTTGTCTACCTAGTATGGGGTAAACACAGAAGAGTGTGACAGAATGCAGATATGACAATATTCACTCTGCCCTCTGAGATACAGTATAAAATACCAAGAATCCTGTCCTTTTAGTCCTGCCTCCTGCTGAAGACATTATCAATGAACTAAAGAGTAGATCACCTTGGGCTTCCAAACCTTTCAGTTTTGAATAACTATGGCAGTTAATCATCACACTCAATTCTATTATTGAAAAGTAAAAGAAAAAAATGATGTATTGAGAAATTATGCTAAGATGTTACTTCAAAAGGCCAACAGGGTGTTCAATCCAAGTAGAGCCAGAAAGTAGATGTTTAGTAATCTGTGCTATGTGACCAGCACTATGTTGGCTATTATGCAGTCAATGATAAAGGAAATAGACACAACTTCTGCCCATTCCTACAAATACACTTCAATTTCAGACAGATGCAATAACCAGCTAGAAGGTTCTGGCTGACACATTGTCTCTCTGCAGGAAGTCCAAGTGCAAAGCCAAAGTAAAGTTCATTGGTTGCTTCATGATCATGGGCATGTCAAGATGGGTTATTAGTCAGGCTTTGGTATTGCTGTGACAAAGCAACCCAAAGAAGCAAAGATGAACTTGGACTTATACTTTCAGAAAATTAGTCCATTGTGGCCAGAAAGAATGGTTTAACTGCTTAAGTAATGTTGAGCAGGAAGCAGAGAAAATACAAGAGGCCAGGGTAGTATTTCCCTTCACATTAACACCTCCTGTGACCTACTTCCCCCAATTAGCCCCATGTCCCATTTTCAAATAATGTTCTCTGGTTATGATTCTATTAAGGGATTAATCCATTCATTAGGTCAGAGTCCTCAGTAAACTAGGCATGTTTTCATCTAATCAAGTTGTCATGAAGATTGGCCATCAGAGGAGGATTAGTGGGAAGAATCTGATCCGTAGGCATGTGCATTCAGTACATGAGTTTTTGTGTGTTTCCCCACGGGTTTTCAATCTGGGTGGCATTAACAGTACATACATGTGCCTGTACTATACATGGGCCTGTACTATAGCAGTGCCCATGGCGTTCTACCTCCAGCCACTTGCACAGTAAGCACCTTCAGTAAAGTTAGAAGCACTTTACAGGTTGGATTCCCAATGTTTGGCCATGATTCATATACAATTTGAAGTGATGAATCCATGCCCTTATTCATTTAATATTTGATTATGAAAGTACACTTGATTCTTTATCTCTTAAGTTTTTCTGCATTTCTAATAAGTTATTGCTTTTCTAAGCCCTTTAAATGAATATAATGTGCCTTCTCTTCTACTTGTTGTATAGTAAAACGTGAGAAGTAATTTAAAATTTATTCTGGGTATGCATGTAAAATAGCAAAAAAAAAAGTTAGATAGAACCATGTTAAAACATACCATATTTTCAGTATTGTTAAGTTTTCTTAATATCACTTCTGTCACATAAACCAGTTGAAATCACATATGTGAGCACTTATGCTTTTGTTTACAGTCCTGTAATTTGATTTGATCCTGAGAAGACTGAAGAAACTTGCTGTGGTGGTAAATAAGTTAAAATCTTCACTTTTGAAACGAAAAATAGTCTTATATGATACACTCCTATAGCGATTACATAACTAGAAAAGTATAATAAATTAAATATATTGAAGCTATTTAAATATTCAATAAAACATCAAGTGCACAGTGTTATTCTCAGTATATGGTCCTGATAAGATTCAGCAATACACTACATGTGCCACCAGAAGGTGCTAGCGGAAAGTAAAGCCAGCTGTTATGAAGGTGCTAGTGTGATTGTATGAGTGTTTTGCATTGGTTGTTTTCCCATTTGCTCTTGGTGGTGTCCTCTCTCCAGATTTTAAGTTTTGAGACAAGGTCTCTATAGACCAAGATGACCTTGAACTCAATGTAATCCTCCTTCTTTAACCTCCTGAGTGCTAGGTTTAAAGGCACGAGCCACTATAACCAGTTTCCTCCAGTTTCCTCTATTCATATGGCACTATATAGAATTTCTGGGACTTAACTGGGTTGTCTAAAAATTAAAACATGGGCTGGAGAAATGGCTTAGTGGTTAAAGCACTTGCATGTGAAGTCTAAAGAACCAGGTTTGATTCCCCAGTACCCATGTAAACCAAATGTACAAGGTGGAAGATGCATCCGGAGTTTGCAGTGTCTGGGTACCCTGGCATGCTCATTCTTTCTCTCACTGTATCTGTCCCCCCACTCTCTTGTAAATAAATAAATTAGTTAAATTTAATTTTAAAAAGAATAAAAGATGAAAGCACAATGTTATTCTCTTTATATTCATGATGAAATATCTAGAAAATGTTTTAAAATTAAATTGTATGAATTGTTTGGCACACAATATACATATAATTGAAAGGATATAGTTTATTTTGCAAAATTCCTACTCAGGTTAATTTTGTAGAGGAACATTGTGTACTATTCTAATTTAAATTTTAGACTCTTCACAGATGACTTTATACTTTTATCTAGTAGAAGGGGGCAGGTTATATTGCTGTGTATACAATCCTAGAGTAAGTTTATTTTATGTTCCTATTATAATTACCTATGCTTAAATAGTTTGTTCTATAATAGCTTATAAGCTTTCAAAATAAAATACCTAAAAATGCTAACAATATAATATCCATTAAAAGAATTTCCCTTTTACCCCATTTAGGAAATACAGTATCATTTTCAGATGCCAAAGACTAGTGTTCAGGTTTTATTACTGCTATAAACGGATAATAATATGATAAAATAGTAAAAGGAGGTCACATTTTCCTGTAACTATTCCCATGTGTGTATGTTCACACATGAATATGGCATGCACTTGCTATGGTACATGGGTGGAGCTCAGTGGACAGCCTCCAGTGTCTGTCCTCACTTTCCATGTTGTTTGAGGCAGCGTCTCTGTTCATAGCTATGTTCATCAGGCTAGTGGGCCCTCTAACTTCCAGGCGATTGTCCTGTCTCGGCTTCTCATCTTGACTTAGGCACAATGGGATTACAGGTGCATGTGCTACAGTGCCCAGCTTTACATGGGTTCTGGGCTCTGAAGTCAGGTATTCACCCTTGCCTGGCAAACATTTTATCTGTTGGGTGATCTCCCCAGGCTTCCTGAGAACTGTTTGTCTTTCATTGCTAAAAATCATAAGACTACATAGATATTTTCTAAAGTCCTTCTATAATGTTAATGTACTCATGAAGAGATAATCACCTGCCGTTGTAGCAGCAGAATATGAATTTTCAGTTACTTTTCTGAATTCCTGCCATCTACATATCCATCTCACACATCTTTGTGAGTCAGATAGTCTCCAGATTTATTGTCATTATCATCTAAAGGATTAAATACAAATACAACAGTCTTAAGCAAAATGTTACAATCTTAACTGATAATATCTTGTTGAGAGTAGAAATTCTTTCCTGTAAAGGTACATAAAATTTGGAAAGTGAAACTGTAAACTCCCCTATAATGATAAATCTTGAGTGATTGTCTATAGTTGCTGTAACAAGTTTTAAACACGAACAATATTTACGTTATAGTTCTGGAGGTCAGCAGTCTAGCATGGACATAAGTTGAATAAAATTAAAGATATTTTGAGAGCCGAATTCCTTCTGGACGTCAAATCTAGCCCTAGAATGTGCCACATTTCTACGCTGTGTTTCTCCATTCATTTTAATGCCAGCAGTGACTGACTGACTCTTTGCCACATTGTGACAACTGGTTCTGATTCTTCTCTCTCATCTCACACATGTACAGGCCCTTTTGATAACTTTGAATCCAGCCAGGTAATTCAGGAAGGATTATCTAGGACTCTTATCTTTTTAAAATATTTTAGATTTATTTATTTATGTATTAGACAGAGAAAGAGGGAGAGAGAAAATAGGCACACCAGGGCCTCCAGCCACTGCAGACTCCAGACATGTGTGCTCTCTTGTGCATCTGGCTAAGGTGGGTTCTGGGTAATCGAACCTGAGTCCTTTGGCTTTGCAGGCAAATGCCTTAACCTCTAAGATATCTCCCCCACTTTAGAACTCTTTTTTTAATTTTTTAATTATTTTTTATTTATTTTTGGATAGAGAGACAGAGAGAGATAGACAGAGAGGGAGAGGGAGAGGGGAGACAGAAATGGGCACGCCAGCAGTCTCTCAGCTGCTGTGAATGAAATCCAGATGTGTGCGCCCCCTTGTGGTCAAGTGTGGTATTGCACCCTTGCATCACTTTGCATCTGGCTAAACGTGGGACCTGGAGATTGGAACTGCTGGACATTGGAACCAGCATTCTTAGGTTTAGCAGGCAGGCGCCTTAGCCGCTAAGCCATCTCTCCAGCCCCCCCTCCTTAGAACGTTTATCTTCATGTCAACTGATGAGCAAACATAGTCCTTCCCTTCCATCTCAAAGGATGGTGACATCTAAAGTTAGGATTTGGACATTTCAGAGACAGAGACAGAAAACCTTTTTTTTTGCCTAGTACTTGTGATGCCTATGTATTTTTTCATTATTGAAATACAACATATATAATTTGCATCTAGTATTTTCCATCCCTGGTTGTGCTTTGCACTTTCCCATGTCATCATTTTTCATGATTATTTTAAAGACATCCATTGAAATAATGCAGTGGTAGAATAAGTTATGATTTAGTTATGTCATGTTGGCCATTTTATGTATTAAAAGATATTTATGTGTGCCAAATGCATGATAGGTACTTTGCAAAGAAATTTAATAATATAAAGGACAGAGACTCAACCTTTGCAATAACTTATAGAAAAGTGGAGGAGATGGAAAAGAAAGGAATGCGTAAAAGAAAAAATACTTAAAATTCTGTCTTGGGCATGAACATCAACAGGATGACATATAAATGGCAAGAAGGTTTCTGGGATGAGGAGTGAGGCATGATGGTCCTGGTGAGTGCCACATATGCTTACACTTCCATGCGAGTAGATTGACTTTAGGAGGTAGGAGTCAAAAACCAGCTTGGGGATTAGGAAGAAGTTTTAGTGGGTAAAGCAATTGATATACTCTCTGAACAAGCCAGAAGACCTGAGTTTGGAGCCCCAGCAACCCTGTAAATGTCAATTGGTGTGGCAGCCTGTGACCCTCAGCACTCAGGAGGCAGAGACAGAATCCCCAGGACACAGGTAGGACACTCATTTCAGCAGCAGAATGGGCAAAAACAAGAGGCTTGAGCTGGACATTGTTCCATCTAGTTTGGCAGAGCACATGTGTAGTGAGGTACATGAAGTCACCCTGCAGTATTAAGCAGAGGACTATAGGAATTCTATCATTAGCCCCACTGTTCTAATTACCCTCATTTTTAAAAAAATATTTATTTGAGAGAGAGAGAGAGAGAAGAGGCAGAGAGAGAGATAATGGGCATATCAGGGCCTCCAGCCACTACAAATGAACTCCAAATGCATGTGCCCCCTTGTGCATCTGGCTTACATGGGTACTGGGGAATTGAATCAAGGTATTTTGGCTTCACAGGCAAATGCCTTAACTGCTAAGTCATTTCACCATCCCATGACCCTCATTTTTGAGGGAACCTTCCTTCCTTTTTATTCTAATGAGTTTTGCTAATCTTCATACATTTGGTTATAGGAGGGACAAAGGACTCAGTTGGCTCATTAGTATAATTTTTTATGTTAAAAAAATGGAAACAGGAGACTAAAAGTTCTTGAGCCTATAGACAGTGTGTCTTATGAAGGGACCATTATCGGTTTTGATTTGATCTGGCAATCCAAGGGTGGCAAAGCATTGAAGCATATGGCTAATAGCATGTTTAGTTTTTTTCCCAGCATGTGCTGATGTCCAGCAAGCATGGGAGAAAGTATCAACTGAGAGAAAAATATATTTAAGTTTTTTAAATGGAGAATAGTGTGTAAGGTTAATCTGCCAAAGGTGATTAGGGCATAGTCCTTGAGGATTGGCTCCTGTAGTTTGAAAAGGAGGTACCTGGAGGAAAGGCTGACAGGATTTGTAAGTTTGGACAATTTTTTTAAGGTCCTTGACTGGCACATGGGGATATTTATGTTTAAGGCCCCTCCAATTTATATGAGTTAATAAGTGGAAGTATGTAGCTTTTGAGACTGTATTACATTGAGGCTGAGAGGCCAGTTTGTCAGCCAAATCGTTTCCTTTAGAGAGGAATCCTGGTAAATTTTGATGGCCTCTGAGATGTTGAAGAAAAATGGGGTTAATTTTTTGTTTAAGTAGGGAGCAAACGGGCTTGAATCATCAATGGGGTTATAATATTGGAGTCCAGTCTAATATGGGCCGCAATTAGGTTGGGTAATAGGTTAACAACATAAAGGCTGTCAGAAAATAAGTTAAATGGCTCCTGAATAGTGTCCAAAGCCAAAATGACAGCAAATAGTTTTTTGAATTGTGCTGATCCTGTGACCTCTTGGGAGATTGACTTTATGGGCATAGGCTTTTCTCCCCTCCTTAGGGGAGGGTAAACAACTAGGGAAGCTCCCAAGCGCCACCCATCAGTGAATACAGTAAGAAAATCAGGGTTGGGTTTAGATAAAAAAAAGTCTGGGGGGGTCTCCATTCCAACCTAGAGAAGGAGCTCATCCATTTATAAGGACCATAGTGACAATCAATTATACCCAGAAACCCCTCGAGGGCAATAGCAACCCTGTTGTTATTTTTCTGAAGCCAAGTGAAGTCTGTTACCTTAAAGGGGGTGACAATGACATGAGGCTCCATGCCAAACAATCGGACAGAGGTGTCCCTGCCCTTCATAATGCAGTCTGCAATCTGGTTAGTTATAGAGTAAACTCTGGGGACTCCACCAAGGGAGAGGTGAATCCATTGGATGGGTTCTCCTTCCTGGGCTAACAGCGCAGTGCATAATGTTTCCCCAGAGAAAATACAGAGGGAGATAGGTAAGTTAGGATCAAACCTCTTTAGGACAGCAGCATCAATAGCCCGTTGTACCTTATGTAGAATTTGTTCATGACGAGGGGGCAAGGTTATCTGAGAGGAAAGAGTAAGACCCTTTAAGAGGTCAAATAAAGGGGACAGTTCCTCAGTAGTTATGGGTATCCAGGGCCTCATCCAATTAATTTCCCCCAGCACCTTTTGGAGTTGAGGCAAAGTATAGAATTTTTGAATATGGAGTTGGGGTTTGACAGGAGAAACAGTATCAAGGGATAACCTGGAACCCAAAATCTTGAAGGGAGAGGCAGTCTGTACCTTTTTTGGAGCCAGTTTAAAATCATTGGCCTGTAAAATGGCAAGGCATTTAGCAGTAAGGTCTTGGAGATCAGATGGGTTGGAATGACCTAAAATAATATCATCCATATAAATGTAGAATAAAACGTTAGGATGATTAATCAAAGAAGAAAAGATATGAGACATGTAATATTGACAAATGGGGGGGCTGTTAGCCATGCCTTGAGGTAAGACGGTCCATTCAAACCTTAGGTCTGGTCCACGAAAGTTTGTTGAGGGTATGGAGAATGCAAATTTTTCTACATCATCTGGATGTAATGGAATAGAGAAAAAACAATCTTTAATATCAATAATGGTTAAGTAATGGGTGTTGGGAATGGCTGGAATCCAAGGGAGCCCTCTCTGGGGGGTCTCAAAATGCATCATTCTCTCATTTATTTTTCTCAAATCATGTAAAAGTCTCCAAGAGCCATTAGGCTTTTTTATAACAAAAACCGGAGAGTTCCAAGGACTTGTTGAAGGTCGCACATGTCCTGAAGCCAATTGTTGTTTAACGAGTATATGAAGTTGTTTTAGTTTAGGGGTAGGTATAGGCCACTGCTCGACCCATACGGGGTCCCCAGGCACCCATTGAATCTTAGGTACTGGGGGGTGAGCAGTGGCCCTTAGGATTGGGGGTGAACCTGAGAATGTTTTTGTTTAATTTTTATAAAATGAGGATCATCTCTATAGTTAGGATGGCAGGTCCTTCCTTCCTCAAACTGTTTGTTTGTTTGTTTGTTTGTTTGTTTATTTATTTATTTATTTATTTATTTATTTATTTATTTTTTGTTCAAGTCTATCTTCACAGAAAGCCCTATGATTAGTAGTAATATAAGCCTCAGCTTCCCCAAGTATATCCTGGCCTAGGAGGTTGACTGTTAGGCCTGACACCACTAGAGGGCGCACCTCCCACTATTATTGTCAGGGTCAATCCAGGTCTGCCAGTTAGCAGTTTTCCATGATGTAGATTGTCCACCCACACCCAGTAAGGGTGGACCTGGGACCAACTGCCAGGAGGGAGGGACCTCCTCTTTTCTTATCACAGTACGGTCAGCCCCAGTGTCGATGAGAAATTTGAAAGTTTTTCCACCGACTGTTAGGTTCATTTTTGGTCTAAGTCCGGGTGTCAAAGGCACAGTCCAGTGTGTTTTGATTACCTTCTTCCCCTTATTTAACGGGGCTGGGGATAGCCCCTGGGTAAGTTTAAAGGTTCACCCTGAAGGATAAACTTGGATTTGCAATCTCTGGCCCAGTGAAATCTCTTTTTGCATCGAGGACATGGCGTGCGGGGCAAGTTAGAGGTTGAGGGAGTTATTGGGGCACTTTTCCTATTGGGGCATTTTTTTAAATGACCCTCTTTGCCACACCCAAAGCAAGATCGTCCCCTTCCCCCTGAGACCTGTTGGAGGGCACATTCTAGTGCAGCCATGTCCTCACGGCGAGAAGCCTGTAGGGCTGATGTCATAACTTTAATCTGATGAGAAGGGGACCCTACATCTTGGGTGGCTACAACCCATCTACTCATAGAGCGGTCCTTGAGTCCAGCGCAGGCCAACTTATGATCGCCTGTCATGCCTTCCCAGATCAGCATTTTTGCAAATTGGTCTCGCAGGGGGCCAGGGGGGAACTTTCTTTGTAGGCTTTTTTTGACCCTCTCTATGAAAGTGGCCAAATCCTCACCTATCTTTTGGGTGACTCCTGTAATGGGGGGTTCAGAGGGGCCCTCCTCTAACTTTTTCCATGCAGCCATTCCCAAAGCCCGCACTTGATCTCAGTATGGATCAGGAATGGCGGCCTGCTGAAGACCGGGAGAACTGGTCAGCAGTGCCTGAGAGCATTCCAAAGGTGATTGATACTGGGAGCTGAGCAGCTTGCTTTCGCTCAGCTTGAAGGTGACACTCATCCTGAAAAAAGGCACACCATTTTATGTACAGAGAGCCAGAGAGAACAGCTTTAGCAAGGTTTTTCCAATCTTGAGTGGTACAATGATAATGAACCAAACCCTGAAGGATGGTCTCTGCCCAGGGGGAGTTAGGCCCGTCCTCTGAGACAGCCTCTGAGACAGATCTTTTAAATTGTGAGCTTCCCAAGGATACCAGGCTGCAGGGCAGTTACCGCTGGGATTAATGTTAACAGGGAAGAGATCGATTATTTTTCCCCCGGGGGCGTCATCCCCATGGTAGGGCGGAGGGGCAGAGGCGCTCAGAAAAGGATTAGTAGAGGGGTCTGGGGGCGATGGACCTTTAGAGGGCCAAGGAGCACTCTCAAAAGGATTTAGGCGTGAATCTGAGGACTCAGGCTGGCACGAGGGGCTGAGATTGCTCTCTGTCCCTTCCTGGGTCAGGGTATTGCAAAGCCAAAGAAATCAGGTTCAATTCCCTAGGAACCACCTAAGCCAGATACACAAGGGGCCACATGCAATTGGATTTCATTTGCAATGCCTGGAGGTCTTGGTGCATCCATTCTCCCTCTCCCCCTCTTGCTCAAATAACTAAATAAAAATTTAAAAAGAAATTAAAAGATTAAACGCTGAAGAGAGGGACAGATGATTTCCAGAAAAATAATACTGAAGACAAGAATAGTGTTTGTATACCAAGCCATGTGGTACCCAGCTTTGATTGATAAAGAATGGAAGAAGACTCTACAAGAATGCCTTTCAAAGGACAAAGCAATATTAAAATAACAAAGCGTCCTATGTGCTCTGTGGCAGGTATTTATTAAAGAGTTAATAACAGGAATATGGAAAACTATGCATTTTCTGAAAATACAGTGAGTTCTTCCCAGAACAAACATTTGTATTTAAGAAATTAAATCACTGTGACCCAATCCATAACCTATCACTAGCCAAATTAGTTCCTATAATATAATGCTAATTTCCATCCAAACTGTAATTGGAGAAGTCTTGTTAGGGAGGAAAATTAAAACTAGAGAGTAACCCTGTCTTTCATGTGATAATTCCAGAGATTTGCCGAACTTTGAAATAAAAGGAAAGGATGTGAATATCACCGGTCCATTGGAGAAATATTCAAAAAACATATAAGTGAATTAAAATAGTTGACTTTAATGAACTGAAATGGGTGATGAGACTGGCAAATATTGTTTTTCTTAAAATATTTCCATGATTATTTAACTTGTGTTTCTAAGCAGTATATTTAATATGAAATTGTGTTTTAATTTAAAAAATTAGTAGGTGGATGCTGAAGAAGTAGCAAGTGGGAAGATAGCACAGTGTAGCCAGAGTTAAGCCATGAAGAACAGAAAGAACTGCAGAGGCACCATCCCTATCTTAGCTCGAAGAACACAGTTTTACTGCAGGAGAAGTCTGAATTAGTCTCTGTACTGCAGAGAATGAGGCAGGGGAGGAGGAAGAGTTTGAAAACAAGAGAAAAAAGGGAAGAGCCCACAAATCCAGTTCCTGAAGTTGTAAAGTATTAATTGGAAACAGAAAAAGATCAGACTCACTGCTAACATCTGGCTTGGGTAAGCGGAGAGATGAGGTACCATTTGCCAGCATAAGAAAACCAGGAAAAAGAACAGTTAGAGAGATAAGGAAAATATGAGTTTAGTTTGAGAGAGATTGAGTCTATGTGATGGTGAGAAATTCTATATGGAAATATGCACACTTTGGCTTAAAGTCATGGAAGTAATAGGAGAAGGATGGTGTGGGGCTGCATGATTGATTTGGATTTCACCTGTGTAAAGTGAGGATAATTTCCTCTATCTCAAGGAGATACAACAGAGGTCCAGAACATCATCTGTGATCACAGGGCACATAAATGCAGCTAAATGGAGAATAGGAATGAAGTTATAATTTTTAGAGAAAGGTTATATTTAAATGGTGATTAGAAACAAAGACCACAGAGATTATAGAGGGGCCAGAGTTCTGTGGGAAACCAGTGAAGAATGGTTTCATGAAAGCAAAGGGGACATTGAGTAGCTTTAAGAAAGAGAATGATCACATTTCACTAATAGACCACTAAACTGTTTGACAATTAGCAAGTAGTTACTGGCTGGCTTAGTTTTTATTTTTTTAAGAGATTGCTTTATAAATAAATGAAAGGTAAGGGAGTAAATCCAGTTTGCTTAACTGGACACATTACTACATTGGAAAAATATAGAACTAGATAGATTAGGAGATTTTCATTTTTTAGGTGGGAGAGATTTAAGAAAAATTTTTTTCAAAAGGAACTTAACAGAAAGGGGAAAGCAGAAAAACAATTCAGTGGGAATGAACAGCATCCAGAGTGCTGATGGGGCCTTCAACTTGGATGCTAACTGGGTGGGAATATCTTTATTTTCCAATGCTGTGAGGATTGAGGTAGAGTTTGTTGCAGGAAATCTGGCATTCTGGCAATTTTGTGGACTATTTTTCAGCTATATAGTATCATCTATGAGCCAGTCATGTGTCCTTTCTCTGAACTCCTATTGTCAACATAGCCTTCTTAATTTGCATGCTTTTGAATCTCACTCAGCCTGACTGTCAACTGGAAATCTCAGACTATGCCCATTGATCTCCTAATTTCGAGATTGTATGTGGTGTTTATATGCAGACATATGTCATGCATGTGCTAGTGTGCATGAGGACTGGAGTAAAACTTTGGGTGTCATGCTTAGTAATGCCATGCTCCTCTTTTGAAATGGAGGTTTCTAAATGACGTGAGTGCATCCTTAGGCTCGGTGGTCTAGCCAGTGAGCTCCAGGGATCATATTCTCTCTACTTCCCTAACATTGGGATCATAGGCATGTGCTACCAGACCAAACATTTTCACGTATGTACTCTGGATAAAACTTATGGCTTTTATGTTTGTGAGGCAAGCATCTCACTGATTGTGCTCTCCCTAGTGCCTCAGTAGTTTTTTAAGAACAATTTTCTGATTTGTATCTGTTATACTTCATCTACAATGAAACTTTTAAGCTTTGAAGCATTAATTGATGAGGACCATGCAAGTCAGACAGTTACAACTGAGGTTTCAGATTTGCGTATTTGGGTATAATTTTACAGTCTGAGCAGATGATCTACAACCTGGCCTCAAAGATCTGATGCAGTAAATTGCACGATGTGCCTTCTTATTTATTTATTTCTGTTAAAGCTCCAAATGTGGAAGGGATGAGTCAGCCTATCTGGGATTCTAAACTGCCAGTTCCATGGACACTGCACAGCCCAAAGCCATTGCCTCTAGCAAATTTCTATTAAAAATGTTTCTGCTCGGCAGAACTGCCTAATGTGTCAAACTTGACCAGTTCCTGTTAAGTAAAAATAAACATAAAGAAGCAAAAACAACAGAATAGCTACTAAAGGGCAGTATCAAGGTCATTTCCTTCATTGGATTTCAAAAACTGTTTTTTTTCTCTTTTGTTTTCATTTTCAGATAGCCTTGATATTTTATATGAAGAGACAGTAATTCATTTTGCCAAGGACAAAATAAAGTTGAATCAATTTTCTTTCTCAAAACTAAGAAAATTGATGTATATACATCAGTAAATATACTGTGACTGTGCCAGTGAATCTTATAACATGTGTCAGGAATGTGATATTCTTCATATAATTACAAATATTTGGCAGAGGAGAATGAAAAATATATTTTAAAGGAAGGAATAATAAATTACGTGTTATCTTGGGGATGGGTTCATTTTCTCCATTTATGAAGAAATTAAAAGAGAGGGGGAAAATGAGAGTCAAGCAGAGTAAAAACTATACAAAACAAAAGAAAGGTCAAGAAACTTATCCCTTGTGAAATGAGGGAATCCTGAGCCCAAATTCACTGCCCCAGTGGGATTCTGTTTTTTTCTTTTTTTTTTTTTTTTAGTTTGATAGAGAGACACACAGAGAGAGTGGGTGCGCCAGGACCTCTCAGCCACTGTGAACAGACTCCAGGTGTTTGTGCCCCCTTGTGTTCATGTGCAACATTGTGTGCTTGTGTCACTTTTGCATCTGGCTAGATGTGTTACCTAGAGATTAGAACAGGTGTTCTTAAGCTTCACAGGCAGGCACCTTAACCACTAACCCCCATTAACCCATCTCTCTAGCCCTGTTTTTTTTTTTTTTTTTTTTTTAAAGTGAAGGAGGCATCTTTATCTGAAGTTCTGATTGGACAGCTTAAACAAAGACTAGGGTGTTGCTTGGTCAACTGTACATCTTAGACCATTCATATTCCAGACATATCTAGTTAGGCCCATCCAAGGCTCCTATCTCCTAGCTACCTAACAGGAGAAATTATCTGGTTCCTCTGGTTCTTCATATGCAAAATTTGATGAGGCTTTAAAAGTATTTGATATATATTGAAACTGAATAAACTAATTTTTAATATTGCATTGTCAGTGCTTGAAAAAATGATTCCTTTAAATGTAAACATTTTGTTTAATAATTCTTACTACTAGAATCATAATAAAATGTGTGCATAAAAAGTGTGCATGAAAGATCTTCTTAATAAATGGTTAACATGAAGACGAGTTCAAGGATGGCAGGCTGAATTTGAATAACAGAGAAGTCTAAAAATGTCTCATACCCTTCTGTAAATGTTGTGGGAAATGAATGAGCCCATCCCCCATAATCTGAGAGCAATGGGTCCTTTCTTGACGCTAACAAATATTTGGAAGCTCCAGAAGTGAATACAGACTCAGAAGTACAGTGAAATCAGGGTTTCTAACTTTATTGCAAAGTAAAAGCTTCCTTTGGAAAGCAAGTGGCCCCAGAGCTGGGAGGCCATCTGAGCTGGATCTAGACCTGGGCTTTATAGCATTTGGTTTCCCTCCTCCCTTCCTGCTATAGTAATGAAGAATCAGGATTTAGCTTGCTCTGTTAGCACTGCCCCCAGACATATAGAACAGATGGCCTTTAAAATTTTATCTCTTTCCTATCTTCTGCCTTTATAGTTTTCTGCCCCTATAGTTAATTACACAAAAACACTGTCCACATTCCCCTCACCCATTTCCTATTCTGCCTATGTCCCCCTAACTCCTCTCATTTCTCTCTTTCAGGAAATGTCATATTTCTGTCTGAGGGGTTAGGACAATACCTGTTTCTAAGGCTATCCAGGGGCAGTGAAGGGGCTTTCCTGAGAGAGTGGTCCTCATTGGTCAGTTGTGCCAGTTGGTCTACGAGGGCTGCAGTAGAAGTTTGAGGGAAATGATATATTAGTTCCCACATGGACTACCATCTGAAGATTGAAGTCCTCTAATCATCTTGTGATAAACTCTGTGAGACACCTTAGGAAACAAAGACCAAAAATTGATCTGAAAACAAAGGTAAGGGGCCTTTCAGAAAGAAGTAGGGTATACTCCACCAGTAAGGGGAGGATTTGAGGATTCTCTCTGGTTTTCAGACTGCTGTCTTGGCTCTAGCATCTGCAAGGTGCTTGCCTAGGATCAATACGTGTTTTTCCCTGTGATGTCCCTAGCAGTGCATGATTGCCACATCTTGCAGGAGCAGGACATTCTCTAGGTTTATAATTTCTTTAGCATGTTTGATTGGAGTTGCCCAAGTATTTAATAATACTGTTTCTTTACATATAGCAGCTAATATCAGGTAATTGTATTTAGAGTCTTTGTAAATGTTTACCTATTTCCTCTTGGTCATGTTTAAGTCTCTTGTCAGAGCAATAAGCTTGGCTAGGTGGGCACTGATATTAGTGGGAAGAGGGGTAGGTTCAATAGTCTTAAAATCTGTTACACCTGTATATATCCTACCTTCCTTGTTTCATTTTGGACAAAGGAACTATAGACAATTGGAGGTCAGGGGTTTCTAATGGTTGGACCTCAATAAGGTCAGGTCTGATAGCACAGGTTTCTAAGGAGACTTCTTGGCGTGAGTGCTCAGGCTCTTGCCAGTCTGAGAGATAAGTAGCTGGGTGGAGTAACGAACCTTGAGGGTCACCTCAGGCACCACCAATAGGAGGGTCTGATATTTTACCATCCAGCTTATAAGTGCCCCTTTGAGTTGAGACTATCTTCTATATAATAAGAAGTGTGCACAGTTAGGATCGTTACCAAAGTCAGCTTATGCATTTCGGGGATTAGGAGTCCCGCTCCCGAATTTTGTCTTAGGCGCACTGACCATCTACTGGCCTCTGACTCTAATGCCTTGCTGAGGTAGCACACTGGTTGACGTGTTGTTTCATTGGCTGGGTTAGGATGCCAAGGGAAATGTCCTTTCTCTCAGTCACATAAAGAGGTAATCAGTTAGTAGTCCCAAACCAGTTGGCTAGTCAGTGTATTCTTAAATAATTGAAAGGATTTATGTGTCAGGCTCCCATTCCAGAGGAGCTGAGGACTCTTTCTCTGCCTCTTTAAGAGACTGGTAAAAAGGGTCTTGCTAGCTCTGGAAATATGGGGTCCATATTTTACAAAACCTAAGACTCCCAGAAAACTCAATTGTTTCACACTCTGAGGAAGTAGATAGGCTTGAAAAGGCAGTATGTGTTCAGAATTCAAACTGTGTTTTTCTCTTGTAGTATCATCTCCAAATAAGTGACCTTATATTGGAATAACTAAACTTTTTTTCCCTTGGGACCTTATATCTCCACGCAGACAAGGCATTGAGAAGCATCTCAGTTACTTGAGAGATCTTTTCTTCAGAAGCCCCAAAGAGCACACAATCACCTACAGATTATAATAGTGTGGTCTTAAGAATAGTCCAATCTGTGAGGTCCTAAGCTAGAGCCAGGACAAACAGATGAGAATTATCTCTAAAACCTTGGAGTAGAAATGTACAAGTCACTTGACCTCTCCACTGGGTTGAATCCTCAAAGACAAACAATGGCTGACTGCTTGGGTGTTAGGGAACACAGAAGAAAGCATCCTTCAGGTTTACAGCTGAATAATGAGTAATTTCAGAGAAACTCTGTGTTAGGAGAGCTTAGGGATTTGATAGTACAGAATCAAGGGGGATCACTACCTCAATAATCAAGCACAGGTCCAATCTAGCCTTCATTTATTGGTCCAGACTCCAAGAATAGGAGAGTTATATGGACAAGAGCACTCTTTTAAGAGTCTAGGCTTCTTCAAGCTATAATTATAGACTTAAGTCCCTCAAATGTCTCTAGTTTAGTAGATATAATTTTTTAAAAAATATTTATTTATTTATTTATTTATTTATTTATTTATTTATTTAATTTATGGGAGAGAAAGAAAGAGGCAGATAGAGAGGAAGAGAATGGACATTCCAGGGCCTCTAGCTACTGAAAACGAACTCCAGACGCATGCACCCCCTTGTGCATCTGGCTTACGTGGGTTCTGGGGAATCAAACCAGGATCCTTAGACTTTGCAGGTGAATGCCTTAACCACTAAGCCATTTCTCCAGCCCAAATGGATATAATTTTTGATGTGGAAGATAGGTGGGGTCTTTAAGATGTCTCTGCATAGGAATAATAGAAATTTCTCAATCCATAGTCTCTGTCAGTTCAGACTAAGTGATCAACCTTATTTTTTATCAGGGGACATCTTCTAGGATGAAAGACTAATTCTACCCAAAATTAGAGAGAATATCCCTCTCCAACAGGGGGCTGGGGTTTCTAAAACTATGAGGAAGGAGGGATGGAAGAAGTATTCTCCCCAGGAACAGGCAAGCAGCCATGTAAAGAACTTTCTCTGGCACTGGCACAAATGCTACAGAAAATGACAGAGTGGTTAATTCAGGATCCTACAGAGAAGGGTAGCAAGGAAAATTGGGCTCCATATCAACTAGAAAATCAAGGGTGTGTTGTACCATCTGAGTAATCACCTGGGGCTACTCAAGTTAGACATGTATACCTGGAACCTGTAGTGACAGCCTCGGGACCAGTTGGCTTTCAGCCAGACGTGATAACCTTGGCTCTCTTGGGCCCTTGAGGCACCTCTTCCTTCACTGGTTTCTTTGGAAGTTAAGATGTCCTGGCAAGGGCTAGAACAATTGCCTTATGGTCTTGCTTCTCCTAGAGCAATCTTTACCAAAATGCACTGTTTGTCCACAGAGGAAAGGTTCTCCAAAGGTGCCTCTCAGATGTTCCCTCCTTGGATGACCTTCATTCCCACTAAGATTTCCTAGTGTCATTTATCCTTTTTTCCCCAGTCTTTCTATGTGTCTTTCCTTTCATTCTCCAGGCCCCATTTGTAACAGGCTGACATTGCAGTCTGGACTGACTGGTGTAAACTCTTGCTGGTTCTGCTACCAGTTTTTGTAACTTTCTACAAATATCAGATGCCAATTGGGTTAGAAATTTGTCTTGAAGAATTTCCTCCTTGACAGTCTCTGGAGTTACATTATTATGCTTTCTAATTGCCTCCTTGAGTCTCTGAAGGAACGTAATGGCAGGCTTTTCTTCTTCCTACATCATAGCAGCCATCTGGGTATAGTTTAGGGATTTTATTCTAGCCTTGTAGAGCCCTTCAAGTGTGCCATAGATAAAATGTCATGATCTTATGTTCCTAGTTAATCCTTCTGGTTCCATTCAGGTTGAGTCAAGGGAACTGCTTCTGCTCCAGCAGGGAGGATAGAATGGGGCACTTGAGCATGGACTGTATAGTATTTATTTTCTGCCACTATGGCCTTGGTCAGTACCCTCTGCTTTCAATGGAAATTAGTTTTCTCTGTTACTAAATGACATCTCTCCAACCCAAATCACACTGTTGAGCGAGTTGTTGGAAAACCTTCAGGTATTGATTTGGAGAGGCTGGTGAACATAGGAGTGTCCAAATTCTTTGGAGGTATCCTGAAAGCATACAGACTGGGATGGTCAGTAAGTGGCCTCTTGAAAGAAACTCAAAGTCCTGGGAGTTAAGTTCTGCTGGGTAAGGGAGGCAAGTGCCAAGAGGGTTAGAGGAGTCAACTCTGGACCTCCTTAGGAGGTTGTGGAATCCAGGTGGGGGTCTCTAAACGAGCAACCATGAGTTTAGTGGCTAGAGCTGTATGGCTTGGAGACATTGAACCACAAACAGCAGCCAGAGTGACAGGGTCTGGCTGGCACTTGGAGGCCAATTTAGGATGATCATGGAGGTAAAAAACAAAACAAAACAAAACAAAACAAAACAAAACAAAACAAAGCAAGTTGTAGATAAGGTACCTCTGACCATTTTCCCTCCTTTCTACAGAAAAGATCAAGTTGAAGGATTATGTTGTCATTAAGACTGCCCTGTGGAGGCCATTTTTATTTACCTTGTAGAGAATACTGTGGCCAGACTTTCTGACAAAAAAAATATATATATATAAAACCTTCCTTCTAAAACTTTTTGGGTCTAGTTGCGTCCATTGTTTAAGTACACATTCAATAGTCTGGAGAAATGGCTTAGTGTTGAAAGTACTTGCCTGCAAAACCAAAGAACCTAGGTTTGATTCCCCAGAACCCACTTAAGCCAGATACACAAGGGAGCGTACGCATCAGTAGTTCGTTTGCAGCAGCTGGATGCCCTGGCATGCCCATTCTCTCTCTCTCTCCCCCTGCCTATTTCTCTCTTTCAAATAAATATTGAAAAATAAAATATTTTTTTGAAAAGAATGCATTCAAATGTTGGTCTCAGAGATATTGTGGTTGCAGCTAGGCCCAGCTGTAATGGGATGGAGGAAGAAAAGATAGAAGAGTCTGGGGTCAGTATGTGCCAAATCTTGTCTCTCATCTTCTAGTGGGGGTGAGGCATCCCCTAAGGACAAAACCAGAACAGTACAATCAGGGTGTGTTCCAGAGTGAGGCAGATCAAGTAGCAATTTCCATTGCCTACAATTGCCTTAGGTATCTCCTGCTCCCAATTTTCCTCCTACCTGTTTACCAGGTGGCAGGTTTTCCTATACTCTCCTGCCCATAGGAGCCTGGGACTGGGTCTGCTTTCACTTCTAATGTGCCCCAGATACCTCTGGTATCTTGATTCTTCAAAACAGAAGATTTGCCATTTGCTTTCTCCCATGAAGGACTCTAACATTGTGCAGAGACAAAGGAGTCCCAATGGGGTAGAGACTCGATTCTGCACAAAAAGAGACTCAGCTATAAAACAGGGCATGTCTGCTAGGGAAATGCAATGCCCACAGCTCCAGGGTGCCGATGGGAGTATGGGCCTTTGTCAGAACTGGTGAATGTGTACCAGAAAGTTATCAGGAAACTTAATGGGGTGACAACTAAAACGTTGCTCAAGTATAGGAAAGAGGTTGAAAGGCATGGGGAGTTGAGCCAAAAGGGTGAAGAAGTAAAAAAGGAGCAATGGGTTGGATCAGGTTGGTATTCTAAGAGCCATAGAACTGGGTCTCTTGCATAGACTTAGATCAGACCTTTAAAGTAAAAGTTGTCCCATTGACTGCAAGGACAGAGAGAGTGACCCCATATCATTCCCTCCCAAGTTTATGACCCTTTCTTCAGGGGAAAACAGACTCTACTTTTTGGCATAGGAGCGGCTATATCACAACCTCCCCTAACCCTGGTCTTCCACTATTATGGTGCAGAAGTTTTCCTTTAGCTGTATTAGGTCTGTGTTATTTGTTCCCTTTGATCAGGTCCTCTACTGTTCCTAACACCCAAAGAAAGGACAGACAGGGACTAGCAGAAGGTTCCACTGTGCTATTCATGGCTGGGGGGTTACCATCACTGTATGAAAATTCTCAGGGTGCTGGACACTCATGGTCACTCTTGAACCTTTCTGTGTGATTTTCAGCCTTTAGAAGTAGACTTCAGTTCCTCATATGGGCCACCAAGGTACAGTGTGCATATTATTGAAGTAAAAATTAACTCAGAAATATTGTTAAGAACTACACTTTATGATAATAATGATTATGGTGATTATTGAATTAGGAGTCATCATACATTAATCAAGGTACCTTTCCAAGGAATTACTTCATCTGTGGTATCATATAATTCCATTCTCTCATTTGGACCACATTCTGCAGAAGTGAATTCATATCTTGTGACTATTTGTAAGAGGATAAGAGGGAGAATAAGAAGCCTTTAATAATTTCTAAGGACACGAACTATAGTGATTGCTGTAAAAAAGAGCAAGCTTGATACTGACACAAAGTCAAAAGTAGAACAAATGGGTGTGTAATGCTGAAAAGTGACTTTGAGATCTGAGAGACATTCTGTACAGATCTGAATACTTTCACTTTTTGTATGTTTTTTTTTTTTTTCTGGGACATTACTGTTTTGTTTTGCCTTTTAATTTACCATATTTTAAAGAAAGAGCTTTCTTTATCTAGTTTCTTATTTTCACTGCCACCATTTCCTTATTCAAGTCTCAACTTTGGTTCATTACTCAGTCACTTACAGTATGTATGTGGATATTTTGTTTAAGAAATAATTTGGATTATCATAATATTTTACCATTCGTTATGAATAAAAATGCAGGTAACTATAAAATTATATTGTATTTACCCTTCAGCATCTTTCAGGAACTTAACTTTGCTGATGAAAATAAGGATATATTAATATCTTTTTCATTGATAACTAGTCATTTCTATTTATCTGTTTTTTTTTTTTTTTTTTGTTTTGTTTTGTTTTGTTTTTGTTTTTGGAGAGAGAGAGGGAGAGGAAGACAGATAGAGATGGGCACTCCAGCAGTCTCTCAGCTGCTGTGAACAAAATCCAGATGTGTTTGTACCCTTGAGGTCACATGAGGCATTGCGCCTTTGCATCACTTTGCATCTGGCTAAACGTGGGACCTGGAGATTGGAACTGCTGGAGATTGGAACCAGCGTTCTTAGGCTTAGGAGGCAGGCACCTTAACTGCTAAGCCATCTCTCCAGCCCTTCATCTGTTTTTTTATATTAGTTGATCCTTATATATATGAAATTCTAGGATGTATCTAACTTTAGTGTCTTATTTAACTAAAATTTGGTCCTTTAAGATGATAGTGATCTCACTGACCTTTACTTTTATCTCTTTTAACTTGTGTCTCTACTTTCATTATTGCCATTCACTGTTGTAGTCTGTTCCAGGCTACTGGGATGAACCTCCAAACAGGTATGGTTTATGGGAGAAAGGGATTTATTTGAAACTACAGATAGAGGGGAAGTTCCAATGATGGTGGCAAAAGCTGGCCCCATTTCACAGATTCAAGCAGAGAGACACATAGCACCACCAAATTCAAGCAGCAGGGACCCAGGCTGGAATTCAGATCCACCCCAGTCACATACCCCCCCCCCAGCAGTACTCTGCCTGCTAGAGGCAGAAGCTGAAAACTCAAGTAATAACACCTGAGTCTATTGGGGGGCATATATTCAAACAATTACAAACACTGTATTCTGGGTAACTGTATTATTTTTATTATGATTTTGACAAACAGTTGATGTACAAATATTTTATCAGTAATGCATTTCCTATTTTCTTTATAAATTGTCTTCTGTTATAGTTAAAATTGTGTTCTTCTTTTCTCTTAACATGGGGATAAGTTTTCAAATTTGGTCTTTATGTTAATATATCAGCTGAAGGATCAATTAGGCTTATTATCCATGCATACACTTTGCATACATCACATCACACACCACATCACACATACTCTACATACACAAAAACACATGCTATGATAAAGGATTTTCATTTAAAGGTATGGTCAATAATGCTGTTGGTGTCAGAGTTACCATAATTGATTTGTCTGCCTTGTGCTTTTCTATCTACCTTGACTGAGCAAAGAGTTAAGCAAAGAAAAAATAAACTTTCCTAATGAATGTAACAAAAATGAACACTAAATTGGATAAGAAGTCCTAGTCTCATCTTGGGAAATGGAATAGGGATCAAGAAGATCTGACAATGAAAATTTATTCTAGAAATTCAGGCAGATTTACAAGATGGCTAATGACTTAAAGTGAAAATAGAGGGATATATCTTAGGCTTCATTATAGTTAGTTGGAGAGCCTATAATACAACAGTGAAATAGAGTGAAAACTATGTCAGTCCTGTTTCCATGAATCCTATTAGTTGAAGGCAATTATGTGCAATTTAACTATACCAGGCAAACATTTCCTAACAATGACAGGTAATAAATACACTTGTATATTTTTGCCATCTGCTCTCTGTCATAACTATTCAACTGCCTTTTCTTCTTTTTGTTTTCTTTTTTTCTTTTTCTTTTTCTTTTTCTTTTATTTATTTATTTATTTTCAAGTACACATAGAGAAGATAGAGAGAGAGAGGAGACTGACAGAGAGAGAATGGGTGTGCCAGGGCTTCCAGCCACTGTGAATGAACTACAGATGTGTGCACCCCCTTGTGCACTTGGCTTACGTGGGTCCTGGAGAATCAAATCTGGGTCCTTTGGCTTTGCAGGCAAACATGTTAATTGCTAAAGCCATCTCTCCAGCCCTTATTTTTTTTAGTACACAATCTCTTATAGCTCCATGCTATTCTTTAACTCATTGTATAAACTGAGCATACTCTTAAACTTCTGATCCTCATGTCTCTACTCCTAGGTGTTAGGATTATACATACTCAGCAACAGCCCAGTATATGTGCTACTGGAGTTGAAACCCAGAGATTCATTCATGCTTAAGGAGGTGCTTTACCATTTTTTTCCACATCGTTAGCCCCTCACTATACTTTCATAACCTGTAAAGCTCTTTAGACAATAGACAAATGCGTTAATGTGAAGACCACATGGTTGATTAGAAAAATTACTGTTCAGCTAGAGAGATGGAATGGTGGTTAAGGCACTTGCCTGCAAAGCCCAACAACCCATATTCAACTCTCTTGTAAGCCAGGCAGACAATGGTGAGGCAAGTGCAAGGTTGCACATGCCCATTAGGAGCTTGTATCTGGAGCTTGATTGCAGAGGCCCTGGTGTGCCAATCCTCAGTCTCTCTCTCTCTCTCTCTCTCCCTCTCTCCCTCTCTCTCAAGTAAAAATAAAAAAAAAGTAAAAAATACTGTCAAATCCTCATCAGAAATCAACACAAAGCCACAAATCACTTTGTTGTAATCAGTGATGAAGGCCTTGTGAAAGTGTGTTCCCTGGTCTAAAGGGAAATTAAAGAGCTTTTCCTACATCTAACTACAAGTATATCTATCATTCTATGCATATGTCAAGGTAAACATAGACACACACACATACACAAACACACACACACACACACAGATACTATATATCAAATACTACATTGGGCCCTATGAAATGCATGTGAAAATTTAAGAAATAATCATTTTTTCAAGAGATGGCAGAATATTTAGAAGAAAAGATGGGGAATGGTAGAAAGGGGAAATGGAAAGTATAATAAAATGCAATAAACAGAACAGAAAAGTACTGGTAAGATAAAAAATGTGGCCTAATGACTTGACTATCTGATGTCCATGTACACAGGGAGATGTCTCAGTTTTTGACCTGACTAATGACTTGACCATTTAATGTCCACACATGCACAAGGGAAGATCTTTCAGGTTTTGGTCCTGAAAGGACCCTAGGCAGTCTCCAACTGAGAACACTGCTCTTAAGTACCACATTTCAGCTACTCTCAGCTTTCAAAGATGAAATAATGATTCATTTTTCCAGGACTGCTATTTATGCTTTTTTAGTTCTGCTAAATGTCATAGAGTTTAAACAGTTATCAGAAGTGAAATATATCTAAATATTAAATAGATGCCCTTCAGAGTCAATTGCATTTTAATAACTTCAGTAGTGTTTTCTTAAAAATATTTGGTGCCTTGAAAATAAAGTCTTGCGCTCTCTCTCTCTCTCTCTCTCCATATATATATACTTCTTATTTGTTTTTTTGAGATAGGGTCTCACTCTAGCTCAGGCTAACCTGTAATTCACTATGTAGTCTCAGGGTGGCCTCGAAATCACAAAGATCCTCCTATCTCTGCCTCCTGAGGGATGGGATTAAATGTGTGCACTACTACACCTGGCTGTAAGTCTTGCTATATTTGTTAGACATTTTAATGATAAACAATGCTTGAATTATAATCCAAATTAACATAACAATGGAGTGAAATGTCTGTTGACTATTTTTTCTAAAGTTTTTCCCTTACAAAAATATAAAATATGGGAGATAAATTTTGTTTACAATTTGCCAGGTGATGAAAATATTTTAAGACTAGAGAAAAGATTCAGTGGTTAAGGGCATTTGCTTATAAGGCCTGATGTCCTGGGCTCAATTTCTCAGTATTTATGTAAAGTCAGATACACAAAGTGGTGGTTGCATCAGGAGTTTACTTATAGCTGCAGGAGTTCCTGGCAGGCTAATACTCTCTCTTCTCTCTGTTTCTGTTTAAATAGAAATATTTCAAACAAGAAAATATTTTAAAATTAGTGCAGCCATATTTCAAAATAATCAGACAACAGCATAAGTAAGTAAGAAAAGCTGTATACATTTTCATACATGATATATAGTGTAGGATGTTGGAGGTGTCTGATGTCATTGTCTCCTATGGGTGATTGACAATAGAATACAGTCTGGGATTCAAGATGGAAAACCACCTCAGCTCTTTAGTGTCCTAGCCATGTCTTTGCAAAGCTGCCAGAGCGATTCGCTTGCTGCATTCAGTCTGCAAGTTCCATTTGTATTGTTCTAGATGAGAAAAAAATTGCATGTCAAGTCTCCCAAGATTGAAACTAAGGTTAAAATTGGCTTTTTAAGTTAAGATAAATGTAACCAACCCAAGGAAACAAACTGTTTTTTTATGAATGGCTGAAGAAGTTAACACACACACACACACACACACACACACACACATACAAAATGGAATATTACTCATCCATAATAAGCATGAAAACTTCCATTTTGCAAGAAAAATGGATGAACTTGGGGTGTTGTGGTAAGTTGTATGTCAGATAGAGAAAGATAAATACTGCAAGATCTTACATATAGAGGCTATAGAGGCTACAAATAAGCAGAGCACATAGAAACTGAATTGAACGGTGGTTACCATGGACTAGGACTGAGGGAAATGGGGGAGATATAAGTCAAAGGGTATATATTCTTAGTTCTAAGATGGATAAGCTCTGAGGATCTAACATATAACATGGTGATTATAGTTAACAGCATTATAATGTGTACTTAGAATTTGCTGAGACTGCACATCCTACATGTTCTCACCACAAACAAAACATAGCACAGCAAAAATGATAAGTAGGTGAGGTGACTGATGTGTTAGCTGGCATGTGACAGTCATTTTACTGTCAAGCCGCAGTAAGTCTGGCAATATTCAGTATGATGTATAAATCTGTGCTAGGAACCATGCGCATTGTTAAGAGTGAATTCTCCAGGAAGTGGGAAAGATTGTTGGGTTCATCAGATTTCAATTGCTAGAACACAAAAATCTACCTAATAAGAGAAAAAAAAAATATTTGGGCTCACACATTCAGAGGTTTCAGTTCATGGGTATTCAGCTCCATGTTTAGACCAGAAGTGGAATGATACATCTGTCAGTCCCACCTGGCTCTCCATCATTGTCCATTTGGGCCCTGATCCTGGGACCTGTGGGACTTTCATCTTAGTGGACTCAGACCCTCTGATCCAACCTAGGGCCACTCGGAAGGAATGCCTGGTGGAAGAGGCCTACTGAGTTCATAGCAAACCAGAAACTAAGAGAGGAGGAAGCACAAAATCTCAATATCATGTGCAAAAGTATGCTGTGTGCCCCTAGGACCTAAGTTCTTTCCATCCGGCACCACCTTAAAGTTTCCAACTATTCTCATTAGCAAAGGTTTAGCGATCAAACCATCAACACATGGCCCTGACTGTAATTTTAACAGAATTCTAATGAGAAGGTTTGATTCTTTAATATTGATAGGCATAATGGAGGGAAAAATGATGTGGACTTTATTTCTAAGATAAGTTTGTAGAAAGTAACCAGAAAAGGGCAAATCCCATAAGAGGGGAATGACCGTTTCTAGTAATGCTGTCATGTTGAGAGACATTCCAGGATCAGACCTCGAAGAACGCAGGCTTGTTCGCTACGTTAAACATTTGAAAACGTTGGGCAATCTCAAAAAAGAGATAAAATATATTTTGCAGAGGCTAAAATGATAGGAATCTTAATGTTATAGATGAAAGAATCAGACACAAAATAAACAGAAGGTGGTAGAATACATCAAAATAATAGGGGTGAGTTCAAATGTAAATACTTATTTTTAAAAGTCGACATGGGCAATTTTAAAATCATGGAGGCACAGCTTGATAGCAGATGATATTTTAAGGTTAGACTGAAACATTTTTATGTGACTATAAACTTAACACAAGCCAGTCACATGAATTGCCTGCTAAAAATACAAATCCAAACCTTTGGCATGGTAGAAATGTAGTAAAGATCAAAAGAAGTCATGCACATATTCCAGTCTAATGGATAGGCCATAGCAGAGGGTAGACTGTTGTCTAAGGACTTGTTTGAAGAAAATGTTTGTCATATCAGATGGGGCCAAATGAGGCTGGCACATTTTCTACAAACATTTGAATTGTCAATGATTCTGAGTTTGTTTATTTTTTATTTTTATTTTTTAATTTTTTTTATTGACGACTTCTTTACTTACATGCAAAAAAACATGATATTTCCCTCCTCTCCCCCCATTCCCCTTTGCAACTCCAATCTCCGTCATATCCCCTCCCTCTCTCCATAGTCTCTCTTTTAATTTGATGTCATCATCTTTTTCTTCTATTATGAGGGTCTTGTGAAGGTATTGCTAGGTACTTCAAGGTCATGGATATCAAGGCCAATTTCTATCTGGACAGTTGCATTGTAAGAACTCATACCCTTCCTTTGGCTCTTCCATTCTATTTGCCCCCTCTTCTGCAATGGTCCCTGAGCCTTGGAGGGTGTGACAGAGATGTTTCAGTGCTGGGAACTCCTCCATCCCTTCTTCTCAGCACTATGTTGCCTTTTGGGTCATCCCAGTGGTCATCGCCATCTGAAAAGAGAAGCTTCTCTAACCAGAAGTGAGAGTAACATTAATACATGAATATGAACATTAAGTATAGTGCTTTCAGGGCAGCTTGGTGGTACTAATATATACATTTAGCCAGACAAGAGCAGGTATTATACCCCTGAGGCTCATGACCTCCCCTGCCATAGACTTTTGCTTAGGTTTTTCAGTACCAGGTATGTATTCCCTCCCATAGAGAGGGCCTTCAATCCAATTATGAAGCAGTTGGTTACCCCAAGAGCAGACAGGGTCTCACTCTAGCCTGGGATGACTTGGAACTCACTATATAGTCTTCAGCTGGCATCAAATTCAGAGCAGTCCACCTATCTCTGCCTCCCAAAGTGCTGCAATTAAAGATGTGTGGCATCATGCCTGGCTTTTTTTTTTCTTTAAGGGGTAACTTCAATAAATAGATTTTATTCTATTGGAATCAGAGATGTCTTCTGCTAGAGAGCAGAGCAAAGGGGATTGGTACATGCAATGAGGATTAAATGCAATAGCTTACCTTGTCCTATAAAATTCAAAAATGTGGTTATTTTAATAGAATGACAGTTATGAGAAAGACATATAGAAAGTTAACCCTACATCACTTAAAATGGGTTTGGTTGGGGCTTTCATGCTAGATTAGCTTTTTTAGCCAAATAAAGTATGTTTCA
The DNA here is from genome assembly GCA_036365145.1 of Orientallactaga sibirica. Lineage (NCBI taxonomy): Eukaryota > Metazoa > Chordata > Mammalia > Rodentia > Dipodidae > Orientallactaga > Orientallactaga sibirica. The sequence continues at coordinate 32,339,299 of JAEOAD010000012.1, read as the reverse complement.
TGGATGTCAGGATTCCATTTAAAGTCACAAATGGACTCAAGTAATTTTAAAGTGCAGGGGCACGTAGGATACTAGCACATCAGAAGGATATACTGCTGGTGTTACAATGGGAGGGTGGGAACTAGTTACACAGTTGTTTTATTGAAGTCAGACAAAAACAAAAACAAGACTGCCACAGAACACCACAAATCCATCTTGAAAGTTTTCATGTAAACTAACAGGATTACAGATATAAACAGCAACAACAACAAAAAACAACAAAACTCTGGGTATCTCTGAACTGAACCAAGAGTGTTTATGGCTGTGTGACTTCTCTTCCTATTTGCTGTGTTCCTACGATCCTACAGCGAGTTGTAAGAATGTCCTTTTCTCTTATTTTTTTTTTTTTTTAGGAGACATGAGCTAAGAGTTCTGCTATATATAGTTTCAAAAGGATAGATATTCATTTGAACCAATAGAATACCATTTCTTCTGCTGCTGAACACATGAGAATTTGGTGTTGATGAGAATAAAGTCACCCATCATTAAAGATGAAAATTAGATTCCCCTCTTAGGAAAGATGGCACAGGGCCACCATTGAGAAGGCCTTTTCTTACCCCTCCAATCCAATGCCTACATCTGCCTAGACACACATGTAAATATAGACATACTGTTCTTTTATAATCTAGAGATATTATCTCAATCCCAGAATACCCTTTGTTTTCTTAAGTTACATAATACAAATCACACATTGTTCCATTGAAGTTCTTTTTTCTTTCACAACTAGGTTTATAGTCTGTTGTTCTGTGACATTAACACATTGAAGTTATTCTTAGTTTGTTATTTAAGAAAATATTGGAAATATTAGACATCTTTAGGGAAATATTTTTAAAACATATTACCAGATGGGTGAACATTTATCCTTTCCAAGAATACAAAATTTGTGACTCATTTTTATCTTTGGTTTTCCACTGTAAAGAATGGGTGTCAGCTTCCTATATAATTTTGATTTGTTTATCCAGCAGTTTTGTTTGTCCGTGCAGTTTTCTGTGTGCCAATTGTGGTCAATATTTGGTTTCCATAAAAGGTATGAGTTTTCTTTGAGGCTATCTTTTCTTGCCATTGCCAAACCCACAACTGATGCACCATTACTTTGACTTTTGTTCTTAATTTAAACTTGGCTCCAATCTTGTATTTGGTGTAAAACATGAGACATACTCCATTTTGACATAGAATCTGGGAGGAAACTATTTACTTGACATTTTCTAAGGGAATATATAGACAGGAAGTTTGTGTTTCTGTTATAGGGACAGAACTACTGGCTAACTGTGCCAGTACCCACAAACTCAGAGTTGGCACTGCTATAGAAAACAATTTGGGCAAGATTTCATTTCTCTTAGCCTGTAGGTAATAAACAGATAACAACACATCAAAATGTCTCAGTGTAATGGAACTCAAAGAAAGCCAAGACAGACGTTTGCTTTGGGCTCAATTGATTTTTTTTTTCACTATTAAAATCCTAAAGAACAGCTTGGTAATGTATAGGATTTAGATCCAGACGACCTGGGTTTGAATCTTGGCTCTGCCATTTATTTACATGTCTAAGTTGGCTATTTAGCTCCACCAACCTTTGATTTCTCAACTGTAAGCTCACATATTGTCTTGACTTCATGAATTTCTTGTAATTGATAAGTAAACCAAGTGACTCAGTGCACTGAGGGACATAGGGTACCGGCCTTCTCTCCTTACCATCAGTCTCAACATTTTATCACGTCTTCAATTCCATGTTGTTGACCCTGTGGATTAAGTACTTTTCAAAATTAGCATCTTCCAGGAGTTGGCTTTAGGTATTCTGTATTTACCACCAAGTGATTAAGCCAAGGATGTACTGTTGTACTTCACAGTTAGAATGCTGAATGAAATATGAAAGGTCACATTCACCCTGAAACTTTCACTCCTACTTCATGGGAGAGTTAAGTATTATATGATCAGTTCATCCACAGTTTGGAAAAAAAAAAATCGAACTATTTTGTGTGAGAGCTATGTCAATGTATGAAGGGAATACAAATAGAAAGTAAAAAAAAAAAATCCAACCAACACCCACCTGTCGAATAAATCCACTTAATTCATATTTATTGAATGTCTGTACCCTGTGAAGTGGGGAAAACTACTTATCATTCTTATGAGCACCCTGCCTTGCCCATTGCCTGGTACCTCATAAAATTTATTTTTGACTGAAGTTTATGACAAAGCTTTCACAGTAAATTTTCTTTGTAAAATATTCTCTAAATCACTTCCTTTTAAAGTAACCATTCAGAGGCAGAGCAGTAGCAATAGCTGAACGTAGCAGTAGCCAAAGTTAACTTCATCCCTAGATCTACTGACAGCTTCTTGGATTCAATGCATGTGTTTCTTCTCTCCTTTATTTTTTTTTATTTTTTATTTTTATTGACAACTTCTTTAATTGTAGACAATATCCCATGGTACTTCCCTCCATCCTCCCCCACTTTCCCCTTTGAAACTTCACTCTCCATCAGGTCTGCATTTACTGCTGATTTTGCGGTTTCTATTTTAAATGATGATAACATTAAAAATGAAGTGTTATAGTCTCTTTTTGTTTTGCCATGGTTTAGTAAAAAAGGGAGTGAGAAGGGGGGATATATCACTATTGTTCTATAACACTGAACTCAATGCTTTTTAAGAAACAGTATAGAAGTAGTAAACATTGTAAGAAAGCGCTTGCCTAAATGAAATTGTTTTGTAGATGAAGGTAATTAATGCTTATTGAAATAATAATTTAATGATATGTATTTGAAGAAAAACTGTTTGAAAGATATTTTGTGGTTCCATTTGCAATTCATTAAAATGATTCAAACTTCTTCACAATAGTCAGTCTGCCACCTTTTGTGCTGTGAAATGGCATAGACTTGCAACTATTATTTTGAGTTGTGACGTGGGAGGAAAACAAAAAGTAGTACAAATACATCTGGTTTTGTTTCAGAAGCAATCAATAAATTAATAAGTTGGCTTATTGTGGACATTGTTTTATGAATTTTTTAAAATATATTTTATTTTATTTATTTATTTGAGAGAGAAAGAGATACAGAAATAGGCAGGTAGAGAGAGAGAGAGAATGGGTGTGCCAGGGCCTCTAGCCACTGCAAACGAACTCCAGATACATGCACCCCCTTGTGCATCTGGCTAACGTGGGTCCTAGAGAATCAAGCCTCGAACCAGGGTTATTAGGCTCCACGGGCAAGCGTTTAACTGCTAAGCCATCTCTCCAGCCCTATGAATTTTTTTGAATAGAATTCTCCAGGGAAATTGAATACATCTCTTCATATAATCGTGCCTTTCTTCCAGCTGCATCCATTTATACATTCCATTAGATATCCACTTATGGATCCTCAGTTCTTCTACTCTCCTCAGGCTGAGAGTGACATAGGAGTAGGAATATCATATCTTAATCAGGAGTCACATTGAACAAATGTCAGAGACATTAATGTAATTTCTCATGGGTTAAATTCTCTTTATATGTTCACTGATGAAGGGATGAGAACACATGGGACCCTTCCCTGAAGGCCTGCAATGTCAACTATGACACCATGTCTGTCACTTCTACAGGGAGCACCTTTTTCCTAAAGTAGCAATATTTCTAGTCTTTTTCTTCCATACTCTCAGCCCCTAGCACAGAACGGTAGTTCTCTATTCCTATCCAGCCCAGATTTGAATTTAATTGAGTGTCTTATTCTTACCAACTAAAACTTGAAAAGCTACAGAAAAAAAAAGTTTCTTAATCACAATTTTGTGTTTCTTGCCATTACTAAACCGAGCAAGATGGCAATCCCTTGACTAGTATTAGTGAGACTTTGAGAAAATCCTAGGAAAATGTTAATGCTTCTTTTGGCTGTGCTGCCAATGCCTTAATTGTTTATGTGGAACTTTTTCCTGAATTCCTCATAAGACTACTGATTTTTAGAGGGATGTTTCCCTGCCTTGGGACAGAGGTGTTGCCAGTATCATGTTTTTTATAATATTGTTATTTTTCTTCTAATTTTATTCTAAATCCAGATACAGCTAGATAATGACTAGTGAAAGAACAAAGGAATTTATAATTAATGACATAGAGAATTTGTTCTCAAAAATTTAAAGATAATATACTGACTCATTTTATAAAAGTCAGAAAAAGTTTCTTTCACAATTACAAAAGGGGGATCTGGAGAAATGCCTTAGTGGTTGAGGCGCTTGCCTGTGAAGCCTAAGGACCTGAGTTCAGTTCCCCAGTACCCACATAAGCCAGATGCACAGGGTGGTGTATATATCTGTAGTTCATTTGCGGTGGCTAGAGGCCCTGGTGCATCTAGTCTCTATCCCTTTCTCTATCTCTATAACATAAATAAATAAAATATTTTAAGCCCTGAATAATTTAATGTTCACTATTTATAGATACACGAATCTCACCACTTTATCATTTCTATCCTCTTCCATCCTTCTGAAAACCTAATATATTTAATATTTTCTTCCATATATATTACTTTTGAAATTGCTATTGATGTCTCATATTAACAAATTTCCATTTGTTTTTTTCCCAGTGTAAATCTTCTAAAATGTAAGTGAAATATATGAGGTTGGGTGTGGTATCACTGAGGAATCTCAGACATCAGAAGGTTGAGGTTAGAGAGTGAGAAATTCAAGGCCAGTTTGGGCTAGAGAGTGAGGTCTTGTCTCAAGAAAACAAGAAAACAAACAAAAAGCAATGACTTTAATTAAGAGGCTACAGATATTCTGACCTCATTGCTCATTCAAACCTACATTGTACCTACTGTATATTCAGAATACATGGGTCACAAAATCCACTAATTATAATTGATAGGACTCAAATTCTCCTTTTTGAGTAATGATGGAGAAAAAGGGTAAAATAATCCTAAGTAAAATAATAATAATAATAAATTATATTTAATTTGTAAATAAATATAATTTGTAATTAAATGTAATCTTTAATTTATATTTATTTTATGCTATATAACAGAATAGGAAAAAATTCTTCACCTATGCAAAAGCAATATAAGCTTTTGGATTATTGCTGTTTTTACATAAGTGTGTATGTGGCATGAGCATGTGTATATATGCCTATTTGTATATGTGTGGGTGCTTGTGTGCTCCTGCTCCTGTGTGTGTGTGTCTGTGTAGGCCAGAGGTGTCAGTGTCATGTATCTTCCTCATTGGTGTGCCAGTTTATTTTTTAAGATGGGATATCTCGCTGAACCTGAATTTCACTGATTATGCTAGACTAGGGAGCCAGCAAGCCTTGGGATTCCACCTGTCTTTGCCACCCCAGTGCTGGGATTATATGTGTGCACCATCATACCTAGCTTGTATATGGGAGCTGGGGATCTAAACTCGTGTCCTCATATGTGCATTCAAACTCTTTTATGACTGTGCCCTCTTCCCAACCCCAGGTTTTTAACTCTTGAACTGTAACACAACAGACACAATTTACTGTGACGTTTGCAGTCTCATTTTGTTCAGTTGCAAAAATAAAGGCAACACAATTATTCTCTTAGAAGTGAGTGGGAACAGTGTAAAACAGTGTGATCTAAGCCTGACACTAAGTAAGGTTTAATGCATTTTGCATTTTAGTATTATTACCAATGTTTTTAGAAACAAGGGCTATGGATATGAAATAGAATTATAAAAGTTGAAAATTATAGGAATAGATTTACTTAGGCTTGATTGACTGGCAGATTATGCACTATTTTAATGGTTAGATACAGTTTTTAAAATTTGAAGATTTTCCTATCTTCCAGGAGCAGGTATTTTTATTTTTCTACCCAGTGTGTTGCCCTATTCATTATTATGGACTTGGATGCCAAAGAGTGCTTGGAACTGTCCAGATTTTCTTGGCCAGTCTCTTGGTTCATTTAATGATGTCAGTAAGACAAACCGCTACAAGACCTGCATAGTTTATGAGTCTAGAATGTCATGTTTAAAAAGCAATATCCATAACAATGTATTTTATGGCCACAGGTTATATAAAGATTTGGGGTTGGATTTCTTTTGAGATTGAGTATTTCAATAATGGTTTAAAATTGATATTCTGAATTATTCTTATTTCTTGTTTGAAAGTACATCCTAAAATATGTATGTATTTTGGAAGCCCTTCAGACATACGCTATCTACAGATTCTTGCCATCTATATTTGGTTGGCACACTTTAACTGAGGTTTCATTTAACTACTTCTTGTCCTTTAAAAATGGCACATAGGGTCGGGCATGGTGGCACACACCTTTAATCCCAGCCCTTAGGAGGCAGAGGTAGGAGGATCACCATGAGTTCAAAGCCACCCTGAGACTACATAGTGAATTACAGGTGAGTGAAACCCTACCTCAAAAAACCAAAGATAAATAAATAAATAAATAAATAAACAATAAAAAAGGTACATAGTACATTTATCTCATCCCTGAAAGGATTGTTCTTCATCATTCGATTCACCATAACTGAGACTGGTGGGAGTGGCCTTGTTACAATGCTTTGACTGCAGTCTATATACTCCCTTCATGCTGCCTGTAGTAGTCAGTTCCACAATACAGGGACAAAAATTCTAGCAGACACCATTTATGGAAGTTACATTTATTTGAGCTTACAGATCCAAAGGGAAGTTCCATCAATAGTGGAAGAGGCTGCTTACTTCCATAGTTCCAGGCAGAAAAAAACTGCATCAAGCAAAACACAAGCAGCATCACGTGCACGCACGCACACACACACACACACACACACACACACACACACACACAACACCTGCCAGAGTGCAGACTTGCTATCTCACACCTTTGGGCTGGAATATAGATCTGCCCTTGGTGACACCTTAGGGCTGGACTTAAGGATTTTTTCCTAGGAACACCTCCTCCAGCCAGGTATCTGGAGATCCAAGTTACAAGTTTTAATAAAATACTTGAGTGTATCGGGGGCACATATTCAAACTCCCATACTGCCCTTTTTGCTCAAAAACTGTGCTTACCTCCCTTTGATTATACAACAGCATCTATTCCTTAAACATACATTGGACATCCAGTGTTACATGTGCTCAAGCCTTAAAGAGCCTATGATGAAAACTACTAACATTCTTCAGCTTTTATCTTCCTAGTATCTCCCTATGTGTTGATGATTTTTCATATGATTTTCCTTGAAACATGTTCTTGTTGCCACATGTCAGCTAACTGGGAAGTTTTAAATGTGAGGAATAGAATTACCAATGTACCTCTGTGATTTATTAGCAATATGATCCTGGTTATTTCTTCTCTTTCATCTTTACTTGTATCAGCAGTGGAGATTTTAGAACCTCTGGGGTTAACTTGCCTAAGATATGTGAGTCATGTAGCCTACCTTGATGAATTATAAATCTTTGTGCAAGTCATATCTTCTGTCACTTTCATCAAGTCCCTGTAAGGGTTCTCATTTCACTCAGAATTAAGATAGGTATATATTTCTTTTGCTTGTTTTGAATTTTAAAGGTCTATATTGCCTATGTGGCTCTTTGCTTTTCTTTCTTTGCTGTAACTAAGAGACCAGTGTGGGCTTTTTGACAATCTAAAACACAGTGGACTTGGTGTCTTGGCTCCCTTTGTCACTATAGTATGCTCTTAAAATATTTGCAAGGTTCAGCTCATCATTTCATCTGCCTTACTTACTATTACATCACTGAGGTCTGTGGACCATTCTTTGTAAGATAGTAACCCTCATTTCATTGTATAATCATGTCTTTCCATTTACTTTTTCAATATTGATTCCTTATCACCTAACATATGTATTGGTTTGCTTGGTAGAACGTAAACCCAATGACATCTATGACAGCTAAGACTATTTGGTTGATAGTAAATTCTAGATCCTATAATTAATAATGCCTGGCACACAGCAGTGGGTTCTTTTTTTTTTTTTTTTTTTTTTTTTTTTTTTTTTTTTTTGGTTTTTCAAGGTAAAGTCTCACTCTGGTCCAGGCAGACCTGAAATTAACTATGTAGTATCAGTAGTGTCAGGGTGGCCTTGAACTCATAGTGATCCTCCTACCTCTGCTTCCCACATGCTGGGATTAAAGGCATGCACCACCATGCCTGGCTCACAATGGGTTCTTAACAAAAGTTAACTAACTTAATGGAATTTGCAATTGATCACTTAAGAAAATAATAGGATTGGCCAAAGGAAACAAGGGAGCTAACTTTTATCTTCTGTTTATTATTATATACTACACAACCTGCCAGAAATTTTGCTAATACGTAATTGCTGAGATTTTGCAGTTATCCAACTGCATGTAAAATGCTTAGCATAGGGATTCATGCCTATAGTCCCAGGACTGGAGAGACAGAGACAGGCAGATCTTTCAATAGTACATGCTGGCTAACTAGTCAAGTCTAGTCAGTAAGCTCTAGGTTCATGGAAAGACTCTATCTAAATGATAGGAAAAAAAAAAGTGAGCAGGACATGTGATGTTGAACTTTGACCTCCACACTCATGTGCACAATTACCCACATGTACACATGTGCCACACACATATACAAACAAACATAGGGACATTATGGCATACTACAAACACATGCACATGCAAAAATAATCATTTCTTTAAAGTGTTCTTTCTTCAGGCGGACATTGATCTATGTGAAATGTAAACTACCCTTAGGCAAATGGGCTAAGGACAGGAGTATAATTACTTCCTTTCTTGGAAACTAATAAGAAGAAAAATATCAAACAGTATGTTGAAACCAGAGCAATGAATTCAGTAGTAAGGAAGTTACAAAAAAAATAATAAAATTACTTCACCCTATTTGAAAACTTTAAAAATCTAATTTAGAAGGCTCAGTTTTTCATTTAAGCCAGAGGGTCATTTTATTATAACACAAAGTGTAAACTTATTAACGGTATTGTTTACATTTTCATACTAATTCACTGTAATCTGATGTGTACAGTATGTATCTCAATTTGGATTGGCTACATTCCAAGTGATCACTTGTCACTTGTGCCTGGTAGATAATATATGGGTAGAACATTTTTATTTATCTTCCCTTGTAAATTTTCAGGGATGGTTTCTATTGGTACTTTACCATTTTTTTTTATCCTCTTAATTTAACAAAACAAAACACCAACGAGGATTCATCCCTTTTAATTTTCATTTTCTATTAGTAGGATGGCTTATTACAACTGACATTTGAGAGCTATATGTCTTAGGACACTAGTAGTTGTTTTACAAATGTTACTTAAATTTTCATAGCCACACACACATACATACACAGAAAGAAAAAAAGATTGAGAGGAAAATGAAGTCCAGAGGTTTTACAGAATTTGTTAGAATTTACATTGCTTAAAATATCCGGGATGCAGAAAAATAGCTAGGCTACTATTCAGTCTCAAATATTGTTTTTCAATTGATTTAGAATTGTGGGTATGTAGCACCTGAGATGCCAAGGAGCTATACATTGGGCCTTAACTGATACAATAGGAAACTGATCATGAGAATAAATGTGAAGTTCTAAATAATAGTTCTAAATAGGGTCTTCTATGTATCTAGAAACTTTTCAAATAAAACTATCCCTAGCACCCAATAACTGAAGTAAACCTGTGAAACTCTAAATGGCTTGGAAGTTATCATCTCACTTATCTACGATGTTTGGTCTTGTGGGAAAATGTTGATTTGCTATTTTATGTCTGCTCACCCCTATAGGAACAAATATTCAAGAGTAAAAGTTGATGAATAGAGTTTTATTTTTATAATTTTTTTTTGTATTAAATCCTAGTTTAAATCCAAAGAAACTAATGTCAGTTCCTAGTAAAGTTGCAGTTCTTCCCATTACTGAGGTCACGTGACCTCAGACTGCAGTTATGATTCAGTTGTGGGGTTCTGATTACAGGAGGTCCCTGGCAGAGACTTGAAAACTCCTGCTTCTAAATGTGAGTTCACATACACTTCCTGCCTAGCATCAGTTATAAATCTGATGGAGCTGGAATCTTTCTAATGGTAATTTAAATTCCCAAGGCCATTGAACACTGAACTCTGTGAATATCAGAATAGCTCTGGTGTCAACTATGTTTAATATTTTGTATCTTTTTTGGAATCACTATTAAATCCAGATATGGCAGGAAACAAGGGTGTGTGAAAGGAAAACAGTGTCTTTTAAGTCACTAAGTGGCCATGTAAAAACCTTTTGAATCTTACTCCAAAGTAATTTTCTTTCTGTCAAGATTTTAGTTACACATTCAAGTGGAGATCATTTTTGTGCCTAGGAAATGTCTTGGCTTTGGGTATCGCTGCCCTCTGTGAAATAGGACTAGGAATAGCAATGAGGAGACCACAGAGCCAGAGATGAGTTTGCTTTGGAGGCAGGGTTTCTTGCCATGTTGTGTGATTTTTAAAGTGAAATGCTAACCAGCATCATAATCTCTAAGCCTTCGTTGTTGATGTTGGCTATTATCCACTGTCACTTGTACCAGCAGCAGTTGGAGAGTTTGAAAAGGCGCCTGTAGCCTTGGTTTTGATATTACTATTGCTGTTAGTAAGTAGAAGTTCAAAGTCATAGTTATGAATAAATTGTGTCAAAAAGAACTAAAACTTAGATGATGAGATTCTTATTACAAAACAAAATAAACATTACTGATCATGTAATGCTTATTCTGTGACTTCTTTTGAGTGTTGACTTATAGGAAGGAGAGGTTTTAGTGTGGGTCCAGGACAACAGACATCATTCAATCGGGGGGTGGGGGGGCAGATCACAGTCCTTGGAGTTATCAAAACCTTTACAAGGTTCACCCCTGATTCTGGCAATTATTGACAGGAGGCAGGGCCTTAATTAGTTTTGAGTCATAGAGTCCCACAAAGAGAACATATTTTTAGGAAATAAAATTAAATAATGTAAAGGCTGACAACTTTAAAAGTTAAAGAAAATCCATGCTAATAATGCTCTGTTCGCAAGTGAGATCTGAAGTTTATCCTAGGCTTCAGATCAGACTTCTGGGATTCAGCAGAAATTGGAATAAATTAGAAACCTCAAGCCAAGAAGGTGGGCATCCCCACAGAGGGATAATTGCCAGTTCTACTTCTGCAGGCAATGTAGGTTTTTCTGATAGAATGCATCGGCAGGTGTCCATGAGGTGACAGATAAGTATAGTGCAGTGGAAAGGAATGGTGAGAAGCAAAGTGCTGTTCCACAGAGAGCAGCTCACATAAATGTGGAGCTTCCTGGGTCTCCACCAATGGATGCTTTTGAAAATAGGGATCAAGTTCCTGAGAGCTCCAAAGCCTTTGGCATAATGACAGATCAGGAAATGTGTGGAGGCATGGGATAGTATCCCAGATTACATATACAATAAGCAGCAAGGAGAGGCCTGGAAGAATATCTGCCCATGCACTGAAGTGATAAAAATTATGATATGCCACTTTGAATATATCCTGGAAATGAACCATGAGCCTGTAGGTGAATACTTCTGAGGTGTTGCAAACCTGGGCTATAGGTCAGAAGTAGCACAATCCCTGCTCTGATTGGTTATGTTTGGTATGAATGATCCTTGTCTCTGTACTATACAACGGAGAGACAGTCATCTTGTCCAGATCATCTTTTCAGGTAGCCTCTCAAAGAAATCTGAAGAAACATGATACATCATTAAAATACTTAGAAGTCATCATTATATATAATGGTGGCAAACAGAAACACATGGCCTTCCTCTCTTTTACTACACTGATGTCTGCTAGATTGTTGCATATTAAACAATTACATAGAGTGACACCATTAGAAATCCTATTAGAATTTGAATTCACTTAAAAATAAAACATCAATTAAAAATAGAAAGAATTACTAAGTAAATAAGGCCTATGATTTTTCATATTGTTCAGAATTCTAAGTTGCTTGCCCTGCAACATGGTTGAATTATATCAAAGTGGAAATGGAACTGGATGGTACATGAGAAAGAAGTTTGAAAGAAATGAATATGCCAATGACTCTAGAAACTACACTGTGTGCTCCCCACTAATTGAAGGTGCTCTCATTCAGTCTTCCTGTAAAGCCATTCAATGAAGTCAGGATTACAAAATAACAACAGAGCAACAAGAAGATATTGTCTAGAATTTTCTGTCAATATGATTAGTTGATAGTAACATTTTAAATTCACAAATCTCTATCTTACACTCATACATACTTAAGCAATAACTTCTAAAATTCTGGAGGTTGTATGGTAGAGAATCAATGTAAGAATTTGATTCTCCTATCAAAGGAGGCAATATCTATGACTGGTATGACTTTGTAGCAGCTTACTGATAATCTATTTTAGTCTGCTACCTGGTACAATTTTCATCTCCCAACATTCTTGACAGATGATCAACATTACTTGACTCTCATGGACAATGTTTTAGACATAGCAATTTCACATCCGAATATCCTATATTCTCTGAATTCTTTAGAGAATAACCACTATGTGTCTAGAATGTAATTTATTTTTACTTAAATATAAATTGATTTCTTATCTTGTACATGTTGACATCAGGAAGAAGTAGTTGAGGAGCTTTGGATAGAGAAGGAAGAGTTGTCACACACAGGGAAGGAATATTCCCTTGGCCAAACATCTGGGTCCTAGTCCAGGGAACCATGGCATCGTCATGGATATTAGAGGCCAGAGAGGACAATGATCAGAATAGCCCAATAGCACATCCACATTAGAGGAAAATGATTGTGAATGACTGTAAAGGAAGAGGTAGACATGGCTATCACTGCTGACATCTCTCAGTATTAGAATGTAGCATGTAAAGAAGAGGAGGTAGCAATGCCCGTTTCCTAATGGGGCAGGGTTCTGCAGAAAAAGAAATGAGTGCTACAAACCCCTCTATCTTCCATTGCAATAGTACAACAGCATGCCAGTGCTAAAACATGGTCAGATGACAGAGGACACATGACTCTGCATACTCAAACACGGAGACCAGTGGCCAACCATCAACCTTAGCAGAACCTTGAAATCACCCTCTGTCCATTCTGAATGAACATCGCTCAAAACCAGTTTCATTGTTTTTTGTTTGTTTGTTTTGCTTTTGTGTTCACAGCTATATACTGCTCACTTCTCTAAAGTAACTATCTCACTAAGTAATGGGAGGTTTTACTTAGCAAGATGATCTCTGAACTTGAACTAGGTCACCAGGTTCATCAAAACATCAGGCTGACTACATACTTGATACAATATTAGAGTGGGTTCAAAACTGAAGAAGTGAGCATGGATATTAGTTATTTTACTCATTGCTGTGACCAAATACTTAACAAGAAGCAGGATAAGGAAGAAAAGGAACATTTTAGTTCACTGTTTAAGGGGTGCAGTCCATAATGTCAGGGATGACATAGTGGTAGCAGTATGTGGGTAGCTTGTCCTATTGCATCAACAGTCAGGAGCAGAAGGCAAATAGGAGGTGGGGATGTGCTGTCAAAACTCCAAGCCCACTCACCCCTAGTGACCTACTCCTTTTATTAAGGCTATGCCTTCTTAAGGTTCCAACACTTTCCAAAACAGTACTGACAGCTGGAAACCCTCCGTTCAAACACGTGAGCCTTTGGGGACATTTCACAATCAAACCACAAAAGGCTCTATGAAGCTCTGGTTTGATCTTAGAGCACCCTACTCATCTAGCCTTGACAAGATCTTGACAAGTCCAGGCCTGACAGGCAAAGGGTGTTATGGAGCATGATGCTCTGAAGAGTGGAGTCATTTGGTCACTTGTAAAGGCAGCATTACTCATGACTGATGTTCAGCTATATAAAATCACTCTCATCCAGTGCCCTACATCATCTTTTCTAAACCTATCTGCCTCAATTACTTTAACTATACCCACAAGGGCATGAATGGCTTCTGAAGTATAACGACACTTTAGATATCTTTCCTTTCCATGTGGAACCATCTGTGCTCAGCCAGTGTCTTTTCCAATTACATTGTACACCACATCATCTGTGTTGTTTATTGTTTGTGTGGCATTTATATGCTGAGTAATAGAATCTGTTCAGAAGCAAATCACCCAACTTTTTGCTTCTCAAATACAAGTATTAGTATGCAGGCAATCAGGTATTTTAGTAAATGGTTTAAGGCCTGTGCATCAGGCTCTGGCCAATGTTTTAATTGTGACTAGTCTAGTGATTTCAAAGGAGAGATGGAAATGAAATAAGTTGAACAATTTTTATTTAGAGGTTTATGACAAATTTAATTTTGAAACATTTGAATCAGGTTTCAAACTAGAATTCTACCTCACTTAAATTAGTTTTTCAGTGCTAGAGAGATGGCTAACCAGTTAATGCATTTGCCTGCAAAGCCTAAGGACCCAGGTTCAGTTCTTCAAGTTCCACGTAAGACAGATGCACATGGAGGCACATGCATCTCAAGTTTGTTTTCAGTGCCTAGATGCCCTGGCGTGCCCATTCTCTCTCTCTCTTCCTCTCTCTCCCCCTCTCTCTCTGTGTCTCTTAATAAATAAATAAAAAATAAATTTAAAAAATTAGTTTTTCATTGATCTGGATGGAATATTAATCTTTTCTATTACTTTATGGGATATAAACAGATTGGTTTATTAAAATTATGTTGCAATGTTTCGAAGATTATAAAATGGTTGGTTATTGATATTATCATTGCATTAGATTATTCCTTATTTACTCCTTTACAGTATTCCTTTGTCCCTGAATTAATAGATAGCTCATATATAAATGAAGTAACTTATTACATATTTTGTATATTCATACCAGCATATAGGAGAATCTGGGTGATATAGCAGATCTGGATCACTGTTTTGGAAATTACCAGGTCATGTAACATAGATCCTCTCCAGGAAATATCTAGGCATGCACCAGTAAGGGAACCCTCTTAACCTCTCAATGCCCCCTCATAAAGTCCCTTGATGGTGTGTTACCACTTGTGTCATGTTAAAGAACCTACTTGAAAACTTTCATGACATAAAGTATTATGAAGGCTGTTAAATTTTAGGAATGACATTTGGAAAGAAGTTCCCAGAAATCCTAATCATTTCTCAGGCCTATTTGAGACTTTCAGCCACTGGTCATCTAATAGTTACCTTGGCTTCGGCTCTGTGGTCTGCTGCCTCTTTTAATATTACTGTCAGCTGTTACCCAAGAACCCCATGTTTGTTTACTTATCCAACACTAATGTAGAAGAACCCCATGAATTCTTGGCACTATGTCAGTCAAGTAAGTTATGGAAATGAATGCTTTATTTCAAGAATGTGCCTTTGAAGGGGACAATCTAGATGGGGAGTAGGGTAATTACAAAAGAATCAAATTGCTGAGTGCAGAGATTTTAGAAAGCACAGAAATAGTAGAGTGTGTCTTGGCCAGGTGTTGTTTTGCACACCTTTAATCCCAGCACTTGGGAGGCCAAATAGAGCAAGATCCTACCTCAAAAAACCAAAACAAATAGATAAATAAAGAAGTATATAAGTGTGTCTCATTTAATTAATTAACATGATTCTTTTTTAAAATACTTTATTTTATTTATTCATTTGACAGAGAAAGAGGGAGAGAGAGAGAGAATGGGTGCACCAGGGCCTCCAGCCACTGCAAACCAAGTCCAGACATGTGCACCCCCTTGTGTATCTGGGTCCTGGGGAATTGAACCTGGGTCCTATGGCTTTGCAGGCAAATGCCTTAAGTGCTAAGCCATTCCTCCAACCCAATATGATTCTTAAACTAATATGTTAGGAAACCAAAGAAGTTAAAAAAAAATCAAATGAGAGTAATAGCTTGAAGAACCCTTCAGTTTTGAAAGAATATAGGTTTGGGAGGATGCACATGGTAGGAGATTAGGCCCACATAGGGGAAGTTAAGAAGTAAGCCTGGAAATGTAGATCAGATAAATCGGAGAAAAAATAACTCCAGTTAGTGATAGATGCTGAGGGTGGAAGTAGAAAAGGAAACCTTGAATTGGCTAACTAGATATGTAAAGGGTGCTACAAAGAAGACCAGCAAAATAATTAAGAGAATGGTTGCACCATGGCAAGAAGATGAAATTGATACTATAAAGGAGAACGGAACCAGTAGAGACATTTGCAACAGGGGATGGATCTAAATAAGAATGGTTACATAACTTGAATTTCAGAGTCATATTTTAGTTCTGAAACTGTGGAGAGAGAAATTTCCATATGTTATAAAGTTAAGGAGTATCCAAAAAAACAAACAAACAGTGTGTGGTCAGATTCCTTGAAGGAGACCAAAAAGAAGTGCCAACTGAAGATGTATACAGGTCAACTGCTTATTTTTCCCCTCTCAGTTAGAGAACCTTAGGCTGCATGTGTCAGAAAAGGGAAGGGATTGACAGAAGGAAGCCAGAGCAGATACAGGAAATACAAGGGATTATAAGCACTTTAAAAGAAGGCGTGGAAGATCTGTCAGTTCCTTTCACACATCAATACCAACTCTTACTCTCTCAGCATTTCCTCTCCAACTGAAATTTAACCTGCTTCTTGGCACAGTCCTTGCACACCAGCAAAGCACTTTCTTTTATCTCAGTCTTAGAACTTGCCTCATATGTTCTCTCGTGACTGGCCTATTTCATTTCTCAGTTATTCTGACCTATATTACTGTCTGTTGGGGACCATGGCCAAGAAACTACTTTGTAACATTCACAGAGGATGATATGTGTATATTGATATCCAGAGGAATAAAAATAGGATAGTTACAGTGTCTCGGTCAAATCATTTAAATTCTACGCTCCAGACATTTCCCCTCCCCTTTTTAAATGATGTTTTTTTCACATTACATGTAAAGTGTATTCTAGTTTTAAAGTTCCAGGGTTCTGAATTATGCAAATATATTTTGTATGAAAGAAAAATCTTTACTGTAAGCAAGTGTGGTAGAAAACCAGGGAGTTACAGAGATAAGGTCTCACTCCTAGCTTCTTGGATGAGTTTTGTGCCCTTACCTAAGATAACTTACTAGAAATCAGTTTTGACCTCTTCATAATTGGAAAACGTGATTTTTCTATAGGACTATTATGAAAACCATATGAAATGATATGAACGAAGCTGCCAGCATAAATGTGGCATGCAATGCTACCAAATGATCACACATAACTCTCTTCTTCCTTAAAATAACTTTGGCTTTTATGGTCCCTTTCCTCATAAAATAATAACCAACATTGAATGAGCCAATCACTGAACCAAGCATTAAGTCCTTTGCATGAATTAATAGATTTAACTCTCAGAAAACCTTATGAAATAGGTATTATTTTCGTTTTCATTTTATAATTGAGGACACTGAGGCAAGGAGCAGTTCAGTAATTTGCTCAGCGTAACTCATATAGTAAAGAGGCCAATTATAAATCTAATCTGGATTCCAATTTCAATGTATATGCTTTACCTACTACATTAGAGTCGGTGAATATATATGGAATAATTCCTGGTTGAATCTGTAGTTGATATAAATTATATTTGATATAAATCTCAACTTTATATGGTTTTAAAACTTTCAAATATAATTTCTAGTAGAACTTTAGATGTATGTAAAGTGCCCAGTTTGTCAGTAATAACAAACAGAAGGGTTCAGCTCCCAGAGTGGCCCCACAATCTGTCAGAAACATTTTGTGATGGAGCAGTAGTTACTCTCTTTGAAAGAGGAATGTTGATTGGTTTTATAGACTGGGCCAGATAAATACTTTGATGTCTAAAGCTTTCTCAGTACATTTCTTGGACTGAATAATAAGTTTAAGTCCATCACAGAAAAGCCATAAGAACAGGGCAGGGTAGTTAATGCTTTAAATGCCTGCACTCAGGAGGCTGAGACAGGAGGCTTGTTATGAATTCAAGGCCTTCTGTATCAATATGGGCTACAGAGCAAGACCTTGTCTCAAAAAAAAATAATAATAACAAGTCACAATAATATTTGATGACATAATTCTGAGAATTTTTTAAAATAAATGTAGGCTACTATGTTGTTTTTTGAGATAATTTAAATGATAAGGCGCTTGCCTGGAAAGCATAAGGACCCAGGTTGGATTCCCCAGTATTCATGTAAGCAAGATGCACAAGCTGGAGTATGAGTCTGGAGTTCATTTGCAGTGGCACGAGGTCCTGGCATCTTCATTCTCTCTCTCTCTCTCTCAAGTAAATAAATAAATAAATAACATATTAATAAAACACATTCAAAAGATAAGGCTTCATTGAAAAATAGTGTGCACCATTAGTCATTAATACAACCGTGAACTAGGACTTGTGTCCCTTCATTCTGCTTTGGTATAAAGACAGCTGCTCCTTGCAGGCAAATGATAGACCCTTGTCTCCTTCCTATGCTGCCAAGTATTACATAATAAAATGTCCAAACTCGTAGAAAACAGAAAGCAAAAGGGATGGAAGAGAGAAAAGGAAAAATGGAAGGAAGTACAAAATGAAGGAAGGAATAAGGAAAGAAGAATGAAAAGAAAGAAAGAAAATAAAAGAAAAAAGAAAAGAAAAGAAAAAGGAAAGAAACTGTACCTTGTTCAATGTTACAGTCCTAGGGCAGGGCCGGGCAGGAGCCAGTACTTGAACTAAGATCTCTCTGGCCCTAAGTTACACTTATTCTGTATAGGCACATCAAGAATTCTGTATGTCTTAGCAACAGATGGGAAGACATAGAGGTGAGGCAAGAAGAAAACAAAAAATGCTTTAAGCTTGGAAATCTTTTAATTAGAAAAAAACAATGAATTCTCTTCACATTTAATAGCTTCACTCATGAGCATATGGCTTCATCTCTACTAGTCATTCCTTTTATATATCCATGTATTTCTATCAGGAAATTTCTGAGCAAATTGTTGCCATTGTGAATGTTAAAGTAGTGGGAAAGTTGAGTGAGGAGATGCTAGCATGTAAGAGTTTTCTACCACTTGAAAACTGAACTGAGTTCTCTTTGACAATCATTTTGTACTGAATTTCTATCTTTGGTTTGAAAGGTTCCATTTCAGTGGATAAAATCACAGTCACACAAGAAGCTGTTTTAATGGGAAATTCCTTGATGGTTCAAGCAGTTGGAATATATGCTGTATTCTTATTGAGGTTTAAGATGTCTGTTGATGGCCAAAATGTGCTTTTGGGACACACATGTTACATGATAGCACCCAGACCTGACATAATGCACTAAACAGATTGTGGGTTCTTCCCAGCAGCTGTTTCTGTCTCCTTTCATTGCCTGTGTTATGACTCACCATGCATAGCAGATAAATATGGACAGTTAAATAATAATATGTGTTATACACACATATGAAAATTTTCATGGTGGGAAAATGCTAGTCTCTGAGACTGTCATTCTAAGTTTTTAGTCAGCTGAAGTGGTAGGAACATATAGGAACTCCTTGCCTGTTTAGGGATTATAAAAGCATTCAGTTACTTAGATCCGATATTTGTCTGGCCAGCATGTCCTTTAGGAATAAATAGTCAAAGAATTCCCTTTCCCTCCAAAGTGACATCTTCCCAGAACTTTTACTCAGTCTTCCTTTTTATTGTTTGGTTTGGCAGTAATTCTGAGATTAAAATGAACTGAAATGATTGCAGACAAAAGCAGAAAGGCTGGGATGATTACCACCAAGTTCTCAGAAAAGTAGTAGAGGTAGTAACATCTTCCTTCCACTGCAATGGGAAATAAAAGCAAAAAAAAAAAAAAAAAAAAAAAAAAATGGCCGGGCATGGTGGCACATGCCTTTAATCCCAGCACTCGGGAGGCAGAGGTAGGAGGATCGCCCTGACTTTGAGGCCACCTTAAAAATACATAGTGAATTACTGGTCAGCCTGGGCTAGAGTGTGACCCTACCTAGAAAAACCAAATAAAATAAAATAATAAATAAAATTAAATTAAAAAGTTGGATGTCCCTCTCATTTAACTGTTGTTTTCAAGATCTTCTGCATGTTTTACGGAAAATTGACTGCAAATTATCCCGTTCTTTCAGTCACAGATACTTATCAAGTACTTACTAAACACTTGGACCATTTATGCTGGAGCTATACAATCACTGGCTTAATGAAGTGGAAAAATAATTCTTGTCTTAATGGAATTTAAAATCTCATGAGGGCTTCAGAGAATAAATAAGATAAAAGTAAAATAATCATTATGTTAGATAATGACAAGACTGATGGAAAAAGATGCAGCAAAACTGTGAAAATGCATTGAGATGGAAGTTTCAATTTTAATTTTAAAAATGTCAAAAATTGGGCTGGAGAGATGGCTTAGTGGTTAAGGCATTTCCCCAAAAGCCAAAGGATCCCAGTTTGTCTCTCCAGGTCCCACATAAGCCAGATGCACAAGGAGGTGCTTGTATCTGGAGTTCATTTGCCGTGGCTGGAGGCCCTGGCACACCTATTTTCCCTCTGTCTCTCTCTGTGTCTCTTTCTCTCTCTCAAATAAATAAATAAATTAATTAAATATATTTTTAAAATGTCAAAAATTAATCATGAAATCTATGTTTCCGAGGTGTGGATATCTCTTTCATGTGTGGGTTTCTGTACAATGTGTATGTGTGTGTGTGTGTGTGTGTGTGTGAAGTGTGTATATAGGATGTCTACATGTGCATGTGCAGATGTTTGTATTCTATTTGCTGTTTCCTCCAGATAGAATTTTCTTCTGAATCTAGAGCTGTCAATGTGGGGTAACACCAGTGATTATCTTATCCCCTCCTCATGCAGGACTTGGATTAAAGGAATGCCTGGCCATGCCTGGTTTTTGAAGTGGGTTCTGAGGATTGAACTTACATCCTCATGCATGTGCAGCCAGTGCCCTTTCCTTCTGGTCATCTCCCCAGCCCCTGCTGTACAGTTTTTCATGCATTTGTGTCCATTATATACATGATATAACTCTTGCTATTTGATTATGTTATATATTTTAAGCTACCTAAAGAAATCAGTCAACCAACTCCTGTGGTCAACTTAATGAACAAAAAAGCAGTAGCATTTGGTGGATTCACAGGTAACTCATCTATTTAAGAAAGCTGCACATATTACAAGTGTTTATTTCATTATTAATCACTCCTTACTGTTCATTAGATTGCTAAAATTTTTGTTTCATTTTGTATAATATTTACCATGCTTGCTGAACTCATGATAAAAAATTGTCATGATTTAAAAGTGCTTGAGTCTACATAAGAGTTATATATTGTTACTGTAGGAGATGGATTTCTTGAGGACTGGAACTATGTTTCAGTTGTTATTTTCATGCTGAAGGGGTGGTTCAGCTAAAAAGGGTACAAAGAAAAATAAATAAGTCATCCCGATGCACACTGTCAGATGACAGTGCTTATGCAATTAGGAAGACCTACTGTGAAATGCCTTCTGTCAGTGATTACAGCTTTGAGCCGGTCAAGTGGACTTTGTTATCTTTCACAAGCTGGTGCTCATCACACCCTGTGTGCACTTCTGTGCAGCCAGTATCTATGGCTGAAGCCATGCTCTGCCATTGTGCCCCTGAAAAACATGGCTTCTGACAAATAAACAAACAAACAAAAACAGAGAAACGATTCAGAAACAGTGCTTTACATAATTCAAATAATGTCTCAGAGGCATGTTCTTGGAGATATACTATTTTAATAGTTGAGCCTAATAGTACAGATTACATTTTATATATTTTAGTGCTTAAGAATGTATTTAATGGAAAAGAAAGGGTTATTACACTGTTATACATTTGTTATAATATCATATATTGATTCAAAATGATGTGCTATAAAATTGGCCATCACTTTGAGAACTGATTCTTCCTCCTACTAACATAGTAATGCCTGCTCTTACAGAAGCCAGGCAGTAGACCTAAAGCTTGAAAATACTGCATACATGAAGAGAAGCCTAGAAGGTATTATACTCAAATAATTTGTGTTTCTCTTTGGTAAAAGTTTGGTTTCTTTCCTTCTTTCCCCCTCTCCCCCTCTCCTTTTGTGATGTACTCTTTTATTTTATAGATTGCTATAATGATTATTACTTTATATTAATAATTTGAAAGAATTTTAATTTTAAAATATTAAAAACTGTTAGCTATAGAGAAAAATATATGTTTTAGTCTACTGGAAAATTATCTTCAAGCATCAAGCCCTCTGTCCTGAGTTATAAATGTAAGCGTTGTAGCACTTAGTATTATCTTTGGTACAAAGAAGAAACAAATAGTTTGTTCAGAGAATGATGAGATCGAATGCCACAAATCTTAATTATGTTGTGGTATTTAATGTATGTGTTTCATTTCATCACTTTCTTAAATGATTAATAGACTGAAAATGTCAAAAGCATCATGTCTTTTAGGTAAAAGGTATGTGACATTTTGTAAATGTATGTGAGAATAAATTAATGGCATCCATAAGTAAATTTTCTTTGGTAATGACAACTTTGTGGCAGTTGGTCACATTTCTTATTTCTGCTACCAGTATCAGATTGGAATAGATATCACAAGCCACTGAGATTTTTGGTTTTAGGTGGCAATTTTGTCATGACACTGAAAAATCTCACCCAGAGGGTATGAATTAAAATTTGGTCTTGTACCCATGAGTTGTGTGAAACCAACACTAAAATAACATCTCAAGACCATAAAACACACCATTCTACTGAAATGGATGTATTCCACAGCTGAGGTCTCTATAAGAGTGCATGTATACTCAGACCATGAGGGACTGCTCAAGAGAAATTTTAACTATTATAAATGGTTATTGGTAAGAATTGTCATTTATAACTTTCCTCCACCTTGTACAATTGCATGGAGTCCATTGTGGATACAGTAATGAGAGTACTCCCTTGGAATTTGGAAAACATATTGACATATGCATCTTCAGTTTCCTGTGGTATGCTTTCTGGCCTCTATTGTTCCTGAGTTCCTAAAGACAAGAGGCAAATTTAGTAGAGATCCATCACACATTTGGACAGAGCCCTTCTCTTTCCCCTGAATGAACTCTTCTTTTGTGCAAAGACCTCCATATGTTTAAGTCTTCTTATATTTCCCTCTCTTTTTCTTTTTTAATGGTACGTTTTCCATTCTAATAGTGTGAAAAATCAAACATGTGATGATGCAATGTCTCAGGCTGTGTTAACAGTCTCTGTGGAGGTAAGGTGGAGGTGGGAGGGAGCACAGGAAGAAACAGTCCTTAGCAATTGTTTTTCTCATTATTTTATTGGGCTTCTCATCAAAGTCACCCTTGGAACATATTTTTAAATAATCATTTGTACCATCAACTCTATATAAGATTATTTGGGTTTTTTTTTTTTGTAATGTAATGTAAGGAGTTTATTTGAAAAGCTGCTATATTAATACCAGGTTTGGCTATAGATTCTGGTTGCTGTTTTATTATTTACTTTTGGGAACTGGTAATCCTCTCCTTTGTAGTTGTAAAGTGTAAGCATATGACCTTTCCAGACCCAGGGTGAGAACCTCTACAGATGGAGAACATGGTTACTGCAACTGCAAAGGACGAGACACAAGTGCAGACTGTGCAGATGGGTGCTCTCTGGTTGACAGGGTCTGGCAGCCACATTTCCTTTCCACAAAATTCACTAAGAATGCATTCAGTTCACTTAAGTGAATCCAAAAGTTGATCCCTCCACAGAAGGGTGTAGTGAACAGACATGAATGGATAAGGCTAGACTATAGTGTGAGCCTCTAAGGAGCTCAATGAGCAGGTGGGGTGGGAGGCATGTGCATGATGTAGAGATGAAATAAAATGACACAGGAACTAAAATAAGGAGCTAATTCTTTCCAAATGGAGGGAACAGGAACAGGCTTGATGGAGAATGGAACATTTGATATGGGTCATATGGAATGAATAGGATAGGAAATGGAGTTATAATTTTGAGTATATCTTGTTAGAGGAAATTTTACTTAAAAAAATGGCCTCCCAAATTTACAGCTAACTTGTATATTTAGGAAATTTAACAATGTGAAATTGTATGAATACACAATGCTTCTGGACTTCAGGTTTTTCATCAGTAAGTCAGAGGCAGTAATGTTAATTTTATATGGAAATTCTGAGGCTCAAATAAGATTCTGTACCTAAACAGCTTAGGGTAGTACCTTCATTCATAACAGAACTTAGACAACAGTAGCTGTGATCAGGCTAAAAGAAAAAGCAGTGCCATGAACATCAACACTACTGCAGTACTGAGCTGCAGCTCTGAATCCCCTCTCTCCTAGAGAAGCGGTAGCTTACTGCAGTGGTCCCCTTCACTTGTTTTCCTGTATATTATAATACTAGATGGGGCATGGAGTCCAGTGATCTTACAGGATAAAGAAATCACATCAAAGACATAGAATGTGCAGTAGGTTCACCAATGTAGGGAGAATCTAGAAAAAAGAGAACAAAAAGCAAAAGGGAAGAAACACAAGAGAATGGGGGCAGGGACGAGGGAAAGGATGGAACTAATGCAGGATATATCCATACTAAGTGTGTCTGTAATAAATTTTTAAAAATACAAGAGGTGTAAAACCTATGGAATTAATCCTAGAAAGAGAAAGGGATGGTTTTATAGTACCCTGGGATAGTCATGGAGGAACCAATTATAAGTCTTCATAGGGGAAGAGTTGAATTTAAATATCTTCTATTAATCTGTAATTGTCATTCTGAAAAACAACAAGAAATGAAGAATGATATACATATTAAAGTGTATATTCAATTAGAGGATTAGACAATGTTCTATATAAACTCAGAGTTGGAAATTATCTATAGCAGGGATGTACTAGCTTTCAGAAACTAGACATTTTGGTAAAACAAAAAAAAAATGTATTCAAAGGAAGGATTCTGTAACTAATATCCAACATCCAATCAGCTAACACAGAAAATTGTCTCCTATGGGTACATTAATGTTAGCAGTGTTAGGAAGAATGAACAGTAGAACTAGCCCATGCAAGAACCAAGTCAGTTTGGCCACTGACATATTAGCCTGAATGTTTCTCTAACTATAGTATGGCTAGAGGAGCAATAAATTAACTTAAGTTCAGTAGATCTTTGCATTAAACCTTACTAGTGTGCCATATATATTTTTTAATGGGAATGTGTACACTAGTGCAGGTTCATTAACACAGAAGTAAGCTGGAAGTCCAGAATCAGAAAATCAACAGGAACTGCAAGGCAGGGTGGGAGGGGGGAGATGAACCTCTGCAGTCCCAGGGCAGTTCATTATTTTATGCCTGCACTTTCCCCTTTTTATATCAAGTATGATAACATGTGTACAACTTTTAAAACCTTCAGAAAGTAGATGAATAAATGGATAAGAGCATTCTCTGCATAAACATAAGTACCTGAATTTGCTCCCCATTACCCACATAAAAAGAGAGACATGGCCATCATACTTGTGAATGTAGTGCACAGGAGCATTGCAGGTGCTCCCTGCTTAGCCAACATTACTGAAAAATGATAAGCTCTAGTTTCAGCTAGACATCCTGCCTCAGGAAAAGAAAATGGAGGAGTAATAGAAGAGAAAACCCTGTGACCTACTCTGGCCTTCACATGAATGTTTCCAGGGTGTACTCATCTGCACACACATGTGCATTCACTGCACATAGTACAGACCCCTACTCCTCCCTCCCCCAGACACACATACCTCAGAGAGACTAGCATTGACCTGAACTTTGCCCCTGATTGGCCTTTGTCCTGACCTGGGTGACAAAGGTAATGGAACCCCCTTTGACTTCCTTTGCATTGCTCCTGACTCTGTGCAGTGTGAGTAATTCTCCCAAACTGAGATCCAGATGCTATGTAGATGCAAGGAGAAGACTTTCCATATTAGATGGAGGTCTTCCTAGTAAGCATGAGCTGAAAAAGTCGAACTAAAGTGGGAACTACAGAATTTAAAGGGACAGAGAAAGAAGATAAATGCCTAGGAAAAGAGTTCCAATACTGATTACAAATTGTTCTATCGGGTGTGGACTCAGGGAAAACAATGATCCTTGAAGATCAAAGTGGCCGAAACATAAACATTAGGGCATGTGTCAGTCTAGCCTTCCTGGTGGCAAGAATAATGATGGGCTACCAAATGCACTTTGAAATACTTTATGAGGAACTGTGTGCAAAGGACACACTTTGGAGTCCCAGGAAACCTGGGATCATCCTTTGTTCAATTTCATTTCTGCTAGAAATCTCTTTGCAACAGAACCCAGGCATACAGCAATGACGAGATGTTGCCACAATAAGCTTTAAGCTCATAAAGATTCAACAGAAGGTGAGTGATCTTACTTGAGGAATTTAGATTTGCAAGACTTGAGGCTTGAGATTTAGGATCAAACACTCTCATATAAGCTGTGGGAGCTCATGAAGTCTTTCTATAAAAATCATTGTATTTAAGATTTTTACCAAATAGTCCTTCTTTAAAAGTATCCACTTTTAAGTTATGTCCAAAAACTTAATTTTCTCTTCTCCACAATGGTGTGTGTTACTTCTTTTTTGAATTTTGTAGTATAAGATACTAGTATATATAGTGAAATAAGAAAATACTAGTATGATTTGCTTTTTTTCTGAGTTTAAAACTTTGTTTATTGGACTGTTTATAATATGTTCCTTGCCTGCTATCATTTCCAAATGCTGACTGTAGTACATTTATTTTAATATTCTTCATATGCCATTTCAATGTTGTTAATATGTTAAAATTGAAATGACTATTTGGTCTTTGCGACACTATTATGATTTAAAGAGAATGTTTTGAAACAGCATTGTATTTCATGGTAAAGTAATCCAAGTAACATATTTTTGCTCATTTGGGCATCGTGTCAACAGTCATGTAGCTCAGGTAATAAGCATAAATATCTTTTCACATTTTGAGTCAGTTCCGATAGAGGGAGCATCCAAGGTGGGCCTTGAAAAATACATGAAAGTTAATATCAAATGTTAGGGTTGCAGATGGAAGAACTATACAGAAAAAAATGAAATAAAGCATAACAAAAGACCCTAGAATAAGTAACAATTTACACTTTCCTGCCCCCACATCCAGTGAGTTAGTTTCTGTCATTTGTAACTGTTCAGTGTCCCCTTTCCAATCTTACTATCCTCAAGGTATTAAGGCCCAGGAGTCCCATGTTGTTCTGAAGAACTGCTGGGCTTTCAGACTCCACCCCTCTCCCCTGTTTTGCTAAGCTGTTCTTCCTGCTGAGATTTTACTTCCTGTTCCTCATTACTAAGAGTATCTAAGAAGAGGGACCTCATTTACATCTTATTTAAATTGGTTCCCATGCACTGTTTCAGGCTCCCACCTGCTCACATTGTGACATCCGCATGGTGAAGTGTTGTTGAGTACAGAAACAACTGGGGAGAAACAAAGAATTTATTTGTCAGCTTCTTTGTCTCACCTCTTCCACCTGTCCTTTTATATAAACAGCTCGTGCTTGAATATCCATAGTGTAATTTATGTACAAGAACTGACATGAAGGACATTACTTATATTACTTAATTCACAAGTAGTTATTTTTAATAGACTGAATTCATAAGTTTATTGCAGCAACTACTTGAGTCAAGTTACTTTTTAAAAGCAGCTTGCTTTACATTTAGCAATTTTTTTAAAAAAATATTTTATATGAAGGTGTGTTAGATTACTTTTGGAGGTCAAGTTCATGTAAAGTTTTCTGCTGACAATATTGCATATATATTCATGTATTATATGTTTTATAATAGATATATAATGCATGTTTACTAATAGAATGTAGCATTCATATATACTTGTTATAGTATTATGGTAACCTTGATAGTGGAGATAAAAGAAAACTTGACTGACAAAGTATCCTGGTGATATTCTCAATTCTGTCAAGAATATATTCTCTGGGAATAGATTTCTAGTGTTCAAGTCATGATTCTGCAAGTCATTCCTGTTGTGACCATGAGAACAAAATGTGGCATCTCTGTTCCTACGTGTCCTCACCTATAAAATATGGATAATTCTATGGGAGTGTTTTAAATAGTAACAGACCTAAGTGTTAGCTTCATTGCAGCTTTTATACAAATATATTCCATGTAAATTTGAACTTTTCTCTCTGTTATGGGAGGTTATTAAAACTGATGCTGAAATTGAGTGATATTAAACAGGCTGTACTGCCCCCAATGCTCTGTGTGTGTGTTTCTACCTTCAGTCATCCCTAAGTGTGATCAGTACTATAGCAAAATTCTCCATGGGGACCACAGTACAGAGATGGACTCCCTCCTTTCTATGATCTTGCCAAGTTTCTTAACCTCTCCATACCCCTGCTGCCTCATCTAGAAAAGTGCTGACTTGGATTACATGATCTCCAAGGTGCCTTTCAGCTCTAAAAGTCTATGAATCTGTCAATATCCTTTGACTTAATGAGTTTTGCACATGGAGAACTCTCCAAAGGATCCAGCTTTTATTTTTCTTAAAAAAAAAATAACAAACTTTTTCAGGTGTTTCCTCCTTCTCCCCACCCTCCTACTTTCCTCCTCCTTCCTTCTATTATGTAGATCTTGTAGAAATTTCAGGACTAGTGCTTTCAAGCTGGAAAATGATTGGATTTCCATCTAAGATGCAGTAATTAAATTTCAAAGAAGTTACAAATCTTAGAGAAAGTTAACCTAACACAATGAAGCAAAATGCAAAACTTAATGCTTTCTCCTGAGTGTTTTCTCTATTCCTTTTGTTTCTTTTCACTAACCTCAGGACTACTAATTCTATTTTTTCCTTACAAGCCAAATATACAGAGTTACTATTCTACTCATCTAGCAATTCATTCTCCTCATTCAGTCCCCATTGTTACTACATTAGATCAGCAAGTATAAAATTAATCTTACAACCTTAGGTGCATAATAAATAATACTATCTTTGCTTCATCATTCAAATCAATTTCCATTTTAAGAAATATGGTCTCCAGCTGGCAGAAAATAATATAAGCTTTTGTAGGGCTCCTTTATGCATCCACCTTCCATAGTGCCTGGATTTTATGTAGTTCTAATGCATTAGATTTCAAACATGGAGGCCATGAAAATATTAGCAGCATCTCACAGATCACAAACTACATGGAACATCATTCAAGGGCTCTTCCACACCCTCAATTCCTTTGCAGCAGTTAATTCCCAGCCAGTTTTTAAGTGTGGCAGGAGAACCAAGGTAAGCTTGGACCCACTGGATTCTCTTTATGGGCACCTTTGGTGCAAGGATGTCCTCATAATATTGATGAACCTTTCTTAGAAGGCACAGCAACCTAAGACACTTTCAGTTCCATCCTTCCTTCCCTCTCTTCTGCCTGTGCTCTGACTTGTATCACAGATTGAAAGCAGTCTCAACATTTTAAGGCTTGCCTCCTACTTTCCCTTATCGGTATCTCCTCAAAAATCGTTGCATACTTAATTGTGCTCTCATGTGTGTATTTCTAAGAAAACTCACAGTAACACATGGGAGACTTAGGCAGAAGGCTCCCAATTTCCATGGTTATAACACTTGGCCGTGTAACTATTTCCCTTCAAGTCTGCTAAGTCTGGGCAGACTCACTCCACATACATAAGACAATAGATTGGAAATGACAACTTTACACATAAGTTTAGGAAACAGTTATTTCCTTTCAAAACTGAAGCAAAATTCTGCCTTCTAATTTCAAGGTAATATTACTCAATCGTTTTATGTTATCTGCATTGTTGCTCCTTGAAAGACTAATTACAGGATATCATGTTGTCTTATGTATATATTTGTTCAGCTACTCCTACTAATTTCATTACTGATGTATATTTCTTCTGGAATAATCTCTCTTGGGATATTGATACTTGGTACATAAGTGGAAGAGGTTTGACTTAGGCTGACCAAGAAAAATGTTTGACCTGCTGGGATACAAGAACACATGGAAATACTGGAACCCTCTTGGCATATTCTTGCACTGGGAATGTGGGAAATAACCAAGTTGTTTTGAAAAAAATATACTTACATATAAGTCTAAAGAAACAAACAAGTATTATGACCATGGGAGGTCATAATGGTTTAAAAGCATAAGAAAAATGTGTTTTTTTTTCTTGATTAACAAGTATTAGACTTCCAAGGTCCAAATCAAACCAATGAGACAAATACACTAGCAATCAATAGTACCTGTCAGCATTTACCAATTCCTGAAGGGAGTACAAGCCCTGAGATCACCAGACCATTGTGCTATAATAGAAGCCATTTTCTTTTTCTTTTTAAAAATATTTTATTTATTTATTTATTTATTTATTTATTTATTTATTTATTTATTTATTTATGAGAGAGAAGAAGAGGCAGAGAGAAATAGAGAATGGGCATGCCAGGGCCTCCAACCATTGCAAATGAACTCCAGACACATGTGCCACCTTGTGCATCTGGCTTATGATCGAACCAGGGTCCTTAGGGTTCACAGGTAAACACCATAACTGCTAAGTCATTTCCCCAGCCCTGAAGCCATTTTATTTACACATCAGAAGAAAATGCTTTCCTATAAGAGCCCAAATGAAGTTGGTGTGCTGAGTAAATGTAATTACCTTGCATTATTAGCTCTAGGAATTGAGTTTCCTGTTCTAGTTTTGCATTAAGCACCTTTTTGATTACAAAGTTCACTATACAGTCTTTATCACTTCCTCTTTTGCCTACACTTAGTAATGCAAATCAAACCATGGCAGTAGCCTCTCAGTTCAAGGCCTCTTCATAGTACCCCTTTTGATGTTCTTTGATAAAATCTGTTGTTACTAAATGACCATGAACCCATACTTTTAACTGTTACAATTCTGTGAAAGGAAATGATTGATCTCATTCAGGACATTAATTGTGTCAATAGTCTTTTTTGATACTGTCTACTGCCAGTGTTTGCTGGCAAGACCATTAATATTCTGAGAGAATAAATAAATACAGCCAAGAATTCTTTTTTAGCTATTATTAAATCTTCAACAAATCAGTAGAGGTGATTCAGGTCTTCATTTATTATAGTAAAAGCAGTTGTTTCCCAATGCCCTTTACTTCTAATAATCCCTGGGTCAAGATCATTCTTCCAACTGACTATTGAGATTGATCTACCTAGCACTCTATCTAAAAATCCATGCTATTTTAACATCAGCCCTTTTATGTTTCAGACCACAAAGCAAAATGTCAGATGTCTGGATTTGAGTGGTAGCTTGTTTTTATCTAAGGTGTGTGATCTTGGTCAAATTTTCATCTTCTTTTTTGCCATACAGTGAAAATAGCAACCTTTATCATGCTGTCTGTGAGATGGAGATGATGTGTGTACAGTGCAAAGTGTAGGTGAACTAGATTTCCAATAAAAGTGTCTCTGATTGATGGTTATGTAATTTATGCCACACAAACTTTTCATAGATTATTTTCTCCAGTTCACAACACAGAAAACCAACGCATAGAAAGCTCAGTTTTCCTGGACACTAAGTAGCAGAATTGGAAAGCATAGTAATTAGTGTTTAGCTTCAATTTTTTTCTGTTATTTATTTTGTATATGTGGTCATGAATGAAAGAATCTATTTGTGAGTCATATATATATATGATAATTACTAGGTATTTTGTAGGCTTTGGGTCACTAATTTGGTAAACATATTAGTTTCCTTACTTACTTTTTCTGTCAAGTCTTAAATGTGGAAATTTAAAATGTAAAATGTTATTTAAATTTATTTATACTCTTGTAGATGAGGAAGAAAATAGGTTCAGAATAGGAACACATAGTGGATATGTAGCTAAGTTTAATAGTGGCAAGTCATAATTAAGCATTTCTCTTTCAAAATTTATTATCATTGTGAAATGTAAATAAATAATATTGGTTAAAATAATAAATATAGTGAAATATACAATTGTATAAGCATATTGTTGTAAAACTGTATGAATTCTGTGAAAATGTTCTATTCAATAGTCTCACTTTCCTTATCTGTGGGATCACATAAGTGCCAGAGAGATGGCTCAGTGGTTACAAGCACTTGCTGTGCAAACCCAACAACCAGAATTCAGGTCCACAGAACTCACGTACAAACAGATGCAAATAGCACATGTGTCTGTAATTCCAATGTGCCAGTAGTAATACGAGTCAGAATCAGGAGACTCCCTTAGATCATTGTCCAGCCAGTCTGCCCTTCCAAATGGCAAGAACAAAACAGAAAACAGAACAGAACAAACAAAAGAGAGCCTGTCTCAAACAAGATAGAAAGTAAGGACTGATACCCTGGGGCTGTCTTCTTACCTCCACACTCATGCCATGCACATGTACACATGTACACACACACACACATATACTTCACATATATGCACACAAATAAATAAGATTAAAACCTCATTGTAAGCCGGGCATGGTGGCACACACCTTTAATCCCAGCACTTGGGAGGCAGAGGTAGGAGGATCCCTGTGAGTTCAAGGCCACCCTGAGACTACAGAGTGAATTCCAGGTCAGCCTGAGCTAGAGTGAGACCCTACCTCGAAAAACCAAAAAAAAAAAAAAAAAAAAAAAAAAAAACTCAGATTGAATAAGATCATATGCCTGAATATGTATGCAATTACATTTTTATCTTTATTTCTATTTTCAGAATAATAATACTTTTTAAGATTATTATTATGAAATTTCCTTTTTACTGAACTTGTATTTTGAGATATTCCTAAACTCAAGATTCATTATAAAATTGTTTCTTACAATGAATTTATTATTAGTACTGATGTGGCATAATAATATATTGATGAATAAATTAAGAAATTAGTATAATTTTTAACCCAAATGATAGATTAGAAATTACTTTTAAAATTATTTTTATATTTTAATTTCATTTATATTTGAGACAAAGAAAGAGAGAGAAATTACTTGTGTGGAGGCAAAATCAATGCATCTGATAACTTTTGATATAGCAAAATACCCCATGCCACTATTTATTAATAAAAGATTTCGTGGCTCACTTCGCCTGGCTTTTATGTTTGTTATGTGTTTTGGCTCCTTTCATGTATTTAGTCTACTGTCTGGTCTCTAATGACTTGCTCATATATGTGGTGATTGGTACTGGCTTTCTGATGGAACACATGTGTTTTGAAGATGAGCTTGACTCTAAGCAAGGGAGAGGGCATATTCCAATGTTCAAATGCCATCTGCTTTTATATTTTCCACTGGCCAAACCATCATATGGATGCAAGTGTTTGGCTATTAAATGACCCCCAAATGTTAATGGGATTATAAAAACTTGGTCTTATGGGAGGTTATCTGCGGATATTCTTTGGGATATATTGATTAGTGCCCCCAAAGATTGTGAAGCCATGGCCTATTCTCTCACACTGCTGTTGAGTTTGAAATTGACCTTCTTACAGCGATATGAGATTCTACTCTGTTGTGCTGCCATCACTTAAGGCACAGAACAATGGGGCCATGTCATCTTGGACTAGAACCTTAAGCACTATGACTCAAAATAAACTATTTATGACATCAGTATTCTGTGGCAGGTATTTTTGGTTATGCTAAGCTGGCCAACTAGAGAGTTGTGAGAGGAACTCCTACAAAAGTATGCATAATTAGAAGAGTTACTCAGTGGATACATCTATTGTAATAGTCTATCACACATACAATGTGTGAGCCTTCCTGGCATTATTTAGTATCTTTATGTGAGATACTTTGATTACTTTTCTGCTCATTGAGTAATGAGGCTATAGCACTGCACTGGATTTTGAAGATTTTAGTCAGCACAATACTTTAGAATTGCTAGGTTTTACCTTTTATGCCTGCATGTGACTGAGCTTAACTTTAGCAGCCATGACTATGAATAGATAAAGTCATTTTTAATATGATTAGGATAATGCTAATGATGATGACTGTGTCTAACGTTAGGTGAGCCTTTACTGTGTGAGATACAATGTGTCAAGCCCATACCTACTATCTTACTTTATTCCTGCCATAGTATTTCCAAATCAAAAAAGACAGTGGAGCCGGGCATGGTGGCGCACGCCTTTAATCCCAGCACTCGGGAGGCAGAGGTAGGAGGATCGCCGAGAGTTTGAGGCCACCCTGAGACTACATAGTTAGTTCCAGGTCAGCCTGGACCAGAGTGAAACCCTACCTCGAAAAACCAAAAAAAAAAAAAAAAAGAAAGAAAGAAAAAGACAGTGAAGTACTAAGAGACCTATGAGCTGCTGTGGGCTCATAAAGTAGCAAGTGGTAATTGACATGCTTTGACCATTCTCCTATTCAGTATGACAGACATTGTAAGTGTATATGTGCATATATATATATGGAGATATTATGCATGTATTCATCCTAAATTATAATATTTATAGTAATAAAGAAGGCTTTCTTTTCTATATCCTTAAATTATATAGGAAAAATTGGGTAAAACCACTATCTTAAATAAAACCACGTTTTTGAAAAGGAACCTTTGGAAGCCTTTGCATAAGTGCAATAACATTTAAAAAAAGATTCTAGCCCAGAGGGCTTCTAATATAATTTGGTGCTAACCCTTATTCTCTTCTTTCATAACTTAGCCTAGGTGTTCAGGGATTACTATGTAGGAACTACCCAAAAGAGAAATAGAGGACTCTTAGTAGAAAATGCATTCACAGGGCTAGGGAGATGGATTAGCAGGTAAGAGTCCTTGCAATTCAAACACAAGGGCCTGAGAGGGCCTGATTCACTGATTTGGGTTCTAAGAACCCATGTAAAAAGCTGGGCCTAGTAATGCACACATACAAGCCCAGTCCTCTGGGTGGTGGAAATAGGACAATCATGGAGGCTGCCTCATGGAGAGAACATGAGTTTATGGGCCAGCTGATAGACTTCATCTCAAGGAAATACATAGATGAGCAATAGAGGACACTGGTCATTACTCTCTGACCCTATTCAGGTGTGCAGCATCTTCATGCACACACACACACACACACACACACACACACACACGCGCGCGCACGCACGTGTGCGTGAAGTCAGGCATAAACCCTTGCTCTAAAAATAAAAATAAAATAAAATAAAATAAACAACGAAGTCTTGGGTTCAGTCCCTTAGTACTGACAACAAAAAGCTCTTAGAACAAACATCATGTTTATGTTGTTTGTGCTTTGTATTTGAACTTGGTCCTTTAATTTGGGTAAGATTGATTATTTCCATTTTATAGCAAATTCAGTGTGGTGTGGCTTTCACCATGGTAGGTTACAGATCAGTTTGGCTTTGATATCTGGCAGATTACTTGGTGTATATATTACCTTTGTCCTTGGTTGGGTCCCTGCTTGTTCCAGTGTAAAAGAAGTTGAGTTGCTAAATATTTTTTTGGCTTGTCATTCTTGCTATTGTAAAAATATTAAATCAAGCATGTATTAAAACCAGATTCTTAAATGTGTGACTGGTCAAACTATTTCACTTAAAATTGAGCTAGTTTTGCCTTCTTTTTCAGTTTAATTTTAAATTCTGCTGGCCAATTTTCTGAACTTCTTAGTAATCTTACACATCCTTTGGGTATAAACTTCTTATATTTTGTACCAGTAATCACACCTTAGATTACTTTAAAATTTGGGGTTTTCTTCCAGGTAAGTAAGGGTTGAATATATTATTATTTCTGGGATCAAATATACTATAAAAACTAATTAATGTATAACTAAGATATTTCAGTTCAAGTGCCAGTAAATGTGTTTCTTATGAAGTCTCTTTGTTCAGTGTCATATATTTCCTCCCTTACAATTTAACAAATACTTATTTTTAGCCACTGCAGATAAAATATGCCAAATATTCAATATAGTTAATTTTAAGTTTGTTTTTATAATTTTTGTCAAATTTGTGTTCTTCTTACTTACTTTTATTAATTAAAAATGATTGCCTATTTCAAAAGCATGCAGAGTGATAATTTTTTTTTAAGTTTTAAAATCATAGTTCCCTGATGTGATGAGCGATGATGGAAAGGGATTAGCTTTCTGAAATACAAAATGTTTTCATTCAAAATGTTTCTCTAAAAACATGGCAGGTTAAGCATGCATGCTAGATGGATTTTAACTTTATAAATAGTTAACTATTACTGAAGTTTTACTAAGCTTTATTGCAGATACATTTGCAATAATTGATTACCTTAAAATTTATTTTTATCACTGAGCATCATTTACCCAGTCTGTGAACTTTCCCTGTGAACATAAGTATATGATGATTTGTGGTGCTTCAGCATGTATTGTGAAGTATACCAGGTAATAGATTCTACCCTCCAGATCCTTGTCATCTCACTGAACACAAAATCCCAATTATCAGTGCTAATTATTAAAAATATGTATGAAGCATACATTTTAAAAAGCCTTCCTTCATCACTGCCAGCCCCCATATCTAATTATTTAATTTTAAATTTATTTTGTTCTTTGTTAAAGCATTTAAATTTAATTATATAATTGTGCATTCTTCCACAGTTATAAGAAGGAACTCAACAATGCTGTTTCAGTGTCTACCACATGATGAGCACTTAGCTATTTGTTTACTGAATGACTGAATTAATATGAAATACATTATAAACAACCAGAGAAGTACAATAGCTTGCGGTTGACATCATCACACAGATTTTTAAATGCATGGCATTTGAATTTGCTGCACACTACTAAGAGAGGCACTACAAAGGAGTAGTGTAAAATATGGCAACCAACAAACCAGTTATTTTAAGGTGAAAAATACAGAGGTGTTTCATGCATTCAGAATATTGTACAAACACCAACTCAATCTAGTTCTCAAACATTTTCATCTCTCAGAAGGAATCTCTGTGCCTATTAGAAGTTTTTCTGTGTTTCCTTCTTTCTCCCCAGCATGTTTCAACCATTCTGTCTCTGTAGACTTACCTATTCTGTATATTTGATATAAATTTGAGCTGTACGTGATATAACCTCTATGTCTGGCTTCTTTCATTTAAACAGTTTTCAAGGTTCATTTGCATTTTTGCATGCACCCATATTTCATTCCCTTTTATGGTTGCATATTTTGCCATATGTACATATGTGACACTGTTTATTGTTTCATTCACTAATGGGATTTTGGCCTATGCCATAGTTTTTAATATGAATTTTCCCCAAGTACCAATGTGTTATGGATTTACTTAACAACTTGGTACCATTGGAAGATGATGTAAAGCTGAAGAGATGGATCTTGTGGGAAGTGTTAGGTCACTAGGAGTATGACACAAAGTAACTCTGAGATCTGAGTCTTTTCCTCTTTCTCTGTTACTTTCTGGTCATGAGGTAACCAATTTGATTTTCCCTAAACTCACCACCATGATGTGCTGTTTTACCACAAGCACAAAACAGATCATTGCATAGCACTTGAGCGACCGTGAACTATAACAAACCTTCTTTCTCTATATGCTGATTATTCCAAGTTTTTGTTATAGTAGTAGCAGGATGCTGACAAAACTATTTCCACAATTAAGTTATTAATCATAGTGTTCATTTGTTTATGGACCTATTATAATCCTTTGAATATATGTTTGGGACTATCATATCTTTGCCATATTATAATGATTTCAGTGAAAATAAGGAGCTAGAATCTGATATCATAGATAACTATGTAAGTATTAAATCCAACTTATTGTTTAAGAAAAACATTTATATTAATGGGAACCTAGAAATTCCATTGTGATGATGACACGTCCAATTAATGAAATATGTAGATAAACAATCAAACATTATTCTTAAGCTGCCCCTTCCAACTTTCAGGACCCTTTGGAGGTCACAGTTGTAGTTATAAGGAAGGGCAGAGAATTTTAGTTCAAATGTGATAAGAATGAGAATGGATCACTGAAGGAATTATTGACACAGTCAGTCACTGTCCCAAGTCCTTAAAGTTAATGGGGTTACTTTCAGTTCTTCAGTATACAAGCATAGTTTATGGACACAAGCCCATGTGTCCTGCACATGTTTTCTTTTTCTCTGCACGACATTGATTACTCATTCTTTTGCTGGTACTACAGTCATTTACTCTGGGGAAACAACCATTCTGCATTTGGATATTGTGTTGATGGGACCATACAGAAGTGCTTTTGGGCTGGAGATGAACTCAGTAGCAGAATGGGTGATTATCATGTGCTTAATCTTTAGCACTACAAGGGCAAAAAGTGAGAGTGGAGACTCTGTCTTTCCTGGTTACTCTATAGATATATGGACCAAGATCCCTGTATCAGATTAGTTTTCCAGGAGTGTGATCCATTAGCAGAACAATAAAGAAATGTGGAATTGATGTTGCATGGCTCAGTAGAGGTGACCCATAAGTTCCTAGCACACAGGTCAGTAGCCATCTGTGATTTAGCTTTCCTACATTTTTGTTTATGCCTGGGCATCTTCTTCATAGTGGTTATATTTATATTTGGAGAA
The DNA here is from genome assembly GCA_036365145.1 of Orientallactaga sibirica. Classification (NCBI taxonomy): domain Eukaryota; kingdom Metazoa; phylum Chordata; class Mammalia; order Rodentia; family Dipodidae; genus Orientallactaga; species Orientallactaga sibirica. The sequence continues at coordinate 32,301,113 of JAEOAD010000012.1, read as the reverse complement.
ACCATTGCAAATTCTGAAGCTATCTCACTGAAAATAGCCAGGGAGAAAACAGAACTCATCAACCTACAAGACTCAGAGAGAATAGAATGTGTATCTAAGATAAAGAGCATCAAGAACATGGCACATGGGACAGTCGAGTAACCACATGCTCTGTATTACATTAGTTCCTATGACTGTCAGGAAGCCCTCAGAAATGATCATCTGTCTCTAATCCTAAATATTTCAGCAGTGTGACATAGCAAAACTTCAATGTTCTCATTAGTTCAGTAATACATTTTTGCACCCAATATAAACATATCTGAATGATACCAGAATTAAATCTGTTTTCTTGCTCCTCTCGTTATAACACCACAAAAAAAAAAAATCTGCTGTAGCAAATCCTCATGCCCCGCCCCCAGATGGTGGACTACAGGTCTGAGTTAGCAAGCTCTGGGTCTTGAACAAGACTTAAGTGTAAGAACATTAAAAAATAGCTTGCCAGAGGTGGTCAGACTCACTTCTAATCTCCCAGCAGAGGAGATGTTTCAAGGCCCAAGAATTCTCATGGCCATTTGTATGGGAGGAAAAACTGATGTTGGAAGAGCATTCAGCATTTCCTAATATCCCTTGCCCTGTGACACATTTTGCAAGAATCCATTGGGAAGGTGTAGCTTCCAAGTAAGACATCCTGCTTCCTCACCCATGGTCTGACATTGAACCCTACTCTGACTGAAAACTCTACCATGTAAATTAAAAGAGAAACAAAGCAATACCAGAGTGATGAAGATCTTTATTTGAAATGTTACACCAAGAATGAAACTTGGAGATGAGGTTAAATTCAAAGGGAATGGATGGGATTGAGCCAAGGAAAACAACTGATGTGTGGTAAGCAGAGGCAATTAGAGAAGGAAGGAGAAAAACAACAGACTCCTTGGAAGGGACCTTAAGAAGCAGTGTGCAAAACAGACAAGGCAGTCTTCCAGTAGCACAGGCCTGCTTTGCTCCTTGATGAGTCTGCAGTTGACCATTAGTCGGGCTCACCTGTGATTAAAAACCACCAGGCAGAAAGTAAAATCCTGGATGTGTACCTTTAAAACAAATTCAGGCTGCTTTAAGCATATTCTCTTGTTCCGGATTGTAAAACGTTTATTAGGATATTGTTGTAAATCATTGCAGTTAGGAGCTCAAGATCTACTAGAGCGAGAATCTTCAGTTTCAGCTGAAGAGACTCTTTCTTTCCCCAATACATACTGGATTTGCTGTCACCTAAATTGCGCTGTTGATGGAGAGTCCCTTGAATGCTGTCAGAAGGGAACTGTCTTGACCACCCAAGCATGGCAGTGTAATGGACTGGGTGCTGGCCTAACTGGGGTAAGGAGTCCATGTTTCTTCAGGTCAGGGCTAGATGACTATATTGACTGCAAATCAGACATCTTTGTTATTTCTAAGTACAAATTCTAAGCTGAATAAAATGCAACAAGAAAATAATGTGCTTTTAGATATAACTACTGGTTAGCTTCATATAGTTTTTAATAAAGATTATAGTCACCCACATGTTTGTATCAAAGCAAATGAGCATGTCTATGGATCAGAACACTTGAATAGATGGTGGCATAGTTCCTTTAAAACTCAAAATAGTGAAACTTGAAAATCTTGCCCTATAAAGATACTGCTAAATTATTCTTCTACTATTTTTCATTGAGAGAATTATAGTGCATGCATTTTCAGGAATATTTAGTAATGAATCTTGACCTTTTAATTTTCAGAGAGGCCAAGGATCCCTCTGATGATTACATATGTTAAATTGATGCACTAAAAATCCTGATATAACTCCTAAGGAATGGCTCTCCTAATTAATATCTTCAGTAAGTTGCAGCTTTTTAAAATTGTATCATAGTTTCATATAATTATCACTTTATATTAAACTACCTTAGTTCTAATATAAAGTATGCTCATAGCTTATAGAGATGTATTTTTAAATATGTTTTATTTACTCGAGAGAGAGAGAGAGAGAGAGAGAGAGAGAGAGAGAGAGATACAAACACATAAAGAGAGAAAAAGAGAGAGAGGGAGAGAATGAGCATACCAGGGCCTCTAGCCACTGTAAATGAACTCCAGATGCATGCACCACCTTATGCATCTGGCTTACAATGGGTCTTTAGGATTTGCCAGCAAGTACCTTAGTCACTGATCAATCTCTCCAGCCCCCATTACAGAAATGTCTTAATTCACCAAATAGTTTCCCCTTACTTCTCATCCTCACATCCTTTCCAAACATTACACTGTAATTTTTTAGATTGTGAAGTATGATCTATCAAAATGAGAACTTGGCTGCAACTTCTGGAAACTTTTACTTACCTCAATAAGATAATCTAATGTCTACAGAAAACTATATATCTTTCTATTAATATTTACAATTTTTGAAAGTTCATATGTATCATGAAGAGGTAATAAATTGAAATGTATTTTATTGTCAAAATAGTCCCATATCAAATTATTTTAGAGATAGGAAATTAAGAAAAGTAATTTTGGGGGCTGAGAGATGGCTTAGCACTTAAGGCCCTTGCCTTCAAAGCCAAAGGAACCAGGTTCAATTTCCCTAGAACCCACATAAGCCAGATGCACAAGGTGGCACATGCATCTGTAATTCATTTTTTAAAAAAGCAATGTTGGGAAAATAAGAATTACGAAGACAGGAAGAAGCCAGTAGGGGACTAATTATGAATGGGTTGGTAGAGGTTCATTGTACATGTGAGGCTTGTTTGTGGGAAGATGAACTTAGTATTTATGGAATGTCCAGGGTGAAGCCTTAAAATTTCCAGAAATAAAACATATGGCAAAAAAGTTCATAATTTTATGATGTGTTCTACTATCACTACATTGTCTAATGTATTCTCTTTTTACAGACACGGTTGTTTTGTATACATGATCCATGTCAAAATATGCAGTTTAGTTCAGTGAGAGAATTGGGTGTATTTTTAGAATGAAAGACTTGGCATCCTACTACAAAATGGATTCAATAGGAGATCATTGCCTCTACTTTGATAAGGTTTAGTCTGGGTTTGTATTTTCAGCTCATCTCTGGGGTGATGTCATTTGACTCTCCATTGAGTTAGTTATGTAGTGCTATTGAGAATTTCTTGATCTGATACAGACACAAATGGAAAGTAAAGCCACCAAGTAGCTTCTGACACACATTGTTGTGGCATCATTTTTGCAAAGGACCTATTTGTGGACTCCACACATAGCAGCCATCTTCTCCATCTCTCTCAGTTCCTAGTAAGGATAGTCACTACTTATGGACACCATAGGTTGTTCCATTTAGTTCCATGTGCATTTGCTCTTTGTCTGGCCTCCCTCCATGTTTCCTGTCATTTTCCATTCTTCAGACAGAGGAGGAGAGAAAGTGAATTTTCTATCATGAGAAACTCTTTACAAACTTGTTTGAAAAAAATAATGTGGATTTAGGACATATTGTTCTAACTCAGTTCTGGACACCTTTAGATCCCTGAATTCAAGACAGATGATTGTTCAGAAGAATAAATGTGTTAATTCTTAGAATTTTTTCTCATTGACAAACTGCACTGCTTTGCCTGCATAGCTGGAATTTTACTTGTTGCCAAATCACAGATATTCCTTTTGATTCTCTTTTGTTTTTCACTCTCCTTTCCATTCTATTATGTTCTTTTATATTCTGGGTGAATATGCTGGCCCTAAATCTTCATTTACTGTGTACACCTTAGAGATGAATTTATGGAAGAGTCTTTGTAGAAACATAGAGGCTGAGCAAGAAATGGTACCAGTGAAGTGTGGATGGAGTGAAAGAGCAAGAGAGTTCTAAGCCTTATCTAAATGGAACAGTCTAATTTAAGGTTGACTACAATTCCTGCACTCTCCTAATGATTCCCTGATAATTTCTCCCTTTCATTGAAATTTCCATGTCAGAATAATAAGACCCATCCTTTGCCAGAGATACTTTGTTGAAGTCAAATCCTCTGGAGAATAATCCAAAGGAAAAACTGCTGAGTTTACTTAATATAATAAGTTTCTTTTTTCTTCTTTATTAAAGTTTCCCTGAGAGCATTTCTCATTGATTAAAATGCTCTGCAAAGCTTTTCTAGTGATTCTGTCAAGACTATTAGACTTATTTTTTTTCAATGCAGAGGGAAATGTTAACCTCACAAAGGTCTCTACGAGATTCATATCCTTCCCAAAGCTCTTACCATTGCCAGATGTGCAATTACATGGTCATTTCACCTTTATAATAGTTCTTGTGACATCTTATTTTGATTATTTTCCTTGTTTATGTACACTGAAGCAGTTATGTTCACCATATGTTGGTTGTGGAAGATACCTCTTAAAACCCAGTTGATAGATGCAAGCTGTTGGGGGATAAGTCAACACTCATCTTCTATTTTATCTCATTTTAAACCTCAAAGGTAAACTCAACCAGATGAACATGTTCCTAAGATTCTCTCAGCTGTCCAGAAATATTTGTGTATAGTTCCTTTAACATGATGCAGGAAGAGGCTGACATATGTAGGAACTAGTCTTAATACCACTCCCTTTGGGCTATTGAGACATCAAATTTGAGATAAGAAATAGTGTGTTAGTGAAATAAAAACTGAGCCATGATGAAATGATCAGGAATACTAGGCTTTGTATATGAGAGGATAAGGTACAAGAGGAAGATAACTATTTAATGTCATTTGTTTGTTTCCTTTGTTATTGTTTTGCTTTGGAGACAAGGTTTTACTTTGTAACCAGGCACTTAGAACTCACTCACTCTGTAGCCCAACCTGATCTCAAGCTCATGGCAATCCTCCTGCCTTAGCCTTCCCAAGTACAGAAAATATAGACATGTGTCATCAACAACAAATGGTAATGTATTTTTCTTGCTGAATATGAAAAATAACTTCATGGAAATCAAAGTACAGATATGATAATATAAAACTGAATTAATTTTTCTTATTGTTACTTCAAGGACAACCCATAAGCCATGTTTTACGAGAAGTGGGCTATGGACAGTAGAGAGTACCATTAATAAAGAAATAAAACTTCTATTACTTAGGTTATTTCAGCCATGGCTTTTAAAATTGTCCCATGCAGAGGATATGTTCCGTAATGAGCAGTTTTTATGTTTAATAGGAAACAGGGAAATTGGTTTTGAGGGGGAAGAGTCCATTCCACCCCATTAGAATTGTGAAACATTCCATTTATGTTTGGTCAAAGTTTTTGTTTGTTTTTGTTTTGTTTTGTTTTGTTTGCCTCTTTTTGTCAGAAAGCATGGAAAGTTGGCAGTATGCTCCCAGGGCCTGATAGTATGTGAATGCTAACATCCTTTGTTTTCAATGGCTTCATGAGCAAACTAGCACTTCTGTTAGGAAAATGGAGAAAACTAGTGCATTTTCAAGGATCCAGGTTGATTTCTGCTGTTCTCCAACAGGACATATAAAGAGAAGAGGCAACAACAACAACTTATTTTTTCATCTTTAATTTCATTCTATTTGGAATTAAAGGAAGAAATTCATTTACAAAATTTCTGAAATACATTTGGGTGATTTAAATAGAACATTAATACCAAATATACCTTCAGCTAATTCAGCATTAACATGTAATGTTACATATTCATATTTAAAATGTGTTGTGACTATTGTTCCTAGTTTTCTGTTCATCTAACTTCAGTAATGTATTAGATTCTACTTTAGTTGGGATATGAAAATACCCTCCATTTCCTTGAAATACAGTCAGGCATTTTCTGGGAGTAACAAAATATCTGTCCATAAGAGTTGAGTTGAGGGGGATGGAGAGATGGCTTAGCGGTTAAGGCACATGCCTGCGAAGCCTAAGGACCCAGGTTTGATTCTCCAGGTTCCACATAAGCCAGATACACATGGTGAATGCATCTGGAATTCGTTTGCAGTGGCTAGAGGCTCTGGCGTGTCCATTCTCACTCTCTCTCTCTCTCTCTCCACTTCTCTCTGTCTCTAATAAATAATAAAAAAAAAAAGAGTTGAGTTGATATACAACTTCTTGTTATTACTGGAAAACTTTCAGATAGAACTCATTGCTGCAATAAAGATTACAGGGAATTTTTTATAAGAACAGCAGGAATTTTAGAAGATTTTTGCTGCCCCCCCCACTTATCTCCCATTTTCCTTTATATTTGAACTGAGCATTAAAATAACTATGATATAAATGAAATATTCATCTTTAAAAACAACAGTTGACTGAGAACTTAGAAGCAAGTGTCCCAAAGGATGAAAAATCTTTTGGAAAAAAAATTCCTATATCATAGCATATTACTTGCAAGTATTTAATTTTCCCATTATAGCATTTACTTTCTTGTTGCTGGGACAAAACAGTCGATCAGAAGCAGCTTATGGAAGGGAAATTTTAGTTTTCCTTACAGTTTCAAGGGGAAGTCTATCCTGGGGGAAGAAAGTATGGCTGTGCAGACAACCAGTCATATCTTCACATCAACAGGGATGAAGTAGAATTCATTAAAATGCAAAGTGACTGGATATATAACAAGAAAGCCCACCAATAGCAACACAGCTACTCCAGCAAGGTTTTACCTTCTATAGTCTTTAGAAACTTGCCTATCAGCACCACATGCGTTTAAACACATGTGTCTATGGGGCTCATATATTCCAACCACCAAAGCGATTTCTTTCCATTTTGTATAATTTTTCAATTTGTTAAAAATGCAGCTAGTGGATGAAGATGAATAAAGCAAAAATTCAGATTCCAAACTTAATGATCCACTTTTCTATATTTAACATATCTCCTATTACCTAACTCTAAGCATAAATAGATGGCAGTTTGATGGGCACAACATATTTAGCCAAACGATAGTAGAAGCTTAACCCTAAGTACTATGACTTTTCTAGCTATAGTATTTTGACTTAATTTTTAGTACAAGGCATGAATTTCTGCTCAATGAGTGGGCCTTAAATGTAATCAGCAAGTAGCTTGTTACCCCTCTTCCAGTCATGCCATTATTGTACCAGTAGTCACATCTTGCCTGGATGTTCAGTTTTTATGTAGCTCACTTCAACTGCTGGCTAAGACTCTTTTTGACTTTTCTCCTCCTGCAGCATGCCTAGAAACTTTCAGAACCATGAAAAATAGCCTTCAGGAGGAAGCTTCCAGCTCAATTCTAGCTTGATTACTCAGTATCCTGCAACTGAAGTATGTGGGCTTCTCAGTAAAAGAGCATCTTACAATCTAGTTGTGGTGGGCATCAAGAGCCTCCCTGACCAACAACTTACTGGGTGGTATCCCACTCCTGGCACTGGGAATTTTGTGTAGGAATAGCACTATCAGCCCTGGACCTAAAATTTTTTCATTAATACAAGTTACTACTATTGCATTTTTATATATTTAAAATGATATATGCTAATGTAGTCACTATGTTTTAGCCTATGTGTATTTGTGTGCAATCTTAAGACTAGATGAAATAATAAAATTCACAAAAGACAGTAGCAAAAAGGATGTCTTTCAAAATAGAGTTCTTGTTAACTCTAAAAACACTTGACTTTATTTCTAAAGACCAAACTGTCTCAACTTTGTTTAAGATCTATTTCTCTTCTTTTATAACAGTCTATTTGTGTCCATGTATACCAGTGAAAATGGCTTCGTCAAGTGTAACTATTTTTAAGATTTCAAGTGTTCCTCATGAAAATCATTTAGATTTATAAGTCTCCTGTATCATTGCAATACTGAAATTTTCTAGAAAGTTTATCTAAGTGATATTGTTTTAATAAGGTTATTGCCCAAGCATAAGATGTATATATTTTTGACTTGGTAGAGGAGGAAATGTCCTATATGGGAGAGAATCAGCATGCGATGTCATCAAGGAGCTAACTACATGCACTTTTCATTATGCTTTATGGTTAAGAGGCCTTCTGAATTTGGTGTATTTTATTTGCTCAAATAATTGTATCAGTAGCATATTTTAAGGATATCTGCAAAAATGATAAATATAAGCCATGCAGAGCACACAAACAGTTTCCACCACTCTAGACATTGCGTGTGTTTCCAAAAATCTATGATATGTTTCATTCTTGTTTTTTTTTTTTTTTTTTTTTTTTTTTTTTTTGTCCTCATCACTTACCTGTTTACTTTAATCTGCTAGTAAACCTTCCTTTATCCTGTTTCAAAACTATAATGTAGGCGCAGGTTGGTGTACTATCTCTTCAAATATATGTTCACCATTTTGCTGTGTTATTTCTTTCCTCAGATAGTTGAAGAAAAAAAAAAGTGTCAGTGGGTATTCTGACAAGAAATATTATGAGGGAGATCATTGTGTTTAAGTGTTTAAAGCCAGGTCCAGAGAACAGTTTACCCTCACAGTGTGGTTTTTTTTTTTTTTTTTTTCTAATCTTAAATTTACTCATCAAATATGCCAATCTATCTCAGTCAGTCAAACACATCTGGGAAACTATGAATACAAAATTCTTTATTCTGTAAGGTTTAAGGGAAGTCTTTAGATGAGGAATAGCAAAGAACGGATTTTTTTTTTTTTTTTGGAAAATTAGTGTTAACCTAATCATAGCCAATTGTTGTATGTAAAATTTTCTCCACATTGAAAGGTGTAAACAACTATTGCCAGCTTTATCAAAAGCAGCTGAATCAACTCACAAGAGATGTAGGGAAGGTCATCAGACCCCCCCCCACACACACACCTGAGACTTAGGCATCCCCTTCACCAGTTGTATACAATAATACACAAGATCTCATGACGTGTGGGGGGAAGATAGAGCATATAGAAAGGAAAAGATCTAGGAACAAGGAGCTCCAGTGAACTCCATTGAGGTGGTGTCTTTGGAGTCTCCATGCTCTATAAGTAAGCCGCCTTAGCCTGAGGCTGAGTGAAGAGCATCCAAGGAGTAATTCTACACAAGAAACTCCACCAAAGTGGCTGCTTTTTGGCCCCACATTTCTATAAGCAACCTCTCTTCATGTTCTGTAAGTGACTCCCCCAATAAACCAATTGGTTACATGAAGTCCAACTTTTAGATCCTATTCCTGGAATTATCACACTATAAGTCCTAGAAATTATAGATCCTAAATTTTAGTGTATAAAGAGAATAAATTTATTTAAATCTGATCCAGACATGTCCCTCTTCTGTATGATTCTTACTTTGTAGATTTGGTTTGAATCTGACATATTTTTAGCAAACATTCCAGATGGTGGTTTGTTGAAGTCAGTTTGAGAAAACTCATTTTGAACTTTGAAACATGCTATATGCTTGGACCTTAAGTTGGTCACTTTTGCTGACTTTCTAAATTTTGGATTTTCAAATATAGTCTAAAATAACCCAAGTTGGCCTTAAGCTCACATGTAGCTGTGACTGGGTCTGAACTCTTGAATCTCCTGCCTCTACTTTCCAAGTGCTGTGATGATAGGCCCATTCCACATACCAGCAGTTATGCCATGATGTGAAATGTCCTGCATAGACTCATGGGTATGTATACTTAGTTCCCAGCTGAAGGCACTATTTGGTAAGGTTGTGCAATGTTTAGGAATTAGAGACTTGCTAGAGGAAGTGGGTCACTGGTGGTGGGACTTGAGGTTTTATAAAAACACTACTTCCTGTTTACTATCCATTCCAGACTTTGGATGTTATGAAACCAGCTGCCTCTTCCTCCTGACACCTTCCAATCCATTGATGACTGTAACGTCTTCAGCCATAAGCCAAAATAAATGATTCCCTCTATATGCTGCTTCTTGTCAGACATTTATTTATTCAGTCACAGCAAGAAAATCTATTAATATATCATCTCTCAATGACTTTTTCTCTCCTGTTCCTCAAAGCAGTGATGTGTTTTAGAGTAGGTTCAGATATCAGCTCTGACACATAGTCAGTTTTCTATCCATTAATTGTTTTTCGGTGGTTGAAATTGTTGCATAGACTTGGTTGACAGTGGCTAGAATTTTCAACTCTATATTTCAGTTACAGTGACATGATACTATCTAATATGTTAAAGGCTTTTCAAGCTGAAAATAAATCTTATTAAATGTGGGCCCTTATTTTTCATTTTGATCAATCTTAGAGTTGCATTGTATTCTGCTCCAACAAATGTCTTCAACATGCCAGTTAGCTCAGTGTTACTGGGTAAATAGATTAATTATGCTAGTGTAATTTAGGAGTGTAGTTTATGTATAGCCACATAAAGCCACACCTGTCTTTTATGTGATTTACTCTAGGTTAAGGGAGACAGATAGTCACAGTAGAATTAGAATCTTTGTAGGCAGAAAAAATGAAACAAAAACTTATCTTGAACTCATTGAAGTCAACAGGATCCCTTTGGGTTGATTATTAAGACGATTAGAAATAACAGATGCACCACAAACCCGAATCTCTGTGTCTGAAGCTTGTTCATCATTGGACATACCTCTAGCATTGTGTAACTTTTATATATTTGCAAATGGTATATACCCTATCCCCATTTTCGATGCTTGCCCCATTGGTTTAAGTTTGCCTTCTGTCTGGATTTTTTCCACAATTTCTAATGAATGTGTTGCCAGCTTTTCTGATCATTTTTTTTTTTTAATAATTTTCAGCTGAGCTGAAACCTTGGGTGGTCCAAATTATCTTCTAAGCTCCCACTGGTAAATTTGTTGGAGACCTGATTTGTCAGAGTTGCTTGTGTTTTGAATGGTTTTCCAAAAAATTATTTTTCCACAAGTTCCATTATTTTAGCTGTGTCATTTTATGCACTATATAATGATTATAAGAATCATAAATCTTTATCCCATTTTAATAATATGAGTAACCTCTATCTCTGTGAAATCTGTCTCTGGAATGTAGAGTTTGGTTTTGTGATATTTTGTTTTATCTTTACATAAAATATTTGTTTACAAACTTTAAAAATTAGTTTATTTATTTATTTATTTATTTATTTACTTGAGAGCAACAGACAGAGAGAGAAAGAGGCAGAGACAGAACGAGAGAGAGAGAGAGAGAGAGAGAGAGAGAGAGAGAGAGAATGGGTGCACTAGGGTCTGCATTCACTGCAAACGAACTCCAGATGCCTGTGCCACCTTGTGCATCTGGCTCACTTGGGTACTGGGAAATTGAGCCTTGAACTGGGGTCCTTAGGCTTCACAGCAAGTGCTTAACCACTAAGCAATCTCTTCAGCCCTGTTTACAAACTTTTAAACAAAATTACACAGTAACTGTCTCAGATTATGACATTTCTCTATCACTACTTTTTTTTTTTTTTTAAATTTTACATTCAATGTTTGTGTCTCTTCTGAAGGGACCCTCCTCATTGGGGAATGTGGGTCGTGCATTATGGGGGTAGCCAACATTTATGGGGAAGAGGCAAATTCTCTGTGCATAATGACCCAACTTATAGCTCTAACACTCTTTCCGCCCCCTCTTCTGCAAATTTCCCTGAGCCACGTTGGGCTCATTTTAGTTCTACTTCACTGATGAGGTCTTGGGAGCCTCTGTGTCTCTGGATATCTGGCTTAGTAGGAGTTGAGTGTTTTATGTTTGTGTCTTACTATCCCATTCTATAAATCCCACTGGGTTATTTTTAAAAAAACTGAGATAATTCTGATTTGCATTGCAATTTCTTCTAGTTGTATCAAAAAGAAAGTACACAGTTTAATTTACTTATTGACTATTTCATCTATAGATTGCTTCCTATATAAAATTAAGTATGTAGCTAGAAATCATGGACTAAATAAGAAATTAATAAATTGTATTAAGAAGCACAGCAAGATTAGATATTACATGTTAATGTATAATCAGAGGATCATTTCTTTACTGCAGAGAGGCTTTTGCCGTAGTAATGACTGGGGTTCTGTTGATTGGCACATATGAGTGCATTTTTATATTACTCAATTGTTTCTCTAGGAACTGTACACTACTTCTAATTCTTATACTGTTAGAATATTTTTTTTTCTAAATAAGTAAAACATAAGAGTAAATTAACCTTAAAGAAGTTATTATCAAAACATAAAGGGAATTATATAATTGTTTTTCTTATCAGGTAGGTAATTGCTATGAAAATCACAACATTGTCAGGACTATATGATTTTTATTTATTTATATTTTTAAGTAAATGGTGATGGAGATTTTTTTTCTGAACACATTGTATTTCAGCACAATAATGAGTATATGTGATCTGTTTTTTCAAAAACTTTCTCTTTCTCTGGGCCTGCTTTTAGCCCAGATAGAACATGATATGATTACAGGAAAACATTTTTGCAAATTGGATTCTTGTCATTCACTATCATCCAGGGCATGTTTTCAAAACAGCATTTTAGGTTGGACTTAATGTTGTATCACAGTTATTTTTAAAATTATTTTAAAGATGATTTTTAATTTTAAAGTGGCACAAAGTCTGATTTCATGACTTTGGTCTCATTAGTCAATGTATCTGAGTCAATACCCATCCTTTTGCAAAGTGAAGAAAATAAGAGCATAAATAGTTGGAGTCATCCCAGTGATTGCACATGAGGCATAATATGCTTTGCCCACCAACTGCTGTGCAAGGCCTCATTGCACTGTGAAGGCAAGGATTTTTCTCACCATTGCATTTAGAAATCATGTGCATCTCTTGCATGCACCCTGTGCTAGTCCAGGCAGGCATGGTCTGCTGAGTGATTTAGCTGCCTTAGTTAGCTGCACTGTTACACGACTTAACCTGATTTCATGGGATGAAACAGAATGAACACCATGGTGTATGGCTGTCAGTAGTGAAAAATAGCTGGAAATTAGACAAACAGCTTCATTGCTGAAATTGTTTCCGGGCTAAAAGTTCTTCCAACAGCTGTTTGTTTTGGCCATTAACCTGCCCATTCTTTCTTTTCTTTTTTTTTCTTTTTTTTTTTTTTTTTTTCAACTAGGGGAAATACAGTTTTCTTTAAAAAGAGAATTCAGGCTGGCTATTTCTGGTCAGGAAGAAGTCCTGTCCTTCCACTATTGTGGACGTTTGGCTTCTTTGACAGTTGTACGAAAGGGTTTTCCTTTGTCTCTGTTTCTCCCTCTCTCTTTCTACTCTCAAAGCTCAGACACAGGCTGCTATAGCGAGAGGAAAGGCTTGTGGCTCTTTAATCCTAGAGTGGCATTTACCCTGTAGAAAAAAATTACTTTCCAAAGAAATAATTCATATTATTTAGTAGTGCATAGGCACTAACTTACTGAACAGAAAGAAGAAGGGAGGGAGAGAGTGCAGGAAGGAGGAAAGAGGAGAGAGAGAAAGGAAAGGAAGGAGGGAGACAAGGAGAGGAGGAGGGAGAGAGAGTGCAAGAGAGAGAGAGAGAGAAAGAGAGAGAAGAAGAAGAAGAAGAAGAAGAAGAAGAAGAAGAAGAAGAAGAAGAAGAAGAAGAAGAAGAATGAATGAATCCCAGCCAGCAAGAAAGACACTTAGCTAAAGATGAAGTTTTATTTCTCTCTTATTAGTTTTTTCTTTGTAAATTGGAATGACTTCTAGTTTTGTTTAAATTATTTGTTCTGGAAATACTAAAGCTGGAGTCTACCAGACTGAGGTTAGAAGCATTTTCTTTGGCAGCAAAAAGATACTTTTATAGAAGCCATGCCTGTACTTGGGGTTGCCTCAAAACTGAGACAGCCAGCTGTTGGGTCAAAGCCTGTTCACACTGCTCTTCCGATACCAACTCTTGGCACTAGTGGGTCACAGCACTATTCTTCAAGACCTTTGGAACTTGCTGAAACAGAGCACTCAATGATTTCTTGTCAGCTTACATTAAAATCAACCTGTGACTTTGGAGAGAAGAAACCCCTGCAAGGAAAAGCCAAGGAGAAAGAAGAAAGCAAGGTCAGTACCTGAAGGTCTCCTGCAGACATGCACAGCTAAAATGTAGATTTCTTTTTAGGTGGAATTGAAGCATATGGTGAAATTGAGACTAGGAATGGAAAGCCAGTGTAAGATAGCAAGCAGTCAGGAGAACTAAAAGGCTGAATACTAACTTTCATGAATGCTATGTTTTCAGATTATAGCTATAAAAATCATGAGCAAGTTTATGAATATGCATGTTTGCCATCAATGTACAACTCAATGAAATCTATTTGTTAAGATCCATAATGACTCCACCAGCATACATATTGAAAAAATGTATTTGTAAAACTCCATAGCAACACTGTCACTCTAGATGCTGAATATGTGTGTCCTAAGCTGCTTAGTCCATTGTAATGTGAAGGAAAATAAAGAGTGCTCCTTCACACTGCACATTTGTCTGGATTTTTACTTGTAAATTGAAACCCTGCTCCTTTACTTATTACTGACATCTTTTTCTTAGTCATTTAATTTATGGCATTTTGTGAGCAGCAGCTTCTAGCTGTTGGTTGCTGAGCCGCGTTCTGATGTTATTCCCCAGATGCAGCGTGCTTGCACAGCCCTGCAGCTGAGGGCCTGCAGTGGGAGCCATTTGAAACTTCAGGAGCATCACCTCACCTCACAGTGCAGCGTTCACTGTGATGCCAAGCTTCCCCATGTCATCGTGCCCATCTCTTACTTCTTAGAAATATTTTGATTTTATTTGCCTATAGCCAAATATAAGTTAAGAAAAAAAAATATATATATAAGGGCTGTATAGACAGAAACTAACTTTTCAAGGGAAAAGGAACACCACTCCTTTTATTGAAATGTCCATTTTATCTTCACATTTTTCCAGTAGTATCCAAACTTAATCCAAATGCTACTTCTTTCACACAGTCTTTGCTTCTTACCTTATTCCTTATTTCCTTTGTAGTGATTTTTTTCTTGTTTCTGAAAAAAGCTACAGTGTCTTTATTTGTTATTCCATGATTATATATATATATATATATATATATATATATATATATATATAATATTTCTATCCCATCTAATATGATACATAGACGGTAAGATCTGTTTCTTATTCTTTGTTCTACTTCACTTTCCCCAAACCTTCGCAATAATAAATATTAAAGAGAAATTGGATGGATGAATGTAGGAATGAATCCATGAATGACTAAAACAATTATGAGAGAGATTTAGTTAAACTTACTGATCTGTTTGGGTCATTTCATCTATAAAGCAAAATGTTTTAAATGGATGATTAGTACAGGTTTTCTAGCTATAGCAACAAATTTTCCGAGTAAGAAAATCGATTTAATTAAAATATTCTATTAGAGACTTTGAGTTCTCAATCCAACGTGAGCAATTCAAAATAAAAGTAAGGAAGTGTAAATTATTAATAAAAGACAAAGAATTTTAATTTTTTGTAAGTAATTGAAATGAATATCATTCAACTTGGCTCTGTAGGTCTGTGTTCATATATGACTTCTTTGGATTCAATGTAAAATAGTAATAGAGTATTTCTGTCTGCTTAATGTGACTGTCCTCAGTGTAGGATTTCTTGAACTTGTGCGTTGCAAAATGAACCTTGGTTTAATACTTATCCACTATGCATGATAGTTTCAATAGAATTTGGTTGATCATTTGGGTCACCAGACATTAATGAAACATCCACTAATCCAGTTAGATTCTACAGGAAGGAAAGGTGTATTTATCTTTATCACAGAAAGTTTTTAACATGCCTTTTTTTACATTGAAAACCTTTCAAACAAATGTGAAGACTGGTTAATTTTTAACATATTTCTAAGTGTTAGAAAGAAATGTAGAGTGTTCTTTTAACTTGAAGAAAATACTAAGGAGGCTGGGAAGATACTTCAATGTATAAAGTGCTTTCCTCACCAGCATGTGGATCTACCTTTGATTCACAGTATCCATGTAAAATGCTGGGTGTGGCTGAGTGGCGGAAACAGGAGAACACCTGTGCTTCATGACCAGCCAGTTTAGTCTAACTGGTGAGCTCCAGATCAATGAGTGGCTTTGTGTCTAAGGAAGTAGACAGCATTCCTGAGAGGGATCCTCAATTTTGTCCATTGGCCTCCACCTGGATACATGCTCAATTGTGTGCATCAGGCACTCCTGCACACCTGCACTCACATGCGTACATACATGATTCACCAAACACACACACACACACACACACACACACACACACACACACAGCATGCATGCATGGGCACGTATGCAAAACAGCATGGAAAACTCAGCAATCATTTTATCCTCAAATAAAGATAACTGGAGGCATGCAGTTCATGGCTTATGGGGTGACTTCTGGAAGTTTTGAGAAAACTAGGCTGTCCTACCACTGATTCACTGGTGGCTCCCAGCTCAGTCTTAGGTGGATTATTGAGACCCCCTCTAGTGAAGACACACCCCGTTTCAGTAAGGATTGTTTGACATCTCTTTGGGACTGTTACAGTTCTAAAGCTTTACCTAGCTATAGTGGAGCAGTGCTTATTCTAGGAGGCCATGTGGCTGGATTTAAAAAAAAAAAAAAAAATTATGGGTTCCTTTTCTAAGAAAAAGAGTCCATGGATAGTAACCACAATAAATGACTGTCATTAAAAAAAAATTATGTGGAGTATGTAGTTAGTCATTGTACCAAACAGTTTCATAATCCCATTGGAGAGAACAAACCTATGACAATATCAGGAATGTTCTCGGTCCAGAATTTGTTTGTCCTATGTTTGTTTTTTACTAGAGCAAACGCTGTCATTCCGCTCATCTAACGCTAACTTCCTTGATAATCCACATTGCCATTTCACAACCCATATCTCGCTAGAAAGTGGAGGTTAACCTCTGGTTTATCTATCACTTGCATTTTTCCCTGTCTGCATATCCCCGTTCTTGAGTCTTGGTTTTCTATCAGTTATCTCAAGTTGATGTTTTTCCTCCTTTGGGAAGTCACCATTACCTATCCAATAAATTCCCCATGCTACTTAAACAAAAAAACAAAAAGATGTCACATGTTTATCATGTTTTTTATTATTACTATTATTTCTTTATCCACTCATTGTAGCCTCCAAATGTTTGCAACTTCTTCTTTTCCTGCCATATCTCCCTCCAGCTCCTCTCTTCTGGATATCTTCTTCTGGGTATCCCTTACTACCCAGACTGCTTTGTTCCACTGTCCTTAAAAAATGCTGCCTAACAAAACCAGGTGTTATCTTCAGGAACACTATTTCATGCCACATGTAGTTGGAAAAAATATAAAAAATATGAATGCCATGTTTTTCTTCTGTAGGTCTTGTTCTGACTTCTTAGGTTGAATTTTCTAATCTCTCTCCACACATGACTTTGCTTTTCCTCTCTTCCTGGGTTCTCACCTAATAGTAACAAGATGTCATTTTGTAGCTTTGGAGCCCTTACTTATGAATCTTGAGGTTATGTTTAAGAAGCAAGATTCTGTTTGTTACTGTTCCAGAGAGCAGACAAGTATCAGACATCCATCTCTGCTTCTGGAAGTTCCATGCCCGAACTTCCTTCTACTGACAACTCTCCCTTGGACTTGATGTGTGTCTTACCCTGCCCAATGTCCTCTCCTTTCCAGTTTTCTACTCTTGGGACTATGGAGTCTTTCTTTATTGGATTGCCTGTCATAAGTCAAGATTCTTTTCACTTATGAAAATAAAATTCTTTTGAATATTTACTCTATACTATATAGCACATTGTTTTACTTTAAACTTAGAACATTTTGAAGATATTATTACTATCAATGTGGTCAAATGAATAAACAGATTTAGAGAGAGTTGGAGACTTTCTTATAAGACATTTATCTAATACCAAAATATAGACTATAAATCCATTTCTTTTACAAAAGCTTTTTGTTCTCTACAACTTTAAACTGTTTCATGAAGTGAATGTGTTTTTTTTTGTTTGTTGTTGTTGTTGTTTTGTTTTTGTGGAGTTACCCTATTCAGCATCTCTTACTAACACTTTAATTCTCATTTTTGTCAATGAAAAATACAAGTGTTGATGGTTGATGTTAAAATAAGTGAGAGCTTACATCCAGTTGAGGTTATCTAAAGACAATTCTTGAGTTGGCACTCATGCCTCTGCCTAATATAGTTTAGTTCAATCTTCCTGTTCTATGACTTCTAAGAGAAAATTAAAATGGAATTCTTTCTTCTTCATGTGTTGACAAACAGCTAAGACTAATACTGTGAAAGCAGAAGACACTCAAAAATGCTATTTATTTATTTATTTGTTTGTTTATTTATGTCATTTTGAGATTGGGTTTCTGTAGCTCAGGTTGGTCTAGAAACCAATATGTAGGTGACATACAACTCAAACTAGAGACAATCTTCTTGCCTCAGTCTCCCAAATGATTGAATTATAGGTGTTAGCCACTGTTCCTGGTAAAGTTGTATATTTAAATAATTTATTGTATTTGTTTATCTGTGAATGAAAGAGGCAAAGAGAGAGAGAGAGAGAGGACACGCCAGGGCCTCTAGACACTGCAAACAAACTCCAGATGCATGCACCACCTTGTGCATCTGGCTTATATGGGTACTGGGAAATCAAACCTGGGTCCTTTGGCTTTGTAGGCAAGCTCCTTACCTGCTAAGTCATCTCTCTAGCCCAAAGTTGTATATTTAAAATAAACACAAATATAAACATCAACAAACATATATACTGAATTTGTATTATTCCCAATGAGGGCCAATATTTTGTGGGGTTGTGGCTGTGAGAAATGGTATTTGAATAGAACATGCCAAAAAAATAAATCACATTGTTTGGAGTGAGGGTTAAGGGTGTAGATGAGTATCTCACAAACAAGAGGACCTGAGTTTGATCCCTGATATTTATTCAAAGTACTGGGTGTGCCATCACGTAGCTTCGTAACTGGGCAGGTAGAGAGAGGAGGAATCCATGTATTAGTGGCCAGCCAGTTTAGGCTATTCGGTGAGCTCCAGACCAATGAAAGTCCCTGTCTCGAAAAGAGGTGAAGAATATTTTGGAGGATAACAACAAAGATTGGTCTCTGGGGCTAGAGAGATGGCTTAGCAGTGAAGGCACCTGCCTGAAAAGCCTGAGAACCCAGGTTTGATTCTCTAGGCCCCACATAAGCCAGATGCACAAGGTGGCACATGTGTCGGGAATTTGTTTGCAGTGGCTGGAGGCCCAGTATACCCATTTTCTCTCTGTCTCTAATAAATAAATTTAAAAAATTTAAAAAGATTGACCTCTGACATTAACATGCATGTGCACACCCATGCATATTCACAGGTATGCACACAATCATATATGCATGTATGCATGCACACACACAACATACAGACATGCAAAAAAATAAGTTGAATTTGTTGGCATTTGATGGGAAGAGAGGATTCAGAGAGGAAAAGCATGTTTTGAGGAAAGGGTTATGCAGAAGAATGCCCAGTACAAAACCATTATAATTGAAGGGTACTATTTGTGGAAAGTATTAGGTTTGGAATAGTGGTAACTTATTCTCGAAAGGGTCTAAGGTTAAGTAATATTTATAAAGTCTTACTATATGCTAAGTAGAGAGCCAAAGACTTTGTGGAATACAAGTCAGATGATAGAGGTGTTATTACTTTATTACTGTTTCCATTTTTCAGATTAAGAAACTGAGATTTAGAAAGGTTAACGTACCTGCCATCTTCCCGTTGCTATATTTGGTAGAATAAACATTCAAAGAAAGGCTGTGTGGTTGTGGAACATGCTATTGTAAAACCAATAAACTAAAATGCCACAATAAAAGCTTTTAATAGGAGGAAAGGAAGGCTATTGATAGGCTTGATTTCTACATACAATGTAGGATTTATGTTAAGTATTAAGCTGACATTAACTAGCAAGTTGTAAATAAATCATGGGCTGTGTTCAAGTACCGAGAATTATCAGGAGAAGACAATTAAGTTGACACATGGCCTCTGATGAATTGTATGTGAAACAGAACTGAATAAAAGTAACCCCAGGATAGAAATATAGCAGCAGATGTCAATCGAATAGATTCCTGGCTCTGGCCTCCAGCTGTATATGCTTTTGGAGCGATTGCCTGAGTGTGGAGGCCTGTCCGTGCTCCTGTTGGCTTGCTCACATGGTAGTATTTCCAGAGCTGGCCAAGCTCCCAGCGGCATAGGTCAGCTCCCAGGTCTCTTGATGATTCTGCCTTGCTCGCCTCTTTCTGCTGTGCTTGCACATTTTGTTATTTGTGTCTGATGAAACATGATTATTTCTTTTTCTAGTTAGAGTTCTTATTCCAGGTTTCACAGCTAAACTGTTTTAGTTTGCTTTTGTGGTAGCAATGGCCTGATAATTTGTAATGATGCTTAACTTTTCACATTTTTCTCTACTGGCCAAAGACTTTGTTCTCATTACAGTACATTTATTCCCTGGAGTAATCATTAGCAATCTGGTACTGCTGACTATTGATTACTCTATTTCATGTTTAACAAAACCATTAAAGATTTACATTGTGTGCTACAAAATTATTTCAAAATTATATCTTGTACATGTGATTACATTCATTGAAAATATCATACAACTTCTTTCATATTAACATAGTTTCTATATTTGACTCCTTTACCAAACATATTCTTCTTAAATTATTCTTTCCCAGTATCACAAACATCTTTCTTTGTTTTAATAAAAAGGAAAGTACTATATATATTATTTATGGGAACATTAAATCAATAGATACCTCATCAGTTTTAATAAGAGTAATTGAAGTGGTATTATGATTAAACCTTTACATCACCAACAACTACCATAACCAATTTGGAACATGCTATACTGGGCACCATAATTAAGAGAGCTTTGTACCAAGAGTTCAATGATACGAATTAAATGTATTCCAAGTTGTCAAAGGGTAAATCATCCAATCTTTTTATCTACAAAAAATAAATAAATAAATAAATAAATGAAACAATAATCATTCCTGGTAAACTTTTCCTAAGGGTAACATTTTTATTACTTTCTCCCTTGCTTATCTCTGATTTCATCCCATTTATTACCCCATTTCTCTGTAATACTTTCAATATCTTCCTCTGGCATTAACTCTTTGGCCAGGATTCTATTAAAGCCTTGGTAATAGTGACATTGGGACCTGATCATTCTATAGTGACTCTAGGAGAAGGGGATGGGCTGAGCATTATAGAATATTTAGCAGTTCTACTTTCTGTAGCTACTACACAAGCTAGTGTCATTCTCCACTTATGGAAACCCAAAATGTCTCCAGACACTGAGATTTAATCACAGAGAAGGCAAAGTCAAACCAACCTGAAATGTCCTGTCCATCAGTTAAACTTCTAATCTATTAATGTACTAGTGAAAGTAATAACTTTCTTTCCCTTTCTGTGGAGAATGAGTCTATATTTCCTCCTTGCCAGAGATGTTTCTTGAAGGAACAGTTACTACTTTTGACAGGTATTAATTCCCCATGCATGGAGAAAGTAACAGTTAAACTTTGCCCTTAAGGATAAATTTATTTAATCAAGTAAATATTGAATTAAATAATGTTTTAGACATGAAATAATCTATTTTGTTTATGAAACAAATCCTAACATATGGAATGCTACCAAAGAAGATGGGATGGTGGGGAGTTACTTGAGGCAGTGGGAAAATGGGCATAGAAACAGGTTGGACTTATTGTAGACAGGATGTATGAGGATACTAAGTATCAAAAGGGGACTAATTAAATTAATTTTTGGTTAGAGAAAGATAATGATGAAATAAAACACCACGAAATATACAGTATACAGGAACTGTAGGAGAATGTAAGAAATTTTTAGAAAGAGGAGAGAGAGAGAGAGAGAGAAGGGTTGTATGGATGTATCAGAGCCTACCGACACTGAAAACAAACTCCAGATGTATGTGCCAGTTTGTGCAGCTGGCTTATGTGGGTACTGGGGAATTGAACCCAGGCCATTAAGCTTTGCAGGCAAGTACCTTAATGGCTGAACCATCTCTGCAGCCCAAGACATAACTTGTACCACATTCCAGACAGCTTAAGTGTGACAGGTCTAGTAAAAGAAGTTGTTAATATTTTGATTCGCTTACTAAGTATCAGCAACCCACAAATTCTAAGCAGATAAACACATTTTCTTCACATAAAACTGCACAGTGTAGTTGGAAATGATAATTTGAACTTGTCAGGAAGTAGTAGTTGAAAACTAATGGTAATTCTTAAAATTTGATAACCTATTGTAAGCCAGATGCCATACCCCTTTTTATTGTTAATTAGCACTAATTGAGCTCAGAGATGCCAGAGTCCAAACTAGTTTGATTGATTTCTACATCATTACTTACCTCTTTGCACACTATCTGTCTTTTCTCTCCCTACAATGTATGAAGAAAAGTCCAAAGTCATGTTCCTCATTGGCTTCCTAAAGGCTAAACTCTGACTCCTTTGAGAGAGTTATGGATTTGTTCCCAGAACACTGAATTAATCTTGTACAAATTTCATTTTGACTCTTAATCTTTCCCACCTCCCACTATTGCTCCATTTTCTTTTTGCAATAGAAGCTTTTGTTTTTCTTTGGATTACTAGTCACCAGGGCCTGGTACAGAAATCTGATATCTGTGCGACTGTTTGTTAATTGGTTATATGGCAGGACTTCCTCTCTGAAAATCAAGGAATAATTTATTAAAAGCATTACAGTTGTGACTGGGACAAAATTTACCACATGAGAGGACCATGGCACAAATGTACCATTTTCCCAATAAAATAATATAATGTCATCATCATAAACAGAAGCAATATTTTTTCTGCCATACCTTGATGTTGTGAACAATTCTTGTAAGAGTGAATATCTGAGGTAGGTATGTTCATACTTTGTATATTAAATTCCCTACCTCAAAAATATATTCAATCAAGATGGCATTATGGTAATTAAGATAATACTAATTGTTATAGCAAGTAAAATTTACTTTTCAGAATTTATCACATTATAAATATATATTTTCATTGCTATAAAACCTTGTACAGCAGGGGTTCACAAGTAATTTCATATTATCCATCTGATTTGGCATCCATTTTTTTAGTTTTATTCATACACATGCATAGTGTTTCTGTGTGGTAAGTGTTGCTTGGGGGCTAGAATACCAAAGATTAATGGTCAAAATATTGATTATGAGCTGCAATATACATATATATATATGTACATATATATATAATTTGGAAGTGTTTGATATGGGGTCTTGCTCTAACCCAGGCTGACCTGGAATTCAGTATGTAGTCTCAGGGTAGCCTCAAACTCACAGCAGTCCTCCTCCTTCAGTATCTTGAGTGAACTATTGGGAGGGAAGAGTGTGAGCAGCAAGAAGTGGACAAGGATAGTGCAGGATAGTGAGGAATAAAGGTATGAGGACTATAGCTCAGTTGGTAGAATGCTTACATAGCTTGCACAAAGTCCTGGGTTCAATCTCAAATACATAAATAAATCAAGCATGCAGGTACATGCCTGTAATCTTAGCATTCATTCTCAGAAGGGACAGGAAGGAAGTGTCGGAATTCAAGATCGTCCTTTGCAACATAGCTAGGTTGAAGTCATCCTGGCTACACACACACACACACACACACACACACACACACACACATATTTAATGATATATGAGTATGAAAAATATCATGATAAACCCATTTTAATGTAATCTCAAATACAAAAACGTAAATATATTTACTCTTAAATTGTTGGTTTGTTCAAGTAAAATTGGTCATTTTTTAGATTAAAACTGATTATGTATTTGTCTTTATAAACCTTGAATTCTTACATATTTGATATAACCTTATTGTGCTTTAATTTTTTA